>OX438989.1:8071346-10623577 GCA_949316085.1 Hypercompe scribonia | reverse complement strand
GGACTACAGCACATTGTCATTATTTGCATTAGTTATGTACAGCTACAAAATATTGGGAACAGTAACTGGAGAACATTATCATGTGAACTATATAACAATTGCTTAAGGATTTAACGAAATAGGTTGGCAAAAAAATATTTTTAAATATATACTTACGACCAATATACATCCTTTTGCCTATTTGTTTTCTATTCATCTCTATATGAGTATGTGATAAATTGAAATTCAAGTAATATCTAAAATCCATATAATCTTTGCATTCGTCACAAAACTGCTCACATGTTTTAAATTATTCAAACTATTAAATTACGACTGCAAATATTCTTGGTTCTCTTTCGTAGGAACTTACCATTTGTATCAATACTCAAAGACCTACCGCATACCCTGCCTTCATAATTAACGTAAACAGTTACAAACGCTTTGAAAGCAAACCAAAACGTATTTATTTACATACCTATTTAAATTGAATGTATTCAAATTACAAAATCACTATTTGCCTCTTTTGAAACTATAAAGAGTGAACGACTATTAAAAACCAATAAGTAATCATTGAATCGATTAAATCGTTTAGATGATAATTATGAATAACTTCATATGAGAAAGCTGTACAAACACAATAAAAGAAACCATAAATAAATAAAACTAACAAGCGATGCTCGCATTAGCATCGTTAGTATCGATAAACACAACGAACTGATTGCGTAAACATCGGTAATACGAATCGATACTCAAAACTTATCTTGGTATGATCGACAAACAAACTCGAGCCATTTATGACGATACGTCGGACGAAGAACTGATACCTTATACGGAAATGGGACTCACGTCTGGTATGATCGCCCTATCCATTCCTGGCAGATGTAAATTACTATTATAACATCATTGTCAAAGTCAAACACCTTGTATAATCGTAGGACCTACGTTGACATAGTGAGTTCTATGCGATTGTGTTAGAGTTTAATTTGCAGAAGCATTAGTTCTGTGGTTATGTCCTTCGGTATTTTAAAAAATTGATACGTAAGAGGTACCTCAATAATCTTCAAATTAACACCGTTCTAATTTCGGTTCTATTCAATTACAACAATTCACACCACGATTAGTGGCCAGTTTGTTATAACGCTTCAACAATAGATTTTTTGTTTCTATTTTATCATAATAATTTCAAGATGTTATTTAGAGGTTGTATGCATAAAAAGTGTTTAATAAAAAACATAACAGGTATCAATTTACAGATGTGATGAATCAATAAAACTTGAGAAAAAAATATATTCAATGTTAGTGAAAAATAAATACTTATGTCAATAAGAAATCATTTCTACTCTTTTAATTTATTTAGAATATTCCTAAGTGACCCTTAAAGAAAATATTACAATCACTCGGAGAATCTTGTAATTCTAAATTCTATCCATTAATTTTGAACTTAGAGGAGTCGATTTTGCAATTGGCAAACGTAAATAGTGCATGAAATTACAAAATGTTAATCATTTGAAGCCCATATTTGGATCGTCAAAAGTGAGTTTATATACTTGTGTAGTTACAAATATAAACTAGTTCTTGCATATGCGTTTGTCGATGCGTACCATATAAACTTTTTAGTAGGAGAAATACTGAAAGTTATAATTAAAACGATGAATCATTTTCTACCTAAAGTACTTTCTTGGGCTTAAACACTACATTATATACAAATTTTTAGTTACGACTTCAACTTTAAAAAGTCATAAACTCTGACCTTTAATAAATTGTCACTTACCATTTAATAAGTGTTGTTATTTAACAACAAGCATCACAGATTCATAATTCAGAGTCATTTTAAAAACACTTACGTTGTACATAAGATAGCAGCCAAAATAGTTTGAAGTTTTTAGAAGAAGTTCCATTAAAAACTATTGCTGGTTTTGTAAGATTTCACAAGGCCTTTTACGCTCATACACACTTGTTTTTAAATAAACTATCCTAAAGATATTGACAGTATCATGGAGATATATGTGTAATCGTGTAATGAAACGTATCATGGCGAGCGCTCCAAGGAATTGTTTGTACAAATATTGGCCGCAACTTTTTGCCGTCGTTTCACGCGGCACATCTTTTATCCCAGTCGCTTGGATAATTGGCATGCCACCACTGTGCACTTCTCCAAACACTTACCTACTCGTCTTTTTATTCCTACTATTTATTTATGAATCTCGTGCCCTTGAAAGTGTTTGATAGATAAGAATGGTTTTAAACATTTGACCTTAAATACATATGTATGTACATACATACTTATGCTTGGCTTCCTTAGTCATATGTTAAAATGTGTTTTAAAGTCTAATTTATTGCCTGTATTTCTGACAAACTGTCAGTAGTTTTGATTGATTAGACAATTGATGGTTGCATGTACAAATATTTCAATTACTGTTTATGTTCGTTTTAACTAACCATGAACAAAAACAGTGAAACCCATTCAAAGTGACTGTACTCTGCCTGATGGAAAGCATGAATAGAATCCAAGAGTTGTGGTCACCATATTCGTTACAAATGCAGACAATGCATTATGGTAACCCATACTGTGGCGGCCTAGTGTGATACTTATTTACGCCTCGCTTGGGGACGTAAAAAGCATGACAGTCATCGTGGCAGTGTAAGGCTCACACAGTTACCACGATAACTGTCACCCCTGCACAATGGGCCTCCGACCTCGCACTCACCAACGAAACACGACATCACGGATGCTGTCGCTTCAGGTTGCATATGTCGACGTACATTTTTTAATTCTATTATTTTTCTATATATTAATTGAAGTTATTTGTCTGACCTGAAATATTGTAGAAGTCTAAATAATGTTATTTTAATTACTTGTTTAGTGATATTGCTTGATACAATTCTCCAAGTTTACCAATGTCACCATAATTATTCACCTGTACGCCTTATAAGAACTGAAGTAAAATAGCACTGCAAATAGAAGGCAAACTTGAATCAAACTCCAAACCTACCTGTCTGGTCATTATGGTATTGTAGGCCAAAACCTGTCTAAGAATAGCTCTATATCCACTATTACTAAAGGCTGTTGATGACAATTGATGACAATTGCATGTGTCAAGCAGGACAATATATAATAATAATAATAAATAAATAAATAGTTCGGACATTTGACACACAACGTCATCTAGTTTCAAACTAAACAGCTTGTGCTATGATAACAAGACTGACTGATAGAATACCTATATACTTTTTTTTTAAATACGTACATATATACATAGAAAACACCCAAACTTCGAAACAAATATTTGTAGATTAAACAAACATTTAGTCCGACCCGGGCATCGAACCCGAGAACTCAAGCACTCGCATTCACTACCACTGCACCACCGAGGTAATTGAATATATATATATTAGGGTGTCCCTTATATGACAAAAAAAAATTTTTTTTCGAATTTCGAAATGCATACCCTCTATAATTTTTACTAATGCTATAAGATACTTAAATATAAAATTTTATCAATCTAGCATAATTGCAACCAGTGCCGACCGAGCTTCAAAGTTTAGTAAAAAACGTGTTTTGTCCTAAAATTTCAGTCTGCTATAATTTCACTATAAATGCAATGAATTAAGTGAATAAAATTAAATAATAAATTAGATGAACATTAATCTTTAATTAAAAACATAAAGAAATAAGAATCATTCAGGGTAACTTCTTTTTAGAGTAGTTTTTTTACAGTCTGGATACAATTTTAGATGTTCCTGGACACAGCGCAGCAAGAACTGTTTTTGTTCTTCTTCAGCCGTGATAAGTCCGTTAAAATCTTGCATTAATTTAACAGCCCTTTCAGCAGTATCATTTACAACTCTCAAATAACTTATTCTTCTTTTAGCCTCCAGAAAAGCAGCATTGTTATTCCAAGAAGATACATCTTCCTTTAGAAAACTGTCGTCGATCTGCAGTCGTGATAAAAATTGTTTGCTCTTTTCCGATACGAAATCATCCAGTGCTTTGTCTAAAAAAAAAGAAAAATAAGTTAAATAACAAATAAAAATCAACAACAATTTTGAAAATAAATAAATAAGTATTGGACATTGAAATTGAAATCCAACAAAAAGTCAATTTAACTTACCAAACAACTTTTGAGTCAGTTCTTCCTTCGACGGGTCATAGCGTTTGCTAAAATCCAAGATTTTGTCCCTGTTGAAGTTGGCAATCATCTTCTTCTTAGTTTGGTTGTCAACTTCATCATCAAATAGTGATAGAATGACTGTCTCTTCACATAAATACCACAAGTGATGGCTGAACTTGCTTATAGAAGCTTTAGAAATTGTTGCGTCAACTTTTTCATACTCTTTTAACATCTTCAAGAAGCGCAAATCTTGATTAGGTGCTTTGGTCGCCACTGTACATTCGAGCCAAGGTTTAACATACAATATTACGAGAAATAAGCAAACATCTTGTAGAGCTTTTTGTCCTTCGCAGTTACTCTGCATTGTGACTGAAGTAAACATATTTTTAAAGAATAGATCGCTCTCGCCATCCAGCGTGCCTGATGTATAGCTCCGGGGGGCCTTAGTTTTAATTTTTCCTCTGTGTCTCCTCCTAAAAATATTACGCACAGTTCGACCAATTCGCGGTAATCATCTCTTACAAAACCTTTATCTAATTCTGCCTTATAAAATAGTAACAACGCTTGAATGTCTGTCTCGGCAACCCGTGCTTTTACGAAATTAAGAGATGGTTCAATTTTAGTACAATCAATGTTTTTCCAATTTTCTTGGAACTTTTTGAACATCGGAATATCTGGGCTACTAGTAATTTGCTTAATCTTGGTTTCAAAGGCAGCTTTTAGGACCAATTCATAAACATGATGACGACAGGTGAAAAGCAATAATTCTCTTCCTAAAGTTTGCTCCAAAATAGCACAAGCTCCATTGAAACGGCCCATATTGGAAGCTGTTGTGTCGCAGCACATTATTTGCACTTAATCATAAAGGTTCCAGTCAAAGAGAGCTGCTGATACAGCCTTCGCTTGATGTTTTCCAGAAGAACTTTCTAGTTTCGGCACTGCAAGAAGCTGCTCTCTATCGTCAAATGAAGCTATAACTGGCAAGCGTTCTTCTTTTGAACTCCGTACATCCAACCCCGGTAATAGTTTTCCATCCCAATGGACTGTGACTATGTCGGGTACATTGTTTTGGAAGTTAGATTTTATTGCTTCTGCCCTTGATTTTCTAGTTTCAGTACGAATTCGCTGAATCGAGGATTTGTTAATACAGAAATCATCGCTGCTCAGACCAAGCGCTTCTACCACCGCATTAAGAATGTAAACGGTATCTCTAATGCTTAACTGGCATCGATCTAAAGCTGCAACTAGTTTAGGTGTTATAAGATTCTTTCTACCTCTTTTTGAACTTTGTTCATGGCAGGGAACGTCCGGCAAGCTGAGTTCAGAATTCAAGATCTGTTCTTCGTCTGAATCTTCTACACTGTCTAAGTTATTTGTGGTGGAAGTAGATGCAACAGCTAGTGATTCTCTTTGTCTTACTATCCTTTGCTCTTCTTCCAATCGTCGTTGTCTAGATCTTTGTTCTTTTTCCGCCAATTTTTTATCTACACCACCTAAGCATCCCGGTCGACCTGGCTCTCTCTGTTTCATTAAAAATAATTTATCTTCCTCTATTTTCATTCTCTCAAAAGCATCAGCATGTGCAATATCAAACAAATTATCAAGATTAATTATAAAATTGTTCTCACGACTCTTAAACGTAATCTGAGTTTTCTTACAATTTTTTTGCAACTCTCTCCAAACATGATATAAATCAATAAGTTTCTTCACGCAGTTAGGAAATGCCCTTGTTGGAATTCTTGCTTTTTCCCAATATATGATGCACTCCCTAATCACAAGATTTGCACTTTCACTAACAGTCAATTTAACCTCACGAATATTGTAAAATAGGACTGAGAGAACTTGTCGATTAGATGGTAATTTTGCACCATTTATTTGGTAGCTAGTCAATCCGATAAGAAAAATATTTTGTTTATCACTCCGTAATTCCACCGACATGTTTACGCACTAAACAATGAAGCACTAATAGTCTCAAAAATCACGTACGAAATGGCAAATAAAACATGTCGTAACAGGTCACTGGGCAGTACTTAAGCAACTTGTATCGACAAGTTTAAATAGCAAGTCGGCACGGGTTATCGTTTATATATCGAACTAATATTTTTTTCTAGACAATATAGGGTTATTACGAAACTTTTAAGAAGGTATGCGTAAAAAAATATCGAACTTGAAATTTAAGGGACACCCTAATATATATATATCTTATATATCGATATACTCTGATTTTCCTGAGCAAGTAATGAAAATAATAAACACAATTTTTAATATTGACAATAAAATACAATAACTTTGTTTTGTGCTACCTGTGCGTCTAATTCTAGGTTATTCTAATATGAACTGTTCTACAATAAAGATATTTTTTCAACAGTAACTCAATCAGAACAAGAACGATCCTGTATCGCGTTATTGCGGCTGCAGCGACGCTCGGGGCAGTTTCTTTGGGTACATGCCGTACTGCAGCTGAAAGACAACCTAGAGAACTCACAACGACCTGTCATCGTATGCACTAACCAAGTATTAAGGTAAGCAGATATTGAAGATACTTACGAAGCTTACCAAACATTAACCTAAGAAAGAAGTTTTTGGCGTACTATATCACGCTGGCCAGACAGGCTAGTATAAGGTTTACGTCAAGTTTTTTCTTCCCTTTACAGTTCTGTTGTTCTACAGAACAACTAAACATTAAATCCCTCAAGTTGGATAAAGATCATCAAGAAGTAGGTAGCGAGGCTGACGGACTTCTTTTTTTTAAATGAGTAATTTATTAAATTTGAATCGAAGGAATACTTACCTTTAAAGAAAATAGATGCCTTAAACTACATATGTAAATAAGAAAGATATTGCCAACAACAGGTTATGGTACTTTTGCCAAAGTTACGAAACTTCATTAACAAGTCTAATTAAAAAACAATAGCATTTACAATATAATCGTTTATTTTAATTATTACATATGTATATTTAATAGCAAGGTATACGTAAAAGTAGAACCTTAATGAAATTATACTCGTGCGTCAATTTGATTTATTATTCATAAGAGCCGTAGGCGCTTTCAACATTTTTGATTGGAACGATTATCTTGTGGCACGTGTCACACGACTGTTTTAGAAGTAAATTTAGATATAATACAATTTCGGAATGTAGGAAGTTATTGATTTATTCGTGAGAAATAAAATTAACCACTAAGATTTTCGTTCAACCGTTTGAAATATAAATATATACATGAATACCATAAGTATTTTTTAATGATAAGAGCTTTATTTCTGAAAGGATCTAATTTCCTTTTTTATATCCTTCATAAAGATTTTAGGTTCCTGATTATTGATTGAGTAATCAAAAGTTAAGTAGTAAACTCTCTTACACTTGTACTCGTAGGCATGATGGGTTAACACTATTTGAAACAATCAATTCCTTTTCCAGCATACTGTAATGGTCCATCATTGAATCTCTTGCTACTCGCTAATACGTAGACACAAGGTACAATCGTGAGCCAATTAAGGGAGATCACTTCATCACGTAGGACGCGTGCAATTATTATGTATTTGAAGAAATCGATTGGTTAACTTTGTAATAGTGCTTAATACGTACAAAATGGTAAATCTTTCTTGTAGTTTGAACATTTGGAAACGTGTGTTAATAAGTTTTATATGTATGTATATGAGTATGTCTAGCGGTTAGTGTACGCGACTGCCGATCGAGAGGTCTCAGGTTCGATTCGGGCTAAAAGTATTGTTTGGTTTTATTTTACAATAATTTCTTAATAACAGTCCGGAGTACGAAAATTTTGGTGGCGTTTCACGCTCACGCATTGTATCTCGGTTGTCATGAACATCAGTTTAACCTTGGAATTCAGTACACCCTCAGGGTTGTGAAGGTCCCATACCAGTTGCTCAGTGGAAAAAAATATGGAAAATCAACAGACTTTACATAAAAATATTTAAACTAGTCAGCTGACCAAAAATAATTTTGCGAAGATAATGAACGTGTCTACTTAGGACATTGGCTGAGCTACTCAGTATATTTATAATGGAAGGAGTACATAATAAAACCGCGTTAATAAATCCATTCTTAAAAGCTTCCGAGACTTGCTGCATGAAGATTAATTGGTATAGTTACAGTTGCAAGTCTCCACAATAACAATAGATTCACGGTAAGTTTTTTTCGTTAGATACGTTCGTTAGATATATTACCAATCATAAAAACCTATTCTATATGTAACAGGCAAAACATCAATACATATTTAACATAAGGTCACATCTATTTCTAGAGTGGTAGGCAAAGACAATTGATCTCCACTTACTACCGTCCTGACACTCTCCTTTTTTGCTTCATCCACATTCAGCAATCACAATCGTTTCATGTATTCTCATCGGTTCCTGATACCTTTTACAACATTTCCTCAGAACATCACCAATTTGGTCGGTAAACGTTCACTGTGGACGATCTCTTTTACGCACATTCGCTCTCTAAATTTAAATAAAATTGATCAATAAGATAACAAAGTTTAAAGGATCTAAAAGACTACGCTTTACAATATCACAATCACTTTAACGATGATTTCAATTATTTCATTATTTGAATTAATCGGTAATTAAAAGAAATAAGTACTTAAAACCAATATATTTTTATAGTATGGAGATTTGAATAGCTTTGGTAATGGCATTATTTTACCGACAGCCTTATAATGAATTCTACATTTAAATGATATAACAATGTTATAAAATTAAATAAATAAACTAAATACGTACTCTTCTAATTTAAGTAACATTTACACTGTTCGAATTGCAACACCCGTTCTGCTTCTACCAGTAGTTCACCGTAATTCACATTTTATATTTCACAGTTTACAAATTATTATATACACGAAAACATAATGGAGTATTCCATTTAAATAAATATTAACCGTTGTCGTTCGTAAAAGTTGATACAAATCTTTAACACGGCGTTTTGTCGAAGCTCTAAATATATTACGTCAATAGCTTCAATAAAATTTTATACCTATTGAAATTGTTGCATTTATTGTGAAATACTGGCCTAGACAACATTTGATCAATGCTAACATCCCAAGTAAAAAACATTACAACTAATTACAGTTACTGTTTGAAATCAAATATGTTATTGCTTCCGACAATGCTTTTAATTAATCAAATAAATCATCATTGGAGTTACCTTGGTCTAACAAATGAAGTAGAGAGGTGTGTTGGCATCGTATGTTGAAGAAGTTCAATGTAATTGCAGTTCATATGTATTTTAAATTATATTTCTGTTCTTTTCCATACCTCGTTCAGGGCTAATATAATCTTGTCAAAACGTTAGAGAGTTATGTATTTGCATATTAAAACTACTTCAAAAACTTTTGCGAGAAAATAAGCTATCAGATTTTTGACGTTAAATAACGAGGGAATAAATATAAAATTTATTGAGTTAACTAATTGATTAGGGTTAAGAAATTGTATTCAATAATTTTAGGCAAAAAAGAGTCCTAGCTACACTTACACTGTATCATTTATGTTTAGATGGAATTAAATTTATTAAAACTAAACGCGATACATCGACAAAAAGTAATTTTTTTTCTTAAATAAAATGAAAATTTCAAAAGAATTCCTTTCTTCAAAGTCTGTATAGCATAACAATAAACACGCATATCTCCTATACGGTTGGCAACTAATTGAGCTCAAAGCCACACTATTAACTGAACCGATAATTCCGCGGGCCCGCGGTGCGCCAGACTTTGAAAAATTACGGCCATAACTTAACGCGGTCACTTACAGACTTCCCTATTGAGATATCAATACTAGATGACGTCGTACGACGTACGCCTCTCGCGTAAACACAACCCCTACTAACGATCGCGAGTTTAAAATAGTCTAAGATAACTATTTCCAAAGGAAAACAAGATTAACTAGAGTCAGTTTCGCTAGTTCCTGATAAAGTTTCAGATAACTATCTACCATATAATACTCTTTAACAGATACGAGTTGTAAATATATATATTATGTGTATCTGATTATATGTTTGATTACATCTGTGGAGGGACGG
This sequence comes from Hypercompe scribonia, assembly GCA_949316085.1. Classification (NCBI taxonomy): domain Eukaryota; kingdom Metazoa; phylum Arthropoda; class Insecta; order Lepidoptera; family Erebidae; genus Hypercompe; species Hypercompe scribonia. The sequence goes on along the minus strand of OX438989.1, from coordinate 10,613,450 downwards.
GTGCCATGTGCCATGCCCCCGAAATCTCTAGTTATTTGACAGATAAATCTAAAATAGTCAGTAGTAAATAGTAAAATAGTTACTGATAAAGTCTCTGATAGAGACTGTGAGATATCAGTAACTGGTAAAACTGGCCTAAAACTATATTATGAATATTTCTATATACATAACGTGTTATATAAAGTGTTATAACGTTGAAAATCATATTTTTAAATTTAATCCACATTGTGTTCGGTTTTAAGCTGAGTTTTTTGCATTAAGCTTTAGTAAGTGCTTACTGAAGTTTTTAAAAGACGAGTCATTTCTTGATATGTTTCATTAAAACATATGTATAAACTACACCACAGAAATCCAAAGAAGCATCTTTGGTCTAGTAACCCAACATAATAATAAAAATATAATCTGAGAATTTGTATGCTTACTTACGTTTCACGATAACAATATAGATAAAATAAAAAAAACATTCGTATTTTTTGAATATAAAAGAAAATTCACATAATTGGCTACTCATGAGTCAAGCGTAACTTTTGTATGTCTTGTTAATTGACGTTAATGGATACAATCATGGCCAATGCAATTTTAGAAGGCCAATTATGTTCCATTTTGTGTACACGACTTGATTGGAATACCCTACATTTGAATTACACTTTCTGTTGCTTTACATATTACGTAAATACCATATTAATCAACGAGATCACGCATTCACGCACCTTGATATTTTGCAATTATTAATTATTTAAAAGCAAACCTGGAACAAAAAATTATTTATTATTGCGCCATATTGATTGTACCTAATACTTATATTGATCGATATTAAGGTATAATATATTGTTACATTGTTGCCGTGTTATTCTTTTTCCTACAGTACCTAATAAATATCAAGACAAAAAAATAATTAAACAACGTTATTTCACGGAACCTCTAATTCAGCTTTCTATAAGTTTATAAAAGCAATCATTTCACATTAAATCGAGTGTTAAAACTCGATCGTAAAACATTAGAGGTATCGTAGTGAAGCTTCTCAGAGAATAAATATTGTAAGGGGGTGATTTATTGAGTCGGGGCGCGGCTTGCAAGCCGATCGGCCGGCCGATGTTACTATCGGGATGGTTTGAAATATGCCTGCAAAGGGCTATTGTTGTGATGTGAGAAACGGTGTATAACAAGCGCCGCTTTTGATCGATGGGCCGGCGGATACAACCGTCTATGTTTTATAGCACGAAAATACACGAAAACTGTTGCTAATTTTGTAAATTTGCTCGAGATGCATGGCTGTAGGTGCGGCTCACTAATGGCCTGAAGAAAATAAATGAAAAATATGATTTAATCATAACTGGTTACCATTTTAGTTCAGCTTTTATTAAAATTACTGTTTGATATGGTTATGGAAAAAACATTGGGTAATTTTTTACATGTACATACATTAGATTTGTAACATGTAGTTTTGGGTGTAAAGGTTTTGGTCAATAATTTTTCTGCTTATAATTTAAATATTTAATTTCATACACGCCAAATTATATTTTTTGGTATTAAAACAGGTGTATTGAAGTGAATTACCTTAAATAAGTGTTTAATAACCCATAATATTATAAAATCAACGCATTACTAAATGTTTTAAGTTTTACTTTAGTATAACACACGGACACCGCAAGTTACACTCGATTAAATATGTACATGTATAACAATAATTATTAATTAAACGTATTAGTAGTTTCCAATATATTTTAATCAAGTGCTAATAAGATTGTAATCGGCATTAAATTCATTTTAGTATGACTATTTTATGCTAGCTCGCTAAATTTAATACCATTCGGCAGCTGGAGTTGGCATCTAGATCATAATCAGCGTGAACAAAGTCATTAAACTCAGCCTACTATGACACAGGGCTACTCATAATATTCCATGATTGGTGCTGGTTAAGACTTCTTTACACTTGTAATATTTTGTATCTAACTTTAGCTGAATAAGTTTGTATTAAAGTACCTACCGAAGAAAGACGAAGGTAAATTCATGTACTAAATTATGTAATAATTAATTCTCGAATCTCACAAGTAAGTTATACTTAGGCAAGACGCGGTGTCAATAGGTATAACTCCACTCACTTTTTAAGGTACTTAGAATTTCAATGGTGGACGTGATGCGAATGACAGTTCTGGCCTTGCTAAGATTGCGCTACAGTCCCAGTTATAAAATGTAAGAACATATATTTATTGTTAAAGAATGTTAAAAGAAAGTACACATATGTGTACTGTGTACTTCTGTTTTGGAAATACAAGAAGAACTTATAAAAGAGTATACGTCTATATATAATATATGTGTATTGCTTGTAGTGTTGTGCTTAGGAGATAAAATTTCAGGACTTGTTGATATTGGCAGTCGAAATCAACGGTTAAATTCGTGACATCATTAATTCGTAGCACTAAATTCAAATGCATACGACCATTAATTGCCGGGCTATGTCGATAATTTTCTACTGACCTGCTACTCCTTAAACAAAAATCTCATGTCACCAGTTTGTACTATAAAATGTCGAAGTACTTAGAAAAGCCTTAGATAATAAATCTAAATTAATTTCAAAGGCGAGTGGGTGACAGCCCGGCTGACCTAAACAATCAGTGGGCACAAAGGGCGGTGGCGCGGCCCTTAAGCACTTAGCTCTTGTTAACAACGGTGTATGTTACAAGCACCTGCCTACATTGTTTACTCTTACTATAAATTTGAATTTTAGATATAGATTAAATAAGTCTGCGTAGGAAGTTTAAGAGTCAATTATAACTACTTAAATAACAGGATTAAAGTGAACAAACTTTACCTTTTTTTATCTTTAAGAAAGAATATTCAATTCAAAAGTGAAATTTTAAATCAAATATATTAATCGGTTATTATAATCACTATTTACTAAATACTTGCCAGACAAAATGAGCGGATAAATATAACCAGAGACTCCATTATTCATAGTTTCAATTAGATTTCACGTTCAACCATTGAGTGGTCGCTTTATTTTATAAATTGAACCAAATTTTATACGGTGTTGGTTATAAATCCACTGTACTCACAAGCTCAGTTGCATTGTTCGCGGGATTGCGTCATTTGTCACGTTTCTGCGCTGATGCTCTTGCGCAACCTACTCATGTTACTTCGTGCTCTCCTCTCACAAATACTGTTCCTTTAATAATAAGCGTAGCTTACGTTAGTAATAAATTTCATATCAGACTTTACCTTATATTCCTTTTAAAGTTAACAAATACAAATTATCAATAATAAAAATGACGACGTTATTTAAAACTTTTTCATGGCAAAAAGTTAAAGCTAGGCAATTACTTCAGTAACTATTTCATTTTTTAATCGGTTCCTTTCTTTAAACATTAAAATATAAAACATTTAGTAACAAATCTACCAAATAATGAACAAGTCTAGCTTTTTTTATTGTAACCACACTGTAATTGATCAAAAGAAACCTCACATTTGTTGAAAGAATGTTTGTACAAGCAATTTCACGCTTATTTATAAACACCTATGCTATGTACATATGTGTGATACGGTGAACGACAACAAATTGTCAACTGTCGGCCGCCTACGTTATGTCGTCGAGATTTATGCGTTCAGGCTTCGCGGACGCACAAATTGGCGGGAAACTGAGAACACGGACGGATACGTTGATTTCCAACATTCCATTAACTTAGTTATGCATAACAAGCACCGTATGGTATTATGTAGACAATAAAAAAATACTAACTAGACTGCAAAGGAACCTTGAAAATTATCTTTTAAGGATCTTAGCATTAACTAGGATCTACCTACGAGATTTTATAGTTGTCAGTTAAGATTTGTGGCATTATAATAAACCTAAAGCGTAATAAAACCTACGATGCTAAGACGAAAATATAAATCATTTTATTCTTACTCCCTGTACTTTGCAAAACTTACAAATTTTACTTATTATATACCTATCTATTATAATAAATACTGGCATGCGTTTAGGTTTATGAAATAACACAATAATCAACATATCAAACTGCCATTTTAAAAGTATGAACTTATAACACCAACAAAATCTTGTAAGCGTGTCATTCTAAATTGCTTTCGTATGCACTCCTTGACACTAAAATGTTATTTTTGAAACCTCAATATTTTAAAATATAATTAACTGGTATTTTACGAACATAAAATTAATAGTTTCTAATGTGCATAATTTACTTACTGTTTCTACGATATCTAGACGTACAGTCGTAAAGCTTTTAGCATAAATAAAATGATTTCAAAAGCATGTAATAAATCAGCATTAGTTCAGTGAGGTCAAGTTCAAATTATGCAGAACGTGTGTAAACAACGTAAGATAAGGTTTTATCCGTTCGCCCTTTTGATTCTTACCCTTCACAAAGGATATCTTTCCCTCTTAATGCGAATACAAAACCGATTTGTCGCCGTCCAACACATATCTAAACTTTGATGTACTGTCGTGAGAAAAAGCAGCAAATACATTTTAGTTTTTCAAGATTATCTCATTGAATAACCAGTTTCTCCTAATAGTGCAATCATTTGGTACTTAAAAATAGGTTCGTAAATTGGTAACTTTATAGATATTGACATAATCAATTACTACTACGATCTTTGACTGCACGGAGAGCGTAACGATTTAAACGGATACCTCGACACTTTTTATTGCGCTGAGTACTGTGGGTTCAAACCCCTCATAGAAAAGCACTTTGTATGATCCTCAAAGTGTTGTCAGCCTGAGTGCTCTTTGTGTCCGTTTTATTTATGTCTATAAATTGACCTGCGACACAGAAATATTCTAGTGCGCGAGTTGTTTAAAAAAATGTTAAGATCTTTTTCGAGACACAAAACTACATATCAAGGCAAAACAGAAAACAACTGCCAAGTTTAAGGGCGGTGCAGGTGTACTCGTAGTAGAAGACTTGGAAACAAGTCATGGTTTAAAGACAAAGACAACAAGTATTGCTCACCTTGTGCTGTAATTTCATTCTAAGGCAGTATTTTGCCTGTTGTCGGTAAGAGGTGTATTAATATCGGCATCGTAACTCACATAAAGCATTTTGTACCTTTCTGTACTTTTGTAAGTCCAGAGCTGAGTCCAACTATGTGACATTTCACTGCATCTACTATCTAAAGGTTACAAACACAAACGCTAACTGAACTCCCGCGAAAGGTTACATTAGCTGCAAATTCAATACTATGTGTATGCTTTGCCTTACCCACAGTCATTACTAGACGTTTATTTAAATGTTCTTCATTTTGTCTACAATCGGAGATGTATGACGTAGATAAGGTACATGTATGTTTGTATCATTAGTTAGCAGGCATTACGTTGTTAACTAACTTTATTGGTAAATCGTTTACTTTGATAAAATGACGATCTCTGAAGATGATACCAAACTTTATTAGGCATAAGAAATTAAAAGATGGTTATTCTGTAACTTAAAATATGCAGAGATAAATGTGAAAAAAGTTGTAGCAAAACAAAAGTACTAAGCAACCACTATCTAATTTTTCTTTTAAGAAATTCTTATTGACAGCCTGGAGTCGGCACTTGGCGGTGTTTCACACCCGGACTTCACACATTACGTTAAGCCGTCGGTGCCAGTTGCCATGAACATCAATGACAATCGCTATTGAGAAGTCAATATTTACAAATATACTGACCACTAGTTTCACCTTCGAATTCGGTTCGTCCTTAGAGTTGTGGAGGTTCGATGCCAGTCACTGCATTGAAATTTTGATTTACAGTTAAACCAGTTGAACTAGAAGCCCACCCCAAAGAATATTGAGAATAATAAAGGCTAGGAAGATGATCGACTATTGCCGTCACACTTGCAATCTCGTGTTTTACCAATCCTATCCACTAAGAAGTTATGACAGGTTTTCCAAGCCTCCCATAGACGATCACGAAGTGATCAAAATAGAGCACTTCGTCTGAATTTCTTATAGAAATAGTAATCCCTCACATGTAGTATTTTAATTTAAATACTATATTGTTAATTTTCATAAAGTACTTAAATACTTATACTTTTCGTACAACACCACTGTTTTTGAAAATAGCCTATTGGTGTCATAGTGTAGTACAAATCCTAAACTTCTACGGTACATAATTAATATGGCTTAAGAAATAGCGCTGAATATAAACATTCAACTTTACTGGTCCTCATTATTGTTACTAGTAATGGCTAAAGCTTGTAGCAGTGTCGTATAGGCTGAAGCAAATTCTTACAAGTTATATCCAATAGCCGTTTTAAAGCTATTTTAATTATTTGCGTCGCTCATAATTTACTGCCTACTTCGAGTTCAAGGCTTTTATTGACTTGAACAACTCACACTTTATATATTGGAGTGGTATTGATCCCATTTATGGTAAGTGTATGAATAGTTCGTAGACAAAAATAGATGCACTTAGCTCCTTAGCACTTAAGGGCACTTTTAGTCTTTTTTTTGTTCTACACATAGTTTTGAGTAGTTGGGAGGAAATTTAATAAGGTTTGAGGTCATTAGATCCATGGAAATATGATGATTTACATTACTAATATAAATATATTGTGTATGGTATGGTTATCGATCACACACAAAGTGACCTGAATATTTTTAGTTCATTTGTATAAATTGAATTTCATGTAATACTGATTTTAAATATATATTAATTAGGTATTATTATTAATAGTTAGATTAATAAAATATTAATAATAAAATTTCGGTTGTAATTTTAGATAGGGACAGATGTCAAATCTAATTCATTCAAAGTTTAAATCAATAACAAAATCATGAATTTGTATAATCAATCAATCATAATCTGTCAAAATAACTGTATTTTGCGGTTTTAATAATTTTGTATCAAGTCCTTTCCTCGACTTGTTCTCGTTTTGCTATAAATAAACATTTTTTAATTTTACCGTTTTCTTGAAGTGAATGATATAAATTTAACTAAATCTAGAAACTGAAAAGAATTAAGGTTGAATAAAATAAGATTAAGAAGTAAATCCTGTTGCAGAAAATTTAAGTTAAACACTTGGTAAATTAATACTTACCTTTATGTAGGAAACTCTCAAAGAACCCTAAGAATAGGCGTTTAGAGGTATCCAGAAGCTCCAGTTCTTAGAATATATTTTTCTATTAAACGGACTGCGCGTTTGTCAGCCACCATATAACATGAAATGTCATTAAATATTACACATTCGATATCCCTCATATTTCTTTGCCATAGTATATGTGCCATAATAGTAACAGTGATTATATGTGTAAGTCTTAAGTAACAGTACATCATTAACAGTTTTCAAATATTTTATCAACAGTGAACAAGAAGCTACTGTCATGAAAGCGAACCCGTGGCTTTACCATTACTACGCAGTTCAGTCCAAGCTGCATTACGGTCTAGCATATGAAGCGGCGACAAGAATGTATGGGCCACCTCCGCCAGACATCCAAGTGTACCCTCCAACAATGCAATATACATCTACACCTCCAGTCTGCATTAATGGGAACCAGCCCGTGATGATGTCAAATCCGGGTATTCAACCCCACATTCCACATGTCCCTCCACATTTAGCGTCAATGCATTACGCCTATGAAAGAACAGATACTGGACCCGTGGACTACTCAGTCTCACTGCAAGAAAACAGGTAAACTATTCTACCCTTCGATTTAATGATCAATAACTTGCCTTATGCAAAAATAAATTGTTCAAGATTGAAATTCTACCAATTTTAAATTCTCAGTTCAGCTAACATCTTAATGTTTAGGTATAGAGTATGGCCTAGAAATTATCTCGCTAATTGCACTCTGACCTCATACCGTCCATCAAATGTATCGGTTTTGGAATGTGTATGTAATTAGTTTCGTCTCTATGTAGTCTCCTTAATTGATTGTGACAACCCGCCTTATTTAAACCAAAAGAAACCCCACATGTGTAACTTTAGATTCCTATTCCAGATATCACAATATACGCCTAGAGGATACGAGGATCCAGCCTAATGCTAAGCGGAAAGGAAAAAATGTAGATGAAAAACCAAATACACCAATTTCAAATATGTCTCCTCGCTGCACACCTTCAACAGTTACATCTGGCGGAGAAACACTTGTAGCAGTTTCAGCAGGGTCAATTGCAAGTAGGCGACCAGGATCGAAGAATTTCAATATAACGGAAACAGAGATGGTTGATCAGTGGAACCCAAGTCCCACATGGTCAGAATCAGCTTTACAAAAGGTGCCAGACGTGTGCCACCAGGACTTAAGTCCTTACGTGACGACAACGCCTCCTACTCCCTCTGGAACACCCACAGCTTATACACATAATAATTACAGTCATACGTTTGTATTTGATTGGTCTCCAGAACAATATGTTCCTCATACTAATAATAGATGTAACACTATTACTACAGAAAGTTCCTATCAACAAACATGGAATAGGAGTCAAAGGACAACGTTCGCAAATAATACGGATAATTCCGTAGATGAGAACTCCAATCCTAATAGAATAAGTTTACCAATGAGGGTCAGTATTCCACCGCCAGCGTATAATGCATCTAGGGAGGATACGCTTAGAAGGCAAATTGGTAAGTATCTACATACATTTAAATTCAATGAATAGAATTTTCAGTTATCGTATCTACTTTTCGAACCTATATTTCGTATCTTAAGATAGTTGGAATCTGTTTCGGAGTGCAGATTGTAGATACATAAATAAAGCAAGATAAATGCGCAGCAGCAATGTATCTACACTACCAACACTAGATAAATTGCCAACACACACTAACATGACTTTTCTTTATTGTTTTAGATCATCCACATCCAGATTCGCCGGATGCCAAAAAGCCTGCATTATAACCATAGCAATAAGTTCACCTAATTTCTATAAATAGATAGATAATTTGTTACCTTGTAATATAAATTTTATTAATATTTGTAAAAGCTCTGGAACTCTCCTGTGATCTATGCGTTATTAAGATTATGAATGTTTGTATATATTGTCGACTATCGAGAATTTTGTACAAAATAATATAGTATTTAGCTAATATCTATGTAAGTAGAGCATGATACCATTCACATACAATGTGATTTGTTTGTGTGTACGTAATGTATTATTTTTGTAAATACTTTTTAGTAAGTTTATAGTATATACTCTGATACCGTCCAATGGCTTGCTCGTATTAGATATTCCCAGTTATGTTCATAAATTATACACGAATGCAATATTGCTTTTAATATTGTTCAAATACGAAGCTGCAACTCGCTGTTGAATAAAACAATAGCCATTCTGGTTTGACTCGATCTAATTTCTCTTTCTACCTTTAAAAGACATACTAAAAATATAGAATTTTGTATCAGGTATACCCATTACTAGTATTGTTTCTATAATTTATTGAGAAAAAAGTAAACCTCAAACACGATTAAATAATCTAGTGCAAATTGTCCTCTTTTTAGAATATCTCTTGAAGATATTTTTCTCTTCGTAAGCAAGTACTGTGGATAACAGATTGAATGTATTTTAATTAGTTTGTAAAACTTACATTCCTTGACCAACCCTTACGTGTAACTCCGTCCAGTATTGGAACTCATAGAATTAAGTGTATTGTACAAAATAGTCTATAAATTATGAAACAGGAATAATTCTTGTAACAGGAGACATATCTAGTTTTTAATTTATGATCACTCCTTTGTTGATTGTGTTTTGTGAAGTAAAGATTATTATGACCTTGAATATCTTGTTTCCTTTTTCCGATGTGTTAAAAATAAAAAAAACGACTACTAGAACGCTTTCTATTTATTTAAAATAATTACATTGCCATTAACGACAGATACTTCTTATACAACACTGGTTACTCGGGTCTGAGCCGCATATTCCGTAAAAGACATAAGTCTCTAGCAGTGTCTTTTCTTCCATATGAAGTGGATAGATCATACAATCTAAGTATTAATCCTATATTAAAACCGCCTGGAAGACATTTAATCAAAGTTGGAACAAGTTCACTGGGCATTTTTTGCAAAACTAATTGTGCTCTATCTTGTCCACATTGCACTACATATATGAGAAACTGTAAAATAAAATCTGTTTGAGGAGTTACATCGCCATTTTTTCCTGCTAATTGTGAAAATGAAGCAAACAGAATTTCTAATGCAGATAATAGGGACTCCTTTAAGGTGATTCCAGAAATACTCTTTCCTTGGGAGTAATACATAGAGCTATCAGTAGAATTATCATTCATCCGTCTCATCTTGTTACTGGAACAATGCTGATCTAAGTCCTCAGACTCATCGTGACGCCGTTTTCTAGAAGGTGGGGTTTTGTTTGAATTACTATGTTCGAGAGCAGCATAAATGGAATAAACTACAAGTTTGGCCAAAATTGCAGATTGAGGTTCTACTAAATCTTCACTTAGTTTTGCATTGTACAAATATTGAGGTAAAACATGTAGAATCAAAGCCTCAGTACATTTTTCAATATCTAAATGAAACATGGCAAGAACAATATCCACTGATCTGTCTAAATCATCTTGATAGCGAAACTTCAATGTTTCCTTTACTAAGTTTGTAACAAACCAGATTGGTCCCGTTGTTTTCAAAAGACTCTCTATTATGTGGGTAGCATCAATATGTAGGTATCCCCGAGTTTTAATATCTTCCCACACAGTTTGAAGTTGTTCTAAAATAGGCTGTCTTGAAATAATGTTATGTGAGAGTGTCAATGCCTTGACTTTTGATAGAGGAAGAGGGTGAATATCATATTGCATCTTCCTTATAATTTGAGCCATAAGAACACTTTTCTCTTGGAAATTATCTAACTGTTTTACCTCAACCTCACTCGGTGGAACCAAGAACTGTTGTATCATATTAATAGGCTTCAAAACTGCATCTTGGTGGACTACATTAACATAGGAACACAACCACACAGCAGCACATACTGCTAGAGAAGGCATTTTTTGCCTTAAGGAATCCAACATAGACTTAACTTCTGCTGATGAAAGAGAACCTTTCTCCCAAGCAAAAAGAATTTCTTTGACTACTCCACTTACATTCATACAAAGATCATGAGGTTTAATGTTTGTATTTTTAAAGTCAAAGTCAGGAGCATTCAAATGATGAATAAATACATCCACAAGTTGAGAATCACACTTTTGAAGAATTTGGTCAGGAGATTTATGAACTCCTTGGTAAACCATACACTCCCTTACCCATTTCTCAAAAAATGAATCTCCATTTTCATCAAGAACGGCATCTGCTCCATAATCTTGTACTATTGAGCAAAGAATGAGAAATGAAATATCAAAAATATTTACTTTGGATTGGGAAGCTCCTTTCTCACTAGCAGCTAATAATGCAAACTCATTAAATTTAATCAACCTAGAGACAATTAGTTTTATCTTTCCTTCAACTATAGCGACTGCTAGGATTGTGTCTAACGTAGCACCACCAACTATTTGGCAAAGCATTGCATATAAGGAGTCATGTGTTTTATGAAACTCTCCTCCCATTGTTTTTAGAATGCCAGCTAAAGTTGGTTCAGCTCTAGTGATAAATGACGGTACAGAGCCTTGAAGGCCAGTTGGTTCCAGTTTTAGTAATTTTACATCTTTATTTTCTCTCTTTTGTCTAAAGTATGCCATATGATTTTCTGATACAACATTTAATTTTATTAAGGGTTCTAACAATGATATGACACTATTACATGAGTTTTTAGTGTCAACAATATCCAACAGAGGGGTGGCCTGCAACAATTTTTCAAATGCCTCAACAACCTCGATGGAGTACTCATTATCCTTATTTGTGTTCCCACAGGTATTATGTAGATAGTGAATCACTTGTGGTATCTTTAAAAATGTGAATGCTGCCCACAAAGATTGCTTTAAAGAATCCTTACTGGAATCGTTCAATGAAATGAAACAGGCTCTAATCAGTTCACAGTACAGTCTCGATAGAGAATATCCCTTGATTCTTTGTACCATAAGAAGTTGATTAGATAGGGTCTGCAAATCAGCACTTGGGTTAGCAAGTACATCAATAGCTATCAAAGCTTGTAAACAGTGAGTGATCAATTCTGGTTTAGTATTCAGTGGTGCTATTTTGTCAATATCCATGTTACAAATTTTCTGTAAAGTCTCATGAATAGTGACTGGTGCTTTGAATTGTGTATTCATCATCATAAATGCAGTTATCTCCTGGCATTTTTTTGTAACCTCACTGTATTCATTAGGGTCATTTTGCTTGGCAAGGTAGAACATTGCAAGCAAAAAGTCTGTGTTCACTATAGAGTTAAGTAACAATGTTGATTTTTCAAGTAACTCTTGAGTTTGTATAGGGTTTGATGATGGATATTTACTCAGAGAATAATGATACACTTGCAAAAGCCATAAGATTATAGACGAGACGGCGAATGCCAACACTTCTTCTTCCATTTTACCCCGACACGTTATACCATCAAGAAAGCTTTCCATAAACTCAAGTAGACTGAGAATGCAATGAGGCTTGTGAAACGCATCAAATTTAGCAATCCGTTGTAAAACTGCAGCGTAGGACACTAAGTGTGATGCTAGAGAATGCTTCAAGTAAGATATTACCAGTTGATTTGCACCACAGCCGACCATAGCTTGCTGAAGAATACAATCAGCGAGGTTATATAGATCTCCACTGACGCCTCTCGGAAGTATAGTCTTAATGTTGATACCCCATTGTATATCTGTCCATCGTTCTCTCCAAGCTTTTAAGATCAATGCCTTCAGAGAGCTTGTTTTACTTGTGACTTTTGAAGCGTCCATTGTAACCATATTTATACAAGATTTAACTGAATAACACTAATAAATAATTGTAAAAACAATTCACATAAACATATTAATTTAACACTTAGTCATTCTTAAAGTAGAAATAGTTCATCGATTACTCTACTCACATATTGTTTAATAAACACTTTTAACAAAATTATACCACTTCGCAACGTCAACTTTAGATTTAACTAGTTTGTTTTCTTTCTTTAATGTATGTTTTCTGCAGTTAACGTAGGAAACATCTTGGTAACTCATCATGTAATTTGCCACTACACCGAGTTTCACACAAAATTCAATAAATTGACCAATCAGCATAGATATCAGTAAAGATGGCTTCAACACATAGAACAAAGTTCAGAACAACGTTTAGTTTTGCATAATATGGAAAATATTGGCTGTTGATTTTATTAAATTACTATTTGAATCGATGTGGATATATATTTTATGAGTAAAAGTATATGAAAATTATAGTTTCTATACTATTTTCTAAAAATATGAAATATAAAACTAAAGTAGAGATTTGTTCTTATTCTTTAAAGCCATTGAAGACTTTTAAATATCAAAACGCGACGTCATAAGCTTAACCCTCGTGGTATGGTTTGTTTACAAACTTTAGCCACACAAAGTAGTATTAAACTATTGAATATTAAAATGAGTTTTAGGAATTATCAAGAGAAAATAAACGAAGGAGATACAGTTATACTGTATCTTAGTAATAATTTATACGCAATCGAAGTACAACGTGAAATAAAAAATAAAAAAGGTGAACTGGTTGACAATGTATTTCAATCTCCTGTTGGTGCATTGAAAGTCAGAACTCTAATTGGAGTGGATTATGGAAGTCGAGTAAGTCTTGGAGTGTTTATTTCATTCAATATCAACTAAAATCTATATAGAAAATGTAATTTCTAACCTTATTGTGTTGCACATATAATGCAAAAAGTTATTTTTTTAGTTTTTGAACTTAATACCTTTATAGTAAACACGATTGACTTTTCTGAGACTATGTGTACATACAATTTACATAGAAACTTTATTATAAAAAATTCAACTTGTGATGCTACAAATATTTTTATATTCACATTACATTACAATAAAATTAATATTTCATAATCTGTTTTACTAGATTGAGCTGTCGAAGGGCTGGGGCCATGTTTTACAACCGACACCAGAGCTATGGTCATTGACTTTACCACATCGGACACAGATTATATATACCCCTGATATCAGTATGATCCTGTTGCAACTTGATCTAGTTCCTGGGTCAGTTGTCATTGAAGCAGGTAAGGACTAGGAAAGGTAGTAGTAGTCTAACGAGGTAAGGAAAGTTAATAATTGTAATTTTGAAAACTTATTAGAAACCATTGTCTATATTTTTAGTATAGATCACTTTTTTTATGTTCTAATATTGAACATACAGTTCTTATATCAATTGGAATTTCAAAATTTTTGAAACTGTAAGGTCTAATTTTTCAACCAAAAATTATGTTTTTTTTTATTTTTAAAGGCCTCTAAGTGACTACTCTGCCTGATGGAAAGCATGAATAAAATCCAAGAGTTATGGTCACAATACTCATTGCGAATGTAGATAATGCAGTAGTGACCCATACTGTGGTAGCCTAGTAAAATGCTTCTTGATGCCTTGCTTGAGGACGTAAAAGGCATGACACACTCTTACCACGATAACTGTCACTGCATCAATCCAGCCCTACACTTACCTACGAAACCTGACTATGCATGCTGTCCATTTACTTTGATCTTCTGTGGGAGGGTAGTACTGTCCCGGTCGAGCCGGCCCATTCATGCTGAAATCAGGGTGGCTCTACAACCTACCTCTCTCAAATAATAGATTAATTTTTAACTCTTTTAATGTGCCACATCTGTTGTGCAATCAAATGGTGTTGTCTTCCTATCCACATAGTAGATAATAATTATTTATTTATTTTACAATATGTATTAATAATATCACAGGTACTGGGAGTGGTTCCTTAACACACGCTTTGATAAGAAGAGTAAGACCTCATGGTCATGTGCATACATTTGACTTCCATGAGCACAGAGCAAAACTTGCTCAAGAGGAATTTGAAGCGCATGGGTTAGCTGATTTTGTTAGTGTAAGTTTTCTAAAAAGTATAAAAAATTTTTCTTACATGTAGATATTACAACCAGAGTTTAGGACTCTTTAGTTAAATTATTATAATAATCCCTGGGAATTGGTGCTGCTCTTGTATTCTTCTTAGATTCTTGTTGTCTTTTTTGAGAAAATTTCTCCACTTCAAGAGTAACAGAGAGTTTTTTCAAGATTTTAATGTTGTCTTACGATTAAAATCTTGCAAAAACTCTCCGACTTGAAAAAAATCTGTTATCCTTAATTTATTTATTCGTAGTTACATTCAAGTATTCAACATACATATTCTTAATCAGTGGACTCGAAAATCAGGAGGCACTAGAAATCCATAGACAACTTAATTTATTTTCCAAATTAGAAAAAAAAGGCTTCAAGTAAAACTGATATACCTACTTTTAGGCAAAACATCGTGATGTATTAGCCGATGGTTTTGGTGAAGAATTAAAAAGCAAGGCTGATGCAGTATTCCTGGACCTGCCAAGTCCTTGGATTGGCGTTCCTCATGCACTTGTAGCTATTAAAAGTCAAGGTAAGATATTATTTATTTTTGTTGTTCAAACTCCAGCCATTGCCTGATGGACTCGTGATTAGTTACAACCATAAATACTAGACAACAGTCTTTCTATAGAACTTTGATATTGCCGAAGTTTGATGGCAGTCACGTAAAAAAAAATTCTACCGTATCTGTGCCACCATTCTAGTCTAGGAACAAAAGTTTTGAAGGAAGCCACTGCCTATCTGAATAGATTTATTACTTTTTCATTGGTTTCACCACATCATTGCATGATGGTTAATCAGGACACATTATAGGTACAATCAGCCGGAAACGACACGAAGTGATTCATGGTACTTTGTAGAAATATATGAATTCGAAGTATGGGCAGTGGAGAGACTAAACGTTTATATATTTAATATATTCAAAACTTAATAGTCCATTTCTTTCTTTCTTAATAGCAATTTTAGACTAAATATAATTTTGTACGTATCCTAGTAACACTAGTTCACTGTGCGTAGTTAATCTGCCTACAAACTTTTACAAGCGGAATCATTTTTGAGGATAATATTCCCTTCACGCGAAACGTGTTATTAGTACTCAATGTTCTTACAATTAGAAGAACACACGAACTAAACTAAACTTTGTCTCTTTGTTGTTAATTGACTTTTTTCGATAAATTAATGACCAATTTTAAAAAATTTGTAACTACAACTGGTGCAAACACATTAATGATTGGTCGCGTAATATTTTGTTTTACTTGCTTTGTAACAACTAGACGTTTTTAACGTGAATGCCTGACCATATTGTTTTTCAAATTGAAGACTTGTATACTGTTTGTTTATGGCATCTGTAACGAACACGTTTTTTTTCTTTCATTATCTAATGACTAAAGACAACCATAGATATACCTTACAGTATTTATTAAATAAACCACTACTATGAATCTTCTAGAGTTATAGTTCTATTTGTAAGCACACAAGATCAAGCAATTTATAAATGGTTTCTCGATAGCCCGATAAGAGATCGTTTGACTCAAGCGGAAAAGGACGGATCCTTATAAATCGGCAAAACAGATTGCGATCAGATTACACCGTGTCGATTATTCAGATCCGTGTGTAAGTTATTCGATTCTATTCATTAATCTGGATAGTACAGATAATGAATTCTATATCTTTACATCGACTAAATAGATTTGAAAGTAGTTGAACTCCTGGCATTGTACAGGGTTGTCAAATTACAACCTAAGTATGTGTATTTAAAAAAATATTAGTCTTGAATAATTAAGAGACTAGGGTACTACCTATATAATTATTATTTCGATTGATTGTTTTCATCTGTTTCCATATGTTTTTCAACATTTTTTCTTTACAATACTCGATTACTGATACTTACTTCTTTTTTGTAATAATAAAATATTACTTAGAATGGAACTTTCTTAGTAGTTAATCTCTAATAGTACCACCTCTATGACACAATAAAAAACGTTCAATGTTATTTTTACTATTTAAGAGACATCTAGAGGTTTTATAAAAGTTACCTCTATTGATTCAAGATGATATTGATTACAATTAACGACATAGAAAATAAAGAGATAAAAAAAAACAAGAACATTTTCACACAGAGAAAAAAAAATAAAAAAATATTAAACCGAACTTGTTAACCCTAAAGCTTCTACTAATTGGTGATCCGTTATAACATAACTAAGTTAGATACGCATCGCTAAGTGGTCGCGCGACAAACACAATAATATTACTAAGCTTATCCTTGAATTGCTTTTAATTCAGTCCATTGTCATGTCCGTAGGCCGCTAAAAAGGTTGGCCCCATTCTCAGAACGTCTATTACCAAGCACCATTAAATATATACGTAATACTATATACCTATGTAACTCGTATTTGAAAAATAAAAAACAAATTATGTAGACTACTCTTTATTTATTAACTAGTAATGAAAATTATAAATACTAAGTTCCTTTAGAGAATATATTAAATTAACATTAAGAAAAATAAGTCGCTTAAATTTTGACTGCAAACTGTCACAAATGCAACATTTACATGTACAACTAATTCCAGATTGATGGTTATAACATATATATGTAAATATGTATATATATACACATATATGTACATATACACATATATGGACATAACGTAATTAGTAAAGAAGTAAAAGCTTTGATATTTTTCTATGTATGAAGATCCAAAGCACGATTAGTAATCGATAAAGAAGCGGACGTGTACTACATGTTGACGATAAACAGTAAAACTATCTTTAGATCTCGCTCCGCACAAACTAATCTAACTATAATGCACATATATTGTACACTATTACTATAATTACGTCCGATATACTTAAGTAACTTAATCTTACTTCTCGTAACGTTCCACGGCACTAGTTCCATAAGCGATCCAAAGACTTCCCTAAGTCATTTTATGCTCAATAGCAGATAATAATGTTAATAGTTGTATTTGAAACATGTTACAGACGTATATAGATATAATTATATATTGCGTATACAAATATATACAGGTAAATAAACATAGTATGCGGTTGACGTAAGCGTTGTGTAAGGTAAATTATACTCCGATATGTAGGTACTCTGAAGACGTTGCCAATAATTGAGCGATTTGCAAGTAATTGATGTTTAAGATATTGAGTTATTATAATGCTTGAAGTGATTGACGATTTCGGCCTCTTGTTTGGTAGATTAGTTTGTTACTTTCAGTCTTTTTCCATTATTTTACTATCCATTACTTCACTATAATTGTCTTTTTTAAAGAAAGGAGGGAAAGTAGTACATTAATTAGGAAGCTTTAGAAGAAAGAACTTAAGTAAGATTTCGAACAATTGTATAGTGTCTATACAGTGGTGCTCTCGAATACTTTAGGTTCAGTTTTCTTGTGGGGCAAGGTGTTAAACGACCAAGATGGATCACGTAAGGTAAGTAATTATTGCCGCCGATGGATAGCTGCAACTCAGAAACCACTTTTTTTAGTACTAAGTCTAGAACCAGGTGGGGTTTGTGTTCCGGTAACCTCACATACTGACTCGATGTAAATTAACGACATAAAGCTAAGTGTCATTTTGGTTGAACCGACCTATTTGTGTTAATACGAAATGATGTATATATACATACGTACATACGTCTAAAAAGACACTTAACATTACAGTGCATAAAACAGTACCAGTCTTATCTCTGAAAACATTAAACCACTTAGGTATGTAAAACATTAGTAATATTCAGTACTGAGATTTTTAAATGCCATGCTACTTTCCCAGTCCATCGTGCGAGCTTTCAAGTAATCCACAAAGGGCACTATTTTTCACTTCTAGATAACGTCTTAGGGCAGACAGCCGAGCTAAAGGCCTGTCTTATTAGACTTTCGTCCGTTTTGCGCAGGACCACCGGGTAGAGGTTTTTGTTACAGACTCTGCTGAGATACGTCACGGTACTCTGTCCAACATTTATTACTGTTTATAAATGTTTAGATTGCGTCTGAGGTTATGTTAATGTACTTTCGGTTCAAAATGTTTGATGTAAATACATATGTGGTCTACACCTTTAAAAGGATACTGTGAGTTTTGTTATTTTAGAATACTTGTTTTATTATATCCTTTTATCAGATTTATTCTTTTTACGTTTTTATTTCACTTTAAAACTAGTTTTTTCTTCGTATTTGTTTATAATGCAATCGATGAGGGTTTAATAAACATATTATCCAAGATGTCTGTCTTTATTAAAGATTTAAATATACTACATCTAAAATAAGTGCATCTCTAAATGTTAATCAAACATTGATCAAAAACGTGATTAAGAAACTAAACGTAGGTGACAAATACGTACTAAGGATAATTATGACAAATATAGTCAACAAAGCAAATGACTCACATTTCAGTCTAGCTTATTAGATGAGTAAAATAAGAACGGGACATTCATCTACGTATAGTTATACAAAAGTTAAGTTATATGAGTGAAGTTAAAAGATAATACTTAGTACATTCTCATCCATTTGTTACAGCCATTGTTGTTTGAAACTCGCGGTCCATGTATTAATAGGACATATTTGGACAGCGAGTGACGTGTAATAAATAAAGTTTTACAAGTTGAACAAGAAGGGAAAGTTCGTTAGTTACGCTCTGGAGTATTATATTATTATTTTGTAAGCTTTCGTCGGTTTGTATTGGACTAAGTAGCGATGAAAGGGTTAAAAATTAGATATACGTCTTATATAGACTGGACTGAACTATTTCTTCATCTTATCAAGCAGTAAATGTTTTTAATGAATATTCATACGGTATTATTATATTAAATTACATGTCTCACTCAAGCGACGTAGATCAACTGCATTTACTGTATGGCTTATTCCTCCTAATTTTCAAACGAACCTAAAACAGTTTACGAAAAGTTCTCAGATTGTGAAAACATTTCAACATTTCAACATTTCACTGTAAACATTTCAACCAACTTTCTGAACTATGCTTTGATCAGTATAAATCTGTTGTAGGAGACAGTATACCCCTCAATGTTAAGCAATTTTGGTCGTACATATCTAGAAGCGGTCTTCCAGATAATATATATCGCAAATTTTTTTTTTGTTTAAACAACTGCCTCGGTGGCGCAGCGGTAGTGTATGCCAGTGCTGTGCCTGAGGTCTTAAGTCCGATTCCCGGGTCGGACCAAATGTTTGAATGATCCGCAAATATTTGTTTCGAAGTTTGTGTGTTTTCTTAAGTACAAATATAAGTATATAAGTATTCTATCAGTCAGTCCAGTTATCATAGCACAAGCTCTGCTTAGTTTGAAACTAGATGACGTTTTATGTCAAACGACCGAAATACATTTACTTACAAATATATATTTACTACAAAATATATATATATATATCTTCTAGCAATTGTAAAAAAATATACTGACAGATCTGGATGGGAAACGAAGACGGCCTAGATTACCATACATACAGCAAGTGGAGGCGAAAGTGGTAGTCGTGGCCTATCAGGAGGTTAAACAAATCACAGAAAACCGAGCAGAGTGGCGATTGCTCTACCGAAAAGGGTTTGGCTTTTAAATTCTCAGAAAGATACACTAAATAACAGAAATCTAAGAAAAAACTATTGTACTCAAAACCTGGGTGTACTGCTGAATTCTAAATTACATTTAGATATTCATATCGATAACATTATTATTGAAGCTCATTCATCATCATGAAGGTTTATCATGCTCTCATACAAAGACTATAAATCCTGCTACTTATCTTTCCCTATACCAAGCGATAGTCCGTTCTCAGTTAGAATATGCTGTACCTATTTGGAGTCGCTATTACACAAAATACAAATAGAAGACCGAAATGATTTAGGAAAACATCTTGTACTGTATATTACAAGTGTTTTCGTTCATGCACTTGAGCTTGAAGCACAGCCGCACTATACTCATTTTAATAATCCTGTTTGACTTGTCACAATAAGTATAATTGTACTAAATTTTCAAACAGACTATGTTATGTGGTACCCAGGACTGTTATTTGGAGGGAGGTGCACCTATCTCGATTACTCTACATGGAAAAATGTAGAACTAATGACGGAGAGCGTGCGGCCTCTCACCAACTATTGATAACGTATAATTCACATTTTATAAATTTGGAAATTTTCGCTTTCACTTACTGTATATTTAAAAAAAAGTTACTGTATCTCTTGCTGATCAATGACGATACTTTTGTTAACTACGTACCTGTTAAAATATATAATTACCCTTTTTTGTAATGTATAATGCCTGCCTGTTACCTTATCTACTCCAGCTATTACCGCGTGGAGAATATTCTAGGATTATACATTTTAGATATGTAAATTCTTAGTTATTTGGAAAGACTGTAATGTATAACTGTTTTTAGTCTTAAATAAATTAAAAAAATTGAGAGTTTCAAAAGTTCGTTGAATTTTAATAGACATGCCTTTTAATCTAGTGGTTACCTTGACTACTAAGCCAGGGATCGAGGAATTCTTTCTTAACAATAATTGTGTGATAATCTTGATAATTTGTTATATGTATTGTGTATGGGTATAATTATATAAATATATTTACCAGTAGTCTGGTTGCAGAACCACAAAATAAATGCAATAAAATTTATACAGCAGTCCAATTCACAAGCATCCGCCATTACGCTTCCTTTAAGCAGCGTTATAATTGGCTATTAATTACATCGTGTGAATACTAACGGCAGTAAAGGTTTAGGCTCTGACCTTATTATCTCCTGATTGACTTATTGTTTATCGGTAGTGATAAATATGCCGATAATTAAAGGTTTACAGGTGTTGTCTAGCATTTATCATGACGTCAGGTAAAGTCCTTCCGTGTTATATTCAGGGTATTGCGATTAGTATATGTATAATTTACTGAATACTTTCTAACTTTAATATTTTACTATCAATAACTAGTCAGGCATAAATTTGTAATTCATTTAGTGTTTATTAATTGCTGTAGAAAATGTAGGCACGCTGTTGGCTTAAGAATGATAATAACAAAAATACTAATTTATTAGTAAAACACGTGAGACCCAATTTTCTTAAATACACATGTGTGTCAAACAATTAACGGAGTAAATATAACCAATTTATAAAGGTACTTGCTTTGTCCCTTAACATAACTTTTCTTCTTCTTAGACACGAACAGTATTTTCGTATTTGTTATTAACCGATATTACAGTAATGATTCATCATCATCACCTCAGCCGAAAGACTTCCACAGTATCACATAGGCCTCCGCCAAGGCTCTCCCCAACAACCAGTCAAAGTATAAAAAAGCAGAGATAAAAAAGGTATTAAAAATGAATTTTATTTTTCTTTAAAAAGAAAATTTATGTCGAGAAGTTTAAGAAGGACGCCTGAGACTGACCGCCTCAGTCGTTTTTAGTGGAAACACCACATATGCCTGGCTCCTGCGTCTCTGAGGACCCAGAGATCCGAAGAGATTTTCCACCCCGAAAACAGAAAAAAAGGCATTCTAATTGTGTTATGAAAAATGTAACTACGTTGTCATTCTCTCTATGAAGTAGTTAGACTATGTCACAGATTTATCACTTAAAAATACTGTTAAATTGGCGTTATGACGCTATCTTTGCCGTCTGTTATTTTTAAGAGCAATACTCATTTTCAGACTTGAAACTTTATTTATTATACTATTGTAGTTTTTACTGTTATGGTATTACACAGAGTAACAAAATAATTTAAACTTTACCTTTATCTACCAGTCGCTGGAAGTAGACTGTAAATAAATCCTGAAATAAATTAAAATATATTAACTTTATAATTTATCGTTAATCATTCAAAGTTAGGGCATACTACTCGTATTATACCTACCATATAATTTAATTCAGCTTATTAAACAAAGAAACTTAATTTAAATCTAAAGCCTTATTAATATGCTTTAAATTTGTTAAATAGGACCGTAGATTACATTGGAAAACAAATATCCGTTATAATAACTAATGAACTATACAGAGGTGAGTGTCCACAGGAAATAATAAAAATATAGGGACGACGCTGCCATGGAATATGGTTATAACTTTACCATATATTACAACAAATTTAGCACTTATATTATAATATAATAGAACTGTCTTAGCAATTGAACCTTTGCGTCTTGTCTTATTGTTTCTTACATCATCATCATCAACAGTCTTAAATACTTCACTGCTGGACATAAGAAAGCAGATTTTGACCTGCTGCTATGGCCAGGTGCGTGGGTAAACGATGTGTTTCAAGTTTGCCATCATTATAACAAATGCCCATTATTTTTCGAGTTGTGATCATAAGATCATAAGTCTAGGTAATCCAATTCATTTAAATTTTTATTGTTTTTTATCTGGTATTCATTGTTGAAGTTGAATTGTAATTTTGGTCTCGCAATCATAATGTATATTATAGTAAAGTCATGATTCCTTTAAATTTCCTTGCGTTTACATGTCTCTGAATTGCCTGATTACTATGCACGCTCCCCCAGTTTAACTTAAATTACGATCCCTTTAATACCTGTATATACAATAATGGAATACAAAAATTTAAATAGAGGCATGTACTCGATTATACAGATGTTAAACTACTAATAGTCGATGCCGCTATTAGAATCCTACTAATGTTATATGTACTAAGTACTAATGTTATGCGAAAGTTTGAATGGATGTTTGTTACCCTTTCACGAAAAAACTGGTGGAGGGATTTGGATGAAACTTTACAGTAATGTAGGTTATAGATCGGAATAACATATAGGCTACAATTTATAAGGATTTTATGTAATTTTAATCGTAGTATACATGTCCATTAAGTCGAAAACAATCTGGCCTCTGACAGTTATCTTAGCGTACGCTGCCTAAATCGTTAAACTTACACATACTTGATGTACCGTAGAATTGTTTGTATGTTAAAAAAATATATATTTATTTAAAATAATCTGTTACGAAGCTTAATGTGACAGATCAAATTATCGACGAGCGAAGCCGTGGGCAGAAAGTAGTCTAACATAAATGTAAGTATTTATGTTAAACTCATTACAAGATCAAATTATAGGTATTATTCTAGGGTCATATCAAAACATTAACATTTTCTCACGAACTTTATCGTATTAATGATTCATCAAATATCAAGGAACCTGTTTGAAAATAAACTTATATTATGCGTTGAACAGTCAGTTAATATACAGGAGTACAAATCTTATCGGGCCACTCGTGATAAATTTATTTACTGACAAGTTTCATTTGCTAAACCACCGTCTCTGATAAGAATCAAGAAATAAACTGTACGCACATTTCATTCAATCATTGATTTATGTAGACATATTACACACCTATTACACTATGCGTACATAGTTCTTGCAAAGCGTACTTGTTTATCATGATTCAATTATTAATTAATCAACGTCATTACACCCTTTTCCTGATTTAATTTAGGGTTAGAGCAACGTGTAACATTGCGAAGAATTTTGACTGGTTTCTTTAATAGCTTCCGAGACTCCACCTGTTTGAGCAATTGTTTCCAAGTATACAACTTATTAACCTTCATCTAATATGGTTTTCTATCTGCCTACATTTTCTTACAAAATGAAGTATGTTATAATTTTTCTTTATTAAAAACCATACATAAGAAATGCACAGTTGGTTTGCCCTACATTAGGTACAAGAGGTTTATGAAGCTACAACTGTATTAATATTGGCCTTTTTTATTCAATTACTTAATATTCCTACCTATGCAGTCAGTATGTGTCTCTGTAATTCGAAGTAAAGCATATGCAACAAACTCTTAAGAGAAGACGAAGCAAAAGTCTGTATCGATTGTGTTCAAAATTGCCTCTCAAACTAAAATCTAGACGGAAGGTACACTTAAAGCACGAACAACATTTCAAGTCCTTAATCTTTATAGAGGTTATACAAAACCGCTTGCTCTAATTTCACAATAACAATGACATGTATTAAACTATTATAAAGTCTATTGCTTCTAAATTGGTTTCGTATTCAAAGTATGCCCCCTGAACTTCAATCAAATTCCGCATAACGCGATACATATCTTATATCCTTGTTACTTCGCTTTCCTACCCGACGTGTTGTACAAGAAATAGTAGTGTGACATAACGTGTCCCCTTAGGCGTTGGTCACACAATGACTTTTGACAACCTCATAAATTCCCCCGAATCATGCAAACTAGATCTATGTGTTAATGAAAATAAGATTGATATTCAAATGATCCACAATGGTAGAAATGTAATACCAAATTGGCACGTGCGTTAAAACACCAACTTGTATATGCTGCTCGTGAAATATATTTGGCAATAAATTTGGTTGGTGTAGTTGACTTGGTGTATGCCAAATGTGTGTTGGTCAATCTTTGGGCTACTAAATCAAAAGGCAGTCAATTAAGATAAAGCGGGCGCGAACGACAGCTATGGACAATAGGTATATGACTAATACAGCATTTTGTTTGTCTAACTGAATTACAACTGGACTTGTAGTACGAAAGTTCTATTGATACCAGAGGTGTTGGGTTGTGTTCTTAACTGGATAAACATAGTGGGTACAAAGTGCCAAATCAAGAGAGATAAGACTGCAAGACCTTACCTGTTTTTAAACAGCTAATGTACTTTTGGTTTCAATATGAAAAGTATAAATATATACGTGTATTAGTAAATGTGTAACATGAATGGGTGTACATCTGTGTATGAATCTTTATCGATATTTTTAAATATTGTCTTTATAATGTGTAATTTATACACAAAGATTTTTAAACACCTGATAAACGATAAGACTGCTAATTGTTATATTTATATTTTTAAGTCATCTTTTCCTTTTATTTTGTGCAAACAATACAGATAAAAAAGAAAAATACGACTTTGGCTTGGTCTCATATTCTATTTTTCCGAAAGCAAACCTTTGTCAATATTTATATTTTAACAAAGGCCACCAACTCGTTTGTCTGTAGACTCACTTTACCTCCTATAAAAAATCTCCATCGTTACAACCCTTAGTACATGTTAAATGTGGCGTTAGAATTTTAATACGGAATCCTCCGAATAGTGAGTGTTCAATTTAGAACTTACAAGCTTTTTAGACATTGTAATATACCCATACCCTTTGAGCTCTATCGGCACAGTAAACTTATCAACTGTAGGTAAACATGGAAAAAAGCATTAATAGGCATTAATTTTTATAGGTAAACATGGAAAAAACATGAATTGGCATTCACTCTTTAATGTTTTTTAACTATTTAAAGTTTAAAAATACCTTCTTCATATTACAATTTACACTTACCAATACTCCAAAACGTATAAGTGTGGATATTCAGAAACAGACATAGGTATATATGATACAGATATTGACACACATACATATTTCATTTTAGCTACAATTACTGACAAAAACAAAATAATAGTATTGAAAAAAAACTAACTTCATGTACCTGTACACAACGAAAGGTTAAATTAAGCTTGTGGATATCCGCAGTACTTTCAAAAGAAATGAAGACAGACACAACTAAACCCAAACACCTACAAGTAATTAAACAAAATTTTCATTGCGTTTATAATTTCTGATTTTACATTCAAGTTATTCCTATTCTGATGAAACTAGGTTCAGTTATGCATGACGAAGGTATTTAGGAACTATTTGCATTGAACTTAATTAAGAAACAATATGTTTGTCAAGTGCTTAATGGATAAAGGATTACCATGCCAATAGAATTCGATCGCGTGCAAGTCCACTAGATTATGTACTATTATTATGAAGTGTAAAATTTATAGTCTTGTTTCGCTCTTATCGTTAAATTGTATAATAATATTGTTGTAGTTTTATTATTGACTTAGATCATGGACCTGCCTGAGCCTGGGGCTTTAAATATTGATTTGTTGCTACTTATCAAATAACTGTAAAATGAGTGTATTACATTTAAGAGATACGTAATGTATAACTATAAAGGTTAACTTTATTTATTAATCGTTTTACTCTAGTTATGACAAATAAATAATATGTAATACACCTTTACAATAACACCATTTTACAAGGTGATTTTCTAATTCTGGAATTGTAATCTATAAATTTAATTTCACAAACAGTATAATTTATTGAAGTCAGCTTTTATAAATTTTTAATATTGTTTATCCATATCCATCCATCCATATATATATATTAATATTGAGTATCCAAAATAAAATGAAACCAAAGTAGCAAAAACGGTACCGTGATCCACAATTTCGTATTTGTTTATATTTTCTTTTTTTGCTTACTATCGTTATTGCGAATCAGTGCGCATAACAAAACGAAAACCGTTTTTAACCATCAATAGCTTTTGGCTCTATGGGAACTTTAACTCTATTGTCTGCAACTTAACACTTCGACAAATGATAAGTTGTGGTCTTACTAAAATGAGAAATAACTTTACAACTACTTTGAGTTGCTACTTAATGATATAGTTTGAAGACATCAAACATGTGTGAAGTAGTCAGTGTAACTTGATATTTTGTTTTTATAAAGCTAAAAAAGCAGAAACGACCTACATTGGTACAATTTTACATCGCTTCTCTATTCCACTCCACTGGGAGTAAACACAATTCAGGCGAAAAGCTCCGAGCGATGTAGGCCTGGTCCTGCTCTAGGATGTAATAGATAGACTACCTCCTTTTACGCTTTGATCATCAGTCTATCACAGTCCAGTGCTGGACATGGCCTCTCCCATTGCATGCCACTTTGATCGATTTATAGCTTCTTACATCCAGCTTCTGCAAGCCATCTTGCGCATCTACCCTGCGGGCGTCCTACACTATGTTTACAAAGACACGATCTCCACTCCAGTATTGGTTCACTCCAACAGTTGTCGGTTTTATATTTTACTACTGCTAATTTGCTTCTTGTTGATACAACTCTTTGAAGAACATATTTTTAGCATTGAATTGAAGGTTCTGCAAAAAAAGTATTACTAAGTATAATACCCCGACACTTGGCATCCTTTGAACTGTTTTAAATAATTATTATTTAATTTGAAAGTGGGCTAAAACCTTAGTATATTTGTTAAACAAGTACCGTGGTTATTAGGTACATTAAAAAAGAAGAAACAAGAATAACAAAAGTGCACAAAGTTCAAGAACTACTTATCTAACTAAACTTGTATGCAAAAATATAGTACTCAAGTCACCAGGTACGTTTAATTTTATACTAAGCACTAAAGCTCGCACAGTTGACCAGCTGTTTGACATTGTGCTTTGATCCACATTCAAGACCAGTTTGACTAAGCTATGCCCCATATAATAACTTATACTATATCTGATTGCAAACTAAACTTTATTTATATGTCCTTACGTATGTAGATGCATTCCCACGTTTCATAGTTTATGATTTTGCGCTACAGATAATAAAATATGTACTCAAAACGTTTTGTAATTACCAAAAAACCTTTCAAATTGACGTGTAATATACGATTAAGTCATAAGTGAAATACGTTTCTTCAATAGTGATAATTAGATATTACATTAATAGAACATGATAGGGTTAAAGTTTAATATTTTTCGTTACATCAAGTGTTCATTTTGGTTCGAGTTCCAACATCTTTTATCAATAACGTAAGTGTAACACCTCTAATAATTTTTTTGTATAAAAATATCAGAATTATTCACATAAAAGTTAAAGATGACATGAATAGAAAAAAATATTAATTAAAAAATGATGAAATGTAACAACTTCCGGTGAAAAGGGACGGAAGTATGTAACAGGAAACTGAGGAAATGCGGTATGTTTGATTAATCAATGGACCAATGAACACGCACGGTGTCAAAATTGGTCCTCACATGACAAGCAAGAAATCGGATTTTACACATCACAAACGATGACTGCAGCATTTTTTTTAAAGAGCGATTTAAGAAAAGATCGTGTAATTACTCAGAATTTGTTTTAAACAGAAATATAGATTAGGTGTTAAGCGGTACTGATCAAGAAGAATTCTAATATCTACCAAAATCCATTAAATATTGAAAGTTCCGTTTTGTCAATGATTAATTTCTAGTGTAAGTCCAAAATGAGCAGAACTTAAACTATGGGTTCTAGGAACGTCGTTCTACTTTCGTACAGACTGTACTGTATTCATTATTATTAAAGTTTTTATTTCATTTTCCCATTCTCTTCTTTTTAAGTAATTTTAAACTAATAGAAAAAGTTAATATCTTCGAGTAATACTATATAAGAAAATTCTATAACTTTGAAATTCAAAAGTCATGAACCCTGGTTCTCTATTTAGCTTGATTTCAAGAGATGAAAAAAAGACCCATTTGACACGCTGAGCGTTTATTAGTCAAATCAAATAGCACGTGGTAAATATAGTATTAAATAGCTTCCTTCGTCCCTTTTGACAAAATAACCCTTATACATTGCAGAAAAGGTGGAAAACAGACACTTTACTATTATATGCTTTGAATTTATAATATATTATTATAAATTCAATTAGTTTCTTTTTATGGAATATAAATCATATTTAGAATAGAAGCGAAGTATTGGTTAACAACGATACCAAATGAAGCGGCGAAAACATTTTATTTAACAACCTAATTTAATGCAGAATATAATTAAGTATCGATTCTGTGTTGACAAAACAGTCTTATATGTAAAATATTCTGTTTGAAAGATAATACGACGTATATTGTGAATGGCATGTTCAATATTCGATCGAGTGTTTGATACTTGCGCGCATGAGTTGCGTATTGCTCAAAATTTGGGATGCATTTATATATTTTCCATCGCAAACTTCTTTTGTCGCCTCTTCCCTTTAAAATTAAGAAGGCACGTGTATTTTAACTGGTGCCACTAATTGTACGAATATAACGGTGTACGTACAAATACCAGCTTACAGTAAGAGTAAACTTGTATTTAATTAATTCGTATGGCACAGCACAAATTAAAATTTAATATGTACCACTATGATTTATATTCAGTAATGACACTGCGAATAACGTTAATGACACGGTAGGGTAATTGGTGTGGCAATAACCACGCCCCCAGCCTTATAGGTGTTGACTAAAAGGTGCGGTTGGTAACCACCGACTTCGAGACTAATCTTTAAGATGTAGATTTTTTATGATCTTCTTTCTGTATTTTTAAAAATGCTATTTAGTCAAAACTCGTGTTTTTAATAAATATTTCCAATGACGTCTTTAATAAAATATCACAAAACTCCATTTACATATATTACGATGAATTTATAATAAACTTTGTTCATAATTTTTCTTTAAATTTGAACGTAATCAAACTGAGAGTATAACTTCTGAAATGAAAACAAATTCGGCAAATTGAGTCATCATATCAATAATCTAAATAGCAGATCCTGAGAACCACTGTTCAGGAAATCAAAGTGTAATGTTCACAGATCTATCAGGTTCTTTTAAAGGACTGACGAGTGAAAACAAACTTGGGCGACCGAGTGCAAGGCAGGGTGCCGAAAAGAATTGATTTATAAACGACGGTTTGAAATAACAAATATTAAAAAATTACAATCGTATTAAAAACCCTTTCCTTTTAAAGTCGTTTAAAACAATAACTTTCAAAAGATTATTTTCTTAAATCGCACTAATTAGTATCATGTATGACACTGCTGTTTTCAGATATAATTTTAAGAAATAGTCAGTTTCTGTCTAAAATCTATAAACAAAATATGTTATAATACTAGTTTTTATAATAATTTTTAATACGTGATTTGTACTTATAGGTCCCGGCACCGATATTGAGCGCTAAAGGGTAGCTTGAGGACGACTTTGCTAATCGTCATCTTCTGGCAAAAAAAACACCTATCCATTCATTATCAATGTTTATTTTTCTTACAATAACACATTACTTACAATTATACTTATTAACATTACTTATTAATTAAGCAATAAGAAATGACTTAGTAACTTTACGACGCATGTACTTCATATTGACTATATAAATTATATGAAATACAAATTAGGTTTATTTTAGATTGCAAGATAAAGGCATACAGACAATTATTTTTGTTTAACATATTTTGTCCTGCTGCCTCGTTGGTCTAACGGTTAGTATACGATCAAGACATCTTAGGTTTGATTCACGGATCGAGCCAAAAGTATTTTTCGGTTTTTCTTAACAAAAAGTCTTAACAACAGCCCGGAGCATTGAAGTTTAGCGGTGTTTCACGCCTGTGTCTCGGACGACGTTAAACCTGACGTCCTGGTTGTCATGAACATCTAAAGCAATCGTTACTGGGAAGTCAGTATCCTCAAATGGCTGACAACTAGTTCAATCTTTGAATTCGGTTCGCCCTCAGGGTTACGGTGAACTGATACTAATCGCTCCGTGAAAAACTGATATTCAGGTAACGCCGGTTGAACTGGTAGCCGACTCCAAATAATCTTGGCAATTATAAACGCTAGAAAGATAATACATGAAAATAGGAATTACACCTTCCATCAAATCACTTTGTTAAGTTAAATTGGTTATAGTACACCAGTGTCCATTTTTTCTTCATCCTCATCATATTTATTGTGTTAGAAATATATTATTAGACAATTAAATTATTAATATAAAAAGGAATACCCTATTGAATTACCGGAAAGACTACTTGTCGTCAATAAGTATAAGAAAACGAAGCTAATCGTTGGGGACGTTACGATTTAATTGCCCCACTCTCTACTTCATACCACCAAAGGAACCTAAAAAACGACTTCTACGCAGATGAAGGTCAGCGCGCAAGATTGGTGCCGGCGACTATACCTACTTTTATCATAGCGATATCGGAAATATACTCTTAACTCTACATAGTATCCTGTACCATTATAAAATTATTTATCACCATAGTCCTTGTATATAATAAATTCTAAGATTTAGTCCAAGCCATTAATTCAGAAATTGCTCTTGTAGAACGTTAACAGTCCTAATTTGTACAATATAACTTACGTCATTATTTTACGCGTAAACGTAATTTTCTTGTAAAGCAGCTCAATTAAGCTCTCTCTCATTCGAAGGAAGTATTAGAAGTTGCAAAACTTTATGGTAAGACTAAATGTCAAATAGATTATCATTTGCTCTTTGATTTCATCCATCAAGTGTCTTAATTGACTTAAATTTATGTTTTGTAGTTAATGACAACTTTGCCAATCTATACCATCAAGTAATAAACCCACCTTCTATTCTGACATATGACAAACAGTTACTTAAACACAAAATTAATGTTATCGTTTTAAGTTCTTTGATGTAAGAAACTCAAAATTCAAACGAGTTACAGAAAAACTCTCTAGCAAATATATTAAATGTTGTTGCAAAAACAAAAATCAGTAAGAAACTGAACTGAATTTTAACTTGTTAAATGGTTTTCAAACAACCTAATACCTCACCGTAGTCTAGAAAAGAAAAAGTTTTATATATATTCAGAAAGCTCTGGATCAATGTTAGTCCAAACATTTCGTTTAAAATTTTTGATTTCAGTAAGTGCTAAGATACATATTCTCATAAACCGTTAAAATATGATTAAATTAAGTTTTACTAAAAAATCTTAAGATTACCGCAGTCCGGGGTTTTACAGTAACATATGGATGACTCTGATTAAGAAAGACCTAAAAATTCTGTATATCGACTCTATGGTGACCCAAAAAAAATATTTGTGGAGAAGAACAGAAAATAAGAAGTGACTTAGAAAGAATATAAAATTTCTTTATAAATATTTCGGACATTTGACAAACAACCTCATTTGGTTTACACTAAGCAGAGCTTGTACAATGATAAATAGACTGACTGATAGAATACATATAAACTTTTTAATACATATATATTGTACATAGAAGAGACGCAAACTTCGAAACAAATATTTGCATATCATACAAATATTTGGTCTGAACCGGGCATCGAACCCGAGATCTCAAGCACAGCAGTTGCATTCACTACCGTTGCGTTGCATGCAGTTAATTACTACTACGTTACATGCCACAAATTTATAAGCCTATAAGCCTATCTGCTTAGCCGCACTAAATTCTCAATATTAATGACAGCTATTAGTATACCTAACAAACAGAATGTCACTTACCTCCAAAATATATGTTAGTACGTACTTTACTTACACAATGCCAACACAATCAGTCAAACTAAAAACTGTAACAAATCCCTAGTTATTAATAAGTAAAATATGAAATTAACACAGACATTACTCGTGCCTTTCTCTCTTTGACCCCTTACCTTGACTCGCCGCGCCCTGCGGCTCGCATACCGAACCACACGTCATAGTGCCCGCGCACTATATTTGTTTTCTATAGCTAACATTGTTATAATTATAATCTGTTGTTATAGTTATGATCGAGAAGGCCTCTGTCTGTGATCTTTTTTTAAATAAAGTTAGTACAAATTAGAAAGTATGTACATTTATCTTGTTTGTTTCATTGAGCAGTTGTATAAAACTAGAGAAAGTGAAAAGCCAGAAATACTCGAACATTTAAGTATTTAAGTAATTATCAGAGAAGTAAGAGGCAGTAAGATATAACTGATTTATGCTCGACTTAAAACCTCCAGTTATGTACGATATACGATGGTTTTTCAAAACTATATGAGTTGGATACTAATTTATTTATGCGTCATCAATAAACCTGGGAACTTTTATAAGTAGGGAATTTTTATTAGGTGGACCACGCTCTTGTTGCCTACTTAGATATTTGAAAAATAATTTTATGACCTTGTGTACCAATTGGAGATAAGATCGATGGTCGACATAGATTTTGGTTGTGATATGTTTTAAATTAGCAACAGTTAGTTTTAACATGTATTGGACCTTATTTATTTGATGTTTCATTACTACAAATATCATTTTCGTAGTAATACTAACCAAGAGATATGTATATTCCCGAAACACATTAGTGGTCATAAACCAAAACTTAAAGTAATTGACCCTGATTCCATTCTGAGGGTCCCTCGCGCCAAGCCGTCACTCACCTAGTGGGGGGCCGTCCTACACGACGTTTCCCGCCCATAGAATTCAAATTTTAGATCATAATCTTAAATTTAGAATATGATTATGCAAACTAATCAATAGTTGACATAATACACTGATCCACAATTGAAAAAGTATGTAGTCAAATTGATTTAATCAAAGTTCTAATTAATAAGCAAAATGATTTGCCCTAATGGCAATTTTGTTGTCATGTTATGTATTTAATGAACAATTGAATAGTTAGATACTACAAAAGATATTATTATTAAAGATTTAACTGTCCGAGGTCTGAAAGCATGATATCTAAATCAAATAATTAACAACCACAAACAAACGGTAAGCCGGATACATTATTTAAAAGTTATAAATTGGTTTTAATCAAACCTAATTTCCGATGCTATTTGTATTTAAGTTCAGTGTGTATTAGTATGGTATGAAAATATTGTTTGAAAATAACAAGTCACTATCCATTGCTGCGTTTGTTTTAAAAACAAAATGAAAGATATAGAAGGTGTACAATGGAATGCATATAATTAATTTTCATGATCCATAATTCGAACATTGCGGGTACAACCCGGGTCACGTTGAAATGATTTACTTTCAATATGCGCAAACGTCGGTGTAAATGCGACTGTCGGCCACCGCTTAATTTATACCGATTGGCCCTTGTTTATTATAATACTGTTTATGTAATAAGCCCAGTGATTTTGCTAGTGATTAAATGGTAAGCAAAACGTTACTTATAATATATATATATTTTTCTCGTTAGAAGATTACGACCTTTGATTTGTTAAAGTGTGTAATTTGTTGGTTGATTGACTGTTAGATTAGCTAAGAAGGATATGCTATGGTAACATAGTGGTTATTACTGGAAGATAATTAACTATGAAAACGTAAATTATTACCAGCATATGTAGTAATTATGTTCTAGAAGTGTTCTAATGTCTTACAACGAAACACACCAAAACAAACTACATACATACATAAAATCACACCTATTTCTCCCGAGAGAGAGGTATAATAAACGCCCATTCTTCGCCAGTGTTTTGATCCCACGTAATAGGTAGCGAGCCTATTGCGATAATCGGGATATTTTGTTTGCCAGAGCTTCGTCTGTCGTTCAGGAGGTGCACAACTTTGCAGGTGAGGTTGACTTGGGACCTTAAATTCTTAGTGGCAACCCTATGCACAAACTGATGACCTGCAAAAAGAATCCTTTAAACTACATTTAAGAAGAAATATAGTGTTATTACTCGTATCATAGTCATCTTCGTAGCAGTTTTGTTTGATTAATGAACTTCTGTACAAATGCTTTTCTATATAAAGATTATATAAATTTTGTTCTAGAAACCTTTTGTTTTAGTAATCTTTGATTATATCGGGCAGTGTTTGGAAAACGCAATTCCTATCAACACCATGCTTATTAACTTATTCTTCACTGAGAGTGGTAATATGTTTCATTATCATCATTTTAATTAGCCTTTAGAGAAAGCTACGCATCGTGTACAAGATAATTATCTAAAACTATTGCTTTCAATAAATACAATAAATTCAATCTTAGAGCATATAAAACAATATTATTGAGTGTCTCGGCTAATGTTTCACATTTAATACATTTATGTTGGCAATTAATACCCGTTGTTTGGTGTTTCTCTGCTTTCGAAGCGTCCCTCGGGGCTATGGCCCATACTGTGCTTTGAATATGCCAAATGGGTAGAAGCACGCTATCCGCAAATGTTTTACACAATTTATATTGAGATTCGTATGAGAACTTAGCGTTAGTATTTAGAAAACTATTCGTTATATGTTAATACAGGTAGATAGTATGGGAATTATTCTGCTATTAAAATTCTCCTTTGGATATTAGTATTTTTATTGAGACATAAAAAAACTTTATTTTATGCTACACTAATATTTGTTTTAGAAGACAGCACCATATTACTTCATAAAAGGGCAGGTTGCTAATAGCATTTTAAAAACTGTGCATTATATTGTATTTAGATTCTTAAATTTTTGTCACCAAAACACTATTTGAGAATTTTGAGATTTTTTCCCTTCTTTGAGGTTTAAGTTAAGCGAGAAGGCATTTTTTGACTTTATAAAAAAGGTTAAAGGGTTACACCTAAGAGCAAATTTAAAAAGTTACTGTAATACGTGGAGATAGGTCATACAACATTCTCACTATAAATTCAATGCTTTTTTTCTCTACCAGAGGAAGGAAACAAGCAGGCGAGTCACCTAACGTGAGTTCACCACCGCCGCCCGTGAACGCTTGCTTCTGCCATTTGTAATTACTCCATTTGCAAATATTTCACTTGGAAGTTTTATTTAAAATTTAGACTTAATCTGACACGACCTTAAATTTTTGCCGCTAAAGATCTTCTTAACACTAATTAATTATACAAACAAATATGATATTTTATTGATGTCTGCAATAACCCAACATTACACTTGAGTCAACTTATCGAGTGTAACATAAAGTCTAAATTCATACATTAAACTTGTAAATGTTGTTCAGGTATGTTATTAATTAATATATATTGCAATTATATTTATTATTTTAATAGCCAGTGACGGTTAACTAATACGGATTACAACAAAAAGGTCTTTAATAATATAGTGGATGATTATTATAATTATGAGTCTCGGCAATCATCGGTCATACTTGGATTTACGAGCGCATAATGTTTAAAGTGTGATGATGATTGATGAATGAGGTGGAAGAACCACTTGTTTAGACAAAGTTGACGGAATAAACGTTCGTTTCTTGTGTACACCTATATCTAACGGCATCAAGTGTATTTATGAATCCATTTTATGTGTGATATAAATAAGATTATAGAGATAATTCCCAAACTGATAATAATTGAAAATTTGAATTTATATTTGTGAACAATATGCATTCTATTACTGATGCTTTGCTAATCCCATTTATCAATTTTTATGGCAGTTTATTGAGCTTTGTACCGTTTTCTTGATGGCATGCATGATGAAAATTAAGGTTTTTTTAAAAGTGAAAACGCTAAGACACCCTAATTTATTCTAAATCAGAGTTTTGAAGCCTATCTACTTCATGGCAAAGGTAAAGTTTAAAACCTCGAAACTATGCCCTTTGTTAATTCATCTAATTCCACATTTCGCGTACCATAACTCATGATCTAACGAGCAACAGTCAATTACGAAGAACGTAATATTATACGCTGGCTCACTATCTGTTTTATCAGTGTATCGTAGTAAATGTCGTCTGCAAAATACTGTTCGTTTGTTGTACTCTTTAATTATCAGCAGATGGGATGTATTGCATCCTAAAAGGCTTAATTACACATTACAAACGCGAAAGGTTCTCGCTAACGACACATTCCGACTAGGCAAATTATTTATTATTATGTAACTTGGAACGGTTTTGTGACAGAACTATATACATATATACTTATACTTATTCATTTTCATACACTAAATATAAAATACATATTACTTATTGATTTTTAAACGATAACTGTATAAAAAAAAATTGGAACAATAGAATCAAGAAATTGTAATTGAATTGCTTTTGAATTTACAGATGAATTTGAAATTAATTAATTCGCATAAAATGTTTCAAAAGAAATAAACCACACCAATGAATCGAGTTTAAGTCTCGAATGCAACACAATGCCTACTAGACTATTATATAATAAGATAAATACTCATAATTACGTGTTTTTGCGAATGAATGAAACACACAAATATAATTTAAACTTTCTCTAAACTTTCCTAACAACTGTACGGTTAGAAAGTGAATAAAGTAAGCAAACACTTTGCCACATACATTTTGCTCAATGTTGAAGCATCCTAATGGTTCTCGCTAAATGCGATTGACTCAGTTTCTATGGCAACCCGCAAATGCGTGTGACTGTCGATTAGAGACAGTAATTCGAGTAATAATTCCCTATTGAACTGTTACCTCAGCGAGTTAAATAAGTTTATATCTACGCTCAGCCCGCTCCCACTTATTTGCCTTCTAGTTTCGTACTTTATAATACACTTGAATGTAAATAGCCTTTTAGAATTGTTGTATGTTTGTAAAATTTAATGAACACTGTGGATTATTTTTCTTATTCTGTGGGCCAGTATAAAATGAAATTCACAATATAGGATTTCACATAATTTTGATAGCGTGAGTAGAATTAAAATACCTGTAATTATTAAATAATTGACACTGATGGTGGTGTCGTCAGGTATGCCAACTATATAGTGGTATAAATATACCACTGGTCGCGTTCATAGGCTGACTACCTATATTCCTATAAAAAATTATTTACAAGAGACGGGAAAAGTGTTGAGTTTACCATTTATAACTATAATAATTATTTATTTTCATTCTTAAGTTTAGTACTTACATAGCTGGAATCTGAAATGTCTTTTTAAGCAAATACATGCTTGTATTAGGACACTTCACTTTTCCGCAACATATTATATAAGTCATGTACATATACAAACTAAAACTATATGACTTGAATTTGTAAATTTTTACACAAAATAAAAGAAAAATAATATGTGTGTTTTAATTCTAAATCTTTTTCCAACTCTGAACTCCAACTGAGCAGAGTAAAACCAATCCATTACACTTCGGATGTCGTACAAGGCGACTATTGTAAGACGCAGAACATCTAAAGCTTCCGGAAACCAGGGAATGGTCAACAGCATTTTCTGGGATGATTCATCTACTACGATCGCACAACTCACTTGCCCAACGTAGCCGTTAGAGTTTTACCTCCCAGGATAGACACAATAAATAAACGAAACGTAGTTCCCGGCCACCTCACCAGGTTTAGCTACGTTTAACGATCACAGTGTCGGTGGGGCGCGTAGTGCTGAGAATTTCAGGGTTACGGTTATCACACATACAACACATTGACCTTGGCTACGTATAATGAACGAACTCTGAGACTCAACGAACATCTAGCCGAATTGGAGGTAGAATTAGACAAAATGCGATGGTATATTCTGGAGCTATTGAAAGTTCCAAGGAGCAGGAGCAGTGCGAGCAGGAAGTCCTAACTTACAGATGAGAATATCACTCATGAGAGAAAAATACGAAAACATACATGCCACGACGAAAGACCATCGAGCATTCATTAAACATATTCGAAAAGCGGTACGATACACGCCT
The DNA here is from genome assembly GCA_949316085.1 of Hypercompe scribonia. NCBI lineage: Eukaryota > Metazoa > Arthropoda > Insecta > Lepidoptera > Erebidae > Hypercompe > Hypercompe scribonia. The sequence goes on along the minus strand of OX438989.1, from coordinate 10,574,470 downwards.
CATCAAGGACATAATAGAACAAAACTGAAATTCCAAAGTATTCGTGAAGCTTCTCGGGAGGAACCACATGCCTGAGCTAACAACAACCGACATCGTCTAATTTAAATCAGAAATCCTCTTGAAGGTGAAAAATGTCTACCAGTTGTGTGCCTGGCAATAAATAAATATTAATTTATTAAATTGATATTAATTCGCCTGATTTCATTTAACGGAGTCATCCTTAAAAATAAATATTAATTATCGTTGATAACTTAAAATCAAACCTAAACCATGAAATTAGGTTAATACTGTGAACAACTGAATAGGAAATACATTTATTTACAGGTGTTATTAAATTTTAATGGCTCTTGCGCAATTATTTGGACTTGAGTGCTTATTATATGGATTGTATCTTAATGCAAATTAAATAAGGCCAGATTAACTTGACCTATGAGTTAAACGGAAATGATGCTGATAAATTTTAGTTATATCATATACTGGAAAATTATTAACCTTGTAAAACTTATGTAAAAAGTTTTAAGGTCTTAAATATTGACTAGTTGTGAAATACTCTTAAAAGCTTTACTGCAGATACTAAGACAACAGTACTAGAAGCTGTTCTTCAAACTGAGAGAGACCTCAACTCTACTGAAGCTGAATATATACTGACAGAGCATTGAAAAGAGCAAAACTCAATGTCACCAATGCAGTGGAAGAGTAGTCCACCTTCAAAAAAACGAGTTCCCAATAGAAATTTCACACAGCGTATTCCTAAAAGTCTTGACATATCGCATTAAAGAACCCCAAAGTAGGCCTACAACCTATAAATTTGTCAAATTAACATAGATCACATAAATTCTCAACGTTCTAGCATCATTCCCGTAACGGGGACGCGTGTCTAACGTCGCATAATAACACATCTGGTAACACCGCCGGCCGTCGCGCAACTAATCAATTGGCGCGCCGCGTGATGTCTTCATCAGTCGCCTGGGGGCGTAACGCCCTGCGCTTGCTCACCTAACATAGCTTTTGTGCTTTCCATGCCAATATTTTGCTTCTATTGTAATTTCATGCACTCAAAACTACTAAACTAATTTCAACCAAAGGTTCTCTTACAATACACTATCTTGTAGCTATAATTTGAATATGAGATTAAGTAAGGTTTTTCAAGATTCAATAAAAGAGTATTGAACGCAAACCTTTAATTTTTAAAGATAAGCTCTGCCCTTTTATTTACCAAGTTGTTGTCTCCACTTAAGCGGTATCTTCAACGACAGAACGGACATGTACGCGACTGTACCCCTTAGAGGGTACTACAGTTTCAGTTCAATCTCCGATTCAAATAAAATTGGGAGAAGCAACGACATATGATAAAATAACAGTATACAAGGACTACATCTCTGCACGGATTGAACACCCGACTCGATGACCATTGCTTCAAAAACTATGTAGCAGCATTACCAGTATATGCTCATTTTTCAATGGTATGCAGAATTGCCATATTGTAAAAAGCATAAAACTACCTTGTTTATTTAGCGGCCTAAATAGGTCATGTTCTGATTTTTTTATCAAATATTTTATATAAAACAACCGTTTATTCGTATTGATATTCACACTATTATAAATCGACGTTAATATTAATTATTTGCAATTAAATCTAAAATAATCACATAAAATCATTAGGAGCCAACTTAAACGGCATATAATGTCAGAACGTTGAACTTAAGAACATAATATAAATTAAGAAGTTATAGACCATACAAAATCAGCTCCGGCATTCCATCCTATTAACATTTAACAACGTATGAGAAATAGTATCGCTTAGCTTGCGTACTTGCATGCGATTTATTTACCAATTGAGTCCCACTTAAAGGAATCACAGTGCGGGGAAGGAGCAAATTGAACAGCATTGGCAATTACCGAAGACAATGCGTGCGTGAGAGCGTTGCCTGCGTGCCCGCGAATTAGACTTGTTATCTGGACCCCTGGGTAATTAGGGAAGAGTTCCCACGCGCCAACACTCGCAGGTGAATTTGGACTTGTTTTTTCTTATAAATGTGTATTACTTACCAATTGGTGGTTGTCATTTATTTTCAATATATTGAAAACATATGTACCTATGCAGTATAAATAATAATCAAAATAATGTTACAACATTATAATATTACGAATTACCCAAGACTGGGTTAACTGCCACTGCTCAGGAGGGGTCTTCGTTGATAAATGAATGAGAATGATATTCAGTATTTAGCTTAGAAATACTTTACGTTATTATTAAAATACTAAGACGCTTGCATGTGTATGCAAAAGAAAGAAAGCAAATACGTTTCGGATGTCGTTCGTTTTAATTCATTTCGTCGTTAATTCATTTAGTTTCTGACTAGTTGTTTGCCTTAGTATCAGCATAGTTTGCACGAAAAAACAGCTGATTGCTTAGTTATGAAAACTCTTATTTGACTTCTGTGTTAGAAAATATCAGGATTAGTGTGTAGTGTGAAACGGTGTACTGCAGACGGCAATATTCTCTCATTTGAATTTACTTTTTATTTTCTATAGGAATATAAACGTTATAGACAATACAACAAAATCGTTGACTTTATTGTGACCATGTATTTTAGTTATCTCATAAATATGCCAGTTTTATCCCAGATAGATTAAACACTTAAAAGGTAGACACGTACTATAAAATGGCACTTAAGAATAGGAACCCGATAGCACTGAATATTGAATGTATAGTATTCATCAAGCATGAATACTAATGTCTCAGTTTTATAGGTCCATTATACGCGCAGGTCGCCCCGTTTTTGTAATTCAAATCAGCAAACATTGCTTAGAGATATTTTCTTATTTTTTTATAAAACAACAGAAAGTTTACAATTTCAGGGTTAATGTTAATTGATGTGACGATTTTCGAGGAGAATTAAAGTATAAATTGTCTTAAACTGCTTATTAGTGCTTTTAGCGTACATCCGCTAATACATAGGGAGATGTCAATTCTCGCCTCAGTGGTTCAAAATCATTTAAATATTTTTTCTGCTTTTGGCATAAAAACTATTCTAGACCGAAACAATTTTTCTAAACGGTCATTTTCTGTACGGTCCGTTTAAATATTTATACATATTTCACGCGGCAGGATAAAAGCGTGGATTTATACTTAACCACAGAATTAATTTGTTTCAAACTTTAACAAATAGTTACCATACACCAATACTACTATCGAATATTACTTAATTGGTAGTTAGCACTCGAATGTTTTGCATAAACCAGTTATTATATTAAACCTATAAATAAATAATGATCAATGAAATATATGGAATAAATTATCCAGCCTGTGTTAATAAAATCTGAAATATAGGTGTTAACTAGTTATAACTGGCATATTATAAAATAAAATTGCAAACTAAAATTTTACATGCAATTTTTGTTTCATCTCCTATTTTACTGTCCACTAAAAAGACACTAAATATATCAAACTTCTATATTATTCATTACAAAGCTAAGTAACCGGCAACTGGATTAGTTATATTCAAACGTGACGTTCAGAAATTGCTGGCAATACACAACTAATTAACCTAAAGATATCACTTTGTTCACGATTTTCTTTAAAAGACAAAGATAATCATCATTATGGCTTAAATATATATTGGGCTATCTATTTCATCCAATCTAGTTTAGCCGCTATAGCATTATTATGTACATATAGCATTATGGCATTATTTATTAAGTTAATTTGAATCTCTAGTTAATTTTTCACGATTTTGTTTTAATATTTTTATCTTTTAGGCATGCTGGAGCATGCAACATGCGATACGATACTAATACAGGCAAAACTGGAGGCATATATACTCCACGTATTAAGTTGGGGTGGATCTATTCTACAATAATGAAATATTTTATCCAAACATCATTGAACCTTCAACTTTTTTGAACTCTTAAATTTAAATGAAACCTGCTTTGCACATAAACGTACCTGTCAATAGGAATTTGAATTGGGAACGTGGAAAATAAATTGAATCCATGGATCGCGTAAACTGAATCGATTCAATTCGTGCGGCGAGTTTTTAATAAGGCGTCTATTAAATTGACGAACGTGTGAATGAGTTTTATTGCCTTATCGGTTTCTGTAGCGGAAAGCATTGCCACGTCTTTTAATGATTTACGACAGATGCTTAAAGTAGGCGTTTGCTTAGAAATTATGTGTAGTACTGATAGAGATACTCGTACTACATAATGTTGGAAACACTGCCCGTATCTAATCGTTAATTTCTCAGTTACTTATATTAACCGATAAATATGAAATTTATGTCTTTGTGTAAGAATAGTCTAAGAAAAAAGAAGAACCTAAAATAATAGTGTTTTTGCAGGTTATAGGAGATTAGAAAACTATTTTATTTGGAAAATTATATTTTAGAATAGATGATTAACCTTTTGAACGAAATTTAGTAACACAATACAGTTTATATATTGTTATATGCTCGATTCACTTATATAACATAGAAAATACCGATACCCAATTGACATGTGTTTTTTACGTATCTCCTTTATAAAACTGACGTAGACCTATTTATTGAAATAGATACGTTAAAAATTTTTATCGTTCAGAGTATCATCAAACCATATCTTATAGACACACTAAGCACGGCTTTAACTAAAACTCTTTGTTCTGTTTATTTGATATGAGTAATATCCAAAACTACTCTAATACTATATCTAAATCAGTACGTACATACACTGCCTTCGTAGCATTTATCCACGTCACGCTTTAATGTACTTTCTATGCGAACCTCACGAAAACATGAACATTATTTTATGAAACTTAGTGATAACATATTTACTTAACACTTTATCATAGAAATAAAAAAGCTAGATATTGACTTACTTTGGTACAAACCGTACATAAAATCAAAGTTTAAGTGATACGTTTCAATTCAATAAAACATTAAAAACGTAAAAAATTACGAGTATAGGAGCACTTTGACCACCGAACTATCCACCATTATTAATGATAGTCTATTTCACTTCTACAACATAAACAAAAGAAATAAAGCAAATCTTCATTAATTACATCACTTTAAACCGTGTAAGTTGTAGACGTAGTTGCGTCCATTCATTGCGTATAAGGCGAGGACATGTAGGCGCAACGCGCGACACCGGCCGGCTGTGTCGCTTGTCGCTACCGTATACTACGCACATTGATATACGGTTGCGGCTGTTTATCGCATTTCTTTTGCATTTTCTATTGGTTACAAAGATATAAACTACTAGCCGTATCTTGCCACGCTTTACTGTGACACATTACGGTTGCAAAATAGATAAAAGCTATCTTTGAAACGTGTTGTAAGTCGTGTCAAAATTTGAACTCAATCGATGCCGAGCTTACTCAGCTATTGAAGCATACACAAAATAATTAAGCATTTTTATGGGTATGAATTTATAAAATGAACGCGATCTTATATTATATATTAGTAGATAACAGTTGCGTTCAGAGCACTCTCGTATGGAACGCATATACATGTTAACAGCACTACCGTAAGAAGCACATGAGGTGTACGTAGTATAGTAGTAGCTCTCAGTAATGTCTGCACTTTCTACATCACCCAAAAGTCGACTGGCAGAAAATATCTTACGGCATTAAGTCCACCTTGTGCCATATATTTGCAGGAAGTATAATTAAATAACAGCACGCTTGTTGGTAACATGATGTTGGGATCATGACGCGTGTGCTATTATCACTGGTAGTAGTAGAACGAGTCGGCTCGACTGGAGTAGTACTAGCTTCTCATAGAAGATGAACCTTTCGTCTGTCGTCTTTCCTTAGTGAGTGCGAGACTGGAGACTCATTGATGCATGGGTGACAGTTATCGCGGTAAGTTTTTCAGCCTTACACTTACACTACCACGACAACCATAATGCCTTTTACGTCCAGAAGCAGGGTGAGAAAAAGCATCTCACGAAGCCATCATAGTGTGGGTCACCATACTGCATTGCCTGCATTCAGGATGAGTATGGTGACCACAACTCTTGGATTCTATTCATGCTCCATTCTTAAAAGGCAAAATAGTCACTTTTGCAGGCTCTTAAAATAAAAACACGACAGTTTTGTGGCTAGCACTTGCGGATCGAAAAAATTACAGTGTGTTTTTCAGTACTAGCCAAAGTTTGTAAAAACACAAGGTTATTAACCAATGGTGCAGCGAAAGTGTAAACCAATGTTTACGTTCTCGTGAGGTTCGCGTAGAAAAGACATCAACGCGTCACGCGGTTTAATATTACGAAAGCGATTACAGCAAGCTGTTGGATGTGGGCAATACAGGACCAGCTGTTCTAGAGAACATTAGAGAAGGACTTTGTCCGGCAGTGAATGTCTTTTAGCTGAGCTGATGATGATGATGAATCGACCACATCGAAGTAAAGAAAAATTATTAATTCCTTTTATTAAATAGAAGTCATTGCTCAACATTTGTAGGGAAATAAAGTAAACATCTCTGGTTGAAACTATTTAAAAATACCCGCTGTACTATGACGTCAGAACCATATTATCTTTACAAAACACAAGCCTTTGAACTCCACATTCAAACAGCTTTGGTGAGAGGCGGCAGATTTCCAGAAATAAATAGCTCAGTATTTATAAGGTTAAAGCAACGCCCGATCCGACCGTTTGATTGCAATACTTGTATCACTAAAATACTTTATTGTAAATGGGCGGGTACTAGTGACCGCACACCTTTACCATTTATCGATGAATTTCAGTTCTAAATATATTTAACCGGACTTTCAAAGAAAGTTTGTCTATTTGAATCCAATCTGAAATTATTAATGCTTTATGGCATCAAACTCAATGATTAAGATTTGCTGCACGGTTGGCCTAGTGGTTTAAGCGGTCGCCACGCCGCTCTCTACTGCGCCGAGTGTTATGGTTCAAATCCTAAAAATTGTTGTTCTGAGTCTGGGTGTTCCTTGTGTCCGTTTCTTGATTCTTTGTAAAGTTCCCCGTGACACAGGATTTATTCCTAGTGCAGGTGTAGTCAGAAAAAAAAATCTCAGAATATAGGCTGTTACAAAAAGGTATAATTATATTTTAGATTTAAATAGATCTGGGTTAGCGATCTTGACTACTACCAGAAATTGTCAACCAGGGCAAATAATTGTTTGATAATGATAAACTTCTCAAATTATAATTAAGTTATTACATTTATTAATCAATACATTATAAGATAGCTCACCCGATATTTAGAACCTTAATCAAATTATCATCTATTGATAAGATTTTTCATTTACTAACATTAATTAACCATCAGACGTCGTTCACTAGATTTTTGTTAATCCGATTCTCATAGGTTAACTTTACAATAATATACAACTAATAAAAAAAAAGAGTTTTTCTTAGCACGAGTGGGACAACATGGTATTCGGATTTATAGCAGCGCCTCCCCGTTAGTATTATCTATATCGCGACAGTGCGCTATGGAGCTATCGAGCGCGCGCACCGTCATCTGTTCGATGTACTTCTGTGATACATACGGAATAAGGCAACATGTGTTTTAACAGAACAGCTTTAAATAATTTTAATAGATTAAACTAATTAAACAAAGGTGATTGATACCATGAGTTAAATTTTTACTAAAAGTATGTTTCGAATACAGTATTACCCAACAAACCTTTCATCCGGGACGAAACGTAATGTACATTGATATTATGAATATGAATACTGCACGCGAAAGTTTTTTAGTGTTCGAATAAAAGTATTTAAAGTACACTGTTTGTTAAGTGAACCTTATTTTTACATATCTAATATAACCACCACCATTAATTGATATTATTTCCGATCACTTCTTCTCCGCAAAACACTTCACCAAGACTTTCCTCTGTCTTTACAAGCCAGGAAAGTCTTGAAAATAAGACACTGAAAACAGTGCTTGGAAGTATAATAGTATAAAATAAATTCACTCCCTGTCCTTGAACGCTTAGACCTTTATAACTACGCAACAGACAGAAGAATTTAAGAGGAAGGTTTATATGTATTATACCATACATTGTATCCGTGTTAGAAATAATAAAAATACTCGATCCACTAGAAAATTAACAAATATATTTGATAATGTAAATGTTCCTTAAAATATTAATTAAAATGGCTCTTGCAACAAACCGTGTGTATCGAACTTGCGAGCTAATGATACACTGATTAACAATATTCGGGGTAGATAGCAGTGAGTTACTTGTGAGGGGGGCGGAGCGAGAGGCTGCCGCGATGTTAGATATCGCCTGCGCCGATTTATGCCAACCTCTTCGTATTAACTGATATCGCCCACTAAATATGCCATTATATGCGAAGCAAATAATATTCTTTCACATTTACGATCCGGATTGTGATTTTTGTTTTTATTTATTACTGAGAATGGAATTTGAAGGCAGTTGAGATAATATCAATATTTTCTGTTACGTTGCACCGATTATTACTGTGAATTGTAAAGTTATTTAGAGTTAGTTATATCAGACATGGCACATACAATTATTCGTTTTAGTAGAGTAGATAATTTACGACAGCCTTTTATTACTATTCATTTCTGTTTCTCACGTGGCTAATTACACTAACACTAAAACATTGGAGCTTTAATAGCAAAACATTTTACCAACAAAGTTCGTTACTGAACAGCGTTATTAAATAAATTGCAACGGAAAACTTATTCTAACTGTATTTTCTATTACAGAATGTAAATCATTGCTAAGAGCAAATTCTCAGTTTAATTTTATGCTTCATTCCACATTTCCTTCAGAAATATTATTATTCATCATTATCATTTTTTCATCATAATCTTTTCAGCCGAAAGGTCCCTCTACTGCGCTATATTTTCATTCAAATCAACGTATTGGCTTCAATGACTGAACGAAGGTTTCCCCCAAGGAGTGCCAACTATTGTGATATTGGGCAGTAAGAAAATTATTATTGATAGGAAAGGTTAAATTTTGTCATCAAAACGTTATCAGTTCATTAGAGGCAAAAATAAAAACTTTTCAGCGTCCAATATTTTGATGAACATCTAAAAAAAACAAAACATAATATAAATAAAAAAATTTTTGACACAATATACTAAAAGACCTCTTAATACCAGCTACTCAAATGTAACTTACAAGAAATCTGAATTAAAGAAATATGAAGAATTAATTCAGCTCAAGATGTTATTATGATAGCAAATTGTAATTCTATTATTATGAAGCTTTGTCTGGTAACTTTTATCTTATCCTAAAATCGTATTGCATGGCATTTAGCATTTTGCTAAATGCTAAATGTGGTGTACTAGTTTTTTGCACTTTGAGAAATTTGTCCAAGATTACATTCGAATTTCAAAAGTTTCATGTGTATATAATACCTTTCATTTTTGCCCTTTTTAAACTAATTACTAAACGTAACAGGTTTTGTATATAAAAGATAATTGAGCATCAATTATACAAATCTAGACTGTAAATAAAGTTTTCCTCTTATCTTTCAAATACTTGGTATCAATATCCTAAGCATGTCCACACTGTAAGAGATAATTATTACGTAAGATTGTTTTAATAACTTATTAAGTGCTTTTAAGTAAGCTTTAACTATTTGTTACTACGCACTTTATAGCACTTCATACTCATCATCAACCTCTTGTAGTCAACTACTAGCCACCTCTACTATAGCACGCCACTCTAATGTGACATGTTCAAGACTTGCTCTCGGTGCTTTGGTATGTAAGCAAGTTTTAAGTCATACGATACTGCTGGCGGATATCTTAAATGTTTATTAAATAATTTCATACAATACCAGATTACATTGCAATTAAGGCAGACTGTTTTCAGAATTGTTATTAAGCTAAGCATAATTTCTAAACATAGATAATTTATTTAAAAATTTTAGTCATTTATCCATTTTACTATCAGAGTCAATTTATTTCTTTGAAATATATTAAACTTCGTAACTCGGAAGATCTGAGACATATTTTCAGTCATCAAAATTATCTACTAATTATGTCACATCCAAGTAGATTGGCTATCACAGCTATCACATATGTCCCACCCTTTGTTAAGAATGGAATAAAGCCAATTTATAAATTCGTCTCCAACACGAGCATCATTAATTATGTTGCTGGCTGGGTGGCTGAGAAAAACTTACTCCACTCATTCCACTATCAATACCATCATGTATTGTCCCTTTTACTCTTCCAGTTGTATAATCTTGCGTTCCAATTACATCGAGAAGTATGTCGCATTACCTTCTATAGCCTTGCCAACTTTAAGTCCATAGAAATAAGATCAGTTTTGCATGTCACATTTTAATTAAATTACTTTTTCGGAAGTGTGTTCAATTTAGCGTCCCTTTCTATTGTTTTGTTCGCCAGCCTCCCCGGCGTTAATGGTGTTATCTGGAGCCTCGAACGCAGGCACCTCTTCGTATATTTCTTTATCTTGTCCACTCTGTTGGCGGTTACCAACATTTTGTTTTTTATTCATTTGCTAATTTCGAAAATGAGAAGGCGTTCGCGATCACATCTTCAGTGATCGTAGATTTAGGCTCGCGCATTAATAAAATTAACGAATGTTTTTTAAATTAATTGAACGCATCGTACTTGGAATTTCATTATCCTTGATCGGATGCCTTCTTGGTATTAGTCTTTAATTTATTTGAACTAAAAATACACCTTACACTTAAGTTTGTTTCAGCAGGTGCATTAATCTGCTCTAAAAATTTTTCGTATCGCTTATACATTCAATACAATGGTAGATACTGTCACATCTATCTTCAGATAGAGATAGTAATTATATCCAGAATAGTACATCGTGATATCAACACCTACACTGTTTGGTGTGGTGCGTATCCTTACGCTATCTAATTTCTCTGACCACTAATCCATACATTTAAAACGCACCTTTTCCGTGAATTGCAAGATTATTCAGATTAGTGCAATCTTTTTCAAGAATTGTGAGTGTTACTGTCATTTTCTTATAGTAATCTCATTATGTAATTTGAGATACAATGTTTTAATTCTGTAATTATATAACGACACTCTCTTATGCATACAAGATGGTAATTATATTTCTGCCCATATTTCACCACAAATTGTAAAGTTCCTTTTTTTGCCTTTTTGTAAACGTTATTTATGGTCTTCTTTGCATTTTGTGAACGTATCCACCAAATTTAAATAATGAATCAATAAGTTCTCTTAAGCTGAAGATGTCGCTTTTATAGCAGTCCTCTATCGTCTATATCATAGAGAGTATTCTGACGAACTCGTCCAACTGGTCCCAGTTTCTCCCTTCCTCTACAGGACAACTCGTGCTGGCCTTGGAAGTCGCCGTCTTAGAATGGTAGACATACGCTTCTGAACTAAACGATTCGGTCCTTCTTTCCTGTGCAAATCAGTCTGTGCAAAATCTAGCACTTATTACCAGCGAACGTATTTCCCTCCCACTACGACCCGGGTCCTTTAAGCAGTTCTCAAAATTGATCCGTCATTGACGTATAGTGTAAATTTTAAGACTATATTTTCCTATATTATAAAGTTGCAGTATTTAAAATCTATTGTAATGATTGTATTTATGTCCCAACTTTAGTTATTACTTTATCCCACAATAACCGAATGCATGAATATCCACATCGAGTACAAACAAATATGACAGAACAATCCTCACTACTTCCCATGATTGTTTACATTAAATTACAACAGTTGGTTTATAGGTGGTATGTTCATAATAGTCGCGAGTTGTGGTCGGCCGAGACAGCGACGCGAGCGCTGAGCCTTAGGCGGGGGCGGAGCCGACGCATGCGCGGGCCACCCCGACGACGACGCCCCACACCGCACACGGGATTTGCACAACACCTTGACTATGTAGAAATTCTAATAAACCCTACATTTATTCATATTTACAAATGACTTGCTGTCGACCCAGTCTTGTCTTGCCAACAGCAACTTTGATAAAATTATTTTACCATATTCAGGCTATAATAATAAGTCTTAACAGTTCACACAGAATAAAACTAGTAATTAACTAAAAACTATTATCACTGAAAAATTGGACACGTCAGAAGTTGCATAGGTCTTGAATTTGCTCTTTGACACCATTTTAAGAGAAGCGATATTTTTACAATAATTAAATTGAAATATCTAAGTATCATCATAGTAATAAACAACAATATATGTTTATTTAAATTTTGGATGTGAATCTTCAGACTGCTAGTCCATTCAAATGAGAACCAGTAAACTCTGAACTAGACAGTCATAATACAACAGCTGTCTGTCACCTGACCCTATCAATCATCTAAACCCTAGCACATCGTTTTAGAATGAGTTATGGCCATCGACCGTGCAAAGCCACTTTACAAACACTTTCCAAATATTAAGACTAAGCAATGGGTCTCAATCAGTAATTAAGTACCCGATGCTCCAGATATTTAATTTAGATTTACTCAAAATTGTCATATTGTGTAATTTTTTTTAATTAATTAAATGAGTTTTTTTAACTTTCTTTTTAAGGAAAGACGTATGTCCGACAGTGGACTGTTAAAAACTGTTGATGACGATGATAACCTCACTACCAGCGCACGTGTTTACCCCCAACCATGACCCCGGGTCCTTTAATTTCACTAGGCCGCCATAGTGTGGGTCACCATACTGAATTGTCTGCTTTCGCAATGAGTATGGAGACCACCAATCTTAGATTCTATTCGTGTATATTTTAATCAGGCAGAGCAGAGTCACTTTGGTAGGCCAAGAATAAAAAAAATTGTATTTACGTAAATGGTATATTACCTTAAAACAGGTTACAATCTTTGCATTACCCAACGCAGTATAGCTTCGCTACTCATGTAACTTAATTACAATCGGATCATTGATAGAACAATACAGTATGGGCACGAGTAGATAGTGCGGCCTCATTAGATTGCGTACGCGTAGGACACACACATGTGATTTCACTGTGTTATCTCTGCTAATACATCAATGGCTTGTCCAGTATTGTTAGTGACGCGACTTGAAGCTATTGTGATGTCTTGTTGCAGTTGTGATAGAGTTGTCTTGACGATATCGAAAAAGAACTCTTAATAATAATGTTAGTTGTATTAAAGTACGAGCGTCTTTCTATCACTATCGCTTGATATATCACTAGGTTTGTTTGTCGTTGTGTATATATCACCATCTTAGTGCGACACGTATATAAGTAGTTACCTGTTTAATTAGTATTTAAAATTTAATGGTAAATTGAGCGACACAAATAATAACGGAATATAACTGTATTATTTGCTAATGAATTCCAATATGAATGACTGTAACACATAGCCCTTCAAACACAATAACTCCCTGAAAATTATCGATTACTTACAATCGATACTTAACCTACTCTCTTTCGACAACACTATTTTAAGAATGAATGGGGTACTTATAACACAAAGCCCTTGTTACGTAACGTCTACAATATTGTTACAATAAGGATTAGACTTGTGTCGATGGCACTGTACTAGACTTGACATTTAGATTGGTACTCTCACATCTTTAGTTCTCTTACGAAACTAAACTGTACAAATTACTGTCTTAAAGACGATGACATTTGTGAAGTATTTAAACTGCTTTGAAAATCACTAAAGTATATTGATCCCTAGTCTCGTAAGGCGAAAGTAAAACTAAGTGATTGATGTATTGAAAGGCAGTTAAGATAAGGAACCTTTTTTTATTGTACTTATTACTGTTACTTGTACTGACGGTTCATTCGTTTGTTACATTTTCCTCACACTTTTTATCCCGCATTGAAGAACTATGCCAGTAGGATATCGATATTTATACTTTTATGACCCTTTTATGAACCTCGTTAATTCTTTATGACTTCAAGCACAACTATATCCAATTATTCATAAAAGAATATTAAACATTTTCCGAGTGAACAAAGTAACTCGTGAGGTAGAAGTACTTACCCTCTCTTAAAGTTAAAGAATAATGTCATCGATGAAGATTATAAAGAAAACTGTAGTACAAGTATCTTTTGAACGGCCCACTAAACTACACTATACTAAAGTTATGAAAAATAACAAGCTATATAATTGTGTACACTCCATAAGAAGCAAAAGAATATTTTTGGGTTATCACTATATTTTTTTGAGACCCTGCCTCTGTATCTCTTGGAAATTATGAACTCAAATCCAAGAGAGGTCGCGGTCAGTATCTTGACCTAGACTATTTCTGATATTTTTTTTTTATCTCCCTGCTAGTAATCTAAACCTGTCCATATAATACTAATGAAAAATGTTTACTTTGAAAACTGTAAAGTATACGTATCTTTAACACTTTAAAGCAACTATTTATATTCATAACACAGGCCTAGGCCTAGAGGGTGAAGTGTACAACCGTGAGTCATCCTTGGTTGTGCAACAGCATACGCTGTGGGTCAGGGCACAGGAATGCCGCTTAATTGACAGATTGCTGAGGACGTTGGCTATGTCAGTGTCACTTAATAACAAGCCTCTTGTTGCCCAACCTTCACTCAATATTAGATTAGATACCAATTTCAGGCAACATGAATTTGGGTTATTTGATTTCAATAATATTTTAATGACAAGTAACCAGTAATGGGTTAGCACACTACAACAGTAACGCTGCAAAAAAAAAAGGACTGGCTTGATGTAATACATCGTGGTCTTTCTATGCTACTTTACATTCTGTCAACGAGATATGAGTATACAATATACGTATATATGATAGGAAAAGAAAGTGCAAAGTAATTAACATACAATTTTTCTCATTGAAAGGTATAAGTAAACTAATTGTCTACGATATTTTTTTAAATAACAGGACCAAACTAGAATAAAAAATAATTTCATTTTAAACAATTATACTGTTGTTGACGTTGTTGTTGATTCTAAAAATTGTCAAAAACAATTATTTTTAACCTCATTACTAATTCATTAAAAACAAACACTAATTAAGTAAAATACAATTATATTGTATTTAGGATATAAACTTTCGAAATATCTACTCAAAGTAATCCAATCATCATCAGTGATTAATTAACTTTAATTGAATACATCGAATTGTAGAGATAACTCAAAGCGCTAGTCGCTATCGAGTCACCACGACATCGACGACGTGACTCGCGATGCATTAAGATACTGTATTACATATTTCGCCACCTACATGACCTTTAGAAGAACCTTTCGTAGTGACAGACTACGAACAAAGCCACAAAACTTTTTGGAACACATAATATTGCCAAGAAAATGCGATAGTATCTAGTTTAGAGCGTGTGAAAGATTCACTGGAGAGATTGTAATGCTTTTGGCAAGGTTTTACCTGTTTTGGTTTGTAAGATACAGTGAAGTACATATTTTACTTTTATATGGTTGTATATAAATTTATGAAAACAAATAACGAATTCTTAATTTACTAATAATCAAGTTCCACAGTCCAGTCGCACGATGTGTTGAGGATTGTCAAGATAGTATTATACCTTCATTTAGGGCCTATGCAGTATGTTAATGCGCGCGTTATACCGTCCAGGCACGCGATACACATTTAAAAAATAGAATAGTTTTAAATTTGCCCCCCCGCGGTGACTCGCCCGCGCCGCTCAGATTGGCAGAGTGAGTGACGTCTGCTGTCCTTATTGGTAGATAAGATTTGACAGATAAGAGGAAGCGGAGCACATAAAAGACGATATGTCTCTTCCTGGTCGTTTTCGACTTGTAAAAATTTCAAAACGGTATCACAGTAACAAAAAGGGTATGGCTATCTTACGCTCCGTCCGGCCATCTCATATCTATCACATGGGAATGAAAACATCTGTCGACATTTAGTTATGTCTGGATCGTCTTTTTATGTGAGCGCTTTATGACGTCTTGCTTTTGTTTGAATTGTGTAAAGCGAGTCGATCGCCGCTGGCACGTTCAAACTTTGTTATAAGCTCGAACTGGTACAGAGGTGAATCTCTCTGGACAATATCTGCTCTATAACGTTGTAATATGACTTAAAACAACCAAAAGATTGATAACGAAGCGAAACGTTGAAATATTGATATAATTGCCTAGTGTGTTCGGTGAGCAATAGAATATGAGCTGTACTAAATTTGATTTTTAATAACCTACTTTTACTGTAATAAAATAAACACTGTTGTCACTTTTAATTCATAGATTACAGATATATGATTCTTCACAAACATCGCATAAAATTGTACTACTACTAATTAATAGAGATTAATTATTCTGTTATAATAACTAGAAATTATCAAAGTATAACTGTCTAAAACCTTACACTGCCACTAAAACTGTCATTCTTTTGAAGTCTCCATGCGGGGCGAGAAAAAACATCTCGCTAGGCCGCCATAGTGTTAGTCACCATACTGTATTGTTTGCATTTGGAATGAGCATGGTGACCATAACTCTTGGATTCTATTCATGCTTTCCATCAGGCAGAGTAGAGTCACTTTAACAGGTTCTTAATATAGAAAAAAACATCGACCGCGGTCACAGGCAGGCTGAATCGCATGTCACGTGATTGTGGTATCACTTGTGTAAGTATTGTACATAATTTTATTTCAAGCGTGATCTGGACTCGTGTATAACATTATTTTATAGTTTGGTCATAAATATATACATACACATACGTATATACTATAACCTATATGTATATGATAGTCGATCTTAAATACAAGCTGATAATGAACAGAATACTAATTCTGAACTGTCTTTTCCAGGAGGCAGATTCTGCTCATTCTCGCCCTGTATAGAGCAAGTACAAAGAACATGCCTTGCGCTTGAAGAGCATGGCTTCCAAGAAATATCTACGATGGAAGTGTTGCAGACGGAGATCAAGGTCAGCAAGAGAACTGTTCCTGTAAGAGATTTATCTTTCCTGAAAAATAAGGTAAGTTTTGATATCCTGTGTTAGAATTACGTTTACAATTCGGCTTTATTTTCGCCTTCATACCGTCTATATAGAACTAAGATTTTAGCAGCCATAACTACTAAAATTCATAAAACAGCAAAGTATAGCGGTAGAGAATAATGGTATTGGCAACAAATGTACTTTATTAATCAGTAAATTTGAAGTATGTATGTAGGGAAAATAGGCTTTAAACTTTTTCAATTTGTTTTTTCTGAATAATACCGATAACCACATAATTTTCATAAAATTATTATATAAGACTGTTCTCACCAGAAGTATAAATTAGTAAGTAATAGTTTTTAAATCTTATAATAAACATAGATAGTAAAAGATTTGGTACTGTCTAAGTCTTCTTAACTCTTTATTACCTACAAGTTTATACAAGACTTTTCAATTTGACGTTACATTAAATAATACTAATTGTACTTCAAAGTCAACTGTCATATCGACTGCCAATATAATTAAATATTCATAATTATGATTGTTCTAATTTCAAATTTAAAAACAAAGCATAGTTATCTACATCAGTTAATTTGCTAATAACTGCATCTGGGCCACACTGACCTCCCTGACACATTAAGTCAGCTAAGTTACGACGCCGCTTCAACCACACGTCGAGGATCGATCAGCCACTAACGAGCAGATAATTGACAGTATCACTTGGTATAGCCTACTGTGTATACTGGCGTTTTAAGACCATTAGACACATCGGTGGTTTTATATGTAGAAATATATAATTACTATCGTACATTATACGTATTACGGACCTCAGTTAAGGTGGCAAGATATAAATTGTAATACGAATATTTTTAAGTCTATACGCAAATTAAGCAGCATCCTAAATATGTTTACCTACTAGAGATCTCCTAGCATTTGAATTGAGGTCGTTTTGAATGTGTTATTTTGTAACTTTAACTGAAATTAAAGAAAAAACAATACTTTCTGCATATCTTCTACATATATACTCGTACATCTTAAGACTTAAACACCTCGAGTCATTAAGGACTCTGCACTACTTTTATAAACTCTTTAGAAGTTTAAAAACAGCTTAATGATCTCGATGATGATGATAATGAGATGAATCGATGACTACGTTTATTCTAACATTAATTATAATAATAGGACATGAATAGAGTTTTCAGTTTTATGTAAACTGTCGATTCGGCGTATAATGGGATTCATTCGATACGCAAAACACTCAGTGCTGAATAAATGGGGTCATTACGCTTCACAGCGTGGCCACTAATCTCGTTGTATCCGTTGCATAGGGTTCGCTATAAAATTTTTAAACCAATAGAACTTGACACACATTTGAAATAAACTTAAACTTTTCATTTGTAACATGCTTTAGCCAATTTCTTAATATTGTATCTATATGAAACTTAGCATAAATATGTAATTTGAATATCAATATCATATGACTTAGCACATCAGAACTGTTCGGATGATCGAGACAGATGGCAGATAATGGAACTTGAACCACTTCACACCTATTACTAACAATCCGACAAGTCAACTCATATGGATCATTTTGATGAGTTCAGCGAATTGGCTTAGTAACAATAGTCTCATGAACTAGGATGTAGATAATGTGTGAAAGTAGCTTTTTTATATTTCCCAATTATATTCTTTGAGTTGTTTTAGTCGAATCGACTATAAAACCTAATGCGCTCGTGTAACGGCCCATTGCTAAGTTCTCGAGTGACGTAGATTGAAGTTGCAGAAACTTGAAGTGGCTGGGGTACTAGCCCGCCCATCACTTTGAATAGTGATCGTGTTTCGAATTAAATGGGAGTACTTGGGTAAACTCGTTGATTGATTGATGTAAATTGATTGGCTGCCGTGAAATATATGGAAGAATATTTTATTTTATGTTCTTTCAAGGCGCGTGTTCAATGTTATCTAGTTGAGCGTTCGTTATTAATTCTTGAAGCAAAAGATATGGTATTATAAGTTTAACGTGTGTAGCGGTTAATCTGTTTGCGCCATTATGACTCCCAAACTAATTAACTAGGGTTAGTTAAGTTTGTTTTATTGAAAATGTAAACTGATCGTGAATATTTTCCCTAATAATTTAAGAGAATCTGTTCAGTTGCTTTTTCGTAGTCATTAAAACGATTTTAAAATGTAAAATATATAATATATTTTTAAGTGAATTTTTTCTGCAAATTTCATTTGTAAAGTATCTTCTATATGCCAAAATGCCATAAAAATGTCTTCTTATTGTCAGTTATCTTAGTGTCAGCAAGAACCTACGTCTATTATCGGTGACCCCGATAACTGCCGATAATAAAGAGAGACTCTATCCTCTCTAGATTTAGTCTATTTTATCAATTTTCAATGTTTTTCTAGACCCTATAAATGTACGATATAAAATAGGGTAACAATTGAGGAACCAACACTATAAGCGAAACTGGCTATTGGCCTATGTATGGCCTATGTATTGGCCTATGGCTATTGAATGCCACAATTTTACTTACTACCATATTTACTTTTTATACCATATTCATTGACAAATATCAGTTCTCATAAAAACCGTCACCTTATTATTATTCTGGTATTGATATAAAACTTACTTTAATGTTAGAAACTTCAAACTAACAATCCCCTCAGATTAAGTTCTATGGATATGTAATGAAGTTAGAAACAAATGATATCGTATTCAAAGCAGTATGTATTCCAGCCCAGGTGGGGCCAGGTGTCGTCTATGTCAGACGGAGTTAAGCTTCAACACCGTATTGTCTCATTGTTAGTCAGACGCCTGTCTGCGGTTGTCACAGCTAGTTGCCCTTCAGAGGGAACTGTATTATCGTAATGTAAATCGGCCTTATGGTATCGGTGGTAGTATTCGTCAAATAAAAAGAAGTAGAGACACTAATAGCACTATTGATTCTCTCTACTCACTTTGATTAATGATATATGTATCCAACACTATTCTCTATGTACTAATTAGACACTAACTGCTAGCCTAGTCATTACTGAACCCTAATTTGTACTAAATGAAAATAAACAACGTTGTTATCATACAGTAATATTTGTTTTACATAGATCTTAATAAATTGTGTGCATAGATTACAAAAAAGTAATGTCTTCTATGTAATATCATGTCTTCCGCTCAAAGTAGACGTGATGCCATTCCAGTAGAAATATAATTACTTTAAAATTAAGAGAAAAATCGTACAACCGCATAAATATTGACACACATATTAGCTAAACAGTAAAATATAATTTTGTATAAAACACATCAACACTTTTTTAGAAGATGCTAAAACACTTACCACAGCTCTAATGTAGAATCATAGAAGCACTAAAATAATGTAAATACCCCAGTATGAACATACATAGTAATCAGTGTTTTTTATCTTACGTTCATCGAGTTATTATCAGATCAATAATGCACTAATATTTTTTACGACGACCACCTGTGATCAAATTATACAGACCACCAATATCGCTATAACCGTATATTACTGTGAGATAAAACTGAATCAGCATAAACAAAGCAAACCTTGGAACTTACGAGTACGTCTTACTCGAACATAATAATAAATATTGTAAGGCGTTAATTATGAAAATTGCGATAGTAACGCTTTTAAGATAGATTTCGTACTATCCATATATAATAGAGAAAAAATATTGATCCAGGACTTGTACAGAGGGTTATACCTTGTAAAATATGTGGCATAGGGTTCGGAATTGTAAGTCATAATTGTATTTGTATCGGCGACGACGTATCTGGCTGCGTTCGGCAACATCACGCGCGCCGTTTGTCGCGAGCGGTCACGTTTCGCGAACGGTAGCTAAGGGCTGTCGATAAAACATATTAATATTATTGATAAACACGCCGCTATATTACAAATATCAAAACAGTTTTCTGGCCCACAACTTACCATAAACTTCTTCAAAGAAACGACTAATAAATCTTAAACCATCTTCAGCAATAAAAGTAGAATGCAATGTATTTATTTCTAGTTTCAGTAAACTGAGACAGCTTTATTGAAAAAATATAACTAACATATTTTCGTCGTTACTCATGCCTTTTGCAGTCAAACTCAGCATTACCTCACACAACACAAGTACAAACATTGCGATTACAATGAGATAGAAATGAGATTTATCGATAAAATTCTTTTGCATGCAGCCGTACCTAACAACAAAGCTTACACCCGTGAGAAAATCTGAGATGGTTTTTAAATCTAGCTAAAAGGCTGGGTATGGCCATTCTCATATATTAAAACTGCATTACTCGATTACCTTAGGTTTTCTTATGGGGCCTTACCTATTTAGGTTAATGTGATTTATGAATACGTCCGAACTACATCGATGTTTTGCGAAATGCGATGCTTTCAACCTGATAAAGATCATTGACTTAAGTTGCACGCTAGTTAAAGTTATAATGAACAAATATGGATTTTAAAACTAAGTTTTTGTTTTTAATTTAAATAGTAAACAAACTGTCACCTAATTACACAGGATTTAAGGCCGGAGTTCTACCGAATTTAATGAAAAGACGCATATCTATACTTATATTTTATTTACAATACAATTTAAATTCAAAGTACAATTATATATGATTCTTAATTGTAGTTTTCATTTTATATGTTTATAACAGCCAAAATATAAACCCTGTTATATGTTATAAGACTTACACACTTGAATAAAGTTATAAAAGTGTTGACGAGACACATCTATGAAAAAAATATAGGTAAACAGTTCAGTGGAATTTTTTTCTCTTAAAAAGACGAATACCATCTACATTTTCATAGTCACTTTTGAAAAAACTTTTTTGAAAAAGAGATACCTGTCCCGTTTTTCAATAAAAATGCTTTTAACACTGTTAATTAAATAATATAATCCTTCAATTTAAACACCTTACAGCTTAAATCTCTTCTGCTTAATCTGCCATAATTTGAGTAGGAGGTACTACGTGGTCTATCATTAAAACTGTTCCTTTCTAAATAGCACTGAAAGTTTACAGACTTGTTTTGTTTCGAAAATTCTGCCATTTGTCATTTACTGAATTTAATTTAGACGTGGTAGTTCCCCAACAACCAGTTTGATTTATATTTGAAATTATTTCCTTGACGCTGCTAAGAGAATAATATAATAATAAAACACAACTAAATTAACAAACTTAACAACAACTGCTTTTAAATCATTCACCGCTGCAGACAGCCAGTCGCCTACTATCCCTTCTGTATATAAATCCCTGTAAATCTTAAGCAACGTATCACAGATAAGGTTGAAAGTAGCCAATCTGCACAATTGAGTAGCTGGACATTGATAAATTATCAAACTAGATCTTGTTAGCCCACAGCGATATTTAACATTCATAAATTTTAGCAAAACGCATGCCGCTAATATATTTTCCACCACACGTGCGTTTGCGCAGCAAATATTTCGATTAATGTTACGTGATCGAGCTTTTAGTTCGATTGAGGTTGTTTATTATTATTGAGGTTTACTTTAAGAGCTTTATTCGTCTCATATTTACCTGTAGGTTTATTTGTTGATTTCAAAACATATTTTGGGTTTCTAGCCGTACAGTGGAATTAAATAGAACGTCAATATTTCATAACCACAATCTCTTACTTTCGCATAATTATTTTTTAACTAGAAAGAGTGAAATCCTTTACCTTCACACAGCAGACAAAAAAGCTGTACACCCGTTTGTATTCAACCGCAGTCCTCGATAGGTTAAAAACACGAACACATTCAAGTGGGTCCAATTTATGTTGGCATGGAAAATAATAGGGCTGTTAATACTAATCAAAAATTTGTATTACGTCAAATAAAATATAAGTTGTGAAGTTTTAAACCTAAAAAAAACATTGAGTTTAGGACTGGTTATTGTGGAGTACTTTTGGCTCCCCAAAAATCCCCAAGCAGAAAGACGTCCACTGCAGGATACAGGCACCCATCTATGTCCAGTAGTGGACATCTTTCAGCTGAGGTGATGATGATGATGACAATGATGAAATTCAAAAGCAAAATGCACTTAATAAAATTTATTACAAAGTCCTAAATAGCTCACTACTGCCTGATTTGAAACACTAACTAGATATATCAAACCATTATTTGTTGTATTCATCAACTAATGACTTGATGAATATCAGTTGGCATCTTTATGTACTTTTACTACTCTATGGAGCATAGACTTCGTGAGTGTTAATGTAAAAAAAGATTTTTTCAATCGGCCCAAAACTATCATTGATGAATGAATTTGAACATTTAAAAAAAAAGTAAAAATATTGCAACGAATTAAGTACCGAATCCTTTTATTTTCAGTTAATACTATTACACCTTAGTTCTACTCCAGTCTGATCACTCTTAATCCCGTTCAAAGATAGAATTATTAGATAATTCATTCTCTCATTTTTGGACAACTCTAAATGATACAATAGTAGAGATTATCGTTCACATGAAATCTTCCTTTTTTGATTCAACTACAAAATTTATGTTCGTATATTTACAAACCTAATAAGGCCACCTGCAAACGAGAGCGATCTTCCGTCGCAAATCAACGGACCTAATAGCCCTGTCACCATTATAGGACGGGTGCCTTGTACCGGTCTAGTGTATGAGGGAAGTTACGTGTGCCTAATGTGGCCCTATTCTATATGCAGCTTTAATCTAGGCTCTCAGTTTGAAATAAGCTTAGAAAGATTTTCTTTGTTTTGAAATTTACTGCTTGTGTGGTCGGTTTTCTATTTTCTAACAGCAATGTGGGGTAATTGGTTTAGATCTTAACTGCCTTTTTGTACTTTGTTTCTTTATGGTATCATAGAAAGAATACTAACCTCACACTACATATGTACGTTTGCAGACGTGGTCCGTCTAATACCAAACTAATAACTTCGAGTGCAATATTTTAAAATAGTGCTTTTTAGTGGATTCGTGGCTTAGTGGTAACCAAGGAAGTTAACACACTGCAAAGTTAAACAATCCTAACCAAGTTGGTCTATAAATGGGTGATCATTTCTTAATATATTGAGACTCCTCCGTGTCTTGGAGATCACGTAAAGCAGTCGGTCCTGGTTGCCATACGAATATTATTGACAATCGTTATGGGTACGTTACGGTACAGAACTTCAACATCACAATATACTCGTAAGTACTAGACTTAGATTGTGGAAGTCTAATAACGCTTCGCTTGACGTAAAAAATCCAAGTTCAGCCGTATCGTAATAAACACGAACCGACCCCTACTTTGTTTGGGAAAAAACTCAGTGAAAAAAAAAGTCAGTTGAGAGAGGTAGAAGGAGTAGCTTAATCTTTTAATTGAAGTGACCTTACTCTTGAAGTAACCGACCCTTGAAAATGCAACCAACCAGTATTAGCATACTCCTTTTCTTAACCTTCATACACTCCGGTATTCGTTTAATATCCGTGAGCAGCTTAGATACAGAAAGCGGCAATCGTTGAAGGTTTTTTTGTTTTTAACACGATCTTATTAGCTTAGTATGTATTTATATAACGGAATGTTTGAACGTGATTTTCACTTTTCTAACAGATGGTATACATATACTTAAACTAATGTCGATACAGTTCCCTACAAAATATATCGCCAATACCGTTGAAAGACGAATGTAGCCATTGATCTTGAGTTAAGTTTCAACTATTCACAAAATGCAAGGCGGCACGGTTGATTATGCAGTCATTTATATAGGTTCTCAACTGTTTTCCGCTGGACAAGCTTATGTAGCGCTCAGTCGCAGAAGGACTCTGGACGGTATACGGATAGAAGAACTTGATTACTCGAAATTGACAGCGAATGTGTCATGTTACGGAGATGAATTAGATAAAATAATTGGATGCCGAAATAATTCCTAAAATAACTTGGTAGCCAGTTTTCACATATGATTGCAGAATTGTCTTATCGATAGTTGACTTAGCTTATAATCGAGTAGTCATAGTGTACGAATATAATCTAAATATGTGTGTATTTGTATATTTATTTGTATATGAGTATTTATAACGTATGTATTGTATGTGTCCATGTATGTATATGTACTCATGTATGGTATATTTTCATTATCAATGTACTCTGTACACCTCCCTTACAATATTTCTATACCACCCTAAGGTTGACTGGAAGGGAATGCCTTGGCTTGGCTTTAAGTCCACCGATGTACAAAGTGCATAAAGTGTATATAAATAAATAGATATCACCACAGTCAATCATTCGTTCGTTACTAGTATAAACATAAATGACAGTTCAATTAAAACACGCTTATGAAGATAATCAAACCAAAAAGTAGAAAATAAATACTAGTTCAAAAAACTAAAAAACATGCTGTTATAGAAAAATATAACTAATTTAAATTAAGGGTAGTTTGATTTGCAAAAGAAATGTTATTGTAAAATTGTTTAAGCGTGGTGTACTTTTTAAGATATTTGGAAAATGATTTCTGCTATCAATATTCGTCATCTATTGACAGATTTGTAACAATTGCCATCAAGCACTCCGCTCACTTAACCACTCCAAAAATAATGTTTTTAAGCTCTGCAAAATAGGCTTCTGTTTCAGCGATAGCCTCTTTATTTGATGTAAATCTTTTTCCTCTCAGTGACGTTTTCATATTGAAAAATAGAAAAAGTCACAGGATCGGACGAGTATGGTAGGTGCAGAAGCAATTCGTAACCCAAGTCCTGAAATTTTGAATGCGCTAGCGCATGTTTTCCATTTTATCAGGACACACTATACACAAAATATACAAACAGTTCTTAAAAAAAAACAAGCCAATGAAATAACTTCAAATTAAGCAGATAATTAATAGTTTACAGTAAACGATGATAATGTCAAATTCACTAACGCTAGTACTTATTGATCAACCTTGGTAGCGTTTCACATTCAAAACATCCTAGTGCATTCAGAAAATAGATAACTAAATAAATCAAACATAATTCTCTAATTACAATCTCAACAAGCGTCTGTCCTAATTTAGATAAGGCATTGTTTACTAAAATGATTTATGTGCGCCTGCGCAGCTGCGGCGAGATCTGCTCATTTCGGACAAAGCACACCACATTCCCACATTACTTATACATATGACTGATTGCTGCATAATACACCTTCATTGTGTTATCTTCTCGTTCCCATATCAGTCTAAACAGATCTAAATATATTACTTTAAATCTGTTTTATGATCGTCAGCAGCCTTTAACAATCCACTGCTGAACATAGGCCTCTCCGTAGAAAGGAGGTATACACCACTCCAAACAGACGGGTTGGTTCCATCCGTCAGCACACGGAAATTTACCCTTATACAAGTGAACCAAGAATTCGTTAACACTTGAATCTAAAATCCCGCACAAAACAAATGCCGCATGGGGCGCAGAGAGGGATCTGACCACTAGCTCATTTCTTGGAAATTTTGTCACAATGGATCGCTTTACGGGGCCGCAGCGTGTTTACTCCGTGAAACAATTTAATTAAAACAACAGTTCGCTTATTACCGCTTAAATCAGTGGCCGAGTACTCTTTTAATATAAAATCGGTGAATAATCTCGAAGAGACAGGATCTACGCTAAATATGAAGCAAACTGGAGGTCCACAGACTTCTCGGACCAAAGAGGACGTGCAACAAGTTTCCACTTCTGTTCGACGTAATCCAGGTTTATCGACGGGCAATCGTTCGGCTAAATTAGGGTTTTCCCGCACATCATTACGCGGTATTTCGGATTTACATTTGAAATTACATTTATCTAAGATCAAGATAGTGCAGGAATTAAAACCTAATGATTTAAATTTTCGCAAACCCTATGCCGAAACAATGTTAAAACGATTCAGTAATTATGACATCTTATTTTCTGACGAAGCCCATTTTATTTATTTATTTATTTATTTATTTTTTTATTTATTTATACATCATGCACTATATGTAAACGGACATGTAAGCAAACAGAATTACAGGTATTAGAATAGTGAAAATCCCAAAGCTAAACATGAGAGGTCGTTTCATTCTTCCAAGGTATATGTGTGCGCTGCAATTTCAATAAAAGAAATCATTGGATACTAGTTTTTCGAAGATTCTCGCGGCCGTTCAGTTATTGTTAATTCTGCTGAATATGTGAAAATGTTAGGGGAGTTCTTGGGACCGATGCTACTGGCATTTGCTGGCTACAATCGTAACACTTGGTTTCAAAAAGTTGGAGCCACTTGTCACACATCCAATGAGTCCCTGCCGGACGACCACAGGGTCAAAGCCATGTTTCCGGAAAAGCTGATTAACAGGCGAGGTGACATTCTATAGCCACCCAGAAGTCCAGATCTATCCCCAGCAGACTTCTGCTTATGGAATTATTTGAAGAATTGTGTTTACATCAATAAATCAAATACACTTTTTTTTTAACGTGTGCAAACCCCCTCGGGCCGTCACCCCACAGGGGTTTACGGCGAGGTGGTGTGTCGGAATCGGACTGACTAAAACCACACGGTGTGCCACTCTGCGCCTGACATAGGAGGGATCCGGGAACAGCTACTAAATTACAACATCTAAATCACTCCTAGCACCTGCCCACTCCCGCGGGCACCATCTGCGGGTAAACTCTCTATTTTAGGCGACGTACGGCACATGCGGACGCCACCTTCTCGCGACTGGCCATTGTAGCGGATGGAAGGGAAAACTCGTCCCGTCCACCCGCGGCTACACTCAAAGCGGCATGAGGCGTTGTTACGCGCGCCTCCGCCACCCGGTTCACCGGCGGCGAATTGGGTCCGAGTGAAGATCGTCCTCCCGGGCCTTCTCTGCCGCCTCCTTCCGCGAAATTACATCTTCGCAGAAGGTTGCAACCACGGTAAAACAACTGTCGCTACCGACCATGGAGCGTATGACGGCCGGCAGCGAGAGATCCCAAATAACTGCAGTGAGAACCCCACGCTGCGCCGCTCAGGCGGAACAAACCGCTAGCGAGTGCTGAGCCGAGTCCTTACTGCAGTCACAGTGGTGACAGGCGGGACTCGATTCCCTCCCGGAGACCGAGTGCCAATACTTCCCGAAGCAGCCGTGCCCGGAAAGAATCTGCGTCAGTCGGAAGGAAAGGGCCCCGTGCTGTCGTCTTGCCCACTCGCCGATGACCGCCTGGAGAGCCTCCACGGCGGCAAGGCCAGCACGTGGAGCCTCCAGTCGGAACGACCAACGAGCCATCGTGGCTCGACGAGCGGCCTCTCGCCACTCGCATATCTCTTCGGGCAGGGGCCGTATGCCGCTACCCGCCCGGAAGTCAGCCGCACGCCGATAAACTTCGGCGAGCACTTCTACCTCCAAATCCCACCGGGGCGTTCCGGCCAAGGCGCACGCCGCCTCCGTCGATACGGTGCGGTAACCGCGTATGCGAGCGTTTGTCGCGCCGTACGATAAGGGCGACCCCAGGGGTCACGAACGAGACCCTCAACACCTCCTTTCTTTTCACGTCTTTGGCGCGGTTAATGGCCAGCTTCAGAGTTTTCCACGCCTCTCGGTACTCCTCACGAAGCTGGTCCTCCTCGCCATCTTCGCGGTGACGCCTCCGATTGGGGGTATAGGACACGGCACGAGGCACGCGTACAGGCCGCGCGAAGGTCCGCCAATTCCTGGGACCACCAGTAAACCTCCTTCCGTAGAGGCCGACGACTTCGGATGCAGGGCATGGCCGCATCGCAAATCTGTGTAATCGCATCACGATAGCGACCAACCCCGGAGGCCGGAGGCCTGCGGAGACAGCCAAGAGTAAATTATGGCTGCCTCCTCTAGTAGGTCCCTATTCAGCTTCGAAATAACCCACCGCGTAAAGCGAGAAGAAGGCCGCACCGCTTGACCCCTACTGGGATCCTGTAAATCAAATACACTACGTCAACCAAAAAAGAAATCAGTAAAGAGATGTCTGCGATCTCGCAGTCTTTTTACCGTTGAATATTCGAAAATTTCGGTGACTGCTAATAAGAGTGCAAACGTCGAAACGGTGGTCATTTAGACAATGTTAGTTTTAAACAATAAATTCCAACTAATTAGCTTTTTTGTAAATAAACATTTTTTACTATATATCAAATGATTTTTCTTATACGACTTTTTCAAATGTTAACTAATTCGTGGCCCACCCTTTATATTGGATTTGTAAACCCTTATATAAAGCTGAAGAGTGCGCTTTATGTTTGTTTTCAATTACGAGAAATCTCTTTTTAAAATTAGAATTACAATTATCCTAAAATAATAGATGTGAAGATGTTGCTCAAACTTTTACTATCATAACACTTTAAAACATCTTAGAAAATAAATGTTAATGGTTAATTTATAAATATACACAAAGAAAATAAACACTTCAAACTAAATCTTACACAATAATATCTCTTATCTCGTAATTCACGTTGTGAGGACTCTTTAAAGTTTGAGGAGCTCGGATATTCAATAGAGCTCAAGATTGGTGAATCGATAAAGAGGGATACTGACTGTATCTTAGCAACTGTCAAGTCAAGAGTTCGAACAGCACAATCAAATAGGATCGTGTTGTCATTCTTGTGGCGGAGAAAAGAAATACTGCCATGTTGGATTGTAGTTCGATTGAGTTACGAAGTACCTATTACCTTGATGGAAAGGTGTGCCTTTTTTTCCTATTGCCATTTTTCATTCAATGATCCATCACAGTAAACACAAATATCGTTACATATCGTGGTTGACACTGTGATAAACTTAACTGATTAGCTGATGTATTGCCGTACGTAATTCCATGTAGAGTGCCGCTATGCTATCTTTTAAGAAAGAGGGAGAACTTATTTCAGGTCCTATTATAATAGTTATATTTTAAAATCTCTTCACAATAGCTTGAGCAAAAATTTTTCAAAACACTAACACAATCATTACTTTTCTACTGCATTGTGGCATGGTGTGGTACTACTAAAACGAAAGAGATACATCTGGAAAGAGCCCAACGGGCATATTTAACTAAACCAAACGACTTAAACAAAGTATGTAAGGTACTAAGTACGTCAAATTTGCATAGTAAAAATAAAATCAATGCACGAAGAAATTTTAAATACTACTACAATTTTTACCTAAACCAGTGACGTGTGCTGAATCCCACTTCCAACAGTAATACCATTCTAGTAAAATCATTTTAGTAACCTTCACAAAAAGACAGGTCATCTATATTCGCCCTAAGCTGTACAACAAAATTTGAGATACAGATATTATTAAGTTAACTACACTAAAAGTAAAGCGACTGATTACAGAATGGCTACTGAATCTTTCATATGACAAAACTAAACTGATTCTTTTAAACCATGGGCAATAGAGGTAAAGCATAAAACATGCACACACATACATTCACACACAAAACCACACTCTCAACCACAGACATATTAACACAGTAACGGACCAACTTGTACAAACCACTCAAATAAATAATCCACGATCAAACATTTTCTAAACAATTAATCTGTAAATCATTACGGGTATAAATTGTATTTAATTTCACGGTCCAATCTTAACCGGAGCTGGGGCAACGGCGCGTGCGCAGCGATACGATCTAATCGCGCGATCTGGACGTACTCATTGTCGCCGTTGCGCTCCCCAGTCGCGTGTCCAAACATTGTCCCCTGTGGTACCCTTTTCGACTTGATTTAGGTGCTGATTGATGCTTGATTTGTATTTGAATCACTATTAGATTGATTGGTTTTGAAATATTAAACTTGTTGAATTATGTTTACTTGAATTATCTAAAATTAGAGACTGCTACTAATACAAACTAAAGTGTTGAGTAATTTAAGTTTTTGTACAAGTAGTAAGTGTTCAGAAAGTATTTGCTAACACTTTTAAATCAACGACAAAGCTCTAAGCATATATCATAACAATATAAAAGTAACATAAGTATGTAACTGTGCTCATATAATGTTTGTAAATTTAAAATGCCCCTTGTTTATTTTTGCTTTATTCACACACAATAAATATAAGATAGATATATATGTGGTATCTACCACATATCTATCTTATAGACACACATCTGTGTGTGTTCTCAGATGTGAAGATAAGAAACGTGTTGTTCGTAAAATTTTACATAATTATTTTCATTTTAATATTAAATTACTATAAAACAAAACAAGTCGTCTCATCGATCTTTATAAAATATGAGACACCTTTGTGTAACTTATGAAAAGATAAACATGTGTTACATTTATATAGCATTAAAAAAATATTTTATCTAAAAAAATTAACTTATTACTTTACCTATCGTAAGCGTCACTGTGTTGAATGTAAATTTAGTTTATTGAGAGCTCTTAAAAGGGTTAATGTTCCACAATAAGGTAGACGAGACCAAACGCCAGACGCCACATGCAAATCACAGAACAAAGAAGATTTAGGACAGTGTAACACGATCCTCTCTATATTGTTGAGACGTGTGACGCAACTTATCTGTCGCATGAGCGGCTAAGATGGCGGCGTGATCGAGGGCCGACAGCCGTAGCGAAAGGATGCGCTTGCGTCGCGAAATCGGTTCTTACACCTTGCCATACCTCTTACGTAAGTTATTCCACAACAAATATACACTATTAAATTGGAGCAAATCGATTGAAGAATGTTTGTTCAAATTTTAAGAACTTCCACTCATAGAATGTAAATTTAGATATTGACGCAAGATATACTCGTAAGTGTCTAGTAAGACTATGCACAGATCTCTTAAATAAGTGTTCATGTAAATCTATTAATTAGAAGCTTTTATTGATTTGCAATTATCAGCACGAATCTGGGCAGCTAAATTTGAAAATTGTCCCGATATTTTATTAGGCTTAAAGTTTGTGCACATATGTATCATCAGTACATAGATCCGTACTATATGTTACCATGGTGCTTCTGATGGGGCAGCCGGCAAACTGCTGTAAGAACTTCTTAACTAAACAAGTCAAGCAAATCGAGTTTAGGCTCATTTGTTATATCTTTTTGAGTACATTGATGTTACATAATATTCAGCGTCTATTAAAGCTATTCTAAACATTTTTTACAAGATATGTTTTTTTTTCTAGAAACGCTTTTGTGTATAAACAGAAGACTGATCTCTTATGTCTTGAAAACACAATTTATAAGAATTAGTTTTCTCCAGTGAACTTCTAAAGTTATTGGCATCCAAAAGTTAAAAGAAGGCCTTAAATAAAGACTAGCTTGAAGTACTAGGTATTTGCTCGTCAATGACTCTGTGAGTTTACTCAGAGCTTCATTTTTGAATGAAACTTTATAAACACGTTCTAATCAGGAGCGGGATAAAACTAGGTATTGTTGTCACGATATTGCTGCTGGACTAAAAGTCGATTGACATTTATTAGAGACCATTGAAGTATAGTTCAAAAATATACCACAAAGCGGTTTAATGTCGAATTCGTCATCGTTGAATTTATAGTAAATACTTCCTGGAGTGTTAGATATTTTTAAATTTAAACTGTAAATATGTATTTAAAGTAAGGTTTCGGGTTCGTTGCCGGCTTATTTCTAGTGTGCATGTATCTATTGGACTAGATAGCTCTTTGTATAATGTTAAGTCGTATTGTATGACGTAGTTTGTTGTATGAATGAGCATCTACAGAGGGATATTGCGAGATTACGGCTTTATTGTTATGCAGCGGGTACCGTATAAGGACACCACACATTAGTAAATGTTCGTACGTTCCAACATCCCAGCACCGTTACGCGGTTCGATCTATAAATCCCAACTTGACAAAATAATAGGCTAGCCGATAGTTCGACGCCATTAACGCCTAGAAAGATATATTGAATCTACTCTTCTCAATCAGATACCTTAATAGAAGCTAGTGGCTGGTAATAGAAAGTACACTTTAATGTTATCGTAACGGTCTGGAAAATTTGCTGTCTCACAAATCTTTCCAAACACAAGTTCACCGTGCGAATAATTCTGCGACTACAAAGTAGCATCATCATATACTTCTGGCACACTAACGCCATCTAACATAATTTCATCAAACACAAATATTCCCGAACACCTTAAAAAACTTCAAGTTTGCAGACTTTAATATTGAGACGTCAGTACCTCTCAGTTTAACTGTTATTTCTAATAGGATTGGAAGCAAACAAGTTGAGAGATCTCCATGTAAGGCCACCCATCGATACTTCTAACTCAAGAGAGGTAAATACAAGAATTGGAAAGGATAACCTCTCTCACTCACTCGGTGAGACACCACGAAAGAATTGCTCAATACTGGAGATTTGTGTTACGTCGTGATATAGCAGACTCATCTGTGCTGGATTATGGTTCTACCACTAACTTGTACCTATAATCTAAGACTAAGGCCTACAGATGACTCTAAATCAAAGCTGGCAGAGACGGTGGCAGAGAACTCTCTACGACCTGCTCAGATTTTCACATCTAGATATTATAGTATTGTATTTAAGTTTGTACTGGTGCCTAGGCACACCAGAAATCTTTTTGTCTTCTTGTACATCTCATAATACTCTAGTAAATATACATCAATCGCGATTCGAAACGCCTTATGTGATATGTAATTTAAATATCACGATCTATATCGCACATAAAACAGTTTATCGTAGCGATATCTATGACATTTACACCTCGCAATGTGCTTATTATTTGTAGATAATATTACCTATATCTCGTGGGTGTACATTCAGCATAGTCATTCTAAGGAACTGCTTTGTCTAAGATCAAAGGAATTAGTTAGGAAAGCTTTTGAATTTAATTTTTAATATGTTTGTAATTTGATGACAAACTCAATAGATCTAACTAATAAAACTACCAACTGTCATCATGTCCGGGGCTGGACTATTAATAATGATGATATTGCGTCAGTGGTACATTTTACAGTACAAAATTATCACGGATATTCTTTTGATAAGCCAAACCTAAAAAGCTCATAGTGACTACGTATGTATTTAAGAGAAATTTTAAAATGTTTTGTCCATACATGTA
The DNA here is from genome assembly GCA_949316085.1 of Hypercompe scribonia. NCBI lineage: Eukaryota > Metazoa > Arthropoda > Insecta > Lepidoptera > Erebidae > Hypercompe > Hypercompe scribonia. The sequence continues at coordinate 10,540,691 of OX438989.1, read as the reverse complement.
CGTGCATGAGTCGTTTTCCTAACATGTAAAATGTATTTGTGTCTAACGCGTGTGTCTGAATCGACATCTACATCAGCGACACGCGCGACACGGACCGAATCATACCGACTAGTGTCAGCTATATCTTGTGGTAAAGCTTAGTTTATATGTAGCACGGCGATAATAATTTTAATGTGGAAAACGTTGATGTTTGCTGTTAAAGATTGTGTGCTTGATAAATGAGTTTGATAATCCAAAATAAAAAAAGTAATGCGTTTCAGTTTACTTCTTGACGATTGAATCTTATGGTATTTCCAGCATTAATTGCATGGATCAACAATTTTGCTTTTGCTAATAAATGAAAATCTGATGTACTAAAAATACTACTAACCATAATTGGTACCTGATAACGCGTTTAAATTTCTGACAAGCTTTTTTAACAGTTTTGTGGCGACTTCCACATACGGTGAAACTGAAAAACATACTACAGCGCCATCTAGCGAAAATACATTGAACTACGAAGTATAATGAACTACGGAATAACTACTAATCCTGCATCGCGAAATAGAAATTCTCGCTGCAATTAGCATATAAACAACATCCCAACATCAATTATTGGGCCGTGGCCCGCCAGGCATGTTCGCCTGGTCGGAGGATCCTCCCTTTTTGTCGGAGGAATATGACACCCGGTACTTTATTTTGTAGCAATACTCCTCATTTTTTTATTTTCAGAATATTTTCTTTAATAAAAAAATATTCTAACATGCTCTTAATACCTTACGCTTCTGCAGGCTACAGTCTTATATCAGAGCTATATTAGAGTCCTAAATTTAATCCTTTATTTAACGGCATTGCTAATCAGTCATAATATGATTCTATTCTGAAATATTACCTGTCAAATTTAAGATACGTATGACATGTACATATGTAAGGTATGTAATATTCTTTACAACTATTTCATATATTCTTTCTCCATTTTGTAGTTCTATCTAAACTCACCTTAATTTGGTACAACCCTTGCAAATGTGAATGTCAAGGTAAGCTATGTGAAACAAATCTGTAAGTTTGAATGCGGAAATCGATTCTATGTATTCCATATCTGCTGTAACTTTCTTACGGTACTTTTTTTGCAATAAATATTAAAGAATGAAAATAACAGTCGCGCAAAATAGCTTTTTCCTTGACTGTCATTATTTTTTTGCTGTTGTCAGTCTTTTCACCATAGACTTTTCAGTAATTAATTAATTTCTAATTTGAAAACGCTGTAAACGCTGAAAATATTTTATTTTGTTATTTTCTAAAATCTGACACTTCTAGTTTTAAACTAAGCAGAGCTTGTATTTTAAAACCGAATTGACAAATAGAATATTAAAGATAGAAAACACTTAAACCCTGAAAAAAAAAATATAGATCATAAAAACCTTTCGTTCAACCCGGTAATCGAACCCGAAACCTCAACGGAGCAATCGCATTCGTTATCGCTACACCATCGAGGCCGTCAAATAACTTTTCTAACAAAGATAACTAATGAACTAGCTAGACTCAGTGCACAATGTCTCTAGCACTCCATCCGTCAACGATAACAAGTATACTTTATGGTATTTATTAAGACTATTTATCAGCAACAATACCAGTAATGTTCTCATCTCAACCGCGATGATCTCTGAGAGGTTACAGTGAAAGGGTCATTACGTCACAAAAACTCACAGATCGCAATCATTATATTGTAGAACAGTATTTATGAGCTGTTACTATACTTAACACTTACACCCAACTGAACGAAAGATTTGTGACAAACTATGTTAGAATTTTAACATTCTAACATTTACCACACAGGTATTTTAAATTAAAAAAAAAGATCTTTTAGATAAAAAAAAAAATCTTAAAAAAAGTAGAACTCTGGCAAGAAAAGGCAGTTGTGACGTTTTTTCTAATTCTAAGATAATCCTCTGCATCATCACCATTTTTCTTTCTCATTCCCAATTTTATTTGGAGAAAGCGCAAATACTATTGTAACAGGTTTCCTTAGCAGCTGTCTGCATATCTAACGAAAATTTAGACATTATTGTAATTTTTTGAGAAAGACAAAAGGAAGAAAAAAACTCACGTTGACTATTTTATGCATAATTATACCAAATTTTATATAAACAAATGTACTTCAACATTTTTATTTGGAAACATAACTAGGTGTGCCAAAGAAGCATTTCAGGCCACAGAGAGCATATCTTAAGATTTTACAAACAGATTTTTTTTAAAGACACCCCCACATTACGAATATATCCTGTGTCGTGGGGGACGTTACAAACATACAAGAAACGACATATAGAAAGAACACCCAGACTCATAACAACAATTTGTAGGCTACGCAAAGGTTGTCCCATGTGGGGTTTGAACCCACAAAACTCAACACAGTAAAGAGCAGCGTGGCGACCGCTTAAACCTCTACGCCATCTGTGCAATTTTACATGTAACTATTGTGTAAATGATTAACGTGTTGTGCATTTCGTGCATCATTTGGCACGTTCGTATTTATTTATGCCACTAGTTAGTGAATGGATAGACCCGATTCACTGCTTAATCTGATTTACTGTTATAGGGATGAAGCTCCATGATATATCGTTTTAGTTTCGCTATTTCAAATAATATTACAGTTCGGTTGTGTAATGTGTAACTGTACTATTTGAATATAATTATACATATAAAATATGTATCGTAGTAAACTGCTACTTTCAAACATACCGTAATAAATGCCTATTTGTAACCTTAGTACACGATTACTGAAAAATAAAGTTTAGAAAGTGTGAGTGCTTTAATTTACGTTTGTCTGACCCTTCCGAGATATATACGCCAATGTATATATAGAAGTTTTAATTATTTTAATTAGTAATAGGTCAAATAACAACTGACCGTACCATTACCTACAAAAACTGAGCTAGAACCATTTTTGACCCATCATTTTCAGTTGTCAAAAACCGTGCTTTTATTGATATCAGAATGATAAGTTTTATATTACAAACATTCATAGACAAACATAAGGATAAAAACTTTCTTTCAGATAAGTAAATCTAGAGAACGTGTACTTTACCTTAAAGAAAAAAAGAAACAGTCAGACATCAGATTGCTATAAGTCAAAAGATCCAAATACAATTGTCCTCCATTGTACGTAGACAAACTCTTCTGAGTAATGACTGGTTTGTTTTGTTACCTCGAATTATAAAACAAAGTGTACTTCACAAAATTGTAGTTATTTTACTTGACAACCAACAGTCTATAATTTCAGGCTGGCATTTTGCAATTGCGTACGCCACAAATAATTGGTACAAAAAATATTATAAATAATCACATGTATACATAAAGCGATGACGAAATAAAAATCCGTGATGTTTAAACCACAAAATTACATTAACTGTTCATTGTTATATGTAAATAACTCAATAGAGGTCTCAAATCTCACTTAGCACCAGTCTCATTCCACTTGGTATTATGCAACACTAGCTTTTGCCGCGTGGAATCTGCCACATTAAGTTTCCTAACAGATCATTTTAAATAAATATATATTTTTTTACCATACAAACAATCCTGTGTAACTTGAATGTAGCGTACGCCAAGATAACTCTAGACCAGTTTTTTTCCGACTCAATTGAAAAGTAACGTTGTATTAGGACCAAAATTACATAAAATCATTACAAATTGTAGCCTATATGTTATTTCGATGTATAACCTATATTACTGTAAAGTTTCATCCAAATCCGTCCAGTAGTTTTTTCGTGGAAGAGTAACAAACATCCATACACACAAACTTTCGTATCTGTAGTATTAGTAGGATTTACTTAAACATTACGTTTTTACTTCATCACCGTGAAGAGCATCAATTATCTAAACGTAATATATTACTTACAATATGAGATATTGATACACAGTTACGTCCAAACCTAATTCACCCTGAATTAATATTGCATCAAAGTTTTTGCTATTTATTTAGTCTATTTGTTACTAATATCTTAATTTACTTGCAGTTTAAAATATTCGATCCACTTTGATCCGAATTTGAAAGATTTCAGAGAATATAACACACGTCTAATATTAGCAAATGTTCAAATGTTTTCTGTTTACAGTGAAACACTATACATTAGAACATTGTGAGTACTAACTTTTGTTAAATGTTGAAACCAAGTGCTAAAGACAATCCATAACGTGGCATCGTTTGACAGCTCAGTATTTCGGCTTGGTTCATTTGCGATGTGAATTTACGAGGTTTAGCCATGGCTGGCGGGATAGAGTCGTCAGTCGCATGTAGTTCAACGCTAGGTAATAAATTAGCGCTCCGGAGAGGAGTGTTCCCACGAACGCGAAACCGTATCAAGATGGTGGTGTAGCAAACAGCGCGCGCGCAGCCCGCTTCGAAACGGGGACACGGGCGAAACGCTTTATTTTCCACCTTGATTTATTTTCTCTATGTGACATTTTGTTACATTTTGTTAGCTGTCACTCGGACGTTCACACTTACAAGCGGTGCACGTTAAAAGCGATTTATGCATCTAATTTTAATGCGTTGTGTAAAGTTTACTTTTATAACTATATCCTTAGCTCGAAAAACATTATTATAAGCGAGGACTCTTAAAAAGCTACCATCTTCAGCATATGTTGTTAAAATAAAATTTTTATTAAGGCATTCAAAAATCTTCAATTATATTAATTTACCGACTTTTCTTCCATTACGTCATTTTTTTGTATAAATTTCTAGTCAGAAAATAAGTTTCAATATCAGTATTACGCAATCCTGATCATCAATTCCACATTAAAAAGTATAATTATTGCTCATTGTATTTTTAAGCGTTAAACATTCTCATCTTATTTAACTTAAACAGCCCCTTCTAAAAAGTTATAATGCCTTAGTTTTAGACAAATTAATCTATATTCTACACAAAGCAAAAAGAACGATTATAAACCCCACACGAACAACAGCATTCACCTTGAGCGCATTGAAATTAATTAATTGAATAAATATGATTAAGCACCACATCCGTAATTGTGATTGATCGTTTGTCCATAGTTAAACAATGGCATTCGTGGACCGGATAGAAATTAAACCAGCTATTAATACAAGGATCACGATATGAAAGTCTTTGTATTGACGAAATGCCGAGCTTTGAAACGTTGTAGGCGTAGATTGGGGGTGTTTAACCGCACTCTGATTAACTTGTTATTGAGTAATTAATTTAATAAAAAAAAAAATTACTGTTTAGTATTTCATCTGATTTAGTACTTTACTATGGCTTTTGACCTATTCTCTAACAATCTATTATGTCATAGTACAATTTTGCTGAAGTAAATACATCTGTGATTTCTTTTTTTATCTTTTTATTCTGGTCCATTGACAATTGCCACCTAGTCCACTTGATGAGAAACGTTTACCTTTACGAATACACTAGTTACCAACTCATTCTAACGTCTCTTAGAACTTCGCTAGCCCTCCTTACAATAAATAATTTTGTGTTCTGATTGCTACTTTTATCTAACTTGTAAAGATGAATATTACTTGGACATATTAATTGTCGAGTGTAAGTAATAGTCTGAGCAGGTCAATGTTCGATAACTGAACTTAACTTAGCTAATAAATAAAATTAATGTTCATTGATTGGTTCATCAAATCATTATAAAATTTAACATACGGCTGTTGTTGTGGTCTGTCCTAAATAACATTTAAAGCAATATTACCCTAAAACTTATGAGCAAATATGTATTTGCAATCCCATAATTCAAAATGTCATTTTCCCGGCACGTGCGACCTCTAACATAAAGCATTCCCTGTCCTCTTATGGATTCATCATCATCATCCACAGTCTTTAACAGTCCACTGTTGGACATAGGCCTCTCCTTAGCAAGTAGGTTTACAGATAAGTAATTTTCTATTTAATTTTAAAATAGTTGCATTTAAGAATTTATTATGGTAGTGATAAATGATTAATTAAATAAAGCCATTAATAACTTAGTTATATGTTATCATAGTATAATCGTTCTATTTGTAAAGTAAACGACTTAGTTAGGATAACATTTACATATATCTTTGCGACTTGCCAGTAATGAACGATTAATCTGGTTTATTTATATCATCATAATTCCAACGTTATTTCTAGTATACTTTTGTTTAGTTTTTAAGTAATCAATTAAAGGTTTTGTCTGTGTGGTGACGTATTAAGAATACATAATGTTACCAGCCCTATTCATCCCGTGGGTGTCGTAAAAGGCGACTAAGGAACAAAGTATACAAGACAACATCATTACAAAGAGAAGGAAAACTTGAAACAAACCCTATTCCAATCCGTCTGGACAGCGTGGAATAGTATTCCACAACCTGCTTGCTAAGGAGACGCCTATGTCCAGCAGTTGACTGTAAAAGGCTGTTGATGTTGATGAATTAAAGGTTTATCCATAAACTTTGTTATAAATATAGTTAATGACCATTCGTTCAAAAGTAGTATATGACATACTAAGATAAGAACGCGTGTGAAAACTTTTATGGTGAACACACAAATGAACATTAAGTATGTATATTATGTACGTAACCAATATGTTTTAAATATATGTAATATTTTTTTAAATATTTCAAAATAGAGACAGATAAATGATATACTGATGTTCTTAATATCATCACAATTTGAAAACCAAATTCTCTATGGAAAACGTTAATGTACACTTAATATTCTGTATTAGAGCATAGTGTTATTATTACTAAAAATAATATTGAGAAGAAGGCAATAACCAAATAGACTTAAGCCGACTACGCGCAAAATACGCTCACAAAAGTACTTTAACTACATTATAAAAACAAACTCATTTATACTTTTATTCTACTATTTGTTTTTACAAGTGAGTTTGTTTTAATAATGTGTTTCTACAAGTGCCACGGAGTGCCAACAATCGAGAGTATAAATTATACAAATATAAAAGACATCGACCACTTTATATGGGTTCCTGGCCTACACAACGACAATTTAATATTGAAATAACAATATTATTTTTTAGTAGACTTTATCCAATAGAAAATATAATTTTATAAAGTTTAGTATCAAGTCAGTAATAAAATAAAACACATTGTTTGTAGTAACTATTTATTTCCTACATTTCAATCACCTTCATAAGAAATTAATATATGCTGGTTACAACGTTTGAAACGGGTACTAAGTTCAAAGGTAAGCTAGGGTCGTCATTAAGAGAATAATTAAAGTCTATTTTAGAAAGCAAATCGAAGTAGAAAAGCAAACACAGTCACACATCTACAGTACGAACGAGGGCGTTCAAAGCGAATGACATGTGACGTAGGCAGGAAGGGTAGATTGACATTAGTCAAGTGTTGCCAGGATAGGAAAAAAGTACGTTACACGTGTAGTCATTTTAATTATATTTTATTGATAATTTATAATATTAACAAATCAGTTGTCCACGTTCAGGCCAAGATTGGCCTGTGTCCTTTATATGCAAACAGTAAACCTTGTTCACACTTATACACAAACGTCGTGGGCACGTTTAAACTACACAAGTGGACAAACCTTTACAGGTATACTACTCTCACCTTTACCTTACCTTCTTATCCACCTTTTCTTACTGGTCTACTATTATGACTAATCCCTAGTATGTTTTATTGAAGGCAATGTGCTTGCCCCCTAAGGTACCAAATAAATCTATCGCCGTTCACTGTTGAACGAAGGTATGGTTAGTAATATTTATCATCATAATTTTACTAGTCCAGGCCAATCAATGAGATTTATGTATTATTAGTTTGAGCTTATTTAATGTTTAGCTACTGTTTAGTTATTGAATTAATGTAAATCATTGATCATGTAAGTACCTATGAACAAATTAAATAAAAAATTGTATTGTTTATATTATCATGAACGATCCCAGATACTCTTAAGGGTGAAACAATTCAAATCAAGTGAAAACATCCATTTATTAAATATTCTAATGAAAAGGTTGAACGCCTTCTCTAACTGTGTAACTTTGTAAGATTTTTGCAAGCTGCTATCGGTTTGTACAGCAAATCGTGCACACAGCAATTCGCCTTTACACAAAAATACAATAAAGGATTTTTGTAGTCACGTCTGTAATCCAAGTAGTCAGAGATGTATTGCACTTTTATAGGCATCAATTTTTCGCTCTACGTTATAGGCTTCGCTTATTATCATTCCATATTTAAGCATATGAGTATATTTGTATGTATGGAGTTTGTGTTTGTGTGTATAAATATGTTTATATATTTATATATGGAAGTAGGTAAAGTTTAATGTGTGAACAATGTGAGTATCTTAAAAACAGCTTAATGATCTTACTAAAGTTTGATTTATATACATAATTTATTTACATTTTTTGTTTGTTATACACTACTCTAATAACATTAGGAAGAGTGGAATTTCCTAACACAGGCTTCCCATTGCTTATTCTGAGACCCCAACCATTAAATTGTAAGTTGATTAAGAAGTGAATAAAGATAGGATTACTCTTATGCTAGCAGAAAATTTTAGTATTTTTTTATTAATTCTGACCTCACAATAACGCGCGCATAAGCTTTTTACACAATAGCATTAACTAAGCACTCAAATTTTATTAAAGAAAATCCTTGAAGTGTATATATAATCAATTTTGGTCGTGGGTTCAATTTCCAACTAGTACAAAAAATTGTGTGATGAGTACGGTAATTTATTCTGTGTCTTGATGTAATTTGTCTTTAATATATTATATAGATAGCCTATATTTAGAAATATATCAGACTGCCTAGTTTGGGACCAGACAACCGTGAAGTTAAGTTGAAGTTGCTGATGAAGTTATTAATTTCTAACTTCAAGAAAAATCATATTTTAAAACAAACTGCTGTAGCTTCTTACCTCTGACCAGCAACAGCAGACTAGTTCGGGCTTTTTCACTTAGGACAAAGATGAGACTTATCATTAATGAGACAGTATTTGTAAACAGCTGTTGAGGACGAAACCTACTAATGCTTTCTGCCGCCACACCACTCAAAATCAGAGATTTATTGTCACAAATCACATCGAGAGAAGTCGCTTAACACTAGATGATAATGGTCTACTCTTAGCCGAAATCGGCCACGGCAGCCAGTCTCCACGGCGCCCAGCCAACTAGGCAGGCAATATTATAGTGCACAAGTGTGTATGCAAACGAAGGTGCACTCTCTGTTACCTAACATTCAAAATCCCATGGGACGGTTATCCGACACGATCGTGGAGAGATCAGGCGCAGGACCGGCTGTACGTGCTCTCTGAGCCACGGGTGTTAAGATTCCAAGTTCCAAACTCTGGGCTGTTATGATTCGACTCGAAAATCGAATCCGAGACCTCTTCATCGGCAGTCAAATACGCTAACCGCTAAACGAGCGAGGCAGGTATGAATATATTGTGCATATATATATATTTATATATACAATATACTATATGTACGGTTCACGCGTTCTCGTAACCATATTGTTAATGGTTAATGGTTTACATTCTGGCTTGTATTTAGATTGGTAAAGAAATATATTGCAATAGAGTATTTTATTCTGGAATTTAACCAACATTATTTTGGAAACCAACAATCCAAAGAAGTGTTATAACAACCCTAAGAGAGTGAAACTCAGAGACGGAGACATGGTAGCGTTGTGACCCCAAAACTGGTGAGACCGTCAGTTCGTGACCCGCCCTGACCCCGATCTACTAACCGCACGCTCTATTGTCTATACTTGGAGTAGGGTTTATGTTGTAAACTTATACGGCTGGAACTTACTGTTGTCAGAGGCAACAAACATGCTCTTGAGCTTAGTTTGTATGTATAATGTGTATTTACGACGTTTACTAGTATCTGTGTATATGCGTGTACATTATGTGTGCATTTATCTGTGTTTTTGATATATGTGTAGTACAAAACCCTATCCGTGTTATCTATCCCAGCTATCTTGAACTGTGTGATTATTGTTAATGGTTTCCAATATAGCTTTGCATCTATTTTTTAGCATTTCTACATCACTTCGATGTTGACTAAAAAAAGGTTGTGAACATAAGTCCACCTATTCATAAATGTGCATGAAATTTATAAAATACTTAAATAAATTAAAATAATTTAGAACAGTATACGCCAGTAGCGAAATTTACTAGTCTCTTTTCTCAATAACTAATGTTTGTAGAGTAAGATGACAGGCCGTTTCTCTGCAATAAAAACACGAAGAGGAATAATAAACCTATATAAACCTACATACAATATACAAGAACTATTTTCTACTACACAAAAAAAATTGCAAATGAAGTAATGAAAAAATAAATTAGTCCAAAGATTAAAACAATATCAATAATGATGTATTAAACGCAAATAGACTTGCGCGAACAGACAACTAAATTGATTCTCATACATTTGTAGAACCTTTTGATACTAATTTCGATACGATGAAATGACTTTCAAAAGATATATGGTATGCAATTCATATAGCAATCATAATGCTTACTTATAGGGACAAGGTTCCACATTTGGAATATAAATTATTTAACCGGACCACAACCGAAGTCTTATGACTTGCAGTAACTGATAGCGTTCGTACGGATAAAGCTTTGGTATCTGTAATTGAAATGTGTCGCTCCGACACTTCTGTCATGCATACGAACATTGCTCAAGTATTAAAAAGTATTGCGTGAAGTTAAATATTATGCGATAATTAGCCGTAAAGCTATTTTTTGCAAAAATATGCCAATCATTTTGCAATGTTGTAACTATTTTAAGTGACTTGGTGCGCTGTCCAAATTATCTTTGCAATATTGTGAAACTGCAGCTTTGAAACAAACCCTCTACCGACCTGTCTGGCCAGCGCGGCGTAGTAAAACAAAACCTCCTCATCAATGGATTGTTAAAAACATTTGATGATAAAAATAATGATAATCATGCAATTATATGTGAATAAAATAAATATAGCGGTAACAGTCACACATGCAGTAAAATGAAACACTTTGTATGGAGTAGTTTGCGTATACCTTGTTAATAGAGTAGAATGTTATAATGTTTCAATAAAAATACTTGCGTAATTTGTGTACACTAATTTAATACTAAACATTAAAACGAAAAACAAAACTTATAAATACTGCGACATCGTATATACTTTATTAGTTTACGTAATTCCGTAAGTATAAGAAATTTCCTAATTTGCTTTTATAGGAGTAATTTGCTAACAAAATTAAAGCTGAATACTAATACAGGATACTAATCCTGGATTTGTTGAGCTGTTATTATACTTTTTCTTCAACGTATTATTTTTCCACAATTGGAACAGTAGTATTAAACATTGGAAGCTTAAACGAAAATATTTGTAGATAAATTAGTAATGTGTAACTCGTATGCATCCATCGGTACCCCTAAAAGTATATAGGATTCAGGATTTACGTTTAGAAAGTCACGAATTGGCATATTTATAATGAAAGAAAAATCACGTTATATAACATCAATAGCCTACTAATCCTCTGTTAACGGAAGAGGTGACTTAGGGATCAAACACCGCAGGACAACATCACTACAAACAGAAGGCAAACTTAAAACAAACACTATGCCAATCGCTCTGGTCAGCCTGCTACAGTGTGTAGGCTAATACCTGCTTACTAAGAAGAGTCCTATGTCCAGCATTGGACTGTTGGAAGTTTTTGATAATGATTAATGAGACAGCCTCTCCTGAGAAAGAAAGTTTTGGCCTCTTGTACCACGCTGGCCAGACGATCTGTATAGGTTTTGATTCAAGTTTTCCTTCTCTTTACTGTTGTTTAGAGGCTTCCTTAGTTGGCTCTTACAACACCCACGGGATTACGAGAGGTAGTGACACTCCGAATTCTTAATTCGTCACTACACAAAACTTAACAATACGGAAAATCTGTAAAACTCCATTATACCACTTGATTACGCAGATTAGACAGAAAACGAAAAAAAAAATTAATCACACAAATTAAATAGACTATAATTTAAAAGAACCAGAATGTTTAAGGTGTTACTAAGTTGAAACTGGGTAGAACTTCACTTCCCACAAACATAAATGTTTAACGGATACAATAGATTTTTATTTAACAGTTTGTAGACACCATAATGTAGATAAATTGACCCAAGTATTTCCAAATTCAATTAGCAATAATTCATTCGCACTAAATAGTATTGGGCCTTTATCGAATAAACAGTATCTTGACTAGATCGTAATTATTGTATGATTTTATAATGGTCATGAGGAATTATCCACGATTCGCACGAAAGAAGTAATCTACCAACACCTGTAAAACGTGGTACTTGATACTTTCAGCCCGATGATAATCTTAGATAAGTTATTAATGTAATCATGCGGTTCTGTAAAGGTAATATGAATATTTTAATACAAAGAAAGTTGGTACTTCCTTAAAAACTATTCTAACGTACAAATTCTTGATTACAAATTCCCATCGGAAGTGACGAACTTGAGCTACATCACTATACTCTAACTCTATTAATGTTTAAATAAAATATCAACTAAAGAAAGTTGGGACTGTGTAGAATTTTAATTTGACATTTACTGTTGTTTTACGTGATGGAACCTAGAATTAGGTATGGTGTAATCAAATTTGTTATACCAATCTTTATGTCACGATTGCTGTGTTGAAAATTAATTAAGCATATTTTTGAGCAAGGAGGTTACGTAGAGAGGAAATGCTGAAAGAAACACTTTGCAGCAATATTTTTTTTTACTCGGGTAATACTTTTCGCGCCAATCCTCTTCGTAACGTGTGTGTGGAACTCTCGTAGAACTGTCTACACACCAAGCCGCAGTGGCATACTTCGGCAGTCGAGAAGAGCTCCAGGAACGCGTCAGCGGCTTCTGAAGTCCTCACTATCGTATCCCACGATTGAGGTGCGTGGGATGACCAGTGACAGTGACACCCCCAGGACAGGTCGTTTTCGCGCTTCTCATCGTTCAACACAGTAAAAGACGATACACCAGGAGTGTCATCTGTCTTCATTAATACATTTAAGGACAGTAATGTCAAGCTATATCGTTTTTGGTTATGTTATGGTACATGACAATTTAAGCTATGTTTGTTCGAATAAAAGTTGTAATAAAACTGCGTGGTGATCTCCAGTCTATGTAAAGAAAAGAATATATGCAAATATCTTATTCTCCTCAATGAAAGAATGGTTTTATTTTGTTTATTAAATTCAGAAGAACTTCGTGTCACCAAAAAGGAAATAAATGTTACATTATTAAATATTATAATACAACTCCTTTATACATATCTTATAACCATAAAACAATTGTAGTAATAACCATTACAACAGATTTTGTCTAAAGCACTTAAGTTGATCTGATTAGGTCTCAACAGAAATCAATTAATCATATTACGACAAATCGCAGCTGAATCGAATCATTTAGTTCATAACATTAAACATATTATTATAAAACAAAAGCCCAACGGTTGCGCCAGAGTAAATGATCTCATTTGAAGCTATTGTTTCTGAGCCAGAGTGCCAGATTAATGATATTGTATGGACGAGATTGCGCCGAAGGATGATTGGTATCTGACGGCTATCTGTTACGATTACAATTGTCTATTTAATATACATTTGTTGATATCAGCGGTGTCCAAACTATAGCATTTTTCGTCTCTTCTGACACAATAATGACCAGTAGATACATTTTTTATTGTGTATTAATGTCTATATCTGTATGTAATCGTTTTACATAAAATGCTGCTCTCTTCTATTTGTGCTTGTTCAGCGCCATTCTGTTAATTTATTGGAACACTTTCACTTATGGTTTACATGTAGAGATGAAACAAAAGAAAATATTAAAAATGTTGATAACGACATCAATCAAATTAGAAATGATATTTGCTAAAAAAATCAGAACATTTTTTTTAAATTACATACATGAAATCACGCCTTTTTCCCGGATGGGTAGGCAGATTCATATTAAAAGCCCACTTTTCACCAGTAGTTTGGTCCCACATGGCCACATTAAATGGCAAGCTGATTGCCACTAATCGATATATTTTATTTGCCAGAGCTTCGTCCGTCGTTCAGCAGGTGTACCACTTGCAGGTGAGGTTAGCTGGGGGCTCTAAGTTCTTGGTGGGAACTGTATGCACCCTTGCTTGTGAATTTCTTTTATATATATATATAACGTACCCTCTTTAGAACCTTAAACAATAGAAAACCGTAAAGTTCTTAAAAAAATATAGTAGAATATTTTTTACAATGTTATAGAAATGAAATACTTATTAATCAATAAATATCTAAACCAAATCGAGTTCAATTCGTGACAATGATTGAAATTTTAAAATCACTCCACCAAATCATTCGTGCAATATCCAAAAGCGTCCATAAATAATTTCTTTCTCGAAACACTTCTTACTAAAATACACAGAACAAATAATTGATTCTTACTTTTTTTTCATTCAAAAAGTCGTGATTCCACGGTAAAGACAACAATCAAAAGATCAGCCGACTGTTGAGTGATTCCAGAAACTTTTTATAAATCCGTCTTTATGTAAAAGAGAGGTAATTGTAGCATCTGGCTTTTCATTGAGGAACTGGAAGGAGGTGTCATCGTGACCGTTCGAGCGCATCAGGTCACGCCCGCCATCGACCAACGACCTGATATTTTCCACTGTGTATCGACACGCATTCTCTTTTAAAGAATAGTAAAATTATTTACATATTTGATTATTTTAAATGGAATACTTTTTATTATTAGCATAGCACACCGAAAATTAACCGTTTGAGTGAAAATTAGTTACACATAATATCGTTCTGACTCTAAAAAGAAACCTTTTAGATTGCAGAAATATGATTATTTGTGTGATTACATACATATATGAAATCATGTCTGTTTCCCTGGAGGGAACGCCCGCTTTTCGCTAGTGCTTGGGACCAACCTAATAGCTAGGAAGCCCATTGCCGCTAATCGGGATAACAGTAAAAATTGAAAATATTTTTAGTCTGCAGGATGCTATTATTAACTTTTATTTAAGAATATAATTTAAAAAGAAAAGAATAAACAGTTTAGTTTTTGAATCATTGTCACTGACCTCTCTCAAAACGTATTTAACAAAGCATTTCATTCTAAATGTCGACACAGATCACCAATGGACAAACCCCATTTCTGACGACCTCCGACACGGAAGGCAAAGCATCACGACCTGACAAAAAACCGTCACAATACATGCTCGTGATGGTCTCTGTCCATTCACAACGAACTGGCTGAGAAAAGGCTACGTGCAACTATTTTTGCAGCTATGGACATTCGATGCGCCCCGAAATAT
Source organism: Hypercompe scribonia (assembly GCA_949316085.1). Lineage (NCBI taxonomy): Eukaryota > Metazoa > Arthropoda > Insecta > Lepidoptera > Erebidae > Hypercompe > Hypercompe scribonia. The sequence goes on along the minus strand of OX438989.1, from coordinate 10,525,410 downwards.
CCTTTTGTTGCAGCTTCCGACAATTAAAATAGTTGATCACTGTTTTTATATAAAAGGGCAGTTAATACTTCTATTGTTCTGTTCAATACTCAAAAAATATAGTTCAGAAGTATTAATAGCCTAAGCTTTTTCTACTTCAATTGAAATAACATTTACTATGATTATTTTTCAATTTAATTTTTCAATACTCAAATAAGTTTATACATATAGGCTACAGTTAATTACCTACTTCTCGATTTGATTTAAATGATTGATCATTTGGAGCTTAAAGTACAAATAAGTAGAAAATAATCCTGAAAGAAATCATAATATAATTTTAATTATTATTAGGAATGAATTTAATATTTATTGTCCATTTTATCTTATTTACACAAACTTCGTTGTCGCTCTATTTGCCCCCTGTCTCGACAGATGGCGCTGTGCCGAAAAATAGACTCGCGCTATGGTTTCGTTACCACCGTTGGCATAAGCCATCGTAGAGCAGTCGAATTTTTAACTTTGCGCAGAGGCAATATCGTAACCAATGAGGTTTATCCGAGGTGCGATTATTGCTAGTTGAAAACTTTACCAATACCCCGCCTTGTGGACGTGAAATACCGTCCGCTATGGCAATTTTTGAGCGACCGTAAAGGGTCCATTAAATCTAAAATTGAGAACGTTTTATATTCGCCACCTAGGTTTTCTTTAATTAACTGTGGACTTTCAATATACCTGTATATATGAATAGAATTGGATTGGATGAATATGAAACATGTATTTTATATTTGTATAAGATATGAGTGTCATTTTTTGGTGATCCAATATAAATAAATAAATAAATATTTCTGGCAACTTAATAAAAATACGAATTGATTTATACTCTCTTCTTTATATCTCCAAATTGAGTAAATGAGATTCGTTTGAGTCACTATACCTGCCAAGTATAATAAAATTTATCATATTTGGGTAGGTTTAGTAGATAATGAAATTATTCGTGAAATCATCACTTCTAGGGCTTTTGTGAGTACATAGGCATTTTCAAAATATGATTTATTTTATTTATGCCTATTTATAGTTAAGTTATATTACTAGCTGATCCTGATTGCAAAGTTGTTTTGCAATATAAATTATTTATAGAGAAAATTAGGATTGGTTGTAGAAGGATGACAATTTTGGATTGTAAAATATTTTTGATGCCAAATCATAAAAAAAAAGACTTGTTGAAAAAAAACCTTATGATCGAGTTGGACACCTTTAACACCTAAGAGTATAAAGCAATCACCATCTATTCTGTTTTTTTTTTCTTCTTTCCTTAAAAAGACAAATCCTGCTTTAGTAATATATACCGTATCGCGAGGGACTTAACAAACATACATGAAACGAACACGAAGAACACCCTCGTTCAGAACAAAAATTTGCGGATCACACAAAGTGTTGTCACATGTGGAGTTTGAAAACTCACAGTTCTCGATACTCAACTGTAGAAAATGGCGAGGCGACCGCTTAAACCAATACACCTATACCAAAACATATTTAAATCGGTCAAACCGTTGCGGAGGTCGATAACAGACACAAGATTTTAATATATTTAATTTCTAGACTAAAATAGAATAGTTTTTTTTATCAAAAGGATGTAGATGATTACGACAGGCACACGGTGATAATTTTTGTATAAGTACATATTAATTATTGACCATAAATTTTTGAAACGTGAATGATTCTATTAATCAGTTTGCATCGATATATTACAACATTAGGGTATTAGACTTCAGTTATCTGCCTGTCTGCGTAAACTGTGCACGTGTTGGAATTACATCTATTAAAATAATTGTTACGTTTGACCCACTATCCAGCCGATGCGATGTTTAACTGTTGATATTTAATGGTGATATCTTACAACTGTTGTAAATCTACGATGATTGCTTGTTACTCTTGAATGAAAATCCTTCATAAAAAATGACTTCTTAAATTTTAAACAATTAAAAAAAAACAGTTTAATTACGGCAAATATCTATGTTGGTTTATTTTGAAACAGGTTTAGCAGTTATGAGAATACAAAAACAATAAGCAACGTTTTTTACACCTCATACTGATGACATTAAATTATATTTTAACATTTAAAATATATCCTATCTGTAAAAAATACTGCTGCCACCTTGTAAAATATTGATATATTTGTTATCTTTTACCGACTGCAAAAAAAGTTTATCATTTCGGTTGTCTATTTTAAATAATTGGTACCTCAGAAGCTCGTCATTTATGAACAGACTTAGAAAATAATATTTTTCATAGATCTATGTTGATTTAAATTTGATGAAGAAAGAATATAGTTTAATAAATACAAACACTATGCAGTCGCATTTAAATTAGTTATACTCTCTTAAAAGTTAATAATGTAATACTCGTAACTCAATACAAATATTTTAAACAATCAACCGTAACTAAAAGGATTTTAAATCGATACAAACATTCGTTTCGGATTATATTTTGATCCAGACTTTATACTTATGAGTTGACATTCATACTCAGTGAAAGCGTTGGCTTATTACCAATCGATTCAGGCGATAATCGATCGCTTGGGTCGTAATCGTATTAGCACCACGGGGGGTCTTGGTATGGCGTGCCTTAGCACTTCATATTTTGCCATACAAATCTTACTATGTCAAGTTTAATCCATTACACAACTTATCGGTTGCGATCAGTTCAAGGCTTTTATTATCTTAATAATATTTCGGACATCTGACACACAATGCCATTTAGTCCCAAACTAAGCAAACCTTACAGCTGCTGTAAATACATAATATTTTTTTTTTTATAAATACATACATATTTTGTATGGTTTTCTATACAGTAGGTCCGACCTGGGAACCAAATCCGAGAACTGAATCACAACAATCGCATTCGCTATCACTGCGCCACCGAGGCAGTCAATCTACATATTTACATACATACTTATGCATACTTGCTTACATAATTAACTTATGGTTATACAATGTCAAGTAATTTGTTATACGAATGGTAATATTGAGCAACGTTTAGTATTTTCGGTTTATTTCAAGAGAGCATATCAATCAAATCTGTGTTTATCAAAATTAAAGGACGCTTTAACCACGATCTTGTATGAGATGAATGGTCAAGCGTTTAAAATCCAAATATCATATTAATTGCCTTACCTTTGCCGTGTCCCATTATTGATTATTAAAATAAGGGTATGTGTTGACAAGAAAAAAAGGTGCGATAAAGGGTTTAGCCGGATACGTATGACGAGTCGGCCCCCAAATGGGAATCGATGTCGAAACTTATGTTTTAATATCGACTTGATGTTCAAACACGATTTATGTACTTTTCGCGACCGACTTCCGCTTTGACCTTGAGATAGAGAGCAAAATATCCGTATGCTTGACTATTACTGAATGTGATATATCTCTGAAGCTAATTAAGATAAAGAAGTGAAACTAACGCGAGGTGTTAGGTTACATTGCAGAGTATATCACATATATTTTTTTATAATTTTTAGAACAAAAAATTACATAAAAAAAATGAAAAATAAAAAAGTCATGTTTTTTTTTCTGAGATCTCTGTGACTTACAATCACGAAATTAATATATATTATGCTCCTTTGTGTACTCTATTACCCATAAAAATTGCGTCAAAAAAAAGTGGGTGCAACACAACGAAAAAAAATTATATGTGATTTCTGTCTTATGGTATACCCCTGTATTATAAGGTGCACATTACATCATTGTTTTTTTTCTCATAATTTCACATCAGCTTGTTTTAAAACATAAGTAAATAGTCTTAAGAGATGGGATAATAGTTAAAAAAGAAATGAAAAAAAAACAGCCAGTGTTAAATACTTATTATTATTACTTTTTCGTGTCAATCAAAATACAAGAAACAAAATATTAATCATCGTCACTGTTGAAATTAATTACAATCGGAACACTTTGAGTCGCAAATAACTTAGTTAGGACCTCAGCAGGACGTACGATTTTGGACAAATATCGTCCATATGATAGATAATAAATAATAGCTGCTACATGAGAACAGCATCCCACTGTACGTTCGCCATTGGGGCAATCACAGCAATAACGAAGAATACTATTGTAGTCATTACCTTCGGAAATATAGTGAATGTAAATTCGATAGACTTTTCTATTTATATGTCTTGATTTTACTTCTGCTTTGATGATATTAGGTGCTGATTTCACATATTGTACTGAGAGATTATTTTGATGGTCCATTATTTCGGCCAAGTAAGATATAGCTTGTGAAAATTGATATATGAGCCTGTGAATAAAATCTTGAGCTGATCTTCAGTCAAACGTGGAAAATCAAGTAGTTCAGATGCCGTTAAACATTTCAGTGTAGTTTTTTTTCGGTTCCAACGCTGACTTTGTACTTCTTGATTTAAGGTATTTTCTATTTCCATTCTACTTTTGCCATTACTTTTCCATTTACTATTTGACATATAATGCAATACTTGTGAGTAGATGCAACACGTTGAAATGGAACTTCAATATAATCATAACTCAGATGGTATTTATATATAAAATCACTCTCACTACTGTTATCAGAATCTTCAGAATAAACGTAAGTTTCTTCCGGCACTTCTCTAGTCGCTAATTCTTCACCAGGTTCTTTTATGCTTAAAGATACCTCGTTAAATGCTGCACATTAAGAAGTAGAAGCTTTTTTGTTAACATATGGGATAAGTCGACACTTCTTACAAAAAATATCATTAACTACATATTACGATTTTATTCAAACAGTCACTAGCACACTTTAGCTTCTTCTTCATTCTTTATATTTTTTTTATAACCAGGAATCTTACACAGGTACTTGTTACAATTTTTACACTTTCTCGACATTATTATTTAATAATGATTTGGTTCGATTGTTAATAATTTCAAAATGCTGATACAAAATACCTATGACAGAATTTGAGTCACAAACTGCCTTCTTGTGTAATACAAATGACTGCCTTCTTGTGTAATACAAATGACTGCGACTTTAGCTAAACAAACGATGCAGTAAACATCGCGATAACAAGTTCGAACTTGTTTGTTTATACACTCACACTACAAGGCGCGAATCACATATAATTTTTTTTCGTTGTGTTGCACCAACTTTTTTTTGACGCAATTTTTATGGGTAATAGAATACACAAAGGAGCATAACATATATTAATTTCGTGATTGTAAGTCACATAGATCTCAGAAAAAAAAACATGACTTTTTTATTTTTTATTTTTTAATGTAATTTTTTATTCTAAAAATTATAAAAAAATATATGTGATATACTCTGCAATGTAACCTAACACCTCGCGTTAGTTTCACTTCTTTACCTTAATTAGCTTCAGAGATATATCACATTCAGTAATAGTCAAGCATACGGATATTTTGCTCTCTATCTCAAGGTCAAAGCGGAAGTCGGTCGCGAAAAGTACATAAATCGTTTTTGAACATCAAGTCGATATTAAAACATAAGTTTCGATATCGATTCCCATTTGGGGGCCGACTCGTCATACGTATCCGGCTAAACCCTTTTCTGCTATTGAGAAGATATTTCAGCACGAACGGGCCAACTCGATCGGGGAAGTAATACCCTCTCACAGAAGACCAACCTAAAGCAACAACAGCCGTGCTGTCGTGTTTCGTAGGTGAGTGCGAGACCGGAGGCCCATTGATGCAGGGGTGACAGTTATCATGATAAGAGTGTGAGTCTTACTCCGCCACGATGACTGTCATGCCTTTTGCTTCTCACAGCGAGGTGTTAAAAGCAGCTCACTAGGCCGCCATAGTGTGGTTCACCATACTGCATTATCTGCATTCGCAATGGGTATGGTGGCCACAACTCTTGAATTCTATCCATGCCTTCTATCAAGCAGAGTAGAGTCACTTTGGCAGGCTGTTAAAATAGAAAAATACGAGTATATATAACTTGATTGAACTTTATTGTCATTTAGAAAGTGTTTAAAAGATGTCTTTTAATCGTGCGAACATTAAATAGTCTGTCTATGTACAACAATAATAGAAAATGAGGGCACACCTTTTTGTTTCTCCGTTATTAACTAGATGGCACTGTTGATTGGCATCTGTACCTAATCGCGATTGCAACCCTAAAAATACAGTGAAGTCATCAAGGCTCTTTGCTCTTACCACACCCACAAAAACTCTTCTTTCTTTCTACTTGTATTTTTCATTGGGCAATTCCTAACTCCGAGCCACTATGAGAATTAACACTTTTCATCTTTCTTAAGAAGAAAGTTTTCTGCCGATCATCAATGATAACGAAAGTAAAAATTTAGATTTTTTAACACTGTTACACGTACATGTTCTTTGTCGGGGCTGAAAAGGCCTCTAAAGCCGCTAAAATATTTCCGTTACTAATAAAAAATAATTTAAAATTTCTTTAATTTTGAAACGGCGAATTGTATCGTGAATAGCCGTATAGCTATGTCCCGCACGTGTCAAATGTCTCTTAATTGAACACTGTGAGTCATTACGGATAATGACTGATTTAAGCAAGCGACTTAAGTGATAAAGTATATGTCAGCGCAGGCTGGCAGCCGGACCGACTCCGTGGAATGTCACTTCGGCAACCGATGTTATGTGTTCACAGTTAATCAGATGCAGTCGACGCGTGAAAATACAGCAGCCAGAATGTTTAAGTACCTTGTTTATCATTAATAATTCTTTAATCAATGGTATGTTCGTAATTTTTTGATATTATGTGGGTTTTTAAGAACAAAATAGTTCATTTATAAAGTTAAACATCAAGAAAAGTGATTAATAGCTATTATATGTGCTTGATATTTTACCAGTACAGCCTCTAGTCACAGGCTACCCTATTTAAATACTGAAGAGTTTGTTTGTTTGAATGCACCAATCTGAGGAACTACGGGTTGGAATTCAAAAAATATTTTAGTCTTAAATAACGCACAAATAAAATATAGCACACTATGGCAATAGAAGTCGAGTATTAATGAAAAATGTGGTAAAAACGTGGTAAGTATATTATTTTTTGAGAGACAAATAAAGTTGCGCGCATCAAAACTTTTTCATTTTTGAAAAATAAACTTTTCTTTTTTCTTTTTTACTGTAAAGAGTCGAGATTCGAAGTAATTCGAAATACGCGCTACTGTTTATACTATACATGTACAAGCATTACACATGCATTCCAATGATCGTATCCTTAAGAAAAAAATTAAAAATACACAACTCATCTCAATATTTTGCATAATATAATTTCAGAGTGTGTGTGATGGCGCGGGCGTATCATGATTCATACGCTCTTATTATTGACAGCCGTGGCGTAATGGTACGATTGATATACGATACCGCTCGATTTAATCGTTGCGTAATCGAGTATCGCTGAACTTGATGTAGCGAGATTATATCGTCCTTATCGATTCGAGCATGTCCGAGAGTTATGACTAAAGATATTTTCGCATACAAATAATAATTATTTTTCTTCTTTTACACTCATGTCTGAATTTGGACGAACGGTTTATAACCTTGTTTCATTTATTTTATTATCACAACATGTTTTAGCTACACGTAATATAGTGATTGTTTTTTTTTGTTGCAATGATATAATAAACTCGAACGAAAAACAACTTCTATTATCAGTAATAACTATTAAAACTAAATCGTCCATATTGCTATCACTCTTTTCCCATATACTTTGGTAAAGAGTGATGAGTGAACAAATACTTACGTATTAATATTAGTAGTTTAAGATCCTTATAACTAAAATATTTGCCATCCCGGATAATGTCGTAAAGATAGCAAACAAATACAACACTACTTGAACTGGTAATAGCCAGGAACATTCAGACTCTACTTCTACGCCAAGAATTAAGTCCGTAGCTTTTTATAGAATAAAAAAACAATATTGAATCTATAGTCTCAAAAAATATGACAATGTAAATTTTCCTCTACAAATTTTTATCTCGACCGAAAACACACAAGATTGATCTTTGAAAGTCATTTATACGAAACACCTTGTAGAATCGATTTTAACCGAACAACCCTATATAGATTGACTAATTTTTCCTTTTTTTATTCTTTTGTCGACATTAAAGAGGTTAATATGTACAAGTGTTCAAATTTCGAATACAAACATTAATCTAGCTGGTTACAGGTGGTGGTTGCGTGTTTGGTATCAACGACAAGAAGTTGGACCGCTACCGACGCTTTTTACGATTATCTCACACGTGTAGGGTGTCTCTTCTGAATAATTTAAAACACCAGTCCTGATTTTAATATATTGTCTGCGGTAACAAATACAATAATATACTATCTGGTCCTAGTATGTTCTTGTATTGTCGGTAATAAAAAAGGCATGTAAACTTTGTATTGTACCTTGATCAAATAATATACGTAATCAACGATGGTGTATTCTGCTTGAAAAATATATAAAATAAGGAAATTAAATAACTATAACAAATATTAACAACAAAAACATTCCCTTAGTCAAATTATAAAGTTAAAATGGATATTTTCTCAAATTTAATTGTAGCTGCAATCACACAGAGCTAGGTAAATACAAGACTTCCTGTCTGTATATTTACATTATAATTTCTAGATGTAAACACACCCAAAACAAACACTTAGAAGTATAAAAGACCATGTATGTTATGAAAGTAACAACTAGATCTATATATAGCCAAATAAGAAACATTTTAATCATCAAGACCATAAATTTTTTCTTGAAATTAATTTTAAAAGCTATTTAAATGAATCTCGTCAAGTAGACTACATTTATCACTAAATCACCCTTTTGTCTGTTGTCCAATTCTCGTTCTGGTAATCCTACTGTTAAGTTTTATTTATTTCTCATTTATAAGTGTCCGGGATGAATGTCTAAATCCGTCGTCAGTTTGTCAGCGGCCGGCGGCGACAGATACATGCTCCGGAGATAGCAGTTGTTTATTGTAACCGTTTTGGCAGTCAAGTGACACTTTATCGATGTTCCTTTTCGGTTGTCAGATCATTTGCATTTTGGGTATATGTTGAAACATTTTTTTAAGATTCAAATATTGGAACTTGGAGGGCAGATAACTTTTAACTGCTAGTTAAAACTTTAGAGTAGAGTTTTCTTTTAAGTAGAGTATATCTGGTATACTGTACTGGTAAGTAGTGCAAAGTTTTAATAATGTTGTTACTTGTGTAAATAGAATATGATCTACCGCTTTACCTAAACAAATTTACAAAGACATTTCAATAACTAAGTGTGGAACCTATAGGTGTGATAGAGTACAATTTAAAATAAAACATATTTTTGTCAAAGACTATGTCAATTTACGTTAAGTCCGTTCATATAAATCAATTCTAGTTCAAACGTATCAACATAAGGTCTTCGACACGAGTGCCCACATTCGGCACGGGCCAAGCGGCCAGTAATTATTTTAAGTGTCAATAAATAATAAAGTCCGCCGCGCGCTGAGTGCCCGTCCATCTCTCTTATCTCAATTCTTAATGCGCCTCTTTGCTCGTTATTCTTTTTTCAAAACATTTTTATTTCTTTTTCGTTTATGTCATCCAGTGGAGAGGTCAAATTCTGTGGTGACAGTATTAAGGTTTTATATTTTAATCTGGGTTTTATGGCCGTTTCATCGTTTGTATGTCGTTCATTTTCTTTTTATAAAAGCTTATCTATTACATGTTTACTGATGGAGGTGAATTTGAATGTGTCCTATTGTATTATAATATATTCAATCTAAAACATTCGACGCATACCTGACGGATTTACTGCCGCGTAATAAAACGTGGGTTAGATATGGTTAGACTAAAATTAACAATCCGATCTAAATAAAGTTGATATAATAAATCAAAATGTAACAAGTGGACATGGTTTTGTTGTGTTTCGGAACGCAACGGTCCATCGATCACAGCACGTTCCGAGTCTGAATTTATGTTACGTAATTACGGTGCGTGCGCGCGCGCCGGTCCTGAGCATGCGTAAACATCGAGCGATGCCTTCGACATTATGTTGTTTTTCAACAGTTAATGCCTTGATATCTTTGTTAATGTGCCAGTGCAATGCAAGTTAATTATTATTTGCGTTGAACAAGGCCCTCACACTTTCAATAAGTATTGGTTTTTATTGCGAATGTCACTAAGCGTGCAAATATTTACGCGATAGGTACATTTTACGAAGGGTACTAATATTTAAGCGCTTCTAGTAATTTATTTGGACAAAATATTATTCTAAAGTTATTAAATATAAAAAGTTTTAGATGAGGCCAAGGCCTTCATGCGTAGTTCATCTGCGGTTACGAGACACTTGCTAGGCCGGGGTTAAATTAGTGTAATCTTCGCCACAATTCTGTCAAGGTTCCCAATTATGACTTTATACACTTACGTGGTTATTACCGACGATTGAGTTTAGACGTTGGCACAAGTAGTTGAATAAATTTTGTACAAATAATAATATATGGTTATCGACCTTTGACTTTTCTGAATATTTAAACTGCAACGACACGGACAGTCAACCCTACTCTGATAAAGATAGATAAGGATAGATTTATTTCTCAGAATATAATACAATTGACGTTTAAATTATTATTACTCTATTATTTATGGTGTAATTTTTAATTTAGTAATTTTTATTTTAAGTTTAGACAATAATAGTAAATGGCCAGGACTATTGAATTGCCAAGTAACATTGACTGCTAAGTCGTGCCTTCCTTTCCATTGTGAAAGTACTTTATCCTACAAAAAATAATGTCCAAGCAGCTTAAATTGCTTTAATAGTATTACTATATAAAAAATGTGAATGTTGAGCTCTTTAAAAATTGTATGAAGAAGGAAAAAAAAGGTTGGTCTTATCATCGAGTCTTTCTTACTCCATATTTTCTGTTTTAAAATGACCACTGTAATTGCTAACAGGGTTTAATTACAGGCATGTAAATTAAGCTCTCTCTATTCTTCAGACCATCGTTTTCCTATTAAGCTTTTGAACACAACACTTTTTCAGATAAACTTTAATACGAAATACGGTGTTGGCCGACCTCCTACCTTAGCACCTAAATCTAGGCGTCCTCCAAATGACAAGGCGCTTGTGGTGGCGCCAAGCGGCGGAATAATCACAGACTGTACCAGCATAGAGATGTCCCCTTTCATTAGCTAGATTACTACACAACTGAAGCTCGCATTGCGCCAACGGCTTTTGTTTAGGGCACCGACTTTGACACAACAGATGTGATGTTTATTTATGAGATTTATAATAGCCCTTCTACTAGCTTGCGTTCCCACTGAGGCACCATATTTGAATTTTAAGCTTTTGAGTGCAGCAGCCTTAAGTAAAACATTTCAAATAATTGTAACTATCTCTAATTTGTAAAAGTAGCAACTTAAAAGTTACAATCGGTCAAAAGTGGTCCCTTAGTTGTTTGTTGTTTTTACAATTGCTATAGATGACTATTCTTAGACACAATGTAATTTAGAACTTAATTATTTGATATTTAGTAAGTTAGTTTTACTAATTTTTACTAAAAGTAGTGATTTGTAAATTTTAACTACTTTACAAGATATGGATGCCTATCAGTCCTGACTAAGGGACCATCTTGATTGATGATGATGAACATTTGAGAGGTTACTTTTACAACTTAGAGGCCATATTTACAATTTTTTGAATTTTTTATTGAATGGTGATGCATAAAAAAAGCCCTTTAATGAAAACGCACAGCTTCCACCAGCCACAAGCACTTTTGCTTTTGCTTTTATTTAGTAAATTAGGAAACGCGATAGTGTAGGTTATGAGTTTAGATGAACAAAAACCTGGAAAGAACTACTCCCTTTTTCAAGGAGGTCAAGTCTAGTGCCAATTTTGGTAGGTCGATGTTGAAAATATAATGTTAAATGAAAAGCATGAATCAGAATGAATGAATGAAGCAGAAGAAAAATGGCTAGCAACGGATCAATGTGCCCAAAACCGGGATAGTTGGTGCTCTTTGTTCGTTCAGTAGTAGACAGCAATAGACTGAAGTATATCTACAATATCTTTTCTTTTCCCCTTTTCTCCTTCGCTAGCTATATTATCGACATATCCATAACCCTGTGATTTCATTGTTTACCAATAACGTTAGGCGCCATCATCTAGGCCTTAGGAAAATATCTTCCAAGCTTCTAACAACACAAAGATATATTTTAATTCAAGGTTGAATAAATAATATTAAAATAAATTGCTGAATAGACAGCTATCAAATATTTCTGATAGATACTGGAAGGACGCGATGCAACAAGGCTCAGCCATGACATCGATAATTATGCCGCGCCCTGACCTCCTTGATGCGTCAAATGTACTATCATAAACAATATTATTGAATGCTTTTCAGTATTATATTGTTTTATACTTTGTATACGCATGGTGTACCTTAAATATTTAAGTATGTGCAATTGTGTACGTAGGTAAATTTGCTACCTCACCTTAGCGAGTTCGTAGCGATCCATTCATACCGAAATCAATTGAAGTAACAAGTAATTGTTCCGCCATGAAAGTCCTACAAATCCTGGTATCCAAGGAAGTAAATTTTCAAAACTATATGTTTATTCTAAACAGTCGAATGAGTGCCTTTTTTTTTAAATTGATATCGTTATTTTATTACGGTTTTAAAACTATCACTATAATCATTTACTTAGCATATCTAATAAATAAAGAAAAGTAGCATCGATCGTCTTTTTTTTATAGATATGTCTCCATAATGTAAATTTGTACAGTTGAAAATTACGGTTTTGTACTCCTTTCCATAGTCAATAATTATATCCAAGCAATTCTAATTCACACCTTAGTCGACGACTGTACACTCTGTAGAGGCACGTATTTGGTCGGCAGGGCCCTAATGGCTCATGACTCGTATTCACGTCTATTTCTCGTTTACCAAGCGATGATGAAGTGACGTCATCGCTTCATCATTCCTTGCCAGCCTACCGCTAATGAGCGATGCGTAATTATCTTACCTTACCTAAGCGAGTGTGATTTTAGGTGATCATTTTGAAATAAATATTTGATTTATGGACAATTATAATAAAGGTGATAGATAAGCGACGGATAGGAAGCTCAGACGAAAGCTATTAAAAATGGGAGATTTTATTACTTTGGTTTTAAGTTTGACACATTACTGTAATCTATAAGATAATACCAAGGTGCATGATAACAGGGTTAGCAAAGCACAAATATTAAACATTTTGACCCGTTTTCTCAAGGTGTTCATAGTATAAACAAATGGAAATCAGCGTGCAGACTTTATATTTATTTAAATTACTTAATATAATATAATATAATAATTACCCTTTAATTAATAAATTAATAAAAAATATAATTGTAAGAAATTGGTATTATCATCACAAAGGCCTCTCGTTCTAAAGAAGGTTTTGACTTACTGTACCACAAGTACATTCAATATTGAAATAGGTGCGCTTATTACACCACTATTTTCGACACTACTATAGTTTCACATTACAAGTTTACATAAGACCTGAACTATTCAAATGCTTCATTTTATTCGATAGTTTATTATTCTTTTTCAGAGTTCCGAGTGTCCAGTTGAAGAGAAACCTAACAGCGAAACGAGTTACGTGGTAGGAGCCTGGCCACAGAGCACTCCTGGACACACCGGCTATCTCACTGTAGCGACGTTGCCCCCTACTTTTGCTAGGAGTAAGATATTTATATACTACTCAAAAGTAATTCTTATTATTTTGGAACCATATGTACTAAATTTACTTTACTATGAAATTACCTACATTTTTTTCTTACCTGGAAACGTTCAAGTAATACAAAACAATCGTCTTTGATGATCACCGAGGTCACTGGTTTAATCACTTAAATCATTTCGATATTTGTCAAACTGAAGCTCATTCTGAACTAACTCGGGGTCGATAAGGCATCTGCTTATATTACTCGCAAAAGGTTCATTACCAAATTTTCCGATTGCTAACAGAACATTAGGACACGACCGCTTCTGAGAAACCCTTACGAACGTAAACAAGCCAACTGCACGACGATCTATCTATATTCGACTTAATCTAGAATCACACAAAGATTCTAAATTCTTGAATATCATTTCGTAATAATATTATGTTAATATTTAAATCGCTTTATATTTCAGGTAAAGCAAAGAAACCGAAAATAGAAACATCTGAAGAAATGTCCACAGAAAATGGCAATAAGGTCGTGGTTTAAAGTGAAATGTAACCATATATTTGGAAAGTTCAATAAAATATTAAAGTACTAGGTCTTTTGTATATATATATATATATATAGTACTACTCAAGCGCACACTCTGTAATCACACAAGTCCTATTTAGAAATAACAGGGTTTAATTTTAAATAAATCCATTCATGTTAAACACTTTATTAAACCAAAAGCATAAATTACAATAATAATTGGCAACTTAAACTAAATAAATATATTCTTATAAAATAAAACTGATGTTAAAATTAATTAGCTGTGACATTAAATATAAAAATTTGCCGTCGTATTAATAAAGCTTTCGTATGAAACAATTTTTTTTAACCTAATGTCAGGGGGCGGAGCTTGATCGATGCGTCACAATTTTCTTAACACGAACAGACTATGCACTGGTTGCCGTCCTTTTTTTCTTTAATTTTGCATATTCGTCATTTAGTACTTACTAATATAAAAATCAATCGATTCTCTCAAGAATGTAATGTAATGAATGAATTAGATAGTCAGGTTTATAATATTGGCGAATTTAAGATTATATGAAAAAACTGTAAGGTTTTCATACATATTGCATTGCGTAGCGAGATTTAACCTTGCAATACTCGCAAAGGAATCTTGATACTATTTTTAGATAATACAAGATAGATTTTTAATTTGATTCCTCTTAACATAATATTAAAGTAGCCAATTTAAACTAATATTAGTTATCAAGCAGACTGGTCATAAAAGTCATTAAGTCTTTAATCTTAAAAATGGAAGCGTAATTTAATTTCAACAATTATATTTTATATTAAATTTGGCATATTACGGCATATAACAGTTGTTGCTGCAAATGAAACGTAATAAAACAAATAGCAGTGACTTTGAAACTTAATTTGAAAAGATTGCACTCCACAGTGATACTAGTTTTAATATATAAGTATTGAAGAGAAGTAGAACCAGAGAAGTATATATTGCCACATTAACATTTTTTGCCGAATTCAACGTAACCCTCAAAATAGTTAGAAATAATATATATTTTTATTTTATTGCGTTACATTTGCAGTTATACCGAAATTTTTAATATTGGGATTGTATGGATTAATTCTGTACAAAAAAATTATCACAGCATTATTTTCAATAATTGCATCGTTTATAATAACGGGCCATTTTATGTTAGCTCCTTTCAAAATACATGCTCAAACTTTTTCTTAAACTTATAAATTCGTCAGTTAGGGCTTATTGGCAATTCACTAGAATGTTCTTATTATGACAACTCCCACACTAGGAATATATCCTGTGTATGTAGAAGCATACATAAAATAGACACAAATATTATCCCAGACTCGGTACCATAATTTATGAATCATACAAAAAGTTGTCCCGTGAAGGATTTGAACTAAGCGTAGTCAAGTCAATATGCATGCATGTTGTGTACGACGATAAATATATCAAAAAAGTTGAAAGAACTCTACACTAATAGAAATAAGGTCTAAATTGGTTCAATAATTTTGAAAAGAGCTTTTTGTTTATACATGCTAAATATTCCGTATGTCTCTACTAATATAATTATATAGTCAAATTACTTTTAGGAATACTTTTGTCTACCACAGAGAACGCTAAGCTTCCCTCTAACATTTAATATAAATCTATAATCTATCAATGAATAAATTTGTAACAGTAAAAAAATAATGCGTATACAGTGTTAATCGATTATTATACTTTTAAATAATGAAACTCATTACAATATTGTTATGGAATGGTTATTTTATTTATATTGTGCATCGTTTAATTTTACCAAATTTATCGTATATAAATTCAGGTTTTTCTATTTACTATTTAAAATAAAACATTAATGAGTATTTTTCTGTTGTGTATATAACAAATAAGGAGGTTAAATAAGTTGATAAATAATAAGTGTAACTATCAATATTATTATAGGGAAATGAGAGCGACATTGGGCTCAGTCATTTTACAATAGGTCCTCTAAAACGGTCGTAAAACATTCGTCACAAAACGTCAGATCAGTTAAAATAAACTTTGAGATCAGTCAGATCAGTTAAATTAATAAGCCGTAAGTTTTGACATAACGTGGTATCAGGAATAGTATTCTCAATGTCACTCTACACAGACAAATGTACTTATTTGAATGGGTATTCCATATAGGTTATAGCTTTTGCTTGAAAAACCGTGAAAAAACAGATATGTGTTTAGTCGAAATTAGGATATATTGTTGTCCATTATCCGTAGAATATAGAAACATAGAATAAACTCCTGTTTATTTTTATTAACAGTAATGGTTTTATAACAATAAAAAAATGAAAAATAATATTTATCTTTACTGGTATATTCATTCATTGATTAGTCTGACTAGGTCCGCAATTTAGACTGAACTACCTAAAACATGCTAAAATTCTAGATATTTCTATCAAACTAATCTAAGAAGCAAATTGCTACATGTTTCGCTGTAACTCACTTGTAGTTTATTTGTCTGAATTCTTATCACACTAATTTTTTTTAAACATTTTAGATTCACACTGGATGATAAGTATTCTATGTATTTGTAACACGATATTATTCATTTTTATATATTTCTCGCATGCAGTACAGTACCATACCTTTCTTTCGGCTAAAAGCCCCTTACATACGTTTCTGAAACTATAAATCAATCAATACGGAAGTTTTACTTTCGCTGACAACCCTTATAAAAACTATTCGCCAACAAAGTACTGATTTCAAATTTCTACTTAAAAAAAAGAAGACTTCAATCAAATTTTAAGGAACTCTATGAATAATAAAGATAATTTGTACTTTATTATATAAAATCGCCTTGAAAATCATTAGCAATGTACATATTAACTCGATTCCGATCTGTTTTGCTATGTGACCTATTCCTATAATTTAGTAACATCTCGATAACGGTTTATCCATTATACATATAAATATTATTCCTTTATTTGTTCAGGCACTTCCTGCAATTAGAAATTATAAACTAGAATGACTGGGATTTTAGAACGCCTCCTTTCACAACATACATAAGTTTAGGACCACCAAATAATTCTACTAAGTTTCATTGTTTGTAACTCATTGTCACTTACTTTCTTTGTTCGTATATTCGTAAAATTTCACTACCAGCATTCCTTAATGTCAGTAACTTTCCCTACTATTGGTGAATTTCTCCTATCACACCAATTACAATTAATTATAAATCGCTTAAATTGAAGTCCCTTCGGGTTTGTCGCAGCCAACATAGTTTAAAAATATATTTTTTGTTATTCATTATTATTATTTTTCCTGAAATAAATGAGTAATTTATAATTGTATATAAAGAAATTCGAAAGCGATAGCCATTAGACAAAACAAAATATAGAACGATCACAAAATTTCTTCAACCGAGAACAAATAATTTATATTTTATCAACATAAAGGAATGTGTTTCTTTTCCAGTGGTTTTTATGAAGTCCATTACGCTCTAAAATGAGGTTTGTCATCAGATCATATCAGTCTTATTTGCATTACAAATGGGAGAGATTCAAATTTATATTACTCAAATATCGCACGTCTCATAAATTAATTCAAAATGCATCAAAGCCTCTTAGGAAATTTAATGTGGTGTGTAATTACCACTTAATTATTATTACATTATGTCATGTACATTTATCTGCAGAAAAAAATATTAGTAGTAAATTACCAAGTATTGTAAATATGCACTATTACTAAAAAATAATCGCCACTTCAAAAAAAAACACATTCCTTTATCATTCTTCTTCCCTATCTTCATTTGACATACATAACGTCACAGGACGCTTTACACAATAATGATGCTTGCAGTACAATTACGAAATACATCACAATGTAACAATTTTACCTAAAATCACTAAAGTCGGTCTTCAGTTGTATCGTTGGCTTAGCAGGCTTGGCGTCGAATACGGGTCTTTGTGCCTGAGACGCGCGGATAGACCGTGCGTTCGCCTGGTTTGCTTTCAATGCATTCTCGAGTTTGGTGCGAAGTTCAGAAGATTGTTGCATCATTGTTTTGAATTCCTATTAAGAAGAAAAATATGTTTAAATAAACTAAAAACATAGCCGGCTCAATAAGAAATAAAAAATCAAACAAAACTCAGACTCAGAACAAAAAGTAAAAAATATCTTAGATTCTGACAACACGTCTGTGCCTCTATTTCAAAAGAGACAAAAAACTATTTTTTAATGATGAATATAATTTATTCAGAAAAAAAAATATTTTCAGTTTATAAACCTACTAATTTCTACACAGAAATCTGATTTTACTAAAGAAATGGTTTAGTAACTGACTAATGTCTTTGCTCTTCTCGCAGGGATTAGTTAGACTTATCACGTTAGATATAAAGGTCAAGCTTTGGACTCTTGTCTGAATTGTTTCAAAGATCATTTCAAAATGAGTTAATCAAAACTTCAACCAAGATAAATAATAGACATTGAAAAAAGGTGAATCATGATTGTCCTCGTGCCGAATTATCACAATCTAGAATAAACAACAAATTGCAATACATCATAACATCAACAGCCTTTCATAGTTCACAGCTGGACATAGGCCTCTCCTTAGAAAGGAGGTTTTGGCCGATAGGCTACACTGGCCAGACGAGTTGTGAGATAAGGTTTATGTCAACTTTTGTTTCTCTTTACAGTGCCAGTGTCTGCATAATTTGCTCCCTAAGTCAGTTCTTGCGACACCCGCGTGATAAATAGCTGTGGTGACATTTCGTATTCTTAATCTGTCACCACACGGAATACATATAGTCGCGTAATTTACTTTAAAAGGTGAACGGCTATTACCTGCGGATGTTTAGGTCCAACTCGTGTGAGCCAGTGCAAGGCAAACTCGTGCAGGGCGCGGACGTGTGGGGGAGCTCTCGTCAGCTCCGCTCCTTCACGGAGATACGAGATCACGATAGGCACCAATAGCCATAGCATCTTGATACCTGGAATATAAATAAAATGTAAGAAAACTGGCTTGCTTGTAGTTCAATTTAACATTGTGTATGTAACGCAAAACAAATATGTCGATATAAATGGCGAAATTGCACGTTGCAGCAATTTAATCTCGGGCTATATTAATTAATTATATCAAAACTGATATTTGTGATTTCAATCATTAAAAATTATTTATTTATTTTGTTTATTTATTCAAAATATTTAGTGTTTTTACAGGATCCTTATCCCAATAAGATACTGTAAATAAAAATGGTTATAATTATTCTGTAACAAAACGATCATTCGCTGTAGTATACCTTTGAGCCACTTCTTTAAAGTTCGGGAGGTTACAGTTTACACATGTACGTAAAAATATCAATACACTTTATAGCGCGTGATATAGGAGCATATTGAAGTAAATTAGTTTGCGCTACGGGAACGCTGAACGTAGGGAGCTATGTATGTAGGCGCACGCACACGTAACCGTTAGGGAGGCACAATTGCAAACGTGCTAATTTGATAACAACATAATATCAATAAGAAATATAATTTCAAATGATTGTTTCAATGATGATTTTATTGTAAGTCTATTAGATTTACACAAGGAGAGCACGAAATATTTAAATACATTTGTTTGAATTAAGTTTTTAGAAAGAAAAGTATTTTAAACTGCAAATTTGATTTACCTGTAGGACCATCATCTGTAAGGCAGCATAGAACAGTTAAAATATTTATAAAATGATGAACACAATTGCCCCTATATTACACTATTTCTAAGTTTATTTTGATTTATATTGTTAAATAATGTGTTAACGAAAAGAAGCCTTGTATTATAATTTTAATTTTGCGACATATTTGCGATCGCATTTAAAACAAGTATAATAGTTTTGATTAAAATTTATTGAATAGTATTATTTGTAGTTATCACTGTTTGGCAGGCTAGTTATCTAGTCATTAGCGAATTTGATTGTTGAACTAGAAATCGTGGGTTCGATTTGCACTCAGGACTAACGTTTGTGTAATAAACACGATCATTCGTTTTGCGTCTTGGTTTTATTTATCTTTGGTGTCAAGGTTTTTAGAGGTGTTTAAAAATTTCTATCAGTAGTTTGGTTACCATAATATAGCCTTTTTTTTTTTTTTTTTTAACGTGTGGAGACCCCCTCGGGCCATCACCCCACCGGGGTTTACGGCAGGGTGGTGTGTCGGAATCGGACCGACTAAAACCACACGGTGTGCCACTCTGCGCTTGAGATAGGAGGGAACCGGGAACCGCTGCTATTACGACATCCAGATCCCTCCTAGCGCCTGCTCGCGCCTATTCTGGGCGGTCAGAGCCGCCGCCCACACCGGTGCACCATACAGCGCCATTGACCGAACAACCCCCGTGTATAGCCGTCTCGTCGCGACGCTGGCTCCACCCAAATTGGGCAAAAGTCGCCCAAGAGCAGAAGCAGCGCCGACCAGCTTTGGAGTAAGCTGTCGGAAGTGCTCGTCGAAGAGCCACCTGCCGTCTAGGATCAGGCCCAGATACTTCATCTGGGCCTTAATCGGTACGAGGACCGAATTGACAACGATAGAGGCATCGGGGGGTGGACCACGACGGGGCCCATGAAATAAAAGGGCTTCCGTCTTATCTAGGGCCACCCGTAAACCCAGCGCCTCAATGCGCCCGACCACCAAAGAGACTCCCACGGTGGCCAGGCGCGCCGCCTCTTGAAAGTTCGCCCCCCGAGCTGTGACCAATGTGTCATCGGCGTAACAAATTACGCCCAGCCCGGGGGGAAGACGACCTCGAAGGGCCCAGTCGTATCCCATATTCCACAGGAGTGGTCCGAGGACGGACCCCTGTGGAATACCGCACGACATGGGCCGCCGCCTCAGAATACCATCTCGGTCCTTGTACACGACGGTACGCTCCTCAAGATAGTCTGCCACAAGCCGCCTCAGGTACTCGGGCACCCCGTGGTAGTGGAGTGCTTCCCTGATGCAGCTAAATGGCAGACTATTAAATGCGTTGGCGATGTCCAACGACACCGCCAACAGCACGCCGCCACAGCTCACCGCCTCTTCGGTAACGGCCCTCAGGCGCAGCACAGCATCGACCGTCGAACGCCCCGCCCGAAAACCAAATTGGGCGTCTGACAGATCGGGGCCCACCTCGCAGAGGTGCCGGACGATGCGGGCAGAGAGTATCCTCTCAAACAGTTTACCCGCCTCGTCCAGCAACACAATGGGCCTATAGGCCGCCACCGAATCGGTAGGCCGTCTCGGCTTCCTCAATAGGACCAGCTTCCCGCTTTTCCAGCACTCAGGGAAGCGTCCGGACGACAAGCTAGCGTCCAAGACCTACCTGAGGCGGTCCGACATGTGGTCGAGGGTTCGTGCCAATACTCGGGCAGGTATCCCATCTGGCCCAGGGGCGGTGTTCTTAGAGCGAATCCGTAGAACAACCGCCCCCACCTCCGATTCCCTAACGGGCGGAACATTGTCCTCGTTCCCCCCGTCGTCTCTGGCCATGAAGACTATCGACGGGGGTGTGTGATCCACCCGCCGCGGGAAAAGGCCCTCGACCACATCCCGCAGGAAGCTGGGCTGGAGTGTCTCTGTAAGGGGGGGCCCGACGTGCGGAGCTTGTGTCGCGCCGCACGATAAGGGCGACCCCAGGGGTCACGATCGAGACCCTCCAGCATTTCCTTACGCTTAATTTCCTTGGCGCGGCTGATGGCCAGCTTCAGAGTTTTCCGCGCCTCTCGGTACTCCTCATGAAGCTGGTCTTCCCCGCCTTCGCGGTGTCGCCGCCGACCACGGGTGTAGGACCTCCGGGCACGAGTACAGGCCGCGCGGAGGTCTTCCGTGGAGGCCGACAACCTCGGATGCGGGGCATGGCCGCATCGCAGATTTGCGTAATCGCATCGCGGAAACGACCAGCCCCCATGTCGACCTCCTCGGTCGGAGCCTGCGGAGACAGCCAAGAGTGAATAATGGCTGCCTCCTCTAGTAGGTCCCTATTCAGTTTGGCTATAGCCCACCGCGGAAAGCGAGAAGAACGCCGCGCCACGTGACCCCTTCTGGGTTCCTGGGAGCGGGAGAGCTCAAATCGGATATAGAGATGATCCAAGAGCGTCTCAACCTCTTCCAGGACACGCCAGTTCCTTACTCGTGCGGCGAGGGCAGGGGTAGCGAACGAAAGGTCCACTATCGACCCTCCCTGCTGTCGCACACACGTGTTGGTGGAGCCCCTGTTTAGTAAACAGAGGCCCACCGAGGCCGCCCACTCCTCTACGGCCTCGCCCCTAGCGTTCGTCCTGGGGGAACCCCACGCAACGGACTTTGCGTTAAATCCTCCAGCACAAGGACGTGCCCAGACATTAGTCGCCGCATCGAGATCTCCAGGCTGTTGAGGAAGACCTCGAAGTCGCTCAAACCCCGGTTGGGGGAGAAATACACACCGTATACGGTGATCTCCCTCCACTCAGCAGCAACATATCCAGTGCCCTTGTCTCTTAGCGACAAGGGCGGGGAATGAGCCGCTGTGGAGCCGACGACTGCCACGGAACCGTCCCGGTCACCCAACCAGTTTGGACAGGGAGGAACGTAGTAGGGTTCCGCGGCTACGGCAACACCGATCGACCACTGTGCCATGGTTTGCAGGAAAAGGTCCTGCGCCGCGGCACAGTGGTTCAGGTTAGTCTGGACAAGGAGGTTGGAGACTTGGGCCATTACTCGACCGTCTCTACAGCCTCCTCCATGGGCGACGGCATTGACGCACGAACGACGTCAGAAGCAGCCTGGGCCGACTGGCTAGCTCCTGACGCCTGCTGAGAACTGCGGGGAGGTTTGCAACCCCCCCTTTCCAATCTGGTGATTGGCGGGTTTGTTACCCGCCGCACACGCGGGGCAGTGAGGGGCAGCAGAACAATCTGCCGCCTTGTGCCCCGGTCGACCGCAGCGGAAACAAAGTCCGCTGCAGTCAAAACAGCTGTCGCATTTGATGCGGGTGTGTCCCACGCCCAGGCATTTGAAACACCTCATCGGTCTCGCCGCCAGAACTGTGACTTTGGCGTTTACGAAACCGATGAGTATCTTGCCAGCGTCGCCCAAAACTTTGGCTGACGCTACGGGACAACTTAACCACACTGCGCCAAGGCCCCCTGGGCCGGGGCGGATGGTGCCAACCCTGATGTTATCTGTGTTGCATCCAGTCCTCTCCCGAAGTGCAACATGGACATCGTCGGCCGTTATTGAGTCGTCGAGGCCTGAAATGCGCAGTTCTGCGCACTTTGTAGGCCTGGCGATCTTGACACCATCCGTGGGTGCAAACATGTTTCGCAGTTTCTCGGCAATCGAATCTGCTATTTTTGCGCCTTCAGCCCCGGGGAACTCCAGGACTCGAGCTCCCGTTTGGGCGAGGCGCAACCTGACCCCTACCGTCCCGAAATCAGTGGCGAGACTATCTCGAGCCTTCTTGAATAAAGTCGCATAGGACAGTCCGCCACTTGCCGCCTCCGGCGATACGGTAACCACTATAGCCGCAGTTTTTGGCGGCTTTAGCTTCCGTGGCTTCTTGGTGGCTATTGCCACCGATGGCGACTGCGGGGTAGGAGCTGCTTTCTGGGCAGCCTTTTTACCCCGCTTTCGGGACTTCTTCTTAGCCCCTTCGACCAATTGCCAACCGTCATTGGAGAGGGCAGATGTGGAGGGATCAGGTGTAGGTGTTGGAGTGGGGAGCGGAGGAAATTTTGCTCCACTCTTTACCGCCGTCTTATTCCCTGTAACCGGTGCAACCATCTTGTTTGCTGACTTGGCCGCCTGTTGTGTCCTCGTGGCAACAGCAGGTGCAGCCACTGACACCGCTGTCGCATACGATTTGCGACCACTCGCGACAGACAGCGGAGTCGAAACTGATGAGGCCTTTCGCCTGTCTGCAGCAAGTGATGGCCGCATAATAGGGGCAGGAGGCAGTCTCGCTTCCAGGCCTGCGAGACGTCCATCCAGCATATGCCACACTGCGTCCAAAATTTGACGCAAGTGTGCGTCACTGACGTTACTGGAACCAGTAGTGGAGGCAGGTTGCTTCGAAGCCATATCTTGCTGTTTTGGAATTTCCACCTGCGCCCGCAACTGCGCAAACTGGGCGCTCAACTCTGCCACCTGCCCTGTCAGACATTCGTTAGCAGCCTGAAGTCGAGCTACATCCCCAACGAGGGTCTCGACGACCCCAGCGATAGCAGAGGAAGAGTCCTTAAGAGCCCTCACGAAAGAACTCTTAAGGTTCCGAGATTTGGTAGCCACCTTTTGGATAATGGCCACCCCGGCATTTACTGTCTCCTGCAAAGATACCGCTGTTTGGGGGATAGAACCCCCTTCCGCCGGCTCTCGAATCTTCTGCAGGAGATCTGCAATCTCCTCCTCTGCTGCACTTTCGCCCTCCGCTCTAACCCGCCTATAGGTTTCTGCCTTAGAAAAGACAGAACCAGACGGGACTGAGGTCGATATTCGCGACCTACCTCTACGGCTACTGCCCACTTTAGGAGGCAGCATTTCTACAGACGTGTCACTCGCCTCATCCTTGGAGCGTTCGCGTTTCCTGCTTTCGCAAGGTTTCTTCTCTGTCGACTCCAATACGTCCATATTCGTACTGGAGCCACCATCATCCGACGGAATAGCGGACTTGGAACATAATTGTTCCGATTTTCTTTGGCTGCCAGCAGCCGAAACGATTTCTGGGAGCCCCATCGAAGTAGGTGGCCCAAGTAGGACGTCCTCCTCGTTAGATGAAAAGTCTTCTGCTTTTCTAGACTGTCCCTTCCTTGTGCTCACTTTCTGTCCTTTTTTGTTTTTCGTTAAATTAATATTGATAGATTCCATTTCAGACCCACGAGTGGGGGAGAATTAAAGGTCGACCCGGGCAGAGATCCCCCCAATACCCGGGCAAGCGTACATTTATGCCCAACCGAGGGGTCAGCAGGTGCCCGGCTGGGGGTGCGCTTGCGACTGAACTACCCATCAGCCATGCATCCCTTGGTCACGTACCAGAACACGGGATTCGGGGTAATTTTTTATAGAGGTTTTCTTCTTCGTAGTCCAGGCGGCTAAGCCAAGACCCTCGCCCCCGATTGGTGTCGCGAGACATAACCACGACACTCCTTTCGGGATTACGATGTGACAACGGTGGCAAGAAGATTAAATCTTCCAATGCCTGCTCGGTGGCAGTGTGAGTACACACCGAGCCCGTTCTCCTTTCTCCACCATTGACAGTGGAGAAACGTCGACCCATGAAAGGGTCCCACCATAATGATTTTTTATCGAGGTTTTCCTCCTCATTGCTCCAAAGAGCGAAGAGCCAACCGAGGAATCGACAAATATGCCCGCTCTGTTGGACCAAGCCTCAACCGAATGGCCGAAGAAAATGACCTCCTCTTCTTTGTGCTAGAATATTAGCCGTTGGCAGTGATGAGCACCATCGCCAACGTTACCAGGGTGCACCACGTGGAGGTTTTCTAACCCAGCACCCCACCATAGTATAGCCTATGGTAACCTCCGAGTCTAATCCTAAATTATACCAAACCTATGCTCTGTATAATTCGAGAGAGACTGCCGTACGTGACATGTTGCTATGTGACATGAGATGTAATTATTATTAGTTTGGCGTGGCGTGTTAGTATGTAAGGCTGAGTGATGTAGTGAGTTAGCGATGTAGCGATGTAGCGATGTAGCGATGTAGCGATATACTGACGCGCGGAGTGCGGCGCGGCGTGCACGAGCTCGTCGAGCGCGGCCACGGCGGCCATGGCGGCGCGCGCGTGCGGCGCGTCGGCGGGGCGGTTATTATAGAGTTATTATAGTTATTATTATAGGTATTAAAAGATTTTTCCACGGTAACGAACATTTATAAAAGTAAACTTAGGATGTGTCACATAGAACAGTCCATCAAAAATATTCAGACGCAGCTCATGCGATAACAAATATTTATATTCCATTTTAAACTTACCAGGAGGCAAACTCAGTAGTGCGTGATCCTTCAGAGCAGCTATCCAGTTCTCACCTAAACTTTCCAACTCTGGTTCAACTAATTTCAGTAAACTTTCGCCTTTAGACTCGAATTCTCCATATTCTTCGTCTTCAGGTGTTTGAGGCTCAGAATTATCTATTTGATTATTGTTTTGTAGCAACTGATTACGCCATTTGGCCAATTCAGCTTGGTTATTGTAAGGTTTCGTGTCGAGCTGCTTGACATAGCTACCTGGAGCGCTATTGTTGCTGACCATGGCTACTATATATACTTCGGCCCACGCTTTCAATATAGAGAGCTTCTCCAAAGTTGCCATGCTTTCGTTGTAAATAAGAGTTGTGTTGCCTTTTGTGTTTAATTTGTCTAAACTTGACACAAGCAGCTGATGTACTCTATAAAGAAACAAATGCATCGAAATATATATACTTACAATCAATTGCTTACTTATTAGTGAATCTGTGTAGTTATCAATCTAACATTACTTTTAATATAGGTCTTAATTAAGTAAAAATTATTACATATTCTCTCTAGTACATTGGTTTATGGCTAAATGTGGTGGAGGTTAATTAATCTAAATAATACAATGTCCATATATCGTCTTCCAACGAAATTTATTTAAATATGAAGTATTTACTTTACATCTATCTGGCGAGAACGAGAAACTATTGACAGTTTAAAACACAGGTTCGCGCGTATTTTGAGGGTCAGAGGCAAATAGTCACTTGTCCCATGTAAAGACTTTGCTGTATTTCGACTAGAATGGGCAAATTGATGTAAAGTTTGTTAGAGAAACATTTTATTTATTTCTTTTTTTCCAGCACTCCAAGAATGCCAGGGAACAACTATAATATAATATACGTATATACAAAACTATATGTATATATACAATACTAATTATCAGTCTGATTAAAATGCTAACTTTAATATGATTCCATTGTGATAACAAATTTTCACCAGCTAGCTGTACTTAATACCTCGTATGAGTGAAATTTAGCTTTATTTATTGTGAGGGACTAAAATCTATACGTGATAATACAGATTTTTTATATCGTTATTTACCGTAGCATTCTACAAGTTTTTCAAGACTAAAATAAGTTAACTTGATCCAGCCCTTCTCGAGTGTTAGAGACTAGATTAGAGACTAAAGATTTATCAAATTTCTAACTAACCTTCTAAGATCATTAATATCCCTGGCGACTCCGCAGCCGATCCAGGCCGAGCACACGTCGCAGGCCGCCGCGGTGACGTGCGAGGCCGTGTCGCCTGCAAACGCGGGCCTCACTGCAGCACCCACCTGACACACGAATGAACTTTGTTAGAGTTCATAAAATAATTATATTTGCCGAAGATTGATTGTGAAAGACAAAATGTTTCTTGTAGACAAAATGTTGCTAGTTTTATAAATACTTTTATTACGAGCCGCATACAAGATCTAAGAACTGATCCAGATAAATTTACATTGATAGATAGATTGTTTAATTTAATTGAACAAATAATTGTTAATTTGTATTTCTTGACCCCTGAAAACCCTTTGAGCAGATGGAAATGGGCATCCAAATATCATCAAGTATTAGATTGAATTATTGGCCGTCTGATCCTAAATTAGGCAGAGCCTGTACTATACTGACTAGATTAGTGATAGACATATCTGCTTATATATTTCTACGTACATATATATATATGTATTAATTACGCAGACAGAAAAAATGATCACGCTCATCACACAATATTCCTCCTAGGCGGGAATCGAAATCGGAGTTATCAGTCTAACATTATCTCTACCAACTCTAACAGGCCCGCTAATAATTTTCGTGAAGAGTTGCTTACCTGAGCTTGGTACTGTTCCAACAATAGATGTCCGGGGAAGTCAGGCTCCGGTGCCCTAGCGTATTGCTGTATGATCATCTGTAGCGTTCGTAGACCGCACAGCCGTAGCGCGTCCGACTCGCCCGTAGCTCCCACGAACGCCATGCGGACCAGGTCCGATAGGTGGAGCGAGAGGTAGTCGCCTAAATATTAAGTATGTTGAATATTTTGTTAACACTGACTACAATTACCTGTAACTGTGAATGGTATCTACAAGTATAATGTTAATATAATGTTATAATGCTAAAAATTATTTGATTAATCTTTTAGACAGTCGTCGTATTTTCAATCGTATCATTGAGGTTACTTTTAGAAGACTTTCGAAAGCATATGAATGTATAAATCACTCTTTCAGTTGAGACATTTTTAAGACGATATTTACTAATGAAAATATTTTTATAGGAAGTTGATAAAATACCAAATAATTTTAAGAAATAGAAAAGTTTGAATAATTATTTAATACCTTCGGGGCTATTTTGTAGTTTTTCTTTAGCTTTGACGAGATCGAAATGTGCGCCGTCGCTTGTAGCTTCGCACGCACCCATTATTTTCTGTATACACTCCATTGCGAACACCTGGAACAAAAATATGGCATATCATTTATGTTTTATACTTTTCGTTATTAACTTAGGTTTATTTATGATTGGGTTGTAATGGTTATATATAGTTCTTAATACCTGCAATGTATAGAGCGATTTGTTCAATTAGAGAATATCGAACCATGATTTTAACTAAATATATTAATTACAAAAAAAATTGAAATTTTGTAAATTATGTAGAGAATTATAAAATTTTAAAAAAATAATTCAGTGTTCTTCTAAGGGATATGGCGTGGCTAGTATTCCGTAAAATACAAACTTCAAACGTATTCCGTTCACATACCCGTGTCGGCCACCTAGACTGCACAGCTGGATGAGTGGACTGTTCGGACTCGGCATGGAACTCGGCCTGGTCATCATCACCCTCACCATCGAAGTCTATCTCCGGATTATTACTGTCTTCTGCACATATTTAATCATAACATTCGTCAATATTTGCGTAGTTCACTCATAAAAGGTACATTCCAAATAAATTTGTAGGAAAAACCAATGAACCGTTGCGGGACGCGATTCATTTATTTTTTATAGTTCTTATAAGTTTTTTATGTTTCTGTGTATAATTGTTAATGAAAGGAAATATAGAAATAACTAAAGTAAAACATTTAAAAAATGTAATATTAATATTGCCGTGCCGTGACGACGCGTTGCCACTCCAACAGCCGGTATGACCCTCTGCATTAGGTGTTTCAGATCAAATACTCAGAATAATCAAACAAGGTCAGCCTTTCTCAGCAACTATAAAAGGGTATTTGAGTTAGATAAATTGATAAATAAAATATTAATATGGCATACATACCTAGACGAATAGTAAGGACTCGTTTAGCCAGCACTATCCAGTCCCTGACGTTGCGATGTGTAGCCGCGGCTAAGAGGCAGCAGGTCAAAGTATCTCGCGCATACGACAACGCTGTTGCATCCCTTTCGCTATCCAGGAATGTGAACAGGGCTCCGGGTAATCCTGTTTCGGTGATTACCACACCTGTAACGGCATACATTTTATGATCATAATGAAACAAAAATATCGATATCATACCTTATAACAGGTTAATTTAAGGGTTAACAATTGAGGGGTGCTTGGCTAGAAAACCTCCACGTGGTGCACCCTGGTAACGTTGGCGATGGTGTTCATCACTGCCAACGGCTAATATTCTAGCACGAAGAGGAAGCCATTTTCTCCGGCAATTCAGCTGAGACTTGGTCCAACAGAGCGGGCGTGTCTGTCGAATCCTCTGTTGGTTCTTCGCTCTTCGGAGCAATGAGGAGGAAAACCTCGGTAAAAAATCACGATGGTGGGACCCTTTCTAGGGTCGGAGTTCCTCCGCTCAGCGGTGGAATAGGTAGGACGGGCTCGGTGTGCACTTACACTGCCACCGTGCAGGCATCAGGAGACATAGTCTCCCTGCCGCCGTCGACATATCGTAGTCCCGAGTTGTAGTCTCGCGACTCCAATCGGGGGCGAGGGTCTTGGCTTAGCCGCCCGGACTGCGAGGAAGAAAACCTCTCTAAAAAATTACCCCGAATCCCGTGTTCTGGTGCGTGACCAGGGGATGCATGGCTGATGGGTAGTTCAGTCGCAAGCGCACTCCCAGCCGGGGCACCTGCGGACCCCTCGGTTGGGCACAAATTTACGCTTGCCCGGGTATTGGGGATCTCTGCTCGGGTCGACATTTAGTTCTCCCCATCTCGTGGGTTTAAAAATGGAAAAATTAACAAACACAAACAATCATAATATAGAAAAGAAGGAGAAGAAAAACAGGAAGGGAAAAAGTACAAGAGCGGACGACTTCTCTTCCAACGAGGAGGAAGTATTGGTTGGAGCGCCTATCTCGGTGGGGCTCCCAGAAGTCATAATGGCTGCTGGGAGCCGAAGAACATCGGAACGGTTGCGTTCCAAATCCACCGCGGGCAGTAACTCCAGTACGAGGACAGATGCACTGGACATAATGGAGACGGAGCTGTGTGACAGCAGGAAACGCGGACGCTCCAGGGACGAGGAGAGTGACACGTCCCAGGAGATGTTGCCTCCCAAAATCACCAGCAGCCGTAGAGGGAGATCACGAACCCCGGTCTCGATCCCGTCAGGCTCCGTCTTTTGTAAGGCGGAAGCCTATAGGCGAGTTAGGGCGGACGGTGAAGCACTAGCGGAGGAGGAGATTGCTGGTCTCCTGCTGAAAGTCAGGGAGCCGATGGTGGGGGACTCAGTTCCCCAGACATCATCCTCCATGCAGGAGATAGCAAACGCGGCGGTGGCCATTATTCACAAAGTGGCCACCAAGTCGAGTAACCTTAAGGGCTCCTTTGTGAGAGCCCTTAAGGACTCCTCTTCCGCAATTGCGGGGGTCGTGGAGACCCTCATCGGAGACGTGGCTCGTCTCCAGGCAGCCAACGACCACCTGACGGGGCAAGTGGCTGAGCTTAGCGCTCAGTTCGCCCAATTCCGGGTGCATCGTCCGGCAGAGGATCCGGCCTCGTCCCCGTCTCAGCCTACTCCGTCTCCCAATGTTGGTACCATCGCTGACGCCCAAATGCGCCAAATCACAGACGTTGTGTGGCGCATGATGGACGGCCGTCTCGCTGGCCTAGAGGCAAGACTGCCTCCTGCCCCTATTGTCCGGCCGCCGCTTGGGGCCCATAGGCCAAAGGTCACATCAGCACCAACATCTCTGCCCGTTGTGGGCGGTCGTGTGTCCTATGCGGCGGCGGCGTCGGTGTCGACTACTCCTGTGGCCACTCCGAGGGCACGACAGGCGGCCAAGGTAATAACCAAGACGGCTGCACCGAAGTCTGGGCCCAAGAAAGTGGTAAAGGCTGGAGCGGAATATCCTCCGCTCCCCACTCCAACGGGTGTACCTGGCACCACTACATCTGCCCCCTCCACATCTGCCCCATCCAAAGATGGTTGGCAGGTAGTCGGCGGGGTTAAGTCCCGAAAGCGGGGTAAAAAGGCAGCTCAAAAAGCAGCCTCTACCCCGCAGTCGCCGTCGGTTGCGGTGGCTACTGCGAAAAAGCCGCGCAAGCTGCAGGTGCCTAAAAGCGCGGCTGTGGTGGTCACCGTAACACCGGAGGCGGCTAGTGGCGGGCTGTCCTATGCGGCCTTATTTAAGAAGGCCCGGGATAGTCTCGCCACTGATTTCGGGACTGAAGGGGTCAGGTTGCGCCTTGCCCAGACGGGAGCTCGAGTCCTCGAGTTCCCCGGGGCTGAAGGTGCAAAGACGGCGGACAGGTTCGCCGAGAAACTGAGAGGAATTTTTGCAGCCACGGATGGTGTGAAGATCGCCAGGCCTGTCAAGTGCGCAGAGTTGCGCATTTCGGGCCTGGATGACTCCGTAACGACCGAGGATGTCCGCGTTGCAATTAGCGAGAAGACGGGCTGCAACGCGGACAACATCAGGGTCGGCACCATCCGCCCCGGTCCTGGAGGGCTTGGCGCAGTGTGGATCAGCTGTCCGGTAGCGTCGGCCAAAGTTTTGGGCGACGCAGGCAGGATCCTCGTCGGTTTTGTGAATGCCAGAGTCACTGTTCTGGCGGCAAGACCGATGAGGTGCTTCAAATGCCTAGCATCCGGACACACACGCGCCAAGTGCGTGAGTTGTTTTGACTGCAGTGGACTATGCTTCCGCTGCGGTCGACCGGGGCACAAGGCGGCAGAGTGCTCTGCCGCCCCTCACTGCCCAGCTTGTGCGGCGGGTAACAAGCCCGCTAATCATCAGATTGGGCAGGGGGGCTGCAAACCTCCTCGCGATTCTCGGCGAACGTTGGGGGCTAGCCAGTCGGCCCAGGCTGCCTCCGATGCCGTTCGCACGTCGACATCGTCGCCCATGGAGGAGGCTGTAGAGATAGTCCAGTAATGGACCAAGTCTCCAGCCTCCTAGTCCAGACGAACCTGAACCACTGTGCTGCGGCGCAGGACCTTTTCCTGCAAACTATGGCACAGTGGTCGATCGGTGTTGCCGTAGCCGCGGAGCCCTATTATGTTCCTCCCCGTCCAAACTGGTTGGGTGACCGGGACGGTTCCGTGGCAGTCGTCGGCTCTACGGCGGCTCATTCCCCGCCCTTGTCGCTAAGAGACAAGGGCACTGGATATGTTGCTGCCGAGTGGGGGGGGATCACTGTATATGGTGTATACTTCTCCCCCAACCGGAGTTTGAACGACTTCGAGGTTTTCCTTAACAACTTGGAAACCTCGATGCGGCGTCTAACGTCTGGGCACGTCTTAGTGCTGGGGGACTTCAACGCAAAGTCCATTGCGTGGGGTTCCCCCAGGACGGACGCCAGGGGCGAGGCCGTAGAGGAGTGGGCGGCCTCGGTGGGCCTCTGTTTACTGAACAGGGGCTCCACCAACACGTGCGTGCGACAGCAGGGAGGGTCGATAGTGGACCTTTCGTTCGCTACCCCTGCCCTCGCCGCACGAGTAAGGAACTGGTGTGTCCTGGAAGAGGTTGAGACGCTCTCGGATCACCTCTACATTCGATTCGAGCTCTCCCGGACCCAGGACCCCAGTAGGGGTCACGCGGCGCGGCGTTCTTCTCGCTTGCCGCGGTGGGCTGTAGCCAAACTGAATAGGGACCTACTAGAGGAGGCAGCCATTATTTACTCCTGGCTGTCTCCGCAGGCTCCGACCGAGGAGGTCGACATGGGGGCTGGTCGTTTCCGCGATGCGATTACGCAGATCTGCGATGCGGCCATGCCCCGCATCCGAGGTTGTCGGCCTCCACGGAAGGAGGTTTACTGGTGGTCCCAGGAGTTGGCGGACCTCCGCGCGGCCTGTACTCGTGCCCGGAGGTCCTACACCCGTAGTCGGCGGCGACACCGCGTAGACGGGGAGGAGGACCAGCTTCATGAGGAGTACCGAGAGGCGCGGAAAACTCTGAAGCTGGCCATTAGCCGCGCCAAAGAAGTGAAGAGGAAGGAGATGCTGGAGGGTCTCGATCGTGACCCCTGGGGTCGCCCTTATCGTGCGGTGCGACAAAAGCTCCGCACGTCGGGCCCCCCCCTTACAGAGACACTCCAGCCCAGCTTCCTGCGGGAAGTGGTCGAGGGTCTTTTCCCGCAGCGGGCGGAGCACACACCCCCGTCGATGGCCTTCATGGTCGAAGACGACGGGGGACGGAACGAGGATAGTGTTCCGCCCGTCAGGGAATCGGAGATAGGGGCGGTCGTTCTACGGATTCGCTCTAAGAACACCGCCCCTGGGCCAGACGGGATACCTGCCCGTGTGCTGGCCCGTGCCCTCGAACACATGTCGGACCGCCTCAGGGAGATCTTGGAAGCTAGCTTGTCGTCCGGACGTTTCCCTGAGTGCTGGAAAAGCGGGAAGCTGGTCCTATTAAGGAAGCCGGGACGGCCTGCCGATTCGGTGGCGGCCTATAGGCCCATTGTGCTGCTGGACGAGGCGGGTAAACTGTTTGAGAGGATACTCTCTGCCCGCATCGTTCGGCACCTCTGCGAGGTGGGCCCCGATCTGTCGGACGCCCAATTTGGTTTTCGGGCGGGGCGTTCGACGGTCGATGCTGTGCTGCGCCTGAGGGCCGTTACCGAAGAGGCAGTGAGCTGTGGCGGCGTGCTGTTGGCGGTGTCGTTGGACATCGCCAACGCATTTAATAGTCTGCCATTTAGTTGCATCAGGGAAGCACTCCACTACCACGGGGTGCCAGAGTACCTGAGGCGACTTGTGGCAGACTATCTTGAGGAGCGTACCGTCGTGTACGAGGACCGAGATGGTATTCTGAGGCGGCGGCCCATGTCGTGCGGTGTTCCACAGGGGTCCGTCCTCGGACCACTCCTGTGGAATATGGGATACGACTGGGCCCTTCGAGGTCGTCTTCCCCCCGGGCTGGGCGTAATTTGTTACGCCGATGACACATTGGTCACGGCCCGGGGGGCGAACTTTCAGGAGGCGGCGCGCCTGGCCACCGTGGGAGTCTCTTTGGTGGTCGGGCGCATTGAGGCGCTGGGTTTACGGGTGGCCCTAGATAAGACGGAAGCCCTTTTGTTTCATGGGCCCCGTCGTGGTCCACCCCCCGGTGCCTCTATCGTAGTCAATTCGGTCCTCGTACCGATTAAGGCCCAGATGAAGTATCTGGGCCTGATCCTCGACGGCAGGTGGCTCTTCGACGAGCACTTCCGACAGCTTACTCCAAAGCTGGTCGGCGCTGCTTCTGCTCTTGGGCGATTTTTGCCCAATTTGGGTGGAGCCAGCGTCGCGACGAGACGGCTATACACGGGGGTTGTTCGGTCAATGGCACTGTATGGTGCACCGGTGTGGGCGGCGGCTCTGACCGCCCAGAATAGGGCTCGCCTCTGGCGCCCTCAGAGGATATTGGCGGTTAGAGCCATACGCGGTTACCGCACCGTATCGACGGAGGCGGCGTGCGCGTTGGCCGGAACTCCCCCGTGGGATTTGGAGGCGGAGGTGCTCGCTGAAGTTTATCGGCGAACGGCAGACTTTCGGGTGGGTAGCGGCATTCGGCCCCCGCCCGAACAGATACGCGAGTGGCGAGAGGCCGCTCGTCGAGCCACGATGGCTCGTTGGTCGTCCCGGCTGGAGGCTCCACGTGCTGGCTTTGCCGCCGTGGAGGCTCTCCAGCCGGTCATCGCCGAGTGGGCAGGGCGGCAGCACGGGACCCTTTCCTTCCGACTGACGCAGATTCTTTCCGGGCACGGTTGCTTCGGGAAGTATCTGCACTCGGTCGCCAGGAGGGAATTGAGTCCCGCCTGTCACCACTGCGACTGCAGTGAGGACTCGGCTCAGCACACGCTAGCGGTTTGTTCCGCCTGGGCGGCGCAGCGTGGGGTCCTCACTGCAGTTATTGGAGGAGATCTCTCGCTACCGGCCGTAATACGCTCCATGGTCGGTAGCGACAGTTGTTTTACCGCGGTCGCAACCTTCTGCGAAGACGTAATTTCGCGGAAGGAGGCGGCGGAGAAGGCCCGGGAGGACAATATCCACTCGGACCCAATTCGCCGCCGGCGAGCCGGGCGGCGGAGGCGCGCATACCAGCGCCTCATGCCGCCTTGAGTGTGGCCGCGGGTGGACGGGACGGGTTTTCCCCTCCATCCGCTACAATGGCCAGCCGCGAGGAGGCGACGTCCGCGTGTGCCGTACGTCGCCTAAAATAGAGAGTTTACTCATAGATGGTGCCTGCATTAGCGGGCAGGCGCTGGGAGGGATCCGGATGTCGTAATAACAGCTGTTCCCGGTCCCTCCTATGTCAGGCGCAGAGTGGCACACCGTGTGGTTTTAGTCGGTCCGATTCCGACACACCACCCCGCCGTAAACCCCGGTGGGGTGACGGCCCGAGGGGGTTTCCACACGTTAAAAAAAAAAAAAAAAAAAAAAAAAAAACAAAAAAAAAAAAAAAAGGGTTAACAATTGAGTTTCAGTTTCACACTATTGCCGAAATTCAATTTCATTTATTAATTTAACTGCATATTGATGATGTGATGTGAACTACATTTTGTGAGGTGATTAATTTCTATTATCAGTATTCTTAATAAAAATGCTATTATTAAATGAATATCTATCGATACCCATTATGCCCATTATGTACTAACATTGAGGTACAATAATTAGCTATACACATGTTGTATGTAATAAATATTTGCACAAAGTAGGAATCTAACTCATGATTTCTGATATTTCTATGGAATTAAGTAAATTAAAAATTACGTACAAAGTTTATAGATAGTTAAACATTATTACTACACCTACCACAATAAGGTTTAGCGGGTATGTGTCCCTTAGCCACGAGCGCGTATTTGCACACTTCGGCAGCTTCTTTTTGAGATAACTGCCGCAGGCAACATAATGCGGCCCTGCGCACTGTCAGGTCCGAGTGAGAAAGATCCCGCTGCAATAAATAAACAATTTTGTAACGCGTACTTTATTTAAAAAAATAACAAAAAAGAATACAAATGGAAGTGAATTAAATATGGGTTATGGAGTATATACAGCGGATTTAATCATTACAATTTTTTGTGGTATTTACTCACACAGAGGTGCGGCGCGAGTTATACTAACACAAAGGTGCGGCGCGAGTTATACTCACATAAAGGTGTGGCGCAAGTTATACTCACACACAGGTTTGGCACGATTTATACTCAAACGGAGGTGCGACACGAGTTATACTCACACTGAGGTGCAACACGAGTTACACTCACACGGAGGTGCGTCACGAGCAATACTCACACAGAGGTGCGGCACGAGAGTGTGCAGGTTGATGTGGTCGGGGGCGAACATCTGTAGCTGCTGCAGACAGCCCGTGGCCTCGGCGCGCGCACCGCCCCCGCACTCGCCCAACGCGCTGCACGCGCACACGAACCGACCGACTGCCACCACTGTAACACATTAACATCATTATATCATATTTGTTTACCATTAAATCACAGCACGTTTTTGTATAAATAACCTCTAAAAGTTCACCGCTGGACATAGATCTCTCCTTAGGAAGGAGGTTGTGGCCTACTATACAATAGCTCGACGGGGTGGTATAGTATTTGTTTTAAGTTTTTCTTCCTTACAACATGCACGCGATATTTCATCCGTATCAATTGAGTATTTTAAGGGTCTAAGTAATTTAAAAATAAAAAAAATATTTTATAATAATATCTAGAATATACATTCAGATTGAAATAATTTTATTGATTCTATTCATGCTTTCCATCAGGCAAAGTAGTCATTTTGGCAGGCTCATAAATTTAGAGTCACTTTGGTAGGATCAACATAAAAAAAAAAAAAAAATATCAACAAAAGTACATACCTTGTAACTCCGGTCCTACGACAGTAATCAAAGCGGACAACAGTCTTCCGATACTGCGATGCAAATCTTCTTGGAAAGGTGGAGCGCTGAACAGAAGTTTTAGCGCGAGGTTTAATGTTGACTCCACGTGACCCCGGAACATTGGGCCGGAGGCATCTGCCAGCACAGACAGTGCGTGGAGGGACCACACCTAAAAAATGTAATAAAGACTATACCAGCATTTTTTTTTTGTAATGTATTAACTTCAACTTTTGGATTTACGTAAATGGTAGCATATTACATAAACGGGGCCCATTTTTGAGTGTTTCTCTTTGATTTATATAACACACAAAAACTATGATTTATTGTCATTTATTAAATCAGTAAAACAGTTATGTAATTTTTAATCAAATAACATTTAATGTCACCACCAAATAAATAAGTAAACGATGAAAATCAGTTTAAAAAAAGTGTAAGAAAAAGGGTAACTATTTATTCAAAGTCGTTAACGTTACAAACAAAACTGTTTCATTCACCGACCTGTAACTCAACACTGGCCGTATCTTGCGCCAACGCCCTTAGCACAGGCAGCGCTGCAGCGCTCGAAGTAGCGCCCCTCGCTCTCAAGACTGCGCCCACAGCGGCCGCAGCGGCTGCCCGCACGGACCTATTGACGGCCGTCCTCGCAAGAGCGATCACTTTCTCACTGAGCGCTTGACTCTCCGCTTCAGTGATACATCCACACAGTCGGCCAGCACACGACGCGGCAGCCGCTCGAACAGTAGCACTGTTCGCTGACAAACCATTCTGAAAACAAACACTCATTAACTGATTGGGGCTATAATCATTAACCATATGGGGGAATTGAGAACAGGGATGAACATCTTACCTAATTTATTTTTCCTTACTGTAATTCATTCTAGTACAAAGTCATGGTTATAAAACATACAGAGATTTTAGGTAAATCCATTAGGCAGCCATATCATTAACGGGGATATGTACCGTCTATCTATATTAAGGAATCTTCCAACATCGATTCATAAAGTTCTTTTTTTTTTCAATATATAAACTTATCTCCATCAGTGAACTATGAATGATGTGCTCTACGTTCCAAATATTTGACTTGATTGGAATCACTTGATTGACTTCTGGCATTACAGTTAATTGCACTACCACCGGTTTATATTACGGTTCAAACTCATTCTGAACAAAAATTTTAACACAATACAAATAAGACTCACAATAATAAGGTCAGTAGCAATATTTTTAACAGCCTCCTGTCCAAGTGAGCTTTTCAATTCCGCCAGGGTTCGTAATGCCAATAGCATGGCGGTATAGATGTTAATTTGTATCGCTTCTTGGCGAGCCCCCTTGCAGACCTTGATACTTTCGGTGAAGTGTTCCAGCATTTGTTGCCTGTTAAGAAAATTAGTAGTAAGTAAATATTAGAATTTATAACGTAAAAACTGAAATGGCAAAAAAAATGAACTGTCTACATATCATTTTGTGTGAATCGAATAGGTTAGGTTTTTCTATGAGATATGTTGAAATGAATAATATAAAAATTGAAGCAGTCGTGGGACGTCGGCAACTATGAAAGATAGACTATATTTTATACTTTGTATTATTGTCATATTGCATTATTACATACACCTGTACTATCACATAGCCGTTGTTGTGGCGACTCGTCACCACGCCACGTCAGTCTGTTGCCGAAATGTTGCATGGTAATGTCATGTCCCAAAACTATGATGATTTATGATCAGTATCCCAAAGTATACCAAACTATTTAATTATTGAAATCAAAAAAATCTTATTTGGTTTAAAATGTCATAGTTTCATAAAACTTGTGGGCTATCGTTAAGATACAGATGACGATGTTCTCATATTCACCTATGTTTATTAGCGGCTCTTGAGAAAATTTGTGGGAATAGCATCACAGAAGCATCAATAACCGCGACCCCGAGAGGTTGGGCCCCCGTCACCCCGCGGTACAGGCAGCAGGGGTCGTGTTCCAGGGCCCCCGACCCACTAGCGCTCAGTGGAGATATTAACTGCTCTTCGATTTCAGCTTGGTCCGTATCGTAAATCCATCCTTCTTCGCCTAAAAGTATGGTGTCCCGCGGATGCATAGCGCTTCTCAACGTACCTAATAAAGAGAAATATACATTATAAGCCTATCGATATTAAGTTCGACGACATGATAGACTTTCTACTGTCGTTAAGAAATAAGGTTACTGAATTTTTTTCTGAGCATTAGAATTAAATATTGCCTACAAAAGACGTTCGAAAGTCGTCATAACACACTTTTAATTTTATTATATTTTCTATACGTTCTTGCTAATTTATTTATTTTCGCTTTTTAGATTCCTAGATTCGAACCGTTCGCCTTTAACTCCTATTCTATTATTAGTATTACTTCTATTCCAATCTGTCGTTTTATTTAGAACTATATAAAGTTTAAAACGATGAAGCAATGACCGGTGGCAACGTTGGCCCCGCTGGGGTCGGCGGAGCCGGCGAGCTCGGCGGCGAGCAGACGCAGCAGCGGCGCGGGCGGCGCGGCGGCCCCGCGCAGCGCGGCGCAGGCCACGTACAGGCGCAGGCGCAGCAGCGCCGCCGGCGCCTTCAGCGCGCCGCCGTACGACCGCACCACGCTGCTCACGCTACAATATTGCACACATGTTTAGTGTTAGTTTTATATCAAAATAATATCTATAGTATGGAAGTTAATATATATAGTCTGTGGTCAAACAACTGTTATTGTATATTCTGTAGTTCCTACTTTCTCTCAATAAATTCATTCGTTCAAAACTTCCATAACGGTGTTTCATTATAGGTTATGGGCCCAGCATTTTTTTGTTTTTTTATAGCAAAAAGTATTTAATCTAAGCTTAGAAATGAATAAAAGTAGTTGTAGAAGTGAAATTCAGTTAATGTAATAGAAGTTTGCAAGAATGGCAACGAACTACTTGGTTAATGTTCCAAAACTAAAAGGGCGGGCGAACTACGGCGAATGGGTCTTTGTCGCGGAGAATTTTCTAATCCTTGAAGGTATGCAGCACAGCATAAAACCAGAAGCAGGGAGGATATTAGAAGCCGCAGATGATGTAAAAACAAAGGCGAAACTTATCATGACGATAGATAGTGCGTTGTACGTACACATCAAAGATGTGAAAACTACAATGGAGCTGTGGAACAAGTTAAAAGCATTATTTAATGACTCGGGAATCACGCAAAGAATTGCCCTGTTACGTAGTTTGATCTTAATTTGTCTTAAGAATTGTGCATCAATGCAAGCGTATGTTACGCAGATAGTTGATACAGGACATAAATTGAGTGGGACAGGCTTTGACATTAGTGACGAATGGATTGGATGTTTGTTATTGGCTGGTTTATCTGAAAAATTCATGCCCATGATAATGGCGATAGAACATTCTGGAATCAAAATTACAACAAACGCCATTAGAACGAAGCTC
This sequence comes from Hypercompe scribonia, assembly GCA_949316085.1. Classification (NCBI taxonomy): domain Eukaryota; kingdom Metazoa; phylum Arthropoda; class Insecta; order Lepidoptera; family Erebidae; genus Hypercompe; species Hypercompe scribonia. The sequence continues at coordinate 10,484,605 of OX438989.1, read as the reverse complement.
ATGGATTTGGAAACGGAAGTGAGCGGCAGTGTCAGCAGTGAAGTAAATAGCGCGTTTGCTAGCAGTACACAGAAGTGCCAATCTTATAGGAATAAAACCGGTCACCAGAAAAATAGTCAAGCGACAACAAACGTCAATGTCAAAAATGTCAAAAGTATACATTGTTACCGATGTAAACAACCGGGGCATTATAAGAATCAATGTACGAGTAATGTTAATCCAAATACATTTCAGCGGAAACAAACTAATGCGTTCAGTGCAGTATTTTTAAATGGTGAATTTAATAAGCACGATTGGTACATAGACTGGTGCTAGTACACACTTGACAACAAACCAACAGTGGATCGAGAATGCATTAGATCACAAGATAAAGGATATTGTCGTTGCAAATAATGAAAGGCTACAAGTTTTGTGTTCTGGAGACATTACAATCGTAACCCAGACTGATGAATGTGTATATGAAGTCCAAGTCAAGGATGTGTTATGCGTTCCAGGATTGAAAACAAACCTTTTATCTGTGAGCCAGTTGATAAAATCAGACAATAGAGTGCAGTTCACGACAGATGGTTGTGCAGTGTTCAATAAAAACAATGATTTGGTGGCTACAGCAGTTCTAATAAATGGAGTGTAGAAGTTGAGAGTTCCTGACAGTATGGTGGCAAATGTGACAGTCTCAGGTAATATTTGGCATCGCAGACTAGGACATGTCAACAGTAAGTACCTCAATAAAATGATAGTTATGGAAGATGAGAAATCCCCAGAGGTCAGCATACCAGTCACTGAAAGTGGACGAAACTCAGATTCAGTGGGGGACTGCAGTTTGAAAGATTTATCTAGTTCAAAGTACATCAGTACAGATGAAGATAATATATCAGATAATACCTACATACCCAGTGATTATGAAGAGGCTTATACTTCACCTGAGCAGCGGGCTAAGAGCAGCAGAAACAGAAGGCAGCCAGAGAGATATAGGATGTTCAATATTTCTATAAATAAATTTGATGATGCTAGTGGAGTATCTGTAGAAGACGCTCTACAAGGAAGTGAAAGATTACAATGGTTAAGTGCAATAAAGGAAGAACTTCAATGTTTTAAAGACAATAATGCATGGGATGTAGTGGATATGCCAAAAGACGGTAAGACTGTAGTAAAGTGCAAGTGGGTGTTACGAAAGAAACTTGATAGTGACAATAACATTCGTTATCGTGCACGGTTAGTAGCCAAAGGGTTTATGCAGAAGCAAAATGTGGACTATTCAGATACGTTTTCGCCGGTTGTTAGGCATTCAACTTTAAGATTGTTGTTCACATTATCTGTTAAAATTAGTTTAGATGTAACACATATTGATGTCACTACTGCATTCTTGAACGGGGACCTAGAGGAAACAATTTACATGCAAACACCTGACTGTCTATTAGATTCTAATATTGTAAATAATAAAGTTCTGAAATTGAATCGGGCTATTTACGGTTTAAAACAATCCTCAAGGGCCTGGTATAGGAAAGTTGATGAATGTCTTGTTGGTATTGATTATAAATGTTCTAAATAAGAATCGTGTTTATACACTAAAAACATGACACAATTAAGGATAAAAACATGACTATAATTGCATTATATGTCGATGATTTTTTTATATTTTCAAATGATTCTTAAGAATGTGATAATTTGAAAAAGGTATTGGCTTCTAAATTTAAAATAAAAGATTTAGGGCAAGTTAAAAATTGTTTAGGTATGAATGTTAATATTGATAAAGTTAGAGGCACAGTTACTTTACGCCAAGAGAATTATATAGACAAGTTATTAAATAGATTTAATATGGCAGATTGTAAAATAGCAGATACATCTTTAGAGAGTAAATTAAGTATTAATATTGTAAATAATAATAATTGTAATAGTGAAATAGCTTATCAACAACTTATAGGTGGACTTATGTATTTAGCGGTCTTAACACGACCTGATATAGCTTTCTCAGTTAGTTTCCTTAGTCAGTTCAATAACTGCTATAATCATGAGACTTGGTTGTATGCTAAAAGGATTTTAAGATATCTTAATAAAACTCGAGATTTTGGTTTAAAATATTCTAAAAGTGGTAACTCTAAATCAGAAGGGTATGTTGATTCAGATTGAGGAAATAACATTATAGATAGGCGGTCTTATACAGGTTTATGTTTTACTCTAGCTGGCAGTGTAGTTTCTTGGGAGGCTAGAAAACAAAAAACAGTTGCTCTCTCTAGCACAGAGGCCGAGATTATGGGTACAACTGAAGCATGTAGAGAAGCCATATATTTAAGTAACTTGTTAAAAGAAATAACTCAGGAGTCATATACCATTAATTTATTTAATGATAACCAAGGTGCTCTCAAGATGTCCTGTAATAATAGTTTTAATAAGAGAACTAAGCATATTGATGTAAGATATCATTTCTGTAAAGAATGTGTTGATGATAAAATTATACAGCTTAACTACTTAGAGACATCTGAAATGCCAGCAGATTTGTTTACCAAGGGTTTGGGTGGCACTAAACATTATTATTTTATGCAGCTTTTGGGTATACAGGATATTAAAAATTAAAAGATTTATTTCTTGCAATGTACCTACTTTATTTTGATAAGTGGGGGTGTTAGTTTTATTTCAAAATAATATCTATAGTATGGAAGTTAATATATATAGTCTGTGGTCAAACAACTGTTATTGTATATTCTGTAGTTCCTACTTTCTCTCAATAAATTCATTCGTTCAAAAACTTCCATACCGGTGTTTCATTATATTTAGTATCAACGTTTCGGACGTCCGACATACGACGCCATCTAGCTTCAAATTAAGCAGTTTGTCCTATGACAGCTAGATTGACTGATAGAATACTTATAAACTTTTTTGTAGATACATCAATAAAAAACAAGCAAATTTCTAAACAAATATTTGCAAAACATACAAACGTTTGGTCCGACCTAGGAATCGATCCCGAGACTTCAGGCATACTATTTCAGTATATAACTTCTACTAATTATTGTCAGTCATGTCATAAAAAAGGATGAGAACGCGGCCGGGGCAGTGTTAGATAGAGAAGTTAAAGGTTACGAGAGAAGAGGAAGACCAAAAAACAAAGAGGATGAACTGTATGAGAGGATACGGCTAGGAAGAGAGTAAACAGTGAATTGACGAATAATAATAATGAAAGAATAAAACACTGTACCAACCCATATAAAATTGGAATGAGCGTAAGCAGATGATGATAACCAGTTATTGCAGGCAAATAACAGCCCTATTCACTCCGTTGTTATCATAAAAACCGACTAAGGAAGCACATTAGAAGGACATTAGAAGGAAAAACCCTATACTTATCGTGAATATCCATATAATATACTAGACTAAAACTTCGTTTCTAGAAACAGCCCTATGTCCAGCGGTGAACTATTAGGCTGTTGATAAAATAATAACTGTGTATCCACCCTCTCCACGACAAAGATAACAAAAAGTTCCTAAAGCATGAAAATTGAGTGCCATATATGAGACACTCGACGTTCACCCATTTTTTTTAGAGAAACAGAGCGAGTTACATGTTATAGTATGTATAATATACACGGTTCCTTACTTGGTGAGTACAGCAATAGCACCATCGATGGGTTGCGTCAGTCGTTTAGCAGTGTCGTCGTTGTTGACCAGCGACGGACAATGGATGAGTAGACTGTGTAGTGCCGACAGTGCACCCGCTCGACCTTCCAAAGTTACCTGTAAATATACACACGTATCAAATCTCTAGGACAGAAAATATACAATAAGCAATGAAACTGTTGCTTGGCGGGCCTGTTGGTTTAGTGGTCAATTATTATTAGTGGACTGCTAACCCAATGGTCGTAGGTTCGATTCCCACCCAGGAAAAAGCTTTGTGAGATGTACATGGTCATTCGTTCTATATCTGGATGTAATTTATCTACAATATGCATGTATTTGAAAATATTCAAGTATTATTGTTAGCAGTATTATTATTCAAGTATTATTGTTAGCAGTCTGATAAATATAGTACAGGCTCTGCCTAAATTACAATCGGACAGCCATGTGTGAGATGCGTGAAGTTATTTATTTTATTATTTATTCTGTGTCCAGGTATAATTTATCTATAATACGTATGTATTTGGCAATATATAAGTATGTTTATCAGCAATCTGGTTACCATAGTACATAACTCTTACTCTCTTACTCTATGACAAAAGATCGAGAAGAGAAGTGGCAGTAATGATATCTACTTATATAACTCACCTGCCAAGTGAAAGCATCTCCTCTGGATTTTTCAGATTCAAGTTCTTTCACAGATCTTGGGAAACTGTTCCTCCACAACAGCAACATGCGTGGCAATAGACCTCGGACGACTGGGACACCTTAGGAAAACAATGCTTATATAAAGTATGTTTACTTTTTAAACATTAACATCATTAGTAAAAAGTATTTTTATTGAAAATGAAATAAGTTCGAATTCCATTGCTGTCTCACCTAGTGTACATATCGCGCCGACTATAAGCCAACCGGCGTTAGTTCTCGCAGCGGTGAGTCGACTGCTTTGTCCCGCAGACCTCAGCAGTTGCTCGGCTGCGTTGAAAGCCACTTTACCTCGGCCGTGGGGCACGCCCAGCGGAGACAGGCGCACTGCTCCTAGTATAGCAGCTAGGGCAGCAGAATATCCTGAAAAAAGGATTTTATTTAAATTTATAGCTTTTTGGGTTTTTGATTTGCATTTCAGATGACCTTACTTCATTTACGGATTAATATACAGATGTGTAAAAATTACCAAGTAGTAAAATGTTGAAATCGCTTTTAACTTTACGAAAATAACCAAACCATAGGATTATTCAAAAATTTTGGACATCTAACACAACGCCATCTAGTTTCAAACTAAGCAGGCCTTGAAAACTAAATTGACGGATAGAATATTTATAAGCATATTTTCTTTTGTATATACATATAATTAAACACAGATAAATAAATAAATAAATAATTGCAGATCATACAAACATTTATTTTAACCTGGAAATTAACTCCAAAACGTCAGTACAGCAGTAACGATAACGGTAAATAAACAAGGGAAATAGTTATTAAATAGACAGATTTGTCTACAAACCAGAGATGTGATGCGGCGTGGGTCTGGGCGCATCTAACGCGTCCACGCACTTGTCGATGAGCGGCGTGATCTGCGACGGCAACGCCACGCACACGCAGCGGATGCACCACGCCGCGGCCAAGCGGGCTGCCACGCACGGATGTTCTAACACCTACACATGCAAAAATATACATTTAAGAAACAAAACAAAACTTGCTGACGCACCGGTTGACACTTGGTGGTCAATCTATATGATGTCCGACGAGATTTAAAAGTGGAGCCAGAAAATTAACAACTTAATAGCAAGACATCAGACTAGCAGTTTTAAAAATAAATGAAGTTTGTGATAAATGCCGCACCCATTGAAGAGGCATTAACTAGATAGTTTATAAGAGAAAAAAAAAAATCACTAATATAATATATATAATACGGTCACTAATATATATATACGAGCACGTAAAGCTATCGGCCCTGCATCTGATCTCTCCTCCGTCGTGTCAAATTGTGAGAATGAAGGAACAAAGAGTGCACCTTTGTTTACGTACACACTTGTGCACTATATTATTCCCTGTGTAGTTGATTGGTATCCATTGAGACTGACCGCTGTGGTCGAAATCGGCTAAGAGTACATCATCATCATAACAAAAGGCCAAAAATAAACTACACTATATCTCTTCTAGTTACAAGTGTAAATTAAAATAGTGATAGGCTTTATTATTTATATTAACAACAAATACCAAGGGTTAAGAAAAGCCTTATTATTATTACACCTGTCGTCTGTCAAAGTCTGATTTGTAAAACCATAAATATGTATTGGCATAGACATCAATTTACTTGAGTGCACTTTACGACACACATACATGCAAAAGTACACTAACATTGTACATGTACGTCTTCATGCCTGTTTGAAATGAAAAGCCAATTACATTAACTTGTAATTGTATTATGAGTTTGAATAGCAACGCCAAGACTTACAATCTTATTAGAATATTGTAACTCACCGTACAAATGGCATCGATCATATTCAACGAAGTGTCCGACACAAGGTTATGCACTGAGGTCCCAAGTTGAAGTGCTAACTCTCCCGCTTCCATCAAAGCACATACCAAAAGGTGTTGGCTGAAAAGTGTTTCCTGAAAGGGTATTATAACATTATACTGAATATCTTTGCCAATTGACAAATATTACACAGCACTATATAAAATGATGATAACTGATATTTATTTCTTTCTTTTACAGATATTTTTACACATCGGATTTTACAGCTAAAAGACACCGGCATTTTCTAAGACTCACTTTGAGAAAAAAATGCCAAAACAAATCACAGAGGCGTCCCTTTTATATTAAAGTCTGTGAACACTGATTAAATAAAAACTAAGCGAATACAGTATAGGGTCTGGGTTGGTATTTTGAAGAAAGGACCATAGTTTCGACTTGTCTCGTCCATAGTGACGGCTCACGAGCCCGTCATTGTGTCACCTAACGAACATTGTTTAAGATTAACGTTCGTAAGATTAACTTCGTTTTTATTTTGTAAAATATGCATAAGCATACAAAGTTTTATTACAGGACTAGAACCCTAAAACCTATGCAAATAGACATTCATGCATAAAAATATTTGAACTGAGCGGAAATCAAGATATCCGACGCGACAATCAAATGAAATATCGCCATGATGAATTGATTATCGAATACAAATATCATATAATAATCAAAATTAGATGCCAGACTCGAGCGAGTAATTAGAAGCGGAGTTAATTTAGTTTTAGTATATTAACATAACTAATTAAAATAAATATGAATAATATAATTTTGAATAAAGAAAAATAAACTGTTCTGTCTCGTTTAATTATATATATATAAATAATATACCTGGTTACAATCCTTGGCATTCTCCGGATTGAAATCAATGCTGTTCATCTGTTTGATGACTATTTGTATTATCTCTCTACAAGCGGATGCTTGAGCCTTCTCACCCAACATCTTTCCAAGCGTGTTGCGAAGTATAAAGTTTATGCATTTCCTGCAAAGTATTCAATTTTTTGTATGGAATTACCATACAATTCATACAAGAAAAGTAATCAAACCCTCAAATTAAGTTTTACATGTTGCGAAAAGTCGTGTTGTGAAGTAATATTTGGGACGGAACTTGTAGATACAAATACCAAAAATGGTTTTATATAAAGCTAGAAAGTAATAATTTTAAGAAAAATTGGCATAATATTATGTGTACGATATATTAACTATTTGCGAAACAATGTCTATATTTTTTGGTTTGGTTCTGTTGTTTTTTAATTGGTTCAATGTTGGTCCTATTTATTTATTTCTGAATATTCTACTTCTTTTAACCGACATCAAAAACAAGGAGGTTCTATGTTCCTTTGTATGTATTTTTTTTTTTTTTAATTTAATTAGACTTTAGGAACCATAACAATACTACTTTATTGAAATTAATAGATAGGTATATATAATGTAATTTAAACCAAATAATTTAGAGCCAGTTTATTTTATGCTTTTTAGTGTTTCAGAGCTGGGAGTTTTCGATTCATGTTATCTGAAGTCGTATTATTTATTGTTTGAACTGTTTTTTTTTCGACACAAAATTACAATATTAGGAGAATTAAATGGTATACTTTTTAATAAATGTTTAGGCAAAATCAACTATACCTAGAATAAACAGCATCAACGTGCGAACTAGCAGCTTTTGGATTGGCCACTAAATCCAAAACGTGGTTCAGAAACGTGGTCATATTGCGTTCCAACCACACACCACCCATATTTTGCACAAACACCACGTAGGCCTATAACAATAGTACAATATGATCAAAAAATAATTGGTAATGGAAAAAGATACATTACGCTGACAAGTATATTATGAGTATTGTACCTTTTTTTGGGTCATCAACAGCCTTTAACTGTCCATTGCTGGACATAAGCCTTTCTTTAAAAAAGGTTTTAGCCTACTATACCACGCTGGCCAGATAGGTTGATAGTGTTTGCATCAAAGTTTTCTTGTCTTTGCAGCGATGTTATCCTGCATAATTTGCTCCCTTAGTCGCCTTTTACGACACCCATGGCATGAAAAGAGGTGGTGACACTCAGTATTCTTAATCCTTCAACACACAGACAATTTTTTTTTGGGTGCCAAAATATAATTGTTATTTGAAATGTAAAAAGGTTCATTTTAGCGGTTTCTGATAGGCTACTAAGGAGTGAATTAAATTAGGCCAATTTAAATTAGTGGATGGATTGTAAATAAACCATTTAATATACTTACATGTGTAACACAAACACGGACTTCCCTGTTGACGCCAGAACCAGATTTGATGATCTCTCCTTTGAGGAACGAAGTACCGCCTCGGAGGAACGCACCCATTAACAAGTTTAACGCTTCGTCTAAAGACACTATATTCTTGGCAGGTTCTTTCTTTTGCTGGACTATAAAAATGAGAAAAATAACATAAGTAATTATTTTTTTATCGTAACCACATGAGAAACTTAGTTTACATCATATCGTAGAATTTTCTTTATCGATATAATTCTTTATATTACAAAATAAACTAATATATGAACAGTCCAGGTTAAAATAGCGACGAATCACAGATCAACCTAGAGTGACAGCATCTGTGCTGTCGTGTTTCGTTGGTGAATGCGAGACCGGATGCTCATTGATGCAGGGGTGACAGTTGTCGTGGTAGGTGTATAATATAATGGCAAGATGACTGTCATGCCTTTAACGTCTACTAGGTCACCATACTGCATTGACTGCATTCACAATGAGTACGGTGACCACAACTCTTGGATTCTATTCATGCTTTCCATCAGGTAAAGTAGTCATTTTGGCAGGCTCTTGTATAAAAAAAATAAAAAGAATATAACAAACACTTAAACGATTCTATACTAGTATTGTAAAGGTAAAATATTGGAAAATAAGGCTCGTTATTCTACATTATTATAATCATTTATAGCCTTTAACAGTCCACTGCTGGACAAAGGCCTCTTCTTAGAAAGGTTTTGTTCTACTTCACCACGCTAGCGAGAGTATAATATTCGTATGTATGTATACGTAAGGTATATTGCTAATAGCAAATTTTCCGTCGTTTTGCATTTATTATCGTATTTATACATATTATTATTATTTTAATCCACCTCATGAAAAATAATAAGGAAAAAAACAATTACACGTTCTTAAAAAAGAAGAAACGATTACCTGATTGTGTTTTCAGTTTAGCGTTCATATTAGTCAATTCGCCAGCCTGTGTAATCGCAATCATCGCACCAAACAACTCCGCTATCGCACATCTGTTAAAACATAAACAAAAGAATGAGAACCAACCGTGCCAGATAAACAACTTAGGTATCTATTTGATTAATCGATAGTTTACGATCAACATTCCCGTGACCGTGGCTCGATTCCATTCCCAAAGTTATTCGATAACATAAAAACACAAAGGAGGCTTCCTTCCTTACCGGTTACTAATTCTTTAGAAAAAACGGGTTATGACGTGCTTATTAGTCTAATGATTAGCGATCCTAACCGCTAAACTAAAATTAATTATGAGGTTTGGTTTATAAACACTGCTTTTAACTCGTTCAGAGTAACGGGAAATTTTAATAATCAGCCAAATTATGTTGTATTTTATTATCATAAATATAAAATAGGCAATTATTCACATACTTATATAAAGCGATCTTTGCACCTGCTAAAGATTAATTTTTAAATTAAATACGGCAATACAGAGAAGTGCTAATTACACCAGGTGCAGAAAGAGGTTGCTATAAAAAACCTTTATAGACATTGGAGTCTGAATACTGATCTTTTTTTATTTGTGCCTAAGGACAGGAGATTTTTTTTTTTTTAAACTTTTAATGTGTGACTGTATTTATTTATTTAATTTTAATTGATTAAAGTTCGGTAAATCAACAACTACTAAAGAATCAATGGTCAGTTTTTTTCACAACATCAAGTCAGTTACAAGTATTCACGAGTAATTACTGGTTTACATTAAATAACGCAAAGCCACACCCATAAAAGTGTGATAATTAATAAGAAAAAAAAAAAAACTAGGACCTACGTACTTATATCTTATATACTTGTTCAGTTAGATTAAAAAAGAAATACTATTAAGAAATCAAATGTAATAATTTTACTTCTTGCGCTCTCTTAAAAATTTCAAATCATTACTGAATAACTAAATGAAAATTAGATCTATTACCCAGACTTCCGAATGCAGTCATACCTTAATGCATAGTCACTGGGGTGACCGGACTTAAGACACGCAGCAGCTACAGCGTCTAATTCCGCCACCGTTAGCCGCATCAGCGGGAGTAGATGTCGCAGAGTATGAGCAGCGGCGGCCCGTACTGCTGGGGCCCTTTCTGATACGAGCGAGTTGCGGGCTGCGCGCCATACTTCCCGGACTGCAACCGGTGCGGCAGTACCCATACCTACGCAGATCTAGGTAATATTGCGATAGTTCATTATTGAGATACATTAAAAAAAAAGTCACTAAGAGGTGACCTACGAGTTTCTTTAAATGAATTAATAAAATGATAAATGTAAAACAGATACATGTCCACATATTTATGTTCAACAAGATTACTTTGTTTATATGTCAAATTATACTACGATGTCATCATTCTCGTTTAATCCATTTCTATACATTACCTTTCTTACATGTCCACCTTTCCCACTTAATGACTGGGGGTACTCCCAGTATCCCACTATTTCCATTTGCTGGAGCTTGTTCTTCATTGCGTTAACATGATTTAATTCTCGTTGACTAAATGTAAGTGTAAATAAATTGTACGTTTGACTTGTAAAAAGTATTGACTACAACAAAACTATTTTTTGAGAAAAAGTTGAACCGACTTGAAAAGATACTACGTGATTACGTAACAGTGCATATTTATGCGGTAGCACCAATCGCCGCAATCTCCGAAAGTTATCATCAGATCTATATGAAATTTAATGACGGAGCTATACGAATACATACATACATAAAAAATATAAACTTCCGAATTAAGAGCCTTTTATGTTGGTTAAAAACGTATATTTCTTTATGTTGTGTATATTACAAAGAAATTTTCATTGATTAGTAAAACTTACCTTTTCAAGGGTATTCATGATCTCCAGTCGTGTCTGCGACTCAGCATTTTTCAAAGACTTAACTAGAGTATTGACTGTTTCTTCGTAGGATCTACCCATCATCCTGCCAAGTTTCTCATACATACTGCCCAAGCAGCATATAGCAGCTCTAAAACATAAAAAATACAATATATATGTACCTATGTGATGCTTTAAAGTGCTAGGAGTGAAACTTTCGTAGAAAAAATAGTTTTCTGAGCCCCTTAAACTTAATAGAATCAATTTTAATTTGATAAGATAAAGTAATTAAAAAAAAAAATGTTAAAGAAATGTTATACAGCATGAACAAATTTGTTTACCATAAAAAAAGTTATAGTGAGCCAACCTTCAAAGGTAGACCATATGTTGTCGGGGACTTACTTTAGAACTTACAAGGGGAACAATATTTTTATACATTACTTTTACAAACTTTAAACGTTAAAGAAAATTATTCTTTCTTTTTTCTTACATACATTTTTGTCACATTATTCATTGATACTCAGCTCTTTTTAGTGGTAGCGGGATAAAATATAGCCTATAGCTTTCCTCGATAACTGGGCTGTCTTAGAATATTTTATTTTTTTTAATCGGACTAGTAGTTCCTGAGATTAACGCGTTCACTTTATAATATTACTATAGATTGGTACAATACATACAAATGAAAACATGTAATATAATTTTAGCTTTTGATTAAGAACTTCATACAGGAAGTTTACAATAAATAAACAAAATAAATTTAATAATTTAACACAGAAAATTGATAACTTAATATGAAACAATGTCGAATAGTATAACAAGTAATCATGAGAAACCATACGAACAACTTGTTGTCAGAAGACGTCAGAGTGTAAATTGACTCTACGTCCACCAATGGCTGTGTTTTAGAAAGTGAGAGTATTTTAAAAATCACTATTTGATTATTAAATTTCAGTATCAAATTATAATAAATTTCAAAACATACATACTATACATAGGTATGTTTTTTTGTAAAAAAGATTCCAAATAAAAATATTTTGTCCATTTTGGAATCAAATAATAGGAAAGGGTATATGACCCTTTCCTATTATTTATATTAAATAGGGTTAATAGAAGTCTGATTGAAAGCTGGCGGTGCGGTCAAATACCACAAGATTAGTGTAAAGCTGTCATCGTTCCACTGTTTAAGGATAAGGGTTCAAGGCAAGAGTGCTCAGGCTACAGAGGAATCAGTCTTCTCAGTGTTGTTGACAAATGATATGCTAAGGTGTTAATTGAAAGGCTGATGAAAAGAAAATACGTGTGGCACTCGGGGATTGTCGTGGTAAAGCTATTGCATAGCATTTTTTATCAACTTATGCAATTATAATATTTCAGAGCAGCTTATTGAAGATAGGAACGTAGAACAAGTGCAGGAGTTTGTATATTTTGGTTCTGTATTTACATGGAATAGAGTACATGAAGATGATATAGGAGAAGGAGAGTAAAGCGGGCAATAACCTAAATGATGCCCTGTACTCTTTTGTTCTCAAGAAAAATGTGTCTAAAATTAGCTGTGTACAATGGCGTGTTGGTTCAAACTTTTATGTATAGTAGCGAATCTTATGGTATGGCCGTAAAGACACGAAAGTGGAATTAATACTGTAGAGGTATGTTGCGTGAGAAATATGTTATGTTAGTCACAGGGTCAGGAATGTAGTGGCAAGAGAACGTTTTAGACTAAAAGAAGATGTAGTAACAAGGATCGAAAAGGGTAAGCTTCAATGGTTTTGCCACGTAAAAAAAATGGATGATAGCACTCGCGAAAGGAGTTTTTAGAGCGAATGTGGGTGTGTCGGAAGAGATTGTCCACGGTGAACATTTACCGACCCAATTGGTGATGTCCAGAAGGGCCATGTGAAAAGTATGCATACAATGATTGATGAACGTGGACGATGAAGAGGTATGTCAGGATCATAGTAAGTGGAGGTCAATTGTCTCTGCCTACGCCTATGGTAAATAGGTGTCACTTTATGTTATGATAGAAGTCTAAAATGGTAGCTGGTAAAATGGTACTAAATTTTTATATTAGAAGAGATTTCATTATATGGGTACCAATTAGCTCATTGTATATATGTATCAGGAACAGTATCCAGATACTGTCCCTTGATGTTTACCTTATACTTAGTCTGAGATTACAACCTGTTGGGTAATGAATGCCCACATTAATCATTTATGGGTTTAATTAAAGTAACATTATGAGTAACACAGTGACTTTCACTTAAACAAACTAAGTTACCCACACTGTACACGATCTAACTTGTTTCTCCTTTTCTAGGCAAACTAAACATGGCACAAACAAGTTCTGTAGGTTAGGCTTCATGACAATAGTTCAGGCAATGTCTCAATGTTCACTGTACATACATTATGCAAAGAATTAATTACTTTGTTATGTCATTGACACACATTTATCTCAGTACAGCTACGACTATTACACATGCAATTAAATGTCCCGAGATAACATTGCAATGTGTAAACTCGCACTTTCTAATTGGAATTTACGATAGATATTTATTAAACTCAAAATATTTCGAAGTAAATAAATTTAAATAACTGGAACTGTCATATTCACTTAATAGACTACAAGCCCATGTTAAAAAATTGATGGGTCATTTGAACCACCAGGTGACCTATCTAGAGCGATATAAGAGCATAAAATAATAAGATTCAGCACTATGCCGTCACTTGTAAGCTGTCCAACTGAGTGCAGGTGAGAATTCAAAAGTACAGGTAGACTCAGTACATTTTGGTCACATATTTTCGTACGGCATTCTTACCAACGATAGACCCATTAAAAATAATAAGAAAGCGCACAGTGCCGTACAAAAATGGTGCGCCACGAAGTCGGAATTTTTTTTTATTTTCCGACAATTACCGGGGTAAATTTGGTCATTTGATTTTGTACGGCATCTGTGTCATACTATTTCAATAATGCTTTCAATTCATTATTCCGCAACGCCGTACAAAAATCATGCGACAAGGGGAAAAAATCGAGAGTTGCAACCCCCTTTCTGTCCGTAGTCCAGGGGGTGATTTGAAAAAGTACGGCATCGGTTCCAAAACATTATGTAGCACTAAAAAGTACTATTAAAAGTAATGCCGTCAAAAAATGATTGTTCCCTTGAATGTATATCAATAATTATCTTAATTTCATCGTATTTTTGATTTATAAAGCTGTAAAATCATTTGAACCTGTACGGGAACTTTTTTTTTAACATGATATTATAAAATACAATTGTTGCCGTTCAAAAGAAACCGTTCTAAAAAAAATTATAGAGAAATGCAAAAACTGAAATTTTGCAAATTATTGTAAAAATTTAAATATCATTGATTAATGAAATATAATAGTTTTATACATTTTATTTCTTGTTTTAAATAGTATTAACATAGATGAATTAGGAAAAAATGATGCCGTACATTTTTGTGCAAACCATATCTTTTAGGCTGATGAAATCAACGCTTCAATTTTGAGGGTACTTTATGGCCATCTGATACAGTACGGTATTAACATATTTTTGAAGAGGACAATTGATAATATGATAAAATCACTATGACGTCTAACTAAACTGAAACGGTGTGTATATTATGTCCAAGAATTGAAACTGTCAATCCCAGTATCAACAGTTTTATATACTTTTTGGTTTAATATATACTTCAAACATTATTGATACATACATATAATTGATTTGTTTCATTGTAATGATGTGAATAAATAAAACAATCACTTTTTTTCGAAAAATTCGATAAATTTAATGATAAAAATACAAAATACGGGTTCTCTTTCAATTAATCATTATCGGAGTCAGTTGCTGAGTTGATATCGGAATCAACGTCTTCATCGACGTCCGAATTATCTTCTCTATTATTTTCTGAAACATAAATATATCTTTATGAAAATCTAAGTCTTACGTACAAATGAAAGATTTATTTATTTATTTATTTACCAATTACGTTGTCATCTTCGCCTGATTCCGCATCCGGTTCCGTTATGTCACAGACTTTTTGGGGGCATTCCTCGCCGTGAAACCAATCGAAATCGTACCGACCGTCATTGAGAACCCACCCATAATTTATTGGAAACAAGGTCGACGGTACTTGTTTGTAGGCATTACACCAAATCTGTGCTATGTAGATACTTCTTTTCAGCTGCTGCTCCAACTCCCGGAAACAAGGGGGAAACGACGTTGCTTCCAATTTCATAGCTGTCTTTTTGAAAGCTTCATTACTACTTTTCGGCGTATAAATCCTTTCAAATATGATACACCTTGCTTCGTTGACTGTTTTTCTTGCTTTTACGTTGTATAAAACGCATACATATTCTTGCAGAACATTGATAGTTTGTTCCATGAGAAGTGGATTTGCAAGAAGCATATTATGCCCCATTTTAATGAATGCGTCTTGGAACTTCCCTGATTTCTCCAATACTTTGAATGGTCTGTTTTTACCCTTCCTATAAAATGCGGGATTGAAGTCACATCCCGTAAAAGCATGGAATGCAGCCAACGAAGAACAGAGATCTTCGCCCAAGTTTCTGTACACAGCACAAACGTCAATGTTTTTCACGTGGTTACCGGTTCCGAGTTGCATCCATATTTTGCGATCGACATTGAACTGATTTTCGCCCACATTTACTACGATTTGTTTTATATTAGATAATAATATTACGAGAATATCTGTATCGGAACACTTGATCAAAATGTTCGTATTTGACCCAACAGCGCAAACATGATACACTATTTTTGTATCAGCTTCTTCGTGAGCACTGCAGGTATACTTTTCAGATACTTCGCTAACAACAGATTCTGCCACTTTTCTGTAAAAGTGACACAGCTGATAATTTAGAAACACTTTCTGTGTAGGCTTAATCAACGTAGCTTTGTCTGGGGTCGACCAATCATTGACGAGGAACTGGACAAATGCTTGCTTGAATTTAATGTTTTTCAATTCGGCTATGAAATTTGCCGGACGCTTCGTTTGAGGTCCTTCAATAACGAAATCATCATTTCTTAAATTATCTCTAATAGAATGCTCGTAATCTTTTATGCTTGGTGTTGGGTAAGTATCAAAGATCACGTGGATTTCCGTAGCGGCGTGATTTGTTAGATTACGGAGCAAATTATAACTTATAGCGCCAAAGGTAGAAGGTATGTCTCGAAGAGTATAGAGATAAAAAAATCCATAAATAATCACGATATCCAATTCCTTAGGAATACTCTCAACAATATTTTCTCTATCTATCAAAGGTTTTACCAGCTTCGATTTATCTGTTTTATTAATCGTTCCATCCATATGACATAATGATAGTGGAACAGGGGTCAGAGGGTACTCCAGAACCTTCTCAATGTCAACATTTTGTTGTAGAGATATACCTAACAATCTTCCAAATAAATCCCTGTGTAGTTTAACCTCTGTCGCCTTTCCATTGTGACGTTTCACTATTTTCTTGGCTTTGAAAGTATGAATAGCATTTCTCTGGATAGATTGTTCAAATCGATGTGGATTTGATGCACATTGTTCTAAAAATTCTTTCCTTTGCTCTTCTCCAATTTCCACAACATTCATTAGGAATGTATGGACTTCATGACTCGCAGACTGTCCATTACTAATATTGTATAATAAGTTATCTTTTAATGAAGATGAAAATGGATTCAAACGATTGTTAATACTGTCTTCAAACTGTTGTATTTGTCGTTGACTTTTTTCTACTTTGCTTTTCCTCAAATCATTAGTAAACTCTTCTCTTTTTTTCATCAGCACTTCGGTGAGTACGTGAGAGATAATTTCCGTTCGTAGAGCATGACTTTTGCTCCACCTTTGCCGAGCAGATATTGAGTTCTTCATACATGCAATGCCAGTTGATCGTTTAGCAGCATCAGCGTTGATCGTACTTTCAACAGTAAAATCTACTTCTCGCTTGGAAAAAGGCTTATTAGTTCTTTTTATCCCTACTACGACATTCAATCCAGGATGCGATTGTTCCACATTTTCCAAGTTGCAATGGTATAAAGTGAGGTACCTAGCATAGTTTTGGTGATTGAAGATAAAAAATAGATTGGTAATGAGTGGCAGAGTATATTTGTACAAATCGATATCACCTGTGCGAATACTTCGGTCGAAAAGAAAGTAGTTGTTAACCATTTCAACATAAGTAAGATAGAATTTCGGTGTACTTCCGTGATCACCACTTAACGTTTTTCTACGGAAGTCTTCATATTTAGATAATATATTTATAACATCAACATTATCTACTGTAGGGTATGTAATTAATTTTCCACCAATATCTTCGCCTTTCCTATTTTGAAAAGCTTTCAAGAAGTGTAAACACTCATCGCTTACTATTACATTTTCTTTCTCTGTGAAAAATTTGAAATGCATTCTTTCAATAGCAACAGACATAAGAGGATGTAAGCGTTTACATCTGTTGAAGTGCTTCCCCATAAGAAACGAGTTTACAGATCCACTTGCCAATAAACCAGAATCAATTAAAATTTCCGATAAACCACAATTTTCGATGTATTTACCAATCGCTTTGAACTGCGACATTGCTATGTGAAAAGGTCCCAAGTGAACAAAAACGCGTTTCAATATTGAGTCCTCATTTCTTCTCAGCTCAGAATTTTGTATTTTCAACGACTTACTAGCTATGGCCAAATCATAATGTACCTGCGCGTACTGTTCTTGGCATTCTTCAGCACCTTTGATACTCCGCATCATAGTTTCATGTACCACGTAATCCTTGGTAGGTGTTTCATTGATAGGGGTTAAATAAAATATATCTTGAATAATATTTTTGTCATTGGCAATTAAAGCGCTAAATCCTACCCACATTGGTGTAGGTATATTCAAAGCATGGCTTATCATCCATACTCTATCTAACCTTCTAGCTTCTTCTAAATTAGTAGGTGCATTAACGTTTGCTGGTATTGGAGAGTTCCTTCAAACTTTGGAGTTTCTGTAAGTGGTAGTATAACGAGAGTATCGGTTTCGTAGTGTCTGCGGAATCGTTTTCTACGAGGCTGGTCACTTCCAATACCATCGTTACTTTCCTCAGAAGATATGTCAACTCGTGGAGCGTGATCTTGAAACGAAATTCCCACCGTATCGTGCATAGTGTCCTTACCATCACATGTTTCTACATATCGATCAAAATTATCGAAAGCAAAACCACTATTGAGAGATGGTTGCAATACCATACCAGCAGGGCATACCTTCTCTGTTTCCGATATAGTATAGGTTGCTTCCGTCTCCAATTCTAATACTTTCGAGTACGAAATGCAATGTCCGTAGGAATTTAAGAGGCGTAGGAGCTTTTCACTACTACTCAAACTTTTGACTGTTATTCCAAGAGTTATATGTTTGGATGTCTTAACTCTTCCTCTGTGAATAGTATAGATAACATCAGAAGCATAAGACTTGGCTAAGACCAACACTTTCGGGTCTTTTATTTTATCCACGTCACCTCCAGTTAACAAAAGACTATAAAAACGTAATAGAGTATATGGAATTTCACATTCACCTTTGATGAGTTTTGGCGCAGTTACATTATCATTGATTGGATTTTTTTCAATTCCTAGAACAATCTTGCGCAGGAATAACGCTGAAGAATTAATGGTGTTTTCTTCATTCACGTACGTCATATCAATATTTTCTAGAGTTGCACTAGCAGAGACAACGTGTTTGCATCCACGATTGTGAATAAAGATGACAGCATCCTTGAAATGTTGTAAAATTTCACTCTGTATATTGGACGTGTCAAAACATTTAGGTAACTTCTGATTATCATATTCTTCCAATAAAAATTGTCTGAATAAATTGAGCAAGAAGGAATATTGGAAAATGCGCATATTTTCGACAATTTCTTCCTGAATAAATGTTAACAGATTCTTACGAGCTCGCTCGTGTTTTTGTCTCCTTAAGTGCCAATCAGTATTTTCTTTTTTTTTCCTAGAGTTATTTAAATATTGAGTTTTACAAACCCTATGATATGGAATGGGTACTGACATCTCTTGACATTGGTCAATCCTTTGTAAAATCTCTAAATCATATTTTGCAGTAGCTACATCTACAATAATACGAAATGTTTCGTAATTTTTTTTCGGTTCAGCAAAGCTACATACCATGAGCTGGCGGTTATGTCGTTTGCGTACTTGCGCACAAAATACACAAGCAGTTGGATCATCTTCAAAAGATACGTGCTCTGCAGGTTCTTCGTTATTTCCGCTTAAAAAAAATATTATTTTGGTTAGTCATAGTCAGATTGTCACAATACCTGTAATTTTAGTTAATAATAGAACAACAACAAAATTTTTTCAATTATAACTGTCAATAAAGTATTTGTTGTATTCCCTGTTTAAAAATATTGATTAAAAAAATTCACTATTATGAGATTTTTATAAGAGTTTTAAGAGAGTTTAAAAAAAAAACAACTTTTTTTTTATATACTTAGTCTGGCCATAAATACTGTTACACTTAATTATAAAAAAATATTACATTTGAATTTCGAATCTGTCATTTTTATACGATTGTTCATTGTGTTTTCTCATTTTGGCGCCAATACATTGTAAAATATTTTGCGATATTAAAATGGTGTGGGGTGATAAAGAGAACCGAATCGCTGTGATAGCATTACACAAAGTAGGTATGGAGCCAAATGCAATTTTTAAAACTCTCCATACACTTGGTATTAGTAAAATGTTTGTGTACCGGGCTATTAATAGGTACAATGAGACCTCCTCTGTTTGTGACAGAAAAAGATCTGGCCGTCCACGTAGTGTTCGTACGAAAAAGGTGGTCAAAGCAGTAAGGGAAAGAATTCGAAGAAATCCTGTCCGAAAGCAAAAGATTTTATCTCGGGAAATGAAGATAGCACCTAGAACCATGTCGCGTATTTTAAAAGATGACTTAGGACTTGCAGCCTATAAGAGACGCACTGGCCATTTCTTAACTGATAATTTAAAGAAGAATAGGGTGGTAAAATCGAAACAACTACTGAAGCGGTACGCAAAGGGAGGTCACAGAAAAATTTTGTTTACGGATGAGAAAATTTTTACAATTGAGCAACATTTTAACAAACAAAATGACCGTATTTATGCTCAAAGCTCTAAGGAAGCTTCCCAATTAGTCGACAGAGTGCAACGTGGACATTATCCGACTTCAGTGATGGTTTGGTGGGGTGTTAGCTATGAAGGAGTGACTGAGCCATATTTTTGTGAAAAAGGTATCAAAACATCGGCACAAGTGTATCAAGATACCATTCTTGAGAAGGTAGTTAAGCCCCTTAACATCACCATGTTCAATAACCAAGTATGGTCCTTCCAGCAAGACTCGGCGCCGGGTCATAAAGCTCGGTCCACGCAGTCTTGGTTGGAATCGAACGTTTCGGACTTCATCAGAGCTGAAGACTGGCCGTCGTCTAGTCCCGATCTTAATCCGCTGGATTATGATTTGTGGTCAGTTTTAGAGAGTACAGCTTGCTCTAAACGCCATGATAATTTGGAGTCCCTAAAACAATCTATACGATTGGCAGTGAAGAATTTTCCCATGGAAAGAGTGCGTGCTTCTATTGATAACTGGCCTCATCGTTTAAAGGACTGTATTGCAGCCAATGGAGACCACTTCGAATAAGCTTTTTATATTTTTAATTGTTTTATATTTATGTATTAAACTGACACACTGTAAAAGTAATAAATGTTATTTGCAGTTAACAATTTTCTTTTTTCTTTATTACAATATTTATGGCAAGACTAGGTATAGTAAATAACTTTTGAGATTCGTTTAAATTTTCGGAATAAATTATACTAATACCGGTAACTTGAAACATTCAATAAAATATTGATTAATCAAAATTTCTAATTTTTTTTAATTTAATTTTTACAAGATTAGATTTTTTTTTAATAACAATTTTTTTACTATTTTCCTTTTTATTTAATTGTTATTAATTATAAACACAATACTCGACAATAGAACGTCCTCATACTTGGAATTCAATGCTATTATTCATGTATATTTTAGATGATATTTATTGTCAGATTATATGAAACAATTGCTACTATAAATTATCGAAAATACTAAGATATATTATGAATAATATATATGATGAACTACATATTTTTGGCAACTTATAATAAATAAAAATTAATACCTTGGATTATTCTCGTTGGCGTCGGGATCAGCAATTTCTTCTATTTTTCGTTTGCCGGATAAATTTGTTAATTGTTTATAACACTTTTGATGGTATCCTTTTTCCTCAAGATCTTTAGGCAATTGAATTGAAGCAACATCAATGGATCTTCTGGAGGTGTTACACTGTTGCTTACTCCTAACCTCAATTGCTTCGATGCAATTCTTTAAAATTGCGCTTGACAGACATTTTATCCGATTATCAATAGGATCACCTGGCAAATTACAAATAAAACACTCACGTTCTTGCTCTTTTTCTTGAAGATTTATTTCACTTTCACTAGAGTTTTCATTCTCCACGCGGTCAGACATGATCGTTGTGCTCGCAATACATAAACAACAGCTGTTTTCAATCTCCGCGTCGACTCCGAAGCGAACAGTACACACATACTAATCGAACTATGTGTGAGCGTACACGAACACCTTACTCGGGTCCAAGCCGAGTACATCCGAATAAAATACGACATTCCCTACAAATGCTAAACGTTGCACAGTAGTTTAGAATGCACATTTAACACGAATTTATTCAATTGTCTCACATATAATAATATCCCTGGTTAAAAAAAAGTATTCAAAAATATTGACAATGTTAATTCTCCATAAGATAAAGAATTAAAAAGTATTAAAATATTCAAAAATATTAAAAATAATTCAAATTTCATTATTTCGAATACTTTCTTAATTCATTTTTTTAATCAGGGATTACACAACACCATACAAATCCGTATGGTAACACCAAAGTTAACAAACTACCCTCACATATTTTATTATCAAAATATAAAGAAAAATTCACCTTACATTTCGTTATATGGAATTTTTCTTTTTGATTTTTTCTTTTTCGGTTTTTTTTCCCCTTTGAACCAACGAAAATGTACGGCACATGAAAAAATATTATCTATGCATAAAATAATTTCAAAATAAGTTTATTTCATGTTGTGTCAAATCACCCCCTGGACTACGGAAAGAGAGGGGGTTGCAACTCTCGATTTCTTCCCCTTGTCGCATGATTTTTGTACGGCGTTGCGGAATAATGAATTGAAAGCATTATTGAAATAGTATGACACAGATGCCGTACAAAATCAAATGACCAAATTTACCCCGGTAATTGTCAGAAAATAAAAAAAAATTCCGACTTCGTGGCGCACCATTTTTGTACGGCACTGTGCGTTTTCTTATTATTTTTAATGGGTCTATCGTTGGTAAGAATGCCGTACAAAAATATGTGACCAAAATGTACTGAGTCTACCTGTACTTTTGAATTCTCACCTGCACTCAGTTGGACAGCTTACAAGTGACGGCATAGTGCTGAATCTTATTATTTTATGCTCTTATATCGCTCTAGATAGGTCACCTGGTGGTTCAAATGACCCATCAATTTTTTAACATGGGCTTGTAGTCTATAAGGTAATTCAAGTATAAATCTTATGGTTAGACGTTCATTATATCAAGCAATACCACATATCCTCTGCCAGACCGTTTCTGAATCTCAGGTTGTGAGCGAGATGCGAGTTTATTAATCAAAAGTACATCTTTAAACGAAATTATGATATTTTAAATCCATGATTTTGTTTTAACTTTTCTGAGTCACGAAAAGAGTTAAAATTGCAAATCGTTTTGACTTATTACTGGTCTGAAGGACTTTTTTCCAATAATTACTTTATATATTTGTAGATCTTTAGTATATTGTCAGTCAAAACAATGTCAGTATGAAAGATATATTCCAGATTACAAGGCTACGGCGTAAAGTTTTCGTGGTAGTGTGCGGTGTGTGGTTCGTTGTTAAGTAT
This sequence comes from Hypercompe scribonia, assembly GCA_949316085.1. NCBI lineage: Eukaryota > Metazoa > Arthropoda > Insecta > Lepidoptera > Erebidae > Hypercompe > Hypercompe scribonia. The sequence goes on along the minus strand of OX438989.1, from coordinate 10,461,405 downwards.
TTCGTATATTAGTAAACATATAGGGACGTTGAAATCAATTTTTCTTTCATGTAACGCGTCCTAAGATAATAGACGGATAAATGAGCAAGTATAATTTTACCAGTAAATTATTAACATATTGCGTTGAGTTAAAATTTAAATTAACATTATATAATCGCATAATTTTCACTGAACAGATTTTTAACTTGATTAAATTTTGATTGTAATGGCAGACACGAATTTTAGAGCAATATGTAAAATCATTTTTTTAACAGGTAAAGAACAAGCTAAGAGAACGAATCAGCTGAAGTGTTAAATTAGTCACATTTTTTTTGTTTTATAGAAGCCAACCAAAGTGACTGTATTCTACGTGATGGAAAGCATGAATAGAATCCAAGAGCGGTGGTCACCATACGCACTGCGAATGAAGACAATGCAGTATGGCGACCCACGCAATGGCGGCCTAGTGAGATGCTTCTTCACGCCCCGCTTGAAGGACCCGGTATCGTATTGGGAGGGAAACACCTGCGCTGGTAATGAGTTCCAGACTTTAACTGATTTGCACAGGAAGGAAGAGCCGAACCGTTTAGTTCGGCAACGAATGTCTACCATTCTGAAACGGTGACTTCCGAAGCCAGCACGAGTTGTCCTGTAGAGGAACGGAGAGGATGGGATCAGTTGGAAGAGTTCGTCAGAACACTCTCCATGATAAAAGCGATAGAGAACTGCCATAGAAACGACATCTCTTCGCAACTGCAAAGACTCAAAGGACATCGATTTGATCTTATGAGAGTCGTTGATTAGATCCTCTACTTTAGTACTATCGAGCATAAATCATTTACGGATAGTTACAGAATAACTTAATAGCATATTCTTTTTTACAGTGGAAATATAAGCCGAATAATTTGAGACGATAATGTTTACACCAATCACCGTATTATTTCACATTCTCGATATACATAATTCTCTTAGGTATACATAAAAAATATATAAGAAATATATTTGATATTATTAAAATACTTACAATCTAGTGGGCAAGTACGATGGCGAATCATCTTTAACCTTGATGATATCATTGCACTTATTGACGGTATCAAATAGTAGGAAGGTGTCTCCAACGGAGAATAATGTAGCCAAGTTTCTTGCCAAAAGTCTTCTTGCAGGTGCACCGAGATTTTCTCGTAGTAGATTCACTAACTGGGCCACTAGCTTCTGTTGGCAGCTTTTGATGTCAGACTGTGTAAAAGTAATTTGTTGTTGTTTAACTATAATACTAATAGCGAAAGGATCTTAAAAATAAACTTGAAGATTTTTTAATGTAGGCAACAACTATAACGTTAATTACCTAAAAGTGTGCAGGATAGTCGTTAAACGGAAAACAAAAGATAATGCAATAAAATGAGTAAAACTTTTTCAAATAACGTTAAAGATATGCATGGTGAGGCCGCTCGTTGGTTTTTGTTTTATTTTTATTTTTGTCTGTTTTTGTTACCATACTCATTGCACATTGCGTTTAGTTTTCTCTTTTTGTTATTGTTTAAAATTGTACTGCTGTAATGCGTGCATCCGCAGGTCGAAGTATAATGATTATAGTAAGGAGGTTTAATTAATTACTGTTAATTAAATTTTGTTCGATCACACTTACGTTGTAACTCATGCATTTTTATAAGTGAAAACTTGTATTTTTGTTTATAGACAACTGCCGCACTTGGAATAAATCCTGTGTCGCGAGGGACCTTACAAACATCCAAAAAACGGATACAAAGAACACACAGAACACAGAACAACAATTTGTGGAATACAGGAAGTATTATCCCATGCAGGGTTTAAATCCTCAACACTCAGCGCAGTAAAAAGCGGCGAGGTGACTGCTTAAACCAGTACGCCATTCGTGCAGTCAAAATGTCAATCACGCGCTTTAAGTAAAACTTTGTAGTGGAGTATGGCCAATTGGCTTTCTACTGACTGTGATAGATGGTATATAATCCTATAAATAGCTGTTAGTCTTCCAAGTATTAAATAAATAAACTGTTGTAGGGGAATTTCATTTTACTTGACACAATAAAGAAATATTTTTCATATTATACATTTTCTTTTAATTATTTTGGTCAGGACCATAATAAATCCTTACCAAGTCACTTTTAACTAACGCAACAAACACATGGTTTTGCTGCCGCAGCTGAAGTAGTACCGCATAATTTTTACTACGCTTTAGTTTAAGCGCAATTGAATTCAAAATTCATTTGTGAAAAGATGCGGTTAAATTCGCACTTATCACTTAAAAACTATTAAATGTCACTTAAAAAGAGTTTAGGAAAAAGCATTTAAGAACTCAAAAAAATGTGTCAATTCCTGCAATAAACACAATAAACTATTGATCAGGGGACATACGAGTACACCACTACAAAGTTTTACTTAAAACGCGTGATTGACTATTATATTTTTTGCTATACGCTACACCGCAGTGTTTAACTGAGATCTTCATAGTTCCTATCGAATATATGCACGGACTTCCGAGAGCGAGTTGTCATTAAAAAAAAGAACCCTCAATGGATGAAGATGACAGCGGAACTAAACGCAATGTATCTAGTAAAGAAGAGTATACCTTTCTGCTATAGATGCTACATATAGCCTATTGTGCGGAGTATTAGAGGCAAAGTAACCTTCAGAAGAGTCCAGCAAACTGAATTAAGTACCTAGGCTCTCAAGGGTTACTATTTTACTACAGATCATTAGATTTTTGGGCATGCTTCTATTCCTATTTAGTGTTTACTAGCAAAGAATATTCAAACACACATTGAATTTATACATTAAACGGTCTACCAGTGATAATGAATTTAAAGAGAAAGTGTAGTCACTTTCTCTAGAATTACTACTATCAATAAATGCAAATAAAGGAATTTACAAACTAAGCAATTAATACTGTAATCAAGCTGGAACTATTATTTAAGTGACACAGTAAATGAGAAACTCAAAGCAAGTTACCGAGATTGAGACTGGTTAATGAAAATCTTATATTTCATTATCCACATGTATATTAATAAACACAAATAAACTCTAAACATAGCTCTTGTAAACATAAACAAATTGTTATCCTGTATAAATTCCACAAATCACTACATATTGATGATATCAGAATAGTAGCCAAAATTGGAGTCAGATACAAAATTGCAATAATAAATAAATAAAAATAATGTTAATAATTTAAAATTACAGTTGAATCATTGTTCTTATACTGTTAATTATTTACCAAGGTTACATGTCAGATATAAAATATCAGATGTGACTACGCTAGCAAGGGTTGCTCTACTAAATATTTTATTGACTGAAGTGCCAAAAAATACAGCACACAACTATATAATATTTCAAAAATTATATTATAAAATTAGTAGCATAATCATTTCTAAATGTAAAGCAAGCAAATATAAATAGTAAATACTCTTATATAAAGTGTTAAGCAACATTTATATTACATTTATTATTATATAACATTATTATTTATTTATAATTTTGTTGTTTTGTAATTTAATATGAACATCCTTTAAACAAAATCTAAAGACCTAGACAAGATTATTTATATTAAATATTTTATTCAGGAAATGGTCATGAATCACCATCCGCAAAATTACGAAAATATTAATAACTTCACGTATCTACCACATGCTTACAATTTTTATACCCTCTATCATTGTAATTCCAAAAATTAGATTAAAATCACCTTTGAACTGTGTTGTGTTGTGTGAAAATTTGATCTCAATTATAACAGAACTTTTCACACAAACCAACTTACCATTGTTATATAGAAGAAAATAAGAAAAAGCAATTTGAATAAGATAGTTACCTTGTGTGCGGCGACAAGCACTTTATCAAGGAATCTGAGCCACTCAAATATAAAATGTGGCTTCTTGTCATCAGGCAACTGCTGCAGAGCTGACTCATTTAGAGTTAGTGAATGTGATACCTCCATTTTCTAAAATAAATTATACACATTAAACCACTAAAGTAATTTTGTACAAAATTACTTGTGTGAATAAATCCCTACCATAGTAGTAATTCATAGTTGATTTTTTAGTTTTTTTTTATACCACGACGGTGGCAAACAAGCATACGGCCCGCCTGATGGTAAGCGGTTACCGCAGCCTATGAACGCCTGCGGCACCAGGGGCATCACGTGCGCGTTGCCGACCCTTTAAAAACCTATTTACCCCCTTCTTGAAGAGCCCCATACTGTAGTTTCCAGGGAAAACCTCGGCAGGGAGCTCATTCCATAACGGGATTGTTCGCGGGAGAAAATTTCTCTGAAACCGCACTGTGGCTCTGAAACCGCACTGTGCCTCTGAAACCGCACTGTGATTTCGACCATGGTGACCAGTTGCAACGGTGACCAGCCTACTATGCAACAGTTTCTATATTGCACAAGTGTGTGTGTGCAAACAGAGAAACAGTCTCTGTTCAATCACTCTCACATTCCAATGGGACTCTCTTCCACCAGAAAAACTCAATAAGACTTTTTGATCCGACCTGGGAATTGAACCCGAGACTGCCATATGTGACTGCCAATCAAAAGATGTTGATCGGCACCAATGGTAGCCACAAGACCAGTAAATTAGTTCACGAATAGATGCGCATAACAAAGATACCCTACCATCCGCTGATATCCTAACATTCCACATGAGCTTCCTTTATTGTCTTAAAACCTCTCATTCAAGTAATCCTTATTGATATATGTATCTATTCTGATATTATAATTGTGAAGCTCAAGAATATCATATCTGAATTACTGAACATATAATAAAATATGGTACAGAGCTTGATTATGGTCTAGAATACCATAAGCTTCTGTTTATTTATCACAATAAATAGACATTAATGTAAATGAAAGACAGGCCTAGTATGAAATCCTTTAAATTTTTCAAATCTCCAATAATAATTTAAATATGTTTCTAGAAAGAAATGTTTACTGTATCAAACGGAATGAGTAACAGTGTTATGTTCCTAAATTTATATTCAATTTACTGACTTAACAGATTACTCAGAATTGATACTATGCTTGCAATGATTCTGTTATAAACATATGGCATCACGCAGAACATAACTCGGTTCGAAAAGGACATAACTACCACAATTCAGTATCAAGACCATAGTTTGTTTATAATAATTAATTAAACACAGCAATGGCGTCAACTCGCGATGAATCAACCGGAGATTGATATTAATGTACAATTAGCACAGGGTCACCAGTCTGGCGTGCGAAAGATATCATAATTGGCTTATAAAAGTTATGCACCAATAAGACGATATGAAAAAAAATCTAATACAAACCAACGAAACAATTTCCTAATTGTCCAAAAACGCTTTCACATAATATAATTAAGGTAGAACAGGAGTTGTAAATTGTCAAAACACAAATATAACCCACTATTGTAACTTTTGCATATCAACCAAATTACTTATGGTCAAAATCGCAAGAATTACAAACATAAATATCACAAATTCTTATTTATTCGCTATATACACTGTTCTTCATATTGGACTGACTGAATTGAATTTATAACAGCAGAGCAGAGTGAAGTGTCAAAATTGGCATGTCTAAAATATCGACATTAAAGTATCGACTTGTTTATTACAAAAAAAAACTTATTCATTAATTTAAGTAATTGGATACTTATTTCTTTGTCTGTTAAAAGATAACTATGTTAGATAATATTAAGAGACATTAACCATTTGGTATGGGTTCCTGGCCTAGACATAAACTATTTTATTATTGAAATAGCAATATTATTTTACAGAGGCCTATACAAAATGGCAAAGTATAATTTTATATATTTTAGTGTCAAGTCAATGACAAAATAAAATGCATTGTTTATAGAAACTATTTCTTTTTTACATTTCGATTACCTTTTCAAGTAATTTAAATAAACTGGTTTTAAAGTTTGATGTGGGTACTAAGTCGAAAAATAAACCTGAGCCGTCATTAAGAGAATAATCAGACTGCATTTTAGAAAGTAGATTGAAGCTACAAAGCAGGCAAAGTCTCGTGCGGAAAACGATTGACAGAGGCCGTAGGCAGGAAACAGAGATAGGCTTGGAGAGACTTGTTTGTGTGTGAGATGTGTAAGGATATTGTTATTATTAGTATCTGCATTTATAAGTCAAAATATTTAATCATACATATGTTGTAAATATGAAATATATCCAAAAATTTATTAAAGCATATATAATGATGCTCAAAAAATTTACTCATAAAAGAAAACACTGGCAATAAAAAGGCCCTTCTTTTACAAAAAAAAATATAGTTTAACATCTTTAAGACAATAAATTAATAAAATAGGTATGTTAGGATTTAATAGTACTTTTGTCATATTCAGTTCAATTTCTTTAACAGTTTACTGCTCGATATAGGTTTCTCCATAAAAAAGGCTTTGGCTTATTTTATATCAAATATTATACTGACTAAACGGATTGATATTTGAAATTAATTTTTCATCTGGTACTTACCACAAACTGAAATACTAATTGGAATTGTTTTTAAAATTCACCTCTAGTATTTCTTATCTATACTAAATTCTTCGACTGTCAAATTTCACGTCAATGTCGTCGTTCATCCGACGCTTTCGAGAAATTGTTTTCCGACGGTGGGGTTTCGTTGTTTCTAACTAAGTTTAAAAAGAATATTTCTGAACAATTAAACTATAAAGTAACACATGAATTGGTGACAATATTAACGTTTCAAGCAAAATACCATGTATTTAACCCCTCACGTACTCTACGTGTATTGTAAGAAGCCAGTGCCAGAGCTTTAAAACCAGATCAATGATTAACATGAGCGCCCAGCAGAGCCCGGCGAACATGCAGTCCGTGGACAGAGAAAAGATTTTTACATGGATACTGGAGCTTTGTAATCCTGAAACTAGAGAAAATGCATTACTGGAGCTCAGCAAAAAACGTGAGAATGTACCGGATTTAGCTCCTATGTTGTGGCACAGTTTCGGAACCATTGCTGCGCTTCTGCAAGAAATCACCAATATCTACGTGGCTATGATTCCGCCCACTCTCACGGCTCACCAAAGCAACAGAGTCTGTAATGCCTTGGCGCTCATGCAATGCGTAGCGTCCCACCCTGAGACGCGTTCGGCCTTCCTACAAGCACACGTTCCGTTATTCCTTTATCCATTCCTCCACACGGTGTCTAAAACACGTCCTTTCGAATATTTACGCCTTACTAGCCTTGGAGTAATTGGAGCCCTAGTTAAAACTGATGAACAAGAAGTCATTACTTTTTTGCTTACCACTGAAATAATACCGTTGTGTTTACGTATTATGGAAAACGGATCTGAACTCTCCAAGACTGTTGCCACCTTCATTTTACAAAAGATATTGCTAGATGATAGTGGGCTCTGTTATATTTGCCAAACTTACGACAGGTTTTCTCATGTGGCTATGATATTAGGAAAAATGGTTTTATCTCTGGCTAAAGATCCATCTGCAAGGTTGTTGAAGCATGTTGTCAGGTGCTACTTGCGTCTGTCAGACAACCCAAGAGCTAGAGAGGCGTTAAGGCAGTGTTTACCAGACCAGTTGAGAGACTCTACATTTGCTGCATGTCTTCAGGAAGATAATTCAACCAAACACTGGTTGGCCCAGCTCATTAAGAATTTAGAAGCTCAGCCCACACCGGCCAGTCCAGCCCCACAGAACATGTGAGCCTTAACTTTCTGGAGCAGGCCCACTGTGGACAATATACAATAAGTAGTGCAGTTTTATATATAAACATAGCTAGTACATGCATCACTGCTTCTAACTTGATGCATAAAATGTATTTTACTGCAGAGATGTATAAAATTAATTCTTGACAAAGTTAAGATTTGGTGCACTGTTCCCATAATTTCTCTAACAAGCAATATTCTTTTTACAATAAGCTTGAATAGACTAATAGGAAAATAAGAATGTCACTGGCTGTGCATTGATAGTGTTCAAAAAGTTTTATTATATAAGGTCCTTATGGAAATTCTGGCAATTTCAATGTGGATCATTTGTCCTCTCATTTTCTTATTTGGTTGTATAGTAATAAGAAATAAAACTACTACTTTTTGTTATTGTGTATAGTGCGCCTGTATTTTTAATATAAATAGTACAAGTCTATGGTAACGAAGATATATGCTACAGATTTGTACTGCAATAATTAATTTTATGTTTGCTGACATATCTACTGATATTTAAAATTATTAAATTTATGAATGTACTGATGAAATTTTGCCTTTTAAATATTATTATGTATTTGACTCTTACACATTATTGTATTATTTTTAGGTACAAAACAAGATGAAAGCACTAATTTTGTATGCAGTCATAGTGGAGTAGGAATAAAAACTTTTTATCATTTCAATGTTTTTCTTTACATTAAAAAATCCTTGAAACCCATAGCTTTGTTACAATATGTAGTGCATAAAGATACTTTATAAATATGTATAATAACCTTATACTGTGTATAGGTAGCTTATCAATAGGGCTACCATAATTAACTTAGCTCTACTACTACTATCTAGGGGCCGTTCAAGTATTACGTAAGCAGATTTATTGCAATTATTTACCCCCCCATCCCCCTTGTCAGCAAAAGTAAGCAAAGCTCTTACCCCCTCCCCCCATGCTTACGTAAACATTTGTCAATTAATGTATTGTTTTTTTAATTTTATAATGTTATAATTATAATTTGAAAAATAAGAAAATAGATTTAGGATAGAGATTATATTTTACTGAAACGGTATTCAACATAGAGTAAAGGACAAAAATATTATATCTTACTAACATAACAAACTTATTTTAAATTTTTGGTACATATATTAAATTCAAATTAACAGTCTTCAGTCCATGAAACCCGAATCCATGATTCTAAGTTTTCGATGACATTGGATTGCTTTGATTGCTGCTCAGTGTTGTGAGTCTGCTCGCTTTCATCCGATTTTGGAATGTCTACGTCATTCTCATCGAGCCATTCAACATCATGGTGCTCTAAATTTTGAATAATGCACATCAGTTCATTAGCACGACGAGCAGCGACTCTTACAGGTCTAACTTTCCTATCAGTGTGCGTGTTTACTTTCTTATGGATCTTTTCGATGTGACGATTTAGTGACTTGACGGAAGCGTGATAAAGACCACACGTTTTGCATGTTCGACTTGATAGCCTCAATTGTACCGTCGGACAAAAATAATCGTATGGCATTTGCAGGAAATCTTTGAGTGAAGCACTTAAGCGTAGAGCTAAATTGACTGGAAGATTAAGAAATTGCCCTCCTTCATCTAAAACCAAGTCATCAACTGTTTGTTTTACTTTTACAGGTGGTGGAAGAAACCTGTTGTCTAGTAATCTAAATAGTCCACTTCTTGGACGACAGCATTCTGTATTTCTACATTTTACAATTTGGAGCAAGTATTGGCTTTCACGCACATGTTCTGAATACCATTTAATGTCTGGAAAATCAGGAAGATCTTGTTCACCTGCCCCAACATATTTTGCATTAACATTATAGCCATCAATTTCCATTGAACTCCATACTTCAGCTAATACTTTTCCTGCAAATTCGAAATTAGATCTTTCTAAATGTTCATCAATTGTAACGCCACGTTCATCCAAATGAGACCCAAAATGGTCATGAGGCAATATTAAACCAGCCAGTTCCCGACTAAGAGGAGCCATTCTGCGCTCTACTCTGTTATACGCACTTCTTCCGGGAGCATTGGTAGCTAAAAACAATGCATCGAGATCATGTCGCTTAAAGTGTTGTATAGCAAACCCTATGACTTTTTGATAACGCGGATTTTCATCTGGCCCTCCATCAACCGTCATGATTACCACTGGTTTTACTAGTCCATGGTCAGTTTTAGCTAATAGTCGAAACTCTTCAAGTTCGAGAAGCGTCTCGAAATCCTGAGCATGAGTATTAGCAGTAGATGAACTATGCTTTCCACTTCGAATAGCGATGTATGTTGGTCCAGAATATCCAACGGCTTGCGGTTGTCCTAGCATATTGGAAGTGATTTTGATACCAGCATAAACAGATGGTATTAATTTATGACGCTCAGCGATTACCCAATCGTGATCAGGCAATTTGATTCTATATTCCATGTGCATTAGAAGAGGTGCTTGCTTATTTGCCGCAGTTACGCCAATAGGGACTCGAGCTTTATCATCTTGAGATATGAAAAATACTTGATCTGGTCCTAGTATGGATGCTATGTTCTCTAAATAATGGATTGATGTTTCAGCGAACTTGCTATCTAAGTGGCTCTTGTGGTGATCAGTTTGAGCCCGAATGAGCTTAACAGGGACTGTCGATACATGTCTTCGTCCCTCTGCAGAATTAGATTTTCTGGGAATCAAACGAAGATATGTCCCACTGCGACTAATGTCAAATCCCATTTTACGTAATTCTTGTGTGAGTTCATCAAGAGTTTTTACGCTGCGAATTGATTCCGTTCGTCTTCTATCATCTGCTGCACTTCCAAATAAAGCTATATCCGCGATTGTTTTCAATAGTAAAGGTTGATTGCTTTCAAGATTAGGACGTCCCACTGAATCCCTCAGAGATAGTCTTTTTTTCATTTCTGGATTTTCATGACAAATATCTTCTAACTTTCTTTTCATACCATCCCTGTGTTTCTTCTGGGCAACTGCGTTTTGAACCTTCCTGTTTAAAGACTGTTTTGCTGTTTTTATTTCCTCGCGCAACTTAATGATCTGTTTATCAACTTCAGCACGGATTGACATAGTATCTCTGGCAGAATACAAAGCATTCAAATTTTTTTCGAGTAGAGCAATCTTATTTTTCATAGCCTCCTGAGAAGGTTTTGGTCTCTGTTTATCTGTATTTTTTATTAATTTCGCATTGCTGTTGTGATTCATTACCGGTTTTTATTTTATCTTCTTCCTGTTTTTTAATATTTGAAGCTGGCTGTGTAATTTGTGTTTTTTCTGCAGGTTTACAGGTTGCCTAAAAATAAAAACTTTCTATGGGTTCTGCTAAAGATTCTCTTATTAAGCTACATAAATACAAAGTATGGCAATAAATATGGTAAATACAAAACCCTATGGCTTTAAATCTAATATCTTTAAACGAGCAAATCGTTCCGGTCACAAAATACAGGGTGTTATAGTCTATTCAAGTAGGTATTTAAAAGAATATAAACAATCTTGATATGTCTTTTTATTGAAATATGCAATTATAAAATCAGATATCTGTAAAGGTGCGTACAGACATCGCGAGGCTTGCGCCGCGAATGGTTCGTCTCGAATACATCAACCTGAGGCATGCTACGGCACATGTATACGTGCGAACCATTCGCGGCGCACGCCTCACGATGTTTGTACGCACCTTTATGTACTTACAGAAAAGCAATTTTTTAATATTGGTTGAGTTTTTAAATGAATCACAACAGATTTTACACAGTTTACAATTTTAAACCACATATTTCAATAAAAAGACATATAAAGATTGTTTACATTCTGTTAAATACCTATTTGAATAGAGTATAGTTTTCTGTAGGTATATATATATATATATATATATATATGTATAAAACTGGCATCCTGTATTTTGTGACCAATTGACGGAATCAATTATAAGAAATAAATCTATATAATGAATATTACCTCTATACTTTAAGATAGGCCATAATATTTTCTAATTAGCAAAGAGAAACTTTTTGGCGATTTCTAATATTTCTAGTAGGTACTCATAGGTACCTAAAATGATTTCGTCACTCACCTTAGAAAAAAAATGTAGTAAATTGGATTTATTCTTAGTCGCTGCTTGCAATTCTTCTTCGATTCTCTTAGATACAATAATATCTAGTTCCTTGTCGGATTTTGCTTGTAATTTATAATTTCGCCACACTTCGTTAACTAACTTTTGTACATTTTGTACTTTCGTACTTGTATGAGATTTTTTAAAACTTTCAAACAATTTTTGGTATAACTTAGATTTGTCTATTTGAAATGACATCTTATTTAAACATTAAACTTTGGATAATGGAATGAATGGTAACACAAATGTTAACTTGCTTTACTATGCTTACAATACGTATACTCGCTATAGCAGCCAAACGAAACAATACACTGATAGAGGAAATTTAGACAAGTGAACAGCGCGCGGTAATTCCCTTACTCGGTTCTAAAGCGAGTAGGGGAATTACCGCGCACTGTTCACTAAATGTATGTATTACTTGCGGGAATCCCCGAAAATGCTTTTCGTTTTCAAGCAAAGACAATGTGTGGGTTGCCATTCGTGTAAAGAAGAAAATAACTACCGATGACGTAATCATCATCTAGACTCCCCTACCCCCCATGTCATCCAAAATAAGCAAAGCAAAGACCCCCCCGCCCCCCCATAGTGCTTACGTAATAATTGAACGGCCCCCTACACACTTGTTAAATACAATTTAAAGTACAGTACTAACTCGTGATTATTTAATGTAACACATAGTAGGTATTCTGTCATTAAATCCTTTTTTAGTTCCCACTTTTTTCAACTGTTTATGAATTTGCATTGCCGAACGTAATAGTAGGTACATATGGCAAATTAAATTGGCCTTTTTTTCTAATGGCTTCTAGCAAATGAGCAGACTGATCACCTGATCTACCGCCGCTCATGGACATCTTACAATACACTTGTGACTTTTAAGTTGCAAGTGTCTAAGTTATGTGGGACTGGCACCACACCGATCGAATATTCGTATCTAAGCATGGCTCCTCCACAGATAAACCTGTTTAGTAATACGAGAATTCTTCCTCATTCTAATGAACTAGAAAAAATAATAAGTGTTATAATATACTTAATAGAGCAACACACAATATATAAACATGATCAGGTGTCCTGTTTGCCGTCGACACCTATTTAATTGTTATTCGACTTACATGAAAATGTTGAATATAAAAAGTAAGTAAGATTAACTTTATTGAAAAGAATTTTAGTTGTTTGCAGGATAATTTTCAAGACAAACTGCATAAGTATAAACTTTATTTGATGTTAGCTTGCATTCTTTTTTATAATCCTGCAGCCACACAGTATTCCATGTAGCTGTAGGGATAGCAAATAATAACGGAGATTTGAGGGGTTAAAGAGCTAGAGACCCACCTGATTATTTTTACAAGTTTTGAATGTGTCGATAATCCACGTGAATTAATTATTAACTTTTAGCTCTCCAAAACACTTTCCAGAGTGTAAAACGAGGTTCTTAGTTTAATTTTTTTGGATTTTAGTTCCAATCACAATGATATAATTGTTTTCTAGTCGGCTGTGTTCTGTTCACTTGTGATACAAAGTATACTTTTGTTGTGTATAAAATAGAATAAATTTTGTTGTACACAAATTATCTATACATATAATAAAACCGTGGGAAAGTCAAAACTCTACATTGAATATTTTTTTAAAAGAAAACTTAGGGCTTGATCTACAATTGATATCGAAGCCAAAAATATAGTTTAAAGAGTTTTTGTCTGTCTGTATGTACATATGTCCGGACTCAACTCAAAAAGTACTGCATGGATTTACTTCAAATTTTGCATGAATATTACTAACAAGTCGGGTCAACATATAGGCTACATATTATCACGCTATCATCTACGGGGGAGGAGCTGTGAATCTTTATTTTTCTTATGCATTCTGTGACAGCATGTAATCTAACGACGCATATTTTGTAAGGCATGATACCTTTCTACGTATTTTTACTCTTTTGTGTCCTGGAATATATTCCAAGCCATATTCACAGAGTATTTCAAGCCATTTTGGGGACTTGATAGAAGCTTTCACTGACACAAACGTCCATGCCGTTCTGGTATCTGAGAGTTGGCTTAAACCTAACCTCGCCTCCACATCTTATTCTCTCCCTGGTTACATTCTTGTACTCAACCACTGAATTGATAGGAGAGGCGGCGGGGTAGCTATTTATGTCCACAGTTCTCCACCACACAAAATTCTAACTTCTTCTCCTGCCTCCTACTCTGCTGATGCCGAATACCTTTTCCTAGTGGTGAATGTCAAGGGAACCAAAATGGTCCTGAGTGTCGTTTATTGCCCTCCCTCTGTTGATTATTTCTCCAGCCTGGAAGCAGTGCTGGAATCTTTAGGGTCAGATTATACACATCATGTCATCATAGGAGATTTTAATACTGATCTTACCCACCAATCCTCACGTTCCTGTAAACTCCTACAGATGATCGAATCAGTCGGCATGCAAGTCTTACCTCTTCAATTGACTCACCACAATAATCTGGGGAAAGATACATTGCTTGATTTGATCGTCACGTCTAACCCAACACTCGCCCGTAAACAAGGTCAATTTCCTGCACCTGGTCTTGCAAACCATGACCTCATTTTCCTTTCGTATACCCTGTAACCTCCTAAACATCCTACCAGAGTATTGCACCAGCGTTGTTTTGGTCGCTTGGATGTGGACAGACTACGTAGTAATGCTTCAGGACTCAACTGGGATATATTTAATGCAGCTTCCACCTTGGACGATAAAATTGAAGCTTTCAATTGCGTGGTGAGTAGCTTATACCATACACATGCACCTATAAAAAAGATCAAGCTCAAGAGACCACCTGCACCTTGGATGACAAGGGACATTCTTTTAGCTATGGGGTAAAGGGATAGGGCTTTCTGTAGATATAGGAGGGATCGTACAGATGAAAAATTGAATTTGTGCAAGGGAGCAAGGAACCGATGTAATCAGACGATACGCAATGCTAAACGCCGCTATATTTTAGACAACCTTACCTGTTCCTCCCATGCCGATACCTGGAAATTCTTCGGAAGCCTGGGTATTGGTAAGCAGATATGTACTCACCAACCGATGATGGTTAGTTTGAACGACATTAATTTACATTTCTCTACTTCTACTTATTTGGATCCTCAAACTAAGCATCGTACTGTCAATTACCTGGCGAGGATAAATTCTCGTAATATTAATTCTTTTCAATTTGTTCCAGTTACGCAGGATGAGATCAAAAAGATAATCCTTTCCATCAAATCCAACGCTGTGGGTTACGATCAAATTAGCAGATGCATGATCATAAATGTACTCGACCAACTTCTCCCCGCCATTACCCATATCATTAATTATTCCTTATATTCTGGCACTTTCTCCTCACTTTGGCGTAAAGCTTACATCATTCCTTCACCTAAGATCACAAATCCTATTCTACCCAATCACTTCAGACTGATATCCATCCTTTCATTCCTCTCCAAAGTTCTTGAAGCCTGTGTGCATAAACAGCTCTCAGATCTCATTACAAAAATGATTTATTAAGCCCATTTCAATCCGATTTTAGGCCTGGCTACAGCACTACCACTGCCCTACTCAAGGTGACTGGTGATATCAGAGCGGCTTTGGAGGATAAAAAAGTGAGGGTCTTAGTTTTGGTTGACAACTCAAACGCCCTTAACACCGTCAGTCACGATATTCTCTTATCCATCCTCTCCTATCTAATGATCTCACCCGAAGTCCTGGAATGGTGCCCATCTTATCTTCGGGGACGCCAACAGTCCGTTCATGTGGATGATCTCTCCTCTGACTGGTGCGATGTCGACTCTGGTGTCCCTCAAGGCGGCACACTCTCTCCTCTGTTTTTCTCTTTGTTTATTAACCTCTTAACCCTTGAACTTCGTCGTGTGTATCATCTGTATGCTGACGAGTTGCAAATGTACACTCAAGCTAGCGTTGAAGATGTGGAGGGACGGGTATCATGTCCCTCCGATACAAAGGGAGGATCCTCCGACTAGGCGAGGTGATCATGCCTGGCGGGCCACGGCCCATCGTTTGATGTTGAGATGTTGTATATACGCTAATTGCCACGCGAATCTCTATTTCGCGATACAGGATAGTAGCTGCTTAGTAGTTCATCATACTACGTAGTTCAATGTATCTTCGCTAGATGGCGCTGTTGTATATTTTTGTTTGTGTTGTAATGTGGAAGTCACCACAAAGACATAGCAACAGCAATCGATTTCATTAACACAGATCTTAAAGCTATACAAAAGTGGTCGGAGAGGTTTGGGTTATCTGTGAACCCGACAAAGTGTCAGGCTATAATAATCGGCAGCAGCTGTTTGATGATTCGATTCAACCTTGAGGTGCTGCCCAAGATTACTTTAAATGGTGCCACTATACCTATTTGAGCAACAGTGAAAGACTTAGGCTTACAACTTGATTGTACATTGAACTGACGTGATCAAGTTACATACATGTGCCAGAGGGTTACTGGAATCCTGAGAACACTATACCGCCTGAAAAACGTCCTTCTCGTGAAAACTAAGGCAACGCTCGTGCAATCTCTAATCTTCCCTCTGATCGACTATGGTGACGTGTGCTATTACGACCTGAATGCAGATCTCCTCAACAAGCTAGAACGTCTTCTCAATAACTGCATTCGATTTATCTTTAACCGTCGTAAGTATGATCATATCTCTAGTTTCCGGACCCAGCTCACATGGCTACCTATTTGTCAACGCAGAAAATTGCGCGTACTGACATTACTATATACTTTTCTCAATTCCCCATCCCCTTCCACTTATTTAACATCATAAATTCAATTATTGAGCAACAACCATGACAGAAATCTACGTTCGGCTAATAATCTCCTACTCTGTCCTTCTCACTCCTCTGGGTTTGTCGGTTCTTCGTTCTTCGTGCAGGCTATCCTTTCTTGGAACGCGCTTCGCCTCGAAGTCAGGATGGCTAAAAGTCGCAACTTGTTTAAAATTAAAATGATTCTTCATTTTGCTGGCTTTGCTGGCTGCTTTTGCTGGCTGAATTGGCGAAGTCTTAGTTCATCACCTGGTATTATTATATCTTATAGTGGTAATATGAATGCACGTACATGTATGAGTTGTGTGTATGTGTATTATATATGTATGTGTTATATATTTATGTGTTTATATAAGTATATTTGCTGATTTATGGTCAAACTAGTCTATATATACTAAATCCTCAGTCAATTACTTCTTATCCTTAAGTGCACCTACCTCATATTTTCTCTGCATCGGCCAATCGGTTGACTGTTGTAAATAAATAAATGAATAAATTCCTGCATTTTTTTCTCTATTTCCTTCAGTCACATCTTATGACTGAACTCAGTAGGATTTCCATATAACTCTCTTCGTACAATCGTATAAGTAAAAATGATGTTCAGAGGAGAGGTATATACAGTGAAAATTAATCCAGTATATTGCAAATTTTGTATCCTGCTTTGCTTGTATGTCGACTGTTAATGGCAGCCTATATTTTAAGCGTAAAAATAGTACCATTGATTTGATAAATGTAGAAACTATCGAGTCGGTATGCTATGATAATGAAGGGATAGAGTATTCCTTTAACACGGAGCCTATCTCACTCTTTACCACGTTGATATACAGAATGTGGGCTGGATAGATATTCCAAAAATAAACAGCCTGCCCGCCAACATTAGGTGTCTTTTCTTCAAAATGTTCCATTTAAATGTTGAGAGGTCCTTAGGGGCTGCAGGATTTCCTGTCGTGGTTTTATCAATCTCACGTTTATGTTGATCTTTGGAAAGGAAAGAGTTGCCATCTAACAATGTTCAGATCAATATAAATGAACGGCCGCTCTTTATGTTTCAGCCACATTGCAAACTGGTTACAAATAAATATTATTGGATCTTGTTTGGAAACTTTCAATATACCAAGTTTCTAAAACAGTGGAATACCAGGTTTTCATCTAAGAAATATCATTCTGTTTGGGAAGCTGGTTTCTAATTATTAGTTTCCAATGTTGCCGAAGCGGTCTCGGCAGGTCTTTAACTACGAGTATGTTTAAGCACTCATTGGTTGCAATATTGGTGAAAGTGACTTGACGTCAAACCTCATCATGACGTCATCATTTTAAAATATAAAATGGATAATTACATTTTACTTGCTGCTTGCTGCTTGAGTTCATTATAATACTTGCAACGCGTGTATTCTGAGTTCGCTAGCACAGTTTTGAATATTATAGTGTCTAAAGTACAGTAATCTCTGCTCTCCATTCTCTGGCTTTTGTCTCTTACCCGAGTGCTTAGGCAAATACGAGAAAAGGGAACGAAATATTTAAGTTTGTTTTTGTATTTCGAAAAAAACTTCCATCTTATGAAATCTAACTACGATCCTGCCTTATTATCTTATAACCCAAACGAGTAGGCTCATCTGCAGGAGTATGTGAGCGTACTCTTGTTAACCAAAAGAGGGAACGTATTCTTTGAAATGCTGCTGCAATCGGTTGGTACAATATAGAGGTGTTTCATTAATTAAACACATTTTTTAAGTTTTAAAAATTCATTCACACAAGTAATAACAAATATCAGAAGTCAGGACAAAGAACAGAATACGGCAAAATGGGCCAACGATTGGAGGATTTACGTCCCGAAATGATTTTATTAAATCCAACTGGCGACAAACAAGCTTCTACCATATCACTATACGTAGCAGATATCGAAATTTCTCTATCTAAATTTGGTGCAGTCATAACCACGTCAACCTTGGAACCGCTCATCATCTTATCATTTTCGGCTGACACCTGTTTTACATTTGCAGTTGCAAATGTTGGTGTTGGGACATTGTTCGTGATAACGTAAGGGTCAACTATGGGTTTTAATGCAGAAAGAAATTGTTTAAAGAACCGTGTGTCACAATTTGACGTTTCAATCCACTGAGCACACGCTTTGTCAGACAAAAAATATTTGTTGGGAATAACGGCCTGAATTTCTTTTGCTTTCATTTTACAATTATTTCGTGGTTTATCATTATGAAAACTATACTTACAATCACAACTATGTCGTTTACGTATATGAGGTATAAAGTGATAGTTGCATTGCAAAGGTCCACCGATATAGGTATTGATACCAATTTCTATGTATCTTATTCCTTCTCTCCGTTTGCTCGCTTTCTAGTTCTTTTGTATTTTTATTATTAATGCTGTGTCTAGGCTTTATAGTACTACTCAGTACTTTTTCTTTATTAACAATATATGAATGTTTAACTTTACTGTCTCTTGGAACAATATTGCTTATAGTCTTACCTGATAATGCAACAGTGTGTCGTGACACTCGTGACGAAATCGCGGAGCGAGAGTACAGAGAGGTGCGTTTTAGACTGGGTTCTACGTCTAGTTTGTAAGGAAAAGACATTGAGCCCGCTGTTTCCTAAATAAAAATTTACATTTTAATCAATTTTTAAGGTATGACGAGGACTTCATCTCACAGCTTTTTATAAGTTTCTCTTTATACTTATAAAGCTCATCTTCTATTTTATAAACATGATTTTCTTTTAAATTGTTGTTGCTACAGTATTAACCAAAGATACTAGAAAACCTACTTTAGAATTTTTACATTCAGACTGGACCAGAAACTAGCTACATAGAAAAATCCAAAGCGAAGTCTTTAATTTTCTAAAAAAATATTTAATTAAAGGTTGTGAATTTACACTTATCTATATATTGGCATAAAAATTTGCACCAACAAAAAGGAAATCTGGCCATATCCATGGAACTCTGATACTCATGGTAAGATTTATTTCTCTTAGATTATACGCTTGTTACATTACCGTAGGATGTCAAAATTCTTTTCGGTAGAAATGTTATTACATAAAAGAATGTTTATTAATTAATTAGTTATAGCTTGAATGTACATATGTATATCTAGAGTGTATACAATGTGTGTGTGTTTATGACGTAAATATTTAATGCTCGAGTATTTTTTAACTCTAAGAAGATTTTCTGTAGCTTCCTGATTTAAAGATTTTAACTCATTACAATGGTTTTTGGGTGAGAGAGAATAAATATTACATATGTTTTTTATTTCGTAACATAAGTGACTGTCAATTACTGCTATAATTAATTATTGCTATTAATATTAAAAAAATACCGAATAATGACGCTGAGCACTAGCAATTTTCGATTTTGTAACAGAACAGGCTAGTTTCTCCGTTTAAATCTAAGTGTGTCGTAGATAATTTAATGATGCATGTTTATGCAATACAGACTAGCACAAACAGCCATAAATCACTGTATTAATAATGAAATAATGAATTTATTTATCGTGAAAATCTTTACCGATTTTTTACACGTCGGACTGTAAAGCTAAGAAGTATATAAAATATCTAAATAGATATCAAGACCAAGGTCTCTAAGCCTGCTTAACTGGAAGGGACTCTACATTTTTAATTTTTTATTATTAATTTTATTTAATATTAAAAAAAAATAAAAATAATACTAAAAATAGATTATATAGAAAGTAACTTTTGAAAATAGTGAGCATTGTTTGAAAGCTAAGCCCCTAAAACCTTACATTCAATTTTATCTCATTGAAATCTGTTTATAGGTTATAAAAATATTATAATAGTTCTATAATTTAAAATCAGTTGTAAAAACTTTTGTATGCTTGTTGGTTCCATTTAATCTTCGATACGGCAAGAGCGATTTTTTTATAATAATAACACAAAAACACAAGAAAAACATCACTTATAATATACATATTTGTGGGAATCAAGAAGTCGGGATTCTGATAAGATTGTACTGGCAGGAAGCTGACTTTATAGGGAGGAATCAAAGTTAAATTGCTAACTGAAAATATTTAGTGATTTGAGCAAAAAATTAAAACATTTAAGACATCATCTGATTCTTATATTCATTTAAATACAAGAGTACAATTTTAAATTCCATGAGAATCATCTAGTGTTAAATAATAAAAATCAAATAATACTACCTATACAGATATATATATTGGAACAGCACAATTAAAAATAGCTTATTTTATATTACGCTGATCCCGATTCTGTGAAGACGTTGCAAAAAAAATTATATCCAATTTTCATTAAACATTATTGCTTGCATTCACCACTCCATCACCATTTATTACTTGCCCTTCTTGTCTGCTTTTTCTTTCCACATTTCTATTTATCCTACGTAATTCCTTAAATGTCATTGCCTACTCATTCATGATTTTTTTATATAACTTTTTAACTTTTTTAATCTGAATTCCGAAAATATTTCTCATACCTTATTATTTCACAATGATTGAAACTTATAATCATTAGAATTCACAATATCACCTATAAGAATCCTGATTTATCCTAATTTTTTTAATTGTATAGACTTGTCTGCCCTATCCCTAGAATGTAATTTAAGACCGCTTAGGCACGGTGGGGCGAAGCAGCCCGCGTGCTGAAGGGCAGATGGGTTCAATGGTCACCAACGCTCAATAAGTTCGCGTGGAACCGCTACCAGCGAAGCCCCGCACCGCTAGAGACTAGTAATGTTTGTAGTAATAACTTTATTAATAAAAAACTTTAAAGACTGTCAATTGTGACTTCATTAATAAAAAATTGCGAGCAAAAAAGTATGAGGAAAAATTATTGGCTTTGATTACAATAGAAATAGGTTGACCTAAAAACCAAGATAATTTAGTCAAATAATCAGCTTTGCCATCACTAAAATATTTTCGTTAAATCTTTGACTCAAGTCAAATGTCATTGTCAATGTACAGATGATTTTTGTATTTTTGTGATTCCTAAGCAAATAATGTGTGTTTTCATGGTTACTTGCTCTTTTTTCCTACGATAAGATAGTAATGTAACTAACTGTAAATATATTTAATGAAAGTTTGTACTAATAGTTCCTGTTTATGTACCTTACAAGATGTGGGTGTACGGCTATGGGTCTTTAATATGGAAAGTAGATTTTAAATATGAATGTAAACTTGTAGGCTATATTAAAGGTTATCATAGAAGATTTTACCAACATAGTATTGATCACCGTGGAATACCGGAAAAGGTAAAAATATTAATATACCTAATTGTATCTTATGACTAAAGAAAGGAAAAATTTCTTCCTCCAAACTAAACTCTATTCCTTCTAATGTCTTCTCTTTATATTCAATTTTTTTTCAAAACACATTATCCCAACTATTGCATAAAATGATCGCTTAGTGACAAAAAGTTTGTTCTTATTACATAGTGGTGTCATAATTTAAACTGGCTTAATTTGAGAATTTACTCTCTGCATAACACTTTTACCCTATTTGCTACATTTTTATCTAAACCTATGGCTTTGTTTTGTTAATCTTTAATTTTTTTTTGTTATGTAAGATTGGGTTATGAAATCCAGAAATAATTTTTAGAAGCCTAGTAGTTTAAGATGGTTTCATTGGAAATGTAAATACCAATGTAACCTTGCTTGCTACTTTGCAAAATGACTGTACAATAAGTAAATACTTGTTAATTTATTACGTAAAACGTATGAAGTAGAATCACATGAAGGCAAACTAGATGGTAGTCATCTATTTTTAAGTATAATGATATATTGCGTTAGGCTACTTGCCTCGTTGGTTTAGCAGTTACTGTAAGTGACTGCCGATTAAGAGGTGTCAGGTTTGATTCACAGGTTGTGTCAACAAGTGTTATTGAGTTTTTCTGGTCACTCAATAATAACCTGGAGTTTGATAGTTGGAGTTTTAACCCCTGTGCCCTCTGTGCCTCAGAACATGAAAAGCCATCAGTCCTGTGCTTGATCTCTTCTTGGTGATGTTGGATTACTGGTCCTTTGGCTTGTGAGAGTGAGGGAACAGAGAGTGCACCACACACACTTGTGCACTATAATATTTCTGACTGGTCTCCTTTATAACTGGCCGCAATGGCCAAAACTGGCTAAGAGTATACAATACACTAAATATTAATTATGAATGTAACTTAAAGAAGTGATAGGCTTTATTATTTATATTAAAAGCCACTATGAAAGGTAAAGAAAAGCCCTATACCTACCGTAATTGTAACAAATATTATTCATATAACGTAAGTATGTATGCGCACAGACGTCAATTTACTCGAGTGCACACTTACACACACTGACATCACCTCTTCATTTGATAATTTTTGTTGGATCTGTAATTTTAAAGTTAACTAAAATATGATATAAATGTAAAAGCTTGTAAATATGATATAGCTAACACAATTATGTCCATCTTTCCAGCCTGGCCGTGTTGTGACACTCATTCAAAGTAATGATGCTGACAGCAGAGTATGGGGTGTAGCCTACAAAATAAAGACCGAAGACATTAACGAAGTCACTAAGCATTTAGACTTTAGGGAAAAGAATGGATATTCAAAGAAAACTGTTACATTCCACCCGCAAGATGCAAATCACAAACCGTTTGGATTGACTCTGTATGTGGCTACTGAGGAGAATGAATCATTTGCCGGTAAGACAAAAATCATAATGTTGTTATTTGTTATCTACAAATATCTACAAATCCATAGTTCACTGCACGAATGGTGTAGTGGATGGCATTCACCTTGCCACGTTCTATTGCCCCCATGTATTGACAACATTTTGTTTGGTCTAGAAATTGTTGTACTATTTCTGAGTGTTCTTTGTGTCGGTTTAACGCGTGCTGTTGAATTCCGCCGCTTCGCAAAATGTATTCATAGTATAAGAGTTATCTTTTATAGAAAAAAATATGGAACTTGCGTGTTCTGCAACAGGTTGGGGATTACTATAGCACTATACACCTCCGGAAAAATAATATAGATGCCCAATTATTTTTTCCTAGTTATCTCTATAACTTCGTAATGATTTTAATGTGAAAAGGAAAATATTATAAAATATTTTTTTCCTTTTCGCCATGAAATTATTACTATATACGATATTTTGTTTTTAATAAAACTATAGTATATTTTCCTTCTATCAAACCATTTTCTTCACTAAATCTGGTATTGTATTCCATCATCATCTCAAGTTATTGTGTTATACATAAAAGAGGAAACATTATGCTTTCTAATAAAATTATGTAAAATATCTGTTTATTTTAACATCCCTTTAAATTATATATGCATGAAGAAAGTAATAATTATTATATTAGTCAACTTATTCACACAGATTCAATAGTCTATTTAATTACACAGAAGTTTATTCAAATGAATGCCGATTATTAGATCAGAACAGACAAAGAAGGCAGAAAAATATTATATCTGTATTTTTACTTGCACAAATGACTAAAAAAAACATGAAATGAGAATGTGACTTTACAGGTCAAAATACAATAACAGACCACCTTCATTACTATTACTCAGTGTAAGGTAGAAATACAGATAAAATCAAATTAAAATTGAGTAAATTTAAATTACACAATTATAAAAAGTAAGTTTAATTTGTGATAGTAAATTAAGGTTGATACGTAAATTTATATTTTACAGGTCCAGCATCTGTAGAAGATATAGCAAAACAAGTTGTATCATGCAGCGGTCCCAGTGGTACAAATAAGGAATATGTGTACAATCTTGCAGCTGCTATGAGATCAATAGCACCTGGTGTTACAGATGAACATCTTTTTGCACTAGAAGAGGCAGTACGGCGTATCGATCCTGAATTATAGATTTGTTAGTTTACATATATTTTTATTTACAATCAAAGATAGAGTCAAATGTTTATTTCATAGAATTCTTTATACATATTGTTTAAAGTTGTCGTTTTTAAATAAATCTTGTAGACAACACTGTCACTGGAAAATCAAAGCAATCTAGACTCTCAAAAGTGAAACAGTACATATACTTAAGTATGAAATCTAATAAAGTAATTTTGCAAGTAGACAAAATCGTCGAAAGCAGTCGAGACTTACGAGCTGGCAAAGAACCTTTCAGCTACTTTTTGAATCAATATAGTGATCTTATTGAGATTCAACTTCAGAAAAATAAAAAATTAATAAATTATTAAAGACCAAACTAGATTAAATAAAGTAGAAAATATGTTATAAAAGACAAACTATATATTATATATTATAAACACTTTAGCTAACATATCTGTTAAGTATTTTATTTAATGCTTATGCTAATGACTCTAAAAACAACTTAGTTCCTCAGGAAGTTAGACATAACTACCACTAGATAGGTAATCCATATAATACCCGGTCAGGTAAAATTGACTATTTTGCTGTCCTTTATCGAATTTTACTATCGATTTTATTGTTTTATTTTTTAGTTTATTGGAGAATATATTATAAAATCGAGATTTTCTTCAATTTTTTTGACGTTTATCCAGTGATATGTAAATATGTTTACATATAAATGTGAAACAAATTATCTCCTCAAGTGCTTTGAAGAAAGGGTGTACCCAAATCCAGAGTAGGCAACTCATTTATGATGCTTTGCAAGCATCCATGAGCCCTTACCACTAGTTTTTTAACGTTAAAATTCATTATTGAAAAGATTTGTAAAAAGTCTCGCCCAGTAAAAACTTTATGGTAGATGCAACAATAATAATTGAGCTTATTCCCGTATATTTATTTCATTAAGCAACACTATTTATGATTACGTGATAAATGTGAATACCGCTTTTACATACCCTTTCATTGATCTTTATTTCATCATCATTATCAACAGCCTTTTACAGTCCACTGGTGGACGTAGGCCTCTCCTTAGCAAGGAGGTTTTGGCCTACTATACTATGCTGGCCAGATGGGTTGGAATTGGGTTTGTTTCAAGTTTTCTTTCTCTTTGTAATGATGTTGTCTTGCATACTTTGTTCCCTTAGTCGCATTATACGACACTCAAGGGATAAATAGGGATGGTAACACTATGTATTCTTAATCCGTCACCACACGGACTTTATTTACAAAAATGTAAATTGTTTTTGGATTGACAGGATGCAGAGTTCTAGTAGAGTCACCCTGTCCATCTCAACTCTTAATTGAAACAATAGAAAACAAACAAATACTGAATCCTCATTCTTGTTACCTCATTTTTATATGATACTTAAATTAAGGATTCGATAGCACACCAAGAAGGACAGATACAGTTTCTGTTATAACTATGGTAGTCATTATACTTTCTGTTAAATACTATTGCGTTTGCTTAGGCTATAAAACTCTAATACTATAATTTTATGGTCGTCTAATGCACTAGAAATATTCAGTACACAATTAATGTGTGACAGCAGTTGATAAGATTGCCTTGGTGGCGCAGTGGTAGCGTATGCGTCTGCTATGTTTGGGGTTTCGGGTTCTATTCCCGTGTCAGACCAAATGTGTGTATATTTTTGAAATATTTGTTTCAGAGTTTGGGTGTTTTCCGTGTATAATAATTATGTGTTTACAGAAAAAGGGTATGTGTATTTATATCAATTGTCTGGTACCCATAGTACAAGCTCTGCTTGGTCTGGAATTGGATGGCACATCCACCCAATTTCACATGTCCGAAATATATGTATACATATATAACGATCGATTTAAGTTCGTTGCGTTATTTTTTCTTACGTCTGTCATTGACTCGTTTAAGAGTAAAGGTGTTTGATTTTCATTATGTTTTTACAATTCTAAAAATAGTTAAATTTGTATTTAATAAATTTGGCCCTACAATTTTGTATTAATTAGATGTTTCTAACTGCTTAGTTTGTAACTACTTTTTTCCTAGTATCCTAGAAGCCTTAGGACCTACTTTTTATTTGAAATTTGTCCCAGTTCGTTAATACATACTTTTATAGTTCTTCAATATCAACAATTAATTGTTTCATTTCGAATTTAAAACTATTTTGAGTCCTTAGTATTTTAAGTTTTTTATTTCTAACATTTTCGTGTACGACCAGGGTCATTGACTCATGCTTCTATTGTAATGGCATCGTAGACTTCAAAATGTCTGCCAAATATCACGACCTCTTTAGTCCATTTAATAATTATTTTAATGTGGGCTTCTAAGTTGAGTGACTTGTTTTCTTAATGATAGTGGGAATATTTTTTTAACTCGGAAGACAAGTCGACGCCGTGTCGTGACATTGTCAAGGTCACATCGAATGTACGTTAATAGAGGTTTGACATTAACTTTTTATTTATTTTTAATGACTCAACCTTGTATGTAACAATTATTAGCTTTCCTGTGACTAGTAAACGCGTATCTTTTACAAATACACAAACTTCATTATATGGTTGTTTTTGTAGTAACACATATTAGTTAATATATGATCTTTAGCCCGTCTAATAGGGTTCAAATGTAATGCTCACTCTCCCTACGCTACTGTTGGGCAGCGGTTAATTTTAGTTGTTATTTATTGCGTAGTGATAAGTTCAATTGCTGTTTAGTGTAAATATTTGTAAACCATAGATATAAATATGTAAATTTACATTTACAAAACTGTTATGTTTTTATCTGATGTATATAATTTACTTATAATAGGTATTTTAAAATACAAAAATGTAAAAAAAATAATGTATGTATGTATATCCGTACTTATTGGTTTTACAGTACAAGATAAATTTGTTTCAACTTCTAATGTTTTATACAAACCAGTTTCATTGGTCACGTTTGCATTTTGTATTAGTCTTCAATAATTAAAAAAAAGGATATCTATCAAAACGTGAAGTACAAAGTCATATTCACATTTATAATATTAGGATAAAGAAGCTTAGTGACTACAAATGTATTAAAATATCAATATAACGCGGTATTACATTTTATTACCTACTATTATTTGTAAAAATGTACTAGCATTGTTTGTCTATACTCAATTTCGACAAAGAGATGTCATTGAATTAGTCTCAGTTACGCAAATAATATAGATACAATGAAATGAATGTTACCGGTCAACGTTTTTGGCTTTTTGTTAGACCAATCATCATCGGCCAGTCCACTGCTGGACATAGACCTCTTTTGTGAGACTAATATAACTAAAACTCTAGTATAAATATAGAGCATGTTATATAGTTACCTATCGTTATATCTATTATGTTGACACTTGAAATCGACACAAGCTTTTAGCTTAACTTTTGGGAAGTAACAAAAACACAAGCAATACGTGACTAACACTTTGAAATGGACCAAGTTTAATCTCACAATTGCTAACTGTGATAAATATAATAAATATTACACTGATACACATCGCCATCTATAATCAAGCTAAACAGAGTTTGTACAATGAAAGCTAGATGGACTGATCAGAAAACTTACATATTTTTTTTTGTAAAACATACACATAGAAAATATCTTAATTCAGAAGTCAATATTTGCTGATTATACAAACATTTGGTCCAGGGAATCGAACCCAAGAACTCACCTCAACATTCGAATACGCTATTATAATAACATGTGTGCATGTTTTGACTGGACACAGCCTTTTCATCCAACGACAAATATTTTACCTTTGTTAAGAAACACGAAAATTTCAAAAATACATTGTTTAAATCTGAGGCATTCACAAAATTGCTTGTTACCAATTGAATGATTGTAAACGTGCGTTAACGATTCCATTGTTCTAAATCTTCTTAATACTTGATTTTATATTGGTCAGATATCATGACAAAGGTAAATTTGTCATCGATGACGTGACGAAACTCGTTTACATTTTAATGTTTCTAGTTTCTGTATCTATCAAATGTAATTAATATCTATTAAAGTTTCATTAGAAAGCAATGTTGACGACATTGAATATAATTTTGCTAGTTCTAGTTATGTATTTCATTATACTAAAATACACAATTTTAAATGACTGTCAAACAGGTAAATATCGTCCAATAAGTTACTAAAATCAAATGGATTATTAATATTTATTTATTTTTAAAAATAACATAAAGCTCTGTGATATGTAGAGAGTCATTATTAAAATATAATTTATGCTGTAAAGTATTGTTTTATTTGTTTCATAATTATAATAAAAAGACGTTTTCAAAACATAATAAATTTATTAAGAAAATATTTGGTTACTAGGCTCACTAGCGTATCTTTTCTATAATATTTACATATGTTACATGACACTACTATTATGCTGAAATTAAAACTATTTGTAGGTAATGACTTCATTTATTATAGGATAATTGTTGGTTCTACCGGGAGGAAAATGACAGGATATGTTGATCAATACCAAAATAAGCAAATAATATAACATTAAATCAATAGTTTACAGAACTTCGTTAACAAGTAGGTATCACGATGAATATGTAAACGACCTTTTTGTAACTTATAGAATTAGTTATATAACATTTTACATACATATATTACATAATATAAATAAATAATTTTAAATAATTATTAACAATAAAATGATCGTTTACATTTCTAATTGAAGTTAGAGGAGATAGCTACAAGTTAATTTTAATTTATTGATGAGTTGGTGAACAAGTTGTTCATGTTATTTTGTAACAGAATTTGGCAGATAGGGAGTGTCACATGGCACTTAGTTTTATCAGCTAGTGATAACCCAACCAATGCATAACGATAAAAAACAGAGGAAGACTGGCCTTAATTATATTGATATAAATAAATCTATCGGTTTATTCCTTTTCAACATAAAGAAATAAATACGTATCAAAAGATTACAGAAATGACATCATGCTTCTAATAATCTTTGGCTAGTCTGCAGTACTTGCAGAATTGTTTTCAATATCACATCAATGTTACAATATATCGGTATACTATTTATCTTTCTTACGTCCTAGCAACTTGTCAAGGAAACTGCGTTTTCTCTTCACTTTCTTAGGCTTTTTGTTATTTTCCAAATTCTCACCTTCAGTAGTCATCTTTTCTATCAGTTCTGGTATTCTTAAGTCTACTTCTATCGGCTTTTTCTTGGTCGACTCTCTACTTATTTGTCTCTGAATATTCGACAGTTCAGGTACCTGATCCTGTTTTTCGTCTAATTCAATTTGAGATATCTTGGAATCGCTCTCATTCGATACACCAGCAGCACTTAAAGAATCAATTCCATTCTCTATGACTTCTGGTTTAGTTTCCTCAGCTTTCTTTTCAGGTCCATCACTATGGGTTTCCACGGAATTATCATTTACAACCGAAGGAACTGGTTCGACATCCTCTTTCTTTTCAAACACGTCATCCTCAGTTTTGTCATCGTTAAGTTTCTTATCAGCACTATCAATACTGTCGGCCACACTAGAACTAGATTTAGGTACAGATGCTACAACTCTGGGCTTAGTCGGAGGTAACTGCCAGTCAATAGGTTTACGTTGAGGTGAATATCTCTTAAGCAGTTCCTCGAATAGCTTCTGTTGGTCGATCTTAGTGGGGGACTCATTATTGTTTGTAAGACTCAGGTGTTTTGTCGTTTCCGGACTTTGGCTGCCTTCAACGCCGTTAATTTCTGACGGACCTAAGTCCAAAACCACTCTGCGTATAGGTGTTGGAGTTGAGTAAGGCTCGGCGAAGGGGAATTTGTATATATTGAGGTTTTCAATCTTATATTTGACAGGTGTACTGTTGAGTGGCATCGAAGCCCGTGTTCCGGAGCGGTTGAAAGGGCTATTTGTACTTGGTTCGTGCAAATTTGAAGTCATAAAGTCTCGACGAAGTTTTGAGAGACGTCGGGTCCTGTCAGTCATGGTATGTCTGTATTCCACATCGTCACTTTGATTCAACTCTGATGTAAAGTTATCAGAGTACTTTCTCGGTCGAAATTCGAAATCTCGTTCGTCCGTCCTTGATTCCCTCATGCTGGAATATCCAGGAGTATTACGTTTGAAATTGGACGTCGTTTTACCGTGGTTGGAGGTAATGATCGGTTCCACTTCCTTATAGCTCGGCACTAAGTTAGTGGGCGACGCCGGTGGCAAAAACACAGTGTCGTGTTTGTCGAACACTTCGCGTCGCTGACTGAACTGATCCACGCCGATCATTTCCCGCGACTTCACACTCATCGTAGGCGATTTGGCCGCCATTTCCGTTCAATTACAAACCGCAACACTTTGTTATTGATACTATTTTCCTGTAAACACTGTATTTCTATTTTTGTACGACGCACATTATGACTTCACCGGTAACATCGCGGCTATAACAGTCCACGTCTATATGTTAAATTGGACAATAAAGGTGGCACGGTCGTCCGCATAAGGCGAACCGTTCGCGATATGTGTCGAGTGATCAATAGAGTGGATTCGATAAGATACGGGCGTCGTACACCGCGCCACTTTAGCTATTTCTTTATCTTTCATCAGTCGAAACAGTTGAGTAAATATAACCGACTGAACACAATCGTGTACGTAATTAATAGCGTACCGAGTGAAAGCGCGCGAGGCAGCAACTGATCGCCGACCGCCTCATTATATAATGAATATTAAAACAAATGTCCTAAATTCGTTGAAACCACTTAACACTCTTGTTATAATTTGTCGAATGCCAATATATATTCAAACTGTTTATACTTCGATAATGTCTATATTTATTCAGAGATTAGTCTTTATCACTAATAATTCACAGTCATTAGATAATTGGTAACTGAATAGAAACCCGATTCTCACAAACAACGAGATTACTGTTCGCGACAAGATACGCACAGATTACGAGCACAGTGTTAACCACGTCTTGAATGTAGAACTTATAAGTATTGCACTCGCCTAGAGACCACACTCAAATGCAGTTTGGCTGTCTATGTGTTTACCTCACACGAGTTTCGTTCAAAGAACCGTTAGAACTAAAATTGTTGAAGTTGTTTGCGTTCGCGGTGAGAAGTATTTGAGCTATACAATGGATTCAGAACACAATTCAACTCTGTTCTACTTTTTGCTTTAATCAAAAGTTTTTTAATTCCAACGTGAATCACAATTCTATTAATGCACGATAGATTTTTCTTTAAGAACGAATTCTTAGAAGTCACTTTTAGATATTTATTCTTGACGCTGATTAATATATAGAACACAACATATTATCAATTTGAGTTTTGAAAAACAAATAAGAACACACGCGTAAAAGGTTAAGCCCTTCACTTTTGACGGGGTTAAAATAGATGTTCAGCTAAATTTAGACGGGTTCATGGTACGATAGAAGCGTAGGTACGCGTAGTTTAATTAAAAGTGAGGCATTTCGCTCTGATTTAACGAACAATAGATGGATAATTGTTTTTTTTTGTTTAGATTATCTAAATACTAATCTAATACATGTAAATAAAAGCTAATTTACTAGCTACTAAGTGTTAATAAGGATAGTAAATAAAATGAATTCTAGAGAAATATCTGAGATAATTTAAATATAGAATCGTCAGTGGCATCTCTACGATCTTCAAATTATCTTTTCAATCGAATTGGTTTATTCGCAAATTCATTTTATCATCTACGTTTTCACTCTGCTATGATGAAACTAAGAAATGGAGCCACCTATAAACAAATAAGTCAAGTTCTAAATGCAGTCATCAAAAAACTTATGTATATAACTCGGTGCTGCAGTTGCTATCATATCACAACTGTGTGATATGATAGCAATTGCAGCATCGAGTTATATAGCTTAAAGCTAAATTGGGTCATATTTCCGAGCCATGAAGTGATGTTCAAATTGTCAACAGCAATGATATAGCTAAAACCGAGATTGGTTTATGATCACATTTAGAAATCGGATGCAAAAAAAAAAATATTAGATAAAATCTGATACTGTTAAGCTTGTTGTACTTAGGCAAATTAGCCGATAATCTTGAATGTCTGTCTAAATACAAACATTTTGAATGTTTTTATTGTCTTTCGTACACGTAGCTTTGTACATGTCAATAAAACTAGGTGAACAGGTTGACGCTTGACCTTATGTTAATGAATTCGCTGTGGCTAGTTCCACTCAGACAAGGAGCTGACAAGTTTGGTTTATTGCAAACTTTGTAAAGGACGACAACAGTAACGATTTTTTTTTAATTTGCCCAATAAATGAGATGAAGCAAAGAAAATAAAGCAACACATAAAAATGAAAAAAGAAGAGCGAGCTATCCCGCGGATATCCGAAAATAATCCTACATTGTGCAAGTAATACTCTCCTCACCTACTTACAGTTAGAAGTCGTGTTGGTGTCTACTGGATATGTTGCAACTTGTTCTTAAGTACTCTTTTCCATTGTTTTAGGTGTGTAAAATTTTTAAACAACGTTACTTTGTTTTATAAAGAAGTAGTTAATTGATTAATTACTTGTGCTAATGAGGCCCTGAACGAGATTAGAGCAGCTCTAACATGCATTAGTCATAGTCGTAGAGATCTTAACATGACCGTGGTAATGAGTTAGTTATTATTTTGTTAGGTACATGTAATAACTAACAACTAAATAGGAGGTAACATTATTATGGCAACGGCGATGTGACGGTAAACACCTCGACAACATTCTTGGTAGTGATAAATTATTATTAGATTACATTTCCGCTTACCTTTATCGGCACACCACTAGTTTCAAAAGATTTTCCTATTTGTTTGACACTTTTTGTAACAATGGTCATAGCATAGGTGTAAATTAGGTATAAATTTGTTGTACTGTTTAAAATGAATCAAGTTTTTAATAATCGACTTGTCTCAAATTGATTTAAATCTCTAAAATTTAAAGGTTTGAAATTTTTATAAATTTACTCCAAATTTACCGAAAAACATTCATCGATTATTCACTGTCATTTTATTTTATTGTAGATAATATTAAATTTCTAAGAGTAGACGGGATACTTCCTAAATTCAAAATTATCTTTTGCCAGAAATGCTACGTACAATGACTGCTAGAGTGGGCCGCGTGAGCTCGATCGTCTCACTGTTTTTCTAACGAAGGCCTCTTCAGGGAACCGTAAACCCAAATGGATATTCTACCTCGGCAACAAATGAAGGCGCAACGACTAAGCACCAAGCAATGAAGCTGGTGACAAACAAAATTCTGGTTTAAAAGCAAAATAAATGCATCTCTTTCAAGATTTAATCTAGTGTTATGTGTTCCTTATATTCCAGGAAAACGTCTCTACTTGTTTCTAATGTTTGTAACGTTGTATAAATATTTGCCATGCATACTTCGACATTTCAAATACTATTACTTACCAATAACCAGATTGAAGAAGTCTCTATATAAGTATTTATAATTGAAATGTCTACAAATAAATACCAATACTTGTTTCGTGTAAAAATTTATATTACAAATGTAATACTTATTATATCCGTATCACTATATGCATTTACGTCCAAGGTTTATAAAGATAATAGATAAATAAAGTACTTATATATAGATAGCATGACCAAAGTATTATTGAAAACACAAACGATTTTCAACTTGTAGAATTTAAGCCATCCTTTGAAGCAAAACGATGTCAAACATTACTGATGTTCTCAATTAGTTGAATAATGTGGTAAAATGCGAAGGTCGAGGAGTCCAACAATGCGGTGATCTCATTGACGTTTAATTTGCATACACATTTGGGGTTTGGCCTCTGCTTTTGTGACCATGGCTGGCCGTTCACGCCTACGTCCAAACTCCAAAATGGACAATACTGTTGCAATTTATTCAATGGATATTTTTGTAACACAATATAGTAATGTAATTTTTTTTTGTTTGAATGCAGAGATGAATATTAATTTTATAAGTAGCATGATATTTGTCACATATATGATTCGTAAAGACTTTAGGCATTTAACAAGAATTTTTGGGAATGTTTGAACTGGAATCTTTTTGTGTACCTACAATGCACCTTTAACAGTTCTTATAAATATTATTGCTTATCTTTCTGGCGACGAATTAAGAATACAGAGTCTAGAGAGAGAGATACAGAGTACGTAGTCATGCCATGGGTGTCGTAAAAGACAAACTATTTAGGGCAACAGCACTGCAAAGTGAAGGAAAATTTGTAACAAACCTTGTGTTTCTTTATAAACCCGTGTGGCCAGCATGGTATAGTAGGCCAAAATATCTTTTCTAAGAAGATGCCTATGTGTAGGAGGAAACTATTAAATATGCTCGTTGATAATGATGGCATGACAGCAGGTACTTATTGCAAGTTAAGATAAATTTCCAATTGGTGCAGATTCAGAAATGCTGTTAATTCATCACTGGTGGTCTTGCTATTGATCACATCACATCACGTCAGACATTAATTTCTAGCCAGGATCAAGAAGTCATTGTGTGACAAGCACGATTATTTGTTTGATCTCTGGGAGTAATGTATCTGTCATATGTGTATTAGCAATGTAATTATAGTGCAGCATCTACTTAATATGACATCATGTTAAAACGTTAAATCGACATAATTAGCGTTGCATTGTACTACCTATGTACCCTTTAAATAGAATAGAATATACTTTATGGTATACGAATTAGAATATTATTTTAGAATATTACAAGAAGATATGTATAATGGGTGGCCTTATTATAAACAGTAATTTATTCCTGATAACCTTTGGATGGATAAATCGACAGGAGATAAATAAACATATAGATTAAGCCCTAAACAGGCCTCTTTTAATACTCGTAAAGATTTTATCCTCTTATGTGAAAATTAAATGTTGCAAACTATACATCTATGTAGCATGTACAAGTATGTGCATGTTTACGAATTATTTGGGTTCTGATTTCGTGATTCATAATATGCGAAGTCAAGTTTATCTAATAGTTAGCGTAAAGGTATGACTAATCCGTCGGATAGGTACGTGTTTAGAATCTAATGCTTACCCAACCGGAACTATAGGTGTCAACGATCCTTAAATTTCGTCTTCTAACATTGTATCTTTTTGTTACTATACCGCTAGAATTAGTTATAATATGAATAGACCCGCATTGCATCGCAATAAACGCCCTGAGGTGGTTTTAGCTTTTAGATGATTTGAAAAAAAAAACTAATAAACCCAAATGCTGTACAGTTTTAAAGTGTCATTAAATTATAAACCCAATAGTGGTAATAATACGCTATCTAGACTGTATCGTATCGATACTAACATGATAAATAATGATTATAATATAGTCTGTTAAGTTTCCTTTTGGATTATGTTATTATTTACTACTAATGAATTTAAAATAATAATATTTAACAATATCCCGTTGCATTTGTCGTCATTTGATGGTCAAGAATTGTACTTTCTTGGTAATCCTGTAATGTATTTGAAAAGTGAAGGGAATAGGATTCATGAGTGCTTAATAGATACTCACCACTTTAAATCTTTTCATGTTTGTTTCAGTGCTCCTTATATATTCCTAAAATCTTTTTTTTACAATCTTGACCTCCGATCGACGGCTCTTAAAACAGAGATTTCAATTAAGATTAATTTTATAATTGATCTGATTTGTACTTGTTGAATTCTATTGGCAGGCCTGGTCATAAGTATGAGTACATGCTTTACTTAAGTGGTTGTGTTTCCATATTGTGTGAATTTTGTTTTGTAACCGATACTTACGTATTTTACCTATATTTAAAATAATCCGTATTTGAAATTTTAGAGTTAGATATCTAAACTCGCTATCGCAATCAAATAGGTTTTTTTCCATTTAGTTTATGTTAGCAGTTTGCATCACTAACAAACCGACGTCTGCAATTTTATAATAAGTGGAACGTGTTCTAAAATTAAAGTGAATTTTCAAACAAAGTCGGCTTAAACAGAGAAACACGAATCGCGCTCTTCTAATTTTCTGTGAATACCTCTAATGTGTAATATATTTATCTCTTAAAAATAGTACCTAATAGAAAAGATCTTTTAAAAATAAATGTGAAAGCAATAATAAGAATATACTTAGTCTGGCCATAAATACTGTTACACTTAATTATAAAAAAATATTACATTTGAATTTCGAATCTGTCATTTTTATACGATTGTTCATTGTGTTTTCTCATTTTGGCGCCAATACATTGTAAAATATTTTGCGATATTAAAATGGTGTGGGGTGATAAAGAGAACCGAATCGCTGTGATAGCATTACACAAAGTAGGTATGGAGCCAAATGCAATTTTTAAAACTCTCCATACACTTGGTATTAGTAAAATGTTTGTGTACCGGGCTATTAATAGGTACAATGAGACCTCCTCTGTTTGTGACAGAAAAAGATCTGGCCGTCCACGTAGTGTTCGTACGAAAAAGGTGGTCAAAGCAGTAAGGGAAAGAATTCGAAGAAATCCTGTCCGAAAGCAAAAGATTTTATCTCGGGAAATGAAGATAGCACCTAGAACCATGTCGCGTATTTTAAAAGATGACTTAGGACTTGCAGCCTATAAGAGACGCACTGGCCATTTCTTAACTGATAATTTAAAGAAGAATAGGGTGGTAAAATCGAAACAACTACTGAAGCGGTACGCAAAGGGAGGTCACAGAAAAATTTTGTTTACGGATGAGAAAATTTTTACAATTGAGCAACATTTTAACAAACAAAATGACCGTATTTATGCTCAAAGCTCTAAGGAAGCTTCCCAATTAGTCGACAGAGTGCAACGTGGACATTATCCGACTTCAGTGATGGTTTGGTGGGGTGTTAGCTATGAAGGAGTGACTGAGCCATATTTTTGTGAAAAAGGTATCAAAACATCGGCACAAGTGTATCAAGATACCATTCTTGAGAAGGTAGTTAAGCCCCTTAACATCACCATGTTCAATAACCAAGTATGGTCCTTCCAGCAAGACTCGGCGCCGGGTCATAAAGCTCGGTCCACGCAGTCTTGGTTGGAATCGAACGTTTCGGACTTCATCAGAGCTGAAGACTGGCCGTCGTCTAGTCCCGATCTTAATCCGCTGGATTATGATTTGTGGTCAGTTTTAGAGAGTACAGCTTGCTCTAAACGCCATGATAATTTGGAGTCCCTAAAACAATCTATACGATTGGCAGTGAAGAATTTTCCCATGGAAAGAGTGCGTGCTTCTATTGATAACTGGCCTCATCGTTTAAAGGACTGTATTGCAGCCAATGGAGACCACTTCGAATAAGCTTTTTATATTTTTAATTGTTTTATATTTATGTATTAAACTGACACACTGTAAAAGTAATAAATGTTATTTGCAGTTAACAATTTTCTTTTTTCTTTATTACAATATTTATGGCAAGACTAGGTAAATTCATCACTCTGTTTGACTAGAGTATTTAAAAATGTTTTTTTTGGTGAAAATAATTTAAAATTCTCGCTTTGATTAATGACATTCTTAGTTTTCTGTTGCCATGTTCCTTAGTGAACTATACCGTTCGCGACCTTATAATTAGTACAGTGAGTATTTTAGAGTATGAGCCAACTATTATAGTTTGAAACTTTTATATTTTTGTGCCATAACTACCTGCCAAAACATGATTTCACCTTTTATTAAAAACTTTGTGTTCTCCTGGCCCACAATACCTGTCCATCTTCGCAAATTCAGAAGTCACAGACGTAACAGAGGTGCACAGTAATTCAACAAAAAAAGGACAAAACGAATTGCTGTTGATAGTTGAGAAGATCCCTCGTTTCAATACAATATTAGAAGCCACAAATAAAGGCGCAAACAAAGTTTTGTGTCGGTACTACCTACTGGTTTAGTGTTGCCTAGTAAGTTGTTACGGGTAGTTGGAGCCCTATAAAGTCCGATAATGTCTTTCTACAGAATTTCAAAGTCGCTTAGTACTTGAGTTATAGCAGTCACTCTGGCTTTTTTAACAAAAAATATAATGTATGATAGTTATTCGTGAACATATTTTTAACATAATATTATAAATAATTAGTTTGTATGTAAAGTAGGAAGTTAATATATAGAAGGATAATTGTGCTCCAGGAAAACTTTAACAGAATAGGTACCTACTGGACTTGATATCAGACTTCTCATTCCACAAATGTACGTACTGCACACATACATATTAATTCGATGTTATTAGATGCTTTAGTGCTATAGGGTGGGCATAGAATTCGTTAACATTTGAATCTAACAACCCGCGCAAACATGTTACGGGCGTTCTTGGAATCGATGCCACTGGAATTTGTTGGCTACAATCGTAACACATGGTTTCAACAAGCTGTAGCCACTTGTCACACATCCAATGAGTCCCTGCTGGTGGTAAAAACATGTTTCCGGCAAAGCTGATTTCCAGACGAGGTGACATTACATGGCCATCCAGAAGACCAGATCTATCCCTAGCAGACTTCTTTTTATGGGCTTATTTAAAGAATCGTGTCCGAAACCAAATCCACTATGTCAATTAAAAGAAAAAATCAGCAAAGAGATGTTGGCAATTCCATGATCTCTTTGCCGACGAGTATTCGAATATTTCGGTGCTCGCTTAGAGAAGTGCAAATATCGAAACGGTGGTCGTTTAAACGATGTAATTTTTATAAATAAATTGCAATTAATTAGCTTTCTCGTAAATAAACAATTTTTTAAAATATATCAAATGTTTTTTACGATTTTTCAGACGTTAACTAATTCATGGCCCACCCATATATATACAAATGTGATCATACCTACCTAAGTTTTCTACCAAGGAGCAGTAAAATTTAGTAATATATTTTTTTCAAGACTGCTTCCTTACTCATACATTTCTTGAAATGTGCTATCATATTGATAAATCAGAACATATGATCGTGCTTATCACCTGATTATTGTCCTGAGTAGGAATTGAACCCGCAACATCCGGCTTCGCAGTTAAGGTCAACCAATAGATCAACAGGCGCAGAGGCAGGCAAAAGGTATTAGCACTATCTTATTTTCTGGTATCGCTCGGATTAAGTGAGATTTCTTCAGACAATCTTCAATTGAGCTTTTTTCTAAACTGTGCTTAAGCTTCATTTTATTTAGAAAAATAATATAAATGTATTTATATATATTTATGTATTCTGTACCACTGACAATTAAGAATCATGCCAAAATGATAACGTAATTGATCACTACATCGACCAGTCAGATTTTCATTTTTCATGAAATGGTCGGTCATACGATATGAACACGAATGGCTACTTCGTACTATGAACAAAAATTATAAACCAGTTAATCAATCAATTAGTTTATTTAGATAGCAAGTATAGACAAGGATGTATGTGGCACGATGGACCGACGACTTGAAGAAGGTGGCTGGCAGCGGATGGATGCGAATTGCCCAAGACTTGGATGATTGGCGCTCCTTGGGGGTTACCTTCGTTCAGCAGTGGACGGCGTCAGGTTGATTTGATGGACAAGGTAGGGCCAATACATATTAGAGCTTGCCATGTTCTATCACATAGGTTGGTATTTAAATTGTAAAATTAACGAGGTAATGCACATTAAAATCATGCAGAAAATGCCATTAAACCATAAGCGTAAATAATTAAATGTCCTTCAATTATGAATAAATTATGAAACTTCAATAATGACGGTTAGTAAATTATAGCAATTCAAATCACAAATTATCTTTCAGGCATCCACAGTATATTTAATAATAGCTTTAGCACACGGCTCCGCATGCGTGTATGTCGGTTATTGCGGTAAATAGTAACCAAGTCCTTTCTAAAGAATTGAAGTGTCTCCATGCCAAAGTTTATTGAAATCGGTCCAGCGGTTTAGCTGTGAAAGCATAATAGACAAATATAGTTGCTTTCACATATATACTAGTCCACCCTCTCGCCGTGCGCTTTAAGTTAATCTTATACCTTAAATAATTTGTCGAAATTACTTAGTGTAAAGTACAAAGTTCATCTACATAAAATATTGAAAATGGTAAATGTATATAAATTTTGATAAAAAAAATATTGTAAAAGAAGTACCAATCCTATTTAATTGTGTTTATAGTTCATTATTTTGACTGACTTTCATATAAAAGGCATATATATATACATATTCTAAATATATTTGCACACGTGCACCTTTAAAAAGAACTATTTAAACTATTTAAGACAAACAATCTCTTGATATTGTATTGTTGTATAACTCCAACGGTGTAGGCAGCGCACGTCAAGGTAGTTCTCAAATGACCGGCATTTTACGGACTTACTTAATACATATCGTTGTATTATGGCCAAATTATACAAAATTGTAGTTATTTGTAGACTATGTGTTATTCTGATTAGGACCTTGAATAAGTTCTTGCTGTTTTTTGCTTAAAAATAATTTGTCTAAAATTTAAGGCTTACAATCACTTTACTCAAAGTATTGTCCATCATTAGAAACCACTTTCGCCCATCTTTCTGGTAGTAATTAAATTCTCCTGTAAAAAAAATGATTCATCTTTTGAGTCAATTCACAAATTCATCCCTTTTTCGGTTTCTTCTAAAGAATGGAAGCAATGCTCGCTCAAACCACGTGCCATCGACCGAAACGAGTGATAATCGGAGAGGGCTATGTCCGGTGGATACGTCAGGTGGGGTATGACTTTCCATTAAAGCGTTTCAAGGTAAGTTTTGACTGGTTTTGTCACATGTAACCGAGTGTTGTCATGTTACAGAATCACTTTATCGTGTCTCGGCTCGTATAGTAGCCCCTTTTCTTTTAGAGCTCGACTCAAACGCATCAATTGAAGTCAATAGTGAGCTCCTGTGATAGTGTCCTAAGTTTAAGCAGCTCACAATGTATTAAGTTTTGGGGACGATGTTGATGCGTGACCAGCCACTGATTCTACTTTTCATCTCCAGTGATAATACGGTGCAGAAAACCTTTTCTTTTCTGCCGTTGAAGCAGTAATTCACACATGAGAAAACGTTGTTCAGTTTCTCGGCTTCAACTCATACGGCACCTATTGTATTAGCTTTTGGATCATTCTTAATGATTTTAAACGTTTTGAAACTGTTGAAGCATCTACATGCAATGTTTTGCCGAGCTCTATTTGGATTACTATGGATCTTGACCAAGCAATGCCTTTAATTCTGCATCTTCAAGCTTTGTCGGTGATCCAGAACGATCTGAACCTTCAAGGTCAAAGTTATTATTTTTAAAGCGCCTAAGCCTGTCTCTGCATGTTGTATTCGACAGAGCATTGTCACTAAAATGTTTCCACAAGAATTCTGCGTGCTTCAGCTGCAGATTTCTTTTGTATAGCTGTTCAATAAAATACCCAGCAAAAACAATATATTTAACAAAAGTAGACATTTTCACAATAGGTAAGGAAATATGCGGTTGACACGTGGTAAACTACATCTCCTAGAATTTAAGGTTACATATAGCGCTACTTAGCTGATCTGTTACCGAACAAAATTTCAAACATACAATGCCGCTACGCTATATATATTTTTTTCTATATGAAGAGCCTGCCAAAGTGATTCTACTCTGCCTGATGTAAAGTATAATTAGAATCCAAAGAGTTGTGGTTACCATACTCATTGTAAATGTAGACAATGCAGTGTGGTGACCCACACTATGGCAGCCTAGTGAGATGCTCTTTCACGCCACGCTTGGGGACGTAATAGGCATGACAGTCATCGTGGCAGTGTGAGGCTCACATAGTTATCACGATAACTGTCACCCCTGCATAAATGGGCCTCCG
The DNA here is from genome assembly GCA_949316085.1 of Hypercompe scribonia. Classification (NCBI taxonomy): domain Eukaryota; kingdom Metazoa; phylum Arthropoda; class Insecta; order Lepidoptera; family Erebidae; genus Hypercompe; species Hypercompe scribonia. The sequence continues at coordinate 10,419,295 of OX438989.1, read as the reverse complement.
GTCTCGCACTCACCAACAAAACACGACAGCATGGATTCAAGGTCCTATTATAAACATATACGTTCGTCCTATTATAAATAAGTAAATTTCATGTAAATCCGCCCAGTAGTGCATACACACGTAGTATAGAAAATTGGATAGGATGCTTTTGTTAGTCATAAGTAAGCCTACCTATAACCTTCGCTGTTGAATACTTTTGTAACTTCAAGGTGCTGTACATGTTTTGATAATTTATTGTAGAGGTTTTGGTAATTTATTTTATTTCACATTAAGGCTGCTTTTATCCCGTGGTTGTCGTAAGAACCGACTAAGAAAGTAAACCACTGGACATTCAAGAGTGGTGGTCGCCATATTCATTGCGAATGCAAACAATGCAGTATGGCGACCCACGTTATGGCGGCCTAGCGTTTAGCGTCGGATAGCCCATTGGAGAAGGCTACAGACTATCTTTATGCCCTACATCGTGCTACGACCGATAGAAGTCGAGTTTTAACGAAACATGTAGTAAAAACGGGGAATAAATCTTCCTTTTAGAAGACGCAAGCACTTCAGTGAAAATTCAAATATTGAAGTTCCTTTAAATAATATGTAAGTAGTAGATAGATTTAGTAGTCCAGTGAGACTACCACTTCGATTAATATCTTAAGATTTCACGCGCTAGAAACGTAGACAGATAAGAAGGAGAATGCAATACTACATAGATATGTTATTTGATCTCGTTTTCTCGGAAATATGAAGTTATAATCCCTATTTAATATTTATTACATAAATCATGTGACAATTTCCATTGCAGTAAACATTATACTTACAGAGTTATATTTTGAAGAAATTTATAGGTAATTACGATATGTTCTTATCACGATAAAATATTGATAGGCTTGTGATAAGTTGTTAAGGTTATGCAACTGGAACACTCTGATAAATAGTTTGTAATAATATGATCTTCTAGAATAATTAGTCACGTACATTGATATTTTTTTTCATAATGTAAGTAGGTGTAGTTTTGTCACCATTTTTAACATCAAACAGATAACCTAATCATTTAGTTTATAATGTAAGAGTAGCAAGGATGTCTAGAGCTGTTATGGAGTTACTTTTGTGTATATTTATATTAGAAGTTTTTTATCTGAATGCTCTACGTTAACTGATTCAATATGTTTTTAATGTTATTTCTTAGTAACAGCTATTTGCCGGTACTATCTGAATAAGTCACGCGACCTCATTGTTTTAGGTGTGGCTAAGTCTAACTTTAGTCAGCATTTTGAGTAAAATTGACTACAAAATGCAACTTTCACACTGTATGACCACCATTTTGGCGTTGGAATAAATATTAGTTAATCTTACACCCCGTCTGTTGTTTTAATCGTGCTGTTTAACGGTAAATATCTATCTTTCCAAGTTGTATTCATATTTATCTGTAAAAAAGTCAGTTAAAGGTGCAGTTGATAACTGTCGTAGGTACAATAAACGGTGATATACTGCCAATTTAACTTGTTTGTCACTTTTGTGTACTTTTGGAAGGCGATTATTACGAGAGTAGGAACATAGTTAAAGTTTACACACAATGTGTAACCAACATAATCCTCGTTGAATATAACAAATTGTATAAAATATATTGTAAGATTTACAAGGTTATTAATATTTTCCTGTAGGTATTATAGAAGTGGGAAGTTTCCCAATTATTAATCGTTGTTATTCGTTTCGTGTTGTAATAATATATTCGAAAAATAGGTTTAAAATTAATGTTTAAACGAGTAATGTATATGCTATGATTTTTTCTTGGCAAGAAAGAGCACATAGAACCGTCGATCCTGCGCTTGTTCTCACGGTCGTATTGCATAACCGTCCCATCGGATTGTGAGTCAATAGTATGAACGTGATGCATTTTAGTTTATACAACTTTGTGGTGAAAAAAAAAATTTGTTATAACAGTATTATTTGCTAAAGATGTAGGCGGGTATAGTAACGTGAACTGTATCATTAAAATTTAAAACAGAAAGTATGGTGTCAAGGACTTTGACCATATGAAAGTGATTTAATAACAAGTAAGAATTCATAAACAAAAAACTATAAGAGCTTAGCTTTAAAAGAGGATCCAGTTAAGTTATAACCACCTCAGAAATCTCTCAGACTGCAGACTGATTCTAAAGTAGTCTCCTGTACTATGGTAATCAGACCGCTGATAAACATACTTACAAATTCAATTATATATGTATGTTTATAAATAAATAAATATTTAGGACATTTAACACATGTCATCTAGTTTCAAACTAAGCAGAGCTTGTGCTATGATAACTAGACTGACTGATAGAAGTTATATACTTTTTTTGTATATACACATATATTATACATAGAAAACACACACACTTCGAAACAAATATTTACAAAACATACAAACATTTGGTCCGACCCGGGAATCAAATCTGAGATCTCAAGCACAACAGTCGCACTCACTACCGCTGCGCCACCGAGGCAGTAAAAGAAATACACTGGACCCTCGGTAATCCGGCCCCTGTCTAATCTGGACCCCCTGTAATCCGACATCAATCAAATAATTTTCGTTAATGTAGATCGTGCATGATTGAAAAGGTTACAACTTGTGCTCGACGCGTAGGTATTGTTTCAATTTCGATTGCTTAGTTTGAATTTGACTACGTGTGATAGCAGTGCAGCTTAGCGTTTATTCATTTTGCATTACGTATACATACCTAGTAATGTCGTGACAAGCCCAGAAGACAACACATATAATTTTATCATTTGTCTGTATATTGTCGGATTACAAGGTACATTTTTGTAGAAAAATCCAGTCTATAGGGGGTCTTGGGCAGTACTCTATAATCCGACAAATTCAATAGTCCGACACTGCCCTGCAAAACGTTTGTCGAATTACCGGGGGTCCACTGTAATCATCATGAAACAAATATTTATCACGAATAGTAACTGAACCTACGATTCTGGCATAAAGTGGCATAGTAGGCAGGTCAGTCTCTGACCACTAAACCAACAGTGAGTTCAGTTTATTTTTTTAAATTTGTTAAAAAATGTATTCTCAACATTTTTACAAATATTTGATTTTACTCAAACTGTATAAAATCAATATTAAGGTACAAAAAAAAACAACAATTTCTTTACATTTTATTTTAATATAACTTTGTCATAGTGTTAATAAATAAAGTGCTTAATTTATTTTTAAGCATGACTCCCGCCACTAATGCAATTATATGTCAGGCTAGATAAAACTGCACTATCTCCAATATTATCTTTGGATAATATTGTCAAACACGTAACACGGTAACATACAATACATAATCGATCTTAATATTTTGAGTTTAATTTATATCATTATAGAAACTCATTGGAATGATAATTTTTGAAGTTTTAAGTTAAAGTTTTTGTCACTTCCACTTTAACACAAACAAGTAACGCATACACTCACTGTATTTTTATTTATGGTTAATAATGTAATAAAGCAGCTATAATATGAATGACGTGGCCCTAGCAACAATTGTTAACGCATAATAGTAAATACAAATAAAATTGTTCAAGGATACGCGTGAATAAGTTTTTTTCTATAACATTTTTAAAACTTACATTTTTATTACATATTTAAGTCTGTTCCGTTCAGTCAATGGGCGGCCGAGCTGTTTCAATCACAAAAATGTCGGATTTCAAGACTGTCTCATTTCTTAATTTATAATTTATTTTGTAAACATAAACATTCATCCATAAAAGAGATTAAATATAGAGAGACAATATTGAACATTTTTATATTGACTTGCAGCTTCTTCGGTGTTCGTTAACGATTCAATCTCGTGTTAATAGTTTAGGATCAATCGCAAAAGACAGATATCTCTATCATTTATCATCTATAATGATTCTTTTTCTTAAAAAAAGTAGTTTCTTTCGCCAAACCAAAGCTGAAACCTACAGCTCTGTATCTAACCAATATTGGTTGATAAAATGAATATATTAGACGTGACACTGTCACAAACTCGTGTCCATAAATAATTACGATTTAGACAATATTTCTTTCATAGCCAGATCAATTTTCAACTGTATGCACGCCACTCTCTCCTGGAATATTTGGTTAATCAAATTTAATCTTTTCTGTTCGAGTAATGCATTCTCTTTTATTAACTTTTGTCTCAGCTCCTGCTCGTCTTGCGAATTGCTCTCTTTGCTGTCTTTGGTACACTGACTACCTTCTTGTTTATTTTTCAAAGCAATTGCGCTCCTAAGTTTGACGATCTCAAACTGCTCTGAATTAATTTTAGCTTGTAATAGTGACTTTAGTTGTAAATATTCAGCATTTTCCAATTCAAGTCTTAACACTTTTAATTCTTTCTCTGTAAGTTTAGGTTTTTCTTTGATAGATTCTGCGGGAGGGATTTCTTGTTCTGTTGAAACTTCTTTATCGGGTTTAAAATTATCGAAATTATCTTCGAACTCGGCTTCAAATGTAGGATCGTTCGGCGATTCTTTTATTTCTTGGTTTGTGAATGGTTCGTTTGGTGTTTTAGCATCTGTGTCCTGTGGTGTGGTGGACTTTGGCTGTGGCTGTGGTTGCGATTGTGACAGTCTTCTGGTCGGTTCCTCGTCCGGTTGTTTCTCGTCTATAGATATTTGCTGTTGTTGTAAAGAGTGAGGTTCCACGGATTTCTGGACGGAGCGGAGTTTTCTCTGCAAATTAGAGTTAAATTTTGTAAATCGAAACTAGTTTTTATTGTTTACGTATACATAATTTTTATTTCTAACAATATTATTACAGACTAATGCAATATAATGTTGTAGTTATATTATTCCTAAATTATAATACAAACTAATTAAATCTCATCAACAGCTTTTGACAGTCCACTACTGGAATGCCTCTCCTTGGAAAGGAGGTTTTGACCAACTATACCACAGGTCCAGATGGTTCGTTATAGGGTTTCAAATTTTCCTACTCTTTACAGTGACGTTATCCTGCGTAATTTGCTCCCTTTATCGCCTCGTATGACGTATAGGTGATGTGAAACTCTGTATTCGGAATCCGTCACCATACGGCAAATTAAAATTGTGAGTAAGAAATTTTGTAAAGTGAAATTGTGAATTCACTCGGTGTACAATGAAACACATCACCTCAAATATTTTTATTATTATCAATATTGCATCAAACATGTACGTACATAAAATACATATATTATAATATATGTGATAAATTGGTTGCAAGGCGGGCGCCGCTTACTTGATGTGATCAAAATGAGAATGTTATTTACAACTTGCCAAAAAACCTACTGTACACAGCTTCTGGAGTCCATACCGAGACAAGCTACCATAATTAATTAACCACAGTAAAGTTTTCACTTTCTATTTGAAACGAGTCAGTCTTGTTATGTCATGGCAATTATTTATGAATCCGTGATATAACTGATCGGATGTAATTTCGACATTTTGTCGATCTCTAATATTTGGTTAATTACTTTGCAGTAATAAGGTAATTGGTAAATTTATTTTCGTTATGTAACTAAATAGTAAGTTCACAATTAGTAATAAATAAGGTTTCGAACTGTAAGAAGTTTAATAGACAATTTTTTTTAAATAGTATTTTAGAGGTTTTAATATCATTTTTAATTTAGAAGAGAAGAAATACTTGACACAATACTTATGCCACCCGTCCCGCCAACGAGGTATAGTACGGTAAAACCTCCGTTCGGATGTCCAGCAAGTGGACTGCTAAATGTTATTGAAAATGACGATTTTTAATTTAGTACATTTGCTTGCCATTATCCTAATTCTATCTGGAGTCGTCGTAATATGTAACATCGTAGAGTTCCACTATAGTCCTTAAAATAAGCTTGATCTCTGTGACAGTTAGTCACTAGTGTCATTTTAGAACTCACGAGGTATATTTTCGGTGTTTTTTTTATATATAATGTATTGCACTTCATTTGTGATAAAACTGCACGTAAAGAATGAAAATATAAGTGATACAAAATAATATTGTTTGTTCAAAGTTACTTCGTTGGTTTCGTAGGCATCTGTCACAGAGATCAAGCTATATTTTAAGAACCGTAGGTCTGACTATTATCAACTCGCATTGGTCCACAATCGAGTTCAAGCAGGACAAAATTATTTACCAGACCCCAACTTTACTCACTCGTTAAAAAGCAGCAAATAATTGCTAACACCGGTTTTCCGCGAGAACTCATGACCGTTGCGGTCGAGCACGGTAAGTTGGACTGACTTTATTGGAATTTCGTACAACTCAAAAAATATATTAAAAGAGACCTCATCTTAAAGATCCACAGATTATCTTAGGATCTTTTGTACTAAACTCTATGGAAGCAACTGTTAAAAAGTAAACCAGTTTATTAAAGAGGAGTTAACATAGAACAAACTATCCAGTTAGGTAGGTCCAACTTCGAAAAGAGGTCAATCGTTGAATCCAGGTAGGTTGGGTAGCGTTCGGGAAGCTACGTAACGTTTTCTCGTCACAAATACTACAGTGTCTCAGTACAAAAGTCTTTGACCAGTGTGTTGCCGGTGATGACTTACGGTACAGAGACGTGGTCGCTCAAGTCACCCAAAGAGCAATGGAGAAGGCAATACTCGGAGTTTCTTTGCGCAATCGCATTAGGAATGAGGAGATCTGTAGACGAACCAAGGTCACCGATATTGCCAGTAAAATTGGTAAACTTAAGTGGCTGTAGGCGGGGTACATTACACGCAGAAACGATGGCCGATGTGGCCATAAAGATCTGGAGTGGCGATTGCGTACTGGGAAACGCAGCGTTCTTAGGCCCCCCACAAGCTGGTCCGACGACCTGGTGAAGGTCGCGGGAAGTTGCTGGATGGCACGGGACCGGTTGTTGTGCAAAACTTTGGGGGAGGCCTGTGCCCAGCAGTAGACGTCTTTTGGCTGAGATGAATGAATGAATGAAATATATAATTTTTATGGCAGTAAAATGCTTTCTGGTATTTTTAATTTTAAATAGGTCTTACGACGTGGAGTTTGATTCAAATAGTATTTATATATACCTTATATTTATTTGTATTTATTCTTTATGGTACACACTAAACAGATAAATATATAAGGTACAAGGAAAAGTCATGTACAAAGGTGAACTTAGCTCAAAATTGAGTTTTTTCAGCAAACACTCAGTGAATAGAGCAAACATGCATGCTTGGAAATCAATCAATTTCGGCTACGACGTTCACTCTCAACGGAGACCAACCAAGTACGCAAGAGATAGTATAGTCCACAAGTGTATGGGTAAACACAGGTACACTCTCTGTCCCCTCACTCTCACAATCTGATGCGACGGCTATTTGACACGACCTGGTAGGCATCAGGTGCAGGAGCGACGTCTTTACGTTCTCTCCGAGGCCTGCGAGTTTAGATCACAACTTACAAACTCCAGGCTGTTACTAAGCATTTCTATCATCAGAAAAACTCAATAATACTTTTTGGCCCGACTCAGGAATTGAACCCAAGACTGGCAGTGCATACACTAACCGCTAGACAAAAATATATAGTGCATATTAACACACACAGACAATATTACATCATAAAAGAAATAAATACCTACATAAAAACATACAGCCATACATATATACATATGATATACAAAGGTTCTGGTTATCGTAGGGGCAGGCAATAATAATTCCACCCTCCTTCCTTGAATACCAACCTTAAGTTGTGTGACGATCCTCTGTGCTTCCCAAAGCTGTTGGTCTCTGGCGGGCGTGATGAAGCCAGCATGCATTTCAGCGTGTATCTGGTTTAGCAGCGACTCTTGTTTGCGTAGTTCTAAGCTAATAGCTTGAGCCGAGTCTGGGAAATCGGCTGGAATTGACGCTAGGGGCGGTACGTATCTGTAACAAAGATGTCGTCATGGTTTAAAAATGTTTAATTATATTATGAATAATATAATCAAAAATAATCAATTAAATTAAATATTTATATTATGACGTAGCGGTAACGAAAGCGGCTGCTGTGCTCGAGGGCTCGGGTTCGATTCCCGGGACGGATCAAATGTTTGTATGATCTGCAAATATTTCTTTCGGGGTTTGGGTGTTTTCTATGTGTAATATTTATGTATTTACCAAAAAAAGCATATAAGTATTCTATCATTCAATCTAGTTATCATAGTACAAGCACTGCTTAGTTTAAAACTAGATGACGTTGTGTGTTAAAGGCCCAAACATATTTATTTATTTGTTTATTTATTTAATTAGCTAGTGAAAAATTAAAATCTAAGTTTGTGTAAAAACAATTAATATAAACTTTTGCTGTATTTTTCTTCTTAATAAAGTAAACTTCAATATGGTTATATCATAGACTATTTTATTTCAAGCCTATGTCTAAATAAAAACGAAATTTCTGAAAATGTTATACCCTTTAATCTTCTATGCCAAACTTGATGCGGTATACTTTTTGAAAACACAAACCAGGCATATTTTTAAAAGAAACAAGGAAGAGAACGTGACTATTTAGAGCGAGCAGCGTGCTGATGTCGAACCCGATCACGTAAATCGGTATAATTCCTGTCGTCTAAGAACTATCTTGACGTGCACTGCCTAAACCGTTTGAATTACACGAGAGTGATATACAGCACGACTATTCTGACATCTACTTTTTATGGGGAAGCCAGTATATTCTAAATAGTCAGCTAACACAATTAAATTGGATATTTTTTTTTCCAAAGTACATTTTAGATTATCAATATTGTTTTCATAATGTATATATTTTTCGCTTTCATTATTTAGTGTAGTTAGACTTAGTGAGACTTTTATATTTTACACCAATTTTTTGACCAATAGTTTAATAGTCATCACGATAAGATTGACCTGGTGCGCCAATAAACGTCTGCATGCATTGTTTATAATATAAATATGGATGCATAAGTAACAGTTTAATAGCTAAACTGCTGCACCGTTTTTAACGAATTTTGATTAGGCGATATTTGTTTGTTTAGGAAGGGCATATGTTAGTAATGTAAAGTGGGCACAACTGCAGGCAAAGTTAGTATATACATATATATATTTTATAACTACTTACTTAGAGAGATGGACATCGTGGAAGAGTTTTTCAGCTTTACTAATGAAATATGTGAGTAGATTCAAAGACATGTTCAGTGCAGGTCCCATGGTGGTCGCTATTGTTTGTATGTTTACATGATTAATCTGTAATTAAAAAAAAAGGTTATATACATTATTATGAAAAGTCAGAATAAACGTATATTGTTGATGATAGCTCTTGTTTTTTTGTGTACTACTAAAATAATTAACACAAATGTTATTATTTCACTATTTATATACCTATATAATAATAGCTTCATATACTTCACACACTGCCGTCTGATCCCAAACTACTTAGAGCCCGTGCTATGACGATCATACTGCTGATAAGTATATATTTCTAAATATATACATGTTATGAATAAATACACTCAGATACAGAACAAATGATCGTGGTTATCACAGTATGCCACTAGTTGGCGCCACTTTCACTTTACTGTGCGACGTAAATTGTTAATAAAGTTTGTGGACAGTCCCTAACCTAACAATTTTCAGCGTTTTATTTTTTCCTCAAGCAACTTATGGTTTTCTACTTTTTTCAAGCACATGAGGACTACATAACATTCGGGCATTTCGGCTAGAGGCAGATGATATTTTTTGTATTTATATATTTTTTAAAAATCCAAGCAAGAAAATGTAGGCTGCTTTCAGAAGTGTCAGACATGTCAGAGCTGTCACCTAGTAAACGTCATTTTAGAAAACCTTCACTGTGACGCCTGGGTGAATTTTTTTTAATATTTATCTCCATACTACTCAGTTTTATTGCACTTTTATGAGCAGTCTGATTACCATAACAAAGATTTTGCCTAATTTAGATTAGCCACGTATGATGTATGTCCTAGTATTGGTTTCGTTGTACATTTTATTTTTCCTATCCATGTGATGAAGGATTAAGAATACGGCGTGTCACCACCCTATTCATCCTATGGGTGTCGTACTACTAAGAGACGTCTAGACTACGTCGACTAAGAGAGCACAAGGACACCAGGACTATAAAGAGAAGGAAAACTTGAACAAAACAAACATTTCTGACTAGCGTTGCATAATAAGACAAAGCACCTTTCTAAGAACTGGACTGTTATAAGCTATTATCTCTCCAGTCGAGTCGGATAACCATCCCATCACACTTTGAGACTGGGGGAACAGAGAGTGCACCTGTCTTTGCGCACAAATTTGTCCACCTGTTCAGTCCACAGTTGGTCACCGTTGTGACTGACCGCCGCAGCCATATGTCGTAGGAGTACAGTGACAATGATTTTACTGTTAACAAATTGTTATCATACCTGTTCATTGGCAACGACGCTCTCAAAGTGTCTCATAAGCCACCCCAACATGCTGTAGTTGGCTGCCGGCAGTTTGGCAATGAGCGTTAACATTGTCGTTTCGCGTTGTGGCTCCGCGATCGCCGTCGCTTGTTCGAACTGACCATGTAACTCTTGCGTCAGAATAGAGTCTGGCAGTTCGCTGAAAACAATCGTTATTATTAAGAGTCAGAAAAATGTATAAAACATAAGAGTATACCCAGTGTTAGTATATATATTCAATTAAAAATATGGTACGTATGTTTACCACTTTAGAGATACCATTATAACATATCTACATAGCCCCTAGAACAGTTTCGAATGTATGTTCAAACCAGGAGCTATAACGCCTTAAGACTAAAGGTATTGGTCTATTTTTAATTGCTTTTTTTGTAAGTTGTCTTAATCTGACTGACTTGATTGTGACTGTATTGGAACTAGTCCGTAAATCGTCACATTATTTCTAATTATAAAGGATTTTTGAGTCGGTGTATTTTATGTTTCTGAAATTGAGCAACTTTTACTCGATAATATCGATTCAGTTTAAGTGAGTGAAGTAAAGAGAACCAACATTTCCAAGAATTGGATATTTATTTGACAAGTAATTTGGAATCTTGTCATTTTAACATTATATGGACTACAAAGTATACATACGTTCAGCAATAAGATAGTTTATCAAGCAGTAGTATCAGATTGGGGCAGTAATGGTTAACAAACAATGTTAACTTTTAAACTATTGCAATTCATAATAAGTATATAACATTAATATTTACGCAGTCGTGAAATCGGCATGTGACCATTGGTCGATGCAGACATTAGATAATTCCAAGGTATGTGATGATAATGTCTTCCTAGGTAGGCCCACGGCGGCCAGGTTCAACGGAGACCAAATAACTATGCAGGAGATATTATTGTGCACATGCGTGTGCGCAATCACAGGTGCACTCTCTGTTCCCTATTCCATAATTCGATGGTACGGTTATCCGACACGATGGGGAGGAGATAAGGTGCACGACCGACGGCTTTCCGTGCTTTCCGAGGCATGGTATGTACTTAATATCTGTCGTGAGGGTGTGTGTTAATGCCCGTTTCTATACAAATGTTTCTTACCTAATAAAGTTTTTAAGCATAGCACAGGCCACAGGAACATCCCAATGATAAGGGAAGGTAGGACCTCTATCTGTAAACAGTTTCTTCAGTTGTTGCAACTTTATCTTGTCGGGTTCCGAACGATATATTTGGGTCGATTTTATACCATTAGCCTGTAAATAATATTTACGATATTTAATGTTAATTTAAAAACAAACATTTTAACAAAAAACAATTCGACTTCAAATATAAAAAAAAATTATAACAGATATGCACCAAAAACTTAAAAATAAATACATATTCTTGTCTACAATTATTTTTATTGTCAATGGAAAGAGTTACATAAATTCATAGACATGCTGTTGACATTTACAAACTTGTTAATGTCAACAGGTGCATATTTGTATGTGCACACACACATACATTTACACCATTACAGCCAATTTTACACTTAATACGGTTCTAAACTAAAATTGATGAGTATCATTATTTTTATGGTTGAGGACATACGGTACATTGACAATAATAGTTAGTAACGATTTAAAACAAAAGTTTTTCACACAATAACTAATGCTCTCCTTTGTGCCAAGATAACAAATATGTTGCATGTTGGCTTTTCAAGTAAAATTTACAACAGATTGGTTTAACTAATTATCTCGATGGGCTTGTTGACCTAGTTTTTATTGAAGCTGACTGCTATGTCAAAGGTCGTAGGTTCAATTCTCATTCAAGACAGATAGTTGTGTAATGAGTATGACATTGCTTTTGGGTGCAGTTTATCTATAATATATATATATATTTATATATGTGGATTTATCAGCAGTCTGGTTACTGCAGTACAGCTTTTGCCTTGTTTGGAATCAGACCGAAGTTTGTGAGATGTGCGAGAAGTTTAAAAACATCTCGCTAAAATGGTATAGAGATGAATTTTTGTATTATATTGAAACGTTACTACTATATTGTTCCCCGACCGGAAAATAATTACCAATATTACCAGTAAGTACACCAATGGAAGGAAATGTAGGTACGTATAAAAGTCAGCAAACCGTGACTTTATGCAAGATCTGCATGAAACTGAAAGGCATTAGCGATTAGCAAAGTGACCTTGTAACATTTTCTTTAACCTGTGGTCAGGACAGAATCTAAAATAGGCATGTCCATTCTTAAAGAAACATATACTTGATAACTTATACGTCTAAAAGAAGTGGAAGTACACTAGTTAGATTTATGGCTAAGGAGGGTCTCGTGGCTCAGTGGTAACCGCATAGGTTAACAGATTGCAAAGTTAAGTAATCCCAGCCAGGTCAGGCTACGGATGGGTTGCCATTCTTAATAAATTGAGACTTTTCTAAGCCACGGGGAGCACCTTGCCCTAGGAACACCTTTGGCAATCGTTACGGGTAGTTGGAGCCCTAAAAATTCCAACAACAGTATTTCTTCAGAATTTCGGTTTCGCCTAATACTTAGTTCGTCGAGGTCTGATAGCAGTCATTTCACATTAAAATTCGAAGTTAAGTCGTATTGTAATAGACCTAAGACCGACCTCAACTTACGTTTTCGGAAAAGGCTCAAGAAAGTAGAAAATAAGAATATTTTATTGACAAATGACATACTTACTTGTAAATAATCGATGCTATCTCTAACTACCAGCGGTAGACTGGTATCGTCGTGACATCTCGAACGTTCCACCGACTGTTGAAGCGGGACACCAAATATTGGAAGAGCCACTGAAACAGTATGACAGCCAGATAGAGTATGATCCAGGTTTGATGTTACATATGTATATTCATTCATAAAGCTTTTTGTTTATGACCGAGCGGGTAAACGAGCAAACGTTCCCCCTGATGGAAAGTGACTACCGTCGCCTATGATCACCTGCAATTCAGGAGTTACAATCGTGTTGCTAGCTTTTGAGAAAGGAGTACGCTCTTCGTTGCGTTACTTTTGTGTAAACGAGAATGAAGAATTATTAACGTAAATAAATAATTTTGTTACTATTTTTGTTGTTACTGCTTCCGTTACAGTAACATATCACTCATCAACAGCCTTTATCAGTCAACTGCTAGAAAGGTTTCGGGCTACTATAATACTCTGACCAGTGAGCCACTATAAAGAGTAGAAAAACTTGAAACAAAACCTATGGTTTTGCTGTCTTCTTCTTTGGTCTTTGCGGTGATGTCCTGCGTAATTTGTTCCCTTAATCGCCTCTTACGACACCCGCTTGGTAAATAGAGGTGGTGATTCCGTGTTCTTAATCCACCGCTACACGGTTATAGTAACAATTAACTAAGATTATTCTGTTTTTTTTTCAGTATTTTGTATTTTAATGGCCTATTAAATTAAAAAAAAAACGTACAGATATGTATGTGATACTTTGGTTTTAATATATATACAGATATATCAAAGTGTATGTCTTATGTTGGCATCGAATCAACCTCACAACATTCTACGGCGTAGTAGCTGAAGATATGGTAATTTGAACCTCTACACTGTATAAACAGTCTTGATCTACACTTTTAAGCAACACCTTCAACTATTAAATGTGATTACTGTGCACATTTTATACACATACTGATCACTGATCAGTATACCGAAATGCGATCACAATATTCAATATTGATTATTATATATTGATGTATATACTAGCATCAAGATCTTAAAATTCATTACGAAGTAAAAAATTAGAAAGAATGGTCACATCAAACGTCGTTTGTCTGTCTAAGCCACTTCGACATTCCGGTAATAAGCCGATGTAGGTTAAGTACTGATTTATTCTTCACGTCAGTAATCACATAAATTTAACAAGATGAAACTGCTGGCCATAAATAATTATATCTCCTTCTAGCCTCAATAGACAAGATATTATTTTCAAATGTTGCATTTTTAATCAAACTCTTTTTAAATAAGAAATTATAATTAGAATCAACATTATGTAAACCCACATTTTATGGCACCGAACGTGAGGCAAGCGGATTTTATTAGACATTTAAAGACTGCCTACAAACGCCGTCGTAAATACTTTTATACGAAAAATTATATACAGTATCATGTAAAATTATATAGTACAAGAATAACAAATAGACCAGAAGATCCACGTAGCTACTGAGTATCATATTTTTCGGATATTATTGCAACCAATCTTTATTATTACCAAGATTCTTTAGGTTGGTTACTAGTTCGACCGGTTTTACCCGAATATCAGTTCTTCTACGGAGCAACTGGCATCGGACCATCGCAACCCTGAAGAGGAACCGAATTCAAAATTTAAGGAATTGAACCCAAGACCGTTGATTGGCAGTCGCATACGCTTACCGTTATATTAGCGAGGTAGTCTAAACCTAAAAAAATATAATCCTGCTTATGTGTGTGCTTAAGTCAGTATATTTGTTATAACAATAATAAGTAAAGATGCAATTTCTTGCAATAGGATTAAATTCAGTGCCTGTATTCATATATACATATGTGAATCGTTGGCATTGCGATTTTAACGCCCAAAGTTGTGGGTTATCGCACAGGCAGTACCTATTGTCACACTTTTGGTAATTAGTGAAACCGTTACTGCGTTTTTTTATATTTCTTGTTACTAACTAAAATATAATCTTTTTGCTACATCCGTAGACGAAACTAACGTCTATTATTATTCTACAGAATTAAACAAAAAGAATTATGCAGATTTTTTCCATGAAAAAAAAATTTTTGGTTTTCGTCAATAAGGTATAATTTTGTACGAAACAGTAAGACAAGACACTTTACTGCATAGTATTTTGAAATCATATGCGTACTAATATAATTTACAAACCTAAAAAATCGATTTAGAAAAAATAATTTGGAGCTTACGATTACTAAGTGCAATATTAACTAGATACTTGTAGAGATATTACTTTATTTGCACCATACTCAAACATTACACTCGTACAGCAATAAAACTAACAACAAGTGTGCTAGAATATAGAAAGGGCGGCCTTATTGCTTATACCAATTTCTTTCAGGCAATCTTTGTATGGACTAATTTAATTTTAAGCTGGTACTAGATATACTCGTATACGAGTAAAAGTTCGAGTAACAAACATAAATTTTACTAATTTAATAAATAAATATATTAAATATTCATCAAAAGAAAATAACTAAATTATCACTAATACATACAGTAATAATAAATTCATTTTATACATACGTCAATTTCCCACTATGAGAAACAAACATAGTTTTGAACGTGGTAATAGATTGGGTACTCTAATAGAAATCGGTAAGGCACTCCATAAACGTACAGCTTCTATAGTCAATATGCTTGTATAAATGTCATTATTGAAGTTTTAGATTTCAAATTAACAATATCTTTAATACAAAGGTACGTATTTAAATGTTGCCTTGTAGAGTATTGGATATGGTAATACAATCCTACGTGGTGTTGCGCCTACACCGATGCACGTACTTAATACATTGCCTATCAATCTAAATGTCACTCTGATGAATGGAAACGCATTTTAAATGTTCTTAGCCAGATCCATCATAGGTTTTTTTAATCTTATAAGTATATCTACAGTGTCGTCAGATCCGCAAATTAAAGGCGATAATTACATTTTACATACCTTCAGAGGATTTCTTAAATAATTCCTAAACAACATAATATATATTAAATATATACGAATACATATTACATTGTTCCTTATAAGGTAGGGTTATATATGCAAGTTGTAACTTCTGAGGCAACGGTATGTCCAGGTTAGAGTTGTGTGGGGGACATTTCTACTTCATAGCAAGTTTGAAGGCTCCTTGGACCTTCCTTAATATAGCTGTCAAATCATCGTCTCCCAAATCCATACCAAAATAAGGTCTCCTCCTTATATAGTAAACTACCTCCTTGACAAATTTCATCATCGTAGGTCAAGTAGTTTTCCAACTTCATAATTAATGAATAGATGGGTGAGTTTTTGACGTATATATTATTTATATAACATATGCTGATTAAGATAAGATATATATATACTAATGAAAATATATATAAATCTATATTTAAATATACCACAACAAAAATCTTTCTATCTGTTATTCTTTTTTCTTAATTTAATTTTGCACCTGACAAATTACAGATAACTCATAAAACTCATATTGTTTGTATTATTTAGTTAAAAAATAACTCACCATTTATTGTAAAGTCCAGGTGGAAAGGGTTCATTATCACACACGCAAAAAATATAAAAAAATGCCCCAGCAGGTGCAATATCCTTTACAGACTAACACTTTACAAAGATAGTACGAAAGAATTCTTGTCTACATACATTCTTATCATTCGTCTAAACAAAGAATGTTCTATTTAGCTTACTATATTTGAATACGACAATTTTGGATTTGAAATATGAATAATTATAATACTTTGTAAACATGAATGCCGGTGTATGCGACACGGAAAAAACATTAAATGAGTTTGTAAGTAGAGTAAAGATCGCCTGTTGGTTTAGTTTGTTTTGTCATTGTATTGTATTGTAGTTGCCATTGTATTGTGATGATCGCATCTATACCGAAAAGCTGTATGACATTTGAAACAAAAATTGTATAGATATTTAAATATATATTTATTATTCCGAATGTTATTTATAATACGTTTGCTCTAGTGTTCTTTTTTTAATATTAAAAGATATTACGATGGGTGTTGTTTTCGATGACAGGAAATTGCTGTTCGTAAAAAAATGCCACCACAGAAATTAGGAACACTGTCTTTAGTAACTGTGTCAGTGTCGGTAGTGAGAAGAAACAACCATATTTCTTTGCGAGAAATTTCTTCATGTCTTAATTCAAATACGTATAAATTATTTGATTGAAAGAAAAAAAAAAGATTTTGAAAGAATTGTTAATTAGCACTTTGGAAAGTTAGACGTTTTAAATTTTCATTTATATAATAAGTTTGTTCTAAGCGACACTGCAGCGTATGATGTCACTTGACCTCAACCATGCAGCTTACAGTCATACAAATCCATTGGTGTGCAGTTTACTTTTGTTTATGTCGCGTTTTGTTTGTTACGGGATGAGTAACCGAGAAAATACCAACCCATCTGGCCAGCTCGATATATCATAGCAGGAAAAAAGTCCTTGCTAAGGAGAAGCCTATGTCCAGCAGTGGACTGTTAAAGGTTTTTGTTGATGATGATAATGATGATGACTGAAAAATACGGCAATTTAGTGTTGTCTTTTTGTGTGTTAAAATGAGAACGGTATAAATTTCAATGTTTTTTTCGTGTACCAAACTACAAAGTGATGTTAAGAAAATGAAGGAATCCTTTTTAATAGTACAAATGCGAAAGTGTGCTTGTTTGTTTGTTTAAATGTTTGTCCTTCTTTTACGTCGCAACGGAGCGATTTTATGGTATGATTTTTGTGTTTAGAGATAGTGAGGAGGCTGGAGAGTGACACAGGTTCCTTTTTACAACGATTAAACATCTCATTCCTATTAATTCCTCTTTTCGCATTCATTATGATGCGTATTTGAATCAGTCTAGATTTTATAAGTTCTGATAAATGGTGCTATTATATTTTCTCGCCCTGTTGCATATGATACAAAATCTGACATTAGAATTTATAAAAATACCGGTGATTTCTGTGGCGCTTTATTGAATAAAATACCTACTCTTTATTGTCAAACTTTTTAATATTTTTTTAACTTTAAATATTATAAATGTGAAATTTTGTAAGGATATATTTCAAGTAAAAACTACTGTACAGATTTATATGAACCTTTAAATTAAAATAATATAGCTTATACATCAGAATAACGCATAGGCTATTTACCGCCATAACCGACAAACACGCGAGTAGAACCGCGGGCAAAAACTAGCAAAAAAAAGTTTAAATTTCATTTTTAATCAGTCGTAAACGTCTTTATTTAGAGTTTAGTATGAATTATTTTCGTTATGTAAAAAAAAAGGCATGCAGATACGTCAGAGACTGCATAGTTTATAGAATTTATTATAAATAGTTCGGACAGCTTTAATAAGTTATTGTGCGTCAATTGGGTTGCATTTCTTGCCATCACACCTTAACTCGATATTCACTTATGTATCGATTAATTCAATAGATATTACTAAACTATAAGGAAGGATTGAAGCATATGTCACCGTATTCCGCTGCTTAAATAATAACAAGAATCGAAACTCACGTTTTCACACTTCCAAAGGACATTGAAAGGTTACGTGACAGACAGAGAGGCAACCTGTGATAGATAAGACACGCCCATCAATAAAAAATATTCGTAGTGGTTTGCTAGTTTTAATGCATACTAGTACTTTATATATACGATTTTTGGGCTAATGAAACTTTTTCCTTCCAGTAGCCCGATTGAATAAATATCATCTCTCAGGTAACTGCGATTTATCAGTACTATCAGCGCATTGTCCTACTTTTGTTTGTTTGTAACCAGTTACGATGCAATTAAAGAGTTACCAGTTATTGGTGACTCACCTTCGATAGCTATTTTTTTAAAGGTTCTAACGTCTGAACCTATCTATATATTTGAAAGGGAATAACTCTACTGCCAGTTTGAATGTGTGCGTACGCATTCGGGCATCGTGTACGAACGTGCTGCCACGCATACATTTGCGTAATATAGGATGGTAGAAGATGGTAGTAGCATAGACTGCCGTGACTGTAATCAAGTACGCTGCATGCCCATTTGCGATCGCCTGTTTTCTGTCAGTTTCATGTTATTCTTTATAAGGCTTATGTTCGTTGTATGTTAGTATATGTAATGCTAATTATTTAGGTACGTTTATATTGATGTTTTAATCGTGACTTCGAACAAAGATTGAAAATACTAAAATGTCTTTGGATAATTTGTAATACACATTGTAAATTTATTATTGTCTGTAGGATTTTTATTAAGTGCAAATTGCACTTAACAAAAATCTGACTAATGTACTGAAACAAAATAAATACACAAATTAATTGAATTTATCATTTATGGTATCAAAATATACATGATAAAATGCCATAAGCGTGCGTGTGCTAAACGCATTGGCTCCGTTTGCTGCTTTAAGTGCAAAACGTGACAAATATTTGTCGGACCGAGCGGCCGGTTTTAAAACTTTATTCAATCAACCTATCGCCGTCCACTGCTGGACGAAGGTCTCCCCCAAAGCACCAAACATCCCGATCTTGGGCAATCCCTGAAAAGCGTAAGCGTGAAGCCTATTTGTCTTGGGTTGACCCTCGTAAAAACAAGACGTTGGATCTCCAAGCTAAGAAGAAAGCATACAACGCAGCTGCTAAATCTTGTAAAAAGGCGATAAGAAAAGCTCGTTTTGACCACGTTGGTCGCATAGGGAAACGTTAGCTTCCTTTCCCTCAGGGAGCAAAGTTTTCTGGAGTCTCGCCAAGTCGGTGGAGAAAAACTTCTGTCGCTCTTCGCTGCCTTCTCTGCATAAACCTGACGGAGCCCACAGCGCTAACGAGAAGGCAAATTTATTTGCCAATCTCTTCGCAGAATATTCTCGTCTCGACAGCAACGGCGGGCGTCCACCTCGGTTGCCTCTGTTTGGCCCTAAAATGAGCGCCGTTAAAATCCACCAAACAGAGGTATTTAAATGCTTGGTGAACCAGGACGTTAATAAAGCCAGTGCTCCTGATAGCATTTCAGCAGTGGTATTGAAGTGTTGTGCATCCGAGTTGTCTCCTGTTCTGACTCGTCTATACCGACTCTCTCTAGAAACTGGCAAAGTTCCGAGATCCTGGAAGCTTGCTAATGTTCAGCCTATACCCAAGAAAGAAAGCCGTGCAGACCCAGCAATTACAGACCTGTCGCGATCACCTCTATAATCTGTAAGATTATGGAGCGTATCTTAAATAATCGTCTCCTGACATATCTTGAAGCAAACGAGCTCCTTAGTAATAACCAGTATGGTTTTCGCAGGGGACGCTCGACCGGAGATATGCTAATCTATGCCACCCACCTTTGGAGCGAGGCCTTGTAGGGTCACGGTGAAGCAATAGCCCTTTCATTAGACATCTCAAAGGCCGTTGACCGGGTCTGGCATAAGACACTACTTAGTAGCTAGATTAGTATTAGACACTACTTAGTATTAGATTCCTGCATACGGCATACCTACTGAGCTCTGCGACTGGATATGTGACTTCCTGAGGGAACAGTCGGTTCGGGTTGTCTTGGATGGCTGCTCTTCCGATGTTATGGCAAGACAATGCTAGGGTACCTCAGAGATCTGTTCTCTCTGCAACCTTATTTCTGCTGCACATAAACGATCTTTTAACACCCGCTATTATTAGCTACGCCGATGACAGCACCGTAATTGAGAGGTACATGTCCAACTCGCGAGCTAGTCCAGAGTAAATACGGTCTTTGAGAGAGCCCATGATTGAACGGGTGAACGCGACATTGCAGTGGGTGTCCGATTGGGGTGACGCCAATCTTGTCCAGTTCAACCCTTCCAAAACATAGGCGTGTCTTTTCTCCGCGAAAAAGAGTAGCTTTGATGTAGCACCCACTTTTGGAAGTGTATCCTTACCGATTACTAACCATCTAGGGCTTCTAGGTATTACCATCACCTCTTACCTCAACTTTGGCCAACAAATTGAGTCTATGGCACAAGCGGCATACAAGAAATAATCAATTCTTTCAAAGGTTCGGTGGTACTTCAGCTCTCAACAGCTACTTAATCTTTACACCGCCCAAGTTCGATCCTGCATGGAGTACTGCAGTCACCTCTTGGACGGTGCAGCCAAATATCATCTGGAAGCTTTGGATTCAGTTGACCGAAGAGTCCGTAGGTTAATTAACAACTAAAAGCTCTCAAAGAGCAGACTACACATCCTTGAGCATCGTCGTCGAGTTGCCAGCTTATCAGTTTTTTATAGGATGCACTTTGGAGAGTGTTCGAAGGCTCTTTTCGAACTGATTGAGCCATCTCCATTTTTTTATCGGACTACTAGGCGCAAGCAAAAGTTTAATCTATACGTTGTTGACATACCCAAAAGTCGAATTAAACGGTTTGACAGTTCGTTTTTGGTGAGAGTCGCCAAGATTTGGAACGACCTGCCTGGGTCTATTTTTCGTGATGAAGTGATCTCTGGAGCCTTTAAGAGTAGAGCGAACAGGTTTCGTCTGGATGGGCGTGTACCACCTTCGTCTTCATGTACACTTTCTATCAGGTGAGATGGAAGACAAACGCCTATTACATTTAAATATAAAAAAATCCATACCTTCTTCAAGTAGTCGGTCCATCGTGCCGCAGGGCGCCCTACATTAATGGAGTCATGACCGGCCCGCTTAATTTTTTCAGGAACATAAGGTGAATAGCGTCGCTATCTTAATATGTTGTGTGGTCAGAATATTGTTTCTTATATCGAAACTAAAGAAAAAAAATTGTGAGACGCGACAGATTGCTGGAGTCGTTTGTATTTATGTTAGGAATTATAAACCGAATTTGGTGATTCTTTTTTAATTGGTAAATTATAATTGATGAATAGCTAGTATACTTTAGAGTTATTAAGTCTTGTTTTTCTTCAAAATAGTTACGCGCAGCTAGTGTGCCCGCGATGCTGGCCTACATTTTTAGAAATAGTGTTACCCTCTTTGTGGAGTCAGGTGGAAATAAATTAGCAGTTTTTAAGTCTGATCTAACAAACAAAGGTTACATCGAAATCAGTCCAACCATTTTAACCTGATAGTGAAACAAACAAACAATAGATCTATAGTAATACATTTGCTAAAATATTTCATTACTTTATATGAATAAAAAACCTAGTTCTGTTCATGATACGTAAATAATACTTTACTGAAAAGGACAACCCTAAGCACCTACGCCAAAGTAGGATAATCACTCGCCGAGCGGCCTTAGGTATACTACTGTTCATATAATAGTATATACTGTGATGTTGGCTATAATTTACTAAGAAAATCACGTAGATTTTCTTGGATTCATTGGGTTTACTTTTGTGTGTTTACGTATTCCTTGACTTCATTTTTTTTGGGTGAATAGATTAGATCATATCCCGGTTATAAAGTTATTTGCCTTTATAAAGATAAAGTAGTTTGTCAGCTGATATAGCAGATAAGTACTAGGATTTTGACATTGATCACAAATATATGTGTGTTGCTACTTATGAAACAGGTGTGATTTAAAGAATTAGTGCATGTTTTATGAATCATATTTTCTTAAATTAAAGAAGGTCCTGGATCTTAAATAAAAACAGTTTCGACAATTTGTTGACATCCCTTTTTTTTATTAGTTTAATCAGAACGGAAATCGAGGCTGCGCAGTCCGATACATCGCTCATACCAAGTTGATAAAGTTGTTTTTATTTCTTTCGTATAATTTCTCAAATCATAATTACTTTTTAATCCAAGATAGCAAAGCAAATATCTTAAGACTAGTGAACGTTGAAACGTGCCAATAATAAATATTATCTATTAATCAGATAGAAGATATTAATATTAATAATATTTTATTATTTTTCTTTTAATATTTTACTGTGATGTATCGCGACAAGAGTATACATTAAGAGTTTAGAGCATACGAGAATATTTCGAAGATAGACAAAGTTAATTGAGATAGATAGATGAAATGAATGGGTATGCCTATGTATATACACACATATAATATACCTTGATGTACTTCTAGCCTATTTCGGCCACGGTGAATAGTCTAAAAGGAGACCAGTCAAGTACGCAGGAGAAACTATAGTGCACAGGTGTGTGCGGAAACAAACATACACTCTCTGTTTCCTCACTCTCGCAATACGATGGGATTGTTATCCGACACGACCGGGGAGAGATCAGGCGCAGGATTTGTGTATATGTATCTATCATCTATTACTGTATATTATACTATACTGAATCTCACAACGAGAAATATATTAAAAAAAATTGTATATTTTTTTAACCTTAGACTCTCAGGTGACCTCAGAACCGTTGCATCTTAACATAAATACGTATTGTCACTTACAAAACAAATATACAAATTGTTAGAAAAAGGATTTAGGTTAGTATATTCATGAAACTGATGAAGAAATTAGAAGCACTTTTGTGTAAATGTACATTATGATGTGTTACATCACCTTAAGACCGACAGGAGTCGATATTTAATTTTATTTCGTCACAATTAGAGGTCGAGGGGAAAAGAA
Source organism: Hypercompe scribonia (assembly GCA_949316085.1). Lineage (NCBI taxonomy): Eukaryota > Metazoa > Arthropoda > Insecta > Lepidoptera > Erebidae > Hypercompe > Hypercompe scribonia. The sequence continues at coordinate 10,395,719 of OX438989.1, read as the reverse complement.
AAACTTAGGAGGGTTGGGCAGCATTTTCGAAGCTACGTCAGGTCTTCTCTTCGTCGATCTCACAATGCTTAAAGTGTGTCCTTCTCTTTATGACATACAAAGTCGTAATGCAATTTACGATAAGCTTGGTCCACAGGTTTAAAGTCGCTCAGCGTACTATGGCAAGCGCTATGCTAGGTGTTTCTCTAAGGGATCGTACCAGGAATGAGTTGACCCGACAGAGAAGCAATGTCATCGACATAGCCCAAAGGGTAAGCAAGCTGAAATGGCATTGGGTTGGCCATGTTAGCCGCAGAACCGATAACCGCTGGGATAAAATCGTTCTTGAGAAGAGACCGCGTTTCGGCAAACGTAGTTTAGGATCTCCATAGAAGCTGGATGTGGGAAACCGAGGATCCAATCGAACCAAGTGTCTTGTAATTGCAGAGGTCTATGTCCAGCAGTAGACTGCGATAGGCTTATGATGATTTTAATCTAAAGAAACTAATAGGATATGTTGTAATGTAAGTTTTTTTTTTTTCATTTCTTCTATTTTTCTCTTTAATAAATGTTACATTTCAAGTAAGTTTAACAAAGTCAAGAAATTATCGTATTGCTTAAGCGAAGTTGATATTTGTAATTAGCTACCTGTAATTAGCATTTAGAGCTTTTTCGATAAAGGTAGAGTTTTACTAAATAAAATGTGTAGTAAATAATTAGCTTCAGTCATTTTACAACCTTTATACTATTATGTACACATTTAATAATTGTCTAAGTCCGTTTTTCCATTCTGATATAGATGCCAATGAATACAAAGTTGCGGTTATTATATTCTAAATCAAGTAAAGACTGATAATTATGCTTTATCGCAACCTTTGTTAGCTTATTTTCATCTAAACGACAAGTATTTAAAAACGTAAATTTTAAATTAAAAAATCATAATTTAATTATAAGTGCACGATTAAGCGACTGTCGAGTCAAAACAAAAATATTACACTTACCTCCTAATGTAAATATTTCTTCAAAAGGTATTCCCGATGTCACTGTCGAAGGCACTTTCGTCAATTTCTTATCCTTTTTATCCTTATCCTTTTCTTTAACTTTCTCCTTCTCCTTTTCTTTTATCTTTTCCTTTTCTTTATCTTTAGTCTTCTCTTTTTTCTCATCTTTCAACTTCTCCTTGGATTCGAGTTTGAATTTTGCTTTTTCTTCTTTCTCCTGCATTTTTTAAGTCCTTATTAGTAAACAATAAATGTATAAATATGGATTTAGATATTTGTAATTTGTTTAGAAGACAAATTAGTCGTAAACAGATAAAATAGCGAGGTGGGAGTTACATTTTTTGTTGAATATTGATTGTGAACCGAGACACGGGGTATGTCAGTAAATTCAATAATTTTTTATCTCTCGTACTATAACTACAGTTTAAATAAAATCCTAAAACTATGACTAGAAATCACTTTGTACATCTAGTTGCAATAACTATCGTAACCTATTTTACACAACACTTGTTTTTAACACAATATATTTTTAAACATTGCATAGTCCAATAATAATTGATTAGATACTATTTGATAAGGAAAAAAAACACGAAAAAGTTTACCACCTTCGCGAAAACATTGCGTAGGTGATGCATGGCGCGGACTCGAGACCCAACTGAATAAACCATGGCCGTTCTCTGTGTTTATCCAAGGCCATACACCTACTGAACAGCGAAATTATGCAAAACGTATCAACCGCTGAACCGGGAAAATTGAACCTGACGTAGAAAAAATATTATGTACACAACTTGCTTACGCGATTTTTTTTGAAGATTATTAGAACGTGGCAAAAGTAATCACATTGTATTCTATTTGACATTTCTAATGCAACGATGGCAAGGTTGTTGTGACAATTCTTATTTTGTGATTGCGAGTTGTGACTCATAAGCTTTTGCTTATACCTTATTGCGATGTCTTAAAGATTATTTTTAGCAGTTTTAATTACGAGGTCATGTCCTGTCTCAACGTTTACAGGCTGCAGTCACCTTTGATGAGACGAATATAGTAACTGTGGTCTTATTTTCCATTTGTTTACTTTTTGTAGAAATATTTTGATGAGTTTATTGTTTTTCACAGTCGATCCCTACTTGTTTAATATCTAACATGCTATGTCATGTTCATTATTGCCATGACTATATTTCTGAGGATACCTTTTTAAATTTTCGGCACCATTCGGTGAAGGTGGAAATTACTCCTTTCACAATAATCTACTCTGGAATGTCAAATGTCAAGAGTTATGAGGGATTAGGATAAATGCTCACGGGACTTTCTGTTCTGTAACATATTTACTTTTTAGAAAAACAACACTAATATAATAGTAGCGTTACAAAATTCGCGTACAGTGAGCTATTGTCTGGTTTTCACAACTCATACATGACGTACACAATAAAATAAGAACATACTGTTAATAAGATTGTAAATATTATAAATAAATGAGGAATAAAGAAGGCATGGAGGACATAGAGTAATATTTCATAGAGGCGGAGGAATAAAGGAAGTCAAGTAATTGCGGGTTCGAGCCCAACCATGAATTACTAATGTGAATCTACCCCTAACATTAGAATTTATCTCAATCGGAGGAGTTACAAGTATGGTAAATCATAATCTCGTTACTCAAAACGCTTGCGATTTTAAATATAAAAATAGAATAGTGCAAGTCTCAGGTAACGCAAATGTCCCGCGCGCATCGACTTCAAATAATAATATTTCTGACATTTGACATACAACGCCATTTAATATCAAACTAAGTAAAGCTTGTAGTATGAAAAACTTAGATCTAGTGATTACTTTTACAGTAACAATACACGTATTATAGAAAACGTCCAAATTGTGAAACAAATATATGCAGATCATATAAACGTTTGGTCGGATCCGAGACCTCAGCACAGCAGTTGCATACGTTATCACTGCATCACTGTGGCAGTCGAAAACGAACTTCAGGTTCCATTAGCCTCCTTCTATTTTAATGAAAATGTGTGTTACACTAAAATAATTTCACCTAAAAAGTCTCTTACAGTCAAGTTACGCTGAATTTTATTTTTAGTATAAAAAAATCCTGTCACTCTAATGGCGCATATCCTCCCGAGCTCCTCGGCTCAACATCCTGAGTTCAATTCCCAGGTCATACAAAATTATGATCTACTTCCGTTCGGACATTCAATTACAGCTAGTGTACGTAACGAAATTGAGTATATCCCTTACAAATGTTTTATAGAATTATTTGTAATTTCATGAATCTAAACCATTGATAAATTTTTATTTTAAATCTCAGCTAATGAGTTTTTTTGTTTGTCTGTAATGGATTAATTTCAATACTACTTAAACGATTTTATAAATTTTCGATAAATAACATAAAGTGCATTTTATTTTCAAAAACAGTCCACACATAGGTACTATATGTAACTATTTTAATTAAATCACAATAACCGCTGTTTGTTCAAATTAATCAGTCCAACATTAGCTAGAATCAAAAGATATTCAATAAATATATAATATAAGATAAATGATATTTGTTTCATAATTATAATTCTTACCCAAGTAACTACCGTTCTTAAAACAGCTTTATTTACTAATGTGCGCGTTATTCTAATGTACAAGCTATGCGACTGTAAGTTTCATCTAAATCCGTACAACGTACGTTTTTGTGTAAAAGAGTAACAAACACTCACACAAAGTTAAAAAAATATTAAGAAGTTTATCAATTAAGTCTAGGCACCTTTTTCATTTCAGCGCCATCTATCAAAAGGTGTGAGAATTTTTTATAAAATCGAATGCCAAACATTTTGTATCGCAAGTAATCAGGCAAAAAAAACTAATAGCGCAATTAATGGTAATTTGAAAAATTTGGAGTGATTCAAATACGCATCATAATGGATTCTTCCTGGATCATGAGAAAGAGATAAGTTACCTATATGCTAAGAAATATACTTTCGCATTGTTTAAAATTAGTAAGGATAGTTAGGAAGTAACGATATTAATAAGGATTGCACTTCGTTTGTGCTAAAACTGCACGTAAAGAATGAAAATATAGGTGATACAAATATAATCGCTTGTTAAAAGTTACTTCGTTGGTTTCGTAGGCATCTGTCACAGAGATCAAGCTGTATTTTAAAAACTGTGGTTTTATAATCAACGTTGTTTATGTAAACGTACATTCATTAAATTATTCGATTTAAATTATAAAAATTAAGAATAATGTGATGTGAGCTTGAAACTCACGTTCGATTTATAAGTTATCTATTTGTTCTATTTTTGTTTTATTCTATTTTGTTCTTTTATAAACTAGAAATAATTAAAAATTGGTTTTGTTATTTTAATATTTATATATATTTAAAACTCTAACGCTCCTTAATAATACGTTAGCCGTACGTTGTGAAGCCGAGGCAGATTGGGTTATCAATAAACAGAAAATGTTGTACTACTTCTAGTAAATTTTTAATTTTTAAAAAGCAACATTATCCAGATGTAACATAGAAAAATTTTCATTCCGATAATTCTATTTGATCGTTATCTAAATGGGTAAATTATTTACGCATGCGAAGTCGCGAAGTGAATTGTACAGTGCGTTATTGTATTTGGGAATAACTATAAATCTATGAGTTATTTTCACAGTATGTTTTAATATAAAAAAAAAACACTTCTCAACTGACGATAGACAAAAGCAAGTTAGAAATAAAAAAATGAAAGAGCAGTGGTGACAGCAATTTCGTAAATTATATAGAAGCCGTATCAGGCCTGTGTTCAGCAGCGAACTGTTAAAAGATGTTGATGATCAGGCATGTAATTGGGTAGATGACTGTATCGTAAATAAATAACAATGTACACTTCATTAAAACTAATTTCGCGAAACATCTCGGAAAATACAATTAACATAGCTTTTTATTATGATTACGAATTTCAATCAAATATACAGTGAAATATATTGTTCAATTGAATAGTCTAAAACAGTGACGTCACAATTTTGTATTTAGTACATTTTTCATACAAAATTGTCGTTTTGACAGATGATAAAAAGTAACTAATTTGACTAAGGTGTCAACCAGCCTATTTGTTATCTGATCATCTCATTGATCAAATCAACAGTCTTTCCTGCTATTATACATCTCCAGTGCTTTTGGGATACCACTCCCATAGATGACATTGATGTCAAATTGTTGCCATTCAAATTATTCAGTACACAGTAAGGAAAATGACTATGAATACTACACCATAATCACATGATAACAATCATTATCTATACTGCCTTGAATGGTACATTCATTTGAATGAACAAATGTACATTATGATTGATGTTATTAGTACTTTACTGTACTATTATATAATGACAGATGTCTGTCTGCACGTGTACTGGCTTTGAAATTCATGTTTTTCTATATTACCTACTTACCTTTACTGTGCTGTATAAATAAGAACAAAAAAATATATTTAATAAAATCAAAGACCAACCTTAATCTTGTCTTTTTCACGCAGCTTCTCTCGCTTTTCTTTTTCTTTTTTTTCTTTCTCTCGTTCCTTTTCTCTCTCCTTCTCCCTCTCTTTTTCTTTTTTCTTTTCCTTTTCACTTAGTTCCTTTTGTTTTATCGCATCTTCCAGGACTTTTTCTTTATCACGAGACTTCTCACGTTTCTCTTTGCTCTTTGTTGGGAATTTGAAGGATTTAGTCTTTTTTGATTTTGATGGACTTCTGTAAAAAATATTTTATGATAAAAATAATGAGCTCTATTGAATAATAATGTTTAAATAACAGTTTGCAAATATTTTTATGAGCACAGAAGTAATATCTATTCTAAAATTCTAATTATACAAAGCTGAATTTAAATTTCAGGAAGTACTGTTTCAAAATGAAAAATTATTTTAGTGTAGGATAGTTCATTTATCGAGGAAAGTTATAACTTATATAACATTAGGAGTCAAGCATCGAGATAAAGTGATGTAAACACGGAAAAAACATTTTCCTGGCAAAGATGCAGATGAAATTGTGCAAGTCAGCTATTCTATGATAAAAATACTAACTTAGTATCTGTGTCCTCTTCTGGAGAACTTTCACCTTCAAGTGCAGCATAGCCTCTATCTTTCTTGGACTCTTTTTTATCTTTCCGCCTTCCTAGCAAGTCTTTTTTACTTGGCTTCTCATGATCAGCCCCATCACTGACTACAAAATAAAAATACATTGGCATTGGTCACAAAATCATTAAGATTAAGAATAATACAATTTGAAGTATAAAACCTTAGTATGAAAGGTTTTATACTAAACATTACATAAAATTATACAATTTCCTGGAGGAGTAGGCAGAAGTATGTTAAATGCCCATTTTATGCCAGTGTTGTAGTCCCACGTAATACATGGCCTATCGAAGCTAATTGGGATGTTTTGTTTGTCAAAGCTCATCTGTCGAGCAGCAGGTGTACCACTTGTAGGCTAGGTCTGCCCGTTGTAGATTACCAAGAACTTAACGTTGCAAGTCCACCTCGATTGGTTTGAGGCCCTAAGCTCTTGGTGGGAGCCTTAAGCACCCTTATTGTATACTATACAGTTTATACAGACTGATTGGTGAGATACCTTCAATATTTGAGGACGTGATAGTATGCGAACCATATATCATGAAATAAAATAACATAAAAACGAAATATTAAATAACTTCTTAGTAAACTTCGTACACAGTACACCGAGAGCCCAGTATTTAACTGTGGAATACTTGGACACCGCGCGGCCGCACGTGTCGCGCAGCGCGCTATCAACACAGAATACATAGGTACCTACACTGTACAGCTGTTGCCTATGTAGCGGGATGGAGGGCGGGGGTGGGTGCCGCCGCGCCGCTCGTGACTAGATCAACGTAAACAGTGCAGCGAACTTAGGGAGTATAATATCCAAATTTCACTTACTTTTTAGAGACATTTCGATAAAAAATAAGCACCTATTTTTTTTATATCAAGTTAACGAGAATCGAGTACCAAGTACCCTCCATAAGTATTGAAGGTATCTCACCAGTCACGCTGTATAAATTCCAACTGGTATTACATATTACTGTTATCATATAAAATAAGAATTAGAAAAATTTGATACATTCATATGTCCAAGTCTGTTGTACATCACTACTTGTACTTGTCAAGTTGAAACATCTTGATCTTTAATATTTGGTTATTGGGGGACATTGGGATATTTGCATTCTGTTTTTATCACTTTTAATTAAACATGTGTATTTTAAAGACTCTTTTTATCATCATTACCATCTGTATTTATCTGTCCGTTACTGGATACTGGTTTCTCCTTAAAAAGAATGTTATGGGCTACTGTACCAAGCTGGCTACACAGGTCGGTAGTGATGGTGTTTGGCATATTTTGTTCCCATAGTCACCTAATCATCATTTATTTGCGATGCTTATCCTGATATATAAATATAAGCACATTATAAATAGAAATCATGAAATCCAGAATTCTTCGAAAATAATAATGAGAAATCTAATTGGTTTCAAGCTCAGCATTGTTTGCCGAATTCTTAGCTTTGACATTCCTATCAATAAAGATGAAATTCTTAACGAAAACAATTAATAAACTATCGTAATAATTAATATAATAAAAAATCTTACAATCGCTCTCATTGCTTTTTCTGCCGCTCTCCGATGCATATAAACCTGGGAAATCTTTCTCTACATCAGGACTTTCAAAATCCATTATGAATTAATATTAAAGATAATTCTGCTGCAATATTTTAATTTTTGTTTACGATTGATTATTCCACTAAACTTACTGTCACATAAAAGAAGTATAGGCATGTGACTAATTTGCTTCTACACAATTTTTAGTAACTAATGTTATATCAGCTTCAGAAAATCTACTAGTTAACCGTTAGAACTATTCATATGCGGTTGTTAGTTTTGGACTTTTTGTATCTCTGTCATGATATCATTCAATAGACCTTGTAGACAGAACAGAGTGAAATCAATTATAACTCCTAAAACTCCTTAAAAACTCCTAGGAATGTTTCTGAGAAACATTTTAAAACATGGAAAAATATTCTTATTTGTACTTATAACAATCTCCTAGATTCTCATGTGTTAACGCTATTTTTTAAGCGATTTATTGAAAACTACACTAATAAAACTAATTTTCGACTACATATAGAAAACTTGTATATTAAATTCAAAGTTACTGAAAAATCATGGTAAGTTCTACTAAATTAACCAGCTTCAGGTCCATAGGAATAGTAAAACATAAATATACGCCGTGGCTTTTCAAGCCACTCGTTTACCTCTGATTTTATTATGGTGTGTATGAGTGTTGCAAATTAATGGAAACCCTAACTATCATTGACAGTTGCTGATGTTTACGTGTCGTGATGTTTTGATTTGACTAAAAAATAAATTGAAATGAATGTGTAGAAATTAAAACTGAAATTAGAATTAAATTTCAAATTTCCTATGATCGGTACTTGTAATGTGTTTTATCTGTTTATGCCAATTGTGAACTGTGAAAGCATAATGATCTACCATTTATACTTTTGTTTTTAGATTAAAAATAAATACGATGGCATGGTTTGCAGACCTTGCCGGGAGAGCAGAAAATCTCCTTAATAGTTTAGATGAGCAAACCGGTGCTGCATTGCGTAACAATAATGTAACGAAAAAAAAGTGGGCGAAAAACGAATTTACTGTAGCACAGCAAACTGAATCAACTTGGGGGCAAAGAAAGCGGATATTACCGCGTACCTTGAGAAAAAATAATACGGAAAACAAAAGTTCAATACCTTCAAGGAAGACTTCACCCTTATCCAATCATCAGTCTCGATCACCCTCAAGAGATAATCAGGAGATAAAAGTACTAAAACCTAAAAAATCTGCATCAAGAAAATCAAGCCCACAATATAGTTTGAATCAATGCCCCAACACATTAGCTGCTGATCATAAAGATAAACCTCATGCCATTAAACAGAGGAGTAAGTATTTAAAATACAATAACTAACATGCTAAGAAATAATATTTATTTCATGGGTTATTTATGAACCTTAACCAACTTCACAAAATATATTCGAATTTTAAAGAATTATCTCCTTAACAACTACTTACATAGGTACCTAGAGTACCATCACTTTTATGTACCTATAATGAATATTGAATTTTACCTTGTATTTTATTTACAAGTATTGAACATTTTTTTTGTTAATTAGTGTGTGTTTCATTGTTTACAAACTATCTTATGCTTTTGTGGAAAAAAATTGCTTTGACACAGCCAAAATGATACTGCAGTGTGACAGAAAACCGGCTTACAGTAACACACTTGTGATTTTTGTTTTACCAATATCTATGGTGATAAGATTGGAGGACCATGATGGCTAGTCTGCTCTTTACCCAATGCTATTTAATAAAACTACATTCCTTGAAATATAACTTGATCCCTATGACAGATGGTTAGGAAACCAATGGAGGACTTATGTTTTTATTTGTCACATGGCAGTGTTACCACAAATGCAACACATTATAAACATAAAAATTTACGCCTAAAATATGCCTCATAACTTCTTAAATTAAACTAGTAAGAATTGTCACAGAGATCAAGCTGTATTTTAAAGACTAGGAATTGAGACAAACATTTAGTTCATATTAGTAATTCTTATCTGACGTCATGACCCGGCTCCAATATCTACACTGCAGAATATTTATAAGCAGTTCCATTAATTCTTTTACCATAATAAATTGATATGATTGAATGATAATGTATTAAATAGTCTTCAGCTGTAAAAGCAAATTCCAATTACAATGTTTTCAGTGCAACCTCATGTGTATGCTATATGAATAAGATGATTGGAGGAGGAATTATCATGATTAACAACAACTTTATAGCCTACTACTGAACATAGCCCACTTCCTAGAAAGGAGGTTTTGGTCTATTATACTACACTGACCGATGGAATGGCATTGTGTTTGTGTCCCTTTCTAAGTTTATCTCCTTTGCAGTGCTGTTGTCCTACATAGTTTCCTCCCTTAGCTTGATATTATATTTTTATATAAAGTATCAACACCCATATTCGTCCTATGGGTGTCGTGAGATCCGACTAAGGGTGATTAAAAAGGTACATTGATTTTTATATTTAAATGTTAAGAAAAGATAGTTTTGAATATTGATGTGGTTTTTTAGCAAAACTTTTTTTAACAAGCTGATTATTGAATGCTGAAACAGATTCATCTTTACAGGGCTGAGTTTGCCAGCAGATCTGGAACTATACAGTGGAGATAACGACCTTATGTATCAAATGCAAAATTTGGAAGTAGAAAATGCAATGTTAAGGAATGAACTAAATGTGATGAACAGAGAAGTGTCAGAGTTGACTACTAAGCTGCACATGACTCAAGACGGTAATAATGTAGATAGTCAAGGTAGATAATATTTACTTGAGCTTTGAGTTTGCATTATTATTTTCACATATATATCATTAACTTAACTTGAATGTAATTAAACTTAGAACAAGTTTACAAAGCTTGAACCTTTGTGTTTAGCTTTTATAATGTGAAACTTCCTTTTTCTTAAAGATGCAGCAGAAACTCAAATTAAATTAGAGACAGCTGATTTGATGTACCAAAAAATTAATACAGAGAAAGAAGCCCTCTCTGCACAGGTGGAGCAGCTGAAGCTTAAACTGACAGAGAATGTCAATATAGAAGTGACTAGATATAAAGAACTCAACAAGGAGTTGCAGGAAGAAATTGAATTATTGAGGGTTAAGACGGCAGATTCAGACCAAAAGTAAGTCTTCACATATGTATCAAACAGAACAATTTTTATGCATATGCCGAAATTCTTTTAATTTACAAAACTGCCTCATTTTGACCCAAACATGGCATCGAAAAATTGTTTTCCATCTAGTCCACGAACCCCGATCAAACACATCTAAATTTATTATTTCAAAAATCGGCAGTTATTACTCTCAGTTACTGTTTGTTCGCAAACAAACAGTAATTGAGATGGATATGAGTTTCAAACTAGCTATTAATAGGATTATTTTTATTAATTTCCTTATTTATTCAAGATGTACAGAATTACGTTACAAGTTAAACGAAAAGGAAACGGCACAAATAAAATTAGAGAATGACTTAAGGCATGCACAATCTACTATTTCGAATCTTCAAAGCAATTTAGAAAAGAGTAATGAAGAATGCAGACGACTGGAGAAGGATTGGGAAGCTTACAAATTGAGAGTGAAAAACATGCTACTCAGTAAAGACAACGTTATAAAGTCATTACAGGAGGGAATGGAAATATCAGTGGACACAAAAGAATTGATGCATCAAATACAAACTTTAAAGTAAGTCTACATTTGAAAATTGACTTAAATGTACATTGAAACTAGCTTTTGCTCGCGGCTCCGCCCGCATGTATGTCAGTTATGGCGGCCAAAAACTGTTTCATCGCATTTATAATTTTCAAGCTAAAAAAATTATTAAAAAGCTCATCCATAAAGAATCTAGGTACCTTATTCATTATAGCGTAAAGTCTAATGACGAATGATTTTGTATTGTATGTAATCGGGCAAAAAAACCTAATAGCACCATTTATCGGAATTCGTAAAGTTTGTAGTGATTCGAATACGCATCGTAATAGATCTTCCCATTAGAATGAGATGATTTACTGCGTTAAAAAATAGCCTACATCACTTCCCAGCCTCCTAACTATCTCGAGACTTACGAATCATATTATAAAATGGTTCTGTTGTGACTTGAAAGAAAGACAAACAAACAAACAAACAAAACTTTTGCATTTATAATATTAGCAGAAAATATCTACGACCCAATTTCTGTAGACTTCTAGTTTCTTCTAGACTTAAATAGTCTATTTACAAGTATCCTTTCTTCACATTTCTAGTTTAATTTAGACTAATTTTACTATTAACTAAAAAAGGATCTGTTATTTACTTTGGCATGCAACCCCCATTAGCTGATAACCTAAAAAACACCAATAATAATTGAAAGGTTTTACAACAATTTTTTTTTGTTCTATTCTATTACTTAATTAGTCTTTGCCCGCGGCTTCACTCGCGTAGAATTTGGTCTGCCGCATTAAGTTTCGTAACAGATCATTTTAAATAAACATATTTTTTTTAACATACAAACAATCCTACGGTACATCATGTTTGTGTAACTTCAATGGTTTAGGCAGCGTACGCCAAGATAACTCTCAGAGGCCAGATTTTCTGACTTAATTGACATGTATCGTTATATTACGACCAAAATTCCATGAAATCATTACAAATTGAAGCCTGTATGCTATTCTGATTTATAACCTATGTTACTGTAAAGTTTCATCCAAATCCGTCCAGGATTTTTTTCGTGAAAGAGTAACAAACATGCAAACTTTCGTATTTATAATATTAGTATAATTCACAAATTTGGTAAAAACTATAATCAAAAATAATATTGCATGTATTAACTATATGACTACGTATATGGGTACAAAATATATGTAAATTTATATTACATTGAACAATAAAAAGTTTAAAAATCTTCGTTCGAAATATGAAATCTGATAAATAGGTGCAACAATAGAAATTTGTTTTAAATTAAAAATTCCTGTTCACGTAAATCAGGGAGGAACGTGATGAGCTTTCGGAACTGACCACTGCTATGCGAAATGAATGCGAAGACCTAAAATCATATATGGGCCAAGTGGAGGCGCGGCACACTGCGGCTGAACGAGTTGTTTGCGCGTTGAGGGACGCATTGCGCGAAGAACGGACGGCTCGAAACAAAGCTGATGCTCAGTGGGCTTCTGTCACCAAGGTACATTCATATTAGTGGTATAAGAATGACATGAGTTAGGTTAAATTAAGACTGTAAATATTCTTTGCAAAACCAGACCCTTTTTATGTATGTGTGTGTGAATATGTGTAATATATTTTATTTATTTGATTATATACGCTTCTCTACCGTTACATACGCATGACTGTGTGCTTGCGTGTATTCGACTGCTGTGCTTCAGTTCTCGGGTTCGATTGTCGTGTCGGACCGAATGTTTGTATGATCTGCAAATATTGGTTTCGGAGTTTGGGTGTTTTCTATATATAATTTGTATGTATTTACAAAAAAAGTATATAAATATTTTATCAGACAATATAGGTATCATAGTACAAGCTCTGCTTAGTTTGAAAGTAGATGCCGTTGTGTGTCAAATGACTGAAATATTTATTTATTTGTTTATAGACGTGTGTGTTTAGTGCACAAAGAACAATAAATTATTACATAAACTTTGATATAACTATATTTTTCTATAAGAGTTTAAATAGTCTGTACGGTTGGCCTAGTAGTTTAAGCGGTCGCCACGCCGCTCTCTACTGCGTTGAGTGTTGTGGGTTCAAACCCCACATGGGACAACACTTTGTGTGATCCACAAATAGCTGTTCTGAGTCTGGGTGTTCTTTGTGTCCGTTTCTTGTATGCTTGTAAAGTCCCCCGCGACACAGGATTTCTTTCTCGCGCGGTCATTCTTTTTAAAAAAAGAAAAGAAAAAGTCAAATTACTTGCATGATAACTTGTAAATAATTTTTAATTGCTGATACTGTTGGAGTTATATATGAGTAATTAATAACTAGGCAGGACAACTGGCTATTTAAATTTTATAGTGGAAATTTCCACTAAAATTATGATACCATTAAAGTGGATGATGTATTAAACTGCAAGTAAATACAAATCCAATAACAAAAGTAGTTAGCTACTTTGATGGCAAAAATATCGTTTACATGTAAGGGGCGATATTATTTTTACTCTTTCTTTTTTGAGACTTTTATATGATGTGTATACAAACGTATACAAATAGAAGAAGAATTAAAATTTCTGTACCTAGAAAAATATAATTTTAATAACACTTTAATTTTTTTTGTTTGCAGGACTTAAAAGCTTTGCAAATAGAAACAGGACAGACAATAGCCAGCTTACGAATGGCTTTACGAGATAAAGATAATGAATTAAACCGGCTCCGAGACACGTCCTCCACAGTACGCAGTACAGACACGAGTGCGTTAAATGTTGCCGACTATGACTTAAAACAGGATACCATAGACAGTAATAAGATAGAGTACTTGACACAGACGCTTGTCTTGAGACAGTCGAAGATAGACAAATTGTTAGCTGATAATAATATTCTTAAAATACAGTTAGAAAAATTAGAGGTAAGGAATTCAGTTGATTTAAAAAAAAATCTATGGATTCACTTTAAAGATTGTTATTGTTTGTTATTGTTGTTGTTGATATTGTTTTAATATAAAGTATTCGTGCTATATCAAAAGAACAAAAAAGTTGACTGCGTATAGAAACTTACGTACGAGACGATAATTTCTTGTATGTTTCTTGTCCACGTGATCACTGCACCACTATTTTTTAAACGCGAATGGACTGTACAGAACTGTGTAATAAACTGAACAGTGAGCTTATAATTGTGTATTTGCAGACAAAATATAAAAAAGAAATATCAGCGGTTCGGTCAAATTCATCTCATAGCGTGGTACACTTACAAGATGATTGTCGCCATCGCTCCCGGTCCAATATGACCACGGACACGCTGTCCGCATTCTCGGTCCGGCTCGGCGTCATGGTCAAGCGATACCCTGTGTTGAGGGTGTTTGTTATTGCTTATATGGTCAGTACATACATTATTATTTAGTATTACAAAATGGTAGGTCAAGGCCTGCTTTTTGAGAGGCCTATGTCCAGTAGTGGACTGTTAAAGGTTGTTGATGCTGAAGATTAAAAAATATATACAAAAATATTCCACACGTAATTATCTACATATTTTGACTGAATTAATAAATATATAATGACCAAAAAATAATAAAATATTAAATAAATACAATACAAGGGCCAGTAATAAAAGTTGGATCTCAATTTAGTTCTGATCTGCTTGCGATCTCACAAATATCATAAAAGGTACCCGGTACATCCGACGTTGACTGTAATGTGATGATATTGTATTGTCATCATATATTAAAAAAGTGGCTAAGTGCGAGTCGGCCTCGCCCTTGAAGGGTACCGTAGCAGCGATTTATGATGTATTAAAAAGAAACTACTTACTAGATCTCGTTCAAACCAATTTTCAGTAGAAGTTTATATTGTAATGTACATCATATATTTTTTTAGTTTTATCGTTCTCCTATTTTAAAAGTTACAGGGACACACACATACACACATTTTAAGCACTTTGGAAGTGTCTCTCGCGCAAACTATCCAGTTTAGAAAAAAAATGAAACCTCAATATCATTTTTGATCCATAGATATCCCACACGTATCAGTTTCAGTTCTAAGTATGAGAGATCACCAAAATTTTTTTTCTTTCTATTTTTATGAAAATCTTAATGCGGTTCATAGAATATATCTCCTTACCAAGGTTTAACAATATAGTTCTTATAGTTTCGGAAAAAATGGCTGTAACATACGGACGAACAGACAGACAGACTCCTAAAAAGGGGAAAATCAATATTCTGTTAATCTTATATCATATATTTTAATAATTCGAATAATTTATTCATTTACTTTTGAAGAAGGCTTACAAACTAATAATACACTTAGGATGAATACATAATACCACCAAATTGCTTATAACAAGCATTCTTATAATGTGACTGAACTAAGATTACATTGAGAAATAACTGATGCTGGATTGGTTTTTTGTTAGTAAAATATCTATTATCAGTCAATTCATACTTTAGTCTAGATACAATGACATTTGATCTGTGATGTTTTAATATTAAGAGAATTGGTCTTCAAGTGTTGCCCTATAAAAGTATTTATAGATGCCTAACAATATTATTCTTTTATGTTGCCAGGTTTGTCTTCATTTCTGGGTTCTCACCGTGTTATGCACAAGCACTCCAGAAGATTTCGTCTCCAGACCTTCTAAATCGTGAGAATATAAAGGAAACCTACAATTATTACATAATAGGTATTTCATATAAAAGGATAAGAAATACATAAAAGTGAAACAATAATGGTAATAAAATTAAATGTAAGCAATATGATACAATACACAGAATAATTAAAAATAAAACTTGTAAACGGGAATGCCCATGTTGAGATGATTCAGCGTTACGGACTTGCAAAATTATTAAATATACTTCAGAAGAAGAAAGATATAGAATAATTTTTTTTTGTCTTTACAACTGTAACAGTGGCGTAAGTTAACTATTTATTTATTTGTTTGCGTTACGTTATAATAATATCAAAGATTTTATTCCATAATTTATAATTTTATATTGCTAAAGATAAAGCTCATGTACAATGGGATTTTGTTTTCTATCGTCTTGTCTTTATTAGGACCAAAATAGGCATTCCCTTATCTCTACGTATAATCTAAAAAATAATTGGTTTATTGAAATATTGATTGTCAAAGATAAAGTTTATGTAGAGAAAAAAAAAGTACGAAGAATAACGAATATTGAATGTTGACGAAATTTGAGTCATGAATAAAAACATGTATTAAATGGACATTCCTGAAATAATCACCGTAGTTTAAATTACTACTGAATTTTAGATCACATGCGTTATAATATTTATGCTTTAATTAAATGTAAGTAACGGGACGTACGTAACGTTTTTACAACGAATGTACATCACTAGATTTTATATAAGAGAATTTTATGAACAGATTTGAGTTATAAATTAGTGATGTATATTTGTGCTAAAAACGGGCATAATGTAAAAATATTATACTAAATAATAACTATAAACAGTTTGAAAAGCTTTAGAAAATTATGTCGCTGTAATACAATTCAAAACCAGTACTATTATGTTAATATTGTTACCTGAGTGTTGCCATAAGTATTTTTTTCCTTTCGTGGTGCTATTTTCATGTATTATAATTATGTAAATTTGTAAGTGTAAATATGTTAAATCTCACCGTTTCCTTATCCCATTGGCCATAGTGATGTACCTTTTATTTTGTAACTGTTGTTTTAATTAACTCAGTTTGTTTATTTTTTTTATTATAGTCGATTTAATTCGAAAATAACTTTGTTTCGTGAACGCGGAAGTATGGGTTAAATAAAAGATTTATCAAAATATTTACTTTTATTGCATTGTTCCTTCAGATTGGTATTTGAATTAGTAGTCCTGGAGCGCAAAAATTAAACGCGTTACAAAAGAATTTGCATTTTGCTATGAGTGGTTAGTAATCCGTAGTAAATCACATGTTGTGTTTATTATAATAATTACTTTAATATATATCCACATATAAACCAAGATCACCATATATTCTTTTTTTGTAAATACATATAAAAAAGAAAACATTCAAACTCCGAAATAAAAATTTACAGATCATACAAACATTTGGCCCGAATCGGGAATCGAACCCGAGACCTAAAGCAAATCAGGCACGTACGGTACTACCGCGCCACGTAGGTAATCGAATGTATACCTTCTTAACAGGCTTCTTTAAAATTACAAAAGTAGTAGTATATTCCTCTTAGAGGAGCTCATAGATGCTCCTTGCCGCCATAGCGTGAGTCACCATAC
The DNA here is from genome assembly GCA_949316085.1 of Hypercompe scribonia. Taxonomy (NCBI): domain Eukaryota; kingdom Metazoa; phylum Arthropoda; class Insecta; order Lepidoptera; family Erebidae; genus Hypercompe; species Hypercompe scribonia. The sequence continues at coordinate 10,378,209 of OX438989.1, read as the reverse complement.
TGCATTGTTTTCATTCGCAGTGAGTATGGCGACAAGAGCTCTTGGATTCTATTCATGCTTTGCATCAAGCAGAATAGAGTCCCTTTGTTTGGCTTCTATAAAAAAAATAGTTTTGAGTGTGCTTTTTAAAACTATATTGGGTCGAATGATAACCTCGTGTATCGTCATGAAAAATAATGACCAGCTCTTCTGATTTCCTTTTTTTGAAAGTAGAACAGTTAACCGCATTCGACTTTCGAATACATTAATAAGATCTTTTTACACTTTTAGGATTAATTCAGACATGCAGAAATCGCGTGATTAAAATTGTGCGGCAACATATGATTGTGTTATGTATTTATACAGGGCCTTTAATAAGTTATAGGAGTATATATACGCGGAAAGCATCAGTTTGGGAATGGGATAGTTTTAGGTTCATCCAGTAGTACGAGTAAGTAACATGTTACTACATGGTTAATTCGTAATATTATTTCCCAAACTAAGGGGAAGTTGAATGTCAATGAAATAATTATAATAATTATTATGTATGTCACGTGTGACCGAAAACACGCATTCTGAAAACGTGCGTATCCCAACTTGTCTAAACACAGGCGTAGTTTCGTAATCAACCTTCGTGGTTGACCTGTACGTAAGTGGGTCCCTTTTGCTTTTAGGAACTAAGTGGAAGGTAAAAAATAACATTACTCATTGTTAAGAATCTTACTGTGAATGTAAATATGTATACAAATGTTTCAAATAAGTGTTCCCGAGCATTCTGTCAGTTTATTATTTACCATTGTTATAGGGTATTAAACCTTCTTTTTAACTGACTTCGAAAAAAAAGGAAGAAGTTCTCAATTCGAAGGTTTTTTTATTATACGTTATTTAACTGCATCGTTATTTCCTTTTCCTTGACTCACGTTGCTAGAATATACTCATAGCTGATAACATTTATATTTTGTATAATTTATTCATTTTATTTATCCTGTTTATATTGAAGTAGATCACCTTGTATAAATACATACAATGATATTGCTAATGTCATCGTCTTCGTATATCGTTCGTATTACGCAAGGAGATACGTATCTTCGAGGAGGAGGAGGATTTGTACTTACGCAAGGAGATACACCGAAAAAACCCCTGGGTGTCACCTTTAAGACTTCGAAGTTATAGTAACATCAGACTATTGATATTGAATCCCTAGAAGTGTGACGTAACTATTATGATAGTGTAATTTTAATTTTGTAGGTATGATACTTAATTTTGTGTGATTTTTATGACTCAGTAGCGTATATATAAAAGCTACTTGTCATTCGAGTTCAATAAGCATTTTCTAACGTTAAACATGCACTGCAGTAGGATGTCCAAGTTACACGCATTAAGATGTACTAGAAAGCTTAATCCTATTCGTCAAGCTTGCGTGACATATTAACGTATACCTACTCATTTTTTCGAGGCTAAAGGCGACCTCTTCAGAAATTAGTTGCTTCCAAAAAAAGAGTTAGATTAGTCTAGTAGCGCTGGTGACCAGCTGACTTCCAGGCAGGTAACGGCACTCGGCCCCCGCCAAAAGAGGTATACGAGTGGGGTGAGGCTCCACGTGCTGGCATTGCCGTCCTGGAGGCTGTCCAGTCTTTCATCGTCGAGTGGACAGGGCGGCAACACGAGTTACTAGTCACATATCCAATTAGTCTCTGCCGGTAGCCAAAGACATGTTTCCGTAAAAGCTGATTTCCAGACAAGGTGACATTCCATGGCCCCTCAGAAGCCCAGATTTATCTCCAGCAGATGTCTTTTTATGGGGTTATTTGAAAACTCGTGTCTACATGAATAAACCAAATACGCTACGTCAACTAAAAGAAAAAATCAACGCAGAGATGTCGGCGATCTCGCGGTCTCTTTGTCGACGAGTATTCGAAAACTTCGGTGCTCGCTTAGAAGAGATAGATGTAATTTTTAAAAATAAATTCCAACTAATTAGCTTTCTTGTAAATAAACAATTTATAAAGTGTATCAAATGGTTTTTTTATACGATTTTTCAAATGTTAACTAATTCGTGGCCCAGCCCGTAAATGGGATTCAGTATATAGCTTGAATTGTCAGGAGGATTATTAATAAATATACCCATATAAGTTTATATTTCATTTATATGTGAAAGTAGTATATTCATGGATAAATATTACTAGATTAAGTAATTCCACAAAGTTGTGACAATAGTGTTTTTAGTATAATAAATAGAGGAAAATATCATTGTCATGTATAAAAGATGTCTAATAGAGTACTTTACCTTATTTTGAATACATTATAAAAATATATACGGGAAAAAAAATACAGATCTCAAAACTTATGTAGGTGTTTATTTATGCAATATATACTATACTCTTCTATATCATATACTATCAAATATTTGCTTAAGGTAACTAAAGTTTGTTCAGAATCATTGATTGAGTTAAGAGTTGTTAGATTAGAGTGATTATGTTGAAAGATTGTTTAAAAAGTCAAAGCCCGTGACCAGGTAAACTAAAAAAAATTAGAACCAAACAGGATTCCAAAAAGACAATTAAAAATTATTCCATCTTAAAATAACATAAGTAACTTAAGGATATCACGAAAAATTTAGAACCATGTAACTGAGAAACTATGAAATAGTTGAGAGATAAGGGTCCGATTTCGATTTGGCACACTTTTCGAGGATGCAATTAGCGAGGTAGTCAATTACGCAGTTTCACCAATATTACTTTAAGTTATATATATATATATAATTTGTATAAAAAGTCCATTCTTGGAATCTGTTTTGATACACTTCATGAAAAATCAGGTTTATCTTTCACTGCTTTTTTTAAGTTAACGTGGTCAGCGATTTCTCCACTTTTAGTGGTCTGATTTATGAAGTCGATTCTCGTATTAAACGATTTGGATTATTTTCTAAATGGTTAAAATATTCTCGATCTCAAACATTTTGGTCTGAATATAAAAGCATTGATATTGAATTTAAATGGAAAATTTATGAGTGTATATATTTATCCTTAATTTTGCAAGAGGACAATAGTGTTTCTTCTGAGTTTCTAAATAATTTACTGCCTGACAATTTTGTCTGAACTTGTGTTAAAAAGGATTTTTAATGAACTACAAATTATACGATTATGTGTGTACGTTTAATTAAGGTATATTTTTATAATGTGTGGCAAAAGATTCAAGCTTGAATAACACTTTCTATTATTTTACAATTTCAAAATAATGGTGTAGCTTGGTAGGGTTATTTGCGAAACATTTTTTTATTTTTAACAATTGTTACAACGTTAAAATATGAAGCTAAAATTAAAAATATAAGTATTTAACCATCAAAATTTGTAAAGAAGACTGGCTGGGCGTCGGGTCCGCGACCTTTCGAGACCTTTGAGGAGATTCATTTTGTAATCTCTTGGGAAAACCAAAGTAGGTATGCGTATACGGTTCTGCATGCGCAATATTATGTTAAAACCGGTGAATCTTCTTTCGCGTATTGTACACGCATATCCCGCCATAAAAAATCGTGAGTATCATTATGTTATTTGTACGTAAAGCACTACTTGGAAATATCGAATAATATGTTTTCCTTATGTCGTATTGACCATAGACAAGTATTCAGAAAGATGTACATTTGTTTGTACAAAGATATTTATACACTATTTAAATACAAACATTTCAAATTAAATGGCATTTATAAACAACGGTATTTAGAACAGGAAAACAACGATGATTTTAAAAAGAAACGGTGTCAACAATTCTTGATTACTTACGCTTATTGGGTTATTGTGTTACAGTTTTTTTAACGACATAACAACACAATAACTGTTTTAAGTATTCAATGTTTAAATAATTAAATCTGGACAACTGAACTTATATTTAGTATTTTTGATAATAATACGAAATGTACAAAATATGAAATCATCAATGAATTATAGTAGACATTTTGACTAGAATATGTTTTTACAAGTCATTCTAAAATTGGTCACATCAGGTTTATTTACTGCTAAATATAACATATTTACATACTATTCTTAAAAACTTTAAATAATCAACAATTTACATATTATTTTCGTTCTGTATAGTAATTAACATAAGACACCTATATAAAAAAATAAATAAAGTGATAATTCGAAGCAGAGACTTATATCCAGCAGTGGGCTATTAACAGCTCTTGATGTGATAACCTACATAATGAAATGGTGGGTGTCTTGAAAATTGTTTTAACACCATTTGACAGTCCTTCAACTTTTTTTACAATGGTCACTTTTTATATAAATAATTATAATCCATAAAATGTTTGGTATATGAACTTAATAAATTATTAACAAGTGCATTTAAAGACAAATATAAGGAAAGTTTACTTACAGTCTTTATGTTAAACGTGTACTTTTAATATCGTAATTGCACTATAGCCCTGCATGTCTTGTGGTACAGGTTATTCCCAGACTGATAAAAAAGATGCACTGATATGCGACGTAGGTATGGATAGGTAATGCACATACGTGCTATACTGATTTATCATCTTCAACCCTGACCTAGTCTTGCTTGTAGCATAAAATAAATGCCTACTTAACAAACATGTGTTGACTTAACATCGATGATCTCAGGCGAGTGCAAATTGTGAAGAGAAGGTATATCTCTAACAAACTCGTTTGCTATGTCGGCTAAGAGTCTACCGCTTGAACGTAAGTTACCATGACCAATATAGACGTCCTTAAATAGACATCGAACTCAGGTCAGCCGGTCAAGAAAATAATAAGACCGGCAATTTCAGACAGCGTCAACCCGGGCAGTTGGTACGGTGAAATTGAAACAAAGTCCCACTTTGCATCGTGTCCTGTGTGCCCAGACACCTGCACGCTGGAGGACCTGATGGCTGCCACTGAAAACGCAGTCAAGTGCCCGCGTGGCAACTGTTAGAATATAATTACACCGAAACGAACACACGAACAGAAGACGACCGGCAGATTTAACCATAAATCTCGTAACGTAATGTAAAAGTTAAACTGATATTTATATCGTTTAAGATTTATATATTTTCGTGTTTAAGTCTATTCAATAACTATAAAGTATACTTATAAACAATCATATCATTACATTTTGTTACAAACTTTCGCTGAAGAGTCGGCAATAGTACAATTTCTACAAAAGGATGATTAGAGTTCCCCCCCGGCGTAAGACGCTATCACACCTCTTACTGTCCTACACAGTAAGAAACGCAGAAACACCACACTTTAGGCAACACTCTCTGCCTGCAACAGGTTGTTACCTGTCTCCGGTCGTTTGCAGTGGTTATATCACCCCAAGATGTGACCGCAGCGACCCTTAGGCCACAGTTAAAGAGTGACTTCTACCATAGCCCCTTCGCGCACCCTTCGAGCAGGATCGGCTCTTTTCCAATCCCACTTTACGGACTCTTTTTGGAGCATAACGACCTCACAGAAGGAGAACACAGTTTCCCACCCTTCAACGCTCGCCAGCATCTCGCTAGGGAGATAATTTTATCTAAGTGGTCGCAAGTTTGCATAGCTTTTTCATGGTATACGGGGCAACGAGAGCACAGTTTACCTGGTTGTGGTAGTAAGTGACACTTAGAATGCCGAACAATCATCACTTTCAGAAGTGATTGATGGTTAGATATGTAAGGCATTTATATTATGTGATGATAACTCCACGATAATGACTACTAATTCTGACTACTCTACTTCTCAGAATATGATTACAATAACCACAGAATGTCGTGATTATCTGCTATCGGTTTAGAAAAACTAAGTGTTCCATAAATGTAGGTATGATGGGTATTTCCTAATATATGTTCAATGAATAATGATAACCTTTAGGTACGTTAGATAGAAAACACTAGACTGAATGCCAAGAACCGGAATTAGTGGTTTATAACTTTATAAATCTTGATTTAACTTGTAATTTTTCTATTTACGTGTTTGGCACAAGCCTTGGAAGCTAATTTGGAACCACTTTCAGAGTTTGATTGGGCTCACATATCTCATACGCATGTATCTTCAATGACAACAATAATATGGCCCAGGGTATCATATTATTATTCTGAAAATCCCGGAAAATGGCTATAGAAAGCTTTTGATTAAACAAGATTGAACTTGAGCTAATTTGTTTTATCTTAGTAAGTGGTTTGGTACTGAATAATATCTAGGGCCTATGTTTTTTTATAATTAACTTATTTTAACAATGATTAAAGTTCATTAATTTGTTTAAAAATTATTTAAGAGACATTAGGATTTTCCTTATGATGTATTAGGTTTTTTGAAACATTTAAATAAGGTAACACAAAAACAATTCATACATATCTAAGTAGTTTTGTGAAACAAAACAAGTAGGAATTACCAACGGACAAAATGAAAAAGTAAAAGAGATACCCTCGTTCTGGATAATTAATATAAGCTTAGCTAATTACAGCTATTAAACTTTCGGATTTCGGATATAAATGATAAACATATACTATTCATACATTACTTCTGCCATCACACGCCGAAAAATATCTTTGTGTGATGTACGATTGACGATTGTCATTAGTAATAGATAATAATATAATATTTTCGGACATCTGACACAACACCATCTAGTCCAAACTGAGCAGAGCTTGTACATGGATACTAGATAACTATATTATTCATACCTTTTTTTGTAAATGTATTCATGTTATACATAGAAAATACTTAAACTCCGAAACAAATGTTTAAATATCATACAGACATTTGGTCCGATCGAGGCATCGAAGACCCTGAGAAGAACATGAGACCAAGTACAGTACTCGCATACGTTACCACTTTGCCACCGAGGCAGTCTTAATATGTGAAGAAAATTCTTTGTGTTCCTGTTTCAACAAATCGACTAATGAAATCATATTATATTTGACATACTTAATGTTTATATGTAAACGAAGAGCAGAAAAAGTAATATGTAGAAAATAAATATAAACAGCTAGATGAACCATAGGGTGGTATTCCACGGTACTCCACAAGACTATACAAGATAACCTTTTAAGTTATAACGGTGAACTAAATAAAACAAGAAAGTTAAAGATCGACCGCGAGGCAATCTCTTGTGATTGTAAAAACCGAGATTTGATTCAAGAGACCTAAATATATTTGTATTTATCGCCAATATTGTTCATTGATTACTGTCAGATTCATTGATACCAACAACACTCAGATGTCAGATATGTTGGGTTGTTTTACTAAACACTAATTAATACCTCTGATGTTTTAAATTTTAAAATCAATTTCGTATTCAGGCTAGACGGATAAAAATAACTATATCCTACTCAGATTCAAATACAATAATTTAAAAACTGTAGATGGTGCGATTGTTGCGGTTGGGCCACGAATTGGTTAACATTTGAAAAAATCGTACAAATAAATCATTTGATATATTGTAAGAATTGTTTATTTACAAGAAAGCCAATCAGTCTAGGATTTATTTTTTAAAAATTATATCGTCTAAATGACCACTGTTTCGACGTTTGCACTTTTCTAAGCGAGCACCGATATTTTCGAATACTCGTTAGCAAAAAGACCTCGAGAATGCCGACATTTTTTCAATGATTTTTCTTTTAGTTGACGTAGTGTATTTAGTCTATTGATATAGACATGATTCTTCCAATAATCCCATAAAAAGAAGTCTGCTGGGGATAGATCCGGGCTTCTGGGTGCCCATGGAATGTCACATCATCTGGAAATCAGCTTTCCGGAAACATATCTCTGACCACCGGCAGGATCACGTTAGATATGTGACAAGTGGCTCCAGCTTGTTGAAATCATATGTTACGATTGTAGCCAGCAAATTCCAGGAGCATCGGTCCCAAGAACTCCCGTAATATTTTCACATATTCAGCAGAATTAACAGTTACTGAACGACCGCGAGAGTTTCCGAAAAAGTAGGGTCCAATGATTCTTTTTGCTGAAATTGCAGTCCATACAGTTACCTTGGTAGAACGAAGTGGCCTCTTGTGTTTAGCTTTGGGATTTTAAGTGCTCCAATATCTGTAATTCTGTTTGTTTACATGTGCGTTGAGGTGAAAATGTTTGTTGTCAAAAAATAAGATGTTGTCAAAATTACTGAATCGTTCTAACACCGTTTCAGCATACGACTTTCACAAAAAATCATTAGGTTTTGTTTTGTTCTAAGATTATATCCACTATTATAGATCCGCTCTTACACTGTCTGGATCTTATATGGATGTAATGATACGGCGTAATGACGTGCGGGATAACCCTTTTTTTTTTTACGTGTGGAAATCCCCTCGGGCCGTCACACCACCGGGGTTTACGGCGGGGTGGTGTGTCGGAATCGGACCGACTAAAACCACACGGTGTGCCACTCTGCGCCTGACATAGGAGGGATCCGGGAGTGCGGGATAACCCTAATACAGCCGAACGTCTGCGTGTCGATACATCTGGATTAAGTCGAACAGAAGCGAAAACTTGGTGCACGTTTTCTTCGGTCCGAGAAGTCCGTGGGCCTCCAGTTTGTTTCACATTTAGCATAGATCCTGTCTCTTCGAACTTAGATGCCGGAGATCGTTAAAAGATCTCCGTCCTCCATAACCACAGGGCTGGGAGTGGCACGTGAGGTTATCTGTCATCCTACCAAAATCAGGCCGGGGTGGCGATGCGAGCACTACGGACCGCTCACCCCTCTTTTGGGGGCAGAAAAAGGAATACCGGAGTTTCTACACGGTAAGGGGCTATCTACAAGTCGTAGGTGGCCCGAGGTACGTCGTGATTCCAGGGATTGCCTTATTAGGGTGCACTTGGTTCCCCGGCTACTGGTAACTGAAACGGCGTGCAGTTTTTGGTCGGTTTGAGTCCGACATAACCTCCTACCGGTAGTATCCGTGGGGATTTCGCACAGAAAAAAAACTTAGATTTGATGAGACTTTTGATAAGGATTACTAACTATATTGCCTAGCCATATGTTCGTTATACAAACAAGTTATTTTAATCTACTGCAAAAAAGGAGGAAGCATACGTAATCCTAATTCAGACTATTTTTATTTTGTTGTGTAGCTTTATCATCAATGCCAGTTTTTTAATATTGATGTTTTTTAAAGTGTTTTAGCTATTTAATAAATAATACAAGTAATCCTACTAATATTATAAATGCGAATGTAAGTTTGCTTCTTGCGGTTTCACGCGAGAACTACAAAACCAATCATCATGAAATTTTGTTGACATATTCTTGGAGATATTAGAAGTAACATAGAATACTTTTTTATTAAAATGATCTGTTACGAAACTTATGTTGCAGACCAAATTCCACGCGTGCGAAGCCGCGGGCAAAAGCTAGTATTAAATAAAACCGTTTTAAGCATTATGATAACAAAAGGACAATTACTTAACATGTCTATACAAAAACAGTGTTTGTGAACGTTACTTCATCATAGATATAAAAAAAAGTTACATAACTCAACTCTCAGTTACGAAAAACTCCCATACTGTGGACCTCCCCGGATACCCCGATATACCCGGAGTTTGCCGGGATATCCCTAAGACACATACGTCAGACAAATTTTTTGAGTGTAGACACCAAAAAGTATGTTTCTGTTGATCCCGCGATAAACAGGCGTCTACCAATCAAGGCAATCTAGTAATATTCTGATTGCTTATAAGATATTGACGATGAAGCTCTGTTAATTTATTTGCCTTTTAATAATATATTAGTTGATATCTTTGCGATAGTTTTTCAATATTGTATTAAATAAGTTTTTATGGTTTCTTATTTATTTGTGATATTATAAAAAGAGTTTGATCATGCAAACTGATTTATTAGTGTCATGAGTCTAAAAGAGTGTTTTGATTCTGATCGTCTTTATCTGATCAACTATGCAGTCTGCACTTTTTTTTTTTTTTTTGTAACGTGTGGAAACCCCCTCGGGCCGTCACCCCACCGTGGTTTACGGCGAGATGGTGTGTCAGAATCGGACCGACTAAAACCACACGGTGTGCCACTCTGCGCCTGACATGGGAGGGATCCGGGGACAGCTGCTATTACGACATCCAGATCCCTCCTAGCGCCTGCCCGCTACCACGGGCACCATCTGCGGATGAACTCTCTATTTTTAGGCGACGTACGGCACACGCGGACGTCGCCCCCTCGCGGCTGGCCATTGTAGCGGATGGAGGGGAAAACCCGTCCCGTCCACCCGCGGCCACACTCAAGGCGGCATGAGGCGCTGGTACGCGCGCCTCCGCCGCCCTGTTCGCTGGCGGCGAATTGGGTCCGAGTAGAGATCGTCCTCCCGGGCCTTCTCCGCCGCCTCCTTCCGCGAAATTACGTCTTCGCAGAAGGTTGCGACCGCGGTAAAACAACTGTCGCTACCGGCCATGGAGCGTATGACGGCCGGTAGCGAGAGATCTCCTCCAATAACTGCAGTGAGGACCCCACGCTGCGCCGCCCAGGCGGAACAAATCGCTAGCGTGTGCTGAGCCGAGTCCTCACTGCAGTCGCAGTGGTGACAGGCGGGACTCAATTCTCTCCTGGCGACCGAGTGCAGATACTTCCCGAAGCAACCGTGCCCGGAAAGAATCTGCGTCAGCCGGAAGGAAAGGGTCCCATGCTGTCGCCCCGCCCACTCGGCGATGACCGGCTGGAGAGCCTCCACGGCGGCAAAGCCAGCACGTGGAGCCTCCAGCCGGGACGACCAACGAGCCATCGTGGCTCGACGAGCGGCCTCTCGCCACTCGCGTATCTCTTCGGGCGGGGGCCGTATGCCGCTACCTGCCCGGAAGTCAGCCGTTCGCCGATAAACTTCGGCGAGCACTTCCGCCTCCAAATCCCACGGGGGAGTTCCGGCCAAGGCGCACGCCGCCTCCGTCGATATGGTGCGGTAACCGCGTATAGCTCTAACCGCCAATATCCTCTGAGGGCGCCAGAGGCGAGCCCTATTCTGGGCGGTCAGAGCCGCCGCCCACACTGGTGCACCATACAGTGCCATTGACCGGACAACCCCCGTGTATAGCCGTCTCGTCGCAACGCTGGCTCCACCCAAATTGGGCAAAAGTCGCCCAAGGGCAGATGCAGCGCCGACCAGCTTTGGATGCAGTCTGCACTATGGTAACCATATAGGTGGTTAACACACATACTTTTATATTTCTAAATACCTACATACTATAGATAAATTACACTCCGATACAAAACAAATGGTCGTGCTCTCTATACAATATTTGTCATAGGTGGAAATCGAACCCACAATCTTCTGGCTTAGCAGTCAGGGTTACTAACCACTAGACCAACACACCTGTCAAACCTCTACTGTAGTCAAAAAGTCAGTCCCGAAATTCGAGAATTGCAAAGACTTTTAAGGTGATGCTGTAAAAATACTATTTTAGAGCACATTAAAACCTTACGATATTGATCAAAATACTATGAAATTGTAAATCTTAAAAATATCTACAAGAAAGTCAGCAATGATATGTGTATATCTTCTAAAGGTAACTGCCAGTTTCCTTATTAACTTTTATATTTTATAAAAAAAATGGGTTATGTACGAAGCAAGTTTAGCAATGCAGTATTGTTACTTATCTAATGAAATACACTAGATAGATCAACAGACTTTAATAGCCCATTGCTGGATATAAGCCTCTCTGTACCATGGAGGCTTAGGCCTACTACACCACATTTGCCAGAAGGGTTGGTAGGTTTGTTTCAAGTTTTTTTTCTCCTGTCAGTAATGTCGACCTGCATAGTTTGTCCCTTAATCGCCCTTCACGATAACCATGGGATGAGTAGGGGTGTCACTCCGTATTCTTAATCTATCACCACACGGTTTGATACGTTGGACCCGATACGTTGTGCATTTAATGTCAAAATTGTCTCTACAGCGTGTTATGGAAACGATTGTCTTAGGAGACATCAAAAAGTTGAAGTAGAGCTACATAATGACCGTCAGACGAATGTTCATCCCGGGAGGCAGCGGACCACACCACATTCCTGTAAATCTGAACTTATGTTATAATACTTAAGAATGCTTGATTGAACGCGCTTCTCTCAGGAACTACTGTTCCTAATTGAATGATTATTTTAGTGCTGGATAGTCCATTTATCGAGAAAGGTTATATAGCATCACGCTATGACCGGTAGGAGCAAAGCATCAATGAAAGATGATGAAAACTTATTTCTTTTTAAGAGACACAGACTTATTTTTTTACTTACATCAAAGTAACATTTGAATTCAATTTTTCATTTTAGTTCAGTTATAAAGTAGGTTTAGTTATAAATGTGTGTGGTAATTGTTATAAATGTTTGAGATAAAAATACAGTAGACTTTATGTACCGCGACTGAGCACGTTGATAAACCGGTTGTACGGTTCAGTCATAAAACCTTCCTGCAAACAATATGGTCAATGTTAGTCGCGATTTGCGCGTACTACTGTGAACACGTTCCATTCGAACATGAAGTAAATAGTGCTAGTGCAATTCAAATTATATTACCCAAATGTTCAGAATATAAAATCCGGGTCTTCTTACCTTGAAATTTAGTATTCTTTTTATTATATTTTGTGGTTTTCCTTATAGAATTGGTACCAAAATGATTTCAAGAACTATTGTATTTTTTGTCGGTAAGTTTGCTTGAATTGTCTATAGTATGTGAAGATTTATTTCAAATTAGCATACCATGTGTGCATGAACAGAATTTTGATTCTGATTTGACAAAGAATATTAAAAATTTCATGTTGTTTACTCTCCAAAGACTGAAGGCCATTTTTAATTATCACTATAGGTAATATTTATATAGTCTAAAACTATATATTCTATTCTAAAGTATAATTAAACTTGACCTTGACATGTAAGCAGGTTTATAAGACAAAATTATTTAAATTAGGAACTTCAATACTTCAAAAATCAATAATAATGATTACATGGTCAATGTTTCTTACTATTATCTATTAAGTTGATAAATAAATATACATTGATGTATGAGTATTGGTTAGAGGTTGGTACAATCGGTTGTTTAATCTGTACCTATTTGACGTTAATTGCAGCGATTGAGTCACTGGAAGTCCGTGGCATTAACCTAACTTAAGTGTAACTCTTCGAAAATTCTAATGTTAGACATGAATTCTGACGGACTTTTTGTTAAGTACGTTTCCCAATTACGGGTATTTTGTAATAAATATGATTTAAAAACAACACTCGATGTTTTTAGCAATCTGTGTAACAATGAGACAAAGGAAGTGAGTTTAATGTCTTTTTTGTTTATTTATCATATAGAAAATATTGAGAAATGAAGTTTATACATATACATTTAGAGAAAACTTGTATTTTTTGCATGTTATTATTTTGTCACATGATAGATAATAATTAAACTCTTTTAACATATAAGTTAAAATAACAAAGCGGCAAAAATATATATGTTATTATGTACCGTAACAACACGACCGTACCTTATATCTATATCTATAAATGTATCTTCAAACTGTTAGGCAATAGCAAATTGATCACTCAATTTTGTTTAATACGGGGACAAAGTTATGGCCTTCCGCCGGGTAAGAAAGAAATTACATCGTGGGTTTTTTGACAGTGTATTAAAACGATTAGGTAAATAGTAAGAAAGGGTAATGGAAAATAAAAAAATTGCTCGTACGGGTGGATCGAGTGATGTAAACAATGGTCCTTCCTGATGAAGGTTAGGGTCTAAGTCCACTTCTATACGGCTAAACTTGTTACAGCTTATTGATACGGCTGGGTCGCAAACCCAATATTTAATAAAAAACATGTGTACCGGGAAACCTTTTTAAAAATTTAAGGTTCAATTTTTTCTTAAAAAATATTTTTTTTTTTCACATTTGTATTCAAACTTATAATTTTCTAATACTTAACTATTCAATTTAACTCATTACAACACCAAACTGTAAAAAACCTTTTCCGAAAAGAGCTAAAGAAACTTATATTCATAATACGTTTACATTTATTGTCGTCTGTGGCTTGTTTGTTTGTGACATATGTGTATGTTCAGTAGTTCCCCAATACGTATATAGTCGTAATACAAATTAATATTATAATGTTGTAATACAAATTAATGTAATGATATAAAATATCAATTGGTACGAATCCTTTCAAATTTCCTGTCTTCATAATATTTAGGTTCAAAGTTTTATTAATCACAGCACAATATTCAAACAGGTAACAGATAGCTATTGACTTTGATAAAATGTAAAAACACATTTTTTTCTGGTTTGACTACTTCTCACACTACTTAGTCTGGCCATAAATACTGTTACACTTAATTATAAAAAAATATTACATTTGAATTTCGAATCTGTCATTTTTATACGATTGTTCATTGTGTTTTCTCATTTTGGCGCCAATACATTGTAAAATATTTTGCGATATTAAAATGGTGTGGGGTGATAAAGAGATACGAATCGCTGTGATAGCATTACACAAAGTAGGTATGGAGCCAAATGCAATTTTTAAAACTCTCCATACACTTGGTATTAGTAAAATGTTTGTGTACCGGGCTATTAATAGGTACAATGAGACCTCCTCTGTTTGTGACAGAAAAAGATCTGGCCGTCCACGTAGTGTTCGTACGAAAAAGGTGGTCAAAGCAGTAAGGGAAAGAATTCGAAGAAATCCTGTCCGAAAGCAAAAGATTTTATCTCGGGAAATGAAGATAGCACCTAGAACCATGTCGCGTATTTTAAAAGATGACTTAGGACTTGCAGCCTATAAGAGACGCACTGGCCATTTCTTAACTGATAATTTAAAGAAGAATAGGGTGGTAAAATCGAAACAACTACTGAAGCGGTACGCAAAGGGAGGTCACAGAAAAATTTTGTTTACGGATGAGAAAATTTTTACAATTGAGCAACATTTTAACAAACAAAATGACCGTATTTATGCTCAAAGCTCTAAGGAAGCTTCCCAATTAGTCGACAGAGTGCAACGTGGACATTATCCGACTTCAGTGATGGTTTGGTGGGGTGTTAGCTATGAAGGAGTGACTGAGCCATATTTTTGTGAAAAAGGTATCAAAACATCGGCACAAGTGTATCAAGATACCATTCTTGAGAAGGTAGTTAAGCCCCTTAACATCACCATGTTCAATAACCAAGTATGGTCCTTCCAGCAAGACTCGGCGCCGGGTCATAAAGCTCGGTCCACGCAGTCTTGGTTGGAATCGAACGTTTCGGACTTCATCAGAGCTGAAGACTGGCCGTCGTCTAGTCCCGATCTTAATCCGCTGGATTATGATTTGTGGTCAGTTTTAGAGAGTACAGCTTGCTCTAAACGCCATGATAATTTGGAGTCCCTAAAACAATCTATACGATTGGCAGTGAAGAATTTTCCCATGGAAAGAGTGCGTGCTTCTATTGATAACTGGCCTCATCGTTTAAAGGACTGTATTGCAGCCAATGGAGACCACTTCGAATAAGCTTTTTATATTTTTAATTGTTTTATATTTATGTATTAAACTGACACACTGTAAAAGTAATAAATGTTATTTGCAGTTAACAATTTTCTTTTTTCTTTATTACAATATTTATGGCAAGACTAGGTATATATAATAGGATTAACTTATTCCTTTGGCTTCGTCAATGCCATTTTTGTTTGATTGGTTAAATATTTGCAATTAAGATGTGATCATAGCTTGGAAATTAATTTATGAGACCGCTTGAAATTGTTTGTTTTTAACTACGTCGATATATACTTAACGTAAGTATATTAATTGATTCCGATGCGAACGCTTTGGTCAATATTGAGGAAAGGGCTGTTCTCGTGTAAAAAATAAGGGGGCATCCCCGATACGACGAAGCAAGTTTCACCATAATGTACTATCATTATTGTTTATTGTCAAATAATAAACTAAGATTTATTATTAACTAGTTGAAGACAGGCAAGATTCGCTGTGGAGCACTGTGGTGGCAAAAAAATATTGAAGCCTGTTGCGCATAGTGTTTGTTCTTAACTTGAGCTCAATTTGAGCAGAACTTTTTGCAATTTTATTATAATTGATAAAATTTGATAAAATATACGACTACTGTTCAAGAAGTCTTGGGTTCGATTCCCGAGTTGGGCAAAGAAATAGTTTTATATGGCTTTTTTCACAGAAAAACCTTGAAACAACCCGGAGTATGGAAGTTTGACAGTGTTTCACATCCGTGCCTCGGATAGCACGATATACCGTCAGTCCCAGTTGTTACAAACATCTATGGCAATCGTTATTGGGAAGTCAGAGTCCTGAAATATACTAAAAAATAGTTCAACCTTCGATATCAGTTCTCCCTCAGAGTTGCGGAGGTCCGATGCCAGTCGCTCCGTGAAAAAACTGATGTTTTCAAGTAAAATCGTTTGAACCGTGCTTAGGAATAATAAAAGCTTTGAAAATGATGATCAAATATTTTTAATTTTTTGTCTTTGTCTGTCTTTATGGGTCTCTGTGTACGGATTTACATTAACGAAGTTGTACTAAATATGTACTATATATTTTATTATTTTTTTGTTAAGGTGGACGACCTCTACAATGTAGTTGTAGTACGGGAGGCCACGATGCTAAATCGGGATTTACTTGAGCGTCATAGAGACCTATTCGGTTGTGAAGCTTAGATGATGAAAAGAAAAATGACATATAAAACATACCATTTCATCAGTGGGGGGAGCGGCTATAGATTTACAAAAATATGAAAAAAAAAACAGTTCCATGGACATATTCGAGTGTGTCAGATAATGATATTATATACATATGTCCTACGTATTTTTAAAAATGTACATATGTTACTCTGACTATTTCAGTGATGGGGTGGTCGTACGTAGGGGTGAGAAATGAAAAAAAAACTTTATCGAGCGCGTCAGATTTTTGAAGGGGATGTTAAGTGAACCTAAGAAAATGCTCTTAAATAATAATCTGAAGGTTTAGATGTGACACAAAGTCATGGCCGTTATTAGAATGTCCAAAAAAATTGGTCATTTTGAAATACTCAAGCGCGTCAGATTAAGATATATATGGTTCATCTTGATGCACTAGACGTGCTGTCTTATAATCTGACAATTATCAAGAGGGATTTGGCTAATCGGATAATTAAAAAATCTTTTTTTGTATTTTTTAAACTACTGAACATAATTCATTGACAAGCTCAGGAAATAGCATGCAAATGAGAAAGTACATATTTTTTTAAAGTAGAATATTTGTATTTATTAGAAAATAATTATATAAAATTAAATTGTTTAAAGTATTTTTTTAGAGAGGAATAGAAGCGTGGAGAGGGGAATATAGGCATCACGTAGCTGCACGCATTAAACTTTATCGATGAATTTTTGTTGCTTCGGCTTGTGGAAATTGTCAGATTATATATTTTTCGTAATACTTGAATTATTCCGTTCAAAATAAAAAAAAAATTAGCCACGTTGCTCGAGAATGTCCAAGTGACGTTTTTTTACAATTTTGTAGTCCTCCCCCTTCTATACGTCTCACTCAAATTGTCAGATTAGTGAAATCTACACGTTTTAACACGTAACTACCTCATCTTATCTTAATCTGACGCGCTCGAAAATTTTTGATGATAAATTTTTTTTTACTAATCTGATCCTTTATCCTTGACGGGCGATCATATATAGAAGTCTCATTTTTGGTGAAAGTACTTAATAGAGTACAAGGTATTCCCCTGTATATTATTCTGCCGCGCTCGAGTAAATCCCGGAATCCCTTCTTCGGTTCCTCTACTATGGGTAAATCCATTCTAATGTGCGATCTAACGGCAAACGAGGCGTTAATTTCTGTAACATAGTAGATATGGCAAAAAATATTTTAGAAAAAAAAATGGCAGGGCCTGTATGTCAGATTCCATAATTAGATGGTTCACTGAACAAATTTATTCGTGGAATTAATTTATGGTCACATCAATGTTTAAGATTGATGTCCCTTCAGAGTGATCACGGTTTTATTATATATTATCACAAGATCAATTAAATGGGCGTCTAAAAAACTTGTTTATGTTTGTCATGTTATTCATTTTCAATGTTACTTTAGACTACACCTAACAATTACGACACCGACACATTTTTTTTTTTTTTTTTTTTAACTTGTGGAAACCCCCTCGGGCCGTCACCCCACCGGGGTTTACGGCAGGGTGGTGTGTCGGAATCGGACCGACTAAAACCACACGGTGTGCCACTCTGCGCCTGAGATAGGAGGGATCCGGGAACCGCTGCTATTACGACATCCAGATTCCTCCTAGCGCCTGCCCGCTACCTCGGGCACCATCTGCGGATAAACTCTCTATTTTAGGCGACGTACGGCATACGCGGACGTCGCCTCCTCGTGGCTGGCCATTATAGCGGGTGGAGGGAAAAACCCGTCCCGTCCACCCGCGGCCACACTCAAGGCGGCATGAGGCGCTGGTATGCGCGCCTTCGCCGCCCGGCTCGCCGGCGGCGAATTGGGTCCGAGTGGATATCGTCCTCCCGGGCCTTCTCCGCCGCCTCTTTCCGCGAAATTACGTCTTCGCAGAAGGTTGCGACCGCGGTAAAACAACTGTCGCTACCGGCCATGGAGCGTATGACGGCCGGTAGCGAGAGATCTCCTCCAATAACTGCAGTGAGGACCCCACGCTGCGCCGCCCAGGCGGAACAAACCGCTAGCGTGTGCTGAGCCGAGTCCTCACTGCAGTCGCAGTGGTAACAGGCGGGACTCAATTCCCTCCTGGCGACCGAGTGCAGATACTTCCCGAAGCAACCATGCTCGGAAAGGACCTGCGTCAGTCGGAAGGAAAGGGTCCCGTGCTGCCGCCCTGCCCACTCGGTGATGACCGGCTGGAGAGCCTCCACGAGGGCAAAGCCAGCACGTGGAGTCTCCAACCGGAACGACCAACGAGCCATCGTGGCTCGACGAGCGGCCTTCCGTCTTATCTAGGGCCACCCGTAAACCCAGCGCCTCAATGCGCCCGACCACCAAAGAGACTCCCACGGTGGCCAGGCACGCCGCCTGTTGAAAGTTCGCCCCCCGGGCTGTGACCAATGTGTCATCGGCGTAACAAATTACGCCCTGCCCGGGGGGAAGACGACCTCGAAGGGCCCAGTCGTATCCCATATTCCACAGGAGTGGACCCCGAGGACGGATCCCTGTGGAACACCGCACGACATGGGCCGCCGCTTCAGAATACCATCTCGGTCCTCGTACACGACGGTACGCTCCTCAAGATAGTTTGCCACAAGCCGCCTCAGGTACTCGGGCACCCCGTGGTAGTGAAGTGCTTCCCTGATGCAGCTAAATGGCAGACTATTAAATGCGTTGGCGATGTCCAACGACACCGCTAACAGCACGCCGCCACAGCTCACCGCCTCTTCGGTAACGGCCCTCAGGCACAGCACAGCATCGACCGTCGAACGCCCCGCCCGAAAACCAAATTGGGCATCCGACAGATCGGGGCCCACCTCACAGAGGTGCCGGACGATGCGGACAGAGAGTATCCTCTCAAACAGTTTACCCGCCTCGTCCAGCAACACAATGGGCCTATAGGCCGCCACCGAATCGGTAGGCCGTCCCGGCTTCCTTAATAGGACCAGCTTCCCGCTTTTCCAGCACTCAGGGAAGCGTCCGGACGACAAGCTAGCGTCCAAGACCTCCCTGAGGCGGTCCGACATGTGGTCGAGGGTTCGTGCCAATACTCGGGCAGGTATCCCATCTGGCCCAGGGGCGGTGTTCTTAGAGCGAATCCGTAGAACAACCGCCCCCACCTCCGATTCCCTAACGGGCGGAACATTGTCCTTGTTCCCCCCGTCGTCTCTGGCCATGAAGACCATCGACGGGGGTGTGTGATCCACCCGCCGCGGGAAAAGGCCCTCGACCACATCCCGCAGGAAGCTGGGCTGGAGTGTCTCTGTAAGGGGGGGGCCCGACGTGCGGAGCTTTTGTCGCGCCGCACGATAAGGGCGACCCCAGGGGTCACGATCGAGACCCTCTAGCATCTCCTTACGCTTAATTTCCTTGGCGCGGCTGATGGCCAGCTTCAGAGTTTTCCGCGCCTCTCGGTACTCCTCATGAAGCTGGTCTTCCCCGCTTTCTTCGCGGTGTCGCCGCCGACCACGGGTGTAGGACCTCTGGGCACGAGTACAGGCCGCGCGGAGGTCCGCAAACTCCTGGGACCACCAGTAAACTTCCTTCCGTGGAGGCCGACAACCTCGGATGCGGGGCATGGCCGCATCGCAGATCTGCGTAATCGCATCGCGGAAACGTCCAGCCCCCATGTCGACCTCCTCGGTCGGAGCCTGCGGAGACAGCCAAGAGTGAATAATGGCTGCCTCCTCTAGTAGGTCCATATTCAGTTTGGCTATAGCCCACCGCGGAAAGCGAGAAGAACGCGCCACGTGACCCCTTCTGGGTTCCTGGGAGCGGGAGAGCTCAAATCGGATATAGAGATGATCCGAGAGCGTCCAACCTCTTCCAGGACACGCCAGTTCCTTACTCGTGCGGCGAGGGCAGGGGTAGCGAACGAAAGGTCCACTATCGACCCTCCCTGTTGTCGCATACACGTGTTGGTGGAGCCCCTGTTTAGTAAACAGAGGCCCACCGAGGCCGCCCACTCCTCTACGGCCTCGCTCCTAGCGTCCGTCCTGGGGGAACCCCACGCAACGGACTTTGCGTTGAAGCACAAGGACGTGCCCAGACATTAGTCGCCGCATCGAGATCTCCAGGCTGTTGAGGAAGACCTCGAAGTCGCTCAAACTCCGGTTAGGGGAGAAATACATATCGTATACGGTGATCTCCCCCTACTCAGCAGCAACATATCCAGTGCCCTTGTCTCTTAACGACAAGGGCGGGGAATGAGCCGCTGTGGAGCCGACGACTGCCACGGAACCGTCCCGGTCACCCAACCAGTTTGGACGGGGAGGAACGTAGTAGGGTTCCGCGGCTACGGTAACACCGATCGACCACTGTGCCATGGTTTGCAGGAAAAGGTCCTGCGCCGCGGCACAGTGGTTCAGGTTAGTCTGGACAAGGAGGTTGGAGACTTGGGCCATTACTCGACCGTCTCTACAGCCTCCTCCATGGGCGACGGTATAGACGCACGAACGACGTCAGAAGCAGCCTGAGCCGACTGGCTAGCCCCTGACGCCTGCCGAGAACTGCGGGGAGGTTTGCAACCCCCCTGCCCAATCTGGTGATTGGCGGGTTTGTTACCCGCCGCACACGCGGGGCAGTGAGGGGCAGCAGAACAATCTGCCGCCTTGTGCCCCGGTCGACCGCAGCGGAAACAAAGTCCGGTGCACGACACCGACACAAGACCAACCTAAAGCGACAGCATCCGTGCTGTCGCGTTTCGATATTGAACCCGGTGACCCATTGATACAGGGTTGACAATTATCGTGGTAAGTGTGTAAGACTTACACTGTCACGATGACTGTCATGCCTTTTGCGTCCCCAAGCCACGTGTGGTTAAGCATCTCACTAGGCTGCCATAGTGTGGGTCACCATACCGCAATGTCAGCATTCACAATGAGTATGATGGCCACAACTTTTGAATTCTACGCATGCTGTCTATCAGGAAGAGTAGAGTCATGTTGGCAAGTTGTTACGATAAAAAAAAAACTGTAATGTGTACGATTACGTTAAACATACATCTAAGATCTTAAAAGCTATTAAAGAAAAAAATAAAAACATAAGATAAATATTATAAAACCATAAAGTTGCATCATGAACTTTGAAATTTTGCATAGAATAAAAATAAAACTAACAAGTAAATGTCCCAACAATAGTATTAAGTAGTGGGTTATGCAACAGTACATAGAATCCCTAAGACGTTGTTGGTTAATTAAAGGACATGCTTCAAAATAAAAACAATCCTTGCCTTAACAAATATTTCGGCCTGTCGAGTCTTCGGTCGGTTGTCTACGAGAATAATATATTTAGCATATCAGCTTATATAAACTTATCAGCTTATATATAAGCAATGTTAAATATAAGACACTCGTTGCAACGCACCTGTATCTTTTGAGTGAGGTGAGTTGCATCTGTCTGTGACCAATGATAGTCACTTACCGCCAGTTGACTGGTCTGCTTGTTTGCCCTCTAAAATAATCAAGAGGGGTAGACAGAGATAATTGATCTTCAATTACTATGATGCTGATACACCTCGTTTGCTTCGTCCACACTCAATTTTTGCTGCATGCATGCTCATCGGTTCCTGGTACTTTTTCCATGGCCTTTCTTCGGGACATCACTAATTTGATCGATAAATTTTCGCCGTGGACGATCTCTTTCGACACTTCCACACATATTCGCACTATAAGTTCCTTTGGTGAATCTTCTTTTATCCATCCTCTATACGTGGCCGTACTAAGAAATAGCATGTTAATAAGAGTCTGCAGCATTATTGTGGAGTGTACAGTGTTTCCCAACAAACGTAAATAAGAAGTGAAAGATAGCTTTAGTTGTAATGTACGCTGGTAGTACTTCGGGGTTATCAACATGTTGATTCGGTTCACGTGTGGGATTGTCCATTTGATGTTATAAACATGTAGAACATAAAGAGCTTACAACACAGTGGAGAGATAACTGTGATGGTTATTGGCTGTTAATATAAAAAGACCAATCTAATTAATGTTACCTAACCTACTATCTTCATTAACAAATTAATGATAATTAATTAATTATTTTTACGCTAAGATTTTGTACTTAAAATAATAAAATGTAACTAAAAGTAAACTACAAATCGTTAAATATAATAATGTTTCCCCAGATTAATGATTTATGCTCGTGTCATATTGGTTTTTTTAATCATAAAGTGAGTATTTCGTTTTTCGTCCCACTTTTTCTAATTCATTAGTGATCGACTGCAGACATTCTCTGTTGTTATATTGCTGTTAATAGTTAGCGATTGCGATCTGCCTAAATAAATCTTTCTACATTGGGTTCACGGACACACTTGCTTATAGTCAACGTGTTTGATAACGCAAGCCATTTCCACTACAATAATTTATCATCTTAAGTAAAACGGTTCACGTTTAAAGATACTGTGGCAAAAAATATATAATTATCTTTTTTCCCGCGTGCGTATTGTATTTTACGCCCTGTCACGAATCTATTTCGTCGACGTAACAGCGAAATGGACATACCGTAGTTGGATCTATTAAAACCATCAAATATTGACATAAAAAATTGATTAAAAATCTAACAATAATAATATAGGTTTATATTCAATACTATGACTAATAGTATAATTAATTATTTTCAAGTATTGTCAAAGTCTCCAATGTGTGATGAATATTCGTATAGTCTGATTCATGGAGATTGACGTAAATTTTTAGTAAATCATAATGTTTTCCCCGTCAGAAGCTCTAATTTGTAGCACCGGTCACTAATTTATTTCCTTATTAAAAACACACGTCTTTATAGTTAATTCGCTGAAACAATATAATAATAGGGTTCTTAGAAACTGAGAATATTAATATCTTTATAGTAACCTAAGTAATTCATCAATAAAAATTTCACTCAATAAAATTCATGATAGCAGCCTCTATGTAGTCAAATTCATGAACCTTTATAGATTTTATTGGACAACATAGAAGCTTGAATCATAGGTGAAGGAACTGTTTTTTCATCTGATAATTACTTTTATTGGAAAGAAACTAGTGTTCAGCTAACACGTAGCTAACATCATTGCTGTAGTATGATTCCACCATCTAAGGTATGAGGAAGAATATATTTAAAAAAAAAATACACCTAACAGTACCAAGTGAAGATAACCACTGGCTACGATAAAGATACTAAATAAAGATCTTTTGACACCAGTTTTTGACACAATTCATAGTTTAAACTTGAATGGTGTCGTGGGACACCAGGTAGGAACGAACTTCCTTCGGATAATGTAGAATCGACACAATTTGCAAAATAATTTCCCACTATTATCACTGTCAATTGTATTCAAGTCACTTATTGGTTCACTTGCCATTGTTGCTATATTTATTATTGTTTTGATGATTGGAAATTATATAAAAAAAATTTATGCACGAATTTTCGATGCGATGTCAAAGCTCTGTGGTTAAGGAATTTTCGACCGCACACATCACATTTACACGATTGACTCCGCTATTTCATCTTTTCGGGTGTTTTTGCTCCCATTTTGTTACTAGCATTGGCTTCCACAATCGCATATACAGTTATATTACAAAAAAAATGTAAATATCTTCCTTGTGTTCGCTTTTGAGCGGAATTCATATTTAAGAGATCGCGTTCCAGATCTAGAAATATGAGACTTTTGAAGACAATTTACATGTTACTGTTTTGTCTAATGTGCATTGTCATGTGTTAGAAAGAGGTAGAAATAGTACGAATGTTAAGTGCGTGATAGATAGTATGAAACGTAGCACACATGACGCGCTTTCGCGCCTGCGCACGTCTCATTTAACGGTTTTATTCCACGCACTTTTTTCCACGGATTTTTTCTTACGGTTTTACTATCACATTTTTTTTAGTTCGGTCCCGTAGCAAAATTCCTATCCCCTCCAAGCCTGCCGCAAGGAACTTCGTTTCAAAAAAACACTAATTAGTATAGTATGTAGTATATATATGGTATAATCATATAATTTATACAATTAAATGTACTAAGTTCTATAAATTTCTTGTCCTTGTTCTAATTTCTTACCTTCCTGTACTTTCTCATACAAATATAATATGTTCTCATTTCAGTATCCCTCTCATTATGTTCCTGCGCAAAATTGCAGACCGAAGACCAAGTCCTTCAAGAGGTCTTTGGCTCTGCGCCAGAAGCTAATGCACCTCTAGCAATCAACCATTTCCAGGCATCAGCTGTCACGCCTGTAACTGAGATCGAACTCAGCACAGAGGCAGAACGTTATGAGACAGATAATTATGATCCTCCTTCAATTGATTATGACGTATTCGATTGGACACTGACTAAGGTACTTTACACGTCGACTATTTGAGCTTTACTCACTACTGAAGGCCACGAGTAAGGCTTATCGTATATAGCTTTATTATTAAAGTTAGCATATTAAACTTTATCAAAATATTTTTTATGTATTAAGGAACTCTCTGGTTACTAAGAAATCTTGACGAATAAAATTACAACAAATTAAAATTATTATTCGAAATCATATCTCATCTTTTTTAAACGTAACAAAATTTATAGATCAACATACTCGAGTATTTGCAACAATTGTTGCCTTGTACATAAAGGGCAGTGTGTTAGAGCGATGCTTGTAACTGTCATCTAGTTCATATCAATATTTAATTATAGCACGTTATTTCATATTCTTTTTAGCGTGTAGCCTCCACATCAGATGAGAACTTCGTTCTGTCTCCTTTGGGTTTAAAGTTGGCCCTCGCCATTCTGACAGAAGCAGCTACCGGCGTCACTAAGAATGAGTTATTGTCAGTGTTGGGCTTTAGTTCAGACCAAAGTTCTGTTAGACAAAAATTCACCAGCATCATAGATTCATTGAAGGTAAGTTTTTCTTTATTTTGTGCCTGATAACCTACTCTAATCCGGCAGTATATTTTATGTAGAGAGAGATAGTGTTCATCCAACTTACGCTGCACGACTGGGTCACTTTCAAATAGAGTAGACTAATATCTGTGGTGTCTAGTATCTCAACATTTAACTTTAGGGTCAAGCGAAAGTTACAGATTCATTTTTGTAACATTCGACATTAATATGATTTGAATAAAAATGCTGAATGGAAAAAAAAAACTTTCTGTTACTAATATTTGCTATTATTAATTAAAAAATATATGTACAGTGTTTCAATTTAACTTGTTGACAATTTTTTGTTCCAAACCTTTGTACTGCACTTCTTATTCTCAAACTAAAACTGTAGTAAATCGTGGTAGAAGTAATTATTACGTTTATTATTACCGCTTTACTTATGAAATTCAAAATTTAATATTAATGTGAGTATGTCGTGGTGTTTGCTTACCGTGCGTTCTATTAATTTATTTAATTATTAGATATTGCTGAGAACTTTTAATCTCACAAAAAGTAATATATATTATCTATGTAGACACTTATTTGCTTCTATTGTAAACTTATAATTATTATCAATGTGTGAGTTAGTCGCGATTGTCTTGCGTAGACTTTACAAGGTTATAATCACTATTTTTTATAAGAATGTGAACGAAAATATTGGTGCTACTATTGACGTCATATGATTTTCCAAACGGGTCGGTTTCATCGTTTTGTACGAAGTATAAATTTCGTAAACTAGACTTATTTATTGAATCAGCAGATTTCTTAGAACACTAGTTTATTAATGTTAGTAAAGAACTCTCTGGGTTGCAACAATTTTGAACGATAAAAATTACCTTTACAGCTATATAAGATACATTATATATATAAGATCAGTATATCCATTCATATAGGCATTCCGTCTATATAAGATCTTTTATTACGTGACACCAGAGCCAGGATCCGATCAATCAGGTTACCATGTTGCATACTGACCGAGGGATGTTTTGAAATTATATTATCATAAAATATTTTCAGCATCATCCTTTATGTGACAAAAGAGCGAATGAAATAAATCTTCACTGCCGTTATGTCTTTTCTATTCGTTATATTATTTTCATTAGCTTTGATAAGTTTCTGGCTATGTTTTAATATACTAATGAAAAGTCGTGATTAAACACGAAATATGTCGTGAAGTTACGTATTTTTTGTCATTGTAGGCAAAAGTTAAGACTCTTAACTAAATTTATGATTTCGGTTGTAATAAATTTATAAATATTTTAATTTTTCAGAAAGAATCACCACAATACATCCTCAACTTAGCCAGTAGGGTTTATATCGGTAACAATGTTCGACCGAAACAAATGTTCGCAGCCATTGCGGAGCAGTTCTATAAGACCGAAATGAAAACTGTTGACTTTCACAATGCCCCTGAAGCGGCTAAAGTAATAAACGCGTGGGTCTCTAATATTACAAAGGGCAAGATTGCCAATTTAGTTAGTGAAGGTAAGTTGGTTATAGAGGATATGATGATGTATTCTTAGCTGGTTTCGGCCACCTAACTACACAGGACATATTACATGACTCTCCTAGACATCAGACCCCAGCTTCTAAATAGAATGTTAATAAGCATTTCTATTAACAGAAAAACTCAATAACACTTTTTGACCCGACTTGGGGGTTTCGAACTCGCGATCTCTTAATCGGCAGTCGCATACTCTAACCACTAGACCAACAAGGCACTCGAATTATAAATGATAAAAGGTTTTACTAAACACAAAGAGCACTTGTGAAAGTATTTATTCAAAATTAGAGTTTTTACAATGCGGTACTTAAGTGTCAAGTCGAATAAGTTCCTCTTTATATATATACTCATAAATTATATATTTTTTATTTGATTACTGAGCTGCATTGCCTGGTAAGTGGTTTAAGTAGTCACCTTATCGCTTCCCATTGCGTGTTGTGAGTTCCATTCCCACATGGAACAACATTTTGACAGAAACATAAGTTGTTGTTCTGAGTCTGAGTGTTCCTTGTGTACGTGTCTGTGTGTCTATGTAGCCCTCTGCAAAACAAGATCTTAGATCTAGTGCGGCAGTTGTCTCTAAAGAAACATATATATAAAAGTGTAGTTATAAAATTAGTGTGCTATGTTATTGAAAAACTTATGTTCCTGTCCTTGTTCCGATTAACAAGAAGTCTCTATATACTTTAAAATTTCAATTGAAGTATACTTTTGATTTTACCGACCGACAGACCGACAAACAATATTGAAAGACAAAGCAAACACGATAATTACTAAAAATTCTTTATCGGATGTTGAAGCTGAATGTACACAGTCTATATTAAATTTAATGTTATATATAATAGGAAAGACGTTTCAATACAGTGAGGGTCTAGACGCTACATTTGCATATACTTTTTATTAATTATGCACTACCTGTGTTTACTTCTATTACTCGTATATACAGGTGCAAGGAATAATATTATTATTTAATCTACCACCATTGCGTTCGTGTGGCTTTCAATTTAATTTATTCATCAAACATAGTTTGTGGCCCTCATAGGTCTTTGACATACAATGTTTGTATCGTCACGTTAGTGACTAAGCTTACCCATATAAAGTAACGGTAAAAAAACCATTTATCAACAAAGGTAGAGGTAGAATGAATTAGAGCGCGTTTTGTCATAACAGTTGAATCATAACACCTTTTGTATTACCACAATATACAGGATACATGTTATATAGGTGCACAATTCAGCACATTATAAATAGTAGTAATTGTGTTAACCACAGCTCAGTTCCTGTGTCATATTGGAAAGACCAATTAGTCAAATTATCTACTCTAATCTGGGGCACAACAGTGCACCCGTTAAGTGTTCTATGTTGAACAGGATTATATGACTCTTCGCCTGTATTGCACCAATTGTCTTCAAGTACTTATTATATACAAATAAGTCGTGAATTAAAAACATATTAAATAACAAATGGTTACAGGAGGATATTGAGCACTCAAACGTTTACTATTTTGTGTTTAGATGATGTCGCTAACGTCGCAGCGTTGGTTCTGAATGCCCTCTACTTTAAAGGCAGCTGGTACCAACAGTTTGCACCCAATGCGACTAAGAACGATCAGTTCTACGTAACTCCAAATGTAATAAAGGAAGTACCTTTCATGAATGTCAACGAGAAGTTCTACTACACCGAGTCTTCTAAATTAAGAGCAAAACTTTTGAGGATGCCTTATTTGGTAACAATTTTAGTTTATATTATTCTATAAGTTACTCGCAGTTTCACCTGTACTTATAATCACAGCTGTGCTCTTCATCTGGTTTCATATACAATATATAATATATGAGAATACGAATTTCCTTTTTTTCATGAATGGGATGTAGACCAATTTAAAAACTAAAACATTCTAAAAATAAATACATTCGTTCTTGAATTATAAACGATGTAACTAACAAATTCTTGTATCGATAAGTTTATACATACATATTACAATTTAAGTAATAAAATAATTTATGTTAGCTAGAAACCAACATCTTTAATTTTGAACATAAATTTTAACTTGTTTTAAATGTTTGCAGGGTAATAAATTCTCGATGTACATTATAGTCCCGAATGACTTGTCAGGTATGTCTCGCGTTATGGCCAACATCAATGTGCTGCGAAGTGAGATGAACAATCTTCGAGCGCACTACGTAAATGTTAAATTACCCAAGTTCAAAGTTGATTACACTTTGCAGTTGGGTGGAATTCTGAAGGAAGTAAGTTGTCATGAATATATAATAGATATATAACCAGCTTTAATCTTTCATATATTTGTTTAATTTATTTAATAATAAAATTATAATACACAAGTGTTACTTAATTTAATTCAAAATACTTTTATGACTGAGGTGAACTTAACGTAGGCCACGTTTAATTCAATTACACTTTTCACGTATCTGTCAACAGCTAGGTCTTGGTTCACAATCTGTATCTCTTAGAACAGCGTAAGATGCACACGTAATTCAATCTAATTATTAATTACTATTACTATTATTTATTTTAGAACATACCTTGCACATACAAACATACGTTAATACTTTCTTATTTAAATTGTTATGGGTATAATATCTTCGCCTCTCGAATACCACCTACTGGTTGGTTATGTCTGACTCGAACCGATCAAAAACCAGAATAGGAACCGGAACAGGAACCAGATATACGCTAGAAAGGAGTTTCCTAGGACTCCGATGTACCTCACTACAAGCCGTAGATGACCCCCTTTTGAGTTTAAATACCTCTAAAATTATATGTTTTCTTCACCTCAGGCCTGGGTGTAATGCAAAAAAGTTCTCAATCAAAAAAGATTAAGTCATGTTTAGTGTTACAACTTTATATATTAAAATTTTATTGGCATCTTGTTAGGAATGTGCCCTTGTAATAATCCTATAGTATTATTTTGCTAATCCAGTAATATAAACGGGAACAGAAGTCTGCTCTTGATTACGATTATGTTTTGTAATTTATTAACATTATTTTATTAACTCAGATGGGCGTACGAGAAGCGTTTGAAGATACTGCGTCTTTCCCTGGTATTGCTCGCGGTCAATATCTTACAGAGCGAATCAAGATTTCAAAAGTGCTACAACGATCTGGTATCGAGGTCAATGAACTTGGTAGTGTTGCCTACGCTGCTACAGGTACAATATAGTCTTTTTTATAAATAATGATTTTCTTATCTTTTAGTAAAAATAGTCAACAGCTATGTATAAATTTTATAGAGAGATTATCGAAGGAACGGTTATGAAGAATGGATATCAATAGTTAGGTCATTTAAATTATAGATACTTCGTCATCCTCGCGTCTAGATTTGTCATCTTATAAGTTATAATATAGGATGAGTGAGTAGATGTGTTTCTGTGTGTAAGTGTCTGTCATCACGTACGGGCGTATGCAGTTAGAAACCACAAGTGTACCTTTGAATGCCTACCCAAAATTATATGAGTTTGGGCTTCAATAATCTTATGTACTCAATATGTGCAACGGAATACCGACATCACTAGGATCAAGCTGGATCATAATTATGTGTCTCTCTTACAGTAATTTTTTAGAAAATATTACAGAAATAATAATAATTTGGACACATTCATAGATTCGAATAGTCGCCACGCCGCTCTTACTGTTGAGTGTTGTGAGTTCAAATCCCACATGTGATAACACTTTGTGTGATCCACAAATTGTTGTTCTGAGTTCTTTGTGTCCTAAAGTCTGTTTCTAAAGTCTCCTGCGAGACAGGAATATTACTAAAGCGAGTGCTGTCTTTAAAAAAGCTACAAATTTGCTTTAATTGCAAATAAATATTTCCTGTTTACAGAAATCGCCTTGGAAAATAAATTCGGTGAAGATGTTGAAAGTCAAGTGGAGGTGGTGGCCAACAGGCCGTTTTTGTTTTTCATTCAAGACGAGCTCACGAGGCAACTGCTGGTCACGGGAAGAATATCTGACCCTACACTCTTAGATGGAGCTTTCAAACTAGTCTAAGGTGTTTGCTATTGTTAGGATGTACGTAAGACAAGGTTTTACTCTCATAGGAATTCTAGATTTTGTAAACAAGTGTTTGACAAATCGTAAAATCGTTTATAATTTTTAATATTACAAATAAAGTTTTTAATTAATTTATCTATTTTAATATTCTTAATAATTTATATGGTCCATAACGGTTTTCGATGTTGAACAAAGTAAGCGATCATAATTGAAGATGTATAAAATATTGAATTGTTGATCTGTGTTTCGACCTGCGCGTACGAAACAAATCTTTTTACTTTAAAATACAATAAATCCTAAAAAGATATTTGTGTTCATGTAATTAAAATATTTATTCGTTTATAAAAGGCAGTTTTCAGAGTGATGAAATATCAACTATGGCGTGTCTCGTGAGGTTAATTTATAGCAGACGGGTCAAAAAATTTTTGAGAATGCAATTGTTACTTTGCGATCTGGTAGATCGATTTATTTAGTACAGTAAAAAGTCTTCAGCTTCAGTACATAGTATAAGGCATACAGACTCAAATAGGACTGCGTAGTATTGACTGCGTGGTGATATATGGTGGTTTAAGCGTGCACCTTACCTTCTGCAGCTAAGCACTGGGGATTGTAGTTTCCATTCCTGTATGGGAAAACACTTCGTGTGTTCCAAAATTTTTTATCCTGAATCTGGGTGTTGTTTGTGCCCGCTTCGTGTTTATTTGTTAAATCACTTCGTCATAGGGTATACGAGTACATGTAGTGAAGAAATTCATTTAAAAAAATGCATTAATTATATTAAAGAACCGCCTCTTTGCTGGTACCGACTAGTCTCACATCTCCAACTCTCTTAAATGACACAGGTATGAGCACTCCCTGTTGTTTTATTAAATCACTAGATTATTTTAATCATATAAATAATGAATCTATGATTTAACACAATTTTAACTTTATAATAATCTTTTAATAGAATTTTAACGAACTTGATATACTCTAGGTAGTAGTTCTAGTTCTAGATATTTCTAGGTAGTAGAGCCACGCTGATTTCAGCACGAACGGGCCGGCTCGACCGGGGCAGTACTACCCTCCCACAGAAGACCAACCTAAAGCGCCAGCATCCGTGTTGTCGTGTTTCGTTTGTGAGTGTGAGACCGGAGGTCCATTGATGCAGGGGTGACAGTTATCGTGGTAACTGTGTAAGCCTTACACTGTCACAATGACTGTCATATCTTTTACGTCCCCAAGCAGGGTGTGAAAAAGCATCTCACAGGGCCACCATAGTGTAGGTCACCATACTGCTTTGTCAGCATTTGCAATGAGTATGGTTGCCACAACTCTTGGATTCTATTCATGCTTTCCATTAGGCAGAGTAAAGTCACTTTGGCAGGCTCTAAAGATAGAAAAAAATAAAAATAAAACATATCCGATTTTTCACTTACATCTGAATGTTCAGTACTTGTTAATTAGAATTTCTTTTGACGTAGACTATTTTGTTACTCAATTTATTTATAAACATATAAATATAGTTGTGCTAGATTAGTTCCGTGGTATGCTTCCATGTCAAGTTTTCTAAAAGAGTAATAATTTAATAAAGACTTGTAGCTACACTCGTTAAATGAAGATAATTATAAGCACTATAAAGTTGAGTAGTAACGTGTGGACAGTTAATCTTAAACGAAAAACCCATCCCGTCCACCCACGGCCACACTCAAGGCGGCATGAGGCGCTGGTACGCGCGCCTCCGCCGCCCGGTTCGCCGGCGGCGTTTTGGGTCCGAGTGGAGGTCGTTCTCCCGGGCCTTCTCTGTCGCCTGCTTCTGCGAAATTACGTCTTCCCAGAAGGTTGCGACCGCGGTAAGACAACTGCCGCTACCAGCCATGGACGTATAACGGCCGGTAGCGAGAGATCTCCTCCAATAACTACAGCGAGGACCCCACGCTGCACCGCCAAGGCGAACAAACCGCTAGCGTGTGCTGAACCGAGTCCTCGCTGCAGTCGCAGTGGTGACAGGCGGGACTCAATTGCCTCCCAGCGACCGAGTGCAGATACTTCCCGAAGCAACTGTGCCCGGAAAGAATCTGCGTCAGTCGGAAGGAAAAGGTCCCGTGCTGTCGCTCCGCCCACTCGGTGATGACCGTCTGGAAAGCCTCCACGGTGGCAAAACCAGCACGTAGGGCCTCCAGCCGGGATGACCAATGAGCCATCGTGGCTCGACGAGCGGCCTCTCTCCACTCGCGTATCTCTTCGGGTGGGGGCCGTATACTGCTTTCCGCCCGGAAGTCAGCCGTTCGCCGATAAACTTCGGCGAGCACTTCCGCCTCCAAATCCCACGGGAGAGTTCCGGCCAAGGCGCACGCCGCCTCCGTCGATACGGTGCGGTAACCACGTATGGCTCTAACCACCAATATCCTTTGAGGGCGCCAGAGGCGAGCCCTATTCTGGGTTGTCAGAGCCGCCGCTCACACCGGTGTACCATACAGGGCCATTGACTGGACAACTCCCGTGTATAACCGTCTCGTCGCGACGCTGGCTCCACCCAAATTGGGCAAAATATTCCACAGGAGTGGTCCGAGGACAGACCCCTGTGGAACACCGCACGACATGGGCCGCTGCCTCAGAATACCATCTCAGTCCTCGTACATGACGGTACAGTCCTCAAGATAGTCTGCCACAAGCCACCTCAAGTCCTCTGGCATCCCGTGGTAGTGGAGTGCTTCCCTGATGCAGCTAAATGGCAGACTATTAAATGCATTAGCGTTATCTAACGACACCACCAACAGCACGTCGCCATAGCTCATCGCCTCCTCGGTAACGGCCACGGTACTTGGTCCAACAGAGCGGGCGTGTCTGTCGGATCCTCTGTTGGTTCTTCGTTCTTCAGAGCAATGAGGAGGAAAACCTCGGTAAAAAATCATGATGGTGGGATGACTGTCACCGAGCAGGCATCAGGAGACATAATCTCTCTGCCGCCGTCGACATATCGTAGTCCCGAGTTGAAGTCTCGCGACTCCAATCGGGGGCGAGGGTCTTGGCCCGGACTGCGAGGAAGAAAACGTCTATAAAACAATTACCCCGAATCCTGTGTTCTGGTGCGTGGCCAAGGGATGCATGGCTGATGGGTTGTTCAGTTGCAAGCGCACTCCCATCCGAGGTACCTGCGAACCCCTCGGTTGGGTACAAATTTACGCTTGCCCGGGTATTAGGGATCTCTGCCCGGGTCGACCATTATTTGTCCCCCAATCGTGGGTTTAACTATGAAACAAGAAAAATTTATTAATAAAAACAAAGATGTAGAAGGGAAGTAGGAGAAGACGAGTAAGACAGAGAAAAGCGCTAAGGCGGACGAGTTCTCCACTACAGTGGACGCAGTAATTGGAACACCCATCTTGATGGGGCTTCCAGAAGTCATTTTAGCTTTTGGGAGTCGAAGAGTATCGGAACGATTGCGTTCCAGATCCACCTATTCGTCGGATGGCGCAGACGGTAACCTCGGCGCGAGGACAGGTCCACTAGACCTAATGAATCTGGAGCCGGACAGCAGGAAACGAGGTCGCTCCAGGGACAAGGGGAGTGATACGTCTCAGGAGATGTTGCCTCCCAAGGTTGCAAGAAGCCGTAGAGGGAGGTCTCTAACTCCTGCCTCGACCCCGTCAGGCTCCGTTTTCTGCAAGGCAGGAGCCTACAGAAGAGGCAGGGCGGACGACGAAGCATTAGAGGAAGAGGAAGTCGCAAATCTCTTGCTTAAAATCAAGGAGCCGATGGTAGAGAGTTCTGTTCCTCAAACACCATCGGCCATGCAGAAGAGAGCGAAAGCAGCGGTGACTATCATATACAAGGTGGCCACCAAATCGAGTAACCCTAAGGGTTCTTTCATGAAGGCCCTTAAGGACTCCTCTTCTGTTGTTGCGGGGATTGTGGAGACCCTTATTGGGGATATAGCACGTCTCCAGGCGGCCAACGACCATGTAACAGGTCAGGAGGCTGAGCTTAGCGCTCAGTTTGTCCAGTTCCGGGCGGATCACCCGGAGTAAAAGTCCCCATCTCCATCACAGCGAGCCCCTACAAATCTCAGTGTCATCGATGATGCCCACCTGCGCCAAATCACGGACGCAGTGTGGCGTATGATGGATGGGCTTCTCGCTGGCCTGGAGGCGAGGCTGCCTCCGACCCCTGTTGTCCGAACGCCGCTCGCGGCACATATACCGAAGACTGCATCGGTGGCATCATCGCTGCCCGTTCACGACCACCCATCGTGTGTCCTATGCGGCAGTGGTGTCTGTGTCTGCCGCTTGCTCCGAGGGCACGACAGGCGGCTAAAGCAACAGCCAAGATAGGTGCACCGAGGTCAGGACCCAAAACGGCGGCCAAGTCTAAAGCGGAATTCCCTCCGCTCTCCACTCCAGCCGTCTGTTCCCTCTATATTTGCCCCTTCCACGGATGGTTTGCAGGTAGGCGGGGGACTAAGAAGTCTCGAAAGCGGAGTAAAAAGGTTGCTCAAAAATCAGCCTCTACCCCACAGTCGCTATCGGTGGCAATAGCCATTACGAAGAAGCCGCGCAAGCTGCAAGTGCGCAAAACCGCGGCGGTGGTGGTCATTGTGTCACCGGAGGCAGCTAGCGGCGGACTGTCTTACGCGGCCATCTTTCAGAGGGTAAATTGTTTGAGAGGATACTCTCTGCCCGCATCGTCCGG
Source organism: Hypercompe scribonia (assembly GCA_949316085.1). Taxonomy (NCBI): domain Eukaryota; kingdom Metazoa; phylum Arthropoda; class Insecta; order Lepidoptera; family Erebidae; genus Hypercompe; species Hypercompe scribonia. The sequence goes on along the minus strand of OX438989.1, from coordinate 10,342,572 downwards.
CACCTCTGCGAGGTGGGTCCCGATCTGTCGGACGCCCAATTTGGTTTTCGGGCGGGGTATTCGACGGTACGACGACGGCGTTTACGATCATGATTTTTGACCGAGGTTTTGCTCCTCATTGCTCCAAAGATCGAAGAACCAACAGAGGATCCGACAGACACCCGCTCTGTTGGACCAAGTATCGGTCGAATTACCGAAGAAAATGGCTTCCTCTTCGTGCTAGAATATTAGCCACACGTGGAGATTTTCTAGCCAAGCACCCCCTTGAAACAAACTCTTTTTTTTTTAACGTGTGGAAACCCCCTCGGGCCATCACCCCACCGGTGTTCACGGTGGGGTAGTGTGCCGGAATCGGTTCGACTAAAACCACACGGTGTGCCACTCTGCGCCTAACATAGGAGGGATTCGGGAACCGCTGCTATTACGACATCCAATACCAACCCGTCTGGCCAGCGTGGTATAGTAGGCCAAAACCTCCTTGCTAAGGAGAGGCGTATGTCCAGCAGTGGATTGTAAAAAACTGTTGATAAGTTATTACACTTTAGGATACTCTCTGCCCGCATCGTCCGGCACCTCCGCGAGGTGGGTCCCGATCTGTCGGACGCCCAATTTGGTTTTCGGGCGGGGCGTTCGACGGTACGACGACGGCGTTTACGATCATGATTTTTGACCGAGGTTTTGCTCCTCATTGCTCCGAAGAACGAAGAATCAACAGAGGATCCGACAGACGCCCGCTCTGTTGGACCAAGTATCGGTCGAATTACCGAAGAAAATGGCTTCCTCTTCGTGCTAGAATATTAGCCACGTGGAGATTTTCTAGCCAAGCACCCCCTTGAAACAAACTCCTTTTTTTTAACGTGTGGAAACCCCCTCGGGCCATCACCCCACCGGGGTTCACGGTGGGGTAGTGTGCCGGAATCGGTTCGACTAAAACCACACGGTGTGCCACTCTGCGCCTAACATAGGAGGGATTCGGGAACCGCTGCTATTACGACATCCAATACCAACCCGTCTGGCCAGCGTGGTATAGTAGGCCAAAACCTCCTTGCTAAGGAGAGGCGTATGTCCAGCAGTGGATTGTAAAAAACTGTTGATAAGTTATTACACTTTCTACATGTAATAGTACTGTTGCGAATCAAGTAAAATTAATTTATGTCATGAATATTTTGCCATTTCTACGTTCAACTGCTCTTATAAGTAAACTGCCTTAACTGGTGCACAAAAAGTTTATTCTATTCTGTTTCTATCGACTATTTTTACTTAGATATATCTATTTCAACTTTTTAAGACTTCGTTGTCTACTAACATGATGACGTATACACGGTTCTCTGTTTTTTGGTGAACTGCAAACTGTTTGAAGGTCGCCTAAAAACAAACAAAAGCAAAAAAAACATATAAAATGAAATATTTCTTTATATTAATAAATCTGACTAGTAAATATTTATTTCATAATTTATCCCCATAACGCTTGTAAAGTTGTATACTGAAGTATTTTTCTATAGCACAATAACGAAGAACCAGTTTTCCTCATAATAAAGCTGTTTCGAGAATGGTCACAACATTTCTGTTGACGGCTGAGTGTTGCGTGTGACAGTTTATAAAAAAGTGCCTGGATTGTTAGCTTAAAAGCTGACCTTTACATTTCGTAGATCAAGTGCTTGCCGAGGTACTGACCTCTAAAGAAGTTATACAATGAGTTCAATATTAATCGTCTTGTCTCTTGGTAAGTTTCAGTTGTCGTCAATTTACAAGTTTAATTTGTATGAATATTTGACAATTAGTTATAACCTTATCAAAAATTTTTGAAGAAATAATAAAATAGTTTTGTATTATTATTTTTTTTTACAACTTTATGCACTTACTTATATACATCGGTGGACTTAACGGGTTAAGTATTCTCTATTTAGTTAGCTTTTGGGTGGTGTACTGTAGGTTTACTGAGGTTACAGTTAGAATTAATATTATTTATTTAAAAATAAATAAATAAAGTGTGTAATGGCTTTTGCAGGTTTATTCTCTTATTTAAAATAATTAAATATAAGAAGATCCAATTATTTTTTTGATTACAGCTTTGCTCTCAACATATGTCGTCTCACTCGATCTTGAAGCTATACGCAACATCTTCGGTGAACTACCATTATCTGAGAATAATTTGAAGGAACTCATGGATTCCTTTAGCTTGACTTTAACTAAGGTAAACATAATCGAAATCAATATGTAATCTATATATAAAAAAATGAATGTTTGTCTGTCTGTCTGTCTGTCTGTATGTCTTTGATAGAATCGTAAACTATGCATTTGATCATGTGATTATCTGTTGCAAAGTTGTTGTTCATGAGACTACGAAGCTTGCTGAGTTGGTATGAATATAAACAAATTAATTGTAGTAGGTGGCGTTGCAACGCGCGCAGGGTTGCACCTAGTTAATAATAAAAATATAGGCTTGAGTCCAGCAGTGGGCTGATAGAGGCTGTTGATGCTAATGAATAACATAATATCCGTATGGTGAAGGATTAAAGTGCAGAGTGTAACCATCCATATTCCTTCTGTGGGTGTTGTAAGTGGAGCAAATAACACAGAACAACTCTTGAAGATAATATTGTCAATTTTAACGCTCACCTAACATTTTGTGTGTAAGTTAAAAATTATAAGGCCTGTAAGAGTTCTCTACGACGATTCTAGTGATGTTATATGATCTCAAAGGCTTGATTTAAAATACCACTGGTAATCTTTACCTGTTGGATTGCTTCGTCGCATAATATGATAAAAGTTAAGTAAACTTTATGGGAGAAGTATCGTATACCAACTTAAAGGTATAATGTTTTTAATGTAGTCCAGCTCCGGTCATGTATCCGATATACGTGACTGATGACTTTACGTTAAGTTAAAAAATAATCATTACATACTCTGGTATGTAATGATTATTTTTTCAAATTCTCTATATTTTAATGTTATATTATATGTGTGTAAGTAAATATATGTTCTTATTCAGCATGTAGCCTCTTCGTCCCGACACAATTTCCTTATTTCACCAATTGCATTGGAATTGACGTTGTGCTCATTAGCAAGAGCGGCAGCGAACAGCACTCGCTCCCAACTGACGGCCGTTTTGGGCTCAGGCTTAAATGTTAGTACATGGAATAGATTCACCGACTTCACTGGTGCTCTAAAGGTAAGAAAAACATAGTCACACTAGAAATAGAAAGACATCAATTAAACTAAACTAGACTAGAACTAAGACTAGACTAGAAACTTTGTTATGGATACAGAAACAAATAAACGTGTTAATCCTATGCATCAAATGTGTTGTTTTTCGGGATTTTGGTTTACTCTTGTTGTTATTTTTGTTTATGTTTGTATAAAATATGTTTCTTCCAGAAAGATTTTGCCCGTAATCCGAAAAGGTTCGTTTGTCAGATCTTTATCCCCGATCAAGGACAAGAACCATTTGTAGAAGAAGAAGACGTGTATAATACTGAACTGAGAACTATCAACAGTCGTGATCCATTTAAAGCGGTCAAAGAAATTAATTCGAAAATCTCTACAATCACGCAAGGAAAGATCTCCAATTCGTTTGATGAATGTAATTATATTAGAACTTTACATATCACCTACGGCAAATAACAATTTAAAAACTTTTTTCTATACTGTTCATTATAAAAATGAAATTAAGTAGGTACTTTTTTAGTTATTTGTAGAAAAATATGTATTTTGTTTAAAATTTGTTTTTAATGATACAGATAGATAAATAGCTTTTAGTTAAATGTTAACGGTATATTTTAATGGAAGCATATGGTGGTCTAACATAAATAATTTAAAATTGATTACATTCATAAAAGTAAGTTCAAAAAATGAGGCAATAGATTGAATTTCTATTAACGACGAGTTCCTTTCTACGAAATACTTTCTATATAGCACGGAATTTATGTACAATTTACACACATGTTATATCCGGATTTTCAGCAATAACCACACAAAGATATATATTAAAATTACTTAAATAAGTATCCGTGTGGTGATGGATTAAGACTAAAGAGTGTCACCACCTATAGTCATCTTAAGAGTGTTATACGAACCGGCTAAGAGAGTAAACTACGTGTAGTGTGCTCCAGGGCAATATAACTGTTAAGAGAAGGAAAATTTGAAATAAACCATGTATCAATCAATCTACTTAGGTTGATATTTAGGCCAAAACCTGCTTTTTAAGGGGAGCCCTACGTCCAGTAGTGGACTATTACAGGCTATTGATGAATATGATGACGATGATAATCATGTATTCCCTATTTGTGTGAGGTAAATAATGACGTACATTAACTCCAGTATTGCTTTAAATGCAGACGACATCCTCGGAATGCATATGTTGGTCCTCAACAGCTACTACTTCAAGAGCCCCTGGAAACTTCCATTCCTCTCAGATAGTACTGGCAACTACACATATGACTTCTTCATCACACCAAAACGGACTAAGCCTGTATTGTTCATGCAAATTATCGAAAATTTTAACTATGCAGAATCGAATGTATTTGACGCTAAGATTTTAGAAGTGCCTTATGAGGTAAGTATTCTGTACCTACTATTACTTCTATCTAATTGTAAAAAGACGTTCGAAACCCGCTGGGGGCCCCATATTTATCGGCGTCCAATAAGTATTTCTGGTAGTTACGTAAGTGCTGTTTCGCTGGTACCCAGTTTAAGGTGTTGACGCTTATCATGTTTTGGTTTCTTAAAACATCTTTACATATTGATTCTAAATACGACCTGGCCAAGCGCGGGCTCGGGCGGTTGAAGAAGCGGCTCGCTTCGAAGGGGACCGTATAATAAAATAGTATGGGTTCTCTTCAGAATACGATGCCTGAGACCGGTCACTCTTCGGTGTGGTTTTTAGTAGAAACACCACGTACTCCTGGCTCCCGTGTCTCCAAGAAGCCAGAGATCTAAAGAATTTTTCGACTTCATCAACAAAAGGGAAGGCTTGGTATGTCTATAAGAGCTATATCACGGCATACTGACAGTATACTGTAGAAATTGGTAGCTTCACAAAATTAATGAACAAGATTGTGACTTAGTGCTTTATTTCACTGTATAAATTTAAAACTTGAAGATGTAACAAAAATATACCACTTATGTTTGAATGTGAACATTGATACTGTTACAGATTTATTACGACCACAGAAGTAATTTAGTAAAATAATGCTAGTCTATAAAAGTATGATATAAAAAAAAAAGAAATGAGAATCAATAAAATCAAAAGTAATTTACTAAAATGAATGAGCAGCAAAAGTTAAATATAGTGTCAAGAGTATTCATCATTTTCATCACGTTGACAACTTTGACCTGAATTCCAACGCTCATTTACATTTGTCTCTTACGTTTACAGACTGAACATGTACTATACTTTATAGTACCCAATTCTCTAACGGGCCTTCCCCGAGTGGTGAACAACCTTGACCACTTAGAAAATGAGCTGAAAACATTGAAGTCGCATCTTGTCGATATCAAACTACCTATCTTCCGGTTAGACTACACCTCACGACTTACGGGAATCTTGAAAGAAGTAAGTTGTTTATGTACCTAATTCCTTGATTTAATGGACTGGACACATGCGAGTGCGTTCAGTCCGTTAAGTGGATGGTTTTTTGTCTATCAGGTTTGAGATACTTTTAGTTTTTCATATTCTGATATTTATCTGGTTGCTCATAAATACAATTTTGAAATAATAATATTTCAAGAACCGTGAGTGTTGTCTAAACAGTTATGATGTAAAATGTTTGTATGGTATCTATTTACATTTATCATTTTAAGTCCCAAACATTACTATGCCACACCGTATTGTGTGCACTTAATGTGACTTTTAGAAAACTATAATAATTATAAGCTACTCATTTTAAAATTATATGTCGATCAGTAAAAAATTGTTGATAGTGTCAGTTTTAATTTTTCTTTCTCTCAATAAAAGACCCAATAACAGTTTTCTATGTTTGCTATTAGTTGGGCGTGCAAGAAGCGTTTCGGGATACTGCGTCGTTTCCTGGCATCGGGCAAAATCGGCGTTTGCATAAGGGACTCAAGATATCCAGTATAATGCAACGATTACATTTCGAGATCAACGAATATGGAAGTGACGTCAATTCTCATGCAGGTAGCAATTGCAGGTTATATATTAAAAATAAAATTTCAGACATCTGACACACAACGCCATCTAGTTCCAAACTAAGCAGAGCCTATGCTATAGGTCTAGTACCTACAAGTGATATAAATACATATACACTTTTTTTGTTACTTCGAAACAAATATTGGCAGATCATACAAACATTTGGTCCAACCCGGGAATCGAACCCGAGACTTCAAGTACAGCAGTCACATACGCTACCGCTGCGCCACCGAGGCAGTCAAATACTATTAAATAAATAATATATTTTTTATACATATGTTTGTGTAAGTTAAGGGTATAATTTCAGTCAATCCTTAGGAAAAAGAACAAAATATTTTATCCTTACCTGTTTTTCTCTTTACTGAGTATTAAATTAAGTCGCTCTCCGTTTTTGTACGTTTAGATGTTAAAAACTGCTCAACGGATTTTAATGCAGCTTTCACCAACAGAGAAAGTGATTCAAGATTTTATATGTAAAATATATTATGTACATATTGAAGCTGAGAAAATCCGAGAATTTCTAAGGTTGCCGTTCGAAGCCGGGCGGTTCGCTAGTGTTATACCTCACACACTATCAAAAAACCAAATTATCAAAGTTTTGTTATGAGATTGACAACTGACCTTGAATGTCCTTTTTTTACTGGCAATCGTTAGCGGATAATATAGTCCCAGCCGATTTCGGCCACGTCGACCAGTCTCGACAGAGACCAACCAACTACGTAGGAGATATTTTAGACACTGGTAGATTCTCTGCTCCCTCACTCTCACAATCCGGTTGAGATGGTATCCGACACGACCGGGGAGAGATCAGGCGCAGGACCGCGTGGTATCCGAAGCACGGGCATTAAAAACTCAACTGAACTGAACTGAGGCAGTTATCGTTTGCTATCTTTTTTTTTTATACCACGACGGGGGTAAACAAGCATGCGGCCCGCCTGATGGTAAGCGGTTACCGCAGCCTATGGACCCTGCGGCACCAGGGGCATCACGTGCGAGTTGCCGACCCTTCAGAAACCTATTTACCCCCTTCTTGAAGAACTCCATACTGTAGTTTCCAGGGAAAGCCTCGGCAGGGAGCTCAGCTCTGCTTATATGTATATATTATACTACTTCTAAATATATATAAGACTAGTTGACGTGGCGAACTTCGTACCGTAAGACTATTTTTTTTGTTAATTTTTCTGCCGGGCTGATTTGTGAATCTTAACCGTCCAGGGCACCACCCAAACAAGTACAAAAAATTCATTCAAATCGGTCCAACCGTTTAGGAGGTTTCAGTGACATATATACGTGCAGTAGAATTATATATGTATCTAAAAATTATGTGTTTTTTGTAAAAACTAATCATTTCTTTCAGTACGCCCGGTGTTCCGTTTGAATGGAAAAGTAGAAGTATTTGGCAACAGACCATTTCTGTTTCTCCTTCACGACAAATTGATACCGCAACCACATCTCATAGGAGGAATCTTTGATCCTACTGTTGCGGAAAGTTCTTTTGAAATTGTGTAATATTTGTAAATAATTTTAGTCTAATAATTAGATGTAATTTTTAAACCAAGTGTTGAAGTAGTCAACATCCCTTAATGTAGCAAATGTAATACATAATTTTTACTTCTGTTTTTTATTTACTTACCTATTTTATTTGCAGCAGTTGATGAACTTCTAATATTAAAATATGGATTTATTTCTCAACCTAAATTAAAAAAGATGATATTTTAAAACAAAGTATTTCTTCACAATGCCACTGCAGCTGGTATTGCGTATAAAGCTACGTATTAGTGTGCCTCAGTATTTTTTTTTAAAAAGTAATAAGTCTACCACAGTCGTTGTCTATGAAAATACTGAACTGGACCTGGGTCGGATTCTGACTGAATAGTTAAAACTTTTGATCTATTGAAAGAATATTTCACATGTACTCCATAATTTTTTGTATACTCAGCATATTCAATTTATTCGTACATACTTATGTTATACATTGTGTAAGTAAAGCATGTTACTTGTAAAATAATAATAACAAAATGGTTAACAGGTAAACGGTAGAAGTCGTTCGCGCCTTAATCGCCGCCTAAGGTCGTTGCGGCCACACTTAGAGACGATGTGACCGCTACAAACGATCCAAGACAGGTGACACTCTGGTGCGTCTAAAGGGGGGCGTTTAACCGCCTCTTACTGTGTAGAACAGTGAGAGGTGTGATAGCGTCCTGCCCCGGGGGTGACTTCGGTCAATCTGGGATGTACTTCAATCGTACGTACGTAATGAGGTGGGGCAGGGAAGACTCCAGAAGTCGCTGATGCGTTATGGAGCTCCTCCCAACTGCTGAGGTAGGGTTTAATGGGTAGACCGGTTCTCGGGGAGCCCCACAAACTGCTTTCGTCCACCTACGGATGGTATGGTGCGAAAAGCATTCGCAAAGAAAAAAGCTCAAATTCTGCTCAAAAGGAAAAAAACTCTATTACTTATCCAAAAAGGTCTGTGAAGTTAAAAAAAATCATTATCATCAGTCATACACATGGTGCACTGCTGGACTTAGACTTAACGTTAGAAAGTAGGTCTTAGTCTAATAGCTGACGCTCGCCAAACAGGTAGGTGTAACGTTTATTTCAAATTTTCCTTCTTATACTGAATAATAATGTCACAACAAAATAATAAAAGGAACAATTAACCATCCAATTATAAATATTGAAGTAACTTTTAATAATTTATTTCAATAATTGGTATTAAGTTGGCAAAAAATTATGATTCAAATCGATAATTCCACATCCTTACACATTTTCCTTGTATTGTTATATATAAACGTGAAGCCGCAGTCAAACATGACCGGTTTACAGAGTTGTTCGCTTCGTAAAATGTCGTTATTTTATGTTGTTATTTAATGAAGTAAGGTGCAACGTTCATTTGATGTTTTAATTACTTATTAATTTTATATCGGATTTAACGTCGTGCACCGTAGATTAACGACTGCCTTCAGAGAAATTCTGAGAAAACAGACTGGTTCAGTAACGTTGAGTATTATAACAGTAATTTTTTAACATGGTAATGAAGTAGTTGTATTTTGTACAACGCCCCTAAGATCGAAGCTCATGTTCATGTGAAGAATTGATAATGATAAATTAAAAAATTCATGTTCGCAGACGCTACTTATGCTGACGCAGTGTTATGTTGTGCCTTCAAAGCTTGTAATTAAATATTAATACATTTGAAATGTATTTTAAAATAATAGTGGTTTTTGTGGGTAAGTTGTTTTATTTGTTCTAAATTTAAATAAATGAGATAATATACATTAAAACAAATAAATAAATAACATAATCCATCGATTAGTTTGTATCTGATCAATACTACGGCGCAGAGCACGACACAGATGTTGTTATAAAACGTAGTTACATGAAGAATAAATGTAGGTACAGTATATATCTGTCAATAAATAAAAAAACTTTTGATAAGATTATATTTTTTTTTGTAGAGCATGTAAATTTGTTATTATAACATCGTAGAAGACTGTCACTTCAATCAGTCATACTTCGTATTATAGAGGCCAGCTTGATCAGAATTTTGTCAAAGCCTTTTAAAAAATCTGTGTTAAACAATCTTTCGTTAGTGGATGGACATATCTACTTCTCTACTTTTTGCTGGTATAAGATTTTGTTAGTAGTGAGGGACACAGTTTCTAAGAGTATCAAATTTTTCAGGATTTTTTTATGGGTCTGCTTGTATCTCATCACATATGTATGACGTGGACAATATAACTGACTATATAGAAGAGCTTTATGGAACACCTGTTTATGACGAACAGCATAAAGCAATGGAGAAACTGGACTTGATGTTAATCAAGGTAATAATAATCTGCACGAAGCTTTACTAACATCATCCAACCTATAATGCATATGTTTTGTTAGGGATCCGGATACACACTGCTGCCAAAATATTAGTTGGTATTTTTCTACACAGAGAGATCCTTTTGGAGATAGAGAAAGAAGAAAAGAAGAGGGAAGAATAGTCTCAGTCAACTTAGGGTTCACACGGTTCTATACACGAGAGTGGTAATTTTTGGTAGGTGAAACACACTGCAGGTCTTTTTCTTTTTAATATGTGGAAACCCCTACGGGCCATCACTCTAGCGGGTTGGTGAGTCAGAATCAGACCGACTAAAACCACACGGTGTGTCACTTTGCGTCTATATTAGGAGGGATTTGGGAACTGCTGTTATTAAGCCATCCGGACCACACACTACCGGTTTACAACATCTGACTCATCAAATCAACACTTAATCTTTGAAAGCTAGTTTGCAATCTAGATCATTTTGTAGTTATAAAACTTTGCATTAATCTACTAAGATCGCCACAATCGCATCTTTTTCAAAAATCTCTTGAAATTGTAGACCCTCATCAGCGGGGTTAAGTAAATAATTTATACAATTTCAATCATTTTTTTTATTAAGTATCACGTATACTTGAACTTAATTGAACTATTTGCCTATCTTTACAAATACTTACATCTCCTGGTACGCGCTGGTGGCGGCAATAGTTCACCTGCCACTCTACCGCTGTTCTCTTGCAGGACATTCAATGCAGTAAGCAGTGAACACGTACCAGCAGAAACACTTCCACGAGTATTTCATGTTCCACGGTTTGGGGCCCCATTTAACTATCAGTGGATATCAAATTCTCTTGTACCTTCGACAAAGTCTTAAATCTTAAATTTAAGAACATTTCGTTCACAAAGGGCTTCAAAACAGAATCTATGATTGATTTTATATTCCTCAGATGTAACTTTAATAATAATTACAGTACTTTTCTTTAGCATATAGCTAGTGGATCCAGACATAATTTCCTTTTATCACCCCTGGCTTTGAAATTGGCGTTGTGTCTACTAACAAAGATGGCAGCAGGCAACACTCGGTCCGAACTACTGTCGGTATTGGGCTTCGACTTAGATGAAAGTAATATGCATAAATACACAATGATTACAAGTACATTAAATGTGAGTTTATAACATAATTATTAACTATTAATTAAATTAAAAAAAGTGGTAAAGTGAACTGTTTTTAAATAAAATCGATCCGTCTAGAAAAATAATTTCTCTTAAATAAATTAGTTTGAGCACCAAGTTTGGCCATGGTACGGTCAGTAGACTGCGATAGGTTGATGAGGATGGTGGTCATAAAAATTTGACGCAAGGGTATACTGACTCTATTTACTTTGTATAATACACATAATACTGTTTTTTGTACAATTTTAAATGCATTTACTCCACCTGAGTCTATATCACTTTAAAGTAGACTAAAGGAGTAAGCGTAAGAAAAAATTACATCTCTTTTTCACGTAGATATAGTTTATAAATAATAGGTAAAATATTTGAGTAGCATTGTAGGGATTGCAATATTACGACTATTTAATTTTTTTAGTTCATTCGGTTGTTACTAATTTGGTTAATAACACGGTGAATGCCTTGATTTCGGGATACTGTACATTAATGACTCAGAAATATTACCTATATATAAAGTCTACATCTATTTATTTATTTATCTCTATTTATCATCTATTTTTTTATAGTACTAACATTTGGGTATAGAACAGTTTTGATTTTATTTCAGAGAAATTATCCTGCGTACGTCGGATTTGGTAGCCAAATCTTTGTCTCTGACGAGGTAGAACTAAAGCAAACGGCGATAAACACAGCAGATAGTGTATTTAGTACTCTATTAAATACAATCAATATTCGTGATTCTTTTGAAGCGACCACCAAAATTAACTCATGGCTTTTGAATATTACTCAAGGATATTTTTTCGATTCTTTTAATGAAAGTAAGCATTAAATTATTTCAATTATTTTTGATATTTTATGGTACGTTATGAAACGTAAACAAACTTGTTCTTATGGACATTGTAAAAGTAAAATAAATAGATTATTTAACTTATTTGTTACAATTCAGAAACCATTACATATCATTTTATGAATAGATCCATTTTTTATGCAGATGACGTTAGGGGCATGTCAATGTTGGTCCTCAACACTCTTTACTTCAAGAGCAACTTTAGACATAATTTTATGAGTAACGATACCAAGATTGAACAGTTCTACATATCTCCGAGTGTTACGAAGGACGTTACCTTCATGCACGTTGCTGATTATTACCGTTATGCAGACTCAAAGGCATTTGATGCAAAGATTGTAGGAATGTCTTATGTGAGTTTTTTTGCACCTTTTTTCATTATTTTAAGAGCCTATCAAAGTGACTCTACTCTGCCTGATGGAAATCATGAATAGAATCGAAGAGTTGTAGTCGCTATACTCACGGTGAATGCAGTTAACGCAGTATGGCAGTATGGTGACTCACACTATGGTGGCCCAGTTAGATGCTTTTTCACACTCCGCTTGGGGGCGAAAAAGACATGACAGTTATCGCGGCAGTGACTGTATCCTCTTTCTTAAATATAATAATCTTTTGCCTTAAAGTATAGATTGAAATGTACATTTATGTAGAAATAAAAAACAATAACACCTCATTGAAAATAAGCATAATAGTTTTTTTTTATGAAGAGCACGAAGCACTGTTATCAAGATCCAGTCATGAATCTTTTAAATATTTATGTTACCATATTTAGCACTTTTTCAGTGATTTTCAAAGGTCATATTGATACCTGTTTTTCTTATTTGCAGACTCACGTTTATGTAATATATTTCATAGTACCTAACACTCTGATGGGTCTTCCTCATGTGTTGAACAACTTACACATATTGGGCACCGAGTTGAACAAGGTGTCCAAGACATATGTAGATGTCATATTGCCAAAGTTTAAGTTAGACTACACATCACGACTAACTGGTATCTTGAAAAAGGTAAATTATTTTGATGTTATTTTCTTTTTAACTCCTTAGACAGGGTATCTAGTCTGTAATATAAGCATAAGTTATAAATATTAGTGAGTATATCTGGTTGTTTTGTACCACAAGCTTATAGAGGAGTATAGGAGTTGTGAAATAATATAGCGAGCAATTGTCGGATTTAGTATGAAAGAGCAAACGACACTTGATGGCGACTAATTTTGCCCATGGACACTTGCAACTCAAGAGTCACAAAAGTTTTGCCGCTCCCTGAATCTTTCCCAAATTAGGGGAAAGAAGGAATGCGTTACTAGGTAACCTCAGTCCCTTCCTGGAAAACATGGGCATTCTTTAGTCAAGGCGGCCTTTACGTGCCGAAAAATGTATCCATGCAACTCTTTTCTCTATTTTTCGTTGTGCAAAATTATTCAATAATAATAACAAAATGAAAGATATTGACAACTGATTTCATATGAAGCTTCAAAGGATCCACTGAGTTCAATATTTCTTGATTAATTGTAGATGTTACTCAAACATCGTTTTAATTTTCAGTTAGGAGTGAAGCAAGCATTTCAAAATGAAGCAATGTTTCCAAATTTAGGCACCAACAAACTGCCATATAAAAGGCTCAAAATATCCAAGATAATGCAACGCTTTGATTTCAATATCAACGAATATGGCAGTGGTGTTGATAGGCCTTCTTCAGGTATAAAAAAATAATTGTTCTCTACTAGTTATAATCTGTTACGAGTCCGTGTAATGACGGGTAAAGAATACAAAGTTTCACCACCGTTAAACATCGTTGACATCGTTAGAGTCGACCAAGAAAGCGAACTACAGCGCAACAGCGCTACAAAGAGAAGGTAAACTTGATACAAATCCGGTAACAACCCGTCTGGCCAGTGTGGTATACTTCATCAAAAGCTCCTTTCTAAGGAGAAGCCTAGGACCAGTAGTGGACTATTAAACGCTGTTGATATACCCTACTACACTTCACTGCATCACATAGTGATTACGTTGATAAGGATCAAAAGTGACGTGACAAAATAGATCAAATCATCTTAGAGACGTGTTGTACAAAGTATCAAACTTAGAGCTCAGTCGTTGTGGAGATATTTGAATATTTGAAGCGTACACAAGCGATCATAACACTTATATACATAGAAGTATTTGATGCAATGTTCAGGCATACGTGTTTCAATGGTATATTTAGTAGAAGTAATTATTATTTATTAACGAATAGGGTTTGAAGAGAAGTGCTGTAAACTTTGTCGTATGCATCCGTGCAACTCTTTTCTCAATGACAGAAGATTAAATTCAAAGTACTGATTTATTTTTTAACTGACCTCAAAAAAGGAGGAGGTTCTATGTTTTTTATGTATGTTCACCGATTACTCCGCAAGTTGTGGACTAATTTTGATTTTTTTAATGTTATCTTTATGTATGTACAATTTTTCTAAATTTGATACAATTACAGTGCATATAAGAGGACCCATAAAGCCCAGAGCGGAAGTAGTGGGGAATAGACCATTTTTATTTGTCCTTGAAGATGGCATCACAAGGCAAGTATTACTCATAGGAAGAATTTCAGACCCCTCTGTCTCACAAGGGTACTTCGAAGTTGTTTAACAGAAAAGCTCACTAAATAAAAAAAAATGCCCATACCAGGGCATTTCTGCAACAAAAACTGTCTTCGAATAAAAAAACCATAAAAATCTAAGTTATTAATGCATATCGTTTAATGATTTTTACTATTCTTACTAACTAATGATTGGTTACTATTCAAGTGTAAAGCATCTTGATAATATATAAATTTTAACCTTTATCTTCGAGAATCTTATTTAACATACCCTTAAATTTCCTATTTACTTATTTAAAGACCAGACCATTTATCTGATCCTGGCTGAATCATACTTTTACCCATGATGACATAAGTAGTGCTAGAAAAATATGAAATAATCAGAAACGAAACTTTTCAAACGTTCATAAATAAACTACTTATAAATACAAAAGAAACAAACAATACCAACTACTGACACAATACTCTGCGGGAGCGGGACGGCGGTGGCGGCGGCACCGGCGCATTCTAACACGTGGATTTACATGGAACTGGCCTCGAAGGCATCGGCGCGTGGAGCACGCGGCGAGTGGTGGTCGAGCGGTGCCTATCAGTCTACCGGTATCAGCCATTTGGTCAGAAAAAAGCGAGTTACCTGGAAAGTTTTCCGGAGTTTTGAAAATTGGTTATTTTATGGGTTGGAAATTGGTTAAATTGTAGGAATTTTTTATTAGTTGTATTTCATTTTACCAGAAACGTGTCCTCCTAACTCACTTGTACTGTTGGCGATGAATGAATCTGAGGTAGAAATAATTATTCTTGGTCTGCGTCGAGATTCAGCGGTGGGTTGGGATGGTATTTTCTCACGTTTAATACAAAGGTGCTCACATATTTTAGTTCTTCCCATGACTCATTTTTGTAACGTTGCTATCGAAACAGGCGTTTTCCCGAAATTTTCAAAAAGGCGATCGTGCATCCTATCTATAAGAGAGGGCACAGAACCAATGTAAACAACTGCTGACCTATATCTGTCCTGTCTGCTTTATCGAAGATATTAGAAAAAAATAATTTAAGACTGAGAGACTTCTAACGAGTCATAATATTTTGACGAACAGCCAGTGTGGATTTAGAGACGCGACATCTACGGAGGATGCCGTAGGATGATGATATCTCTTATAGATAATGTAATAAACTACATGGATAATAAGCACAAGTGCATTGGCGTCTTTCTTGACTTCGCCAAGGCATTTGACACGGTATCTGTTGCCAGACTGGTTGCTAATATGGACGGGGTGGGTGTTCGGGGACATTCCCCAAAAGTATTTGAAAGTTATCTCCGTGACAGAACTCAATGTTTTGAAAATGGTTGATCAATTAGTACCTTTGTTCCCCTTGATTATGGTGTTCTTCAGGGCTCAATTCTTGGCCCAACACTCTTTTTAATCTATATTAACTCACTTTTTTTTTTTTTTTTTTTTTTTTTTTTTTTTAACGTGTGGAAACCCCCTCGGGCCGTCACCCCACCGGGGTTTACGGCAGGGTGGTGTGTCGGAATCGGACCGACTAAAACCACACGGTGTGCCACTCTGCGCCTGAGATAGGAGGGATCCGGGAACCGCTGCTATTACGACATCCAGATTCCTCCTAGCGCCTGCCCGTACCTCGGGCACCATCTGCGGATAAACTCTCTATTTTAGGCGACGTACGGCACACGCGGACGTCGCCTCCTCGCGGCTGGCCATTATAGCGGGTGGAGGGGAAAACCCGTCCCGTCCACCCGCGGCCACACTCAAGGCGGCATGAGGCGCTGGTATGCGCGCCTCCGCCGCCCGGCTCGCCGGCGGCGAATTGGGTCCGAGTGGATATCGTCCTCCCGGGCCTTCTCCGCCGCCTCCTTCCGCGAAATTACGTCTTCGCAGAAGGTTGCGACCGCGGTAAAACAACTGTCGCTACCGGCCATGGAGCGTATGACGGCCGGTAGCGAGAGATCTCCTCCAATAACTGCAGTAAGGACCCCACGCTGCGCCGCCCAGGCGGAACAAACCGCTAGCGTGTGCTGAGTCGAGTCCTCACTGCAGTCGCAGTGGTGACAGGCGGGACTTAATTCCCTCCTGGCGACCGAGTGCAGATACTTCCCGAAGCAACCGTGCCCGGAAAGGACCTGCGTCAGTCGGAAGGAAAGGGTCCCGTGCTGCCGCCCTGCCCACTCGGCGATGACCGGCTGGAGAGCCTCCACGGTGGCAAAGCCAGCACGTGGAGCCTCCAGCCGGGACGACCAACGAGACATCGTGGTTCGACGAGCGGCCTCACGCCACTCGCGTATGTCCTCGGGCGGGGGCCGTATGTTGCTACCCGCCCGGAAGTCAGCCGTCCGCCGATAAACTTCAGCGAGCACTTCCGCCTCCAAATCCCACGGGGGAGTTCCGGCCAGGGCGGTGCGGTAACCGCGTATGGCTCTAACCGCCAATATCCTCTGAGGGCGCCAGAGGCGAGCCCTATTCTGGGCGGTCAGAGCCGCCGCCCACACCGGTGCACCATACAGCGCCATTGACCGAACAACCCCCGTGTATAGCCGTCTCGTCGCGACGCTGGCTCCACCCAAATTGGGCAAAAGTCGCCCAAGAGCAGAAGCGGCGCCGACCAGCTTTGGAGTAAGCTGTCGGAAGTGCTCGTCGAAGAGCCACCTGCCGTCAAGGATGAGGCCCAGATACTTCATCTGGGCCTTAATCGGTACGAGGACCGAATTGACAACGATAGAGGCACCGGGAGGTGGACCACGACGGGGCCCATGAAACAAAAGGGCTTCCGTCTTATCTAGGGCCACCCGTAAACCCAGCGCCTCAATGCGCCCGACCACCAAAGAGACTCCCACAGTGGCCAGGCGCGCCGCCTCTTGAAAGTTCGCCCCCCGGGCTGTGACTAATGTGTCATCGGCGTAACAAATTACGCCCAGCCCGGGGGGAAGACGACCTCGAAGGGCCCAGTCGTATCCCATATTCCACAGGAGTGGTCCGAGGACGGACCCCTGTGGAACACCGCACGACATGGGCCGCCGCCTCAGAATACCATCTCGGTCCTCGTACACGACGGTACGCTCCTCAAGATAGTCTGCCACAAGTCGCCTCAGGTACTCGGGCACCCCGTGGTAGTGGAGTGCTTCCCTGATGCAGCTAAAGGGCAGACTATTAAATGCGTTGGCGATGTCCAACGACACCGCCAACAGCACGCCGCCACAGCTCACCGCCTCCTCGGTAACGGCCCTCAGGCGCAGCACAGCATCGACCGTCGAACGCCCCGCCCGAAAACCAAATTGGGCGTCCGACAGATCGGGGCCCACCTCGCAGAGGTGCCGGACGATGCGGGCAGAGAGTATCCTCTCAAACAGTTTACCCGCCTCGTCCAGCAACACAATGGGCCTATAGGCCGCCACCGAATCGGTAGGCTGTCCCGGCTTCCTTAATAGGACCAGCTTCCCGCTTTTCCAGCACTCAGGGAAGCGTCCGGACGACAAACTAGCGTCCAAGACCTCCCTGAGGCGGTCCGACATGTGATCGAGGGTTCGTGCCAATACTCGGGCAGGTATCCCATCTGGCCCAGGGGCGGTGTTCTTAGAGCGAATCCGTAGAACAACCGCCCCCACCTCCGATTCCCTAACGGGCGGAACATTGTCCTCGTTCCCCCCGTCGTCTCTGGCCATGAAGACCATCGACGGGGGTGTGTGATCCACCCGCCGCGGGAAAAGGCCCTCGACCACATCCCGCAGGAAGCTGGGCTGGAGTGTCTCTGTAAGGGGGGGGCCCGACGTGCGGAGCTTTTGTCGCGCCGCACGATAAGGGCGACCCCAGGGGTCACGATCGAGACCCTCCAGCATCTCCTTACGCTTAATTTCCTTGGCGCGGCTGATAGCCAGCTTCAGAGTTTTCCGCGCCTCTCGGTACTCCTCATGAAGCTGGTCTTCCCCGCCTTCTTCGCGGTGTCGCCGCCGACCACGGGTGTAGGACCTCCGGGCACGAGTACAGGCCGCGCGGAGGTCCGCCAACTCCTGGGACCACCAGTAAACTTCCTTCCGTGGAGGCCGACAACCTCGGATGCGGGGCATGGCCGCATCGCAGATCTGCGTAATCGCATCGCGGAAACGACCAGCCCCCAAGTCGACCTCCTCGGTCGGAGCCTGCGGAGACAGCCAAGAGTGAATAATGGCTGCTTCCTCTAGTAGGTCCCTATTCAGTTTGGCTATAGCCCACCGCGGAAAGCGAGAAGAACGCCGCGCCACGTGACCCCTTCTGGGTTCCTGGGAGCGGGAGAGCTCAAATCGGATATAGAGATGATCCGAGAGCGTCTCAACCTCTTCCAGGACACGCCAGTTCCTTACTCGTGCGGCGAGGGCAGGGGTAGCGAACGAAAGGTCCACTATCGACCCTCCCTGCTGTCGCACACACGTGTTGGTGGAGCCCCTGTTTAGTAAACAGAGGCCCACCGAGGCTGCCCACTCCTCTACGGCCTCGCCCCTAGCGTCCGTCCTGGGGGAACCCCACGCAACGGACTTTGCGTTGAAGTCCCCCAGCACAAGGACGTGCCCAGACATTAGTCGCCGCATCGAGATCTCCAGGCTGTTGAGGAAGACCTCGAAGTCGCTCAAACTCCGGTTGGGGGAGAAATACACACCGTATACGGTGATCTCCCCCCACTCAGCAGCAACATATCCAGTGCCCTTGTCTCTTAGCGACAAGGGCGGGGAATGAGCCGCTGTGGAGCCGACGACTGCCACGGAACCGTCTCGGTCACCCAACCAGTTTGGACGGGGAGGAACGTAGTAGGGTTCTGCGGCTACGGCAACACCGATCGACCACTGTGCCATGGTTTGCAGGAAAAGGTCCTGCGCCGCGGCACAGTGGTTCAGGTTAGTCTGGACAAGGAGGTTGGAGACTTGGGCCATTACTCGACCGTCTCTACAGCCTCCTCCATGGGCGACGGCATAGACGCACGAACGACGTCAGAAGCAGCCCGGGCCGACTGGCTAGCCCCTGACGCCTGCCGAGAACTGCGGGGAGGTTTGCAACCCCCCTGCCCAATCTGGTGATTGGCGGGTTTGTTACCCGCCGCACACACGAGGCAGTGAGGGGCAGCAGAACAATCTGCCGCCTTGTGACCCGGTCGACCGCAGCGGAAACAAAGTCCGCTGCAGTCAAAACAGCTGTCGCATTTGATGCGGGTGTGGCCCACGCCCAGGCATTTGAAACACCTCATCGGTCTCGCCGCCAGAACTGTGACTTTGGCGTTTACGAAACCGATGAGTATCTTGCCAGCGTCGCCCAAAACTTTGGCTGACGCTACGGGACAACTTAACCACACTGCGCCAAGGCCCCCTGGGCCGGGGCGGATGGTGCCAACCCTGATGTTATCCGTGTTGCATCCAGTCCTCTCCCGAACTGCAACACGGACATCGTCGGCCGTTATTGAGTCGTCCAGGCCTGAAATGCGCAGTTCTGCGCACTTTGTAGGCCTGGCGATCTTGACACCATCCGTGGGTGCAAACATGTTTCGCAGTTTCTCGGCAATCGAATCTGCTGTTTTTACGCCTTCAGCCCCGGGGAACTCCAGGACTCGAGCTCCCGTTTGGGCGAGGCGCAACCTGACCCCTACCGTCCCGACATCAGTGGCGAGACTATCCCGAGCCTTCTTGAATAAAGTCGCATAGGACAGTCCGCCACTTGCCGCCTCCGGCGATACGGTAACCACTATAGCCGCGGTTTTTGGCGGCTTTAGCTTCCGTGGCTTCTTGGTGGCTATTGCCACCGATGGCGACTGCGGGGTAGGAGCTGCTTTCTGGGCAGCCTTTTTACCCCGCTTTCTGGACTTCTTCTTAGCCCCTCCGACCAATTGCCAACCGTCATTGGAGAGGGCAGATGTGGAGGGATCAGGTGTAGGTGTTGGAGTGGGGAGCGGAGGAAATTTTGCTCCACTCTTTACCGCCGTCTTATTCCCTGTAACCGGTGCAACCATCTTGGTTGTTGACTTGGCCGCCTGTTGTGTCCTCGTGGCAACAGCAGGTGCAGACACTGACACCGCTGTCGCATACGATTTGCGACCACTCGCGACAGACAGCGGAGTCGAAACTGATGAGGCCTTTCGCCTGTCTGCAGCAAGTGATGGCCGCATAATAGGGGCAGGAGGCAGTCTCGCTTCCAGGCCTGCGAGACGTCCATCCAGCATATGCCACACTGCGTCCAAAATTTGACGCAAGTGTGCGTCACTGACGTCACTGGGACCGGTAGTGGAGGCAGGTTGCTTCGAAGCCATGTCCTGCAGTATTGGGATGTCCACCTGCGCCCGAAATTGGGCAAACTGGGCACTCAACTCCGCCACCTGCCCCGTCAGACATTCGTTAGCTGCCTGAAGGCGAGCTACATCCCCGACGAGGGTCTCAACAACCCCAGCAATGGCAGATGAGGAGTCCTTAAGAGCCCTCACGAAAGAGCTCTTAAGGTTCCGTGATTTGGTAGCCACCTTTTGGATGATGGGCACCCCGGCATTTACTGTCTCCTGCAAAGAAACAGTTGTTTGGGAGACAGAACCCCCTTCCACCGGCTCTCGAATCTTCTGCAGGAGATCTGCAATCTCCTCCTCTGCTGCACTTTCGCCCTCCGCTCGAACCCGCCTATAGGTTTCTGCCTTAGAAAAGACAGAACCAGACGGAGCCAAGGTCGATGTTCGCGACCTACCTCTACGGCTACTGCCCACTTTGGGAGGTAGCATTTCTTGGGATGTGTCACTCGCCTCATCCCTGGAGCGTTCGCGTTTCCTGCTTTCGCAAAGTTTCTTCTCCATAGGCTCCACTACGTCCATATTCGTTCTGGAGCTACTATCATCCGACGGAATAGCGGATTTGGAACGCAAGCGTTCCGAAGTTCTTCGGCTACCGAGCCCCGCCGAGATAGGCGTGCCTACCAATACGTCCTTCTCGTTTGAAGAGCGATCGTCCGTTCTTTTACCTTTCTCCGTTCTATTCTTTTTCTCCTTCTTTCTTTCTATGGTTTGGTTTTTGTCATTTAAATTTTCCATGCTTAATCCCACGATTGGGGGAGAAATAGTGGTCGACCCGGGCAGAGATCCCCCAATACCCGGGCAAGCGTAAATTTGTGCCCAACTGAGGGGTCCGCAGGTGCCTCAGCTGGGAGTGTGCTTACGACTGAACTACCCATCAGCCATGCATCCCCTGGCCACACACCAGAACACAGGATTCGGGGTAATTTTTTAGAGAGGTTTTCTTCCTCGCAGTCCGGGCGGCAAAGCCAAGACCCTCGCTCCCGAGTAGAGTTGTGAGACATAACCACAACACTCCTCTCGAGATTACGATATGACGACGGTGGCAGAAGGATTAAATCTCCCAATGCCTACTCGGTGGCAGTGTGAATACACACCGAGCCCGTTCTCCTTTCTCCACCACTGATAGTGGAGAAACTCCGACCTATGAAAGGGTCCCCTCCGTGATTTTTTAATGAGGTTTTCCTCCTCATTGCTCCGAGGAGCGAAGAGCCAACAGAGGAAACGGCAGTTATACCCTCCCTGTTGGACCACAACTCGATCAAATGGCCGAAGAAGTAAGGCCTTCACTTCGTGCTAGAATATTAGCCGTTGGCGCTGATGCCAACGTTACCAGGGTGCACCACGTGGAGGTTTTCTAGCCCAGCACCCCATCTAGCCCAGCACTCCATATTAACTCACTCTGCAACCTATGTATACCAAACTGTTCTATCTATACATATGCAGATGATCCAGCCCTTATTATTCACGGATCTAGCTGGTCTGAGACATTGTCTTCAGCTGAGTCTGCTTTGCGGAGTGTGATGGCATGGCTCTCAAGTAATTTTCTAACTATTAACTTAAATAAAACCGTGTATCTGGCCTTTATGCCCACCTCTATGACGCAACCTAATTCAGAGACATTTACATTAAAGCTCATAACTGTCAACTTAATGTTAATGAGCCTTGTAACTGTCCAGCTCTAGTTATAACCGATAACTTTAAATACCTTGGCATTTTAATTGATAGCCATTTGAATTGGTATGGACATGTGAATGGTCTAACATCCCGTATTCGCAAACTCATATACTTATGTCTTCAAAAAACTTCGTTACTCGGCAGGACCAGATGTACTTGAAATAGTCTATTGCTCACTCTGCCAGACAATTGTAGCATATTGCGTAACTGCTTGAGGAAGTACCGCTAGAACAATCATGCTCCCACTTGAGCAGGCTCAAAGAGCAGTGTTAGAAGACCTGTAAACCATTTATATATCCCACTACTCGGTTATACAGCGAACGTAGACTCTTACCGTTCGTAAAATCTTTAGCTCCAAACGGTGCTACGAAAACATAAAACCCTACAATATAATCCGGCAAATCAGAATACACGCATTTCGTACAGAGTTTGCCTGATTGTCGCTTTTAGAAGCGCACTCGCGAGGCGACATTTTCGTGTTATTGCAGGACATCTTTATAACACCCTACATGAAGTCTGTGGCATACATAATCCTTCGAAATTTGAAATTAAAATTAAGATAACAAACTGGCTCCTTGAACAGGACTATGAACAGGTGGTAAAGATGCTTAAATTCACAGTTTTGTGACATTCATACACAAACATATTCACACACAAACATACCCACACACACTTACATCACACATATATACCTAACATTTACAACTTACAGCAGTTCGCACACACATGCATGTTCTCACTTCAGAATAACGGTAATTGTGTAAAATGTATAAGTATGTAATAAATGTTAACTTTAGTTGAAAGAGGGACTGGTATTCACAACACAAGTTTAATGTTACCGTGAGTACCATCGTCTGACTACTTCCGTGTACCTCAACTACGTAAATGCCATTGTACGAGAAAAATTGTATCTAATTCTGGCGTTAATAAATGTTATTAATATTTTTTTATTTTATTTTATTTAATAATATTTCGGACATCTGACACAACGCCATCTAGTTCCAACTGCGCAGAGCTTGTACATGGATACTAGACAACTATATATACATTCATACCTCTTTTTGTAAATGTATTCATGTTATGCATAGAAAATACTTAAACTCCGGAACAAATGTTTAGAGATCATACAGACATTTGGTCCAATCGATTCATCGAACCTGAGACCTCAAGCACAGTACTCGAATACGCTACCACTTTGCCACCGAGGCAGACTTAATATGTGAAGAAAATTATTTGTGTTCCTTTTTCAACAAATCGACTAATGAAATCATATTATATTTGACATACTTAATGTTTATATGTAAACGAAGAGCAGAAAAAGTAATATGTAGCATAAAAATTAAAAACAGCTATTATAGATAAACCATAGGGTAGTATTCTACGGTACTCCACAAGACTATACACGATAACCTTTTAAGTTATAACGGTGAAACAAATAAAACAAGAAAGGTAAATATCGACCGACAGGTAATCTCTGGTGATTTTAAAAACCGAGATATAATTCAAGTTACCTAAATATATCTGTATTTATCGCCAATACTGTTCACTGATTACTGTCAGATTCATTGACACTAAGAACACTCAGATGGTAGATATGTTAGGTAATGTATTTTACAAAACACTAATTAATACCTCTGATGTTTTAAATTTTAAAATTAATTTCGTATTCAGGTTATAAGGATAAAAATAAACCATATCCTACCCGGATTCAAATACAATAATATAAAAACTGTAAATGGTGCGGTTGTACCACCCACGCCTAAAAGAAAAAGTTTTTAATATCATAATAATAACAGCCGTTAGTTTTCTTCGCTGATTTTTCTTTTCGTTGACGTAGTGTATTTATTCTATTGATGTTGACATGATTCTTCCAATAACCCCATAACCCTATAAAAAGAAGTCTGCAGGGGATAAATCTGGAAATCTGTGTGGCCATGGAATGTCGCCTCGTCTGGAAATCAGCTTTCCGGAAACATGTCCTTGTAGCCAGCAAATTCCAGTAGAATCGGTCCCAAGACTTCCGTAATATTTTCACATATTCAGCACAATTAACAGTAACTTAACCACTGCGAGAGTCTTCGAAAAAGTAGGGTCCAATAAGGAATTAATGGACCCTACATTTTCGAAGACTTAATTTGCTGAAATTGCAGCCCAAACAGTACCTTGGGAGAATAAAGTGGCCTCTCGTGTTTAGCTTCGGAATTTTTAATGCTCCAATACTTGCAATTCTGTTTGTTTGCATATGCGTCGAGGTGAAATTTGGCTTCGTCAAAAAATAAGATGTTGTCAAAATTACTGAATCGTTCTAACATTGTTTCAGCGTAACTTTCGCAAATTTAAATCATTAGGTTTTGTCACTTAAGATCATATCCGCTCTTACACTATCTGGATCTTATATGCATGTAATTTCAAAAGTAATTTCAAAATACGGCGTAATGACGTGCGGGATAGACCTAATTCAGCCGAACGCTTGCGTGTCGATACATCTGGATTACGTCGAACGAAGCGAAAACTTTCTGCACGTTCTCTTCGGTCCGAGAAGTCCGTGGGCCTCCAGTTTGCTTAATATTTAGCGTAGATCCCGTCTTTTCGAACTTCTTCACCAATTTATTTATTAAAGGAGCACTCGGATGCTGAGATAAATCGTGTAAATCGTATTAAACGTGAAATAAGCATCTAACAGTAATAAACGAACTGTTGTTTAAATAAAATTGTTTCAAATATTAACGAATTGTTGGCCCATTCTGTAATACCTCTAAGGGCAATATTTCCATAAATCGGTTTAGTGGTTTTTTCTTTATTTAAGGTTACCAGTAATTATGAATATTTAAAAGGAGTACTCACACAGAGTAAATTACATTTGTGTATACAATTCTGTACTTTTGTTGGACGTCACCATTGACGTCCAAGCGTGGTTTTCGCTTCTGAACCTATAAGCCCCATTGGCCATGTGTTACTTGTTATAGACCCACCCAACCTACTTGTTAATTTCTTGGAACAGTCCAGACACAACAGTCCAATACAGATTGGTAATCTTTGGTCATTTGTGAACAACGTATCTCATTATTTCTCAATTGATCTCACAGAGAAACTTCTGTATTCCTTTCTATAGTTGAGTTAAGTTGAGCTATTCTCTGCTAAGTTTTCCAACAAATATGCCCATTGTCTGCCAGTATGTAATAGATATTGTGACAGTAAAGTAGCGTAGACGTCAAGATATGTATGATGTCTTGCGATCGTTTAATTTGGTTCATTGGTACTAAACACCGACCGATTTGTTGCAGACAAGCTAGGTGATTTTTTTCGAAGTTATCTTTCATCCCGTTCATCATAACCTTCCAAAAAGATATTTCCAAGAAAAAGAACACACACAGATAAGAATTTTTTACAAGGAGGCACACTAAAAAAACATGAAAACATCTTGCATAGTTAGAAATAAATTGTAGTATTATTTTTCTTAACTCAAATCGTGTATCACGTAATTATAGAACAATAAGTAGAGATTATAATATTCAATTTATTTTTAGTGTTTTTAAGGTGATGTTACAGATCAATTTAAAATTTTATAAAAAGTGTAACACGTAAAAATGGTATATCGCTTGAATAATGTGTTTGCTGACTCTCGCTCAGTAACATGATTGCGGCCATGATACACAGAGCGATGCGATACATTATACTTGCGAAGGAGATGGCAGGGCGAGACCAGGAGAGGTTTAGAACACTCTCGGTCTGCCGGGCCCGGGTACGGGCCATGTTCCGCAGAAGACTCAGGTGCCGGAGATCGTTAAACGATTTTCACCCTCCATAGGTCCGGGGCTGGGGGTGGCTACCTGTCATCCTAGCAGAAGCAGGCCGGGGTGGCGATGCGAGCGCTACGGACCGCTCACCTCTCTTCTGGGGACAGAAAAAAGAATCCCGGGGTTTCTACACGGGAAGGGGCCATCTACAAGTCGTAAGTGCCCCGAGGTACGTCGGGATTCCAGGGGTTTCCTTACTTGGGTGTACTTCGTTCCCCGGCTACTGGTAACTGAGATGGCGTGCGGTTTTTGGTCGGGTCGAGTCCGACATAACCTCCTACCGGTGATATCCGTGGGGATTTCGCACAGAAAAAAACTTAAGTTTCATGAGACTTTTGAAAAGGATTACTAACTATATTGCCTAGCCATATGTGCATTATACAAACAAGTTGTTTTCGTCTACTGCAAAAAAGGAGGAAGCATTCGTAATCCTAATTCAGACTATTTTTGTTTTGTTGTGTAGCTTTATCATCAATGCCAGTTTTTTGATATTGATGTTTTTTAAAGTGTTTATACTATTTAATATAAGTAATCCTACTAATATTATAAATGCCAATGTAAGTTTGTTTTTAGTAGTTGTTGTTGTTGAGTAGTTTTTGTAAAAACTATTCAACCGATCATCATGAAATTTTGTACAAATGTTTTTGGAGATATTAGAAGTAACATAGGATACTTTTTATTAAAATAATCTGTTACCGCGCCATTATGTACTGTTATTAAAATGTTAAACCGCGGGCAAAAGCTAGTATTAAATGAAACCGTTTTAAGCATTATGATAACAAAACGACAATCACTTAACATGTCTATACAAAAACAGTGTTTATAAACGTTACCTCATCATAGAAATAAAAAAAATGTTACATAACTCACTCAGTTACGAAAAACTCCCATACTGTGGATCTTGCCGGACACCCAGATATACCCGGAGTTTGCCGGGATATCCCCAAGACACATACGTCAGACAAACTTTTAGAGTGTAGACACCAAAAAGTATATTCCTGTTGATCCCGCGATAAAAAGGCGTCTACCAATCAAGGCAATCTAGTAATATTCTGATTGTTTGTAAGATATTGACGATGCAACTCTGTTCATTTCCCTTCCCCCGCTGTCTCCGAGGAATATAGACGTGCCTTTAGTGATCGTTAATATTTTGATTTTAAATCATTTAGACTAGAATAATTAAAAATAAAACGTGCAAAGTACTAGGAGCGCATACAATAACGAGAGTGGTTGTTACGGACGTCTAAAGCTTCGTGAGCTACACACACCACTATTCGAGCTGCGCGTGAGTCAAATCTACTATTTTGTCGCCACACCCCCGTGCGTATAAACACATTCAATAAAGTTACTCTGCGAAGGCGCAAACAGGGACAGATATATGCGATCAAGAGGTATAACCAGAGGTCAAGTTGTACTGGACAGAAAGCATTAATGTTCCGATTTGTCGATTAGGCCCAGCCTGCGTTGAGCCCCGCCTAACATCGATCACCGCTGTGTTTTTGTTCTCTGTTGTGTTGAATCCTTCTTACTTGGATATTGATTCATTCTTATATTTACGTTGTTTGTAAATACGCGTAGAATACATCCACGCTTAACCAATACAATCAGTGACAACAAAATATTAAAAGTGCAATGTCTGTGCAACGCTCACCACCAACACCACCAAGAGATATATTTCACACCAAGTGGTTGATTTCACCACAACACTAAGGAAGGAGTCGATAATCTCTTTGTATAAATTATACTATAAAAGCAAACGCGAAAATAAAGAACCACCATTAAACTCGGAGTCTATTAGACTACCGGGAGCCCCCTGTACGCTGTACATATCGGAGTATTTAACTTCTAGAGTAAGGTAGCTCTTTTATATGGCACGCTCAAACGTCAAGACCAAAAACTTTTCGGGGCATGGACCTCATTTAGGAGGGTTTATGTCAAGAAAAAAATTGATTCAACACCGATCCGTATAGAAGAGGAAAGGGATCTCCTGGAGTATACCAAGTGACTAGTGCTCCTCCAGTGTTTTCATTTTTACTTAACTTGTCTTGCATGTTTTCTTGTTTTAGTTTACTTACATTCCTATATTAATTTGAGTGTGTACCTATTTTTAACTTATACTTTCGTAATTAGACACATTAATGTAATCAGTCATAATACTCACCACCCACAATTTAACACAAACTTTCAATACACATTATTTAAGCAAGAATGTCGAATTACCCGTAGTAATATTATCTTATTACATATTTCGCTATGTCAATCCCCGATAGTTAAGCCGTTAAAAGTCCCAGATCATAGCTTTCTCATTTCCTACCTTCCCAAGTCATGTGTGAAACGTGACTATGGTTAGTTGATCTTGACAGTTATATAACAGTATTCAAAACATAGATACAATAAGCTCTGAATTGGACTCAATTAAAATAGCAAAGACTGTCACGTGTGACATAGTAAATGCGAAAAATTACATTACGACTAACAAATTTAATATCACTATTTTGACTCAGAACATCCACAGCATTAGTTGCAACATACCAAACTTCGAAACTCTTCTGCAAAGATCTGCAATAGTCTGGGACGTATTGGTTCTCACTGAATGTTGGCTCCCGAGAGCAGGGTCTATCCCTGCCCTTGATGACTACAATTATGTGGTGACTTCGCACAAATCACAAAACGAAGGTGTTGTTAATTACTACAGCAAGCTTCTCAATCCAACTTTTGAGGACTCGACTGTCACTGACGCCAACTGCTTGGTCTTGAAATTGGATCGAGACACATGTGTCATTGGATTATATCGCCCACCAAGTGAAACTAATACTGGAGGTTTTATTGACTAAATTAACTCACTACTTCATCAACTTAAAATCTTCAAAAATATATTTTTTTGTGGTGATATAAATATCAATATAGCGCCAAACAGTCCTGATAAGCAATCTTACGACTACCTGAACACCTTGGCTTGTCATGGTCTGCTCCCTGGTCATACATCTCCTACGCGTGGTGTTACATGTTTAGATCATATGATGGTTAAGAGCAAGCTAGATGCCACATGTTTTATTTTTGACATCAATCACAGTTCTTGAGAGTGTAGCTATTAGTTGCGCTCGTAAATCTCGATTACCTTACCATATTAAAACGCATCACTTGGTTAACTTCGTCAAACTCGATAAAGTTACAGAAAACAAGGACTTTCAGCCCATCCTGGTTTGTCAAGACCCAAGCATTTGCACTGATCTCCTCGTATCATACCTATCCACAGCTATACATAATAATACGAGTTTAGTCAAAGCCACTAATAGAAAATTAATAACCAAACCATGGGTGAGCGAAGCTCTACTTTGCTGCATGAGGAACCGGGACAATCTGTACAAAAAAGTTAAAAAAGCCAAATGATGGGGCAATTAAGCTTACGTACAGACGCTACCGAAACTTTTGTAGTTCTTTAATAAAAAAAAAATAAAAAAGATGCGAAAAGCATGAGATTGAAAATGGAAGAGATGTTATTAAAAAAATAAGCGGAACTGTCATCAAAACTGACAGCTCGTCTTGTCTCCTGTCACCTAACAGTCTTGAAAAGAATTTAAACAACGTAAATAAGTATTTTACCGACATTGGTGAAAACCTGTCCAGAAAGATATCTACCTCAGAATCCTCTATACCGAATCAAGCCCATAATAATCACCCAGCTGCCACTTTAAATTCATTTGTTATGCTACCAACTGATGAACATGAAGTTTTTGCCCTCATTAAAGGCATCAAGGATGGTTGCGCCATGGGTATTGATAGAATCACTACTGAGACTATCAAAAGGTATGCAAAAAGTCTTACCTCTCCCATGACACATATCTGTAACCTATCCATTTCTACAGGTATTTTCCCTGCAGCATTTAAAACAGCAGTTATCAAACCTGTCCATTAGGCAGGCGCGAAAGACTTTGTCTGTAATTACCGCCCTATCTCCATTTTACTTGCACTGTCAAAAGTCTTGGAGCGCCTAATAAACCAGCGACTAATAAAATTTCTCGAAATCAATACACTCCTCTCTCCAGCTCAGTTTGGGTTTCGAGCGGGTCGTTGCACTAATGATGCTGTTCATGAATTGCTGAAATTTATTGTTGCTGGCTTAGATGACAAAAAAAAATGCCTTGCGCTGTTTCTGTACCTTCAGAAGGCATTTGATACTGTCTCGTTTCCACGTTTATTACAAAAACTGGATAGGCTTGGTATAAGAGGAACTCCTTTAAAATTGACGGAAGACTAAATTACTGACAGAAAACAAAGAGTCAGAATAAATAACAGGCTAAGTAATGTATTAACTAGCAAGTTTGGTGTACCGCAGGGCAGTATAATTAGCCCGACACTTTTCCTAGTGTACATTAATGACCTTTGTCAGCTACCTGTCATTGATGGTAAGATTATTGCCTTTGCTGATGATACTGCACTTTTCTTCAGCGGTAATAGTTGGGAGCAAGTATTTACCTCAGTTCAACTAGGTTTTAATGGGATTGGTGAGTGGCTACAAGACAATATTTTGACTTTAAACATCTCCAAAACAAAATATATCGCCTTTGCACATAGAGCAAATCTGCTCCCACCACCATCTTTAACCATAATAGCTCACACCTATACCTATGAAATTTCTGACGGCCCGTGTCCGACTCTTGGGAGGGTTGAGAATCTCAAATACTTTGGGGTGATTGTTGATCACCATCTTGCCTTTAAACCACACATAGAGGCTCTTGTTTCCAGATTACGAAAACTAATTTATATATTCAAATCATTAAGACACTTGGCGGATCGTAAGACTATTAAGATAATTTATTATGCATTATGCACATCTCTCATAGTTACTACTCACTGCATAGTTTCATGGGGTGGTGCAGCCAAGACTCACCTTCTCGAGATTAAACAAGCACATCGTGCTATTCTCAGGGTTGCTGCTGGTCTCCCCTTGCGTTTTCCAACTGCCGAACTATATCGGGTATGGGACGTACTTACTGTCCGACAAACGTTTGTTTTGCAAATTGTTCTTAAAATGCACTCTGAACTTCAGTTTGACGGTAACCCACTTAAAGATAAAAGACGAAAGGGTAAGCTGTGTCCCCGTTTTAATTTCAAATCTGCACTCGCTCATAGATTCTTCTGTTTCCTTGGGCCATATATCTACAATAAAATAAACAGTATCCTTAACATATACCTCAAAAGTAGATTTGGCTGCCTCTAAATTTTGAAACAGTATGTATGTAAAAACTCTGGATTACGATGCAACTGAGAGTATCATAACCGTCCTCAGATGAAGTTTTAGTCTAAATGTCCCTTAACCTCTTTATCGTTGATCTAAAACTCGCTTAAAAATCACCTGGCTCTCTCTTTACAAATCACACGCACACACACACACACACACACACATACACACACACACACACACACACGCACACACACACACACACACACACACACACACACACACACACACACACACACACACACACGCACACACGCACACACGCACACACGCACACACGCACACACGCACACACGCACGCACACACTCACACAAACACACACACAGACATACACACACACACACACACACACACACCCACACACACACACACACACACACACACACACACACACTCATACACACGCTTCTGTACACGCGCATAAGCATACTGCTTACTGCTTAGTTTAAGTATCTTCTAGAGTCATTGTGTTTCCTCTTTGTTTTCCTTTTAATATTGTAAAATCTTAGTTTATTTCTTGTTAATTCTCTCTCATAGTCATTATTGTCGGCGCATTCATACCATGTAGAGAGCCTGGTGACTCGTAACACAGGTTATATTTTTTAACCTACATCAGGCACCAGTCTTTCACAAAGGTAGAATCCAGTAACAAAATCACTAAGACATACATTTGTGAAAAGTGAATAAAGTTTATTTATTACTATTATTATTTATTTACCTTTTAATAATATATTAGCTGATATCTTTCCGATAGATTTTTAATATTTTAAATAAGTTATTATGGTTTCTTATTCATTTGTGATATTTCAAAAAGAGGTTGATCATGTAAACTGACTTATTAATGTCATGAGTCTAAAAGAGTCTGAAAGTATTTTTAATTCTGATCGTCTTTATCCGATCAACTATGCAGTCAGCACTATGGTAACCAGACTGGTGATAAACATATATATTATTATATTCATACCATATACCAATACCAACATACTATACGTAAATTACACTCAGATACAAAACAAATAGTCGTGCTCTCCATACAATATTTGTCATTGGTGGAAATCGAGCCCATAATCTTCTGGCTTAGCAGTCAGGGTTACTAACCACTAGATTGACAGACCTGTCAATCAGTGGTGGTAGAGAAATTCAAAGTTTTTTTAAGGTATTGCTGTAAAAATCCTGTTTTTGTGCACATTGTGATAGTATTATCATATTACGTTATTTAGAATTTACAATTATTGTTACATCAATGCAACAATATTTTGTGTACATGTGTTTAGACAACAAAAAAAGGGCGAAACTTAACGAACAGATTCGTAAGCGACCCTTGTGCAAGTATGGATCTATTACACTCTTTACACGAATTCCTTGGAAAGGGCTCTTAACAGACCTTTTTGGACTTAGGTGAACGCGACATCTGGTATACATTTACGTGAGTGATGAATGCCTTAGAGTTTGATAGAATTGTTAACAAAAAAGCGGTAGGAAGCGGGGCGCGGGGTGAGATAAAGCGACAGGGTTTCAGGTGGTCGAGAGGGTGGTCGGTGAGGAGTCAGTGAGGGTGCAGGGTGAAGGCAGGACGTTCGTGAAAGCTGGGCATAGCCGGTGATGTGGGTTACGATTACGTTGAGTAAATTAGCATATATAACGCTGAAAGTAGCTAGGTAAGTCTTTAATGTCTATTATTTTCGTAGGGCAGCGGTTCTCAATCTTTTTTGGTGACGGAACCCTTTTGGAAAGCGAAATACTTGACGGAACCCTATAATAAAACAATAGTTTTTAAAAGTGTATTCTTTATTAATAAGCATAATAAAAGTACAATGTAACAGTTAGTTATTACTTACTTACATAACAAGTATAATAATAGAAGTTATTAAAAAAGAAAAAAAATCTAATGGGAGGTATGAAACTGTTTTTTATTTTTCATCAATTGGTTGATATCAGGTTTGATAGAGGACAGTTGAAGTCTCATATCAGGTTCGGCGTCCAGTCTATTGCGGTATTTTGTTTTCGTAGCTGCATAGGTTGAGAATCCTGTTTCGCACAAATATGTTGTTGGGAACGGGAGAAGAATATTCAGAGCCATTTTGGCAAGCATTGGAGATTCATCACGAATTCTGCACCAAAAATCGTTGAGAGGCGTCGTTTTGAACAGTACCTCCATACTTGTGTCTGATGACATATCTAAAAGAGATTCATATATCTCGTTTGACATACTTTCGGGCTTTTGTAAGTTGGGTAAAAAAGGATTATGAATCCATGAATTCAGTTTCATTTTTGTATTTTGTTCTTCGGGAAAATACTTCTCAAAAGATGCGCGCATCGAAGTGAGATATTTGACCAATTCCTCAAATACATCATCTTGAAACATTTCTGAATCGTTATCGCTAACAAACTCATTGAGTGAGGTAAAGCTTTCTATTTCTCTCTTTCCAACGCAAATAATCCAAAAATCTAATTTTCTTTTGAAGGCAGTTATTTTATCACAGGCCTGGAACACTGTTGTCTGTTTACCTTGCAATGATACATTTAATTCGTTCAGTTTTTGAAAGATATCCGCCATAAAAGACAGTCGGAACAACCAAGTTTTATCATACAAACGGTCTTTCAAATTAAAAGCAGTATCTGAAAGAAACATTTGTAACTCGGCTCTAAGTTCAAATAGCCTTGTTAAAGTTTTACCCCTAGACAGCCATCGCACTTCTGTATGGAGCAGCAGTGTTTTATGTTTGCTGCCATAATCTTCACACAATAATGAGAACAATCGGGATTGTAGTGGTCGTGTTTTGATAAAATTAATTATTTTTACCGCTTCTTCCATAACTAATTTTAGATTTGACGGCATTTGCTTCATCGCAAGTGCTTGTCTATGCAGGATACAATGGCTGGAACTACAATTAGGCGCTTTATTTTTTATTCGTGACACTAGTCCTGCTGTAATACCCGTCATCGCCTTGGCCCCATCTGTACAAATGTCAATGCAATTGTTCCAACTGAGATTATTTTCCCCAAAAAATATATTTATTTTATTAAAAATTTCTTCTCCGG
Organism: Hypercompe scribonia; assembly: GCA_949316085.1. NCBI lineage: Eukaryota > Metazoa > Arthropoda > Insecta > Lepidoptera > Erebidae > Hypercompe > Hypercompe scribonia. The sequence continues at coordinate 10,307,957 of OX438989.1, read as the reverse complement.
TAGTTTTTGTGGGCAGCGGTGAACACATAAGCATATCTTCTTCCAAAGAACTTTCATATGGATATCTCACGATAACCAGCAAGATAGCCAGACCAGCGACATCAGTAGACTCATCTATTTGCAAGACGAATCGTGTTTCTTGTAGACGTGTAACTAATTCTTGTTTGACGTAGCTTGCCAGATCATGAATTCGCCGTGAAACAGTATCGTTTGATAGCGGCACAGTAGAAACATGCTTTGCAGATTTTTCATCGAGCATACATTTTGTTATGTCTAACACACATGGTTTTATTAAATTCTCAGCGATAGTGTGCGCTTCACCTGCTTGTGCAATGCGATAGCTAACTAAATATGATGCCTCTGTGGCCTTTTCATTGATAGTTTGGGTTACATGCATCATAGTTTTCCAATAACTGTTCTTTTTTACGTACAAAAAATTCTTTATTTTTGTCTTTAGACTCGGGGTGTACAGTTTCTAAATGCCGGCGCAACTTGGCAGGTGCCATGGAACTATTAGGAAGCAGTTTACTACATAACATGCAGAGAGGTGAGCCGTTGGAATCAACAAATCCGAAATTGATATATGATTCATCATACTTCCTTTTTTTCGCCTTTGAAACCGTGGAACTTGACGTCGTTGCATAATCGTCTGGATCGATAATTGCTGTATACTCCGCGCGATCTGATTTTGAACATTCGGCTTCGTTAGAAGATGTTGTTGCAACACGTTTAACGCCTGTAAGCCAACGTTCCATTCTTCTTTATTAATAATGTTACATGTCAGGATGGTGGGGTCAAAATAACGCACGATCGTTACTGCGTAAAAGAGTTTAGTCCAAAAAAGAAATGTACAATCAGAATACAGCAGTAGAACACTAAACACTTTGTTTCTAGCAAGTAGGTACTAATCACTCCGAACACTAATCGTCGACTAACTAAGCGTCGAGGCGCGATCGCCGCTTTTATAGTCCTAGCCAGATCTCGAACATTCTCAAAAATACTCGAGTCGGCGCCTTTGATAAATAACAAGCCGAAATAAAAATAGAAATACAAAAAATGCTGTGTAAACAATTTCGACTTTACGTTTTAAAATTAGAGCCGAAAGTAGCTTGTTTACAATTATTGTTAATCTCAGGGGCGGCTTTTATCAAAGGGACTCGCGCGCTTTTATCAAAGGGACTCGCGCTCACAAGTAGATATCCGCGGTGGCGGCATAGTAAAATTGTACGAGGTGACTAAGGTCGGCTGCGCCTCGTGAATCGTGATACGCCGCGTCAGAACGGTCGACCAGAGAGAGGTGTTTGGAATTTTTTCTAAATTCTTGCGGAACCCCTACAGGGATGTCGCGGAACCCTAGGGTTCCGCGGAACACACTTAGAGAATGGCGGTCGTAGGGTAATGATTTATTGTATTTATATCCCGGTCTGAGTATGGTAATAATCGTTGAATAATTAGATGTAATCTCTCAGTTATTTCTCCCTAAGCATTACTGTTGGTTTATCGGTACCTTTGATAGAGATAATGAGTTGAGCTCTTCATAAGTCGCTGTGGTGTGGAGAGCCGTTTTATAACCGAATATTGCTATCTGGTTGATCACCGGACCGGTTCCGTTACACGATTATATCTGGGTGATCTGTCGCTGTGGTGTGTTTATATTGTAGTTACAGCGTGTATGGGTGAGTGCCGTGTGCTTGAGAGCTTGGAGTCTTAAGGGGCGGATGCACGGAGGCCAGCAGGCGGGTTAACTCTTATAGCGGGTTGAGTACACAGGAAACCGATGGGTTGGAGTCCCACGTCGGGGCGGAGGCGCGAAAGCGTTTAGCTTCGGTTGTATACAGCTGAATACACCTGTCAACGCGAGTTATAGGTTTGGACTTAGCGTTCCTGACTCCCTTGAGTTAAAGTCAGTTAATTCACCTAAATCTTAAGTGCACAACGGATGGAAGAGTGATAAGCACAACCAACAGAAATGTATTTAATTGTTTCATAATCTTTCATTTTGATTCCCTCTTATCGCAGTTTCTTATTATTTATTTGAATCGTTATAAGCCAGTGGGAGAATGTTCAGTCTAGTGTCGAGTTCTACAGTCTAACGCGGATTCTGGAGGAGCGTTAGACCTCCCTCCGCATTGGAGGGTGCTGGCTTATAGAAAATACCTCATTAAATAGCCAAAAAATTACTATACTCGCACTCGGGTTCAAGGGTGGACCATCACAACATTAAAATCTTATGATATAGATCAAAGTAATATTATTACTATGAAATTGTAAATCTTAAAAAGATCTACAAAAGACTCAGCAATGATATGTGTATATCTTATAAAGGTAACCGACAGTTTCCTCATTACCTTTTATATTTTTAAAAAAAATAATGAGCTATGTACGAAGCAAGTTTTATCAATACAGTATTATTATTTATCTGTTTAAATACACTAGATAGATTAACAACCTTTAATAGTCCATTGCTCCGTAGTATGAAGGCTTAGCCCTACAACACCAAATTTACCAGACGTATAGGGTTTGTTTCAAGTTTTTTTTCTTTTCAGTAATGTTGTACTGTGTAGTTTGTCCCTTAGTCGCATGGAACTTTCACGATAACCATGGGATGAGTAGGGATGGTGTCACTAAGTATTCTTAATCAATCACCACACGGTTTGAAACATTCGACCCGATACGTTGTGCATTTAATGTCAAAATTGCCTCTACAGCGTGTTATGGAAATGATTGTCTTAGGAGACATCAAAAAGTTAAAGTATAGCGACATAATGACCGTCAGACGAATGTTCATCCCGGGAGGCAGTGGACGGTGCCGGCCGCACGCCACAATCCTGTAAATCTGAACTAATGTTATAATGCTTAAGTATGCTTGATTGAACGCGTTTATCTCAAGAACTACTGTTTCGAATTTAATGATTCTTTTAGTACTGAATAGTTCATTTATCGATAAAGGTTTTATAACATCACACTACGACCGGTAGGCGCATAGCATATATAAAAAATAATGAAAACTTATTTCTTATTTAACAGACGCAGATGCACATTTTTACTTACATCAAAATAACATTTGAATTCAATTTTTCATTTTAGTTCAGTTATAAAGTAGTTTTAGTTATAAATATGTGTGTTAATTGTTATAAATATTTGAGATAAAAATACAGTAGACTTTATGTACCGCGACTGAGCACATTGATAAACCGGTTGTACGGTTCATTCATAAAACCTTCTTGCAAACAATATAGTATGTCAATATTAGTCGCGATTTGCGCGTACTACTATGAACACGTTCCATTCGAACATGAAGTAAATAGTGCTAGTGCAATTCAGATTATTTTATCCAAAAATTCAGAATAAAAAAACCGGGTCTTCTCACCTTGAAATTCAGTATTCTTTTTATTATTTTGTGGTTTTCCTTATAGAATTGGTACCAAAATGACTTCAAGAACTATTGTATTTTTTGTCGGTAAGTTTGCTTGAATTGTCTATAGGATGTGAAGATTTATTTCAAAATAGGATACCATGTGTGCATGAACAAAATTATATTTCTGATTTGACAAAGAATTTTAAAAGTTTGACGTGGTTTACCCTCCAAAGACTGAAGGCCACTTTTGGTAATCACTATAGGTAATATTTATATACTCTAAAATTACATATTCTATTCTAAAGTATATTTAAACTTGACCTTGACATGTAATGAGGTTTATAAGACAAAATTATTTAAATTAGGAACTTCAATACTTCAAAAATCAATAATAATAATTACATGGTCAATGTTTCTTACTGTTATGTATTAAGTTGATAAATAATAATAATAATAATAATTAGCCCTCTAAAATCCCACCTAACGTCCGTGCTGAAGATCTAGCCACGTGGGGGCGGACATACATACTAATGAAACTTATGTAGCTAACAAGGCAAGGGTAACCCTTTTAAATGGAGATATGAATAAAAGAGTATATAATTTGAGGTCGTTGCCCGGGGGTCGCCGGGGCGCATCTGGGGCCGATGCTGGATGCTACAGTATGTGAACCATCGGCGGTACGGAGTGGAACAGGCGGGCTCCTACCGACAAACATGCTACAGCCGAAGCTATCACACACCACAATACATCACCAATACATTCCTCACCCACAAGTAGCCTTTTCCCATCACCCGCCTCATCCCCGCACTCATTTGAAACCCACATAAATAATAGTCGTACATCATCAACAACATCGCCAACAGTAGATCTTGTCCAGGAGGCAAATGCTGATATTACTTGACCTACTACTGCGAAATCACGCTCAAGAAGAAAATGGACTACTGAAATGAATATGTTCATATGGCGCACCTATCTCATTACCAGCCGATTAGAAACCCAAACTCGAGGATACTTAGATCCATTGCACAAGGCTTTTACCTAAAAATACCCAACAATGAATGCGTCCAAACAGAGTGTAGGAGACCAGCGTAGGGCCATAATCAATAACAAACTACTTCCTATAAGCACACTTGATGCAATTAGAATAGAGGTAAACAGCTATCTTACACAAAAAGTAGAACCAATACACACACTTACACAGGCGTCATCTAGAATGAGATGGTCTAATGACGTATATGAAACAATACTTCGCATGTACTACGAAATAACAGAACTTGAGACCAACATGACAGCGCATCGAAAAAAGATGCATGATAAATTCATTCAAACCCACCCACATCTATCACACCTTTCAGAACAGCGTATATCAGATCAAAGAAGAGTCATAATAAATAATAGAATGGTATCTGAAGATAGAATTAGACAAATTAAAAACGATGTTGAAGCACACTTACAATCATCTCATACAACCGTTCAATTAAACACAACCTTTTCACAAACTGACTTATCACAACATATATTATACTCAACACAAATAGATACAGGTGATGAAGTAGATTTATCTCGCCTTCAGACTACTATACACTTAAGCGCAGAACAACCATGCCATCTTTCTAGCAACTCTCAAATCATAAATCAAGACAAGATTAATCAACAATTTCATTCAGCACTCGACACACTTAAGAATATCAACCCTGCCTCTAGACCATATCTACCCCGACAAAAACCATCAAAGAGATTAGCTCTAATAGTAGAACATCTTAATAACAATGTTTTACCAAATTTTTTTAACATAGAACGAGATTTCGCAACTTTTCAGACAATTATGTACTCAGCGACATATACAGCAACAGTGTGTAACGGAATAAAAATAAACACTAATAGAATAAATTCAAAAGACTTTAAGCCAGCTTGGCAGAGAAGATTACAAACCAAAATAGAGATATTTCAAACTGAAATAGGTCGACTAACACAATATATTCATGGAAACAGAAGTAACAGAATTGTAAACGCTGTAGAAGTAAAAAAAAATAAATATCGAATACACGCTCAACACGAAATCATCAACACGGAATTAGAACACTTTTTAGATACACTCAAACAGAAATTAAATGCAACAGCTAGTAGGCTTAAAATGTATCTTACATGCACTATCAGGAAAAAACAAAACAGTCAATTCTCACAAACAGAAAAATTATTTTATCGAACAATAACATCTGACTACCACAATACAAATGCACAAGAACAAAGATCACCATCGTCCGAAAGTTTACACCGATTTTGGGCTAACGTATGGGGAAACTCAATTTAACATAATAAATACGCTAATTGGATGCATACCAATAACGAAACAACTTGTCAGATTTCTGATATGGAATTCGAACATATTACAATAGATACTTTTCTACGCGTCATCAAACACTCTCACAATTGGAAGTCACCAGGGAGCGATAACATACATAACTACTGGTATAAAAAATTCTCTTGCATACACCCATATTTACACTACCATATTAACACATTCATTCAATCACCACATTTAATACCGGACTATATAACACACGGAGTAACTTACGCGCTACCAAAAGAACCCAAGACCCTTCAAAGTTTCGCCCCATAACCTGATTACAAACTATTTATAAAATTCTAACTGCTTGTATCAGTCAAACAATTTATACTCATTTATCAGAGAATAATATCATGTCTGAGCAACAGAAAGGCTGTAGGAAAAATAGCCAAGGATGTAAGGAGCAACTCACAATAGAAGCAAAAACCATTAATGAAGCACACCGTAAAAACCTAATATACACACTATGTTCGTAGATTACCGCAAGGCTTTTGACTCTGTCCCTCAGCTGGCTTCTAGATGTACTCTGATTACATAAAATTAATCCAATTATCATAACATTCTTACAATCTTCTATGCAGAGTTGGCAAACAGTACTGAAATTAAAAAATCTGTCCAATAATATAACTACTGAACCAATACGTATGAGGCGAGGTATATACCAAGGAGATGCACTTAGCCCACTTTAGTTTTGCCTCGCACTTAATCCTCTCTCTAGTCTTCTTAATAATAGCAATGCTGGATATAATTTAGTATCTTCTGATACCCAGGTTTCACTACACATCTATTTTACATGGATGATATAAAACTCTTTGCCACCAACAAAGACGATATTTTCCTTTTAGCCGATATTACTCAACAGTTTTCCAAAGATATATGTATGGCATTTGGAATCGATAAGTGCAAAATTTTGTCAATAAAAAAGGTATAATTGAAAATAATATATATGTTTTAGAATCTGGTGAGGATATTGAACTAATGAATAGTTATAGCGTAGATAAATATTTAGATTTAAGCAGTCTAGAAGAATTCTCAAAAAAGAAACCAAAGAAGGTCTAGTAAATAAATTTAGATACAGGCTGAAGTTTATTTTAAAAACTCACTTTAACTCAAAAAATATAATTAAAGCGATCAACACGTTTGCTATTCCTACATTGACTTACTCATTTGGTATTATTAACTGGTCACAAACAGATCTCAAGAACTTGCAACGAACAATTAACACACATATGACTAAATACCGGAAACATCATCCGAAATCGTCAATAGAAAGACTTACTTTGCCACGAAACGAGGGAGGTAGAGGTTTAATAGATAATTAAAAATTTACACAATAAACAAATTACAACGCTTAGAAACTACTTTCATACCAAATCATTGACATCTCTTCTCTATAAAAAAATCGCAGATATTGATAAAAAACTCACACCTTTAAATTTACAAGATTAGCGTATCGTCGTAATGAAGTTTTAACTACTATAGATCAGAAAATAACAAACTGGGCTGGTAAGTCCCTCCATGGAAGGCACCGAACCGACCTTAGCCAAAATTACGTCGACAAAGAAAAGTCGAACGAATGGCTTAAGAAAGGGGAACTGTTTCCGGAAACGGAAGGATTTATGCTTGCTATTCAAGACCAGGTAATAACAACCAGAAATTATAGAAAAATTATCATTAGAGACCCAAATCAGGTAACAGACCTATGCAGACATTGCACTTCTGCTCCAGAGACCATTCAACATATAACGGGTGCCTGTAAATCCTTAGCACAAACCGATTACAAACATAGACATGACCAAGTGGCTGCAATAGTTCATCAACATTTAGCACACAATTATAATTTCATGAGACAAAACACTCCATACTCTAAGTATAAACCTGACACAATACCAGAAAACAGCTTGTAAAATATATTGGGATAGAACAATTATAACAGATAAAATCATTCATTACAATCGTCCAGATATAACCGTTCACGATAAAATCAGTAACATTGTTCACATTATAGATATAGCGATCCCAAACACACATAATCTTCAGTCAACAATTTCAGAAAAACTTTCAAAATACCAAGACCTTACAATAGAACTAAAAATACAATGGAAAGCTCACATAGTACACATAGTTCCAATAGTTCTATCATCAACAGGCATAGTACCTAAAACTCTCACTCAAAATCTTGAATTACTTCACATGCCTTCACACTCCTTTCATCTGCTCCAATAAGCCACCATACCAAACCTCAAATTGTATACTCTTTTATGCTGGTCGCCGGGGCGTATCTGGGGCCGATGCTGGATGCTACAATATGCGAATAATCGGCGGTACGGAGTTGAACAGGCGGGCTCCTACCGACACCGGACCGACAAACATACCACAGCCGAAGCCATCACACATAACACCAAGGGCGTTGCCAAAGCGGGGCAGGGAGAGGCAGCTGAGCCCCCTAGAGATTCTAAAAAAGTTGCCAAATTTAATGCAACCAAAGTTCTTAGTCTTTGAGTTATGAATTCACCAATTCCATTTCTAATATTCCGTACGCTCAGTTGAGCGTAGTTACGCTCTGCTCTATTGTTGAAGTAGGAGAGGGGGAGTGGGGAAGTATCGTTCATGGAGAATGAGAAAAGTATGAATTCTAGTAGGTAAAGTCAACTTGCCCCGCCCCTAGGCTATCGGCTGGCGACGCCCTGCATAACATATCACCAACACGTTTTTCACCCACAAGTAGCCTTTTCCCATCACCCGCCTCATCCCCGCACTCATTTGAAATCCATATATACTAGTCGTACATCGTCAACAACATCGCTAACAGTAGATGTTGTCCAGGAGGCAAATGCTGATATTACTGGACCCACTACTGCGAAATCACGCGCAAGAAGAAAATGGACTATTGAAATGAATATTTGTAATGGCGCACCTATCTCATTACCAGCCGATTAGAAACCCAAACTCGAGGAACCTTAGGCCCATTGCACAAGGCATTTACAGTAAAATACCCAACAATGAATGCGTCCAAACAGAGTACAGGAGACCAGCGTAGAGCCATAATCAATAACAAATTACTCTCTATAAGCACACTTGACGCAATTAGAATAGAGGTAAACAGCTATCTTACACAAAATATAGAATCATAAACGCTGTAGAAGTAATAAAAAATAAATGTCAAGTACACGCTCAACATGAAAACATCAACACGAAATTAGAACACTTTTCAGATACTCTCAAACAGAAATTAAATGCAGCAGCTAGTAGGCTTAAAAGGTATCTTACATGAACTATCAGAGAAAAAACAAAACAGTCAATTCTCACAAACAAAAAAAAATATTTTATCGAACTATAACATCTGACTACCACAACACAAATGCACAAGAACACAGATCACCAACGTCGAGAAGTTTACACCGATTCTGGGCTAACGTCTGGGGAAACCCAGCTCAACATAATAAAAACGCTAATTGGAAACACACCATTAATGAAACAACTTGTCAAATTTCTGTTATGAAATTTGAATATGTTACAATAGACACTTTTCTTCGCGTCATCAAATACTCACAATTGGAAGGCACCAGGGAGCGATAACATACATAACTACTGGTATAAAAAATTCACTTGCATACACCCATATTTACACTACCATATTAACACATTCATTCAATCGCCACATTTAATACCGGACTATATAACACACGGAGTTACTTACGCGCTACCAAAAGAACCCAATACAGAAGACCCTTCAAAGTTTTATTCCATAACTTGTTTACAAACTGTTTATAAAATTGTAACTGACTGTATCAGTCAAACAATTTATACTCATTTATCAGAGAATAATATTATGTCCGAGGAACAGAAAGGCTGTATGAAAAATAGCTAAGGATGTAAGGAGCAACTCACGATAGACGCAATAACCATTAATGAAACCTACCGTAAAAAGCTAAATATACACACTATGTTCGTAGATTACCGCAAGGTTTTTGACTCTGTCCCTCATAGTTCGTTATTAGATGTACTACGATTATATAAAATTAATTCAATTATCATAACATTCTTACAATCTTCTATGCAGAATTGGTAAACAATACTGAAATTAAGAAATCTGTCCAATAATATAACTACTGAACCGATACGTATTATGCGAGCTATATACCAAGAAGATGCACTTAGCCCACTTTGGTTTTGCCTCGCACTTAATCCTCTCTCTAGTCTTCTTAATAATAGCAATGCTGGATATAATTTAGTATCTTCTGATACCCAGGTTTCACTACACATCTATTTTACATGGATGATATAAAACTCTTTGCCACCAACAAAGACGATATTTTCCTTTTAGCCGATATTACTCAACAGTTTTCCAAAGATATATGTATGGCATTTGGAATCGATAAGTGCAAAATTTTGTCAATAAAAAAGGTATAATTGAAAATAATATATATGTTTTAGAATCTGGTGAGGATATCGAATCAATCAAGTTATAGCGATAGTTATAGCAATCAAGTTATAGAGAACAAATCAAGTTATAGCGTATATAAATATTTAAGTTTTAAGCAGTCTAGAAGAATTCTCCGAAAAGAAACCAAAGAAGATTTAGTAAATAAATTTAGATACAGGCTCAAGTTTATTTTGAAAACTCACCTTAACTCAAAAAAAATAATTAAAGCGATTAACACGTTTACTATTCCTATATTGACTTATTCATTTGGTATTATTAACTGGTCACAAACAGATCTCAAGAACTTGCAACGAACAATTAACACACATATGACTAAATACCGGAAACATCATCCAAAATCGTCAATAGAAAGACTTACTTTGCCACGAAATGAGGGAGGTAGAGGTTTAATAGATATTCAAAATTTACACAATAAACAAATTACAATGCTTAGAAACTACTTTCATACCAAATCACTGACATCTCTTCTCTATAAAAAAATCGCAGACATTGATAAAAAACTCATACCTTTAAATTTACAAGATCAGCATACCCAACGTAACGAAGTTTTAACTACTATAGATCAGAAAATAACAAACTGGGCTGGTAAGTCCCTCCATGGAAGGCACCGAACCGACCTTAGCCAAAATTACGTCGACAAAGAAAAGTCGAACGAATGGCTTAAGAAAGGGGAACTGTTTCCGGAAACGGAAGGATTTATGCTTGCTATTCAAGACCAGGTAATAACAACCAGAAATTATAGAAAAATTATCATTAGAGACCCAAATCAGGTAACAGACCTATGCAGACATTGCACTTCTGCTCCAGAGACCATTCAACATATAACCGGTGCCTGTAAATCCTTAGCACAAACCGATTACAAACATAGATATGACCAAGTGGCTGCAATAGTTCATCAACATTTAGCACACAATTATAATTTCATGAGTCAAAACACTCCATACTATAAGTATAAACCTGACACAATACTAGAAAACAGAGCTTGTAAAATATATTGAGATAGAACAATTATAACAGATAAAACCATTCATTACAACCGTCCAGATATAACCATTAACGATAAAATCAGTACCATTGTTTACATTATAGATATAGCGATCCCGAACACACATAATCTTCAGTCAACAATTTCAGAAAAACTTTCAAAATACCAAGACCTCGCAATAGAACTAAAAACACAATGGAAAGCTCACATAGTACACATAGTTCTAATAGTTCTATCATCAACAGGCATAGTACCTAAAACTCTTACTCAAAATCTTGAATTACTTCACATGCCTTTACACTCCTTTCATCTGCACCAAAAAGCCACCATACTCAATACCTGCCGAATTACTCACAAATTTCTAACATCTTCATCTATATCATCTATCTACTCTATCTAACATATCATGCTTGGTTTAGGCCAGCATGACTCGTATATTACCCCTCTAAACGGGGAGACAAATCAAAGTTGAAAAATAATAATTAATAATAATAAGCCCCCAAACCCCAACCATACGTCCGAGTCGAACACCTGATTCACGTGGGGGGCGGACACGTGATATTTTAATTACTGGCGCGGCAAACATGGCAATGGTAACCCATACAATATGGAGACCCGTTCTAAAAAAAAACTGAGAGGACTGCTTCCCGGGGGCGATCGCCGGGGAACACCTGGAGCTAGCGCTGGGTGTTTCAGCATGCGAACCGTCAGTGGTAAGGAGTTGAGCAGGCGGGCTCCCACCGGATCTTTCGAATCTACTACAGCCGACATTTATGACGAAATTGACAGACTTACAGACAGGACAATTAGCCCAATAGAATCATTCAGCTCAAGTACAATTTCTTATACACTATCAATTGCAACATCTCCCTCTGTCCATAGTAATGAAGATGAACAATATAATATTAGAGTAATAACCCTAGCCGAGGATGTTTCGCAGGAGGCACTTGCCGCTCAATCTGCGACCACCAAAGTTGGCAAACCAAGAGTGCGTATGCAATGGAGTGAAGAAATTAATACCTTTATCATGCGCATGTATTTGTATATCACTAAAATTGAGACTGATAGGACCACGTACTGTAAAAAATTATACAATCAATTCATTCTAAAACTTCCACGTTTAAACGTATCAGCACAAAGAGTAGCCAACTAAAGAAGAGTCATTATTAGGAATAAATTGTTATCTGATGATGTTATAAATGTAATGAAGTGAGAAATAACAGAACAGTTCAGTAGAGAAGAAATAGGAAGTACATTATGCCAAATATCCACTATTTCAACACCAATCATACAATCACTAGGAAATATTTCATTATCAATCGTCTCCCACACTCAAATGTCACCCACCACTGCAACAACTACTCAGCAACCTACACTAACACAACCACACGCTTTTACTCAGAGTACCATTTTACCCAATAGTAAGTCTATTACACAAATACTGGAAGACGCGCAAATGTCCCAAATGCCACAGATACGTCAAAATAAAAATTAGTAAATCAGTTAGAAACTGCTCTAATACTTTACACCGGCACAGATCCAATAGCACGCCCGCCCTAAGCTACCAAAATTAAAAGAAAACAAAAATTTATATGGATATGTAGACATTTTCAATAAATAAATACTTCCCAATTTTTCTTCTTTTGTAATTGATTTAAATACATTACACACTCTCATTTACTGTAGTGAACTTATTATTTGCCAGAACTTAGGATATAAAATCATAACTCATAATATTTTTATTCAACCCAAGACACATAAACTACAAAAACTGCCATGGCAAATAAGAATTGAAGCGGACATTAAACGTTTAAGAGCTGCCATAGATAAGTTTACACAGTATATCAATAATAATAATAAACGAATGGTGTCGTGGGACACCAGGTAGGAACGAATTTCCTTCGGATAATGTGGAATCGACACAATTTGCAAAAAAAATCGTGCTAAATTTTATGTAGGTTTTCTTGATTTTTCTCTTAAATTTTGCTGATTAGTTTTTATTTAAGTACAAGAAAGTATTTAGGAAATTCAGTATTTTAGGAAATAAAATGATAAATACCTTAAAATAATAAAATAATAAATACCTTAAAATAAAAAAAACATCGTAATTCAAATTTAAACTGAAATAACAAAAAATATGTATCTTTATTTTTTTTTGTCAACATTATTATTAATTAAAAATTACATAGAAATAGAAAAATAGAAAAAAATAATAAAAACTCATTTAACGGTTTTATTCCACGCACTTTTTTCCACATATTTATTCCACAGATTTATTCCACGCACTTTTTCCACGGATTTTTTCTTACGGTTTTACTATCACATTTTTTTCAGTTTGGTCCCGCAGCGAAATCTCTATCCCCTCCAAGCCTGCCGTAAGGAACTTCGTTCCAATAAATCTAAAAAAGTAATAGCAGTCGTCGAGGTCATTTTCAAAAAAACAAAAATTCACACTATTCATGAACGAAATAACAATAGGCCAGAAGAATTTTTGGTTTGGTTACACTAAAACAAAAATTAATGATAAAATCACAACGTTTATCAAGATACTTAAAAGAATTACAAAGAAAGGAATATAATAATTTATTTAACACTAATGAAAAAAGTTTCTACAGATCATTCGACAGCCATAATACACAGCACAACACACGTTACGATATGCCTCAATCTAACGAACTTAAAAACTACTGGACCGACTTATGGAAAAAGCAAAGAAAACACAATTATAGCGCAAACTGGATAGTAGAAGAAGAATATAAAATGGAAAACACAGAGATAATGGAACAAAATAAAATTACTCTAGAAGATATACAAATAACCACAAGAAAAATGTAAAATTGGAAAACGGCCGGTATAGACAATGTACGTAATCTCTGGTATAAAAAGTATTTTGACTCTTCACTGTAACTTAGCAAATATTATAACTGAAATTCTTAAAGGTGAACAAGAACTTCCTAAATTTGTAACAAAAGGTATCAGTTACATGTTACCTAAAAGCAACGATAGAAGCAATCCCTCGCAGTACCGCCCTATTACATGTCTTCCCACAATCTACAAACTTATAACGTCAATAATCACACAAAAAATTAGTAAACATTTAGAGCAGTACAATATTTTATCTGAAGAGCAGAAAGGGTGTAGGCAGAATCATAAAGGATGTAAAAAACAACTATTTATAACTCTACGGTTTTAAAATACGCTAATAAACATAAAAGGAATCTACATATCTCATATATTGATTATAAAAAGACCTTTGACAGTGTTCCTTATTCTTGGTTAGTTCGCGTTCTTCAAATTTATAAAATTAATCCTCTCCTTATTAACTTCCTGAATGGTGCCATGTCTCAATGGTGAACAACATTACTCCTATCTAACGGAACAGACTCAATTGTCTCAGAAGAGATCCCCATTGAAAATAGTATTTTTTCAGGGACATTCACTCAGTCCTTTATGGTTCTGTCTTGCTTTAAATCCTCTATCCACTCTCCTTAATAGCATTGCAACTAACGGCTAGAAATAAACACTAGCACATCTATTACGCACCTAATGTATATGGACGATATTAAGCTGTTTGCTCGAACTAGTAACAATATGTCGAACTTTGCATTTAAACAACAGAAAAATAGCAACTAGCACTAATAACACACGGGAATCTTGTCAATTTTTACGTATGGAACCAGCAGATACCTATAAATATCGAGGAATCCAACAATCTTATAACATTAATCACAGCGAAATTAAGGAACAACTTTCATCAGAATACACTAGAAGATTAAATTTAATTTGTAAAAAGAAGCTATATTCTAAAAATCTATTCAAAGCCATTAACAAATAAATGGATGGCGTTTGAAAACATTTCATGCTAGGCATTTACACGACCTCGAACAATCACACATAGAAATAGTATCTTCGAATAAATGGCTACAGTTAGGTCCCCTTTTCCCTGAAACTGAAGGATTTATGATTGCAAAACAAGACCAGGTTATTAACACTAAAAACTATAGTAAATTTATTTTAAAAGACATAATAGCCAAAATGATAAATGTAGAAAATGTCACTGATTCGCAAAAACCATTTAACACATCACAAGTGCTTGTCCAACTCTAGCCCAAAATGATTATACTCACAGACACAATCAAATCACACACATTGTACACCAAAAGTGAGCTGTTAAATATAAACTTATACCACCTAAAATAGTACCATACTATCAATATTCTCCAAAGCCAGTGTTGGAAAACCATAAGAAGAAACCAAAGATATATTTCGATAGAGCCATACTAATCGGTAAAACCATCTATAATAATCGACCTGACATAACTCTGATAGATAAATACACTAAACATACATACTTAATAGACATTGCAGTCTCTAACACACATAATTTACAAAAAACAATAACTGAAAAGATATATAAGTATACAGAATTATATCCCCCACTTGGTCTAGGCCCGTGGTTTTTATTATAATACCGAAATTCTGATTTTAAGAAAAATAAACGTTGAATAATAATAATAATAATAAGCCCCCTTAAGCCCCACCTTACGTCCGTGCTGAAGATCTAGCCACGTGGGGGGCGGATGAAACTTATGTAGCTAACAAGGTAAGGGTGACCCTTTTAAATGCAGATATGAATAAAAGAGTATACAATTTGAGGTCGCTGTCCCCCGACAGACTCCTACCGACACCTGACCGACAAACATGCTACAGCCGAAGCCATCACACATAACACCAAGGGCGTTGCCAAGGCGGGGCAGGGAAAGGCAGCTGCCCCCCACCTAGAGATTCTAAAAAAGTTGCCAAATGTAATGCAACCAAAGTCCTTAGTCTTTGAGTTATGTATTCACCAATTCCATTTCTAATATTCCGTACGCTCAGTTGAGCGTAGTTACGCTCTGCTCTATTGTTGAAGTAGGAGAGGGGGAGTGGGGAAGCATCGTTCATGGAGAATGAGAAAAATATGAATTGTGGTAGGTAAAGTCAACTTGCCCCGCCCCTAGGCTATCGGCTGGCGACGCCCTGCATGACATTATATCACCAACACGTTCTTCACCCACAAGTAGCCTTTTCCCATCACCCGCCTCATCTTCGCACTCATTTGAAATCCATATATACTAGTCGTACATCGTCAACAACATCGCTAACAGTAGATGTTGTCCAGGAGGTAAATACTGATATTACTGAACCCACTACTGCGAAATCACGCGCAAGAAGAAAATCGACTATTGAAATGAATATGTTCATATGGCGCACCTATCTCATTACCAGCCGATTAGAAACCCAAACTCGAGGATACTTAGGCCCATTGCACAAGGCATTTACAGTAAAATACCCAACAATGAATGCGTCCAAACAGAGCGTAGGAGACCAGCGTAGGGCCATAATCAATAACAAACTACTCCCTATAAGCACACTTGACGCAATTAGAATAGAGGTAAACAGCTATCTTACACAAAATATAGAATCATAAACGCTGTAGAAGTAATAAAAAATAAATATCAAGTACACGCTCAACACGAAAACATCAACACGAAATTAGAACACTTTTCAGATACTCTCAAACAGAAATTAAATGCAGCAGCTAGTAGGCTTAAAAGGTATCTTACATGAACTATCAGAGAAAAAACAAAACAGTCAATTCTCACAAACAAAAAAAAATATTTTATCGAACTATAACATCTGACTACCACAACACAAATGCACAAGAACACAGATCACCAACGTCGAAAAGTTTACACCGATTCTGGGCTAACGTCTGGGGAAACCCAGCTCAACATAATAAAAACGCTAATTGGAAACACACCATTAATGAAACAACTTGTCAAATTTCTGTTATGAAATTTGAATATGTTACAATAGACACTTTTCTTCGCGTCATCAAATACTCACAATTGGAAGGCACCAGGGAGCATTAACATACATAACTACTGGTATAAAAAATTCACTTGCATACACCCATATTTACACTACCATATTAACACATTCATTCAATCGCCACATTTAATACCGGACTATATAACACACGGAGTTACTTACGCGCTACCAAAAGAACCCAATACAGAAGACCCTTCAAAGTTTTATTCCATAACTTGTTTACAAACTGTTTATAAAATTGTAACTGACTGTATCAGTCAAACAATTTATACTCATTTATCAGAGAATAATATTATGTCCGAGGAACAGAAAGGCTGTATGAAAAATAGCTAAGGATGTAAGGAGCAACTCACGATAGACGCAATAACCATTAATGAAGCCTACCGTAAAAAGCTAAATATACACACTATGTTCGTAGATTACCGCAAGGTTTTTGACTCTGTCCCTCATAGTTCGTTATTAGATGTACTCCGATTATATAAAATTAATTCAATTATCATAACATTCTTACAATCTTCTATGCAGAATTGGTAAACAATACTGAAATTAAGAAATCTGTCCAATAATATAACTACTGAACCGATACGTATTATGCGAGCTATATACCAAGAAGATGCACTTAGCCCACTTTGGTTTTGCCTCGCACTTAATCCTCTCTCTAGTCTTCTTAATAATAGCAATGCTGGATATAATTTAGTATCTTCTGATACCCAGGTTTCACTACACATCTATTTTACATGGATGATATAAAACTCTTTGCCACCAACAAAGACGATATTTTCCTTTTAGCCGATATTACTCAACAGTTTTCCAAAGATATATGTATGGCATTTGGAGTCGATAAGTGCAAAATTTTGTTAATAAATAAAGATATAATTGAAAATAATAGATATGTTTTAGAATCTGGTGAGGATAGCGAATCAATCAAGTTATAGCGATAGTTATAGCAATCAAGTTATAGAGAACAAATCAAGTTATAGCGTATATAAATATTTAAGTTTTAAGCAGTCTAGAAGAATTCTCCGAAAAGAAACCAAAGAAGATTTAGTAAATAAATTTAGATACAGGCTCAAGTTTATTTTGAAAACTCACCTTAACTCAAAAAAAATAATTAAAGCGATTAACACGTTTACTATTCCTATATTGACTTATTCATTTGGTATTATTAACTGGTCACAAACAGATCTCAAGAACTTGCAACGAACAATTAACACACATATGACTAAATACCGGAAACATCATCCAAAATCGTCAATAGAAAGACTTACTTTGCCACGAAATGAGGGAGGTAGAGGTTTAATAGATATTCAAAATTTACACAATAAACAAATTACAATGCTTAGAAACTACTTTCATACCAAATCACTGACATCTCTTCTCTATAAAAAAATCGCAGACATTGATAAAAAACTCATACCTTTAAATTTACAAGATCAGCATACCCAACGTAACGAAGTTTTAACTACTATAGATCAGAAAATAACAAACTGGGCTGGTAAGTCCCTCCATGGAAGGCACCGAACCGACCTTAGCCAAAATTACGTCGACAAAGAAAAGTCGAACGAATGGCTTAAGAAAGGGGAACTGTTTCCGGAAACGGAAGGATTTATGCTTGCTATTCAAGACCAGGTAATAACAACCAGAAATTATAGAAAAATTATCATTAGAGACCCAAATCAGGTAACAGACCTATGCAGACATTGCACTTCTGCTCCAGAGACCATTCAACATATAACCGGTGCCTGTAAATCCTTAGCACAAACCGATTACAAACATAGACATGACCAAGTGGCTGCAATAGTTCATCAACATTTAGCACACAATTATAATTTCATGAGTCAAAAGACTCCATACTATAAGTATAAACCTGACACAATACTAGAAAACAGAGCTTGTAAAATATATTGAGATAGAACAATTATAACAGATAAAACCATTCATTACAACCGTCCAGATATAACCATTAACGATAAAATCAGTACTATTGTTTACATTATAGATATAGCGATCCCGAACACACATAATCTTCAGTCAACAATTTCAGAAAAACTTTCAAAATACCAAGACCTCGCAATAGAACTAAAAACACAATGGAAAGCTCACATAGTACACATAGTTCTAATAGTTCTATCATCAACAGGCATAGTACCTAAAACTCTTACTCAAAATCTTGAATTACTTCACATGCCTTTACACTCCTTTCATCTGCACCAAAAAGCCACCATACTCAATACCTGCCGAATTACTCACAAATTTCTAACATCTTCATCTATATCATCTATCTACTCTATCTAACATATCATGCTTGGTTTAGGCCAGCATGACTCGTATATTACCCCTCTAAACGGGGAGACAAATCAAAGTTGAAAAATAATAATTAATAATAATAAGCCCCCAAACCCCAACCATACGTCCGAGTCGAACACCTGATTCACGTGGGGGGCGGACACGTGATATTTTAATTACTGGCGCGGCAAACATGGCAATGGTAACCCATACAATATGGAGACCCGTTCTAAAAAAAAACTGAGAGGACTGCTTCCCGGGGGCGATCGCCGGGGAACACCTGGAGCTAGCGCTGGGTGTTTCAGCATGCGAACCGTCAGTGGTAAGGAGTTGAGCAGGCGGGCTCCCACCGGATCTTTCGAATCTACTACAGCCGACATTTATGACGAAATTGACAGACTTACAGACAGGACAATTAGCCCAATAGAATCATTCAGCTCAAGTACAATTTCTTATACACTATCAATTGCAACATCTCCCTCTGTCCATAGTAATGAAGATGAACAATATAATATTAGAGTAATAACCCTAGCCGAGGATGTTTCGCAGGAGGCACTTGCCGCTCAATCTGCGACCACCAAAGTTGGCAAACCAAGAGTGCGTATGCAATGGAGTGAAGAAATTAATACCTTTATCATGCGCATGTATTTGTATATCACTAAAATTGAGACTGATAGGACCACGTACTGTAAAAAATTATACAATCAATTCATTCTAAAACTTCCACGTTTAAACGTATCAGCACAAAGAGTAGCCAACTAAAGAAGAGTCATTATTAGGAATAAATTGTTATCTGATGATGTTATAAATGTAATGAAGTGAGAAATAACAGAACAGTTCAGTAGAGAAGAAATAGGAAGTACATTATGCCAAATATCCACTATTTCAACACCAATCATACAATCACTAGGAAATATTTCATTATCAATCGTCTCCCACACTCAAATGTCACCCACCACTGCAACAACTACTCAGCAACCTACACTAACACAACCACACGCTTTTACTCAGAGTACCATTTTACCCAATAGTAAGTCTATTACACAAATACTGGAAGACGCGCAAATGTCCCAAATGCCACAGATACGTCAAAATAAAAATTAGTAAATCAGTTAGAAACTGCTCTAATACTTTACACCGGCACAGATCCAATAGCACGCCCGCCCTAAGCTACCAAAATTAAAAGAAAACAAAAATTTATATGGATATGTAGACATTTTCAATAAATAAATACTTCCCAATTTTTCTTCTTTTGTAATTGATTTAAATACATTACACACTCTCATTTACTGTAGTGAACTTATTATTTGCCAGAACTTAGGATATAAAATCATAACTCATAATATTTTTATTCAACCCAAGACACATAAACTACAAAAACTGCCATGGCAAATAAGAATTGAAGCGGACATTAAACGTTTAAGAGCTGCCATAGATAAGTTTACACAGTATATCAATAATAATAATAAACGAATGGTGTCGTGGGACACCAGGTAGGAACGAATTTCCTTCGGATAATGTGGAATCGACACAATTTGCAAAAAAAATCGTGCTAAATTTTATGTAGGTTTTCTTGATTTTTCTCTTAAATTTTGCTGATTAGTTTTTATTTAAGTACAAGAAAGTATTTAGGAAATTCAGTATTTTAGGAAATAAAATGATAAATACCTTAAAATAATAAAATAATAAATACCTTAAAATAAAAAAAACATCGTAATTCAAATTTAAACTGAAATAACAAAAAATATGTATCTTTATTTTTTTTTGTCAACATTATTATTAATTAAAAATTACATAGAAATAGAAAAATAGAAAAAAATAATAAAAACTCATTTAACGGTTTTATTCCACGCACTTTTTTCCACATATTTATTCCACAGATTTATTCCACGCACTTTTTCCACGGATTTTTTCTTACGGTTTTACTATCACATTTTTTTCAGTTTGGTCCCGCAGCGAAATCTCTATCCCCTCCAAGCCTGCCGTAAGGAACTTCGTTCCAATAAATCTAAAAAAGTAATAGCAGTCGTCGAGGTCATTTTCAAAAAAACAAAAATTCACACTATTCATGAACGAAATAACAATAGGCCAGAAGAATTTTTGGTTTGGTTACACTAAAACAAAAATTAACGATAAAATCACAACGTTTATCAAGATACTTAAAAGAATTACAAAGAAAGGAATATAATAATTTATTTAACACTAATGAAAAAAGTTTCTACAGATCATTCGACAGCCATAATACACAGCACAACACACGTTACGATATGCCTCAATCTAACGAACTTAAAAACTACTGGACCGACTTATGGAAAAAGCAAAGAAAACACAATTATAGCGCAAACTGGATAGTAGAAGAAGAATATAAAATGGAAAACACAGAGATAATGGAACAAAATAAAATTACTCTAGAAGATATACAAATAACCACAAGAAAAATGTAAAATTGGAAAACGGCCGGTATAGACAATGTACGTAATCTCTGGTATAAAAAGTATTTTGACTCTTCACTGTAACTTAGCAAATATTATAACTGAAATTCTTAAAGGTGAACAAGAACTTCCTAAATTTGTAACAAAAGGTATCAGTTACATGTTACCTAAAAGCAACGATAGAAGCAATCCCTCGCAGTACCGCCCTATTACATGTCTTCCCACAATCTACAAACTTATAACGTCAATAATCACACAAAAAATTAGTAAACATTTAGAGCAGTACAATATTTTATCTGAAGAGCAGAAAGGGTGTAGGCAGAATCATAAAGGATGTAAAAAACAACTATTTATAACTCTACGGTTTTAAAATACGCTAATAAACATAAAAGGAATCTACATATCTCATATATTGATTATAAAAAGACCTTTGACAGTGTTCCTTATTCTTGGTTAGTTCGCGTTCTTCAAATTTATAAAATTAATCCTCTCCTTATTAACTTCCTGAATGGTGCCATGTCTCAATGGTGAACAACATTACTCCTATCTAACGGAACAGACTCAATTGTCTCAGAAGAGATCCCCATTGAAAATAGTATTTTTTCAGGGACATTCACTCAGTCCTTTATGGTTCTGTCTTGCTTTAAATCCTCTATCCACTCTCCTTAATAGCATTGCAACTAACGGCTAGAAATAAACACTAGCACATCTATTACGCACCTAATGTATATGGACGATATTAAGCTGTTTGCTCGAACTAGTAACAATATGTCGAACTTTGCATTTAAACAACAGAAAAATAGCAACTAGCACTAATAACATACGGGAATCTTGTCAATTTTTACGTATGGAACCAGCAGATACCTATAAATATCGAGGAATCCAACAATCTTATAACATTAATCACAGCGAAATTAAGGAACAACTTTCATCAGAATACACTAGAAGATTAAATTTAATTTGTAAAAAGAAGCTATATTCTAAAAATCTATTCAAAGCCATTAACAAATAAATGGATGGCGTTTGAAAACATTTCATGCTAGGCATTTACACGACCTCGAACAATCACACATAGAAATAGTATCTTCGAATAAATGGCTACAGTTAGGTCCCCTTTTCCCTGAAACTGAAGGATTTATGATTGCAAAACAAGACCAGGTTATTAACACTAAAAACTATAGTAAATTTATTTTAAAAGACATAATAGCCAAAATGATAAATGTAGAAAATGTCACTGATTCGCAAAAACCATTTAACACATCACAAGTGCTTGTCCAACTCTAGCCCAAAATGATTATACTCACAGACACAATCAAATCACACACATTGTACACCAAAAGTGAGCTGTTAAATATAAACTTATACCACCTAAAATAGTACCATACTATCAATATTCTCCAAAGCCAGTGTTGGAAAACCATAAGAAGAAACCAAAGATATATTTCGATAGAGCCATACTAATCGGTAAAACCATCTATAATAATCGACCTGACATAACTCTGATAGATAAATACACTAAACATACATACTTAATAGACATTGCAGTCTCTAACACACATAATTTACAAAAAACAATAACTGAAAAGATATATAAGTATACAGAATTATATCCCCCACTTGGTCTAGGCCCGTGGTTTTTATTATAATACCGAAATTCTGATTTTAAGAAAAATAAACGTTGAATAATAATAATAATAATAAGCCCCCTTAAGCCCCACCTTACGTCCGTGCTGAAGATCTAGCCACGTGGGGGGCGGATGAAACTTATGTAGCTAACAAGGTAAGGGTGACCCTTTTAAATGCAGATATGAATAAAAGAGTATACAATTTGAGGTCGCTGTCCCCCGACAGACTCCTACCGACACCTGACCGACAAACATGCTACAGCCGAAGCCATCACACATAACACCAAGGGCGTTGCCAAGGCGGGGCAGGGAAAGGCAGCTGCCCCCCACCTAGAGATTCTAAAAAAGTTGCCAAATGTAATGCAACCAAAGTCCTTAGTCTTTGAGTTATGTATTCACCAATTCCATTTCTAATATTCCGTACGCTCAGTTGAGCGTAGTTACGCTCTGCTCTATTGTTGAAGTAGGAGAGGGGGAGTGGGGAAGCATCGTTCATGGAGAATGAGAAAAATATGAATTGTGGTAGGTAAAGTCAACTTGCCCCGCCCCTAGGCTATCGGCTGGCGACGCCCTGCATGACATTATATCACCAACACGTTCTTCACCCACAAGTAGCCTTTTCCCATCACCCGCCTCATCTTCGCACTCATTTGAAATCCATATATACTAGTCGTACATCGTCAACAACATCGCTAACAGTAGATGTTGTCCAGGAGGTAAATACTGATATTACTGAACCCACTACTGCGAAATCACGCGCAAGAAGAAAATCGACTATTGAAATGAATATGTTCATATGGCGCACCTATCTCATTACCAGCCGATTAGAAACCCAAACTCGAGGATACTTAGGCCCATTGCACAAGGCATTTACAGTAAAATACCCAACAATGAATGCGTCCAAACAGAGCGTAGGAGACCAGCGTAGGGCCATAATCAATAACAAACTACTCCCTATAAGCACACTTGACGCAATTAGAATAGAGGTAAACAGCTATCTTACACAAAATATAGAATCACAAACGCTGTAGAAGTAATAAAAAATAAATATCAAGTACACGCTCAACACGAAAACATCAACACGAAATTAGAACACTTTTTAGATACTCTCAAACAGAAATTAAATGCAGCAGCTAGTAGGCTTAAAAGGTATCTTACATGAACTATCAGAGAAAAAACAAAATAGTCAATTCTCACAAACAAAAAAAAATGTTTTATCGAACTATAACATCTAACTACCACAACACAAATGCACAAGAACAAAGATCACCAACGTCGAAAAGTTTAACCCGATTCTGGGCTAACGTCTGGAGAAACCCAGCTCAACATAATAAAAACGCTAATTGGATATACATCATTAATGAAACAACTTGTCATATTTCTGTTATGAAATTTGAATATGTTACAATAGACACTTTTCTTCGCGTCATCAAACACTCACAATTGGAAGGCACCAGGGAGCGATAACATACACAACTACTGGTAAAAAAAATTCACTTGCATACACCCATATTTACACTACCATATTAACACATTCATTCAATCACCACATTTAATGCCTGACTATGTAACACACGGGGTTACTTACACACTACCAAAAGAACCCAATACAGAAGACCCTTCAAAGTTTCATTCCATAACTTGTTTACAAACTGTTTATAAAATTGTAACTGACTGTATCAGTCAAACAATTTATACTCATTTATCAGAGAATAATATTATGTCCGAGGAACAGAAAGGCTGTAGGAAAAATAGCCAAGAATGTAAGGATCAACTCACAATAGACGCAATAACCATTAACGAAGCACACCGTAAAAAGCTAAATATACACACTATGTTCGTAGATTACGTTCGTAGTTGGCTTCTAGATGTACTCCGATTATATAAAATTAATCCAATTATCATAACATTCTTACAATCTTCTATGCAGAGTTGGCAAACAGTGCTGAAATTAAAAAATCTGTCCAATAATATAACTACAGAACCAATACGTATTATGCGAGGTATATACCAAGGAGATGCACTTAGCCCACTTTGGTTTCGCCTCGCACTTAATCCTCTCTCTAGTCTTCTTAATAATATCAATGCTGGATACAATTTAATATCTACTGACACCCAGGTTTCACTAACACATCTATTTTACATGGATGATATAAAACTCTTTGCCACCAGCAAAGACGATATTTTCCTTCTAGCCGATATTACTCAACAGTTTTCCAAAGATATATGTATGGCATTTGGAGTCGATAAGCACAAAATTTAAATAAGTGAAAGTAATAGATATGTTTTAGAATCTAGTGAGGCTATCGAATCAATAGATAGTTATAGCGTATATAAATATTTAGGTTTTAAGCAGTCTAGAAGTATTCTCAAAAAAGAAACCAAAGAAGATTTAGTAAATAAATTTAGATACAGGCAATTTAGATAGAAGCTTATTTTAAAAACTCACCTTAACTCAAAAAAAAATAATTAAAGCGATTAACACGTTTACTATTCCTATATTGACTTATTCATTTGGTATTATTAACTGGTCACAAACAGATCTTAAAAACTTGCAACGAACAATTAACACACATATGACTAAATACCGGAAACATCATCCAAAATCATCAATGGAAAGATTTACTTTACCACGAAATGAAGGAGGTAGAGGTCTAATAGATATTTAGAATTTACACAATCAACAAATTACAATGCTTAGAAACTACTTTCATACGAAAGCACTGACATCTCTTCTCTATAAAAATATCACAAATATTGATAAAAAACTCACATCTTTAAATTTACAACATCAGCATACCCAACGTAACGAAGTTTTAACTACTATAGATCAGAAAATAACAAACTGGGCTGGTAAGTCCCTCCATGGAAGGCACTGAATCGACCTTAGCCAAAATTACGTCGACAAAGAAAAGTCGAACGAATGGCTTAAGAAAGGGAAACTGTTTCCGAAAACGGAAGGATTTATGCTTACTATTCAAGACCAGATAATAACAACCAGAAATTATAGAAAAATTATCATTAGAGACCCAAATCAGAGTTTGTTTAGATTTACCCAGTTTAGAGTAAGAGAGGACGGTGGGCATAAAGGTAACCTGATGTAAAATGGAATGTAGGTTGTTTTATTCATGTTCAACGTGAGTAAATTACTGATCAGCTACCGCATCACAAGTGACAGTGCTCTCTCGGTGTTCAGATAGCACTGAGCCCAGTCCATGCCATCAATGACTAGTGACGTGTCGTCAGCATACGCGAATATCCTACAGTGCTCGATGGGTAACTTACAAAGGTCATTAATGTATAAACGAAACAAAATCGGACCCAAAATACTACTTGGGGTACGCCAAATGAGACAGATAGTTCTCCACTCATGCTATGTCCAATCCTAACAACTTGAGTTCAGTTACTCAGATAATATTTAAAAATATCTAAGACAAGTCCTCGGATTCCTATGTTTTCCATTTGAACCAACAGACGTGGCACCGACACGGTATCACAAGCCTTAGATACATAAAAACATATGCCTAGACACTTGCGTTTATTGTCAATGGTCTCAACCACATACGGAGTCAAAGCCATAACAGCATCCTCAGTGCTCATATTTGCTCTGAATCGAAATTGGTTATTAGCTAGCACTTTACGTGATTCTAGGTAGCTGATAAGGCTTCCACCCAATATGCGCTCGAGGATTTTTGACATGGCAGATGAAATAGAGATTGGTTAATTGAGATTAGCCATCGTTTTCCCACCCTGTAGCACAATTAGATCTGAGTTTTGAAATTATGGTCTTAACATCATTTTCAGTAGTTTCTAAACTTTTGCTTTGAAGAAGCAATAGAGAACGGTACAGACATAGAAGTAGAGTGCAGACTTGTTGCCAATTTTTTGCCAATATTTGAGAAAAAATCATTAATAAAGTTAATGGAGGATTCTGGAGTATTTGCAAGGTTTAAAAGTTCAAAAGGAGGTGAAGAATTAGTTTGCAAGTCTGCAATCTTTTTAATAATATTTCATGTTGCTTTAGGGTCACATTTAGCTTTACTAAACTTTTCTTTTTTATATATCTGCTTCAAATTATTTAAAAGGAAATTACAATAATTACGATATCTAATATAAGAACTTTTTAGAATTATATTGTTATTCGACTTCTTTGACTTACTATGCATACGATCACGATGCCTAATGCAGCGTAGGAGACCTGGTGTAATCCAAGGTTTAAGACATCGCTGTTTTCTAGGTTCACAGCCAGTATAGATAGAATTTGCGTATGTCTTTCTATGGCGGTTGAAATTTTTTCTACTAGCGTTTTCGCGGTGTTATTAGGGTCAGTTATATTAAAAATTGGGGTCCAATTAGCACTAAGTATTGATCATATCAATGACCAATTTATAGTTGATTTTAAGCTTCGTACGAGGTGTATTTAAAAATTCTTGGTATTTCTTAGAAACAATAGCACTGGTTCGTGATCAGTAGTTGATGTATCAATAATCAATGTAGTGGCGGAGAGATTAGTCTTTAAAAGCACATGATCCAAACAGTTTGCACCGTGTGCAGGAAAATTTTCTAATACTTAACTATTCAATTCAGCTCATCACAACACCAAACTGTAAAAGGCTTTGCCGAAAAGAGCTGAAGAAACTTACATTCATAATACGTTTACAATTATTGTCGTCTGTGGCTTCTTTGTTTCTGACATATGTTTATGTTCAGTAGTTCCCCAATATATATATAAACGTAATACAAATTAATGCAATAATTTAAAATATCAATCGGTACGGATGCTTTCAAATTTTCTGACTTCAAAATATTTGGGTTCAAAGTTTTGGTAATCACAGCACAATATTCAAACAGGTAACAGATAGCTATTGACTTTGACAGAATGTAAAAACAAGTTTTTTTCCTAGTTTGACTACTTCTCACACTATATATAATAGGATCAACTTATTCCTTTGGCTTCGTCAATGCCATTTTTGTTTGATTGGTTAAATATTTGCAATTAAGGTGTGATCATAGCTTGGCAATTAATTTATGAGACCGTTTGAAGTTGTTTGTTTTTAACTACCTCGAAATACACTTAACCTAAGTATATTAATTTATTCCGATGCTAACGCTTTAGTTAATATTGACGAAAGGGCTCTTCTCGCGTAAAAAATAAGGGGGCATCCCCGATACGCCGAAGCAAGTTTCACCATAATATACTATCAATTTTGTTTATTGTCAAATAATAAACTAAATTTTATTATTAACTAGTTGTAGACTGGCAAGATTTGCTGACTACAAGACAAATTTATTCATGGAATTAATTTATGGTCGCATCAATTTTTAAGATTGATGTCCCTTTAGAGTGATCACGGTTTTATTGTATATTATCACAAGAACAATTAAGTGGGTGTCTAAATAACTTGTTTGTGTTTGTCATGTTACTCATTTTAAATGTTACTTTAGACAACTCCTAACAATAACGATACCGACACAAGATCAACCTAAAGCGACAGCATCCGTGCTGTCGCGTTTCGACATTGAGCCTGGCGACCCATTGATATTGATTGATTGGGGTGACAATAATCGTGGTAAGTGTATAAGCCTTACACTGTCACGATGAATGACATGCCTTTTGCGTCCCCAAGCCAGGTGTAATTGAACATCTCACTAGGCTACCATAATGTGGGTTACCATACCGCATTGTCTGCATTCACAATGAGTATGGTGGTCACAACTTATGAATTCCACTCATGCTGTCCACTAGGCAGAGTAGAGTCACTTTGGCAAGTTGTTACAATAAAAAAAAAGTCTGTAATGTGTACAATTACATTAAACATACATCTAAGATTGTAAAAGCTATTAAAGCATAAAATAAAAAGCATAAGATAAATATTATAAAAGCATAAAGTCATGAATCATGAATTTTGAAATTTTGCATAGAATAAAAATAAAACCAACAAGTAAATATCCCAAAAATAGTATTAAGTAGTGGGTTATGCAACAGTAAATAGAATCCCTAAGACGTTGTTAGTTAATTAAAGTACGTACTTCAAAGTAAAAATAATCCTTGCCTCAAAAAATACGTACGTCGAGGCGTCGGTCGGTTGTCTACAGGAATAATATATTTTGCATATCTGCATATATAACCTACATAAGTAATGTTAATATAAGACACTCACGCGTTGCAACGCAAGTCCTGGTTGGGGTATTCCAGAACTGACCACGCGGGTCGAACTGCCCACGCATTCGCTCTCACGCATGACCTCAGCTAGCTACTGCGCTGCTGACGAGTCACCCAGCGCAGTACGCAGTATCGGTTCTCTCCCCTCTGGGATCCTCCGGTCACTGCCTGGTGTCCACCACGGTGCTCCTTGTTGCCCCGCCACGTCCTGTGGCGTCGAGACGACGGTTATGGCACTACTCGTTAGCAGACTGGGATGGAATGCGAGATTATTTTGCATTTGTAGCGGTCACTGACCGCGCCCTAGTTTTATTCTAATGACATCATGACATTAGCATTAGTAATAATGATGCAATCTCAACCTTTATATATAGTGTATCCATAATAAACTGATTACATTCCTTTACCACACCTTAACGAGTTGACATTATTTTGCTCCTCACCAAAAAACCATATACATATACATAGACGAGATCTCCACATTGGTGACCCCGACGAACAGCACCGACGACGATGGCAAGAAATAAGTGAGACACGACTTACATGGTGAACAAAGAAGAGCAGCAAACAGCCGACGAACAGCACCGGCGACGATGGCAAGGAATAAGTGAGACACGACTTACATGGTGAACAAAGAAGAGCAGCAAACAGCCGACGAACAGCACCGACGTGATGACATAACATGACATGAACCCCGACGCCGCGCGCGCGCGCCTCCCGACACCGACTCAGCGCCCGACGACTGCGACGCGCTGCGCCTTCCCGACGCGATTGGAAGCAGCCTTCAAATCAATAGTAGCAGCGTCACTCCCACAACGATGGGCGGCAATCAAGTCTCAGCCAGCCAGCAACCTCGGCCTCAACAGGGATACCACACGCAGGTAGCGACCGCTCCAGCCTGGTTACCCTACGGCCTCATCAGCGTCTAGGCACAGCACACTTCATCTACGGTCCATTTAAGCAGCGCATCTCTCTCCCGTCTACGCAGCAGCCAGCCACTACGCAGCAACCACCCCGACTCACTGGGGACACTTCATCACAGCACCGCACACCGTATACAATCCCGACTCACTGGGATCTGCGGTCTTCAGCCCCGACTCACTGGGGATACTTCACTGCAGCATCGCGCACCGCATGTAATCCCGACTCACTGGGATCAGCGACATTCAGTTCCGACTCACTGGAACTTGCGGCACTCAGTTCCGACTCACTAGAACTGCTCACTCCTGGCACTGGCACGCTCCGCAACAGAGCCTACAGACAGCAAACGTCAATTTCGTGCCATAACAGTGTAGTGCAAGTGTATATGAAATCGTGTTAAAAGTTAATCCAAAACGTAATCTTAGCAATATGTAATCAACCAACTATATTTAATTTTTTATTTTGATATTTGTGCTTAATTGTTAAATTTTTTTTTTTAAAAGGGGGGAATATTGTAGCGGTCACTGACCGCGTCCTAGTTTTATTTTAATGACATCATGACATTAGCATTAGTAATAATGATGCAATCTCAACCTTTATATATAGTGTATCCATAATAAACTGATTACATTCCTTTACCACACCTTAACGAGTTGACATTATTTTGCTCCTCACCAAAAAACCCTATACATATACATAGACGAGATCTCCACACATCCATCCCCTGGGCTCAACGCTGCTTCAAAGATAGGGATTTGTCGCAAAGCGCGTCCGCCGTTGCTGGCGAGATCACTGTCGCTATGGAATATTATATTCCCTACAGTGAGGTCGCTAGCACGAAGGCCCGCCCCTGATTCAATCATGAGTGCGCTCACGCTGTTACTCACAAGCAAGCGGCCTACCGCGCATGGGCCAGGGACCACGCTCAAGACCATCCAGACGTAGATCGCCTAAAAGCAGCGTACAACAAAGTTACCAAGGAATGCAATAGGGCTTACATTAGAGCGGATGCCCAGCGCATTGCACGGACTGGCCAAGAACTCATCGCAAGCCCTACGGGTAGCCGAAAGTTCTGACAATTGGCCAAAGCTGTGCAATTCAATCACTGCCAATCCTCGCTACCACCACTGAAGAATCCCGACGGATCGCTGGCCCATCAGCCGCAAGAGAAAACGAATCTGCTTGCTGACCTTTTTTCGGGCAACTCCCGAATCGAGGACTGTGGTCTAGACCCGCCCACCATTCCGACCTGTGATGTTACAATGTGGGATATTCATATTCGACAAAGTGACGTCCGCGCGGAGCTACGGTCACTCGACGTCCGGAAAACCAGTGGACCAGACGGTATTCCGGCGGTAGTTCTTAAGAACTGCGCTCCAGAGTTGTCTCCAGCATTGACGCGCCTATACCGTCTGTCGTATTCCTCCGGGATTGTTCCGGAGATTTGGAGAGAGGCGAATGTCCAACCCATCCCCAAAAAAGGCGATCGCTTCAACCCGGCCAATTACCCGGCCGACCCACGGGTGATCTCTTTGCGTTTTTCACACACCTTTAGGGTGAGGCTGTAGATAGGTATGGGGAGTCCTTGGCTATCAGCCTCGATATGGCCAAGGCTTTCGATAGAGTCTGGTACCGTTCGCTCCTCTCCAAACTTCCATCATTCAGCCTGCCCCCCAAACTCTGCAGCTGGGTGAGCAGCATTAGAGTCCTCTGCGACGGCGCCACCTCCAATTTTCAGCAGGTTAATGCTGGTGTACTTCAAAGTTCCGTCCTGTCACCCACACGGTTTCTTCTGTATATCAATGACATGTTGACTCTTGGCGATATAGATTGTTATGCAGACGGCAGCACAGTTTATGGACGGTACTATGGTCACCCTACAGCCAAATTAGCGGACGTTGAGGGAAAGCGACAAAAGCTTGTCGCTTAGCTGGCCCGGGTTTTCTAGGCCGTATTTCTCAATGGAGTCATGAGAATCTGGTCGAGTTCAACGCCAAGAAAACATAAGCGTGCGCGCTCTCTACCAAAAAGTCTCCATTCCTTCCCCTTTCCACTTTTCAGAAGACTCAACTGCCACTGCAGGACAATCTCAGTATCCTGGGTATGAATATTGGCCGGAACCTCAATCCGCGAGAATATATTCAAAGCGTTACTAAGGCGGCCTAACGGAAGCTGGGTATACTTAACAGAGTGAGACGGTTCTTTGCGCCTGAGCATCTGTTCCTTCTTTATAAGACTCAGGTACGCTCCTGCGTGGAGTACTGTTCTCATATTTATGATGGATCTGCGCAGTATTTGCTGGACGCTTTGGATCGGTTACAGCGGCGAGCAGTCCAAGTTATCAGTAACCCGAAAGTCACTGAATCCCTTGAGTCTCTGCAGTTGCGAAGAGATGTCGCATCTATGGCAGTCCTCTATCGTCTTTATCATGGAGAGTGTTCTGATGAGCTCTTCCAACTGATCCCATCGTCTCCGTTCCTCTATAGGACAACTCGTGCTGGCGTTGGAAGTCACCGTTTCAGAATGGTAGACATACGCTCCCGAATCAAACGGTTCGGCTCTTCCTTCCTGTGCAGAACGGTTAAAGCCTGGAATTCATTACCGGCGCACGTGTTTTCCTTCCACTACGATCCCGGGTCCTTAAAGCGGGGCGTGAAAAAGTATCTCATTGGGCCGCCATAGCGCGGGTCGCTATATTGCACTGTCGGTATTCTCAGTGAGTACGGCGATCACCGCTCTTGGATTCTATTCATGCTTTCCATTAGGCAGAATAGAGTCACTTTGGTAGGTTAAATATAAAAAAAAAAGTGTCTATGGGCAATGGTAGTCACTTACCGCCAGTTGACCAGTCTGCTTGTTTGCCCTCTAAAATAACGCAAAGTCATGCCTATTTCCCAGAGGGGTAGACAGAGACAATTGATCTCTAATTACCATAGTCCTGATACATCTCGTTTGCTTCGTCCACTTAGCTTTTGCTGCATGAATGTTCATCGGTTCCTGCTACTTTTCCCACGGCCCTTCTTCAGGACATCACTAATTTGATCGGTAAATTTTCACTGTGGACGACCTCTTTCGACACTTCCACACATATTCGCACTATAAATTCCTTTGGTGAATCTTCTATTATCCATCTTCTCTACGTGGCCTTACCAAAAAATAGCATGTTAATAACAGTCTGCAGCATTATTGTTAAATTGGAGGGCACAGTGTTTCCCAACGAACATAAATAAGAAGTAAAAGATAGCTCTAGTTGTCATGTACGCTGGTAGTACTTTGGGGTTATCAACATGTTGATTCGGTTTATGTGTAGGATACTCCATTTGATGTTATAAACATGTAGAACATAAAGAACTTACAATACAGTGGAGAGATAATTATGATGGTTATTGGCTGTTAATATAAAAAAGGGCAACCTAGGTAATGTTACCTATGCCACTATTTTCATTAACAAATGAATGATATTTAATTGATTATTTTTTACGCCAAGATTTTATAGCTAAAATAATGGAATGTAACTGTAAAAAGTAAACCACAAATCGTTGAATATAATAACGTTTCCACGAATTAATTATTTATGATCGTGTCCTATTGGCTTTTTTAGGCACAGCGTTTGATAACGCGAGCCATTTCTACTACAGTCATTATGATCTTAAGTAAAACGGTTTACGTTTACAGATACTGTGGCAAAAAATATACAATATTTTTTTGTCCCACGTGTGTTATGTATTGTATTCTGTCCTGTATATCCTGTCACGAATCTATTACGACAACGTAACAGCGAAATACGAGTAGATTAAAACCATCAAGTCTTAGGTAAAAAATTGATTAAGAATCTAACAATAACATGATTTATATTTAATACTATGACTAATAGTATAATTGTTTATTTTCAAGTATTGTCAAAGTGTCCGATGTGCGATGAATATTCGTATAGTCTTATCGTCGTATCTTTAGTAAATCATAAGGTTTTCCCCGTCAGAAGCTCTAATTTGTAGCACCGGTCACTAATTTATTTCCTTATTAATAACAACGCCTTGATAGTTAATTCGCTGAAACAATATAATATGAGAGTTCATAAAAACGGAGAATATTAATTAAAAAAAAAAATTTCAGTCAATAAAATTCATGACAGAAGCCGATACGAGTGTGTAGTCAATTTCATGAACCTTTGTAGATTTTACTGGACAGCATAGAAGCTTGAATCATGGGTGAAGGAACTGTTCTTTCATCTGATGATTAATTTTATTGGAAATAAATTAGTGT
Organism: Hypercompe scribonia; assembly: GCA_949316085.1. NCBI lineage: Eukaryota > Metazoa > Arthropoda > Insecta > Lepidoptera > Erebidae > Hypercompe > Hypercompe scribonia. The sequence goes on along the minus strand of OX438989.1, from coordinate 10,273,256 downwards.
TCAGCTAACATGTAGCACACATCATTGCTGTAGTATGATTCCATTATCCAATGTGTAAAGAGGAACGTTTTTAAACAAAAACACTAATTAGATGCTACGTTTTTATGCCTATAGTCATATAATTTATACAATAAAATGTATTAATTTCTATAAATTTCTTCTCCTTGTTCTTATTTCTTGCCTTCCTATACTTGCTCATACAAATATAATATGTTCTCATTTCAGTATCCCTCTCATTATGTTCCTGCGCAAGATTGCAGATCAATGACCAAGTCCTTCAAGATGTCTTTGGTTATGCGCCACAAACTAGAGTACCTCTTGCAGTCAACCATTTCAAGACATCAGCTGTCTCGCCTGTAACTGAGATCGAACTCACCACAGAGGCAGAACGTTATGAGGCAGATAATTATAATCCTCCTTCAATCGATTATGACACATTTGATTGGACTCTGACTAAGGTACTTTACACGTCGACTATTTGAGCTTTACTCACTACTGAAGGCCACGAGTAAGGCTTATCGTATATTGCTTTAAACGTAAATTAGTTAGTCGTCAATATATTAAACTTTATCAAATACATTTTTATAAATCAAGGAACTCTCTGGTTACTAAGAAATCTCGACGAATAAAATTATCTTTTTTAAACATAACAAAATTTATAAATCAACACACTCGAGTATCTGCAACGTATGGATGTATATGTATGTACTCGAGTATCTACAACAATTGTTGCCTTGTACATACAACATATAGGGCAGTCTGTTAGAGCGATACTTGTAACTGTCATCCAGTTAATATCAATATTTAATTATAGCAAGTTACTTCATCTTCTTTTTTAGCGTGTAGCCTCTACATCAGATGAGAACTTCCTTCTGTCTCCTTTAGGCTTGAAGTTAGCCCTCGCCATTCTCACAGAAGCGGCTATCGGCGCCACTAAGAATGAGTTATTATCAGTGTTGGGCTTTAGTTCAGATCAAAGTTCTGTTAGACAAAAATTCACCAGCATCATAGATTCATTGAAGGTAAGTTTTTTATTTATTGCTTGATAACCCAGTCTAATCCGTAAGTATAATTTATGTAGAGAGAGATAGGGTTCATCCAACTTATGCTGCACGACTGGGTCACTTTCAAATAGAGTAGACTAATATCTGTGGTGTCTAGTATCTCAACATTTAACTTTAGGGTCAAGCAAAAGTGGCAGATTCATTTTTATAACATTCGACAGTAATATGGTTTGAAAAAAATGCTGAATAGAAAAAGAAAACTTTCTGTTACTAATATTTGCTATTATTAATTAAAAAATATACGTTCAGTATTTCAATTTAACTTGTTAACAATTTTTTGTTCCAAACATTTGTACTGCACTTCTTATTCTCAAACTGAAACTGTATTAAATCGTGGTAGAAGTAATTATTACGTTTATTATTACCGCTTTACTTATGAAATTCAACATTTAATATTAATGTGAGTATGTCGTGGTGTTTGTCTACCGTATGTTCTATTCATTTATTTAATTATTAGATATTGCTGAGAACTTTTAATCTCACAAAAGTAATACATATTATCAATTTAGACACTTATTTGAATTCAACAGAATTCAAATAAGTGTCTAAAATTATCCTCTTCTATCGCATGGAATAGTTGGATAGGACCTCTCAGTCGCACACATTCACTAGCAGTAATATTTTATTTTTCAAAATTCGGCAACCGGAATTCGGGACTGATTTTTCGCAGGCAACCCTATACCACCGTGTTTGTAATAAAATAATCTTTATTTTCATATAAATTTTATTTAATAAACAGACCGGTGCAAAATGCTACTATCGATTTACCTGTTTATACCTGGCAACCCAATAGTTGTGACCGGAAAAAAATAGGCAACCTAACGTTTGTATATTCTATGGGTTTCATACTTTCGATTGGTACAGAATGTGTTTAATAATCAAACCGGTGAAATATTTAAAAATATTTTTTTTTTAATAATTAATTAATCTTATTCTGGACTGAAATTTGTTAGGCAACCCATTTGTAATATATTTATTGAGATATTAACTTTAATATAAAATATGTTTCATTAAATAAGCATTACGGTGAAGGTCGTTTATATCGGGATCTTAGACTATAAGTATAAAACTATAAAGTCAGAAATTATTTTAACTAAAAACAATCCTAGATAACTTTGGCAAATCCTAAATCGAATAACGGGTAAATTGAAAAAATCCATTGATGATGTTATTTGTAGTGCTTTAAAAATAGTAATAATAGTTATAAAGATATTGCAAATAATTTGCCCAAACATTTAGCAGAAGTGTAAAAGAAATTATACCTAAATGCTCACGATCATTATTAAATAAATCGGAGTATAAAACCTCGGCTAATGTCACCATGCGTCTAAGACCAGTGGACCCCAAATATGTAAAAAAAAATATTAGTTCCTTGAATGACAACAAGTCTCTAGGCTTAGATGGTATCAGAGCTATTAATATAAAAAAACTTTCTACAAAAATCACTTCAGTGATCTCGAATTTAATTAACTTAAGTATACAAACTAATATCTACCCTCCTGCATTAAAAACTGGTATTGTTAGACCAATACATAAAAAGGTCATCATACGACAATTATAGAGCTATTACGATTCTGCCTACCATTGACAAAATTATTGAAAAGTACATTAGTAATCAAATATACTAATTTTATAACAATAACAAGATACTTAACGAACATCAGTATGGTTTTCAACCAAAAAAGAATACTACACAACTTTTATCAGTATTCACAGACAGCAAACATAAACACCTAGATAAAAAACAGCACGTATTGGTGCTATTTATCGATTATAGCAAAGCTTTTGATACGCTTCGTCACAACACTTTATTAGAATGTCTTCATGACAGCGGAGTAAGAAGTAACCTGCTGGGGTAGTGTAAGGATTACCTAAAAGGTAGAAATTATGTGGTACAGGTTGGTGGTGTGATAAGTGAATCAGTTAGCGTAACAGAGGGTACGGCGCAGGGTTCAGTCCTTGGGCCACTACATTATCTAACATACGTTAATAGCCTTGTTAACATAATCAAAAACAGCGAGACTTATCAGTTTGCTGATGAAACGTGTCTTTTAGCAACTGGACGGAATGTCGAACAAGCCCAAGCTTTGCTTCAAGATGATTTTGACCTATTAAATAAATGGTCACACGATGCAGGTCTAGTGCTAAATGCGGATGAGACCAAACTAATGTACATTAGCTCCAGTCGAAATAGAAGTGTTATAGTACCTACATTAAAAGCACATTCTCATAAGTGCATGCACAGCCACCAATCTAAAACCTTGATATGTAGCTGCAACGCGATAAAGCTAGTTGATAAACAAAAATACTTAGGCCTAACTATAGACAATCGCCTAAACTGGAGGGAACATATAAATGAAGTAAGTGATTAATTAAGAGGGATGCTGGTAAAATTTTCTATACTCAGACATAAAATACCATATCAAATACTCTTGCTTCTTTATAAGTCTTTGGTTGAATCAACTATATCATATGGACTATCCAGCTACGGTAGAAGTAGTATGTAAGACTCACCTTGACCAAATATACATACTTCAACTACGTTTTTTAAAAACCATTGTCACAAATAATCTTAGAATCAATTACGAACATAACTACCATAAACTATTTGCATTCTGTAAAATCATACCTGTACATGAAAAACTAATTTTAAAACTAAGTTAATATTACTTAGAGAAGAATTTTTAACAATAATGTCAAGAGAACTAAAATAATTGATAACAGCGAAATTAAAACACGTAGCATTACAAACTCAAAGTTATTACTCCCTAAATATAACAATCTACATGGTAAAAGGACACTACAATATGTAATCCCAAATTTTATCAATCAGCTACCAATATCTTTGAGAGACACAATAAGTCACAAGAATATAAAAAATAAAATACAACAATATTTCTTATCATATAAAAAAATGAAAAATTTAAAAACGATACACACTAAAAATATTAATAAAACAGTTAATAAAAACTTGTTAAAACGGAGTAAAAGCCTGTATCACAGCATTTTTTTTTTCATTTCTCTATTCGCTGCCTTATGCCTGAAGTTGTGATATTTTAGAAAAAGTGATTCGTGTGGACAGCGGGCGTTGTCTGCGCCCATACAATCGACATAAATCTATTGGCATCTACCCACATTGTACATTTATATAATATTACCGTAGTAGGATGTATTTTGTAATTGTTTTGTTTATTATGAATCGATGACCTTGATGCATGGTAAATCTCGAATGAGATTATGATTACATCAATACTGTAAGCACTGTTGTAACTCTTTTATATAAATAAATAAATAAATAAAAATAAATACCTAGCCGATTTTGGTCACGGCGGTCAGTCTCAACAGAGACCACCCAACTACGCCTGAGATATTATAGTACACCACCTGTGCAGTGATCGGGGAGAGTCCAGAGGAGCAACAACGGCTTTACATGTTCTCCGAGGCACGTGGATTAAGGCCCTTTTCAACCAGACTTTTAATAAATATTTCTGTTATCAGAAAAAAATAATAACACTTTTTGACTCGACCCGGGGATTTCGAACCTGCGATCTCTTAGTCGACAGGCGCATACTCTAACCGCTAGACCAATAAGGCACTCAAATTATAAATGATATATGGTTTTACTAAGCATAAAGTGCACTTGTGAAAGTATTTATTCAAAATTTAAGTTTTTGCAATGCGGTAGTTAAGTGTCAAGTCCAATGAGTTCCTCTTTATATGTATACTCGTAAACTATACTGCTTAGTGGTTTAAGTGGTCACCTTACCGCTTCCCTTTGCGTGTTGTGAGTTCCATTCCCACATGGAACAACATTTTGAGAGATACATAAGTTGTTGTTCTGAGTCTGAGTGTTGCTTGTGTACGTGTCATGTATGTCTACATACTCGTATATGTATAGTCCTCCGTAAAACAAGACCTTATATCTAGTGCGGGAGTTGCCTCTTAAGAAACGTGTATATAAAAGTGTAGTGATAAAAATGGTGCGCTATGTTATAGAAAACTTATGTTTCTCTTCTTGTTCCGATTAACAAGAAGTCTCTATATACTTTAAAATTTCAATTGAATTATACTTTTGAGTTCCAATAAATAATATTGAAAGAAAAAGTAAACACGATAATTATTAAAAATTCTTTATCGGATGTTGAAGCTGAATGTACACAGTCTATATTAAATTTAATGTTATGTAGGAAAGACGTTTCAATACAGTGAGGGTCTAGACGCTACATTTGCATATATTTTTTATTAATTATGCACTACTTGTGTTTACTTCTATTACTCGTATATACAGGTGTAAGGAATAATATTATTATTTAATCTACTACCATTGCGTTCGTGTGGTTTTAAATTTAATTTATTCATCAAACAGGGTACCATATGTGGCCCTCATAGGTCTTTGACATATAGTTTTTGTATCGTCACATTAGTGACTAAGCTTACCCATATAAAGTAATGGTAAAAAATCATTTATCAACAAAGATAGAAGTAGAATGAATTAGAGCGTGTTTTGTCATAACAGTTGAATCACAACTTCTTTTGTATTACCACAATACACAGGATACATGTTATATAGGTGCACAATTTAGCACATTATAAATAGTAGTACTTGTGTTAACTACAGCCCAGTTCCTGTGTCATATTGGAAAGACCAATTAGTCAAATTATCTACTCTAATCTGGGGCACAACAGTGCACCCGTTAAGTGTTCTATGTTGAACAGGATTATATGACTCTTCGCCTGTATTGCACCAATTGTCTTCAAGTACTTATTATATACAAATAAGTCGTAAATTAAAAACATATTAAATAACAAATGGTTACAGGAGGATATTGAACACTCAAACGTTTACTATTTTGTGTTTAGATGATGTCGCTAACGTCGCAGCGTTGGTTCTGAATGCCCTCTACTTTAAAGGCAGCTGGTACCAACAGTTTGCACCCAATGCGACTAAGGACGATCTGTTCTACGTTACTCCAAATTATATAATGCAAGTACCTTTCATGAATGTCAACGAGAAGTTCTACTACACCGAGTCTTCTAAATTAAGAGCAAAAATTTTGAGGATGCCTTATTTGGTAACTATTTTAGTTTATATTATACTAGTAGTTCTCCGCAATTTCACCTGCACTTATAATCACAGCTGTGCTCTGCATCCGGTTTCATATATAACATATGACAATATGAATTTCCTTTTTTTCATGAATGGGATGTACCTAGACAAATTTAAAAACTAAAACATTATAAAAAGAAATGCATTCGTTCTTGAGTTATAAATGGTGTAACTAACAAATTCTTGTATCGATAAGTCTATACATACATATTACAATTAAAGTAATAAAATAATTTATGTTAGCTAGAAACCAACATCTTTAACTTTGAACATTAATTTTAACTTGTTTTAAATCTTTGCAGGGTAATAAATTCTCGATGTACATTATAGTCCCGAATGACTTGTCAGGTATGTCTCGCGTTATGGCCAACATCAATGTGTTGCGAAGTGAGATGAACAATCTTCGAGCGCGCTACGTAAATGTTAAATTACCCAAGTTCAAAGTTGATTACAATTTGCAGCTGGATGAAATTCTGAAGGAAGTAAGTTGTAATGAATGTATAATAGATACATAACTACCCTTAATTTTGTAAATATTTGTTTAATTTATTAAGCTATTGCATAGCTTTTATCACGGGCTTCGAGCGCGGCGACTGAATCAAGAAATTCCGTAACGAAAACAAATCTAACACCCCCAAACCGGCACAGTGGTGGGGCGTTGAAAGCCGTGCATCGTCTAACGTACTTTCAGTTCGGCAAACTTCGGCACAGTGTTTGTGTGCGTGCGACTAGACGTATGCGTGTAGACTGTACTAAGTTCGCACGAATCGACACGAGCTGCTCCGAAATATTATAATTGCATAAGTTGATAAAAAATGCTATGCAATAGCTTTACCGCGCCAGTCCCCGAGTGCCACCTGTATTTTTTTAATTATAAAATTATGATACAGAAGTGTTACTTTATTAAATTTGAAATCCTTTTATGACTAAGGTGGACTGGACTTCTCATAGGCCACGTTTAATTCAATCAAACTTTTTTCACGTATTTGCTAATAGTTGTTTTTTGATTAACAATCGGTTTCTTTAAGAACAGCGTAAGATGCACACGTAATTCAATCTAATTATTAATTACTAGTACTATAATTTATTTTAGGACATACCTTACACATACAAACATACGTTAATGCCTTCTTATTTAAACTTCTATAAATATTATATCTTCTATCGAAAAACCAAAAAGTTTTCATAATTGAGTAGTTTAAGTATCCCTTTCTTTAACGTGCAACAAAACCCCTCGAATACCACCTTCTGATGGTTATGTCTGACTCGAACCGAGCAAAAACCGCGCGCCCTTTTAGGTACTAGCAGCCGAGGAACCAGGTATACACTAGAAAGGAGTTTCCTAGGACTCGGATGTACCTCGCGTCATCTACGGCTTGTAGATGACCCCTTTTTGAGTTTAAATACCTCTAAAATTATCTTATTATATATGTATTCCTCAACTCAGGCCTGAGTGTAATGCATAAAAAGTTCTAAATCAAAACAGTTTAATTCATGTTTAGTTTTACAACTTTATATATTAAAATTTTATTGGCATCTAGTTAGGAATGTACCCTTGTAACAATCCTATTGCATTATTTTGCTAATCGGGTAAAACAAACGCGAACAGAAGCCTGCTCTTGATTATGATTATATTTTGTAATTTATTAACATACTTTTATTAACTCAGATGGGCGTACGAGAAGCGTTTGTAGATACTGCATCTTTCCCTGGTATTGATCGCGGTCAATATCTTACAGAGCGAATCAAGATTTCAAAAGTGCTACAACGATCTGGTATCGAGGTCAATGAACTTGGGAGTGTTGCATACGCTGCTTCAGGTACGATATAGTTTTTTTTGATGAATAATGATTTTCTTATCTTTTAGTAAAAATAGTCAACTACATATAAATTTCATAAAGAGATTATCGAAGGAACAGTTATGAAGAATGGATATCAATAGTTAAGTCATTTAAATTATAGATACTTCGTCATCCTCACGTCTAGATTTGTCATCATAATATAATAATAATAGTAATATAATATATCTCTTTATTGTACACCAGATTAAATTTACAATCGCCTCCGTCGACACGGTGCGGTAACTGTGTATGGCTCTAACCGTCAATATCCTCTGAGGGCGCCAGAGGCGTGCCCTATTCTGGGCGGTCAGAGCCGTCGCCCACACCAGAGCACCATACAGCGCCATTGATCGGACAACCCCCATGTATAGCCGTCTCGTCGCGACGCTGGCTCCACCTAAATTGGGCAAAAGTCACCCAAGGGCAGAAGCAGCGCACCAACAAAAGGGCTTCCGTTTTGTCCAGGGCCACCCGCAAACCCAGCGCTTCAATACGCCTGACCACCAGAAAGACACTCGTGGTGGCCAGGCGCGCCGCCTTTTCAAAGTTCATCCTCTGGGCCGTGACCAATGTGTCATCTGCGTAACAAATTACGCCCAGCCCGGGGGGAATACGACCTCGAAGGGCCCAGTCGTATCTCATATTACACAGGAGTGTCGGAGTGGTCCGAGGACAGACCCCTGTGGAACCCCGCACGACATGAGCCGCCGCCACAGAACACCGTCGTACTCGGTCCTCGTACATGACGGTACGCTCCTATAGATAGACTGCCACAAGCCGCCTCAGGTACTTTGTCACCCCATGGTAGTGGAGTGCTTCCCTGATGCAGATAAATGGCAGACTATTGAATGCGTTGGCGATGTCCAACGACACGGCCAACAGCACGCCGCCACAGCTTACCGCCTTTTTGGTCACAGCCCTCAGGCGCAAAATGGCGTCGACCGTCGAACACCCCGCTCGAAACCCATTGGGCGTCCGACAGATCGGGACCCACCCCGCTAAGGTGCCAGACGATGCGGACAGAGAATCCTCTCAAACAATTTACCCACGTCGTCCAGCAACACGATGGGCCTATTGGCCGCGACCGAATCGGCAGGCCGTCCCGGCTTCCGTAACAGCACCAGCTTCCCGCTCTTCCAACCCTCAGAAAAGCGCCTGGACGCCAAGCTGGCGTACAGAATCTCCCTGAGGCGATCCGACATGTGGTCGAGGGTTCTATCTGCCCATCTAGCCCAGGGGCGGTGTTCTTGGAGCGAATCCGTAGAACAACCGCCCCTATTTTCGATTCCCTGACGGGTGAAACATTATCCTCGTTCCCCCCTCCGTCGTCTCTGACTAAGAAGGCCATCGACGGGGGTTTGTGCTCCACCTGCTGTGGGAAAAGCCCCTCGACCACTTCCTGCAAGTAGCTGAGCTGGAGTGTCTCTGTAAGGGGAGGGCCCGACGTGCGGAACTTTTGTCACGCCGCACGATAAGGGCGACCCCAGGGGTCACAATCGACTCTCTAGCATCTCCATCTCTAGCATTTGGCGCGGCTAATGGCCATCTTCAGAGTTTGCCGCGCTTCTCGGTACTCCTCATGAAGTTGGTCGTCCTCGCCGTCTACCCGGCGTCGCTGCCGACTATGAGTATAGGACCACCGGGTCTTCAGGCCATCCGCTCTAACCTGCTTGTAGGCTTCTGCCTTAGAAAAGACAGAATCAGACGGAGCTGAGGTCGATATTCGCGACCTACCTCTACGGCTACTGCCCACTTTAGGAGGCAGCATTTCTAGAGACGTGTCACTCACCTCATCCTTGGAGCGTTCGCGTTTCCTGCTTTCGCAAGGCTTCTTCTCTGTAGACTCCAATACGTCCATATTCGTATTGGAGCTACCATTATCCGACGGAATAGCGGACTTGGATCACAACTGTTCCGATTTTCTTCGGCTCCCAGCAACCGAAATGACTTTTGGGAGCCCCATTAAAGTAGGTGGCCCAAGTACGACATCCTCCTCGTTAGATGAGAAGTCTTCTGCTTTTCTGGACTTTTCTTTCCTAGGGCTCATTTTCTGTCCTTTTTTATTTTTCGTTAAATTAATGTTGTTGATAGATTCTATTTCAGACCCACGAGTGGGGGAGAAGTAAAGGTCGACCCGGGCAGAGATCCTCCAATACCCGGGCAAGCGTACATTTATGCCCAACCGAGGGGTCCGCAGGTGCCTCGGCTGGGGGTGCGCTTGCGACTGAACTACCCATCAGCCATGCATCCCTTGGTCACGCACCAGAACACGGGATTCGGAATAATTTTTTATAGAGGTTTTCTTCCTCGCAGTCCGGGCGGCAAAGCCAAGACCCTCGTCCCCGATAGAAGTCGCGAGACATAACCACGACAATACTTTCGGGACTACGATATGCCGACGGCGGCAGGGAGACAACGTCTCCTAATGCCTGCTCGGCAGCAGTGTAAGTACACACCGAGCCCGTCCTTCTTTTCCACCGCTGAAAGCGGCAGAACTTCGACCCAAGAAAGGGTGATTTTTTAACGAGTTCTTCCTCCTCATTCCTCCGAAAAGCGAAGAGCTAACAGAAGATCTGACGGACACGTCCGCTCTGTTGGACCAGGCCTCAACCGAATGACCGAAGAAAACGGCCTCCTCTTCGTGCTAGAATATTAGCCGTTGGCAGTGATGCCAACATTGCCAGGGTGGTGCACCCTGTACGTGGAGGTTTTCTAGTCCAGCACCCCGTACCTCTGAATGTCTACCCAAAATCAGGTGATTTTGGGCTTCAACAATCTTATGTACTCAATATGTGCAACGGAATACCGACATCACTACGATCAAGCTGGATCATAATTGTGTGTCTCTCTTACAGTAGATTTTTAGAAAATATTACAGAAATAAAAATAATTTAGACACATTCATAGTTTCGAACAGTCGCCTCACCGTTCCCTACTGTTGAGTGTTGTAAGTTCAAATCCCACATGGGATAACACTTTGTGTGATCCATAAATTGTTGTTTTGAGTTCTTTGTGTTCTTAAATCTGTTTCTAAAATCTCCTGCGAGACAGGAATATTTCTAAAGCGAGTGTTGTCTTTAAAAAAAAGCTACAATGTTTCCTGTTTACAGAAATCGCCTTGGAAAATAAATTCGGTGAAGATGTTGAAAGTCAAGTGGAGATGGTGGCCAACAGGCCGTTTTTGTTTTTCATTCAAGACGAGCTCACGAGGCAACTGCTGGTCACGGGAAGAATATCTAAACCTACGAGTACACTCTCAGATGGAGCTTTCAAACTAAGTAAGACAAGGTTTTACTCTCATAGGAATTCTAGATTTTGTAAACAAGTGTTTGACAAATCGTAAAATCGTAATATAATTATATAATATTACAAATCATCAATTCAACCTATCGCCGTCCACTGCTGAACGAAGGTAGGTTTTTTTTTTTTTTTTATCCTGTGGTAATCCTCTCGAGCCGTCACCCCACCGGGGTTTACGGTGGAGTGGTGTGTCGGAATCGGACCGACTAAAACCACACGGTGTGCCACTCTGCGCCTGGGACAGGAGGGATCCGGGAACCGCTGCTATTACGACATCGAGATCCCTCCTAGCACCTGCCCGCTAATGCGGACACCATCTATTGAACGTAGGTTCCCCCGGTTGCCCCGGTTTTGGGCAATTCGGATCCATCTGCTGCCAGCCATCTTCCTTAAGTCATCGATCCATCGCGCCGCAGAGCGACCTACACTACGTTTGCCCAATCGTGGTATCCACTCTAGTACACTTCGGCTCTAGCGACCATCGGTTCGTCTGGAGACATGGCTGGTTCACTTCCACTTCAGCATACTGATTCTCCGTGCGATGTAAGTTACTCCAGTTCTCTGTCGAATAACCTCCTTACGAATTTTACCAGCCAGTGAAACGTCCAGCATCGCACGCTCCATCGCACGCTGAGCTACTTCAAACTTATAGACCAATCCAATGGTGAGTGTCCACGTCTCGGCTCTGTATGTTATTACAGGTAGAACGCACTGGTCAAATACTTTGGTCTTTAATGATTGTGGGATCGGCGACTCGAAGATGTGACGAAAATTTCCAAACGCCGCCCAGCCCAGACAAATCCTCTTATCGGCCTCCCGATCGAGGTTGTGCCGGCCAAGTTTAATAGTTTGTCCGAGGTAGATATATTCTTGCACAACCCCGATAGCAACACCATTTACGGTTACGGGACTCGGAGATATAATACAAGCCTATTATGCATTTTCGTTTTTTCGATGTTCATTCTTAGTCCCACTCGTTTTGAAGAATCATCCAGACTATTCAGTATTTCTTCCAGATCATACAGAGATTCTGCCAGGATAACTATGTCGTCTGCAAACCGCAGGTTGACTAGTGGTTGCCCAGTGGTCGAAATTCGACCATAATAAATTAAAATTGTAAGTGACTTAATACACATTATTAAAATATAATATTCAAACATTATTAAGGTTCTACTGTCAAAAACTAAACTACTCTAACCACAGATTTGGACCAAGACTGTTTTGCCAATTTCTTTTTTGAACAAATTATATGAAATTAAAAAGAAGTAAAATAAGGAATACCTATTTAAAAAAATGTTTATTAAAACAAAACATGCTATAAGAGGATGCAAAACAAAAAAATCATGCGTTAAAAATACTATCCATTTAGAGCATTTTTATCGCATATTGGAATAATTTAATTAATGATTTTAAAGTTCTCTGAAAACAATGTTTTTTGTAAAAACTCTTTCACCGATTGCTAAATGTCCTTAGCCGTTATATTCGGATATATAAAACCTTAAACCATCGAAGGAACGAACTCTACTTGCTGCGACATACAATTGCTCATGTGTAAAAACTGGCTGATTAAATAAGCTCCAATTTTTTGGAATGTGTTGTCCAATCCCAGTGAAATTTCACGCATTATGTTGTCGTTACATGTTTGATTAATATGTTCTTGTAATCTATAATTAATAGCAGTGTCAACATCATAAAAATATAATTGTGCATAACATGGTAAGCGACCATATGCGGCAGTCATTGGGCCTGATCTGTGATATAAAACATCATGTATTTTGAAATGATACACTCCACTAGTAACTGCCTCAGCAACTTTGGCTTCTGAGCTAACCTTAGCAAAACATGAATTATATTTTCTAATATTTTCAAAATATTTTTATGATTTACTTTTTATTGAAGGTTCATTTGAAGTAAGTCCATCATACAATGATTTAAAATATTCATTTTGACTTAAGGACTTGCTTTACCCTTGTGACAACATGAATAAAAACACATTTGGAATGACATTAAGAACACATTTATATGTTTCATATACAAAATCATCTTACTATCGAATACCACTGATGGGGAATTATTCCTTCCTCTTTGAGAAGTATTCCTTCTTCTTTGTCTCTCGCTCCGACCCGTTAATATTCTATGCCGAGACATAATTAAAGTTCTTTCATTAAATTGTTGAAATTAAGAGAAAAAGTTTTTACCTGTATGATGATGTTGTTAATTCTGATAATTCGTGCACCAGCAATATCATATTTTTTTTGTACCTGAATGTTGTTATTACAGATTGCTGCTACAGAACTTTCTTTATGCATATAATGATAGTCCGTGTACATTTAAATGTATCTTACTGCTACACAATTTATATATATTACATAAATTTGTATATGCGCTCAGTATTTCACGTAGTATTCGTCAAATAAAACTTTTCTACTTGATATTCAATAAAACTACAGTAAACAAACTTTTCTGTTTGACATTCAAAATTAACAAAAGAAACAAATTGATCACAGAGTATGTATACGTACAAATACTAGTGTATGCGTGTGTCAAATGCATGCTGGTTTGTGTAATGTTTTATTTATTGATTTAATGTACTTTTTATGCATTATTATTAAAATCATTTTTATATTAAATGAGGCAAATAAAACTTTTTTTTGATATGTGTATGTCAGTACTTTATGTCTATGGACAAAATGAAAAAGAAAAGAAACAATTTGACCACAGAGTATGTATGCGTGTACAAATACTTGCGTATGTATGTACGTGTGAAATGCATGGTAGTCTGTGTAATGTTTTATTTATTAATTTAATGTACTTTCTAAGCATTATTATTGAAAAATATTAGCGTTCTGCACTTCTCCTACACATAAACTATAAGTGTGCCAAATTTTATGCTCCTGACGACGTCTTCCCATGCATTGGTAAACAGTTTCAGAGATATAACATCTCTCTGTCTTACCCTACGATGCAATTGAATTGGTCTTGTGCTCTTTTCTTGTACTTGAACGATAATTGTTGCAACTTCATAGAGGCATCTCACCACCTGAACATATCGGCAGTCGACCAGGCATCTCTGTATAGATTCTAGGATAGCCCAGGTCTCGACGGTATCGAGGGTTTTCTCGTAGTCCACATACGCTAGACAGAGAGGCTGGTTATATTCCTCTGTTTTTTCGATTATTTTCCTTAAAATGTGTATGTGGTCCACGGTACTGTAGCCTTTTCGAAACCCAGCCTGCTCCACGGGTTGGAAGTCGTCGAGTTTTGGGCAAGACTATTCGTAATAAAACTGGAAAACAACTTATAAACTATACATTTCTCAGGAGTTTAATTGGGTGGTAGTTTTTCTGTAGGGTTTTATCTCCTTTCTTGACGAATAGCACTACCATGCTCCTGCTCCATGCCTCCGGTGTAGTGCCAGTATGAATGACGGCATTAAATAGCTTTGAGAGCTCTACTAATATAGGTGGACCACTGGCTTTTAGGAGCTCTGTTGTAATTCCGTCTTCACCAAGAGCTTTGTTGTTGTTAAGTTGTCTGAGTGTCATTCTAATCTCGCTCGATCGCTCGCCAGATCGATGTCGGGAAGCTAATCTAAGAAGTGGCGAGTCAGTCTAGCACGAGGGTCATCCGCGCTAAGGGTCTCGAGTGGGCGGTTTCGTGAGGTGTATAGATCCTCATAAAACTTTGCGACTTCAGCGAGAACCTCAGACTTAAAGGTGACAGTGGTGCCTTGTGCAGTTTTTAGTTTAGTCAGGTGACAACATGAGGTGTTTGGCTCGGTAAGGACTTTTGTGTCCTTATTTCGGACAATTGTGTCCTCAATCGCTCGAGTATTCATTTGGCGAATGTCTCGTCTTACCAGCCTCTTTACCTGCCTATTTAGTTCCTGACTCTCAGATGGACTGGTATTTGTTGTCTCTCGTCTTTTCCTCATTATATCTAAGGTCTCACTTGTGAGTTTCAACTTCCGTCCAATGCTCTTCGGTCGAAAATGATTTGAACCCACCTCGCAGTAGACACGTACCAGGCTTTTCGTGGAGTCGTTTACGTCCTGCACAGTTTCCAACATGGCGAACCGCTCCTGAAGCTCTAGCTGGAAGCTTTCGCACAGAGTTGGTCTAAGAGTCGACATCATCAGGCGCGCCCGTTCCGTTTTGATCCATAGATTTTGGGTACATCTCACGAGCCACACGACGGTTGGTCTGCCTGTCGGCAGTAAAGAAGGTGACCAGAATCTAGGGTTATTATATCCTCACCCTGTTTTCGGACTTCTGCCAACTCCAAAATGTGCGTCCATTGTCCGTTATACGTTGTCAGGTACAGTTGTCAGTGGTACCCTGCCGTATCCCGGGGATTCTTCGCACATAAATAAGACTGCATAGTATTGACTGCGTGGTGGTACATGATGGTTTAAGCGTTCACCTTGCCTTCTGCTGCCAAGCACTGGGGATCGTAGTTTCGATACCTGCATGGGAAAACACTTCGTGTGATCGAAAATTTTTTGTCCTGAATCTGGGTGTTCTTTGTGTCCGCTTCGTGTTTATTTGTTAAATCCCTTCGGCATAGAATTTATGAGCATATGTAGAGTAGAAATTCATTTACAAAAATATATTAATGATATTATAGAACCGCCTCTTTGCTGGTACCGACTGGTCTCACACACCAGGTGGTACTGGTACAACTCTCTTAAATTACACGGGCATGAGGACTCCCTGTTATTTTATTAAATCACTAGATTATTTTAATCATATAAATAATGAATCTGTGATTTAACACAATTTTTACTTTATAATAATCTTATAATATAATTTTAACGAACTTGATATATAAAAGTTTAACCCGATTTCACTTACATATGAATGATCAGTAAAGAAAAAAAAAATTTAATAAAGACTTGTAGCTACACTTGTTAAATGAAGATAATTATAAGCACTATACCTACATATATATACATATACACTATATATATATACTCAACTAGTAGTAACGTGTGAACCGTTAATCTTAAACGGTATTTAATGAAAATATATAACGTATCATCATCTTATCCTTTTCTCAATTTTGGAGTTGTGTGAAATGAATTTTCTTCTTCCATGTTCCTCTATCACTTGTCAGTGCATTGTTTTCTCTGTCCATACTGAAATCTTCACCAATCGCAAGGTCGAACGTGCTCACCGCTTGTGGATAAACTCACACTAGACTCACAGAGCAATGTGCGCTTGTTACGCTGTAAAGAAAAAACGGGTTGATGACTAAGTTTAGCTATATGTGGTACTAAGCAGAAAGCATCACAACGGCTAGGTAACTAAATAATGTACTTACATAGTATATAATTGACAAATGGTATTAACATGAATTTCAATTATTGATAACTACTCGTTTCTTGATGACAATTCATCTTATTACTTATTCGTCAATTTATCCTGATGGTACCTAAGCATTTGTTTATGTCTATGGCTTACGATTATGGCTATATTTAATAAAAGCATAACTAAATGGATCACTTGATGGTGTGATGAGCGACAACTGTCGAGCATGGACATCCACAACTCCCAAACGAGACACAAGTGTGTCGCCGCTCTTTCAGTGGTCACCTCATCAAGAATTAGCGGTAGGTTCCTCTACAGGACAACTCGTGCTGGCCTTGGAAGTCACTGTTTCAGAATGGTAGACAAACGCTCCCGAACTAAGCGGTTCGGCTCTTCCTTCCTGTGCAAATCAGTTAAAGCCTGGAATTCATTACCACTGCACATGTTTCCTTCCCACTACGATCCCAGGTCCTTTAAGCGGGGCGTGAAAAAGTATTTCATTGGGCCGCCATAGCGTGGGTCGCTATATTGCACTGTCGGTATTCACAATCACCGCTCACACACTCATCACACACATTCGGTATCACCGCTCTTAGATTCAATTCATGCTTTCCCTCAGGCTGAATGGAGTCACTTTGGTAGGTCGTAAATAAAAAAAATAGGTCATTATCTTTATAGAATATATATTTTACTAATATTTCGGACATCTCACACCCAATCTAAGCAGAGTTTGTGCTATGGGTACATATATATTGTTTGTTTTGTAAATACACACACATGTCACGTAAATAGAAATCGCCCAAACGGAAGAAATTTTTGCAGCATACAAACATTTGGTCCGACCCGACCTGGAAATCGAACCCAAAGTCTCTGGTACAGCAGTCGCATTCACTACCACTGTGCCACTGAGGCAATCGAGGAATAAAATATGTTTGGTATTTCATAACTTTGGAGAACAAAATCACACATTTATAGTTTATATTAAAGAATAATTCTGATATTACGAAGATTAAAAATACATAATGTTACCACCCCTATTCATCCCGTGGGTGTCGTAAAAGGCGACTAAGTGAAAAATTATTCAGGAAAATGTCACTACCAGGAGAAGGAAAACTTGAAACGAGTCCTTTTTTGTTTTTTTTTTCTTTAACGTGTGGAAACCCCCTCGGACCGTCACCCCACAGGGGTTTACGGCGCTGTGATATGTCGGCATCGGACTGACTAAAACCACACGGTGTGCCACTCTGTGCCTGACATAAGAGGGATCCGGGTACAGCTGTTATTACGACATCCAGATCCTTCCTAGCGCCTGCCTGCCCGCCGGGCACCATCTGCAGGTAAACTGCGACTTACAGCACACGCGCACGTCACCTCCTCGCGGCTGGCTACTATAGCGGATGGAGGGGAAAACCCATCCCGTCCACCCGCGGCCACACTCAAGGCGGCATGAGGCGCTGGTACGCTCGCCTCCGCCGCCCGGTTCGCCGGCGGCGTTTTAGGTCCGAGTGGAGGTCGTTCTCCCGGGCCTTCTCCGCCGCTTCCTTCTGCGAAATTATGTCTTCGCAGAAGGTTGCGACCACGATAAAACAACTGTTGCTACCGATCATGGACGTATAACGGCTGGTAGCGAGAGATCTCCTCCAATAACTGCAGCGAGGACCTCATGCTGCGCCGCCCAGGCTGAACAAACCGCTAGCGTGTGCTGAACCGAGTCCTCGCTGCAGTTGCAGTGGTGACAGGCGGGACTCAATTGCCTCCCAGCGACCGAGTGCAGATACTTCCCGAAGCAACCGTGTCCGGAAAGAATCTGCGTCAGTCGGAAGGAAAAGCTCCCGTGCTGTCGCTCCGCCCACTCGGTGATGACCGGCTGGAAAGCCTCCACGGTGGCAAAACCAGCACGTAGAGCCTCCAGCCGGGATGACCAATGAGCCATCGTGGCTCGACGAGCGGCCTCTCGCCACTCGCGTATCTCTTCGGATGGGGGCCGTATAGTCGCTTCTCGCCCGGAAGTCAGCCGTTCGCCGATAAACTTCGGCGAGCACTTCCGCCTCCAAATCCCACGGGAGAGTTCCGGCCAAGGCGCACGCCGCCTCCGTCGATACGGTGCGGTTATCGTGTATGGTAGAGCCATACCGCCAATATCCTCTGAGGGCGCCAGAGGCGAGCCCTATTCTGGGCTGTCAGAGCCGTCGCTCACACCGGTGCACCATACAGGGCCATTGACCGGACAACCCCCGTGTATAACCGTCTCGTCGCGACGTTGGCTCCACCCAAATTGGGCAAAATATTCCACAGGAGTGGTCCGAGGACGGACCTCTGTGGAACACCGCACGACATGAGCCGCCTCAGAATACCATCTCAGTCCTCGTACATGACGATACAGTCCTCAAGATAGTCTGCCACAAGCCACCTCAAGTCCTCTGGCACCCCGTGGTAGTGGTGTGCTTCCCTGATGCAGCTAAATGGCAGACTATTAAATGCATTGGTGATATCTACTGACACCGTAAACAGCACGTCGCCACAGCTCACCGCCTCTTCGGTAACGGCCCTCAGGCGCAACACAGTATAGACTGTCGAACGCAACGCTCGAAAATCGAATTGGGCTCCCGACAGATCGGGGCACATCTCGTAGAGGTGCCGGACCATGCGAGCAGAGAGTGTCCTCTCAAACAGTTTACACGCCTCGTCCAACAACATAATGGGCTTATAGGCCGTTACCGAATCGGCAGACCGTTCCGGCTTCTTTAATAGGACCAGCTTCTCGCTTTTCCAGCACTCAGGGAAGCGTCTGGACGATAAGCTAGCGTCCAGGACCTCCCTGAGGCGGTCCGACATGTGTTCGAAGGCTCGGGCCCGCACTCGGGCAGGTATCCCGTCTCGCTCAGGGGCGGTGTTCTTAGAGCGGATCTGTAGAACAACCCCCCCTACCTCCGATTCCCTGACGGGCGGAACACTGTCCTCGTGGCCCCCGTCGTCTCCAGCCATGAAGGCCAACGACGGAGGTGTATGCTCCACCCGCTGCGGGAAAAGGCCCTCGACAACTTCCCGCAGGAAGCTGGGCTGGAGTGCGCCGAATGCGCAACTCTGTGCACTTGGTAGGCCTGGCGATCTTTACACCATCTGTGGCTGCAAAGATTCCCCTCAGTTTCTCAGCGAACCTTTCCGCCGTCTTTGCTCCTTCAGCCCCGGGAGTCGAGGACTCGAGCTCCCAGCTGGGCAAGGCGAAACCTGACCCCTTCAGTCCCGAAATCAGTGGCAAGACTACCCCAGGCCTTCTTAAATAACGCCACACAGGACAGTCCGCCACTACCCGCCTCCGGTGTTACGGTGACCACCACAGCCGTGCTTTTAGGCACCTGCAGTTTGTGCGGCTTTTTTGCGGTAGCCACTGCCACCGATGGCGCCTGCGGGGTAGAGGCAGCTTGTCGGGCTGCCTTTTTACCCCGCTTTCGGGACTTTTTAGCTCCCCGACTACCTGCCAACCATCAGTGGCAGGGGTAGATGTCGAGGGAGCACTTCAAGAGGTGCCAGGTACAGCGGTTGGAGTGTGGAGCGGTGGGCACTCCGCTCCAGCCTTTGCCGCTGTTTTAGGTCCTAACCTCGGTGCAGGCGTCCTGGCCGCTGCTTTCGCCGCTTGTCGTGCCCTTGGAGCAGTTGCGGGAGCAGCAAACACCGATACCGCCGCGTCATAGGACACGCGACCTCCCACAACGGGCAGCGCTGACGATGCCAGTGCGGCCTTTTGTTTATGTGTCCTGCATGGACGACGGTGTTTGGGGAACTGAATCCCCCACCCCCTGTAGTTCTCCACTACAGTGGACGCAGTAATTGGAACGCCCATCTTGATGGGGCTCCCAGAAGTCATTTTAGCTTTTGGAAGCCGAAGAGTATCGGGACGATTGCGTTCCAGATCCACCTATTCGTCGGATGGCGCAGATGGTAACCTCGGCGCGAGAACAGGTCCATTAGACCTAATGGAACTGGAGCCGGACAGCAGGAAACGACGTCGCTCCAGGGACGAGGGGTTACGTCTCAGGAGATGTTTTTTTTTTTTTATAATACAGGCACCCGCCATCGCAGGGTGTTGAACCTGTTTCCTAGCACCTCCAATATTGATAATTTGGAATCTTTATCGGACTTTTATCTGTCGTACCATTTATTTTTATTATTCACAGGACAATAAAATTTACATTATATTGGTTTCTTATTTGACTATTACTGCTTTTTCGTTAATATTTTACCTTAAATCTAGCTTATAATACTAACACTATATACATGTGGAAAGGGTTTACATTATTTCTTATAAACTACTTCTTATATACTACTACTACTACTACTTAAGTTTACTTATAATACTGTACTTATTTACTATCTTAATATATTACTTATTTTGTACTATGATGAACAACAATAATTTTATATTATTTGTTATCATATTTTTAATCTACCTTATTTCTATTATTTACTATCTTCACTATTTCTGTACAATATTTTAGGAATATCTTTCTATTCTTACTTGCTATTATTTCACTTAACTTTTTATTAGTTATTTTTGTGTGCAGTTCCTGTTCCACATTGTATCTTTTACTATCGAAGGTGGGGCATTCTGTGATCAAATGAGGGACGGTCTCCATCGCATCCGGGTCGCAGATACACGAAGGGTTCTCCTTACACTTGTACCGCGTCAAGTATTCGGAGAACCCACCGTGTCCCGTCAGTATCTGTGTTGTGTATTTATTGGCTTCGAATTTCCCTATAACTCTGTACGCGTCCACCGCAATTGGGAAGAAGAGCTTTGTTATTGAAGCGGTCTCACCGGACACATACCTCCGATTCCATTCCAAAAGCGAATCCATACGGATTCTTCGCTTGACGTAGGAGACCGGGCAGCGATCATAATCCGGAGCCCGCTTCAATCCCAAAGCCGCCTCTTTCGCCAGACGGTCGGCTCTCTCATTCCCCTCCATCCCGGCGTGAGCTTTGATCCAATATAATTTTACAACTTTGTTTTGGTAGAAACAAGTTCTAAAATTTTGCCTGGTTTCTACAGCTAAGGGATGGAGGTTACTGGGATTGACGACCGTCAGGAGTGCCGCCGTCGAGTCACTAAAAATCGCAAACATAGTTGCCCTATGTTTTGTTATCATCCTTGACGCTTCGCATATAGCCAGGAGTTCCGCTTGGTATAGTGTACAGTATGACGCCAAACTTACGGACCTTAATTTCGACCCCACCGTTCCATAGGGACAATGCAGCCCCCACCCTGCCCTCAATCCTACTGCCGTCTGTGTAGATTTGAACGGTGTCCACCTGCGTTTTGTCTAGTTGTTCGCGAGTGACCAGTGTTAGAAACTCCAAGCGCATATGTTCCGCAGGATGGTGACTCTCCAATGCTGATGACATTCGTTCGATCTCTCTCCCCCCTAGGACCGGCATTGGATCTCCTTTCCTAATTTTGTACAGCATAGCTTCACTAGCACTTCACGCACGCGTAGGTCAAGTGGGAGTATGCCGGCCAGTATCAGCGCTGAGTGGAGAGAGACCGTACGATAGGCTACGCTGGATGAAGTTTAACTTCTTCCTGACTCCCAATTTTTCAACCACAGGTGCCCACGCGGCGGCCGCGTACAGTACCACAGGTTCAACCGTTGCCGTGTAAATAGTATGAATGATCTCCGGATGGAGCCCCAGCTCGCCTTCGCTGCTCTTGTCAATTGCTTATGTATATTCGTGACTTTCTGACATATCCTTGACACATGCGAATTAAAAGTCAATTTACAGTCGATTATTAGGCCTAGGATCCTGATTTCGTTTGCCGTGCGGATCTCGATCCCGCCCATGCTCAGGCGCGCTGTGTCAAATTTAAGTTTACGCGTGATGGTCATTGCGTTTGTTTTTTGCGGTGCAAATTTTAATTTATTTCTGTCACCCCACGCCCGAACATAGTCTAGTGTGGTACCGGCACATCTCTCGATTTCAGGAGCTGTGGTTCCGTCAAAGAGCAGAATCACATTATCAGCGAAAGCCTGCACATATATGCCCTTATCTTCCAGTCCTTTAAGCAAGGGATCCAAAAGTAGGTTCCACAACACCGGTCCACCAATTGAGCCCTGGACACAACCCTTCGCCGCTCCTCTACTGTGTTCCTTGCCACAGTACCGCACCCGGACCCGTCGGTCCTCCAAATAACTGCAAATTATCCTTCTTAGCCCTTCCGCACAGGCCTCTTCGGCAAGGCGTGTTTTAATTGCTGGCCACCAGGCACTGTCAAAGGCGCCCTCTATGTCTAACGACACGAGGGTTAATATTAATTTTTTGTCCAACTTAGATCGTATGTGTTGGACAAGGGTATAGAGGGCGTCCTCACAACTTTTCTGGGGCATAAAGCCGTATTGGTGCTTGCTAAAACGTGGATGAAGATGGTGTCGGAGCCTAGCCATTATCATCTTCTCCAACGTTTTTCCCAACACAGGGAGGAGTTCGATAGGCCTATACGCTTTGGAAATCATATAGTTAATTCTGTCTGGTTTTCTCAGTGCGACGACAGTTGCCTCCTTCCATATCTTTGGGAAGTAGTGCAGTTCTAGGCATTTGTTTGCCAAGCCGAGAAAGAGTGCAGGTTCATTTCCGATGGCATGGCTGCAGATATCGGCGGTAAATCCATCCGCTCCAGGGGCCTTTTTAGGATTGAAAGACTTGGCCGCCATCTCAAGTTCGGTTTGAGTGAATGGAGGGTCCCACTGTTCTCTGCCAGTATCCGTGGATACCCTTCTCGCCTTTTCCCTTAAGCGCGTCTGTTCATCCGAGTCTTCCTCCTCCAAGTCATCCGGGTAAAATGTCTCGGCTAGGAGTCTCACCGATTCTTCTGCGCTTAGGGTCACTACGTTCTGTTCAAGGGGCGCATCCTCGACTCTTCCGGCGGTTCTACCAATAACCCGATAGATCCCTTCCCACATCCCTTCTCTATCTTGTTTGCAGCAAAATTGCTTCCAGCTGCTTACCTGGGCCATTTTAACCTCCTTCTCGTATTCTCATTTGAGCTTTAGGTATTCCTTCACAACATTCTTTCGGCGAACAAGTGCGGCACACCTGATACGGCGTCGTCTGCTGCTAACTTCCCTCTTCATTTTCGCCAGTTTGTCGGTCCACCACGGAAACCCTATCCTCTGGTTTTGGGGTTTTTTGGGGATTGCTGCTGTACAGGCCCTGGTTATATTATTTGTGAATCTCAGGACCATTTCTTCCAGTTCATTTCTAGTTGTAATTTTCTCAGTTTCTGTTACGCCTAATTTGGTTTCAATCTTAATTTTGCTTAGTTCTCTACGAAACTGGTCCCAGTTTGCCTTCTTTGTATTATATATCCTGGTTGTTCTGTGGATATTGGTACCTCTGGATTTCCGCAAATCAACTCCAAAGGTGATTCCATTGTGGTCCGAGCTAGTGAGGTTCTCCTCCACTCTCCACTCCTCCACCAGATCAAGCGCACTAGCCGAGCACATAGTTAAATCCACGTGACTGTGGAATCGTTGTCCGCCTCAGATGGTGTCGAAAGTCGGGATGTTGCCCACGTTTAGCAGTTGCAGGCCCAGCTCATCCATCATTGACATCATGTTACA
This sequence comes from Hypercompe scribonia, assembly GCA_949316085.1. Taxonomy (NCBI): domain Eukaryota; kingdom Metazoa; phylum Arthropoda; class Insecta; order Lepidoptera; family Erebidae; genus Hypercompe; species Hypercompe scribonia. The sequence continues at coordinate 10,249,019 of OX438989.1, read as the reverse complement.
GTCATCGACAGTCTATCGTATGTGACACACGTTCGGAGCTAACCTAATTTTTTACGAGTACCTACACAAAGAGAGAAAAAAGAATATGGCCAAGTGTGATAACTGTAATAAAAACATAAATAAAACTTCTCCGGGTCTGGAATGCAGCAAGTGCGAGAGGGTTGTCCATCTAACACTAAAGTGTGCAGGGCTAACCAACAAACAAATAGCCGCACTAAAGGCTACCCCAAGCTTGGAGTGGACATGCCAAGAGTGCCAGCAGGAAACGCCGAGACGTGGTACATCTATCATTGCACCAGACGACGATGATGAAGAGGACAACACACCTGTCCAAATTAATACAAGGAAATTGACAAGTAATATAAGTAAAGAGGTCGAAAAGGCAATTAAAAGCGAAATGGCGCTACTGAACGACACCCTACAGTTCCATAGTGCGAAATTGGACGAAGCTGTAGAATGTATCGAAGCTTTTAAGAAGACTATAAAGAGCCTAGAACGCAAAAATACGGAACTGATTAACAAAAACAATAATTTAGAAACTCGTGTGGGTGCATTGGAACAACGCCTGCATGAATTAGAGCAAGAAAAGTTGTCAAACTTTATAGAAATCGCCAATGTTTCCTACCAAAACAATGAAGACGTCAAGCTAGTGGTAGAAAAACTTGCATCAAATCTAAAACAGCCCAAAGAAGAGATCAAAAGTGCTCGACGATTAAATGCAAGAAAAGATAAGATCGCTAACATACTAGTGGAACTTAAAGATGAAAGTTGTCAGGAACGGTGGGTGTCGGCGGCTAAAGACATCAAGACTACGGTATCAGATATTATCTCAATGGAACCAACCAATAAAAAACCTATCTACGTGAGTGAAGCCATGACAAAATTCAATAAACAAATATTCTGGAACGCAAAACAAGAGTTAAAAATCACTAATAACTTCAAGTATGTATGGTTTAAGAAGGGGTTTGTCAGAGCACGAAGGGATGATGGTGAAAAAACCCATGTCCTCCGTGCTTTGACTTGCTTTTGCGTGACTGAAATACAAATTCTAACTACCTACAAAACCTAATTGCCTATCTGATTAATTGTTGTTTTTGTTTCCTGCAACTAACACTCGGCACAAAATTAATCTTGGCAAAAATGGCTAACATTTTCACAGATGTAAATGAAATATTTAAATGTTTAGATGTTAATGATTTCCTAAATTTTCTCCCTAACAAACTAATTAATTTGTTTTGTCTCCATGTTAATATTAGATCAATAGTAAAAAACTTCTATGCCCTCGAACAATTAATATTTACATCAAAAAAGCATTTCGACGTTGTCATTGTAACTGAGGCCAATATAACTGAAAATACTAGCAATTTATACAATTTGGAGGGTTACCGAATGTTTACTGCTTTACGAAAGTGCCGAAAAGGTGGTGGTATAATTTTATATGTAAATAAGAAACACAAATGTACTATCATGAATGTAAAGACCTCCTACTTCGAAAGTATATTGTTCACCGTCACTACGGAATCAAACTATACAGCGAGTTTGTGTGCGGTATACCGACCGCCAAGTTCCAGCAAAACTTTATTTGTTGCGGAACTGCAGGCTACACTAAATAAATTCACTAATACAACCGATTTGTATCTGATAGGCGACACTAACATAGATTTAAAACTTAACAACTCGGTAAAACATAAATACAATAATATCCTGAGCGGCATGGGCCTTGTGTGCGGGATCACAGAACACACTCGAATTGAAATATATAATAAAAGCATAACAAAATCTTGTATTGACCATATTTATGCACGATCCCGCTCACATGACCTGTTTACGGCAGCGCTCGCGACTACACTGGCCGATCATCGCGCGGTGGTACTTGCGTGCGTTACTGAGCGAATACAGAGTGTTCCTAAAACTAAAATTGGTATAAACCGTAAACAGTGTACTTCTTCAAAAAGTAGATTGGGATAAAGCTAATAATTTTAAGTGCCCAATAACTTTATATAATTATGTGTATACCCAATTTAAAGAGTGTTATGAACAGTCAGAGTATAGAATCAAAATAAAATCAGACTCATGTCGTACTCAGAATAACTGGATCAATAAAGAGATCATTAAGGCTTGTAAGTATAGAGATTATCTTTTCACGAAATGGATAAAGGACCCAAATAACTTGATTCTTAAACGGAAGTATAATCAATCAAGAAATTACACAAACATATTAATTAGAAATACTAAATATAAAACTATAAAGTCAGAAATATTTTTAACTAAAAGCAATCCTAGACAACTTTGGCAAATCCTAAATCGATTAACGGGTAAATTATATAAAAAAAATCCATTGATGATGTTATTTGTAGTGCTTTAACCCTTTAGCTGGTGGTGGCAATATGTGTGCCACCAACTTTCAAAATTATTTTTTACAACTGGTTAGTAAGATTCGGACCAAACTAATTTAAAACTATAAACAGATAATATCTTAAGCGAAAAAATAAAAAACTTGACAAGTATGGTTGACAGCTGTCATATTATCAGTCGTCGATTTTTCGAATTTGGTGAATTTTAGACAAGAGGATAAATCCATAAACATTTTAGATCGTGACGTAATTGTGGTAAGTTTTCTTATTTATTTTTGTTACACAGTTATTACCTTATGTATTACAGCGAATATTTCAGAAATTCAGATTATAGACTTTTAATTATTTGACTTTGATTATGGTGGCACAGGAGTTGCCACCATCGATTCGTAGTACCCGCTTTTCACCAACGGTTATTTGCAGATTATTTTTACTTAAGATTTTTTTATTGTATTCCTGCTTTGCATTGTTTTAGATCATGAGTAAAAAATTAAAAAGGCTGAGAGACTGTGAAATAGAAAAGGAACTGGAAGAAATCTTTGGTTTTCCTGATGGAACTGTTTCCGAAGACGATGGGGAGGTATCGGACGGTGAATACAACGGTAATGCCGACTTGGAAAGATTGTTGACAGGCGAAGATGTAATGCTTGGTTCAGCTGTATCTGCCAGGTCACCATCTAGGGCCGTGCATGATCCTCCTATGCCTGCAGAAAACCAAGAATTCTCAGATCTTTCAGACTTTTCTTCGTCATCAGACGAAGACTCGGATATTGATGAAATCGACTGGAAGAAACAAAATTGGGAACAAAATGTCGACATAGCGGATTTTGATTCGGTATCATTATGCTCAAGTAGAAGTTTGCCCAACAGAACAAGACCAATAACATACTTTGAACTATTTTTTGATAAAACAGTCATGAATAATATAGTTGAAAAAACTAATCGTTATGCAACTGAAAAAAACGCGCGAAATTGGCAAGATATGACAGTACCGGAATTAAAAGCATTTCTCGGAATGATCATACAGATGGCTATACACAAACTGCCTACTATCGAGGACTACTGGTCGAGTGATCCACTTTTACACGTAGTGGAAATTGCTGAAACAATGACTTTACAACGGTTTCAAAAGATCCTAAAATTTTTACATATCAACGACAATTTGGGAATGCCACGTAGAACCGATGCAAATTTTGACAAATTGTATAAAGTACGGCCACTTGTCGATCGTTTGAACATTCTTTGCCAAGAAAATGCAGTAACAACAAAGTCACAGGCCATAGATGAATGTATGATAAAATTTAAGGGTCGTTCTACACTAAAGCAATATATGCCCATGAAACCTGTAAAACGAGGGTTCAAAGTATGGTGCAGAGCAGATAGTACTACAGGATACTTATACCAATACGACATATACACTGGAAAGACTGATACTGCAGAGACTGCATTAGGAGAAAAAGTTGTCAAGTTCCTTTGCGAACCTCTAATAACGAATGGTTATTCAGGGCATATAGCATTCGATAATTTTTTTCCAGTATTGACCTCTTGCAAAACTTATACGAAAATGGTATCTACAGTACTGCTACAATAAGGAATGAACGCGTCGGTTTACCTCTTTTGGTAAAGAAACCTAAGAACACAGGTGATAAAGATGAAGATAAAAGACTTTCAGAAGTAGCAAAAAGGGAAAGCACTAAGGTAAAAAAGCTGAAGAAAGGAAAATGGAAGTGGCGAGTAAAAGGAAATGTTGGATTTGCGGTTTGGAAAGACACAAAACAAGTTTCTGTAGTGAGCACAGCGTTCCACCCAAAAGAAAAAAAGACTTGCACCAGGACTCAAAAAGACGGATCCAAAAAGCTTAATAGTTGTCCTGTACTAATACCAGAATATACCAAACGTATGGGGGGTGTAGATCGTTTTGATCAGCAAAGAGGACAGTACAATGTAGGCAGAAGGAGTCGCAAGTGGTGGAAGAGAATTTTTTACTTTTTACTAGATGTCGCTATTACTAATGCACATATATTACATAAAACTAACTCGCGAGTTCATAATGTTATGACTCAGAAGGAATTCCGAATAAGTCTTTCAAGGGAATTAGTAGATAATACTACTTTTAGAAAGCGATCATTCAAATCGATGCCGAATTATGTGTCCAAGAAGAAAAAGGTAGAGGAAAGTGTAGAAAGACAGAAGAAAATATTTGGGGTGCCAGAAGAAGTCAGGTTCGAAAGAGTCAATGAACATTGGCCTGAAGAAACAGATGGGTACAAAAGGTGTCGTTACTGCAGCACGAAAGTTCATAATAAACGATCCAAAATAATATGTGATAGATGCCAAGTAGCGCTTTGTGTTACTCCTTGTTTCAAGCTGTTCCATCAAAAGTGATATGACCTGCACCAGTAGTGGCATGCTAGTTGCCACCACATTTTTTTTATAAACTATTCGCCTAATTTTTTTTTTCTATTTTTAAGTAATAAATATAATAATATTAATTCCATAAATGGCGATTTTATTTCATAATTAGTGAAAAACACTTCTACCAGTTAAAGGGTTAAAAAACAGTGATAATAATTATAAAGATATTGCAAATAATTTTGCCCAAACATTTAGCAGAAGTGTAAAAGAAATTATACCTAAATGCTCACGATCATTACTAAATAAATCGGAGTATAAAACCTCGGCTAATGTTACCATGCGTCTAAAGCCAGCGGACCCTAAGTCTGTAAAAAAAATCATTAATTCCTTGAATGATAACAAGTCTCCAGGCATAGATGGCATCAGAGCTATTGATATAAAAAAACTTTCTACAAAAATCAGTTTAGTGATTTCGAATTTAATTAACCTAAGTATACAAACTAATATCTACCCTCTTACATTAAAAACTGGTATCGTTAGACCAATACATAAAAAGGGTACCAAGTCAACATACGATAATTATAGACTTATTACGATTCTACCTACCATTGACAAAATTATTGAAAAGTACATTAGTAATTAATTATACGAATTTTATAATAAGAACAAGGTACTTAACGAACATCAGTATGGTTTTCAACCAAAAAAGAATACTACACAACTTTTATCGGCATTCACGGACAGCATACATAAACACCTAGATAAAAAACAACACGTATTAGTGCTATTTATCGATTACAGCGAAGCTTTTGATACGCTTCGTCACGACACCTTAGTGGAATGTCTCCATGACAGCGGAGTAAGAGGTAACCTGCTGGGGTGGTGTAAGGACTACCTAAACGGTAGAAATTATGTGGTACTGGTTGGTGGTGTGAGGAGTGAATCAATTAGCGTAACAGAGGGTACGGCGCAGGATTCGGTTCTTGGGCCACTACATTATCTTACATACGTCAATAGCCTTGTTAACGTAATCAAAAACAGCGAGACTTATCAATTTGCTGACGATACGTGTCTTTTAGCAACTGGACGGAATGTCGAACAAGCCCAAGCTTTGCTTCAAGATGACTTTGATCTATTAAATAAATGGTCACACGATGCAGGTCTAGTGCTAAATGCGGATAAGACTAAACTAATGTACATTAGCTCTAGTCGAAACAGAAGTGCTATAGTACCTACATTAAAAGCACATTCTCATAAGTGCATGCACAGCCACCATTCTAAAATCTTGTTGTGTAGCTGCAGCGCGATAGAAGTTGATAAACAAAAATACTTAGGCCTAACTATAGACAATCGCCTAAACTGGAGGGAACATATAAATGAAGTTAGTGATAAATTAAGAGGGATACTAGCAAAATTTTCTATTATCAGACATAAAGTACCATATCAAATACTCTTGCTTCTTTATAAGTCTCTGGTTGAATCAACTATATGGGCTATCCAGCTACGGTAGGACATGTAAGACTCACCTTGACCAAATATACACACTACAACTACGTTTTTTAAAAACCATTGTGCCAAATAATATTAAAATCAATTACGAACATAACTACCATAAACTATTTGAATTCTGCAAAATCATACCTGTACATGAAAAAACCAAGTTAATATTACTGATAGAAGAATTTTTTAACAAAAATCTCAAGAGAACTAAAATACTTGATAACAGCGAAATTAAGACACGTAGTATTACAAACTCAAAGTTATTACTCCCTAAATATAACAATCTACATGGTAAAAGGACACTACAATATACAATTCCAAATCTTATCAATCAGCTACCAATATCTTTGAGAGACACTATAACTCACAAGAATATAAAAAATAAATTACAACAATATTTCTTATTATATAAAGAAAATAAATAATTTAAAAACGATACACAATAAAAAATAAACTATAAAACAGTTAATACAAACTTGTTAAAACGGAGCAACAGCCTGTATCACACTATTTTTGTTTTCATTCATGCCTGAATTGTAATATTTTAGAATAAGTGATTCGTGTGGACAGCGGGCGTTGTCTGCACCCATACAATCGACATAAATGTGTTGGCAACTACCCACATTGTACTTTTAGATAATGTTACCGTAGTGGGATATGGTTTGTAATTTGTTTATTATGACTCGATGACCTTGATGCACGGTAAATCTCGAATGAGATTATGATTGTATCAATGCTGTAAGAACTATTGTAACTCTTTTATATAAATAAATAAATAAATAAAAAAAAAAAAAAAAATTTGAGAAATAAAAAAAAAAAAAAAAAAAAAATGTCTTCACATCCATTGACGTACTTCCCCACCACGTGTTCCAGGCGTTTGCGTCCCCGCCCATAATTAGCTTCCCTAGTCCTGGTTTCGAAGCTATCTTTTTTAGTTAGCGAATGTAGAGATCTAAGAGTAAGCTGGGCTCAAAGTAAAAAGAGACCAATGTGAGTTGCCATGCAACAGTTTTAAGACCTACCACTGTGATGTTATTGGTGGTAAGTTCAGGGTACTGCACCACATCAATGCTGTCATCTAAAACAACTATTGCTGCTTTAATAGTACCCTCGCCTGGCGTGTTGTTTTGGAACACTCTTGTGCCACGGTAGCTCCTCATACTGCGTGTCGTGCCAACGTAAGGTTCCTGAATTAGGACCGCTGCAGTTTTTCGATTTGTAGCCTCAATCATTAGCTCTTCTGTCGCCAGCTTTTTCCTCATTACATTCGCCTGGAGCACGTGGTAGGCCGCTTTTTGCCTCGCATCCAACTTAGCAATAAGCTACTGTAGACCGGGCTAGGGTTTCCCAGCGCCTTCGGACAGGACATTCCTCGTTAAAGGCATTATGCTCGGTACGATCTATTTTGGCTTTTGTACAGTTTTTACACGTCGGCGTAGCACTTACTGCCCAAATCTCGCATTTTGCTTTCAGATGTGGGCCCCCACAATGACAACAGGTGTCCACTTCTTCTGTGCATAGCTTCCTGGTGTGACTGGAGACTGGTCCATGACCCTTACCCGTTGTAAGTCTACATGAAGCGCACCCAGTTCTATCGATCTTCTCCATATGATAGGGGAGACTTCGAGTACCAAGTGGCTTGTGTGAGGATTTCTTGCTTTTTTCCTATATTTTATCTTAACCCGATCGTTCTCCTTTGCAAGGCCGGCAAAAACTTCCGTGTTTTGTTTTCTCAGGGCTTTGATCACCTCCTCGTCTGAGTTAATATTTAGGACGTCTCTTAGGATTATCAGTGGATCCTTATTCTTTACGTCTTCTACAGTGAGGTGGTTTTTCTCAAGTCTCTGCCTCGCTCTGTCCCTATCTGCCAACGATGAGCACCCGATGATAATTTTTCTATCCTTCGCTCAGGAGATGTTGCCTCCCAAGGTTGCAAGAAGCCGTAGAAGGAGGTCTCGAACTCCCGCCTCGGCCCCGTCAGGCTCCGTTTTTTGCAAGGCAGGAGCCTACAGAAGAGTCAGGGCGGACGGCGAAGCATTAGCGGAAGAGTAAGTCGCAAATCTCTTGCTTAAAATCAAGAAGCCGATGGTAGGGAGTTCTGTTCCCCAAACATCATCGGCCATGCAGAAGAGAGCGAAAGCAGCGGTGGCTATCATACTCAAGGTGGCCACCAAATCAAGTAGCCGTAAGGGTTCTTTCGTGAAGGCTCTTAAGGACCCCTCTTCTGTTGTTGCGGGGATTGTGGAGACCCTTATTGGGGATGTAGCACGTCTCCAGGCGGCCAACGACCATCTAATAGGTCAGGAGGCTGAGCTTAGCGCTCAGTTTGCCCAGTTCCGGGCGGATCACCCGGAGCAAAAGTCCCCATCTCCATCATAGCGAGCCCCTGCAAATCTCGGTGTCATCGATGATGCCCACCAGCAGCCTCTACCCCGCAGTCGTTCTCGGAGGCAGTGGCCATTACGAAGAAGCAAGCTGCAAGTGCCCAAAACCGCGGCGGTGGTGCTCACCGTGTCACTGGAGGCAGCTATCGGCGGAGTGTCTTACGTAGCCATCGCCAATGACATGCCCTATCGTGTTGCTGGATGAGGCGGGTAAATTGTTTGAGAGAATACTCTCTGCCCGCATCGTCCGTTACCTCTGCGAGGTGGGCCCCGATCTGTCGGACGCCCAATTTGGTTTTCGGGCGGGGCGTTCGACGGTACGACGACGGCGTTCACCATCATGATTTTTTATCGAGGTTTTCCTCCTCATTGCTCCGAAGAACGAAGAACCAACAGAGGATCCGACAGACGCCCGCTCTGTTGGACTAAGTATCTGCCGAATTACCGAAGAAAATGTCTTCCTCTTCGTGCTAGAATATTAGCCACGTGGAGATTTTCTAGCCAAGCACCCCCTTGAAACAAACCCTTTTTTTTTGAGGTGTGGAAACCCCTTCGGGCCGTCACCCCACCGGGTTTTACGGCGGGGTGGTGTGCCAGAATCGGATCGACTAAAACCACACGGTGTGCCACTCTGCGTCCAACACAGGAGGGATTCGGGAACCGCTGCTATTACGACATCCAATACCAACCCGTCTGGCCAGCGTGGTATAGTAGGCCAAAACCTCCTTGCTAAGGAGAGGCGCTAGGAGGGATCTGGATGTCGTAATAACAGCTGTTCCCGTTCCTTCCTATGTCAGGTGCAGAGTGGCACACCGTGTGGTTTTAGTCGGTCCGATCCCGACACGCCACCCCGCCGTAAACTCCGGTGAGGTGACGGCCCGAGGAGCCAAATTGCGCCAAGCCCTCATGGACCGGGGTGGATGGTGCCGACCCTGATGTTTTCCACGTTGCACCCTGTCTTCTCTTTTATTGCAACGCGGATATCCTCGGTCGTTATGGAGTCGTCCAGGCCCGAGATGCGCAACTCTGCACACTTGGTAGACCTGGCGATCTTCACACTGTCCGTGGCCGCAAACATGCCTCGCAACTTCTCGGCAAAGGTATCTGCTATTTTTGCGCCTTCGGCTCCAGGTAACTCGAAGACTCGAGCTCCTGTTTGAGCAAGGCGCAGCCTGACTCCTACCGTCCCGATGTCATTGGCGAGACTAGTCCGGGCCCTCTGGAGACTTGAAACAAACCCATATAACAACCCGTCTGGCCAGCGTGGTGTAGAGGGCCAAAACCTCCATGCTAAGGAGAGGCGTATGTCCAGCAGTGGACTGTAAAAGACTGTTGATAAGATATTATACTTTCTACATGTAATAATACTGTTGCGAATCAAGTAAAATTAATTTATGTCATGAATATTTCGCCATTTCTACGTTCATCTGCTCTTATAAGTAAACTGCCTTAACTGGTGCACAAAAAAGTTTATTCTATTCTGTTTCTATCGACTATTTTTACTTAGATATGTCTATTTCAACTTTTTAAGACTTCGTTGTCTACTAACATGATGACGTATGCACGTTTCTCTGTTTTTTTGGTGAACTGCAAACTGTTTGAAGGTCGCCTACAAACAAACAAAAGCAAAAAAAAACATATAAAATGAAATATTTCTTTATATTAATAAATCTGACTAGTAAATATTTTTTTCATAATTTATCCGCATAACGCTTTAAAGTTGTATATTGAAGTATTTTTCTATAGCACAAAAACGGAGAACGAGTTTTCCTCATAAGTAATAAAGCTGTTTCGAGAATGGTCATAACAGTTTTGTTGACGGCTGAGTGTTGCGTGTGACAGTTTATAAAAAAGTGCCTGGATTGTTAGCTTAAAAGCTGACCTTTACAATTCGTAGATGAAGTGCTTGCCGAGGTACTGACCTCTAAAAAAGTTATACAATGAATTCAATATTAATCGTCTTGTCGGTTGGTAAGTTTCAGTTGTCCTCAATTTACAAGTTTAATTTGTATGAATATTTGACAATTAGTCATAACCTTAACAAACATTTTTAAAGATATAATAAAATAGTTTTGTATTATTTTTATTTTTTACAACTTTATGCACTTACTAATATACATCGGTGGACTTAATGGGTTAAATATTCTCTATTTAGTTAGCCTTTGGGTGGAGTACTGTAGGTTTACTGAGGTTACAGTTAGAATCAATATTATTTATTTATAAATAAATAAATAAAGTGTGTAATGGCTTTTGCAGGTTTCTTCTCTTCTTTAAAATAATTAAATATAAGAAGATCTAATTATTTTTTTGATTACAGCTTTGCTCTCAACATATGTCGTCTCATTCGATCTTGAACTTTTACGCGACGTCTTCGGTAAAATACCATTATCTGAGAATAATTTGAAGGAACTCATGGATTCCTTTAGCTTGACTTTAACTAAGGTAAACATAATCGAAATCAATATGTAATCTATATATATTCTGTATGTATCTGTCTGTCTGTCTGTCTGTCTGCCTGTCTGTCTTTTATAGAATCGTAAACTATACATTTGATCATGTGATTATCTGTTGCAAAGTTGTTGTTCATGAGGCTACGAAGGTTACCGAGTTGGTATGAATATAAACAAATTAATTGTAGTAGGTGGCGTTGCAACGCGCGCAGGGTTACGCCTATTTAATAATAAAAATATAGGCTTGAGTCTAGCAGTGGGCTGATAGAGGCTGTTGATGATAATGAATAACATAATATCCGTATGGTGAAGGATTAAGAAGCAGAGTGTAACCATGCCTATTTATTCTGTGGGTGTTGTAAGTGGAGCAGAGCAAATAACACAGAACAACTCTTGAAGATAATATTGACAATTTTAACGCTCACCTAACATTTTGTGTGTAAGTTAAAAATTATAAAGCATATAAGAGTTCTCCACGATGATTCTAGTGATATTATATGAACTCAAAGGCTTGATTTAAAATACCACTGGTAATCTTTACCTGTTGGATTATTTCATCGCATAATAGGATAACAGTTAAGTAAATTTTATGGGAGAAATATCATATACCAACTTAAAGGTATTATGTTTTCAATGTAGCCCAGCTCCGGTCATGTATATCGGTATATAAAGGTCAATGATATACCTGTGTATATACATTTATTAATAAGGTATTTGTATATGTTTTACGTTAAGACAGAGTATGTTACGATTATTTTTTTAAATTCTCTAAATTTTAATGTTATATTATATGTGTGTAATTAAATATTTCTTCTTATTCAGCATATAGCCTCTTCGTCGGGACACAATTTCCTTATTTCACCAATCGCATTGGAATTGACGTTGTGCTCATTAGCAAGAGCGGCTGCGAACAGCACTCGCTCCCAACTGACGGCCGTTTTGGGCCTAGGCTTAAATGTTAGTACATGGAATAGATTCACCGACGTCACTGGTGCTCTAATGGTAAGAAAAAGACAATCATACTAGAAATAGAAAGACATCAATTAGACTACACTAGACTAGAAACTTTGCTATGGATACAGAAACAAATAGACGTGTTAATCTTATGCATGAAATGTGTTGTTTTTCGGGATTTTGGTTTACTCTTGTTGTTATTTTTGTTTATGTTTGTATAAAATACGTTTCTTCCAGAAAGATTTTGCCCGAAACCCGCAAAGGTTCGTTGGTCAGATCTTTATCCCCGATCAAGGACAACAACCATTTGTAGAAGCAGAAGACGTGTATAATACTGAACTGAGAACTATCAACAGTCGTGATCCATTTGAAGCGGTTAAAGAAATTAATTCGAAAATCTCTACAATCACGCAAGGAAAGATCTCCAATTCGTTTAATGAATGTAATTATATTAGAACTTTACATATCACCTACGGCAAATAACAATTTAAAAACCTTTTTCTATACTGTTCATTATAAAAATGAAATTAAGTAGGTACTTTTTTAGTTATATGTAAAAAAATATGTATTTTCTTTAAAAGTTGTTTTTAATGATACAGATAGATAAATAGCTTTTAGTTAAGTGTTAACGATATATTTTAGTGGAAGCATGTTGTGGTCTAACACAAATAATTTAAAATTGATTACATTCATAAAACTAAGTTCAAAAAATGAGGCAATAGATTGAATTTCTATTAACGACAAGTTCTTTTCTACGAAATACTTTCTATATAGCACGGAATTCATGTACAATTTACACACATGTTATATCCGGATTTTCAGCAATAACCCCACAAAGATATATATTAAAACTACTTAAATAAGTATCCGTGTGGTGATGGATTAAGACTAAAGAGTGTCACCACCTATATTCATCTTAAGAGTGTTGTACGAACAGGCTAAGAGAGTAAACTATGTGTAGTGTGCTCCAGAGCAATATAACTGTTAAGAGAAGGAAAATTTGAAATAAACCATGTATCAATCAGTCTACTTAGGTTGATATTCTGGGCCAAAACCTGCTTTTTAAGGGAAGCCCTAAGTCCAGTAGTGGACTATTACAGGCTATTGATGAATATGATGACGATGATAATCATGTATTTCCTATTTGTGTGAGGTAAATAATGACGTACATTAACTCCAGTATTGCTTTAAATGCAGACGACATCTCCGGAATGCATATGTTGGTCCTCAACAGCTACTACTTCAAGAGCCCCTGGAAACTTCCGTTCCTCTCAGATAGTACTGGCAACTACACATATGACTTCTTCATCACACCAAAACGGTCTAAACCTGTATTGTTCATGCAAATTATCGAAAATTTCAACTATGCGGAATCGAATGTATTTGACGCTAAGATTTTAGAAGTGCCTTATGAGGTAAGTATTCTGTACCTACTATTACTTCTATCTAATTGTAAAAAGACGTTCGAAACCCGCTGGGGGCCCCATATTTATCGGCGTCCAATAAGTATTTCTGGTAGTTACGTAAGTGCTGTTTCGCTGTGGTACCCAGTTTAAGGTGTTGACGCTTATCATGTTTTGGTTTCTTAAAACATCTTTACATATTGACTCTGAATACGACCTGAACAAGCGCAGGCTCGTACAGTTGACAAAACGGCTCGCTTCGAAGGGGACCGTGTAATAAAATAGTATGGCTTCTCTTCAGAGTACAGTGCCTGAGATCGGCCACTCGTCGGTGTAGTTTTTAGTAGAAACACCACGTAGTCCGGGCTCCTGTGTGTCCAAGGAGCCAGAGATCTAAAAGATTTTTTGAACAGCAAAAGTTAAATATAGTATCAAGATTATTCATCATTTTCATCACGTTGACAACCTTGACATGAATTCCAACGCTCATTTACATTTGTCTCTTACGTTTACAGACTGAACATGCAATATATTTTATAGTACCCAATTCTCTAACGGGTCTTCCCCGAGTGGTGAACAACCTTCACCGATTAGAAAATGAACTGAAAAAATTGAAGTCGCATTTTGTCGATATCAAACTACCTATCTTCCGGTTAGACTACACCTCACGACTTACGGGAATCTTGAAAGAAGTAAGTCGTTTATGTACCTAATCCCTAATTTAATTCCATAATTTAAAAATGGGAATCGGAATCCAAGTAGATAACAGGCTGGACACATGCCAGTTCGTTCAGTCCGTTAAGTGGATGGTTTTTTGTCTATCAGGTTTGAGATACTTTTAGTTTTTCATATTCTGATATTTATCTGGTTGCTCATAAATACAATTTTGAAATAATAATATGTCAAGAACCCTTAGGTATTATCTAAACAGTTATGATGTAAAATGTTTGTATGGTATCTATTTAGATTTATCATTTTAAATCCCAAACATTACTAGGCCACACAGTATTGTGTGCACTTAATGTGACTTTTAGAAAACTACAATAATTATAAGCTACTCATTTTAAAATTATATGTCGACCAGTAAAAAATTGTTGATAGTGTCAGTTTTAATTTTTCTTTCTTTCAATAAAAGACCCAATAACAGTTTTCTATGTTTGCTATTAGTTGGGCGTGCAAGAAGCGTTTAGGGATACTGCGTCGTTTCCTGGCATCGGCAAAAATCGGCGTTTGCATAAGGGACTCAAGATATCCAGTATAATGCAACGATTACATTTCGAGATCAACGAATATGGAAGTGACGTCAATTCTCATGCAGGTAGCAATTGCAGGTTATATATTAAAAATAAAATTTCAGACATCTGACACACAACGCCATCTAGTTCCAAACTAAGCAGAGCCTACGCTATAGGTCTAGTACCTACAAGTGATATAAATACATATACACTTTTTTTGTTACTTCGAAACAAATATTGGCAGATCATACAAACATTTGGTCCAACCCGGAAATCGAATCCGAGACTTCAAGTACAGCAGTCACATACGCTACCGCTGCGCCACCGAGGCAGTCAAATACTATTAAATAAATAATATATTTTTTATACATATGTTTGTGTAAGTTTAGGGTATAATTTCAGTCAATCCTTAGGAAAAAGAACAAAATATTATCCTTACCTGTTTTTCTCTTTACTGAGTATTAAATTAAGTCGCTTTCCGTTTTTGTACGTTTAGATGTTAAAAACTGCTCAACGGATTTTAATGCAGCTTTCACCAACAGAGAAAGTGATTCAAGATTTTATATAAAATATATTATGTACATATTGAAGCTGAGAAAAGCCGAGAATTTCTAAGGTTGCCATTCGAAGCATGGCGGTTCGCTAGTGTCATATATGTAAAATACATTTAAAATGTACCTACATACCTCACACACTATCAAAAAACCAAATTATCAAAGTTTTGTTATGAGATTGACAACTGACCTTGAATGTCCTTTTTTACTTGCAATCGTTAGCGGATAATATAGTCCCAGCCGATTTCGACCACGTCGACCAGTCTCGACAGAGACCAACCAACTACGTAGGAGATATTTTTATCAAAAAACCAAATTATCAAAGTTTTGTTATGAGATTGACAACTGACCTTGTATGTCCTTTTTTTACTGGCAATCGTTAGCGGATAATATAGTCCCAGCCGATTTCGACCACGTCGACCAGTCTCGACAGAGACCAACCAACTACGTAGGAGATATTTTTATCAAAAAACCAAATTATCAAAGTTTTGTTATGAGATTGACAACTGACCTTGTATGTCCTTTTTTTACTGGCAATCGTTAGCGGATAATATAGTCCCAGCCGATTTCGACCACGTCGACCAGTCTCGACAGAGACCAACCAACTACGTAGGAGATATTTTTATCAAAAAACCAAATTATCAAAGTTTTGTTATGAGATTGACAACTGACCTTGTATGTCCTTTTTTTACTGGCAATCGTTAGCGGATAATATAGTCCCAGCCGATTTCGACCACGTCGACCAGTCTCGACAGAGACCAACCAACTACGTAGGAGATATTTTTATCAAAAAACCAAATTATCAAAGTTTTGTTATGAGATTGACAACTGACCTTGTATGTCCTTTTTTTACTGGCAATCGTTAGCGGATAATATAGTCCCAGCCGATTTCGACCACGTCGACCAGTCTCGACAGAGACCAACCAACTACGTAGGAGATACTTTAGACACTGGTAAATTCTCTGCTCCCTCACTCTCACAATCCGGTTGAGATGGTATCCGACACGACCGGGGAGAGATCAGGCGCAGGACCGACAGCTTTACGTGGAATCCGAAGCACGGGGATTAAAAACTCAACTGTCAAATTCCAGACGCTTATTCAGTATTGTGGTAACCGGAAACACTAAATAACACTTTTTGACCAAACCGGGCATAGAACCCGAGACCTATAGATCGGCAGACCAACGAGGCAGTTATCGTTTGCTATCTTTTCTTTTTTTTTTATACCACGACGGTGGCAAACAAGCATACGGCCCGCTTGATGGTAAGCGGCTACCGCAGCCTATGGACGCCTGGGGCACCAGGGGCCTGCCGACCGTTCAGAAACCTATTTACTCCCTTCTTGAAGAACCCCATACTGTAGTTCCCAGGGAAAGCCTCGGCAGGGAGCTCAGCTCTGCTTATATGTATATATTATACTACTTATAAATATGTATAAGACTAGTTGACGTGGCGAACTTCGTACCGTAAGACTATTTTTTTTTGTTAATTTTTCTGACGGGCTGATTTGTGAATCTTAACCATCCAGGGCACCACCCAAACAAATACAAAAAATTCATTCAAATCGGTCCAACCGTTTAGGAGGTTTCAGTGACATATATACGTGCAGTAGAATAATATATGTATCTGAAAATTCTGTGCTTTTTTGGAAAAACTAATCATTTTTTTCAGTACGCCCGGTGTTCCGTTTGAATGGAAAAGTAGAAGTATTTGGCAACAGACCATTTCTGTTTCTCCTTCACGACAAATTGATACCGCAACCACATCTCATAGGAGGAATCTTTGATCCTACTGTCGCGGAAAGTTCTTTTGAAATTGTGTAATATTTGTAATTAATTTTAGTCTAATAATTAGATGTAATTTTTAAACCAAGTGTTGAAGTAGTCAACATCCCTTAATGTAGCAAATGTAATACATAATTTTTACTTCTGTTTTTTATTTACTTACCTATTTTATTTGCAGCAGTTGGTCGACTTCTAATATTAAAATATGGATTTATTTCTCAACCTAAATTAAAAAAGATGATATTTTAAAACAAAGTATTTCTTCACAATGCCACTGCAGCTGGTATTGCGTATAAAGCTACGTATTAGTGTGCCTCAGTATTTTTTTTTAAAAGTAATAAGTCTACCACAGTCGTTGTCTATGAAAATACTGAACTGGACCTGGGTCGGATTCTGACTGAATAGTTAAAACTTTTGATCTATTGAAAGAATATTTCACATGTACTCCATAATTTTTTGTGTACTCAGCATATTCAATTTATTCGTACATACTTATGTTATACATTGTGTAAGTAAAGCATGTTACTTGTAAAATAATAATAACAAAATGGTTAACAGGTAAACGGTAGAGGTCGTTCGCTCCTTAGTCGCCGCCTAAGGTCGTTGCGGCCACACTTTGAGACGATGTAACTGCTAAAAACGATCCAAGACAGGTGACACTCTGGTGCGTCTAAGGGGGGGCGTTTAACCGCCTCTTACTGTGTAGAATAGTGAGAGGTGTGATAGCGTCTTGCCCCGGGGGTGACTTCAGTCAATCTGGGATGTACTTCAATCGTACGTACGTAATGAGGTACGGTAGGGAAGACTCCAGAAGTCGCTGATGCGCTATGGAGCTCCTCCCAACTGCCGAGGTAGGCCGCTGCAGGGTTTAATGGGTAGACCGGTTCTCGGGGAGCCCCACAAACTACTTTCGTCCACCTACGGAGGGTATGGTGCGAAAAGCATTCACAAAGAAAAAGCTCAAATTCTGCTCAAAAAGAAAAAACTCTATTACTTATCCAAAAAGGTCTGTGAAGTTAAAAAAATCATTATCATCAGTCATACACATGGTGCACTGCTGGACTTAGACTTAACGTTAGAAAGGAGGTCTTAATCTAATAGCTGACGCTCGCCAAACAGGTAGGTGTAACGTTTATTTCAAATTTTCCTTCTTATGCTGAATAATAATGTCACAACAAAATAATAAAAGGAACAATTAACCATCCAATTATAAGTATTGCAGTAACTTTTAGTAATTTACTTCAATAATTGGTATTAAGTACAAAAAATTATGATTCAAATCGATAATTCCACATCCTTACACATTTTCCTTGTATTGTTATATATAAACGTGAAGCCGCAGTCAAACATGACCGGTTTACAGAGTTGCTCGCTTCGTAAAATGTCGTTATTTTATGTTGTTATCTAATGAAGTAAGGTGCAACGTTCATTTGATGTTTTAAATATTTATTAATTTTATATCGGATTTAACGTCGTGCACCGTAGATTAACGATTGCCTTCAGAGAAATTCTGAGAAAACAGACTGGTTCAGCAGCGTTGAGTATTATAACAGTAATTTTTTAACATGGTAATGAAGTAGTTGTATTTTGTACAACGCCCCTAAGATCGAAGCTCACGTTCATGTGAAGAATTGATAATGATAAATTAAAAAATTCATGTTCGCAGACGCTACTTATGCTGACGCAGTGTTAATAATTGTGCCTTCAAAGCTTGTAATTAAATATTAATACATTTGAAATGTATTTTAAAATAATAGTGGTTTTTGTGGGTAAGTTGTTTTATTTGTTCTAAATTTAAATAAATGAGATAATGTACATTAAAACAAATAAATAAATAACATAATCTATCGATTAGTTTGTATCTGATCAATACTACGGCGCAGAGCACGACACAGATGTTGTTATAAAACTTAGTTATATGAAGAATAAATGTAGGTACAGTATACATCTGTCAATAAATAAAAAAAACTTTTGATAAGATTATATTTTTTTTTGTAGAGCATGTAAATTTGTTATTATAACATCGTAGAAGACTGACACTTCAACCAGTCATACTTTGTATATAGAGGTTGACCAGAGTTTTGTTACAACCTTTTAAAAAATCTGTGTTAAATAATCTTTCGTTAACGGGTGGACATATCTACCTCTCTGCTTTTTATTTATAGTATAAATAAAACTGGTATAAGATTTTGTTAGTAGTGAGGGACACAGTTTCTAAGAGTGTCAAATTTTTTAGGAATGTTTTATGGTTCAGCTTGTATCTCATCACATACGTATGACGTGGACAATATAACTGACTTAATAGAAGCTCTTTATGGAACACCTGTTTACGACGAACAGCATAAAGCAATGGAGAAACTGGACTTGATGTTAATCAAGGTAATAATAATCTGCACGAAGCTTTACTAACATTTTTTTTTTTTTTTTAACGTGTGGAAACCCCCTCAGGCCGTCACCCCACCGGGGTTTACGGCGGGGTGGTGTGTCGGAATTGGACCGACTAAAACCACACGGTGTGCCACTCTGCGCCTGACATGGGAGGGATCCGGGGACAGCTGCTATTACGACATCCAGATCCCTCCTAGCGCCTGCCCGCTACCACGGGCACCATCTGCGGATGAACTGTCTATTTTACGCGACGTACGGCACACGCGGACGTCGCCCCCTCGCGGCTGGCCATTGTAGCGGATGGAGGGGAAAACCCGTCCCGTCCACCCGCGGCCACACTCAAGGCGGCATGAGGCGCTGGTACGCGCGCCTCCGTCGCCCGGTTCGCCGGCGGCGAATTGGGTCCGAGTGGAGATCGTCCTGCCGGGCCTTCTCCGCCGCCTCCTTCCGCGAAATTACGTCTTCGCAGAAGGTTGCGACCGCGGTAAACAACTGTCGCTACCGACCATGGAGCGTATGACGGCCGGTAGCGAGAGATCTCCTCCAATAACTGCAGAGAGGAACCCACGCTGCGCCGCCCAGGCGGAACAAATCGCTAGCGTGTGCTGAGCCGAGTCCTCACCGCAGTCGCAGTGGTGACAGGCGGGACTCAATTCTCTCCTGGTGACCGAGTGCAGATACTTCCCGAAGCAACCGTGCCCGGAAAGAATCCGCGTCAGCCAGAAGGAAAGGGTCCCATGCTGTCGCCCCGCCCACTCGGCGATGACCGGCTGGAGAGCCTCCACGGTGGCAAAGCCAGCACGTGGAGCCTCCAGCCTTGACGACCAACGAGCCATCGTGGCTCGACGAGCGGCCTCTCGCCACTCGCGTATCTCTTCGGGTGGGGACCGTATGCCGCTACCTGCCCGGAAGTCAGCCGTTCGCCGATAAACTTCGGCGAGCACTTCCGCCTCCAAATCCCACCAGGGAGTTCCGGGCAAGGCGCACGCCGCCTCCGTCGATATGGTGCGGTAACCGCGTATAGCTCTAACCGCCAATATCCTCTGAGGGCGCCAGAGGCGAGCCCTATTCTGGGCGGTCAGAGCCGCCGCCCACACTGGTGCACCATACAGTGCCATTGACCGGACAACCCCCGTGTATAGCCGTCTCGTCGAAACGCTGGCTCCACTCAAATTGGGCAAAAGTCGCCCAAGGGCAGAAGCAGCGCCTACCAGCTTTGGAGAAAGCTGTCGGAAGTGCTCGTCGAAGAGCCACCTGCCGTCGAGGATCAGGCCCAGATACTTCATCTGGGCCTGAACCGGTACGAGGACCGAATTGACTACTATGGAGTCGCCAGAGGGTGGACCACGACGGGGCCCATGGAACAAAAGGGCCTCCGTCTTGTCTAGGGCCACCCGTAAACCCAACGCCTCAATACGCCCCACCACCAGAGAGACACCCGTGGTGGCCAGGCGCGCCGCCTCTTGAAAGTTCATCCCCCGGGCTGTAACCAAAGTGTCATCTGCGTAGCAAATTACGCCCAGCCCGGGGGGAAGACGACCTCGAAGGGCCCAGTCGTATCCCATATTCCACAGGAGTGGTCCGAGGATAGACCCCTGTGGAACACCGCACGACATGGGCCGCCGCCTCAGAATACCATCTCGGTCCTCGTACATGACGGGACGCTCTTCAAGGTAGTCTGCCACAAGCCGCCTCAGGTACTCTGGCACCCCGTGGTAGTGTAGTGCTTCCCTGATGCAGCTAAATGGCAAACTATTAAATGCGTTGGCGATGTCCAACGACACCGCCAACAACACGCCGCCACAGCTCACCGCCTCTTCGGTAACGGCCCTCAGGCGCAACAAAGCATCGACCGTCGAACGCCCCGCTCGAAAACCGAATTGGGCGTCCGACAGATCGGGGCCCACCTCGCAGAGGTGCCGGACGATGCGAGCAGAGAGTATCCTCTCAAAAAGTTTACCCGCCTCGTCCAGCAACACGATGGGCCTATAGGCCGCCGCCGAATCGGCAGGCCGTCCCGGCTTCCTTAACAATACCAGCTTCCCACTTTTCCAGCACTCAGGGAAGCGTCCGGATGCCAAGCTAGAGTCCAGGACTTCCCTGAGGCGGTCCGACATGTGCTCGAGGGCTCGGGCCAGTGCTCGGGCAGGTATCCCGTCTGGCCCAGGGGCGGTGTTCTTAGAGCGGATACGTAGAACAACCGCCCCTACTTCCGATTCCCTAACGGGTGGCACATTGCCTTCGTTCTCCTCGTCGTCTCCGACCAAGAAGGCCATCGATGGAGGTGTGTGCTCCGCCCGCTGAGGGAAAAGGCCCTCGACCACTTCCTGCAGGAAGCTGGGCTGGAGGGTCTCTGTAAGGGGGGGGCCCGACGTGCGGAGCTTTTGTCGCGCCGCACGATAAGGGCGACCCCAGGGGTCACGATCGAGACCCTCCAGCATCTCCTTACGCTTAATTTCTTTGGCGCGGCCGATGGCCAGCTTCAGAGTTTTCCGCGTCTCTCGGTACTCCTCATGAAGCTGGTCCCCCTCGCCTTCTACGCGGTGTCGCCGCCGACTACGGGTATAGGACCTCCGGGCACGAGTACAGGCCGCGTGGAGGTCCGCCAACTCCTGGGACCACCAGTAAACCTCCTTCCGTGGAGGCCGACAGCCTCGGATGCGGGGCATGGCCGCATCACAGATCTGCGTAATCGCATCGAGGAAGCGACCAGCCCCCATGTCGACCTCCTGGGTCTGCGGAGACAGCCAGGAGTGAATAATGGCTGCCTCTTCTAGTAGGTCCCAATTCAGTTTGGCTATAGCCCACCGGGGCAAGCGAGAAGAACGCCGCGCCGCGTGACCCCTTCTGGGGTCCTGGGTCCGGGAGAGCTCAAATCGGATGTAAAGGTAATCCGAGAGCGTCTCAACCTCTTCCAGAACACGCCAGTTCCTTACCCGCGCGGCGAGAGCAGGGGTAGCAAATGAAAGGTCCACTATCGACCCCCCCTGCTGTCGCACGCACGTGTTGGTGGAGCCTCTGTTTAATAAGCAGAGGCCCACTGAGGCCGCCCAGTTCTCTACGGCCTCTCCCTTTGCGTCCGTCCTGGGGGAACCCCAAGCAATGGACTTTGCGTTGAAGTCCCCCAGCACAAGGACGTGCCCAGACGTTAGTCGCCGCATCGAGGTCTCCAAGCTGTTGAGGAAAACCTCAAAGTCGCTCAAACTCCGGTTGGGGGAGAAGTATATACCGTATATGGTGATCCCCCCCCACTCAGCAGCAACATATCCAGTACCCTTGTTTCTTAGCGACAAGGGTGGGGAATGAGCCACCGTGGAGCCGACGACTGCTACAGAGCCGTCCCGGTCACCCAACCAGTTTGGACGGGGAGGAACATAATAGGGCTCTGCGGCTACGGCAACACCAATCGACCACTGTGCCATGGTTTGCAGAAAGAGGTCCTGCGCCGCAGCACAGTCGTTCAGGTTCGTCTGGATAAGGAGGCTGGAGACTCGATCCATCACTGGATCGTTTCTACAGCCCCCTCCATAGGCGACGACCTTGACGCACTAACTACATCAGAGGCAGCCTGGGTCGACTGGTTAGCCTCCGACGCTTGCCGAAAACTGCGGAAAGACTTGCAGCTCCCCTGTCCCATCTGATGATTGGCAGGCCTATTGCCCGCCGCACACTTTGGGCAGTGAGGGACGGCAGAGCACTCTACTGCCTTGTGTCCCGGTCGACCGCAACGGAAACACAATCCGCTGCAGTCGAAACAACTATCGCACTTGATGCGAGTGTGTCCCGTGGCCAGGCATTTGAAGCACCTCATCGGTCTCGCGGCCAGAACTGTGACTCTGGCGTTCACGAAACCGACGAGGATTCTGCCGGCATCGCCTAAAATCTTAGCTGACGCTACAGGACAACTTATCCACGTCGCACCAAGGCCTCCTGGACTGGGACGGATGGTGCCAACCCTGATGTTGTCCGCGTTGCACCCGGTTTTCTCCTGAATCGCAACACGGACATCCTCAACCGTCACGGAATCGTCTAGGCCTGAGATTCGCAATTCTGCACATTTGGTAGGCCTGGCGATCTTTACACCATCCGTAACAGAAAATATATTCCGCAGCTTTTCGGCAAAAGTATCCGCCGTCTTTGTGCCATCAGCCCCAGGGCACTCCAGTACTCTAGCTCCCGTTTGGGCGAGGCGCATCTTGACACCTACATTCCCAAATTGATTGGCGAGACTATCCCGGGCCTTCTTGAATACGGCCGCATAGGATAGCCCGCCGTTTGCCGCCTCCGGTGATACAGTGATCACTACAGCCGCAGTCTTTAGCGTCTGTAGTTTACGCGGCTTCTTCTGGGTGGCCACTGCCACCGATAGCGACTGCGGGGTAGAGGCTACGTTTTGGGTAGCCTTCTTACCCAATTTTCGGGACTTCTTGGCCGACCCGACTACCTGCCACCCATCCTTTGACGGAGCAGAAATAGAAGGACCAGATATAGGTGCCGGAGTGGGAAGCGGAGGGAATTCAGCCCTCGCCTTTGCCATAATCCTTCGGCCAGCTTTTGGAGCCGCCGTCTTTGCCACAGTCGTATTTGAGGCCACTTTTGCTGCTCTAGTTGTCTTTGCAGCAGCCACAGGGGTGGACGTAACTGTTGCCGCCGCATACGACACACGACCACCTGCACTGGGAACCGAAGCCGGCGGCGACGTCTTCGATCGGCTGATCTTCGCCCTATCCGCTGCAAGTGGCGGCCGAGTTACGGGGGCTGGAGGTAGCCTCGCCTCGAGGCCCGCGAGACGTCCTTCCAACAGACGCCCCACTGCGTCAAGTACTTGGCGCAGATGGGCATCAAAAACGTCCCCAGAACCGTGACTGGGGGCAGACCGTTCTGAAACCTGGCCTTGTCGTTCAGGGTTTTCCGTCTGCGCCCGAAACTGAGCAAATTGGGTGCTCAGCTCAGCCACCTGCCTCGTCAGGCGGTCATTAGCCGCCTCCAGGTGAGCTACGTCCCCGATGAGGGTAGTAACCACTCCTGCAATGGCGGAGGAGGAGTCCTTAAGGGCCCTGACAAATGGACCCTTAAGGTTTGTAGATTTCGTGGCCACCTTGTTAATGATGGCCACAGCTACATTCGCCCTCTCCTGCAGGGACACCGGTGCCTGGGCTGCCAAATCCTCCACTGCCGGTGCCCGAATTTTTTGCAGGAGATCCGCAATTTTCTCCTCCACTATAGATTCGCCTTCCACTCTGACGCGCCTGTAGGCTGCCGCCTTAGAGAACACGTAGCCTGAGGGAACCGAAACTGGAGTGCGTGACCTCCCTCTGCGGCTACTAGCCACTTTGGGAGGCAACCACTCCCGAGAAGTTTCTTCTTCTTCGTCTGTGGAGCGTCCGCGTTTTCGGTTATCGCGAACCTCAACCTCCATTACATCTAGCGCCTCATTTACTACACTAGAGTCACCCCTATCTGACGGCATAGCGGATTTTGAACGTAGCCGATCTAATCTTCTTCGGCTCCCTGAAGCAAGATTAGCTTCTGAGAGCGATATAGGCGTCACACGTTCCTTCTCATTAGTCGAGAAGTCCTCCGTCTTCCTAGGCTTTCCCTTCCGATTCTTCTCCTCCTTTTCGTCGTCTTTTTTATTATAATTTTTTGTTAACATATCCATAATTATTCCCACGCGTGGGGGAGAAATAAAAGTCGACCCGGGCAGAGATCCCTCAATACCCGGGCAAGCGTAAATTTGTGCCCAACCGAGGGGTCCGCAGGTGCCTCGGCTGGGAGTGCGCTTGCGACTGAACTACCCATTAGCCATGCATCCCCAGGTCACGCACCAGAACACGGGATTCGGGGTAATTTTTTATAGAGGTGTTCTTCCTCGCAGTCCGGGCGGCTAAGCCAAGACCCTCGCCCCCGATCGGAGTTGTGAGACATAACCACGACACTCCTCTCGAGATTACAATATGACAACGGTGGCAGGAAGATTAAATCTACCAATGCCTGCTCGGCGGCAGTGTGAGTACACACCGAGCTCGTTCTCCTTTCTCCACCATTGACAGTGGAGAAACTCCGACCCATGAAAGGGTCCCATCTTCATAATTTTTTAACGAGGTTTTCCTCCTCATTGCTCCGAAGAGCGAAGAGCCAACAGAGGAATCGACAGACACGCCCGCTCTGTTGGACCAAACCTCAACCGAATGGCCGAAAAAATTGGCCTCCTCTTCGTGCTAGAAAATTAGCCGTCGGCGGTGATGAACAGCGCCATCGCCAACGTTACCAGGGTGCACCACGTGGAGGTTTTCTAGCTAAGCACCCCAAGCTTTACTAACATAATCCAACCTATAATGCATATGTTTTGTTAGGGATCCGGATACACACTGCAGTTGGTATTTTTCTACACAGGGAGATCCTTTTTAGATAGAGAAAGAAGAAAAGTAGACGGAAGAATAGTCTTAGTCAACCTAGGGTTTAAGTACCGCGAAGTAATTCTAGCGCTGTCACACGGTTCTATACACGAGAGTGGTAATTTTTGGTAGGTGAAACACACTGCAGGTTTTTTTCTTTTTAATATGTGGAAACCCCTACGGGCCATCACACTACCGGGTTGGTGAGTCAGAATCAGACCGACTAAAACCACACAGTAATCGGCAAATAATTTTACTACTAATGAGATTCAAATTTTACTGTTATATTTATTGTTTTAGACAGCTGTAGACAATCAAAGGCCCATATACAGTTGATTACATTATTTTACAAATTATTAATATCCATATGTACCTTCGCCAACAACAGCGTGAATATCATAATTGCAATCTTAATGAATGAAGTAAGCCTATCTTTACAAATACTTACATCTCCTGGTACGCGCTGGTGGAGGCAATAGTTCACCTGCCACTCTACCGCTGTTCTCTTGCAGGACATTCACTGCAGTGAGCAGTGAACACGTTCCAGCAGAAACACTTCCACGAGTATTTCATGTTCCACGGTTTTGGGCCCCATTTAACTATCAGTGGATATCAAATTCTCTTGTACCTTCGACAAAGTCTTAAATCTTAAATTTAAGAACATTTCGTTCACAAAGGGCTTCAAAACAGAATCTATGATTGATTTTATATTCCTCAGATGTAACTTTAATAATAATTACAGTACTTTTCTTTAGCATATAGCTAGTGGATCCAGACATAATTTCCTTTTATCACCCCTGGCTTTGAAATTGGCGGTGTGTCTACTAACAAAGATGGCAGCAGGCAACACTCGGTCCGAACTACTGTCGGTATTGGGCTTCGACTTAGATGAAAGTAATATGCATAAATACACTATGATTACAAGTACATTAAATGTGAGTTTATAACATAAATATTGACTATTAATTAAATTAAAAAAAGTGGAAAAGTGAACTGTTTTTAAATAAAATCGATCCGTCTAGAAAAATAATTTCTCTTAAATAAATTAGTTTGAGCACCAAGTTTGGCCATGGTACGGTCAGTAGACTGCGATAGGTTGATGATGAGGATGGTGGTCATAAAAATTTGACACAAGGATATACTGACTCTATTTACTTTGTATAATACACATAATACTGTTTTTTGTACAATTTTAAATGCATTTACTCCACCTGAGTCTATATCACTTTAAAGTAGACTTCCTTTAGTCTAAGCGTAAGAAAAAATTACATCTCTTTTTCACGTATATATAGTTCATAAATAATAGGTAAAATATTTGAGTAGTATTGTAGGGATTGCAATATTACGACTATTTATTTTTTTTAGTTCATTCGGTTGTTACTAATTTGGTTAATAACACGGTGAATGCCTTGATTTCGGGATACTGTACGTTAATGACTCAGAAATATTACCTATAAATAAAGTTTACATCTATTTATTTATTTATCTCTTTTTATCATCTATTTTTTTATAGTACTAACATTTGGGTATAGAACAGTTTTGATTTTATTTCAGAGAAATTATCCTGCGTACGTCGGATTTGGTAGCCAAATCTTTGTCTCTGACGAGGTAGAACTAAAGCAAACGGCGATAAACACAGCAGATAGTGTATTTAGTACTCTATTAAAGACAATCAATATTCGTGATTCTTTTGAAGCGACCACCAAAATTAACTCATGGCTTTTGAATATTACTCAAGGATTTTTTTTCGATTCTTTTAATGAAAGTAAGCATTAAATTATTTCAATTATTTTTGATGTTTTATGGTACGTTATAAAACGTAAACAAACTTGTTCTTATGGACATTGTAAAAGTAAAATAAATAGATTATTTAACTTATTTGTGACAATTCAGAAACTATTACATATCATTTTATGAATAGATTCATTTTTTATGCAGATGACGTTAGGGGCATGTCAATGTTGGTCCTCAACACTCTTTACTTCAAGAGCAACTTTAGACATAATTTTATGCGTAACGATACCAAGATTGAACAGTTCTACATATCTCCGAGTGTTACGAAGGACGTTACCTTCATGCACGTTGCTGATTATTACCGTTATGCAGACTCAAAGGCATTTGATGCAAAGATTGTAGGAATGTCTTATGTGAGTTTTTTGCACCTTTTTTCTTCATTTTAAGAGCCTGCCAAAGTGACTCTACTCTGCCTGATGGAAAGCATGAATAGGATCGAACAGTTGTAGTCGCTATATTCATGATAAATGCAGTTAACGCAGTATGGCATGACATGACAGTCATCGCGGCAGTGACTGTATCCTCTTTCTTAAATATTATAATCTTTTGCCTTAAAGTATAGATTGAAATGTACATTTATGTAGAAATAAAAAACAATAACAGCTCATTGAAAATAAGCATAATATTTTTTTTTATGAAGAGCACGAAGCACTGTTATCAAGATCCAGACATGAATCTTTTAAATATTTATGTTACCATATTTAGCACTTTTTCAGTGATTTTCAAAGGTCATATTGATACCTGTTTTTCTTATTTGCAGACTCACGTTTATGTAATATATTTCATAGTACCTAACACTCTGATGGGTCTTCCTTATGTGTTGAACAACTTACACATATTGAGCACCGAGTTGAACAAGGCGTCCAAGACAAATGTAGATGTCATATTGCCTAAGTTTAAGTTAGACTACACATCACGACTAACTGGTATCTTGAAAAAGGTAAATTATTTTGATGTTATTTTGTTTTTAACTCCTTAGACAGGGTATCCAGTCGGTAATATAAGCATAAGTTATAAATATTGGTGAGTATATCTGGTTGTTTTGTAGCACAACCTGAAACCTATAGAGGAGTATAAGAGTTGTGAAATAATATAGCGAGCAATTGTCGGGTTTAGTATGCAAGAGCAAACGACACTTGATGGCGACTAATTTTGCCCATGGACACTTGCAACTCAAGAGTCACAAAAGTTTTGCCACTCCCTGAATCTTTCCCAAATTAGGGGAAAGAAGGAATGCGTTACTAGGTAACCTCAGTCCCTTCCTGGAAAACATGGGCATTCTTTAGTCAAGGCGGCCTTTACGTGCCGAAAAATGCATCCATGCAACTCTTTTCTCTATTTTTCGTTGTGCAAAATTATTCAATAATAATAACAAAATGAAAGATATTGACAACTGATTTCATATGAAGCTTCAAAGGATCCACTGAGTTCAATATTTCTTGATTAATTGTAGATGTTACTCAAACATCGTTTTAATTTTCAGTTAGGAGTGAAGCAAGCATTTCAAAATGAAGCAATGTTTCCAAATTTAGGCACCAACAAACTGCCATATAAAAGGCTCAAAATATCCAAAATAATGCAACGCTTTGATTTCGATATCAACGAATATGGCAGTGGTGTTGATAGGCCTTCAGGTATAAAAAAATAATTGTTCTCTACTAGTTATAATCTGTTACGAGTCCGTGTAATGACGGGTAAAGAATACAAAGTTTCACCACCGTTAAACATCGTTGATATCGTTAGAGTCGACTAAGTCGTTAGAGCCGACTAAGAAAGCGAACTACAGCGCAACAGCGCTACAAAGAGATGGAAAACTTGATACAAATCCGGTAACAACCCGTCTGGCCAGTGTGGTATACTTAATCAAAAGCTCCTTTCTAAGGAGAAGCCTAGGACCAGTAGTGGACTATTAAACGCTGTTGATATACCCTACTACACTTCACTGCATCACATAGTGATTACGTTGATAAGGATCAAAAGTGAAGTGACAAAATAGGTCAAATCATCTTAGAGATGTGTTGTCCAAAGTATCAAACTTAGAGCTCAGTCGTTGTGGAGATATTTGAGTATTTGAAGCGTATATAAGCGATCATAATACTTACATACATATAGTACGGGAGGCGACGATACTAAATCGGGATTTACTCGAGCGTCATAGAGACCTATATGGTTGTGAAGCTTAGATGATGAAAAGATAAATGATATATAAAACATTCCATTTCATCAGTGGAGGGAGCGGCTATAGATTTACAAAAATGTAAAAAAAACAGTTCCATGGACATACTCGAGCGTGTCAGATAATGATATTATATATGTCCTACGTATTTTTAAAAATGTACATATGTTAATCTGACTGTTTCAGTGATGGGGGTGGTCGTACGTAGGGGTCAGAAATGAGAAAAAGAAAACTTTATCGACCGCGTCAGATTTTCGAAAGGGATATTAAGTGAACCTAAAAAACGCTTTTATGTAATAATCTGACGATTTGGATGTGACGCAAAGTCATGACCGTTATTACAATGTGCCAAAAAAATTGGTCATTTTGGTATACTCAAGCGCGTCAGATTAAGAAATATATGGTTGATCTTCGCACATCTTGATGCACTAAACGTGCTGTCTCATAATCGGACAATTATCTAGAGGGATTTCGCTAATCTGATAATTAAAAAAATGTTTTTTGTATTTTTTTAAACTATTGAACTTAATTAATTGAAAAGCTTAGGAAATAGCATTCAAATGAGAAAGTACATGATTTTTTAAAGTAGAATATTTGTATTTATAGGAAAATAAATATAAAAAATTCAATTGTGTGAGAGGAATAGAAGCGCGAAGAGGGGAACATAGGCATCACGTAGTTGCACGCATTAAGCTTTATTGATGAATTTTTGTTGCTTCGGCTTGCGGAAATTGTCAGATTATATATTTTTCGTAATCCTTGAATTATTCCGATCAATTAAAAAAAATTTAGCCACGCTCGAGAATCGTCCAAGTGACGTTTTTTTACAACTTTGTAGCCCTCCCCCTTCATTACGTCCCACTCAAATTGTCAGATTAGTGAAATTTACACGTTTTAGCACGTAACTACGTAACTAACTCGTCTTATCTTAATCTGACGCGCTCGACAATGTTTGATAATCAATTTTTTTGTACTAATCTGATCCTTTATCCTTAACGGGCGATCATATATAGAAGTTTCATATTTGGTGTAAGTACTTAATAGAGTACAAGGTATCCCCCTGTATATTAATCTGCCGCGCTCGAGTAAATCCCGGAATCCCTTCTACGGCTACCCTACTAATAGAAGTATTTGATGCAATGTTCAGGCATACGTGTTTCAATGGTATATTTAGTAGAAGTAATGATTATTTATTAACGAATAGGATTTGAAGAAAGTGCTGTAAACTTTGTCGTATACTCTTCATGACAATGACAGAAGATTACATTCAAAGCACTGATTCATTTTTTAACTGACTTCAAAAAAGGAGGAGGTTCTATGTTCCAATGTATGTATTTTTTGTATGTTCACCGATTACTGCGCAAGTTGTGGACTGATTTTGATTTTTTTTATGTTATCTTTATGTGTGTACATTTTTTCTAAATTTGATACAGATGCAGTGCATTTAAGAGGACCCATACAGATCACAGCGAAAGTAGTGGGGAATAGACCATTTTTATTCGTCCTTGAAGATGGCGTCACAAAGCAAGTATTACTCATAGGAAGAATTTCAGACCCCTCTGTCTCACAAGGGTACTTCGAAGTTGTGTAACAGAAAAGCTCACTAAATAAAAAACATTGCCCATATCATAGCATTTCTGCACCAAAAACTGTCTTCGAATAAAAACGTCATAAAAAAATTAAGTTATTATTATTATATTAGAATCTTATCTAATATACCTTTGAATTTCCTGTTTACTTATTTAAAGACCAGACCATTTACCTGATCCTGGCTGAATGATACTTTTACCCATGATGACATAAGTAGTGCCAGAAAAATATGAAATAATCAGAAACGAAACTTTTCAAACATTCATAAATAAACTGCTTATAAATACAAAAGAAACAAACAATACCAACTACTGACACAATACTCTGCGGGAGCGGGAAGGCGGTGGCGGCGGCACCGGCGCATTCTAACACATAGATTTACATGGAACTGGCCTCGAAGGCAGTGGCACGTGGAGCACGCGGCGAGTGGTAGACGAACGGTGCCTCTCAGTCTACCGGTATCAGCTATAGTCCAGTCATTTGGTCAGAAAAAGCGAGTTACCTGGAAAGTTTTCCGGAGTTTTGAAAATTAGTTATTTTATGGATTGGAAATTGGTTAAATCGTAGGAATTTTTTACTAGTTGTTAATGTATTTTAATATTTTTCTCGTAAAATACGTCGCAAAGGACATATTATCTAAAAAACGTTGTTAGGCGCCATTTTTATCAATATGGAGGCGCGAGTGGCGGAAATACGAGATGGCAAAGTTGAAATTAGAAAAAAGCATACTGAAATCCATAAAATAACCAGTTTTCAAAACTTTCGGCATACTTACCAGGTTATATTTCTTTTCTGCATCGCCCACTCGGTTGATTGCCAGAATATATTTTAGGCATTACGTCCACCAACGCATGTATTTGTGCATTAAATTGTAAATACATAAAAAAACTGTCAAATGGCTGGGTTGGAGTCCTGAGACTCGAGAAATCGATACCAGAAAGCACAACTCCGCCAGGTCCACGTGGAGGACCACAGACGTGACTTTATGGTGACCATCGGAATGAGGATCTTCTCATTCGGTAACACGATTGTGGCGATTACAATAATATCTACCGATCCCATTCCAGAGACTCTGAGACAACTCGCATCTTGGACCATCTCAGTCAGGCAGCAGATAAGGGCCAGGAGCAGTTTCCGACCGCTGAGCTGGTGTTTCTGGGAGATTTTAACGCTCACCATGAGTTCTGGTTGGTATCTTCCAGAACTGACCATGCGGATCGAACCGCCCATGCATTCGCTCTCACGCAGGACCTCAGCCAACTGGTACTCCAGCCCATCAGGATACCAGACATAGCAGGTTAAGCGCCCTCTTTGCCAGACCTACTACTGACGAGTCACCCAGCGCAGTACACAGTATCGGATCTCTCCCCTCTGGGATCCTCCGATCACTACCTGGTGTCCAACACGGTGCCCCTTGTTGCCCCGCCACGACCTGTGGCGGCGAGGCGATGGTTATGGCACTACTCGTCAGCAGACTGCGATGGAATGCGAGATTATTTTGCATCCATCCCCTGGGCTCAACGCTGCTTCAAAGACAGGAAACTTTCGCAAAGTGCATCTGCCGTTGCTGGCGGATCACTGTCGTTATGGAATATTATATTCCCTAAAGTGAGGTCGCCAGCACGAAGGCCCACCCCTGGTTCAGTCATGAGTGTGCTCACGTTGTTACTCACAAGCAAGCGGCCTACCGCGCATGGGCCAGGACCCGCACTCAAGACCATCCAGATGTAGATTGCTTAAAAGCAGCGTATAACAAAGCCACCAGGGAATGCAAGAGGGCTTACATTAGAGCGGATGCTCAGCGCATTGCACGGACTGGCTAAGAAGCTCATGACACACTCTACGGCTTGGCGGCAATTGGCCAAAGCCTTGCAGTCCAATGACTGCCAATCCTCGCTACCACCGTTGAAGTATCCCGACGGATCGCTTGCCCATCAGTCGCAAGAGAAAGCGAATCTGCTTGCTGACCTTTTTGAGGCCAACTCCCGAATCGAGGACCATGGTCTACACCCGTCCACCATTCCGACCTGCGACGTTACAATGCGCGATATTCGTATTTGGCAAAGTGACGTCCGCGCGGAGCTACGGTCACTCGATGCCAGTGGATTAGACGGTATTGCGGCGGTGGTACTTAAGAACTGCGCTCCAGAGTTGTTTCCAGCATTGACACGCCGAAAAGTCAAAAAGTCTCCATTCCTTCCCCTCCGCACTTTTCAGAACACTCAACTGCCACTGCAGGACAATCTCAGTATCCTGGGTATAAATATTGGTCGGGACCTCAATCCGCGAGAATATATTGAAAACGTTACTAAGGCGGCCTCGCGGAAGCTGAGTATACTGAACAGAGTGAGACGGTTCTTTGCGCCTGAGCATCTGTGTCTTCTTTATGAGACCCAGGTACGCTCCTGCGTAGAGTACTGTTCTCATCTTTACGATGGATCCGCGCAGTATTTGCTGGACGCTTTGGATCGGTTACAGCGGCGAGCAGTCCGGATTATCAATAACCTGAAAGTCACTGAATCCCTTGAGTCTCTGCAGTTGCTAAGAGATGTCGCCTCTATGGCAGTCCTCTATCGTCTTTATCATGGAGAGTATTCTCATGAGCTCTTCCAACTAATCCCATCCTCTCCGTTCTTCTATAGGACAACTCGTGCTGGCCTTGGAAGTCACCGTTTCAGAATGGTAGACATACGCTCCCGAACGAAACGTTTCAGCTCTTCCTTCCTTTACAGATCGGTTAAAGCCTAGAATGCAATACCAGCGCACGTGTTTCCGTCCCACTACGATCCCGGGTCTTTTAAGCGGGGCGTGAAAAAGCATCTCATTAGGCCGCCATAGCGTGGGTGGCCATATTACACTGTCGTCATTCGCAGTGGGTATTGCGCCCACCACTCTTGGATTCTATTCATCAGGCAGAATAGAGTCACTTTGGTAAGTTAAATGTAAAAAAAAGAATGAAATGCGCGAGCGAGAGCGTGTAAATCCACCATCTTTTTCTGCGAGCAAGTTATGTTTGTGAAGGCGATGGTGGAACGGGGTCGGGAGTAAATTAGAATTTTCCTGGTCCACCAGGCCTGGGCAGATGCCAGATACCGCAGGTGACTCAGGTCTTGGAGATCACAAAACGATCTCCGTCTTTCGTATGCGCCAGCTTGAGGGTGACAGGGCTCAGCGTACGCACTTTCTACACAGGAGTGGGTTAACTACAAGCAGTAGGTGGTTCGAAGTAGTTCCAACGGATTTCAGGGATTTCCTTTTTAGGAAAATGTTCTTACATCGTCCTCTATAGGTTTGCCTTTATTCTATAATCATTTATCTCTCTGTGTTCAGAATTTGCTATAGTGGAATAACGAAAAACACAAAGATTCTAGTCTGTTTAGTTTCTAAGCGCTGCCTCTTGTTGTGAGGAAGTATCACTGTTTCGTATTTGTTTTTGGTACGTACGAGCAAAAATTGTGAAAACTGAAATTCAGAATAATATGTGAGTTAAATAGATCGAAACAAGGAAATCAACTTATCTATGCATTTAACCATTTGTGTGTGTATTTAAAGTGAACAAAACATTTTTAAATTGTCAAAATGGTGAGCCATACATAAATTTGTATCACATTTTTTTTACAAGTCAGAATTTTGATCTTTTGAAGTTTGAGCCGAGTCTTATGTTATGTATTTATAGTTTAATATATATTAAACCGGTTAGATAAATTGTTGTTGCTATGACGTCAACGTATGATAAATGTGAGAGAATATACGCAGTTGTATCTTGTTGTTGGATTATTATTGTTGTATAACAAGTTATTTGTTAATACTTTTCGAACGAGACATGGATTGAAAGATGAACGAAGGGTAATACTCTGTTAACACCGTTTTAACTGGTCTATAACTGTTCATTTTGGATTAAATAGTTATTTTGTGCTATGAAACATCAATAAAGATGTATTTTGTAGTCACAGTGTTTGTTATTGGTAAGCATATATTATAATATTTATAATGTAATTATATACATAGAGTTTTTCAGCCTCTGATGTTTTGTTTTGATGACGAATGTTACAGAATTTTGGATATTAGATGTTATTTATACTTTAAATAGAAGCTTGTATATATTTGGATTTGCTAAAGGCTAATAATCTGTATACAGCATTTTGTTTTTGTCACAAAGTACACTACTCAGAACAACAATTTGTGGATCACACAAAGCGTTGTCCCGTGTGCGGTTTGAACTCACAACACTCATCGTAGTAGAGAGCAGCGTGGCGACAGCTTAAACCACATTTTTTTTTTTTAACAAATGGAAACCCCCTCGGACTATCACCCCACCGAGGTTTACGGCGGGGTGGTGTATCGAAATCGGACCGACTAAAACCATACGGTGTATCACTCTGCATCTGACATAGGAGGGATTCGGAAACAGCAGCAGCTACAACATCCAGATCCCCCTAGCGCCTTCCCGCTACCGCGGGCACCATCTGCGGGTAAACTCTCTATTTTAGGCGACGTACGGCACAAGCGGTCGTCACCTCCTCGCGGCTGGCTATTGTGGCGGATGGAGGTGAAAACAGTCAAGGCGGCATGAGGCGCTGGTACGCGCGCCTCCACCACCCTTTATTTATATAGTTGTAATGGAATCCATCTCACCCGATGGAAAGTGTAGATGAAGACGAAGGTGGTACACGCCCATCCAATAGAAACCTGTTTACTATAAAGTAAAAAAGTCTGAAAGTCTCCAGAGTTCAACTTATTAGAAAAAATAGACCCAGGCAGATCGTTCCAAATCTTGGCGACTCCCACCAAAATCGAGCTATCAAACCGTTTAGTTCGACTTTTCGGTATGTCAACAACGTATAGATGAAATTTTTACCTGCGCCTAGTAGTCTGATAAAAGAACGGAGATGGTTCAATTAGTTCGAAAAGAACCTTCAAGCACTCTCCAAAGCAATCCTATAAAAAACCGATAAACTGGCAACTCGACGACAATGCTCAACTGTGTGTAGTCTACTATTTGAGAGCTTTTCGTTGTTAATTAACCTACGGCCTCTTCAGTCAACTAAATCCAAAGCTTTCAGATGAAATTTAGCTGCACCGTCCAAGAGGTGACTGCAGCCCTCCATGCAGGGTCGAACTTGGATCGTTGTATTAGACGGGTTACAGATCTGCGTTTCCGTTAGACATAGTAAGTGCGGTTTCTTAGTCGCGAGATGGTGATGGACACCATTGAGATTTGAGTGCAATCCTCGGATATTAGAGAAATGTTTTAAGGGAGAGGAAGTACTACCGCTGGTTAAACTTACTTTTCTTTTTAGTTCTTTTTATAGTTAGAGGGAATCGGGGAAGGGGAAAGAAGTTTGGAAAAAGTACCACACCAAGAGACAAGCAGCGCGCAAAGAACAATACACCGATGGGGAACTTGTATGGAGAGCGCGGGGACACCCGAACCAAAGAGAGTCGCCATCTGGTCCTCTCCATCGGGTCGCTAACCTGCATGATGCAGCAACTCCGGGACTATGCGTGACCGGCCACCTACAAACCACGGGCGGCTAGCGGAGCACCGTTTCTTCGGATGCCGCCGACCTCCTGGACAAGTGACCATATGCATCGATAACTTGCGAGCCCAAACAGCTGTCTAATATAGCATAAATACCCAGACCAATCCCCCTTTATGGGCTTCCAGAACTCAGTTTTTACCTTTCATAATCCTTTTCAGTATTAGTCTCTTCGGGTGTGTCATTGACAGCAAGTGCTGATGTTACCACAGAAATATATAAACTTGCAGGTCGTATTATACCTATATCTAGTGAAATGGTGAACGATGACTTTGTACCTCATTTGGGTGATCAAGATAGACTGGATTGGACTTTGATAAAGGTATAGATATTATACTAAAGACGATCGTTTGAATGAGACTTCCTTTTGCCACGAAAATTTTGAATACTATAGGCTATTTACGCTATAAGGATTATTTAGTAGATACACGATACAGATACACGCTCAAATTTTCTATCAAAATTTTAACGCTGTTTTATATTTAACTTTTATTGCAGCGTGTAGCTTCATCCTATGAACAAAATTTTCTATTATCACCTTTAGGGTTGAAGTTAACCCTATCACTTTTAAAAGAAGCATCTTCTGGATCGACTCAGCTTGAGCTCTCACAACTTTTTCAAGAATCTTTGAATTATACGGAGAGTCGGGAACGTTTAAAAAATATTGCAGAACTGTTAAGGGTACGTTAAATTATTTCACCTACATTTTATACTTTAAAACTAAGCTGTTTCTAACTTTCTTGTTTAGTTTTGGTGGAAAAAAAAGATTTTAATAGTAATTGTAATTCAAATATAAATAAATAGACTGCACGGTTGGCCTAGTGGTTTTAGCGGTCACCACGCCGTTCTCTACTGCGCTGAGTATTGTGGGTTCAAACCTCACATGGGACGCCACTTCGTGTGATCCACAAATTGTTGTTCTGAGTCTAGGTGTTCTTTGTGTCCGTTTCTTGTACGTTTGTAAAGTCCCCCGTGACACAGCATTTATACCTAGTGCGGGCGTTGTCTTTTACAAAGAAAAAAAAATACAATTTGAGAGACACTACTTTTTCGATAGCAGCAATTAAGCCTGCAACATCCTACTTCCCTTTTTTTACAGAAAAAGTCTCCAGAAAACATTGCATATCAAAATAGTTGGATCTTCATTCCTTCAGGAAATGAAAAACGGTCAAGATTTGAAGCCATAGGAAAAACTTTTTACAACACTGATATAACAGCTATTGATACACAAAGTCCTACTGTAATAGCAAACCAAATTAACCAGGTGGTTATAAATACTACAATGGGCAATATCTTAAATTCTGTCAATCAAGGTGAGTTTGCCTGATTAAAGAACTTTTCATTTAAGAATCAAGAGGGCCAGCCTGCCTTAATTAGTACCAGCATGTACGACATAGCATTGTTTCCAGGAAATGTTCGTGACTAAGATCATATCCGTCGATGAGACACCTTTTTGTAAGCAAAAAACGTATCATTTCAACTTAAGTTATTTTTAAATTAAGGTGACGTTAATGGCATGAGTATGCTGGTCCTGAACACCCTCTACTTCGAAGGTGACTGGCGAAATCAGTTTCCACCAAACACAACACGAGTCCATTATTTTTACGCCTCTCCGACGACTCCAAAAAGTGTACCTTTCATGAAAGTCATTCAAAAGTTCTATTATGCAGAGTCAACAAGATTAGATGCAAAGATTTTGAGGATACCTTATTTGGTGAGATTATTTAGTAACAAGTTATTTTATGTGTTTAAGTGTATAATAAATATTTGTGTGACACATTTAAAAGTATGTGAAAATTGTAAAAATATCGACAGTAGTCAATGTGTTTTTTAGGCTGTGTCAATAAATACGTTTCCACTACTACAAATGCCACGCTTGCCTCATTGACTTCAGGACTCTCTGTTATAAGCGTGATGAGTAACATAACACCGTAAATGCAGGTTAAATGTATGCAAAAATGTTCATGATCAAATAGTTTAGCACAGAGCAGTGCAGATCTGAAGTTTAAGTGGATAGAAGGTACTAAAGATTAAACTATTTTGCTGAAACAGTTTTTAATACACGAATAAATAAATTAATGCGGGTTGTGTACCACCAATGAAACCGTCATAAAATCTGCCACACCCCAACATTTATTCAACTACTATTTTTTCCTCCTCAGCGTATTCTAAGTCGTACCGTTTAGCTGCAGGATATCAGCAGGGTAGAGGTATTCTGTAAACGTTAAATAAGATTTCAATGTGCATAGCCCGGTAACCTTTGCATTTACAGGTTTTTGAAAAATGTTTTATGGAAGATTTAACTTTATATTACTTAATGATTATTTCATGATTGTAGGGCAACAAATTTGCTATGTACTTTATAGTCCCAAACTCACTGACGGGTTTTTCATACGTGGTGGAGAACATAAGACTACTACCCGCTGAGCTAAAGTTCCTTAAAAAACACGTCGTCGATGTCACTTTGCCGAAGTTCAAGTTTGCTAACACTTTGCATTTGGACAGGACTTTAAAAGAGGTACGTGAAATGTGGTACAAATAAATAAACTTGTTAATATATTATATTACACGTCGACTAGTATAATCTTTAATAATATTGACTTTTTATTAGAAAAGTCTTACAAAGATGGGGATGGTGTGAAAAATGTGATTGATGCCATGTTAAGAATTATGTTAGTATTATTTTTGCAATTGTAAATAAATTTATAAAGGGAAAGCAAATTAAAACATAAGAATTACACTTGTCTAAAGCAGAAGTCATATTTCAGTTCGAAAATGTATTAAAACAGTATAAGGTTATTTTGGAATTAATATTCCAAAATTTGACACAAAACACCATCTAGTTCCAAACTAAGCAGAGCTTGGACTATAGGTATTAGACAAGTAATATAAACACATTTATATTTTTTTTTTGTAAATACATATAAATTATACATAAAAAATGCCCAAACTCCGAAAAAAAATATTTGCAGTTCATGCAAACATAAAATTTATTGGGCGTAGGTACAATATGCATATGTAACAAAGTCAACCGAATACAAACCAAATAAATAAACCTCTGTGAAAGGTTCAGTTCCAATGAACTGAATCTTTCACGACAATTCGTATGTAAATATATGTACTGAAGTAACATAAAAAATCACATATTTTAAAAATAAAGTTACTGTTACTTATCTAGTTACCAAAAGTGGACATAATGTAATATGTTCATGTTTTAGATGGGTCTACGAGTTGCATTCGACGAAGATTTGGCTTCGTACCCTGGTATAGCCAGGGCCCAACTTATTTCAAAACGATTAAAGCTTTCCAAAGTGATGCAACGAACTCTCATTGATGTTAACGAATATGGTGTTGGTGTGACTTCTTCGAAAGGTATTCAGTGTTTATTTTTACTTAGCACACCATAAAAGATTGTAGTTGTAATTCATCAATTAGTAGTTCTCACTATAAAAGTAGCCTCTGTCGTTCCTCAAAAATCAAAGTATAGCCCCAAGTTTCCCTAAAAACAGTTTTTGGGTGATAACTAAATGCAAGCGTAAGAAAAAAGCAAAGAAACTCACATTTGTTTTAGTTAGGCTTTTTAGATACCTAGCTGGATAATAATATAAAATATTTTTACAGGCAATACGGTGGCTAGTGAAGAGAATATAGATATAAAAAACATCAAGGAAGTGATGGGCAACAGACCATTCTTTTTTTTCATTCAAGATGAGGCTTCAAGGCAATTGTTGGCCTTTGGCAGACTTACAGACCCCACACTTTAAGAAGGAGTTACCAACGCTAATAAAAATGTATGAGTTAAAATGAAGTTGTGTGACTGTTTCTCGCTACGTAAATATGACTGTGAAACTCTTTTGATAATGAATTTCTGTGTGACAAGCTTATTTGGGAGAATTGCATTTGGAGAGAGATTGCTAATCATCATTGTGCAAATATGTACATATGTAGTTTAAAACAAACAACTTTTACTGAAATGTTTTACAGTCTTTTAAAATGAAAAGTTGAAATAGACTTTTAATTTAAAAAGTTAACTCTTGAATTCTATTCATGCTCACTATCAGGCAGAGGAGAGTCACTTTGGCAGGATCTTAAAAAAAAGCTATTCTTATAAACGTGTAAAAATGTTGCGGCCATGCCCTCTGCACGGTATGAATAGGACGACCATAATGACCGTGTGAGAGAATGAACAATAAAATAAATTAAGATTTTACAATATTAAAAAGGAAAACAAAGAGACAATACAATGACTCTAGAAGACAAAATAGACTACTTAAGCTGAAGCAGATGAAGTACTCGTATGTGGGCGCGCATGTATTAGTACGCGTGAATGTATATAAGTGGTAGTAATTTATGAAGGGAGTGTCATGAGATTGTTTTGCGAATCTGACATCAAGATTTAGATTAGCGCTTTGTTTAATGATGCCCATAATATTTGAGACTCTCAAACCTCCCAAACGGACAATCCCATTCGGATAAGAGCAGTTAAAAATTTCGTAGGTACAGGTGTGGACTGTTATGGGTAAAGATGATGGCAGAGCAGGTTTGCTCTATGTACAAAGGCGATATATTTTGTTTAGGAGATATTTAGCATCAAGATATTGTCCTGCAGCATTTTGCATTCACCAACCTTATT
Organism: Hypercompe scribonia; assembly: GCA_949316085.1. Taxonomy (NCBI): domain Eukaryota; kingdom Metazoa; phylum Arthropoda; class Insecta; order Lepidoptera; family Erebidae; genus Hypercompe; species Hypercompe scribonia. The sequence continues at coordinate 10,207,527 of OX438989.1, read as the reverse complement.
AACCTCAGTTGAGTCATAGTAAAGACTTCCTTGCAACTGCAGCTGAAGAATCGTGTAGTGTTATTTATGTATTTAAAAGTTTGCCTACAATTGTTATAATACTTAAAAATAATGTAATACATGTATGATAAATAAAGTATATATGTACAGCATCAATTAGTAAACATAATATTTATAGAAAACATTCGGATTTTAGTATTGACACTGGTAAGATCTCAAGTATTAATGATACAATTTTTTGTGAAAATTAATAGAAAAATAATGAAATATACAAAACGAAACTTAAGAATACAAAGACAAACAGACAGTTATGTTAACACATCTGATTTAATTGGCTATACTTTATAAAATCATATATACAATGACACAGTTCAACAACTACTGAATTTACAAAGATCGTTGGTGTGCACCAGTTTTTACTGTCACACCACATTTTATAGTTAATTTATTACTTAATCTATCATTTTTCTGATTCGTTGTTTTCTATCTTACTGATAGATTGACTTAACTGACAGATAATCTTCCACCAATTTTAGAGGAGTTCTTCTTATATCAATCCCATCGAATTTTTGTTGTAAGTGTGGATTTGAAATAGTGTCAAAGGCCTTCCGAAGGTCAAGGAACAGCGCAAGGCACTTCTTTTTGTCATCTTATCCAGTTACAATAGTGTTCAGTATTTTTTGAACAGCATCATTAGTGCATCGACCCGTTCGAAATCCAAATTGAGCAGAGTAGACGAGTTTAATAATTTCCATATTTTTTATGAGTGGATTGGGCGGTAATTACTAACACAGTCTATCTCACCTGCCTTATGAATAGTTTTGATAACCGCTATTTTGAATACTGCAGGAAAAATTCCTACAGAGATGAATAAGTTACAGATATGTATCATGGGAGAAGTAAGGCTTTTTGCATATCTCTTTATAGCTTTATTGGTGATTCGATCAATGACGACGGTGCAATTATCTTTCAGGCTTTTCAGAAGGCCCAAAATTTTTAGTTCATCGAATGAAACGATGACAAGTGAATTTAAAGTGGACGCTGGACGATTATTACGGATTTGTTTCAGTAAAGAGGATTTAAAAGTAGATATCTTTCTGGCTTTAAGTATTGATTTATGTTGCTTAAATCTTTTTCTGGGCTATTATGTGACTGGCGAAAAGACGAACTGTGTGAGTTGCTTTTATCATTAGAGACCTCCTGAAATTTCGATATCGTCTATATGTAAGTTTAATTGTCTCGTAATTAGGATTTTTTTTGTGTGTCACCTTCTGTCACCTGTGGTTTGGTTGTTAATTAACTATTAGTGGCTTTGACTATACTCGTATTATCTTTATAGCTGTAGATAGGTATGACACGAGGAGATCAGTGCAAATGTTTGAGTCCTGACTAACAAGAATGCGCTGGCAGTTCATGTTTTTCATAACTTTATAGAGTTCCACGAAGTTAACCAAGTGATACGTTTTATTACGCTAATTTAATCAAGATTTACATCTATAGCATTAGCAAGCATGAGACTATACCTTAATGGCTATACTCTCATGATCTGGGATTGATGTTTCGAAAATAAAACACATGGAGTCTAGTTTGATTTTTATCATAATGCGGTTTAGATAACTGTCACTATGCGTAGAAGATTTATGATCAGGGAGTAGACTATGAATAGTTAAGATGTTCAGGTAGTCGTGAGATCGCTTTTTAGGACTATTTGGTACTATATCGATGTTTCTATCATCCCAAAAGAAAATATTTTTGAGGGTTTCAAGTTGATTGACTAAAGAATTAATTGAGTCACAAAACTCCTCGTATTAGTTTGACATGGAGGGCGATATAATTCGATGATGCATGTGTTTCTGTCTAATTTTAAGACCAAGCAGTTGGCGTCAGTGATGGCAAGTTAGCACATGCTAACACGTGCTTACCGTTGTTATCTATTGGATAATACGCTTGTTTGTCTAAAAATGTCTTTTAATTACTTTTCACTTTTTTTATTCTTTATGTAAGTGCTAGTAGCTAACTTCCTCTCGTCCTAAAATTGACCTAATTTAAGCAAAAGACTTGGATCTGTGAATATATATAATATATATGTAATGTTTTGAGCAATAAAATTTCAATTTTAAAAATACTTTAGAATATTTATTCAACAATAATCCTTTAACATTTTTGATAACTGCTACTAATACGACGAATATGAATATTAATGAATAACTAACGAATTTGTGCAACTAATGTTTAAAAATGACACAAAACTAACTGAAGAACAAGGAATATTAATATTTATTGAAGATAAGTTTACGTATAATGTTCTTTAGTATATTTTTCAAATCTCTCTATTACTCATAAATGCGCCGGATAGTCGCTCGGTCACTCTTTGTAATTTGTTCAAGTTCTCGCGTCAGTGTGCTTACATATGAACTGGATTGTGGTCGTTTATTAACTTTCATGAAGGCAAAAAGAACCTGTTTGGTAGTCACTTCGTTATATGCAATTGATAAACAGAAACTAAAATGCGACCCTCAAGTATTGCTGGTAAGTTTTATTGCATTATAATTCTTTCTTGTAGCTTGTAGCACATAAAGTGTGATAAATAAGCATGATATTAACGGGGCTTTGACTTCGGTACATGAAATAAAAATCTAAATCTAAGTATAACAGATATAGGTAAGTACACGTAATAAAAACATCGAAATGCCTAAAATAAATGAATGATTGAATTGAAATGTGATAAAGATTTAAAATTTTCTTATGTAATAAATTCTGTTAGCATCTTAATAGGGTAACATTAAATACGTATAGTGTTTAATATCACGCTAACCTAATATTATATTTTTAATAGATCTTTTAATAATACTAAACTAAATCCTCACAGGAAAAACCCAGGTCGGATGCCGAATAATAATGTACATAAATTTACTGATCAAGGCTTTGTAATACCTGTTCGTGAACATATTTTAAAACAGGGTTTTTCCTTAATGCAGTCGTGTTATACATACTTTAAATTATAAAACATATAAACTATCAAATTTTGTTTAAAACGTTAAACTTATATCTGCCTCATAATTTAAGGTACATAGATAAGGCACAAGGACACCATTGTTAATATCTGAGTAAATGTGAAACAAAGGACATCATGTTCCTGAGCATTGACGTTTAGGTTTAGCCACGTATTCCCAGGATGGCACAGCTGTGTTTAAAAAATGATTCCCTTCAGGGTCTTTCCGAAATTGATCCGTTTGGAAAGATCTGTTCACGACCTTTAGTTGTACCTTTTATTATTATTATATTATCAACGCCTACTAGGACAAAAGTGTTAATACTCGATCAGCTCTCTTACTCTCTAAGCATTCAAAAACTTTTGTCCTATTTTTCAAGCTGTTTACTTTATATATCAGTTATATGTTACAATTCAGCAGCATTTATTACTTTGCAGTACAGTAGTATTCGATAGTAAAGAGTAGATTTTCGAACAGTTCACGCCAACATTTGTCGAGAAAACTTCAGTGAGAAACTAAACAAACTTGTGTCAATTTAGTTTAGTCCTATTTAATCTCATGAAAATATAGGCTTAGCATTCGCCGCGAAAAAGATATTATTTGTCGTGTAACCTCAATTTGAAAGCACCTCCTTAAGTGCCTCAGTAGTATCGGTATCCTTTGCGAACACATATCAAGTAAAACTCAGTTTCGTGGTCACTTAAGGAGAGTAAGACTAAATTAGTCTTGTGGCGACTCTCACATGAAGCGCAAACAAAAAAAAACATATTACGGTGCCATCTAGCGAAGATACTTCGAACTACGGAGTATAATGAACTATGGAGCAACTACTAATCCTGTATCGCGAAATAGAGATTCTCGTGGCGATTAGCATTTATACAACATCCCAACATTAACAGTTGGTCCGTGGCCCGCCAGGTATTATCACCCGGCCTGGTCGGAGGATCGTCCCTTTGTGTCACAGGGACATTACACCCACTCCCTCCACAGTCTCAAAGAAGCTCAGTTTTCTGATTACGACAGTGTTTTATTGCACCTCTTTACAAAGAAACTTTATAAGGCAATCATCAGTTAACATAGTATTTTGAATCGACTTGAAGGGCATTCCGTAGTGTACATCTCTTGAATTATACGGGCCATAACTTGCCCTACTGTTCAAAGCAGTAATACATCTATTTCGAATAACTCTACCTCAAAGATTACAATGCAATCATAATTTTTGAGTTGTAAATCGTGATTTCTGAACTAAACATGTACATGACAGAAACTTAAGTTAAATTTAAATGTATCTTAAAATTAATGATAAATTAATAAATTGATAAAATCTAAATAATCTTCATTCCATTTCAGGAATAATATGCATTCTTCTTCAAATCTTGGAATGTCAAGGTGGTTCCTCCAATTCAAAGAACCGGCTAAACTTTTTTGACATTGAACTTCTTCGGCAAACGGCGGAAGGCAAAAAAGGCAATGTAATGGTTTCACCAGCAAGTATCAAGTCTACTTTGGCTATGATATTAGAGGGAGCAAGAGGAAAGACTGCTCAAGAAATCAAAGTGGCTTTAAGAGTAACTCCCGAGAAAGATGACTTTAGAGAAGAAATGAAAGTGTTCGCTAAAGTTTTCGAGGTAGGTTATAATTATAAAATCATTGTTGTTTAATTAGCATTGCACTCGTCGTTTTAAATGACTAATAATTTTTAAAATAATATATTTACTTTTTTCTACTACGAAAAATTTTAAAGGCCACCAAATGTTGAAAAATTCCGAAGGGAATGAGTAACTCGTTGCTTGGTAGGAGGGAGGGAGGGACGACGGATGGACTAGACGGTTAGCAAATAAAAATGTTATATTTTGTAAACAAGAAGTCTATAGAAGTAAATGAACGTACCTACACTTGATAAAAAAGATGAAAGATGTTGTCATATTTGAATTGCCATTCTGTATATTATTAGAACAACAAACAGGTTTTAAATTTAAGAACTAAGTTTAGCATTAACTTGTTTGGATATTCAGATTTTGGATATTGAACTTACATAAACCGTTGTTTCCGTGTAATAAATATTAAAGTGCATATAATGAACGAAGGACGTAATATATTAGAAAAACAATTGAGACTAGTAATTTTAGTAGGTATTTTGCCATTCACCCATTTTTCTAAATATAACACCGACTATTTTATGTTGGTACAAATCTTTTGTACGTAATTGCAACGTGTGCACACAAAGTTTACATGATGCAGAGGACACGATGCTTGAATGATATGTTCTACAGTAGATTTTTGCTAATGAACTCATAAGGTGCCCTTTATCGAAGAAACATCATATGGGCGCTGGCGGAATGAAAAATAATAGCTAAATGTACATAAAAAGTATTCCGATGAAAAGCTTTTGTTTTTCTTGAAGTTGCTTCGGTAAAACAAGAGTGTACTATAGAATATTTATTAAGGTTAAATCGCTTATAGCAAAAGATACTAAATATGAACGAGTTCGGATATTAGTTACGCTACCTCGACTCGAAACAAAATTGAGGAAATATATTCAAAACAGTATTTTTTGCTCCATGGGTTTTCATATAAATTTACTGTATTTTAATTTAAATAAACTTGTTTGAAACTAGATTTGCGTTGTTGTCTTTTATAATTATTATTTGAGAATGTTTTGTAGCTGTACGGTTGTATATATGTAAAGAATTAATTGGAACTCATCTTAAATCTTCATCGAAAGTTGTCATTATTTTTTTATTGGCGTTTCTGTAGTCATTTTGATTGTAATAATGTGACAAAGCTAATGTTTTTCAAACCTTCAGTTATTTCTTTTTATTATCGCAATCAATTTTAAGTTTTTCTTTTTGAGGCTAGAAACTGGGGTTTCTATTCCGTCGTATAAAATGTTGGTAAAATTCGTATAATCTATATCACACTGACAATTACGATGCATCTATTGAAACCTCATTCGTTAAAATCGGTTTAGTAACTTAGGCACTACGGTGAAATATATGTACATACATATAGACATAGATATACATAGACTGCCAAAGTTATTGTCCTTCCTTTTGGTTTCACCGTAGTCGGGTAAGTTGTGCGCTTATATATATAGAAAATCATGCTTATCAGATTTACATGGTCCCGATTCTTAACACGTTTTTATTGGTTTCACCTATATGTTTGTTTGTTTGCTTGTAATTAATTTTTGTAGGTATGTTTTTTTAATTTTAATTCAATCAAAATGTTTTTAGAATAAGTTCTAAATGAATTTCAGGCTAACAACACAGTTGTATCGCTCCAAAATGCGAATGCATTGTTTATATCAAAGAGACTGAATTTGAAGAAACAGTACGAATCAGTGGTACGACGACTCTACTTGGCCGAAATAAACAAGCTGAATTTTAATGATCCTAAGTCTTCAGCAGATACAGTTAATGCTTGGGTAAATCAGAAAACGCATGGGTTGATACCTACTATTGTGGATGAAGGTGAGACAAGATTTTATTATTTTATAATTGGAATAGCAAACTTTACTAGTCTTTGAAATTAAAATATTTACATTACAGATATTTACAGTACACTAAACACTAACACGATAGTTTTATTATTTTAACAAGCTCTTGTGTTAATTTTAACAAACAACAACTATCATTAAAATAATGATTCTAACACAAACACAATCATATCGAAATCTTCAAAACATCTATAATAAAAATAAAAAGCTATCATAACATCAGGTTAGATAATTCTTACTAATTGTGGAATCTACTTCCAGCTGTGGATGTAAAGACGTCCACATTATCTCATCTGGAACCAGCTGAGATAATAATAATGGGTTCCATGTAATAGCTCGTTTGTTTCTCTCTGTCATAGATCAAATTACACCATCTACGGAGATGATGATAGCTAATGCTCTCTACTTCAAAGCGCCATGGAAACATGGTTTTAACATCAAAGCAACTCATGCTGACTGTTTTTACAACAATGGCATTTGTAAAAATGTATCCATGATGATTCTCCAAGCTGAGCTAAATTACGCATATGTGCCAAATTTAAGGTCCCATGCCTTAGAGCTACCTTATCAGGTAATGGAATACATACAATGCAAATTAAGTGCTTATTGACATTTTATAATTATTATGGTTTGTTAAAAATAAAACATACAAACTTTAAATTCATTACTTGATCTAATAAGTTCGCTATCTGCCCTAATGAAACTTCATTATCAGAAGATATTACAAAACCCAATCTGTGTTTCGATAGTTAAGTGATTTTTTATTGAAGTAAAAGCAATATGAAGTTTAAATGCCCCCATTACAAAGACATTACTGATACAATTTCAGGATGATCGTTACTCAATGTTTTTACTAGTCCCTAAAGAACAAAATGGTGAAATAACCATAATGCGTGACTTACCTTTCGTATCATTGACGGAAATATACGATCTCATGGAGCCTCTTGATGTTTTTCTTACGATGCCTAAGTTCGATGTAGAATACAGTGATGATATGGTTGAACCTTTGAAAAACGTAAGTACAATTAATTATTTTGTTCCACCTGTATTATTTTTTTCATTCGGTATATCACTTGTTGTCATCACCCCTATTCTATGAGAGTCGTAAGAGCTGACAAAAGGAATGAATTATGCAGGACAAAATCGGTGCAAAAAGATAGAAAACTTGAACAAACTTTATACCAACCCATCTAGCCAACGTGGTATAGTAGACTAAAACCATCTTTCAAAGGCCTCTATGTGAATAATATATATAATATATGTTCATCAGTGGATTGTTAAAATCTGTTGAAGATGATTGATAATATTACCGGTAGCTCAAACTCAAGAGTCAATTATACTATTCTGAATTTATAACTACTAAAATTAAACACATTGACAATTATTTTTCAGATGCGAATAACAACGCTGTTCTCTCAAGCAGCAAATTTATCGGGTATTTTTGAGGATGGCGAGTCCGCCAATCTTAATAGCATGCATCACTCTGTTCATATGAAAGTGGACGAAGTAGGTACCATCGCAGCAGCAGCCAGTACTAGCGTGGTGGTACCTTTGATCAATGACCAGATACAGTTACAAATTAACCGACCTTTCTTATTTTTTATAATGGACAACAAACTTGGAGTAACACTATTCGAAGGCAAGATTGAAGAACCTACGGCGTTTGTTGAAAATAGTAAAACTCAAGGTAATGAAAATACCTGCCTGTATCATGTTTATTTTGCAAGATATATACCGATATTTCTATCCTTTTAATTTTCTTGAAATATACAAAAAAAATGTAATGATTGTGTTAAAGTAATAATCCCAGCTATCAAAATATACTTCTATATCAGTACTTTCCATGATATGGACAAGTTTGAAGAACTCTGAGGGCTTCTAAGTCTTCAAAATATTGCCGTAGTGTGTATGTTATGTAAGGTTTTATAGGAGATGTTTTGACGGTAATAGCTACATTTTGTTCTTATTTTAGGTATACCACAAGTGTTTCCACAAGAAACAAAACAACCACTTGCAAGTTACAATCCCCAACATCAGGCGTCTAGTCACACAAACTTGAATCCAGAACCTCCAAAGTACTTGACATTTTACCAAGGTGATGGTATTTGGACAAATGCCAATCAGAATCCAACAATCGCTTTAAATAAGTCCAACTCTTACGAAGGAGGTATTAATCAGCAAATAGACCCTTTGGGTAATCCTCAGCACAACAGTCGACCAATTTCAAGTCAATTTTTATCAGGTAGCGCTTTAAACTAATTACAAAAACACTATACAATTATCTGACATGATCACCTCGTCTGGACGAGAAATCCTTCTTTTGTGTTGGAGGGACTAATTGCTCATTTCTTAAATATTATACATAGAAAGTCATCATATAAGTATTTTTTGATCCTCTACGAATTTTGAAGATTATACTTTTGAATTGAAATATTATTCTCTCTTCAGAATTGGTAAACGATAAATGTCATTAACCTTCGATGTCACTATCATAAGCTTTGTTGTATTTGGTGTACAGGATAGTTCACGAAACTTTCATTACAAGTAAATATTTTATCAATTACAGACCAACCACAAGTACCCTACCAAGGCTCATCAAATCAAACTAAGTTCCATTTAGATTCTCAAAATTATTCTAATACAAACAAACCAGGCACAACCCGAGAAAATAACACATGGAGTGAAGCTAGTTCGTATCAAGGACGATTTGACAAGCCAGCTTTACATTCAAACCAACAACATACAAGAGTCAATACGCACCACAATAGGCCTGGATTAAGTTCATCTTCACCGACTCGGAGTCAAGCTTCTGTAAGGCCATCAACCAGTTTTGGAATACGCCAATGGAGCAGAAAAGATCATAATTATGACTATGATTATACCTACTAGATTATTGATTTGGCCAAATTGTAGATTGGATGTAGTTCAGTAATGTGTCAAATGTTTGAAGGAGATAGTTGGAACTGAATGAAAGATATGATTATCTGTTTTTGAATTCTTATCATAATTAATTAATTATCGTGAGTGTTATGTATTTGAAATTATTTTGAATTGTGGCCGTTTTTCACACGTTTAAAGGTAGTATTTTGGTCACGAGCACAAATACAGAGTAGGTACATAAATTTGCTGCGTTTTACTCATACTTTATTTTACTTTTAACTTAACCCCAGTAAATAAAAGCAAATATATCCTTCACATTATCGTTAATTCTAAGGACTTAACATTTATCTGTCATCATTATTTAACAAAAATCTGTATCTGAAAACAGGAACGCTTATATATAAAAAAAATATAAGCATAACGCAGGGTATGATAGGATAGAGTCTATCCTATCATACCCTGCGATAGACATAAAAATGATTTTTCACCTGATTGATGACAGTGGAAAATGCAATAAGTCTACAGAACAATATCAAACAACAATTACAGTATTTTTTATATCATAATAGACTACGAACGTGCAGACGAACTACATTATGACATTATGGAATGCCATCAACCACCCCCCACGGATGATGCTAGCGGCATCGATGGCCCATTATCTATACTAATATTATAAAGTCAGTGTTTCTTTGGTTGAACGCGTTAATCTTAAGAACTACTGTCTCGATTTGAGATATTCTTTATATTCTTTCTAACACTAGTTAGAAAGTCCAGTTATCGAGAAAGGCTATAGGCTATATATCAATACGCTACGTCCAAAATGAGTAGAGTATCAATGAAAAATATTGTAAGAAAGGTGAAAAAATATTTATATTGAGATATTTGATTGCGTGCGCTGCATAAAGGGTTAAAGTTTCGAAAAAATATTGTTTAAAGATTTCTTCTCCTTTAAAAGTTCTGAAAGAAAATGTTTGTGACAGCATTTGTCTATCTGTTAAAAGTTAACTACCTTTTATGGTAAATAAATTTTATCACGTTGTAAAACATTACCTTCACCGCAATGAGAGATGCAGACGTGTGCGCAGATCGGCTATTCTAGAATAAGCAAAGACTAGCGGAAACATATCTATTTTAAATTCTCAGGACCAGTTTCTCCACTTGCTGATTTTAGACTACAGACACAACAATCATATATATTGATAACTTTTATCCGTCAAATAGTGTTATATGGTAAAACTATAACAGGAACAAGTGAAACTAGCCCTTAGACTTTTGAACACTTCTGCAATAAATTTCTGAATAAGGTACCTAAACTGAAGCCAAAATTTTTTAATGAAATAGTTTTAACATGAAAATAACTAGTTTTTCGTGTGATCAAGAATACGGTGATTAAGAATAATGAGTAACATAACCCTATTTACCATATGGGTACCGGTACCGACTAAGGGAGTTACTTACATAGCACAAAAGCACTGCAAAGAGAAGAAAAACTTGAAACTGACACTAAATAAACTCATTTGGTCAGAGTGGTCCTCCAATCTAAGGAGATGGCTATGTCCAGGTGAACTAAAGTCTGTTGATGACTATGATGATGATCGGCTAGTTTTAATTGAACATAAAATACGGTGTTCATTGCAATCACTCTGTATGTAATAAAATCCATTGAACTATCGCCTACCATAAAACTTCAAGACATCTGAGATCAATGACCTTTTTTTTTGTCTGGGTATTTTATCTAGCTTTAGAAATAATATAAGTATGTTTATTCACAGTTTAGTTACCGTAAGCGGCTGTATAAGAGATGTATCAAGTTATTATTATAATTTAATGTTAAATAATCATAATTTTGTTATTACTGGCACTATAAATGAACAGTAATCTTTAATACAATTTAAAAATTATATTTTTGTAAACATTTACAACAGATGGCGCTTTAGGCACTAATACTAACTCAGTTAGTAGTAGTTATCCAAGAAATTACCAGATGTCTCTGTAAACGCCAAACTGTAAATAAAAGCTAATATGGTTTATATTGAAAATATTAACGCGATCCAATTCAAATAATGGCCACATTTTAAATGTAAAAAACTTAATAGAATAAAAATAATATCTCTACGGCTTTCAAATATTTGCATCACCTTATTTAATAAACCGGATAGTGGTCTTGATGCTGTTTTTATAATATTTTACCTCTCGCATCAGTGTCTTTATATGTGTGCCGAATTGTAGTCGTCTCTTGAGATTTCTTAAGACGAAAATAACCCGTTTTATACTGACTTTGTCACGCAAAGATAATAAGCTGATGCAAAAATGCGTTCGTCAATTGTTGCTTGTAAGTACTTTTGATTTAAAAGTTTTTTTTTAACGAAATAAAGAAGGACGTAGAACTACATAAGTAGTCACTTAACACTAACAACTATATATTGTCGAACAAAGGATTTTACAAAGTCATTCATCTCAATAAAGAATCAATACATATACAGGTTTCCTATTTACAGCTAATTTAGAAAACATTTTATTAATGAGTCATCCAAAATGTTCGTATATGTATCTTCGAAACGATAACATTATATTAAGATCATATTTTTTGTTCTGTTGTCTTTTTTATTGATAATCATGGTCGTTGTATAGAAAAACCCAAATACTTGTATACCTAGATGTTATTTAAGACATTACACATTGAATGAATTAATCTAAAGCAACTTTAATGGGTTTTTTTTCTTTTTAATATACTGTAATTCGTGTGGTGTGGTGATGGATTAACGTTGTTAATGTACGGAGTGCTACCATTCCTGCTCATCCTGTGGATTTCATTCTTATTTTTCATTCTTTTTTTGGTTTAAGAGCCTGCCAAAGTCTCTCTATTCTGCCTGATGGAAAGCATGAATAGAATCCCAGAGTTGTGGTCACTATACTCATTGCGAATGCAGACAATGCAGTTTGGTGAACCACACTATGGCATCCTATTAAGATGCTTTTTTACGCTTCGCTTGAGGACATAAAAGGCATGATAATCATCGTGGTATTGTATTGCACACACTTACAACGACATCTGTCACCCCTGCATCAATGTGCATCCGGTTTCACACTCACCAACGAAACACGACAGCACGGATACTGTCGCTTTAGGTTGATCTTCTGTGGCAGGATAGTACTGGGCCGGTCGAGCTGGCCTGTTCGTGCTGAAATCAGCGTGGCTCTACTGTCATTAGACTAAGGGCGACTAGGGGAGCAAAGTACGCAAGACAGCATTACTGCAAAGACAAGGAAAACTAGAAACAAACTCTGTATCATCACGACTGGCCAGCATAGTATAGTAGGCCAAAACTATCTTGCGAAGGAGAGGCCTATGTCCAGAAGTGGACTGTTAAAGGCTAGTGTTGGTGTTGATGAATATCCTGTAATATGTTTTTAGTGTAACGAAAAATTTATTAGGTATTTAAACGTAGGAGAAATCAATATATAAGTAAATACTATAATTAGCTGTTATAAATTATTTTGAACGTTTAGTATCGTTTCACCACTTAGTGATAAAGTCACTGATAGACTATTTTGAACTTATCTCCTAAATAACTACATATTTCAGTTTCACAAATCTTGGATAGAGACGTATATATCAGATGAATTTACACATCAGAAAGTTTTATCTATAAGTATTATTAGGTATATTATCAGAAACTTTACCAAGAGCTGGTAAAACTGGCCCTTGAAACAGTTTCTGACAAAAAAATGTTTACATGTACGTTTTAAAGAAACCTGAAAATAGAAGTTCAAGTTTTGAGAATAAACACATTGATGATAAAAGAAGTTTATATATTAACACTATTTAGTTTATATATTAGGATATAACTATTTGTACAGTAGTTCGCTTCTTCTACCTACCGGACACCCATATTAGGTAGTCTGCCAAATACCTGTTTTTTGGAATTCAAAAATAAAATAAAAATGCTTAAAAGACAAATATTTTTTAACCATCTTAAGCAGCGTTTTACAAATATTACAATACCAGTTATTATAGATAACAATAATATAAAACAATAATACAGAATTTATAGATAACAATAATATATCGTAATAAAAAACGTGAGACTGAAAGAGTGTAGAAAACTGTACTTTATGTTTCAAGTACCAAAAACAAAAAACGGCCAAAGATACATAAGACTTTAAACATCACATTATCAAATCAAGAGCCATTACCAATCTGCTGCTGGACATAGGCCTCTCCTTAGCAAGGATGTTTTGGCTTAATATACCACGCCAGCCAGATGGATTGGTATAGGATTTGTTTCAAGGTTTCCTTCCAATAGGAAGGTACACTACAAAAGTAGTGATGTTGTCTTACGTAGTTTCCTCCCTTAGTCAGCTCTTGCGACATCAACGGGATGAATAAGAGTGGTGACACTCAGCATTCTTAATCTCAGCCGTATCTTTCAAACACACTATCTGAAATGATGCAAGCATTGATGCATAATGTAATGGTGAACTTGTGCAATGTTCACATAGACCAAATATTTATTTAGTCTAATAAAATTTTCGTTTATTATATTACGAATTGATTTAAAATATGATTGTTGAACTTTCGAACCTTTAACGATGATCTAGAAACCTTCGTGTGCGATGCAGAGCACTGAGAATAAAACCATATCATTCGGAGCTTAGTAAGATTCACAGAAGGTAGTCAATAAAAGTTTAAGATTAACGATGATCTCAGAACACACCGAACTTTTACTTTTTGAAACCTTAAAAGAGAAAGAGGAAAAAAGGGGTTTACAACTAGCGCACAACATTGAGCGTTTAAAACCATTTGAAAATGTTAAAAAGAAGCTCATTAGAAAGTTATATAGTAGACATTTCCACTGGCTACTGATAACACTATGCAACACCAAAAAATTCACTGGGACCCCGAATTGTAGTTCGTATTAAGCATACTTAGTAAAATACAGAAAATACATTTATATTTATATATCACGTCACAAAAAAGAGATAAGGAGAATCTTGATTTGTTTACTGTCTGCTTCACTTTTTTGAGGGTAGTCATAAAAATATATCTTTTCTTGGTACACAAGTCATCAAAACTTTTAGATTACTCATTAATGTACAAAATGCCGCGTGTTTGTGTTAATTCTCCTGACTTATTTTGTTATGCTTGTGGTGAATTCACCCCTAAAAGTGAAAAAAAGCCCATTGCCCCGTTGTTTGAGAAGTGTTATGAAGATTATTTTAAGACTGTAATTAAAAATCAAGATAAATCGTGGGTGCCTAAAATGTGTTGTTTAAGGTGCTATAAGTATTTGACGGGTTGGCATAAGGGTACTATAAAACAAATGCCTTTTGGTGTACCAATGCAGTGGCGTGAACCCAAAAATCACGTAGACGACTGTTACTTTTGTTTGACAACATTGAAAGGTTTTTCGAAAAAATCAAAACAGTCGATTAAATATGCTAACGTGACGTCAGTGTCGATGCCACTACCACATTCTTCAAACATTCCAGTACCGGTAAGATTTCATAGTTCATCGAGTTTAAGTACGGAAGAAGACGAAGAAGCAGACCCATCTAGTAGTGGAGACGTATTTCAAGATCAAATAACTACAGAACCACATTTGATTAGCCAATATGAATTAAATGATCTTGTCAGAGATTTAGGTTTGACTAAAGAAAAATCAGAAATATTAGGCTCAAGATTATGACAATGGAATCTACTGCAAGCTGGAGTTAAAATTACTGCTTATCGTAAACGTCACATGTCTTTAGTTGCCTTTTATTCAAAAGCAGATGGATTAGTATTCTGTAACAATATTGATGGATTAATGTCAGCATTAGGTCACACACACGTGTCACAAGAGTGGAGACTTTTTATTGACGGATCGAAACTTAATTTAAAAGCAGTTTTACTTCATAACGGTAACATACTGCCATCTTTGCCTATTGCGTACGGCGCTCACTTTAAAGAAACATATAATATTTTAAAACTAATTCTGGAAAAAGTTGATTATGTAAAATACAAATGGCAAATATGTGCAGATTTAAAGGTAGTAGCGTTAATTTTAGGATTGCAAACTGGTTATACGAAATATTGTTGTTTTCTCTGTGAATGGGATAGCAGAGCGCGTTCCGATCACTACACAAAACAAAACTGGCCTCTAAGAACAGGGTTCGTGCTTGGACAGAAAAATATAAAAAATGAACCATTAGTATCACCTGACAAAATCATTTTACCTCCGCTACACATCAAGCTTGGTTTGATAAAGAATTTTGTGAAAGCACTTCCCAGAGACGGACCTGGATTTTCATTCCTCGAAAACAGATTTCCTACTCTAAGTGAGGCGAAAATTAAAGAAGGAACTTTTATAGGACCTGACATATGAAAATTAATCAATGATCCCGATTTTTTATCCACCCTCAGACCCATTGAAAAACAGGCATGGTTGGCTTTTGTTGATGTCACAAAAAATTTTCTCGGCAATTACAAATCACCCGATTTCCATGAAAAAATAAAAATAATGCTGGATGCTTATAACAAACTAGGATGCAATATGTCACTTAAAATCCATTTTCTACGCTTCCATTTAAGTTTTTTTCCAGAAAACATGGGTTCAGTGAGTGATGAACATGGAAAAAGATTTCATCAAGAAATTGCAGAGTATGAGAAGCGTTATCAGGGTAGATGGGAACCAGCTATGCTTGCAGACTACTGTTGGAGCCTCCAGAGGGATACTGTGTCTACTGGTTACGAGAGGAAAGCCAATCGTTAAACAAAAAAATGTTTTTTTAATGTAGAATAAAATTTTATGTCTCTCCTTTATACAATTTTTTTCAAAATCAATAAATGCCTATCACTACTAAATGTGACGTGATGTAATATTTTTATTTATACACTCCGAATAGTTTTAAGGTGATAAGTCATAATTACATACTGTAAGTCGAGTGAAATTTTTTTTTTTCAAATTTGTTGCATAGTGTAATTAGTTCAATTTAAATGACCAATAAGAGAGTTTTTGCCGAATATAATAAAACTGGTTATGGGATTTTCCTTTACGTTACTAAAGTTTTTGTCAGCCTAGGCAGATTAAGTGTAACAAATATAAAAAAGAAACTGACATTTACGTTTGTTTTATTAATTATAAAGATTTAATTTAACAAAATATTCTTTATTTTTCTAGTGATAACATTCACCCTGCTTCAAATCTTGGACTGTCAAGGCGGTACTCCCATTAACCGCCAAAGTTTTTTCGATCTTGAACTTCTTCGGTATGCAGCGGAGAATAAAAATGGCAATGTGATGATTTCACCAGCTAGCATCAAGTCCACTTTAGCTTTGTTATTAGAAGGAGCGAATGGACAAACTGCTGCAGAAATTAAAACTGCTCTTAGAGTGTCTCCCCAGAATGATGAGTTTAGAGAAGAAATGAAAGTATTCTTGAGAAGTTTTGAGGTAATTTCTTATTAATATTAAGTCAACATTTATTTTGCTGCCGTTGTCGGAATTTTATTTATGGTGCTCTCAATATGTTAAATTGCAAAGCGGTTTGTATAGTAGCACTTTTATAGGCAGACCACTAAAAATGATTATTAGACTAAACAAAGAAAGAGGATTAATATGATTTAGGAAATTAGATATGTCAAGTTAGATGTGGTCAGGGAACGTATGGTTAGGATTCCAAAACTTTATATTACAGTTTAAAAAAAAACATATTCCAAGACTTATGCAAGAGGGCAAGTGTATAATAATGAAAAACGATAGTTGCTACTCTATTTACACAAATGAATGAAGAAACTGTTAATAATGTGAGAAAATATTTGTTCGGTGATTTCTGGTTTCAAAACATGTCAAACTACGTGTATAACTTTCATTTCAGGCTAATACTCCTACTGTGACTTTACAAAATGCGAATGCATTATTCATTTCCAACAAACTAAAACTCAAGAAACTATACAAGGCACTAGCACTAGGCTTGTATCTTGCAGAGATAGAAAAACTGAACTTTAATAATCCTAATGCTGCCGCTGACTCAGTGAATAAGTGGCTAAATAAGAAAACTCATGGACTAATACCCAGTATAATTGACGAAAGTAAGTTCCATTATTCATAAGATGCAGTAGTTCCTCGACTTGATCATACAAATAAACCCTTTACGTTACGTGTTTGACATAAAATTGTATACTTTTAAAATTTTTATGCTAATATGCCTCTGACTACCTCTTTGTGGAAACAGGCGTGATTTTATATGTGTGAGCAAGTATTAGAAAATATAATAATAAAGAAACCCAATTGTAAAGTAGTTAATTTAATACCACTTTTATTACATATGTTCGTCTTGAATTATAATAGCTCGGGTTTAAACTAATTATTAAAATCCAGAACTGATGGATTATTTGTATAAAGGTTATTCCCGGTTGCAAATAGAAAAACTTATTCGTACAAAACTGACTTCAATCTACCTTTTGTATATTGTTATAGGTGACATAGCACCGACTACACAGATGATAATAACCAATGCCCTCTACTTCAAGGCGCCATGGAAGAATGGTTTCAACGTCAAGAAGACCGAAAAAGATTGTTTCTTTAATAATGGATTCTGCAGAAATGTCGCTATGATGAACCTATTAGCTAAGCTTAACTATGCTTATGTGCCAACTTTAAAATCCCATGCTTTGGAGTTGCCGTACCAGGTAGGGATATTTACAGTAGTTCCCTTGTGATTTATAAAACCATGGGAGATTTACATGTGCGATGGTTTGGTTAAGAGGTTCGTGTATTAAAAGTTGCTCCTGGCCGACTTAAAATAACGTTGAGCTTTTAACTGAAAACTTCTATTGTGGCAACAGTTTGTGGTTTTCAAATGCTCCAATATGTACTAATAAGTTTATTTATCTTATATTTAAATAATGAATGTATATTTTAATGTAATTAATTTCAGGGTGATAGGTATTCTATGATTTTATTAGTACCACTAGACCGCAATGCTGAAATTAACCTGTTCCGCGATCTGCCCAATATCGGACTACCACAAATATTGGAACTTATGGAGAGTGTTGAGGTCATTCTCAGAATGCCTAAGTTCGATGTTGAATACCGAGAGGATATGGTTGGACCTTTGAAAAATGTAAGTTTAATAAGGCAAGTATAGCTATAAAATATATTTATAATTAAAAGGAAGGGGAAAGAAACTTTAAATCCGAATAATTTTCTTACTGATTTTTTTATTCGTGTTTGTTGCTTCAAAATGAGTAAAAAAAATATACAACCATTCAACTCTTCTTTTTTACCTTTACGGCTGCAATATTCAAAATTCTTTCTTAGACTGATTACAACATTACCTGCCAAAATTTCAAGTTTACAGCCCAGCGGTGTAGGTTCCGTGTTGATACTTGATATTCATAATTCACCATACGATAAGGTCCTTATAAAACGAATGAGTATGTATTTACTGAATATCGTAAATGCAACCAATATTGACCCCTTAAAATCGGCATCCATCGCCGTACGTTTTGTGAAATGATCATTTAAAAGTGTTATGTTAAACTTAAACAAATGGTTGCTTTAGAGAAAATTCAGAACTATTTGTATTGCATGTAAATGTCACTTACTAACGTACGTGAATCAACGATTAAAAGAATAATTGGACAATTCGTTGTCGAATGCCGGCCAATGCACATTCTTTGCACCGACTCGATGCCGATTACGAAAAAATTCTCATTTCTTTCATTGTAAAAAGTATTATAGTAAATTATTCTGATTAATCTTCTAATTATTTTGATGTCTTGAGATATAGTTTTAATTGGCTTAAAATTTAAAAAAAAATTATGTCGGTGATAGAAACAACAATCACAATTTTATTCCTGAAATCGATCACATGTCTTTATCCGGCTTAAAAATAGTGAAAATGAGTTATTTAAAAAAAAATAAAATGGTGCTAATTATGAAATATGTACTCACTTTTTGCGTATCAATGTGAACTTTATTTAAACTGGTGGTGATAGGTGCGTTTACAATATAAATCCCTGAGCTTTAAGCATTTTGTGTATAATCATGATATCTGCACTGTTCACTGTTTTTAGATGCGGATTTCTACTCTATTCTCCTCACAAGCCAATCTCTCAGGTATCTTTGGTATAAATGACTACGCCAATGTCAACAGTATGTTCCACTCGGTCCACATGAAAGTAGATGAAGCAGGCACAATAGCAGCTGCAGCTAGTACTAGCGCAGTTGTACCTTTGAGCAATGACCAGATGCGAGTAGATGTAAACCTACCCTTCTTATTCTTTATAAGAGATAACCAATTCGAAGTAATACTATTTGAAGGCAAGATTGAAGAACCTACAGAGTTTCGTGATGCTGGTGCTGCTGAAGGTAAATTGTAACATTGTTTTCTTGACACCCGTAAATTCCTTTGCTATTTCTTGAAATTAATGCAGTTAAAAATGGGTGAAGGTCAGATGATATTTCTTGTGGTTTTAGGACAATCTTCAACGCTAGCATGATAAAATTGAAATGTCTACGATGGTTAATGGTAATATTTTTTAATGAGTAACTAAATATTGATATCACAACACAAAATGAGACAACACTATGGTTAGACACTAAATGATCTCTTTTAAATAGCTGTAAGGTATGTAGCGGCGTTATATTGTCTATGATGAATGCTATATTAAAGAAAATTTATATAGAGTCTTAAAATCGTATGCTTTGATTTATTTTTTGTTTTAGGCCAATTTCCTCAGCAAGTAATTAACCAACCGTTCGATAGAAACATACCGCAAAACCAAGCACAAGGTCAGACAAATTTCCACCAAGCGACACAAAATCAAGCAGTTCCAAGCACGGTTAACTATGGCCAGACGGTTCCACTAGCTGTTCCAGCTGTTCCAAGTCAATCTAGCTATTATCAAGACATTTTAAATCAGCAAGTGTATCAAAATAATCTCCAAATTCAAAATAGTGTTCAACGTCAGTCTACTCAATTAAATCTAAACACAGCCTCACCACCAACTCTTCGTGGAGCAACAACAAGGGATCCATTCAAAGTTAAAAGTTTTGTTTGCCTTTTCTGTCGTTAATCTTAGAGAAATTTTCAAGATATCTCATTTACTAATTTTTTAAACTATATTTTTTTACCAGACGCCAACGTGATATGGTAACTATGCATATACATGCCTAACATATGTCTCTTTAATTTGTTGCTTTTGTTGAGTTCTCAATTCGGTCGCGAGTCTAAGCATCAAGTTTATTAGGAGCTGTTTTGTAATAAACATGTAGAAAATACGTTTTCCTTTATATTTTTTAATATCTTTCTAACTTAATATGACAGATTTGTCAAAACACCGTCACCATTATAAATTAGGAATTTATGCAGCTATTTAAAATTTTTATTTACTTTTAATCTGAATATGTTTTTAAATCAACGCTGCAATATACTTAACAAACTTTCCATATTTAACTGCTTGAAGAAGGATTGACTTTAAAAAATTGGAACTGGAAGGTCCGTGTACATTTTACACTCAGAAACTAAATAGATGAAGTTAAATATAATGTCTTGAAAGATATATAAAGATGGTAGAAGATTTTTTGAAAATTTGATTTAATATTTCGAAACGCAGGTAAAATATCTAGTCCGAATATCTTACTCACAATTCAATAAACGTTAATATCTACTTAAAATATTTGATATTAACGTATCAACAACATATGGTAATTAAATATTGGAAACTTTTTCGAGAGAATATTATAAATCTTATCAATAAATGTATAAGATATACACTGTTTACACAACACAATTATTCTTTTTAAGTTCATATATACTAGAAATAAAATACATTAAAAACCATTTATCCAATTATTTCTGCTAATGTTTTAAATAAAAATTTAGCGAAATTAAAAAAAAAAATGAAACTGACTTCAAAAACAAAATCAATTGGAAAACCTAGAAGCACTAAGCAGTGAAAAATAAATTGTATGAATTTTTCTGATAAAAGTGCGATGAAAAGTTTACTAAGCAACTTTAATTTAACTATTTTTCAATAATATTTTAAATGCACGTAAATATAATGTTATTTTACTTAGCAAGCAACTGTGTATATGACATGTTATGACTTATATATTTACAAAATTACTATGTACCAATTGCTATGTAAACATAATTACTTTTTAATTTAAATAAAACATGTTATAAATGTGGTGCCAAGCCTCAGCCACATGTTACATATTACAATTAATAAATCTATGTCAGCTATTTTTGGAAGAACTATTGCCGAGAATCGAAAATTAAAGGTTTGATTTCAGAGTCGAGCCAAAACAATGTTTTTGAGTTTTTCTAGTTATAGAAATGATTAATAAAAACCTGGATTTTGGCAGTTGGGATCTTAACCCCGTGCCTCTTAGAACACGTGAAGCTATCAGTCCTGTGCCTGATTTTTCTCCGATCGTGTGGGATAGCCGTCCCACCATCTGATGTGATGTGAGTGAGGGAACGAAGAGTGCACCTATGTTTGATAATATTTCCTATGTAGTTGTCTGTTCTCCATTAAGACTGGACACCGTGGCCGTTATCGGCTATAAGTACATCACATTATGTTCATAACGCATAATAATCGACTAACGACTAAAGTTACTTAATTTTAATCTTAAATTCATCGCACTAATGAACTAATGAATTAATCTAATGTTTTTTTAAGATGATAAAAATATAACGATAATATTTCCCTTTAATGTACATCAGGCAACTATGGGATGGAAAGAAAAATATAGGGTGGAAAGTATAGGGTATTACAAAGTGTATAGAAAAAGGAAATTATTGGATGTTTTAACTATGTGCGGCATATTTAATGAAGAACTTGCTTACAAGTAATCGGGTAAGGTGGTAATTTGGTAATGTGATTTACCAACGATAGAGGGGATCTGGTTCATACTCGTTCGCTCACTTAGTCGTTCACTTTTTTGGAATATTGTTCTTGTTATTTTTGGCTTGTTTGGCTTACCGACTTCAATCAGATTTTGGGTACCTAGTATATGTTATAATATTATTTTATTTAAACTAATAAGTAATTAGGTTAAGACAAGAATTGTCACATAGTAATTTTGTAAATAAGGCAAAAAAAATTATAAACACATATAGTTTCATTGCTAAGTAAAGTAGTTTTATATTTATGTGCATTTAGATTTTAGTGAGTATAGCTAAATTATAGTTACTAAATAAACTTTTGATTTAAATTAGAAAAAGTCGTTTGTGTTGTTTGTATATTTTTTTATTAAGTAAACTATTCAGTTTATTTTTAGTTTTTTAGTGTTTCTAATATAGATGGGGAGTTAAATAATCATAGATAGATTATAAGTTGAATGAAATACATTTAATTCGCGATAAGCAGCTACCTGCTGAGAACTACCACTTTCAAGTATTAATCCTGCTAATGCAAATAACTGACGATTTGATTTGAAACACGTATTGAAACTGGGTATAGGTTCCAAAATTATATTAAGAATATTTCTATTACTGAGGACCTTGTCAACAGGGTATTAAGGATCGTGCACATGATCAAATAGAATCAGGTAAGTAACCAAATTTAGTCTTCCAAAGATTTGATGACAAAAGCAAGAATTCTTTTTTTTTATACCACTACTCTTTTGTTGAGTGATTACTGTGCTTAAACTCCTGAGTATCTAGTGTGACTCTATTTATTTTGTCTAACTTCATCGTCTCTTTTTATCGTTAGTAAGGTAGACATTTTTTTTTTAAAAGACGAAGCCCGCCTTAGGTATAAATCCTCTGTTGCGGGGGACTTTACAAACATATAAGAAACGGACACAAAGAATACCCAGATTCAGAAAAATAATTTGTGGAGCACACAAAGTGTTGTCCCATGTGAGATTTGAACCCACAATACTCAGCGAAGTGGAGAGCGACGTGACGACCTCTTAAACCGCTAGGTCAACCATGCAGTCATCACATTATCGTGTGTATAGGTTTACCACCAAGAACTTACGAGTCCAAGTCCACCGCACCTACTGATCGACCGACGAGTCTCGGCAAACAAAACATCCTGATTAGCGGCTATAGGCTCACCATCTATTACGTGGTACCAAAACACGGGTGAAAAATGGGTGTTTAATATGCTTTTGCTTATCTTTCCGGGGAAACAGGCGTGATATTGTGTTTATGTGTTTAAAGTCGGCATTATTTACTACTAAATTGGTATATACACAGGTGATAATGATGATTTATTTGTTTACTTTTAATGTTATTTATGTAAGTACGGAAAAAAGTTTACCTGATCATAAATAATATAAGTACCTATCATTTACACGATACTAGTGTCATAGTAAAATAAAAAATTAATTTAACCTTAGTAAATTGTGGAACTTGAGTCCTATTGTTCTATACAAGATTTTTCCCACAAGAACGTCAAAAATTTATTTTTACATTTTCTAGTCATAAAAATCTTAAATTCTGTGTTATATATTTTATAAAGAATTTCTTTCTATCTATCCTTCTAAGAAGAGGCTTATGTCCAGCAGTGGACTGTTAAAAGCTGTTGATGATCATGATGATGACTAGTGATTTGCTCAAATATACATAAGACGCTTTAGCAAGTGTGCGCGAATGCCAATTCACATGGTAATGAATAGTCTTACTTTGTATTGCAATAAAAATAAAATAACGCACCCCCAAACATTTTTTTTAGTTTACCGGTCATGCTATATTTGATTTTTGAGTTTGAAAACAAACAGTTACGTTATTTAAAACTTAATATCCCAACTTGTAGTTGAGATATTAAGTGGTGGTGGGCCAAGAATTCGTTAACATTTGAATCTAATAGAGTGAGAGCTCGCGACGCCCAGACCTTCGTTATATTATAAAAGCTGAAAATTCTTCTATATATGTCCCCTATAAAATTATAAGTAAACCCAGCCTATACAACCAGGGTTGCGGTGGCTTTGGCAGATAACAGGTAGTAAAGGTGAGTAAAAGTGTGTTTCAAATTTGTGATAATATAAAACTTAGTTTTCATATATTTTAACTTACAAACGCATTAGAAACCGTCTCGTCTATTACTGGACACTTGGGACCGTAACAACCCCTTGCCAGACACCCTCACAGTCTAATTATTTATAAATCTACTTTCGTCATAGTATAAAATCTGACTTTTATATATGTTATTCAGAAAATTATACGAATAATGTTTCTACAATCCCCAGTCACTTTCGATGGTTCCTCTATCTTCCCAGACACATTGAAGTCTACTCCAGGCGTGAGCGCGATGAATATACATGTACGTTGGTGTGTTACCAAGTAGCTCACTGGAATTTGCTGGCTACCATCGTAACACATGATTTCAACAAGACAGAGCCACTTGTCACACATCCAATGAGACCCTATCAGTGGTCTAAAACATGTTTTCAGAAAAACTGATTGCCAGATGAGGTGACATTTCATGGCCTCGTAGTAGTCCAGATCTATCCCCAGCAGACTTCTTTTTATGGGGTTATTTGAAGAATCATGTCTACCTCAATAAACCAAATACACTCAACTAAAAGAAAAAACCAGTGAAGAGATGTCGACGATCTCGCTGTCCCTTTGCCGACGAGTATTCGAAAATTTCGGTGCTCGCTTAGAAGAGTGCAAACGTCAAAATGGTGGTCATTCAGACCATGTAATTTCTAAAACATAAATTTCAACTAATTAGCTTTCTTGTAAATAAACAGTTTTTATAATATATCAAATAGTTCTTTACTTTACATTTTTTTCAAATGTTAACTTATTCGTGGCTCACTCTGAATATGGTTAAAATGAAGTTGGTAGAAGCTTGAGTGTATGCATATTATTTATGCATAGAGATAGGTTAATTACATTATTTTTTAAGAGGCAGGCACGTTCACAAAGGTTGTTATAAGTATTTCTGATTATATCACTGCAAGACGTTGTATTCTAAAGGTATATTTTATATAAACAAATAAATTTTGATGTCATGGGTATCTTTTTAAGTCAATAAAAGTCATGAGGGTCGTTTTTATAAGATGCGTAGCTAGACTTTGCATAGTTAAAACCAAAAAAAGGGTACTTTTAAAGTTTCTAAAAGTTTTGGTGTAGAGTGTTAATAGTGCATGGAAATAAATTTAAATTCAGGCTTTTTAGATTTATTTGTCTCAGACGTGACCCACTCGCATACTTTTTGAGTCTTTATCTCGTATTGCATCAAAACCTGTTTGATTATAATTATGTATTTATGACCTCGTGTTAATATCCTAATTAACAGGTTTATACATATTATTTAGGTTAATTTTTATGTTTTCAATGAATTAAATTGGCATTTGTTAGGATTAAAAAAGATAATTAATAATTCATCGAATTAAAGAAAGTAGGTTCTACAAAAGGATGGATCATTAAAAACTCAAGTACTAAATACTTGCAGCTTACATGAATTTTTTTAAACTAAAAAGTTTATCTGAAATGGGGTTTCAACAATTCTCTTAAAAGATCATTACAAATATCATGTAGTCTTTTGTGTTCGACGAATAATTTAATAAATTATTTCAATTATATAAATATGTTAATTGTATGAGAAGCTACAAGTTACGTTGTCAATGATAAACGAAAAACAAAGAACAGAGTAGTATTCGCTTCACTACGAACACTTTATTCAAGAAACAGGACAATAAAATAATGATTCTTTGAAGGACAAAGTTGCCTAAGAATGCGACTCGTTTGCAGGTAAACGGTTGTTTTCTTGTTTTGTATGCAGTGATGAGCATAAACAAAGTAATAAATAAACTATCACAGTATAATAATATACGAATATTATTTTTATTTTTAATCATGTTATTAAATAACATATTTATGGTAGAGGAAACTTTAATACAATATAATTAATGCGCTGTAACAAGAGAAGAATTTGTTTAAGAAGGAAAAAAAATGAAAATGTTGACAATGTATTAACTAATACGATCTATCATAACTGGATGTAAAGCTGGAGCTAAAACTGGAGCTAAATATAAATAAAAATTCACCTGTAGCAGGACGTCTGGCAGATATGTAGAAAGAAACACACTACACATTACATTAAAAGTTACGCTGTTAAAAGTTACGATGCATCGCCATACCCACACCGATTTGATATTGTATGGCGATGCATCGCCATACCCACACCCGATTTGATCATCCTTTGAGATACTTCGCTTTCTATAGTACAACACAAGAGTGTCTGTTTTTCTAATTTATTTCCCCAAAAGCAAAGCTACAGACTCTTCTCACTCTAAGAAAAGCTGATTAGAAATGTTCATTTTAATCCTATGACGGCTAACCATTCTCATCAATCCACTTTATCAATTTATTTTGGCAAAGTCAATGCAATGTTATACTAAAACGACTTGTATTGTAAGGGTACCAATCACCATGTAATAAAAATTTAAAATTAGAAGTCACTAAGGAAAATTTAGGCGTCTATAATACCATCGACCATACCATAAATCAGAAATCACAACTCCGCCAGGCCCTCGTAGAGGAGTGGATGGAACGACTTGGCCAACCAAACGCTGGACACGCCGTTGTTTCGGCCGTAAGACCCCTTATGGAGGATTGGCTTGAGAGGCATCATGGGACTCTCTCATACCGACTGACGCAGGTGATCACTGGAAAAGGATGTTTCGGAGACGACCTGTGTCTGATCCGTAAGGAGCCAACGCCTGAGTGCCATCACTGCGATGGCCGGACCGTAGATATAGCGCTCCAGACGCTGGTAGAATGCCCAGCCTGGGTGGAGCAGAGGCGTGACCTCATAGCGGCCATCGGAGTGGGGACTCTCTCGCTCGGTAACATGGTTGCACCATGATACGGAGCGAGCGAGCGAACTCCGCCGTCTCTTTCTGCGAGCAGGTTATGCTTGCAAAGGAGATGGCGGAGCGGGACCGAGAGAGATTTATAACTCTCCCGGTCCGCCTGGCCCGGGAACGGGCTAGGTACCGCAGAAGACTCAGGCACCGGAGATCATTAGACGATCTCCGTCCTCCATAAGCGCAGGCCTGGGGGTGACAGATGAGGCTATTTGTCACCCTAGTAGAGGCAGGCCGGGGAAGCAATGCGAGCACTACAGACTGCGTGCACCCTTTCGGGGGGAGGGGGAGCAGTAAAGAAACCATGAGGTTCCCACACAGGAGGGGGCCTCTTGCTGCCGTAGGTGGCCCGAGGTACGTCGGGGTTCCAGGAGTTTCCTTACTAGGGTGCACCTGGTCCCCTGGCTATTGGTACCTGAGACGGCGTGGGGTTTTTGGTCGGTTCGAGTCCCACATAACCACCCATCGGTGTTATTCTTGGGGATTTACGCATAGTACGAAAAAAAAGGCGTCTATAATACCAAAGATTCATAAAATAAATAATATTTTGTTAAATACCAGATAACATTGCAGATCTTTTAATTTAGGTTGTGAACAACATTTTCGACAATTTTGGTTAATTTTGGAGGGTTTGCGAATGTCAGTGAAAATTCGAGTTTCTTCTTTTTTTATTTAAAGTTTAAAATTAATTACAAATTAAATTATAGACTAACTAAACATGTAAAAGTATCCTTCGTCGTGTAATGTAAACAAAATCAGGTTTTAAAATCTGATAAAACTTGCCTCGAGTCCCACGAATCTGTCCCACTTTCAGTGTCACGGACATCGGACAACGGACGGTACATCTATATTCGTTTAATCTATATTATAACTGTATATTTGTTTTAATTTATTGATATTCTTTTGAAACGCTTTGGTTAATTGAAAAATAGTGTTATTCGATCATAAGCGGGATTATTTGTTTTAAAAGCAATAGTAGCTTCATAAGTTTAGCTTGAGGTATCTGCCTCAAAACATAAATAATTGTTTTAGTTATTAGTTCTTGCTTAATTTTATGTTCACGCATTTTGTTTCAATTCCATTAATCAATACATCTGATTAAACAGCTGATAGTATGTATATAATCGGTAAATTATTTCCGAAAACTATTAGGCCTTAACGATCATGTGTGGCATAAGAGCTAGTAATAGGATCTTGAGAACAATAAGGTACATATACTCGTAGGTAAGAAATGTATCAGATTAACTTAGCGCCGTCCAATGCTGAACGAAGGTCTTCTGTTTTGTAGTCACATATCATATCGTCTATGTGATTGATCTACTCTGAATGATCTTGATGACAAAACATGCATTAAATTTATTAATATCATTTTCGATGATATGTTTGGTTGTTGTGGGCTTTTCACGTAAAAAAATTTGGTAAAGAATTAAGGGTTTAAATCGAGTAAATCGAAAAAGTAGGCAATCTTTCAAGATCGGATGTCATTTAACAGCTTTAAGGTAATATACACAAATTAAGTGTGTATAAATTTAATTTTTAGACAAGAAAATATGCTTTGGATATTACAATAACGACCTAAATAAAACTTAAATTCGTATTAAATGGAATGCACTTTTAGTCCTTAAAAAAATATAAGACGAAGTAAGCCGTGGAACATACATGTCTCCCGTAGGTTGGACACCAATAGCATCTTTTCGAAATTGTTGTCAGTGTTATTTAGTAACCAATACTAGAACTATAAGTACTCATATAAGATAGATTGTTAAGAACAGGTTTTAATTATTTTTTACTTCTTTATATTTACATAAAAAATGGAAACATACTTCGGCAAGTGTGTCAACGTGATCTGTCTGTCTGACTATTTACTGCTTTTTGTTGATAATCAAAATGCGAAAGTTGGATCGGTTGTGTGATGTGTATAATGAGGTTGGATCGAGGTAACAAATTAATATACTAAATTTGAATAAAAGGCGACTGAAGATAGTACAATTGCATGAAAAATTAAACATATAATGCAGAGAAGTGGCTAAAAGGTTGTGAAGTATAGAATTTGTAGGATACGAAAGACAAAACAGTTAAAGAAAAGAGAGATGATAGAGATAGAGAAAGATAGAGATAGTCTTTCATATAACAAGAAAGAGAGTAAGCAGCAATGTTTGAGTGACCATATTTTCATTAAATAACTATTTAAGTAACAAAGAGAATATTATTGTAATTTAAGTCTTTGTAAAACAAACCAGAAAAAATGGTGTAAACTTGAATTTAAATGCACCTATGACGATTGCAATAAACCACTTAAGTAGTCACTTCACCACTTTCTATTGCGTGGAGTGTAATGGATTCAAATCCTACATGGGACAACACTTTATGTGATCGATAAATTGTTGTTCTGGGAGTTCTTTGTGTCCATTTATGTTTGCAAAGTAAATTAGCAGATTATTCTTAGTGCGGGAGTGGTGTATACTGCAAAAGATACTTAACGTATTGAAAAGTAATTCCATCACAGTTAGATAATTCGTCTTATTTATACAAAAATTGATTGATAATACATGTTGATATCTAATGTGGCGCTTAAATTCGCATACCTTTCTACTACCACGGGCGATTTCTGCTGTTGCGTTTATCGACTTCTCGTGCTCGATATCCCGGGACGGAGTAGTACTCATAATAAATAGACGGAACGACAGTAATTTTTAATAAAATTTATATTTTAATAAACCTATTTTTATGTGCCTTCTTTTTTCTATATATACGTATATTATATTCACACAAATTGCACAGAAATTAACGAATACAGTGCTTTTATATCCAGTTTCATTTTGCATCACTCGATAAGGTTAATGATTATGGCATCTGTAATTAATTTTAAAAGTATGGCTACATATATATTAGGAAAAATACTCTACAATTTAAATCAATTTTATTTAATTTCTACAGCTATTATTTTACAATTAAAAGTGCTTTAAAGAAGGGCAAAAATCTATAAGCAGAAATATTGTCTCTAATAAGAAGACACTTTTTGAAAACACGTTATTATATAGTATTTTACACTAAAAATTATGAGTTTGTGTGGCATTTTTTTTTCAAATACATGGCCCATTGGACAAATGAAATTATCGTTTGCAGTTTTTCTTACCTTTTTTTGTATGCTATGACTTCCGTAAAACTGTATTTAAGACTGTCAGATTTAATTTTACCACCTGAACTGTATATTTTAGAGTAGAGAGTTCGTCCAGGACTATCGTTACATATAAAGCAACCGTACAAATATACCGACTTCATACGGCACCATGGTGGCTATTCTATGTCTAGTGAGGCTACTTCAAACATAACTGTTAAATGTCTAGATATAAGCACGTCGAGCCAGCTTCCGGGCACGTCATTCTCTATCGAGCTGGCGCCCGGGCAGCCGCACGCTTCCCGCGCTTTTTATACGTTTTAAATAAAAAATAGTGTAGTAATTTAATTTAATAATTAGTGTTTGCGGTTTAACCTCAAAGTAAGTAGATATTTTAAGAC
Source organism: Hypercompe scribonia (assembly GCA_949316085.1). Taxonomy (NCBI): domain Eukaryota; kingdom Metazoa; phylum Arthropoda; class Insecta; order Lepidoptera; family Erebidae; genus Hypercompe; species Hypercompe scribonia. The sequence continues at coordinate 10,176,806 of OX438989.1, read as the reverse complement.
CGTTGACATTTAGCTACTGGAATGTAGGTCAAACCTTTCTTTGTTGCGACTTGCGAATAGTTTAACGGGCCCTGCCTTTGTAAATTCGAATTAAAATGTTAAATGTTTCTTTTGAATTAAAACACCTAATTATAGTTGGCTTGAGCTAGAATTAGTGTTAAACTTTCATTCTTGAGAGGAAGTTCGTCTACTAAATTATTTGAGAATAATTTGGTTTATTGAGTGGTTAAATTTTATAAAAATAGAACTTAATTTTCCAAAATCTCAGTATCCTAAATATATAACTAAGAAGTTTATTAGGCCACGCAAAATATCTTGTTTTCAACATAAAAATAGAGTATCATATTTTTCACAGTTATATTATAAATTACACATTGCTATTTACATAAAACAACAGTTAGTATAGTTAAACATCTAATTATTTCTTACATAAATTAATTGACTTATAGAATGTAAACATCTAAAAAAATACCGTCAGAAAAATATTAGATAAATCAATTTTTGAAAACATTATTTTTTATCTCATCATTTATACTTTAACGTTAATATAATATTATACATATTTATATATTAATACACTGGCAATGCATTTTTATTTAATGTTTAAATTAAAAAGAAAGGCACGAGTACATGCACTTATTCTAAAACAAGTTAAGGTTGTTCAATAACCACACTGGTATTTTTTAAATGAGTAAAGTAAAGCTAAACTACTCACATGTTTACTCACATTTGACAGGCTTATGCGAGATGAGTTAGGATGTTTCCTCTAACCGTGAATAAAGGTTTCGTTCTAAGTACGAACTCTGAGAACGTCCACGTTTTTAGGGATCCGTTCTTCAAAGGAATAGAAATCCCTACAGGAACTCTTGAGTGCCCGCCACTATGTTTATTCGAACCATTTTCTCAAAAACGCGTTTAGGTATCTGTGTTACAATAACATTAATTAAACACCTAAGTTTGTGGTTTCTTAAATCTGTGTAATAAAGCTTCCAAATTACTATGATAAAACATGGCTTATGAAGTCGTATATTCTAAAATTTTCAGGTAAATTAGTACCTATAGGGTTCTTTCGATTGAAATAAAAGTAGAAAAAGCTAATAGTTGTATCTGTCATTTTATTATACATGATAATTGTTTTTCAATTACGTTTTATATTACAATCTTATATACTATGCTGGAAAAAAAAATACTGTGACATTGTATTTCTGGGGGATTTTTTAATACGATGGTAAAATTAACACTTAGAAAAAAGGGCATGAATCGGTTTCCTAAGAATCGATTTCCTAGACGGACGCACTATCTACGTATAAACTCATACGGATTTTTCTGTGCACGAGTCACACTTATCTGGTTTTTATGATCTTTCGTATCGTACGGACAGACAAAGGTCTTCCTAAAAGTTTTTTTTTAAATTTATTTCATGTATATGTTACTATCTTGGTTGTAAATTTTCTCATCTGTAATTCGGTATAATGTTTATCTTATTTTTTATAGTTTTAAAAACTTGGCTAGTATAAATAATGATATCCTGCTTATTGAATTGATTTGCAAGAAAATTACGGTGAAACTTGAGATAACTTGATGTCCTGATTTAAATATGAAAAATGAGCTATATGTGGTCTTTAATAATTATGTATATGTGTAAATGTATCTGGGTATTAAATAGATCATCATCACCATAATAGGACATAATAGGACATAAAATAGATAATAGTACACTGCTGGACATAGCAAGAAGGTTTTGGCCTCACACACCGCGTTGGCCAGATAGATTGGTATAAGATTTGTTTAAAGTCTTCCATTTTTTCGTAATACTATTTTCCTGCGTAGTTTACTCCTTTAGCTGGCTTTTACAAACCCCTAGGATGAATAAGTATGCTGATACTCCATGCTTTTGATCCAGAGCCTTCCACATTAATAGTGTAGAATTTAAAGTTCATTAATAAAATAATAATTTATTATTGAAGCTACAATTTTATTTTTCAGTGGCAAATTTCTGCCAATTGCAGATATAATTTTGTGAATTTTAGTATCAAGTCAGTCATAAAATAAAATAAATCGAAATAGAAAAACGAACACAAAGTTATATTTACGGTAGGAGCAAGAGCTCACAAAGCATGTTTTTAGGTTAACATTCAAGTCAAGTGATGCTAGGGTAGAACAAAAAATCTAAAGTACGTAGTCCTTTTATTTCATTTTAAAAACAATAAATATATATTTTTACGTTTTAAACGTTTATAATTTTTGAAAACGTTTCCATAACTTGTTTCTTTTTTCGCGTTTCAATAATTTGCCTACGTCATTTAATTTTTTTTGCGTGTCATCGTGAACGATTTGTAACACCGTATGCCAAATAAAAATGTTATTAAAACCATTTTAAAATATATTATTTCGATACTATTGAATCATGACTGTAATTTATTAAATATTTAAGGACAACAATTTATAATCTATATTATCAGCAAATCGGCTGTCAACATTCAAGCCAAGATTGGTGGCTGTCCTTTAGTATTCATTAATAATTAGGTCAATTTACTTCTTTTGTAAAATTGTCATCAGGTATTAAAATATATTGAAATTAATTTAAGAGTTATAAAGTATATGTTTATAGGTATTTAGCAGTAGATTCTTTAATGTTCCAACAAATAGATACTTTCCATTATTATAAATTCACTTGCATTAGAATGTTGCGACATTTAGTAGGTGTTTTTAATTATTTTAGTCAATCATTTGAACAGTACAACATTTTTTAATCTTAGTTTCTAAGGACACTTATATTTTTTAACAAACTCGTACCAATTTTAACCATTTTCCTCTTTATTGGACTTGTCAGATATTAATATGCGGCGCCGTACAGGCGTCAACATTACTTGTTAAAAGTTCAAGGTCACATTTCATCACCATTTATTGTCAATAAACCAATGACAGTTTTATCTAATCTGTGACTTTGACACTATCAATCAATTAGCAAACTTGTTGCACATTAAAACTTCTTTTTGTTTTGTGTTTTAAAATTGATCAAACGTTATCAGCATAAGTGTTCATATTGAATATCATCAAAATATTTAAATTTAAATAGGCTTTAAATAACTTTAAAACAAGGGTCACGTATAATCGATATAAATGTCAAACTAATTTACTATCTCACAGATACATTAATACATAATATGTTATAATGACATTAAAACATTTAAAAACATTTATTTAAATTTTGTGGTGAATGTTTTTAATCAACACAGATTTAAGTTAAGTACGATTGCGTTCAAATTGTCACCTGTGTACACTTTTTTATATATCTATCTACATAATTTGTATATACATACATGTGTTGCACATGAATCCGGGTCACCATATTTAGGCGTACAAATATTTACTATTAAGTGAAAATCGAATTCACAAGCTAGGCTGGTACTTTCAGAAAAGCCGCTAAACCTGATTCTACAGATTTTATCTTCATTATTTGTTAATATATTGTATGAACAAGTATTTAAGGCGATTAAAATATTATTATAACACTAAAGTGTGATAAATATTTCTATTATTTTATATGACTATTGAAACAGGGTTCATTGTCCGTTTAGTGAAAGACTCTTCACTCTTTCTCTCAGTCTTAGGGAATATTTCATTGTAAGTCCCAGCATTAGATTTGACGTTAGAATAATAGTAAAGTATATGTCGGTTCGCTACGTGTTTTTGATTAAGCGAGCAGCGTCTATTGCCAGCAAGCTTTTGCCAACCTAAACGTTACATTACCAATAATCGCTTGCTCGTATCATCGTCGGAGTGGATCAGAAATTTTCAAGACAAAGAGCCGATAAAGAGTTTACTATTGGGCAACTTCTTAGCTAACTATCGTAGCAAAAACGTTTAGGAAGTTTAAAAAGTGCTAACGAGGATTTATGATTCCATCATTGAAAATCACCTAACTTTCGTGTCTCAAGATGGACTCGGACACAACTTTCTTTCTCGGTGTCTCTATTTGTAAATGAGCCACACCTTTTTGCTCTTTCATCACTTGATCTTTTGTTTACTTAAACTGCTTGAACATTCAAATAATACTTAATGTTGCTTAACCACGCATCCTTCTCGTATCTAAAGAAAAACAAATATTTTTCTTAAACTTGACAATCTAAAACAGCTTTGTATGTACATAGATATCGTCAATGCTATTTCAAGGCACTACCTAGTAACAAAATTATTGTTTGTTTCAGATTACAAGAAAAATTGAAGAAACAACATGCGCCCTTTATTATTGGGTAAGTCGAATACTTAAGTTATCATTTTGATTTTAATGAGAAGGTTATGACGATTTACGACAAAGAAAAAACTTAAAACCTAAACTATCGAAATCATACTAAAAATATCTTCGCAATGTTTATAAAATGCATTCTCACAAACAATTCTGTTTGCATGCAAACGTGTCAATTTTTTGTCGAGGTTAAAGTTTTAGTGCAAGTACCTAATTTACATAAGTTTGTGAATAAAAATGTTACTTCTAATATTTATTTGTGATATCATTTAAAATATATGTAATGATGATCTTGTTGCGATATTTTTAATTTGAATAAATAATGTTGTGAAATAATTTTGATCAATTGTGTTTTGGGTTAATTTTAATTCCATTCTAAAACATATAATGTATAAATAAATTATCACTTATCATCTCATAAAGGTTACTTCATAAGATATTATTTAAATAATATATTGTATTTGTATAATTAATTTCGTATTGTTTTAGGCGTTAGATATTTTTTATACTGAAAACACATAATAAATAGAATAATAAGAATATTTTAATGCGATATAATGTTGTAAATAAAAAAACGTTGTGTATTTTGTAGTAAAGATATGTACTTATCTACGAGAACGTTAGAAGGATTTGTCAGAAAATTTACCAGAAACACTAGTTAAGCAGTTCGTCGTCCCAGTATAAGTTAAATTCAGTTTTTATGAAAAAAAGAATACACTGCTACTACCTTATTAGATAATTATTATGATTTACTGGTCAATTGATTACATGGTGTTAAGGGCTAATGACCAAAGACCACTATGTGCAGACACCGTAGCTAAATAGTGATATTTAAAAATTGTCACTTACATCACTTGTGTCTCGGGTATAATGAGACAGGCACGGGTTATGTATGTGTATGGTAATGTGTTCTACATTTAACAATTATATACTCACGATATCATTATCATATCAACCGTCTTTAATAGTCCACTGCTGGACATAGGCCTCTCCTTAGAAAGGAGGTTTTGGCCTACCATACCACACTGGCCAGACGGTTTGCTACAGGGTCTATTCAAAAATTTCCTTCTCTTTACAGTGATGTCCTCCTGCGCAGTTTGCTTCCTTACTCTCCTCTTATGATACCCATGAAATTAACAGTATAATACTTCTATTCTTGATCCATCACCGAAGTATACTAGTACGTAAATACCAAAATAAAAGTGAATCAAATCATAGAATTTGCAATTTATTTATTTAACAGAATGTTACTTAAATGATTAATAATTCGCCGCTGGCGGACCGGGCCATGAAGGCGCGCCCGAAGTTACCAGCACCTCGTGCCACCCTGAGTGTGGCCGCAGGTGGACGGGACGGGTTTTATCATCATCTGCTACAGTAGAAATCCGCGAGGAGGCGACGTCTACGTGTGTCGTACGTCGCTTAAATAGAGAGTGCACGTGAAGGTGGTGCTCGCGCTAGCGAGCAGGCACTAGGAGGGGTTTAGATGTCGTAATAACAGCAGTTCGTGGAACTCTTCTATCTCAGGCGCAGAGTGGCACACGGTGTGATTTAATTCGATCTGATTCCTACACACCATTTCGTTGAATAAAAAAGGGTGTGTTTGGAATTTTCCTTCTCTTTGTAGTGTTACTGTACTGCTTTTTTTGCTCATTTACTTGGCTTTTACAATCCCTCTGGTATAAATAGGGGTGATGATAATCTGTATTCTTAATCCGTCATTACAGGAACACTGTCTATGCGAAGTGTCTCTGTATAGCTACATTTCTTTACAAACTACGCATTAAGATGATACTTAGCTAAAATTAAAATATTGCAGACCAGTTTCTGCTGTTTTATATTCAAATTTGAATAGTCCGTTGGGGAAACGGAGAGCATGAATGGGATTCCCAGAGAACTGATCCTCTCACTAAACACTGCGGCGTCTAACCTCAGCAGTCGGGCAAGGCTCCAGGAATGCATCGGCTTCTGGAGTCTTCCCTGCTGTACACCATAGCATACCTGGAGAATAATGTCGTAGTAATATTGCATATAAACTAGTTATCCTTTGATTTCAAAGAAATGAATGAGATGTATTTCTCTAAATAAAATGAAGGCAGGTTTTAACATTGGAGAATGTATATTTTTATATGTCTGTCGTTTAAATTCATCATCATCATCAGTCTTTAACAGTCTACTGCTGGACATAGGCCTTTCCTTGGCAAGGAGGTTTTGACCTACTATATTGCGCTGGTCGGTTGGTATAGGCTTTTGTTTCAAGTTTTCCTTCTCTTTGCAGTGATGTTGTTTTACATATTTTGTACCCTTAGTTACCTTTTACAATATTAATGGGAAGATTAGGGGTCGTAACACTCTGTATTCTTAATCCATCACCGCACAAAAAGTTTCGTTCAAATTACAAATACTTATAGATTTCTTGTAAAATGAAGTAGTTAAAATTCTTGTTTGTTATGTAACATTATTAACATCGTCTTGATACAGCCTAAAGATAACTTAAATTAATGGAGTATCCATTAATAAAATAATCTCTTAACTCGATAAAAAAAAACTTTTCAGCTTCACAAAATGTAATATAGTACAGATAGCTCTTTAGTGTATGAATGTGGAAGAGAACCTCAGTATCTGCAATGAACACCTACTGTGTCGATACTAATTTAAAATTGCCATTAAAGTAATTGCTCTCGGAGACAAGAATTTGTAGTAAGCACGTTACTTCCGTTAGTTAATTAATTAAGAACCGTTAACATACACGAAGATGATATTCAAAACGTAATCAATGTTTCTTTTTTTAATTTTTATTCACGTTACACGCAGAACTCAGAACTTGTCAAAAGTATTTTTAACTGGCGAAATCAAAATTAACCTTTGACTACAACATCACGCTGTTAAAACCTACTTAACTCGAATGATTACTGTAATAATAAATAATAATCATGATTATAAATTAATTTCGTTTGAAGTTGTACAATAACTTTATTTTAGAGGCATAAAAATGAGCATAAAATGAAAACATGGTAGTGTCAAATGAATTTTTGCATAGCATGCTAAAATCTAACTTGTATTATGGGTACTAGTGCTTGCCCAGATTACAGACACGCATTCCATGGTCACATGGTGTCTCGTCATTTGGGTAGAAATATTATTACATTAAAAACTGTTTCTTAGTTAAAATTTCAATATACATATGTATATATATAGTGTATGTGTAAGTGTATGTGTATATAGTAGATGGTGTCTGATGGAGTAGTCAGAATTGTTAGGTATTGCCCAAAGCCTGTTAAAAAAAAAAGAACAGTTATGTGTTCCAACTCTATGTAAGAAAGTTTAAGCCCATACACTTTGAAGAAATTAAATTTGGTCCAACTCACGTCTCGGAGTGCAAGTATTGTCGTTAACCGGGCTCGTTAGGAGGAAATGGAAGTTAGTAAGAAGCAGACAATGGAAGGAAAAGGATGTTACTTATACGATTAGACTGGTAAGTGTAAGCAATAAATTCAATATCAGGGAGAATATACTATCTAATAATCTATATATATTATTAATCAATATGAAATATAGAATTATACATATATATTACATATGAAATTGTTTTTTTTTTTAAATAAGTTAACGTCTATATGCTTTATATCTATTCATCAAAGTAATCACCCACACAATTTTAGCCCCTCCCGGTGCCCATGCTAGTACCTTAAACAACACAAGATCAAGAATATTTTTTTTCTAAATTTGGAAAAACATTTTCTATTCATTACGAGAGAAAAAGAGATTTTTTAATTCGAACCATTACTTCGATAAATCAGTGCATTTACCTAGACAACTTTAGGTGATTACTTTATAATTTTAATAGCGTAAAATAAAGAAATATTTAATACATTACTCAGTTAAGTATATAATACGCATGTCACAGCAAAAACAAGTAATATAAAATCCAAACGTCATCAGCAATAATAATACATAAATAAAATAAATTAATAAGTAAGTGGTAATTACGGGTATCATTTAAATCATTATATTTTTATTGCACAATTTTATAACTACAATTCAACGAGTATATTTTTTATTTCTCTGGTGCCTTATATAGTTTTCAATCTTTAAAATGTTAATTATATATTAGAGATTTGCTTTTTTCATTATATTTTTTTAATAATTTATTCATAAACAATAAAACCAAGTAGTTTATATCAATACTAAATATACAAAATAAACTGCCCGCAGTGCAGTTATAATAGGTCAAGATCTACCTTTTAAAGAGAGGACTATATCTAGAAGTGCACAGGCTGTTGATTTTAGCTCGTTCGTCTAAATACTTTCAGTTGGAGTTGTAATGAGTAAAGTGACATTTTAATTAGTCACGGCATTTAAGTAAATGGCAGATACAGTATTATACAGAAATGTTTATGAACGAGTGAGTGACAGAAAGATTTATATTAAAACGAGGAATTGGCAAAGGCGCATTTTAGATACGGAATCGTTTTTATTTTACGTACTTCTGGTAATGAAATCTCATAGTAAATATATTATAACTATATTTTTACAAGCATGCGTGTATGTTACAATAAGAATTTAATAACATTAATAAAGTACTTTCATTTCGTTTCCTGCATATACCTGCTGTCAGACTTAAGTAAAACGTCAGTATTTAAAAAACCTCTAATGGCTGAATTCGTAGAAGCCAATTTAAATTTTAAACCCGAGCATCCGTTTATTTACCTGGTAAAAATCGCGGCGACAAAGGTAGGCCTGCGTCTTGAAATGTTACGTGACTGTTTTTTATACCCGTCGCTGTTGGTATCCGATCAAAATCATCAAATTCAATAAAAACCTAACGAATGTTTTCCAAGAATATTAAACCATTGTTTTGGAAGTTTAACTTTTTCGCCTAACTTACTATTTGCACCTACTGACATACTTATAAATTTATCGAAATTTTCGTTCACATTAGGTTTTAAATTACCCAAAAAGTATAGGAATTTTTTTGTGTACTAAATGCATACAAATAAAACTATTTCACATGTTTCTCTAAATTATTTTCTTTTACTTTGATTAATTAGTCAATTAAAATACTTTCGGATGTTTTGTAATTTCAATTACATTATAAATTTAAAATATTGTTTATAAACTTTATACTTTACATTTGTACATCAGTGGATTTAATGCCCAAGGCATTCTCTTCAGTCAACCTTCGGGTGGTGTAGAATTTTTATAAGGTAGAGGTGCACAGAGGTTAAGTACATATTATGTGAATTTACAAACACGCAACAGAACACATCATAAATACAAATATAAACATACAATTTCTTTTGTCCTGCCAAAGTAACTCTACTCTGACTAATGGAAAGCACAAATAGAATTCAAGAGTTGTGGTCACCATACTCATTACGAATGCGGACAATATATCATGGTGGCAATGCAGTATGGTGACCTTCACTTTGGTAGCCTAGTGAGATACCTTTTTACGCCCCGCTTGGGGACATAAAAGTCATGACAGTCATCGCGGCAATGTAAGGTTCACTCACTTACCACGATGACTGTTACGCACTCGCCAACAAAACACGTCAGCATGGATGCTGTCAGTTTAAGTTGGTCTTCTTTGAGAGGGTAATACTGAGTCGACCCGTTCGTGCTCAATAATAAACACTATTATTATCTTAATTAAATTTTAGTGAACCTGAATGAAATTAGTGACTTTACAGTTCTCTCACAGTATCAGGAACATTTCAAGATCTCTCATTAGAGAAGAACCACTTATTTCTACACATATTTTCATCTTTTTTAGAATTCTTTCCGACACACTTTGCCTTACCTATTAACATCTTTAGAAATATTTTTAGTAACTTCCAGTAAATGCTTCTATTTGTCTTCCATTGTTAAGTTATGTGATTGTTTTTTTTTCACTAAGAATTGGACAAAAAAGTGTATAACTACATAGTTTTATATCACAAATGTGTACATACATGCTTGTACTTCCTTAAGGAGGTTCTAAAAGTTTGCCCAAGCACGCAATGTTTCTATTTTATCACAGGTTTATTATTTATGTTAATACTGTAGTTTATGACAAAGGTTGATGGTCGTATACAAAGTACAGAGATACCGTATGTGATGCGTCAGTTACGTATTTATTTCGCTGTTCATGACATATTTGCACAAATATATATAGTACTTTAGCAAAATAAACTTTGTGCATTATTTTGTACAGTTGATTTTGGTATAGCAAGGTGAAGTATGGATCAATGTTTAAACAAGTTTGATGTTTAGATTGCGCGTAACTGATGATTAATATTTATTTAGTTTTTTTACGTATTACGTAACCTGCATTTTAGATATTTTACTATGTTGTGCGTTTAGTTGATATTAAATAATCAATAGATTTTTCGGATTAGGAAGAACCGCGTAGCTGTTGTTTGTCAGAACTCCATTATGCCAATGTAGTCAAAAGTTCTAAGTGACATCATTTACTAGCATTAAGAATAATTAAGAAGTGCGATATGGGCGAGACACGCGCGTCGACATTATGAACAAGTCCTTACAAGCAACCATATCAACACTCAATAGATTAATATCTGTGGCAATAATTTAAATCTACGCTTGCATGATATACCAGCAAATAAGTTACAAATGTATATGGTTTTACTTGCACATCACTATTTCGTTCTTAGGCTTCGTGATTACTTTTCCAGGAGGTATGCATTTAGAGAGTTGTGTAAGGACTGCATAAAAATCATAAAAAATATTTTTCTGTTATTGAAGCGTAATTTTTTTTTTTTATCTGAAATGCTTGGTATTATTTTACTTTATTTTGTAAATCACTTAATCAATATGTTGTTGACAATAGAAGATTTCATTCAAACAGAAGTTATTTATATGACAAAAAATAGTCTATAGGCGATATTCTTAAAAGAAGCTGCGTATAACATTAAGAGACTATATTTTTCTACCTTACGATTTATATTTCATTAACACTATTAGCATAACACAAGGGACAGGGAAGGTTTAAATTATCAAGTTGTTTTAACTTGATTATTTAAACCTTCTTTCTCGCTTAAAAAGCTGTTGCAGATGGGTTTGTGTCAATTGCACAATATTATCAACATACATTCTCCTCAATTTATATACATAACACGATATAAGGTAGACTTTGGTAAAAAAAAATTCTATATTTAGAGCTTGCCAAAGTGACTCTACTCTGCCCGATGGTTACCATACTCATTGCAAATGTAGACACTGCAGTATGTTGACCCACACTATAGTGACCTTGTGAGATGCTTTTTCACACCCTTGGGGACGTAAAAGGCATGACAGTATAAGGCTTACACAGTTACCACGATAACTGTCACCCCTGCACCAATGGGCCTCCGGTCACACAGTCACCAACGAAACACAACAACACGGATGGTGGCGCTTTAGGTTGGTCTTCTGTAGAAGGATAGTACTGCCCCGGTCGAGCCGGCCCGCTCATGCTGAAATCAGCGTAGCTCTACTACCTAGATACAAGCTACCAAAATAAATACAGTAATTTTTATTTTCATTTTGAATGTAAAGGCGTATGTTTAAATAAAAAAAAATAAAACAGTGTAAATAATGTGTATGTTAAAAGCGAAATGCCCAGTAAATTTAGAAAACTCAATTTCACGCACCGACCTAGTGGTATTCTTGTAATTAATGTTTATTTAATACTCCTAGACCAGTGTTGCTTGTATTGCTGTCGGTACCTGAATACAATAGTGCAGGGTCAGTGAAGTGCGTTCACCGCTGCACCGTGCTTTACTTTACCTCACATTGGAGCAAAATTGCGCTAGCGCATGCCTTTCTTTATTCCCACGTTTTGTGTGTTGTGTCTATGTATACACAGCTGGATCGATCATTATAAAAATGAGACTGTATCATATTTGTTATCGATTCATATCGTTTCATAAACTGATTTCGTAATACGACCTGAATATGAATACTTATTGTAATCTCCTAATATATCGTGAAAGGTAATCTACACGGCAAATTACTAAATCTATTTTATTTATTTGTTGTAAGTCTTTTGTCAACTACCTCGCTGACGCAACGGTGGTGAATGCGACTGCTGTATTTGAGGTCTCGGGTTCGCTTCCCGAGTCGAACCAAATGTTTGTATGGTCTGCAAATATTTGTTTCGAAGTTTGGGTGTTTTCTATATATATAATATAATAATAATAATAATAATATAGCCTTTATTTCCGAACTTTTTGACATTTTGCATTTTTAAAACAAAGTATTTAAAACTAAAATTTACATTTCACTACAAAAAGTCTCTCAGTTCGGTGTGCCTTATGGCAAAGGCCTCCTCCAACTCTTTCCACTGCTTTCTGTCAGCCGCCACTCTTGTCCAGAGGGGACCTAAAGTGATTTTCAGGTCGTCCTCCCATCTTCTCTTTTTACGACCTCGACCCCTACTGCCATCCCTTGGGTACCAGATTGTCACCTGTTTGCTCCATTTCTCCTTTTTACATCTTAGCGTATGTCCAGTCCACCTCCATTTAAGTTGATCAATACGGACCAGGATATCAGTTAATTTCGTTTTGTGCCTGATGTCTGCATTTCTTACTTTATCTTTAAGTTTTAATCCTAACATGCTTCTCTCCATACTTCTTTGACATCTTGCAAGTTTTTCCCTATGGCGTTTTGTCAAAGCCCAGGTTTCGCAACCATATGTAATGGCAGGTAGAATACAGGTATCAAAGGTCTTCTTCTTGGTTTTAATGGATATTTCTTTGCTTTTTGTGATTTCTTTCAAAGCCCAGTATGTTTTCCACCCTGTTGCAATTCTTTTCTCTATTTCTTTCGACATCTGGTCATTAGGTGATATTATCTGGCCAAGATATACATATTCCTCTACATATTCCAGTTTCTGTCCATTTACTGTTATGTCTCTGGGAAATGAATTAGTCATCATCTTAGTCTTGCTGGAGTTCATCTCTAGGCCTACTTCTTTACTTTTGTCTGCTAGAGTTTGTATCATGGACTCCAGTAGTTTTGGATCTTCCTCCAATAGGACCAGGTCATCCGCGAATCTAAGATGATTCAACCGTGACCCATTTATGTTTAGACCTAGATGCTCCCAATCTAACTTCTTGAACATCTGTTCCAACACTGCTGTGAACAGCTTTGGTGAAAGTGGGTCACCTTGCCTGACACCTCTTTTTATTGCAAAAGCATCTCCTGTAGATTCCAGTCGTATCCTACCTATACTTTCACTATAAATATTTTTGATGATGTTGGTGTAAGTGTTCTGGATGCCCTGCTCTCTTAGGCTTTGCCATACGACATCATGTCTGAGGCTATCAAAAGCCTTGGCGTAGTCTATGAAGGCAATGTAAATAGTTTTTTTGTATTCATTATATTTTTCTATAAGCTGTTTGATTGTGTGAATGTGGTCTATTGTACTGAAATCCTTCCTGAAACCCGCTTGTTCCACAGGCTGATTTTCGTCGAGTGTACCTGATATTCTGTCCAGAATTATTTTGGCGAAAACTTTATATACATTCGAGATGAGAGATATGGGTCTGTAATTTCCGATATCGTCTTTTGGACCTTTCTTGTGAAGGAGTATTATATGGGACTCTGCCCATTGGCTAGGGATGATACCGGTATGTAGAATATCGTTAAAGATTTTTCTTAGTAGCGGGCTTAGTTCTGTGATTGTCCCTCTCATAAGTTCGTTTGTGATCCTGTCAGGGCCGGGTGCTTTGTCCATTTTTTGGCTTTTTATAGCTTTTTCTACTTCCGATACTAATATTTCTGGTATGTCTTCATTGTCTGCAGTTTGTTTATTACCACTATTGTGTGTGTCAAAGCTTGAATGATTTGAGTATATTGACCGATAATAATTTGTTGCTATATTTTGGATTGAACTTCGAGTAGTAGCTGGCTGTTCTTTTTCTTTGTCTCTCAACTTTGGTATCCATTCCTTTCCTTTTTCACGAAGTTCCTTAAGGGCTTTCTTCGTGCCTCCTGTTTTAATGATGTGATTTTCTAATACTCTGTTTCTCCTGATCTTTCTGTCTTTCCTCATATTTTCTCGAATCTGTTTGCTAAGGTTAGATATATTTTCTTGGTTCTCCTTTTTATCCTTTTTTGATAACAAGTTCTTTCTATCTTCAATTAGTTTTAACGTTCTCTCACTTAAAAAGTTTTCTTTACTCTTCTTTGTTTGTTTTGTTGTCTGTATTTTAAGTTTATTCTCAATTTTCTTATATTTTTCATTTAGGTCCATATCTGAATTAACGGCTTCCATTAGGTCTTCCATAGTGATGTCTGTGTCCCTTTGTATGTTAATTGTTTGCATATTGTCCATATGATGTCTAGGAGTTTTTGGACATCTTTCATTAAGACAGCTGCGTACCATGCGATGGTTTGTGTTGAAATTTAGTTTCTGTATTATTTCCGTATCACTAAATACCCTGGCTTTGTTGGTTATTATGTAGTCGATTTCGTTTCTGAACTTTCCGTCTGGAGATATCCATGTCCATTTATGCTTGGGTTTTTTACGGAACATGGAATTTAGAAGTGTTAAGTTCTGCTCAAGAAGGAACTCTACTAGTTTTTCTCCATTCTTACTTCTCTTGCCTCTTCCGTATTTCCCTATTATATGTTCTTCTCCAGGTATTTGGACGCCCACTTGGGCATTGAAATCTCCCATGAGCACGAGATTGTTTTCGGAATATCTTTCAGTAGCTTCACGTAATTTGTCGTAAAATTTGTCGATCTCTGTTTTTGTTGCTTGCTCTGTCGGCGAGTAGACTTGGATAATTGCCCATTTTTTCCTATACTTTGGTAAATTAATGTGAATCACAGCTATCCTGTCCGATATTCCTTCAAAACCGATTATCTGGCTTTTTAATTTCGACTTTACCAGGAATCCAACCCCTCTGTGTCCAGCGATTTCGCCTTTATAGTACATAATATAGTTGTTTCGCTCTTCTATTCCTTCTCCTATTCTCCTCATCTCGCTTATGCCCAAGATATCCCACTTGAGGTTTTCAGTAGCCAACTCAAGCTCATGCAAACTTTCCGATGTTCTCAAGGTTCGTGTGTTTAGTGTACATATATATAAACTGCTTCGTTTTTGTTTCTCTTTTTGGGTATTTGATTTTGTTGGCTGATATGTTGGAGGGTGGTGGTCAGCTTCCCCCTCGGTGACCGGCCGGATTGGGGGACAACACGTTGGAGTTTTTCTTATGTCTATGTTTGTTGTTGCATCTGTTTGTTGTTTCCGGTCCGAGGAGGCCTTTACTCGTTTTTTTGCATTTCCGGCATCGAGGCGGCTATATATAATATATATATTTACAAAAAAAATATAAAAATTCAGTCAGTCTAGTTATCAAACCACAAACTCTGCTCAGTTTGAAACAGATGACGTTGTGTGTCAGATGTCTGAAATATTTATTATTATTTATTATACCAGTCCGAATTTAAAATTTTGTTTTACGTCCAATGAACCATCTACTCAGGATGTCTTATATGAAATTATTGCTTTTGGTACAATAACTCATGAAATTATTACATAGTAGCACATAGTATAGTAGTATAGTATATTTAAATTATATTCAGAAACGTAGGACACACGGTGGACCAAATGATGATGGTAATTCTTAAAGTTTAGTTAATATTTCAGTATTATTGACATATTATGTGGTGCATAGTCTGCTGTGTGCTAGCTAGAAGATTCATCTTTACGGCACCATTTCGTCCCGTTGCATCTGTACATGGTAACGAAGCATCTCAACCGTGAATTGCAACGTTAAGGTTACCACAAAAAATTGCAGAACTGTGAGTTATAGCAAAATTTACGGTAATTAATACACACACACACACACACACACACATCTTATTTTGTAATTGACTAATTCAAGTTTATTGTGTATTTGATTGATGATTACTTACTTAGCATATAGATGATTTTCTGATAACTATAAAAGTGTCAAAATTAGAGAGAAAACACATTATAAAACTGAAAAAATTAATAATATGTATTAGAATCTCTTTGTTAACATAGATTTAGTATCGACAATGCCACTGATCATATTAAGGAACCTGTACGAGTGATAACCCTATGTACGTACGTATAACGTGTAGATAATCTAGCATATAATTAGATTCATTCGCTTGCTTCTGCAATTAACACAATTGCACTCACCTAGAATGTATTTTCATTAAAATTATTAACGTTTTGTAGTTTCTTGCAATCAATTGATGTACATGGTACTTTTTTTAAATTGTTTGTAGCCTAACATTTTTTAGCTGACCCACCAACTTCGTCGGAAACAAACATTGTATAGAGGCTAAACACACAACTCATTCTCTAACAATGAAACATGAGTGCTATCATCAGTAACACAATGTGCAACACTGTGCATCCTTATACCTATTAATAAAATAAACCTGCAAAAGTAATAATAATTTTATGCGTGTGTTAAAGATATAATAGCTACTTTCACAAAACCGCTTTCTAGATTATAAATTGTTAAAAGGAACATAGTAAGAGCTTGTTATTTGCATAAAGAGGACATTCTAAGGCTCGGATATTCAAAGTATTATCGTGGGTTCTAATATAATCTCTCCTTAGACATTAAAGTCTGGTTGATATTAGTTAGTTCAATGTATTTTAGCCACTCGCTACAAATACCTAATAAAATGTATACAGAGTTAAAAACTTTACTTTATAATTCGGTTAAAAATAGCGCAATATTTTTGATCGAACAACGGATAAGAAACTGACGATCTGAAACACAAGTCACATACTAATATCACGTGTATTTTCTACAGGGGTAAGCAGGGACAATTTATCTCTGTTCACTTTCATCCTGAAGTCTGCACTTGACCACTTATGTCCTCAAGATAAGAAAAAATATTGTAGATTTCTCGACGTGACTGCCCCGAGCTGGTATCGATTCAAGACAGGTTTAGAGACATCTTGAATGGATGTAGGTCGATACGAGTAGCGGTTCCGATGCATCTTACTAACATACATATGAAAGTGTTTATAACTGTTCATCGCAGGATACGACTTACATATTCAATGTCACTAAATAACATTGCACACGTCAGTTATTTAATGTCTTTTCGAAATCACTGTTTTAACACGATCGCTGATATTAATCCAAAGACTTTAATATTTTGACGCAAAATAAATACAGTAATTTTTATTTTTATTTATGTTTGAAACGTAATGCCATAGACAATGGTATATCGTGTCCTTGTTCCTTTACAATATTCACAACACGTTCAGTTTAGTTCTTTGTTTATGTTTTTAGCAGAAGTTAGTTGTTTACTTTTTTTTAACTTTAGCAACGACTTAATATATGTTGGTATACTTTGGTAATTAAATATTCGTATAATACAGGACTATACGATTGTGAGTTTTACAAATTTTAACACATAATAGGTATGCTATCATAGTTTTATTATATTCTATGCAAAACGGGTACTGTTAGACAGCCCGGCTAGGTCAGATTTATGACAAAATATTTAGACACATAGTTACTTTTTTATGTCGTTCGGCGAGTAATGTAGAGAAGTCAAATATTCGCAAAAACGTTGAATAAGTAAAATAAAGAAGTATTTAGTTGCACGATGTATTTTGATGGCAAAACAGAACAAGTATTTAGTCGAAATCCGAGGATCAATGTAGTAAATACGCATGACTGTGGCACACATGTCTTCGGCTATAAGGAACTCCTCTTGCTTATATTTTTTTGAAACTTTCAGAAACTCCATGAGGTTTGGGTACGTAGGCCAACCAAGTGCTGGCTAGTAGTATTATTTGTAAATAAATACATCGTTTTTTATTATTAAATCGATATTACCTTTACGTTTTAACCTTGTCTAAGCAATTTATGAATTAATGTCGCTTTACTATCTTCAATCTTTTAAGAATATTGATACGTATAAACTATTTTAACGTAACGTATGGTAATGGTAAAATAGTTTGCCTTGTGTGAAACGTGTTAGAAAAATCGACTAGTAGGCCAACTATTATAAAGTAAGTTAACTTTTCTGAAGCGGTATTCTGTATAAATTTAAAATTTAATTATTTTGCTAATTTAAATTATTTATTTAAATTATTATTCACATAGAGGCCAAACTATAGTTGTAGTTTTAATTAACCGGTTCTAGTTTGGTCTCCGTATTAATCCCACTTTCTCAAATCTTGACGTTTTTATCTTAATATAAAAATAAATAAACAGTTTGATGGTACACAAACAGCGAGTTTTTATCCAAATTTCCTGATGGATTATGTTAAATTATTCTATATCAAAAGAATTTCATGCAATTTTTTATAATTATAAATTTAATTTTGATTTATAATTTAATCTAAAATTAATATTATATATTTAGTCCTTCTAGTCATAGAATAGATATCACCGACCTCAAGCCTATTATTTTTGTACTAGTATTATAGCGATAGTAACTCCCTCCTTGTCTGTCTGTTACCGCTTTACGCTAAACCACTGAACAGTTTTTGATTAAATTTGGCATGAATGTACTTTGAATAAAGGACATAGGCTATTTTTTATCACAAAAATCAGCATACTCGCGCCATATCTTAGACATACTTAACCATGATGAGTGCCTACGACCTGCACACATTTACAGCTACTAGTATAATAATAATAATTAATAATAATAAATAATAAATTGTTTATTTTCTCACCACAATATTCCATATATACAAATATTATGCTTAGTAGGTAAAACAATGTCTCAAGACATTATTGTGGATGACTGGTGCCTAAGCTAGGTATAGATAGTATTATAGTATACAGTATACACATACCTAATGATAAATAACAATCTGTGATGCACGGTGTAATGATTGTCTCCTAAAAAGTCTTCTACTTTTACTTACATACTCGATAGAGTAAAACAATTACAAATTTAAACATAACTATGCGTTATTAAATTAGTCTTCGTGTGGATCACCACACGTAACATCCGTTACCGTGTGGTAACGGATTAAGAATACAAAGTGTTACCACCCCTATTCATCTTATACATGTTGTAAGAAGCGACGAAGGGAATAACATATGCAAGACAACATCATTGCAAAGACAAAGAAAACTTGAAACAAACTATTTATAAACCCGTCTGTCCAGCATGGTCGAAATCTCCTTGCTGAGGATAGGCCTACGTCTAGCTGTGGACTGTTAAGGGCTGTTGATCATTAAATAAGAGATTACGTGATTTAAGATAACACCCGAGTGAATTATTCAAGTGTGTTGTCTTTTCTTTGTTAATTCTTTAACATTAGATTACATTACGCTTTATTGATTTTCAGTGTTATGCGTGGTGGGTCTGTCCAGTGCAAGATGGGTGAGCAAGGGTCGATCAAGCGGTCCTAAGGACACAAGTTTCGTAGGAGAAGCCACTAACCAGCTAGCTACAGCATTCTTTCAAGTAATTAATTCATCTTATTTTTAACTATTTCTTCTTCTTATGCTACTGTTAATTGTATCAATAAATAAAAATCAACCATCTATTCGGAATGGTCACTGCCTTGTTTTTTGTTACAAAAGTCATCCTTTATTCGAAGATCCTCAGTTGTCAGCAGATTACACATTAGGTTCTTTCATACATGAGTTTTAAAAAATATTTACGTAGCGCACAATCCAAGGTCAAATATTCTTTATGAATTTTAACTCTTTGTATTCATTTTATATCTCTCATGTTGAGGACGGCTAGGGATATTTTTTTATTGTACGTAAGGTTTTTGTAGTCAAACATGTAAAAAAATTATAAATAATAATGTCCTAAATAAACATATGAATATTATTTTAAAAATACTATTTTAAAAACATTATGTACCAAGTTCTGTTGACAATAACAGGTCATTTAATGTAATGATGGCTACAAAAAATACATAATGCTTCGAAACACTAAATGCCTATCACATTTTGATATTGAAACACATAAAGCATTGTATCCATCTATGATATTGTATGTAATTGAAATTAGTATATACTTTATTTTACATTTGCAGGGTTACATTGACGATAACAAGAACATTGCGTTCTCGCCCCTAGGATACTCCGCAATTCTTGCGATCCTGGCGGAGGGAGCACGCGGAGAGACGAGAGAACAATTAGTATCAGCTCTGCACCTTCCTCAAGATGACAACTTTACTAGAAATACTTATCGGTACATCATGGAAAAACTGAAAAATACAAATGAATACAAATACAACCAGCCTGAATTAAAGAATTACTTCTACATCTACAAAAACTACACCATTAATGATGATTACAAAAAGATTTTAGAAGATTATTATTTGACAGACGTAAGATCTGTTGAGAGGTATAACCCAGAATTAGAGATTCACGAGGAAGATGACGACGATGAGAACAATGACAAGGGTGAATTCATCATAGAAATCCCCGAAAAAAATGAAAACATTAAGAATGAGGAAATCCCCGAACTGATGCCACCTAAAGAATCTGATGAGAAATTAATCTCGTTCGCTGTTGAAGATACTCCTGGAAAGGTTGACATTACTAACATAGACTACAAACCCGCAAAGAACATTAAAGAAAAAATCAAACTGGAGAAAACATACTCTCACAAATCCGACTCTGATGATGACGAGGAAACCATGGTTGCTGTTGAAGCTAGAAACCATGCCAGAAGCTTGAAAGGACTGCATGAGATACGTGATGTTTCGTCAAGTCTTTCTGTAAACAGCGTTGGAAAGAAATCCAGTACGTATCATTATATTAATAATTAGTACTGTAAAATTTTATATTAATGAAGTGGAATATTAAATGTGATATTCCACTTAATTACTATAATCTTAAACCTTATCCCACTAAAATCATTACATAAATCGAATCTAGAGTTTTTTATACTATATTTCTTAATTCAGTAAATTTTTATATCTATGTATTCTAATCAAACGATAAGCGACAGGCATTTAATATTGACTCCTTTATAACATGGCAATATGATACATAAATAATAATATTACTTGTCTTTACAATTTCAGTTTCTGATTCGCTGATGCTCATCTTCAACGGCATGTACTTCCGTGGTTCTTGGAAACAGCCATTTGATATTATCGATAGCGGTGTTTTCTATAAGTCTAACACTGAGAAGAAACAAGTGACATTGATGAAGACCAAAGGCAAGTTCCAAATTGCTTCTCTGCCAGAACTGGACGCTGAGGCTATCAAACTTCCTTACGATGTAAGTATTTCAAATATTTCTTGACAAACCACAGCAAGACATGATTTCTACCTATGTAAGCACTGTTTATAAAGTTCTCGACTAATCTTTCCATTAATCTGTATACCTTTTATAGAACCGTATTTTAATTCTGGATTAATGATTGCTTGTTTAAATACTTACAATTGTAATAGGATCTCTATTAGAATCTTAAATTTCGTTATATGTGTTATTTGACTGGGATAAGAGCGCATAAAAATAAATGTATTATGCTTAGGGAGGCCGCTATGCTCTTCTCTTGGTGGTACCACGCGCTCGTGATGGGCTCACTCGCCTTACCGCAGATCTGCCCGTTGTTTCACTCTCGGACATTCAAGAGAGTATGAAAGAGAAGGAAGTACAAGTATGCTTGCCCATGTTCTCCATAGAAACCACGACGAAACCTATTGCTGCTTTGGCTAAGGTAAGAAATCATTTTGAATATTTTTGAAATAGAAATTTAGGTTGAGAAGAAAGATTTGTAATTACACAAAAAATGTATTACACTTGTATTGAAATGCTATCTAAGAAAGTCACTTAATATATAAGAAAATACTATGTGTAGCTTATGTTATCATTTAATGCATATTCCATCTATTTTTAATTGATGGAGGTCAAATTATTTGCCCTTGACGGGCGACAGCTTGAGTGTTATAGGTTAACCATAATTTTGAAACCTTATTATTTTTCGCTTTTCCCTTACGAGTGAACATGTATTAAAATTTACACAATAATAACACATCATTATTCTCCTCTATAGTTTGGAGTTAGTTCCATCTTCAATCGGGATGCAGACTTGACCGGCGTATCGTCAGACGAAGGATTATTCGTTAAGGAGCTGGTGCAACATGTCTCCGTGCGTGTTGATGACACAGATAGTTCGGCTTCTGAGATGTCAGGTATGTCAACTTGTATTTTCTATACAGCATTTATTTAGATCGCAGGCTCCCGAGCACTGCTGGTGTAGTGGTATCATGCAAGATTCCCATTCTTGCGACCCGGGTTCGATTCCCGGGCAGTGCATTTTTTTCTTGGTTTTATTTTTGAATTTTGTTTGTAACAATATAAGCCTATAGTGCCTGTACTGGACACTATACAAATGAATACACAGCTGATGATGATAATGTTGAACGAAAGTTTAATAACGTTGTTAGTTGCAAATTCACCGTGTTTCAAGAAAAATTTTTTTGGAGTCTATCTGTTTAAAAGAAACATGTCAGGGCAACTGTCACTTTTATCTTATATTGCTAACATTTTTTTTATTATTATTATTTGAGTAGTTACAACAAAATTAAGTATTATTTTTATATTTACAGCTTCCAACATCCTGAAGGATTTGTCGAAGAACATCCCATTATCACCACAAAAATCAATTCAACGCTTTAGTGTAGAACACCCCTTCATTTTCTATATTCTTGATACTCTTGATAACCTGGTTGTCGTAGCTGGTAAAGTCGTTGATCCTGAGAAACCATTCGCTATCGGAGATTCTTTTCCAGTTTAAATACTTGTCGATCTTCATAAATTTCGTATAAGCTCTTGGATGTTTCTGTTTTCGAATTTTGGTGATTGAAGAAGCATATATGTATAGAACATATGTGTATTTATCGGTTGACTTATTTTATACTTTTCTCTGAGATTGTACCTTTTGTAACTTTTCTATGAACGAACCAGACGCATTTGATTATGAAAAGTACACGGCCTTAAGTTTAAGTTAGTTTTAAGATATTATTTATTTTCGAAGTAATGTTGTGATATGGTTAAGAATAAATTATTTATTTTAAATGGCAAATTTGTTTTATTCATAATCATTTAAAAGTAAATGAGGGTAGACAAAAAATATGTTATGGATACGACTTTAGCAAAAATTGTCATTTACACTCACATTCACGCAGGTCGTGATCGAGTGTGTTGTGAGTATTTATTTATAAAATTGTGCGATCATCATGGAAATGAATAAAGAAAATGTGTTCAAAACTAAGATACCTTTGCCAATAGGAGTATTACCAGCACTACCAACACGCTTATTAGTTGAGAAAAAAATCGTACTAAAACAAGATAATATCCCTTCAAGAAATCCACTTAAGACATTAGAGAACCAAATATCGCCAAAGGCAGGACCAAGCGTGAGTTTACATAAACCCAAATCGTTTAGAAGTATTGATACAAAACATGTTACTTTAAGACATAGAAGTGCAGACTTAGACTGGAATTATAATGTATTTAAAGACAAAGAAACTGGGAAAGAGTCTTCCAGTATTATTTCTATAAGTGATGATGAAATTTATCTTGATGAGGATAAACAACGTTTCTTTGTTGAGCAGAAAAATGATTTGGGCGACGTATTATCTTCTGTGACTCCTAATGTTAAAGGTTGTTTGGCACCAAATCGTGTTAGAAATATAAAGAGAAGTCTGAAAAGACCACACAGTCGTGAATTGCAAGGTTTATCTCCTGAGCCAAAACAAGAAAAAATTGGTGATAAAGTAAAACGTCGTTTACCATTCACTGAGACACTGCAAGATAGATTACAGTCACCCGATCCTTGTAAGTGATAAATTTAGAAGAATATTACTATCAATTAATTGTTTATCTCTTATTTTTTTATGGGTTTTAAGGTATACAAGATACACAGAACGATCACATGATATACATTTTATTTTATATTTGTAGGAGGTTGTTGATAATTAAGTACCAACAGTCAATAACTAACTAAGTACATTTAGTATTTGGGTGTAATTTATATAAAATATATATATATTTAGAAATATATAAGTATGTTCAACAGTCTGGTTACCATAGCACAGGTTCTGCATAATTTGGAATCAGATGGCGATGTGTTAATTGTGTGGAGTTATTGTTAATATTATTACATGTTCGAAATTTTAAACACATGTTGCCTTTACAATTTCAGAAAATTGTTTTAGTAATAAACTTTTAATTGTTTGACAATGTAGGTCAACAATTATTATTCTTCTAAAACTCTACTTCTGACTAATCATCATAACATGTAAGGTGTCGATTGTACAAAAATATATAATAAATAAACGGAAATATTTATGACCCTGAAGTTAGCGGATAGCAGACAAAATAAAATTTCAGATAGGGATATCTACAAGCGAAATTAACTTTTTCGAGTCGAGTTAATTTAACCCGTACCATACTGGCCATGTTTAAGGCTTTTACTTATACTAGGTTAACGAGTAATCAAATGAGTATGTTAATTATATGTATACTATTCTAAAAACCGGATATTAGTGTATGCTATATTTCCAATATTTAGAAACGCTGACGCTAACTGTGACTCAATAGTTG
Organism: Hypercompe scribonia; assembly: GCA_949316085.1. NCBI lineage: Eukaryota > Metazoa > Arthropoda > Insecta > Lepidoptera > Erebidae > Hypercompe > Hypercompe scribonia. The sequence continues at coordinate 10,152,019 of OX438989.1, read as the reverse complement.
ATGAAATACTACATCACAGTTAATTTGTTTAATATAGCTTAGCTGTATAAGTGGTCGTGTTTCAAATGGATAAAATACGTGATGTGGGTAGTAAATAATTTGTTTTTTTAGGGAAGATATCTTATATGAAATGCTTGGATAAGGACTATATTGTAGAGATTTTTGATTACTTGCTGAGTGTAGAGGCAAAACCACTAGGTGTACCCCAGACTTCAAGTATAACGAGAGCGTGTGTCATTAACTGGCTAATGAGAGTCAATGTAAGTAAAATTTCAATTTTATATTTATGTGTACCTACAAAAATCTCGTTTTCTTATTATTCACTTCATTTCGCTGTAATTTTCAATTTAATGGAAGGAAATCAAGGAGTACTAAACGTCAATAAATGTAAGATAAGACAGATTAGTTAAATGAAAGGTAAAAAAACTTGTTGTATTTCGTGTTTGGTTTTCTGTCCTTTTGATAATTAAATAAAAGTTTTAAGTAAACCTATGTACAGTTTAACACATTTATTAGTAACATATAAGTTTAAAGATATTTTTGTAACAATATAGCTATATTTCATTCCTTATGTCCACATTCGTCAATTCAGATCAATCAGTGTTATTGTTGTATGATTGGAACTTTTAATAGAGATGTGTAGAAGCGAAGCGCCATCATTTACCAAAGTAGTTTTAGCCTATAAGCCTTTATCTATAAGGCCTAAGCGATTATGAAAGATTTTTTTGATTATTTATTTGCTGACCCAAGGTATTCTCTCCATCTTCCGTCAGTTACTATTTGGGTGATGTAGGGAAAATAGGAAATAGATACATTGAATACTTTTCTATAAGTCACGGTAAATACTGAGTTTACAATGATATCAGGAAAAAGTTATTGCTTTTTATTTTACTAAACGTTCATAGAAAATTTTATACTTCAATGTTTCTAATTGGAATAAATATTATAATATGTTGTATATTATAATATTTATAAAAATGACTTAATTTAATCTTAAAATTAGTAGTGAAGGAAATGACATTTAGTGACATGAGTTTGAAGAACTGCCGTTATTATTATAATTTATTGAAGAAGGATCACAGATTAAAAAATAACTGGTACTAATTTGAGAGCTGCTGGATACCTATGAATGGGTTCATGTTGTATTTTATTTTTAATTGTGTGCATTAATATTTTTACAAAGTGATTTTTTTATTCAGTTCACTTTTTGATTAACAAAAAAGTCTGTTCTTGTCTTATTTATGTATTATTTTCTACATCTATGGCATACATATGGATATCTATAATAATCTTGCCATTACAGGGTGCAGATGGCAACCCTTCCACAATTCAAACGGCTTGCTGGTATCTGGATTCAATTCTAGGTACGGCCCACGTACAACTTGACAAGTTGCAACTAACTGCAGCTGCATGTTATTGGATAGCACAGAAGTTCCATGGGCCTGTGAATCCCGCAGCCAAACTGGTGAAGTGTGCCAACAAAGCGTTTACGGCTGATAAGCTCCTGAGCGCTGAGAAAGCTGTCCTTAAGAAAATGGTAGAACTTACTTATGCTATTTTTAATAAATATAATAGAAACTCGGTAAATATTATGATAAACATAATAATATTCTTAGATTTATAATTTAAAAGATGTCTCTAGTGTCCGTTGAATTATGATTTCCTTTATTTCTAGTTCATATCTAAACTTACGCGTCCTTAATAGTATAGAATGCGTTTCAAGTTTTATTCAGTTGAAGCTCATATCAAGAATTCATTTCAACTCACAATCTGTTCTGAATTACGTTGCCGCGATATCGACACTAGTATTAATTCATTCATATAATTTACACATAATACACTATTGGCTAGTGTAGCAATGTTAAAAATTAAATTTAGAACATGTTAAAATAAAATTGACTAAATATTAGCTGTAACGGAACGTTCAAATTGTTGTCAACACTTGTCATCTTGATTTGTCAATGTATGTTTGTGTTCTTAAATTATTATAATAATTTTATACTTTTATAATAAACCAAAAGATTCCGGTGTTTTTTAAGTTAAACAAATAGTTGAATGTGCTTTTAAGTAAATCGAATATCAATTAAGATTAATTAAAGTAAACAGAAACATATATGGCTTACCTTACCTTACCTTACTTATAATTCTTTCGTAAATAAAGTAAGCTAAAGTAAATTTTTCATAATTATTCGGTAATAAACCATCGTAAAACACGTTTATTTCCCCTAATAGGCCTTCACCACTCAAGACTAGTTTCAGGTTGTCTCACAAAGATATCATCTGTCAAAATCTATTCCTGAGAGAAAATTTTCATATAAACATCGTTATAAAATTACTCATTGTAGTGTGGATCTGTGAATTTTGTTGTGACGTTCAATAACGAAATCTCTACTTAAAATTAGTTTGAAGAATAGATTCACGACTGAGACACAGTTTAAAATACAGACCTTATACATACACCTATAAAAAATAAACCTCCTTAGCATAAGCCATATGATATAATAAAATAATCTTCTACATTTCAAATTTAGTAGACCTTGTACTATAGATATTGGACATCCTATGTAAAAAATTGATTTCTCTTAATAATAAAATATTAAAAGTTGGCCATAAACCAATGAATCAGAACTACTGATTCTATCTCGTTAAATTATTATCAAGATCGCAATATGGTATATGCTTACATGTAGTCTTATAATACACTGTTAATTTCCCATGACTTCATCTGCAAGGATTTTTTTTATAATTCCAAAATTCTAAGTTTTTCTGTATCACATCAGTTATTTGTCAGTAAAAGTCCTGTCGAAATCAGTCCAGTTGTTCCAAAGATTTGCCAAAACAAATAGACAGACAGACATAAAAATTATGTTATTTTGGTGTATATATCATATGTATATATATATTCATATGCCTGTAGTAAAAAGAGGTTATTTCAATATTACAACCAGACTCCAATTTTATTTATATGTATATGTATACATAAACTCTGCATTTATACCATTGGTTGCAACTATGGGCAGTATAAACTATTGTTCAAACAAACATCAATTTAAATCACACATTCAAACTAACCAGTAAAAAAAATTAGCAAAGTATGTCTTAAAATAAATTTTCCACAGAGCTTTACACCGCAACCAGTTGTTGTACAAGACTACATAGGCTATCTCGCCTGGTATTGTGACCAAAACCATGGCGGAGAAATAGAAGTAGCTGCCACATTCCTCTGCATGTGTGGCTTGATGGTAGAAAAAGTTCTCTGTGAAGAATTCCCTTCAGTCATAGCTGTTGCTGCCGTTAAGAATGCTTTATACTTGTTGAATAAGAAGGACTTGATGTATTATCTGCACAAATGTCATGTGTAAGTATGGGCTTATTAATAATTGAGATCATCAGATGATACAATTTAGATTATTTTAAATGTTTTGTTTGTCTCTATGACCAGGTAAACTTAAAATGCTATCATACACCCTTTTTTACCATATCAAAAGAGGGATTGAAATTTTAATTTTTTGTTATACATGTATAAATATAAACAAGTAACATGATCCAACCTACTTCTGTTAAAATTGGTAAAAAATAATATTTCATAAAAATACAGAAATGCTAATTTAAAACAATATAAATACAATTATTTCAATTCTGAATTAGAGCACCATGTATTACACTGGTCACTCACCTGTAGACGGCGACACAAAAATAGCGGCGAATTCAAATGCGAGTCAAGCATCGTGTCGCGTCGCGAAATATTATATTCCTATCACTGATTAGCTTTCGCTCATTTCACTTTTCTTTCAGATCAATATTTACTTAAAATTTAATTTAATTATTGAATACATTTTATTTGAATTTTTAAATTTTCAAAGTGTCTACCGCTTACTTCTATGCATCGTCCACATGATATTGGACAAGCATTCAAGGTCATTTGTTACTTTGGTACTTAACAATTGACAGTAACGCCACTCTTACGGATAGATCCCTGTTCAATAAGACCTGTACCCTTCGAAACTTAAAGGGCCGTCGTTTATCAGCCTTTAAGATATCATGGATTTTTTTATGCTGAACACCCAATTGATGAGGAACCCTACGTAAACTATATTTATTATTTACGCGATTACGCGTGAAATGGTTCAAGAACGATCAGTGTTCGGGGAGCAATCTCAACATTACGAGGCACCAAACTTTGATTGTCTCGTAAATTTTGTTCCACCCTTACAAAAATTCGGCTGTTTGAGGACATACTCGTACATGAGTGGTTCCATACCTCTCATGATATGTCTGCAACGCAAGAGATGCCTTTTGATGGCATTCCACGTAAATTAAAACCATGTCAGTATATTCCACGTCTGTAAAGGTCACTTGCGGCATTATGAATGTCGATTTCGGTATGTCAAAATAATTCTAGGACTTGCAAACAAGCACAACACTCAATTTCACACACACACTGCACAACACAATCAATATCGTTACTTTTTAAAAAAAATAGTGAGACTTGTTACAAATCAAAAAAAGGCTAACTAACATTAACTAACGCTACTTTCTAAAATCCGCAAGTGTTCGAATATAAAATAATTGAATTAATGGTGCTCACCAATTATTAAAATTAGGAATAAATTATAATGTATTTGCTGGTAGTAATCATTATGTACTGTAAGAAAATTTAAATAAATAATATAATTTACGATGCTAAATAATATTACAATTCTTATTTGTTAACATATTTTGTTTATAATCAATAGATAAAAAAGTGAGCAATTACGATGCACAAAACCATTAATAGTAGTGTTGGATTAGTATTATCTTCCGTATGCACTTTGAAATATGTTTGATTTTGCTTTAAAGATATTTTTAATTTTTTAAATTTTATGAATTATTTGTGTGAAAGGTCATTGACCATTACCCATCAGTCATTGACCATCCCGATAAATGCACCCTAAATATCCCAAGTTTGATGTTTATTTTAAAGGGATCCAAAAATTAAAATTTCTTGCTTCTCAAATCAAATATTATTCATTGTAATAAATTAAATTAATAATTATCATCGTAAAACTGCTGCTAAACGGCTGCTTGTTTATTTACAAAAGTTGACATAGTATTTATCATTTGGTTGGGACGGATACTGGTTTAATCTGGAGAATTTTATTGAATCTTTTATTTTTCTGGCTTACAGATTTAAAGCAGCTGAGGAGAAAGCAACTAATTTGTCTTCTACGTGTTCATTTCTTCGCAGAGCAGTTCGGATAGTGTCTTCTCCAACTTACGAATACAAAACTCCGTTGGAACACTACAGTTTTCCACCAAGTTTTATTGCCCAGAGAATCGTTAATGCGGCTAGCGAACTATCCATTTTAGATGTTAGGAATACTGGTGGACGCTATTAAGGGTATAATTTTATAGTCTGTATATACGGTTATTAAAAATAAAGTTAAGGTACACAAAAAAAAAAAATAAGAAACTTTTTAATAACATATAAAGGCATTTAATCTGTATCCAAATAAATTTTATAATTAATTTTTTTAAAAAAACAATTGTTGCAGCATTGACAGTTTCGTAATATTTTTATTTTTTGAATAAGACTCATATAGTTAGGTACCTCTTTAATAAAACTTTCTTACTGAGTGTTATATTAACATTGCCAACAGATTGATTGCTTGTTACACATAAACACTTTTAGTAAAAGAAATAGTTTTAGTCTCTTTAATGTGTGGTAGTCAATTATGCCTTTAAAGCCGAACTGAATAATGAATAGTGTAAAGTTATTTTAAACAATCAAAAATAATCTTCTAACGTCTACTGACTGACAGGAAAAATTATGACTTAGATGTAATTTTAAGTAGATACAATTGTGTCAAACAGACATAATCTTGTAATGATAGTGATACTATATTTATGCAAACGTGGACTTCAGACTGAGAATTAATGGACAAAAAAGACATAACAAATGAAATGGAAACATTGACCATAATTTTAACAAAAGACTAATTTATATAAAATTATTATTTATGAGACTGGACTTTGCATATTTATTTTATCAAAAAGTCAATGTAATTTTAATGAAACTTAAAAACTGATTTTGACTTGACTTTACTTAAGTGACATTACAAAGCATGAATAAAGAATTACATGACATTAGAGCACGCTTGAAGCGCGATATCGGATTTATTGTATCGGGACTGTACTACATTAAATGTTTTAAAGTTAATTGTCTTTTTAATTAAAGTGCTTATTCCTGCGTTCATTTTTATTTATAATCCTTTTGATGAGGATATTACATAACCTAAGGTTCTGTTTACTCTATAATTATCATGCATTTAATCCCAATAGGGATTAAACTACATATATTTCATCAATTCATAACAATTTCCTTGGTTCTTTTATAATATATCTATTTTGGCTTGATATTTTAAATCATTATTCATTAGGTATTTATCTAATTTATATTTTATTTTACCCCCTTGTAGGTCTCGCAGCATAGGTTTACCACCGCAAGGCACCGTTCAATCAAATTAATTTTCTTCTGAATTTTTTTTTATATTTAAATAGATATAAAAGCATACTAATTAAATAGCTAAAGCATACTAAATAGCGTAATAATTAAGTTATTTAAGCTATCAAATAACGTTATAATAACAAGTGTACTCTTATGTTAAGTAGGGAAAACTACACAGTAGAAAATTTTCCATGATATTTATGATCTTCAAATTTTATTTTTTCTTGTTGTCTCGTTAGAGTATGAAAATAATTAAAAGCAAAACTAAGTATATATACAGGAAGGCATTTAACAGTAAAGTCTAAATATTGTTTACCTCATATAATTCGTGAAGTATTTGCCTAAGCGCAAATTGCTATTAATAAATGTTAGCTACTCAATGTCGGTGACACTCATTAATGTATATTCTGTTTTCTGAAACGAATGAGTAGTATTTATATATATATATATATATATATATATATATATATATATATATATATATATATATATATATATATATAAAAGCGATAAGGCATGCTTCAAAATAAACAATAATATTTTTGTAGTACACTTCTCATTAAATAATGACACATTGTTAATATCCCGGGTCCCTGCAATTGGTAATTTCCCTTGATTATTAATAAACAATTAATTAGACTGTGACGTGTCAAATCTATATTTTACTAAGAGGTTTAGCGCATATTGAAATTAAGTACAGTAGGTATATAAAGACCTACTCATTAGCCAATATTTGTAAGTATCCCTATTTCTTTTACAATTTTTATATGATATTATGTAGTCACTCATATTTATCACGTAATAAGATGCATTTGCACCAAAAGATAAAATATTTTAATTTTCTCCGTTTATGTATTAAATTTTCGAAATCGCCAAAACATCGAACATGTTAGGCATGCACATTTAAATGAACAGACCGTCTAAGCTACGATTCCTAGTAGTCTTCTGGAAATTATGCATTATACTATATAGTGTTAACTAACTCTCTTTAATTTGTTGTTTGTGCACATCATCATATCAACAGCCTGTTATAGTCGATTGTTGGACATAGACTACTGCTTAGAAAGAAGGTTTTAGCTTAGTATATAACACTGGCCAGACGGTTTGATTTAAGGTTTGAATCAAGATTTCCTTCTCTTTGCAGTGATGTCCGGCATAATTTGCTTCCTTAGTCGTGTCTTCCGGCACTCATGGGACGAATAGGGGCGGTGATTATGTATTCTTAATCCATTACTGCACAGATTAAGAATGCAGAGAAGAGAGAATCAGAAGAATTTTTTTTTTGTGCAAGCACAGTTTATTTATTTAGAAAATATAATTATATCTCCAACAAACAAATTGGAAAAGGTTATAACAGAATATGTCATAAATTGCAAATAAATGTAATAAAGAGTCACGTATCTTTTTCACGTATCAAACGTATCTTTCTTTGAAACCTGCAAAAAAAAATTTTTATAAGGTGAGAACCATGAGTAGGTTCTTTTAATTCTTTTCATCTCATATATAAATCTCACTATATAAAATGGCTACAGTACGCCAAGTTTAATTATTCATAATATATCTAAAACCGAATCGCTTTTTGGAAAAATTTGAAGTCGCTTATTAATTCGGATGATTTTCTTTAGGTACTTTTGTAGTTTACAATTTAATAAAAAGAAAACTACAAATAAAAAGAAAATTACAAATATACCTATATATCTGTCATAGATGTAGTCGAGGGTTGGCAGAAGAGTAGAGTTAACATGATCGATTACGTAAGCGATTTAAAGAAAGTTTCACAAAATGTCAAGGATCTTTGAAACGCTATATCTGCATCAATAATACCTGGTTCTTGTCTGAATTAACATTTTTTGTCTGTTACAATCCAAACATGTCTATTAAAAGTCTAACAAAAGTTAAAACGTTGAATCCACCACGTCTACATATATAACTTTTTTAAACGCAATTTTCAATATAATTAATGTGGTTTCTTGGCAGATTTTAAACAGGTTTCTAAATACTACGTGTTTAAAATTTAATAGAGTTGTTTAGCCGGTTTTGTTGACCATTGGTTTTTACATTTTATTGGCAATATTTGTAAGTGCATTCTGTTAGTCGTTCCTATTTTATTGTATTTTGATTTTCTATTAAAGAGAAATCTTGAGCGTATACACGTAAAATCCTTACCTACATCTTGTTTTTATTTTCTATTCACATTCTTTTTGTTTAAATTTTTAATTGTTTGTAAACTGTGTTTTGTTTTGTTGTTAGACTCGTTTCATATCTTCATTAACATACATTGGTGGTATTTCCTATCTCCAATTTTTAATAACACTACAAATACTGCTGTACACTCAAAGATAGAATCAAAGTTAATAAAAAAAGAACATTATTTTTTCTTGAGACACTTACAACCGAAAAGTAGTGTTTAGATGGAAGCTTATCGTTAAGCCAGACAATTTAAAAGTTACCCAAAATCCTACTGTTCACGTTAATCCAGTAGGCACTAGTAATTGTTGGGCATGACTTTCACTTTCTCCTAAACATCTTTTGGTAAAAGTTATACTCAGCATCGTTGTTTGTTATTGTCTTTCGTCAAATTTTTTTAATTTATTTTATTTAGTAAGGAATTTAACTATTGCAGATTTAAGGAAGCCACCTGGTTTATAAAACGAATAGTGTAGTACCTAAAGTTATCCATGTTTGTGCACATACTTTTTAATTCGTATTGGTATTTTTTCTGTTCTATTCAACTAAAATTTTGGTTAGTTTCCATCGAGAAGATAAAACAATTGTATATTTTTATAAATTTAGCTAAAGATTGTCAAGGATAATGACTGCGGACCGGTTGTTATGGAAAAACCGATGCTACGTGTAGGTATTGTGCCATGTCTCGTAAAGCTGTAACGAAATGGTAAACTAGGCCTTATTTTAAGAACATAAGATTTAAAATTCTCTGGATGGAACAACACAATGTTTTACTCAGTTCTTGTTTGTGGTCACTCGTCCGTTGTCAGCGCTTGGTGCAAGTACGTGAACTCTAATTCAGACACATTTTGATAACAGTAGTGGTTTATTTAATAATACCAATGTGTAAATTACCTGGTTGAACACATTTCAAATCAATGTCATTAAGTTCCAACTCAATGTGTAGTCAAAAGTCAACAAAGATGGCCATGAAGTGTAAGTACCTTGTTATATTTGCAAATATTTTAATTAATACTCATTCTCTAACTAAGATTGGTAGTCAGGATGTTTTAGTCAGTACAGTCCTTAATATATAACTTAATCTTTGTGGCAGGTGGCAACGAAAAAGACGAAATAACTTTGAACAAACTATTTTATTTGTATTACCTATATTTTCATTCTTTATGTGCTAGTTTTATCACAAATAAAGTGCAATATATCATAAATTCATATCTAAAATGTTCCTCATAAGCTCTAAAATGACATTAGTGACACCTGTCACAAAGATCAAGCTATATTTTAAGGATTATTAGATTTTTTTTATTACAACTATGGTAGGTAGTTGATATATATTATCTGGAAAATCTAATTAGTAGATGTTAGATTTCAATCTCGTCAAAAATTGTAAAATATAGGTACCCTTACAGTGAACACAAAACACATTATGAATTATTATTTATAAAACATTTTATAAACAACAACTACGTATAATCGCAGATAGCTTGGGGTCATTTCGTTGTATAAATATGTAATGATCATGTATAAATAATATATACTTTAGTTTACCTGTTTTTCTATAATGTTGCTGTCATCCAAATGCGTTTAGTGGCTTAAACAGCTATTTTATTGTTTTAATTCCGAATTTTTTTGCGACGAATTAACAAAATTTGTGTGTGAAAAGCATCTGTTTTGTTTCCTTTAATTTAATTTGAAAATTAAATGGCAGCTTATAACTTATTATGATGAGAAGAAGTGGTGACTAAGACAACGTGAATAATATCATCTATATAAATGAGGTTTTTACACGTCAGAATTTTAGTCTCAGAGAGGACGAAGTAAGAAGAGGAATGCAGTATATTGGTGGTAAAAAAGGGGTTGGACGAGGTAGTTCTAACTACCTGTACTTTAGTACAGGAGCTATTCCATACCCTAACTACGAGTTTCGAATAAGAAACGTTAGTGAGAGTTAGCTACTCGATAAGGATCACGTAACCATATTCTTGAATTGCAGTTGTGAGGTCACTAAAGGCTGACATTTACTAGTCTTAAAATTAAAAAAAATACATTTTATTAGGGGAATTTCCATAACTGCAGTCGTCCGTATTGCTTAAACGAGAAATAAGGAAAATAATAGTTATACTATTATACAAATAGTCTATACAGTTTCAGATGTACACCAGGGACCTCAAAAATAACACAAATAACACATAGTAATTAATTTATCAGTCTGTTTTAATAACTTAATTGACACTACGTCAACAAAGTAATATTGTCAAATAAGCTTAAAACTTAATAAGGAAATAATTTCTAAATCGTACAAAGCAAACAATAATTTAGTCTTACTTTATATGTCTATACTAATATCATGACTACAGAAATTGCGTAGGTATTTCTGAATGCTAGTCTCTTGATCTATACAATTTATACATTGTATTAAATAAAATTACACGTAAATGAAAAAAGATAATCTGTTATCGTCAATTAAGATTGTGAAACCAGTTAAAATTAAAAAATATTGCCTACATTTTTGATGTGTTTATGCTAATGTTTTAAGAAATCATCATCAACGGTCATTAATAGTGCACTACTGGACATAGACCTCTTATTACCAACTACCTTGGTGGCGCAGCGGTAGTGAATGCGACTGCTGTGCTTGAGGTCTCGTGTTCGATTCCCGAGTCGGATCAAATGTTTGTAAGATCTACAAATATTTGTTTCGAATTTAGAGTGTTTTCTATTTATAATATGTATGTATTTACAAAAAAAAAGTATGTAAGTATTCAATCAGTCAGTCTAGTTATCAAAGCAAAAGCTCTGCTTAGTTTGAAACTAGATGATGTTGTGTGTCAAATGTCCGAAATATTAATTTATTAGTATTATTATTACAGAGAAGGTTTTAGTCTACACGCTGGTTAAACGGGTTGGTGTAGGATTTGTTTCAAGTCCTCTTTCTCTTTGCAGTGTTGTTATCTTGCACAGGTTGCTCCCTTAGGCGATTCTTACGACAACACAATAAATATTCACCACTCATATTTATTACTTAGCTCATATTCTTAATCCGTTACCACACAGACAGTCCGTCACGTCAAACGTCCGATATATTTCAACAAATACCTTATTTTACGCAGTAACATTCTGCCATTCAATAATGTTTAATAATCGCAGTATTATAAAAACCGGTTTTAGTTTAATTAATTATTCAACATTGCAGTAGTTTTGCCAGATTTGCGAAAGAAATGAACACTTTCTCATCGATAATATTTCTTCGTATACCTGCGGAAAAAAATTATTGCATAATTTTTGATTTTCAATAAAGTTTACAATAATATTATTTAAGTTTGAATTAACACCAGATATTGATCAGATGTGCGACTCTAACCTGTTTGTTACAAGATTTTTATTTCTTTGCAGGTTTAATATTGTGCTTAATGATTAATTACGTGCAACCACAGAATTACCTAATACAAAATACGTTTTATCCTCAAGATCAAAACTCAGGTATTTTATTTTTTGATAGATCTCGCGAATTATCCACTCGCTCATCACCACAAGGTGATCAAATTGATGAAAATGTATTAAAACGAGTTTTTAATAACCCACCAGTTAAAAGGAATCCTGTTGAAATAGAAAAAAGTAATGAAATATTTGTCACAACGACTGTACAACAAGATAATGGAAGAAAAGTATCAAACGAAGCTTTATTAAAAAGGCCAGTAGTAACGCAGCAAAGTTCTCAGGGACAGATAGTGTTCAGACCAGAAGCTTCAGAACAACAAATACCTAATGTGGAGAAATATAACCGTCTCTTGTATTCTGTAACAAATGTAGGAATAAATTTATTAAAGGTAAGATTTTTGGAATACTGTTAGAAAACAATTTTGACCATTTTGCGTCTAAACGGTTTTAAAATTAATTAGCATGTGGTATGAAAAACGTTTCATGAGGGTATTCGGCCTCTTAGATATAGGTATAAATATGTTATATATAAAATTGGTATACTTTCTTTATAAGATCTAATAATAATTCTTCTAATTTAGGTACCTATTAGATCACAATTGAGTAATAAACATTTTAGAAAACTGTGTTTTATGACACAGCCAGTTTATGCATGCATTTATTTCAGTCACTAAATACTCATTAACTTCTCTTCTTGTAATACAATTACGAGGAGTTTTAGCTCAAAGAAGTAACGAGACTCTCTGACATGCTTACCGAGTAATAAATTGTATAATAACGGAAAGTTAGACGTTGTGATCAAAAAAGTTAACTTGAAAGATAATTTTACAAACTTCTATGTATCTAAATCGTGACAAATTATGAGAAAGGCTATTCATGCCTTAATTTTCGGCTATTAGACCCTATATTACACTCTGTATCCAAATTTGAATATGGGAAATTTTGAAATGTAATTCTCAATTGAATTTGAAACCTTTCCCTTTTTAAATCGAATTATCGTCATAATCAATTAATACTACACCATCGATATTATACGATAATGTGAATATCAATTTTTAGCCAACTTAAATATTTACAGAAAGACATTAAATTCATAAGAGTTATCGTCTACTCAATAATCAATCAACACTTTTACAATACTTTATTCCTTTTTTTTAGATCATCAATTCAATGGTGAAGGATAATATAGTGATTTCACCTTATTCCGTTAGTTCTCTCCTCAGTTTGCTACAGCAGGGAACTTCTGGGACAACTCAGGAAGAACTAACACGAGTTTTGGGTATGACACCAGATGCCTTAGCCGCTGCATATTCGAGGATTACTACTGACTACAAAGTAAGAATGTATCAAGCACTCATAAAAAGATGTTTTTGCTAATTCAGGCAAATATAGAAATACCTCTTCTATCTTAAAGTATAATGAGATTTCGAATAAATCAGTCTAGGCAATGAAATGACTCTTAAGATATATTTTATCCAGTAATCTCTTGATGAGTTTCTTTTGTTACAACTTGTTCACTTGTCTCCGATTCTACTTTCTTTTAGTAATCAAGAGGTTTCACTTATTAAAAACACACGTGTCGGTCATGTTTCCCACCGTCAACTTGTCTAATATGCCACAAAAATAATAATAAACCTGTAAAGTTTTATTATTTTATTGACACGTGAACATGTTTTTTTACGATAATTAAAATGCTTACGTCAAGTCACTTTTGCCAAGTTAATTCAATTCACCGTCTCTTTTCAGTCAGTCTTGATGATTCAATCTCTAAAGGTGTTTAATTTATTAATATGACGTAAGTCTGAATTAAATTTTAAGATCTTGTAACATTTTCCAGAATCGTAACTCAAACAGTGTATTGAAGCCGGCAAGCAACGTTTTCGTAGGGGAGCAGTTCAATATTAATAGTGATTTTAAAAGAAAAGTACAAGAAAGTTTCGACAGTGACATTACTCGTATTCCATTTAGTAGACCTGACCTAGCAGCACGTGATATTAACAAATGGGTGTCTTCTAAGACTTTGCATAAGATTGAGAAAATCATCAATTCTGGTAAATTTATTTCAATAACAAACCACTAAAAATATGAGAAGACAACGCTGATAACAAACTTAACTTACGTAGTTAGTATGTAAATAGACATGTCTGAATTATCAAAGGCAGAACCAGGCACAATCTGTTTTTGATAATGGCACAAAAATGAAATAAATAACGAGAATAAGAAACGGCATTTTATAAGTTTGTAACACCTCACAAGATTTTGATTTCAGTTTATATCTACAAATCAAACTTAACTAAATAATAACATATTTCTAATTTTAGTTATCTATCCGCATAGATACAGTAATCGGGCGATCAGTTTTTGAACTTGTGAAATTTCTTTTTTTGTTTGTTTACTAGACCAAATAACAGTGCTTCATATAAACTAAACATTTCTTACAAACCGTCTAATCGTGTGTACTATATTTGTACTTTTTTCCACAGATGCTATTGATCCTTCCACTCAAATGGTCCTTGTTAATGCAATTTACTTCAAAGGGCTATGGGAAGTTCCATTTAGGGTAGAAGCAACCCGACGTTCAGAATTCTATCTAAGTAATGGCGCAACTAAAGTAGCCGAGTTTATGCGATTGAGACATTCGATTAAGACTGGTGTTGATTCAACTACTAAAGCTAAAGTTGTTATTCTGCCTTTCGAGGTTAGTAGCAATTAGTAATTAAATAATAGCCTCAAACAAAGCAAAACAAAGTTTAAAATGTTGGAAAACCGGCACCCGACTATCGTATATCAATTACGTAAAAATTTATTATTAAGTAAAAAATCGTACATGCTGCGCAATCTGCTTCGAATCGCATCTGCTTTGAAAGCAGATAAAATTAAATAAAGGTGTTGCCATATCTTTTTGAGTGTTCAAGATTTTACGAAGGAGATGACTAAGTGGGATTGAGAGAGACTTAAATCGATCCCCACCCTCGGCTCGGCTGTGCCATAAGCGTAAGCCTGGGGGTAACAGGTAAAACCATATGTCACCTTAGCAAAAGCCGGTTGGGGTGGCGGTGCGAGTGCTACGGAGCGCACGCGCTCTTTTGGGGCCAGAAAGATAAAACGGAGATGGCCCGAGGTGCCCATATGTCGAGGTTTCAGGGATTTCCTTTCTAGGGTCCCCCGGCTACTAGTACTCCAAACGCCGTGTCGTTTTTTAGTCTGTTCGACTCTGTAATAACTAATAACTACCAACGGGTTGTAACCCCCCCGGTTATCCCCCCCGATTACCGCACAGAGATAAAAAAGAGTGTCGAGATTTTAATTTGGTCTTTGTATTCTCCTGTTCGTTGCATGTATTTACTTATTTATAATGATGTCTTGTTTGAATGTTTCCGTCTATGAATTTTATTATTTTTGAAAAATATTTTGTACTACATTTTATTTGTATTTATCATCTCTCACAATTCCTTTGTAGCAAATCGGTTGATACTTTATTCATTAACGTAGACTAAGTATTTTAGTAGTTTAAGTAGAAGACGTGTGGATATTGCTGCACAACGCTGTTGCACACATTCCAATTATACTTTTTTTTTAATTTTAGGGTAACCAGTACTCTATGATGGTGATAGTACCGTCAGCGTCTGAAGGTATTACGAGATTTTTGACTAACCTCACAGATGCTCGTCTATTGAGTTATCTTACTTTCTCAGAAGAGGACACAGATTTGGAACTACCAAAATTTGTAGTCAGAGGTGACACAAACTTGGAAATTGTACTAAAAAATGTAAGTATAACAATTAACGGTCGAATACTAATAGGCAAACAGATGTCACTTTCTGCATAATTTATCCGGGAGTATGTACTTAAACTAACTCTAACACTAACTAAGTCTCTATGGATATTAAGTTGTAACAGGTAATTAAAAAATATGTGTATTCGGAACGCACAACTCAGCATGTCCCATTTTTTCTTTAATTCAAACAAGTTAAACTTAATTTATCAAGTAAACAGAGTCAACCAGTCTCCAGTTTCCACTTGATAATCGTTTAAAAATATTTAAGTTTTTTTTAAACAGAAAATGTTTTATTTTCCAGATGGGCATCGCTACTATGTTTACTCCTTACGCTGAGCTCAGTAAATTAGGAACGTACCAGGGATACACACCGCATATATCGTCGGCAGTGCATTCCGCGGTGTTGTCAATAGATGAAAAGGGTGGGTCGGCAGCGGCTGCTACTGCATTTGCGGCAGTTGCTTTATCTTATGACGAGCCTTCAATATTCTTTAAGGTGGACTCACCTTTCATTGCAGTTTTATGGGATACTAAGTCTTCTTTACCACTTTTTATTGCGAAGATTGAAGATCCTACACTATAAATGAAAGTACCCAGACGTGTTAGTGATGTTATAAGTCTCGTAATACTCACTGATAAGTAAGACGCTGCTAGCTAGACTATGAAATAAAACACAAAAAATATATTTTAGTTTTATAAGTATTGGATCTAGTCTAACGTGTACTAAATTTATCATATAATCTATTTGTTGTTCTACTTATTTTTCTTTTTAAATAAGTTAATAAACCAATCGTCGGCGAAAATTCTGAATTTCCCTTGATAGTAGGTTTCTACTTCTTGTAACGTTTTCCCTTCTGTTTCTGGCATAAAGAAGTACAAATATATCGTGCCGATGTATGAAAAAAGTGCATACGTGGCAAAAGCTCCTGATAATTTGAAATTGGTTTCCAAGTTGATCAGTGTTTTGGCTCCAAGAAAGGTCACTATATAGTTCCACGCAGCACCAATGCCCTGCGATGTAGCACGACTCCTGTAAATATAATTTCGTTATTACTGTAACAGTGTTCTTCTTTAGCTAATAAATTGGACCTAAATATGGAACTAGCAGTCGTCTTTAAAACTGGCCTTGACGGCACAATAATCTAGTAACAAAAATAAACTTTATTATGATTTATTTAATGTTTATTTTTTGTCACACGATCAATGTTTAATAATTTGTCGTTATCAAGTAACAATTCAGTTTCATGTTTCAAATAAATTCAAATTAATAGAAAATGTTAAAAGTAGTATCTGTTCTGAAATAACTCTATTCAAAATACATAATTCAAGTTCGTGATTTAATGTAAATGCAATTTTAAAAAAAGTTACTAAATAACTTATTCCAATTCTTTAAAAAAGTCTTATATATCTGTTATTTATGACTATATGACCCAGTTCCTTGCTAAAATCTTAGAATAGGATAATTCACCCACTATTTGTCCTGGAGAGATCTAATGTGAGTGATAATCGCTCCTCGTCGTAAACCATTTAAAAAGTTCAACAGCATCGTACTATACTGAAAACCGTTCCCGACCTAGTTTCCGTGAAAGGCTCTGAAGAGGATGATGATATTACTTACTTACAATTATGATGATGTAATACAGGTAATGAAACTGACTTACCTAAAGGGAAATATTTCTCCAAGTAAAATCCAAACGACATTCATAACAGTGAAGATGGTAAGCCCATAAAAGAAGATCAAGGGAACCATACTTTTTTCTTCTGGATAAGTATTAGGGTCATATGAGAAGACGTTTTCACCCAGATATAAATAAGCGTAAACGCTTAGACCCGTACAACACACCGCTGATCCTAGCATAGCAGAAATACCAATTTTGCGCTTGCCGAGGAGCTTAATACAACCAATGATTATGATACTTCCGATTAGTGTCAAAATTCCAACCATCACCTGCAAGATATTATTTTGTTTACTGCAAAGTTTTCTAGAAATCATTTATTAACATCTTGACGCAGAAAACTTATATTAAACGCAGTTTTGCTTATGTTCGATCGATCTCGCTGATAGTAACAATAATGATCTAAAAGTTTTTGTTGATGGATATTAAATTTATCATTTTTTATTTATACATTTTTACTTTTTTACGCCATCAAGGCAAAAACGCCTCCGTCATTACAATATTGAAAGTCTTTCAACTCGTTTACAAATTTTGGAACTCTATTCTGGATTTCTTTAAATGTACCTAGATTAATATTTCTGCTAATGGTATTGAGAAACTTATACTTACCACAATAGTTTTTCCTTCAGTTGCCATACCCATTGCTCCGCACACATTTACCATGTAAGGTTTCATGGGATATAGTCCGCTCATGACAAAGAATGTAAAATACAACAGCGTGAAAGATAACGGTCTTAAAGTTTCTTTACAAAGCATAACGATGTTAAATTTAATGAGGAATCTGAAAAGTGATGACTTGAAGTCAGTAACTAAACATCAGAATGCAGAATTGAAATCATGTTTATTAAAAATTTTATGAAAAAAATTGGGGAAAAATTGGTGTATACAATTTATAACCTGACAGATTTTATATTTCTTTGTATATAATATTTATAAAGACATTTTGTAGAAAAGTACTTGAATGTTATATTACCTTTTTATAAAGTTTATCTTATGGTGTTTACATTCGATTTCTCCTGGTTTACTGTCTTTATTTTCGGTAAGACATATAACACAGCAGTCTATCGTCTTCGCGTATTGAACGAGTTCGTTAAATTCTTCAGATACATTTTCTGGAGTAGTCCAACCCCGAAGGTAGCAGAGTGCTTTAAGGGCATCTTTATTTCTACCTTGTGATAGCAACCAAACAGGAGTATCAGGTAACTGCAACATTTATTAATATTTTATTTCGCGTCACATTTAGCAACGTTATAATATAATATAGAATTTAGTGTGCCCAAAATTTCATGGCAGATAGGTGAACTAGTTGCCATTAAATGTATTCTTTGCAAATTAATAAGATATGTTAATAGAATGTAATAATATCTAAAAAACTTATACGTAATAGCTGAGCTGATCAATCTGGAGTGATTTTTACCGGTAAGTCCCAGTTAGCAAAAGTTATGATTAAAAAAAATGTTTTTAATTTGCAAAACACTTACCACAACTGACGCTAGCACCATACTTATAACAGGTATAGACAGACAAATAAGAGCTGCCTCTCGCCAATTTACCACTGCTCCTAATGTATACATAACTGAAATACCGATTGACAAGAAGAGCTGTGTAATTGTGCATAAGGCTCCACGAATCGATGCCTCACTGAAAATTTTAATTGAGTCAGACACACCTTTCAAAGTTCTTTTTATGCTATTCCCCTACTTGCTATAATAATATGTAAAGAGTATTAAAGGAACTTAATTCCTCCCTGAATTTATAATGTAGAATGACGTTACTTTTTTAAACTACTAAACACATACGCAGACCATCTGTCGATATTTCTGTTTGCTTAAAAACATATTAAAAAAAGTTAATATCATAGCAACATCTGTAACCAAAATTTATCAAAGAATTTGTGTATATACTTATTAAAATTGGTTTTGATTAGTTTATTCAATAATTGATTTTGATCATAAAAAATTTAAGGACAGGTTTTTTTTTCTTTTAATAAAGTGTTATACATGTGTACATTTATTCAAATGTTAGCTGATTCGTGGCCCACCTCATACTATGTTTCTAAGTACCTCTGTATTAGCAAATTAATTAATTTTTCTGTGCCCATAATATGCGCTATAATCTAGATAAGTGCATAAATATGCAATGGTTTTTATAAAAGGAAATCAATTTTCATAAGGTACAAAGTTTATAAATACATACCTGATTTCGCTTACATAAGAGAATATGGGAGCTTCCATAAATCCGGTTCCTAAGCCCAGGAGACCATTTGCAATAAATAAGGATGGTAGATTCCACGAGAAATACATAAGAATCCAAGCAATAACATGAGGAACGTTAACTAAGAATGTAGCTTTCTTCCTGCCGAAGTAGTCCACAACAGGTCCTGATGCTAATGCACCAAAGGGCTGGGTCAAAAACGGCAGACTCCCTGAAAATTAATTATTAGGTCATTCGTGGTTGGAACTGTATCTATATAAAGATAAATTTACTCAAAGTTTTATTGTACTGGTGTTCATAAATGTAAAACACAAAAAAACTAATCACGAACGGACTAATCGGTGCTACAATTTCTGACAACAAAACCATTAAAAATATATTACATTAGTCCATGGTTTCACTTATACCAATAACAATGTCGTCAATACATTCAGAGATTCTTTCTGAAGTAGTTTTTTTGTGGGATTTATATCATCCACTCTTTTGTATTTGTTTACGTTATTGTGTATTAGCAGATGGGATTCTGAAACTATCTTATATTTGGCAACTCTAATTTTACTTATATTTCACTTTTCACTCAAGGAGATCTTTTGAATTACTTGCATATTAATTGTTTTTAAAAAATTAAATGAACATATATCGAAGCTCCATGTATTTCAGGAACAAAAAAGATACACGCAATAAATATAAATATTTTAGACATTCAACACACAACGCCATCTAGTTTCTGTACTATGATAACTGACTGACTGATAGAATACTTATATGCTTTTCTTTTTGTAAATACATACATAGAAAACACATAAACTCCAAAACAAACATTTGCAGATCACACAAACATTTGACCTGATCTGGGCATCGAACCCGAGACCTCAAGTAGAGCAGTCGTATACTAATTATATTATCGATCATTTGAATCACAGTCTTACATTATAGCCTAATAAAAAAACATACTGTTGTATATTATGCATATGTTCACACTTACCAAACCATGACGCTTGGTTGTCGGTGAGGGAAAGTCCCTCAGCCGCATTTAGAAGGCTTGGTACTGCAATCGTGACGAAACTGACTGATAAGCCTATGTCCATTAAAAGAAGATTCGGAACCATGCTTGCTAAAAACTGGAACAAAAATTTTCTTTCTATATTCTTCTCTTTACATACATACATTAGATGCAGGGTTGGCAAAGGTTTGAGAGAATAATATAATATAATAATAATGTCTACTTTTTTGCCAAGATAACAGTTGATTGCTACCAGATTCTCAATATATTAGTAGGCAATAACAGAGTTCTTTTAATGATTTGAGTGTTTCTGTAATCGCTTCTACCGCTTTACATTATCCGTGTTCCGGAAATTATATTAAAGTACGGAAATTTCAGTATCTTTTTTTCATATTTTAGTTCACCTGTAAGTAGAAAAATGTTTATATCGTACACTCTTTGTTTTTATATGGTTAAATAGGTTGTTTATTGAGATTCGTTCAGCTAGTACCTCTTATGAAGATTAAAAATGTATCTCTTTTAACTGATTTATTAAGTCTAGCGATTAATAAGAAGTCATACACTCATACACGCATAGAAGTGGAAATAGAAGTTTGAACTGTACACTGATGCAGGGGTGACAGTTATCGTGGTAATTGTGTGAACCTTACACTGCCACGATGATTGTCATGCCTTTAACGTCCCCGGTCGTTAGTCGGGCGTGAAAAAGCATCTCACTAGGCCGTCATAGTGTAGGTCAGCATTCTACATTGTCTGCATTTGCAATGAGTATGGTGACCACAACTTTTGGATTCTATTTATGCTTTCCATCAGGCAGAGTAGAGTCATTTTGGCAGGCTTTTAATACAGAAAAAAAAATATAGAAAAATGTTTTGTACGTTTCTTTAAAACGATCTTATTTTTACATAGAAACATCTTTTTTGTAAATCTTTTGATGTACGTGTTCAATCATTTGTCGAAGGTTTGGTATGTTTAATATTGGTAGGCTGGTAATAACTAAACAAATCAATCGCTTAGTAACAGTTCCACAAAAGTTCCTTTCGTAAATGATCTGATTGTGTTATGACCGGAAAAAGCCAGGCATGGAAATTGAGTTTTTTATCAATGAGTGCGCGTTGATGTGTTTGGCCTGTTCAATTTTGCTTAACCTCTATGATTGATGGATCTGTGTGATTGCGTCACTCCGATCACAATAAGTTTTGCCTATAGTTTCACTCTTAGTAATCAAAATTGTAATTAAATTGTGTGTTAACTCCTTTTTGTGCCCCGAACAATGTGTAAACATTTTTTTACAAATAAACTCACGTTTATAATCATACCACTGCGCCAAAAAGGGGATTATAATTTTCATGTGTATGCATGCATGCTTGTGCTAATATTTTTTTGACACGCTCTCTAGCCTAAATATCTTGATGGATTTTATCGTATAGGGTGTGAGTAAAGCCTATTTGAAAATATAAAATGAATATCATCGCTTTGTGAACTTTATGTATATATGATAATAAAAAGTTGATTGCTATCTGTTACCTCTAGAGTACAGTAAAGCTAATCTTATTCCATTTCCTGTTCTATCAATATTACACAGAGTGAGGCACCACTGACCTGGAATAAGACTCCTAGTAGCAAACTACGCGCAGGATCATGGTCTCAAGTGGATTTTCAAGACTTTTATTGTGTGAAATTTGATTATACAAACTTTTTAAATATCAGTTAAATGAGCCAGACTATGAAGTTAAGATTTTATCTATTAAGTGCATTTTATTCAATATAGGGATCATATCACATGTTTCAATTGTTTACAAGTTCAATAAACTTTAAGAAATTAATTAAAATTTCAAACCAATTCAAAATGGAAAACCACTCATTAAGCGATACAAACTTCTTGATTTTGAATTGACTATGTAATTTCTTGAAGATCAATAAATAACATAGTATCTTACAATCCAGTTACATATAAAAGTAAGTTGGTTTGTGTTCTCTTCAAAATCATAAAAGTTCTTTAGCAGTTGAGACATGATATAAGAACCACTTCAACAATTATTTTCATCCATCTTTCAGGTAAATTTTGTTCCTCGTTACTTATTAATGCAATTTCAATGGACAATAACAAAGCGTGATAGTGGCATTATATTTCATAAATCATAAATCACGCCTTTTTTCTAGGAGGAGTAGGCAGAGGCATATTAAACGCCCACTTTTCGCCAGTGTTTTGATGCCACGGGGTGTTTTATATGCCAGAGCCTTGTCCATCGATCAGCAGGTTAACTAAACTGAATGGCACCCTAATTGCATTATATGTATACAGTTAATACCCTTAGTTTTAAATTAACAATCAATAAAGAGCAACTAGGTAAATATTATTTAGTGACAACTTTATAAACTGCTAATAATCAGTATATGAATTTCAGACATCACCTATCTTTACGTCAAATAACATACATAGCCTTGTTTAGCCTTTTCATCGTAATTGAATCAAAACTTTCGGCTTTATACTAATGGGATTGCCTTGGTCAAGACACTCCGTTATTTCTATTTTATTGTACTGCAAATACAGAAAGATTTCGTAATTTTGTTTGTTTTAATTATTAATTTGATATATTATTTATTTTTTGGTTTACGTTAATGTTAGATACTGACCACGCAGGTTTTATTAGCGTAAAAGTCAGGCATTTCCAATATACTTATTGTACAGTTAGTAAGATAAACATTTTTTACATTTATTAATAGTAAAGAAATGAAGGGAATAAAATTTTTGGCACACAAATTTTAACACGAACAATGACAAGGTTGACTTTGATCACTTCATACATACATGGAAAACAGAGTTTAAATCGAGTAAGACGTCCTTCACCATGTTGCATCGTACGTGCGATATTGTAGTGCAGCTTCATTAAAAGAAATAAGGAGAAGCAGAACTCCAACTACTGTACTCGTATATATCAAATATATTCTGCATCCGTTCCATTGTCCGTGTGGTGACGGATTAAGAATACATAGTGTTACCACCCCTATTCATCCCGTGGATGTCGTAAAAGGCGACTAAGGGAACAAAGTATACATCAACATTATTACAAAGGAGAAATCTAAGTCGAGAAGGGGATTGTAAAAGGTTGTTGATGATTCTGCATCCATTCCAGATATATTTATGTTTGGCACCATATTTGACATCTTAATTCTTTTTGTACATATCGTTATCCGAGTGTGTAGAATGTCCCCTCAGGGCTCGCTCGAGATGATGAGATTCAATACTTTTAAAATACAAAATTTTTAACTACAAGTATTGTATTTTGATTTGAAATGTGTTGTGACAAAATCACAAAAGATTGATTGCTTAAGTAGGCGCTAATATTATAATATCCATATTAGACTGACTGTGCAATTTATGTCAAAATCTTTGTCTAAGAAGGAGTCGGTTGGAATACTTTGTACCATAATTTTATCACAGTGCTACGTACATTTTTACTATTGTATGTTATTTTTTATTTCGTAATACAAATTATTAATAAATGAATACAATTGTTTTCAACATACAGTTCATGCTTGTTTGGTAATCAGGGCTTGTACTTTAATTGTTTGTTTCTTTATCCTTTGTTTCAATAAAGGAATATTATAAAAGAAATACTAAGACATAAAAGTACTATGAAATGAATCGTGAAACATTAACTTATTTTTTATGTGTCAAGTGTCTTTGTCTGAATTGTAGCACAGTTACTCTTTTAGAAACAAATAGTTATAATTAATATGTTAAAATGAGATATCACAACAATAAATAAAGTATCAATAGCACTACAAAGTAAATAAGATATTTAATATCACCATCTTTGTGTTTGCAAGGCTACCATTAATTATGTATCTTAATACGTATATCGGATACTTCCGTTTTCCTCAGCAAAGGAAACTCTAAAACATTTTTATTGTAATTAATGCAACCTTGTACTTAGACGTAGGGAACGTTACAAACTTACATGAAACGGACGCAAAGAACACCCAGACTCAGAACAAAAAAATATATGAATCCTACAAAGTTTTGTTCCATGTGGGGATCGAACCCATAACACTCAGTAAAATAGTAAGCAGCGGAGTGACTGTTTAAACCACTACGCCATTTGTGCAGTCACTTTGCCTCGATATGAGCAATATAAGAGTTGACGTCATCTTAAAGATTGTTTCTTTGTTCCTTTGATTTTCAGCCCAATGCATTATTTTTCTTCATATTGTTGGCATATATTTTTATTTATTTTGCTGTAAACTGATCCTAAAAACTCATTTCAAATAATCCATTTTCAAGATTATTTTGTGCAGTTGTATTTTAAATTCAGTCACTTAAATTCTGAGAATGCGATGTTTAATATTTATCCTGGATTAAAACGGACTGTTTTTGAACATATCCAAATAATATTTTTTTTTCAAATATGACCTTTCGTTTCCTGCTCACCATATTTACATATGAAGGGATTGTTGTTGCATGTATTAATACATAGATTACCCAAATTATAATTACGCTTAGGTACAGTAAAACACCGTTCCTGACAAACTCGTTATCACTTCCTCAACCTTTCGTTTAAAGATGGTTCTACGTATCTCCTACTTTACAGTTCAAAATTAGATGTTAAGGAAATAATATAGCCGTAATCTTAATTGTTTTACCTTCAGTTTATCTTTTCGTTATGGGAAAAGTCAATTTACTATTGACAATTTACTTTATTATTATGCTTAGTCGTCTATTCAAATTAAACTACTTTGTCATAAACGCAAACCCTGAACCGTTGAGGTTAAAAATTTAAAATTTTAACAGTTGATGCTTTTTTGTTGTAAACACTCAATAAGAATTTTTAGAAAATTTACTCCTAAGGGGGTAAAATATGAACGGTTGCATGATAGTTCGTCGTTTTCAAAATAAGAGACACAAAATAAGAAATCATCACCTGAGCGAAGTTACGTGCAATAGTTCATAAGAAATACACTTACTTGAGCTCCAATGGATCGTATTCTGCTGACTGGCAGATTTAACTGTTGCAATTCAGTTATTTTGTACACCATTTTTAACGATTTTACTTTTAATTAATAAATTATAAATAATACTATAAATTAATTAAGTAATACAACTAATGCAGTCTTAATTTCAAAGTTAAAAATATGTTTATTTTTGTTATAAAATTATTATAAATCTATTTTTCTATCAAATACATGGTGTACTGCTATTTTCTTAAGACAGACACGCCAGTACCGACCAACTGAATCGACTGAAATGTGAAGGAATGGTTGCTAGACCACGAGAGTGATTCTTTAAATGTTCGGCTCTTCAAATGTTATATCTCTAACCTTATTTATATGTGACATGGTAGTAATAAATGTTCGTATCTTTCCACGAGGGCACGGCGCAACGGAATATTTGTTCAATTTACAACCCGACCGGGAATATGACTTCACTTGACAGACTTTCAGCCTTAACAACATTTTGAAATATGATCTCGATTTATTAACGCAATGAGCTTTTCTTGGGAGGTTTTATAATATATTACAGTAGAGCGAGAAATAAATATATAAGGTTTTTTTTCTAGGAAGATGTCTTCCTAGTAAAAATACTTTATGTCTCATATGAGAACCATTGTATCGAGAATGAATGTTTAAAATAATTCTCTACTAGAAAACAGAATTAGACCGAAGTTTTTAGTGAGTTAACATTGTTAAAAGTTTCCATGAAAGCTATAGTTCGATATTAAGTTACTATTAGTAAAATATAGTAATAAGTAATAAGTATATTTTTGTATCATGTGTCATCAAAACTGTACGATCAAAAACTACGTCAACATTTATCTGCTTAATATAATTTCTTTGTTTATTGAGAATTTTAATGAGTTAAGTACTGTATGAATGAGAGTACACATGAAGACTCTACGTTTCCACAGATTAGTGGTATAAACACTTTTGATACACTGAATTCGTTATGTTTTAATAGCAATCTTGATTTATTTTATTTATTCATATTATTTACTAATACATTAATTACTACGCGTGTTACCTATAAAATGAATTTGGTTTCGTAACTATTTGCTGGGTGCCATTTTCATGGTTTTACTTTAATAGCAATTAGCTTTCAAACGCTAGCAGATACTGTTGACTTCAAGATTCATATATTGAAGTCACAGTCAGTCTGGTTAGCAAAAGAGATTTGATGCACTACATAGTAAGGACTGATCTTTACAAAAATTTAAAGGGATCGTTATGTAAAATGCATGCAATCTAAGTATGTAACGCGAGGTTTCTGCGACGTAAATTCTCATTTCACACATTTTTAAACAGTTGTTTATTTAAGAAAAATACTTTTTTTTTCTTGACTTGTCTAGAAAGAGATCAATAAGCGTGCATTTCATTGACAGAAACTCAAATCATCATAGCACCTAATTTTAATTGATATATTTGTTTTTCATATAACGATCAATTGTATTGTCACATTATTGATATAATTTCATTTTGTCTAATTTTACACGATATAATGAACATTTTCTGTAATGCGCATTTAAACTAATATTCAACAAGAACATTTTTTAAGTACTTTAATATCCAAAATCTAAAAAATACATTTAATATGATTTCAGAGCCTCTACTTGCATTTGTATATTTTTGATTTGTATATAACATAAACGCATATTCTTTTGTGTTCACTTCTCCTCTTTATACTCGTACACCTACGTCAGCTACCATATACTGTTACTACATCTAGGTTTGTTTAGAACAGCGACCATTAACCCAGCAACCGCCAACCTTCTTCTCCTTGAAATTTACTAATTCTTTACACAATTTTGACTGACAATTGGTAAATATGGGCAGGCCAAATGCAAGTTATATTAAAAGAGCATTACATAAATTAAAAATTATTTAAAATGAACATTATATTAAATGTTCTTAGTGCAAATGAAAATTATATGAAATGTTACATAAGATTTTACTAAATTACTTTATAATATAATAATTTTATGTCAAATTTAAATTATATCATGTGAACAGTATAACAAGTGATATTGTACTAACTACCATATTATCTATAAAATCAGAGACTGTAGATTGTGATAGCTACAAATACAATTCGGCTACATATCAGACACATGAATTACATGCATATACAGGAAATTACCGTAACTTTTTCGTCCCTCACTATTCCTTAATAGTACGGGAAGCCACGATGCTATATCGGGATTTACTCGAGCGTCATAGAGATCTATTGGGTTGTGCAGTTTAGATGATGAAAAGAAAAAAGACATATAAAACATACTATTTCATCAGTGGCGGGAGCGGCTATAGATTTTCAAAAATGTAAAAAAAAAGCAGTTCCATGGCCATACCCGAGTGTGTCAGATAATGATATTATACATGTCCTACGTATTTTTAAAAATGTACATATGTTTATCTGACTATTTCAGTGATGGAGGTGGTCGTACGTAGGGGTTCTCACCCCTACGTACGACCACTTCCATCAATTAAAAAAAAAAACTTTATCGATCGCTTCAGATTTTCAAAGGAGATGTTAAGTGAACCTAAAAAAATGCTCTTATATAATAATCTGACGATTTGGATGTGACGCAAAGTCATGGCCGTTATTAGAATGTAAAAAAAAATTGGTCATTTTGAAATACTCAAGCGCGTCAGATTAAGATATATATGGTTCATCTTGATGCACTAGACGTGGTTTCTCATAATCTAACAATTATCTTGAGGGATTTGGCTGGGAGGAGGGATCTGATAATTAAAAAATTGTTTTCTTTATTTTTTTAAATTATTGAACTTCATTAATTGAAAAGCTCAGGAAATAACATGCAAATGAGAAAGTACATGTTTTTTTAAGTAGAATATTTGCATTTATAAGAAATTAATTAAAAAAAATTAAATTGTTTAAAGTATTTTTTTAGAAAGGTTCACCAGGTTCATATAGCTGTACCCATTAAACTTTATCGATGAATTTTTGTTGCTTCGGTTTGTGAAAATTATCAGATTATGTATTTTTCGTAATCCTTGAATTATTCCGTTCAAAAAAAAAAAAATTAGCCACGCTCGATAATGTCCAAGTGACGTTCTTTTTTTACAATTTTGTAACCCTCCCCCTTCTTCACGTCTTACTTAAATTGTCAGAATAGTGAAATCTACATGTTTTAGCACGTAACTACCTCGTCTTATCTTAATCTGTCACGCTCGAAAATTTTTAATGATCAATTTTTTTTACTAATCTCCTTTATCCTTGACGGGCGATCATATATAAAAGACTCATATTTGGTGTAAGTACTTAATAGAGTACAAGGTATCCCCCTGTATATTATTCTGCCGCGCTCGAGTAAATCCCGGAATCCCCTTATCGGCTCCTCTACTACAAATTCTAAAATAATTTCATATTTTATTGAACATTTGTACGTGTAATTTGACGCATCACAGAAATGTAATACTCTAAATTTAGATGTAATGTAATACGTCATATGAAAAGTCAATGAAAATTATTTTTTGCAACGTAATGTTTCTTATATGGCAATGAATTTTTTTTTTTAAATAAATCATATTTAAAAAATAATAAAAAGAGCGTTTAAAATGATAAAATACTTACGAATCTAATTGAAATGCTAAAATTAGTGCAACTTTCAATGTGACAGATACCATTATACTGTAGACACACTGGTTGAAGTCCGTTCAAACCCAATAGGTCCTTGACAGGCTTGGTATAAGATGGTGTGGCAGCTGTAAAATGTTCATACTCCATAAAACATGCTTAATTTGCTTGCTTTATTAATTAGTTGATACGTTAGCAGTTAATTGAACTGATTGTTATTTATTAATTAACAAAATCTGTGATATTCCATTAGAATTATAGTGGATTTTTAATTCTTTATTGCAGTGATACGTACATAGACCCTCAGCATTATTTATTGTACATCGAGTTAAAAGTTGATCCTAAAAATAAATATTTTGCCATTTTATTAAGTTTTTTATCAATAAGAGTTGTATTTTTCATCGCACTTGAAATGAACTTAGGGGGAAATATACAATTCCGAATAAAAAAAGGATTTTCCAAATCGGTCTATAAATGAAAGAGTTGCGAGGTAATAAATGTGAAAATATTTGCATTATTGACTTTTTTTGTGAAAATGTTTTATAATCTCAATTATTACTTTCTTGTGCATATAGCCCGTAACCCAACACAAATAAATATCTTGAAAAACTGAAATAATTCAATTACATGATGATACTATTGAAAGAACTATTCTTTAACTCTTTAAAGTCAAAGACCCTTCCTTGATCAGCTTAGCAACATGAAATAATGGCTACCAAGCGCAAATATTTCTTTAGATAATAGAAAATAGCAAACCAAACTCATACATGTAGTCAAGACTGTAAAATTTAAGGGTTTTCCTCGACTTCCTTCCCACCTCTAGATCTTGACAAGGTAGCAATGTCACTATCTCAGGAGTACTCTTTAGATTGCAAAACAAAAGGAACTTTGAAAATCAGTCCACGTTGAATGGGAATTCAATTCGTAATAATATCGTCAGCAGCAGTTCATTTCATTTCAATTGACTTGGTGGCGCGGTGGCAGTGTATGCGACTGTTGTGCTTGATGTCTCGGGTTTGATTCCCAGGTCGAACCAAATGTTTGTATGATCTGCAAGTATTTGTATAATATGTATGAATTTATAAAAAAAAGTTTATAAGTATAAATATTCTATCAGTCAGTCAAGTTATCATACTACAAGCTCTGCTTATTTTCAAACTAGTTGACGTATATATATCAAAGGTCCGGAATACTTATTATATTTATTTATTTTGTGATCGGAAGTTCTCGGTGATGTTTGGTAGCGTATTCCTGTTCTAATGGTGAGGATACGATGCAAATGACGTTAAGTGATCTTCTTAAATTATTTCTAAAGTTATTGATAATGTTTTTGTTAGTAGATAAAATCACAAAAATAACTCAATGCTGGGAACCGTCTCCTTATGCCTCAAACATGATAGTCTGTTGTACTACGACCGGACTAAACCTTTATCGATTTTTAATGATGAATTGAGTAACCTATTTAGGCACATAGTGCAATATACGAAATAATAGTAGGCAATCTTTGGACACGTGGTCACACAGTCAATAGCTAACTTTTGCACAACGACATCAAAAGATTGTAAAGTTTTTCGAGTCATCAATTGTTTTATACTATTCGTTGTTTACTATATTTTAAATACTGAGGACTTATTGTATTCATTACACACTCAAAACACGTCCATTCACAAGCAATTATTAGTTGTAGGAAGTTTCAATAATTCTGGAACTTACAAAAACTAATGTTGAATTATTTTAAAGCTACTAATTCTTTAAATATGTACATGGTAATTATCAGAAGCTAAAATTTTAAAAGTTTCAAGGCTAAAGATTCCAATCGGGCTTATACCTTTACATATTATTTGTCGACGATTCAGTTGACTCATCATACAGGTGGAGGTATACAAGTTGATCGAAACAAGAAGAAATAATTGTAGATTGATAAATAATATTTATTTATATTTATTATTCATACATAGACACAAAAATAACAGAAAAGATATTGCTCTAACCTTAAATAAATAGAATGGCATTTTAGTCACTTTGACGAGCAGTCAATAAATAATTATGTTTCATTCATTTTCCCTCTTCTTTTTTTAAACTTATTAATCAGCCAATCGTTGGCGAATATCTTAAAGCTACCTTTATAATATGCTTCTATTTCTGTTAAAGGTTTACCTTCAGTTTCAGGCATTAAGAAATAAAGGAAAAATGTGCCTAAATAGGCAAATATGGCAAAGGTTACAAAAACACCGGTTAACTTAAACCGTCTCTCTAAATCTATTAAAGTCTTGGCGCCAAGGAATGTGATTAAGTAGGCCCACGCGGCGGCAATTCCCTGACAAGAAGCACGGCTCCTGAAAACAAAATGAAATAAGTAAGTTACTTTTTGTGAACAAGTCCCGCACAAGGACTATATCCTGTGTAGCACGAACTTTACATACGTTGATGCAACGAACAGAAGATATTCAGAACAATAATTTGTGGAATACATAAAGTCCTATGTCGGAATTCAACCTACAACACTCAATGCGGTGGGAATCGGCGAGTTGACTGCTTAAACGATTACAACGTTGTTGGCGTCGTGGTAACACAATGGCATAGTTTCAACGTAGTCGTGTTTTTATAAAAACATTTAGTTCAGCACGAAATTACTTTTCTAACAAAAAAATTAAACGTTCTATGTTTTAAAAGATAACGTAATAAACTGTCCAGTTGTTTAAGTTGTTTTGGAATTGACTAACCTGAACGGAAAAACTTCTCCAAGTAAATTCCAAGCCAAGCTCATGCCGCTGAAGATCGTAAGTCCGTAGAAGAAAATTAAAGGTATTATGCTTTTCTCCTTTGGATAGCTGTTGGAATCATAGGAGAAGACATTGTCTTCCAAATGTGTGTAAGCGTAGCAAGCAAGACCCGTACAACAAACGGCAGATCCAAACATGGCAGAAATACCAATCTTCCTTTTACCAAGAACCTTGATAGAGATGATGACTATAATACTTCCCAACAATATTAATATACCCACCATTAGCTGTAATATATAAAATGTTTATAGATAGAGTAAACGACATAAACGAAAGAAAAGAAATAATTCCAAGAAATGTAAATTAATTTGAAAATAATAAACTATATCCATAATCTATCCATTCGTAATATACATTTCTAAATATTTAAATAATATTTACAGACATTTTCTCTTAATGTAGGAAACTGCATATTGCTACTAAGTCATAATTGAGCTATTATATAAAGAGTAACTATAATTCGAAGTGTAGAAGATAGTTTTAAATAAAATTATAAACATTTCAGACCTTAAAATAATTAAAAAAATATCGAACGCCTACAAAATTTTATATTGCAATCTCCTGAATTAACTATAGAATCTTTTGGTTAAGCACATTCAGTGAGATCAGAAATGAGATTTCGAATTTAGGGAATTGTTGTCTCTAAGTTCCTGATGCATAGTTTAACCTTTAATCTTGCTATTTCTGTATGTTATACAATATACTTACAAGGTCAAGAAGCTTCAGGGTTAAAAAAATTAGTATTACCAACAAATGTTTACAATCAGAATCGATTTTCTTTCAAGCCGAAAGCAGATTTCACTTTTAAGAGAGCCATGCTGCGGTACATATTCGATTAACGGCTATTTATATAAATATTGTTTGTACTCACTACAATCCTATCAATGTCTTCTGCCATGCCCATTGCTTTGCATATATTCACCATATATGGTTTAATGGGATACAAACCACTCATAATGAAGAACAAGAAATATGATAAGCAGAAGTAAAACGGTCTCAACGTCTCCTTACACAACATTATAATTTTGAATCTTAAAACAGACCTGTGAAAAAAAAATTAAATACAATGCTGCTTATGTTATTGAATTCTTTTATGTTACATGATATTACTTCAGCCCAAAAATTCAGAGTTCGTTATTTGTTCAACATATTAAAACGTAGAATAATTATATCGAGCATTGATATTATTAATAGTCACGATTTAACATAGATAAGTTGTATTTATTTTATTAAAGATTTTGTTTGTAATTATTATTAATATTTATTCGTAAATATTTGCATTAAAACATTACAGTAAGTACTAACCTTTTTATTGTGTTCATTTTGTCGTGTTTGCACTCAGTTTCTTCTTTCTCTGGAATTTCACCATTGTGTTCATGCACACATATAACACAACGATTCAAAGTTTTGGCATAGTTAACAAGTTCTTCGAACTCTTCACGGACATTCTCTGGTGTGGTCCACCCTCGAAGGTAGCAAAGTGACTTTAAAGCTTCTTTCTCCTTCCGTTGGGACAACAACCACACTGGGGTATCTGGTACCTGTTGAATAGAGATGAATACAAATTTAATTAAACATAGGTACAGTTTTGTGTGGTTTGAAGTGTTTTTACTAAAATAAACCGATTGATATTTCACAGCCATTTTCGAACTTATTGGAGCATGTTGTAAAATATTATACTTTGAAGATTTTAATAAATATATTTAGAGTGTAGGAAACAAGCGTAGGCTATTTCTGCTCCTTTGCCGATTTTCTTAGGAATAAACGGAAGAGGCCTATGTCCAGTAGTAGTTGCTGTTGATTATGAAGAAGGGAGATTATTACTCACCGCGATAATTGTTAAAAGCATCGTAGCAACCGGAACGCAAAAACAAATAAGAGCCGCGGTTCTCCAGTTGACAACAGCATCCAGAGCATACAATCCAGTTGTGCCAAAGGATACAAACAGTTGTGTTATCGTGATCAGCGTTCCACGTAGTGATGCATCACTAAAATATCATAATAATTATTAGTTGTTTTACCCTAAATCTTTATTATATTCTTTATAGTAATGTTGTAAGTTACGCAGAGGCTTTTTAACGTAAGTTTATACTTTTCAATAAATTATAGTTAAAATGTTAATCGTGTCAGCTTGTCGATTTATATGACTCTTCTATATATAAATAGTTTGACTTAGCTTGAAGACTAATGTGGATAATTCTCAGGTATGTATGATTTAAAAACTAATCATTAGATAGAAATAAAAACCTTTCACTGAATACCTTGTGCTATTTCAATTTATATTATTATACGTATATTTAACTTAAAGAATTCGGTTTATTTTAACGAGATCTTTCTAATAAAGACAGAGCCCGATTCCTAACTATCTTGCCCCCTAACAAAGTTGATATTCTACAAACGTAAATGCAATGAAAACTAACAATTGTATAGGAATGACTTCTCTCAAAGGTAAGTCCTATAGTCAAGACACAATATTTTTAATAATATAAGAGAATAGCGGTGTTCACGATTGTAAAAAGAGAATTGACGGGAAACACTTGCATCTTAGCTATGGCGGTTGTTAGATGTATGCAACATCTACATTAACGTAAACTAATTAGAAAAAAAATGTGAAATAAGCAAGATAAAAGTCGTGTTATAAGATGCTCATATTCGTCGTGGGAGAGTCGTACTTCGGCTCGAATTGGCCACCTCAACGACAGGTTCTACAGCCGCACAGAACACCGGCGTTAACCAATCCTGTCGTAGGTTTCTACTGTTCTAAGTGAGTAATGATAACGCAGCTCAAAGCCTCGTCTCTCTGCTTTTGGAGCAAGGACGCAAAGAGCGGCAGCATACGTGTAAATTATGAGTTGCAGATATCTATAGCGGGTGGCAGTCCTACCGTCAGGCAATTCGTCTGCCCGTTTGTCCCTTTAGCTAAGAATAAACAACACCAAACAGTCATGAGATCTGCTTAAATCAAAATTTGTTGATCTGACGTTAACTGGTTGCGCATGCACAAGTGACTTACATATATATATATCTATACAACCCCATCTGGCTTAAGTGTTAACACATCACGTGACCATTTTGATGGCAACTTACATACAATTACTCCCATCCAAATTAGGCTTTACAAATTTTTGCTTCAAAAACACAATGGTAATAACTGACCTGATTTCACTAACATATGCTGTGATTGGTGCTTCCATTATTCCTGTTCCAACACCCAACAGTGCATTTGCTACAAACAAGCTAGGTATATTCCACGCATAATACATTAGAATCCATGCTATTACATGGGGAATGTTTACAATAAAGGTGGCCTTCTTTCTACCGAAATAGTCTACCGTAGGTCCTGATAGCAGAGCACCTATAGGTTGAGTTAAGAATGACAGGCTACCTGAAAGTAGATTACTGAATAAAAAATTGACTTCGCTAGTATTTTTTAGACATTTAGATACATAAAATTTATCTTGATATTCTGGTATCATCATACGTTTATATGTGGCGCTTAATTTCTTAAAATTAAGCAATTAAATTTAAAAAACACAATTTGACAAAAACACAAATCTGTTACCCTATGCTTTGTGCTATTTCTGTATAAATACATAATGTAATAAAAAAATAATATTTTTTTTCATTTAATGTTTATTAGGAATATATCCTGTGTAGCGAGAGACTTTACAAACATACAAGAAACGAACACAAACAATACCTAGACTCGGTACAACAATTTGTGGATCACAGAAAGTGTTGTCCCATAGTAGGTTTGAATCCACAACACTCAGAGCTGTAGAAAGCGGCGTGGCGTCCACTTAAACTACTACGACATCTGTGCAATACTTAAAATAATAAACCTTTCTGAAGAGTTTTAATTCACATGATATGATATGCATACCATATCATTCAAACATAATTTAACTGAAATCAAAACATAACTGTATTGTATTCATCAATATTTTTACTGTTATTCATAATATACAGACGTGTATCATAACGAACAACTCAACAGATGTTTTTTTATTTGTAGATAATTTAAGTGTTCAGACAATATTCTATAATATCCTTAGAATAATATTCTTTAGAATCAAATTAAGTTAGAAAAACACCAAATAGTCTTACCAAACCATGAAGCCTGATTATCGCTGAGGGAAATACCTTCAGACGCGTTGAGAAGACTAGGTATTACGATGGTGCCGATACTGATAGCCATGCCCAAATCAAGTAGAAGAAAACTTGGAGCCAAGCTTGCTATTAACTGAAACATGAAATAACTGTAACTAATATTCCGAAGGCCTCTTTTGCAAGCATTGCATGGTTGTCTAATATTTAAAAAAAAAACAAAGTCAAATTTTCATTTTGAAATAGTGTGTTTGAGCTTTATACAGCGAATGAGAGGAAGTTGATATTGATTATCTAAAGACACAAAAGAACAATTTGTACAATTATGTTTAATCGATCGTGAACGAACCTATTTCTGCTTAGGCTACCTTTTGGCTATTGATGTGTTCTGGTTATGAGTAGTTTAGCTACAATTCTGGAGTTTATTAATAGAATATCGTTCATGGTGCCGACCATTACGAGTATTATCATTAGTATGTGATACTATGAAAGTTGGATAAGCATTGTTGGTCAACTGTAGTAAATGTACAGTTTTATCTGGATTGGCGTGCAATTGTAAAATATAGTTTCGATATTTTGTAGAGTGGACTTGTTTACTTACTCGTATTAAGAATAAATAAAAACATCATTTCAGTCTTTCTTATATATTTTACAATAAAGTGATAACAATAAGCGATTGATTTCGGTTATTTTATGTTCGGTCTATTTTAAAAATCTCGTTTTTTTTCATAATGTATTATATGTAGTTTTCTCCTTTAACTTTTCAGTGCTAGATATGGCCAAGATAATAATATTGATTACCCAGACTTCAAAAGTATCTCTCTCTGGCATTTATATTGTTTTACATGTTACTTTTTAGCCATGTCGTTATTTAACACCTTTGAATCTCCCTTCGTTCTTCTAGCCGTAATATTTTATCTGGTATGCTATTTGTTTACATGTGTGTACGCATATATTTTTAACCTTTTTCGTGATACCCCAAATTATTGTAACGATTACGTTCGTACAGTATATCACTTCTGCTAATTAGCGAATCGGTATGGTTAATACAATGAAACCAAAAGTTTCAAAGTAACGAGTAAGTACTATACAACGTAAAAATAAACATTAGTAGCAAAGACTGCCTATGCGTATATATTACAGCATTAACTTATTTGCAACTGATTGCGAAAAAGACACTTTTTTCCTGTGGAATGTTCCTATTGTTTGATATAATTCATGTTTTACAAACAAGATTCAATTTTTGTATCTACAAAATATTTATTTATGCTTCACTCTTCTACAATACGCACGTAGAGGCGTGTTGTTAAGTGGTAGGTTAACACGATAAAAAAATGAAGCAATCCAGATCAGTCTGTTGAAGGGTGACCATTTCTTAACACATTAAGACCCCTCTGTGCCTCGGAGAGTAAGT
Source organism: Hypercompe scribonia (assembly GCA_949316085.1). Lineage (NCBI taxonomy): Eukaryota > Metazoa > Arthropoda > Insecta > Lepidoptera > Erebidae > Hypercompe > Hypercompe scribonia. Next base: position 10,114,342 of record OX438989.1, on the reverse strand, counting down.
TAAGCCGTTGGTCTTGGTTACCATCTTAAGTAATTATTTCAAGAAGTTAGAACCTTAAATAGCAATCTTACTTGCGCAATTACTTTGGCGTGAACGCCCGACTTGGTTTTATCTTACACGTAAAAATATAGCAATTGGTAAAATTTAAATAATTTTTTTATAGTTAATTAGATGTACCTTTTTTTACGTGAGGATTACTTTATTTTGGGGTGGGTTCGGTTAGTTCCCATAAATAAAAACTAAAATACTTAAAGTTAGTTTCGGTCCCCTGAAATGCCGTTTTTTATAGTTTAATTAATGTGAGACACAAACATTATATGAAGGTAGATTATAAAATACCAGCATTTATTAAAACACTGGTTGTTCTATACTTTATGTTTTTCTTACCAAAAAAAAATACCGGAAGGATTTGAACCGATGTTGACAAAAATCCTTGTGGTGCAAGTTGTTGTTACGGCAATTATAAAAAAAAATTAAATTAAATAAAGAACCTCTAATCACAAAGACAAGGTCGATTAAACCTTGGTGATCTCGTTTGTTTTTGTCTCCATTGCATAAAACATCTATTTAAGTAACGTCTCAGTAATTCAGTTTGATAGTGACAAGACAATTTACATTGTTCTGCCTTGGCAATTATAGTCACTTAAAAGAAGACATAATTATGTAGAAACCCTAATCTTTTTTTTTTGTAAATTAGGTAGTAATGGACAAATTTGAGGTAAAAATTTTGCATGCTCATTTGTTTAGAGATAAACGCAGACATAATGTTTTTGTACACTGTACTTTGTGCAGGGTTCAAACCTCAATCCGCTAAATGTGGTTACTACTGTTGTGCATTTGGACTTTTACCATTTGTCACTATGTGGCGTTCGTGTGTATTTCTATGTTTGTGGACATTTACAACAATTAAAACTAAAATATTATCTACTTTCAATAAATTAAACACTGTGTTTTCTTGCCCGAAACAAAGTGTAATAAATCTTTTAGAAAAAGACTAGATTTATTATACTTACTTTTATAGCTTTCACGAGCAAAACAGTTATAAAGGCAACAGCAAACTGCTGATAGGTGGATTCACCTTAAGCTTATAGGAGTGTCAAACGATTTAATACTCGAAATTTGTATGGAAAAGAGTCTCCACTAGAAAGTTAGTACTATATCCATATATACCCATACGAGTATATATTGTTCATTATTTGAGCATGAAAATTTTCACAATTTAAGCCAACTAAGTACATTAAAGATAATAGTGAATGCCAAATTTTTCCAGACAATGTGTGTCACATACTAGAAATTAGAAATAAACTGGAACACTAAATTGTTATTCTGTACTGGCGTTGATATTGTAGTTGACTAATTTCAATGTGTTTCGTTTATTGTGCAGCTGATTACATAGTTGTCTTGATGGCAAACTTGCTTGCAACACTTCAAGTAAGTAAATTGTTTTCCCAATTGATATCTGTGCGGTTAGTAATCGGCTCGTACATATATAAAAAGTATAAAGTATAAAGAAAGTGTTAGACTATTTGTACATCAAAATATTTTTTTACTATAATTAGAGTTCGCACCATAAATTGTGTACGAGCCAAATCTCAGTGATTTTCTTTAGAGCGAGTTTGATTTCAGTATTTTAAGAAAAGAAAACTACACTCAGAATAAAGAAATGAATTTGTAGAAAAATTAATTTTACGTCAGTTAAACATAATACAAACAATTTAATGATAAACATTTATAGTGACATGTGCAGCCTTCTGCTAATTACTATGTAGAATAAAATAAGAGAACTAAATACATTACTAATCTTATTACTGAAACAGTTATCTATTCAGGTCTTAGTTTTTTAAATTCAAATACTTGTAAATAAAGTATTAGTAAAAAAACTCGTTGAAAGCTGGCTTATATTAATAAAAAATTTTATTAACAGCCTTTTAGAGTCCACTGCTGGACATAGGCCTCTCCTTAGCAAGGAGGTTTTGGCCATACCACGCTGGCCCGATGGGTTGGTATAGGGTTTGTTTCAAGTTTTCCTTCTCTTTATTTTGATATTTGCCTGAATATTTTGTTCCTTTTGTCACCTTTTACGACACCCACGGGATGAATAGGCGTGATAACACTGTATTCTTAATCCGTTCCCTCACGGACACATTAAAAAATAAATAAAATAAAAACATTGTCGTTGGTGGAGGAGAACGTTAGTGGAGTCCAATAGTGGACGACTTTTGGTTGAGACCATATTTTTTTTTTAATGGACAACGTCCACATTAGGAATAAATAGAATTCTCAAGGAGTTTAGTATTTAAATAGAAAAAGGGTCTATTTGACATGTTTGTAGCTAGTACCTGGAAGCTAAATCGGTTTGTCAACTTACCTGTGCAGTTATTGATCGTATTCGACTAACTGGTAAATTAAATTGATAAAATTTGAACACCATTTTTAATTCGTGCCACTTTAACTCAACTGCACTTTTTACCGAAAAATATGATTAAATCACTATACGTCTATTTTATATTTAACAATTCCTAGTAGTTTTTCTTACAATAATGGTAGTCAATTTTATTTTCATTTCTGTATATTTTATTTATAAAGTGGTTTATTTTTCTGTAGGACGGTTAACACTACAGACTTGTCCAACTGAAGTGAGTGAACTGCAGATACGGCTATTACACCAATGTAAGCCTTTATCTTACACAATAAAACAGTCTGCACTCCTCATTGAATTATTCATAGTCATTTACATGATTTTAAAGTTATATCTTGAAAACTACAGCGATGGTCAAAGTTTTTTATGATTTCATAATAATTTTTCGACAAATTTATTTACGTTGTTAACATTTAACTAAAACATACATAATATTTTACATATTATTGTGAATTCTCATGTAATTATGTCTGTGTGTAACCTATGTAGATATTATAATACTTTTTCTTCTCTTTTTATGCATGATGGTATTGCCTAATATTTAGTTCTTTTTTTACATTAACATTTTTAACTAAAGTTTAGTACACCCTATCAGACATTTCTATACCAGCCTACATTAAAGTGGTTAAAAATGGCATGAAGTATTAGGAGACAAACTAACAGATGGTTCACCTAATGACAAGGGTCTACCGCCCGAATACTGCCCTAAGAATCAGAGATTTACGCAGCGGTGACCTCATTTCTACGAAGAAGCCTATGTTCAGCAAAGGATTATTAAAAGCTTTTTATGATGATGAACCATTCAGGAAGAAAAATCATAATGAAAAATAGGATGACTTTACCGGAAAACTCACCTAAACTTACATCGGCTTGCTTAAAATAAGTTACACGTTTTCTTTCACTAAACATTACATTGTGTAACATAAGTAAGAGTGTATGAAGCGTATGTAGTGTACGTTATCATAACATGTCTGGATTATTAGAAAAAGTATATCTACGTAGGTTGTAGAATCTTTCTAAAGTCGGTAGGTAAATATTCCAATCAGTGTAATATTGAGATTTCTTGAATGTTTTGACTTCTAACGTGTCTGACAGTGAGATTATATGAATGTGTCAACCAGGTCACGGTCTTTGCTAAATGCGTGGTTTACCCGCACCGCACTGTACTCAGTCCAAAACAGCCTTGAGTAAAATCAAAAACTCTTATGAATGAGGAAAATTTTTACTAACAAAAAAAGATATCTTGCTTTTATCCGATGTACGGCCTTACCGATCTGGTAATAACAGTAATAGCAATTAAATCGGCCTATTCCAACGAATTTAAACACTTACAAGTGTTACTTCAGAACAGTTTGTTAAGAACGACAAGTGTGTATGGCTATGAAAATGGTTGGCCCGACTTAAGTGATACCATGCACTCACAGAAAACCAGGAGTAAGCTTTAGTTACATTGAATGCCACTGAACGGGTGTAGTTACTTGAAGTGTTAGAACGTCCTACCTGCCCTGACTATCAGTTAAAAAGTCTTTTCATGTATGTGATTTCTCACCGCCTCGGTATTTTCGAACTCGTCTTAGCTGATGCAACAGACTGTACTCGTACTTGTTTTATCCACCTACCGGAGAATTTGGTTATATACATAAATGGTTTTTATTATTTTACTTTTAAAATTTTATACTCTATATTGCAAGGTTGGTTATTGTTGTGTCGGCAGAAAAGTAAACATGGCCGCAATTACTAATTAAATTTGCTGCAAACATTTTTTCTCGTTCACATATAATAATAGTAAAATAATAATAGTACGAATCTATCAAAGTACTTTATTGAACTGAAAATAAATATTATGATTGTTCACACACAACAAAATGTGATTTTATCGAATATTTAGACTTGAAATGTATGGGCCTCTTTTTTTTTTTAATTTGTGGCCCCCTCGGGCCGTCACCCCACCGGGGTTTACGGCGGGGTGGTGTGTCGGAAGCGGACCGACTAAAACCACACGGTGTGCCACTCTGCGCCTGAGATAGGAGGGATCCGGCAACCGCTGCTATTACGACATCCAGATCCCTCCTAGCGCCTGCCTGCTAGCGCGAGCACCCTCTGCGGATAAACTCTCCATTTAGGCGACGTACGGCACACGCGGACGTCGCCTCCTCGCGGCTTGCTACTATAGCGGATGGAGGGGAAAACCCGCGGGGCCACACTCAAGGTGGCATGAGGCGCTGGCACGCGCGCCTCCGCCGCCTGGCTCGCCGGCGGTGAATCGGGTCCGAGTGGAGGTCATCCTCCCGGGCCCTCTCCGCCGCCTCTTTCTATGAAATTACCTCTTCGCAGAAGGTTGCGACCGCGGTAAAACAACTGTCGCTACCGACCATGGAGCGTTTGACGGTCGGTAGCGCGAGATCTCCTCAGATAACTGCAGTAAGGACCCCACGCTGCGTCGTCCAAGCGGAACAAACTGTCAGCGTGTGCTGAGCCGAGTCCTCACTGCAGTCGCAGTGGTGACAGGCGGGACTCAATTCCCTCCTGGCGACCGAGTGCAGATACTTCCCGAAGCAACCGTGCCCGGAAAGGATCTGCGTCAGTCGGAAGAAAAGGGTCCCTTGCTGTCGCGCCGCCCACTCAGCGATGACCGGCTGGAGAGCCTCCACGGCGGCAAAGCCAGCACGTGGAACCTCCAGCCGGGACGACTAATGAGTCATCGTGGCTCGACGAGCAGCCTCTCGCCACTCGCGTATCTCTGCGGATATGGGCCTCTGACTCAACCTTGTCCTAAATAGAAGGGAATCATAGAACTATAACATTTTATTACAGTCAATTAAAGTATTATCTAAATCTAATAAAAAGAAAACTGAAATAACGTTTGTATGAGATAAATTTGTGTGCGTAAAAATACCTAATCTATGTATTTGCAATGATCACATCAAGAATTTCAAAGAAACAATTATTATGAATTCTATTCGGGTTTGTAGGTCAATGTCGTTTTATAATTTTATTTTAAGGGTAACATTGTAGGTATCATCAAACCTGGGAAAGAACTACAGTAACTTATATTTGTCTGTGTACTTCGTTTTCAAATCGTAACTTATGTAGTTAATATTTATTCGTTTCATTCTCATGATACAAAAATTCTTTAAATCTTCATCTATGTTTATGTATACTCTTAATCTTTCAATAAATTGTGAATATCATAATTTATGTTAAGTACACATAATTTAATTCAGATTAATTTCAGCGAATAATATCTTCTTGAATAAGACAACTCGTTAAATAACAGATATATGTTTAATATATACATAAAATCACGATTATTTCTCCGAAGAGGTAGATATCCTATTGCCGCTAATTGTGATGTTTTGTTTGCCAGAGACTGGTCTGTCGTTCACCAGGTGCAAAACGTTGCAGATGAGGTTGGCTTGTGACCCTAAGTTCTTGGTGAAAACCCTATGCACCTATATTGTTAATCATATCTTAAAATAAAAACCCGACCTCTGTTGCATGCGTGTATATACATGTGTACATAATTAATTTTGTTTCACTGGTATATCAAGTGATGTACAAGTGTAACAAAATTATGACTTGTCTTTACTCTTACGTTTTGTCTTCTCTTTTTATAAAATGTTGAAATTGGAACGAATCCTTCAACATTTTGCTTATGCGTGACTCCATTGTGCTCGGAAGAGTAAGACGATGGGAATAAAATCATCTCATAGAACTTCAATACGCTTTATAAATTAGAGTGAAGCGGCTATTTGTGGTACAATATACTAGTACATTAGAATGACTGTCAGCATACAGAAGTGGTGGGAAAGAAGGCGTGATACGCTAAAGCGTCACACAGTACACGTCCTACATTAATTTATTTTTAGTTATTAATTTAGAAACATTAACAACATTCTTAACAGGATAAACTCCCAAGGCAATGTTGCACACATAACTAGATTTAAAAAAAGACCAAAAAAACAATAACTCTCTGCAATTATAATTGCCTATATATGAACCCAATACGAACACAAACATTTAGTTGACCATGAGAAACTGACGCTTAAATACTTGTGATACGAGACCTGTGTTGCATTAAAAATTGCAGTAAGCGGCTAATGTACAACCGAAACAATAATGATTTTGTTTTGTGTTTAAATTGTGTGGATGTAAATCTGTCGCAAAACAAATATATAGAATATTTGGTTTGCGACAGATTCTTTTTTCAAATGCAAATTACAATCAATTTTCATGTAAATTTGAATATTTCTGTGTTCTTATCATTGAAGGCATATTTTATTAAAAGCAGTCATTTGAAGGTTTTAATAAGAAGGTAATGATGATAACCTTAATTTATAATGGTGAAACGATACAGAGAATTTCATTTACGTCAGCTTTCAATGACAATACAGTACCTAATGACAATAACCTACCTATTGTTCAACACTTTTACTACAATCAAGAATGAAGTATAGACTAATGGACTCATGAAATATACGTGACAAACAATGCAGACTTGAAGTATTTCAACCTTTAATATTTCTTCATCATCATCATCATCTCAGCCAAAAACGTCCACTGCTGAACATAGGCCTCCCCCAAGGTTCTCCACAAAAACCGGTCCCGTATCTCCCGCATCCAGCAGCTTCCCGTGACCTTCAAGAGGTCGTCGGACCACCTTGTGAGGGGCCTACCAAAGCTGCGTTTTCCAGTACGCAGTCAACACTCCAGAACTTTATTACCATTTAATATTTCTTATAGAATTTAAAATCACAGCTTATTATTACAGCTACTCTATAATTTGTTGTAGTATAGATATATATATGATAAAGATATATATATTTTTATCATTGTCTTTATCAGTTGAATATTAAAGAGGCTAGTTTTTTAATAGCTCTGTGCTATGTGCAAGGCCAGAAATGAATAAATTAAAAAAAGTCATTTCAATGCTATTAGGCTGTGATGAATTGTAACAGATCAAACTGTCAGTAGGCCTTTTCCTTAAAGTCAGTTCAATAGAAACTATCGCACTAATAGCTCTATCTTTGTTGGTAATCAGCTAGTCTGAATGTATCTGTTGTTATGTTTACATAACGCATATTAGTAAAGTTATTACGTACCAGACCTTATCAAGATAATTTATGTGAAAAAATACACAATAAGATACTAAGTCATGTGTGCAGAAAATAGGTAGCTACTATATATATTTTGTAAAATTATTTATAGTCACATCAATAAATATTTTATTATAATTCAAACATAAATTGAATATTTCTTTAAATCATAAAAATATTAAATTATAAAAATAAAATGAATTTCAAGTAAAATGTATTTATTATGTTTGTTGGGTGAGCCATTTTTAAAATATTTTTGTATTTTTCAAAAATAGTTATACGAATTACAATACCAATAATAATTAGTTATTAATATGTTATATTTTGTAATTAGTTATGAAGACTATTACGACTGCTCTTACAATAAAAATTAAGAGTTTTATATTACATTTGAATATGATATTCCGTTACCATCCCCACTGTTAACAATCTACATAACTCAGAACAAATTTCTATTATATAAAACATTACTAATAGCTCAATATCAAGCTGTACAGTTTAACTTTTTAAAAGATCTTAAACTTCAAAAATAGTTCATTTATCTACTCGTATATTGTCTTGATCAGGTTATTCTAATAGTGTTCATTTAGATTTTGTAGTCAATATTAATCAACTCGTACTGAACTGCTAGGACGTTACTACATTAACCTAGTCATAATGTAGTAACGTCCTAGCAGTTCAGTACGAGTTGCCCATGCCCAAACCATGGCACAGTGGTCGATCAGTGTTGCCGTAGCCGCGGAACCCTACTACGTTCCTCCCCGTCCAAACTGGTTGGGTGACCGAGACGGTTCCGTGGCAGTCGTCGGCTCCACAACGGCTCATTCCCCGCCCTTGTCGCTAAGAGACAAGGGCACTGGATATGTTGCTGCTGAGTGGGGGGAGATCACCATATACGGTGTGTATTTCTCCCCCAACCGGAGTTTGAGCGACTTCGAGGTCTTCCTCAACAGCCTGGAAATCTCGATGCGGCGACTAATGTCTGGGCACGTCCTTGTGCTGGGGGACTTCAACGCAAAGTCCGTTGCGTGGGGTTCCCCCAGGACGGACGCTAGGGGCGAGGCCGTAGAGGAGTGGGCGGCCTCGGTGGGCCTCTGTTTGCTAAACAGGGGCTCCACCAACACGTGTGTGCGAGAGCAGGGAGGGTCGATAGTGGACCTTTCGTTCGCTACCCCTGCCCTCGCCGCACGAGTAAGGAACTGGCGTGTCCTGGAAGAGGTTGAGACGCTCTCGGATCATCTCTATATCCGATTTGAGCTCTCCCGCTCCCAGGAACCCAGAAGGGGTCACGTGGCGCGGCGTTCTTCTCGCTTTCCACGGTGGGCTATAGCCAAACTGAATAGGGACCTACTAGAGGAGGCAGCCATTATTCACTCTTGGCTGTCTCCGCAGGCTCCGACCGAGGAGGTCGACATGGGGGCTGGTCGTTTCCGCGATGCGATTACGCAGATCTGCGATGCGGCCATGCCCCGCATCCGAGGTTGTCGGCCTCCACGGAAGGAAGTTTACTGGTGGTCCCAGGAGTTGGCGGACCTCCGCGCGGCCTGTACTCGTGCCCGGAGGTCCTACACCCGTGGTCGGCGGCGACACCGCGAAGAAGGCGGGGAAGACCAGCTTCATGAGGAGTACCGAGAGGCGTGGAAAACTCTGAAGCTGGCTATCAGCCGCGCCAAGGAAATTAAGCGTAAGGAGATGCTGGAGGGTCTCGATCGTGACCCCTGGGGTCGCCCTTATCGTGCGGTGCGACAAAAGCTCCGCACGTCGGGCCCCCCCCTTACAGAGACACTCCAGCCCAGCTTCCTGCGGGAAGTGGTCGAGGGCCTTTTCCCGCAGCGGGTGGATCACACACCCCTGTCGATGGCCTTCATGGTCGGAGACGACGGGGGGAACGAGGACGATGTTCCGCCCGTCAGGGAATCGGAGGTAGGGGCGGTTGTTCTACGGATTCGCTCTAAGAACACCGCCCCCGGGCCGGACGGGATACCTGCCCGAGTGCTAGCCCGAGCCCTCGAACACATGCTGGACCGCCTCAGGGAGGTCCTGAACGCTAGCTTGGCGTCCGGACGCTTCCCTGAGTGCTGGAAAAGCGGGAAGCTGGTCCTATTGAAGAAGCCGGGACGGCCAGCCGAATCGGTGGCGGCCTATAGGCCCATCGTGTTGCTGGACGAGGCGGGTAAACTGTTTGAGAGGATACTCTCTGCCCGCATCGTCCGGCACCTCCGCGAGGTGGGCCCCGATCTGTCGGACGCCCAATTTGGTTTTCGGGCGGGGCGTTCGACGGTCGATGCCGTGCTGCGCCTGAGGGCCGTTACCGAAGAGGCGGTGAGCTGTGGCGGCGTGCTGTTGGCGGTGTCGTTGGACATCGCCAACGCATTCAATAGTCTGCCATTTAGCTGCATCAGGGAAGCACTCCACTACCACGGGGTGCCAAAGTACCTGAGGCGGCTTGTGGCAGACTATCTTGAGGAGCGTACCGTCATGTACGAGGACCGAGACGGTGTTCTAAGGCGGCGGCTCATGTCGTGCGGTGTTCCGCAGGGGTCTGTCCTCGGACCACTCCTGTGGAACATGGGATACGACTGGGCCCTTCGAGGTCGTCTTCCCCCCGGGCTGGGCGTACTTTGTTACGCAGATGACACATTGGTAACGGCCCGGGGGATGAACTTTCAAGAGGCGGCGCGCCTGGCCACCACGGGTGTCTCACTGGTGGTGGGGCGAATTGAGGCGCTGGGTTTGCGGGTGGCCCTGGACAAGACGGAGGCCCTTTTGTTCCATGGGCCCCGTCGTGGTCCACCCTCCGGCGCCTCTATCGTGGTCAATTCGGTCCTCGTACCAGTTCAGGCCCAGATGAAGTATCTGGGCCTGATCCTCGACGGCAGGTGGCTCTTCGACGAGCACTTCCGACAGCTTTCTCCAAAGCTGGTCGGCGCTGCTTCTGCCCTTGGGCGACTTTTGCCCAATCTGGGTGGAGCTAGCGTCGCGACGAGACGGCTATACACGGGGGTTGTCCGGTCAATGGCGCTGTATGGTGCACCGGTGTGGGCGGCGGCTCTGACCGCCCAGAATAGGGCTCGCCTCTGGCGCCCTCAGAGGATATTGGCGGTTAGAGCCATACGCGGTTACCGCACCGTATCGACGGAGGCGGCGTGCGCCTTGGCCGGAACTCCCCCGTGGGATTTGGAGGCGGAAGTGCTCGCCGAAGTTTATCGGCGGACGGCTGACTTCCGGGCGCGTAGCGGCATACGGCCCCCGCCCGAAGAGATACGCGAGTGGCGAGAGGCCGCTCGTCGAGCCACAATGGCTTGTTGGTCGTCCCGGCTGGAGGCTCCACGTGCTGGTTTTGCCGCCGTGGAGGCTCTCCAGCCGGTCATCGCCGAGTGGGCAGGGCGGCAGCACGGGACCCTTTCCTTCCGGCTGACGCAGGTCCTTTCCGGGCACGGTTGCTTCGGGAAGTATCTGCACTCGGTCGCCAGGAGGGAATTAAGTCCCGCCTGTCACCACTGCGACTGCAGTGAGGACTCGGCTCAGCACACGCTAGCGGTTTGTTCCGCTTGGGCGGCGCAGCGTGGGGTCCTCACTGCAGTTATTGGAGGAGATCTCTCGCTACCGGCCGTCATACGCTCCATGGTCGGTAGCGACAGTTGTTTTACCGCGGTCGCAACCTTCTGCGAAGACGTAATTTCGCGGAAGGAGGCGGCGGAGAAGGCCCGGGAGGACGATATCCACTCGGACCCAATTCGCCGTCGGCGAGCCGGGCGGCGGAGGCGCGCATACCAGCGCCTCATGCCGCCTTGAGTGTGGCCGCGGATGGACGGGACGGGTTTTCCCCTCCATCCGCTATAGTGGCCAGCCGCGAGGAGGCGACGTCCGCGTGTGCCGCACGTCGCCTAAAATAGAGAGTTCATCCGCAGATGGTGCCCGTGGTAGCGGGCAGGCGCTAGGAGGGATTAGGATGTCGTAATAACAGCTGTTCCCGAATCCCTCCTCTCTCAGGCGCAGAGTGGCACACCGTGTGGTTTTAGTCGGTCCGATTCCGACACACCGCCCCGCCGTAAACCCTGGTGGGGTGACGGCCCGTGGGGGTTTCCACACGTTAAAAAAAAAAAAAAAAAAAAAAAAAAAAAGTCATATTTTTGATATATCTTTGATAAGTATATTAAAAAATCGTAATAGGCTGGCTATTGTTGCTGTTCTTTAAAAGTAATCCATACTTAATAATCATACCTACTAGATATTTTCTCTTGTTTCAGTTATAACTTCAGTGCACTGGACACAGGAGCACTTAACATTTGTAATTTTATATTTTATTAGTTACTTACTATAGTAAATATAGAGTAGAATCATTTTGAACTTTAAAAAAAATATTTATATTGTTTTGTGAAAGTTTTCTGAAAGACCCGTTTGATATTTTGTACACCAACCCCCATTTGATTCTAAATGCATTTTTAAGGAAATCTTGACGTTCTTGAACACAGACCAATAGCTTAGTTATATCAAATATTTTATCTTGTTTATAGATAAACTTGGAGAAAAATTCCATCTTAAATAAACTAAGGTATAACCCGTAAAACGATCTACCTTTAATATAATAATTGTATTCGTTTTTCAACAGCCTGTAAATTACTGTGATTTGGCTAAAGCTTGCGTCCACGACAACAGAATGGTTTGTGCGATTTCCGAGAATAACTGCATTAGACGGACTTTTCTTGATCAATGTGACATGTATGAATATAACTGCGATTATCACGCTGGTACGTATTTAAGAAACTATTGTTTTCACACTAGAGTAAAATTATTAGCTACGTTAACCATTCGTATTTTATCGATGTAATATTGACTCATTTTTCATACCATGAAGTACTTATGTATTCTCTTATTTCATTTGCGTAGTAGCGTATTACATAAGACATTTGGGTTCTCACTTATACGATAATCCATTAATGACTTCAATTACCACGATATTGATGCTCAGAAATGTACGTCGGATAATACTTTATATGTAGTGTCAAAATTGTTTTACTTACATCCTACTTGCTGTCAGAAAAAGTGACGGTAAGCACAGTTAGTAAACTATTACGTAGCCAAAATATCAGATATCTCTTTGTTTTTAAAAATTTGTCAAGTTTAACTACCTTTCCTAATACTAAGAGCTATTAAGAGCATATTTAAATTTTGGAGCAAAATAAGAAATATTTATTATTATTAATTTATAGAATCATTTTGCAAGTAGAATTGTTTCAAGGCAGATAGTTGTTAGAATATATCATATTAAATTGCCACTATTCTAGAACTAAACAACGATCTACTAACTTGTATATAGAATTAGATATTAGTAGTGAATAAAAAAAACAACAAAAGTATGACACTGTTATGTATCACATTTTTTGACATTTCTTTTAAAAACAGTTTTCACTAAACAGTAGCTAGCAGTATTCTTCTAGAGTAAAAACACGATTTTTTACCCTAGAATCACATTTTTCAACAAATACATGTATTTATTATCTCAACAAAATAATTATACAAACGTTGTGCACACAGATTGAGAATAAATTATTTATAATGCATAGAAATAAAATATATACTATTTAAACAAAAAATTGTTCATCAATAGATGGATTATCGTCCACTTGCAAAAATAAATTTATCATTAACTTGTCTTATGATATATTTAAACAAAAATAGTCGGATAAATAAGTAAATAATTAATGCATATGTTTAAATACATAGACACGCGAATTTGACTAATCCCTAAAGCCATTTTGGACACTGATGAAGTCATAGATCGCAACTACTCAACTGTTTTTTTTTCTTTTGCGTACACATGCAAAAATATTTCGTTGAAAATAGCTTTTTAAACTAGTTAGAGTTATTAATTTTTAAGCTAATTACAATCTGTCCGAAAATATATGTGTAAATAAAAACACAGAATTGAGATATTTAAATTTTATTGGTATTACGAGCAGATACAGCTGAAAAAAATCAAATTAAAAAATGAAACTATTTCTCATTCGTTACAAATATTAACTTCGTCTGTAATTTTTTATGTTTAATTCGAAAAGTCCCTAAAATTGATCTGCACCACATTCATACTGTCTATCAACAACTTTTAAGAGTAAGCTGTAGGACATAGGCCTCTTCGAAGAAAGGAAACTTCGGCCTATTTGTTTGGCCTAAGTGATTGTTTCAACTTTTCTTTCTCTTTGCTATAAAGTTGTCCTGGTCCCTTAGTCGCCTCTTACGATACCCATGGGACCCATAGTATCAATAGGGGTGGTGATACTTTGTATTCTTAATCCGTCATCGACCAAAAGTTTCTGTAACAATTTGTAGTTGGGTACGTATAAGATTGGAGTAAAACTACAGATAAAGCCTGATATTGCAAATTAACACGTTTTATCTGTTATCTTTCAGACTTCAGAAAACTAACAGTACAAAGAAACCCGTGCAATGGTGTACCAGATTACCAATGTTAAACAGAAGAGGTGATTAATAAATTATTTAAAGTACTTCAAATGATTTTACTCCAATCTTTTATATGTACTATATTTGTATGTATATATTTTAGTATGTAAAAACTTTAACTTCGTTCTACATTTGCTCAATTCCTGTTTTCTTATAAAGTTAATAATTAAAGAAACAATTGGCTTTATATTTATAAAGGTAAGTTTAAAATAAATAACATCAAACCATTTAACTATAGATAATTTTAATGTTAGGTTATTGTTATCGAGATATAATGCATTTTAGTAAGTGGTTACAGTGTCATTCACTTAAAGAATTTTCTTAGAGCGAATTTTTATCACCACTGCTTGTTATTCTGTAGTTTTCTCGTATCGTACATATCCTAAAACTGGATTAAATTGAATGTTACTTAAATTACTACTGTGCACATTGCTATTTGAATTCAATATGAAAGATTTCTACGCGAGACATTATCTTTTGGTAAATATTAAAGAAAAACAAAAGTTAAATTATTTGAATATTTTCTTTTTGATGAATCTTCAATATCTTTCCTGTAACGTGATAAGATTTATCTTTGACGTAGTAACACTTCCTTAAATCAAGACGATGTTCAAATTGATCTAGAGGTAACTCTTTTATAGCAATCTAAATACATGCTACTGCGTTATAGTCCTACCCAAAAAGGCATAGGTGGTTAAAAATCCGCAATTATTATTTCAGATTTCCGTCAAATTTATACTCAGAATGAGTTTGAAACAACTTCTAATTATCCTGTAACTGTGATTAGCACTAAAACACCTTCAACTTCTTTGAAAACAATTTCTCATTTCAATCCAACTATTGCTACACATACAATAACTGTTACTAACAATTTTCCTAATGTTTACACACACCCTTCAACTGCCACTAGTACTGATATCACTGCTACACTTACTCCTCTCACTACTCCTGATTCATCTATCATTACTCATTCTACTACTACTGTAAGAGTACAGTTGACGTTGAGAGCAACGTCACATTACAAAGATCGTTCAACTTCAAATATTCCTATAAACACACCTACTATCAATGACTCTACGAAATTTCCTTACTCGGATACCTATTTAAAAAAGAATGAATCCGAATATAACAACATATTGGACTCTTCCGAAGATAGTCAGTCAGGTTCCCGACTAATACCAACAAAAATTGATAAGCTAACTTATGTATTTGTATCAACACCATGTAATAATTGTCAGAGACCTAGAACGTGGATTGCAAGACTGAAAAAGACAACAAAAGTAAAGTATCGTGGATATCGATATTAGTATTTGAATAATGAATTACTTTCATGACATAAATATGAATTATTTTTGTTTATCACTAAAGTTTACTTTCATTCGAATAAAATGTACTTTTTTCTTTCGAACTTTCTTTCCCAAATTAGGTTGGGATTCGGTTTTCAGTCTACTATGATAAGTCTGTATGTATGTACTAAGTGATTACGGATTTGCATAGAAAGACTGTTGTGGGACTTTTTCGAGCCTACAACTACCCGTTACGATTACTAAAGACGTTTGTATGGCAACCAGAACCGACAGTGTTTAACGTGCTCTTTGTGGCATGGAGGTGTCTCAATATGCTAAGAATGGTCGCTCATTATTGATTGACCTGACTAGGATAGCTTTACTTTGCAATTTTGTTAACGAAGTCGATAACCGCTTAACCACAATTATTAATTAATTCATTTTTGTCAAAACGTTTAAGCTAAAGGTATGTAGAGGTTCGAATGTCTGGCCGGGCTAAAAAGAAAATACGTAACAATAGCCCGGAGTTTTGAAGTTGAGATTTAACCTCCGACTTGCGCCTAAAGCTGTCGTACCTGAGCCTAATTTGTTCCCGGTCGTGACAAATTGGATTATGAGGGTATGGGAACAGAGAGTGTGTTTGTGCACGCACTTGCGCAATACAATATCTCCAGCATAGTTGCTTGCTCTCCGTTGAGACTGGACGCCGTGACCGAAATACTGGCTAGGAATACATCATATAGAGGTTCTCTTCTTCATTTTATTTTGATAAAACGTTTTTGCTTCCGGTTTGAATTACAAAAGGCTCTCTCGCGTGATAGTAGTAAAATTATAAAAGGTGGACACTGGCAAATATAATATAAAAAGTAAAATGTTTATATTACTCAGGAAAAAATATTAATTTTAAATAAAATTGATTTACATTATAGGCGTTTTAAGCAGCTAAGCAGCTAGCAGCAAAGAAACAATTTATTGTATTTTATTGTAATTTTAACTATTTTATTGATCAATTTACTTTGAGTCAAGTAACTTGATTAATAAAATAGTTAAAGTCAAGTTTCTAATCTTTAAAACTCGAGCTAGTTAAGAACTTGGTTACAGCGCAGCGTATAAACTTGAGTTATATCAAATGACACAATTATTTCGAAAGATATAACATATTTTATTTGGTCCCTTCCACATTTGAAGAAAATACGTTTTATTACTAAGATTACAAAATCAAAGAATGAAAATACAGTTAATTCCAATTCATAATGATGTAAGCGCGTGCGATACTTTTTTAAAAAACTTTCTGTTGTATAACGAAGAGGTTTTTTTTCAACAAATTGCTTTTTTTTAATTTTTCTTGTACTAAATCAGGAAAAGTCATTTATGTATTCTATTTCCTTAATAGATCCTTAATTAATTCATAATCTACTTAGCTACAATCTTACTAAGTAATAAAAAAAATATCATAATACTCGTATGTCGTGAAGAGGTTAAAATAAGAATTGCTCATGAAGAAATTTACAGCTTTCCAATAATAACAAATATTTAGATATTTAAATTTACCTTAAAATATTTAAAGAGATATTTAAGTAATTTATTTTCCAATAATCGAAGAAACTTATCAACAATCAAAAAATCATACCTCTGTGAACTATATCTAAGAATCACTTACAATTATTTGTACTAACGGACTCTTACAGTTTTAACAAAAGAAAATAAATTCTTGATCTAAATTGATATTTTGTCTTGTTGAAACTAAAGTGCTTACTGATATTTCCCTATACATTTATGTTACCATTAGGTAAATTTTGGAAAAATAGAAAAATATCTATATATGTATTTTTTGAGTAGATGTTACAAAAAAAAACTGTCTCGCTTTTTGGGAATAGTAGTAATTTTGGCTGACCATAATAAAAGGATTATTTTTAGTTAGATTATTCTTAATAGAATCATCAATTGCCTTTGACAGTCCACTGTTAAACATAAATCTCTCCTTAGAGTAAGAACCATAATAACCAACTAACCATAACCATAATCTCTACTAACCATTAATTTTATTAAAAAACATATTTTAAATTAATTTGGATGTAAAGTAAACACACACACCATAGTATTTATATGAAGAAATAAAACCAGTACGCTCTCTCTGTTCTATATATCCATTTGTACGATTTAAAATCACTTTAAACATGTAATGAATTTCAGGTTATCGGCAAATTTATACTCAGTTCTGTTTTGGTTCCGATTTGATAGTTCTCAATCCAGACTTGCATCCAACAACAAGTAAAACTATAATTACCTGTCCTTCTTCATGTTTTTCAAATATAATAACTACTTCTAGTATTCACGCTATAAATACAAAATCTGCGACTACTGCTAACATCCCAAAAAGCACATCAACAATTACAGTTACAAATTCTAACATAAATATAACACCACTTAATACTAACATCATAACTGAAATTGCTAATGCTACTAACGTTAATAATACAACACATTTCCTTAAAACAATGTCTACTACTCGATACACTACTACATTTCGATCTATAGCCCCTACCACTCCTAGAACTACTTTAAATGAGAACGATTTAGGAAAAAAAACAGCTGATACTGAAGAAGGAAACAATATTGAATCCTTTTCAACTACATGTGAATATAATTGTGGTAGACCGATTAGTTGGATAACAACTTCATCAACTACGAATACCCTACCTGCTATACATAATGAGAGAAACAGTGATAGTGAAGAAAAGAATGAGTCTACAAGTACTTCAAGCAGTATTACACAACTTAGTACTACAGCAAACATTATTCATGAAATAATTACTCCTAAAAAAAATCTTATAAATACATCTATCACTCCTAGTTTCATAGTAACTTCAATCAATAATTCAGCGATTTCCTCTGAAAATTCTTTTCTTAACGATACTGGATCGAAATTTGATAATTTAATAGACTATTCAACAGACAGTGATTCAATACCGATACCAAAGACAACACCAACAGAAATTGATAAGTTGGATTATGTCTTTGAAACAACATCGTGTAATAATTGTCAGAGACCTAAAACTTGGATTACAAGACTGAAAAGTACAAGGCGATTAAACTATCATGGATACCGGTATTAGCGTTTGAGAGAAGAGTTTACTATTACTTTCATAAGAATAAAATATAATAAACAAATTAATTAATATCAATATGTTCAGTAATTAGGTTTTTGATCAAAATTTATTTTAGAATAAGGGTAGCGGTTCTATTCTCTTCATTTGATTCTTAGAAGATATTATTGCTATTATGTTTACATTATAAAAGAATTAATCACCTGGTAGTAGTTAAACTATAAAAAGTGAAGTCGGTGAAAACAATTTTTAAAAGAAAAAAAATGTGCTAAAAATGTTGATGAACATACTCGTATATTTAAATTTGAAATAACATTCTTTTAGTTCTTTTCAAATTTTAATACCAATAAGTTCAATAGCATTTTTTTTAAATTCAAACTTATAAGGTTCTACCAGTTTAAAACCTGACTGATATCAATTAAGACGTTAATACAGTCTGATCGTTAAATGTATTTTAATTTAGTATATCTAAACATTATATTGAGAATGTACTGATGATACTGAAGTATCATCATCGTTGAAAACACTTCCCACACACCTAGAATTTTGATGTTGACTATGATCAAATTAAAAAGAAAAAGTTCTTAAGTTGTCTTTTTTATGTTTGTTGCGTTAAAATCTATTTCGTTTATAAGCTTATTTGTAAAAATCTTTTATATTTGCAAAGATATACTTTCCGGGAGGTATGGCACAAAAATAAAAACTGCAAAGATATTAAAATACTTGTTTACTAACAAGCTACAAAATTGTTTCGTATAAAAACGAAAATTACTTTAATATTAGGTAAGTTAACTTAACTTGTTATCCAGCAATTGAATAGAAATCATTCCTTAAACAATATAACACTATAACTAAGAAAGAGTTACAAAATAATCTGCACTATATAACTTTTTTATTTTTGAAGTAAATTCAAATAACTTTTAAGTTCAGTATTTTTATTTGAATATTAATTATACAAAATAATTTTCTGCTTTGGAAGTCAGTATTAATTTTGATATACCATAGTTGTCTTAAACTTATTATAATCCTTCATAAAGTACTAACCAGCAACAAGTCAGCTCATAATTGTAAAATACGAGTATGTGTGTAAGATACACATGTATGGAATTGTTTTTTTCCTCTTTTCTACTTGTACAGTTTAAAATCACTCTTAACTTGTGATTAATTTCAGGTTATCGGCAAATTTATACCCTGTTCTGTTTTGGTTCCGATTTAATAGTGCACTCTCCAAACTTGTATCCAACGACAAGTAAAACAATAATGACTTGCCCTACTTCATGCATCACTAACATAATCACAAAACACACGACTACTGCTTACATACCAACAGAGACATTTAAAATTACTACCACAAATCCTATAACAAAAGCACTACTAACAACTATTGCTATTATTACGACTACTACTTCTAAAATATCTTCTAAAACTACTTTTATTAGTACTACTACCATGCCTGTATCTTTTAAGTCTATACCTAAAATTAATACTACAACTACTACTATGCTTGAAACATCTACAAATATGCCTAAAACAACTACTACTACTATTACTACCATGCCTAAAATTAGTAGTCCTACGCCTAAAACTACTACCACTGTTACTACCATGCCTAAAATTACTACTACTTCGCCTAAATCTATTATAACTATAGATTCTATATCAAGCATGATGACAACTGTTACTACTACTATCTTTACTGCTAAAACTACTAATACTATTACTTATAAAACTACTACTACTATTGTTCCTAAAAATACTACTACTATTATTCCTAAAACTACTACCACTATTACTACTACTACTATCGTTAATAATGCAACGCCATACCATAACATAACTTCTACTACTGGTTACACTGCTACAACCAGAACTACCACTACCCCTGTTGTGGTCACTTTTGAGGCAAAAACGAATACTAGTGAAACTATTACATACGCATGTGAATATAATTGCAATAGACCTATTACTTGGATAACAACTGCATCAACTACGAATACTCTGCCTGCTATTAATAATGATAGAAATAGTGAAAGTGAAGAAACAAATGAACCCACAAGTACTTCAATTAGTATTACACAACCTAGTACCACAGCAAACATCATCACTGTAACAAATACTGATGTTAAACCACTACAGACTACTCCTATCAAAATTACTACTCCTGTTACTTCAAATGATCCTTTAAACACACCCGCTACTCATGCCTCAGTAACCGCTACCAATAATATTGCAAAATTGTCTTCTATAAATACTGTTTGCCAAAAAACCGAATCTGAACTTGACAACAAAAGATACCTGTCAACAACCAGTGATTCAATTTTAAAATCAATACCACAAAACATTGATAAGTTGACTTATAAATTTCATACAACGTCATGTGACAATTGTCGAAGACCTAAAACGTGGATTACAAGACTGAAAAAGATAAGACGATTAAAGTATCAGGGATATCGGTATTAATTACAATTTTCAGTTTTGGTTTACTTTATTAAAAGGTGTCTGGTGTGATAACATTAAAAGCATGGAAAGTGAGACGCTGACAAACGCAATTTTACATTACGAACTTTTTAAGAATCTTTTGGTAAAAAATGTAATTGGTCAATTTTCATACAAATAAAAATTTGATTTTTAAGTTTAAGAGTCTGGAATGTATATATATGGATTGGTCAGAACACTGACGATAGCAGTTAAAATAAAATATCTAATACATTTATATAGTTCAATCGGTCATTGTGAGTCATAAATTAGGTCAATTGTGAAGGTCTATTTAAGTGTGTTAACGAGAAGGCAGTCATTAAAAATCATGATATGAAAACTAAAAACATGTCTTTCGACACTGGTCCTCAAGCTCTTGTGTAATCTATAAAACAAGAAACTGACGGACTAATCAACTGACTGATCCATTGATAGATGAACGTACAGATGAAATCTCTAGGTCTAATAGTACGATATTTTGCACAAATGTTCTTTAGGTGACGTATGTAGGTTGGTGTTACGATAGGATTTTTAAAAATCCACTCGTAAGGATTCAAAATGGGGATTAGAAATAATTATAAATTTCGTTATTTTTGGTAGTTTTTAAAATCGCATTTTCAAAATCGCAGTAAATATTTCATGCTATTAAACCAATAAACCGTTAAAATTTTGCCGTTGTCGCTGCTGCTAGTCGTGCAAGTCATGAGATAAACAACGAAATTGCATGAATGCGAAACCAGGCCAACTGGTTAGTAGTTGTATATCTTTTGTTTTTACCTTAAATCTCTGTCGATTATAAATCGATATCGGAAAATTCTTTTTTATTGGCAAGGATGTACCTTCTGGGTGATTACGGCAAAGAAATCTCTTAGGAGTGCAGTTTGTTGCATCAGAACATATGTACACACAACTCAGAACAACTGGACCCCATATCGTGATGTTACACATAATATTACATCATAACACAGGTTCTCGGAGGTCGTTGGCTCTTTTAAAAAACTAAAGGCTCTTTTAATTGTTGAAAATGGAACCATCAACTGTTCTTGGTTATGAAATATTTTGTTCTTGTGAAGCTTAAGTGCTTGCTGACATCTCATATCAATAGTAATAAAATTATTAGCTATTGAAGCATTTCATATATTTACTATATACGTATGTATATAGTAGATAACTTCATACTATGCACAAAAGGAACAGTATTTGTACTATTAGAGTGCTTATTTGCTTTAAGAAGATTGTGTGAAAAAATATATGTTTTACTATGTTAGTTTATTATTTATTTTGCCAAACCATAGTAAAAAACCTCAATCTATACTTCTCAGTCAAATACTAACCTGCAGCAAACTAACTATGACTTGTTAATATATGAAGAAAGAAAGTCTAAGTATCCCTTTCCAGTTTTACTTTTTGCACTGCTTAAAATCACTTTTAACATGTGATCAATTTCAGGCTATCGGCAAATTTATACCCTGTTCTGTTTTGGTTCCAATTTGATAATTCGCTATCCAAACTTGTATCTGACGACAAGTAAAACAATAATGACTTGCCCTACTTCATTTTTTCCTAATAAACTTAAAACTTATATTTATCGGCCCAAAGCTACTACTACAACCTCAAAGCCTACAGAATTTCTAACCACTTCTAATTACATTCCAAAAATTATAACAAAAATAATGACATTTTCTGCTACAACCAAGACTACTACTCTGCCTAGAACTTCTATAATTATGTCTAAAACTACTACAACAAATCCCACAATAAAAAATATAACAACTAATACTCTTACTTCTACAACTACAACTCCTACAACAACAAATATAATAACTACAACTGCTACTAGCACTACAACTCTTTCTACTATCACAACTATTACAACAAAAAACAGAGCAACTACTATTACCACTTCTACATTGCCTAAAACTACTCCTCTCACCACTACTACCACATCACCTAAAACTACGATTACTACCACTATTTTATCGCCTAAAACTACTTCTACTACCACATCACCTAAAATTACGATTACTACTACTACTGCATCGCCTAAAACTATTACTAGCACTACTACTACTACATCACCTAAAACTACGACTACTACTACTACATCACCTAAAACTACGATTAATACTACTACATCACCTACTACTACGCCTACTACTACTACTACGCCTACTACTACTACTACTATTACTACTACGCCTACTACTAGTACTACTACTACTACTACGCCTACTACTACAAAGTCTACACGAAAATTCTTAACAAGTACCATTTCAACTACTATAACTCCAAGTCCTACACCAACAACTATGACTAGTACCATACCTAGAACTGCTACTACCACTGTTAAGGATACAACACCTTTTCCTAATACAAAACCAACTACCAGTTATAACACTACGATCCATACTATGACTACTTCTACCCCTGTTATAACTCCTTTAAATAAGAACGAAACAGAGGAAGAAACCATTAATAGTGAACCCTTCTCAACTGTATGTGAACATCACTGTGATAGACCTTATAGTTGGTATACAACGGCATCGACCACAAATGTTGTGCCTGCCATATATGATGACAGCAACAGTAATAGTGAAGAAACTGAGCCTATAAGCACAACTACTAAGGCAACTACGACAAGTAGTATAACAATACCCATCACCACAGCATACATTGTCCCTGAAACAACTACTACTGTTAAAACTACAATTTCATTACACTCTACAACACCTACTACAAGTTCTTCTATAACAACTACTTTAAATAATGACGAGAAACAAAATAATAGCACCGAAACCCTTTCAACTACGTGTGAATATCATTGCAATAGACCTATTTCTTGGATAACAACGGCGTCAACTACAAATACTTTACCTGCTACTTATGATGAGACAGAAAGTGATAGTGAAGAAAGCACAGAAACTAACCCTACAAGTACAACTACTATGACTATGTCAACTACTTCAAATACTAAGAGAGTAGTCATCATTACAACAACATCGACTACCGAAATAACTACAACCACACTTAAACCTACTACCTTGACAACTAGTACCGCGAATACAATGTCTTCAACAACCAGTATACCAAATACGAAAGAAATATTCACTACAACATCACCGCTTACCACAATAACCAAGAGAAGAACAACTTCTGAAAGTACTTCTGCAAGTATTATTAGTCGATTGACACCTATTACTCTTGACACAACTTATTCCACGGACTTGAAGAGTTATGTTCCAACAATAGAAGAGAGTACGGTGCAGAGCCCTGTTGTGCTTAAATTATATACTTTTTGTGAACCTGATCGTTGTAAGAGGCCTATTACATGGGTTACACTATTACGAAGAACATTTAAACGTACGCGTAAAGGACACCATTTCTAATGTAAAATTAAAAGACCTATCAAATTGCTTCGTTACACAATGACAGCTCTGACTTTTGGTAAAAAATAGTCAGATAAGATATTATTACTCTTAAAAGAAGAAAGTGTATAATTTATTTTACATTATGCAGAAATTACTTAGATGCAGTTTTAAGAACTAGAGTTTTGAAAGTCACCTCATTGTCATCTTTGTAAAATGTTATTTGGAATAATAAAATATAATTTCGTATAAAAATTAAAATCATTGTATTATTGTATCACGTGGATTAGACAATAAGTCACAGACTTAACAAAAAAATCACAGTAAAAGATATTTCATCTTTTATTTATCTTGTTATAATATATTTCTATTCTCATCTTTATAAAGATAATAATAGTCATTATAATTAAATATCTTTTTGATTTTTCTTGTTTTCAGTTTTCTTTTTTTATTCAATATTATTTTATCCAAGTTTAATTCAATAAAACCATCTTAGCTTAACCTAACTTAAATTATACCATCTCCGTTATGTAAATTTTAAGAGCAACAAAGTAAAACAGTGGTATTGTGTAGTTAAGTTCGTCAATGTATGTAAATATACTTTTTCAATCTTACCCTTCCTATGGTCACATAAACCCTGGACGATTTGAAAATACAATGGAACCCGGTAGGTGGCATTGCTGTCGGTATGTCACTTTTGGTTTGCTGTACAACAAGAACATTACATAATTTTGAGCAGTACTTTTACTGTATATGTAAAAAGACACGAGTATTGAAGGAAATTTGAAGCTGTTGTTCCGAGCATTTGTACATCATTTTTATTGTTTTTTTTTAATAAAATGTATGTATGTGCATTGGTATACGTGTAATATAAAAGGGTGCATATTAATGTACGAGTGTCTTTTGATATTTAAATATTCTTGTTATAATGTGTTACTTATGGGTAAACTACCCTAAAATATTCAAACATCTGATGGCCGTGTATGTATATATAATAATATGTAATAATATGTAATGTAATAATTTCTTACAGACAACCTATGTCTGGAAAAAATCGCCGTGAGCGATAAGATCGTCGATTGTTACATTTATATATTTTGTAAATCATTTCTTCTTTTGTTTTGTTTTATGTTTACAATAACGAAAAATAAATAAAATGAAAGGAACAAATTAGTTTAAATCAACTAATAATATTAAACACGACATTTATTAATTCAACGATGGTACGATGTTTACCGGGTTAGTTATTAAATTTATAAATTCTTTAAAAAGGTTACATCATAAGGGTAGTTAAAGAATCAGTAAAATCGTATAGTAAAAAAAACTGTAGTATGCAGTTTTATTAAGAATCCAACAAGGCATAGTTGGTCACGTAGTAATATTTTGATTACATGAATAGTTAAATAAAACAGCGAAAAAGAAGTTTTACTAGGTTTGAGTGTAATTTTTTGAGTCATAAAACGATAACATAAATTAAATGCAATATGGTGGCCTGCTTTTTTATTATATTCGAGTACAGTGGTCTAGATATTTTTATTGAAGAAAAATTTTTTTTTCCATAAATATATAAGTTATTAATAATGTTATGCTTACATACTGGGTTCTTAACGCCTTTGGGTTGAAGTTATAACATATTTTTTTTATTTTGCAACACACATTCTTCAAAAATATTGTTTGTACTTCTTTCTTCGTGCGTTTCATACACATATAGACTCAGTGTTCTAAATTTTATATTGATAAATGAAACAAAAATTTCAAATATGTGTTAATAAATAGATTAATTTAAAATACATTTCCAGAGTACCGCGAAACCTATACCTTATACTGTGCTGGTTCTGAATTAGTTTTAAAAAATCCAGACTTAAATCCAAGTACAAGTAGAACAGTGATGACATGTTATACTCCTGTTATGGCTCTTCGAGCTATACCTAAAGTTACAGCTCCACGAGACAATTACTTATGATTACTGTTGCAACTACAAAAATCGTCTACAAAAAACGTTTGTAAAATACAAAACTTGAAACATAGTATAAGAAGATAAATTTAGCTCCTTATAAAGGTGCTTCCCATATTTTAACTGGAAAAAAAATATAAAAGACAGTGAACATTTCATTGGTATACTACTAACTACAGGACAGCTTAGAGCAAGTTAGACAATGGGCTTTCACAGATTGACATAAATACATAGTTTCATATTTATAAAGCCATAAACATAAAAGAAAAAATCTTTTGGTGATTTTTCTATATGCAAATGTTAGCTTCATGATTTTTAATCTTAAAAAAAATTTGAGAACTACTCTTGTATTACAACGAAACTACAACCTAAGATGCTGAAGAGAAGTACAACCTCAAGAAAATCTCCAATCTTACAAAACAAGAATTATTACTAATGGAACGCAGAATGGAAAAGTAACTACTCGACTACCTTAATAAGGATACGGTGTAGGATAAGAAAAACAATTCATCAATCAAACAATCGACTGTTTAATCATTAAAATACAAAGAGAAATGACTGAATGGATGAAATTATTTTAAAATAATCCAAGAGAGAAAACTGTCATAAATCCCTATCAGGGTTTAAACAATTTAAAAAAAACCTTGAAGTTGTTGTAAAAATTAGTAAATTTCTTAATTACAAACCTCATGCCCTATAGGAATAGAAGATTTTAGAACCTTATTTATATTTTAACCACACGTACATAGGTGTAAAATAAATAACCTAAACGTAGTTATATTATTTAATCAAAAGACTTTGTGGTCATTAAATAAAATAAGACAAATTTTGAAGTATTTTTTTGTTTTATATAGACAAGTTTTTACAGAAAGAAGTCTTCGTCAATTCCAACCTCGAACAAAGTCACAGTGGTCATCGAAATAAAACAAAGTAACCCACGGTAGGCCCTCTAATCTGATATAATAAGCTATTAATGCAACTAATTAGGTAATAATCAACCATGTTCGCTACTACACTGTTCATTATAAGCCAACATTTCGTATACATGTTTACACCGTACACATACCTATACTATTAAATTCAAGACAATAGTACTTTAATAGAAAGCTGTTAGACTTGACAATTGCAAGGTCGTGTATGTTTTAAGAAATATTTCTTGCATTATGTAGCAGTATTTTTTTGGCCAGTAATGCAAACAATATAGCATCTCTTTCACACCCCACATGCGGAAGTAAAAGGCGATACGAGAGATGCAAATATATTATGGACCGTATATTGGAATGGGTATCATGTCCCTCCAGCACAAAGGGAGAATCCTCTGACCAGATGAGATCATCATGCCTGGCGGACCGCAGCCCAACGGTTGACATTGAAAAGTTACATAAATGCTAATCGGCGCGACTATTTCTTTATTACGATACAGGATTAGTAATTACACCATAGTGCGGTATGTCTGCAATAGATGGCACTGTATGTGGATTTCGCCACACCCTCTTTTATGTTGTTCTGAAATCTTTTCAGATATCCTCCAGCAAACGGCCGGTGTTAATTGTTGTTCTTCTCTGAAAATACTCGTAATAATGATCTTAACATATTTTTTTTTATGATGATTATGATGACGGTGATGAATTTTTAATGTATTGACATATTTTTAGAGACGCTTCATGTCAAAGCCATTTTCGTCAAATATTTTTTAAATGTGTATTTGATAATTAAATAATTACTTTGAAAGTGTTATAGTGTCTATCTGTTAAATGTTATTTTCTTTGTATTTTTATTGTCTCCTTCTTTTGTGCGGAAATCGACACGGACACCAGCAACAGGTGGTTATATCGGATTGCACCCTATACTAATGTTATAAGGAGATAAAGTTTAAGAGTTTGTATGATTATACCCTACAATAATGCCTGGTACTATTGATTAAATTTTAATAATTCTTTCACTGTTATAAAGATATTTACCCCTTAGTGCTATAGACTACTTTTTATCTTGGTAAATATTTTTTTTAATAAACAATCACAATAGATGTATTTGAAGTCGATGATTACTTTATAATACGTTGTGGACCGCTATAGAGATTTGAAATCTATAGCAAAAACTTCATTACTTTTAGCCTTGCAAAAAAGACCACGATATCATATATCGTACGAAACTGGGTAGGGGGCTAATCAGGACACTTTTTTTACTTTTATATATATCCGTTAGAATAATGATTACGATTAAGTTCTAAAAATATCGGCTTTTTTGTTTTTTATTATTTCACTGTCAATTTAATTTTATCTCTTTCTCACACCAAGTTTTTGTGTCAAATTAAGTGTCAATGGTACAAATTGATCTTATTTTATGGTAGCATACCAAGTTTATTTTAAATGTAGTTATTATACAAGTTTTAGTTTAAATGTTTTATAAAAGCAAAAACTATTAAACTGTACAGTTAACACACTCCACAAAAAATGCCATCAAAAAGCCAATTTTATCTCAATTTCTAATATTATCTTGAATGTAATCTTTGCTTCCAGACTTCGATTCTCCATGCCCGGAGGAGACAACAAACCAAACAACAACAAAAGCAGTTCAAAGTAAGGAAATATGAATATTGAAATCAATTTAAGGATTCAAATAAGAGTGAGAAATTCATTGTAAAATAAATTAAAAATTCTGTTGTGATAAATCTACAATCAAATCAAATCAATACAAATCTAAATCAAGGGAAATTAGAGAATTTTAAAAACTAACTACCTAACTTCACGTATGTTACTTATTATGTATGGCAGGCCTCTTTATCTGAAGAGAGATCACCGTAAAATTGGCCGTCCTGATGATTTGCGAGACGCGGGGCAGGGGAACGCTCAATCAATTAACTAGTGTGTCGCTATCCATCTGCAGTGACTGACGTGGAAGCTTGGATGCGTATGCCATTTTTTATTAGGACTGGTACACATGGTATTATTTTGTATCACGGATAACCTGTCCACTTTGCTTCATAAAAGTAAAAAAATCATATATATATACAAAATAAATTATACGTGGCACAGAGTCCTAAGACAAAATAATACTGATTATGTAACTCATCATGATTTTAAAATTTATAATTTCATTTTTTAAAGTATAGTGTAGTATAGTTTAAACCGTCTTGAAAAAAAAAATTTTTTTTTATCTTAAACAGAGAATGAATGTTTGCTATAACTATTATTTATATATATTATATAAAAGAAATTTTAAAATTTAAATTGTAAATAACAGGATTCTCTGACCAGATGACGTCATCATGCCTGTTGGACCGCAGCCCAATGGTTGATATTAACATTTAATTTAAATTTTTAAATTTACGCTTGAAACCTGTATAAGTGCAAGAAATCCAATGTAGAACATTAGGTTGAATACAATATTTGCTTCCAGCTTCCGATTCAGAGCAGACCAAGCTAACAAGTCAAAAAACGGAAATAAACGTCAGCAGCGAAATGGAATCATCAAAGGGTAAAATTAATAAAATAAAGATTATGTGTTGACGTAGTGTTAGAGCCACAACGTATGCAGGGTTAGTGATTAAGCTAATGTAGACACTATAGCAGTTGTAGTTGTTATTATTTTGACTTTAATTTATAAAAAAATAGCATAATATTTTATAAAAATTTGCTTATACGTACTTTACTTACCCTTTTTTACTTTTATCATTTTCTTTTTATTTTTTATTGTATTTATGCCGTTATTTGTTTTTATGATTACCATAACTACCATAACCATTTAGTAAGTGAAGTGCTGGCTGAAGTAAATGGTTTATCATCAACAATCTTTAATAGACCACTGCTAGACATAAGTCTCCTAGTCCAATTAGCAATAAGTAGTCATGAATATAAAAGAAAAGCCTACAAAAATATTAGTAAAATATTTAGCTAGACGCTGCGGGATTATTAGCTAATTTTTACTACCCCTGGTCTTTCACGGTTTTTTTCCTATGGATTATTATCGTAAACTACAAAGAACTATGTCTCTAAACTGAAATTTATTAAAAACAATGACTACTTCAACTCTTTAAAAAATCTAGGTTGATTTAACCATACTTACATATACTCGTATATACTAATATATTTCTAGTGTACACCAAAAGTTAAAAGGAAAATTTCTGCTAGATTGCACAAACATATTCTCAGGAGGTACATTCATTTGAAAACGAATCCTCGAACATTCAGAGACTTGCCTTCTCTAATCTAC
Source organism: Hypercompe scribonia (assembly GCA_949316085.1). Classification (NCBI taxonomy): domain Eukaryota; kingdom Metazoa; phylum Arthropoda; class Insecta; order Lepidoptera; family Erebidae; genus Hypercompe; species Hypercompe scribonia. The sequence continues at coordinate 10,083,966 of OX438989.1, read as the reverse complement.
AGTTGCACGTTGTGTTAAGAAATCTAAACTAAGGGCCTGTGTTTTTATTCTTCTTAACTTTTCATTCCGACCACAATATGCCACAGAGCATATCTAGTATAAAACTGATAGAAATGTTTAAGCCATCTGATAGAAAGTGAATATAAGTCGACTTGGGTAACATTCACTTTAATGTAATGTTTACTTCCAGATGCCGATTATCTATCTACCAATGAAACAAGCCAAAATGTGACAACAGAAGCAAATAAAAGTTTTGAAATAGACAAACTAAAGGATACTCTCCAAAAAAAAATTACTGAAACAAAGTGTTGTAACAGACCTACTTCATGGTTTACCACAAAAAAAGAAAATAGGAGACTTTAAGAACTCATGTAAATGTAAACTTACCAAAGACTTCTCATTAGATCTATTGACGACCTGCTGCGCGAATATCGTCGTGTTTAACGCGATCACCACGCCACTTTTTACTACTGAATGTTGTGAGTTCAAACCCTACGTGGGACAACACTTTGTGTTCCTAACATAGTCACAAATTGGTTTTCTGAGTCTGAGTGTTCTTTGTATCCGTTTCATGTATGTTTGTTAAGTGATATTGCTAATATTTTTAATAACATTAGATTTAATAAAAAGAATGTTACACTGAGATATAAATAGAGAGATATTATGTTTGAATATACAGATTTAGTATGTAGGTATACTTACATTTTGCCTGTATAGGTAGTAGAAAATTCTTCGTCGAAATTTCAATCGGAACCACGTCACGCAACAATGAAAAATATCTTCTAGTATAGAAATTTTTATGTCACCATAAGTGATAATAAATTTGTATGTTTGTGACCGAAGTCGAAAGACGTAAGAATGATTTAAAGTACTTTGTTAAACTATTCTTTCAACAATAAGCAACTTTTTCGCCTTGAGTAATGATAAAATATGCAATCGAACTTACTGAACTGTTATCATTTACCTGCACGTTATATCATATTTTAATCCTTGTCACGATAAACATAAAGTGACTAGAATCACTTCAGTAGCTAGAAATAAAACAAAAGGATATGAAATTCGAGGTACTAAATACAAAGAACATATTATCACCCATGGTAAACGTTGAATTTGAGAATAAAACAATCCACTCAAACTCATCTTATTCAAATAATCCCAAAATAACAGCGGAGATCGTACGTTATGTTCGCCGTTGTACCCTTCTTTTTTAACATGAAGAAACGCCCTCGGGTCTTTACGAAGTTTGTAGTGAGGTGGTGTGTCGGAATAAAACCGGCTAAAACCTCACGATGTGCTCCTTTAAGGAGTAACGTATTCGTCAAAGGTTACGACTGCGGTAAAACAGTTATCGCTATGAAGCATATGACGGGCGATCAACCTAGTGTACATGATTCAATAACAATATTCATGGAACATATTCATTCAGTTCGTACTTTTACCATTACGAGTTTGTGAATTTGAAATGAATAGGTTATTATTTTAAAAACCATTTTTGTGAAGAGAAAATAATCGGTCGGTCGGTATTCGGTTTAGATTTAATATTAATATGTATAATATTAATATTAAGTTTAATAACAATAAAAGTTACAATTAACAAGATAATCCAATTATTCTGTTATGATATTTAATCAATCAATACGAACTCGACTAAATAATAGCAGACCACAAAACTATTCACAAAAGAGACTGAAAAGAAAGGATGTAATCTAAAAAGGCAGAGACGTCGCTAGTCTGTTCGCCGTAATCACCATTTTCATTGCACTAACCTAAGTTTCTCCCCTTGCCCATTACTTGTTTAATATTATATAATTGAAAAAATTGTTAACAGGTACTTATCATGGACGGACATTGTCTCGTTATATACCTAGTATTTTTTAAAAGAGTTATTTAAGGCAAAGTAGTAGGTAGAATAACCTAGTAATAAGCTTTCTACAGCTATCTTCCATGTTTCGGTTAGCGCCATTTGCCTTCGTTCAGCTGTGGACGACAATAGGTTGAAGATAGATTTACCTATGCCTGACAGATATTACTAAAATCATCTTACAACTCCAACTAATTTTTGAATAAACATAACAATTTCAGCATTAGGATTTTACTCGCCTTTCTACTTTTAATTTATTTAAGTTTTGTCACTAAGGTAGTTCATCGATGCCGTAGTAACATTTTACGAACAGCAATTATTTTAGCTTGTGCGTAGCTTTCTTACTTTTCAATAGTTGTTACTTACAACGTTACTCTTCTTTTCCTATTTTTAAACTACATCTTGTGCTCAATTCGATTATTATAAACATCTGTACCAGACGCCATATCTCACTCCTTCTCCTGTTTAGATATTTATTGTCCGATTAGATTTGATTGAAAGCGTGCACAGTCAAGTAATGTCAGGAGCTTTGATGGCTATAAGTAAAAAAAAAGTCTAAGAGATTTTCAATGTAATATGTTGTTCTTATGCTCTTGTTTTATCTATAGTACTAACCGACACACGTTCCACACTTACTCCAACCTGTCGCGTCTTGGTGTCGCGATCACGAAAGAAATAGTTTATTCTAAACCATGATCCTTGTACCTGAATCTTTACTATAATTCTATACTTACGTCATTTACAAGAATAAAATACAGCTCACAATCTCAAGCTTTAGCAATTCCGGCTATAATTGGAGTTATAAAGAAAAAATTTAAAAAGAAAGGAAGAAAAAGTGACATAGGACTGACTGTTGCCGCATAGTTTGAGTCCTCTAAACACTATTCTAATTAAAAGGTAAGGTCAATTTCATTATGAATATATACATATTACACATCACTTCCATTTATTGTCACCGTAAAATCTACATAATAGAAACTTAATAGAGAAATAACAAAATGATTCATATCTTAAAAAAAATAGTTTAATGAGAGATGCGACTAAAAGAAAGTATTGGCATTACTTGGCATTGGATGGCACAAATCAGTAGTCTTCATATTATAATAACGTTAACCCGTTTTATGAGCACTATTTGCCTAACATTGGATTATTAGCCTCATTGTTTGTGGTGCGTTTCTTTCTAAATGAATTTATTAAGAAATCATCAGCAAATATTCTCCTATTACTTTTGTACAAAGACTCGATTTCAACGAGAGATTTCTTCTCTGTCTCTGGCAGAAAGAAATAAAGGTAGACTGTGCCAATAAAACCAATGATAGCATACAAGCCAAAAGTCCCACTGATGTGAAAAGCATATTCGATGTTGTAGTTGGTTTTAGATGCTAAGAAGAACATAACGTAACTCGAAGCGGCTGCCATAGCGGTGGCAATACCGCGGCTCCTGAAATGAATTTATATTATCCATTATTACATTTATATTATCATGTATATACACTGTGACTGGTGAGATACCTTCAATACTTATGGAGAGTACTCGGTACTCGATTCTCGTTAACTTGATATAAAAAAAATAGGTGCTTATTTTTTATCGAAATGTCTCTAAAAAATAAGTCCACGCGGTGTCCAAGTATTCCGCAGTTAAATACTGGGCTCTCGGTGTACTGTGTACGAAGTTTACTAAGAAGTTATTTAATATTTCGTTTTTATGTTATTTTATTTCATGATATATATTCGCATACTATCACGTCCTCAAATATTGAAGGTATCTCACCAGTCAGTCTGTATATAAAATAAACAAAATAACATTCTGGCTATTGTAAAAAAGCGATTGTTAAAATAAACTTTTTACTCTTGTTATACGTACTAGTCGTAATATAACGTAATCCAAATATAGGGTAATATATAAGCATGTCGATGAGCCTGACTGACTGCAAAGTTTTTTTCCACACACATACATGTATATGGAAATTGGGATAGAGTCGTTGCAGTCAAATAAGAATACGAAATGTATCCATAATCGTACGAGGCGACAATGGGGTCAAACTACGCAAAAAATTTCACTACAAAGAGAAGGAAAACTTGAAAAAACCTTTTAGAGATCTGTCTGGCAACTGAAGTACAGTAGACCAAAGCCTTCTTACTACGAAGAGACGTAGTCCAGCAGTGAAGTGTTTAAGGCTACAATAGTATCAATTAACAGAAAACTTACTTAAAAGGAAACACTTCCGATAGCAAGATCCATGGTATACCAAGTCCATTGAAGCAAATTAACAACAAGAATAAGACAACGGGTAACATGTCCTTGTGATCAGTGAAAGTGTTAACTTCATAGGAGAAAACTGTCACGGGAAGGTTGATGCGAGCGTAGATACTCAGGGCCAGGCTGCAGCCAGCTGATGCAAGTAGTGATCCAAGGATGAGTTTTCTTTTGCCAAGAGTTTTGACAACAAAAGCAGACAGAATACTCATCAAGATGAAAAGTGCACCAGATATTACCTGAAATTAATGATAATTAATTGAGCGTTTATAGTTATATCCCGCAATGCAACTGATCTGTCGTAAATATGTAGTATATCTCAATTATTAGTACAGTTAAACTTTCAGATATATGCAATAATACACAATAATCGATATACATATATCTGATCTTGGCTGTTTACTATACAAAAAAATACAAAATACCAATACTTTTCACTTCAATAATTGTCTAACGCCTACTGAAATATTATACAGAAACACAAAAATACTAAATATAACTCAAACTTACGTATTCTATACCGGTCTACTTGTACGTAAAGTGTTAGCCAATTTCACAAAAAAAGAAGTTTTCAAAACATTCGACTAAGAAATGCTAAAAAAAATCTTAAAGAATCTTACGTATGAAGGCGCACAGTTACATAACAGGTTTCCTAAAGATAGAAAGGAATCATGATACTTCTCTTCTTTTAAAACAATGCTTAAACATTATGTAATCAAAAACTATAATTAATTGTTAAATCTTAGTATCGATCACTGTTGGTGTTTTTGTTTTGAATTTGCGTTTTGTCTTAATAAATACAGAATTATGTTATCCATTATAAATAGTTGTTTTAAATTACTAAATTATTTAGTATCAACATATGAAAAATGTTTTATAAAATTAATATTTCGCTTCCAGTAAAGCGCACTAAGATCTTATATCTCTGTATTGTGATATCCGTCTGCGCTCGAAGTTGTGACAGTATGTTAGTATGTTCTCATGTTAGTGAATTGTAACATAGTTCTTAATGGAATAAATATTTAAACCAAAAATAAAATCAAGCAAATTACTGTGATATTTCACTTACCACAATGTTCTTCGGGTCATATTTCATTCCCAAAGCTTTACAAACGTTCACCATATTCGGTCGAATGGGCATTGTGCCGCACATGGCATGAAAAAAGAAATATGCCATTACTAGCATGAACGGCCTCATAGTTTCTTTTACAAAGAAAACGTACTTTATCTTCATAAGTATTCGTCTATACATGCTTCCTCTTTCATGCTCACAAAGTTCAGCTTGTTGTTTTTCTTGGCCACATAGAACACATTGGCGCATTTCTTCATTATATTCTAAAAGTTCGTTGAATTCTTTTTCGACATCTTTTGGTTTTGACCACCCTCTGAGTCGGCAGAGTGAAGCCAGAGCCTCTTTCTGTCGACCTTTCGAAAGAAGCCATATTGGAGTTTCAGGTACCTTTAATTAAAATACAGATTTGGTAATTTATCATTGGACATACTGTTACTTTTACACAATTTCTTTAATATCAAATACGTCATCACATATTAGTTTTAGCATTGTATAACATAGTACTATCTTTATTGTACCGATTGTTAAATAATAATGTAATCGTATACGTTTGGTTTTTGGCAATACTTTTATCCTTTTTTTTATTTAGATACTATTTAACTTCGAAGGTTGACTATTTTTAATTATTTAATTACTTTCCCGGAGATATCAAACTATCGTAATATATATTTGATTAACTAAAAAGCTACAGTTTTTCTCTCTAATCTAAATTTCAATATATAGAAATGACCATCGGACAGAATAATTCTCGTTTCATCTAGAGGCTAGAAACAAGTTGCTGACCTTGAAGTTATAATAGGCTATTTTCTTAAAGTAGTAATTATACATAATACCTCTCTAATTGAATCATGTGACTACAATAAAAACAATCGATTCACGAGATCGCGTAATAGTTGAAATTTAACAATAATTCAAAAAAAATCTTTTTTACGGTTTCTTTATTAATTTATATTTCTTAAACTGGATTCATGAGCCTGGTTTCTTCATTATAGCACTTCCATTTCCTACTAATTCTCGACTATGCCAATGTTAACTATCTGAATCTTGTTACAACTTGTTACATTTTATTATTTTTCTTTATAAAATCTTGTTCAATCCTAGAGCTCCCTACTACGTCAAAGAACGTTTCAAGTTTGTTAATGACACACATGAGAAATATCAAAGGTCATCAAAAAATTTAAGACCAGAAATGCTTCTGCATTCCACAGTATTTTAACACCAGTCTTTTACTGTTAAAGCAGTACGATTGTGTAGTACACTGCAGATAAACAGCAGACCATCGCAAACTAAAAAATGAGCCACAACGTAATTGAGTGAGTCAGTCAAAAGATCGCCCTTTGTGCACTGTACATCTGACATAGCATGCACTCTCTTGTACTTACTCACTCTCTGCACTGTTGAAACTCGAAGTACAAATACGGCAGAGACTGAGAATGTCATAACAGCAAGTAAATTAAAGTACGATGAAGAGTTTTCTATTCATTCATCTATCTATGACACATAGACAATATAATAAATAACGACGTGACCTCGATTCAAAAGTTAATTTAATGCAAGATTATTACAGATACGCTTATATTGCGTAGATAAATGACAAGATAAAATAAGAGCGGCATTTTATCAGTAGCCATTTACACTAATAAAGCAGTCATTTGCTTTTTTTACAATACTATCAAAGTTTGTAGCATATAAATTAATTAATGAATACTACACAAGAAGTTACTATATTCATCGCATTTTTATGATATGTGTGGTCACAGATTTTGCGATAGTAGGTCACTCAACCTATTTCTCTTATTTATCTATGAGCGGTTTAGCTTAATCCCGAAGTGAAGGATTCCTTCTGTTTTTCTTAAAGGATTTTTGCCTATGAAATCACATATGTGATTTATTTTTTGAGTTAATTTTGTTGTGGTCTATAGATGCTCGTATATAGTGTCCGTGTGGAGACGGATTAAGAATACAGAGTGTCACCACCCCTACTGATCCCTTGGATCCCATGCGTGGGTACACTACACTACTGGTTCCTCACGGAGAGGCCTATGTCTAGTAGGGCACTGTTAAAGACACTTGATGATATTGATATAGAGAACAAAAAAACAGATGGATCATCTAGTAGTATGTGTCTGCCGTCACCCATAGATACGTGAAACTTATTAGTCACAATAACGTTGCTGCCCTTTCAGCTCATCTTCCTCATAACCAAGAGAAGAGGAGTCAAGGCTTCCGTGGTAACATAACTCACTCTATGAAATAAACGAAAAAGTAACTTACTATCGATTTTCGGTGAGGGCGTGTTACTCTAGTCGAGTCTACCCATTTAACAAATATCATAATTAATAAAAGCTACAGTAGCAATATCATAAACAGAATGCCTGTGCAAAAGTACCTACTGGCTATATCAATCTTCTCTAATAGTTAAACTGTAGTTAATTTGCAACTATAGTTCAGTATATCTAATATATAAAATTCTCGTGTCACAGTTTTCGTTGCCATACTCCTCCGAAACGGCTTGACCGATTTTAATGAAATTTTTTGTGCTTATCCGGTATCTATGAGAATCGGCCAACATCTATTTTTCATCCCCCTAAATGTTAGGGGTAGTACAACCCTATATTTTTTTTTTATTTTTTAGACAAAATTTTTAATTTTTATTTTTTTATGATACAACACACAAAAATACATACAATCCTCAATTTTCACCCTTCTACGATCAACCCTTATTTTTTAATAGCCATTTTAGTAATTTAATCATTTTTCATCCCGCTCAAATTACTTAGAAATAATTTATATGGCAAAGCAACGTTTGCCGGGTCAGTTAATTCATATATATAATTATAGGTCTACGTATTTTTATATACTATGGATACATGAAGTAAGGTCACTTACAAAGAGCACTAACACCATTGTCGTAAGTGGCACAGTCAAAGCTACGAGTGCTGCTTGACGCCACGGTAGAACAGCACCGAGGAAGTATGCGGCAAAGATGCCTGTAGACGTAAACCCGTTCGTTAGGGTTGTCAAAATGCCACGAATTGATGGATCACTGCAAAAAAAAAAAACTTATTTAAATTCTGCAGTATTATGTAACATTTGTTAAAATAATAGTAATTATTTTTATGGTTTTTTTTTATTTTTTTATTGTATAGACACATCCATGTATAATTAAGTAGTATCCTATTAATAAACACTAGAAATAATAAACTTAACATACGAAAACACTTAAAGTGGAAATGTTGAGTGATTTAAAATACAGAACTAAATAATAATGTCATTTAGATTCCAGTGGACTAAATTATTTTAAATCTTAAGGTAAATACAGATTTGGAACTAAGAACGGAAAAAATTATAAGCTATAAATTATAAGAGGCAGAACAACAGCCACTGCTGGTCATAGGCAGAGATTGTGACTGTCATAACAACAATATTCTGGAATCTATTATTATACAGCAATAACAAGGCGAAAACTTCAGCATAACTTATGCTTGAGTGCGAATATGTAGACGCCGTGGTCTCTGTCTTTGCAAACGCGCTCATAACGGAATGACCCTTGGTAACACTTTGTGTTTTATATTTCAGGGTATTTGGTTTGTCTATTCAAATTATTCACATTACAGTACTGTAATTGTAGGTGCAAAGTATTTACACAGGGAAAATAAAGTGGCCTTTCGTGTTTAGCTTTGGGATTTTCACTACTCTAATTTAAATAAATAACGTTTTGTATACAGAAATGCCTAGACCAATATAAATAGGCCTAATGACGCACAGAAATATTTATAGGCTATGTGCTCGGTCCGTAGAAACCGGTTTGCCACTGTTACGTAAGTTAAACTAAACTATAGTCAGCCAAATGTGAGATTTTTAACATGCCTCGATCGACCCCTTTGGTGACAAGGACGTGAGAATATAATACATACGTGTACTGTGTATGTCCTTATATACGTAGAAATATATGCACTGAGCAGGCATCATGATCAATACTCACAACGAGGCAGTCATATACACTACTTCCGAGGCAAAAAGATTGTAATATTATACATAGCAGTGATTTCAGTGTGTGTATAAAGAATAATCGTTTTCAATTATAGAGTCTCTCCTTATTGATTCTTTGTAATTTACTATATAAAATACTATAAAATTATATCATAAGGTTATTCTATACAACTTAATTACCATAATATCATCACTGCTGGGTCAATGTTTTATATTAGATATGAGCACGTAGCGTGACTTTGTAAAATCTTCTAGGAAGGTTACGTCAACGCTAGAGCTCTAAGGCATTTAAAAGGCCAAAGTTACTTCTACTTTTATACATTCTACTTTATATCAACAACACAAAATATCAGCTGTAGAAAAACAACAACTACTAAAATATGAAGATAAACCTCTGTGTTGAAAGGTTACAGCAATATGTTCCTAGAAAATCAGATACTTAGTGTGTATACTAAAAGATGTACTTTTTTCTTTCAAAAGCCTGCCAAAGTGACTCTACTCTACTTGATGGAAAGCATGAATAGAATCTCATTGTACTTCCATTTCATCAAGACGGTGGTATGTAATGTAAGTAAGACAAACGGTTTTACACAGGTAATTATTTTATTAATGTGCGGAGCTTTATACCGAAGGTGGCAAAGTGACGAAAAGTTATTTAATATATTTAAAAAAGTATAGAACTATATTTCAACATTTTTACCATTGTAATTATCTTTCTATCTAATTACAAATCTTTACAAGTTTTGACATATTTTTACATATTTAATACTAATACAATAATATCAATCTTCTTATTTACCTGACTTCTCCAACGTATGTGACGGAAGGTGCTTCCATTATACCCGTACCAATCCCCAGCAAGGCGTTTCCAATAAACAAAGTGGGTACATTAGATGCATAATACATTAGTAACCACGCAATCACGTGTGGTATGTTCACCAGAAACAATGCCTTCTTGCGTCCGAAATGATCAAGTAAAGGTCCTGAGAATATACTGCCCAGAGGTTGGCAAAGAAACGCCATACTACCTGAAAATGATAAAATTTAAGAATTTAATTAAATTTGAAACTTGATTATGAGATGATTTGAAAAGAGATTTAAGCATCTTTATAATCGAAACAAACTATGTAAGATGTAATGCGGGAGAATTTAGTTTTTTAATTAAAATTTACTTCAATTTACTTTCAAGTTAGGCTTATACACAATTTCTGGAATAGCTTGTACTCGTACTAGCCAATGTCTAAAAATAAAAAATAATGACGACAGCGCTCCTAATTCCAGCCTGACTTACTGTATTGAGATTAAACCTATATATCCATGAAGCAATAGTTCCACTTCAATAATCATTTATTATACACGTATTAAATAACAGAAATGTGATCAAAACCACATGTTACTTTATAAAAAGTATTAAGTAACTATTATATTATTGTGTATATAGAGGACGTGTGTAGACATGGCAGAATAGATCCAAATCTGCTATTTTAGGAGAGACAGGCAGGTGCAGTTCAGCAGTTAAATACTGATAATGTTGACTTAAAACACAACTGCCTCGTTAGTCTAGTATTTAATGTATCCGATTGTGCATTAAGAGGTCTGAGTTATTCTTACAAGAAATTCTTAATAACAGTCTGGAGTATGACAGTTGGCGGAGTTCCGCGCTCATGCCTCGGAAAGCATGTTAAGCAGTCGATCTCGATTGTCATGAACTGCTATGGCAATCGTGAGCGGAATGTTAGTGCCCTCGAATTTACTGACAACTGGTAATTTAACCTTCGAATTTACTTCATCAGTTTGTTGCCAGTGATTTCTTGGAAAAATTAATATTCCGGAACAACCGATTAAACTTATAGCCGAATCTAACAATCTTTGAATTAATAAAGGTTAAGAGTAAAATATTAACTTAAGACAACATCGGGGTTCTACATACTCGATCGTGACGTAAGCAACACTCCCGGATGTACAAGTCTCAGGGAAGACGTCACACGCTCACTTTAAGTGCTCGTACGATAGATAATATTTCTATATAAGAGTCCGGATGTCTTAATAAAAGCCGTTCCCGGTCCCCCTCCTATCTCAGAAGCAGAGTGGTACACTGTATGGTTTTAGTTAGTCCGATTCCGACACACATATAAAAAAATAGATATTTCCATGTGAACGACAAATCATTAAATTGTAAAAAATAGGACACATAATTTTTTATCGAGATGATACATTAATCTGACAAAATACAATACAATATATCTCACAAATATTTCACACGGCAATATTAATTTGTAAGAATTTTTTTAGCAATAGCGAAGATTTCTTTATATTATTCATTTTCAAATAGACTCTAAACGTAAAAGTTAGATTTAAAAATTATTAAAGACACCAAAGTTAAATTTTAGTCTTTAATTTAAAATAATAATGTTTAAATTACTAACATAAAAAGTAAGACTTTTACGACTTTGTGCGTTAATGGAAAAATGGATTCGAATCGTTTCCCTAATTGTAATAAGTGTATCCAAGATTCTGGTGGCAAATAACGTCAAGCAGCTATTTTATTTTTAGTACTTTATTTACTTAATAATAGATGAATTTAAGATAAGGACATTTTAATCCTGATCTACCTTTTTAAGTTGAATGAAGATACAAGCAAAACTTACTCCAATGATTTACGTAAGTGATAACTTTAATATCATATCTAAAGATGTCTTGTTTGTAAGTTAAAAGAGTGATAGAGACGAAGCTATTTGTTTTAATTGTACACTGAGATAATACTATCAAGCAAAACACTTGTAAAAATCTCGATTAACGTTGGCTTAAGTGATTCTGAGTGTTTACAGAGTATGACTGATACGCTAAAACAATCAAACTAGATTATGCTACACACTATCTGAGTATATTGTCTATTTGCAGTGACAGGTATACTACATACATTACTATTATGGTATATCTCTAATTACTATGTTTACCAATTTTGTATAAACTTGATAAAATCATACCCTACCCTAATATAAAACTAGTTATTTTTACCATACAATGTTCCTATTGATGATTTAATGTAGTGATTATCAGTTATATATCAAACCGAAGTGACATTTTGAAGTAGTCATCTTATCAGATAGATCCTATGCTAAATCTAACTAAATCTTGAAAATATGTTTGAATTACGGCGTCTTCTCACTTTGGAAATTTAAAAAAATCGGTTTTTGTTTTTTTTTTAATTAAATTTTAATTAAGCTTAATTTTTAAGAATCGGAAGGTCCATTGTATGGAACAGGCATCGCTGATCAACCCGAGGTAAGGTTTTTCATGATTTTTCTGAAACCAAAACTTTAAACGCGTTTATCTCAAAACAAGATTTTTCGGTGCCTTGTTGATGAAATTTCGGAAACTATCCGGCCGATTATCATGAAATTTAAATGATATATTCTTCATAGTTATGGCTATAGCGCATATCATCAGATTTTTGAAATTTCGATTTTAAGTAATTCTTTTTTACAAAAAAACTAAAAAAAAACGCATTTTTTTTTACTTTTTCGAAAAAAGTGCGCTACTTTGTTATTTTCGCGAATATCAAAAATAACATAAATTAATATCAAATTAACTTAAACACTAAAAGCAAAATATGTTTCCTTAAAAAAATGGAATTCTTTAAATGGAATTATTTGGTTAACACTTCCCTCTTGTACTTGAATTCGGACTCCAACGCTAATAAACTGACCTCTGTAACATCCTTATTAATATCACAAACCAACCACACTCGCACACTTACATCGGTACTTCGGTTTACTTCGGTAAACAGTTGAATTCTAATGTTTGCAAGAACAGATATTAGATCGCAAGTACCCTTCTCATATTTGAATCAATGAATGATAAAAATTACCTTAAGTAGCTTTCCATTGCTTTAAAAGTGATTGTAAATATTATATTTTTTAGTTTATATAAATTTAAAAATCATGCACATAATAAGTACACTAAGAAACAGTAAATACTAATCATCATCATCATCAGCCAATCGCAGTCCACTGATGGACATAGCCCTCTCCTATTGCACGCCACTCTGATGATTTTGAGCTTCTCGCATCCAACAGGAAAGGAAATACTAATATTTAAGACATATTTGAAATATGAACTTCACATTGCTACGCACATACTCATGACTTGCAATGATTGATGGGATAGGATTGATGCAATCAATACCTAACGGATATCTTTTAATACCCTGACGCTTCAGCCACCTTTTGCCTTCGTCACATACCTACTCACTCGTTTCCTAAGACCCCAAAACAAAATTATGTACCACATCACTTTGTGCACACTTTGTACAAGTGCGATAAAGCAACTTGAAAATTGTGGGAATTGCTCTACATGGAAATATACATAACTCATACCAAGGCAAATTGCCCTCGCTTAAACCGACTCGTAATGACAGAAATAATGAATAATACAGCAGACAATACGATTTCAACATTTGTCGTGAAGGAATTAATTAGCTAAACATCATAATAAAAAAATTATAATTTAGATATTTAAAAAAGTAAGTGATATTTAAAATATATACATATAGAACAATATAAAATTAAAGTTTCTGGTTTCTACTTCATTCTGTTCCCACAATTGTATCTAATAAATTTAGCGTGATCTAAAAAACACACCCTCGATATTCATATCTTGTTTGTACTTTCAGTTGTATTTGTAGTAACAACCATAACAATATTTGAGAATATTATAACACTGCCATAAAGATTAAAACTCTATCACGGAACAAATAAAAATAACATTTTCAATCAATACAACGATGAATAAATGTTCCTTCACACATATAGGCAATCTACATCTTTTTTTTTTTTTTTTTTTTTTTATCGTGTGGAAACCCCCTCGGGCCGTCACCCCACCGGGGTTTACGGCAGGGTGGTGTGTCGGAATCGGACCGACTAAAACCACACGGTGTGCCACTCTGCGCCTGAGATAGGAGGGATCCGGGAACCGCTGCTATTACGACATCCAGATTCCTCCTAGCGCCTGCCCGCTACCTCGGGCACCATCTGCGGATAAACTCTCTATTTTAGGCGACGTACGGCACACGCGGACGTCGCCTCCTCGCGGCTGGCCATTATAGCGGGTGGAGGGGAAAACCCGTCCCGTCCACCCGCGGCCACACTCAAGGCGGCATGAGGCGCTGGCATGCGCGCCCCCGCAGCCCGGCTCGCCGGCGGCGAATTGGGTCCGAGTGGATATCGTCCTCCCGGGCCTTCTCCGCCGCCTCCTTCCGCGAAATTACGTCTTCGCAGAAGGTTGCGACCGCGGTAAAACAACTGTCGCTACCGGCCATGGAGCGTATGACGGCCGGTAGCGAAAGATCTCCTCCAATAACTGCAGTGAGGACCCCACGCTGCGCCGCCCAGGCGGAACAAACCGCTAGCGTGTGCTGAGCAGAGTCCTCACTGCAGTCGCAGTGGTAACAGGCGGGACTCAATCCCTCCTGGCGACCGAGTGCAGATACTTCCCGAAGCAACCATGCCCGGAAAGGACCTGCGTCAGTCGGAAGGAAAGGGTCCCGTGCTGCCGCCCTGCCCACTCGGTGATGACCGGCTGGAGAGCCTCCACGAGGGCAAAGCCAGCACGTGGAGTCTCCAACCGGAACGACCAACGAGCCATCGTGGCTCGACGAGCGGCCTCACGCCACTCGCGTATCTCCTCGGGCGGGGGCCGTATGCCGCTACCCGCCCGGAAGTCAACCGATAAACTTCGGCGAGCACTTCCGCCTCCAAATCCCACGGGGGAGTTCCGGCCAGGGCGCACGCCGCCTCCGTCGATACGGTGCGGTAACCGCGTATGGCTCCAACTGCCAATATCCTCTGAGGGCGCCAGAGGCGAGCCCTATTCTGGGCGGTCAGAGCCGCCGCCCACACCGGTGCACCATACAGCGCCATTGACCGAACAACCCCCGTGTATAGCCGTCTCGTCGCGACGCTGGCTCCACCTAAATTGGGCAAAAGTCGCCCAAGAGCAGAAGCAGCGCCGACCAGCTTTGGAGTAAGCTGTCGGAAGTGCTCGTCGAAGAGCCACCTGCCGTCAAGGATCAGGCCTAGATACTTCATCTGGGCCTTAATCGGTACGAGGACCGAATTGACAACGATAGAGGCACCGGGGGGTGGACCACGACGGGGCCCATGAAACAAAAGGGCTTCCGTCTTATCTAGGGCCACCCGTAAACCCAGCGCCTCAATGCGCCCGACTACCAAAGAGACTCCCACGGTGGCCAGGCGCGCCGCCTCTTGCGAGTTTGCAAGTTCGCCCCCCGGGCTGTGACCAATGTGTCATCGGCGTAACAAATTACGCCCAGCCTGGGGGGAAGACGACCTCGAAGGGCCCAGTTGTATCCCATATTCCACAGGAGTGGTCCGAGGACGGACCCCTGTGGAACACCGCACGACATGGGCCGCCGCCTCAGAATACCATCTCGGTCCTCGTACACGACGGTACGCTCCTCAAGATAGTCTGCCACAAGCCGCCTCAGGTACTCGGGCACCCCGTGGTACTGGAGTGCTTCCCTGATGCAGCTAAATGGCAGACTATTAAATGCGTTGGCGATGTCCAACGACACCGCCAACAGCACGCCGCCACAGCTCACCGCCTCTTCGGTAACGGCCCTCAGGCGCAGCACAGCATCGACCGTCGAACACCCGCCCGAAAACCAAATTGGGCGTCCGACAGATCGGGGCCCACCTCGCAGAGGACGATGCGGGCAGAGAATATCCTCTCAAACAGTTTACCCGCCTCGTCCAGCAACACAATGGGCCTATAGGCCGCCACCGAATCGGTAGGCCGTCCCGGCTTCCTTAATAGGACCAGCTTCCCGCTTTTCCAGCACTCAGGGAAGCGTCCGGACGACAAGCTAGCGTCCAAGACCTCCCTGAGGCGGTCCGACATGTGGTCGAGGGTTCGTGCCAATACTCGGGCAGGTATCCCATCTGGCCCAGGGGCGGTGTTCTTAGAGCGAATCCGTAGAACAACCGCCCCCACCTCCGATTCCCTAACGGGCGGAACATTGTCCTCGTTCCCCCCGTCGTCTCTGGGCATGATGACCATCGACGGGGGTGTGTGATCCACCCGCCGCGGGAAAAGGCCCTCGACCACATCCCGCAGGAAGCTGGGCTGGAGTGTCTCTGTAAGGGGGGGCCCGACGTGCGGAGCTTTTGTCGCGCCGCACGATAAGGGCGACCCCAGGGGTCACGATCGAGACCCTCCAGCATCTCTTTACGCTTAATTTCCTTGGCGCGGCTGATGGCCAGCTTCAGAGTTTTCCGCGCCTCTCGGTACTCCTCATGAAGCTGGTCTTCCCCGCCTTCTTCGCGGTGTCGCCGCCGACCACGGGTGTAGGACCTCCGGGCACGAGTACAGACCGCGCGGAGGTCTGCCAACTCCTGGGACCACCAGTAAACTTCCTTCCGTGGAGGCCGACAACCTCGGATGCGGGGCATGGCCGCATCGCATCACAGATCTGCGTAATCACATCGCGGAAACGACCAGCCCCCATGTCGACCTCCTCGGTCGGAGCCTGCGGAGACAGCCAAGAGTGAATAATGGCTGCCTCCTCTAGTAGGTCCCTATTCAGTTTGGCTATAGCCCACCGTGGAAAGCGAGAAGAACGTCGCGCCACGTGACCCCTTCTGGGTTCCTGGGAGCGGGAGAGCTCAAATCGGATATAGAGATGATCCAAGAGCGTCTCAACCTCTTCCAGGACACGCCAATTCCTTACTCGTGCGGCGAGCGCAGGGGTAGCGAACGAAAGGTCCACTATCGACCCTCCCTGCTGTCGCACACACGTGTTGGTGGAGCCCCTGTTTAGTAAACAGAGGCCCACCGAGGCCGCCCACTCCTCTACGGCCTCGCCCCTAGCGTCCGTCCTGGGGGAACCCCACGCAACGGACTTTGCGTTGAAGTCCCCCAGCACAAGGACGTGCCCAGACATTAGTCGCCGCATCGAGATCTCCAGGCTGTTGAGGAAGACCTCGAAGTCGCTCATACTCCGGTTGGGGGAGAAATACACACCGTATACGGTGATCTCCCCCCACTCAGCAGCAACATATCCAGTGTCCTTGTCTCTTAGCGACAAGGGCGGGGAATGAGCCGCTGTGGAGCCGACGACTGCCACGGAACCGTCCCGGTCACCCAACCAGTTTGGACGGGGAGGAACGTAGTAGGGTTCCGCGGCTACGGCAACACCGATCGACCACTGTGCCATGGTTTGCAGAAAAAGGTCCTGCGCCGCGGCACAGTGGTTCAAGTTAGTCTGGACAAGGAAGTTGGAGACTTGGGCCATTACTCGACCGTCTCTACAGCCTCCTCCATGGGCGACGGTATAGACGCACGAACGACGTCAGAAGCAGCCTGGGCCGACTGGCTAGCCCCTGACGCCTGCCGAGAACTGCGGGGAGGTTTGCAACCCCCCTGCCCAATCTGGTGATTGGCGGGTTTGTTACCCGCCGCACACGCGGGGCAGTAAGGGGCAGCAGAACAATCTGCCGCCTTGTGCCCCGGTCGACCGCAGCGGCAACAAAGTCCGCTGCAGTCAAAACAGCTGTCGCATTTGATGCGGGTGTGTCCCACGCCCAGGCATTTGAAACACCTCATCGGTCTCGCCGCCAGAACTGTGACTTTGGCGTTTACGAAACCGATGAGTATCTTGCCAGCGTCGCCCAAAACTTTGGCTGACGCTACGGGACAACTTAACCACACTGCGCCAAGGTCCCCTGGGCCGGGGCGGATGGTGCCAACCCTGATGTTATCCGTGTTGCATCCAGTCCTTTCCCGAACTGCAACACGGACATCGTCGGCCGTTATTGAGTCGTCCAGGCCTGAAATGCGCAGTTCTGCGCAGTTTGTAGGCCTGGCGATCTTGACACCATCCGTGTGTGCAAACATGTTTCGCAGTTTCTCGGCAATCGAATCTGCTGTTTTTGCGCCTTCAGCCCCGGGGAACTCCAGGACTCGAGCTCCCGTTTGGGCGAGGCGCAACCTGACCCCTACCGTCCCGAAATCAGTGGCGAGACTATACCGAGCCTTCTTGAATAAAGTCGCATAGGACAGTCCGCCACTTGCCGCCTCCGGCGATACGATAACCACTATAGCCGCGGTTTTTGGCGGCTTTAGCTTCCGTGGTTTCTTGGTGGCTATTGCCACCGATGGCGACTGCGGGGTAGGAGCTGCTTTCTGGGCAGCCTTTTTACCCCGCTTTCGGGACTTCTTCTTAGCCCCTCCGACCAATTGCCAACCGTCATTGGAGAGGGCAGATGTGGAGGGATCAGGTGTAGGTATTGGAGTGGGGAGCGGAGGAAATTTTGCTCCACTCTTTACCGCCGTCTTATGCCCTGTAACCGGTGCAACCATCTTGGTTGCTGACTTGGCCGCCTGTTGTGTCCTCGTGGCAACAGCACTGACACCGCAGTCGCATACGATTTGGGACCACTCGCGACAGACAGCGGAGTCGAAACTGATGAGGCCTTTCGCCTGTCTGCAGCAAGTGATGGCCGCATAATAGGGGCAGGCGGCAGTCTCGCTTCCAGGCCTGCGAGACGTCCATCCAGCATATGCCACACTGCGTCCAAAATTTGACGCTGGAGGCTGGTTGCTTCGAAGCCATATCTTGCTGTTTTGGAATTTCCACCTGCGCCCGCAACTGCGCAAACTGGGCGCTCAACTCTGCCACCTGCCCCGTCAGACATTCGTTAGCAGCCTGAAGTCGAGCTACATCCCCAACGAGGGTCTCGACGACCCCGGCGATAGCAGAGGAAGAGTCCTTAAGAGCCCTCACGAAAGAACTCTTAAGGTGCCGAGATTTGGTAGCCACCTTTTGGATAATGGCCACCCCGGCATTTACTGTCTCCTGCAAAGATACCGCTGTTTGGGGGATAGAACCCCCTTCCGCCGGCTCTCGAATCTTCTGCAGGAGATCTGCAATCTCCTCCTCTGCTGCACTTTCGCCCTCCGCTCTAACCCGCCTATAGGTTTCTGCCTTAGAAAAGACAGAACCAGACGGGACTGAGGTCGATATTCGCGACCTACCTCTACGGCTACTGCCCACTTTAGGAGGCAGCATTTCTACAGACGTGTCACTCGCCTCATCCTTGGAGCGTTCACGTTTCCTGCTTTCGCAAGGTTTTTTCTCTGTCGACTCCAATACGTCCATATTCGTACTGGAGCCACCATCATCCGACGGAATAGCGGACTTGGAACATAATTGTTCCGATTTTCTTTGGCTGCCAGCAGCCGAAACGACTTCTGGGAGCCCCATCGAAGTAGGTGGCCCAAGTAGGACGTCCTCCTCGTTAGATGAAAAGTTATTATTATTTTCTTTATTTCATTATATACACTTATTTATTACATTTTTAAATATATAAAAAGTAGAAAATACACATTTAAAAATATAAAAAATAGTAGTAGACCACCGACATCGGGTACAGGGACCAAGACACCGGTGGTTAGGGCTCCAAAGACAGGAACCTCCTCACAATACGGGCCGTGTCAAGGAGGACTGCCTTCTGCATCAGACCCTTGATCCAACCTTCTAACGCGAGCCTCTTAAGGTGTTGGTCGAGGCTCTTCGCTATCAATCCATGAACAGATATGATTATCGGAACAATAATCACCGAATCCACATTCCACATGTCGGCAATCTCGTGAGACAGATCCAAATACTTCAATTGTTTTTCTTTTTCAACTTTCACGAGATTCTCGTCATGAGAAACGGCGATATCGACAATCATTGCGCGGCGCTCTAATCGATCTATCACCACAATATCAGACTTATTGGCAACAATAGTCCTATCTGTGATAATAGATCGATCCCAATATAACGTAGCACGACCGTTTTCGAGAACTGGGTCGGGCACATACCTGTAGTAAGGTACTTCGAAATTGACAAGTTGGTATTTAAGGGCAAGTTGTTGGTGTACGATCCTGGCTACTTGGTTGTGCCTGTGCAAATACTCACCGTTAGCAAGACGAGAACAACCGGAAATAATATGCCTAATAGATTCTCCAGGACGGTGGCAAGCCCGACAGATGTCAACCGTACTATCTTTCTTTCTTTAGAGCGAAGAGCCAACCGAGGAATCGACAAATATGCCCGCTCTGTTGGACCAAGCCTCAACCGAATGGCCGAAGAAAATGGCCTCCTCTTCTTTGTGCTAGAATATTAGCCGGTGGCAGTGATTAGCACCATCGCCAACGTTACCAGGGTGCACCACGTGGAGGTTTTCTAGCCCAGCATCCCAGGAAATCTACATCTATCTTAATCTTTAACCATAACAGCCCCCACCTGTACCTATGAAATTTCTGACTGCTCTTGTCGACTCTTGAGAGGATTGAGTCTCAAATACCTTGGAGTGATTATTGATCACCATCTTACATTTAAATCATATACTTAGGCCCTTGTATCCGGACTACGGAAACGAATCTATATATTCAAAGTATTAAGGCACTCAGCGGATCGCAGGACCATCAAGACGGTTTATTACGCATTGTGTCAATCTCTTATTGATTACTACATAACTTCATGGAGTGGTACTGCCAAGGTTCACCTCATCGAGACTGAACGAACACAGCGTGCTATTGTCAAGATTGCTGCTGGTCTCCTCTTGTGGTTTCCAACTGCAGATCTACTCGTATATCGAGAATGGGACATAAATCCGTCAAACATTTATTTTGAAAATTCTTTTTAAAAAACACTCAACCTCCGAACTTCAGTTTGATTAGGTCAAAAATAAAAGATGAAAATCTTCACTCGCTCAAAGATTCTTCTGTTTTTTTGGGTCATACATTAAGAATAAAATAAACAGTATAGTCGAAATATACCTCAAAAGTATATTTGTCTGCAACTAAATGGCCATCATCAAATGAAGACCTTGTCTAAATGTCCCTTAACCTTTCTATCTTTGATCTCAAACTCGCAAAACGATCTCATGATACTCTTCACAAATTACTACCACTTACACACACATATGTACCTATACACGCGCGTGCACATAACAGTTTCTGCTTTTGCTTAAGTAGACTATCCGTCTTCTAGAGTTATTGTATTTTCTCTCTATTTTCCTTTTTAATATTGTAAAGTCTAAAAATGAAATCACAATAAAATTATTATTAAAAGTATTATGTTTCTATTTAGGAAGCAAAAAAAATTAAATATGCAATTAAAAAACCGATTTAATACAATGTGTCTGAATTCTTAATAGTCTTTCGTGAATAAATCCATAAAATCAAGAATATGTGTGGAGATCAAGTAACAAGTACTTTGCAACTTTTTAATGAAACCAATTCATAGAGAATCAAGTTTCTATAATCTTTCTACAGTTAGCAAAACTGATCACGAACTAACAGATATCAGCATCAGACAAGAAGAAAAAAATCTGCATGTATTCGTTTTTATTCATTCTGATTGTGTACTTTTTATATTACAAAGGACTACTCGACGGTCTGAAAATTATTACGCCTATCGATCGGATATTGAAGACATGGATAGCTGTGTAAAATTTGCCATTACGATTACTTTTTGTTATACTTTATTATTATTTATAATAGTTTTATGACTGATCTACCATACTTAGCAAATATTATGGTTGAAGCCATGGTTTTATACATTTTTATAAAAAAAGCAAATATGATTGAGTTAACACCTGGGCCCTGGAAATGATTGAGTCACACATTTCTCCTTTATTATGTCTTTATTCTGTTATCATATATAAATACATGTAAAGTTATTCAAACAATATTACTATTATTTATAAAGTTTACTTTAAATACCATTTAGAATCCTCAATTTTGAATAAAAAATCATCTATCTTATGTATAATAAACTGGCCAAGACATTTATTAAAAAATTTAAAATATTATTCATTAATAACAAAATTAAATTTTTATTAAACATTTAAACTTACTATTTTATTTTGATCTAATGACACTCTTTTCAAGCATCAATAGTTCTATGAAAAAAATAGTAGATAAGAAGACGGGTTATTTGATAGTTAATGGCTACCGCCACATCCATAGAAACTTGCATCTTACGTTATAACTATGTATAGACTAATATTTATTTATTCTTTTAATAAAGTCTCAGTTTAATATGAATGTCTAGCAATTTTTCGAAGAATATTTTGACTTTAGCATTGAGGTAGTCTACAGGTGAAAATGGCTAACAGAACATGAACATCTGTCTATAGCATTATAAATATACATTAATGACTTAACTAAAATATAATGGTCTTAATAATCAGTGTGTTTTATGGTATAGGAGGGCAGACGAGTAGATGATCTAATGATAGGTACCTTCTGCTGCCCATAGACCGTAACTTTTAAGTTGGAGATGTCCATTGGAACCTGAAACTTAAGAGCCACAAGTGCCGTGCCCCTTTCAGTTTCTCCCCCGACAATACGAGTATGTCGGAGGATTCAAAAGCACTGTGAGAAATACTCAACTCTAACTTTTTTTTCTATATTAAGAGCCAGCCAAAGTGACTCTACTCTGCCTGATGGAAAGCATGAATAGAATCCAAGAGTTGTGGTCACCAAACTCATTGCAAATGCAGACAATGCAGTGTGGTGACCCACACTATGGCGGCCCCGTGAGATGCTTTTTCACACCCCGCTTGGGGACGTAAAAGGCATGACAGTCATCGTGACAGTGTAAAGTTTATACAATTACCACGATAACTGTCACCCCTGCATCAATAGGCCTCCGGTCTCACACTCACCAACAAAACACGACAACACGGATGCTGGCGCTTTAAATTGGTCTTCTGTGGGAGGGTAGTACTACCCCGGTCGTGCCGGCCCGCTCGTGCTGAAATCAGCGTGGCTCTACTACCTAGAAAAAACTTGTTTGCTGCCTTTCTATGAGGTTCCGTATCACTCCAGCCCAATGTCTTTGCCATATGTGCAACATTGAACTCGACCATGGAGCAATTTTCTCTTATGCTGATGATACAGCATTGGTTTTTTCATCGGACGATTGGAAGGAGACCTACCGTTTCGCTCAGAGGGGCTTCGATGAGGTTTATGGTTGGCTGAGAGATAACCTACTCACATTAAATGTAACGAAAACTAAAGTGCTTGATATCTCTATCCGTTCCTCATATCTGTCGGACAGTTCCTTACAAATAGCTTTTGGTTTACCTGGTAAGAAATCCTATTCAATAGAAAAAGTAACCTCAATTAAGTATCTAGGTATCATTATTGATAACAACCTAACTTTCAAAAATCATATTGAATACATATCGGGTAGAATACGTAAACTTATCTACATGTTTAGAGAACTCAGACACTCCGCCGACGCCCACGTACTAAAAATGGTCTATATGGGTCTATGTCAATCCATCCTAAATTATTACATTACCACATGGGGTGGTGCCGCTAAATCTCACATCTTACAAGTTGAGCGTGCCCAGAGAGCCGTGCTAAAGGTTTGCTACTTCAGGCCTCGACTGTACCCCACTAAAGCACTCTATGAATTGTGTCAAGTCCTCACTGTAAGGCAACTGTTTGTGAAAGCCACTGTGCTCAGACAACACTCCCAAACCTTCTACATCCCTGAGATTACACGTCGTAGTCATCTTGTGGTCGTATCGTTACCAGTTAAAACTTCATTCGGTCGTAGATTTTTTATGTTTTTGGGACCCTATTTGTATAAAAGACTTCACAAAATATTGTCTCTGTTTAGATTAAATACACACCAATGTAAAACCATTGTTTCGGAATGGCTCTCAAAGAAATCTTACAAGGAGACAGAGGATCTCCTCATGGTCCTACGGTGACACGTTAGCCCACCCAACCCTACAGGATAAATGCTGGGTGTCATATGGCAAGTCGGGGAGTATGTTTGCCTTTACAACGGCAATTCCCCAACACAACTGATACATAAAAAAAAAAAAAAAAAAAAAAAACCACACACACACATGCACTAACACACACACACACACACACACATAGCTGTATTTTATTTTATTTTTTGTATTTTAAAGTTTTCACGGTTACTGCTACCGTTTTGTTTTCTGTTAGTTACTGTATTTTCTTGTTTATTCTAACAATCTAAACATGACATTGTGAAATAACAAATCGTGATCCGAGTGGGTACCTGGTGTCCAGTAACACAGGTTTTATACCTATTTCAGGCACCAGCGATCCACAAACCGAATTTATCAAGTTTCTTAAATGTTGTTACGTAACCTTTATAATTATTGTACTTCGGTTTTTGGTGAGAAATAAACTATTTATTTATTTATTTATTTATTTTATATGTGCCAAAGTAGTTCAAGATTACAAGAGAAATAAAATTTTGCAATTTATTCGTTTGTTAATGTCATCTTGTATATTTGGATTAATAAATTATTTATATATTGAATACTCACGTAGATATATTCAGTTCAGATAGCACAGTTTATTTATATGCCAAATATAATTTTATTTATAGTATTTTAAATATTTAAATTATAGTATAAATGTATGTAACTTTTTCTATTATACGAATCTTAAAGTTTAAAACATTAACTATTAAATGGGTAGATTTATAATGTTATGTTTCAATAGATATGAATTGTAATTTTTGAATAGCTTTTATTAACAATTTTATAAAACAATTTTTTTTAGGAGCACAAATTGTATTTAAATAGAATGGAAGCTACTAGGATAAAAAACATTGATCATTGTTTAATTTATTTCAATTTATATATTTACTGTGCTTTTGATTCTTGGTTCTCGACCTTAGTACTGCCGACTGCGTATTAGATTGTTTTTTGGTAGTCAATGAATGTTTTTAATTAATTTGAAATAAAGCTAATTTAGTTACTAATTTTGATTATTTAACCTGTTAATTTGAATTATCTTATCCTATTATAATATTTTGGTAATAATAACATAAATTAATTCTAGTCACTCTTAACGTGATCTTTAGGGAGGAGAAGATTCGTCTACGAGCCGTAGATTGTCCTGAATCTGCCCAGGTACCAGGGATTCTCTTTCTATACCGACATAAGCACCCCATTGGTGGCAATTAAATAAATAAAAAATAGTAAATAATTCGGACATTTGACACACAACGCTATCTAGTCCCAAATTAAGCAGAGCTTGTACTATGGGTACAAGACAACTGATATAAATACATATATATGTTTTTGTAAATACATACATATTATGCACAGAAAACACCGAAACTCTGAAACAAATTTTTGCAGATCATGCAAAAATTTAGTTCGGGCCGGGAATCGAACCCGAGACCTCAAGCACAGCAATCGCATACGCTACCACTGCGCCACCCAGGCAGTATAAATGGCATAATATTTGGTATACAAGGCAGAAAAAGAAAATAAGAGCTAAACTTGTATTTTACTTCACAGGTATATTTACTACTATTATCCATCTAGTAGTTTTTGTTCATTTATTAGCTTAAAATTAGTTTGTTAAATAGCTTACCAAACCATGACGCTTGTTTCTTAGTGATAGACAGCCCTTCTTTAGCTTCCATTACTTCGGGTAACACCATAGTCACGAAACTGATGGATAGACCCAGACCAATCAGCAGAAAGTCTAACGCGAGACATGCTAACACCTGTAAAAGCAAAAAGTATTTTCAGATAGAATTACATAGAAGAATGAATAATACTTAACATTTTCTATGCCTTCTACAAGGGATGTATTAACTGACTGTTGTAAATTAATTTTTACTTTTTCACCTAACTAATGTTATTAAGGTGAACTTGAATTTTTTATATCATTTTCAAGTCTCAACTGATTTTCTCAGGGACACTCTCAGGGATGGAGAAAAGGTTACAAAAATTATACCTATCTTGTCGAAAAAAATTATAAATAAATGAATAACGGTCAAAATCTGATAATATTTAACAGAAATAAGCCTTAGACAATTACCTCTACATGTTATGAGGGCACAATACAATAAAGAGGGACAATTACCTCTACATATATTTTTTTTTTATTTAAAGCCTAACCTTAAAAATGCAACCAGAAGCAAAGATTACTTTAAATAATAAACCAAGTTACAAAATATATTATTTATTGATTTCTAAGTTTTTAAGTTAAGAAAAAAGAAACTTATTTTTAACATATATTTATTAATTTGAGATCGCAGAATCAACCACGTAAGATCCGTGTTGCATTAACCTTCCTCTAATAAAAATAGTTATGCCATTGTGAAAAAGTCTAAATGTAAGAACTCAATAATAGAACTTAAAAAATCAGACTCAGAAGAAAGTAAATAAAATAAATCCACAAGAGGGAATATCATTTCAGTTTAACTTGAGAAATATGAAAATCCGTGAAGACAAATTTGGGACAATTCGTAAAATAACAAACATATTCCTAATAATTAAAGGCAATTTCGCTACAGACTAACGAAAAGGTAGGTAATTAAATATTTGGAATGTGGAATGAAATACTAGAACGATTTCTTGATGAATGTATTTCAATGTCCGTGTCGAAGTGAACATGTCGGAAGGAACGAATCAGTGACTGTGAAGCGCTACGCAAACGCTGCCTATAAAGCTACCGTGCGGTCACCCTAAACCGCCATAGGGTTTTTCTATACGATTGTATATTATGAAATTACACACGGTTTCGCGTGGTTTTGGAAAATTTCGGTAGCAGTAGCCACAAATAATATGTATTTAATTTTATAGCCTTACTTATACTTTATTTTAAACACAAGACTGTTCCCATACGTATTTATTACAAAATAGTGTCCACTATTTATAAAATAATCTACAATTATATTAATATGATGTTTGTCCTTGTGCTATTAGAGTGGTAAGATATTATGACCTTTGGTTTCAATCAAATGTCCGTTAAGATGTATGTACATCTCGGATTTCCGTAACCATTTTTTCTATTTATTATTTTATTTATACTTCAAGTTATTTAGAGTTTTTTTATCATGTCAAAGCTTCTACGACCCAGCACTTCTCTGTGAAGGTATTAAAAACCTTATTATCTTGTCTTCTAACAGAAGGGAGTCTATTAAAATGGACTCAGGTATATTCTAGGAAATAAAGCCCCAGAAAAACTCAGCAACACTAAATAAGGAAAGAGAAAGCTGTATTCCTATTAAAATTACTTTACAATCTGAACTCAAAATTAAATCTATATCTTAATATATCAATTGCAAGGCAAAGAAAAATATACATAGATAACAAATCGCACTATGTTAAATTGTGTTAATAATAAAACTTCTAATTAATTTTATAAATAAATAACACTAACCTGAAAGCTGTATTTTTTTACATATTCGACTGTTTTGGATGTACTAATTTATTTATAGTTGTGTATTTACTGATTCGATTTTGTTAATGCTTATTTTATTTTTATTTACTTAAGTAGTAATAAACACTGCAATCATCTACAGTTATGTTTGTAGAAACTCTTAAATCGTTCCGATATTTAGTTGGCAGTAATACTTAACCCTCTCTTCGTTTATAATCCTAGAACTTTGTATTATGAGGATACAAGGTTCTTTCCGTCTCCATTTGAATTACAGTTTTTTTTGTATTATTAGGTAATAGTACTTCTATTCTCGGTAGAGTGTATCTCATGTTCTTTTTTATAATAATAAGACGTTTTATCAAAAAGTATGTTAATCGATCGAATGGATAAGAATGAAAAAAAAGAAAAATAACCGAACAAACTAGTATACATACACATCAATCGCAACAGCTGACTTATCAGTACATCGGCCTCCGGTCTTGGACGGGAGTGATGTAGTCACTTCCACATATAGCACAAACAAAAAATATACAACAGCACCATCTAGCGAAGGTACGTCGAACTACGGAGTAAAATGAACTATGAAGCAACTACTAATCCTGTAT
Source organism: Hypercompe scribonia (assembly GCA_949316085.1). Classification (NCBI taxonomy): domain Eukaryota; kingdom Metazoa; phylum Arthropoda; class Insecta; order Lepidoptera; family Erebidae; genus Hypercompe; species Hypercompe scribonia. The sequence goes on along the minus strand of OX438989.1, from coordinate 10,055,923 downwards.
TACGAAATAAAGATTCTTGTGGCGATTAGCATATACAACATCCCAACATCAACTGTAAGGTCGTGGCCCGCCAGGCATGATCTCATCACCTGGTCGGAGGATCCTTCCTTTGTGTCAGAAGTACATGACACCCGTTCCTTCACAAACTTTTTTTAAATGTATACATATAATACATAAAAAATCAACAAACGCCGAAATAAATTTACAGATCATACAAACATTTAGGGCACTCCAGGTAGCGAAGTCGAGAACTCATGCACTGCAGTCGTATATGCTGTCATTACGCCATGATTCTACTGGCCTTACATTAAATTTTTAAAAACAAATGTGCCATAACTCTCTTGCAACAAGAATCTAAAGATTGCGAAGATTAGCATAGTGAAATAGTAAATATTTCCCTTGAAATAGTAAATCTTTTTCTATAAGTAATAGTGAAATAGTAAATTTCATTGAAGACTAGTATATCTTTGATTGTTCTAGAAATATGACTAACAATTTTATCATTTGGATGTACAGGTATTATGTAGCCTCTAAAATTTGTTCTAGTAGGTTCGTTCCATACAATAGTTCATGACTATTTTGACAAATAATGTTATTATTCATTTGAATAAAGATGTATCATGTTAAAACTAGATCGAAGAATAAATATCAATTTGATCTGATAGTGTCAATTCTATTTGGGTATACTGCCCTTAAAAGAAGCATAATCGGCCGACCGTCGAGCAAAACATTGAGTCTAAGTTGGTTAATATTCATTGATTGTCCCTACATTTAGTCCAATACCTTGGCATCTGAATTGATAAATAATATAGCCAATTGCTATAATGTATCAATTGTGCATATGTATGTCGTTGACCTTAAATATATAATTGAGCCGTTATAATGGTATGTGGTGAACGTGGTTTGCTATACGCCAAAAAGAACTTATTCAATTCATTAAACAAAGTAATACAAAGAGTACTCATAGTACAGAAAGGGCTCTTAGTTTTTTCCTATTGGATCCTTCACAATTGGTTTACAGTAACGTATGTGTCAGTCATTCTAAATAAAACGAGGCATGATGTTGAACATTGTAGAACTAGGCCTCCAGCAGCAGACGTCCTTCGGCTGAGTCGACGATGATTATGACGACGTTAATGTAAATTTTATAAATATTATATAACTTTGTAGTACAGTTTCATATAATCTTGTATAAGCATTCTAATATGCTTTAAATCTCTAGCCTATCGAGAAGTTTGCAAAATATATCGCCCCTTTGCGTAGCAACCAAATAACTAATAATGTTGTGTCTGTTGACATTACCAAATTAATAAAATTGCGCTTACTACTGACTTCGATTATTTATTAAAATAAAATATTAATTTTATCAAAACAAACTGACTGAACTGAAAAATAGAATGTCACGCATGAAGTTAATTTCAAAAATATTAACGATTTAGCAAAACATTAAATACAATCTGTACGGCAAATATAAGATTACATAAAAACCTTAAATAAATTTAACGTAATAAGAATTAGGAACAAGTACTTGAATATATCCTTTAAACCGCCCAACGAACCAATCATTTAGGTATATTTACTATTTAAATATTAGAAACGTTTCAAATTTAATAGAAAAAAAATGAAAGGTTCTGTCTTGCCTTTACATGTTTGTCTATATTTCTAAACAGTAGACATGTCAAAATAGTAATAAAAACAACAACACTTACCTGTGAAAGAATCACTCGTGAGCGGCTAATCGGTTTTTTATCTTCGGATGTTGTCATTGTAAACGGTGCACTGCACAACTCAAACACAAATGAGCACAACAGTTTTGCTTTACAGAGTTATTTGCGCCGCTGATGCACAATATTTATTAAAGGTTTAGTCAGTTCAGTGATGTGTTATGATAGTACTATGATAACTTTTAATAACACCTTTATGACTTTTTAGCATTATTTCTTAAGTAACAGTTTTATTAGCTCTGCGTGATTCTTATATATGCCATGTCGTTACAGGATTTCTGTCCAAGAGTATTCATAATTCACAGTTCCTATACAATGTAATTAATAAAATTGATGTATTTCGTCGTCGTATCTTTGAAATATTCAGTCCTATTTGAATGATTAATTTTGTATTATATTATTTATTAAATGCGTATATATAGCCATGATTCTTATAGTTAGAGTAACCATAAATGTAATTACAAATGTATAGATTAGAAAGTACTGATAAAATTAAGAAAAAGGAAATCTAACCAAAAACTCTAAATTAAATGTTTACATAATATATTTTTATTACAAATTATTTAGTTCACCGTTTACGTAATACGTAATCACCTAGTCTTTATTAGAAAAAATTATTCACCTTAATTGATTTACATATAAATGTATGAATGATTAATAAATACCAAATAATCAACGATACAATGAATGAATCCCTTAAAACACTAAAATAAAAATGTTAAAACTTTAAAATAAACAAAAACTATAAAATCTACAAAAAACTGAATCGTTCGATCTCTCCGCCACAATGGTCGATCTTATACTAAATATAAAAGTCTATAATATTCTACAATAATACTAAAGTTATTAAATACAACCATTAACGGCAGAGCTAAAGTTTGTACACCTCTACTAATTGGTATAATTGATCAAAGTAGTTGGTTCTAGAGTAATGAAATGTTTTATCTAAATTTAATTCATCACTATTTTTAAAACATCATTCTGACGAAGTATCAGAAAGTTCCTACTCTTAGGATGAAACCATCAGGTGAAAGGGTAATTGAAAAACCGATGGTAATGGTCCTGGTAAACATGTTTGGTAGTAGAGCCACACTGATTTCTGTACGAAAAACTCACCTACCCTCTCACATAAGACCAACCTAAAGCGACAGCATCCATGCTAATGAAAATTGTTGGTCAGTGCTAGATGGAGGCCCATTGACGCAGGGACAACAGATATCATCATGAATTAAACGTCCCCAAGCAGAGCGTGGAAAAGCATCTCACTAGGTCGCCATTGTCCTGAACACCATAATGCATTGTCTATTTTCACAATGAATATGGTGACCACAACTCGTGGATTTTTTCATGCTTTCGAAAATAAAACATAGAGATTTTTTTTAAATACAAATGTACCTATAACTAAGTCAAACTATCTAAATATAAAAATGTGTTTCACATTAATGTCATTCATTAGTAAAACCACTAACGTAATGGTATGTTAAATTACTGCATTCATTTAAATGTTCGTTAATATCAAATCAAGCTATTTAAAAGCTATTTAAGAGTTTTAGGCAAAATATTTAATGATGATAGTTAAACCGATTTAGTTGGTATCATCTACATACCAACACATACGTAATGTGCGTGACCATCTTAATATTGTGGTGCAATGTTCACATTATAGTTTAGTAAGGTTTACTATTGGGTACGTTGACTGATCAGCATATACATTTGCCAACTTTTGTTTTTTCTTTATTGTTATCAAATAAATTTGAGTGTATTAAAACGATTTTAACACTGAAATATTGAAACAAATAAAAATACTAAATTTTGAGGCACGTGACTTATAGTATTCATAAAATGAATTTTTATAGATGTCATGAAATACATAATTTAGTCTGCATCGTCTAGTTTAATAACAAATGCCGTTAACTGATTTGACTACCAAATAAATTTGAATGAGCAATTTTATAATACATACTACACTATATATGTTACGTTATAAATAGTACTATCTATTTTTAAAGTTCATGTTTGTTGTTATTTTAATATTAATTACGTTTTTAGTAAAAGAGAAGATGTCAATTAGATCGCGCAAATTTTTGCAACACGAAATATTGATGTGAGTTGCGAGATTTGGGTATTTTGTGTGTTATTTCTGATATAATTATATTAATTTATTCATTTATACACTTAATCTTACTCAATATTATTATTTGGTTATAAATACATTTAACGACATGTATTTGAGGAACTGTCTAAAGAATACAAGTCAAGTGTAATATGCTAATAGAAAAATACTTATCAATAGTGGGTAGTTAAGGTTAATATTGGCTTTTTTGATAATATTTGCAATAATTACTACGCCCTGCATGTTTCACAATGCAAAAAACGAGCTTACACTATTAGCAACGATTACCTTATTAAAAAACGATACTATTAGCAACATTATGTAAGAAGTCATCATGGATTGTTAGTATTTATTTTTTTGTTGTTTCACTTTATTTTTAATAGACTTCAAAAAAGTGTAAATGTATAGATAGTAATTAGCTTTATTTATTTTAAATATATTATAGTTTTCACTTTATATGCATTATATATTATATATGATATTTATCGATATAAGAGGTGATTTCGGTGTGATAGGCAGACGCGGCGACCTCATATTGCCACTTTTTACAACGCAACGGCCGCACGAGGTGCCGACTCGGCAAATGTGCTTCCACATCGTTCTACTTTTATTCCGTAATAGGCAATTATTGTATCTGAATAAAATTAATGCCTCTTCACACGTACACGTATTCAGTGGATTATCTTGTGTATCAAGTGGTAAATGACCCTTACTACTAAGCTAGAGGTCATGGCTTCGATTCCCACCAAGGACAAATAATTGTGTGATGAGCACGATGATTTACTGTGAATTACAAATTCATGCACACACTAGACACAGGTGTCTAGATGTAGTTTACATATAATTATGTTTGCATTCGATTATCAATAGTCGCTGTCGATATTTCTGAGTACCTCAGTGTCCGAACTTCAGAAGACACACAATGCATGAGATTTCCTTTGCCAATAATTTCTAAGTTTATATTAGAAATAAATATTTCATAGTGCTATTAGTGAAAATTAAAGAATAGAATTGAATCTTTTTTTAGATTATAAAGCTTAAGTGGTTGTTTACTTGAACGTATTTATCTCAGGCACTACTGATTCGAATTAAAAGTTGTTTTGAGTGTTGGATATAACATTTATTGGGGAAGGTTGCAGGCAATATTACATTACGCTACTACCAAAAGAAAATGAGCATCAATGAAAAGGGTTACCAAAATTGGGAATATTTATTCTTTTTCAGAGACTCAGACGAAGTTGTGTGAGTCAGCTATACACATAAGCATTTACAAATATTAGATAATTCAAAATACGAGACGCGGTGGTGTTATGCGTTCTGATTTAATCATTACATTTCAGATTCAAATAATAATAATATTCTATCACATTCACACAACGCCAATAGATAAGTTATATAAATACATATTTCCCTTTTTTGTAAATACATAGATAACACCCAAATTTTGAAATACGTAAATATTTGCAGATCATACAAACATTTGGTTCAAAATTTCAAAAAATTCAAGTTTACAATTTTACAAAATGTTGTATTATGGTTTTGTAATTTGTAACGGTATTTACTCGTATTTATAGCTAAACAACCTACAAGCATGATGTTACACACTTACGCATGCTATATAAACAGCCTGGAGCTACCCACATCTAAATAATTTATCGTTCTAATTGTAATAATGTGTCAATAGTTAATAGCTATTGTTTCGTCCACAGTCGGTTTCTGTCAGAAAATCATCTTGATTTGAATCATAGCCTGGTAGGACATCATGCTCGAGAGCGTAATATTTCTTCGGCAGATTAATATTGGTTAGAATCTTAAAACACGGATAGATTTTAGGTCATTTCGTTTGTATGTGATCTACCAAATATATGAATAAAATATTGTAAGAAAATGTTGGTTATTCTGTCTCCTACTTTAACAAGGTACACAATGCTGTTAAACCAGCTGTTTATGTTTTATGAATAAATTAATTATAGTTAATTATAGTAATTAGCATCAAACTAAAAGCGATGTAGTTTGAATTACAGGGTTTTTGAAACATCTATTAATCAATTACATTGACCGGTTGAACAAGGTTACAAATGTATCTCACGTTTGTAACTGTATAATATTGTAATAAATAGGGTAATAAGTAGCACATAGAGATAATATCAAATGTTTCTGTAATATCATTCTAAAATCACAGATGATATCAGTAATTTGTTTTTAAGCTAGGACATAAACATAAAAGAAAGTTTGAACTATGACCGTCCAAGTACAAGAAAAGAGCTTAAGACTAATCCAATTGCATCGTAGGGTAAAACAGGAAGATGTTATATCTCCGAAACTGTTTACCAATGCATTGGAAGACGTTTTGAAGACGCTCGATTAGAATGGCCAATACGTCTCATATCGAGTGCAGACGATGTAGTCATCATGGCGAAATCTCTGCATGATCAGAAAGAAATGCTTAACAGTCTGGACGATTCTTCAAAACGGACTGGGGATGAACATTTAAAAAACGAAAATCATGCATAATAGGAATGTATCCCCGAGTTCCATAGCCGTAAATGGCGCTACTATTAGGATTGTCCAAGAATACATCTATCATAACCAAACTATCCAACTCGACCGACACAACTTCGATCGCAAGATCGATAGAAGGATTCGTCTGGGCTAGACGGCGAACGGAAAGTCACGTCACATCTTCGAATCACCAATACCACAATCATTAAAACCAAGGTATTTAACCGAGGTATTTACCCGTAATGACATACGAAGCCGAGCCGCGGACACTCACCATTGAACTGGCCCACAAGTTTAAAGTAGCTCAGCGTGCAACGCTGGGTATTTCTCTGTCCGATGAAATTCGTAATTAAGTTATTCGACAGAGAACTGGAGTAACCGATATCGTCCGACAAATAAGTACGCTGAAGTGGATGTGGGTTCATCATATCTCCAGACAAACTGATGGGCGACCGGGATTAGGCAAACATAAACATAAAAAAAGTGGCTGGCAGCGGATAAATGTTGTTTGACAAGACCGGAATATTTGGCGCTCCTCGACAGATATTCCCTACAATTAGTGAAAAATAAACTACGAAGTTGAACTTCAATCTTCGATACCAATGAATTGAATTTTTGTGTAGTAGAGTCTGTATTATCATAAAAAAATATTTCGCACTTATATCGCTAAGTTCTAATTGTAAGGCAATGGATTTAAATTAATTTTTAATTAAAGATAAATTTTCTAAGACTATTTCTACTTTCCTTCCTAAAGTTCCAACCTCAAGGTACCAAATGTTAAATTTAGATTATATCTGCTGTATCATGGGATGCTATATTAAAGGTAACTTGGTCCCTTGATCCCTCTGTTGACATTCAACGGCATAGTCTAAAAAATTGTCCTTAAACATTAATTTTATTGAAAATCTCTAAAAAAAAGCTAAAATATATTATAGTTCAATTTTGCAAAGTACTTTTCATACAGTTATGTCAAATTTAAGGAAATTGACTGGTTTACACTCACAATTGAGACAGTTACTACTTCTTCTTTTCAAGGTAGTTAAAGTTTCTATGTTAATATATTGTAAGATACAAACATAAATGTAGCAATTTAATAAATTTATTAACGAATATGTTACCCATTATTGAGATTCCTTTTAAGGTAATTAACATAGAAACGATCTTAAAAACACAAAAAATATTAATTTATAAGACACATGCCTTATAATAAACATAAAATGAATTTATATAGATGTCACGAAACACATAATTTAGTCTACATAAATATTGTTAACTGTTTTAACTATCAAACAAATTTGAGTGTGCAATTTAATAATAAGTACTACAAAATTTATTATTACTTTCTACATCTATAGCGCAAAGCAGGTTTAACAAAGGGCAAACTTTTATCAGAGAAATTTCGTTTGTAAGCCTTAATGTAAATTATAACTAAGAAAAGAACTTAAGCTTATTAAATTTTAGGTACATAGGTTGAATGTTGAAGAAGCACAACAACTACATATTCTTCATGGCAGACATTTAACGGAACACATGGAAGTGGGTTTATGGCGACTTCCACAAACAGCGCAAACAGAAAAACATACTACAGCGCTATCTAGCAAAGACACATCGTACAAACGGAGTGACTACTAATCCTGTATCGCGAAATAGAGATATTCGTGTCGATTAGCCTATATATAACATCCCAACATCAACTATTGAGCCGTGGCCCGAAAGGCATGATCACCTCGCCTAGTCGGAGGATCCTCCCTTTGTGTTGGAGGGACATGACACTCGTTCTTGTCACAGGTTAAAGAGTCAGTTCAATAATTATGCTGTTTTTAAGATTTTTTCTATTTTCTATCGTTTTTAAAGCAAAAATTTTATTACAGTATGCTGTCTTTATTTTTTTAATATACAAATACAGATTTTGGAATTACAGTATCTCTGTTAAGATGTTACACGAAACAACCTCGGGAGGGTATTTTTTCTCCTGGCAAGTTCTAGAAGTGGCGACGCCTCCCTATTGAAACTGTCAGAGATCCGTTACCGTTCCGAAGCCTACCGAATAGGTTTCTTTTGAAAAGGGACATTCAAAATTAAAAAAAAATGCATAACTTATGTAACACTTTTTGCTTTGTCAAATTTTGACAAAGTAGCATGATACGACACTAAAGCTTCTTACTTCGACTCAAACTCCTGACTGTTCTTCCTTTTCTTTTTAATTTCTCGATCATACCTAGGCTATGCCGAGGCTATTCGGTTGTGGAATGCCTTACCAGTCGCAATAAAATGTGCGCAGACATTGACTTTCTTTATGAGACTGGTAAAGGAATATTGTTTGGATGACGCCAGTGGCTTATAAGTAGCTACATTACATAGCTGTATTCGTCTAGAGATGTATGGAATATCTATAAATTTCATCGAATTATTTGCATATACTTGTTTAATCATCCACACTATGTGATAAATATAACTATAACTATATTACTTTAATTCTATTTAATGTTCGTCTTCTGATACAGCAGACACTACCCTATACATTCCAAGTTATACTTTTCTTTCCATACCATGGTTGCCTGTTAGAGATTGTCTAGTGAGAGACGCAAAAACAATAAAAGTGGTATGAAAAATATTTGAAAGAAAATATAATGGTAAGTGAAAGCTCACTATTTATCTATCAGTAACTCATTTTTCACATATTTGAGCGTAATTTGCGGTGCTTTGGTGCATCTCTAATTTTGGTTTAGACTCTTAATACACCCGGACAGTGTATTAGAATTCAAACTTGAGTTGTTTATTCTGTACGCAGCTTTATGAGCCCATAACAATAGTTTTTAACTTACACCAACTCTACCAGCCTTCCGTTTACATGTATAATTAATAAAAGTATAATCCATGCCGAGCAAATATTACACACTATAACTAGAATATAAGGCAACTAATTGAATATTTGATCTATTTTAAATGAGTAATATGTATGTATATGTTACCGTAACTCATATGTTGAAATAAATATATCACAAGAACATTATTATTGATTCATGTAGGTTAGGCTAGCATATTGACCATTCACCGGGGTCGGCGGCGGCTCTGACCGCCCAAAATAGGGCTCACCTCTGGCGTCATCAGAGGATATTGGCGGTTAGAACCATATGAAGTTACCGCACCGTTTCGATGGAGGCGGCGTGCGCCTTGGCCAGAACTCATCCGTGGAATTTGAAGGCGGAGGTGCTCGCGGAAGTGCTACCGCTACCCACCCGAAGAGGTATAAGGCAAGTATCTGCACTCGGTCACTGGAAGGGAATAGAGTCCCGGGTGTTACCACTGTGACTGCAGTGAGGACTCGGCTCAGCATACGCTGGCGGTTTGTTCCGTAGCGTAGTTTGGCGCAGCGTGGGGTCCTCACTGCAGTTATTGGAGGTGATCTCTCGCTACCGGCCGTCATACGCTCCATAGCCGGTAACGACAGCTGTTTTACCGCGGTCGCAACCTTCTGCGAAGACGTCATTTCGCAGAAGGAAGTGGCAGAGAAGGCCCGGGAGGATGATCTCCACTCGGACCCAACTCGCCGCTGGCGGATCGGGTGGCGGAGACGTGCTTACCAGCGTTTCTCCTCCATCTGCTACAATGGCCAGCCGCGAGGAACCGACGTCCGCTTGTGCCGTACTCCGCCTAAATGAAGAGTTTACCCACAGATGCTGCCCACGCTAGCGGTCCGAATGTCGTAATAGCAGCTGTTCCCAGATCCCTCCTATCTCAGACGCAGTGTCACAACGTGTGGTTTTAGTCGGTCCGATTCCGACACACCACCCCGCCGCAAACCCCGGTGGGTTGACGGCCCGAGGAGGTTTGTACACGGTCAAAGAAAAAAAGCAGCGACCATAAATTTGTGTTATGATTCCAACTGGTGTTTGTTGAATCATTGGTGGATGAGTTTGAATGGATTGTTTTATTTCCAAAACCAAAAAACGACGCCAAATCACGATTCATGTTATATATGCTATCGTTAGAGAACGTGGCGACGTAAACCGTGATGTGCCTGTAATCTGGTTCTTCTCGTTTTGTTCCACATCAAAAAACATTTGTAAGGTTTCAGGACATCTTTTATCTATGCAAAAAAAACTGTTACTAAGTAAGAAAAAAATTATAGGACGGAAATCACGTTATAAACTTTGTAACAAAATCTTTGTATTACTTTTGCAGTTGGGACATAAAAAAGTTCATCATTTAAATTAATTAATAAAAAAATATCAAAATAATGGCAGATCTAGAACAGATATACAAAATTTCATTGCTCTCAATATTTAACTGCCGCAATATTGAATTAAATTTTGGAAGTGACGCCGTACCAAGTCGTAACTATTGCACAATATTGCCTAATAATAAAAACCAGTCAATGAAGATGTGGTCAGAGGTTTAATCCACCGAAAAGCCTCAAGCGCACAATTAATTACCCACGACAAATAAATTTTTACGACACTTCCGTTTATATATTTTAAAGAGAATTTTAAACTTGAATAAATTTTGTCGACCTTCGATGTTTAAAGCTTAAATAGATTATCTAATAAGCGTATATCACTCACTACGACGAACTTACAAGTACGAGTATAGTAGCTGATCTAGTTGGTTACTGCGAAGCCAAAGGTCGTGAGGTAGTTTCACACTGAGGACAAATAATTCTATTCTTTTTCTGGATGTAATTTATATATCACTAAACAACTATATATTATAATATATAATATGTATTTAACAGCAATAGGCTCGCCATGTTACAATATTACGTGGGACTAAAACGCAGCCGAAAAGTGGGAGTTTAATATGCTTCTGTCTACCCTTCCGGAGGAACAGACATGATTTTATGTATGTATATTGTAATATATACGTTTATTTAGCGACAGTCTAGAATAAAGAGGGTTCTCTCTAGAATAAAGGTTGTTGTAATTTAATTTGTAAAATTAAGGGAGTAAACAATACCGTACATTTCGATTTGTCTTAGATTTAGTAATGTACTAAGTTGGTGTTAATTTGTTTAATAAGAAATAATTTGGAAAAAACTACTTTCAGTAACATCTCTCCCAAAGGACCCATTTTTCCTTAGTTGTCTTTTCAGTTTGAAAATATCGAGGTGAGAGGCAATATAAATAAGACATCTCTTATCCTCAAAGCAAATAATTTCTTTAAATCTATACATACATATATAAAATTAGAATCTTTGTTTGTAATATTGAAATAACCGCTACATGCATATGAATATACATACGATACATACACCAAAATAATATTTTTTACAATTTTTGTCCGTCTGTGTGTTTGTGCCTGTCTATCTGGAAAGGTTGGACTGATTTCGATGGGACTTTCACTGACAGATAGCTGATGTTATAGGAAAAAACTTAGACTACTTACAGTTTAGAATTTTTGAATTATAAAAAAAATTAAAGAGAACCAAGTTGCGGTTACGGCAAGTAATTAATAAGAATGTTACACTGTCACTTTAAGTAAAAACCAGAAATAGTTATCACAAATGGAAAGAACCGTAATGATCATCCGGTACACATATGGAAAATACATTATTTAATTATTATTCAATCTCTTATCTGTTTAAAGAAACCAGATTCAACAACAATATGTGTGTGCACCATACCGGTTTCTTTCTACTGATTTTCTTTCATTATGTGATGGCGTTGTAAAAGACATTTTAATAAAAAAATTAGCTAATTATGCGTTTTGTTGTTTATGTTTACAATTAATTTACACCTACAAAGAGTTGAGTTCAAAAAAATTCTTAATCTCAACTTCATCTAAACTGAATTTAATATCAACTTTTTTGGTATCTTTAAAGAATTTATGATAAATATTTTAAACACATCTATAAGTACATAGATTACCAAATCTAAGAATATAGATTACCTAAAATTCACAAATGCCAATAAATTATTTTTCGAATGGATCACATCAAATTAACTAGTAATTTATTGAATAATACAGTTAGGTGTCGTTTAGTACGCCTCTTCAATATTAAAGATGTGAGTATATGTATATGATATGGTTAACTTTACTTGTATTGTTGCATAGTAAAGTGGCCTTAAGACGTCATAATTTTTTTCTTAAACACGTCGAAAACTCGCGTATAGGGTAGGTAACGACTTTGTTTATATTTGAAAAAATCATATAAAAAAACCATTTGATATATTATAAAAATTGATTATTTACATGAAAAGTAATTAGTTGAAATTTTTATTTAAAAATTACATTGTCTAAGTAACTACCGTTTCGACGTTTGCACTCTTCTAAGCGCGCAACGAAATTTTCGAATACTCGTCGACAAAGAGACCGCGCGATCACTGACATCTCTTCGTTGATTTTTTCTTTTAGTTGACGTAGTGTATTTGATTTATTAATGTAGATACGATTTTGCCAATAATCCCATAAAAGAAGTCACCTGGGGATAGATCTGGACTTCTGGCTGGCCATGGAATGTCACCTCGTCTGAAAATCAACTTTTCCGGTAACATGTCTTTGACCACCGGCAGGGACTCATTGAATGTGTGACAGGTGGCTCCATCTTACTGAAACTATGTGTTACGATTGTAGCCAGCAAAGTTCAGTAGGATCGTCCCAAGAACTGCCGTAACATGTTTGCGCGGGATGTTAAATTCAAATGTTTCGTTAACATTCTTGGCCCACCATGTATTAAATTTTAAAAAGCTGTAAGGGATGTAGGTAATATTGCGTTAATATATCTAATCTATAGGGAGAACGGTAGTAGATGCTATACTATACTGAATCTAAAATATATTGACGAATGTTATGACTATATATATATTTAAATAAAAATCGATTCTACAAAATTAAAAGTAGGTGTTAAATTAAAATAACAAATGTGTGCGTGCACATTCACATATAACTGTATTCATTAGCTTCTAAAAACTTCCAGAAAAAACTCCATAACCGAAACTAAATTAGCAAAACCGGTGTGGCTTGTGTCATTATAAAATACTTTACTAAAAACATTGTTAAACAAATAGGAACTGTGAAGTAACATTACAAAGGTAGCAGGAAATGTTGCAGATTTATCGATTACGTTTAATTAGAGTTAATTTTCTTTTAACATTTAACTTACTTTTGAAAAAAAAAAATTTTGGACAATTCTTACAATTCCAAATTTGTTCTTGCATAGTTTTCAATTCTTAATGTTGCCATAAATATTTTTCTAGTTAGTGCAGTTAGTTTTATAGTTGTGTGATTCTATTATCATACTTCAATCTATTAACTATGTTTTTTTGTTAAAATCGATGATTTAAAAATTGCAGTAATTGCACAAAAATTCCCATAACACTTTATAGTTACCAGTTAGGCATATCTCGTTATTCAAAGAGAATAGCACTTACAAAATTGTAAGAAGCACACAAATTTAAAACACTTCGCGAAACACTTAGCTTTAATCCCCAAACTGTTTAAAATTTTGAATGCATTATCAGTTTTTGACTATAAACAGTTGTTTGTTTACACTGATTTTACTCAAGTTCATTAAAAAAATAATATGGTAGTTAATTAGAGATGAGACCTCAAAGTGGCCAGTATCGTGCGATCGACCTTACCGACTGACACAAACTAGCTACAATATCTCAGACCACTGAGACCACATATCTAATCGTTATTAATATGCCGAAGTAAACTTTATAAGGAACGGCCAATTTAATATTTACAAGCTGTTCTTATTATAAGGTAGAGCCTACTGTTATTTCGAGGTTATATAAAAAAGAGGTTCTATATACAAAAATTCAAACACAAAAATAAAAAAAATAAACACATAACACCACAGCACGTCATGTTTTTTTTTATTTGTATAATAATTTAGTGACGTACACTTGAAATCAATATAAGCATCATGTTCCTTATAAATATCTACATTTCTTGATTGATACTAACTTTGTTTTTCCCAGAGTGCTTTCATTTTCACTTTGAACGTAAACATAAATGGAAGAAAAACAGTATTAGGTACTTTATGCTGTTGTCTGCGTGATAGAGGAGAATTTGTATTTTTAATCTGGGTGTATCTCATCTAACAGTTATTGTTATATAATTTATTGACAATAGTGTAATCTACCTCTAAGTGGAACTGTTAACTGTCTTGCACGGATTTTATTAACCATAACGGTATAGTTATTTAAGCGTTTTAAAAAATACTACGAAATATTTTTACTAACTTTCTTCTTTCCTTTTAAAACCACAACGCCCGCACTAGGAATAAATCCTGTGTCGCGCGGGACCCAGACTCAGCACAACAGTTTTTGGATCACACAAAGTATTGTGCCATGTGGGATTTGAACCCACAACTCTCAGCGCAGTAGAGAACGACGTGGCTACCGCTTAAACCCCTAGGCCAACCGTACAGTCAACTGTTCAGGTTCTGTGTTCTTTGTTTACACTGTTTTGGGAATTTCTATAAGTGTTATATTATAGAAGCACTATAACCTAATCTTATATTGTTTATTCAACATACCTAGACGACAAGATAAAAATAGTAATCAAGATACTTAGCAACAATAAATTCACATTCACGATATATTAACATTTCGTCAGCGTGTTTCAAAAGAAAAAAAATCCTATTTTCTTGGAATAATTTTTAATGATGGACGACCCCTACCATAATGACCTAATGTCATCAAGCCTATAGCCTTTCTCGATAAATGAGCTATTTAACTCTAAAAGAATTTTCTAATTCGAACTAGTACTCCTGAAATTAGCGTGTTCAAACCACTAAAAAGTTTTAACTCGATAATACATTACGTTTATAAGTATTCAGTTCATATAGTTACACCACCTATATATAGTTAGCACCTTAAAGATGATAATTCCATTAAAAACATGTTTCAATTATACAAAAAATTCTAAAAAACCTCCTTTGTTTCAGTTTTTCCTCGGTGGCGCAGTGGTAGTGAATGAAACTGCTGTGCTTGAGGTCTCGGGTTCGATTCCCGGGTTAGACCGAATGTTTGTATGATCTGCAAACATTTGTTTTAAAGTTGGGTGTTTCCTATATGTATGTATTTACAAGAAAAAAGTATATAAGTATGCTGTCAATGAGTCTAGTTATAAAAGCACAAGCTCTGCTTAGTTTGAAACTAGATGCCGTTGTGTTGTAAATGTCCGAAATATTTTATTTATTTATTTATTATTTATTCTAAGTACACTTTGATTCCTTTTATACTATTCAAATAACTTTAGCTCTTGATATAAAAACTACAAAATTATATTTGTCATGTTTTGTAACGCAAGTTTGTCATTTAAATCGTAGTTCATTAATACTTTTACGATACAACGATAATCACTTTTTTTAAACTAGTAAATATACATAACTGAAGAATTTACGATACCTGTTATGGCTTTCGGTGTTAGGAATTTCTTGAGTGCCTGGTATTCGAGCGCTCATCTTTACAAGATAACTTTGGAACAATTAACGGGCTAATGCTGCTGATGACGAGTCTGTGCGAGTGCTGCTGAGATGGTGATAAACACACTCGAGTAAGCTGTTGTAAAAATTTACATATTTAATTTTTTTACTCAACACGAAAAGAACGCCATTTAGGTTAAATCTACGGCGGGAAAACAAAGGAATGAATTTTGTATTTTTTTTTATCAGTACTATGTGTTCTAAAATCAATTAAAATTTAGAATAACTGGCCAGTATCAAAATTTGCCAATTATAGAAAACATAAAATCCAATTATTTTTAATATATATTTTTTAATGATTACCATCATTTAAAAAAATAGTTTCACTGAATTTATTAATTCGTTTTCGTTTCTATTGAAACGAATTTTATTATAAAAACGTTCAGATGTTTATAAACGTATCTATGGTAAAGACAGTATACGTATATAATTAAAGATTACAGTTTTTTTTAAATCCTTTAATTGTAATACTTAAGTAGTTTTTTTTTATATACATATGTAATTAATTTTTTTTTTATCCACAAACAATATATTTACACAATATAAAATACAACAAATTATGATAACTTTGTTTAAATGTCTAATGTCAAAGATTTTTTGGTTGTTTTTTAATTATACTCTGTCTCACGAAAGAAATCCTGCAGACGACGTTATGTTACCAACCTTTATAATAGGATGCCCCAAAAGCCCCAAGTTGCGGGTGGATTGTGATAAATGAAATTAAAAAGTTAGTTCGCTCTTATACTTTAATAGAAAAGATTGAACAAATTCCAAGGAGAAAGAGATTAATTAAAACAGAATTTTAATATTTTAGTTTTTATACGCAATTTAATATCATAATTGTGATCACTGATTGAGTTTATTCCAGACATACTGCATCACAGTCATCCATATCACTATCGTCATCAGACTCTATTTCCCTATAACTTGCGGAAGATACCATAATACGGCCCATTTCTTTCTCCACCAGCCCGTCGTTTCTACAGTCACGCTTGTAAGCGCCTTTTTTAGCCAACATTAAGATTGTTTAGGCTCTTTATTTTATTTTATGACTTCAAACAATATGCCTTTTATCCAGTTGAGTGTCTCAGAGTCTCCGATTGGGGTCGGGATAACCTGGTCCAATTTAACCCCTCTAAGACACAAGTTTGTGCGTTTACTGCTAAAAAAACCCCGTTCACTCTAGTTCCACAATTCCAGAATACACCCCTTACCATCTCACAGAGTATTGGGATCCTCGGTGTCGATATCTCCAGTGACGTCCAATTTCGGACTCATTTGGAGGGAAAGGTGAGGCTGGCATCAAAAAAGCTTGGTGTTCTGAATAGAGCGAAGCGATATTTCACACCGGCACAAAGGTTACTACTGTACAAAGCACAAGTTCGGCCTCACATGGAGTATTGCTGTCATCTCTGGGCGGGAGCACCGAAGTACCAGATTGAGCCTTTCGATTCAGTCCAGAGACGTGCTGTGAGAATAGTCGACGATCCTGATCTCACAGACGGTATCGAGCCACTAAGTCTTAGGAGAGACTTTGCCTCCCTGTGTGTGCTCTACCGTCTCTACAATGGGTTGTGTTCTGAAGAATTGTTTGATATGATGCCCACAGCCACATTCTACCATCGCACCGCTCGCCATCGTCAGGGAGCTCATCCACATACATTGGAACCTAAATGGTCGCGCACAGTGCGGTTTCAGAGAAATTTTCTCCCGCGAACAATCCCGTTATGGAATGAGCTCCCTGCCACGGTTTTCCCTGGGAACTACAGCATGGGGTTCTTCAAGAGGGAGGTAAATAGGTTTTTGAAGGGTCGGCAACGCGCACGTGATGTCCCTGGTGTCGCAGGCGTCCATAGGCTGCGGTAGCCGCTTACCATCAGGCGGGCAGTATGCTTGTTTGCCACCGTCGTGGTATAAAAAAAAAAATACCTTTTCATGTTTTTATTTTAGTTTTCGAACAACGTAGTCACTTTAGAATTTTCGAAATTGTCTAAAGTATAGACTTTAGTTCTGAAACTCATTTCAACTTCATCTGAAACAGTGTAGAAACAAAAAAGTCTTAAATAAAATGGTGAAAATCACCTTACTGACATCCTCAGATATGTACCTGTCATAGCGGATACTCTCTTACGAATTTATTTTTATCAAAACGCCTTGTTGCTGTTGTTCTCCTTCACAAAACTATTTCACCTTCAATATTACTTCTCCATCACCATTTTTAAAAGTTAATATTTTTTACAAATTAACTGCTATTTAAGATAATAACAGTTTAATGACTAAAAAGTGTGTAGAAAGCAGGAGACTCGTCTAGGTCACTCATGCACGTGAGTATTTGGTCGAGTAAGATAAAACAATTCGATAACACCAGAATCACGTAGTTTATTCGCTCTTTTACTAATTTCGAAAATAAAATCACTTTTAGCACCCAAAACTTCAAAACTACGTATATTCTACAAAACACATAGCACTCCAGTACAATGTATGACAAATAATGACCGTCATCACATACATTTTGTATTTTCACATCATTTTATTTTGTTTTCCAGTCAAAGTAAAACTCCATTCCATTCCATTTTTCCATTTATATTATAAGTAATTAGAATAATTTATATTTTTAACACATAAAAATGTCAAGTTGGTTTGTGTATACTTCATAAACTCAAAAAGTCTGCACCGGTTGAGTTGAAATTTAGAAATGATATAAATTATCATTTCTAAATTTAGTCAACATTGACATAATGCTCATTTTTTGGTTATATAATCATAATGTGCCATAGTGAAATTTGTTAAGACATAATCATTGAGTCCGTTGAGCCTCTGCAGTTGCTAAGAGATGTCGCTTTATGGCAGCTATCGTTTTTATACGACGTTTTTATATAGACATACGCTCTCGAACTAAACGGTTCGGTCCTTTCTTCCTGTTGCTATCAGTCAAAACTTGGAACTCACTACTAGTGCACGTATTTCCCTCACACTGAGATTTCAGGTCCTTTAAACGGGGTGTGGCAAAGTATCTCATTAGGCCGCCATAGTTTAGGGTCACAATATTGCACTGTCTGTATTCGCAATGAGTATGGTGATCACCACTCTTGAGGTCTATTCATGCTTTCAAGCAGGCAGTAGAGTCGCTTTTTTTTTTGATTTTGAGGTACGCACGAGATGCGCGGGACATATCGTGATTGTACATTTCAAGGTGAAACTTAGAATACATCGAACCATAGTGATGCGAAAGGGTTAGAACGTTAATCGATAAATACGAGTAAAGTTGCATAATCCGGATAATTTATTGTTATGTTTTTTGATACTGAAAATAGTTTCACTTAAATAGTAATTTTAAATAATAATCACTTTTCATTAAAATTAAACAAGTTTTTCTAAAACTTTTACGTGTTTGTGATTTATACATACATTAAAGCTAATTTTAACGTGTAGCGTTCGTGTTGCTTATGTTTACTCGACTCCCGATAAATACATATAAGGAGATATATATACATATATACGAGTATATACGAGAAAGTAGTTTGTAATAGTGACAATGGATGGCGTTGGCAGTGATTTAAATCACGTAATGGTTTGGTTACAGGTTATATATATGTATATTAAGTATATGTGGTTTATTAATAAATTTCACTTGCTCTGGAGTACTTGAATTTAATTTGAACGGGTATTACTAAGCTTTGGGGCACCTTGTGCCGATAAATGTACACGGGTAAATTTTAGATACATTATATTATATATACACTAGCTGACCCGGCAAACGTTGCTTTGCCATATAAATTATTTCTAAGTAATTTGAGCGGGATGAAAAATGATTTAATTACTAAAATGGCTATTAAAAAATAAGAGTTGATCGTAGAAGGGTGAAAATTGAGGATTGTATGTATTTTTGTATGTTGTATCATAAAAAAATAGAAATTAAAAATTTTGTCTAAAAAATAAAAAAAAAAATAGGGTTGTACCACCCCTAACATTTAGGGAAATGAAAAATAGATGTTGACCGATTCTCATAGATACCGGATAAGCACAAAAAATTTCATCAAAATCGGTCAAACCGTTTCGGAGGAGTATGGCAACGAAAACTGTGACACGAGAATTTTATATATTAGATAAAAATGTAGAGTGGTAGGCAGGGGGATACAGAACGTCCTCTTTCACCAGTGTTTTGGTCCCTATTGCCAGTAATCGGATGTTTTGTTTGTCAGAGCCTCGTCCGCCGAGCTGCAGATGCACCACTTGCAGATGTAGTCAACTTGGGGCCCTAAGTTCTTGGTGGGAACCCTATGGAGTCTGTGAACCCTGTGCACGTCTGTCTACGTGTCCCTCAATCACCTAATATTTAAAAAACATGTGGCATTTCATACCAAATCTGACAAGTTTAAAGTAGATATGTCGGCTTCAAACAACCTTCTACAATTACTCATGCATTATATTCCTGATTCCATGCTAATAATATAATTGTGAAAGTGTTTTTGCTTGTTTGTCTTTCTTTCACGTTGCATCGGAGCGATTTTATAGTATGATTTATTTGCTTGGAGATATTTAAGAAGCTGGACTGTGATTTATGCTACTTTCTATCGCGGTAACACATTTTATTTCTATGGGAAGATCCTTTATGATGCATGTGAATCACTCCAAATTTACCAACCAAAAAAAAAGCTAATAGTGCTATCTATCGGAATTTATAATTCTGATAGATGGCGCTATTACATTTTTTCGCCCGATTACATGCAGTACAAAATCTGTCATTAGACTTAAAAGGTACTCGCGGTTTAAGATAAGGAGTGCTATAAAATGTATAGCCCATGTTTCGTGAAAAACACTCACGGGACACTCCTTTATTTTTATATGCACTTAGTTTTGCCGGCGAGCAGCACAGTTGAGTTTTAAATCTGCACAATCAGTCTTTTTCGAGAAATTTAATTATTTTACGGAGTATCACAAGTACATGTCATCCACATTTTTTCCGTTCGGAGCATCAAAGAATCCTTCAACATAAATATTCCATAATAATATGCGAATGTTCCGTGACTTTCATATATTTAGTGTCATCTAGATCAAAATTAAGAAACTTCTTCGATTACTCAACAGTTTAAATAAATTATGTTTGCTATTCGACGCTAGATGACGCATTAAAATTTGTTTAAAACAGGTGAACTAAAAATCTATTAACGTTTGAATGGGATGCCGCTTCGAGCAGAGGCGGCGGGAATGGGAATTTAGTACCATGGCGTCGTTTAGCGGTAGTCAACGTGCGTTTTGTGTACGCGAATACTATAGCTCAACGAAAGTTTTGCGATCATTACAAGATACGACAAAAATTTTGCTGGTTTTAATCAACGCTCATGGTTTCAGCAAGATGGAGCCCCTTGTCATACATGTAACGACTCGTTAAGGGCAGTGCGAGACATGTTTGGTCCAAAAGTGATATCGAAAAGAGGGGACATTAACTGGCCGCCTCGTAGCCCGGATCTATCCACAATGGATTTCGTTTTTGGCGATGTTATCTTAAGGCTAAAGTTTAAGACACCAACCCAATAACTCTTGACGAATTAAAGGATCGTATTCGCTTAAAAATCCAAAATATCTCAACTGAAACATGATCACATCCATTCTAAATTGCAGCAATGCCAGAATAATGAAGGGTTGCATATGGATGAAGTGATTGGGAAATAAATTCCCCTTTTGTTTACTAAAAAACAATAAACAATTTTAATCATCATACCAAAAATAAACGCACTTTTGGTCCACCCTTTATAAATGAAGATTATTTGATTTCATTTAAAAATTTACGTACACAAAGTACATAATAAATACCAACAACCTTTTCCCTTTAATTTCGAATTCTCTTGTACTGGCCATGTTCAGGCGAATTGGTTCAGCGATCCATAGCGTGTCAAATATCGTCTACTGGTACTATTATCTACTTTGGTAACGCTTCTAGATACTTCGCCTCACTATAATTGGAAGTCTAAGGTCTCTAAAAAAACGTTTATTTTGAAATATAGTGACTCAGAACGTCAGCCGATGGATTAGGTCACATAACACTATCAAACAGAGGACTCAAGTATAAATATAGTTGAATTAACTGAACAGACAAGCTGTGTAGAGTTTTTTGACCATATATTCCATAGACACTGCCTCGTAGGTATTTTCTGATATTCGCCCTTATCGTGTAATTTGGTAAATTGTACGGCTGTATATCTAAGACGACAATCGTAGAAAACTCCATGTCGAGACAGAACTTTTATTTCGATAGCATTTTGCAAGACCAGTAGATGAACATTAGACGACTCCATGTAGGGCAGATTCCATCAACTTATTATATTATTTGAACACGAATGTTTGTTACATACGATTGCTTGTTTAGCGTAGAGGCTCTTTTAAGTTTTATGATTTGTATTAAACTTGGAATACCCATCATAGTCATGTTTCGTGCCTTCATAAACACATAATTTAATTTGAAACTGAAACGTTTCTAATTAAAAAGTTTAGGAGTTTCTTAAAAAAAGAAGCGTAGTCAAATCTAATTACTAATCTAAAACTACTTAAATTTTAACTAAAGCTTACTTACCTGGCGAAAAAGTAAGTGGATGGTCTGCTCGGGTATTTAATAGGTAGTTTGAATAGAAACAACATAATTTTCAAGACTAGTGTATTTTTCAAAATTGACTTATTTTCTAAGAAAACCATACAAGCCAAGATTTTTAAGCGTAGATTACATTATTAAATATACAAGAAGAAGTCCTTGTGCAATTAACTATAAATAACACCTTAAATTAGTCGTATAATACTCGTCGAAGATATCACTCACAACAATTTAGCACTCCCTTTAACGTCGTATGCACGCCCAATCCATTCCAAATTACATTATGAAACTGTATAAATAGCTCACAATCCTTAATCACAGACACGGGATAAATTCAGTGCCATTATTTAACCGTAAATATATTATTATCAGAAAATAATCACGCTAAATTTCACATTATGTATATTACTAACACAATAATTGGAATGGATCACACTTTCTAGGTATGCCCCTTGAAGAAGCTTTCAACAAAGTTATAGAAAGATAAAAAATCATGCAATGCAAGTAATATTTAAATAGTAACGATTTTGTGATATACTGAAATTAGTACAACTACGTACGTTAACATGAACACAGTGTTTGGTAGATCTGTGCATTTTTGACAAACTAATTACTACTAAATGCAATCTAAGTGAAAATTTGCTCTACCACACGAAATTTCAACACTATCGGAGCAGGTTATTAATTATAATGATAATATTGAAATAATAACCTAGAACACTGCATTTCACCAGTTAAACCAAAACTAAGTGGAGCTTGTATATAAAACAAAAGGCATAGACCTGACGTGCAATTTTAATGCGCCACCATTGCGCGGTTGTGGTGATGGTCCCCTAAAGAAATTACTGCAATACCTGTCCCTTAGTTTCGGTTTATATTTATGTGCAAGCGAAACACTTTCAAATCTTAGGATGTTTACATTTTTTCGGTGGTATCAATAATTATAATTTTTGTTATCTTTGCCTAATTAATCACACAAACCAAATCGATCCATAAATTAATATTGTTGAAATTATAATAATATTTATCTAAATAAAACTAAACTACAATTATGTTCAAAGAGTATTTTTAAACCATTTTTTTTAATGTCTTCGTACCATAAAGTTTTTATGTTAATTGAATATCCTTACCAAAAAGGTAGAAGTTTAATTTCCTCAAATGTCCTCGAATTTCTAAATAATTTTAAAATTATACGTCAGTGTTAAATGGGAGAAATTCTGTAAGGACCAGGGATAATGATAACGTAACGTAACTTTGAGGACATACCTTTTTTATTTATTTACATAACTAGAATTAATACTCTTATCACGTTAAAACACATAAGAAATCAGCAAATCAAACAATACAATTTGTAATCTGATTTTAAATTCAGAACACTATCTGGCGATCGAATATCTAAATTGACAACTGATGTCATTTTGACATCTCAAAACGCTATGAGCAATTTAAAAAGTATGCATTCACTAAGTGAATTCACACCCAATGAGTGACTTTACTTTTTCTTATTATAAACTGAGCTTATACTTTTATAGGCACAATTTAACATGTAACAGGCAGTTTATATTTTTAAGAATAAAATAATGGTACGAAGATCTACGAGTACTAGCTTAAAATATTAACAGCCTCTAGTCCGGTCAACGCAGACATTCAAGACCACAATAACTCACATAGGGCTGAAAATTAGTACTACGTATAATGGAGAACACAACCTTTCCAATTTGTTAGGAATTCTGCATTGTAAGAACATTTCTTATAGATAATTAATTACACGTTTCAACTGACTGTCTTTCATGATATAACTCAATTGTGTTGAAGCATACAATAAAAATGTATTTGTGAATTTTTATCTCGAATAAATTAAATTTATAACGGTGTTCCTAACTAAACTAGTATAGTAAATTTTCAGCTCACACTACAACTTGATCGGACTACACTTACTTACAACCTCTTTTTAGCTTACTCCTAAAACAACAAGATATTTAAATATTAAACACAATGATTTACTTAAGACACTTCAATTATTAGCTGAATTCCACGCAGTTGATCTTGCGGGTAGCATGAGCCACTCTTATAAGACCATGTTAGCGTTACGTATAAGAAAGTCTCTAGGAAAGGCTCGTGTTTAGAATTAGATACCCCATCATCATAATAACACTTGAGGCTAATTGTCTCAGGTTTTACAGCGTCAATAAGAAATTATTTTGCTTTAGTATAATTGACTTATGAGTAACATGTATCTAGATTGTTTAAACACTCAATACTGAACTAATGCAGAAATGTCAACCTCAGAGTTATCTTACAAAATCAGTGTTTTCAAGGTGTTTAAGTTAGTGCGATACACTTCACAATAGCCAGATTAAGTCTATTGCTGCTCATATTCTGTATAATTTGAAGTTAACTAGTTTAAAATTGGATCATACTTGTTCCTCACAAGAATATTACATCGGGGCAATTTATGAGATGGGGTCAATCGTATTAATTTCTATAGACACAAACACTTTTACCCAGGAAGTTTCGTTGCATCCATTACAAGACGTCAACTTTAACATGCTATCTCAAATACAACTAGCGAAAGAATTTCGAATACAATTATAACAATTGGATATCAAGCTTACTTAACACTTAAATTTGATCACAACTATAATATTTTTCAGACATGTATGTATGTATACATTAGATATACTCGTAGGTATATAAGTAAATTAACAACGGGTTTAAAAAACATTCATACGATCCATTTAGAGCATGAAATACAGGCACAAAATATGATAACAATAGCAGATTCCATTTATTCACTCCGTAAATACTGAACACTAAAATAAATTTACATTTTAAGATCAATCTTCAAAGACGCCTTATTTTCTGGCACCTGAATCTGTGCTTGTGGTATTCCATGCAAGCGAATGTGTTCTAAATAACGTTTTCTATTTTCTGGATTGTTCATTACTGTTTCTACGAATTCAGACGTTTCTTTTTTTAATGCTATAATCTTCTGCTGGATCATTCTGTTCTTGTGCATGAGAGCAACTGTTTTCCAGGCGAGTTCGAGGATGACTCTGTTCTGGGCATGTTTGTCCACCGTTGGGGGACACGGCGCCGTGCTGTTGTCATCGCTCGTTGATGGTAATGTGAGGCGTTGCAGTCTCTGCATACGTCTCGCTTCTCGTAAGCGGGTTAGGTGAGAACCTATAAAGACAAAAAATAATAATTAGGTTTTTACTGTATAACTTACTTAATAAATACTTAGAAGTGGAAGTGAAGTAAATAGTAACTATACTCAAATTAAAACAAGGTACACATCCTCTTTCTCGAAGCCTTCCTCTCAAACTAGGTTGGGGTCGGCTTTCAGTCTTCTATAATATGACTGAACGTTGATTTTTACATAGCATATATATGTGAATAAATATTAGACACGTTGTTTTTCTTCTTAATACAAAGATTTGAAACAAAACCCAGAATAATACAAATATTTGCTCTCACAGCATGACAATGTATTGTAGTGATAATATGTTCCACGTGTTCTATACAGTACCATCTTTATATCCGCTTTAGACGTCAAGAGCGAAAAAAATAAGTATTTAATATGTGCAGAACGTTTGAAGTTTTTCCATGTAAGGTGGTGATGATTATCATCAACATGTTTGTGACGAGTATAGTAGGTGCCATTCAGTTTGGATTCTTTTTAATGTAACTAAGGAAGTTGGCACGAATCTCCAGTGTACGTCAAGATGACAAAGTAAGAGGAGTAATGATTACAACAAGTCGTAGCGTTAATGATGTCACTAGCGCCAAGGTTCTTACCCTATTTCGTCACCATAATAAAAATTTATAGGATATACTAAAGAGGCTGCTGGCACATAAGTGTTGAACGCTCCCAACACTGATAATCAGAGCGTGGATAATCTTTGAGGATTAACGACGATCTTAAACCAATATTAAACCCCTAAAATTCAAATCGGTTTGTAGTTTTTAGTTAGCTACGTGTGTACTTCTTTAACTCTATTTTAATAAAATATAGTTTTTATTTTCTTAATATTTTAAATTGCACTGGTTTCTAATAAGTAGTTATAGGCCACTGCTGGACATATGTCTGAGGCCTATAAATATATGAACTAAATATCATAATGCCTTACTAAATCTGTTTAGATAACATATTAGGTACGTCGTACGATGCCCTACATATGTATTGTCTACATCCATTGCAAATTTAATACAAAAAATAAATGTAAACCATTTCACGTCATGTCATTGAACTCAATAAACATATTTTTGCTACATATTCGACAATGTTTTATATATCATTAACCGATAAGCGCAAAAAAACTTATCTATCATGCACCAAATATTGATTGTCAATTACTGAAGAGTTCCTACGTCACTTTGTTACTATCTCATGTCATGTATGAATTTTTAAATTCATACACTTACATGGATAAATAATAAATTATTTATCTGTCAAGTTTGAGCACCGCAGCAGTATTATTTTTTTAAAAGATTTTTAAAAAAAACGTAACGCTGCAAGTTAAACAAAAGCTTCGTAAGTATACGGTAAGTCACGTTACTGCACTATGTGCGTTCAAAAACTCGCTAACAAAAACAGCGATGCGCGTGTACCGGCCACGTGATGAACGCCGCGTGAATGAGAGTGTTATACTGCAGTTTGACTGCAAAACTGCAGAAGTTCTGTAACATTATGAAAATTGTGCTATACCGCGAAAATTGACAGTTTAATTAGTAAACGTCCACGTTTAAAAAACACGCGAGTTAATTATGGATTCCTCGACACCGTTTTGTCAAGGTACATGTTAACGGGATCCTGGTGTAAAAATGTATAATTTATTTCTAATGTTATTCATATTGTAAATTATCTGACTTTAGACCACAATGGCCTGACTGTTACTTGGAGGTCTAATAACGTCATCTATTTTGAAAGAAAAGTGGTCATGGGATGAAAAGGATGCTCGAATTATTTATCCAACGTGCTTGGCAGTCCTACGAATTAACACAGCAAAATTTTTGGTCATTTGGTTTGACACACGGTTTCGACAACAGCCCTTCACTTTTCCTTGAAGTATTATTGGAATTTTTCCAATGAAGTAATTTTATATTACACTACACACATTTTATATTTAAAATTTAAAATCAGTGTTTACCAGGTAAAAGGTGTATGGCGAAAAATAATGTCTGTGTATCAATAGTTACTACCACCCGTTGAGGCGTTTGCTCGTTTGTCCCTACACCGTAAAAATTTATGTACTTCTTACTCTTGATAGTTTTTTAAATTGCAATCAAATATTAGAGATAAAAAGATAATAAAGGCCAGTTGCACTTCATTTAGCAAAATATTTAATTACTCTGTGACGTCATAAGCTATTTATCGATAAATAAGACAGCCGTCGCGCCGCCGCCCGTGTTAATGAGCTAAAAATAACACCGGTTTTGTCATATTCAGTTCGAGCATGAAATGAGCAAGTATTTTTCTTTTGTAAACATAAAACCAACATAAAACAACTTTTTCGACAAAAAGACAACTTTAGATAGTTAAAGATGTTTCTATATTTTATACGTCTATGAATTTCTACACAATTTTTTTCCAAATTGAATAAATCTAATATTAGGTTATGATATTGTTCAACCTAACTACATGAAAATGTATAGACAAATTGCATTGTACACAATGAACTTGGGTAGGTTTGGATTCCATTTTTTTTATTATGAAAAAATAATACTTCGCAAAGGTGCACAAGTAACTATAATCCAGTGAAAGCTGCGGTCAAAAGTTACTGATTTTAATAACAATAAATAATAGTTTTAGAAAAACTAAAAAAACACGCTTTTATTGCTAATCGAACTAAAAACTAGAAAATAATCTTTAATGACAAAGAGTCTAATATTACAGTAGTAGAAGTTCGAACAATCAATCATAGTTAATAGCCTCAAAATAAAATTATAATAAAATTTAAGTTATTAACAGAATAATTCAATTCAGTCTGTGACAAACTCATAAAACTATAATCAAATTATCGCATTGTCATCGGTCCTTGAGACGTGTGCAAAGTTTCAAGTTGATCAGATTTTTAGAAACCGGTGAAAATTAAGCTCAAAGATTCCGTTACATACATAGATACAAGCCAAGCTAATAAAAGCGTGTTAAAAAGATGTGAAATGGGAACAACATTTATATTTTAGATAACTTGTAGTATCTGCCTACAAGTTATCTATTTAGTTATTTAGTTTAAGAGAAAAGAAGTCCTGTATTACCTTAAAACACAATTTTACCTTAAAACATGCTTATCGAGTAAATTTGATACCGTAACGGTAAATTTTGTCACTCAACAAAGTAAGGCGCTACGCGCGAGTTTCGATGACGTAACATCGTTGCGGGTTAACGAACTTTCACCCGTGCAACTATGGTTGTCCATTAAGCGTAAGTACTGTTTGAATTATTTGAAATTCAATTTTATGCTATTGTTCATAGATTTAAATATGCCTTGTTGTGAGTAAACTCGTACTTGTGAACGTCATGCGCATGAGTAGTAAACACGTGACTGTGTACACAATAGTTTGCGTTGTGACATCAATATATTCTCTTAAAATTTTATCTTTGGTTTATTATTTTACTAACTCATGTTTTCTTATTACTCTCAACAGCGTTATATCTTAACTATACCTAGTAGTAATAAGCATAGTAAAAGCGTATACAGCTTTGAATGTCATAATGAAAACGTTTTTAACAGCTCACCAGCGCCGTGGTAGCAATACCATAGGCCGAATAAAAAAAATAATAAAATTGATTCTTCAAACCCCTTATTAGATTTTATTTTGTATTATTATTAAAAAAATCACTCGGTGCCAATAACATATGTGTTGTATTCTTTAATAGTGTGTTATTATAACATGACTATTGTTGAAAGAATTCAAAGAAATTAAATTACAATGTTGTCACTATACAACGCTCCTGTTGTGTAGTAACAACATAAGAAAAGTATTGTATTAATTTACAAGCAATCCTGGCACTTCCGATGCATCAACATATAATTTGTATATACATATATATATATATATATATTAACACAACGCTTATATATGAAGCAAGGCCTCACTCATTAAATTTATTTGTGTTTTTAATCCCAACATATAAACACAACTATTGATTATAATTAAAAAACCAAAATCAATAATACTAATAATTTAACACAATTAATTATGTTACTTAATTTTTATACTATTTTATCTGTGTCTTAGTGTAATTTATCTGTAATATGTATGTATTTAAAAATATTTAAGTATGTTTGTTAGCAGTCTGGTTCCCATAGTGCAGGGCTCTGCCTAATTTGGAATCAGACAGCCGTGTGTGAGATGTGCGAGGTAATTTATTTAATTACAATCGCGAATGGGTCATATACTACTGATAACCCTAGACATAGCTTTACACCATGATAAACTCATGCGAGACGATTCGCAAGCATATAGAAAGAACGTCATGAATAATTTTGTGATTGTCAAAATTCCGCGTTCACGTGGTTCTTACAAAACACTAGCAATGCTAATAATATGTATTTATGACAAGTCAGAGACTTGATAAATACTTGAGAAATACATAGATTGATTATTTTCTTCATAATAAACCGCTACATTGATTTCCAAGGATTTCTTTAGAATAGCCGATAGAATTATATTCTACATGACGCTAGTTTCTTCCAGCAAGAGTACTCTTTATTGTGTTTTACATTATCGATAAAACTGAGTTAAGATTAGCTATTTATAGTTAAAAAAAAAGAAGTAGATACTTAAATATTGGACAATAAATTCAAAGCGGAACTGATATGATAATAAATATATATTTATATATTACGTAAACGGCTTAACTTAAGAACATTAAAAAAATACGATATTTTTATTAATTTATAGTTCTATTCAAATAATTTTAGTGATATGAATAACGTGCTCGTGAGATCTAATAACTGCTCTACAAACAATATGTATTTATTCCGAAATGTAAAAGGTAGACACTATTACAATGTCATTAACATCTGTATCTACAGATTTATTCATGTAAACTTGAAACTTAATGTTTTGTTTACAGTGACATAAGCTCAAATTCTACTTTTCTTTTATTATGGGCGAAACAAACAACTCAAGAGCATGCCCTTTGAAGGTCGTATCCATTCGAAAACACCGCAGCTGACAATTTGTTCGACAGATTAGGTGACCGACGCAAAGTTTCCTGAAAACTTTATTGTGATTTGTGGGTAAAATGTTTTTCGCTTTGAATAAAAGCGTAAAGTTGCGTCCTATCCGCGAACAATTTCTCGGGACTTTCCGGAATAACAGCGATAGAGCATGATGAGTGAAGCTACAAATCTACACAACATCAAGTGTTAAAATCGACTAGAAATATTTTGACAATCGAATTTGATTTTATAATCCGCTCTGCGTTGAATATGATACAGATGGAGAAGCCAATACATAGTTGTCATTGCCCAAGGGTGAGAACATTAACTGTCTACATTTGTCATTGTGGGCCGTTCTGTACATCAAGCAAGATTTCATAGATCATCAGCATAGTGCCATAAACTATTTTACTTTCAGATTACAAAAACTGCCTTGGTCTCGCCGAGTTGTTTGCCAATACAACGTGGGTACCCAAACAAATTGAAACAATTAGTACAATAGATTCCACGGTGTTCTATAAACTGTGAACTATTGCTCTGTACCTTTGAAATTTTTATTGCATAATGATAACTCAAATATCTCTTAAACATATTCTGGTCACAATATTTATTAATTGGGAAGAATATATAACTTTCTTTTGATCATATAATTTTATTATAAGGTAATACTGTTATTTTCTTATGGCAAGTATTTTACTACTCTTCTTGCTATGTTATGTCCTGCACACTTTCTCCAACCCGATACTTACACGTTTTTTATCTCAAAAACCATTCTACGTCTAAAATATATATTCTAACGTTTGAACGTCACTGTCAGAGTTTCATTACGTATATAATGGAATCGCAGTAGATAGTTAATGAGTACTAATAGCTGAAACGCTTGTTTTTAATATTTATTTTTAAACACGTTAATTATAGAAACTGAATATATATGTACCTACGTCTATAACGCCTACACATGCAAATGTAGAGATGACCCAAATTTTCCAATTATCAAAAAAAATATTCATCATATCCTAACAAGTTTTATCTTACCTACAAATGTGACTTAATTATCAGAGTTCATTGTACCTAATTTGATAGAAACCGTAAACCAAAATATTGATATGAAGTGTATTGTGACAATAATAACCATTCTATAAAAAGCCCAAAAAATCCTGAACTTATTTGGTTACGATTCAGTATTGGTAAGTTGAGTCACACTAGTAACACCTAATCAATAAATTAAGCGTCTACACATTGCGTAATATTGTTTCTATTGTTAGACATTCATCATATTTTATTATCACTATAAGGAGAATAGATAGTATATTAGACATTAGTTAGATAAAGTATTCTATAAATATTATAGCGTACAAATAAACAAATTATAAAACTAAGAACTATTTTTTTTTTAAAATGTTTTCAAAGTACTACGTAGTGGGTGGTTGCAAACTTTCGACGTTTAATTACATAAATATGCAAAAAAAATATTAATAACACTTATTAAATTACAATTTTAAAGTATTTTTTTACTACTGTAATTTTTATTAAATAATGTTAATCGTGTATGTACTAAAAATACAAGTAAACGCTAATATAATTTTATCGGTTTTCCATAGAATAACGAATAATTTTTCCTTCCTCGAAAGAGTTATGAACAAATTAATATCAACAACATTAGATATTTATGAACCAGAAAATGATATAACTTTACTTTTTTTATCTTTATAGCTTCCTTCCTTTTAAGACTTTTATAAAGTTAAACGGAGAGAAAGTTTACAGAGGCAGTTTACAATGTACAACTTATAAGGACACTCCTGTACCGCTGTATGTGATTAATGGTTGAGATTTATACCGTTTATAAAATGAATTATACTAACTATTTTAATGTAATTATCATATTTTTAGCACTTTTGTAAAATAATTTAAATTCTCCTCAAAAAGTTTTAACAACTGCAATAACAAAACGCATTTCTACGTTTTTTAACCTTTACAGTACATACAGTTTTAACAGTCCATTGCTGGACATATACCTCTCTTTCGCGAGGAGATCTTCTAAATTTGTCAGGCTTAAATGAAAACTACATAGCGTTGTGTGTCATATGTTCAAAAATACTATTATAAAATAAAAACAACAAAAAATAATAAAACATTTAAATCGATATTTATGAATGAGCTTACTAATATATTTAGCAGTAGAGCAGCATCTTATTGACGCATCTTTGGGCTCATGTAACATTTTAAACTTTTATTTAGAGATATTTTATAGTCGTCGACGTCGGAAAACATTCGGTTACAATGTAATTTTAACCGAACGTTTAAACTACAAAACAGACATTAATAAAAATTAGCAATGAGGTTATAATGATACATTTACGATGCGACGGCAAAACAGTGTTTTTATAATTGCTAGTTCTCAAATTAGTAGATTTAAGTTACTTGTATTTGTTTTTTTTTTCATTAAATGTCATTACTGATCTTAGCATTTTTACCTTTTTAATTTACGCCCTTTTATTACAGCCAGTTATACACAAATAAATGTTATCATACAAAATTATCGATTTATAGTCGTGAAGTTGCATCGATAATATAATTACTGGTGCATTTCTAATTGTATTTATAGTGAAGTATTATCATGGCTATTTTAAACATGCATAGTCGTTACAACTATACGAGTAAATATCGTATAGTTATATTATCATTTGTTTATTATTTAGTTTACAATTTTTTAACAATGTTATTTATGTAAGGCTTAAGTACAAAAACTACTCTATACCCCTGTATAATTTGTAATACGTAAAGTTAAGGTTTATTTTACGTTAACAATTTGTGTCTACTAGTGACTGTGTTAGGAAAATAATTGGTTTTAGATATTCCCAAGATATGACAACTGGTCACTGGTTTCAGCAGGCACATTTTACGTTGTGTGAGGAATTCGCTGGTACTTCTTGGAAATAAACAATAAATATTCATACAACGGTCTGAATAACGACAATAAACTACAAACAATGGTTAGCCATCTGTTTTGTTTATGAAACTTGTACAGTTATGATTCCTAATGATTACTCATTCGCTTAAAAATTATACATTTCATACCCAGTAGAAACATTTTTAAAAATAAAGAAAACAGATGCATGCGTCTACTAGCAGTTTTATTTGTTCGAGTTACGTATAGACTACCTATTGTTAATATACAATAATGTCTGGACCCAGCTTTCTCAATAAGTACGTCCACATTATATGAAACCGGATCGTGAGGTGTGTTATTTTAGCTCACTTTATCATATTATGATAGCTTCGAATCATTTTTATAAAGCTATAGGCATCTTACTTTGTTTACCAAGACAATAAGTGTCGTCTA
Organism: Hypercompe scribonia; assembly: GCA_949316085.1. Classification (NCBI taxonomy): domain Eukaryota; kingdom Metazoa; phylum Arthropoda; class Insecta; order Lepidoptera; family Erebidae; genus Hypercompe; species Hypercompe scribonia. Next base: position 10,022,045 of record OX438989.1, on the reverse strand, counting down.
CTTAGTTCAATATGATCTTACTCTTCTTAAAAAATATACTTTTAGATACTACATAAAGGTGTTTAAGAGCGATAAACGTTGGAGATGATCAAAAATTACTTACCTACGTACTACATTTAACTTCATAGTATTTTTAAATATTTTTTTCTGTTTTATTTACTTTTTTTATGTACTATCTAGACACTAATTAATTACTTGTTCCACCTACGGTAAAAGCGATTTAAAATCCAGTTCATGGACTTATCTACAATAATTCACTGTAGTTGGTACTGAACGAAAAGTACCCATATCAGATAATTATTCACCTGCCTATATTAGACATTCTCCTAAGATATAACTAATGATAAAAATCTAATCGATATGTTTTGTTTCTTTCGAATTATACTCTGTATTTTTGTGATAATTGCAAGGAAACATTTTGACTCGATTTAAATTGTATTGTTCTACTAACATTTCAAATGGAAGTACAGTATTTTTAGAATAGACACGTTTTCCTTCATTAGTTTTGAGGGAAATTGTAATTAATATAAATAGCTACAATGTTAGTTTATTTTTTAATCTATCATGTCAAAAACAAATGTTTTTAATCGACTTCTAAAAAGAAGAGATTCTCTACTCGACTGTGTGCTGTGTACTTTTTTTGTGTTTGTTACCTCACAATTTGTAACGGAGTGTACTGATTTTGATAATTCTTTGTATATTTGAATGCAAGTGCTAGTGCATGTGATCCCATTTAAATTAGAATGAGGACTGACAAGTTGTTTTTAAGTTATCCATAATAATACGTGTTTAATTGGCTTAGACTACATCGATGATTAAAATAAACATAAAACTGTATACGATGATTTAGAAGAGCATCGAAGCATTTCTAAGTGGTCTTTCTTTTTATGTCATAAATGAAAAAAATAAAATCATTTTTGCAATACATCATAACACCTTTGTCAAAATTTTCTTCCTAAATCTCTCTAATTTGGTGATGTTCTGACAGAGATTTTCCCTCAAGTATATAGTCTTGTGCGTCTGTAAAACTCAACAAAGTACACAAAAACTCTTGATGTGATCATAATTATGCACCAGACTTCCAGCATAAAAAATAACATTCAAGTTGTATTTGCGCTTTTTACAAGTCTTTTTTGTAATGGCCCTAGGGATAATTTTCTATTTTGAGATGGTGCTCCCTTTCTTCGTTTGTCTTATTAAAACGGTGCTGTCTCATATGAGTAGCGCATTTAGTAAGAGTATCGATGTTCATACAAATAAAATTACTTATCGAACTTTAGATTAACTAAAAAAAAGATATAAACAAAAATTTTAACAAAAAGACAGATTTCAAACAGAAATAGGTATTCTAAAACAAAAAATGTACTAAAAAGTAAAAAAAAGGTCCTCATTCTTGTGTCTATAATTGTTGTTATTTTTGGAGTCAGCACCAGCCAAGGAAGTAAGACAATATACCTAGTAATAACAGTTTAATAATACCTGAATTGTGAAATCCATCACAAATACACTATGTTAACCCAATTGCCCGCGCACTTGGGCCCGCCCGCGCCACCATACTGCGGCTGTGTGCGCTGTGGCTGACACCGGCTCCAAAATAACAATTATCGTAGACAGAAAGAATACTTAATCATTTTATTTTTGTGCATTTTCTCTTTTAGAATATTTTCAGTTTGAAGTTGGTTTTTTTTGTTACAAATTTTGTTTAATAATTGAAAGGTTTGTTATGTGTAGCAATAGCACTCAATTCTTAGAAATAAGTGCAATATGAAATGTGGTATTTGCGGTAGGTCAGTTATAGGCATGTTGTAGACGTATACACAACATTCTCAAGGTCTACTTCGTCATAAATAGCGTAAGTATTGATATGAATAAATTTTATAATTGGCCTAGCCAAGTTTACCGATAGCAACAACAATGATCTTTCCCAGGTTTTAGCATTTTTATACTGGCTTGCTCTTTTGTTTCATCCATTGGACTCATTACTGTGATATTTATTCCGAGACTAATGAATACCCCTCTCTTTGACAATAAGTAGTAGCTAAGTTCACCTTTAAATTTCTTAACAAATCCATGGAAGAAGCGTACATTATGAACTCCCTGATTGTGGTATTAATAACAAGTAAAGGTGTTTAAACAGCTCAATAATAAACGATGACTGTTACTTGACTTGACATGTAGCTGATTAATTTGACAAATCCTTTTGTCATTCATGGCAGTGTGTTGACTTAATTACGTCATATCATTGCCTACTTTTATCGAGTCTATAACTTAACTCCCCATAAACCCGGCAGTTGCATTAACATCGTATATAACATTACGTTTATTTCCCAGAGGTATAGGCAGACACAATTAATCGTTACTTACTGCGGTCCTGATATTTTTAAATAATATATATAAAATAAATATTTTGAAACTATTACAAAGTCTGTGCACAATTTACAATAAGTCGGTCACTACATGTTCATACTTACATTGTACATTCGCAGTTCTGTTGTTTCTTGACAATAGATTTCGATGTATTTTATACTTGGTAAAATACGAAACGAAAAAACTTTATTCAACCTAATATTGACGCAAAATTACTGTTTTTATTTGAAACAAATTAAATAAAAACGATTTTAATTCACAGAAACACGATATTAATGCGTTTTCAAGTGTAAATTGCAGCGAAGCCTATCGACGAATCTGATCACTCAATACAAGATTGTATCAAATAAACATAAGTTACTTACCCTTCTTTATTTTTCTGGTCCTTTTTTCACACATATTTGCAAAGCACAGCTTGTAATCACTGATCAAACACAACCTTAATGTATGTTGAATATATTAACAATTTCTAAACAAATATAACGTTTCCGAGCGAAGAGCGCGTGCGAACTGTATCGGGAACGAACGTAGAATGGAATGGCTCGTCGTTTGAAAATCGAACACAGTTGAACTCTCTTGGGGCGTCTGTCCGCGTGGCCTACACGCATAGAAAGGGACGGAGCAAGGTGTTGTAGTATCATAGTTTCGGTTACCCACGCTAGCAGTAAGAAAATGAAGGATTTCGTTACAAATTGTTAAATATCTCACATGACCTAATGAAAGTACTTTAAAAAGATTGAAAAATTTGGACAGAATACCTTATTTGATTCAAAGATTTGAATACAAATCTTTTTAATTAGGCACTGAACATCTAAATATCTATTTATAACCATTGCTATTGATTTACTTTACATTAAAATATATTTGTCTCCAGCAAACGCATAATGTAAAATAGGGGTTAAATGTAATATTAAAAAAATATGTGTTTTACGTAATTACAAAAAAATGACTGAATAGGTTACAAAAACCTGTGTGCACTAAATGTAAATACTGTGTCCATATTCTATTTTAAACACTATCTACTAGTCTATTACTACCAGTAATATTCTGGTAGAAGTCTGGTGGTCCTTAGGATTAAAACAATCAAAATTCAACAACATTTTTGAACAGATTGAATCGAGAGCAAGGGATTGCTTATTTTAATCACATTTTTAAATTTACCTTGACTATATTGTAGTAAACCAAAAAGATAGAGTACGATAAACGTTTCTGCGAGATAGTATTGATTTATATGTAGCTATAAAAAAATAGCTGTAAGTATTTTAACAATAGAACAACACCGACGACCTTAATATAAGAAAATCAAAGTAAAGCTAGTCAGGTAATAATTACCAGAATTACCTGTAAGTTTTATTTAATTATACTTTGAATTCTTTATGGCATGTAAATAATATAGTTATTAATATTACTAGTTTCTTTATCTTAACTAATTAGCAAAAAGGACAGTAAAACTTTGCAGCGTTATATCTCTAAGAGATCTCAGTTACACATTCCATTACTTTAAGATCTTCTTTATTTATTTCTTTAGTATATATTTTAGTAATAATAATATAATAATAATAGGATAACAAATATAAAAATAGAACTAACTGCGGTAAAGAGTATCGTCTTGTTGAGAAAAGAAATTAATAGGATATCTATTCATTGAGTTGAAAATAATAATTCTAGTTAGTCTGATTAGAATTGATGACACCGCAAGTTCATAGCTACATTTACAACAATATCTTCATCAATGTATTTTATGGTATAGGAGGACAATCAAACAGACGGGTCACATGATGGTAAATAACTTCAGCTGCCCGTAAACAGCTATAACTCCCACGATTCAGAACCAAGAGGTAAAGAGGTTTAGGCTTCGGTAAGTTCGTTCCTTCGGTAAAAAGCGACGAGAGATTTGGTTGACATTTACAAAAAATAAGGCTTATCTGGAATGTAATATAATTTATTATATATAATAATACAATTTATTTATATTAATAATACAATTTTTTCAGCGTGTCAGTTCAATTTTTATGACTGTTTGTTATGCCTTGTCTTCAACTTGATATATAATAAATAATACTTAAATAACATGACTTTTAAATAAATATATGTATTGTTATTTTCATAGTCTCATTGTTTTCAAGAGTCAATTATAATCTATACTTAATTATCTATCGCGGCAACAAACAACTGTAGCACGTGATCATATTAAGCAATTATAACTGTGTAATTTTAAAAATACAAACACTTAAAAATTACATGTATAATTTTCGTATAAATAGTTCCATATAACGATAATGTACCTTAATTGATATGCCTTAATATTTTGAATATTCGAATACATTAATTAAAGCAATATTGTTTAGGCCTCGTGACTACTGAAAACAATAATAATATCCTATAATTTTATTGTACAACCGAGATATTCTTTATTAACGAACAATCATAAACAATACGTCTTGCTGCTATCTACAGAAAATTATTAGCAAACATACAAATATCTTATCTTTAGTTAGATTTGAAATGCTTTTAATTGAATCACAGGCGTTATTAATAATAAACTTACATTTTGTCCACTATAATCTTAGTTGCTGGAAAGGTTAATGTCTATAACCTAATTAGTCTGTTGTCTATATTAAGAGTAATTATATGAATAACCCTACTTTGAGATGGATTTAAATATTTGGCAGTCCTCCATTATTAATTACATTTTACAAAGGAAAATCTATTAAAAGCCCCCTGATGTGTCGAAATTGTAACCTAATAGAATTTCACTTCAATTTAAACAATCAATCAACCTATCGCCATCCACTGCTGAACAAAGGTCTCCCCAAGGAACGCCAACCATCCCGGTCTTGGGCAATTCGCATCCATCTTCAAGTCGTCGGTCCATCACGCCACAGGGCGTCCTACACTACGTTTGCCTAATCGTGGTATCCACTCTAGTACACTTCGGCTCCAGCGACCATCGGTTCGTCTGGAGACATCGCCGGCCCACTTCCACATCAGCATACTGATTCTCCTTGCGGCGTCAGTTACTCTAGTTCTCTGTCGAATAACCTCGTTACAAATTTTATCAACCAGAGAAAAACCCAGAATCACACGCTCTATCGCACGCTGAGGTACTTTAAACTTATGGACCAGTCCAATGGTGAGTGTCCACTTCTCGGCTCCGTATGTCATTACAGGTAGAACGCATTGGTCAAATACTTTGGTCTTTAATGATTGTGGGATCGGCGAGTCGAAGATGTGACGAAACTTTTCGAGCACCGCCCAACCCAGATGAATCCTCCTATCGGCTTCCCAATCAAAGTTGCGCCGGCAACACTTTAAACACAATTTAAACAAAAATAAGTTATTATTATTTTAAAAGTATTATTTTAATTTTTTTTGCAATCCTTAATACGCTTATTACAGTTGTGAAATGGCCTACTTAATGCACAGGCGTTCCTTCCAGTTTACTGTTAACTACTAGCATTATTTACACCAATTAACAGACTAGAATTTATCAAAAATTAGCTAAAGACGATGACAGTTGACAGTTTAAATGTTTTACTATATTTTACGTTATATTGAATTGATAATCGAATAAAATAAAATTGCTTATATTTCCCTACTTTCTACTAGTTTTACCCTTTCTCAACTAGCAACCCTTTGTGTACACATTCGCTCAGGTCAGGAATTGCTGAGCGCGTGAAAAAACACGTGCGGTTGCATGTTTTGGGGACTGGTGGCTGCTATCTGTCGGCCACACGGACGTACTAAACACGTTTTATTGTATCACATTAATTTACCTTATGGTGGTAATTATCATTTGTAAATATTAATAAAATATGTTTTTGGCCAATTTCCTTTAATTCCCTATAACCTGTGTGTATTTACAATAAGTTTTTTCTTTTTCTAAATGTACTCATATGTCATGTTGTTAAGACTACTTAGATAATAAATAAGAGGAACTCAATAAAAATACCTTCAACAAACTCAAAATCAAACAGTCTCAAGTGTAGGACCATACTTGAACCGTAGAATTTAAAGTCACATGACAAAGGTTGTAATAATTGAGTGGAATTTAAACGTAAAATATATACAAACACAAGAAATGGACACAAGGAACACGTGGACTCAGAAAAGCAATTATTATTTTACACAAAGTCTAAATTTGTTGTTTCATGTTGGATTGATCATAACACTCAGTGCAGTAGAGAGCGGTGTGGTGACTGCTGAAACCACTGCGCCATCTATGTAGTCAAAATTATTAATACATTAATTGTAATTTGACTAAAGTTCTTTTTACTTTTCAGTATTTATATTTACAAATATTATTAAGCTGATAAGTTTGTTTATTACGTTAAACGTGCTAATCTCAAGAGCTGGTCCGATTTTAAAAAATATTTCAGTATTAAATAGCCCATTTATTAAGCTATAGGTCATATAACATCACATTACGACCAATAAGAGGCTAAAAATATTGCCAAAATTGTTAACTCTTTTGCGAGCTTGCATTGATTCGTCCATTTTTTAAGGGTGGCTCACAATAACCGCTTACTTTAATGTAAACAAAATTGGTCACGTTGTATATCACACTGCGATCAATAGGCGATGCAGACTACGTTGTGTCAGCCGTTACGTATCAATAAATTAAAAAAATGTTAAGGATTGTAATGTCACATTTTTCTATATATATTTCTTTCGTAAAATTATATTGTTATAACGTGAATGGCCATAAACTCGATAGCAATCATGTTCTTACAGTATATCCGGCAAAAAGGTTACGTTTGATAAAAATTATCATTCTTATACTACGACCATTTGCAGTAAAAGGAAGATTTATTGGTTTGGTTATCACAAAAGAACGTGGTTGTCTATGGAGAGTTTTACTATGCGTGGGATAATAACCCCTAAGGTGGGACCAATACATATGAATGTAAGTTGATAATAACGCGGGTTTTATACAGAGTAAAGATACTTTTCTAATAATTTCCAGTTAGCAATTTCAATTTAATAGTTTTCCCTTTAAAATATAATGTACACAAGTAAGTATACACTATTACATCCTTCTAATGTATGATCACTAAAATTTTTTTTTGTTAAAATATTTTTCAGTAAGATATATAATAGTTTTTTATTTGAGCACAGGAGGCAAAGGTTTAATCTAAAACCCAGCGCCTGGCAACTGGCACTTGGACTTTTTGCTTTCGATACTTCAGTTTTTGTGCACAATTGTACAAATTGCTATAAAACTGAAATTAATAAACTGATATTCTATTCTTATTCTGTTCTATTCATATATAAATCTTGGTTTTCACGTTCCATAATATAAACAATTTATATTTATATATATATATATATAATTCAAAAGTATATATAGTAGCTATTATGTGACCGCGTTAATTCCCATAAACATTGTTATTAGCATATCCACATATTTACAGCTTCAAGTTGACGCACGTTGTTGGTGACGTATGCGCTAGCGGCGCCCGCGCAACGTGGACACGTTCGTGACTCACAACGCACGTTGTAATCACTCAACACACACATTCACATGGACGACACGGCTGCCCAACTCCACTTTATATACGGTACACATTTGTGAATAAAAAAACAATTTACATAGGTAAAAAGCTACCAAGGTAGTCTGTTGGCTTATATAAACACTTATTTAAACAAATATTAAATGTATTTTTTCAATGTAGGGTTGGCTGTCCAAAGGTTTTCTTTGGAGATTTCCTTGGAGAGGATATGTGAAATGTATATGCTTTGACAGACATGGATGTCCTGGCTTCGCGGAAAACGTGAGATTGTGTCGAGGTCTTGAACTATTCTTTCGTTTCTTTTCATCGAGGGAGTGATATTACGGGAACCCAAACTCTCCCTCCCTTTGCTTAGATGGTTGCGGACTGAAAGGGACTCTTGAGTTGCAAGTGACCCGGAAAGTCAGTAGTCATTTTTATCGTCGGGGGCCAGTCTGCTACTTTTTGTATGATATATCCTCCTATGTCCTAAAACAAGTAGCACTTCTTATAAACATTTTAGCATCATCACAGCAAGTACTTCATGTAGGTCATTAAGGCTAAGGGCGTAGGTTTAGTTGACAATAAGGTAATGTGTGAATAGGTATAAAGTCTTTTAGTAATTAGATTTCACTTGTCTGATCGTAGTGCACACCACACTACTGTAGTCAGTAGTCGGTTCATTGGGTGATGTGGAGGCCGCCGTGGTGCCAAGGGTGTAACTTTGGCACTTTGAAAACTAATGAAAAGACAAACTGTGTTTGTGGAAGATTTGGAAGGTCTGTCAAACTGAATCCGTTAATTGGTCCATTTTGTCAAAGAAGAAATAGATTTTCATTTAAGATCAAAAACAGATAAAAAATTGACCCATTCATGCAGGGGTGCCTGTTGCCGAGCTAAGTGTGTCAGCTTTACACTGCTACGATGATTGTCATGCCTTTTATGTCCCTAAGTGGAGCGTAAAAAGGCACTTCATCAGGCCGCAATAGTGTGGATCACAATAATGCGTTGTCAGCATTCTTAATGAATATGGTGACCACAATTCTTGGATTGTATTCATGCTTTCCATCAGGCGGGGTTGAGTCACCTTTTATTTACTTATTTATTTATTTATACATCATGCACTTTATGTACATAGGCGGACTTAATGCCTAAGGCATTCTCTACCAGTCAACCTTTGGGTGATGCAGAGAAAATAGGAAGTAGGTGCGTTTCAGGTGTTGAAAAGTAGAAGTAGACATATACAAACTTTCATATACTAAAATTAATACAAATACATAAATACATGCATATACATACTTAAGTTGGTGTAAGTCTATATACATACATACACAAATAAATATCATAACAAGTATAAGATGATAATCATGTATTGGTTGATTCTGCCAGTTGTTTCAGTAAATACTGCTTCACTTTTTTCTTAAAAGAAAAAGCGTTGGTAGCCATCCTGACTTCGAGGGGAAGCTCATTCCAGAGAAGAACGGACTACACAAAGAAAGATGAGCCAACAAACTCAGATGTATGGGAGGGGCAACGAAGGAGAAGATTCTTAGAGGACCGAAGCTTTCTAGCAATCATGCTACATAAGAGTTGGAAAAAGAGTTTAAATATGTTGGCGAAGACGGGTTATTAAGTATAGAGAATAGAACAGTGAGCGCGTGTAATTTTCGGCGTAGACGAATTGGTAGCCAATTGAGCTGCGAACGAAAAAAGGATACATGGTCATATTTACGGAGATTATAAACAAATCGAATGCAGTTATTAAGAAGACGGTCTAATTTATCGAGAAGACCTGCATTCAGGTCGTAGCAGCACACATCACCATAGTCGATTAAGGGGAAGATAAGAATTTGCACAAGCATAGTCTTGGTTTTTACGGGCAGGAAATTTCTCAGACGATTTAGAGCCCGAAGTGTCCCAGTAACCCTCCGGCACTGTTTTGCAATTTGTTCACGCCAGGTTAGTGTGCAATCGAGGAGTAAACCTAAATCGTTCACCGATTCACTCACAGGTATGATAGTCCCATCAAAAGTAATAGCCGGGAGAGTCTTAGTGTCTACTCTGCTCATCGACCGGTGGCTTCCCACTACGATAGCTTGACATTTTGTGGGGTTCACTGATAAACCAAACATTTCAGACCACGTATTGATTGTTTCCAGATCGTGGTTGATCATTTGTATTGCTATCGAAATATCTTCCACGTTACTCTGTGAATAGAGCTGTAGGTCGTCGGCATACAGATGATACGCACTAAGAAGTTCCAGGGACAGGAGGTTAATATACACAGAAAATAATATAGGAGAAAGAATGCCGCCTTGAGGAACACCAGAATCAAGATCACACCAGCTCGAGGAAGATCCATCGACATGAACAGATTGCTGGCGTCCCCGAAGATATGATGAGAACCAATCCAGTTCTTCAGGTGAGATCGCAAGATAGGAAAGGATAGACAGGAGTATATTGTGATTGACTGTGTTGAAGGCATTAGAGAAGTAAATTAGTACCAAAACAGTAACTTCAGTGTCTTGCATAAGGTTCTTTTAAAGTTCTTAAAATCAAAAAAAGATAAGAAAACCGGTCGATAAGAGAATTGTATGCAGACTAATGCTGAGACAGTGTATACCGACATAGTGTCACACAGAATAAACTCCCTAATAGAACTGAACAGGAATAAAAACTAGTAGACAAAAAATCTATAAATTTAAAAAAAAAACAAATATATTTAGTCATCGAATGTACTGAGTACAACGTACATGATGTGGTCGCTACGCGTGACAATAAAAGTCTACGAGTAAGTACTTCACAATACGCGCGGAACATAGGCCACGCGAAGTTCGTTACACGTGCCATAACAACATTAAGGCATAGAAATAAGATTTTCGAAATAACATTAAAGAGGCACCAACCAGAAGGTGTCAGTGAATGACTCTCAATTTTTGGCCCCTACTCTTAGCGATCACGTGTTGTAAACATTTGTAATTTATAATTATGAATTTTGGAATTACATTTGAACAGAGTTTCGTATGTGATCAATTTATAAAAGGTCAAAAAAATATTGAAAAGACCAACCCAAAGCATATACTGTGCTCATTTAGTTTTTATTTAATGTATGTATATCTATCATATACTTAAAAAAAGGACACCTCTATGGTTTGTTTCAGCATTTCTTCCCAGAGTTAGGCTTAGGAAATGCCGACGCCTTCTAACTTTAAAGACCAACGTGTAAAAATATCTGTAAAAATCTATTTAAAGAAATAAATATCTGCTGAAATAAACTAAGGATTTATCTCTATGAGAAACAACTAAACAACAACAACAAACTTTAGCTTTTGAACACGGGATTTAGCATAGGGAAGTCCGAAGCATATTAAACAGTAAATTGTTTCAAACGGCCGTCAATCCGTGGTGTCAGACTGGCGGCCAGGTATAAAAACGAAACGAGGGTTTCCCTTTGCAATATTACATATTTTGCCAGTCCCAAACAAAATTAAGGAAATTATAGCATTGTATAACAGATTCGTATCTTACATATTGGCACAGTGCCTGCAGTTTTTAATAAACGAAGAACTTTTTACCTAGTCTGAGTTACCAATTCGTCATTGATTAGGTTTGTATTTTTTTATTTGAAATTTGAGTCATGAATAGTGGGTACGCCTAGGAGTCGTTGAGTCATTGGGGTATAACCCTTTTAGCACAGTCCAGTCGACAAATTCTTCAATAAAAATTTAACTCACTTTCAATTGAATCAAATTCACACAAAACTCACATCACACGAGAGGTAGGGCATAGCGCGATATTTTCCGCTCAAACATTAGAGCAGCCCGACTGGGGAAGGACCTCCGCCTTACAGAAGACCACAACCAAATAGCACAGCGTTTTTCGGCAGTGCTGTGTTCCTGTGGTGAGTAAGGTATCCAGAGCTCTAGAGGATTCGCTGTTTTGACAACGGGGGACCAGTGGTGCTTATAATACTGCTACTGGCTCGTGTGGGCGCGGGATGTGGGCGCGGCGGTCAGGAAGACCCGCTGAAACGGTTGTCCGCTGGCCGCCCGCAGGATAGATGGGTTCCCGAACCCAGGGATCACTACAACCTCCACCCTGGGAGGCCGAACCGCCAGCCTGCGAAAAATCCCTGCAGTAGTAGTCGTGCCGGAGGAGGAGACCGGAGTGGAACCCGGTTGCTGCTGCAGGAGGGGAGCGGGGGCCCTTTCGTACGCCGCGCCGACAAATCGCACTACCCGCATCAGCCATGTGCGGATTGGCACCACCCCATTGCCCCCTTAGCTGTCAACACAGTAAATCCTCACAAACCAATTGAACCCCCCCAAAAAAAATGACAAAGAAAAGTAGAAAAAGAGTATCTACAGCGGCATCCTCTTCCACGTATATGGACTTCTGCAATATCAGGGGACTTCACTCCAACCTGAACGCAGTCCATCTTCATCTGGAGATTGCGCAGCCGACCCTCTTATTTCTTACGGAGACACAGATATCCTGCCCGGCCGATACATCATACCTACACTACCCCGGCTACAAACTCGAACACAAATTCCTGAGACGTGCCGGTGTATGCATGTACGTCCGGGAGGATATCTGCTGTCGCCGTCTTCATTTTTATGAAGACAGGGACCTGTCAGTAATGTGGGTGCGCGTAGACTACGGAGGTCAGACTCGAATCTATGCGTGCCTATACAGGTCTCATAGCGGCGACAGGGAGACTAGAGCACTCTTTGAGCACCTGCAAGTGACGACTGACAAAGTTCTTGAGCAGTACCCCCGTGCTGAGTTGGTGATTTTAGGAGACTTTAATGCCCACCACTGTGAGTGGCTAAACTCTCGATCCACCGACTTTGCGGGAAGGTCTACTCACGAATTTGCTCTGGCCCATGGCCTCTCACAACTGGTACATTCCCCAACAAGGATACCTGATATCGAGAGCCATGCGCGCTCTTTGCTGGACCTTCTGCTGACGACGCATCCGGACGACTACACTATCACAGTGGACGCACCTCTCGGCTCATCCGACCACTGCCTCGTCCGGACCGTAGTCCCATGCGCGCGGCATATTCCACCTCGCCCAGCCGATTTGCGCCGCATGTGGCAATATAAATCAGCAGACTGGGATGGATTGCGTGAATTTTACGCATCGTACCCGTGGAGGCAGCTTTGTTTCGCGTCAGAAGACCCCGACCCCTGCGCAGCCGCTGTCACTGAGACGATCCTGGTGGGTATGGAATATTTTATTCCTAACTCATCAGTAGCTGCGGGAAAACAAAAGCGACCGTGGTTTAACCGGCTCTGCAAGGAAGCCAGACTAGTCAAGCAGACTGCCTACAGGGCTTGGACCACGGCCCGTGCTAATAAGGATCCGAACATCTCTGATGTGAGACGCAAACTAAATGCTGCCTCGAGATCCTGCAAAAAGACAATTGCCAGAGCCAAATTCGATTTCATCGGCGGGATTGGTGAGCGACTTACGGGCTACCCCTCTGGGAGTCGTGCCTTTTGGTCTCTTGCTAAGGCGGCCGAGGGAAACTTTTGCCAGTCGTCTTTACCACCATTGCGAAATGCCGATGGTAACTTGGCCCACAGTGCCAAAGAGAAAGCCGACCTACTTGGGCAACTCTTTGCCTCAAACTCGACCATGAACGAGGACGGGAGTGCGGTACCGCCTACTAACCCGCCGTGCCAACACTCTTTGCCGGAAATACACATTTCGCAAAGAGAAGTGCGGCGGGAACTAAACTGTCTAGACGTTCATAAGTCGAGTGGGCCAGACGGCATACCTGCAGTGGTGCTCAAGCAGTGTGCTCCTGAGTTGTGCCCTGTACTAACGCGACTTTTCGCGCTTTCCTACCGCAAAAGGCAAGTGCCGTCTTCGTGGAAGACTGCCCATGTGCATCCAGTGCCAAAAAAGGGTGATAGATCGGACCCATCGAATTACAGGCCTATAGCTATAACTTCCCTTCTCTCTAAGGTGATGGAGCGTGTAATCAACACACGGCTCCTGAGTTACCTAGAGGAGCACGATTTGATCAGCGACCGCCAGTATGGTTTCCGCCACGGTCGCTCGACTGGTGATCTTCTAGTGTATCTCACTCACCGGTGGGCTTCAGCCATTGAGAGTCAAGGTGAGGCTTTGGCAGTTAGCCTGGATATAGCAAAGGCGTTCGATCGGGTCTGGCACAGGGGTCTTCTATCGAAGTTACCATCCTACGGCCTGCCCGAGGGTTTGTGCAAGTGGGTGGCTAGCTTTTTGTCCGGCAGACGCATAAAAGCCGTCGTCGATGGTAGCTGTTCCGAAAGCATGGACATAAACGCTGGTGTCCCGCAAGGCTCCGTGCTATCTCCAACGTTGTTCTTGCTGCATATCAATGATATGCTGTCCACGGATGGTATCCATTGTTATGCGGACGACAGTACTGGAGATGCATATTACATGGGCCGAGCTAACATCCCTCGTACCGCTGTAGTAGAAAGTCGCGAACAACTTGTGTCTCAAATCGAGAGCACCTTACACAGAGTCTCCGATTGGGGTCGGGATAACCTGGTCCAATTTAACCCCTCTAAGACACAAGTCTGTGCGTTTACCGCTAAGAAAACCCCGTTCACTGTGGTTCCACAATTCCAGAATACACCCCTTACCATCTCACAGAGCATTGGAATCCTCGGTGTCGACATCTCCAGTGACGTCCAATTTCGAGCTCATTTGGAAGAGAAGGTCAAGCTGGCGTCAAAAAAGCTTGGTGTTCTGAATAGAGCGAAGCGATACTTCACACCGGCACAAAGGCTACTACTTTACAAAACACAAGTTCGACCTCACATGGAGTATTGCTGTCATCTCTGGGCGGGAGCACCGAAGTACCAGCTTGAGCCTTTCGATTCAGTTCAGAGACGTGCTGTGAGAATAGTCGACGATCCTGATCTCACAGACGGTATCGAGCCACTAAGTCTTAGGAGAGACTTTGCCTCCTTGTGTGTGCTCTATCGTCTCTACAATGGGCTGTGTTCTGAAGAATTGTTTGATATGATGCCCACAGCCACTCTCTACCATCGCACCGCTCGCCATCGTCAGGGAGCTCATCCACATACATTGGAACCTAAATGGTCGCGCACAGTGCGGTTTCAGAGAAATTTTCTCCCGCGAACAATCCCGTTATGGAATGAGCTCCCTGCCGAGGTTTTCCCTGGAAACTACAGTATGGGGCTCTTCAAGAAGGGGGTAAATAGGTTTTTAAAGGGTCGGCAACGCGCACGTGATGCCCCTGGTGCCGCAGGCGTTCATAGGCTGCGGTAACCGCTTACCATCAGGCGGGCCGTATGCTTGTTTGCCACCGTCGTGGTATAAAAAAAAAAAAAAAAAAAAAAAATCCAAAAAATGGTTCACATTTGAACATCGTGTTAAATACGTTAATACTTAGTCTAGTTAGTACTTAGTAATATAATGATAGAAGAGATCCCAAAAGAAAATCTAGATTCTATAATATTTGAAGTGAAGTGTCGATAACATAGACGTAGACAGTAGACATTAGACATAGAGTAGTAGTAGACATTTATTTTTTTATAAAAAATGTACAACATATATAACAAAAAATACCTTTTTTTAGGACACTGTAAAACCATGTTGTGTTATGTTACCAGAGGTTAAATTTTTAAGACCACACAAACACTTTTAAGATCTTGACCTTTGACTTAAAAATCGTCTTCCTTACATCAATAATTAATACTTAGAACAATTTTCTCCTATTATTGTGATAGTATGTAAATAGGTACTTTTCAACTAACGTTTAGTACATCGTGCCTCTCGTGTGTAGGCAAATACGCACGTAAGAGGTTTATCGCCACTAGTTCTATGCGGTCGTAGATTGACCACGTGGTGTATGCTGACAAAAGAGTCATTAAGAAGTTATACTTACCTATTGATGACGTTGCGCCACGAGGTTGAGATAGGTCAGGCACGTGAAGTGCACATTATGCGACAGTTGCATGGCCCCGTGCCTCTTCTGATTGAAACAGTAGGCGCACTTTGTTACAAAGTGTATTATTCTATAGTCGAACGCAAATAAACAATAACATGTCTACAGACAACAGTTTGCAACTATATTTCAAGGGTTTTGAAATATAATTCGAAGAAATTATGTTTACAAACATTAAATCTTAGTAAACAAGATAATTAAGAATTATTGTGCAGCTTCACATTTTTCTCAAAATGACGTTATCTCGTTGATACTTGGCACTCATTTAACTTTTTTATTTGTCAATTGATTGATATAGAACAAATATCAAGTGTTACGTGAAGTTTACCACAATATATAAGAGAAAACCACATCCAAATCGGTTAAGTCAATTCTGGTGTTAGTTACACTATTTATAACTCAAGAACGGATGAACCGATTTAGCTGAAAATTGGTACAGAGGTAGCTTAGAATCAGGAGACGGACATAGGATACTTTTTATCCCGTTTGACCATGTTTCCGTGAAGTCACTCGTAACGTGATATAAACGTGGATCCCAACCTGCGAGAGCATATTGAAAGCGTCACTAAGGCGGCCTCGCGGAAGCTGGGTATACTAAACAGAGTGAGACGGTTCTTGGCCCCGGAGCATTTCTGTCTTCTCTATAAAACCCAGGTACGCTCCTGCGTGGAGTACTGTTCTCATCTTTACGATGGATCCGCGCTGTATTTGCTGTACGCTTTGGATCGGTTACAGCAGCGAGCAGTCCGAATTATCAATAACCCCAAAGCCACTCAATCCCTTGAGTCTCTGCAGTTGCGAAGAGACGTCGCCTCTATGGCAGTCCTCTATAGCCTTTATCATGGAGAGTGTTCTGATAAACTCTTCCAACTGATCCCATCCTCTCCGTTCCTCTACAGGACAACTCGGGATGGCCTTGGAAGTCACCGTTTCAAAATGGTTAACATACGCTCCAGAACTAAACGGTTTGGCTCTTCCTTCCTGTGCAAATCAGTTAAAGCCGAAAACTTATTACCAGCGCACGTGTTTCCCTCCCACTACGATCTCCGGTCCTTTAAGCGGGGCGTGTAAAAGCATCTCTCACTACTGTCTTCATTCGCAATGAGTATGGCGACCACCGTTCTTGGATTCTGTTCATGCTTTCCATCAGGCGGAACAGAATCACTATGGTCGGTTTCTAAATAAAAAAAAAAGAAAACAAAAACACATCTGACATGGAATAACAAAACGCAAATGACAGTGAAACAACAAAAAACATTCCAAAACATCATTACTAACTACAAAAATAATTAATATTTGAGTGAGCGAGCAATTTTAGCGACTAAGAATAAAGATCTAGATGACCTAAACTACATAATTTAGAATGATTTCATTAGAAAAGCATTTATTCAAATCAATTGACTGTGTAACAAATGAAGTTGAAACCACTAACCAATGGATTAAATTTTTAAACTCCTTGGATGTGCCTGGCTTACCACCGCACAATTCATGCTTGAAGGTTGGCTACGTAGTAATCATGTTTCGAAACAAAAACCCACCAAAACTTTACAACGGCACGCATTTGGTGGTAAGTACATTGATGAAGAATGTGATTTACGCAACGATACTCAAAGGAAAATTCGAAGATGAGGAAGTTCTTGTTGTAGTAATTTGAAATTGCCGCGTTCTCAACTTCTCACTACGTGATGACGTTTGACAGTTTTGTTAAAAAACGTTCTTGCCGCCATCTCTGCTATAAAAGTGTTTGCTAATGTGTATTATTCTGTTAAAATAAATAAGTAATTAAGTATAAAGCCTATTAATTACATCAGGTTATGGGCCCAGAACGTAATCTGTTTGTAATAAGTATCAGTGAGAAGTAATATCAGTGAAATAACGATATACAAAGTCGCCGGTCATTAAAACTGACACGTCATAACCTAAAGCTGCGTGGTTTGTGTAGAAAAATATTTTTTTTTTTATACAAAATGTCTTCAAATACAATGACTCTTATCGAAAAGTTAAGTGGTCGAGATAATTACAATACATGGAGATTTGCCGTGATGACGTATTTACAAGATGAAGACCTCTGGTGCTGTATCGAAAATAAAGGCGAACCTGTTGATTCAAAGCTCGACCTGAAAGCAAAGGCAAAAATTATATTGTTGGTTGACTCAGTGAATTACATACATATACAAGAGGCAAAAACGGCAAAAGAAGTGTGGACCAATTTACAAAAAGCTTTTGACGACAAAGGGTTGACAAGACGCGTGGGCTTATTGAGAGATATGATTACAACGACGTTAGAAAATTGTCAAAATGTTGAAGATTACGTTAACAGAATAATGAGTGCAGCACATAAACTTCGAAACATATCATTTGACATCAATGATGAGTGGCTGGGTACATTACTCCTTGCTGGATTACCCGAAGTCTACAAGCCAATGATTATGGCCCTCGAAAGTTCTGGTGTGCCGATTACAGCAGACTCTGTAAAGACTAAGCTCTTACAAGAAATAAAGAGCTCCGAGTCAGTAGCATTGTATGCAAGTAAGTCAAGTAAATATAAACAAAAGGACTCTGATAGTTCTCCGAAGTTTAATAAAGGTCCCCGTTGTTTCAAATGCAACCGTTATGGTCACATAAGTAAAAATTGCAAAACAAAGAAAAAGGACCAAGGCAAAGAAACTGGATATGTCGCTGTGTTCTCGGCATCCAGTGCAGCAAATGACTGTAAGAGCTGGTTTGTTGATTCAGGAGCGTCCATGCATATGACAATGAGGCAGGACTGGCTATACGATGAATCATCACCTCCAATTACAAGCATCCGTATTGCTGATGATAAAATGCTTAAAGTGAAGAGCTGTGGAAAAATAGATCTGCCTATATGTCTATATGTAATAGTGTAGGACAAACACAAACCATACAAGTAACCAATGTGTTGTATGTGCCTGAGTTAGCAAGCAATCTTCTCTCCGTGAGTCAGCTGATAAAGAAAGAATGTTCTGTACAGTTTAGTAACAATGGCTGTAAAATATTCAACAAATCTCAAAAAGAAGTAGTAGCTTGTGAATTAGTGAATAACATGTATCGTCTGAACTTAAGTAGTGCACAAGCATATGCATGTGATACAAAGGAAAGTGACAGCTACTTATGGCATCAAAGGATGGCTCATCTCAATATGACTGATCTGAACAAACTCTCCAAATGTGCAGAAGGTGTCAAGCTTACTGACAATAAGCTGGATATGATATGTGAATTTTGTCAAGAAGGAAAACAGTCCCGGCTGCCGTTTCCTAAGGAAGGTTCTCGTGCTAAGAAGGCTCTAGAACTTATACATTCCGATATCTGTGGGCCACTGGAGGTGAAATCAGTTGGAGGAGCGCAATATTTCCTCACATTTGGGGATGACTATACCAGAAACACTACTGGGCTGAAGCAGTGGCGACAGCT
The DNA here is from genome assembly GCA_949316085.1 of Hypercompe scribonia. NCBI lineage: Eukaryota > Metazoa > Arthropoda > Insecta > Lepidoptera > Erebidae > Hypercompe > Hypercompe scribonia. The sequence goes on along the minus strand of OX438989.1, from coordinate 10,002,778 downwards.
GCGTACATAACGAACCGCTGTCCAACAAGATCCATTTCATACGCTACACCTGAGGAGTTATGGTCCGGGAAGAAGCCAAATTTGAAGCACCTTAGAATCTTTGGATGTGAAGTCATGGTTCATGTTCCTGATGCTAAACGTCAAAAACTGGATCCTAAGGCAAGAAAAATGATATTTATTGGCTACTCAGAAGTCACTAAAGGTTACAGACTATTAGATACTAAAACAAGAAAAATTCTTATCAGTAGAGATGTTGTATTTCTGGAAAATTCTGTACAAAGAAAATATTGTATGGTTCCGCTAACAGAAAATAATAATAATGTTAAAATATGTGCTGATGAAACAAAGAACATTGATGAATCTGTTGAGCTAACAAATCAAAGCACAAGAGAGTTAAATAACTCATCTGTAACATTATCTGATAATGATGAAGAAGAAACATTCTTCTCCGATGATGATCCTGCATATGTACCTGAAAAAGAAATAAATATTAGTGGACCTAGTAATATAACACTTAGAAATAGAAATAGAAAATATGAAACTAATACTTACCTCTGTCAAGGTGGAGAACACGAAGAAAATGATACTCCAATAACTTACCGAGAGGCTCTGTCATCAGTGGATAAAGATAAGTGGAAAAAGTCTATAGAAGAAGAGTTGCAAGCACACAGTAAGAATGAAACATGGGAGTTGGTGAAGAAGCCAGATAGAGTGAGAACTATTGGCTGTAAGTGGGTTTTCAAAGTGAAAGATACACCATCGGGACTACTGTATAAATCAAGGTTATGTGCCATGGGCTGCTCACAGAAACACCAGGTTGATTACACAGAAACATTCTCACCAACTGTCAGGTATGACTCTGTAAGAGTTTTGCTTTCTAAAGTGTGTCAGGATAACTTGCAAATGATACAGTTTGATATTAAAACTGCTTTTCTCTATGGATCCATAACTGAAGATATCTATATGAATCCACCAGATGGTTTAGATGTACCTGAAGGGCATGTTTGTAAACTTAAAAGGTCATTATATGGGTTAAAACAAGCACCCAGGTGCTGGAATCAAACATTTGATTCTGTTTTAAAGAAATTTGGTTTCACCAATAGTCACTCAGACAAGTGTATCTATATTGGTCAGTTAAATGGTAGTAAGGTGTACCTAATACTGTATGTGGATGATGGACTAATAATTTCCAAGGATAAAAGTGTGTTAAACAAAGTTATTGATGATTTAAAAGTAAATTTTGAAATAAAAGTATGTGAACCTAAAAACTTTGTTGGCCTAGAAATTGAGAAAGGAGAAAACTACATATTTCTACATCAGACCACATATATACAAAAATTGCTGAATAAATTTAGTATGACTAATGCCAATGGGAACAGTACACCAGTAGAGACAGGTATCAAATTAGAAAAGAATACATCGGAGCTAGATAGAAACATTCCATATAGAGAAGCTGTGGGCTCCTTGATGCATCTAGCTATAGTCAGCAGGCCTGACATAATGTTTGCGGTTAGCTTAGTCAGCCGATATCTGGATGGTTATGATAGTACTCACTGGAATGCCGTAAAACGAATAATGAAGTACCTCAAAGAAACTAGTGATTATGGTCTGTACTATACACCTTCACAAAATAATACACTAGAAGGTTATTGTGATTCTGACTACGCTAATGATACTGAAACAAGAAGATCAATGACAGGATATGTATTCATTAAGAATGGTGCTGCTGTTACTTGGGCCAGTCAACGTCAGCAAACGATAGCACTATCTACAACTGAAGCAGAGTTTATGGCTGCCTGTAGTGCTACAAAGGAAGTTATTTGGTTAAAGAGACTTTTGTTAGATATAGATGAATATAATCAGGATTCTGTAACACTTAACATAGATAATCAAAGTGCAATATCTGTCATAAAAAATGAAAATTATCATAAACGATGTAAACACATAGATATTAAATACAAGTTTGTTAAAGAGAAATATGAAAGTACAGATATTGATCTAAAGTATATAAGTAGTAATGAACAAAGGGCTGATATATTTACTAAACCCTTATGTAAAAGTAAATTTAAATATCTAAGAAGTAAATTAGGTATTAGGAAAATGTAACTGTACTTATAAAACTTGATTCTGTAATACTTTGTTTAGTAATACTATGTATGTGTAGAGTAACTTAACCTATTGTTTTTGTTAGTTACTATTATTTGTTTCACTTTACAATGAGGAACGCTGTAATTTGGAGAGAGTGTTGTAGTAATTTGAAATTGCCGCGTTCTCAACTTCTCACTACGTGATGACGTTTGACAGTTTTGTTAAAAAACGTTCTTGCCGCCATCTCTGCTATAAAAGTGTTTGCTAATGTGTATTATTCTGTTAAAATAAATAAGTAATTAAGTATAAAGCCTATTAATTACATCAGTTCTCATTCCGAGGATCCCGATGATCCCAACCGATATGCCGTTTAAGTTTAAAAGACTTCAATTTCCAATTCGTCTTGCATTCGCCATATCGGTGTTTTTCACATGGTCAATTATTTGTGGCATGTTCCCGAGTCGAACGACCACTTGCGTTGTTTGTACTTGCATCTGCTAATAAAACAAAAATGTAGTGTTTCTAAAGGTGCTTGACTGAAGAGTGCAACCTATGCACCAAAATACATCAATCATTAAAATACTTGGTTTTTTATATTTATGTTTACTAATAAAAAATTAAATGGAATAATCCAAAGTCTGTTTAATATAATTGGATCTTAATATCGCTGTAGTTAAAATTTTATACAAGATTATTATATAGCCTTGACTATGTATGTAGCTAAGTTTAACATGAAAGTAAAATATCTTACGCAAGCGTTGCTATCAACAAAATACCAGACAATAAATCTATAACTATTGATATTGTAATCATAATATTATAAAGCTGAAGATTATGTTTGTTTGGTTGGTTGGCTAAAAGTGTTAATCTTATGAACTGCTGATTCGATTTGAAAACAGTTTTAAAAAGTACAGTTATCGAGGAACGCTATAGGATATAAATCATTACACTACGACTCAAAGAAGTGGAGGACTATATATATTAGGGGGTGTCTCGCGTCTTACGGTAAAGGTTTTCTAATGCTGACAAAAATGACCAAATCACAAGGCAAGTTGATCCAGAAGTAGTTTAGACCAAGCATAGAATCGAACATTTGGAATCAAGTGTTTATCGTAAGCCCACAATATCTAAATACATAAATAAGTATATATGACCAATATTTTTATCTGGGCCACATAGATAATGCTAGACTAGTGTATCAATAACATAAATAAATGTTAAATAATACATTTACTTCACGTTTCAGTGCACGTTACAGGGCACACACTCACAAAACTATTGCGATATGGGAAACTGGGAATTTATGTTAAACTAACACAAAATTGTGTGGTTTCCAATATTTACGTCTTCCTCTAAAGTTTGTAGGGCTATCAGATTTATTTTGTTATATTTGATTATTATAGTACAAATACTATTACTTGCGGAAGGCGTTACCCGCCAATGCCAACAGAGAAAATATTGATTTTGGTCTTATTTTAAATCCAAAACACATAGTAGTGTAAATGAAATTTACATTAGTAACAGTAAAAAACAGAACATTTACTGTAGCTTTCCCTAAAAGTAAAGTATTTAACTGGCGGGAAAAAGTCAATGACGTTACATATCTCGAAGTTGTATTTAAATTATTTCTAAAATTTAATCATAAGAGTTTTCACACTGAATGATATCAAAGGTAATTGAATAATCGTTATTTCAACGTGTGAAAATAAAAGATTTTAAACATAAATGTCATTATGATTTTGTAGGGATTATGATCTCCTTGGATACTGAGAACCCAAATTGGTGTAGCCCTTAAATAAACTTAACTAAACTAAATCAATCTCGATCCCAAACGAGACGTCGGCAACATTTGCTTCTTTAATCGCAAAAAGTAAAATACATATATTTCTAACTAAAACTAAAGTTATTAACATCAGAATTAATAATAATTCGGACATCTGACACACAACACCATCTAGTCCCAAACTAAGCAAAACTTCTACTATGGATATGGGACAAATGATAGAAATATATGTATAGATTTTCTCTGTTTGTAAATATCTACGAGTACATACATATTATACATAGAAAACACTGAAACTCCTAAACAAATATTTGCAGATCATACAAACATTTGGTCCAAGACTTTGAATACAGCAGTCGCATAAGCTACCACTGCGCCACTGAGGCAGTCAAGTTTTTAAGTTAAGTAAAATAAACCATGTGGAAAACGAAACTCATAAGTATCTTTTTCTTAGTTCGAAGAAATTACAACAAAGCTGCCTACTGTGAAATTGAAATATGAAAGATACACTAATGATGTTTGGGTTACATCACTTCGTAGAATCAAAACGATTGTGTCAGTTTTATATAATCCAGTACAGTGGAAGGTACAGTGGTAGAGGATCTCTCAAGAGACTTATGTTCATACGAAATTGTTAGTCGAGTCGCACTAATTACACATGTACTATCAATGTATATCGTGTTGAACCAATGAATCTTTGATGATTTTTAAAGTAATCTTAATTTTTTTAAACTATGAACTTGTACTCGTTGTAACAGCTACTTATATAATTAATAAGATTATAGGTAAACAGGAGTTTGTGTTGGATAACTGTGCAGATTGCCACACATGTTCAGGTAATCGAAAAAATATGATTTTTGTATCTTTTGCCCGTTGATAAATATATTTTTGTTTAACGTGCAGAATCACCCTCGGGCCGTCACCCCTCATATCGTTCCCCCCCTTGGGGTTTACGGTGGGGTGGTGTGTCAGAATCGGACCAACTAAAACTACACGGTATGCCACTCTGCTTCTGAGATAGGAGGGATCCGGGAATAGCTGTTATTACGATATCCGGGTCCCTCCTAGCGCCTGCCCGCTAACGCGGGTACCATTTGCGGGTAAAACTCTCTATATAGATGACGTACGGCATACGCGGACGTCGCCTACTCGTGGTTGGCCACTGTATTGTAGATGAAGGGGAAAACCCGTTCCTGCCATCCGTGGCCACACTCAGGCGGGGGCCGTATGCCACTACCCGCCCGGAGGTCAGCTATCCGCTGATAAATTTCAACGAGCATTTCTGCCTCCAAATCTCACGGGAGAGTCCCGACCAAGGCACACACTGCCTACGTCTACACAGTGCGGTAACCGTGTATGGCTGTAACCGCCAATATTCTCTGAGAGCACCAGAGGCAGACTTTATTCTGGGCGGTCAGAGCCGCCGTCCGCACCGGTGCACCACACAGCGCCTTTGACCGTACAACCTTCGTATACAGCTTCAGTGTCTCGTCGCGATGCTGGCTCCACCCAAATTGGGCAAAAGTCGCTCAAGGGCAGAAGCAGCGTCGACCAGCACTGGAGTAACATGTCAGAAGTGCTCATCGAAGAGTCACCTCCCGTCGAGGATCAGGCCTAGACACTTCATCAGGGTCTGAACCGGTACGAGGACCGAATTTACTACGATAGAGGCGGACCTCAACAAGGCCAGTGGAACAGTAGGAAGATTATTAGAGTATAGCTCAGCGTTGATGTCTGGGGGCCATGACTTCAATTGAGAGTTTGTTCAGGCTTACTACTACGTGTATGTCCTCTACTTAGTTTAAACTTACCTGATTCATGTAACTGTGCAGGTAACCCTGTCACAGGAACCTTAGATAGGTTAACAGACGTAGTAACTTTGGAAACCAAAGAGTTACTTTCATACTTTTCTCACTCAACTCAACTTTAGGTGAAACGGAGTACTTAAACTAATAATTTTCGGTAACCTTTAAGAAACATGCACACATTTACTGTATAATATTAATGATATACATTTTTGTGACTGTAGAGCATAAATATAAGATTAAAAACGCTTAGTAGAACAGCTGCTTCATTTACTTAAGTATGTGAACTTTAAGATTGCATTAATATAACGTCATCGTAATCAAAGATGTCCATTTCAACTTAACTGTAATTTTCAGTTTATTACGTAATACTAGCATTTAACTTTTTTAGTCTGTATTTTTGTTCTGTCTCAAAGGGATTTTAAATACATTGTTATTATTTATGATATATCCTGTCTTTCTATAGTTTTAGTGTCCTTTAAAATAATCTTTATAATCCTTGAAATGATTGTTTTTCTCATCATAAATATTGTCAACTAATATCTTAATACATGCTTTCGAATCTTAACAAAGTTGGTCATTTAGTAAATGAGACTGAGTTAGTTATGTGAGAGATAAGATAGTATATTTAACACAAGTATTCATACAGTGTGAGAACAATAGAGTGATTAGTGACGTCACTGACGCTCCTTAGTCACGTTGCCGCCACGATTCGGAAGTGCACATGGCGTCCCACGGCTCACGTTTTGACAACGCTTTCACAATGGCGACAATGTCACATGATTGTATCATATACCAATTAGGAATGCAACACTTGTGTGGGTTTTGTTGACGTGTATCGAAGGAACCTCAACTTGAATATAAAATATCAATTGATAAGCAAAATACCATAATTTTTATAACTAAACAATGTATTTGTTTAGTTTTCAAAAATATGGCTTGTGCCCTACCTGGTTATTAATTTAGGAGGGCCAAGGCGTATAGTGTTTTGTTTAATAACGTAGAGGTCAGACTAGCAGACGTGTCGCCTAATGGTGACTACCACCGGCAATGGACATCTGTAACCCGCTACTTAAGGGTCAAAAGCGCGTTGCCGCCCTTTTAGTCTAAATCGTCACAGACTTGGTAATATCACTCAATTGGTGAAAAACAATGACAGAATTGACTGCCAGAATGGCGTAGTGGCTTAAACGGTCACCTTGCTACTGCCCTGAGTGTTGCAGGCACAAATTCCACTTGAGACAATTTGTTTGATTCCAAAGTTATTGTTTAGAGTCTGTGTGTACTTTGTGTCTGGTTTCAAAGATGATTGTAAAGTCCCCCGTGACATAGGATTTATTCCTAGTGCGAGAGTTACCTTTAAAAGAAAAAAAAATAAAATAGTCTCTCCCGCAGTTCGTGCCTCAAATCTACAAGATATAAATATCGTCCACATCCACTTAACCTTTATTAGACCCCGTCGTTTCTTTCGTTTCGAACCCGACATAAATAATTTTTACACATACCTACATATAAAAAGGCTAATCAAATACTTGATATTTACAAAACATTGATGCTGACTGATGAGCCATTAGCCTTGTATCTGATTGGTTTTGTATGTATTTATATAGAAGTTTATAAGTAAGTATGTTTATCAGGACTCTGGCTGTGGTATAACTTCTACCTATTTTGGAATCAGAAGGCCGTGATTAAGGTATGCTTGTCAGATGTTCACTTCTATAATATAAAGAAAAGATTTGCAGGTCAAGAACAAAATAAAGTTCTACATACATAATTTATCAGAATTCTTTTTCCTTAAGGTATACTAGATTTAATCTCGTTACACGTTCTAGTCTATTCATTCTGATTCCGTGGAAATCGACATGAAAACCAATTATTATTTTTGTATTATTATTAGTTTTGTTTGTTAAGTTATTAGTTTTCATGTCGATTGATAACTTTTGTCGCCATTTTTTATGAGCGATATATTTTGTACGAGCGAGGATCAAAAATAATATTATAATATAAAGCTACGATCATAATTGTTAACTACCAGAAAGGGTACTAAACTAAACATATACTTTTAAATTTTTAATTTCGGTTAATTTGGTGACATCTTATGAACTGTATTATTTTTGTTGGCGTTTGACACTAAATGAATTTTATTGATTGTTTTTACTCTTGTAGTTGACATTTAATTGATTTTGTTATGTGATGACTGACTGGACGATTAATGAATAATTAATTTATCTTTAATCCTTTATTTTTCATATTTTTATTGTGGCGTCCGGTTTATTGTGATTGTTTAAACTTAAATTACTGGAATTGTTACTCATATTGTGATTAATATTATTCTCTGTAATTATTTATACTATGTAAAAATATTTACGTACAATGTAAAAATTGTTTTTGAATAAATAAATAAGAAATAAGAAAAGAAAAAAGTTCTTGGCAAATAAGCATATAGGTTGTAAGTAGTTATCAGTACTAAGTGAATTCAGTATAATGCGTTTCCACCTACCTAAAGGTAGTACTAGGGCTTATAGATAGACTTAAAATATGCACTAACAACTAAAATATTCTACTGAAAAGAACACAACAATATGAAGTTATAGATTTTCAAATCCAAAAACACCAACTACTAAATTAAATTAACACATATGTTATAAAATTACCAAGGCGTAGCTGAAATTATATATAGATAAAAATTTCCATGTTTCGCAACACACTATTCCACGCCATTTTTTTATTTCTTAAAAAGTTAATTACAAAGCACGCATTCGCGACTCGTGCGCTCCTGAAAGTTGCTATTATCACGTGACAAAAGACTTTCTTTCATAAATTGAGACAGTAAATAAGTTTATGGTATCATCAGTACTCCAAAACTAAAATTTAGTTTAAATTAGTAGAAAAAATAATAGTTTACTTTAGTGCAAAGAATATTTTTATTACGATTATCATAAAGTAATACGTTACTACAAAATACAGCAGTTATTTTTAGGCGAACAAAACACTGTTTATCAATGACAATAAGATCACTCAATGTGTATTGTCCAAATAGTTTTCGCTACGATTACCGTGATCCCTGTATTATGTTCTCTATATTTTGCACCATCTCGTTGGAGGCGACAACAGTCCTGGCACGTGTCACCGACAAGCCGCAAGCTACCAGGGGATGGGGACTCTTGTGGCGAATTGTGGTCAGCGATAGCAATGCGACTTGGTCGTTAAAAATGCGATTGGACCTCAATAACTATAATAATCAGATAGGCGGAGAAACCTCTGTGGCGTCCTCTAAGATAAGGTCTAACCAGGCGCGGTGTTAGTCCCCTCCAGGATTCATAATAATATGATCCGGGAGCCCTTCAGAGAAAGACACCTAAGACCGGCCATCGGGGTGTTTTACCGAAAACATCACATACTTCTAGCTCCTGTGTCCCTGAGAAGCGGGACATCAAAAAAAAAACAAAGGTAACCGTCAACAAAATGTTCCCTCGAGTCGCAACCGCTTTTATAGATAAATTTGGTTTCTGCCGTTCTAATATTCTACCATTAACATAATATTGTATGGTGTGATAATACAGACGGTCGTTTTTCGGCCATGACAAACAAGTTGATTCAAATACTGTTTATCACGTTGTATGCCACTTGGCTCTTACTGCTACCACTACGCGGAAGCGACTATAACAATTTTAATAGACGACACGTGTTATTTTTCGTTTATCTAATATTTGTTTTAACAACTTGTTATTTTTTATTTATCTAATATAATATTTATTATCAATATAAATATTGGACTTGAAAAACATCACAGTGCCTTAGTCCGCCCTAAGTGTGCGATGAGATTAAATATATAGGTATTTATTTAAAACTTTACTATGCAAAACATACATACATTAGAAGATAATCAACCATTTCTTGTATGGAATAATTTTGGAAGGTTAACATTTTATGTACGAAATCATGTTTCTGTCAAATGATAACTTTATGAAGTAGAATAGTTAGTTACATCACTCGATGGAAAAATTCTAAGTACATTAAGATACCGTAAATGTGACCTTCCAGATTGCAAATAAAACTGGATAATAAAGAATGTTTTAACAACACAACACCTGTACAATGTGTTTACGACATTTATAAAAACAAATCGGTTATTAAAACTTGTAACTTTATATTACACCATCAGCAATAGTACACGAACAACAGATATTTATAGAAATTTATTAATTTAATGCTGTGTATATAGCTATGTATGTAAAAAACTATATAAAGTACATATATCTTGGTAGATCTGATCCCAAGAGGATTGATTCACATTGTCCTAAGGTTAGCGCACTCACACACACACATACACAGGCACATGCGCATACGCGCATACGCGCACACACGCATGCACGCAGGGACACACAAACACGCGTGCACTCATATACAATAACCAGTACTAATTCTTACTCCACACACATCAGCACCTCACCACTATAGTTACTTACTTGGGCACTAGTTATCTAGAGTAAGATGAGGTTGGTAATTTATTATATAGGGCATTCTAGTACGGATACCAGTCTCTCACACAAATTCCTACATATAGTTTCCTATATACACAGATTCCTATAAATACATGTAGAGATTATGCTAAGCCTAAGTTTTTGTTGTTCTTTTGTGATTTTCTGTGTGAGAGAGAAAAAAATTTGGGAAATGCCGCCACCAACAGAAAAAAAATTTAGATGATTTTTGTAATTTCATTATAAGTTGAATCTATAATGAGCTCAAAACATTATCTTTGTTTTATAGTTTGCTGTATTATCATAAAAAATAATGTTTAGAAGTATGTATAGATACGAAAGCACTTTTTTTCCTGTTTCAGTTCAAAAGTCCCTCTAGATTTCTTAGTGTGTTTTTATATATTCTACAATAACTTTCCTCAATTACCTATCTTTTGAAAAAACATAGAATCATTCAAATTTGTTAACCTCCGAGAGTAGTGAGTTCAAATAAATGATAAAGAAAATTTTAAAAATTGCCAAAAACTGACTCACACAGAAAATACTTTAAAACAAAAAATGCACTGAAAAGCACATGTTCTTGTGTCTAAAATTATTGTTATTTTTTGAGTCGGTGGTTGTTTTGAGCCCACGTAGATTAGTATTATAATATATACAAAACGTGCACAGACGCAGTCGTATTTTTATATCATTTATTTCATAAGTATTATCACTATATACATATATATAGTGATAATACTTATATAATAATACAATATATATTTCATTCAAGTATTGTCATATTATAGGGTTTTTATACGTTTTATTCATTTTGAAAAATAGTCATCGTCAATCATCATCAATATCGACTAAATTGATGATGTTTTCTGTTAAATACGCATTATTACGGATAATCTTAGAAGTACTCTTCAGAATTCATTCAAATTTAAATGGTATTTTCGAATTTAAAAAGAATCATCAAAATGGGTACAGCTAGTAGCAAGTCATGAGGTAACAAAAAAACAATCAAATTAAGAAGTACCTCCTTATAAATTCGGTTAAAAATTGCATTCAGTTTTAAAATGTTAATAACAATGCAACGTGTAATAAATTCTGAGAATTTGGACATAGAATGTTTCACGACCTTCAGTCACATGGTGGATCGAATGTCGAGCGTCACGTTGTATGTCACTTGACTCTGCATATTTATGTGAAAGCTGAAAATAACCTCAGAATTTTATGACAACACTTTTGTTTTCTTGAATTCTTTGTTATGACAAACCTTTTTCATACTTACGAAATAGAAGTACAGACAGTCCGTTTATAAATGCAGAGGATAGTTCATTTGATCGATTTTATTTAAATCTTGAGATAGTTTTTTTATTACGAAAAAGGATATAATCGTTCAGATTACTCTATAGATAAAACTAACAATAGTTCAAGAAAATACTGGTCTTTGAAAAATTTAAATTGCTTCTCAACTTTATGAGATTTTAAGATGAGTTTATGTTTCATAAACGATTTAGATTTTGCCTTTTTTTGCATAAAATAATAAATGAGCAGACTTGTGACCCGCATTCGATAGTTAGTGACTACCGCTAGCCAAGGAAATCTGTAACTCAAGACTCACAGGTGCGTTGCCATTCTTTCAGTACTTTACTCAAGAATCAGAGAAAGAGGGCAGGTTTTAACGTTGGTAAATTTAATCTCTCTGTGAGAAGCAACGAAAAAATTATTTACGCCGCATTTCAATAAGGCCACGGTTTAAAGTATGTCAGATAAATGTCAATAAAATAATCAAGTCAACCGAATGACGTCCAACAATAAATAAATAATGAACAATGACGAACTAACATCATATTGGTATTTTTCCTCCGAACCTTTTTCCTAAGCTAGCTTGGGATCGAATTTAAGTTTACTATGATGCGGTAGAACTTTAAATATGGAGCGTCTGCTATCAGAACTCCACAACTCAAGTACCTATTAGACGATATCAAAGTTCAATAAAAAACTGTTGTCTAACTTTTTAGAACTCAACTACCTGTAACGATTGCCACAGTTGATGCCGAGGTTACTGTAAGTTTGGCCTAGTGGTTTAAACGGTCGCCACGCCGCTCTCTACTGCGCTGAGTAGTTGCGGGTTCAAACCCTACAGGAGACGACATTTTGTGTGATCTATAAATTGTTGCTCTGAGTCTGGGTGTTCTGTGTCCGTTTCTTGTATGTTTGTAAAGGCCCCCACGATACTGGATTTATTCCTAATGCGGGCGTTGTATTTTATTAAAAAAAAAAAGAAAATAAAGGTGAGACCAAGCCCTCAGAGATTTCAATATAATAAGAAGGGTTACCCCTGTAAAGGCTGATCTGATTAGGACTGCTCAACTTTGAAATGTGTTAGCAACGAGCCCTCCAACTTGTACTAAACTATGAGAGGTTATAGATGAAGATGACTTACTCAATCAATATTCTTAAAAATACAAATCTATATATACTATCTCACTTTCAAGAAACAAACTAAAGTGTTTTAAAAGCAAGTATTATAGTTTATATCAGATAAGGCATCGAATTTGTGTTGAGAACACAGTTTGTGAGCCCAATCTAGATGCCGTCTATAAGCTAAAGCTAACATACACGTATATACCTGCCTAATTTTGTAAAAAATGTAACTTTCTGATATAGCTCAAAAACAAAATAATGCAAGAGGCTAAAATTGCCAGTACAACCTATTATATATGTATGTGCTGCGTAGTTTGACATTGAAAATTGAATATTTATTTGTATATTTATGAGATGCCAAGGTGTGTCAGATTTTTGATACTCACGTGATAAAAAATATTGAAATTGTGCTCATATGTAAAAATACTAAGGGCTAGTTTCACTAGTTGCTGATAAAGTTTTATATAGTTATCTGTTATAATACACTATTAAACAGATAAAATTACTGATACATTTATGTGTATTAGACATATATCTCTATATCTAAGACTCGTGAAACCGAAATCTATAGTTACTTGACAGATAAGTACATAATAGTCTATCGAGGACTAAGTTCTTTTTTATACGGAGTGGGCCACGAATTAGTTAAGATTTGAAAAAATCGTTCAAGAAAATCATTTAATATATTATATAAATTGTTTATTTGCAAGAAAGGTAATTAGCAGAAATTTATTTTTTAAAAGTTACAACGTCTAAATGACCACCATTTCGACGTTTGCATTTTTCTAAGCGAGCACCAAAATTTTCGAATACTCGTCGGCAAAGAGACCGCGAGATCGCCGACATTTTTTCGCTGATTTTTATATTTTAGTTGATGTTGTGTATTTGGTTTAATGATGTAGTCACGATTCTTCAAATAACCTCATAGAAAGAAGTCTGCTGGGGACAGATCGGGACTTTTGGGTGCCCATGGAATGTCGCCTCGTCTGGAAATCAGCCTTTCCAGAAACATGTCTTTGACTACCGGCAGAGATTCATTGGATGTGTGACGAGTGATTTCATCTTATTGAAACCATGAGTTACGATTGTAGCCAGCAAATTTCAGTAGCATCGTTCCCAAGATCTCCTGTAACATTTTCAAATATTCAGCAGAATTAACAGTAACTGAACGGCCACGAGAATCTCCGAAAAAGTAGGGTCCAATGATTCCTTTTGCTGAAAATAGAGATTGTAGAGGTGCTACACGAGTTAACTTCTGACCACAGACCTGTGGTCATGGAGTTCGCACCCAGACTGGGTCCCATCGACACAGGTCATCGTACCCCCACTAGACGAATCACGGACTGGAGGCGCCTCGGGACAAAACTCGAGGCAACCTCGTCCGTGCATCTAGATAGGATACCCGACCACATAACTAGCCAAGAGGACACCACGATGGCGATCGACTCCCTCACAGCTCACGTGCAATCGTTAATTAACTAATGCACTCGGGAGTCACCGGCGACGAACGATCGCCGCTGGGACCTACCCGATGACGTACGTGAGCTGCTGAGGCGGAAGAACGCCGCCGTACGAGCCTATGACAGGTATCCATGCGAAGCCAACAGGATCAGGTTACGACGCTTAGAAAGAGCGGCCAAGTCGCGCATCGATCAAATGCGCCAAGACAGGTGGGATAGGACACTACAAGATCTCGAACCTACCCACCTTGCCTTCTGGCAACTATCCCGCTCGCTTAAGAGAGACACCATTACCTGTATGCCTCCTCTTAGCCGACCTAACCTTCCACCGGCCTTCGACGATATCGAAAAGGCAGAGTGCCTGGCCGAGAGTCTAGAGAATCAGTGCACGCCCAGCGTAATACACTGCGACTCAGACCAAATAGCCGAAGTTGATTCGGAAGTAGAGCGCATAATAACCTCACTTCCTACATCAACACTAGCCTCAACATCAACGCCGACGGGGACGACAGACGAACAAGACCTAGACACGGTCACCCCCGAAGAAGTCGAAACGATCGTCAAGGGCCTACACGCTCGCAAGGCGCCCGGTTCGGACGGTATCACAAACAGGGTAATAAAACTCTTTCCGGAGAGGCTACTGGTCCTGCTGACGTTCATTTTCAACGCAGCGCTCAAAAACAACATCTTTCCACAACAATGGAAAGAAGCCGTTGTTATTGGGATACCCAAACCTGGCAAACCAAAGTCCGAACCGACCAGTTATAGACCGATCAGTCTGCTTAAAGGATTAGGCAAGCTATACGAGCGTCTAATCTACAATAGGCTGAAAGCGTATGCCGATGCTAATCTCCTCGTCCCCCACGAGCAATTCGGTTTCCGAACCGAGCACTCGTGCGTCCACCAAGTCCACCGCATCGTTGAATACACCAGCGATCGGCTTCAACGCAACCTGTTCACAGGAATCCTCTTCTTTGACGTAGCGAAAGCTTTCGACAAAGTGTGGGAGTGCCACACGGACTCGTGCTCATCATACGAGACTACTTGTCGAATCGAAGCTTCCGCTACCGAGTAGAATGGTCACTGTCCTCCACTCACCCCATACGAGCCGGTGTCCCACAAGGGTCCGTGCTCTCCCCCCTACTCTTCACGCTGTATACTAGCGACATTCCGAAGCATCGGTATGTGCAGACGGCACTATTCGCAGACGACACGGCTATCTACTGCTCAGGACTGAACCCCTCGACAGTAGCCAAAAAACTCCAGACCGCAGCCAACGCACTGGGCGTTTGGTTCCGGAAATGGAGGATAGAGGTCAACCCCGAGAAAAGCCAGGCGGTGCTGTTTCACAGAAGACAGCTAAGCTTGTATCCTTTGGAGAAGACCCCTCAGATTAGGATGTTCGGCAAGTCTATCCCTTGGGCTAGGCAGGCCAAATACCTAGGCATAACACTTGACGACCGTCTATCCTTCGGCCCTCACATCAAGGCAGTCCGCAGCCGGGCTGCCTGCGTGCTAGGACGTCTACACTGTCTAATTAACGCGCGTTCGAAGTTAGATCTAAAAAACAAAGTTCGATTATACACGGCATGCATACGTCCTATAATGACGTACGGTAGCGTAGTATTCGCACACGTTAGGCCACACAGGATCCATAGGCTTCAAACACTACAAAATAATTTCATGCGCAAAGCTACGGGAGCACCGTGGTATGTACGCAACGTCGATCTTCACATCGACCTCAGATTGCCGACCATCAAGCAGTTCATAAAACAGTGCTCCCTTAGCTACTTTGACTCTGCTCCGACTCACCCCAACCCGCTAGTGGTTGCGGCCGTAAACTACACACCAAGTAAAATCTCAAAAATACGTCGACCCAAACACGTGTTAGGGGAGCTAGACGACGACATTACACGCGCTCAACGCAGAGCGAACACACTTAGTACGAACCGTCCGCGTTTTTCGTCCCCGACGGCGGGGGCGGAACACGCGCCGCGTAAACCGTCCATAAAACATGGGAGTAGGCCGCCCCAGCGTTTCAGCAACACCCCAAGCCGAGGTTAGTACCCCGCAGGGGGTGCCCTTGGGCAATGTTGCTTAACAAATGGCCGGTTGAGAGCCCTCAGCGCTCACCGTAACTAATCCGGGTAAAGTTGTAGAGGCCATCTGAGGCCAACAGATAAAAGTCAATTCAAAAAAAAAAAAAAAAAAAAAAAAAAAAAAAGCCGTATGTACGTATTTAGTACAACTTTCAGAAAGTATAGTAATTTCCAACTTACTTCTAGTCATGTTATGGGTCAATTTGCCTTAACTTAAGAAAATAATTTATTTTGTTTTGTACGTAGTGTACAGTGAAGACAGTAATCTAAATATATTTGAAATTTCTTTTAGCTTATGTATTATTTTCTTTAGTGTCTGTTTATTTACATTATACGTTTATAATTTGATACGAGCAATACGTAGCTCCAATCACCTGCAAAGCAAAGCTCAATCACATAAATTTAAATATTAAATGTATGCACTTCCATAACTGTGGCGTAGCCCTGAACTTAGAAAATCGATAGTATCATATTTGAACGATATATTTCTAGTTTTTATTTTACTTTAACTGACTTACTAACAATTTTTTACAAGTCTAGTTGAACAATTAATGACAAATTTATATCTGTATTATTACTCTGGCAATTAACCAACTGTTAATAGGGTAACTGTTAATAACATCTTTGACTTGTCTGGTTGGGTAGAGTATCCGCCTAGGACAGAGCGACTTCAAAACGTCTGGGTGTCTAAAGATAACTAGAAAATACCTATTGATATGACTTCCTACTAATATTATAAATGTGAATGTAAGTCTGTTTGTTACGGTTTCACGCGAAAACTACTTAACCGATCATCATGAAATTTTGTACACATGTTCTTGGAGGTATTAAAAGTAATATAGGATACTTTTTATTAAAAAAAATTAAATAAAATATATTTATTTAAAATGATCTCTTTACGAAACTTAACCTGGCAGACCAAATTCAACGTGTGCGAAACCGCGGGCAAATCTACATAGGATATTATAATTAATATGGAGTAGAAACGTGCAAGAGTGGAGACCGCTAATAGGCAAGCGAAGTGTATGGCATCCTGCAGGACGACGGAGCGACGCTTCGGACGAGTTTCGGGAAGTTGCTGATGCTGAAATGATAAATCAAAATGCCAAATTTAAAACTTAACATACCTACACTTTTTATTTTTAGAAACACTTTTTCCTTTCGTCAATGTTTACGTAGAAACAAAATATCAAAAGAGGACAATAATATAATAACATGAAATACGTAAATAAACATAACACGCAAGACCTCAGTAGATACATTAATTACATGTGGAAATACATATTTTCCCGCTTTGTAATTTGTCACGTGGAGTAAGTATACAAATATGAAAGATTGTTCTGTATTGGTATAATTGTGTTCAACTAATAAGTGACATTGTCAACATCGCGTGTTGACTTATGACCAACCGTGACACACTTGCTGTAGTCAACGATAGCAACATGTGTACTCGTGGCCAATTATATGGGTGCGGTGGCGGCGTACAAAGTATGATCATCATCAGAATTATTACTGGTCACTTCGGGTGTTTTCTATTGGTGTAAATATCGGGTGTTGATTATTTTCCGATCCGGCAGTAAACAATTCTTTACTTCATTTAAGTTGCCAGCACAGTAAAAGTGTTGGCTTCAAACAACTATTTGACTCTTGAACTTTTGATCATATCTTACTGGTTTCAAAAACATGTCTATTAATAAATAAATAATAACAGGGCATAGACAGCTGACTCATCTCAGTACATCGACCTCCAGTCTTGGAGGGGAGTGATGTGGCGACTTCTACATAAGTATAAAACAGAAAAACATATTACAGCGCCATCTAGAGAAGACACATCGAACTAGTATAATGAACAACGGAGCAACTACTAATCCTGTATCACGAAATAGAAATTCGCATGGCAATTAACGCATATATACAACATCCCAACATCAACCGTTGGAGCGTGGCCCACCAGGTATGTTCACCTCGCCTGGTCGGAGAATCCTTCCTTTGTATCGGAGGGACATGACACTCGTTCCTCCACACTAATATTATTATTTTGTATAAATTATTTCAACCAGACACCATATACACTTATATCTTTAAAGCGTGCAGTATTATCACAGAAAACTGTTTTGTACTACGCTCTCTTGTAATAATTCTACATCTAGGTCGAGAAATAGCCGTGTCTACGACCGCTGAATGCCATTTTGAAAGGTCAAACTGAATTGTATAGGAAACAAAGTCAATGGTGTCAAAATTTACACGTCAAAGGCGATAGTAAATATAAATAGCTATCTGTGTAGTGACGGATTAAGAACACGAAGTGGTGTCGTGGTGCCGTCAATGCCGACAAAAGAAGTAAACTAAGCAGGACAATAGCACGACAAATAGAAGGAAACCTTGACAAAAACCCTAAACCCATCTGGCCAGCGTGGCATAGTGGGTAAAATTCTCCTTCCTACGGTGAGACCAGTATCCAGCAGTAGACTATTGAAAACTTTTACAATAGTATCAAATAACAGTAAACGTGCTTGAAAGGAAATATACTTTCTGTGAAGAGGCCTGTGTTTGGTAGCAAACTTTTAAAGGCTGTTGGTGTGTGAGAATTTCAATGGAAACCAAACATACGATATCCCAATCAACCCTCTTAGTCAAGATGCAATTGTTTCGCGTCGATTTTCTTTCTACAATCGCTAACGTCTATATTTTCTTGTATTGTTGTGTAACATTTTATTTTGATCACGAGACATCTCTCAACGCTAAGTTGAGAGATGTCATTCCCACACATTTATTAGATTTCTAATAACATTTAGATTTGTAGAATGTCAACTTGGCAAAGGGGTCCGATCAACTTTGAAATATCCCTGTCTATAGAATTATATATATAATGCCTTGTTTGTACTACTATATATTATAAAATATACAATTTATAAAAAAATGACGTACAGCAATAATTATAGATTGCTCTTAACTATCTTAAAAGTCAGAAGTCATTTATCACGTGGCAGTTTCCTGCTTAATATTTTACAACTACTTCCCTTTTAGCAACGTAAAACACATTGCTCTTATTTTCATTAATATTTACTATAAATCCAAAATAGATTTTTTACATTGAATTTTTATATCTTCAAGATAATTGACTACAGGATAGATCTACGGGAAAGCAATGTAGGTCTTTTCAAGTTACTTATTACTACATCAGTCTGGTGTCCCATCCTGAGATTTGATAAATCTCTTGCTGCAGTTCCTTGGCCTAACTCATTTTACTAACTTAAATTGCCTTATTCTTACATTTCAACTTTAAGACTTTAAATTTGTAAAGAGGGTGATTGTCTAACAGGTGACTAGCCACAGAAAAAAAAACAGCCAGTACCATTTGCGCTGTTACACGTAGTGCTGACTCTGAATACAATAGTAGTACATAGTAATAGTAATAATAATGAAGAAATGATCAAGACAAATCAGATTCTATTCAGCAGAAATATTTTGGTACTTAACACTTGTTATTACGAATATTCAAAGATGTGATTAATACATGAAACAATTTACGTATTACTTTCAGCTTATTAGTTAAACTAGTTTGCTGTAAATTACTTCATACAAAACTCCTACATTTTAAATGCAAAGGAGTTCTAATTGAACCATTACTGATCTTTCTGTATTTCTTCTAAATATTATGCTTAATACAGAAAAGTCAGTAAAGTATTTGTTGTTAATCGTCATTTAAGTAATAAACTATTGAGTACTTAATAATTAAGTTACAAGGTCGATCTATCTTTACCAGAGGTAATTCGGGTAAGGTACATTGGTATAAGTAATAATCTCACGCGGTTGTCTCATTCCAAGTTAGGCAGAACCTATACTAAGAAAACCAGACTATCGACAAACATACTTATACATTTCTAAAATATATATATTAGGTAGATAAATTACATATAAACACAAAACAGGAATCGAACTCATGATAGTAATTGGAATCACTAATCACGAGACCAACGGGCCCGTCAATGGGTGGAGTATTATCACTAGGAACATGTTTATAAATTACTTGGATAAGAGATCTGCACACCGCACGCCTTATCACCACCGATTAGTGCACGCTCGGGCGGTAAGAGGCAGTATACACGAACTATTTTGGTGTCAGGGCCTCTCAGCACGTGTAATTAATAGTCGTGGCCACGTGCACTATGCGGCGTGACCCAGTTAGAGCACTCAGGTCGGTAACCGACACTCTCGCGTCCCAGGTTTGCCTAGATCTCAGTATAGAACTGTGTTATTGTAGTGGCAACATGCGTATTTTCTCACGCTACATACACTGATAGCATTTCGTAGAAATTCTTGGAAATCATTACGTCCCAGACAGCGCTACGTCAATAGAGAGCTGTCAGATTTGCACGAACGCAACAAAGTATGCATTTTGATACTGACCTAATATTTTCGTACAAAATGTCACTACATTATCCAACAAATAATTTAATTCAAGATATGGAAATGGAGCATACTTATTTCAATATAATAGATTCTTTGTATTTATGTCAATATTAAATCCTGCTGTCCTGACTTCTTCTCACAAATACTTGTCGAGTAACTCGACATAATTATCGTATTCAAGCCCAGGTATTTTCCTGGCGAAAGTAAGTAATATACGTACAAAATATACATATTTTTGTCTGTTGTTTGTTCTATCAGATTATTAGTATTTATCTTCTATTCTAAACACAACACAAACTATTTCTGTTCTGTATTCTGTATTCTGTTAGATGTCGTCTTGAAGTTTTGCTATTTAGAAAATGACGTTAACAAGAAACATCAATCAGTTAAACGTTAAGACTCAGACTTAGCAATAATATAATCAAGAAGTCTTAGCCTTGAAGAACATTGAATGTCAAAAATAAAACACGTACAGAAGGTCAATGGGTCAAGAGTTAAGTGAGTCATCCTTTTGACGAAACTTTTGATGAACTCATGCACGACTAAGACGTGTTAAAAATAATTGAAACTTTTTTACGTCACCAAATTAAAAGTCTAAACTCCAATCTACATGTTACTATTGTTAAAATTTGATTAACATGTTTAATTAGTTCATGCATTGGTCCTACTGCATAGTCCTACTGGTAGTGCCACGGGTAAAAATATTGTCCATAGTTCTATCAGTGGGACCATAGGCATATTTCATTAGTTATAGTCCACTTGCATTTTTTCTTGTCTATGGTGCCCGTAGTTCAACTTAAAGTAATAATGTCTTTTAGTAATCTTTCTTTCAATACAGTTTTTTTTCACTAGAATTGTCCATCCATCAGTAACAGTGATATGAAACTCAATAAATATGTATAAAGTTTCAAATAGTATTTTTTATTATAAAACTCCATTTTCTACTTTTTTTAAACTTTCTAGTAACTATTGAACTAATTGCTACGTGCAGAACAGACATCGCAGTAAATTGTTTTGCGGCATGCGTTGATGTGGCGAAACATCAATGCAAGTTGCTCTGCTAAGCTCGTAATGGTCGAATGCCAAAATTATGACTAATATTTACATTTAAAAGCACAGGGTGGACACAGAATTCGTTAACATTTGAATGTAACATCTGGGGTCTGACCAGTAGCTCGTTTCTCGGCGATTTTATCGTAATGGATCACTTCACGGGCCACAGTGCGCTAACTGTGTAAAATAATTTTATTTAAACAACAGTTTGCTTGTTACTCTGAGACGCTTATTTCGCGTTGAATACGATTTACACGACCTAAAACAGTGTCCGAGTGCACCTTTGATAAAGAAATGGGTGAACAAGTTCGAAGAGACGGAATCTACGCTAAATGTGAAGCAAATTGGAGGTCCACGGACTTATCGGACCGAAGAGAACGTGCATTTCCGTTTCTGTTCGACGTAATCCAGATTTATCGACGTTCGGCTGAATTAGAGTTATACCGCACATCATTACGCCGTATTTTGAAATTACATTTGAAATTATATCCATATAAAATCCAGATAGTGCAGGCACTAAAACCTAATGATTTAAATTTGCGCAAGTCGTGTGCCGAAACAATGTTAGAACTATTCAATAATATTGACAACATCTTATTTTCTGTCGAAGCCCACTTACACCTCAATAGAGATGTAAACAAACAGAACTGTAGATATTGGAGTAGTGAAAATCCCAAAGCTAAACACGAGAGGTCACTTCATTCTCCCAAGGTAACTGTATGGACTGCAATTTCAGCAAAAGGAATCATTGGACCTTACTTTTTTGAAGATTCTCGCACCCGTTCAGTTACTGTATATTTTATGAAATATACGAAAACGTTACGGCAGTTTTTAGTATCAATGCTACTGGAATTTGCTGGTTACAATCGTAACACGTGGTTTCAACAAGATGGAACCACTTGTCACACATCCAATGAGTCTCTGTCGGTAGTCTAAGAGATGTTTCCGGAAAAACTGATTTCCAGACGAGGTGACATTCCATGGCCACTCAAAAGTCCCGATCTATCCCCAACAGACTTCTTTTTATGGGGTAATTTTCGTACATCGTACATAATCGTGTCTACATCAATAAACCAAATGCACAATATTATTATTATTATATACGTCAACTAAACGAAAAAATCAGCTAAGAGATGTCGACGAACTCGCGGTCTCTTTGGCGACGAGTATTCGAAAATTTCGGAGCTCGCTTAAAAGAATGCAAACTTCGAAACGGTGGTCATTTAGTCGATGAAAAATTTAAAAAATAAATTGTAACTAATTAGCTTTCTTTTAAATAAACATTTTTATAATATATGTAATATTTTTTGATACGATTTTTCAAATATTAACTAATTCGTGGGCCACTCTGTACCACCCTGCGTGTTAATATATAATATAATAACATATAATATATAATAATAAATCCGGGATCGGCAAGTAAACAAAACTTTATGTACATAAACTACTTTTGTAACGAGTACTAAAAAAATAACTTTTAAGCATTTGTGAATGAAAATAAAATTCGAAAAGTGAACGATTCGAAACTGGAGACGTGAATATTAAATCTTTATGAAACTAAGTGACTAAATAAGTAAATTTTGACATAAAACGTAATACCGCAGTTCAGACCGGTTAACTAGACCATAAAATAGTACATGCAAAATGTAATGTGTTTTATTGTATGTGTGTGTACTCAATTAATACAAATGTATGTATATAAAAAACAATCGTATTTTTAGTGTAAGCAATCTGAATATTTAATTTTTAATGGTGTTGTATTAATTATTTCCTTATACGAATAATTTCGGGCAAAATTAAATAAATATTTGATTATCCGATTACGAAGTTAAAGTTACTAACGATTATTATTCTAAGCCTCAGAAACTCACTAAATTAATTTCGTTTTCAGAGAAATAAAGTTCATATTCAAACGCACCGTTGTTTTAATTTTCACTTAATTTTCACTGACAGTATATGAGTACGAAGTATGTGTTAACTTTAGAAGCATTTACAGCATTAACACGGTTGGTTACTGTGGAGAGAATGGGTCTCATGTCCCTCCGACACAAAGGGAGAATCTTCCGACCCGGCGAGGTGATCATGCCTGGTGGGCCACGGCCCAACAGTTGATGTTGGGATATGCGTCGCGACGAGACGGTTGTACACGGAAATTGTCCGGTCGATGGCACTGTACAGTGTACTGGTATGGGTGTCGGCTCTGAACACCTAGAATAGGGCTCGCCTCTGGCGCACTTAGAGGGTATTGGGGGTTAGCCATACACGGTTACTGCACTGTGTCGACAGAGGTGGTGTGCACCTTGGCCAGAACTCCCCCATGGGACTTGGCGACGAAAGTGCTCGCCAAAGTTTATCGGCGGACGGATGACTTCCAAACGGGTAGCAGCGTACGGTCCACGCCCAAAGAGGTACGCGTGTGACGTGAGGGCGGTCGTCGAGCCACAATGGCTCATTGGTCGTCCAGACTGAAGGTTCTACGTGCTAGTTTTGTCGCCATGGAGGCTCTGCAGCCGGTCATTGTCGAGTGGGCAAAGCGGCAGCATGGAACCCTTTCCTTCCGACTGACACAGGTCCTTTCCGGGTATGTTTGCTTCGGGAAGTATCTGCATTCGGTCGCTAGGATGGAATTGAGTCCTACCTGTCACCACTGTGACTGCAGTGAGGACTCAACTCAGCACACGCTTACGGTTTGTTGCGCCTGGGAGGTGCAGTGTTGGGCACTCACTGTAGTTATTGGAGGAGAGCTCTCGCTACCGGCCGTTATACGTTCCATAGTCGGTAGCGACAACTGTTTCACCAAGGTCGCAACCTTCTGTGAAGACGTCATTTCGTAGAAGGAGGCGGCGAAAAAAGCCCAGGCGGACGATCTCCACCCGGACCCAAATTGCCGCCGGTGAACCGTGCAACAGAGGTGCGCTTATCAGCACCTCATACCACCCTGGGTGTGGCAGCAGGTGGACGGAAAGGGTTTTCCCCTCCATCTGCTACAGTAGCCAGCCGCGATGAGGTGATGTACGCGTGTGCAGTACGTCGCCTAAAAAGAGTTTTATCCGAAGATGATGGCCACACTACCCAGTGTACCCGGACCCGTCCTATCCCAGGCGCAATGTGGCACACCGTGTGGTTTTAGCTGTTAATAGTTTCCGACACACCACCCGACCACAAACCCCAGTGAAGTGATGGCCCGAGGGGGCTCCCACACGTTAAAAAAAAAGTGGTTGCATAATCCTATTTCTAATAATAATTTTTTTGTGAATAAGATACACAAAGCATGTGGACTCATAAAAACAGACTCGAGGTCGAAATAAATTGAAAATATTGTGTTATGTAAGTATTAGTTGCAAAAATAAGTCTAGCCAAGAGATTCGGCAATGGGTTATTTTATATTACCAATTTGATAAATAAGGTCACAGGTTTAAGTGAGCGGTCCAATTTGAAGTCTCTGTTTATAATGTTCAAATAATCGCTTTTTCTGAATGTGTTTGAATGTTTACAGTAGTTATATTGCTTGTTATATTAACACTTTTATACACATACTATCATGAAAAATGATTTATATCAATTCAATTAGAATTAAATACAGCAAAGAACAAAAAATTTAAGGCGAAGCATAAGCAAAGTTGGTATATAATAATACTACAAATGACGGTGGTCAGTTTCAAAAGAGGTCAGCCAATTATGTAAGAGATATTATAATGCATAAATGTGTGCGCAAATATAGGTCCACGCTCTGTTCCCTCACTCTTACAATCCAATGGGACAATTTTTCGACACGACTGGAGAGAGATCAGGCATAGGACCGATGACTTACTTGTTCTTCTAGACACGAGGATTAAGACTCCAGATTCCAAATTCGTGTGGGTAGGGTGGGTGTAGGGTAATAAAAACATCTTTAATATTGAAAATACAATAAAAGTCATAAAAATAAAACTAACTTAACGTAACGGTACGTAACAAAAACAAACAGTCACAATCAACATTATCTGTAAATATAAAGTCAACAATATGATAACAGCAGAAAATAACAATGAGGAAGTATTCAATAAATTAGGTGACTTGAAACTTCAAATATTGTTTTCTGGTTGTTTCGTTTTCCTCTTAAACAAATAGACAAGATTAAACTGGAAAATAATAAATAATTTCAAACGTTTGAATTAGGTACATGTAAAATGTATAATTGTCATAATACAGAGTGGGCCAAGAGTTCAGTTACATTTGAATTTAACATTCCGCGCAAACAAATGCATTTGTTTGAGGGGTTTGACCACTAGTTCGTTTCTCGGTAATTTCAATTTCCAATGGATCGCTTCACGCGCTTACTGTGTAAAACAAGTGTCCGAGTACTCGAACAAGTTCGAAGAGACGAGATCTATGCTAAATGCGAAGTAAACTGGAGGTCCACGGACTTTTCGGACCGAAGAGAACGTGCAACAAGTTGTCGCTCCTGTTTGACTTAATCCAGATTTATTGACGTGCAAACGTTAGGGTTATCCCGTACGCCATTACGCCGTATTTTAAAATTTTATTTAAAAGTACATTCATATAAGATCCAGCTAGTGTAGAAACTAACACCTAATGATTTAAATTTGCACAAGTCGTATGCTGAAACTATGTTAGAACGATTCAGTAATTTTGACGACATCTTATTTTGTAAACAAACAGAATAGTGTAAAAGAAAAAATAGTGAAAATCCCAAAGGTAAACAGGAGAGACCACTTGATTCTCCAAAGGTAACTGGGTTGCAATTTCAGCAAAAGAAATCATTGGATCCTGCTTTTTCTTATTCTCGCGGCTGTTCACTTACTATTAATTCTGCTGAATATATGAAAATGTTACTGGAGTTCTTGGGATTGATGCTACTGGAATTTGATGGTTACAACTGTAACACAAGATACAACCACTTCTAATGAGTCCCTGCCGGTGCTCAAAGACATGTTTCCGGAAAAGCTGATTTCCAGACAAAGCGACATTCTATAGCCACCCATAATTCCAAATCTATTCCCAGCAAATTTCTTTTTATGAGGTTATTTGAAGAATGATGTCTATATCAGTACACCAAAACACTACATAAACTAAAAGAAAAAATCAGAGAAGAGATGTCGGTGATCTCGCGGTCTCTTTGCCGACGAGTATTCGAAAATTAATATTTTAATTAATATATCAAACGATTTTTTTAATACGATTTTTGCAAATGTTAACTATGTAATTCGTAACCCACCCTGAACTATATGCTGTAAGGTAACTCTGTCCGTTTTTCAGTTACGTTGTCACGAATTAACTGCATAACTAGTCTGATAAAACTTTAGATAATGACATAGACATAGGATGTAAATATATTATGTAAATACTAAAGTACAACTCCATGTTTGTGATAAAAATCGTTTTCGTTAAGAAAAGTCTGTATGCATTGAATAAGACAACATGCGAACCCTAACGTTGCAGTCCAATGATGAACTGCACCGACACAAAGGACGTCTCCTCTAAAGAGATTGCGTCATTTTTGCTCCCTTAATGAAATCAGTGCGTTGGCATGGAACGATGCCCGCGGGATGACACGTGCAAGTACAAAACAGTCATGAACACACTGCTCGCTTCTCGCCTCGTGCGAAAATATACGACTTGTGATGCGTGCTGTTTTATGGGATAATCTGAATATTTTTTTAGATTATTAGTTTTCAGATTTAAGTGTCATAGGATGTGATGTGATATAATTTATATGATATCAATAAAAATGCTTATTAATTGTTTTTTTTCGCGGAAGTTAGAAAATGTACAATGCAATCAATTACTTTTATTTCTTTTCCTTGGCATCACTATTTCATCAAATAGAATCTATTTGTAGTCTAATAAGATGTTAAATCGGTCGAGATTATTTATTCAGAAATCGACTGTCGTCCTTGTTTTTTTAAAAGGTTACATGTTAAAGTTTTAAATATACCACAATAATAAAAAAAGGATCATTGTTGTTTTCGTATGGTTTGTAATAAGAAGATTTTACTCCGGATTTAGACACCGACTTAAGAACAAAGTTTCCTTATCTGTTGTAACAAGTTATTATTTTTTAAATAGACTGGCTGTCTCCCGCCATGCTCACGATGTAAAAAACAGTCAACAATCACTTTTGAAACATGCAAACATGTCCAAATTTGAGCTCAATCGAACTTTTTGAGCTTTTGCATCGTACACATACCAACTGACCACTTTTATATGTATTTATAAGAATATTTAGTATTTTATGATGCTAGGTATTAGTAATACAAAAAAAAAAATTTGTAAATGATGTTGATAACAAAGCAATTGTTTGAATTTCATGTATCTATACAGAGTTGGAGACTGTGACCGATATTTGCAATAAGTTTATTTTTATCGATGCGTCATTCTTATTTAAACAACAAAAATATAATAAACACTGTTTATAAGTTTTTTTATTGGCTATAAAGATGCTCTATAGCCGTTTATTTTATCTAAATATAAACTACATACAAATGACTCCACGGTTGGCCTAGTGGTTTCAGTGGTCGCCACGCTGCTCTCTACTGCGCTGAGTGTTGTGAGTTCAAACTCCACATGGGACTTTGTGTGATCCACAAATTGTTGTTCTGAGTCTGTGTATTATTTTTGTCTGTTTTTCATATGTTTGTAAAGTCCCCCGCGTCCCCATATTTTCAAAAAAAAAAACAAGAGACATGAAAATCAATTCAAGTTGCATCAGTTTAACTAAGTTATTGATATTTATAAATTAGCATATAAATATATAAACAAACACTCAAACTCAAAATTAAACATACGCATTTATTGAAAACGTATGGGGTTTGTTATCCATGCGAGTACTCGTACGTGTGTGTGTTGTCGAGTATGAGTAGGTCATTAACTCCATTCTAGTGGTTTTAATAATACGTTTAATAAATATTGTGTCAGATGAATAAACCTTGTGAATTATTATACCAATTAATTAATTCAGAAGTTGAAAGGGCTCTTTAGCTTATATGTTTTAGGAGGTAATAATAAGAAATTGCGTCCACAGCAGGCGCATGACAAGCTAGGAATACCATACCAATAAAATTTAATATAATAGCAAACATAATTAATTAGCGATGTATGAGTATGTATGTAGCACACACTACATTTAAAAAAATTGCTACATATTCTCTTGTTACTCTAATATAATCAATTATTTAATGTTTTCCTAATAGAGTCCAAAGCCTTCTTAGTTACAACTATAACTTTTTATTTTAAACTTATAAATTACATAATAATTAATAAAATTTTAATATACGTAGCACAGGATCGGTTGTTATTGCGGACCTAGGGAGCGGGGAGACATGGCCAGCAATGGACGGCTTTCGGCTGAGGTGATGATAATAAATTAAAAAACTATTTAAAAAAAAACCTATTACATATAATATATAAAGGGTGTTTTTTATAGATGTATACAACTTTAAGTTGGTATTACTTTTCAAGATTGCGACCGATTTAACAGCTATCAAGTGATTTATTCTTAGTTTGGTTTGGCAATTCAACATGAATAGACTCACACCTGAAAAACGCTTGCAAATAGCGCAATTTTATTTCGAAAATAATGGTTCTGTGCGGAAAACGTATCGCGCACTACGTCCATTTTATCGTAGACAAAATCGTCCACCAGAGCAATTAATTCGATTAACCATGGAACGTTTTCGCACCACGTTTACTCTTATTGATAACTCACGTCTCCAGAGACGTCGTACGGTGTGTACAGAAGAAGCTGTTGCTGCTGTAGAGCGTAGCATTGAGGAAGACTCGGAGGAATCCATCCGCCATCGAGCACAGGAATTGGATCTGTGTCCATCCACTTTATGGAAGATTTTGCGGAAGGATCTTGGTTTGCGTGCTTATAAAATCCAACTCGTGCAAGAATTGAAGCCAAACGATCATCAAGTAAGGCGTAGATTCGTCGAATGGGCCCAAAACGAGATTATCGTTGTTGCCGATTTTCATAAGCGAATTTTGTTTAGCAATGAAGCGCACTTCTGGTTGAATGGCTACGTCAACAAACAAAACTGCCGCATTTGGAGTGAAAGTAATTCTCAAGTGTATGTCGAAACACCGTTACATCCACAAAAACTGACTGTTTGGTGCGCTTTATGGGCTGGTGGAATCATTGGTCCGTACTTTTTCAAAAACGATGGTGGCCAGAACGTTACAGTCAATGGTGATCGGTATATAGCCATGATTACTAACTTTTTCATTCCTGAATTGAATAACCATGATGTCCTGGAGATGTGCTTTCAACAAGACGGCGCAACACGCCACACAGCTCGTGCCACAATAGATTTATTGAAAGACACGTTTGGTGACCGCCTAATTTCCCGTTTTGGACCTGTGAATTGGCCTCCAAGATCTTGTGATTTAACACCGCTAGACTACTTTCTGTGGGACTATGTAAAGTCATTGATCTATGTGGATAAGCCACAAACGCTTGACCATTTGGAAGACAACATTCGCCGTAATATTGCCGATATACAGCCACAAATGTTGGAAAAAGTCATCGAAAATTGGACGTCCAGATTAGACTACATCCGCACCAGCCATGGCGGTCATATGCCAGAAGTCATATTTAAAATGTAATGCCACAAGATTATCTTTCGGATAAATAAAATTCATGTCAATCGAATAATCCATCGTTGTTTTATTGCAACTTAAATTTCTATACCTCTATAAAAAACAACCTTTATATCTAAATCGCTACATATTTTCTTTGTCCCAAATTAAATTCATAACTTAAAATAGTAATTCTTGCAACTAGTTATTAAGAGCTTTTTAATTGTTATTCGCACACGTGACGTCAGTTAATCGCGTATGCATTGATAAGTCACGCCAGTCTGATCACATTTTGTGTACAGGCAACCCAGGCCGGGCACGTGGAACACCTCGAGTTACGCTGAAACGTGTTTTGTTTTACTGTTTTAAGAGTGATTGCTCTGCAAAAATATGAGAATTATAATTATAATTTCAAATAAGGTGGATACCTAGATACATTATTAATGCTAAATAAAATATACTTAATATATTAATTACACTACTGTTTATAATGCACTAATTAATTCAATTTAACCTAATCGATTGCGCCTTATGGAATATAAATAAAAAAATATAAGTACAAGTGAGTTTGTTTCATACTCTAACAAGTTCTACCAAGTGTCAACTATCTTTAAAACATCTTATATGACAATAGCTGATAATATATTTGTAAGAAGGATAGGTACTCTTTATGGCACACCATTGTTACAAAACATACGATATAGAATACAAATAAAAAAACAGTGGGAAACAGTTCAATGAGCTGCGTTATCGCAGTCTGCGATCTCTTACCTTTAAATGAACTACACTGTATACTAACATGTCTAAAGTGTATTATGTGGTATACAGTGTATAAAATAAGAATATAGTAACATATGAATGAAATATATAGGCACATACTGATTACGTGTTGCTATAAATCAGAGTACTCTGGAGTCAGTAGGAAAAAAAAATTAAAAGTAATTGTTTTCGTTTGTCGAACGTAAATTACCTTTTCCAAGGCTCTGTAGTCTTAACAAGGAACCGTCATATTGTTACCGTGCTATTATGTAAATAAATAATGTCCGTAAATCCTCACAATCAATTCGATAATTTTCATGCACTCGACGTATATACTTCATTGGCATTTTTTGTAGCACGTTGTATTGGTACATTATGTTTCACGTTATGTATATTTCCACATAACTTGTGCCTACACATGTTTTTATATTATCGCACCTGTCGTCTGCTAGTTCACGATACGTCAACATGACGATAGATAAAATGTGGTGACGTCACACGTTTGTAGGCAAAAGTTTATTTTATAATCACTAAAATTCTTATCACTTAACATATGCGTATCGTGGACTCGTGTTTGCACGTGTTTTAAGCGTCCGTACATATAATACACGTGACTTTAAATTCTTTCAAAAAATAACGTCTGAGTAATTGTTGTTGTTGCATACTCTAGTGTTCTATTTCCATCTATATTTTAGAAAAAACATTGCAGTAATGGACTAACAATTTATAACTTTACTATTAAAACAGTAAATCATGGATCACGGGACCTTGACCAGTGGTCAAGGTCCCGTGATCCTAAAATGCCTTGTTTACTAGCTGTACCCGCGATTTCATTCGTATAAGATTGTAATTTTGAATTTTTACCTTAGGAAACTTGTCTGATATAATTTTGGGACTTTACAATGTTTTACAAAATTTTAAATAACAATATTTATACTGCATATGAATGAGCTATTACGTTTACGACAAACATTGCAAGATAGGAAGGCAATGACATTCGTAATCACACTATCATATATATGCATATATAGTAAAATATGTAGGTGTCGAAAATATTTTTGTAATTTCTACGACCTCTTGCAGACGGCCCAGACAGAGACTGACAGATAATACAATGATAAAAAGGCTAACAATCTTTTTTCTTATCACAACAGATATTAATAAGTCCTTGACCACTATACCTTCAGACGAGGGAACGTGCGGATGTCCATGGACTCGGATTATTTATTTGTTTCCTTTCTTTTTTTTTAAGTTTACACAAATATGATCACATGTCTAAGTATAGCTCTCATTTGAAGAGGCTTCCAATTCGCCAACGTAGATAGACACGTCCATTAACATTTCATTCTTTACTCTTCTCTCTAATTTCGCTTTCCTATCTAAAGACTCAATTTCAGTATCTAGGCGTAAACCACACTTAAAAACATTAAACCTTCTAATAACCTGCTCTTTCAATGTCCTAGTCACCGTTCTGATTTACTATACTCAACCTCCTATACTCAACCTTTTTGGTACAATCTGTCCTTTTATGGAACACGCTCTATCTCGAGGGCAGGATGAAAAAAACTCGGCAATTTTTTAAATACTAATTGTGGAAACATTTTCTGAACATCTATCTTTCGTCGAGAATCGAAAAGAAAGAGAAGAAGAAAAACGGTGCCGCGATTTAGGCGCGAAAGCGTGATAGACAAACAGACAAATTTTAGTTTACTAATAAAATTGTAAGAGGTTAATGTCTGTACATTACAGATATTGAAGAAAACTAATGAAAGGAGTCTTTATTAAAGTAACAGAACTCGAAACAACAGTCTGTAGAATTTTTGTCTGTGCGGTTGTGTGCGCTAATCTCAGAAGTAGTTAAACTAATTTGGATGCAGTTTTCTCTTATGTGTTATAGTAACTTCACTTAATACTAAGTTTTTTTTTTATTTCAATCGGTTGAAAAATTTAGAAACAGTTTAGGGAATCGCCACGAAAATTGACAAATACGGGTGGAGTCGCAGGCAAAAGCTATCCATAATATGTATATTTTGATTATACATATATAATGATTTGATCGTAACTGTATCATGACGCTGCCTACTTTAGGTTTAAAATAGAGTAAACACTAATAGTAATTTGGCCGAATAACGAATATTCAGCGAGTCTTTTGGCCAAAGCTACGAATATTCGGCAGCCGAATATTCACAACGCTTAGTGCCTTTTGCGGGTAGCAGGCTGAAACTTGCATCAGAAAGGTGTAAAGACGACACACCATAGGTGCTTTTTTGTATTCGGGACGGAGCCATATAACAACTTACTTTATTTTTCATCGCCCAGTAACGGTGTGCACAGTAAACGGCTATTTTTCTAAGCAGGTATAACGTGTAAAGAAAAAAACAATCGTTTATTATCAACAAATGCTTAAAAAATTGTTTCCATGCATTATGATGAATAGAATAACTTTTTAACGAGGTACTACCAGATTACACGTTAAGTTTCTTTTTCAAAGGACAACGCCGGCATTAGGAATAGATGGGGGACGTCGCGGGGGACTATAACATACAAGAAATGGACACAAAGAACATTCAGACTCAGAACAATATCAGTGTATTTAAAGGCACTGACTTTTCAATAGCTTTTGCCATAGATATTCATGACGATCGGGACCGATGACTTAACGTGCTCTCCGAGGTACGGGCGTGCAACAAGGCTAATTTCCATGACAATGAGTGTGGAGAGACGAGAGTCATATCCCTCCGACACAAAAGGAGGGTCCTCCGACCAGGCGAGGTGATCATGCTTGGTGAACCACGGCCTAACCGTTGATGTTGGAATGTTATATAATAATCTCTATTTCGCGATACAAGATTCGTAGTTTACTTCGTATTTCATTATTACACTTCGTAGTTCGATGTATCTTCGCTATTCGTGGTTTGATATATCTTTATATTGTATATTTTTGTTGGTGCTGTATGTGGAAGTCGCCACAATGGGCTTTTATTGGGAATTTCTTGTAAGAAAAATTCAAGTGGTATAACCCCGACTCCAAACATTATATCTCTTGATTGTCAGTCACATATGCTGACCATTGGACCATCAGAGCATAGAAAAATCGATCATAATTATTATTTTAGCTACCATAGTTCACAATTATGAATCATCGTGTGCCAGCTATAAGGTGCCAGCTATAATGTGTGTCACGGCTCAAAATGCAAATTTCCATTGATACGGTTCTAGTTTTGATATGATGATATATATAAGTATAAACTTCTAATTATCCTAGCTAGTATTATAAATGTGACTGCGAGGTCATTAGTTTGTTTTTACGCTTTAATGTCATCTAGCAAAGACACATTAAACGGAATAACATAGAACCACTTACTGGTCTTCATAATATTTATGTCTGTTTTTTTTGTTGTCGCTGTGGAAAATTTCTTTGGATCTCCGGCTCCTGGGGGACGCAGGAGCCAAGAGTATGTGGTCTTTTCACTAAAAACTACCCCGGCAGCCGGTCTCAGGCGTCCTTCTCTGAAGGGGACCTTATTTCAGGTCTCCTCCAAAATCAACACCACGCCTATCCTGGTGAGGCCACATAGGCTCCTCCACCTATCAGCCCGGTTGTCATAATTTGTTGCGGCCTGATCGCATGTTTGCGACAAGGCCGTAACAGATTATCTTATTGCCGACCGCAGCAACTAATCCGCCAACAGAGGTTCTCACTCTCTGGCGGCTTGCGGTCCCGTCGACGGCTCATAACACCGCTGACGTCTTCTTCGCTCGGGATCGGCCCTCTCCCGATAATATTTATGTTCCAATAAGAACTTAGGTATATAGAGCAGTCGCGTGGGCCATTCGTGCATAGATTATAATAACACATCAATAAAGCCCCGCACCCTGACCAATCAAATTCCAAGTTTTCGTACAAAACGATAATTCCTTGGATCCTGATTGGTTAGCATGTAGACCTGATTGATGTGTTTTTATTTTCTTCTGACTATCATCATCATCATCATCAATAGCGTATAATGATCCACTGCTGGACACAAGACTCTCCTTTGAAAGGAGGCTTTGGCTTACTATACCTCGCTGGCTGACTTTGTTTCAAGTTTTCCTTCTCTTTGTAGGGATAATGAACCTGCGTAGTTTGTTCCTTTAGTCGCCTCTTATGATAACCATAGGTTGAATATTGATAGTGAAACACTGTATACTTAATCCATCACCACACGGAGTGGACTATAGTTACACCGATAACTGCATGCTTATGATCGTCTTTCTTACTTATTGTTCCTTAAACACCAAGTTGTTTTTAATTCTACTGTTTTTGGGCTATTTTATATACATACATGTTACATTGTTAAACACTTACAACACTTGATTTTTCTAATTCTATCTCAGACTAATCGTACTTCGTATTCAGCCACTTTAAAAATAATAACATCCTTAAACAAACAAATACCTACTGTTAACTTATTTAACAAAACATTAGAAACTATAGTTTAAGATAATTAAGTGAAAGTTAAACATTGTGTATTTACCGCCACGTGACCAGTCACGTGTACACGCGCATTGTCATCGTTCACACGTTACGTTTACTAACGCGACAACTTAGTTGAATATTCATTATCTTTTATCCTGTAGCATTATGAATTCAGGACATTCACTCTCATTATACAATGTCGCACATAAAATAAATACTTAATTATTTCTTCGAAGTTTTTGTAGAATAGGTAGAAAAAAACTTATTTCTGAATGTTACTTTTGTTGAGACAATATTAAACTTGTTGGTTGATTGTTTTATAAATGGTTAATGTATTTCGAATTTTACAAAAAAAAAGATCGTTTGGAAAATAGTAAAGTAGTTCTACCAAAAATAATTAAAAAGTTTTGTTTTCGATACGATTTTCTCCTTGATAACTTAAAAAATAAACTTAATAAACTCAATACTTAAAAAACTAAACATACGTGTATTAATTTTCTTAACTCTAATTAAAAATTCTGACGTCCTAATCTGAATACCTTTTTTTTATCTGTTTGGAAATCGACGGCTTTGTCGGACTCGTATCGACCTAAAACCACACGCTGAAATCACAAATACTAGTAGCTATAGAAGCAGATGTACCCTAGAAAGGAAGTCCCTGGAACCCCGCCGTATCCCTGGCCATCTACGGTTTGCAGATGATCCCCCTTCTTAGAGGAAACCCGGATATTCCCTTCTGCCCCCAATAGGGCGCACGCGCTCCGTACCACGTCACACTGCCACCCCGGGCTGCTTCTGTTAGGAAGGTATCACCTATTACCCCCAGGCTTATGCTTATGGAGGATAGAGATCGTTGTGCGACCTCTGACACCGGAAAGGTCTGCGTTACCAGGCTGTTATCGGCCCTGGGGCACCAGGAGCGCTCTTGCTTCATGCTATGGCCGTAAGCATGGTACCAAGTGAGAGAGTTCCCACTTTGATGGCCGCTATAAGGCCTCTGCTCTACCTATGTCGGGTATTTTGCAAGTGTGTGAAGTACCGAGTCCACGGTCCGACCATCGCAGTTTGTGGCATTATAGCGTTCGGTCCTTTCGACTTAAACAATTGATCTCCGAAACTTCTTTTACCAGTGATAACCTATGTTAAGTCATCTGGTATGAGAGTGTCCTGTGCATCCACCACAATTACGATATGCACGTCTAATCTGAATACTTAACAAAGGTTAAAAGTAATGGCAATTTTTAAATGAAAGAAATATAAAAGGTTCATAGTACGCATAAGTTTTGTAAAATTCAAAACTAATTTAACACAACGAATGTGTACTTTTACAATTTATTTTAATTTAAAACTGAATTTTGAATAGTTTATAACCTTTTTAACCTCCTAAAAGTGGAATCTTTGAGCTTCAATTTTAACAATAATTTATCGTGTATATTTCAATGTGTAGAACGCTGAATTCTCATTTACATTAGCAACGTTCGTTATTAATTCGGAGAGAAACTTAGAGACTAAATCAATGGTATCCAAATGTACAGGCCAGTTGCCAGTGCAAACTGGTCAAAGACATGCAATTCAAAGGTAGCGTACGTACGTATAAATAAATAAATATATAAATAATAAATAAATACTCGTAGTAGCTATCACTACTAGGAATTTGGGAATATGTCACATAAGGAGTACTTTACTTTCTTTTTTAACCTGTATCCTTAACTATTACATGGTTGATTGTGATAGTTGAACATGTCTAAAATCATTATACCTGACCACAATTACAGTTTTAAGTCTGGTGGGTTTATAAACTGGACATATACGTAAGTGTAGTAGAAATACACTCTCAGGCTTAGTAGCTTTGTGGTAGCTCAGAGATTTTGAGATAAAAAATAAATCTATTTTTGGTACTGATCTTACTACAGTTTCATACATTTTCACCAACAGCTTTAACAGTCCACTGATGGACACAGGCTTCTCCTTACAAAGGTAAAGGTTATGGCCTACCATGCCACGCTGGCTAGACAGTACTCGGTGTGTTACAAGTTCTGAGTGTTGTGAACAAAGAGATGGTGAGCTGTGGAATTGTGCTGTTGGCAGTGTCGTTGGACATCGCCAACGCATTTTCTGTCGTCATTTAGCTGCATCAGGCACCCAATCTACTAACACAGGGTGCCGGAGTACCTGACGCTAGTAGTAGACTATTTATAGGAGCGTACCGTCATCTACGAGGACCGAAATGGTGGAACATAGGATACAACTGGGCCCTTCAAGGTTGTCTCCTGCCTGTGCTGGGTGTATTTTATTACGCCGATGACACTTTGACCCAGGAAGTGAAATTTCAAGAGATGGCGTGCGGAGTCAATTCAGTCCTCGTACCAGCTCAGGCCAGATAAAGTATCTGGGCCTGATCCTTGACGGGAATTGGCTTTCGATGAGCCCTTCCGACAACTCGCTCCAAGTTGGTTGGCGCTGCTTCTGCTCTTGGGCAACTTTTGCCCAATTTGGGCGGAACCAGCGTCGTAACAAGACTGCACAGTGCACTGGTTTGGGCGACGGCTATGACCATCCAGAATAGGGCTCACCTCTAGTGTCCTCAGAGGCTATTAGCGCTTAAAACAACACGTGTTTACTTGGCCGCAACTTCCCCCTGGGATTTGGAGGTTTATCGATGGACGGCAACTTCCGGGCGGGTAACTGCATTCGGCCCCCGCCTGAAGAAGTACGCGAGTAGACTGAGGCCGTTCGTCGAACCACGATGGCTTGTTGGTCATCCCAGCTGGAGGCTCTACGTTCTAGTTTTGCTGCCGTGGAGGGTCTCCAGCCGGTCATCGTCGTGTGAGCAGGGTGGCAGCACGGGATCTTTTCTTTCCGACGCAGGTCCTTTTCTGGCACGGTTGCTTCGGGACTGGCTTTTACTTGTACTCAGTCGCTAGGATTGAATTGAGTCTCGCCTGTCACCTTATTATTATTATTATTATTCACCCCATGACCGGTAGCGACAGCTGTTTTATCGCAGTCGTAACCTTCTGCAAATATGTTATTTCAGAAGGTGGCACCGCAGGCGAACCGGGCGGCAGAAACACATTCATAAGTACCTCATACAGCCTTGAGTGTGGCTGCGGGTGGACAGCATGGGTTTTCCACTCCATTCACTACAGTGACCAACCGCGACGAGGCGACGTCCAAGTGTGCCGTATGTGTAGAGAGTTTACGAGTACTTGTAGATGGTGCACGCGTCAGTGCGGGCGGGCGCTGGAAGGGGTCTGGAATTCGGACTCTATTCTAACCTACTTAAGCCATCTGGACTCTGGATGACTTAATAATAGTAGTTTCCGAATCCCTGCTGTTCCAGGCCCAGAGTGGCACTCGGTGTGGTTTCACGTGGTGATGGAGTGACGGCCCGTAGGGGTATCCATACGTTAAAAAAGGGGGGTTTGTTTAAAATTTTTCTTTCCTCTCCAGTTCTATTGTCCTGGGTAGTTTGCTCCCTCAGACACTTCTTACGCCAGCCACGAGATGAATAGGGTTGATATTCCTTAACCCATCACTACATGTGGTATTATGTTAATTATATATTTTAGATGTACCTAATTCAAATGTACGTTTGAAATTGTTTATTATTTTCCAGTTTAATCTCGTCTATTTGTTTAACAGGAAAATCAAACAACCAGGAAACCATACTTAAAGTTTGAAGTCACCTAATTTATTGAATACTTCGTCATTGTTATTTTCTGCTATTATCATATTGTTGACTTTGTATTTACAGATAATTTTGATTGCGACTGTCTGTTTTTGTTACGTTACGTTACGTTAACTTTAAATTTATAAATTTTTGGTAGATTCAATATCAAAAAATGTTGTTATTAACCTAAACATTAAACACAAATTAATTCTTTGCTTGCAAATAGCAAGCATTTAATCTAAATTTGCGTTTAAAATAGTTAATACTCAATCTTGATTTTTTTTTATTTTGGAAGAACTTTAATGTATGCTTGTGCATATCATATAGATATGTATTCGTAGCATGTCCTAGTAATTTAAAAACGCTGGTATACGTACAATGCACCTATGGAGTGAAAGTTTTCGCCAAAATTTTCAACTAACCCGTCCAAGTTCTATGTATTTTCAATCAAAAATCAAAGACTATATGTATATAGCAGCGAAGTGTAAATATATTATGTCAATCATCGCAACACGTGCCTTCTGTGACGTGTTCCAACAATAATGATAACAAAGTCAGCGCGCTTGCGGTAGGCACGTTACGCTTACTGACAGTTTTGTATTGTTACCACGACGACAAGCGAATTGAGAGGACAAAAGTGAACACATTGGCAACAATTTTGCTTTTCTGGCAACTTGCGATAGAGTTTTGCCAAGTCTACTTATTAGATTCTAACGATAGCAGTAAATTTGACAGGATTTTTTCTATTTACGAATGGTGGGACAAATTGGGTTCGGTCAGAATTTAACAATTAAATGAAAAACGTTGTTACGATACAGTCCTTTATTATATACGTTAGTAAGTATACCTTTTCTATGCAATTTTTCTTTACAACACTTGTTACTTCATTTAGTGCTAACCAACGACTCTCCGTCTACCTGTAGAAATTAGACTTGAAACCCACACCGATTTAATTTTAATGTTGCACTCTCTTTTCAAAAGCTAGCGTATCTAATTCCCAGAAGAAATACAATTACGCAATGTAATAAAAAGGAATATTTTTAAGTTACTATATTAGGTTATATTTATATTAGGTTTGGCGACAATTGCTCAACCTGTCAGACTACATATGGTCAAGGTCAATGTCTATCAAATATTGACAGCGGTGACTTTTTGATCTCACAAATATTTTGTTAATTTTTTATTTACATGCAGAGGTAAAAATGTGTAATGAGTTAGTTACTACCGCCATGTGATATTTTTTCTTCTTTAAAAAGGTGTTCAAAGTAGCTTAAAATCCTAAAAACTTATTTACTATGTATGTAGATATACATCTTATGGAAAACTTTAGATAGCTCCAAGATTTTAACTTATATTTTACTTTTTTCGATAGCTCCAACAGTCCTAGTGGACTGTAGGGACATAGGCCTCTCCTTAGCAAGGGCTACTATACCACGCTGGCCAGAAAAATTGAAATAGGGTTTGTTTCAAGTTTCTCTTCTCTTTGTAGTGATATTTTCCTGAATATTTTGTTCCATTAGTCGCCTCTCACGACACCCACGAATTAAATGGGGGTGGTAACACTATGTATTCTTAATCTGTCACCACACGGATAAACTAAGTTATATTAAATAAAATATTTTTAAACTAAATGATTTCAGTATAGATTAGATCTAGATCAGTTGATATAGATCTCAGGTGGTCTGAGGGAACAATCAGTATATACCCAACAATCTTTATATCCAATTGATTTTATATACATCAATGGATAGAAACGGAGTCACGTGAACTTGGCAATAACAAATTGTAGTAATACAAAACCAATCTTTTTTGACCTACTTTTGTTGTTTTTATCACATAAACAATCAGTGGTCAACATAATTTATATAATCGATTAGTGATGCATATTGATATTCATTGCATCGGAATCGATTTTTTTCTGCGAGATAGCCATACTACGACGTAAGTGGACTTGGCCAGGTGAAACTACGGCCATACAGAAAACTGATGGATGCAAACTTTTATTTTTTTTACCGATTAAGTGAAGTTACCGGAACTCAAAAGTCATAAAGCGACAAATCTATATATTCGCCAGCATAAGGTCAGAAGGAAATTCTAACCCATCATCAAGAGGTTTTCACCATCTAATCTGTCGATTATTTCTCTCTAACTATACACATTATTTTTGTATGTTCCGATAAAGTCTAAAAACTTTTGCAGCAGCGATTCAAAATGCAAATACAACACACATGTGTTATAACAAATGAGCATCGTACTTACATTTAGAATAGTAATGAGATGGAGAGATATAAATAGCATAAACAATTTATATTTTAACAAATAATGTTTTTTTGTGTCCCGTGATCTAGTCGGTAGGCTTCCTTCAATAAAATAAAGCAGGAAAATGATTGGTGTGCATTTTGCTAAATTCATTCTATAAGACATATTTGACACATATGCTGTGTATAACGTGATATCGTTAATGTGAGCCATATTTTTTGCAACTGAAAAACGCGTAACCGACACGCACTGAATGCGCGATAGGTAGGTAGATATTTATACAGTGAATAGACTAAGCTTCTGTTCACATGACGTGTGATAAAATTTCTAACTTCTAATTGTTTACTTAAATTGTTTATTTGTAAAACGGCAGAAGTAAAGTTTAATTATGATTCAGCAATTTTTGATAGTCCACTGTTGCAATTGGCCTGTCCTTAGAAAGGAGGTTTTGACCTAACATATCACGTTGGCCTGACTAGTTGCGATGGGATTTGTGTCAAGTTTTCCAAATGTCACCTCTATTAATCGTGTGGGTGTTGTAAGAGCCGAATAAGAAAGTATCTACGTAGGACAACAGCACTGTAATAGAAGAATTTTCTTTCTGATTCACAAATAAATAATTTTAGGTAAGTTTCTTACACCAATGGGGACTCCCTTGTTTGATAAAAAAAAATGAATGTGATGATTGATTTTAGACAACAAGCTATGTAAAATAGTTTAGATTCCTATCAATAAATACATATTTGATTGAAGATAATATGTATTACTATTTATTGCTGTTTTTATTGTTGTCGAGTAAGCTGGGTAGTTATTTGTTAAAGTGTAAAGAATATATTTTATCTTGCTTAACATTGAGATAATTCATTGAGGTAATTATACAGAACAACAACTAATATAAACTTGTTTTTTTTTTGTGCTCAAAGGCAACGTAAATTTCAAAACCATAAATCAGATAAATTTATGATTTCTTCGTAAATGAATAAAATAGACGAGTTAAGAACGAGGTGCTCGTCATGGAATATTTGACAAAGTTTAACCTTAACATTGACAAATGTGACATTTAAGACCACGAGACAAAAGGCCATGGCATTTGAGTCTGAAAAGTTTAACGATGTTCATGAATTAATGTTAGATAAAAGTAAAACATTTTTAATCTAAGATTTACTTTTATAATCTGAAACAGACATAAAACATAAAAAAACCAATATTTTCTTTTATGTATGTGTTTATCGGTTTATATTTTACACTAGACAAGACTTAGTAGGTAACTGCAAATAAAATATCTCCTGCCTGGAGTACTGTTCTCATCTTTACAATGGATCCACGCAGTATTTACTAAACGCTCTAGATTGGTTACAGCGGCGAGCAGTCCGCAGTATCAACAGTAACGAAGTCACTAAGTCTTTTCAGTTGCCAAGAGATGTCGCCTCTATGGCAGTCTTCTATCGTCTTTATCATGGAGAGTGTTCTTATGAGCTCTTCCAACTGGTCCCACCTTCTCCATTCCTCTACAGGAGAATACGTGCTGGCATTGGAAGTTACCGTTTTAGAATGAATAGACATACGCTTCTGAACTAAAGGATTCGACTCTTTCTTCCTGTGCAATCATCAGCCGCCACTGTCTATTCTTGGACGTAAACATTATAATAAAAAATGTAGAGAGGAGATAAATGCATCGTAAGGTCAGTATGAATGCAATGTGATGTGTACACAACTTTAGTAGTGAAGTATTTGTGCAATGTAGTTGTAGGTTGGTCGACCTCATTGTTAATAAATTTATCGCGAGGCCGAGGAAGCGTCGACCTCGCCGTCACAAGTCACGTGCGCGTGCATCTGTCTAGCCGGCAGAGCCGCCACGCAATAAACGTGAACATTTACTAAGTGTACATTCGTACCTAGCAGCGATTGCACTTAACAATATCGAATTATTAAAAAATCGAGTAGTTCAAAAGTCGATTCTTATCATGTTATTATATGAGTTAATTAATATCTTATTATTAATTAACTGATAC
Organism: Hypercompe scribonia; assembly: GCA_949316085.1. NCBI lineage: Eukaryota > Metazoa > Arthropoda > Insecta > Lepidoptera > Erebidae > Hypercompe > Hypercompe scribonia. The sequence continues at coordinate 9,959,439 of OX438989.1, read as the reverse complement.
AAATACTTAGTTAACTAAATTTTAAATAATAAGTATATAAATTTGATTATGTTTATAACTACTCATATATATTATAATAAAATTACTTATATCATAAATACTGTTATTATGGCTTCTTATGATTTAAAGAGCCGATTTTATTAGTTATACTTTTAAAAATAGAAAGCCAAATTAAGGTCGTGGTCTTTCTTTTTTAATCTTAGATAAAAATATATTTTCAAATCAACCTATCACCTCCCACTGTTGAACGAAGTTCTCATTAAAATTTATATAATGAAGATTCATTTAAAATTTTGTTCACATTTTCTTCATATAAAATATCTCCCTCCAACGTCTAGCAAAATTTTTTTTATTATATTAAGTGTTATCACACTTAATATTTATTATATTAAGTGTATTTCACCCACAAAATGGCGGAACATTTCGTGGAAAATACCAGTTTACACTTTTGATTGCTGCCAAAAATTTTTAAATGAAAAAAAAAAATTATCAGAGAACGTTGGGGAGAGGATTTATTTACAATGTGACTAGATTTTCTTGATTTTTATTTTCAGATAATATCCGTCCAGGTTACTGTGAACACCGCAAATTGTTTTTCTCCCCAAGACGTTCTGGGAAAAGCTCTGTTACCGGCTCATGCTTCAATATTTCTGCATAAAAAATCTTTACAACATTGTTAAAAGTGTGCTCAATAATGTACAAAAGGTTTGAATAAGATCGTTTAATCCATATTTGAGAAAAAAAACCCAAAAAATGTGTATTTTTCTACACTGAAACCATAACCCCTCCCTTAATGTTATTTACGTACTTGCCATAACACTTAAATAGACTCTCTTTATCACCCACACTGTCAATGTAGAATTTCTTGTGTTTCATGTAAAATTTACGTCTCTGTGTAAAATCAGGTGATATTTTACGTATTCTTTTAACAAAAGACGTAACCACGTGTATAGATATTGAATGTCATAATGTTTGAATATTATGCATTCGTGTCGATAAGTCATTATTTACATACATTGTGTATTCACTATAACACATACTTGTACATATATTAACCTACCACCTTGTGAACTCCTTAATAACAAATACAGTTTATACATCATCAACATAAAGATGACTAATACTAATACACACTATAAAAAAATAAGTTCGTATTATATTACATCATTTAAAATTAAAAGAAAATACCTTGTTTATACTTAATACTTAAAGTAATACTTGATTTTAAAATTAAACTAACATATACACAAATGTAAACAACACATTACAATTAATAAACTGCTACGCTACTTACAAGTTTATGTCTGTACCTATATGTATGTTGTATAAGTAAAGATTTATGTCCAGAAGTGGACTATTTTTTATTTATTTTTTTTTTTAAAAAAAGACAACGCCCGCTTTAGGAATAAATTCTGTGTCGCGAGAGAATTTACAAACATACAAGAAACAGACAAAAAGAACACCCAGACTTAGAACAACAATTTGTGGATCACACAAAGTGTTGTCCCATGTGGGTTTGAACCCACAACACTCAACGTAGTAGAGAGCAGCGTGGCGACCGCTTAAACCACTAGGCAATCCGTGCAGTCAAATATGACTATATAATATACTATGAAAAGTTAATGATGATCCCAGAGGAAGTTCCTCATAAAGTTAACCGGGGAGGAAACTCGGGATATGGAGACGGAAACGTCTCCAGAGTCCGAGGCAAACTCGGGCGACGAAGGAGCGGACCAATCGGGGGGCTCCGACGCCAGCGAGGACGAGTCCTCGTCCTCCACGTCCTCGGCCTCTTCTAAAGAGTCCGGTTTTACGGTCGTTTCCTCACGGAAACGCAGCCGTAAGGCCAAAGGAGGCCCAAACAAGGCCCCAAAGCTGTCAGAGGACAAAGATACCTCGGCAGCACCCGCCCCCGTTCGCGCCTCTCCGAGGCCTAAGGGCAGCAACTCCCCCTCAGGGAGGTCCACGCCCGCTATCGCCGACGCCTTGGCGGCCGCGCCGAAGATCCCCGCCCCTCCACCGATTTTCATCCAAGAAAAATCGAGATGGACGGCGATCTCCACCTGGTGCAACGAGCGCCGCATCCGCTACCACTCTGCCCGTAGCACCCAACAGGGCATCAAAGTTGCCCTAGCCACCGCGAGCGACCACAGGGCGCTCTCGAAGCTCCTTCGGGAGAGGGACGTGAGTTACCACACGTACACTCTGCCGGAGGACAAAAAGCTCCGTGTCGTTGTTCGCAACGTGCCCAAGGAGATCTCCCCCGAGGAGATCAAACAATCCTTGACACCCAACTACCCGGTGCATGAGGTACACCGGATGGTTCGAGGCCGCACCAACGTCGTATACGACATGGTGTTGGTTACTCTCGACGACACCCCCGCCGGCAAGGACATCTTTAAGATGTCGTCCATCTGCGGGCTGTCGGGCATAATAATAGAGCCACCTCACCGTAGAAGTGGCATCTCACAATGCCACCGCTGCCAGCTCTATGGGCATTCGGCGCGTAACTGTTTCGCGCGCCCCAGGTGCGTCAAGTGCCTGGAAGACCACGCGACGGACCAGTGCAAAAGGCCCAAAGACAGGGCCCAATGCACTGAGCCAGTCGCGTGCGTACTGTGTGGCGAAACAGGCCACCCCGCCAACTATCGAGGTTGCCCGAGGGCGCCTAAAACCCCCAAGGCGAAAGGACCTCAGCGTCCCCGCCCAGTCGTCCCTGCTGCTGCTGCTGCTGCTGCAGGGACTGGGGGGAGCTTTAAAGCCGCTCCTCTGCCAAAAACGAACGCCTGGGCCACTCCCAGGACGACCGGGGAGACCTTCCCACCTCTGCCCGTGCGGAAGACGATGCAGGCCCCCATACCTGCCCCAGTACCCGCAAAGGCAGCCCCGGTCGAGCGGCCCACAAAGCCTCTCCAGGGAGGGCCCAAGCCGCTCGTAGTTGACTACAGGAGCCAACTACCGCAAACGATCGACCCGGACCTATCCCTAGTGGCAAGGTTCGCGAGTGCGATCGACTTCAGCGAGCTACGTCATCTCGCTAGTCTAATCCGGCAAAACGAGGGCAATCCGTTGGCCCTCCTCAGTGTTAGTGTCAGGTACTCGAGCGTACTCGAGAAGCTAGGCGCGTTTAAATGTAACCCATAATGGATTGCACACCAACACGCAGAGTCAAACCCCGATCACTCAAGCTAGGGTACATCAACGCCAACGGCATCGGTAGGCAACGAGATGAAGTTGGCGTTTTTCTTAGGGCACACCAACTCGACATAATACTAGTGCAAGAGACCTTTCTGAAACCCTCGCAGAGAAACCCAAACGTTGCGAACTACTCTGTGGTCCGCAACGATAGGATTGACTCTGCGCTAGGGGGAACTCTCATATATTACAAAAGGTCCCTTCACTGCGTACCTATGGATCCGCCTGCGCTGACTAGCATCGAGGCTTCGGTCTGTCGAATAGGCATGACCGGACACCAACCGATCACGCTAGTTTCAGCCTATCTGTCACCCAATCGGCAACTACTCGAGAGCGACCTCCGAGCGCTGCTAGAACTGAGCGACGCCGCGATAATCGGCGGCGACCTTAACGCCAAGAACACCATTTGGAACTGTCACCAGTCCAACGCCAAAGGCAGAGCCCTGGAGTCGCTCTCGAATAGACTAGCGTTCGACATCATCGCCCCGCTCGAACCGACCCACTATCCGCACAACGTGTCTCACCGACCCGACATTCTGGACGTGGCACTCCTGAAGAACATAAACCTACGTTTGTGTTCAGTAGAGGTGCTTCACGAGTTGACTTCAGACCACAGACCTGTGGTCGTGGAGTTCGCACCCAGACTGGGTCCCATCGACACAGGTCATCGTACCCCCACTAGACGAACCACGGACTGGAGGCGCCTCGGGACAAAACTCGAGGCAACCTCGTCCGTGCATCTAGATAGGATACCCGACCACATAAATAGCCAAGAGGACACCACGATGGCGATCGACAACCTCACAGCTCACGTGCAATCGTTAATTAACGAATGCACTCGGGAGGCACCGGCGACGAACGATCGCCGCTGGGACCTACCCGATGACGTACGTGAGCTGCTGAGGCGGAAGAACGCCGCCGTACGAGCCTACGACAGATATCCATGCGACGCCAACAGGATCAGGTTACGACGCTTAGAAAGAGCGGTCAAGTCACGCATCGACCAAATGCGCCAAGACAGGTGGGATAGGACACTACAAGATCTCGAACCTACCCACCTTGCCTTCTGGCAACTATCCCGCTCGCTTAAGAGAGACACCGTCACCGTTATGCCTCCTCTAAGCAGACCTAACCTTCCACCGGCATTCGACGATATCGAAAAGGCTGAGTGCCTGGCCGAGAGTCTAGAGAATCAGTGCACGCCCAGCGTAATACACTGCGACTCGGACCAAATAGCCGAAGTTGATTCGGAAGTAGAGCGCCTAATAACCTCACTTCCTACATCAACATCAACGCCGACGGGAACGACGACAGATGAACATGACCTAGACACGGTCACCCCCGAAGAAGTCGAAACGATCGTCAAGGGCCTACACGCTCGCAAGGCGCCCGGTTCGGACGGTATCACAAACAGGGTGTTAAAACTCTTTCCGGAGAGGCTACTGGTCCTGCTGACGTTCATCTTCAACGCAGCACTCAAAAACAACATCTTTCCACAACAGTGGAAAGAAGCCGTTGTTATTGGGATACCCAAACCTGGCAAACCGAAGTCCGAACCGACCAGTTATAGACCGATCAGTCTGCTTAACGGATTAGGCAAGCTATACGAGCGTCTAATCTACAGTAGGCTGAAAGCGTATGCCGATGCTAATCTTCTCGTCCCCCACGAGCAATTCGGGTTCCGAACCGAACACTCGTGCGTCCACCAAGTTCACCGCATCGTTGAATACACCAGCGATCGGCTTCAACGCAACCTGTTCACAGGAATCCTCTTCTTCGACGTAGCGAAAGCTTTCGACAAAGTGTGGCACAACGGCTTATTATTTAAGCTACTCACCATGGGAGTGCCACACGGACTCGTGCTCATCATACGAGACTACTTGTCGAATCGAAGCTTCCGCTACCGAGTAGAAGGGTCATTGTCCTCCACTCACCCCATACGAGCCGGTGTCCCACAAGGGTCCGTGCTCTCCCCCCTGCTCTTCACGCTGTATACTAGCGACATTCCGAAGCATCGGCATGTGCAGACGGCTCTATTCGCAGACGATACGGCTATCTACTGCTCAGGAACGAACCCCTCGACAGTAGCCAAGAAACTCCAGACCGCAGCCAACGCACTGGGCGTTTGGTTCCGGAAATGGAGGATAGAGGTCAACCCCGAGAAAAGCCAGGCGGTGCTGTTTCACAGAAGACAGCTAAGCTTGTATCCTTTGGAGAAGACCCCTCAGATTAGGATGTTCGGCAAGTCTATCCCTTGGACTAGGCAGGCCAAATACCTAGGCATAACCCTTGACGACCGTCTATCCTTCGGCCCCCACATCAAGGCAGTCCGCAACCGGGCTGCCTTCGTGCTAGGACGTTTACACAGTTTAATTAACGCGCGTTCGAAATTAAACTTAAAAAACAAAGTCCGATTATACACTGCATGCATACGTCCTATAATGACGTACGGTAGTGTAGTATTCGCACATGTAAGGCCACACAGGATCCATAGGCTTCAAACACTACAGAATAGGTTCATGCGCACAGCTACGGGAGCACCGTGGTATGTACGCAACGTCGATCTTCACATCGACCTCAGATTGCCGACCATCAAGCAATTCATTAAACAGTGCTCCCTTAGCTACTTTGACTCTGCTCCGACTCACCCCAACCCTCTAGTGGTTGCGGCTGTAAATTACACACCGAGCAAAATATCAAAAATACGTCGACCCAAACACGCGTTAGGGGAGCTAGACGACGACATTACACGCGTTCAACGCAGAGCGAACACACTAGGTGCGAACCGTCCGCGTTTTCGTCCCCGCCGGCGGGGGCGGAACACGGGCCGCGTAAACCGTCAACAAAACATGGGAGTAGGCCGCCCCAGTGTTTCAGCAACACCCCAAGCCGAGGTTCGTACCCCGCAGGGGGTGCCCTTGGGCAATGTTGCTTAATAAAGGCCGGTTGAGAGCCCTCAGCGCTCACCGTAACCAAACCGGGTAAAGTTGTAGAGGCCGTCTGAGGCCAACAGCTAAAAATCAAATAAAAAAAAAAAAAAAAAAAAAAAAAAAAAAAAAAAAAAAAAATTAATGATGATCTCGTGTGCACTTCGCTTCCGACAGCCGCCCCGAGCGGACGTCTCCGAATCGCTCCCGACACCGTCCACCGCTACGTGCGACGCCACGCCCCGCGCTCCGCCGCACCCCTCGCTTCTCATCGCACCGCTACGCCGTCGTCACCGCTACGCCGACGTAGCAGCCGCCCGCCTGCGCTACGCACTAGCTCCCTGCTGCGTGCACCGGACCGTCGTCCGAGACACGCGGCTAACAGCCGTTGCGTATCGCACAAGTCCCGAGTATCGTTCTTTTTAGAACGAGAAAGGACTTACTTCAGTCACGTCTGTGAACAAGACGCGTACAAACTAACGTCGTATTTATAAATACGACGTTGGATAGTGCGCCGTCCTTCACAGAGGCGCAAGTTTCTGTTTGCAAATAAGTCAATAGGCCCCTTCAGGGAAAAACCTAAATTTGGTCCTCGGTGGAAACCTAACGGTGCCAACGAAACCGAGTGGGCGGTGACCCGACCCGCCTGCCTAGCCCCTTCTGGGTTAGGCGTAGTCGGCTGGGGCTAGATAACTCGGCCTTGGGGGGACTCCTAGTCGAGCCTAGTCATCACCCTCCCACCCCACCCTTACCTCCACATCCCATTCTCAGGTGTTAGATTGGGTGTGCCGGCCACAACAGGCCCATACCACCCCGGCACCTGGGCTGCTAGGAACCCGACGCACATTAAGATCGGCGAAGGGATACACTCTTAGGGCACACCTAGTTATAAGTACACCCTCCCGGCCTTACCCCGGCTGGGAGGACAAGCACGCACACACCCCCGGGTTGTCCCACCCGGGGACTAGGACTGCTGTTGATAGTGGTGGTGTTGTTGTTGTTGCTGTCGCGTGCCACGCGATACGCACAGCACCCAAACCGCCGACATGGCCATGAAGAATCCATCGAACATGAAGAATCTATCGATGAAGGACCTCCTCGCAGACCCAGTCGTCTTCGCCGTACTCCAGGAGAGGTACGGAAACATGGTCGCGCGGAAGGCGCAAGAAGAAAAGATGGAGACAGAAGCGTCTCCAGAGCCCGCTGCGAGTTCGGGTGAAGACCACGAACGCGAACGCGAAGAAGAGGGATAGCCAGAGTCCCCCTCCTCTCCCTCCGAGAGCAGCGATGAAGAGTCCTCTTCAAGAGAGGACGAAGACGAAGAAGGTTTCTCCGTGGTTTCCTCACGGAAACGCAGCCGCAAGGCCAAAGGAGGCCCAAACAAGGCCCCAAAGCTGTCAGAGGGTAAGGATACCTCGGCAGCACCCGCCCCAGTTCGCGCCACTCCGAGGCCTAAGGGCAACAACTCCCCCTCAGGGAGGTCCACGCCCGCTATCACCGACGCCTCGGCGGCCGCGCCGAAGACCCCCGCCCCTCCACCGATCTACGTCCAGGAGAAATCCAAATGGACGGCTATCTCCACCTGGTGCAACGAGCGCCGGATTATCTACCATTCGGCTCGTAGCACCCAACAGGGCATCAAAGTCGCCCTAGCCACCGCAAGCGACCACAGGGCGCTCTCGAAGCTCCTTCGGGAGAGACACGTGTCTTACCACACGTACACTCTGCCGGAGGACAAGAAGCTCCGTGTGGTTATCCGCAATGTGCCCAGGGAGATCTCCCCCGAGGAGATCAAGGAATCCCTGTCAAAAGACTACCCGGTGCACGAGGTACACCGGATGGTGAGAGGCCGCACCAATACCATCTTTGATATGGTGATGGTCTCCCTCGACGACAGCCCCGCGGGCAAGGACATCTTCAAAATGTCATCCGTCTGTGGGCTGTCGAGGATAACTGTGGAGCCACCTCACCGAAGAAGTGGCATCTCACAATGCCACCGCTGCCAGCTCTACGGGCACTCGGCCCGAAATTGCTTCGCCCGCCCAAGGTGCGTCAAGTGCCTGGAAGACCACGCGACGGAGGAGTGCAAAAGGCCCAAAGACAGGGCCAATTGCACTGCCCCAGTCGCGTGCGTGCTGTGTGGCGAAGAAGGCCACCCCGCCAACTACAGAGGTTGCCCGAAGGCGCCTAAAACCCCCAAGGCGAAAGGACCTCAGCGTCCCCGCCCAGTCGTCCCTGCTGCTGCTGCTGCCACTGCAGGGACCGGGGGGAGCTTTACAGCTGCTCCTTTGCCGAAGACGAACGCCTGGGCCACTCCCAGGAAGACGGGGGAGACCTTCCCACCTCTGCCCGTGCGGAAGACGATGCAGGTCCCCATACCTGCCCCAGTACCCGCAAAGGCAGCCTCCGGCGTGCCCACGCCCACTAAACCTCTCCAGAGAGGGCCCAAGCCGCTCGTCGTCGACTACAGGAGCCCTCTCAACCAACTACCGCAAACAATCGACCCGGACCTATCCCTAGTGGCAAGGTTCGCGAGTGCGATTGATTTTAGCGAGCTACGCCAGCTCGCTAGTCTCATTCGTCAAAACGAGGGCAATCCGTTGGCCCTCCTCAGCGTCAGTGTTAGGTACTCGAGCGTACTCGAGAAGTTAGCCGCATTCAAGTGCAACCCATAATATGGATAGGACACCGACAAGCAGAGTCAAACCAAGAACACTCAAGCTAGGGTATTTCAAGCCAACGGCATCAGTAGGCAACGAGATGAAGTTGGCGAATTTCTTAGGGCACACCAACTCGACATATTGCTAGTGCAAGAGACCTTTTTGAAACCCTCGCAGAGAAACCCAAACGTTGCGAACTACTCTGTGGTCCGCAACGATAGGATTGACTCTGCGCTAGGGGGAACTCTCATATATTACAAAAGGTCCCTTCACTGCGTACCTATGGATCCGCCTGCGCTGACTAGCATCGAGGCTTCGGTCTGTCGAATAGGCATGACCGGACACCAATCGATCACACTAGTTTCAGCCTATCTGTCACCCAATCGGCAACTACTCGAGAGCGACCTCCGAGCGCTGCTAGAACTGAGCGACGCCGTGATAATCGGCGGCGACCTTAACGCCAAAAACACCCTTTGGAACTGTCACCAGTCCAACGCCAAAGGCAGAGCCCTGGAGTCGCTCTCGAATAGACTAGCGTTCGACATCATCGCCCCGCTCGAACCGACCCACTATCCGCACAACGTGTCTCACCGACCCGACATTCTGGACGTGGCACTCCTAAAGAACATAAACCTACGTTTGTGTTCAGTAGAGGTGCTTCACGAGTTAACTTCAGACCACAGACCTGTGGTTATGGAGTTCGCACCCAGACTGGGTCCCATCGACACAGGTATTCGTACCCCGACTAGACGAATCACAGACTGGAGGCGCCTCGGGACAAAACTCGAGGCAACCTCGTCCGTGCATCTAGATAGGATACCCGACCATATAATTAGCCAAGAGGACACCACGATGGCGATCGACTCCCTCACAGCTCACGTGCAATCGTTAATTAACGAATGCACTCGGGAGGCACCGGCGACGAACGATCGCCGCTGGGACCTACCCGATGACGTACGTGAGCTGCTGAGGCGGAAGAACGCCGCCGTACGAGCCTACGACAGATATCCATGCGAAGCCAACAGGATCAGGTTACGACGCTTAGAAAGAGCGGTCAAGTCGCGCATCGATCAAATGCGCCAAGACAGGTGGGATAGGACACTACAAGACCTTGAACCTACCCACCTTGCCTTCTGGCAGCTATCCCGCTCGCTTAAGAGAGACACTGTCACCTGTATGCCTCCTCTAAGCAGACCTAACCTTCCACCGGCATTCGACGATATCGAAAAGGCAGAGTGCCTGGCCGAGAGTCTAGAGAATCAGTGCACGCCCAGCGTAGTACACTGCGACTCGGACCAAATAGCCGAAGTTGATTCGGAAGTAGAGCGCCTAATAACCTCACTTCCTACATCAACATCAACGCCGACGGGGATGACAGATACACAACCAGACCTAGACACGGTCACCCCCGAAGAAGTCGAAACGATTGTCAAGGGCCTACACGCTCGCAAGGCGCCCGGTTCGGACGGTATCACAAACAGGGTGTTAAAACTCTTTCCGGAGAGGCTACTGGTCCTGCTGACGTTCATTTTCAACGCAGCACTCAAAAACAACATCTTTCCACAACAATGGAAAGAAGCCGTTGTTATTGGGATACCCAAACCTGGCAAACCAAAGTCCGAACCGACCAGTTATAGACCGATCAGTCTGCTTAACGGATTAGGCAAGCTATACGAGCGTCTAATCTACAATAGGCTGAAAGCGTATGCCGATGCTAATCTTCTCGTCCCCCACGAGCAATTCGGTTTCCGAACCGAACACTCGTGCGTCCACCAAGTCCACCGCATCGTTGAATACACCAGCGATCGGCTTCAACGCAACCTGTTCACAGGAATCCTCTTCTTTGACGTAGCGAAAGCTTTCGACAAAGTGTGGCACAACGGCTTATTATTTAAGCTATTCACCATGGGAGTGCCACACGGACTCGTGCTCATCATACGAGACTACTTGTCGAATCGAAGCTTCCGCTACCGAGTAGAAGGGTCACTGTCCTCCACTCACCCCATACAAGCCGGTGTCCCACAAGGGTCCATGCTCTCCCCCCTACTCTTCACGCTGTATACTAGCGACATTCCGAAGCATCGGTATGTGCAGACGGCACTATTCGCAGACGACACGGCTATCTACTGCTCGGGGGTGAACCCCTCGACAGTAGCCAAAAAACTCCAGACCGCAGCCAACGCACTGGGCGTTTGGTTCCGGAAATGGAGGATAGAGGTCAACCCCGAGAAAAGTCAGGCGGTGCTGTTTCACAGAAGACAGCTAAGCTTGTATCCTTTGGAGAAGACCCCTCAGATCAGGATGTTCGGCAAGTCTATCCCTTGGGCTAGGCAGGCCAAATACCTAGGCATAACCCTCGACGACCGTCTAACCTTCGGCCCCCACATCAAGGCAGTCCGCAACCGGGCTGCCTTCGTGCTAGGACGTCTCCACAATCTATTAAACGCGCGTTCGAAATTAGATCTAAAAAATAAAGTTAGGTTATACACGTCATGCGTACGTCCTATAATGACGTACGGTAGCGTAGTATTCGCACACGTTAGGCCACACAGGATCCATAGGTTTCAAACACTACAGAATAGATTCATGCGCAAAGCTACGGGAGCACCGTGGTATGTACGCAACGTCGATCTCCACATCGACCTCAGATTGCCGACCATCAAGCAATTCATAAAACAGTGCTCCCGTAGCTACTTTGACTCTGCTCCGACTCACCCCAACCCTCTAGTGGTTGCGGCCGTAGAATACACACCAAGTAGGATTTCGAAGATACGACGACCCAGACACGCGTTAGAGGAACCAGATGACGAGATCACGCTCGCTCAACGTAGAGCGGACACAGCTAGGCAATCTAGGAATAGGAACCGTCCGCGTTTTCGTCCCCGTCGTCGGGGGCGGAATACGCGCCGCGTAAATCATATACAAATCATGGGAGTAGGTCGCCCCAACGTAGCAGCAACACCCCAAGCCGAGGTTCGTATCCCACAGGGGGTGCCCTTGGGCTATGTTGCTTAACAAATGACCGGTTGAGAGCCCTCAGCGCTCACCGTAACTAAACCGGGTAAAGTTGTAGAGGCCATCCCAGGCCAACAGCTAGGTCAATATCAAAAAAAAAAAAAAAAAAAAAAAAAATTAATGATGATCTGTTGATTTTTTTAAGGTATTTTAATTTATATAATTTTATCGAGAAGTCTAATTTGAATCATATAAGATTAATATCAAACAGTATATTTTTTTTCTTTAGAAAAGAGGTGTTGGCCGACTGTACCATACTGACAGGTTTTTTATACGTTTGGTGTCAAATTTTCCTTCTCTTTACGGTGCCGTGTTTTGCGTAGATTATTCCCATGGTCGGCTTTTACGACTCCTCATATACTGTACTGCGTATTCTTCATATATAACCCATATAAATTAAAGAAGTATAAAGTAGTAAGACAAAACTACTTTTCCAATTGGTATTACAAGTATAGATGACAATTGCGCATATCAATAACAAAGAGACACGTGGCGGTACGAATGATCATCGATTACAAAAAACACACTTAGGTACAATTAGTTTTGCAATAAAAGGTAATATTTTCTGCATTCATATCTTCCGGGCTGTGTGATTGATTTATTTATCAAAGGAGTTAGTTCCGCAGTAGCTGGGATAAGGTCTTTAATTTATTATTGGATGACTATAAGCTAGTGTATAAAATTATGAATATATATAATAAACTGCATTTCAGGGAACACTTTATTTGAAATGTTTAATCTATGTAGCAAGGGCCACGAATTAGTTACATTTGAAAAAATCGTAAAAAAACAATCATTTGATATTTTATAAAAAATATTTATATACAAGAAAGCTAATTTAAATTTTATTTTTTTTAAAAATTACGTCGTCTGAATGACCACCGTTTCGACGTTTGCATTCTTCGACATCGATAAAGAGACCGCGAGATCACCGACATCTCTTCGCTAATTTTTCTTTTAGTTGACGTAGTGTATTTGGTTTATCGATGTAGCTATGATTCTTCAAATAACCGCCTAAAAAGTAGTCTACTGGAGATACATCTAGACTTCTGGGATGCCATGGAATATCGTCTCATCTGGAAATCAGCTTTTCCGGAAACATATTTTTGACCATTATTGTTATCCGAGATTTACTGTATTTCTTATTACAAATCGCCTTATCCATTTTTTTAAGCCAAATTATTTTCTTCTTTTATCTCGGTCAGCGATCTTCATCATATTTATTAGTTATACCTGTTTATATAAGTATTTATTAAAAATCTGTTGAAATCTGTTCTGAAATCATAGTACATTTGCACCGCATAATGTGTCAGTTGTCACTTGCCAAACTATCACCTCAGTACTCTATGTTCAGTAAGTTATCTTCATGGAAATGTGCTGCTACCAGTTTGAGTGTGAGTGTGCGCCCTTGGTGCTGTGTACGAGCGCGCTGCCACGCACACCTTATAGATTATCGGATGTTAGAAGAGGGCTTCAGCGTCGGTCGGACCGTGAGTGTGATTAAGTATACTGCAAGCCCGTTCGCATTCGCCTGTTTTCACCGGCTACTTTGTTTATTTATTATCTTTAACATAGTTTTATGTATATATGTATATATATATAATATTTGTAAATATATATATATATAATATATATATGTAAATATACATATATATCTAATATATAAAATTCTCGTGTCACAGTTTTCGTTGCCATACTCCTCCGAAACGGCTTGACCGATTTTAATGAAATTTTTTGTGCTGATCCGGTATCTATGAGAATCGGCCAACATCTATTTTTCATCCCCCTAAATGTTAGGGGTAGTACAAATTATTAAATTATTTATATGAAATTATCTACATGGCAAAACAACGTTTGCCGGGTCAGCTAGTAGGTATATATATTTATTGTATATTTCTTGTTGGTTTTATGTTACTATGTGTCGTAAGACTTCGGCCGAGAAACTAATACAAAAAATACTGAAATACAATTATTTTATCGTTTAAGGTAACAAAATCGTATAAGTAATGTGCCATAAATGGCTAACACAAAAAATAATTCGGCGCGTGCGCGTACCAAACGTGGTCTTGGTTGAACCACGTGCCGGTTTTAATGTTTTATTGTTTACCTATTATTATTTTTTTGTTGTGTACGGCAAATAACGTCCCTCAAGTAATCACAATTTTGATTATTGTGAATGTTGGTTATTAATAAGATTTTATTTTATGCCTGGTGTTATTGGTCAGGTATTTGTGTCTTATATCGAAATAAAGAAAAAAAAGTAAGAAATGACAGATTGATTGATTCTTTTGTATTTATGTTATGCAATTATTGTAAATAGGCATGATGACAAATTTTGAATAACTGGTTTTTCAGGTTCAGAAATAAATATTATATACAATGTATATCAAATTTCTGCTTAAATTGAGGAATCAATATTAAAGAAAATATATTTTACTTTTTTTTTTCATTTTCGCCAAAACGCTTCAATCGGCCAATGGCGTCGCTTGTGGCGTCACGTTCGATGTAAACATTGACGGCTATAGTATTAATTTTGCATTGTTTGTATTTTAAAAGTTCTAAAATCTGAGTTCGAGCCCATTTAGGTATTGTGCAGTACCTCTGTGTACAATAAATATAAAAGTAAATAGTAAAAAGCGTGGACAAGTTATTTATATTCGTTCCGTATGATAAAACAATACGAAATAAGTGGTTTAAACTTGCAAGACGTGATATTAAAGGAATATTGCCTAATACTCAGCTTTATTTCTGTGAAGATCACTTTGACGTAAGTATTTACTTATATTTGTAGATTCCACATAGTTGCCAAACCATTATAATTATAACGCTGTTCAATATTTAAACTTTGAGGTTAGGTTTCACCTTTCATATTTTATTCTGTTTTATCACAGAATACATAATAGTTTTATTTAAATTTCAGTTAACGAATGATATGGAAAAACAGGTATGTTGAGAAACAGAACAGTATTTTTTGAAACATTTTGTCTTATGTTTATTAATTTTTAAGTGATTTTATTGTTAAATTTGTACTTACATGGATGTTTTGAAATTCTTAAATTTTGACTAACAAAAGTCTTTATTTGACCTTAGAAACGTTCCTAAAATCAACAAGTCGACTCCAGGCAAATTTGTGCTGGTTGCCTTTGTAAGTCCTGGTACCACTTTTGTATTTTCACTTTCTATTTTATTTATTATTTAAGAAAACAAACCAAAATATTATAGAGGGAAACTAAGAAGAGCTGTCATTGTAGGCGAACGTGACGTAATTCGCTCTGATTAGCGTTCAACATAACATGGCGGATTATCGTATTTTGTGGTTTTATTTTATTAAAATATAAAATAATCTCACTCATAATTAAAAAATAAAGACGTTTTTTGCAATTCATAATTTACATTTCATTACATAGATGCATAACTTTAGTGACTTTTGTTTACTGCCATCATCCCTATTGTGATTAAGGAGTATTTAGCATACTTCAGGGTATTATGTGATATATTTTGTATAATAATAATAAATAATCCTTGGACGGGCATGCGTTTTTAGAAATAGCATTACCTTCTCTGGCTAGTCGAGTGAAAAAGTAAACCAATTTTAAACTTTTGTTATATAGTGAAACAAACAAACAATAGCTGTATAATAATATAGTTTTGGCAAAATATTTCATTGTATTCCATAAATAAAAACCTAGCGCTGCTCATATACGTTGTGACAACCCTAAGTACCAACGCAAGACTAGGCTAATACTGACCGAGCGGCCCTGGATAAAATACTGTTCTTAGTGTATTGTTCTACAACCTAACCCTCGTTGAGACGTCCACGTGAACGCGTTCAATTGTGTCATCGCACCGTAGGACGTGGATAATCCTCCAATTGCATCGTGTCTGTGTCAGTGACAGAAAACCGTTGATAATCTCTTTGATTGCATGCCTTCAAGTCCATAATTTCTGCAATCCTGTCATAGCCATTACATATTGTTGAAAGTAAACATAAGCATCTGGAATAATGCAGGGGTGACATTTATCGGAGTGTGTGAGCCTCACATAGCCACGATGACTGTCATGCCTTTTACGTTCCCGGCCCCGCCTTCCGGCGTAAGAAAGCATCTCTCTAAGCCGCCATAGTGTTTCTCACCATACTGCATTGTTTGGATTCGCGATGAGTACAGTGACCATTCTTGGAATCTTTTAATGCTTTCCATCAGGTAAAGTAGAGTCATTTCGGCAGGCTCTTAAACAAAAAAAAACATTAGAGGTCTCTTCTTCTGATTGCAGCCCTATATATTTATGCTTTATATATATATATATATATATATATATATATATATTTAAGATTTCTACCACGTAAATGAAATAATATATTTACATAACAAGTTAATATTATCTGTTTCGACTTCCTTTATAAAAGGTAACTTTTGCACGTGTCTAAATATTGTGAAATTTACATTTATGCGAACAAGTATAGAATCGTACACTAAATACGAAAGTTAAATTTCAAATTAATTATAATGTGCCTGGCGTTAAAATAATTTTATCCCAAAATAATTACGATATGTTGCAAATCACATTAGAATAAGGAAGTTATTCTAATTTAAACATTTATAATGCAACTAAGTATATGATGCACCTATTTCTAAATTTTAACCGCATTTTGTATCTAGTCGACTGTTTTCCCTTGGACTAACATTGCTATTTTCAATTCAATTTTATATCTGTTAAACGTCTGAAAATTGTTTTGGTAAGTAGGTACGGAGTTCTACTTAATTAATATTAATGAAACGTTTTATTTACATTTACATTTTAAATTTAACAAATTAGTTAAATTTAAAATCTAGGAACGTTTTATGCCATGAATTTTTTTTCGGATAAGGTACATCACGAAGTTTTCATGGGGAATTCTGATATTAATAATTCTAAATAATGGATGGTAATTGTCCAACTTAATATAAAAACAAAATAATTTAGTTTTGATTTAGCTTTGATTAGCTTTGATTATAATAGTTTAGTGCTTTACATTATGTATAATATGTACACAATACAAATTCCTCGAGAAGAAAGTATAAAATTAAGGTAGATCTGACAGGGTGTTTAGGAAATGTTTCCACAATTGCTATTTAAAACATTGCCGAGTTTTTTCCACTTTGATCTCGAGAGGGAACGTATTCCATAAAAGGACAGATTGTACCAGAAAGGTTGAGTACAGGAAATCAGAACGGTGACTAGGACATTGAAGGAGCAGGTTATTAGAAGACTTCATATTTTTAAGTATGGTTTACACCTAGATACTGAATTAAGTCTTCAGATAGGAAAGCGAACTTAGAGAGAAGAGTAAAGAATAAAGTGTTAATGGACGTGTCTATCTACGTTGGCGAATTGAAAGCCTCTTCAAATGAGAGCGATACTCACACATGTGATCATATTTGCGTAAATTAAAATCGAATCGAATGCAATTATTGAGAAGACGGTCAAGTTTATTGAGCAGATGTGAATTCAGTTCAAACTAGCATACATCACTATAGTTAATTATTGGGTATGTTAGCAAAAGTTAAAGATGAAATTATTTTATATTAAAAGTCATTGCGTATATAAATGGTGATGCCTCTCCTCCTCTTTATTTGATCATTCCAGATATGCATAAAACCAGGTGGAGGGTAAACGTAGAGAGAAGATGCGGCGTTAGTCAAGTCTCGGCCATCAGAGCGGAATGAATTTTGACATCACAGAACGCCTCGAACAATTCAGAGAAGTGGTTAGGATCACATTGGGCGTTTAGATAACACGTATTAAATACTTAGTTTTAGTTAAAAATTAAATTTGTTGCGTAGGATACCACCGAGAGTACCTGTTACAGAGGAGAAACTTTCATCACTTAAACCAGTTTTATATTCACAGACAGAATTTCATTCACTATCTCACGACATGAGTACACATACGATGAATAGGGATATTGACACTCTGTATTCTTAATCTGTATTTAATTTAACGAAAATTAAATTTACTAATAAAGAAAAATATATAAATATGTGTGTATACTTATAAATGTGCAGATGTTTTGGTACACTATTTGTATCTCTACACAACCCGCCAGTTTACATCACTAGAAAAAAAAAGAAACAGAAAACAAGAATTTCAGATACAGATTAAAGCGTGAAGAATCCCAAAACGAATGCAAAGCAATGTTTATCTACAGCGTATCCAAACAGCAGTGACCGAAATAAGTGAACGATAAAATCTATAATTTATATTAATCATTAATAATGTATACAAACGCCATGTCACAATAAACACTGAAAGGGGCATATTAATAATGTCGTTCAAATTCAAAACAAAGGCGCAGAAGTCAAAACAATTTGTAAGAATACGTTTACATAAAGGATATAAAGATTTTGTTTACACGGGATACACGATTGAAGGTAAATATTACTTAAATAAATAAGAGGAGTATAACCTTAAATTTTCAAAAAGAGAAACTTGTTATTGCTAAACTCTAATTGTTTACGAGAGTTGACATGTCCCGCAGATCGGTCACCGAACTTCGAGGAAGTTGATTATGTTTTCGAGTATTTCATTAACGACGACGGTCGTAATCCTGTGCCAGACATCACCAGGGACCCCGACGGCTATAATGTCATTCTTAGTTTAGCTATCAATGGCCCCAAAATGTATCTCGACCTTGATGAAGACGGATTGCCTGGTTTTGTTAGGAACTTCTTAATACTGTTAGAAGAACCCTTAAGTTCTGATTTTGTCTTCCGTACTGACGGTCGTCTACAATCGATAACTTAACTAGTATAGGCCGCTAACACCCTTTACTCGACACTCCAAGTTGCTGCAAAATCTTGATAGACAAGTAGTTATGTTTTTGAGGCTTAAGTGATCGTTGATGACTTAAGCACGACATCCTTGCAGTCCTTCTTTTCAGCTTCCTCGTCGCCTAATAAAATTAGTGACTTGCGCCGCTATCTGGTTTTTATAATGTCGGTTTGTCCGGCGCATTCGCCTACTTGCTTTCATAGCCAAGGTGGTATGGTGTCTTTGGCGGTATGTGTACTTTGAATCTGAGACTTCACATCTGACATCCTAGTAAAGTCTCCTTAAATATCTTCCGCACCGATATTAAGACACTGATTTGTGACATTTGTAACTGTTTATAAGTAAAAATGATGTATGGCTGAAATTACTTATTATTAAGTGCGTGCATTAAGTACATTGCGTACGCGAGTACTAGTACTTTGACTATATTTACTTATCTAAAGATATAAAATAAAGCAAAAGCTGCTGTATTTGCAATGTGACGCTGTCTTGATTTTTACATCTAATCTTGTAAAATTCTTATTAACAAAACTAAATGTATATATTATACCTGTAGACGTCCAAAAACGTTCCAACTAACACAATACAAAACTTTACACCGATTACAATTAACATTATTACGAATTTTCCTTAATAAGCTATTTAAAAAAGTCTTAACGACTTCCAAATTACACGGTAATTACATAAATAAGTGGTAATGTAACAAAGTCATACAACAATAGCTTAACCTTTAAGTAACTTTATGTTAAGTTACACTTATTAACTTACTACTTTCCCACTCCCTAATTACATAATTAGTAAAGAAGTTAAGTAGAAACACGTGCGTTTGTTTCGTATTCACACGTGTCGCGATTATTTTATATATTTTATTAGCAAGTTTTTAGTAGTAACAGAGTGTACTAAAATTTCAATTGGGAAGACGGATGTCGACTACCAACATCATGAAATTTCGTCATCAGCGGGTGCAATCACCGCCGTTGGGATGAAACAGGGTGTGCAGACATTATAAGTGTAGTGTATAGAAGTACCGAAAGAGGAAGCAATCAACGCGACCAAATGAGGATAGTCACACCTAGCGCGTGACGAAGGCGTCGCTAAGGTCACACCTGCCTACCCGTGACAACGAGCAGTGTGACCCGTTCGAAACGTCGAAAAATAAAAGACGTCGTAACCTCTTTAAATCATTTTATCACGAAAAAGTCCCGGTGTATTACAAGACTATGTGTATGTGTAAAAATTGTAAAAGTCTAAAAACAGTTGGACTACTAAAAACTTAAATAACTAAAATGACAGGTTGCATTATTCTGACAACTGCAGCAGCCTACAGAAGGAAACATTTGGTGAGACTATTGATGTTTTCTACGAGTAATGTTGCCAGATTACTCGAGGCAATAGGGCTTATTGATGTATAATGATGTAGATTGTGTTGATTTACCTAAGTGCAAAGTGAAAAGAAAAGTAAGAACGTAGACGAATCCTTCCTATCTATAGTTTAGATGTGATAAAAGATATACAAACTTCTAGCAACGTGCAAGTAATGACAAGCGCATAAAAAGACCTTGCCTTTGAGGTCAGTTCATCGCAGCACTTCCGTACATATATTATTATCCACGTTGTTAAAGAACGTGATCGGTGTTCACAATAACAATTGGTGTAAACGGTTGATTTCATTGTAAACAACGTTTTAAGTGAATTTTCTATTGCAACTAAAATACTGTACCAAGGCATTTTCTTGAATAGAATATGAGAAGAACATTAACTTTATACATAAGTCACGTCAAGCCAATTTTTTTGCTGATCGATATGATTATTTAAACAAAACAAATTAATACGTCTTATAATAAAAGTCATCAAGACTAAATATACTAAAAATATACAAATTGACCCAAGTCAGAATGGTTAGTAAAATGTTGACTGTGTGATGTTCTACATAAGGTTTCGGTTATATTGTCTTTTTACAAGATGCTGAAGAAAATATATTACTCTGCTGTGCGCTCGATTATTTCTTGGAGTATAGCTATAAGTAGAGAGTTTTGAGAGTTCACTTCTAACGAAAAATAAAATTTATAACAAATCATATAAATAAAACTCCTTAAAAAAACGTGAGATCGTATTTTAATTTTTTGTTATTTACTCAAAGTGACTCCACTCTGATGGAAAGTATGAGTAGAATCCAAAATTGGCGGTCACCATACTTATTGCGAATGCAGAGAATGCAGTATGCTGACCTACACTATAGTAACCCAGTGAGATGCTTTTTCCAGTGAGAGAAACAGGTGTGCTGGTAATGAGTTCTAGATATTGACTTATTTACATAGGAAGGAAGAATCGAACCATTTAGTTCGAGAGTGTATGTCCACCATTCTAAAACGGTGACTTACAAGGCCAGCACGCCTTGTCCTATAGAAAAAGGGAAAAGGTGGGTCTGATTTGGAAGTACTTGTCAGAACACCCCTATAATAAGAGAGATAGAGGACTGCCATAGACGAGACACCTCTTCGTAACTGTTGAGCTTCAAGGGACTCGGTGACTTCGGGTCTGTCGATAATTCGGACTACTTGCTTCTGCAACCGATTGAGTGTGTCAAGCAAATACTATACTACAGTATAGTATACTACAGGTAAGAATAATAATCCACGTAGGAGCCAACCTGAGAATTGTAAAGAATACATAGATGGTCGGGCGAGAAGAACCGTCTCACTTTGTTCAAAAATTAACTAGAATTTGTCAACTCTTATACGAACGCTTGAAACCCTCCGTGGATGATGTACGACTTCCACTTAGTAGGTTTTTTAGATGAACGGTTCGTTTATGACTGAGAACCACGGTTGCTGTAAACCATAACAACGTGAGCGTTAGGAAAAATCAATTATTATGAGTGATGACAACAGTAAACTTCTAACTAGAATAGAATGTAGAATGCGTACTGTATTCGTGTTTATTATTATATAGGGTGGGCTACGAATTAATTAACATTTGAAAAAATAGTTTAAAAACCATTTGATACATTATAAAAATTGTTTATTTACAAGAAAGCTAATTTGGCATTTATTTTTTAAAACTTACATCGTCCAAATTACCATCGTTTCGACGTTTGCACTCTTCCAAGCGAGCACCGAAATTTTCGAATACTCGTCCGCAAAGAGACCGCGAGATCGCCGACATCTCTTCGCTGGTTTTTTCTTTTCAGTGACAACATTCCTTAAAAATCTTCATAAAAAGAAGTCTGTTGGGAATAGATCTGGACTGCCGGGTGGCCATGGAATATCACTTCGTCTGGCAATCAGCTTTTTTACAAACATGTCTTGGATCACCGGCAGGGACTCATTAGATATGTGAGAAGTAGCTCCATCTTGTTGAAACCATGTGTTACTATTGTAGGTAGCAAATACAAGAACTCCCCTAACATGTTTGAACGGGATGTTTTATTCAAATGTTAACGAATTCCTGGCCCATCCTATATTATTATAGCCCTTAATTTCTATATTAGGTATATTATGGTACAGTTCCAGAAAAAGTTTATTATTAAAAGTATGTTCCGATATGATTGTGAGAAAAGGCGTCTAATTAATAAATATCAAAACATGAGGATCGGATACGTCATTATCTTCGAAAACACGTACTCGTATAGCTTTAAGTTGCGAAACAAACAAATGATAATTTATCATTTTGTTTACAGCGGTTTACAAAATGATTATTTTTTTAGTCTTGATTAATAATCTTCTTGATAACATTCATCCTCTTCTTTTGCATAAACAGTTTATTTACTGATACAGAAAAACAAGTTTTTATTGCTCATTAAAAAATAAAAAATATATACGTTATAGCAACTTATTCATAGTAATTCTTTCCGGAAGCTTACTAACACTTAAGCCACTTTATGCTACACTGCTACAGACTCTGTTTTTATGAACCATTAATCTAATTCAGACCTTGATTGAATCGTGATGTTGACACATTCGAATGACATTAGTACACTACAGTTGCTTATGCAGTTATAAAAACTTAATTTTAGACACATTTTGGACATTAATAATTTAACAAAAAAAAACTATCTGATCGTCTTTTAACTCTACCCATCCAAGGGTTGCCTGAAAGAGATTGCAAGTCACGATATTTTGCGTACCAACCTACATCCCACAGACATGTTTTAAATACATTGAGGATGTTACACATTTGTAAAATATTCCTTATAATATTCTCTCCAAACATTTATTTTCGCTGGTTTACTGACCACACCCAAAAAATTACGTTGACTACTAAGTGCCACCTCCTACTAGTGCCAGTTAATATGATAGTCACGTTGCCTTGATAACGATAACCACGAGTTTTCGATCAACTAGAACACGTGTATATAGTACTCTCGTATCTCGCACACATGATCTGTGACTAATAACTTTTTTCGGGCCATGAACGCATGTACTGACTCACTCAGTGTGGGTACAAAAAACTCATTTAGAAACAAATAGTTAAATAACGTTAAGGATGTTTCAGATCTCAAAAAAAAGGTACATTAACTTAAAATATAAATCTTGTAATTGCTTTTAATGCTTAATGTTTATTTATTTTTGCTAAATGAGAATATTTACGTTTTTGTACATTCATAAGGAAGAATTATTAATAAAATTTTAACAAAATGAGACAAAGGATTAAGTTTGATTTTATTCTGATTTTTATGTCAAACAAAAAAACAAGTACTGACAATACTGACAGTCTGTTGCCATGGACAACCTGCACCAATTACTGATTTGTTATCATTGATAAGCCTTCAATAACAAGTATGATTTGGTGCATTTACGAGTAGAGATATTGAAATACGAGTAACTACGAAGAGATGTTGATAGAGGTAAAGTAGGTGGTCATTTGTCATCCTTTTTTTTTTAACGTGTGGAAGACCCCTCGGGCCGTCACCCCACCGGGGTTTACGGCAGGATAATGTGTTGGAATCGGACCGGCTAAAACCACAAGGTGTGCCACTCTACGCCTGAAATAGGAAGGATCCGGGAACAGCTGTTATTACAACATCCAGATCCCTCCTAGCACCTGCCCGCCACCGTAGACACCATCTGCAGGTACGCCCTCTATTTAGGCGACGTACGGCACACGCGGATGTCGCCTCCTCGCGGCTGGCCACTATAGCGGATGGAAGGAAAAACCCATCCCGTCCTTCCGCGGCCATATTCAAGGCGGCGTGAGACGCTGGTACGTGCGCCTCTGCCACCCGGTTCACCGACGGCAAATTGGGTCCAAGTAGAGATCATCCTCTCGAGCCTTCTCCGCCGCCTCCTTTCACGAAATTACGTCTTCGATGAAGGTTGCGAACGCGGTAAAACAGCTGTCGCTACCAGCCAAGAAGCGTATGATGGCTTTTTAGCGAGAGATCTCCTCCAATAACTGCAGTGAGGGCCGCGCGCTGCACCGCCCAAGTGGAACAAACCGCCAGCTCAATTTCCTCCTAGCGACCTAGTGCAGACACTTTCCGAAACAACCGGGCTCGGAAAGAACTTGCGTTAGTCAGAAAGAAAGGGTCCCATGCTGCCGCTCCGCCCACTCGGTGGTGACTGGCTGGAAAGCCTCCACGGTGGTAAAGCTAGTACGTGAATCCTCCAGCCGAGACGACCAACGACCCATCGTGTCTCGACGAGCGGTCTCACGCTGCTCGCGTGCCATAAACTTCAGCGAGCACTTCCGCCTCCAAATCCCAAGGCGGAGTTCCGGCCAACCCGCACGCCGCCTCAATCGACACGGTGCGGTAACCGCGTATGGCTCTAACTACCACTATCCTGTGAGGCCGCCAGAGGCGAGCCCTATTCTGGGTGGTCAGAGCCGCCGCCCACACCAGTGCACAATACAGCGCCATTGACCGGATAATCCCCGTGTAGGTAGGTAGTAGAGCCACGCTGATTTCAGCACGAGCGGGCCGGCTCGACCGGGGCAGTACTACCCTCCCATAGAAGACCAACCTAAAGCGCCAGCATCCGTGGTGTCGTGTTTCGTTGGTGAGTGCGAGACCGCAGGCCCATTGATGCAGGGATGACAGTTATCGTGGTAACTGTGTAAGTCTTACACTGTCACGATTACTGTCATGCCTTTTACGTCGCCAAGCGGGGTGTGAAAAAGCATCTCACTAGGCTGCCATCCATACTGCGTTGTCTGCATTTGCAATGAGTATGGTGACCACAACTCTTGGATTCTATTCATGCTTTCCATCAGGCAGAGTAGAGTCACTTTGGCAGGCTCTTAATATAGAGAAAAAATATATATATATAGTGTACAGCCGTATCGTGGTGAGGCTGACTTCACCCAAATTAGGCAAAAGTCGCCCAAGGGCAGAAACAGTGCCGACCAGCTTTGGAGTAAGCTGTTGGAAGTGCTCGTCGAAGAGCCACCTGTCTTCGAGGATCAGGCCCAGATACTTCATCTGGGCCTGAACCGGTACGAGAACCGAATTGACTACGATGGAGGCACCGGAGGGTGGACGACAATGGGGCTCATGGAACAAAAGGGCCTCCGTCTTCTCCAGGCCCACCCACAAACCCAGCGCCTCAATACACCCGACCACCATAGAGACAGAGACACAAAGTTCATCCCCCGAGCTGTGACCAATGTGTCATCGGCGTAACAAATTAGGATCTAGGATACACCTGGTTTCCAGCTGCTGATACCTGAGACAGCATGCGGTTTTTGGTCGATTTAAATCCGATATTACCACTAATAGATGTTATCCGGGGGATTTCCTCCCATGAAAAAAATTCAACTTGTGACAGTTGGGGTATAAATTTTCAATTGTGTTAATAAATTCAATATTTATCACCGGTCCTGTGACCACTCATGTTTTAATAGCTCCGAGCCTGCACCAAACTAACATCACAATTCTTCTCATAATACTATTTAAAAATAAATTCTAAAAATATTCTTGAAACCTTATAAACTTTCCTGACCCTTGTGATGATGGATTAAGAATATGGATTTTGACCACGGATGTAGTAAGAGAACGGCTAAGAGCAGACGCACTACGACCGATTCCAACACGATTCGAATCCGTGACATACAGAAATCTTTAATAATAAATCGCTTTAGAGTACAATAGCAGTGCAAAGAAAACAAAAACTTTACGCTTGCCCGTATCTGTGTGGCCAACGTGTGTTATAGAACTAAACCTCCTCTTAAGGGTAGGTCTACGTCGGACAGGTTCTTTAAAATTACATTTAATGTATTAAATCACGACAGGTGCTCCCTCGTTCGTGTTTTTTTTTTGTGGCGAGTTCTTTCGTAGTAGCTGTCGAAGAGCGACCGACTACTCCATCTTTGTTAATCGGCCAAAGTAGTGTCACTTT
This sequence comes from Hypercompe scribonia, assembly GCA_949316085.1. Classification (NCBI taxonomy): domain Eukaryota; kingdom Metazoa; phylum Arthropoda; class Insecta; order Lepidoptera; family Erebidae; genus Hypercompe; species Hypercompe scribonia. Next base: position 9,933,495 of record OX438989.1, on the reverse strand, counting down.
ATAGTTGAACCAAAGCAAATGGCACAATGAATTTATTTATTATGTTCTTGGAATCCTATTTATGGGATGGATAAGACGCGAGTCCTTTAAATAAGTTAGAGTGTACCAGATCTGACGTATCGTCTAGGACATTGATTTTATATACTTAATTCTAATGAGAACTTGACACTGATATTATGTTTACCGCATTTTGTTCCACTGCCTCGATAGTGCAGTGGTATAGGACTGCTGTGCTTAGGTCTGGTATTGCATTCCCAGCTCGGATAAATTTTTAGCATGATCTGCAAATATTTGTTTTATAGTTTCAATATTTTCTATGTATTTAAGTATTCTTTTAGTCAAATTAGCTTTCATAGTACAAACTCTAATTAATTTGAAACTAGATGGTATTGTGTGTTAGATGTCCGAAATGCTTATTTATTTAAAGATTTTCTTTTTGAGAGTTTTTAATCTACTTTAAGTCTCGCATTTACATAGCTTTGAAATGATTTATGACAAATATACTATTACCATAATCTATCTACTCCCCTACCAAAGAAATTTTTAGAATTTTTTTTACTAACTTCAGGTCTTAATTTTAAAATAAATATTATTCAACTTTTCCATGTTCAAATCTCAAGTCTCAAGCATGTAGATTTATTAGCGGAAAATATTCCACTATTATGTATGAGTGATCTCGTAAAGACCGAAATGGTTGCTTACAGAGATCATGTGACACTAACTTGTTTGTGTAAGGCAGGACATTTAAAACAAGAATTGTATAGTAATATAACTTTGCATTTGAAAGTATATCACGATCGTGGAAAAGTTTCACGATAACCCAAAACCGATTTTAATTCAAAATGTTTGGCAGGAAAACTTTAAGGTAACATTAGATTGTGTTTAATGCTACTTTCTATTCTGCGTGTCACTCTTTAACAGATAATGGAACCGCATTACTAAGAATAAGATTATCGTGGCGTCCTGGATATGATGTATCTCAGACCCGTGACTGGGATGGCGATTCTTACAAAACAATGGAAAGCTAAAAATAAAACTTAGAATAACTTTACAAGTACATAAAATACACACATCAGTGTTATGAACTCTTATAGCAGAACGCCATATTCTAAATTATCAAGATTTTTGGCAATTAAAATAGGTTGTTATTAATATTTATGATAAAGTTAATATAATGCACGATGACGTCAAGGTCTGCAACAAAGATACAAAACGTATAAGCCATACGTGCTACTCATAAGTAATACCTAATTGTTACTTAAGGTCTTAGCTAATACGTCGCCATGCTTAAAAACATGTGACATATGTAGAGCTGTTAATATACATAAGACTAAAATAAATTATTTTTTTACTTGACCGACTTTGTCAGTAGTGAGTTAACGTTCAAACACAAAAGTATCAGACAGTCTAGAATGACTGCTGTGTCAAACAATGATGTAGGAAACAAAGATTGAAGTGATAAAGCTCTTGTCCATATATATTTTATTATATTAAATATAACAATATTTAGTCATTCTTTGTGGTATATTTCCAGACGATGAAAGGTCCGGTCATTTTACCGTCTATGGTCGGCATCCGCAGTTTGGTTCCCGCAGCCGTATAAATCTGCGAGGCAGTCACCTCATGAAGTGTTCACTTAAAGACCAACATAGAGGATCTGGAAATTAGAGCTCCAGGCCTGCAGGAAGGCCACATACCTACGTAACATTAAGTATGGCTGAGGATAGATAAGACGGGTTATATATTTTGATCCTTAGCAGAGTCTGATGATCTTCTCGTGTGTTTCTATAATTACATTGGCACCTCGCGATATGGCACTGAGTGAACTGTTGCACATTGCATAGGGAACCGGTCATCTTTGACATACGGCCTAATTCGTATACCCTTTTTTTTTTCTGTGCGGCAATCCCCCCGGATACCACCTACTGGTTGTTATGTCGAACTCGAACCGACCAAGAACCGCACGCCGTCTCAGGTACCAGTAGCCGGGGAACCAGGTGTACCCTAGAAAGGAAATCCCTTGAACACCGATGTATCTCGGGCCATCTATCTACGGTTTACAGATGACCCCTTAACCTAATTCGTACACCCCGACACCTATTGACATTGTTACATGAAGGGTTGCTTGATATCCTTTTTTTTATAAACAGTTTATACAATCGATCGATTACCTTATTGTCATCCATTGCTTAGCATAGTACCCAGTCCTTTGTCTTCTGTATTCAGTTTACAGCAGTTACTTTTTTTTGCTCAAGTGACTATGTTCTTAGAACCTGAAATCTAAACTACCCACATTTTCGACCACCACACCCTGGTTAAATTCAAATGTTTAATATATATAAGTAAAAGGTACACAATCGAGCATCACGTTTTAATTTAAGTGAATAATTGTAGACGGAAAGGCTTTGTGGGAAATGAGACAGGTATGCTTTAGTATGAAAGTTTCTAAGTAGCTTTAGTAAGAAAGCTAGTATATACGTAAGCATGAAACTATTAAGAAATAAATCTATATCAATAATAATTTTAACAAAAGCAGGATGCTCAGTTCCGCTGGTTAATCATTTCAATAATATTCACTCACACCCACACGGCGGACGGTGCTGCGTTCAGTAGTATTTGGTTGCGCACGTGGCATAATAACGTGATCTGCGCTCACGCACTTGAACCAGACGCAACGCCCTCAACTAATGACGTTGCTAAGCGTTTGGTTCTTTACTCTTCGATAAAGTAAATAAATACTTCAGTCCTCAATGTTCTTCATGTGTTATTAGGTATCAACTTTGTTTACTGTAATAATGGTATTCACAATATAATAAAGCGCATATCTGTCACTCGATACGTTGTTTTGAAGCGAAAATAAGTTGCAAACAAAGAGTGAAGAAAGGAGTTGAGTAAACACACATGTGAAAGTATAAATATATTATAAATACTTAGCAGAATTAAGACATATCTCGTATCGTAAACTTAACCAGGTATCTCGCTTCCTGTGTGTACCTCCAAGACAGGAATTCAGTAGAACTAAAAGTATCTTATGTATATTACACTTAAAATATTATTTCTTAAACTGAAGCATTCATGAAATTACCTGTCATTACAAAATTAGAATTCACAAACGATCTCCTTAATAAAACAGATTTTTCGCTTACAAACTGATGTGACGAGCGATTGCAAAGGGAATTGGAATTCTCCTCTAATTCCAATACCAAAGTAGGTATGATGCATGGTGTTCTACCTGTCAAAGTCAAAACATGTTTCATCAAAACATAAATATACAAGTAGTTTACAAAATATGTTAACATTTACTTTTATTTTAACATATTATTTGCTTTTTAATGTCACAACGTGTAAAACCCACATTTTACACGTGACGCGCCTATCTACATAATAAATACAGTTTTATATTTACACATATAGGTACTTAATAAAAATCTAATGACTTTTGCCCGTTGTCAGTAAATATGGTGCGTGTAAACGAGATACTGTTCTATACATTTACATATTATAGTACCATAAAAAATAAGATCTAAATTTAGGCGCATCGTGCGAAGATGATAACAACTTAATTTTACTGAAAAACAATCAATGGCACTCGGGGACTGCCGCGGTAAAGCTATTATTGCCTAGCATTTTTTATCAACTTATGCAATTATAATATTTCGTAGCAGCTCGTCTGGATCCGTGTGAGCTTCGTACAGTCTACACGCATACGTCTAATCGCACGCACACTAACAACGTGCCGAAGTCTGGCGAACTGAAGCGCGTTAGACGATGCACGGCTTTCAACGCCGCACCACTGTGCCGGTTGGAGTGGGGGGTGTTAGGTTTATTTTCGTTACGGAATTTCTTGATTCGGTCGCCGCGCTCAAAGCCCACGATAAAAGCTATGCAATAGCTTAAAAAACAAAATTAAACTGAATTAAGAATAACTTACCAAATACTTATTGCGCTTACCGACTACCGACTTCAAACAGATTTTAGGTACATTTACAGATTTTACTTAACCCCACAAGGGACAACACTCTGTTTGAAGATCCATAAACAGTTGTTCTAAGTCTAGGTGCTCGTTTTGTCCCTTTCATGTATATTTGTAAAGTCTCCCGCGAAACAGGATTTATTCCTAGTGCGAGAGTTGTCTATTAAAAACAAGAAAACAGTTTATTTTCCGTTTTTCAGTGTTTCTACGCAAAGTTTTTTGAAACCAGTTGAATTTTTATTTTCAAATTGCTTATTTTTCCATTTTAATTGCAAATCAGCATAATTTAAAAATCACTAGAGGCAACAACCTACAGAAAACGACTACCTTCAAATGTTATTTCTGCTGGTGCTAATGACTGTGGTAGTTTGAAACACAATTGCGTGAAACAGAAGCAGGCAAGTTATTAAAAGCAAAATACATTGAGGTTTAGTTGTCATAGCGCCTGTGTCAACAACCTATCAGTCATCCGAAGGCTGCGGAGATGTTGAACGGAGAATGCTACCAGTAATCTTCAGTTAGATGGTTACGGTGACGGTGTTCGCGTTAGGTGTTTCGGTAGACCCACACTGAAATCTTCATTAATTCCAACACTGAGCTGTGACATTCAAGTTAAAGTAAAACGAAGTCAGTGTTAAAGATCTCAACACTTCTATTCGCAACGCCAAATGCTGTCAGCGTGACGATCCGACGTGTATAGACTCAGACCCAAAGCCGGGGTTTTAAAAAATTGCAAAATATCAAGTTTGCGCTGCACTGAGTTGCGTAAACACACTACATAGTGTTGCTCTTTGGAACTAAGAACCCAACATATAATAATTAATTAAAAAAATTTAAATTACAATACTAAAACAAGCTATGTGTATAGTGCTATCACTATACAGTGTAGGTTCCTAAGAAACCTCAATTTTATATGTCTTTTCTTTCCTACAGAATATTGGTTACCACATCGGCAACTTCAAGTATGATGATGATTTTTCATATAACCCCGTAAAAACAAGTCGGTTGCGGATAGATCTGGACTTCAGTCTTTGATCACCAGCAGGGACTCATTGGATGTGTGACAAGTGGTTCCATCTTGTTGAAATCGTGTGTTACGGTTGTAACCAGCAAATTCCAGTAGCATCGATACCAAAAACTTTCGTAACATTTTCACATATACAGCAAAATTAACAATAACTGAACAGTCGCGAGAATTTTCGAAAAAGTAGGGTCCAATGATGCCTTTTCCTGATATTGTAGCCCATACAGTGGTCTCTCGTGTTTAGCTTTGTGATTTTCACTGGTCCAATACCTGCTATTCTGTATGTTTATATGTCAGTTGAAGTGAAAATAGACTTTGTCACAAAATAAGACATTGTCAATATTTCAAAAATATTTCGACGTACGACTTGTGCAAATTTAAATTATTAGGTTTTGGTTCCTGCACTATCTCGGAGTATATTCTTATATGGATGTAATTTCAAATGTAATTTCAAAATACGGCGTAATGATATGCGGGATAACCTAATTCAGCCGAACGTTTGCGCGCCGATAAACCTGGATTACGTCGTACAGAAGCGGAAACTTGCTGCACGTTCTCTTCGGTCCGAGAAGTCCGTGGCCCTGCCTCTGTGACTGTGAAGTAAGTAAGTAAAGTAAGTTCACATTTAGTGTAGATCTAGCCACTCATTTCTTTATTAAGGAAGCACTTGGACATTAATTTAAGTCGTGTAAATCGTAGTAAACACGAAATAAGCGTCCCACAGTAATAAGCGAAATGATGTTTAAATAAAATTGTTTTACACAGTAAGCGTGCTGTGGCCCCGTAAGCGATCCATTGCGACCAAATGGTCGAGAAATCCCCGCGCTCCGCACCGCATTTGTTTACGCGGGATGTTAGATTCAAATGTTAACGAATCCTTGGCCCATCTGTATTATTACTTGCACCGATACATTGCCGAGACCTGCACCTATGCCGTGAAGTGTGGTGTAACAAAAAATGTACCATCGCTTAAACTTATGTATGTTGTACATCTAGTAACTGATAATAAATAATAATAACATTCTTTTCTGGGTACAGTTTTCTCAAATGTTGTTCATTAGGTACTAATAATGAGGTTGGGAAAAAAAATTTTAAAAGGAATTTATAACATAAATATCTGAAAAAAGTTATAGTTAAGGGGAACCTTTCGGAGGAAGTGAAACTTAAGTAATAAATAAAACCTGTGTTTTCTAATGATAAATATTTAGAATGAAACAATGTTACAACAAGGAACGTGAATTCTTCTTGCTCGAAGATTTAAAACTAAAATTCTTCAGACCAATTTAAAACGTAGAAAAAAGTGTATGAGTGTTCTATTGTTGGGATCTCTAAGAAATTGAATTATCAAATTTGTATAAAAAATTGCAAATACACAAAGTGCATGTCGTTTATAAAAATAGTAAATAGATTAATCAACAAATTTAAAATAATTGACATCTAGTGGTAAGTAGGTAAACTGCGCTACCAATACTTTTAGCTATTTCATGCTAGATGGTACTGTACTGTTTTGATCTTTTTGGTTAGGTAAAAGTATGTTTTGTTTTAAATATCAGATATTTAACTAAAATAAAAACATATGAGATAACTATATCATTAAGATAGAAAAGAAAAATCCTAAAATGTTTGAAAATTTTTAACCTTTGGTGTTCTATTTAATCTGTAGACTTATGGCACTTGGGATTAGTTTTGTTATTTAGTATGACAGAAAACATATGATTCTGAAAAGACAACGTTATGTATGACTGATTATTTATTTAAGATTTCAATATTGTAATTACATACTGAAAAACAGTGAGTTTTATATAAAGAAAAACTCTATACTATAAATTACTATTAAACACAATGAAGGCATTGATACAGCGTGTTATGAATGCTAAAGTTACTGGTAAGCTGTGTACATTTTAGGTTATAGATATAGTTATGTAGTAAGATCATTTTTGGATAAATAAAATGCTCTTCCAAGTTATCACTACAAACGTGTGCCTATTGGTAAGTTTAATCATCCCACAGACATTTGAAAATTGGTGGTTCACATATCTCGAATAACTGTATTATTACAAAAAACTGGCCGCAGTTGACAACAAAACTAATTAAAAAATTAAAAAAAAACAAAAATTTAGACATTGTTCAATACAACACAAAGTATTCCAACAGATAGAATTTTATTATTAAACTCTTTTTACAATACATATATTTCCGATGTAACCCTGTTTCTAGATGAGCAACTTTTTTAAACATAACTGATACCCATTGTGAAGTAAATTATAACCTCAGACTCTTGTTACAAATGTAATTTAGCTTACATTTTAGAAAAAATTAGTATAGAACACTGCTGGACAAGATAGGCTTCTCCTTAGAAAAGAGATTTTGGCCTGCCATACCACACTTACAAGACGAGTTGGTATCAGACTTATTACATCTTTTCCTCCTTTTCTCAATGCTCTTTGCTTGCAGCTTCTACGACAGTCACAGGAATGAGTAGGTTAAGTGATGTATTCTTAATCAGCACACACACAGATGTGCTTCAGGCATGCAAAAAATAAATTACAATAAAAGTTAGAATTCCATACTTTTACTTTAATTCCATTACTGACTGCTTCGGAAAATATCATTATCATCACCCTCAGTCTATCATAGTCCACTACTGGTTATAGACCACTATAAAAGTATGTTTGTAAAAACTATAAAACTAAATTTTTACAAATTTTAGTAGTTATAATTTTATTTTATTTAATAGAAGCAATTCCAGAAAGTTGTTTTTATATGTTATACCAAATTAAAGTAATTAAAAATACTTTTTCTGGTTTACAGTAAATGGTGAGGTAATAAGTAGTATTGAACAAGGTATTTGTGTGTTTATTGGTATATGTGCCAATGATACAAAGAAGGACATGGAATTTATGTAAGTATAATTATTTTATTAGTAGTTTCTTCCATCAACAGCCTTAAACAACCAAGTGTTGGATATAGGCATCTCCTTAGGGTCTCCTTAAAACCTTCTAGGCTTTTGACCTACTATACCATAGATCATTTATTTGACTTCCATCAATACCATAAGCATTAATAAGATAAATTTATGCTTTCAGTGTTCGTAAAATATTAAATATAAAATTGTTTGATGATGAATCTAATAAGAGATGGAAGAAAAGTGTTGTGGACAAACAATTAGAAGTGTTATGTGTCAGCCAATTTACTTTATACAATACCTGGAAGGTAAGTAATTTAAATACTTATTTTGGTATATTTCTGATCTTATTTTATTAGTTACTTTTAGGACGTATGTAACTTTACAATGCAGAATTTGAAATGAAAGTGGTAACATTGCCGTAAACACTAAACTTTCTACATAAATATTTCCAAATGGTATAAAATACAGGGCTATATGGACTTAAAAAGTCCCTAGGTATACATGTATATAGCAGAGTAAACTTAGTACACTAGACAATTTATATAATGTAGCATTATAAAATTGAATGTAGCACAGTGCTAATGTAATTTTTCATAACGAAATATTACTGTTTAATAACTTTTTTCAGGGTAATAAACCTGATTTCCACAATGCAATGCCTGGAGATCAATCGAAAGAGTTTTATGAAAACTTTCTTCAATTATTGAAAGAATCTTACCTACCGGACAAAATCAAAGGTAATGTAATAATTGAAAGAATATATACGAATAGCTTGTTTTTTTAGTTTAAACCAGTCATTTAAATTTTTCTTACTGAATATCTCAATGTGGTAACAGTGCCATCTATTAATGACATCGGTTAGTTTTAGTTCGTCTATACACCGTTAGATGTATACTACAATGTTCTGTCAAGAGATAATTTTCGATTTTTTTTAACATTCCGCTTTCACTAATTAACTTCTTTAATTTACTATTTTAGATGGCCAATTCGCAGCTTATATGCAAGTGAGTATTCAAAACGACGGGCCTGTCACGTTTCAGATAGAATCCCCTTCGAATTTACCCAGTAAAGAAAGAACGCGGAAAAACGAATCTCAAAACCGGGCGAAAGAATGCAATAAACTAGAAAAAGAAGTTGATATTATAAACTTAAGTAATTAAGTATTATTTATTGTAGTAAATTTAAATAAATTATACAGTTGATATTAATTTGTCTACTTAAATTGTAATGCCAGAGGCAATCTTGTATCAAAACTTTACGGAAACAATTCTTCATATCTGAAGTGTGATTCCATAAAAAATCGAATTAAGGCCTATGAGAGTGTATTTCACATCAACTCGGTCATAGCAATCGCGACCGGCGTTGCGATCGGTCCGCACTGAGAGTCCTGTGTCAATTTATCTCACAGTAAATCGCTCTCTAAGATCAAACCCTGAGGGACTCTTTTCAAAGAGTCATACATATTTGTGTTGTAACAATCAGGTGACCAATTTGTTCGAATGATTACTCACAGATACACTTTAGTTTCCTTTCACTATACTTGTTTTTCTACACTTGTTTAGTACAGCAAATTTTTAAATAGAGAACTTTTTACAAATGTTTTCTCATAAATGAGGACAGAAATGAAGCACAATAATCAAGGTCACTGACATTACTTGGAGAATTGACAAAATAAGTTACCAAAAACACCAAATCGTTCTGAAGTAGTGACCACGTAGCTTTCAAAGGAGATAATTAAATTTTTCCTACATTTATTTTATTGCTTTTTATTATTTTTAAAAAGACCGTCGTTACTAGACGTATATCCTTCGTCGTGGGGTATTTTTAAAAATGGCCAGACTCGGAATGACAATTTGTGTATCACACAGTGTTGTATCATGTGAGGTTTGAACCCACAACCCAGCGTAGTAGAAATCTGTCATCTACCGTGAGTCCGTGCACTCATATATCACGGAAAGTCCAACCGGTTTACTATAAATTATTCCACCATTATTACACATTATTACACCATTCAAAGTTGGAAACTGGTAGGTCAACCATGACCGCAGGCCTTGATTGATACGTCACTATTTTCTTAACGAGAATAGACTTTAATTACATAAATAATAATATACCAGTGCAAAGCATAAAACTCATTGTAATATTCTTATCAAATGACAAGTGAACAATTATTATCATCATTCCAACCTATGGATGTCCGCTGCTGGACATAGGCTTTCACCAAGGAACATTAACTTTATTCCTTAACTTATACTTACATAAACTTGTATACTAGAATTAATTATCGATGATACTTAATTTAAAAGTGATCAAAATTAAACAATTTCAATTATTAATAAAAAAACTTTATTTTGAAATGCTGGTTATTATCTATTAACATTAGTTACATTTAGGCCAGTGATTATACATTCCGTATTAGGTTATTAAAACATTTATACAAAGATGATATGCCTACGCTAAGTCTAAGGGATTGTTACATCTACAACACCTTGCCTCTTAGGCAGATGTTAACAGATAATCTACCAAAATATCAAAACCTCTTTACTTTAAGTCTAAACGAGTAGAAAATAAACTAAGTAAAAATAAAACTCGTATAAAAAGTTTAAAATAAAATAAATGCATTCTATAAATCCCTCTATTTTAAATATGAAATTCAACAAATGAGATTAGTGACCCTTATTTAGTGTCGAAATATTAAACGTTAAAGTTAATTTTTACTTGTATCAATTACCTCGAGTGCCATATGATTACTATTTCTATACCGCGAAATATAGATATATAATCATTAATGTTCATGCGTTCATGTAATGCCTACACTGTACATTCTTACAGAATTTCTCATTAACTTTCAAGGCACTATTCAATTTGGTATATTGCTGATACGTTTCCTCACTCCTAATTCACAATATCAATGGGATAACATAGTACAAGTGAAAGATTATTATTTAAAGTTCTTAAGATAAATCAACGTACAACATTCCCATCATAATGTTGGCCGCCGGGTATATTAGTTGTCGCGTCCTCCAGCGGCCCATTATGATTGTCATGTTCTACGCCGGGAATCTATCCACTTTACAATAGGTATCTATAGAATATTACTATTACAAAAATATCTATAATCTATTCTAAATTATTCAAACGAAACTGTTACTGGGATAGGCTAAGGATTTAATTAACAACATATACCCCTTCCAATGGACGTTGATATTTACGTGCAAAATGGCGTTAGGTACTACAATTTGCCAAAACTATCCAAAATTTAGTCGATTAACGAAATGGTAAAGTGAAATAAATGCATTTTGTGTTTCTTAAAAACCGTCGGTTCATTCGAAGCGCTCGCGCATTGCACTCAGGATCTCGATAATCTCGTCAAAATAAAATAAATAGTCATTAGCGCCGAGTTAGTTTAACGGAGTTTTCAATGTCGTTTGAAACGACGGTTTCGAAGGGTTAGATCTGCGCATGCCAGTGTGTTGCAGCGACTGTTGTAGATGGTCTCTCGCCGCTTGATTGATGTGGATGTAGGTGGGTCGAAGTAGCGTGGTATCTACCAGAGCCCGGAGGAGTAGCCACCGGGCGGCACGCGGCTGTTGTGGTGGTTCATGAGGCTTGCACCATTAACTGACGTCACCGTGTTGATCTGGCCGTTCATTGATTTGTAGCCGTCTCCGGTAATTGGGTTACCTTCTGAAAACACGATACAAATCTTGTTAATATATTACTTATTGAAAAGTGCCTGTGTTGATACTAAATACTTTCTAAATATAAATATTTAAAAAAAGAATCTTATCCAGAAACTACTACATAAAATCTATAATCTGGTTTATAGTTTTCATCATGCAATAATAAGTGAAGTACCTAACTACAGTTTCTTACAGAAATAAATTGTTATAAAAATAAGATTTATTTAAATACAGTTGTAGATAGTCGACGAAAGCTATAGAGTCAACAGTCAGAAACAACTAGAGTCTACCTATGCAATAGTAAAAGCTACTGAGAAAATACCTAGAAAGTAATTCAGAAAGATACAACCTAAGAATAGAAAAAGATGTGCAGAAAAGGTTATATTTTGATAAGGCATATAAGTAATATGTATACAACAGAATATAGATGAATACACTGTCTCACAATACAACAGCAATACGTAGGTACATCAACATTACAAATAAGCGGGGGACAATTTCCAAAATTGAAATGGTTCACCATTACCTTTACTAAAGAATGAATTAATTAATTGTGACGGCCCTGTTGGACTAGCGGTTAGTGGCCCTGCCTGCTAAGTCGGGGGCCGCAGGTTCGATTCTCACGCAGGACAAATATTTGTGTGATAGGCACATGTGTCCGAGTGTATTTTATCTATAATATGTATATATTTAGAAACATTTAAGAATGTTTATTAGCAGTCTGGTTATGATGTGACATGCTCTGTCTAATTTTGAATAAAACAGCCGTGTGTGGCATGTGTGAGGTTATTTATTAATTTTACTTATTAGGGATACTTTAAAATTGGCAGTATTTTTCAAACTTTACTCGTATAAAACTTTTCAGTAAGTATTGTATCGTGTGTAGCTAAAAAGTTTTTATAGATTTTTTTAAATAATTCCTTGTAATATTTTAAAGGTTTTCTAGATATACAGCATAAAGGGTTAATCAATGAAATTTAAATATCCCGAAACGTAAACTTACTATTACTACGTTTTTCGATACTAAAATTCTTAAAGTATAGACTTGCTTGTCCTAAATAAACATACAATTATATAGTATTTTTGTATTACTAACGATAATGAACGATATAATAGTAAAACAATTGTGTTACCATTTCAATTATTCGATATTTTTTTAAATTGTCCCCCTTACGATACAATAAAAAGCTCTTTATGATCTTTTAGATTTCTAAGATCTGCTTTGCTATTATCAAAAAGTTCAAGCTACAACCTAGTAGCAAACAAAAAAACGCAATGGGTGCTCAATTTATAAACAAATACGAAGGAATCGTATTACTATGATTTCTATACAGCAAATTAAAATAAGCTATTCCAATGAAATTAACTCAGATAGTTTAAACGTTCCTCACAAAGTCCGAGTACAAATATCACGTCATAAAAATTGTTTTCCATAGCTAACGGCATGCCGGATTGAGACTTAAAAGTGTATATTTTAGTAGAGTTGATCTTTATAATTTTGGGGCTACATATCTTGAATTTCGTCGACACAAAATGAATTTCTGTATTAAATACTTGTTCTAGATAAAAAGCGGAACTAAGCTCTCTGGTTCGGAAGTTAAGACCGTTGATCACCAAACCAAACCAACAAAGTCGCTGAAACTGTATTATATAAGACTGTTAAGAGAAAAATATATGTCAATTTGTTTTAATATGGCGGACTTTACTTTTTTGATTGTTTTGTAACTGAATTAAGTTTCAATCTAGCATACTGTATGGAAATAAAAACTGTTAGCGTTTATGGATCTAGAAAACTTCACTGGGTGAAATTCGGTGCAGTCATAGCAGCATTCCTTCAGTCTAAACTGAGCACCCACCCATCTCTCTTCGGCGAACATAGTCTACAAAGTACGTCTTAGGTTTGAAGTCTTCAGCATGCCGATTACGGTCAAAAAGGTAGCCAGGAACATGTTTGTGAAATATAGGAGGGAAACCGGTCAGAGTATTAGGACCAGGCGCTAAAGGTGTCTGTATTGGCGTCACATCAGGAATAGGGCCATCGCGTTCGTATTTAAATAGAGTAGGTGGAGGATCCGTATGGGCTATCAGAAACGGATCAATTGGACCTCCCAATGCTGGTACTGGATCGTACTTATAATCTGGCTTGGGTCTTTCACCAAGAGCAGAGTGCATTCCCACGAAGGCATATGGGGGTAAAGGATGATATATATTTTTTGGTTCTTTCGGTTCTAAATAATGTTGAGCTGGAAACGGTGGCCAGTGTTTGTCCAAAACTAGTTGAGGGGAGAACGAATCAGGATCTATAATAGGGTGAGTTTTGTTTGGATCATCGGTTTCTAAACCAAGAAGAGTGTAAGGCGTCTGTCTAGTGCGTGTACTGGGCTTTGTAGCAGATTCTACGTAGTAGTCAGCTGGTTTGGGAGGCCAATCTTTTGTAATGTATCTGTGAGTAGGCTGTGGTTCCAGGAGTTTATGGTAAGGATCGTCGGGGTATTGGTCGGCACCTCGCAGGCTGGCGGCAGGGTGGCGGCGACGAGGCAGCGCCAGGGCCACTCCATCGCCTGTCACCGGATTCCTCTTCGGTGGAGTGTATGAAGCTGACCATTCACAGAAGAAACTGTTTTCATTCGAACTACGGTACTGAATTGGGTCTAACAATCCTATTTTCTTTTATTTTAATTTTAAATGTATGATCTAAATTGTAAATCAGACATTTCTTTTTTTTTAAATAGTGTTAATCTTAATACCTAAGGGTAAGTAAAGTTGGATGGACGTTGTTAATTTGTAACATACCTAAAGACGGTATTATTATTATTTCATTATTATTAATTGGCAAAAGTACGGCTTAAAAAATATATGTAGGTGTAGGTGTTCAGAACAAATGTAATATTTATTAATATTTCTAGTCATTTTTGAGATTATTTCTAAATACTAAACTTTATTGAAAGCTGTCAATCCTGTGCCATTATGTGCCCAACTATCTATTATGATAACTTTTCATTTACGAGTATATGCTACAAAAGGACGGAGTTATGTTGAGCGAAATTTTTAATTCATCTTACTTTTGTCTATCAGTGTTTTCGAAAGTAAAGGTCACGAATCTGTCAATTTGACTTATTTTTTTAATTTGTTGTTTATTTATACATATTTAAAGAAAGCAACAACAAGTTTTTGTCTAATTTTAATAATATGTACATAAATAATGTTATAGCATAAAATTACCGATAAAATTGTTTACATTTAAAAAAAGACTACAGTGTGTTTCGTGTGCTAATGATTATTGCTATTAGTAATTGTCAGTTCAATTTCTGCAAACTTTATTAAAATTGTGAGCTCACAAATGGCATGTTGCAATGTGGTATTAATAACAAATTCTTACATAAATAGTTAATACAAGCAGTTTATTCCCAACGTGCATGTGTGCTAAGTGATCGAAATTAAGTTCGGATGCTAATCAATGATAAACACGCACATATGCATTGAAAAAACTATTGCAATATCTATTGTTATTGCCAAACGATGTTATATATTTGAACGTGGAATGGAATGAGAAAAAGACATTTTAATCAAACTTTCCTACGCGATACATTCTATAATGACTTTCCAGTCCGAGTGAATCTGACAGCTATACAATTATTTTTAATAAATGTACATAGACAGATATTTCTCAATTAACAACCGTAAAATTCTTGAGAATAACGGTCGTGATATTCAAATACTCAGAGAAAATTAGAGAATAATTATGGACGAATAGACAATTTATATCTTTTTAATCTAATAAATGGAGACGACGCGACGTATCTACAGCTATCATAATTGTCATTACAACACTGGTTTATTTAGATAGAATTATTACATATAGCGAGAATTTATCTTTTATCAGTTTTTTATGTGAAAACGATTCATATAATTTCTAATTTGCTATCATTAAGATAAAATAATATTTCTGTCTCAAGTAATTACGTACAAGTATACCACTAGGTACTTGAGTATTTATTGTATGTGACTGCTGAAAGAAAGAAAAGTTTTGACTAGTTTTACATATGTTAAGAAGAATCAGGCATAGTATTACAAGGAAGTTACTAGGATATTACCCCATATCTATTGTGTTTAAGTTATGGAAATAACCGAAAATGATCTCAGAAACTTTCAATTTCCATTTCACATCCAAACGCATGATTTTTCTACGGAACCGTGTCCATTCCCTCAGAGTGAGTTAGACGTGCTCTCTCGTGCCTACATCTGAATAGACTCACAGTGTCCAGCGAGGGCCGGCTCACCTCGGCTGGGAGTAGAAGTGGCGCTCCCGTTGGCCATCTTGGAGGGAGAGTTTGTTGGAGATCCACCGTTCATCTCGCTGTCGCCGAAGTGAATGTTGCTGCGAATCGTATCAGTTACCATTGGAGAGACATGGTTGTTGGCGGCCTAAAACACATTAGTGACACACGTGATTTCCAGAAATTATATCTGCAATTCAATAACAAAACTATTTAAAATTGTAAAGAACATAAATATAATTACTAAGCTAGAATTTTTATAACCTCTTAAACATAAATAAATAAATTTAAATAATAAATATTTTGGACATTTGACACAACGTCATCTAGTTTCAAACTAAGCAGAGCTTTTGCTATGATAGCTAGACTGACTGATCGAATACTTATATACTTTTTTTGTAAATACATACATATTACACATAGAAAACACCCAAACTTCGAAACAAATATTTGAGACCTCAAGAACAGCAGTCACATTCACTACCGCTGTGCCACCGAGGTAGTTATTGTTTACTTTACAAGTCTACCACTGTACATGGGCCTTAGAATGGAGGTTTGCACCTGATGTACCACTACTGGTAAAGGATTTGTTTGAAGTTGTCCTTTTCTTGGTAGTACTGTTGTCATGTGTAATTTGCCCTTTTAGTAGGTTTTTACGACACCCATATACATACAAGATGAACAGGAGTGGTGACACTCGGTAAAACTAATTCTAGTTTGTAGACAATGCCCCTGGTAATAAACTTATAAACAAGAACATCAAGGAGAACGATACTTAAAAAAATAAATGTAATCTACTTAATGTACATACTCGCATTTGACCAAAAAGCCTGGAGTGAGTGTCACGGGGACGGGTCGGAGTGTCACGCACTACACGGGGCTTGGCCGCACCATTCTTCACTGGGCTTCCATCCACTTGGTCTGCGTTGAAGATCTCGGCAATGCAGCTCTTAGGGGCGTTCGGCACCCTATAGACAAAAATAGGTTTTGCTTATTTCATGTAGTTTATCTCTGGGTAATCAAATCAGTGATGTTTCATAATAATTGAAACTCCGCAGCTTGGCTATGGGTTAGCTAAGTTCAGGTACATCTAGAATGTATGTGAGATTTTTTATTATTCTGACGTTTGTCATCGCGAATTCTATATATATACAGTATCCGTGATATAAGTAAACCAACCGGAGATCATTTCTATCCAGTTAACATAGAAATTCGATTGTATTTCGTTTTGTTGATAATCAATTCACTCAAACAAGACCTACAAAGAAGCGTGTAACATTCAATTTCGTCAAATATTATTACAACTTTCAAAATTACAAAAAATAAGAGTGCGTCCATACCATCAACACATAACATCTTGCTACCATACCTTTAAATTAACAGAAATTCAATACACGAATGCATTAATATTAACATAATCATCCAACTGGACAGGGGATGGACAGACCTGTGGCTACCTGGTTAGGGGAACCATTTCCGGAAAGGGGACCGCTGTAATTTCCTGATCAAAACACAATAGAGATATTGAGGTCGATAGAAATGTGTCTATAATGTGTTTGCTTTATGATCTGAATGCATTTATAAATTGACTTTTAAAGTAACTGCTTTTTTTTGTTCCTACGCCGAAGTATTTTATTATTGGAACGAAGTTCCTTACGGCAGGCTTGGAGGGGATAGGGATTTCGCTGCGGGACCGAACGGAAAAAAATGTGATAGTAAAACCGTAAGTGGAAAAAGTGCGTGGAATAAATCTGTGGAATAAATCTGTGGAAAAAAGTGCGTGGAATAAAACCGTTAAATGAGACGTGCGCAGGCGCGAAAGCGCGTCATGTGTGCTATTTTATTATTTTAAGGAATTTATTATTTTATTTCCTTAAATACTGAATTTCCTAAATACTTTCTTGTACTTAAATAAAAACTAATCAGCAAAATTTAAGAGAAAAATCAAGAAAACCTACATAAAATTGAGCACGATTTTTTTTGCAAATTGTGTCGATTCCACATTATCCGAAGGAACTTCGTTCCTACCTGGTGTCCCACGACACCATTCATTTTTTTTATTTTTTATTTTAAGAGCCTACCAAAGTGACTCTACTCTGCCTGATCGAAAACATGAATACAATCCAAGAGTTGCGGTCACCATACTCATTGCGAATGCAGACAGTGCAATATGGTGACACACACTATGGCGCTCTAGTGAGATGCTTCGTAACGCCCCGTTTGGGGACGTAAAAGGTATGACAGTCATCTTGGCATTGTAATATTCAAACACTTACCACGACAACTGTCAACCCTGTAACAATGGGCCTCCGGTCTTGTACTCATCAAAGAAACTCGACAGCACTTATGCTGTCGTTTAAGTTGATTCCACTGTGGGAGTACGATGAATGATGTGCAATAAAAAAATACTTTAAAGAAAATCAAACAAACTAGAATTTATACTATTAAACACTGTTGTCATTAATATATTTAATTTATTAACTTTCTGAATAAGTACCAATCTGCGCTGAGATCGTTTTGGTATTCTTCCTTCAAGGTGTGGTTGCCTGTAAGAGTTTCAAATACTTTTATAACCACCGATTGTACCGAATACATGAAATATCAGTCGGGACAAACTTAAAAAGTCGAAGAGGAAAAATTGTACTCGTATTAATTAATATACGAGACAACGTACACTTTGGTAATGTAAGCAAAATTTTTGTTCACCTAAAACCCACGGTGGCGCTTACAAGTTTTCAACAGTGAAATGTAATCCACTCCAATCCACTGTATAAAACTTTTACTTTCTTAAAATAACTCCATTTTTATAGAACCACTTTTTGTCAAGTTTATTAGTCACATTTTGTATAATTAACATTAGCCAGTCTCGTTACGACACTGAATTATAATTATTTAACTGTTATGTTCATTTTAACTGTAAGTCTAAAGTGAAACTCGCATTTTATTAATTCCTGTGTCGAGGAGTACTTTACCCAGACGTATAACATCAGTTTGTACACCACACAGTGTTATCTTATGCGGGTTTCGAATCCATAACACTCAATGCAGCAAAAAGCGACGTGGCGACTGCATAGATCACCACATCATTTGTACAGTTCTTTAATATGCATTAATTGATCACTCTAAACAACGTCAAAATATATTTGTAGTTGCAAATGAAATATTTGCCTGCGACTCAGCGTTGGGTTAAATGTTGTTCTACCGCACCATTGTTAAACCATTTTTATCATATTTTATTAGTGGCAAAATCATCCTTAACGGCATACAAAATAGTTTAATTAACGGTATCATTAACAATTTTGATAATACTAATAATGTGAGATTACAATCTGTTTTATTAGACACTAGCCGACTCCTGCAACTTTTTCTTTAAGGTTTTTTTCCCGTTTTGCAATATTTTATTGATACCAACCCGTAGGCTTTTATCAGGTCTAGGTTGCAGGTCTATTCTATTTAACTTTAATGGCGAGCACATAAGACGTGAAATAGTTGTGGACAGGCATGGTGGTACAAAAATAATATAACAATTGCCGCTATACAGATAACACGTTCTAATTGGCTTCTTCTGAGATAGAAATGACAGAATTGCTCAATCACTTGGAAACGACAAACCTAAACTATGAGTCTAGCTATGAATAAAAGCAAAACCAAATTCATGGAGATCAACGGTTTTGGGTCCATCTTACATAGTGACCTGCTGTAGGAATATGAAAGAGTAGACCAATTCCGACATATTGATTCTGTTTCTGTAGGAAAAGTTCTGTTATAAAGAAAACTACAATGTAAAAATAGTAATGATCCAACTGAGCAAATTGTGGAGAAATAAGAATATTGTTAACAGGACAAAAGTGAAGCTATTCTGTACACTTGTTTTCGCTATTTTCTTTTGGCGCAGAAACATGGAAGCTGAATACTACCAATAAGTATAAAATTTGATGCGTTTGACATCTGCTGTTGCCATATATTACTGAGAATACTATTGACAGATCAGCGTCCAAACCTCTCAGTCTTAAAGGAACATCCACGAAGCTCAACGCCTGTCTTCAATATGTTTGCAGCGCATGGTATGGTATTTTGGGTCAGGGCAAGTAAGACCAATTGTCTGGAACAGTTCATAGCAACGGGGAAGGTGGCCAAGACATCAGAGTCCAAAACGCTGGATGGATAAGGTACTCGATCACTAGACATAGTCAGTGCTAAACTGTACTAAGCGGTGGATCGCGACAAATGGAGACGAACAGTAGACCCGCTACATCAGAGTCACAATCCTCAGCAACGAGGGGACGATAAAGAATAAGAAAAAGAAGTACTAATAATGATAATTGTTTAACTCTCGTAAAAATTGTTATTTTAAAGGCTGTGCTGTCATTAAAAAAATATCTGCAATAAAATATTCTATATCTTACTAAGTACACTTTTGTATTCTACGATATTTTCTGAATTCTAACCCTTTTATTGTTAAAAATTCTATTTGATCATTTTATATTCTGATTTACCCTTTTAAGGTACAAATTTTTATCGTACCTACATTTCACCAACAGCCTTTTACGATCCACTGCTGGACATAGGCCTCTCCTTAGCAAGGAGGTTTTGGCCTACTCTTCCACGCTGGCCAGACTGGTTGGAATAGGATTTGTTCCAAGTTTTCCTTCTCTTTGTAATGATGTTGTCTGGTATACTTTGTTCCCTTAGTCGCGTTTTACGACACCCACGGGATGAATAGGGGTGGTAACACTATGTAGTCTTAATCCATCACCACATGGATACATTTAAAAAAAGTCAATGACTTATTCATCAAACTAAATCATAACTAACTATTACTTATAAAACATAGTCTGAATGGTTTATTAAAGGGAATTACCGAATTAAAACATCATTTTCTCTCGTCTTATGAATATTCATTTCGCCTAATAGGCTAGATGACACCTTAGTCAAATTAGTTACTTTTTATCATCTGTCAAAATGACAATTTTGTATGATAAATGTACTAAATACCAAATTGTGACATCACTGTTTTAGACTACTCAATTGAACAATATATTTCAGTGTATATTTGATTGAAATTCGTAATAATAATAAAAACCTATGTTAATTGTATTTGCCGAGATATTTCGCGATATTAGTTTTAATGAAGTGGACATTGGTATTTATTTACGATACAGTCATCTACCTAATTAGGTTTAGTCCTAAAGTTTTGGTCGTTAAACATGAAATGATTAAAATATAATGAAAGACACGGCATAATTGCCATAACCAGGACTTGGGTATTACAATTTCAAGAAAGAAAACGCAAAATGTAAGCATGATTTTCAATAAAAACAAGGATTTTCAGCAAAAAACCTAAGCTATCAGTACCACGAAGAAAATAAAATCATAATGTAATAAGCAAGAAGGAGAGTGAAGCCACGCCCAATAATATAAGATTCCCATTAATATAACCATAGGGTAAAAAGCCGATGAGACATTAAGTTACACTATAATAGCTACTAGGCTGCCACCTGTAATTTTACTGACTATAAGGCGATGCATTGAGAGACTAAACATTAATACCTACTATCCTAAACACAGACCTTACACAACGTAGACTATGTAATGTAAGCCTTAGGGTTGTCAATAGCACGGTTTTCTAAAATTCGTTACAATATTACGATATCTAGTCTTGGATTTTCTAAACTTGCGGAATAATAATGAAAAGACTAGTTGCAAACTCTAGTGTAAAAATAAAACACTTTGATGTATAATGTAGTGTATAAATCTCTATGTTAAACCTACAATATATGGACATAACATCTTAAAAGGAATCAAATATCACACTAGCATTCTGTGAAATATTTGTCAATATTTTCAAGGGTAATGCAAACGCTAACAATGTTGCTCGCTTTAATAATATGAAAGGATTAAATAAGTATTTAAATTAATATTGTTTTTAAGATTAAACAAAGTTATGTGTTAATTATATAGGTACTCGTGTAAAGTTGTAGTGTCAGGACACCACCTGACAATGACAACGTTTCTCGTCTTCGTGTGTACCTTTATGATTCTATTTCTTATTGTATATTCAAGTAGAGAAAATATATTAATAATTAAAATCAATACTGTCATTTGAAGAGCGTTTTGTTTAATAAAATGTGTATGTTGTTTTATCGCGTCCTTTAAAATGTTCACTATTATTTTTTATTCACTTTTGTAGACACTTTTTGAACTTTTATAGTTGGCAGAAAGTTTAAAGATATGGGTGAGATTACTTACTATATTGACTATAGAATTTTAATTCTATCCCTAGCTAGACTTTAGTCTAGAAATTAAATTCAGAGCTTTATTGGTGCAGTGAAATAAATTTCTTGAAAAGTTTATTCGACATTGAGTTCTTTAACACCTTTATCGTTTAACTTTTCTAGGTACTCGGAATGGATCCCCCAAGTTGTAAAGCAGGTTGTAATCTATCCTTCTACTTAACTTACACATACATAATATATAGAAAACATACTTCTTCATGTACTTAGTTAAAAAAGTACTAGTGAATACAACATCAGACCGGTTGTTTATCAAATAGCAGGCCCTACGTTATTTAGTGCAGTAAGTATGTATTGCTGTAGGCGAAACACACGTCGGAGTGCGTGCCGCCCGCAGGCTACAGTCAATTGCTTACATTACGCATCATCACAAATCATGCGATCTATACGCCATACCAACTGATAGTAGCCTGATTGAATATAGCTTGAATGTGTCCGGCACGTGACATAGACATAGATCAGGTTATTTTATTGCATTCTTATTTTTGAAAGGGAATATTTTTAGTGAGCAATACTAATAACAATTGAAACAGAGAATTGAACAAGATTGTTAATATTTTAAACATAGAATGTAGTTAGGTAGTTTTCTATTCCATTGGTAATTTTTTTATTAGGTTTTGCAGAAAATGGAATAGATGTCGACCTAGGTCGAGTGTGAATATATCACGCACTCTATTCTCAAAGCGGGAAGTGTGTTCTCGTATCTCTGAGTCCAAATCAAAACATACGTATAAATTACAATGTCTGTCTGGTGAAGGTACATAATAATTATTATTTGATTTGCAGTCAATGTTAGATATTTAAAGCACACCAGCGTATGGCATTTTACACAGTAATTCTTAAATTATAGTGTTCATAAGTAACATTCATATAACATAACAGTATATAGATACGTGTTTATAATTATAAATATTTAAACAAACCAAGCATCTCTATAATTAGCCGGTAAGAAAGTGCGTGAGAATAAATTGTTTAATTGTGATATACGTAGCTCGTTTGGCAGCGCTTGCGCAGCACGCAAGAACAAGAAAGATGGTGGAGACCGTACTGAAATAAACAGTTGACACGGAGTCCACAGTGAAAACTATCACAGTATTCATTTAAAACTTAGTGCACTTAATCAATAGAAAGTAACTTAAAATTTAAAACCTACAGACCAAGTCCAATTTAAAAGTGCTGTCTTACTTTCGTCTACAGTATGTAGGTAATAAATAAATTTTGAAATCCCTTTTCTGTTTTAATGTTATTTCGGGGATACAAAATATAAATGCAAAATATAAATGCAAAATATACTTTACAGTACATTTTCCAATAGTAGTACTCGATAGTCCAGTGTAGGTCTGACCGCAGAATATGAGCAATTAATAGTAGACCCGCGTTATAAACTGGCAGATGTGAGAGATATAGTGATAGTATCTAGTTTAACGAACCATTCTGAAGTCAACAGGGTGGAAGATTTCAAATGTTGTTAACCGTTTAATGAGTTTACGCCTCTGCAGCGGTTTTGCTCTATAAACGACGGTGTTATGAGAGCGAGCTAATGATATCTTCGGTAACGAGAGACTAAGGTAACTTTATCATTTACGGAACGAGGGAGAAACTGCTCTTCGTTTTCAAATGACAGGTAATACGTTACATTGTTGATCAACGATTATGCACTTTCACATTGAATAATAAAATGTTTAATATCTTTTAAATGATACCACCCACTTTAGGAATATATTGTGTGGCGGGGGACTTAATAAACATACAAGAAACGGACACAAAGAACACACAGACTCAGAACAACAATTTGTGGATCACACAAAGTGTAGTCCCGTGTGGGGTTTGAGTCCATAACACAGTACATTAGAGAACGACGTGGTGACCGCTTAAACCACTACCCCACTCGTGCACTACTACCTACTACTACCTACGTCTTGCGGTGTTACCCGTGGTTTCCCAAGGCTATTTTTATTGTTACCAAAGTTGGTGAAGCTTTTTTGCGTGTGAAGTAGTATCAAACATACACACGTCATCTTCATATTACAACTGAGATGATTATTGTACAGTAAATATTAAAAAAGAGTAACTTAGTTCTGTTATTAATAGTGGCATACAAACTATTGTAACCTAGATATCATTAAATGTGCTTGTGCCTTATGACGCACATTAACGTGCTATGTAAAAACTAGCCCAATTAATTTTCACTTTCAAATCAATTGTAAGTTACAGTGAATGACACCCTTTATCTGCCACGCCAAGTGAGTAAAGAATGGAGTCATTTGCTTGGTAATTTATGAGACGTGGGCTCCAAAAAGTCTAAGGTTTAGGCACTAAATATTGATTATTTGCCACACGCACTTATTTCAGGTCTAAATTCTGCCTAGAAACGATAATTATTATACGTAGGGTTACTGCAATAATAGAACGGCACCCTTTTTTGTGAAAAGTGAATATGGGCAATGTGCACATATTTAAAAATAATTGGATGTTTATATATTTATATTTATGCACATTAGACAAAAGCAAAAAGGTAGAGGTCCCTAATATTGAAAATCACAATAAATCCTGACAAGTCAAACATTATGCAAGAAACAAAATATTGTTCCTTAGGAATAGAAGAACGAACGACGAACTGAACATTGTCTATATGTATATAAAATTTTTAAATTTGGAGTAACATGTAATAGGAAAACGGAAAGAAATGATTTTTAAATACTAAATTTATGTATGCCTTAAATCTTGAATACGACATACGTAACCCATCTAAAAGATATAGATAAGTTTAGATATCATGAACATATCTGCACAACAACCGTTTGAATGTATTGAAGGTGTTAACAGAGGATTTACGGTTTCTTGTTATCAGTTCCGCACACTGGTTTCGTGTAAGCGATGTTAGAATGTGCGTTCGTTTCATTTATAGCGCGTGTCCCGTTGACAGTATTTGGTATTCAGTACTGAGGGAAAATAATATACTTATTGTCATCATCAGCCTACTGCAGTCCACTGCTGGACATAGGCCTCTCCTATTACCTAATGTAAATATGGTAATACGAAATCCAATTCCTTGAACGTCAATTTCATTTTCTGCTGGAAGTCGCATAGCTTACTTTTTGTCTGTCTACCTAGTTATTTCATTTCGCAGCAAAATGTCTATATTAGTAATTTGCCAGTTGAGAGTCGTCAGTTACAGTATCATTTCTAGCAAACATAATAATAAGATTACTGACTAACTAACTAACTAACTTACTAATACTAATAACTGGGCATACCGCATAACCTTCTGTCCTGCAAAAATGGGCATAGTTTTAGGAAACGTAGACATGTATAGTCAGACACAGAATAAACTGTACCACCGTTTTGTGCACCCTAGACGCTAAAGGAACCCTTGACCTCTAAATCATCGGTCAGGTTCATTAATAACTTGAAAAGAAGCCAGCGTAAATCTACTCTTCACTATCTCCTTGAGTAATTACTTCCACTATAATATGCTCTAAATAAAGCACTTTAACATTTTGAAGTCTTAGATATGTTGTACATATTTGTGCAAACCGTAGTCGCATTATGCCACTTTTCCACTGCTTGAATTTTAGAATTTGTCAAGGAATTACATTCCTATTAACTATAAACTTATAGATCCATAGGAACACAATTCCTTGGCTAATCCTTGTTTAAATAAAATAACACCTACCTTCTTCAAAATTACCCTTTCTATACGACCAAGATTGTAAATTAGCACTGCATATGTAACTCAATATAGGTATACATACTAGCAAATATTGTCAAGCCTGTAAATGTGTTTGTAGGCATGAATTTCATTTTAAATGTTAAACCTTTATGAACGAATCAGAGAAACCCATGTCGGTCAGTCCATTAGCAAAACTTGATCAACTAAATCATGAGAATTGTTGTTTATTTTATAGACATCCTTTGGGGTATAAACATTGGAATGTACTGTTCTACTCTAAACAAAAACGACATCCTGCGGAAACTATCTCATTACGTTCGTGAAATCTAAGAAACTCGCAGCACGTAACTACAACCAGATATTTTATAATTGGCTTTCTCTTACGTTTCGATTGTAAGAGCTGGAGTGCTTAACGCCTCGTCTCATATGATTAAAAAAATAAATTGGATGAAATTACACATTCTCTGTGGCTAGCTCAAATTACTCATACTTAGATGTTCTTTCACCTCTTTTCATTTTATACTATGGTACACTACAACTATAACTGTACTACTCAATAATTACATATCACGTTCCTTTTCTATACAAAACAAATTTCCGCGGTTGTGGCGCCGCTTGGTCAATCTAATGGTCATTAACTGGTAGTTTCGTGACAGTAATAAATCTCGGTGCGTTCTAATTTGAGCCGTGGTCATTATTTAACATATTTTTATGACTGTTATTGTTCTAACATCACTTTCTATTCCACGAAAGGAACGAAAACAATGGAACCATTTAAACTTAGTAAGGAAAATACTTATTTTGGACATATTTTTCTACCAGAATTAGTGAGAATCAAGGTCAGAAAATAAAGTGTGCATAAACTAACTAAGGACATATAGTATTAATCCTCACACATTAACGAGGTGCTAAATGGAAACGTGTAGTTGTTTGTTCGGGTAGGAAAGCTTCAGTTTTTTCTTATTATGCACCTGGATTGCATTGGACAAATCCACAGTTTCACCACATAAGAAAAACATCACTATTTGCAAAGGAATAAAATTGAATTTCCTCAAATCATAACGCCTGTTGAAAATGGTGAGTTTCTCACATACTTTACGTGCTTCAAACGCCATTGTTTCCGTATATCATGCATTTGTTAATTAAAATCGGTACTACAAGACTAGGATCAAAACCAACAAAAGAGAAAAACTAACAATGTTGGAATGGATCAGATTGTGACTTATATTTACATATAATGGAAATTATAATACGAGATGTAGTCGATAATTTAGAGAGATAAGAAGAAATGCTTTGGTATATTTAGAATTAAAGGCCCTCGACTCGGGTGATATTTGTATCTTGATCAATTGATAAGCAAGGGGATTAGATTCTCTGGTATCATAAATTATAACTAGAGGCAAAGACACAGTACAATAAAAAGAAAAATATACTTTCTTTTACGTTTTTAAATCGATAACGTTTTAATTCGATATAGATCAAATTTCAAAATAGGTAAGTAATAGAGCCCACAAAATTGCACTCCTTGGCAGTAATATTGAACTCTAAATATAAAAGAAGATTGAATAAAAAAAATTCAGGAAGTTCTGTAGTTATTAACATCAACAAATACGTTTGCATAATGTATGGATTTTCATGGCTTTATCTATACGTGACTCTGAGCGGCATATATGTATGTAAAGGCATTTATCACAAGTGTACATTCTAAGCAAAACAATTAAAAGGAAGGTAATAAAATTTTAGATTATGTAAAAGTGTATACAGACGATTATTGTTTCGATGTTCTGCATGTTTTGTGATGGATCAAAAATACGAAGTGGCACACCCCTAGTCATCCCGTAAGTGTCGTAAGAGACGATTAAAGCGATAACAGCGTTGTTTTAAAGACTATTAAAGGTTGTTGTTGTTGATAATGATGATAATGATGATGATGATGATGATGATGATGAAGGTAGTGGTGATGATGATATGATTTGTTAAAAGGTTGTGTGTTGCTAGGAATCATGAAAGACCATAAGTTATATATTTAAAAAAAAATGTAACTACTAACTATTGTAGATCATATACAAACAGAATATTAAAGCAGCAGGATGCAATCATATACCGGGAGATTAGATTGGACAAGATGTTACATTAAAAGGATGGACTTGTACAGGAGGTAAGAGCTCTCATAGCATTGTCAATTGGTCTAATAATTCATTTGAGGTCTTGTTTTTGAGTGTATCTAATTTGTATAAGTAGGAAATAATAAACATGATACTACGATGAATTAATTTATATTCTCGATTGTCGGTACTTGGTCGAACTTGTAACAAAACATTCTTGAAGTAAAAGTCATTTGTACTTTTAACCTTTGGGAAATGTCATAGGGCAACACCGGTCATCTTCATTTTCATTTAATTAAATAGTGGAATAAAAATACAACTGAGTTTTACTTCAAAAATATATCAACAATGATACTTTGACGCCGTTAGACTAAAAAACTAAATGTTAGGTTGGGATGTCACTCATTCTAGTAATGACAAACTTGGTGACGATAAGAATATAGTAGTGAAGACAAGAGTAGTAAGCCAATGGATGGTGTTAATGGGTTTTATATTGATTATGTACATAATGTAAATTTATTTCTGTATTTTTGCTGTTTATATTTATATATTTACATTGTATGAGCTAACGCATTCATTTGTATGAGTTTAGGCAATTAGGAAATAAAATTTGTAACTGATTTGTTCTGCACAAGCGTAGTATATCTAATTATGGTAACTGTGAATAATTGCACACCACATCATCATCAACGGTCTATCGCAACCTACTGCTAGACATATGCCTCTCAGTGGAAGAGGCATATGTCTAGCAATAGGCTGCGCTAACCACGCCACTTTATTCGGTTTTAGGCATAATACATAACTATTTTATAAATAATTCTGCAATCAAAAGTAAGTATTTAGTTCCTGTCATAAAATAATGTTACCTTCATGGCAGTGAGTAACTATTCACCAAATTCACACAATATGGACGTGGTATAAAAAGAACCATAAAATATTACGCGCTATTACTTTTCTTATCTGAAGTGACTTAAAAAATAATTTAAATGGCCGCCTAATTAATGTAATTATAACGAATTAATGACACCTAATAAAGTTAACGGTACACTACAACACTAGTATTAACCGAGTCCATTTCCTGTGACGTACAGGAAAAGATTTCAAAAGGATAATGTTGCCATTTCCAAGCAAAAATTACGACTGCTTTTCATAAAATCTTTATAACACTTACAGCTCCGTGGCGCCATGGCAGGCTTTGGCAGGCTTTCAGTTCTCATTTCATCTCGGCAAAAAATATATTATTTCTTTCTAGATGCAAATGTAAAAATGTATAAATTTTTCCTGTATTCTCTTCAATAGTGTGGACGTAACGAAAAACGGGCCTTAAACGGCTACTATAGCATAATTTCCAATTTAAAAACAAGAGAATAAAAACCGAACTAATTGTTCAGAATCAGATTAACGCATGTTTTTTGTTTCTAATCAAAATAACTTCTTATTTCTTAGAAGAAAATTTAAATTTATTTCTCAACATACAAGTAGAGGTTAAATGTCATATTAAATTACTACAAAAGGAAGTAATCCAATCGTAGAGGCAAACGCACTTTAACTAGTGTAAGTTCATGGGTAGTATGAATGGTCAATCACCCCGACAAATTTAAACCCCTTTGTTAAAGGGTGTCTGGTTATAACGGCTTCGGCAACTATGTTTACTATTTTTACTACAGTCATGATAATGTGAAAAACCGCTCAGGAGCTTATTCACATGCATATATTGAGTTTAAATTATATTATTTGTATTTGTTTAACACTTTATACAGTTTTGTTTAATAGTTTAGTAATTGGAACTTTATGTAGACATTTGGCAGTAATATATCCTCTATTGCTTATTGATTTTTGCGCTTTGAAATACTCATAGATGTTTTAAGTATGGTTAAAATTAAATAAAGAATCTCCAACACTGCATTCTACTGCTTAAATGATAAAAGTGGTAATAACAATCTATTCATTGTATTATAATCTATTTACCTGCATTTTTTTTTTGTATTAACGCGCTAATCTCTGGAACTATCAATCTTATTCGAATGTTTCTTTACGTATTTGCGAGAATATTTATTGAGGCTTTCTATAGATTATAAAAATATCACGTTATGACCGATGGAAGCTGTGCAGCAATATAAAGATAAACACAAGTGAAACTATCATATCATCTTTGGTAATCAGTGTTTCACACTTAACGACTCTTTAAAGGGTAATTCATGGCCAATCGCCATAGGTCTAGATTTTAACTGGTTTAATGCGGGCTTTCCCGATTGCATTAGCTGTAACCAATAGGATAGTAGTTCAGGTAAATGATCATTTCAAACGCATTGCATTACTTCTTTAATGTTATCCAGGTTATTTTCATTTCAACAGAAACAATATCCCGTGCCATCACGATTCGTATTAGTCTTTTGTAGATCCACAATCTCCTTGTCAGCTCAAACATTATTCAATCGAAACATCTAGAACCTAGATATAGTTCAGACACGGAAAGGTGTCATTGAACTTCACACTGCCGTCTGCGAGGCGTCTACAAACCCACCTCGACATTTAAACACACAATATTTGTAAGTAACACAATGTAATTGTTCCATTGAGCGTTTAGTGCAGTGTAATTTCAATAACCTTTTAATAGGTGGAGTAATGTATGTTCTTGCATACGATACGATCTATTATTACGTAGGTTTCGTAGGCGGCGTTAATGGGAAGCATTGAATGTTTGGTATAGTCACTGTGAAAATATTGATATATGATGTATAGATATAAATTACTTTTGTTTACTTTGTTTGAATAAGAAATGCAAGGTAGAAGTTGCAATGGTAGTTCTAATTTGTATAAAACTCGAAATTTCACATTTAGCATAAACTATATTTTTTTATTATTTCAAGATTCTGAGAGAAATAGCTATTTGAATGGAACCCATAAATATTTTGGTCGATGTTTGCATCACTTATTCAACAACTGAACTGTTGGCACTGTACTAGATATATCGATTACCTTATTGGAATGCAAGAGAGTTTTTATTTACACTACTTTATTCTCACAGATATTGTATAGTATTGTATTACTAATACATATGGATTTACTGCGAAGGTAGATTTCAAATGTGCTTGTACGTAAATTACAAGAACAAAGTTTATTATTGTATAATTAAAAGTCTGTTAACCTTAAATGGTTGGACCTCAATTTAGTTTACCATCAGATGGGTTGAGATTATTTTTAAAGATGTCAAATATAGGGCACAACTTATAAAAGAGCCTCTTAAATCGAACATACATACCATGGTTCGTTCAACATGATACTATGACTTTTTTTGTCCGTGTAAAGTACGAGTTGAGCGAGGGAGCACTACCACTAAGCCACTAAGTTATTTCTTGGCAACATTTTTTCGTTTCTGTATTTTAGATGATTACACAATGTATGTGGTATATACAATATACATTTAATGATAACGGATCAAATGTTTTCAATAGAGCTGAAATATATATGAGTATGTTAAATGTTTGAAAATTGGGACAATTCAAAGTTCGTGGAGAATAAACAATTCAGAAATCATAAACTAAACATTAAAACCTTCTTTGATAAACTGATGAAACTAATAATTTATCAATCAACTATGTACATATCCAGAGATCACGTCAATCTCTGCGTCAGAGATGTCAATGTCAGAGTGACATATGTCAAGTGTGCTTGTGTTGTATATTGGCCTACTTTTGCCGATTTCTATAAAAATGTGTGGAACAATTAAAATTTTAAATTTCATATGTATATAAGCATTAGTCGTTTCAATAAGAGTCTTCAGAATAATAATTTACTACATTTAATAGTTCTTGTACAAATATTCCTGTTAGTTTTATGGTCTCTAAACGGAGATAGTGATTATTTAATACACATAAATTTATTTTCACAACTCTCGAGGTTAATGGAGTGACCCTTAGAGTGTTTCGATTAACACTTTTATTAATAACGATTATGAAGTCGTGAATCGAATTACATGTAACATCGATGACCCTTTTAAAGATGCAACGGATGTAATCAATACGGTAGAGTCTTAAAACATTATATTTATTGAATGAGGTCTTAATATCTTTATTAATAATGATTAAGAATTATGAAGTGTTGATAGCCTGATAGAGCAATATAGCCTTTGGGCATTAGTTATTATGTGGGTGCACTTCGTTTAAATGTAAGTATAGTGTTGATTAGTACAGTTAGGAACACATCAATATACTTAGATAGTATTAAGTTACTTTATGATTCGTTTACATAACTAATAAAAAAAAATAAAAAATGTTATCATACCTTTTATAATACCTTCGTTAAATTCAAGTTTTTTATGTTATATATTTCTTTTATATGTGTTCATAGTAATAGTATAATGATTCAAGAGGAAAACATCTAACATAAAATCAATCGATTTCAGCAGAACCAAATTTATAAAATGAGAAATGGCGTTAGGTTAAAATACAGAAAGAACGATTAAAAAAAGTATTTCTTTCTATTCTCTTACAAAGCATCTGTAGACTGCATATAAAATATCTTTCATTCTGGATTGCTTCTCAACAAACCGTTTTATTTACTATAATATGAGAATTGTTCATATCGTCGTCAAAAATTTATTAACAAGCAATGATAAAACGCATTCATACCTATACAGTTAACACGCACGGCATACATACAAATTATGTACCACACATACGTCACTCAATATTCGACAATGTCACATACATTAATAGAAAGAACTACAATGGCAGCACAAAGATTTGGAAAATCAAGTTTACATTTCAAGGATTGAACGCCTAACAACCAGAGATGTCTTATTCTGTGTTCTATGGCCAACAAGAATGATGTTACCCATTAAATGGAAAGTTCACTGAACATGTTTCCCGCGGTTCCGCACTATGTCAGCCTGTCATCAATCAATAATCCGCATGCAGCCGCGCTGGCCATCTGCCAACTTACCAAGCTCGCCCAGGGCTCGTGTTCTACACTTTCTTAAAGCTGATATATATCGATGTATTGCGTTTTTAGATACACAAATAAAGTAAAAACAAGAAATCTTGTACTTAGCCCCTAGTTTTACGGTAATAAATTTGTGGTTATGTAGAAAGCACCCATTCATTTCAAGTGTGTGTAAACACCTTGTTGTCGGTGTGGTTTGTAGTGTTGTAAAAGGCAATAGTCCAATAAGGCGTACCGTACAAAAAAGGCTGTACGAGTCAATTGAACAAGACAACGATTTAAACTATTATATGTATATAGGTATCAATGTAAAACGAATAATTACATTACAGTCCTATGAATTGACTTAACGATCGCGTGGGTAGTTGATTAATCACGAGTTATACTCATCGGTCAATCGATTTCAATCGATTGCTCACTCGATTGTGACATTAATTGATACCGTTGTTTTATTAAACGCATGTAATTATTTCAAAGTGGTCCTCGTCGAATATCCGATGATTGCAAAAACTGAAGTGACAACTGCTCGCGTGATATCAAAATGATATTTCAATAGAAAGGCTCTTGTTGAAACATGTCTTGGTTAATTAGGCGATATTTTATCGAATCGCTTCCGCTGACATCTGCGACTTGTTTCTAGGTGCTGTGGAAATACATCGATGTAGATAGGTGAGATTTATGATGTACCTATAACAGTTCGAAAGTAACAAAGCGTGATTGAGCTTTTTTTTTTTGGAACTAATTAACCTACATATGTATGTATGAGAGTCTACATAGATATAAGAATAACAAATTTGAGAACTTTCGTTCTTTATAGGAAACTAATTTTCAAAATTTACTTTTAACTAAATGTGTCATTTCTGATTATTACAAAAATGTTACCTACTAGCAATAATCTAGATAATATGTAATGGTTCTTAATCGAACACTGCAGTTCTGAGGGACGTCTCATTTTATGCCCATATTTTAGGACGTTTTAGAATGCTTTACGAGAATGTGTGTGAACATTTATTTTACAGGTAACTGAAATAGTAACTAGATACTATTGTAACCAGTAGTCTTATTATAACTTATTATACATTGAGGTATATTCTTATGCAGCGAGACGGGAAAGCTCATCACATTTTTTGGACTGTCAGCTGACAGTTCTAGAGTACAAACCGGAAACAGGACTGTTTTATAGCTATTAAAAAATATACAATTCTCCAAAATAGATTCGTTTCTTAAAAAAGGCGGAAGTGCATTAATTTCACCGATTTTAGTAAGAGTTACGATTTTTTAAAACACATAAAAAGGTTTAAAATATGATTTCACGATTAATTGCCAACAATAAAAATGTCTATTGCCATAAAATTTAAAACATTCGGAAATAATTAATTTAGGCGCGACAGTAAAATAAATATTTGTTTATAAATTGTCTTTAATAAAACGATGTAGTTTTAACTCGACTAACTCTTTATCGGCAACTTATCTTGATAAGATCAGATTTTGATAAAATAACAGAGATATAAAATATATAAGCAGGTGGTCGTAATTTGAATAGACAAATTTAATGTGGTACTATTTGACCATCACCATTTCAGTAAAGAACGGGTCAACTGCTGAATAGGCTAATGGACCACTCGTAAAGACTTTTAGACATCGCTTTTATTGAATAGCTATGTAAGCTAGAAAAATTTAGCTTTTATTGCATCTACTTCGAAGCCTTCTCCGTAAATAAGTTGGAATTATAGGCGATCATTTTAATTTAATTAATGCCTAAATTATCTTGTTTTTAAAAGATACTTGGATTGATCTAATTTAAAGAGCTTCTGTTTGCTTGAACCACAACACGGTGTTTTAAAAACCTTTGAGATAAGGCAAACGAGCCGTATTCTATATTTTTTTAAACTATAAATCTTAAATGTAACTTTAGATAACTTTAATAGTGACGGGGTAATAATAATCAAGTGCGTAAAATTGTTGTCAACAACTAACTTATGTTAAAAATGGAGTTTGTATTATTTGCAAAAGTTTTACGTTTTACTCCCTTAACTACTGAATTGCATGATGAAATTGTATACCGAGTCAGCGGAACAGAAATAGATTCGTTTTCTCGAAAAAATACCCAAAAAAATATATTTAACACAAATCCGTGGGCTAAAGTTAATCAATAAGAGATAGCATATTTAATGAACCCTGAAAACCAAGTAAAAAACATTTATATTTTATTACAATGTCTAATTATGCGAGATAATTTCAAAAATATATTTTAATAAACATATCCGCTCCATTTCCGTCGACACGAGCTTGGATAATTCAAATTAACATACGTTAATGAGCTTCATTAATTGATGTAAAACTTTTTCGTACAAGACAAACCGATCGTGTTATAATTATATAATGCAATTTATAATTCAACAAGCCTAAAATACAAAACAAACAGGAAACGGATTCGAACTAGATTTAATCATTATTATGACTATATCAAAATTTTTGGTAGTATTTAACTTTTTTAACGACTTTTAATACGTGCCGAAGAGAATTAAATATTAATCAAATTGAGAGGAAAAATTGTTGGATTTTATGACTTTTATGGCTTTTGTTTTACTTTTACTTTAACTCTTAATAGTACTTTACATGTTAATTATTTTACATTTAAAATATTGAATGGATTGGAAAGTACAATAACCCACCAAAGATTATAGTAACGCAACAGGAAGATCGCTTGCTTCATATTTTAAAATGAGCCTTATCTCTTGTTTCCTGAACAAAACAATTTTTACGTAAAACGTTAACTGTTATACAACTCAGCTGTCACCGTTATTAGACGTGCCTCGTTATTTGTAAAAAACCTTTGTAAAAAAATCAATATAGTTTTTAAAAGCGGTTATTTTTTTTTCATCTCTAAGTTGCACAACAACGGACAATTTCTCTGTTACTACTACAATTTTGAAGTTTCACTAAAGTGCTGCGTTAGATAGAATTATATAAGTAATAAATTACGATACCTGACGTGCCATGACGTCGTAGTGTCGGCGTGTTTGTTCGTCACCTTTACCCTCCATCGTGATTAACACGTAGCCTCTATCGTCGCGTTTAGTACTCATGTGAACCTTTTAATTTTTGAATAATTGTTTGCTCTTTCAGAATAAACTCAACAGTATAACTTAAACAACGTTTTATTTTTTTACCGTTGACTTTATATTATTGTCTACATTTGGATTTTACTGATATATTCTTCTAGTCCAGTTAAGCTAAATTTTAGCTATTTGAACCTTAAATATTAGCCAATAAAATATAAAATTAAAATATACGTAACGACTATAAGTAACACTTATGCAAAATTTAATCATGCACGGAAAAGACACCTTACGTCATCATGGAAAATGGAACGGCCCCTATTTAAATTTAAAAACATCCATGCTATTTAGAACTCGTCAAAATCTAAGTAACTAATTTTGCTTGAGAACCGCAATCTCATGCAGGTGTTTGAGACGTGGGAACGTATGAATCTCATGTGGGATTACTTGCAAAATTGCAAGTTACACTTGTAGTTGTACTATGAAAACGTACACATCTAGACGTGTTGACCTATGACGGGTCCACTGTGCTTGCTAGAAAGTTGAGAACGTGACTATAAAATATTGTAACATTTAGTTCAAGATGGAAACATTTTACATATAACTATACTCTCTAACAAAAATGGAAATCTTCAGAAATTTATTCATATGTTCATAATATTTAAAATAAATATAAATTCAATAAACTTTTAATTTCACACTTCAAATCATTTTCTTAATAGCACGGTAGTCGTCAAAAAACAGACGTAGCAATTATAATAAAATGTAACAGTATCAAAAATCTAAAACCTTTAACTAAAAATGGGACAAACGCTACCAACCCACAAGCAAAATCGAGTTTACGGTTATAACCTCTTTCCCCATACACGAATCACAGTCAAAACATAAAAAAATATGCTACGCTAAACCTCAAATTCATTTGCTTGCTTACTCTTGCATGACACACTGTCATATTTAAAAGGTAAAATGCCATGATTGACGTTTTTACCACCGATAAATAACATGAACATGCTATGGTGCTTAATTTAGTTTGTGGGATTATGCAGTATGCGACTTGAACATGCGAATTTTAACGTCATTAGTACATGCGTGGGCGAATACAGCTATACCTTTACAGCAGTAGACGAATTTATGGAATATCAGTGGAGGATTCAGATTTATTATTTTATTTTGTGTGCATGTAATTCAGTTAGTACTATTCTGGCAAGGAATTTAATTTAACAAAACTTGTTAATATTAATAAATAATATATATTACAATGACTATATCAAGCCACGTAACGCAGGACTTGGCTGGTGATGATAAGACATTCGAACGGTGATGATTTTCAAAATTACTGCATAAATTTTGCAAATGGTGAAACCTTTATTTCAAAAAACGCAATAAAAAGTACAGTAAAGCTCAGATGAAAATATCTAGAGGCAACATAAATATCTATTTATATAAGTATCTCCATTTAACAATTAAAAAACCTTAATAAATTATAATTGTAAAGACACCTATCAATTTATTTTTAATCGAAGCATCAATTATAACTGTGTACGAATTGACCAAAGAAAAGCATGAACGCCATGAAAACGCTAAAGCCAATTAGTTTCAACAATTGATTTACGACCATTATGATCAATGATTTATAGCCATCTAAAAGCAATAAGTAAACCGTCTCATGGAGTATCGTAGTAGGATGAGTTGGACCTTTAGACCTCTGATATTTACGACTTACAAAGGACCGACTACTGTGCTATCGCAAATTGTAAGCCAAAGCTACTAATTTACGACGGAGTGATCGCTTCAGGCGATTCTATGATAGTCCCAAGACACGTGTTCCACTCCCACGAGATGTCGGCCGTTGATATAGTGATACCATTCTAGATGTGGCACTTTCTACTTACTGAATTGATTTCCTATTTCACTTTAGGCGGTATACATACCTGAAACGAATAAAGTTATATTTTTAAAATATAGAAATAAACAAAATCTGAGACATAGTAAGTAACAACACCTCAATGAAATCCAGTCAAAATTCTGAAAAAAATATTAAAACGACTTTCTACAGCTATTTTAAGTGTACTTTAGGGGTTGCCATAGAAATTTATAGGCTGATTGAAACTTGAAGCGATCGTAATCACGATTCTATTTAAAATTAAGAATAGGATAAACCTCTTAAAACCAAAAATTAAAAAATAATGACTATGCTATACTTTTTAATACTATACTATACTTACGCTATACTTTTTAAGATATTAATTAACAAAAATAGTAACGTGATAAATGCCACAAGATACTACTGGATTGGTTGCCATCTCATAAAGCGCATTCTTATTACTAAAACTTTTACATATCTGCAATTAATTTTAGACAGGGTCTCTGACAACATAATCCATTAAGGAAACATAAAAAAATCATGATTTATGACGTTTTCTTGAGTGCTATTAATATGAGATAAGAAAACAAACACTAATAAATAATTCTTGTTTCATAAAGTAAATTATTAGTGGCGAAGACAGATTTAAATTTAAATGGGGAACTTTATAGTCATCTGTGATTTATCACTTAAGAAACAAAACTTTACATAGAGTTTTGCATCCAAACATAAAACTGCCTTTAGTAGTTTGGTCTACATATAATTGCCGACGCCAAGCTATATGAAATATTTAACTATTCAGTTACTATAACAATTTGATGATCATATTTTTCAACTAAGTATAAGTCAGTTTCTACATACATAAAAAAGTTAAATTAATTTCTGTGCTTCAAAAAGTCACAAAATTCTGTATCGACTGAGCTCAAATTTCAACACAAGATACAAATTGCTTTAAAAAATGTTTTGAAGTGAAACTTCTTTAGTATCGTTGTGGTTTAAAACTAGATGAAAAGAAAATGTGTCACAATCGAGATACAAACATAAATATATATGATTATAGTCCATTGAAATGTTACATTTTTTAGGCCTAACCTTGCGTTTTTTAGAGGACGTAATTTTATTTTTTTGATGTGTAGGGGGGGTCAGTGTAAAGCTAAAACCAAGTTTGTGGGGTCGCCACCCTTGTCCCACGGCCGCCATCTTGAAAATAGGGGTTGAAACGGTTTTTATGATATATCTCTTAAACTATTTATTTGATAAAAAAAATTAGTTAACATTTTTTGTTGCAAATTAAATTCTCTATAACTTTGGTCCAGTAACTTTTTATCGTAGAACTATAAATAAAAAAATTATAAGCGAAAATCTTCAGAAATTCGAAAAAAAAATTATATTTTTCGATATTACTTTTTTTTTATCATTTTACGGAAAAATAATATCAGACCATTTTTGTAGATCGTTTTTTGACGAACAACTTTTATTTGCATCATTTTTTCATTAAGTTAATAGCTAAGGTTTTACAGCGCTCCGAAGTAAGTACTATTGTTTAGTACTCTTAACTATACCTATATTATATGTGTGTACTAATAATATGTCATCGGTTATTGTTTTTTTTTTTATTTTGTTATTATAACTTTTTTAATTACAAATTTAGCAATATTATTAATAATTAATTATTGACTCTTTTCCCCACCGCCCACGAGGTAGAGTCTAGAGGCGCGTTTTTTTTTACGTGGTATCCCCAATAGGCATAATCCACGGTAATTTTCTAAATTAGAACTACTTCGTCCTCAGTCATTTCGATGGACCAGGCTGCGGCTCAGCATCTGATTGGCTTTCTGAATCAAATACCAGTGGGAAAACTGGAGAAGGAAGGGGTGTTAATGTTGGCGGTTCATCATCAAAGTCATTTTCATTTATTAATTCTGAGAGTTCCATTATGTTGTTGCAAGTCTCTCCAGAACAATGGAAGCACACTGCAGAACATTTCAGTCCTGCTTTTCGACATCCACACTTCGCTCCACAGTTTCCTTTGCATTTGCAAAAGATCAATTTTAGAAGCTCCGGGGGTGCTGGAGGTTTAGAGTTCTGCACTGGCATCAATAATTTTCCACATTTTTTTCAGCCCCAGTCTTCAGGATCATTATAATTACCAAGCCACGACTGGACCTGATGGTAGACTCGGAAAGTATGAAAGCGAGCTGTGTCTTGTGTTGGAGGAAGTGAAGATAAGTTAAATGTACTTTTTGTCACTGCCTTGGCGAATTGTTTGTATCTTAGGCTGTCAAGAGAATTATCATCTTTATTACCACCGTATAAAGAGATAAAAAAACGTTCACCAATTACAGTGAGCAAAGCAGGATCAACTCTCTTGTTGAGAAACAAAGCCGTTCCACTTGCAAACTCTAAATGTTTTTCCAGGGTTTTAACAAATTTCATTTTACCGATATTGTAAGGAGCTGAAGTTGTGTCACATCCGGAAAAAGCATGAAGAAACAGCAAGTTATTCGCAATGATATCTCCGTACATAAAACCTGACGCACAATATAATTGTTCTGCTGTTCGTCCTTTTGATGGTTTTAAAAAAAATACATTTGCTTACACAAGACACAGCTCGCTTTCATACTTTCCGAGTCTACCATCAGTTCCAGTCGTGGCTTGGTAATTATAATGATCCTGAAGACTGGGGCTGGAAAAAATGTGGAAAATTAATGATGCCAGTGCAGAACTCTAAACCTCCAGCACCCCCAGAGCTTCTAAAATTGATCTTTTGCAAATGCAAAGGAAACTGTGGAGCGATGTGTGGATGTCGAAAAGCAGGACTGAAATGTTCTGCAGTGTGCTTCCATTGTTCTGGAGAGACTTGCAGCAACATAATGGAACTCTCAGAATTAATAAATGAAAATGACTTTGATGATGAACCGCCAACATTAACACCCCTTCCTTCTCCAGTTTTCCCACTGGTATTTGATTCAGAAAGCCAATCAGATGCTGAGCCGTAGCCTGGTCCATCGAAATGACTGAGGACGAAGTAGTTCTAATTTAGAAAATTACCGTGGATTATGCCTATTTGGGATACCACGTAAAAAAAAACGCGCCTCTAGACTCTACCTCGTCGGTGGTGGGGAAAAGAGTCAATAATTAATTATTAATAATATTGCTAAATTTGTAATTAAAAAAGTTATAATAACAAAATAAAAAAAAGAAAAACAATAACCGATGACATATTATTAGTACACACATATAATATAGGTATAGTTAAGAGTACTAAACAATAGTACTCACTTCGGAGCGCTGTAAAACCTTAGCTATTAACTTAATGAAAAAATGATGCAAATAAAAATTGTTCCTCAAAAAACGATCTACAAAAATGGTCTGATATTATTTTTCCGTAAAATGATAAAAAAAAAAGTAATATCGAAAAATATAATTTTTTTTTCGAATTTCTGAAGATTTTCGCTTATAACTTTTTTATTTATAGTTCTACGATAAAAAGTTACTGGACCAAAGTTGTAGAGAATTTAATTTGCAACAAAAAATGTTAACTAATTTTTTTTATCAAATAAATAGTTTAAGAGATATATCATAAAAACCGTTTCAACCCCTATTTTCAAGATGGCGGCCGTGGGACAAGGGTGGCGACCCAACAAACTTGGTTTTAGCTTTACATTGACCCCCCCTACACATCAAAAAAATAAAATTACGTCCTCTAAAAAACGCAACCCCAAATGTAACTTTTCAATGGACTATTAAGTAGGCGAAAGAATGAGATATAATACGCTACACAGGATTTTACACGAGTATTCTCGGTCTCCTGTTTATGTGATGCTTCGTAGCGTCCCCACTCGCGTCTACCAAGCATTGTCTGCATGTACATATATGCCTTGTGTAGTGAGATAGGGGTTATATCATATTTTACTAAGATTGTTCCTGTTCTGAGCGTTCTATGTGTATATGTTATATAAACCTACTTTTCAAAGTTTTACTCCTGCCATGTGTGAATTGCATACACACTTTTTTATCTACTTTTCATGGTAACTTTGCGTCAGCTAAGCGTGGCAGAGTACAGCGAGTGTTCGCATAAAAAAAAATACATATTTACAAACTTTCATCCATTTCTAAATTCCAATACTCACTACCCTCATAGCAACCGTGCAAGTTATGTCCCGTTTATCTAAATGTAACATGCAAATGTGTGGGCAATTACAATAAGCTCATTATGCATTTTCCGGTCGGTCGGAAGCAGTTAATCATCAGTGAGTAGCCACTGAGCATTAGAAGAAAACGGTACGGTACATCTGTCACGCTCTGATTGCAAAGAAACAGAAAAAAAAATTAAGCCGATGACCGGCAAGATTTAATAATAAAAATAGAAGGAAAATGTTTTTGGTGCTCAGAAATTTCAGGTGTTTGAAATTCTGTGGATTTTGCAGATTGAGTTTCAAGTTTATTTTTATTGTCTTGTATTTGACAATCGTATTTAACAATTGTTTAGTTATTTAAAAATTTGATTTCATTTTTAGTATGATTCAACTGTAACTTAATAAATATCAAGCGTAATTTTAGTGATATATTTTGGGTTTACCATATTACGGAAGAAACTTCGTTTCTCATAGATTATTATGTACCCTATAATAATTACTTCATCAATTACTGAACTGAATCGAACATGTACTCAGAAAGTATATTAAAAATGTTGAAAAATCTCATACATATGTATACTTTCCCTTACAAAAGCAGATTTGGTTAAAAGATATACCAAAACTTATGAATAATAAATAGACAATCAATGTAAATCTAACGCTTTGTGTATAGTATGTTGCATCTGATTTATGCCTGTTTAGTCAAGATCTGACTGCGATAAAACAATCACACACGTCTCACTGTATACTTAGTCTGGCCATAAATACTGTTACACTTAATTATAAAAAAATATTACATTTGAATTTCGAATCTGTCATTTTTATACGATTGTTCATTGTGTTTTCTCATTTTGGCGCCAATACATTGTAAAATATTTTGCGATATTAAAATGGTGTGGGGTGATAAAGAGAACCGAATCGCTGTGATAGCATTACACAAAGTAGGTATGGAGCCAAATGCAATTTTTAAAACTCTCCATACACTTGGTATTAGTAAAATGTTTGTGTACCGGGCTATTAATAGGTACAATGAGACCTCCTCTGTTTGTGACAGAAAAAGATCTGGCCGTCCACGTAGTGTTCGTACGAAAAAGGTGGTCAAAGCAGTAAGGGAAAGAATTCGAAGAAATCCTGTCCGAAAGCAAAAGATTTTATCTCGGGAAATGAAGATAGCACCTAGAACCATGTCGCGTATTTTAAAAGATGACTTAGGACTTGCAGCCTATAAGAGACGCACTGGCCATTTCTTAACTGATAATTTAAAGAAGAATAGGGTGGTAAAATCGAAACAACTACTGAAGCGGTACGCAAAGGGAGGTCACAGAAAAATTTTGTTTACGGATGAGAAAATTTTTACAATTGAGCAACATTTTAACAAACAAAATGACCGTATTTATG
Organism: Hypercompe scribonia; assembly: GCA_949316085.1. NCBI lineage: Eukaryota > Metazoa > Arthropoda > Insecta > Lepidoptera > Erebidae > Hypercompe > Hypercompe scribonia. The sequence goes on along the minus strand of OX438989.1, from coordinate 9,890,152 downwards.
CTCAAAGCTCTAAGGAAGCTTCCCAATTAGTCGACAGAGTGCAACGTGGACATTATCCGACTTCAGTGATGGTTTGGTGGGGTGTTAGCTATGAAGGAGTGACTGAGCCATATTTTTGTGAAAAAGGTATCAAAACATCGGCACAAGTGTATCAAGATACCATTCTTGAGAAGGTAGTTAAGCCCCTTAACATCACCATGTTCAATAACCAAGTATGGTCCTTCCAGCAAGACTCGGCGCCGGGTCATAAAGCTCGGTCCACGCAGTCTTGGTTGGAATCGAACGTTTCGGACTTCATCAGAGCTGAAGACTGGCCGTCGTCTAGTCCCGATCTTAATCCGCTGGATTATGATTTGTGGTCAGTTTTAGAGAGTACAGCTTGCTCTAAACGCCATGATAATTTGGAGTCCCTAAAACAATCTATACGATTGGCAGTGAAGAATTTTCCCATGGAAAGAGTGCGTGCTTCTATTGATAACTGGCCTCATCGTTTAAAGGACTGTATTGCAGCCAATGGAGACCACTTCGAATAAGCTTTTTATATTTTTAATTGTTTTATATTTATGTATTAAACTGACACACTGTAAAAGTAATAAATGTTATTTGCAGTTAACAATTTTCTTTTTTCTTTATTACAATATTTATGGCAAGACTAGGTATATTGTAAAATATAAATGAAACCTTCGAGTAGATACAAAGGCCTATTGTTTGAAAAATGAGGTGCCGCGTTATATCGCTTTGAATTTCAGTATCGGCAAAAGTAGATAGTGTATCGGTTGGTAAAGAGTTAAACAAAGACGCAAATGGACGACAGATCGGATGGAACAGCAGCCGAGACCGCTTATCAATTACAGCGCTTTTTTTTAACGGGAAAGTGTGAAATAATTAACGGTGTCTGCAAGCATAACGTGTCTACAGATTCAACACGGGTTCACTTAGAGGAAAGTATGAAATCGTAAGAAAATCAATTTAGTAAAATTAGTGTTTTATATTTCTAACGGACTGTCATTAGCGTATGGACAAAATATACATGTACGCGGAGATTTCTGCGCCATAGCGACAAGACGTATTGACTGGGTTCTGTATCTTGACACTTTACAAATACGTGGAGCAGTTGCGCAGGCGTCGGATGCACCCAATTAAACTTTAATGCTATCCAGGATAATCTATAACTGTATTACATTTATCTGTATCAACACGTGTCACTTGTAGAACCGACATCATGTCTAATATTATTGCGCTATGGTTTACTATTCTGCGCTTACACAGTTTCTTACTACTGGTAAATATTTTACATATTTCACTGATACTAAGCGTTGATGTTTTCTAAAAAGGGGTGTCATCAAGCTATTAACACATATGAGATATTAAATTCGTGAGCCATTATACCTAAAAGATAGTGTAGCTACGCATACGCAAAGTCACGGCAAATTTGTTAAAATTTATGTAACTCTAAGGAATGTTTGCAGTTGGTTTGATTTTTAAACAAATATCACAATTTTATTATCCTAAAACACTAAGGCAATAGAATTGAAGTACCCAGAATGTTACAACTCATTGCTTAGTCATGTTTAAATAAGAAAAAAGCTTATTACGTTGGTTAAGATATATTACAATTTTACATGTTTTTTGTACACAATTTTAACACAATCTACATAAAGTAATGTACATTCTATTAATGTTGTTAAATATTATTGCACTTACAGTTTAAATGCATACAAATAATATTGTTAAAATTATCTATTAACAATCAACTTTAATACGGCAAGATCGCTATAAGAAATTATTTACCTGAACAATTTACAGGTCTATAAATAGAATAGAGTCAACCATAACATCCGAGTTTGAATAAATATTCAACAATCTTTAGTGGTTATCACAATTCTTTCAGACGAAAATAGCCTTGAAAGCTTGTAATATTGAAAAGAGAATTGACGCAAACCTGTGGCACTAAATACTTTTGATCGCAGGGAAGTATGAAAGGGCAAAGAATTTCGTGATCGGTTTTATCGAGCCCTAAATGGGTGCGATATAGACTTCAAAGTATCTAGGTCTTGGCTTTGGTATGGTGATCTCTTCGGAGAAACCAAAGGTTGCTAATGCGTTTATGGGCGAAGTTAGCAAGACGAATAATAATTTGTAATATATCCTGAAAGATGGTATACTATTAAATAGAACCGATAAAACTAGGCTCGTGCTGACTATCCCAGATACACAGACGAAACCTAAATAAGTTAGAAATAAAACTATAAACATTAAAAAGTATTTTGTGCTGGTGAGCTCATAGTATGTTTGTGTCATTTGCTTCTTGCCTGCAAAATGTCTCTGTGAGACAGACTGTAGATTTGGCTCGTGACTTTGATCAATATAATCGTATATATATATATGTGCAAGTGATCATGATCTGTTTCTTGGCTACCGAAAGAGCATAAAATTAAAGAAAAGTTAGGATCACACGTCGTTATAAACAGTCCTAAAATTTTACAAACACAAGTCAGGTTTATTTTTATAAAGCCTAAATTTATCGGTTATCGAGTTAAAGTTTCTGAGTAGGTACTTACTCTTTTTCAATATTGAACACACATTTTTGCAAGATATGTTAAAAAACTAAATTTTTCCGAGTTAACGTTAATTTAACGAGGCATTCCGTAAGACTTTTAATGTTTACTGTGTAAGCGCATCCTAAACAAATCTAAATATAAAGTCGCTTATTAACGTAATATAATCTATACACGTCTAAAAATGGTTGTTAAACAAAAACATTAGAAGACATAAACAAACAAATTCATCAGCATTATTGTACTAAAAATAACGATAAAATTAACAATTAAAATAGTACTTATAATTTTATAAATAAGAGAACTTCAGTTCTAGAAACTTACAAAAAAACGTAACTTTTGTGGGTAGTGCATTTGTTGGCACGGAAATCCTATTTAATATTATAAATGCGAAAGTTTGTATGGATGTTTGTTACTCCTTCACGAAAAAACTACTAGACAGATTCGGATAAAATTTTATAGTAAGAAATAAAATATAGGCTACAATTTGTAATGATTTTATGTAATTTTGATCGTAATATAACGATACATGACAATTAAGTCGGAAAAAAATTTAGAATCTGAGAGTTATCTCGACGTACGCTGCCTAAACCATTGAAGTTACACAAAGATGATGTATCGTATGATAGCTTGTGTTAAAAAAAAATAATTAATGAGCTGTTACGAAGCTTGATGTGGCAGACCAAATTCCAGGCGAGTGAAGTCGCGGGCAAATGCTAGTATTCTATAGATTTGGGTCGTCTTTCACATTGTACTATTGCAAAATATATATAACAATACTCCATTTGTTTAGATATTTTACCATTGGTAATATGGTGGCGGTCAAGGATTTCCAAATTTTCATTGCATTACCATTGCAATGGACTATGGAATAAGTACCACATAAAATATGCATTTTGCGTAGGCAATCATTTTAATCACTGAGATTATTTATAATGACAATTAAAACTGCTAAAAAATGTAGCTACATTTCTGTTATAAATGAATATATTTACCTCAAATAAAAATGTGTTGTGCTATGCCCTGGTAGTTGCATACACTATAACATGACTTTACACGTTAAAATGTATTCTGAATCAGATCAATAATCACCAACATTAATAGAAATATAAAAATAACAGTTTTAACAAGAAGAAACTCAAAAAACACAACGAAAATAAAGCAAGCAGCGATCAGACACTGTTATGAATGGTGTTTGGAAATCCGATTAAGTAAAATATCAGTCAAATGGTTACAGCAATATCATGTAGTTTTACTTTTAAATTTAGTGGAGTTACACACACTAGAAATGTTTTGAATACCAGTCTTTTTGGTTTCTTTGTAGTAGTCACACTGCAATACTTTATGAATTCATTGTAAATTTCAATTTCATTAATTGTTTCTAAGCTTATTAAATAATATTTGCTACTCTATGTTAAACGTTGCTTAAATATAGAAAAACATGAGAGAACTGTACTAAGAGTATTATTTTAAATTATAAAATGGGTTACTTTAATTGCGTTTTAATTTGAAAATCAAAGTGACCTTGTATGAAAACCCTTTTATGATTTGTTTATCCTTAGTTAAATACCTAACCAAATGGAGTATAGCTGTAATGTTTTTACTGAAATAAATTATGTTTGAACAGTTGATTAATTACCGAGACTTACCTTGATAAATTTCCAAAAATGACTGAAGAACAATAGCCTGTCCTATAAGTATGCAAATGTTCACCTGATGTGGTGTATTATTTGTAAATCTATATGATTACGATACATGACTCAATTTTAAGCAGAAAATCTCACTTCTTTACTGAAGCAAGCTGTAGTTTACTGTAGTTACTATAAGCATCCGACGCTTTTTTTAATTCTTTTAATTAAAGCGTGTACATATATGTTTTTCGTATTAAAAAGGTAACCTATATACTTATTAGTGCACAAACACAAAATCTCTATAGCTCTAAATAAGGCGGTCACAGTCAGTAGGTAACAAACAAAATTTATTTAAATTGGTTACAATTTATCTTTAATAAAAATGAAATCTAAACGAATTAGCATTCTTACAACTAATAATTATTACTTTGAATCATTTGTAATGGTAAGAAGATGGATTTAATAGGAATGAACAGAAAACAGACAATCTACGAAAACTGAAAACTTTTCGTCATGAGATTTGGATTTCACAAACAAACCTTTTATGCAGTAATTAATTGTTCAGATTGCCTACGTCATTTAGTTAGACGACTTATAAGGACATGTAGTTTTGTATTATTCTTGTATTTTGAATGACAAACAAGGTTAAAACTTTACGTGCAAAAGCACGAGATTTACCCAAAATGGTATCATCGCCTATAAAAACTCAAGGTTGTCCCCAACATTTGCTTTATAAACGTAATTTACTGAAGACATTTCAGGAGATTCGTGACTCGATTGCTCATGCAAAGGGTTGCGTTTCGTGAATTTTTTTATTTCTGAATCGGCGATCATCGGGGATGGCACCATGTAGAAACGGCTTACCCTCTCTTCACGACACGATACGCGTTTTGTCAATACAAATATCATCACAGTTTGGTAAGAATATAGAATAAAAACCTGTGTATGTGTGTAACCTATGTACTTCTTCACTCTTTGAAACACACACATGTAAAAATTTGCCATGTTGTCAGCTAATTAATCCAATTATAACTTTTTAGTAAGTGAAATACGATATCACATAAAATCCTACCACTTTTTTTTGTATACCGTGAGCCTGCCAAAGTGACTCTACTCTACCTGATGGAAAGCATAAATAGAATCCAAGAGTTGGGGTCACCATACTCATTGCAAATGCAGACAATGCAGTATGGTGACCCACACTATGGCGGCCTAGTGAGATGCGTTTTCACGCCACTTCGGCATGTGGGAGTGTAAGGCTCACACAGTTTTTAAAGCAGATTTCTGATTTTTAAAGTAAACTTGTAAACCATAATGCAAGAGATAAATTAAAAATATTTACTGTATAGTTAGTATAGTATTTCTAAATAAGTAAAAAGAGTATGTGTATACTCTTTTTACTTATTTAGAAATAGTTTTAACTAAACAAAATTATGTAAATTCAAATACAAACAACACGTTTTCTGTGAAAGAATTTTTTCACGCTTTATTCTTCTTGAAATTTAGATTTCTTACGCTGTACATATTTCGTCATTATATTTAGCTATGAAAGCTTAATGGACTATTGTATTCAACATCGAAAGGGAAACAATCTAAAATCAGTTGTTATGTCATAATTTGGATTTAGAATCGATCGCGAAATAAAGTCGATGAATGAACTAGAAATATGAGAACGAAAGAAAGATAAAAAGAAGAATCATTAAGTGTTACCCTATATTAATACAAATACATAAAAAATATTTTACTTGTTGTATGTATGTAATAGTAAGTAATATTTTATAGTATTTCTATTAATGTCACGATAGTTTCAAGACATTGATCATAAGAAAATCAAAAGTTTATATTTCATATAGAGAAATAATAATAAAAGCAGTACTCTTTCACTCCCCATCATCATCATTATCAGCCTATTGCAGTCCACTGCTGGACAGAGACCTGTCCTATTGCACGCTACTCTGAACGATTTTCGGCTTCTCACATCCACGCCTGTCAGCCATTTTGTGGAAATCCATTCCACCTCCAATTCCATCCCCACTCCTTAGTAAATGTGAAATGGTGTTAGACTATTGACTATCTATCTATATATCTGATCTATCGTCTACCGGATGAGTTGTTAGTTATGCAAATAAATAAAAACTGACTAAATATACTATTAGTTTTTGCGCTATGAAGCCTTTAATATTATACAAATGTAATATGTAACATTGGTTTGTGTACGCCTAAAAATTCAAAAGTCCTGCACCTGTTGAGTTCAAATTTAAACATAATGTACGAACCATTTTAAAGATTGTTGTAGCTATTTTTGCGTCAGTGTTGTACCTCCCATCTTATAAATGTAACTACAATGTACCATAGCAAAGCGTGGCCAGATACGGCTAGTATATTATACTAATATCTACAAAATCTATCTTATTAACCGTAATCATACCCGTGATAGCTGTTCTAAAAACAAAATACTATAATTAAGTCACGATCTAGACCAGTTTAGACTTAGAATATGATTTGCAAATGCCACTACTTTCTCATGCCGTGGGGGTTTTACAAAAATGTGTATATATACGCCCGTATTCATACTAACCTTTGCGATATGCTTAACATACAGTTAAACTAAACCAAGTACCACTAACAGTTTTTAATACAGAACGATGATTCTCGTAATTTACATTTTTGAAATATGTTCAATATCATTTTACCAATACATGATGCGATTAACCTGTGTATGTGATTTCATCTAAATCTATCTGACGGTTAAAGCGCGATTGAAGAAAACACATCGTTTAAATCATTCACAATATTAGTAGTAAGTTTTATCTTTGAGTAGTCCATCCAGAACAAATATTGTGTGATGAGCAATGATCATATGTTCTATGTCTTGGTATAATTTATCTATAGTACGCATATAGTAGGTAATATGTATGTCTATCAACAGTTTGGTGACCATAATACAGGCTCCGCCTAGTTTGAGACCAGACAGCCGTGTGCAAGATATGTCCCATTATTATTATATGACGGGCATGTTTTATTCAAAAGGACTGCAAACTTATCATTTGTATATTTAATACAAATTATTGTAATTTGCTAAAATGTGATAATACTGAGTCTGAGTATCAACAAAAAGGAAAAAAATTTAAGTCTAGATTTCTAATTTATTCTTCATTCACATTTAGCTACCACCCAACTGACATACATATATGTATAAAATTACCCAAAAGCTGTTCTAAACACATTTGACTGTAAACTTTTAATCCAACAAAACAAACCAAATAAAATAAGACATTGGTTGTATTCGGTGTCACACAGTGTCTAAAATAAAAACAAACTCAAAACACATTTCCTAGCTAACGTAATTAAAAACTAAATACGACGTTTGTTTTAACGTACTGTATATTGGGTATATACGGTACGTTAAAACAAATATTGTGTAAGGTTACTTTCGGTAACATCCCTTTAAATCCTTGTCGGCACTATAATTAGTAGCTGTGTCTATTCCACGTCTATTTCTGAACGTGTTGACGACCCCGACGCATGGCGCAACGCATATGGTGTAATATAGACACACGCTTTTCCATTCAATGTTTACCATTTACGATATATCTGAATATAAAGACGAAATAACCGATTGAAGTTTGTTTGAATGTTGTTGAAGAGAAAACAGAACAAGATTTGGTATACGATAAGCTGTTAAAAGAAAGTAACCATAACGTGTAACTTGAAATGTATTTTGAATATCACATAGGGATAATAAGCATACCTCGAAAAGCTGCATAATTTTATGTAACCCAAAAAATTTGATTTTCGAAAACGTGATTAGTTGTAACCTATACCATTTAGACTTTTTTATTCAAACTTTTTTTTATAATATATTACATTAAAAAGTGAGAATTCTGTAACCATTTTCACGACCGCACATCATTTCAAATTCATGTATAGGTTAAAAAAATCTATTATATCTATTATAACATTTGATTGAATGTATATTTTCTAAACATTTCACAATAAGTGTTCAATTTACTTTCAATACGAAAAAATCGATTCATCAAACTGACAAAAACATAGTGAATAGTTACAAGAAATCGCTTAAAATATCTGACAGTTAACCTGACTTGACTTCGTGGCTTTCACATCACTATTAATAGACTCTCGCAAATAAGCTTTTAATTTTTGCAAAATATAGCTGTCTGAAGTCAAGGAGGTCTCAATGAATAATAATTTGGTAGCATTTACTGCCAAAAAATTGTCGATAGTTTTTAAGAATGCTCTTAATATAATCAAAAATCAATTAGTCATAAAATCCGGCATCATTTCGGTAGTTCTATCAATATTATTTAAATAGTTCCGTCACTAAAACTCAAGGGATTATTACACTACTGGACATTATGAAAATCTATTACTATCTGTGAATCCTTAATTTTAGAGAAAAAATTAATATGAAATAGCTATTTCACTATCAATCAGTAGTTCACTCAAGACTGACAAGACTGTTCAGTCCGTTCATAACTACTTTATTTGCAAGTAATGTTCGACAATGATTAGTATAATTTAGTATCCTATGAATATTGAGTACAAATTATGAATATAAATGTCGAAGGGACCTATAAATGTGAGCTAGGATCTTTGAAGTATCGAACACAATAGCGCGGGAACCCCTTTTATGCTCCACCGGTCTAAGGTATCTAAATTATACATATAACCTACACAAAACTGAATAGGATCGGTATAGCATACTCGAGGACGGTGTAAGGTATAGAGTTTATAAACGCTATACAGTCAACATTAAGATGGGACCTATTTAAAGTCGGATATTACAAAGCAAAGTACATACATGTGAACTGCTGTTAGCACACAAACTTGGCACCGACAAGACCTTCTGCAGTATAAATATTATACAGTGATGCCAACCTAACGGAATAAGATTTCAGCTTTATTAAACGACTTCTATATATCGTTTATATAGATTTTATGAATCTATTCAGCTAATCTGAGTTGACGAGAAAGCATTTTAAGTAGAGAATCTTACTTTTATTGTATTAGTTAGCATACATGATGCCTAGGAAATAGGTTCAGTGTTAATGGTAGCGACTGTATGGATATTGAGACATCCCAGTGGTTGTAACGCTCGTGTAGTGTTATATACTTACAATATACAATATAATATTATAGTAAATGCCTATTAACGTTAAAAATCTATAAAACAACGTACAATTTACAAGGTCTTAAAAATGTATGAAGTACCAAATTAACATTAAATAATATATTGTACTCGTATATTAGTACATATTTACTTGTTCGTGACTTGAGTTGCATCGAAACCTTTCTAGCTGCGGTTATTGTTTACTAGTACACAAATTCTTAGATCGTGATATTTTGTTATCTTTGTTTTAAGTAGTGAATTATTATTCATATTTCTGCTCTTAAAACGTATGCAAATATAAATTTCAACTCTTGCTATTCGAGAGGCAGCAACACGTTTGTGTCTCTTGAATTCCATTTTGTCTATCAAAGTATATACATCATAAACTACGGCTCCAAAAATATGGCCGAGTTTTGGTGGCTTTTAGTAAAAGCATTCTTCTTTTCTTTGCAATAATTTAGCTATGATATGTTTTTGTTTTTAGGTATAGTCTATCATGCTACCAACATAAATTTCCCCTCAAATGACAGTTGATTCGAAGTGGAATCGACTTGTGCCACTATATTTTCCATTACATGCAGAGAAATGGCATTATCTAACAGTCATGTGAGTAAGCAATGAGAATCGTTGTTTGTCGATGTAAAAAACACACGTAACTCCAACTTTAAATGCGGTGGCTGGCATAAACATCAAGTAATATAAAAGGGCAACAGCGCTAAGTGTTCGGGCGGAACGAATCCGTGGACAGATTTACTTATAAACTGTCGGAGGTGTCAGCGGCTTGTTAAAGATACATATATCATGTTTCTTTTTCGACATATCTCCATTGCCGTACTTTGAAATGGTGATGCATGTTCGCTTTTACTGTTTTCGTATAAAGTTTTTGTTCACTAGTGGGTGATTGCAGATGCCAATATGTCCAGCTGTAAGCTAGGTAACAGATCATTTTAAGAGCACTGGCTCAGAGGTACTAGGCAGTTTCTATTGTGATTTTCAGTCTGAAAAAATATAATTATTGTGTAATATATGTTGTTATACCTAATTTTATTATAACAGCACTGAAAAGAGAAGAAATACTTGACAAAACTCTTTTCTTCTTTTTTGCGTGTGGAAATTTCCACGGGCCGTCACTCCACCGGGGTTTGCGGCGGAGTGGTGTGGTGCCTGTGGTATGTGTCACTCTGTGCCTGGAATAGCAGGGATTCGGCAACTGCTACTATTAAACCATCTGGATCCCACTAACAAAAATCATATACCAATCTTGCGTGGATTCCTCCTTGCTAAGAAGAGGGCTATGTCCAGTAATGGACTGTGAAAGGCTATTGATGGTGACATATATATTATATAATTCTTATGATTATATATTCTTGTAATATCAGTCGATGATTGAATGCGATTGATTACCCTTGTTTTTCGTTTACTAAGTAATGTTTACTTTTTCGCTTTTATTTAAGAAAAAAAGTTCAAAATAAAAGGGGTACAGAAAATCATTTACACAAACATTCATTCTACAGACATACATAGGTTGTTTCGACAAATCATTCCAAGTTCGAAGTCACAACCCTATTTCTACAACATAAGACCATAATACAACACGATTCCGTTTTTGCCTTCAAAAAACTATGAATCCATTTCTCCGTTATATCCTTTCACCTGAGGCCTCATACGGGAATCAGTGATGCATGATCCCACTATGACAATTAATGGACATTGGCTCAAGCCACGGAAAGAGGCAGCACGATGCCATTTGTTACAGCGACAATAACTCAACTTTCTCAGACGGTAGCTTGGAATCAATTGCATTCAGCAATTAGTTTTTGTCACATGTGGCACCATACAAGGATTTGATTCAGTGGCTTTAGGAATATCAATTCAGGTTTTTACAAATTGAAATTTAAATGAATTACAGTCAAAATCGACTCTAGTTCATAAATAATTGAAATAAAAACATTTTCTTGATAATAAGTTATAGCAGAATCATGTTGTCAAGTATGTTTTTTCAAAACCTTTTAAATAAGTATTTAATTGTATATAGTTTTATTCATTGAGACTTTCGAATAATGAAAATTCGTCATGGCCCCGGCAAAATTTCGTAACTACATATCTTTAGAGTACTTAAAATGATAACTTGTATGTATTTCCAAAGTACCTATTATAAAATATAGTTTTGTCTATTTGTCATACTTTATTACAATAATGTTTAATAATTTGCACATGGCACTTCCTGAGGCGCACAGAGAGTAGCCCCCATGAGAATCGCATTCATTTGTCGGCGCGCGCGCACAGCCAGACCACGTCATATTATATGTGCTAACGGACATTACCAACAGTTATTGTGCTAATACATTTCCGAAGTCTTCCGTAATCATATTGGAAAACGGCAGATATTGAATTGCAAAGCAACCACTTTTCAATTCCATCTTTGATTATTGTTGATTCTCTTATCCACTACTGATATCTGAACTGTTTACCGTTATGGCAAATTGTCTTTATTGTGCTACAGTCAGTCGTCATAGTCTTTATCTGCAAATCGCTTAGTTAATATAACCAATGAAACGCCGGCACAATCGCTATCTCAAGTACGAAACAATACTGAGTTGTCATACTTGTAGTTCCAATACTGATCACGATTTCAGACGTGAAAGTTAGAAACTACCAAAATATTAGTACAAGTTGTCACAAACGGTAAATCAATCAAGCACTAACAGATGTTTTGCTAACAGTTTCTCCTATAAATCGTTCAATTTTCTAAGCAACCGACGGTGGAGAGCTCGAGTGCATTGCCACCGGGACACTGATAAGCGTTTTAATTAACTTTTAGTAATTTATATCTTTATTAGAAGCTTGGCTAATGGTGGAGCGTGATTGGCAATAAGAGTAGCGGCTCGTCGGCTGATCACGATAGCCACAGAGAAGTCGCACGACGTTTTCTTTGCTGTATCTTACTGAAGCCGTCACGTTCGTTGTCAGTGGATTGCATTCTGTTAAGAATGGGTCTCATCATGAGTCGTGGTTTATTTATCGCTATGTCGGGATGTGCAATCTCGGAAAACGGTAAGAGTAATTCGTTGAGCATTGCAGTGAGACTGGCAGACGGTAAATGATTACGCGAGTCTTCTCATCTCACGGTGCCTTAATTGGGCGTCAGGGTGCTTCGTTTGACATGTGAGATTGCTGTGGCCGGTTTAAGGTACGTTACATATTAGGGTGAACAATTTTGGAACATTGAAAAGTACGCGCTCGATATTTATAGGCATATGAATTTATAGTTTCTAATCGAGAAGGGTGAAATTGTAATAAACAAAAACTAGTTCTAAAAATACTTTACTATCAGCTTTGTGTGTGAAGTATTACATTGCGTTATTCATTAGTGAATGGTGTGTTTGTTCAGGATTCTGACTTATATTGATGTAGCTTACATTCTTTTGAGAAATGACTTGGTATTTTAAAAATAAACCTGATAAGCTTAATCATTTCTGAAGAAAGCCATTTAGGAGAGTATCATAGTGTCATTATGGAACCTGGCGTACTCTACCGAAAACTAATAATACTTATCTATTATTGATTTTCTGAGATTTTTATGTAGTATTTAAGCATCTATAAACGCTTAGTAACAACAAATTACTAAAAAAGGTATGCTGTTTTCATAAGTTCTAAAAATACCTTATTGTTCTTAGTACTGTTTGAATCTCCGATTACGTTATTATTTTACAAGTAAAACTGAAGTTCGTTTAAAAGTATTTAAATTAAGAGTATGTGGCAACTTCTACATACTGTACGAACAGAAAAACATACAACAGCGCCATCTAGCGAAGACACATCGTACTACGAAGTATAATGATTTAAGAAGTAATTACTAACCCTGTATCGCGAAATAGAGATTCGTTTTTTTTTTTTTTTGAATTGATATTTAGCTGTTGGCCTCAGACGGCCTCTACAACTTTACCCGGTTTAGTTACGGTGAGCGCAGAGGGCTCTCAACCGGCCTTTATTAAACAACATTGCCCAAGGGCACCCCCTGCGGGGTACGAACCTCGGCTTGGGGTGTTGCTGAAACAGTGGGGCGGCCTACTCCCATGTTTTGTTGACGGTTTACGCGGCGCGTGTTCCGCCCCCGCCGGCGGGGACGAAAACGCGGACGGTTCGTAATTAATGTGTCCGCTCTGAGTTGAGCGCGTGTAATGTCGTCGTCTAACTCCCCTAACGCGTGTTTGGGTCGACGTATTTTTGAGATTTTACTCGGTATGTAGTTTACTGCCGCAACCACTAGAGGGTTGGGGTGAGTCGGAGCAGAGTCAAAGTAGCTAAGGGAGCACTGTTTAATGAATTGCTTGATGGTCGGCAATCTGAGGTCGATGTGAAGATCGACGTTGCGTACATACCACGGTGCTCCCGTAGCTGTGCGCATGAACCTATTCTGTAGTGTTTGAAGCCTATGGATCCTGTGTGGCCTTACATGTGCGAATACTACACTACCGTACGTCATTATAGGACGTATGCATGCAGTGTATAATCGGACTTTGTTTTTTAAGTTTAATTTCGAACGCGCGTTAATTAAACTGTGTAAACGTCCTAGCACGAAGGCAGCCCGGTTGCGGACTGCCTTGATGTGGGGGCCGAAGGATAGACGGTCGTCAAGGGTTATGCCTAGGTATTTGGCCTGCCTAGCCCAAGGGATAGACTTGCCGAACATCCTAATCTGAGGGGTCTTCTCCAAAGGATACAAGCTTAGCTGTCTTCTGTGAAACAGCACCGCCTGGCTTTTCTCGGGGTTGACCTCAATCCTCCATTTCCGGAACCAAACGCCCAGTGCGTTGGCTGCGGTCTGGAGTTTCTTGGCTACTGTCGAGGGGTTCATTCCTGAGCAGTAGATAGCCGTATCGTCTGCGAATAGAGCCGTCTGCACATACCGATGCTTCGGAATGTCGCTAGTGTACAGCGTGAAGAGCAGTGGGGAGAGCACGGACTCTTGTGGGACACCGGCTCGTATGGGGTGAGTGGAGGACAGTGACCCTTCTACACGGTAGCGGAAGCTTCTTATAGAGATTCGCGTGGCAATTAGCAATATATACAACATCCCAAAATCAACCATTGGGCCGTGGCCCGCTAGGTATGATCACCTCGCCTGTTCGGAGGATCCTCCCTTTGCGCCGGAGCGACATGAAACCTCGTCCCTCGACAAGTATAATATAAGTAAATATGGAATATACTATTTCAAGCTCTGATATTTATTACAGGCTCGCGATTGATAGTGTAATTGGTTATTAGAAAACTGCTACAGACTTAATCGATTGTATGGCATATTCATTGTCCATTAGGGTGTCCCTTAAATTTCAAGTTCGATATTTTTTTACGCATACCTTCTTAAAAGTTTCGTAATAACCCTATATTGTCTAGAAAAAAATATTAGTTCGATATATAAACGATAACCCGTGCCGACTTGCTATTTAAACTTGTCGATACAAGTTGCTTAAGTACTACCCAGTGACCTGTTACGACATGTTTTATTTGCCATTTCGTACGTGATTTTTGAGACTATTAGTGCTTCATTGTTTAGTGCGTAAACATGTCGGTGGAATTACGGAGTGATAAACAAAATATTTTTCTTATCGGATTGACTAGCTACCAAATAAATGGTGCAAAATTACCATCTAATCGACAAGTTCTCTCAGTCCTATTTTACAATATTCGTGAGGTTAAATTGACTGTTAGTGAAAGTGCAAATCTTGTGATTAGGGAGTGCATCATATATTGGGAAAAAGCAAGAATTCCAACAAGGGCATTTCCTAACTGCGTGAAGAAACTTATTGATTTATATCATGTTTGGAGAGAGTTGCAAAAAAATTGTAAGAAAACTCAGATTACGTTTAAGAGTCGTGAGAACAATTTTATAATTAATCTTGATAATTTGTTTGATATTGCACATGCTGATGCTTTTGAGAGAATGAAAATAGAGGAAGATAAATTATTTTTAATGAAACAGAGAGAGCCAGGTCGACCGGGATGCTTAGGTGGTGTAGATAAAAAATTGGCGGAAAAAGAACAAAGATCTAGACAACGACGATTGGAAGAAGAGGAAAGGATTGTAAGACAAAGAGAATCACTAGCTGTTGCATCTACTTCCACCACAAATAACTTAGACAGTGTAGAAGATTCAGACGAAGAACAGATCTTGAATTCTGAACTCAGCTTGCCGGAGGTTCCCTGCCATGAACAAAGTTCAAAAAGAGGTAGAAAGAATCTTATAACACCTAAACTAGTTACAGCTTTAGATCGATGCCAGTTAAGCATTAGAGATACCGTTTACATTCTTAATGCGGTGGTAGAAGCGCTTGGTCTGAGCAGCGATGATTTCTGTATTAACAAATCCTCGATTCAGCGAATTCGTACTGAAACTAGAAAATCAAGGGCAGAAGCAATAAAATCTAACTTCCAAAACAATGTACCCGACATAGTCACAGTCCATTGGGATGGAAAACTATTACCGGGGTTGGATGTACGGAGTTCAAAAGAAGAACGCTTGCCAGTTATAGCTTCATTTGACGATAGAGAGCAGCTTCTTGCAGTGCCGAAACTAGAAAGTTCTTCTGGAAAACATCAAGCGAAGGCTGTATCAGCAGCTCTCTTTGACTGGAACCTTTATGATAAAGTGCAAATAATGTGCTGCGACACAACAGCTTCCAATATGGGCCGTTTCAATGGAGCTTGTGCTATTTTGGAGCAAACTTTAGGAAGAGAATTGTTGCTTTTCGCCTGTCGTCATCATGTTTATGAATTGGTCCTAAAAGCTGTCTTTGAAACCAAGATTAAGCAAATTACTAGTAGCCCAGATATTCCGATGTTCAAAAAGTTCCAAGAAAATTGGAAAAACATTGATTGTACTAAAATTGAACCATCTCTTAATTTCGTAAAAGCACGGGTTGCCGAGACAGACATTCAAGCGTTGTTACTATTTTATAAGGCAGAATTAGATAAAGGTTTTGTAAGAGATGATTACCGCGAATTGGTCGAACTGTGCGTAATATTTTTAGGAGGAGACACAGAGGAAAAATTAAAACTAAGGCCCCCCGGAGCTATACATCAGGCACGCTGGATGGCGAGAGCGATCTATTCTTTAAAAATATGTTTACTGCAGTCACAATGCAGAGTAACTGCGAAGGACAAAAAGGCTCTACAAGATGTTTGCTTATTTCTCGTAATATTGTATGTTAAACCTTGGCTCGAATGTACAGTGGCGACCAAAGCACCTAATCAAGATTTGCGCTTCTTGAAGATGTTAAAAGAGTATGAAAAAGTTGACGCAACAATTTCTAAAGCTTCTATAAGCAAGTTCAGCCATCACTTGTGGTATTTATGTGAAGAGACAGTCATTCTATCACTATTTGATGATGAAGTTGACAACCAAACTAAGAAGAAGATGATTGCCAACTTCAACAGGGACAAAATCTCGGATTTTAGCAAACGCTATGACCCGTCGAAGGAAGAACTGACTCAAAAGTTGTTTGGTAAGTTAAATTGACTTTTTGTTGGATTTCAATTTCAATGTCCAATACTTATTTATTTATTTTCAAAATTGTTGTTGATTTTTATTTGTTATTTAACTTATTTTTCTTTTTTTTTAGACAAAGCACTGGATGATTTCGTATCGGAAAAGAGCAAACAATTTTTATCACGACTGCAGATCGACGACAGTTTTCTAAAGGAAGATGTATCTTCTTGGAATAACAATGCTGCTTTTCTGGAGGCTAAAAGAAGAATAAGTTATTTGAGAGTTGTAAATGATACTGCTGAAAGGGCTGTTAAATTAATGCAAGATTTTAACGGACTTATCACGGCTGAAGAAGAACAAAAACAGTTCTTGCTGCGCTGTGTCCAGGAACATCTAAAATTGTATCCAGACTGTAAAAAAACTACTCTAAAAAGAAGTTACCCTGAATGATTCTTATTTCTTTATGTTTTTAATTAAAGATTAATGTTCATCTAATTTATTATTTAATTTTATTCACTTAACTCATTGCATTTATAGTGAAATTATAGCAGACTGAAATTTTAGGACAAAACACGTTTTTTACTAAACTTTGAAGCTCGGTCGGCACTGGTTGCAATTATGCTAGATTGATAAAATTTTATATTTAAGTATCTTATAGCATTAGTAAAAATTATAGAGGGTATGCATTTCGAAATTCGAAAAAAAATTTTTTTTTGTCATATAAGGGACACCCTATTGTCCATAGATATATTACATCCTAGACAGCTTGTTAAGTATAGCACTAGCGACCAAGAATAAAGACAGGTTTAATATCTAAAGGACATTTTCTGAGTAGCCCGATATAGTACAACATACCTATTCCATTTACGAGTATAAATCCATTCAAACGCTTTGCAGGAATATGATAAATAGAAAAAAGCGAACGAGACGAGTAGTAAGGCTTCATGAAGTGGGTACGAAAGATCCAATGTACGAATAAGTAATAGATAATACTCTGTAAATCATCATCAGCTTATCGCAGTCTACTGCTAGGCATAGGCATCACTTAGGTCTAATTGTACGCTACTTTATTCGATACTCGGCTTCTCGCACTATACTGGAAAATAAATCTTGTCAAAACAATTTTCTGTTTAACAGAATTCAGTATCATAGGTCTCCAGAGAACACACCTCTGTTTGAACAGAAGATCACTCACACAGATAAATCAGATACAAAAATGATAGACAGCATCCTAGATAATATAAATTGCTTTAGTAGTTTTGGCTCAAAAATACTTAAGAGATGATTGAAATATAAAATTTTGAGCTATCGTTGCAATGTTGATACCAGAAGTGGTACTACTATTTTTAGTTGCTAAGAATTTGAAAAATATAAGTCGTGGTTGGTGGATCTATATTTCGTAAAATCGAAAAAATAAACTATCAATAATCTTCAAATGTAGAAAATATATATTTTGATATACAGTTCCTAAGTTGTGGCTGCACTGAACAAAAAAAATATGTGTTCGCCTAGTTTTCTGCTCTTTTCTATTCTAGTGAATGGTACCTTTTAGTACCTATGTCTCAATAAAATTAATTCCCATAATAACAAGCGGTGGATAATCGACGGAAGTCGATGAATTAAGCGCACGGCGATCTTGCGGTGTAATTACAGTGATGGAATCAAATCGTGAGATTCAATTTATGTATCGATGTCAGGCGACGGCGCCGCGCCGCTACAGAGGCATGCGGCATGCGCAGCCACCGATCACAGAATGGACATTATCCGTTTACACGATAATGTTAAAATTACATGTTAACTAGAGTGTACGGACACTCGATGCAATGAGTGGATATCGATTACGAATGATAATGAATAAGGAACCTCGTATGCACCGGATGGAGAGCGTACTCAATTTATAATCTTTTGTTAAATCGTTTCAAGAAACTGCCAATTGTGTTAACCTATCTGATCTCTTTGTCTTAACCTCTCTTATCTCTTATTTTCGTATTATGTTCGCATATATGACAACACTCTTTTATTGAGTGGCGAATACGAAATATTTGTAATCCTTGTAATTAAGATAAGTTATAGATGTACTGGAAACATTTGTAATATTTCTATTATTGGTTTGAATATTGAAAAAAACATTGTAGTAAGAAATATTTTAATTTAATCATAAGGTTTTTTTGACATATCTATATAGTTATACTTAGGTCCAACAGTATATGCAATAGTAATATACGATATGCCTCTAATAGGTATTTATAATGCAAAAATACAATTCAAGCACGTGTCATAGTCATAAATGAAAAAAAAATATTAGGAATAATATTAATAAGTAATTATTTATCCTTATTATGCCAATTACGGTAAATGATAGCGAATATAATTAGAGGTCGAGTGAATATAATAGAGAGAATTAAAGGTTTTCCCCATAGTCTACAATACAAAATGCCCATAACTATATACAATAAAACCCATTATAAAATATTATTAGCAGCATATTACATTATTTGATATATATATTAACACTTACAGGAATTTCTACACAGAATCAGTGTGCTATTTTTATAGACAAACTGGGCTCTAATTACAAATTTTAGTTCTAAAATTAACGCCTGCGTTATTAACTTTGAACATATTAAGTAAAAACATTATAACTATTTTTTTAAATGAAATAATAAGTAAGGGAAAATAAGATTATTTGCAGTTAAATACTTTAATAGTAAATAACATTTGTGTTGTGTCTCTGCTAATACTGCATGTTATATTTAAAATAGGCCAAAATCTCCACTCTAAAGCCTATGTCCAGCAGTGGACTGTTGTTGTACATTCTAAGTAGAAATGAGTATTAAAATTAATTAATTTTGCTTAAAACTTTTATAAATGTAAACATGGCCAATGAATTCAGATTATTGGACAGATAAAGTTGCAAGTAGAATAGAAAGTTACTATTTGATATGAATACGCAGAATATAGGCTTTGTATTTAAAAATATATTATTAGAGTTGAAAAGTTATTTGTATTTTGTATTGAAATGTTACCGAGAGTATTATACCCTCAAAGACGATTACAGGTGGCTTACAACGAATGATGACGTAGCAATTTGATTCGGAGTTTAAAAATCTTTGTTGTGATATAAATAAAATAAGTTTTTAAATATATGCAAATCTTACTATTTATAAAAATGCTACATAATTTACTTTGTACTATATTTCTTGTATTTTCATCTATACAAATATAAGATGAAAATAAACTATTTGCTTGCGTAATGTAACTCTAATTTTGTGTTTCAATCATCAAAAGTTTCAATTGTGTTCGCCGCATCAGATTCTTACCTCAGTTAACACAAAAAACAAACGATTGAAATGAAACACCTAAAGTCAATGACACAGAAATCATTGTCAGCATTTCGTAATTTACGTCAATTGAATGACCAAAATCAACTAGGGTTGAGAACAAAGGCTGTATCGATGACAGCCAAGCATACAAGGTAACGCACTGTTACCCAACTGAGAACACATTAAGTTTAAATGTCATTGTCAATAGCGAAATGCTATGGTTAAATATATGCATATGGAAGGTAAGAGGGAAACACACTACAATGTATGTTTTAGAGAAAACAATCACATAAAGGGGTTTTGTTGTCACCACCAAGTATTGTAATCTGCATACAACTGCAAACACTATTGTACTTCATAATTAAAAAGAAACGATGTCATGTTAATTTGACGAAAGATATTACATAGAATTTTATGTTATATCGAGTTACATTAAAGGGACAGTGCCTTAATTTTTCAGTATTACTTTATAATTTTAAGAAAACGACATCACTTTGTGTATTTAAAAATTTTATTTGACGATTGATATAACGATTGATACGAATTTGTATCACTTTGTTTATCATTAAAAAATAATAACATATTTATAAATATTTCAAAATTATATGAAAGACACCACTGGGTAAGCTATATCTAAAATTTATATTTCATAGACGTAGGTATTTTAATATTGTTACCGATTCTATATTACGTACAAGAAATGATTTATTAAGAAATTGGGTAGTTTTAGAAGTGCAACGATAAATTAAATCGCGGCAAAATTGATTTCAATTTTTCTAAGACCCACTGAACTAAAATTATGACCTGCATAAGTGAAAGGGTAACCAAATATTAGTCTACATAAGGACACCTATAAAATAACCTATAAACATCCCGTTAGTTCGTGTAAGGAAGCATTTTGTACGTGACCGAATTGAGAACGACTTTGTTCTTTAACCATTCACATTCAGTCATTCATATTGAAACAACGGGTCTATTGTAAGCACACGCTTTTATAATTCCCTACAGGCGGGTTATTTAACCGTTTGAAAGCACATTCGTTTGGGATGCAAATAAAATGAAATCTATGCATAATGTTGTATAGTGTAAGAAAGTTGTGTTTTAATGCTTCAGTATTGGAATATAAGTATGCCTTCTAAATCACTTGATGGCAAGTGACGGCGAAGAGATAAAATTCGTATTTAAAACTAATTAAGGATTAAATTTAGGTCTAGTCTTGAAAAATAGATGAATTATATCCACATAGTTTTGAAACATCAAAATGTTAAACAGGAGACATATAGCGATTAAGGAGCCATTTGTGATGACTTCCAATTTCTTAAAACATAATAATGGTTAAACCATTCGACTTTCTTGCTAATGATTCAATTGTGATTATTTTTTACTATACTATACTTTTCGAATGGAAAAGAATTTACTCAAGACTGAAATGGAACTTTGGCAAAACAACAGGGTTGACTGTTGAATAACAGACGGTCGATGTTAAAGCATGTCAATTTGAAAAAGATATTGTCCATTAGTCGAAAAAACACTACCAGATTAATAGTCAACAACTAAAAGTTATAATTAAAAGAAAAAATGTTTACTTTTCAAAGCATACCATTTAAAAAATTACGAAAACTACAAAAATGGTTTATATTGCACTATATAAACGTTATGTAAAAGCGATTAATTAAAAGCAATAAATGTTATCTGCAAAGTTAACAACAGACATTAAAGTACGAACAGATCCAATAACATAAATTGTGCAATGTCTGTATAATGTTACAAGCGCTAATTTCAGATACAAATTGTTAAAACATACCATTATAGCCAAACACTGTGATTAATCGAATTAGTCGATGTTAGTGGAGTACTCGGATATTCTGATTAGTTGGCTACCTTCCTATAAATATTTAAACGATTAAATGATAATCGTACCTTTTTGAAAAGAAAAGAAAATCAAATGCCATACGTTATTTTAGTATTAACATAGCTACTTCGTTAGCGTTCTTGGTTGTAAAAGTTATAAAACAGCTATATGACCTGTGTGTTTTAATCAGAGTTTTTGTCCTCTGTAGATACATATATAACTCCTGTATTTGAATACGTCGTATGAATATTGAAACAATTGAAATATACACTCACGTACAGTTGAATCGACTTGAACCGTACGTAGCGTAAAGGATTTATTTTATTAATTTGAATTAACTTGGGCCGCTTTATGGGCCGTCATTAGTAATATTCGTATTGTTTTGCAATAAAAATTATGAAATTTGTGTGTATCAGTCTAGCTCTGATGAGTACTAAAAGAGAAATATGGAAACTTAGCCTTTGAACTCACGGGTTTTAAAAAGTTATGTTAGAATTTATTTAAAAAGTGCTGTATAAAAATATCAGGCTTAACAAATAAAAAAAAAATATAAATCAAAAAAGCCGTTTTCAAAAAACAGCCTTTTGTGTGCGTCTTGTGTTGATTAACTGCACGCGAGTATATTTCAAGGCGAGAGACTAGCTAAAAAAAAATCACTGGATGTTTTTGTTTTGCAGGCATATGTAGTTCCGCATGCCTTTTTTTCTGTGCGGAAATCTCCACGCATACCACCGAAAAGTGGTTATGGTCATCGGACTCGAACCGACCAAAAACCGCACGCCGTCTCAGGTACCAGTAGTCGGGGAACCAGGTGCACTCTAGTAAGGAAATCCCTGGAACCCCGACGTACCTTGGGCCACCTACGACTTGTCGATGACGATTTATGTTGATACTAGTTTCCTTTTTAAGAAACAAACTATATGCACGTAAGTTTACGAGTGTATTATCACCTATAAAGTGTTTTCCTTTTATCAAGTAGTAAATATTAAGAAGGGAAAGGTTTGTTTAATATAATGAAAGTAGGTACTTGAAGCAAACCACAAGTATTAATAAATACTACTGCAATATGAGCCAGGTGTTTAACCGTAAACTTAAGTGTCATTGACGCGGGTCCACCATTTGAATCTACTATTTGACAAATATTTGAAGTGTTTGAAGTGAGTAGGAATAACATATCTGCATAGCATTATTTTTATGACTCGACATTAGAAAGATAAATTATATTCAGTCTTAAAAGAGCATAATAGACGTAAGTTTCAGGCTCAGATCTTTCTTAATTATACGTAGATACAACGACACTGTCACCCGAAACTACAAACGAAGAAAAGAAACCCTCAAAATAACATATTTTATTCCATTTGAAGTACGAGTACAAGTCGAGTTCGTGGAAGACATCAAATTGGCTTAAAATGTTTTCAACATTTCAAAACCTTTCGAGATAAAAAAAAGTGACAGTAACATGATTTATGTAGAAAGTACTTTCTGAAATAACAAAAAATGGAGAGTACGAGATCACTTAAGTATGGGCGAGTAAAACACAATAATTTTGTGTAGAAAATCGATACATCACATGTAACGGTTCGTATCGGATCATCCGTCACTCAAGAGGATTACAGACTAGTGATATGACATTATATATTATCCCCATAACTTTGCTTATCGAAAACTACATATATCCTACTTATATTATAAATACGAAAGTTTGTATAGACGTTAGTTACTCTTTTACGCAAGAATTACTGAACGGATTCAGATTAAATTTTGCGGTAACATAGCTTATACCTACAGAATAGCAGATAGACTACTATTTACCGCGATATCCGACATATACGCGGGCGGAGCCGCGGATAAAAACTAGTATGTATAATACTAATTTCAAACATCTCACACACAGCAGTCTGGTCCAAAATTAGGCAAAACCTAATATATATATACATATAACACTCAGAAACAATATGTATGATCGAAGCCATGACCTCCAGTTTGGCAGTCAGAGTCACTATCCACTAGACCCATAGGCTCGTGTGCGCCAATAAGTACTAGAATTATTAGGCAAGCAATGTTACGATTTAGATTCTATTCTATCAAAGTGGGAACATATGGCGAGAGACTAAAGGAAGAAAGAGGAAATTATTAAAACAAATAAGTAACAATTAATAAGTTAATATGTGTATTAGCTTTCAAACATCACTAAAAGAAAGTATCCCCATAAGAACCGTGGGAATTTCATTTCTATAATTTGGCTGAGAAAATTATTGATCAGCACTTTATATGCAATTTATATTTAAATTAAAAATAAAATTGGCCATAAAAGTTCCTTTAAATCATTTTAATTGTTATGCTTCCTTTAATTAACGTAATTAAAGTTATAATTGAATGGGCATCGATGTAATTAAAAACCAGTCATTCAGTAAATGTCTTACTTAAATCAATATCGATAAAATACAACACTGCGATTACACAGAGTCAAACATGACACATGAGTAATCACGCCATTTTTTACAAGCGACATCTGTACTTAATACTATTGGGTAGAAATTAAGAAATTTGAAACTGGTATAAACAACTCGTCAAGGAAGTATACCGTTTTACGAGCGCAGGTCTTCTCAGATTCAGGCTTTATTAGGCGATCTGAGTATTCAAATCTTATTACAGTATATTGCATCTTGTAAACAACGTAAAGCAATGTTTAGAATTTGTCATTTGTCATCAATTTGAGAATTTAATAAAGATTAAAACAAAGTTGGTATGTACGTAGCTATATACTCATTTAATACCTAAAATGTTAATATTGGTGTGATCAAATTTACTTGATAAATGCGGACGAAAAAGTTAATATAATAAAATAAACAAAAAATGACTTTGCTTAGAAAGGTGTTTCTACACCAGGAAAAGATCAAGGAGAAACTGTGAGACCTATCCAAATTACTATATACATATGAGTACATATGCATGTTGCTTTGAAGATATGAGCAGGATGAATCAAGATCTTTGATTTTGACACTATTAATACATATAAACTTAGTTTAATAATAAAATTTACAAAAATATAGTAATTTTTAGCCCACAGATTTACTTCAAAACTCTGAAAAGTTTTTGTAACATCTTTTCTTCTTGTAACGTGTACACCGAAATAAAATAAAGTTATGCCAAACAAAACTGCAGAGTATTAGCTATTGTACGCAGCCACGCAGCGCTGTGACAGATCGAAGTTTCATGATAGTAAATGAGAAGCAAAATAACACGAACAATAGATAAAAATCATCTTTCAAACGGCAAATTTCAACTCAATCGGAGCAGAACTTTTTGAGTTAATGAAGCGTACACAAAACAATTTAATTATTTCTATATTTCATTTCAAGTGTAACTAAGAATAACTCATATATTTAATTAAATACCGTTTAGTGTTTGCAGGAACTGTGTATAACATGTATAAGGATTAGCAGGGCATGAATTAAGAGCCGCCCACGCAGTGTCTAAAGAGAAAGGCGATGCAGCCGATAATATTAATGATCCGATGTGCTTATGCTAGTCTCTTTTAATATTGATATGCATTATATCGTGTTAATGCCATGTCAATTGTGCTGTAAAAAGCATTGTATCAATCGTGTTGTGTATTGATTGATTCATTGACGACAAGGACTATGTCACATTAAAGTAAATGGTAAAGCTTTTTGTTATAGTAAAAGAAACAGATGCAAAGATGTCAAATTATATGACGTTTAGAAGGGAATTTTTGTCTTAAACTGCTCAGTTAATGCAACCAGGGGCTCTTTTAACCTTCTTTGAAATAAAATTACGTATCAAAATACATAGGTCTTCCTTCACGCATAATCGAAAAATAAATATTTCCATACGCATTAAAAGCTGTCATAACTCAGTATTGAATGAACGACATCGATATAAATAGCAATTTTATAGGATTTGAATGTTTATTAACCTCTTACTTGGTATTGTGGAGCATCATCTGCTAGTTGGTAGTAAATAGCTTACCTGTAAAGAGAAAATAAATATTAAATACTCATAAAACATAAATAGAAATCAATTCTCCATAACTTAAGAACGCTATTGAACATTGAAAACGAAATCTTTCGTAGTATACAAGAGATGTTATGCAAATCAGTTGTAAACAAGTACATCTAATTAAAGGTAAGCATAAACCTCTTAGTACGACTACCTGTAACATTTGTGGAATTATGGAGTTATTCCTTGACAAATTCAGAATATAATTTCTATCGGTGCGAAAAATGTAAAAAAAAAGGACCATTCCTTTTTTTTAACAAACACGAAAAAATATAAAATAACCAGAAATAATTGAAAACAAAACAAATTGACTTAATTTGAGTCTCTTATTGTCTTTGCTACAATGAATGTACACTTCTATGATGAAAAAAAGATAATCA
Organism: Hypercompe scribonia; assembly: GCA_949316085.1. Lineage (NCBI taxonomy): Eukaryota > Metazoa > Arthropoda > Insecta > Lepidoptera > Erebidae > Hypercompe > Hypercompe scribonia. Next base: position 9,863,765 of record OX438989.1, on the reverse strand, counting down.
TAAAATGTAGAACAAATTTTTTTTTTAGTTTAAATTGAAACGCGCGGGTAATTGTAAATTCTCTTTATTCAAAAATAAAAGTTAATTACCGGAAAAGAACATTTCACAAGGAATAACTTTATTGCGCATTTAAATATTTATAATGATTTCAAAAACAAACACTAAGAAGACAATAGGGGATCACTAAAACTTAGAACAATGGACGGAAGATCAGTTCCGACTAACATTCATTGATTGATGTAACATATGAATTTGATTTAAAGATATTTGCCAATTGTGATGTCAGTTCCCAAGAACAAAGAGTAATTGTGGCAATTGGTACTTGAATGAAAAGATAAAACAGTACCTCCTTACGAAACGTAGAAGCGAACGAAACGTATGAAATCTGTGACGTCATAATTCAGTACTGCAATATCCATATTTTGGTAATGTTAGAATTTAATAGATTACATTACACACACATTACATTACAAATTAAATACATCGGCTTTAATACGAGAATCCAAAATAGTTTCCTATAAATTTTGAAATCTCAAGTTTTCGAAGTATTTTAATTGTTTTATCGTTAAATACTCCATTTCGTTCTATCTCCAACATCCGTTTCACTTTTTTAATTTTACTTAGATTTAAATACGTTTATATAGACTGTACTAGTACCAGTTAACAGTTTAACTTTTACTTAAGCTCTATAAAAATAAACTGATATTTAGATAGTAGATCCATCGATGTAAACCGGAAATAATTTAACCAAGTGTCTAATGAAACGGTGATGTGAATGTAATTTAGGTACTTTACGCTTGTGAAACTAGCGAACCGTGTGTTTCGAATACAACGGCTTGTAAACACAAATTGGTTATTACAGACTGAAGATTTCGTGTTGCGTAACAGGAAATTATGAATCTGTAGCCTGGATTCACATTAGACAAAGTGATCAAATAGATAAATAAATTCTTCTTAGCAACACTCAATTTAGGGCTTATTAGTTAGAAGAAGAACTTTGGAAATCGATTCACAATTGATACAGTAATCCGTGAACACAAGAAAAAAATACACACAGTGGAACCAGAACCTCTTTCTTTTTGTAATCGGTTAAAAAAAGAAATTTTCAAAAAACTGAAGTAGTTTTAATTTTTATTATATCCATTTTTCCTAGAGGAAAAAAGCCTAGGAAATGTTATTTCCTATTTTACATTCTAGGAATGCTTCAACTTTCCATCATGCACCGAAGCAATGTATTATATGCATCAGAATGCATGATACACTAGGCCAGGTAACTCATTCATCAATTATGGAACAGTTTTCTCACAAAGAAATTATTGCAACAGTTTCGTATTCAGTTCCTACCGATTGCTTGACTCGTTAACTATATAAATAGAAGACACTTCTCATCTACTCTAAGACATAAATCAACTAAATAATATGTAAAATTACAGAGGAATGTCAATTTCGCGCAGCTGATATGTACTTCAGTGGTGCAGCATATGGTTTACCCATAAACATAACAAAAATTTTATTGATAATTTTTTAATACTACTTGTGCTGGCGTGCAATGTTATAAAATAATAGCACCTTTACTTAGTTTAGCTGTCTTTTTAGACCAATGTGTGGTCACCAGAGAACCCCTTTTGAGAAAGAAACAGGATTTAGAAACACACGTCAAATGATATTGATTTCAATGAGTTTGTAAGTATACTTGATCACTTACCATCAGGAATGTCGTTTTATATTTGTCATTAATATACCCGCAGTGTGTACTCGTATATGTAAATGTTACATAACACTGTGGTTATGTAAAAACCGTCTATATTATATAAAAAGACAAATTCAAAAACTCGTTAAAAATAATTTAAGTCATATTAAGTAAGACTAAATTTCAGTAAAATGGATAAATTTTCTCACGTTATTAAGCATACACTCTCACTTTTCTACAAAATACGTTCTTGAGAAGTGACAGAATTTTTTATTTGAACACTGTATTCATACAATAATAAGATAAAATCTAGATTCTGAGATCTAGACTGTACTTGAGACTAGATATTACATAATTCATGGAGCATTCAGACTCGCTATTTACCATTAGATTATGAGAAAATTATGGAGTGGGTGGAAAACTATATTAAATTCACTGTCCAACCCTATTGTGTTAGGGCGAATGCGCACGGGTATACCACAGGGAAGCGCGCAGCGGGGGTAGGCGTCGCTATTCATAACTGAGTCTGAATAGGGCTAAAAACACAAATCTAGGGCTGGCACAGTGGGCTTTGTTGCACAAGTGTTGGTGAACATGAAAGGAACACGATAATTATATTGCTGCACCCGTTTGATATTGTTTGTAAAGAAAACATGTTTACGTTGACAGACCGCACTGTACAAAAGACGTCAAAGACTTAATGGGGATTAGCATTGTGGAGATATTTAGTTTTCCATTGTTTCATGAGGGATAATTAACCATAACTCATCCGAACGATAGTACTGGAACGTACATATACATATTTACCTTTATACGTTTAAAAAACAAAATGCTTGCTTTGATTATTTAGAATTAAGATATTTAAAGTTAAATTATATACATCTATGACATGTACTGTACATAAAATAGTAGTAGTATTTATATATTATATATAACGCCTTCGATAATTTACCGATCTTACCGATGGTATCCAGACTTTCAAATCCAAAGGCAAATTATTAGAATTGCATGCAATAAAATTTACAGCTTCTTTGAGTTTGCAGCTGCAAAATTACTGTCTATAAACTAAAATCATTCTCCGCACATCTGCACTGCATTCTCTCTTCCGCAGTACACAATATTAGTACACCGTTAATATTCACCATATTATTGGTCGTCGGTGTACAGAAATTATTACAATTGCTAACTGCTGGTCCAGTACATACTTGTTAATAGTTAGTAATAGTGCCTAAGTTTCTCCTAGATATTTTATTATTCACTTGTATATATTATACTCTTATTATTTCCTTTCCGATTACAAGATTTTTTTTTGACTTGTTTATATAAATCTATATATATATAGGTTGTCGTTTTCATCTGTTTTTATTTTATTTTTATTTGATGTTATCCATTTCTGGTAGCGAGAAATAAAAGTTTTTATGTCCAGAGGTTATCTGATATTTTGATCAACCTTAAATAATATTGATATCTTGATAAACATTAAATAATATAAAGTGTTTTAAAATGGGCATAAATTATAAAAGTGTAAAGTCATTTATCTTCGATATTATATTATCAATTTGGATAGATTTGCCTCAGGTTATAGTGAAAGCGTAACGATAGAATCAAACTTAAATGAACCCCAATAATTACGCTGTCTGCGACGATTTATGCGTCGATAAAAATACATAAAAAAAATTATTTGGCAATGCTATGCAACCTAGTAGTAGAAACGGTGTATGATTAAAATTATAGATTTATTTTGTATATTAGTTATAAAGTGGTATATTTAAAAATATCATATAAAACAAAATTATCATCAAATATATAACTGAAAATTGAAAAAAACATACAGATATAAATTATATGTATATAAAATTAAATAAAGTTTAAATAATTAGTAGCAACTCGGTATAATTCTTTTGTTAATAGGAGAAGGAAACTTTGATAATAAAATGTAATGGTATAAATGGCTTAAATGTAATAATTATATAACAGCCAGACTAAACCATGTAGTTTTATGTAAAAGGAATTACTTACATACCATACTTATGTACTTGCTATAATATTGTTTTATGTAATATTAAGCAATCGTCATTGGTATGCCCATGCCCTCAAATATACAGACAACTAAGTAGTTCAACCTTCGAATTCAGCAAGCCCTCAGGGTTGCGGCGGTCCGATGCCCATAAAAAAACTGATATTCAGGAAAAACTGGGTGAAATAGCAGCCGACTTCAAATAATCTTGAGAAGAATAAAGGCTAGTAAGATAATATATTTAAATGTAACTCGTACACGTTTTAAATTTATAGAAATTTATTGCAATTTATAAATAATTTCTAGATCGTTTTAGTAAAAAGTTGATCGCGAGAAAAAATGGTTCACTAATTAAATAGTTACCGTTCTCAATAAACAACCGGTATACAAAGAAAATTATTAACCGGCAGATTGAGTTATCAAAAATTTAAATGTTTACATTTACGCACAGAAAACAAATTAGTCTTATCTTTATGGCAAATCGACAAAAAATCGGAACATTATCAATTTATAAATCGATTTTAAAAGTTGAATAATTAAATACACGTTCATAACTCCGGTAATAGATATAAGTCGTAAATTTTACTTACTACATGTAAAATTAATGGTCACTGTCAATATAAATTAAAAATTATTTAGTCAATTTCATCCTCATATTTATTATACTTTATTTTGCAGTTTATTATTATTATTCTGAGTGTTTCCTATTGCATAATTTTCGCCTTAACAGTGTCTTGCCTACACTGAACTATTACATATGTAGTCATAGATACAAATCCATTTATATATTGACAAACATTCCTGGCACTTATCCAATGAGACGCCGCATATTACAAGATTTACAGATTATTATCGTTCGTTAACTATTTAGTACATATAACTTGATTTTAAAATGACAAGGAAACGATAATGTCCAAATAGGGAAGTACATATTTACACAGTTTATATATATATAAAGAAATCTACATTAATGTATTATAAAAACACGTAAGAGAAAGTGTTTTGCCGGCTGTTTGTCAATTGATCTGTTTTTCAGGAACCAATAAAATTATACCAAATCGTTTTTATCTACATTTAACAGAGGAATGTAGGCAACAATTATTTAGAGAACAACGATCGAAATCCATTTTAGCAATTTAGTATACATTTTTGTTAAGACAAATCTGAAGTTGTTTTCAAATGTAAGTTGTAACATTTTAAATTTTATAAAGAAATTACGTTATCTTATCAAGTGGCATACTTCGCATCACTTATTACTTTCACATCAAGTCAAATTTACTTTACCTACCTCACGTTAAAAAGCCGTGAAAGCAAAAAAATGCCAACTCACATACTTGATTTAGTTACCTACACACATACAATCTATTTGAAGGTGAGCCGACACATTATGATAATATACAATTCTTAAGCCAGGGACAGATTAGATTAGACAAGTTAGCAGATTTCTGTACGCTCTGACGAAAATTAAGGGCCAGTATTAACCGCTATTGAGTGTAAAGCCATTTTACACGCACATCATCAATTGATGATGATGATGAGTAAATATAAACGGCTAATAATAAATATGTTATAACCTGTTATTTTAAAAGATAAACAAAATAAGACACCGCTTGCGAACCACTTATATTGTGAAATACTAATGAAATCTATATTGCTCCATGCATAACATCTATACTCGTACTTTATAAATGGTAATGGTAATGGTAATTACTTCGTTCTAGTATTGCTGAGCACATTTTTATTGTGGTTCTAATAATATACAACGTAAATGAGTATGACACAGTGTGTATAAGGTTCACGCCTCATTGGTAGCGAGAAACGCATTAAATACACAATTTAGAGTACACCAGCTAATGGCATCTACCAGAACGTAGATACTACAGAAAAGTATTATTTAGGAATGACGAGACTCCCTTGACGGTAAATGATGATCTTATGTCAACATATGAAACCACATACTATAAAAAATTGATTAGAGTTTTAATTAATCGTAATGCCAGGTGTTGTGGGCTCGATTATTACATTTGGAATAAGTAGGAGCCCTTATTCCAAATATGCTCACTAGTATTAGACACCATGTATGTTATACTTAGAACTTCAGTCTAAATAAGTCTGAGTATTATGTATTTCTCTATGGTACTTTTCAACAAAGTTTTTAAAAAGAGAAGTAAGGAATCCAGGATTGTTTACCCGCTTTTAGCGGCACAAATACTTAAATGATTCACAGTTCAAGACAGCAAATGAAGCGTCAAGAGGTTTTGATTACGAAGTGTACACTTATTTAGTACTGAGACTAATTTTGCTCGTACAAGCTAGGCTTTTGATATGTATAACTAACGGTCGTGGGAGCTGAATACATAACCGTGATCTGATTCACATAGTACAAAAAAGGTGAAATTCCGGTATAGAAATGAAGAAGTAACGGTATAAAACGCAGTAAGTGCAAGTTGTAAAATAGTGTTCATAATTTTGCATAGTTAGATGAAAGATAAACTTGAACATTACTGTTATACCTGAACCAGAAAATCTGTACTGCTGCTGTTGTACTTATATAAATATTAAAGACATAGTCTTATTAACAGTTAGATACTTTCATCCACGATATTAAGAGAATTTTGGTATCGTTTTTCAGAGTTACATAGGTACATATAAAACATACATATCATCATCATCATCATCAACAGCCTTTAACAGTCCATTGCTCGACATAGGCCTCTCCTTAGCAAGGAGGTTTTGGTCTACTATACCACGCTTGCCAGACGGGTTGGTATAGGGTTTGTTTCAAGTTTTCCTTCTCTTTGCAGTGATGTTGACTTGTATATTTTTTCCCTGAGTCGCCTCTCACAACTCCCATAGGAAGAGTAAGGGCGGTGACACTGAATTCTTAATCCATCACCACATGCAAACCATACATACATACATATATGGCTATAATATACACATATAGGTAGTATAAAATTACATGAAACTATTATGAAAAATCTCGTAATATAATTTTTTAAGGTCCCAGGAGATCCATGTGCAACTGGCTATATGGAACTACTGGGAATAAACTAGATATTAAAGGCTAGGATTTTAATGTTATGTTCCTAGTCTACGATAACATTAAGTCTTAAAAAAGTCCTAAATGTTCAATTGACTCATTTTAAATAAACACAGTATATCACATTATCCGTGTGGTGACAGATTAAGAGTACGACGCGCTATTCATCCCGTGGGTGTCGTAGAAGGCGACTAAAGGAGCAGGTTGCGCAGGACATTACTGCAAAATGAAGGCAACATATACCAATCGGACTGGCCAGTGTGGTATAGTAGACCAAAGCCTTCTTTCTTAGAAGAGGCCTATGTACAGCAATGGACTGTTAAAGATTGTTATTGATAATGATCATGAGTGTTAAAAATACACACAAACATTTAACATTAGATATCACATATCATCATTATCATAATCATCATCACCCCTATCAATATTATATATGAGTACATGTAAATTCGATACGTCAAACATGAATTGCAAGAACGGAAAGTACTTCTTATAATAACGTAACATTTCATATGATATGGCTGTAAACTGCATAACAAATTAGATAAATGGACAAACTAATTCGACTCCGGTATTGGTGTCTATGTAATTTAAACTAACATCCATCATTCAAACGATAAGTCTAATGCGTCTGCTACTACTTGGTTCAACGAAATTATTAGTTAGGTATCAATTACATATCAAATTTCATGTGGCATTACTATTGGATATCAATGAAAGTGAAACTGTCTTTTGTTCGTATAATCAACGGTTGTTTTACCGCAAAATTAACCTATAACGGTACTTAATCGCATATGCATACACGAAATTTGTACTCATTTAAATAGGCTTGAATGTGTGTACGTGTCGGCAATTTGATGTGTATATTGATTATGTTAACAATACATGATTTAACGGGCGTGTCTAAAATCATTTATCTATATTATTTTATAAGCCTTTATTGTATGTATATAAGGTTAGCCTCCTTATTTTACAGTTCATTCAGCATGCCCATTGAATAATAATGGTTTTTGATAGCGATGGTTAGTGTCATTGGAAATTAAAGAGTTCATAGAAGGGTACGATATTTATGGGTCATTATTACAATATTCCATACATATGTTTATAAGTCAAGAATACGGAATTTTTAACAGGTAATAAATAACTTTTAATTTTTTTAAATGTGTATAATTTATATTATAGAATTTGCACCAAAATATTCTATCTTATTAGAAGCTACTATTTTTTTTAAGTTTTATAATCATTGAAACTAATAAAATCTATTTTTATGTAAGCGATTGTTATTAAGTGTTAATTTATGCAAATATTAGCAATAATAAATATAGTTTGAGATAGCTGAAGTACATTTAAACGGCTACAAACAAACATACAAATAAAGTTAATAAAAGCGAGTTTGTAAAAAATACATTTATAAGAAGTTAGCTAATCCTTTACGGTAATTTTATGATGAGTGAGGCCTGCCTAAGGGCTTATATCACTTTCAAATAAACGTTTAATTGATATTAATAACAAGCAACAATTTTCAGTAATCACTTAAAGATAGCAATTTCTCATCGAATTTAAGTGTTCGGTCACTGATTAGTCGATTTTAAACCAATGGCGATTACTCGAGTTAAATTTAAGATATAACTGCTACAACTTGTTAAATTTTTAGTAGACTCAGTTCATTAGTAAAGAGGCACGCAAAGTTGTTCAATAAATTAGTTCACACATAACTTATACACTTAAATAATTAGTTTTTAGTATGGTGTTGTTTACTAATTATCATTTAAGTCACTACAAGACTTGTTAGTTACTTTACGTCCAAAATTTGAAATATTTTATACGTACAACGGTGATGGTCGATACAGATGACGTAAGAAAGCATGTTGTGTTGTTTTTGCTTAACATTATTATTCGTTTACACATAGTTAAGTAACTTTTATTTATTACTACAAAAAATTCTCTTCCATGTCCCTAATCGAATATAACAACATATTTTAGTAACATTTGATACCAAATTCTATTATTAACTTAAATACGTGCAAACTTATGTTTTGAAATAATTTTCTGTGTTTTAAGAGTCTTTCCAAATTAGTTTAACAGAAAATAAAATATTAACGGCAAATTAAACTGCTCTCTATTAATTTAAAGTTAAAGTATTCTTATATAATAAATCTGCTGTTAACAGTTAACAAGATACTATCAAATACGATGAGTATTTGGCACTAAGTACCTCTAGTGCTATTGTATACTTTTTATAAGATTTTTTGTTTAAGATAGTACATATGTACTTTTATATATTTATATTTTTCTTTTACGGAAATACTCGTAAAACATCATTTTATCTGTTATGTAGTAAAACCGTTATAGTTGGCGCACCTTGGTGAAGACCTTCGTTCAGTAGAAGTAGTCATAAAATTAAATTGCATTTTTATAGATTCAAACAGTAACAATTTTGATTGTTGACATCACTTGGTAACAAAAATACAAGAGTTGACGACAAGGATCAAAATTATTTTTGAGTTTTGTATATTGTTAATTGACTGAATGTATTGTTGATCAACTATTGACTATTCTATAATGCCACAAACCGATTTTTTTTAAAATTACATTGGCACACAAACAATGTCTGTAATTGTGCCGTCGTCCTAAAACAATATGCCCGATAATCCAGGAACAATGCATCAATGATTTCATACAAACACATAAATAGTTTTCAGTACAATAAAAAAACATGCTATTCTGGTGACTATTTAATAATGAAATACGGCCTAAAACGGCATAAAAGAAACGTTATTGTGGGCGTTCGAATGCCTCGCTTGTAAGTTGTCATATCCGTTACAAGAGCCGTGGACCGTGAATAAGACGATATTGACTATAATATAAGTATATATTTTAGAAGTGTATGATCTCGTCTAACTATTACACAGATAATTTCATACATTAAAAATTAATCACTCAATTCGATCACTGCACAAAATTATATGATTATTAGCACGTAACGTGCATTAGAAGATAATGAAAGCAAATTACAGTTTTAATGGCATGCAAAACTTAACGCGTTAAGTTTTATAATTAAGCATTAAAGAGGTTAACTTAAATATTTATTTTTTTATATTCATTTTCACAAGTGAAAGCAGACCACCCAGTTAGAATTTTTCATCGTAAATGAACAAGTAAAATAAAAACACAGTTAAAAGTTTTATTCGTGTGTACTAAAAATCAATGTAAGGTGACGGGTTAAGAGTACAGAGAGTCATCAATCCTATACATCTCATGAATGTCGTAAGAGGCGACAAAGGAAGCAAACTACATAGACCAACATCACTACAAAGAGAAAGAAAAACTTGAAACAAACCCTATACCGACGCGTCTGGCCAGCGTGATATACGTAGTAGGCCAAAACCTCCTTCCTAAAGAGAGGCCTATGTCCAGCAGTAGACTGCTAAAAATGAATTGTTGATGTGATGTCTGATGTACTAAAAATAATCGTGAACCAAGTCAAATAAATTATTTGATTGCATTCTACTCTGATTCATTCGTGCCATATGTTAGCGGTATTAAAACAAGGAAGCAGCTATAACAATAGTAATAATTGTCGAGATAATCCCATAATTCTTGTGACTCGTTTAACTCGATCAAATAATTACAGGCCACAAAATTGCTCACGAACCACCAAGGGGTTTAAAAACTAAATTGGTTAAACGTAACCAATTTAACAATTTGCCAGAACTTCGTAGTAGATAGTGTTGATTCTGTTGTAAATTCTGTATGTATATAAATTAACTTCCGATATGATTAAACAGGCGATATAGTGCTTTTCCTATACGCTTTACAGGAGTGGTAATTTTACTTAAAATGATTAATTTGTAAACTCTTCTGATTGTGATAAGTGTACCGTAAATCACTACGGGAGATGTCGCCGCTGCGGGAGGTAACATATATTACTTTTCTTCTTGATGTGGAAACCATGTACCCGAAAATGGTATTAGAAAATGAAGCTATTAAAACCAAGGCATTCCTACAATTACATTTTTGGGTGATTTAAATCGATCAAAATTTATTTAGTTCCAAATACGACAATCGCCACCAATGTGAAAGATTTTTGTTTTCTTAGAACAGTGAGTAAGAAATGAGTAGCGATTGACAAAGGCTTTGCTCGGAGTAAAAAATGCCAAATTTGTGTCACGGGTAACTGTAAGAAGATAATGACTATCTCGGTGTTCGTGTTTCAAAATATTATGAAAGTAAGTAGCCGTAGTTTAAGCTGCTCTTACTTTAGATAACAATCGTTTAAGTCTCATTTTTCATCGCACTAAAAGAGCTTGAAGTTTTTATCTTCATATCTTTTATCTGCCGGCATTGTTTGTTCATTACTTTAACTTGATCTCTACTGTATTAATAAAAGGGTTCAATTGTGACTAATGATTCTAATAAATATTCTATACTGTGAAAGATTTAATTTATCACATCGAGAAATCTGAATAGTTTTATTATTAATTTAAAGTATTTTAGCACTTTATCACTTCAAAATCTTTTGTAGTGGTAGGGTTTTAATTTTAGTTAAGAATTATACAATTTTACTGAAGGCTTAATTTCGAAGTGTAAAGAAGGGATGAAGACCAATACACGAAAAATAAAACCAGAATACTGAAATAGTATGTTATTTGAACTAAATAAGCATCTACTGATTTATAAGTTACGTTTACGGTTTACTTTTAGAATTAGTTAAAAGAATAGCCTATTCTTTTAATTTCAACAAAGATATTGTGCGAAAGAAAATAGTACAACTTAAAACCAAAGTGCGATATGCGCGGTAAAATTACAGACGTTAACACCGTATAAATTCAACAATACGGTTAAATAAGTTCAATTCGTAACAGAACAGGAGCTGTTGAACCCGCCTGGTACCTATTTAGTCAATCTAAGTTTCACATCAACTGCTGTTTTACCAACTTTCATTTCACACTGCATTACGCCGAAACGTATAAAAAAAATAAAAACGTCTCATTTGGTCGCGATAACGTAGATACCTATTATTTCCACGTCGTACCTTCACAAAGTGCATCAATCTACTTCTTGCAGAGATTTACGTGACAGATGAATAACTCACAGTTGTAATAAACTGCGCTATCGCGATGTAGATCATTTTCATGGCGCACCTGCAAATTTAGATGTGCCATGCGCACGCGCTAATCACGATCATTCGTTCCCGTTATATCACATCTCCTCCTTTTGCACTTTCACCGTTTTTTGTTAATTCAAACCCCAAATATGTAGTATATACTGCCCTTTCAACAAGTTTGTCAACTTTTACTAGTATAATGTTAGTTTTGAAATTTACTATAAGTCAATATATAATGAGCTTTCGACTATCCATCTGTGTAAACAAAGTACACTTTTCTTAGAATGTGAAATGTTTATTAATTTAATTCTCATCTCATTAGCCAGACTGTATTATATAATAAGTAAATTGTATAACAAAATTACGTATGCAAAAATACCTGGGTACTTTTACATATGCAATTTTGGAAATGAATGCTGTAAATAATACACCTTTGTGTTTCAGGCTGGGTGGGAACCGAATATTATAATAACTCATGTCTAATGTCACAGAATTTCTACTTATCAAGTGTTAAAAATCATTTCTGAATGAATGGTTTCAGTTTCAAATGATTAGTACTGTAAAAATATTTTAGTTAAACATAATAAGTATGAAGTTCTTCCCACGCCATATGCTAATGAGAAAAAGTATGTGCTAAATATCCAACCACGGTTATACTACAATATATGTACATGCACACTTTTAACAGAGCGATTGTAGAATTCTTTGTCAAATTGATTTCTTTAGGTATATGTATTTATTTCGGTTATTATCTCTCTTGAAACATCTAAACTGAAACGTCTTTATTTATTTTAAGTCTTCATCAATAGCCTTTAACAGTCCACTGCTGGACATAGGTCTCTCCTTTGCAAGGAGGTTTTGGTCTACTATACTACACTAACTAGACGGGTTGGTATAGGGTTTCTTTTAAATTTTTCTTCTTTTTGCAGTGATGTCTTGCATATTTTATCTCCCTAGTCACCTATTACGACACCCATGGATAACATAGAGGTGGTGAGACTCCGTATTCTTAATCCGTCACCATACGGAGTGATAGCTGAAGTGTAATATTTTTTGTGATTTTGAACGCCACCCAAAAAACTAATACTAGAAACCTACTCCTAACATTATAATGAAACATATTAATTATTAGCTTGTTTGAAAATATTAAGGAGAGAAGATAGTTTTCCTTCTTTCTCCAAAACATTGTTGAAGAAAAAAGAGTAAAATATTGCATATTTCTGGCGTTCATGTTGAACTCAACAAGCAGTGATTTTACAATACTAGAAGTCTTATGCAAGATGTCTATCATAAACATTCCAACTCATCGTTACAGATTCGTTTTACAATCGTCTACATTTTTCCTATTAGGGAACAAAACGAGTGCAATTAAGTGTGAAACGAGATCTATTTAAAGTACCGATATTCATGTAGTACGTATCGTAAGCCTAAAGCTACGATAATCCGTAGCAGTGTGAAGAGATCTTTATAACGATCGTCGACTTTAAATCATCGGCTGCCTACTGGTACAGTTAGTAAGATAAGTTTTTAATATTCGGTATTTTATTATTATATTTTTAAAAAAGTCATGGTCAGTTGGTGACCCTATCCTCTAAAACTTTTATATCACGAGAAGGACACGTGAGGACAGTTAGTCCTATTTCATTTCCAATTTACTTTCGTCCTTTTTTGATCTGGTAACAATTACGTTGCCAAGGAAAATTGGCGTTAGGCAGACAGTTGACTTGTGAGCAGAGATTGATGATGAAGTTTGATAACAATAACTTCTCTTACTTTACTGCAACGAGCTCAACTGCAAATGTGATAAGTTGACTCGACAATACGCTATTACATGCGCTTGTGTGTCCACAATTTACACTTTAAAACATTGAAAACATGTAAGTATCGTTGTGATGTGATATATTGTCTAATAAGATACATCAAACCGGTACAAACATATTCTAAGCAAAAACATAAAAAAATTCACATTAAGAATAAACTGTATCAGTAAAAATGAGTACTATACGGTCCAATCATCAGTTATAAACCGTAAAACGCACAATATATAATACATTTTTTATTTTCTGTCTTTTAAACCTTATACATATATAATAAATAAATAAATAAATAAAATAAATAAAAAGCCTATTTATTTCATGCAGATTGTTTGACATATTTTACAAAGATATAGGATTACACAAGACGAAAAAACTATAAAGACTTGATTGTTATTTGTGTTAGTAATCGTAATTTTAATGTAATAAGTATCTTATAACGTTAGTATTAGTTTATGTTGTTGCTTGAGATATTCCGTTATTAACTAAAAAATAATTAAAAAAATAATTAAAGTAATTAGAAAAATAATTAAAGTAATTAATCTGCAAGAACCCCTGTCTGGGTAAAGGCCTCCTCCAAAGATGTATATACATATATACTTATACTAATATATTGACGAATAGTTTCTCTTAAGATGTAAAGAACAAAATAAACAAGTTAAAACTGTTCTTACATTTTTTGCCAACCGTACCAGTGAGCCCTTTGATATTTTATATCTAAACATCTTTATTGTCCTATATAAATCATAGTGAAGAGTACTGATTGGACGTCCGATAAAAAAGTATTGACTGTCATTTTATGTTGAAATATTTAAAAACAAATGTACCACACTTTCTACGTGTAAATATTGAATACGTTCATAATTATATTTACTGCATTATTTCTAAACCATATTTTTACCTCGATAAATGATAGCTCAGCAATGTCCCAAATGTGACTACGGAGACGTGTTCGAAAAAAATATTTCGCAGATACTTCTGCTCTTAGAAGTATTACTATACGTCTTAGGAAAGTACGTATAAAACCTTGCACCTAACTTCTCTACTTTTCTCATATCTTAATTTCTTGCAATTAAACAATATTAAAAGATATAATTTTCTGTTGTAAAAATTATATAAAATCCCTTGCGGATTATAGAAAACGAAATTGAAAGAAATAAAAAAAAAAACATTTGTTCACTCTAACTGTGGTAATTAAGATGACAACAATGGGTTTGAGATAACGTCTAAATCGCACAATATAATTGCTCACAACTATGTAACTGAAAGTAAATATGCACTTAATTATAAGGCTTTGTGGCCTCGAACAAAACGAAAACTATTTTCCGCTCTTTTAAACAGCGCTCATCATCAGCATATTTCAATTCACACTTTCACACTTGTGATAAAGAGATATGTATATGTACAATGTACATATATCTCTATATCATATATCATATGTATATATATTACTTAACGGCTGAATAAATCATGATGACTAAAGAATCCTTAATTTATTTTCATTACACGATCACAGTTATTTTTGGATATTTCACCTTCTCTTGTCCTTCCCCCCACTATGTTTGTACTATGACATAAAGTCTATCTATATTAAAATTTATGATCTTAATTTTCTGAAATTAGTTACCGATAACCTATCGACACACCTACATAACCTTAAACCTCAAGAAAGAACCAACGGATACCAAACATTAAAAAATTATCGATACTTAAGATTAAGTATCTGATTAGGTATGGCATACTGATGACAGCTTACTTTTAAATTACAACCAACACTTGGCGAGGATATTAACAGCTACGAGTATTTAAACATGGCATGTTAGAATAACCATGTAGCGAAACGTCTACTTAAATTTCTAGTTTCACTAACCGTTTAAAATTATAACTTCGTTTCATGTTATTCATTATTTACTAATGATGCTGAAAGTTGCGTTGCTGACCACAAAATGAGGTAAAATCGTACAAATGGAAGGAATCGCAAGAGTTGTCCGTCGACTGTATAGAGTTGTCTACGTTTTTCTATAAATTGAATTTAAATTTAGTTAAGTGATAGTTGATGCGAAAAGCACTCTTAGCTCATTATGGATCTACGAAACAGCGATGTTTTAAAGAGTTAGTATCTAATTTCCCTCCAGTGACTACAAAAATACTGTTGGTGTAAATTCATAATACAATACTCTTAGAGATAACATCGTAAGCCTAAGACTTTAAAACTTATTACATTATAATGTACTTAGTCTAGTCAGTCATAGCACCATATTTAGAGTACAAATGATTCTTAATTCTAAATAGACTCATTATAGTTATAATCCTATCTCGAGGCGGAATAAGATAACAAATTTCAATTCCGCCATGTGCAATGACGAAAGGCGACATTCCGTCTGGTGTCCAGCGATTCGTAACATTTAGCTTACAATGGCTCATTATACTGAAAATGTTTCTATTCACGAACTGGTTATTTTGCTTTCCCCTTATTTACCTTTCAATGTTCGAAACTTTTCAAGAATACTTGTATTATAAGCTAGCTATCGCGCGATTTGATCTTACCTTTATTTGTGCTGTCGTGTATTGTTAATTGACAATAATAATGCAAATAGTTGTAATACTAATTTTGAAAGTAATGATTGTAGAACACTTTAGATACACCAGCTGATTGAGGAAACTTTAGAAAACGCTCGATACGATGTTAAGCGGTTATAAACTTTATGGGACGGTAATACAACGCAAATCTTCCTAAATTCATAAAATTACACGTAGGTGTAAGATAAGGAAGATTTAGTTTATTTGAAATGATGTGTGTATAAAGGAACGTGTTGTGATTGTAACAATATAATTTTAATAATACACAACACCTGAAGTAATATCAACTCATTAATATACTCATGAATTGAGCTCTATAATTTTACCAGTTGGTATTTTTCATTATTGAAAGTAAATTTTAACAGCACAATTTCTAAATTCACACCTATTTAAACAGAAATCAAAGCAACTTAACAAGAAAACAGAATCTAATTGTGGTATTAGTTAACCCAATCGACATTATAGTTACAAACAAGGCAACCATTAAAGCGACGATTTAAGTAAAACAAAACAATGAAGTCTGTAGGGACACGCGACGTTAAAACACGCATAAATAAACATCTATTCTCGTACGACAAATTGCTACGATTCCTACCATTGTGAATAATTTTTATGATATATATACTAGCAAATGATTAGAGAGACTTAGTTGGATGATGGATTTAAAATGCTATTTACAGTTTAAATAACACACTAATAATAAATATAAAGTACTAATATTTTATTTTAGTAAAGGTTACGCGTTTGCAATGGTAAACGCAATTCTTTCTATCTATCCTAGGATTCTACTATACTAAGATAACAAATATTTACTTATTCTCTTTTATAGTTTATAATAATCTGCATCTGCTCCATTTACTCCATACGTATTAGCAGTTAAATATTGTCCATTACCAGTAATTACTAAAAAAACCTATTCCAATTACATCTTTTTGCTATTAAAAAGGCAAAATTGTCTTGAAGTACTAAATTGCAATTTATTTCGTGGGAACGAAATGAAAGGGATACATTAGATTTGTCCTCATTATTCGTCTGACCAGGTCTGAGAAGCCTAATTTCGATACAATTAAAATTTGGTATTAACTTAAGCTTTTTGGGCCTATTGTCTAGCAGCACCTATGTAGCAGCTGAAAATATTAGGTTTCACATAATTTTACAAAGAAAATGCATCTAGACAGCAAAAAAAACGTAAATTATGCAAAATTGTCAGTTTGGTATAATTTTTTTTTTACACATAGCATGGAAAACTATTTCCTCTTAATGAATACGCACACGTTAATACACATGTTACACAATTAATAATGCACTTCCATAAGAAACCAAAAGTAGAGTCAAGAGCGGTGGCAACCTTAACCAGAAGTTCATAATCACAATGGAATCAATAATTAATCTCGAACAGAATTCCAATGTTTTCTTAGCGAGCGCGCAAATTGAGCGCGTGCGGTGGTCTAACGGGCCTGCGATAATCGCACCGCGATAAAAAACGAAGCAAGCGCATAACGGATCGCACGATGCGCTTGGCCCGTCATCGCGATCGCGCTGCGCCCGCGCACCTCTATCGCAACGCTTTTATTTTGTGATTACTTGTTATCAGAGTACATCTGTTTTTATTGAAACTTAGGAAAGGCATCTTTTTTATCTTGATTGTAAATCAAACTTGCAGTTTTGTTGTTGCTACAAATTGCTACAGCGTTTTTGTTTGTGGTTTATCGATGAATGAAGGTTTTATATTTTAGCTTGCTGTTTATTCTCCAATTGCATAGCTAATTTATTGACACCAATGACTAAAAAACACCGATGTGTATAACTAGATAACTTTTAAGCCAGTTGCAAACAGTATAATTCCATTGTGTTGTTTTCTTAATCAACATTTAATCTTTACTACATTTTTATGTAAAATTATTACCTTTGATATATTAGTTTACCTCTTTAAATATCGGTTCTATTTCTTATAATATGTGTAATATCCAATGCATTTAATGCATTTTAAACTAAAAACTTTTTGAACATAACAAGTTTCTCAAAAAAATACGATAGAGCTCTACTGGTCATCAATCGTTGCCATCAAAACATCGTATTCTAAATTTAAATTCTAAATGCATACTTAATAATTTTTATTACACCGTACTTGCCTGGTATATTAAGCCATAGAGCTTCGAAATTTAAACACTCATTAATTATAAATTTATCATTATGCGCATACTTTATGAGTAATGACTTAATAAGAGAGTTAATTGAATTAGTTATAGCCCTACTACTGGAAAAGTTAATGGCAAGAAATTTATAAATCGTAAGTTTGATTAAGTTTCTGTGATTGAATCTATCTGTCTGAACTGTTTGGCCTATTTATCATTTCTCCGATTGTAAAATACTACACCTCTTGTAAGAGCAGTGTTCATCTGTTCATACAACTACATATAAAAACATTTTTACACACCTAGTTTATAAAAAAAACGAGAATACTCATAAGTGCTCTATAGTGTATGTATGTAGATAGCAGTGGACTGTTAAAGGTTGTTGATTATGATGATGAAGTAAACTATATTCCCTGGAACCTTACAGATTCACGTATACATAGAACGTACCCAGATATACAACACAAAAGGGTAAATCCCAAAAGCACTTAAGAGTCTAAACGCGCCGATGGAGTACTGCAACCGTAAATAATGTCTTAGCACGAACATAATGATCGAAGAGCTTAAGCCCACTTACATTTTACGATGAAAACTTAAAAAAAGCTTTGTATGTACAAAGATGATTGATATACAGTTATTATTTCTTTTGTTAAAATGGATTTTTATGACTTTCTCATGGCAAGCTTTGAGGCCTGAGTGTAGCTTTGTTAAAAACGCTTTGACTAACGCGTAACTAGGTGTAACTGAGTGTAGCTTTGACTAACGCAACTTATTTCATTTTATTTATTATAGACACTATGAACAAAGACGTGTTTGACCAGAAACCGAGTTTTATTTCAATAAACTGTAAGTGAATAGGGGATAGTAAGGAAATGTAAAGGCTTACCTTATCTTTATCTTGTTATCCAGCAGAATTATAAAATCTTAAGTTTTACTCAAGTAAATTTATATGACTAACAAGTAGCGAATAGTTGTTAAGACTACTAACGCTTCATTCTATACTAAAGATAGATTTGTATTCCTTTTACAGCTTGTGTACTTCTATTTAAGAAAATATCACTATTCTTACAAACGCTTGATTACATTCCCATGAATGGTACGAAGTAATTACCTACATTGCTTGTTTGCGTAAGAAATAATTGGAAGCATGAACCTAAAGACGAGGAACTAATGAAAACAAACGATGAAATAAAAAAGCGACTAAGCCCTGTATTGGCTTGTATTACTAGTTCTATTTTTAAAAATATTTAAACTTCTGGTGTAGTTCAGCATTTATTTTATCTATAGGTCGATGACTTAAGCTAGAAATCTAATAGTTTTTGCTGCAATAAGGTTGTATCTTACAGCAAAATTACAGTAAAACTTTAAATAGACTCCTATCAAATGTTATACCTATTAGATAACTAATACAAATGCTAATGAGGCAGTTAGAGTTAGACATACTTGTTAGACGAGGAACAAGGGCCACTTATAGGCGCATTGCGGCGCGTATTTTATGTATGTCTGAGATAACACCGACGAGTCGATTTAAGTAATGTTAATTTACTTTTATTTGCAACATATATGTATGTCAATTTTAAATTCCTTACTTTTATATTTTTTTGAGAAAGGGTTAGGTATGAGACAAAACCCAATCTTTTGATTTTTTTATGACTACAATTATTTTTTACATCAAAATGATTTGTATTCATACTGTTCCTTCATAGCTATAAAGTAATTTGATGCATTTGTAAATAGTTTTGCGATTTAGATATATTTTAGTATAAAATAAGTGTCTTATTATGTGCTTCCGAAGGGTGTAATTATGAGACGTGAGCTGTAAAAAATAACACTGCTTGTATTTTCTATATCTTCCAATATTTTTGATATTGAAGGCTCGATATAAGTCAAGGAGGTTAAAAATAATATAAAAATTTCATTTATTCAATCAAAATGTTCTTAAAATATAATAAATATCATTGCAATATAAATTTATTTTTGTAAGGAACTTGTTTTATATTAGACTACGGTTCTATTTAAAGTTTATCTTAAAAAAATATAATTCTATCTTATTTTTACTTACAGTTTTCGGTATATTATTTTTACCCCACCTGACCCTATACGTTTAACAATAACTTTAGATTGTATATTCGTTGCTAAGTGCACGCTTATAAGTAAATAAATTAAAAACCAAATTTTTGTCTATGACGAGATATGATGAACTAGAAATTGATCTAACTAAGGAATACTAACTCTTATCCTAACTTCTATCCTTTCTATTTCCTAAATAGAGGTCAAATTTGCTATTCTCCATGCTACATTATCAGCCGTAATTTCTCTTTCGCTCACTTTGTTTATAGGGTAGCTGTGTCCTCTCTTACGCTCTCCATTCATATTTACTAAACTTCAAGCGAGTCAAGTAATAAAAAAATCATTGGAATCCTTCCTAACTGCCTCAAAAAAATAACAAATCAACATTTTATTTAGTAACAGTTACATTTTACACTGTTATGAGCATCGTGAACAAAACATTGTATAACCTCATAGTTCCCGTGGCCGTCTATCACTCTGTGACATTTGTACCGTTCTGCGAAACATCACGATTATGGTTATATAACCTCTGTAGAATTTGTACATATTTACTTGCAGAATGAAATAAATATGTCGTAGGCACGCAATGTTACCACCGGCCCAAAAATATACGTTGTAATTTCCATTAATAATATGTAGGTATGTATATGTATTGTATTTAACGTAAAGTACTTGTATTTACATCAGCTGTTTAGATATCGTTCTTATTTACATTTCTTGTTATGTGAAAAAGGCAAAAACAGAAAAATATTGACACTATTCGTGTAACCTGACCAGATTTGCATATATTTTGCCAAGCATACACGAAAGGACGTTTAGTTCTGAAAAGTGCTGTTCACGATGGGACGGCAAAAATACTGTTGAGGGACGTTAAGATAATATTATGTAATAACTACTCATTATATATGCGATACAATGTATGCCTAAATTACTTGTATTAAAATACACAGTACATCAGATCTTCTCTACTAAAATACTCGTAAGAGCTATCAGTTATATGTATTATTATCACGATCACAGTTGATTGTTACTGTTAGCAGCGGTACTAAATATTATTGGTTATTAACGGAATACTAATTTATACCATAGATAACAACTAAAGAAGTGTCATAAAATAAGGATAGTTCATTATTCTAACGACATCTATTAAAGTTAACTGTAAACATGATACTTCTAAAACTAAATTGTATACACATGAATTACATGCTTCCTGTGTTCTATATATTTGACAGCTAGAAGCTTATTAAAGAGTGAAAGTTTATTAAATCGTACATTTAATGACACATAATTTGCATTTAAATATGACGAGGATCGTTGAAGACGTTTAGCTTTGGACGTATTTTTGAAGTGAAACTTCTTTATCGGGGTTGGAAAAAATTTTTATGTAACATTTTTTCGTTACGCGTCACATTTTTTCGTTACGCGCCATCTTTTTCTTATCCCTACCACGCGTGATTCGAAGTATACTTTCTCCAGCGGAGTAGGGATTGGTAAATGTCTCCAATGTATTTTGCGGCCCGTTTTGAGTAGTTACATTTTTGAAATCCAGGTGGCGATTGCATCGACTTCGGACGGGTTCAAATTATTTTTTTGAAAAATAAGGTCATAAAGAAGTTTCACTTCTTACGAGAGGGGTTAAAGGGCCTACTAGTCTATTAGTTACTGACTCTGAGTGTTAAACCTGTTCGTGGGTTCGAGTCCCATCCAGGATAAATATTGTGTGACGAGTACGATCATTTAATCATTTTGGTCTCGACACAAAACAAACGATCGTGTAATTTATCTTTAATATGTTTGTATTTAGAAGTATATAGATGTGAGATGTGTCAAGTTATTGGACAATAATTATATTATTGTAATTTTCAACTAATAATTACATTGTCATCAGAGTATGGACAAGACTCAATGACATGACACTTGTAGAACGCTCTTAATAAAGAAATGGAATACCAATTTTTTATCGACATCTATTATCGTTGTAATCCGGTCGCGTACAGCACTAGAGTTTTTGCTGCGATTATATCGATGTTAAAACAGAACAGACTGGAGTGCAAAAAATATAGAAAATGCATTTATCTTTACAACGCATCTGTGCGTTGAGGATTATGTTAAATTACCTTGTAGGCGTTAAAATGTAGGCTTATTACGGATAAATTGCGGTGTAAAACCTACGCCCGCTTTGTTCCGGTAAGTACTAACTATGAATCTTTGTGCTTTATTACTTTGAATTATAGAATGGATACACATAATAGTTTAATTGCCATTATAGACCTTGTTTTTGCATATGAGTAGAATGACCCATTTTCATTATGTTTTATTAATGTTGCTCCCTTGATTTACTCGCTAGCTAATTATGTTAATGACCTACCTACTTCCGTCATGACACAGCGGAAGTAAACTGGACTGTCATACGGCCGGTAGTCACGGGTTCGATTTCCTATTGACTCTAATTATTGATCCCGATTGTTTAAACATTTAGCGAACGATCTCGGTCTTATTATTATTATTAAAATGGTATTATTATTATTATTTTTGACCTGCCAAAGTGACTCTATTCTGTTTGATGGCAAGAATGAATAGAATCCAAGAATGATGGTCCCCATATTCATTGCGAATACAGACAATGTAGTATGGTGATCTACACTATGTATCTATGTTAATTTATTTTCTAAAACTTATTTTGTATCATAGGTTCTGTTTAATTTTGTCTCCATAGCGATCACAGGATCAATTTTATTTCTAATAAATAATAATTTGGGTGCTGTTGAACATTAATTATATTTGATATACAAGTTTAGAATATACTTCTAAGATAATTTTATAAATGCGTAATCATTTATTTCTAAGTCTCATATCCATGTTTCAACGCCAACTGCAACCATATATCCATTTTTTTGTAACGTGATAAACGGCTCAGCAATGAATTTCCATTCGGTGAAATATATTCAATAGTATAAACGCTCCATCTACTCATGAACTCCCGGTACAAATTTTCTCGTAGCGCGTGTCTTACTAAATGAGAAATATTTTTATGCAACTCATTTAGCAAGGAAAAAACTAACTGTACTCAGTTCAAACACTCATCATATGTGCCTAGACACTTTCTTCATTGAATATTTTCAATATTAGTGATGTCACTCACGTTGCCACCTGTGACTAAAGATGGAGCTGTAGGGACCCTAACTCAAAGTCAAATATATCAAATATCCCAAAGAATCAACTTGTCAACGTTCATGTAAATTTTAAATATCCGTTTGGAAGAGGGTTAAATGTATTTTTCTATAACCTCTTCAACTTGAGCTTTTACATTATAAGTTGTATAACTCGCAACTACTCGACTATATGTCCGATAATTATTATTAGGCGTTACCTCCTCTTCTAATGATGAATAATGTACAAAGTATGTACTCGTATAGGTACAAGTTAAGGATAAAAATAAATCGCATGGGACAGGCAGCTGTTGTGAACAGCTATTTTGGTCATTTATCCTTCCTGGTACGGTATGCAAGTTAATTCCTGTATATTTTAAACATATTATGTACAAAAGTTTGCTTTTATGAATTTTAATGTTATCAATTCAGTCACATACTTTTAGAAGCAAACCCTCTTTTACTGGGCTACTGTACATATGTACAAAATTTTGTAATGATCGTTTGAATAGTTAAGAAATGAAATCGTAACACACGAACATACTCCCTTTCACATTTATGATATTTATTATTTTAATAACTAAATGTTTATATTTATTACCAATGTGAAAGTAGTGATAAAAATTACCTATCTGTACTAATATGTCATAATAAATTAAAACTGTATACAAAAATAGTGTGTTTTTTAGAACCCTAATTCTTGCCACAGACGTAAATTCAAATGAGGTTAATCCCAATAATATTTATAGGGCTGCCAAGGACGCAGTCTACCACCAGTCGAAATACAATACGTATACAGGTTGTGTCTAACTGCTAACAAGAAATAAGGTTTCCAATAGTATCTTAGAATTTTAGGAATTTATTCAAGAATTCGAACTTTTGATGACCCAGTACCGTCCTGTAATATATTTTTGAAACCTATGGCTCACCTATCGAACACAACTTAGTCTAAATACTTGCTATTTAAATTAGAGTCATAGTAAAGATTTCAAAGTATAATTTTTTTTCTTCCTAAAGATAAAAAGTTATTCTACCATATTGCAGTATTTTTACGCTATATAGCACATCTCATGTGTTTGAATAATTAAACTATACGAACACACCCTGTATAGGTGTCTCTGCGCGTCTGTCTACCCGAGGCGAATAATCACACACTTCCTACGGTATGCTAATGCTGGCTACGGCACGCGACGCCAACCGCCCCTTAGCCTTCGCCTGTATTACTGACCAATGTAGATTTGGAAATAGTTCAGCCTAATTTTTCGCAGTGTGACCTCGGCTATAAATAGGGTTAACGTGTCACTTTCCAAGAACATCGTAAATGTGATAAGCCTTGTACGGTCACATTATATTTTATTACACAGATATGGTCAATATGTATGTAGATTGCCAGTTTGTAGAGGATTATTCCTACCTACATAAATTTGTGTCATTAACAGACATTTTCTTTTTCTTTTTACTTTTAAAAAGACAACGCCCGCAGTAAGAGTAAATCCTGTGTCGCGGGCGACTTTACAAACATATAAGAAACGCACACAAAGACCACCCACACTCAGAACAACAATTTGTGGATTACACAAAATATTGTCCCATGTGGGATTTGAACCCTTAACACTCATCGCATCAGAGAGCAGCGTGGGGACCGCCCAAACTACTAGGCCAACCGTGTAGTATTTATTTTATTTTACATGTTACAGTTAAAATGAAAAATAAATAGATATATTTAACATACTTATGAAATGCAATTGACGTATTATTATTGATCAATGCTACCTACAATGTATCTAATAAATGTTATTTCTTCAATTTAAAATTAAAATAAAAATATTTCTATTAGAACTTATGTCTTACAAATTATAAACAGAATCAAAGTTTTCCTATATCGGGCGTTGTCTTTTGAAGAGAAGATTTAAACCAATTAGCACGTTATGCAGATAACCAAATGACACTAATAATATCTTCTTTATCCAAATAATTAGTAACAATGTGATAGTGAATATTTTCCTTTTATTCTGGAAAGCTAGGCTATGGAGTTGTATTATTATTATGTTGCTTTTTAGTTGTGCAAGAATTTTGTAATCAATTAAGCAGTTTGCGTCTGATGAAAGACCAAATAAAATCATATAGGTAGTTGAAAACCCTTTCTGACGCAACGCACGCACGTTTATTCAAGTTGATCGAATTGTTACATTGAATCGAAGCAATAAGTGCACTTTGATTGCTAAGAAAGGTAATTTTAAGTTTTATTTATAAAAATGAAACTTACGCATAACTAACGCGAGTTTCTGTCTGTCTTCGTTGCTGTTGTAACTGCTTGGTTCTGAGCCTACAGTATATTTTTATAGATAAGTACCTATAGCCGATAAAATAATAACTTGACATTTCCGCTAGATAAATTACACTTGATATATTTTAGGTCAAAACCTCCTTGTTAATGAGATGCCTATGTCTAGCAGTGCACTGTTAAAGGCTGTTGATGATGACCATAATGTATGTTTTTGTCATAAGATAAATTTCACTTAGATACAGAAAAAGAATCGTGCCCATTTTCATTTTACATTTATCCCAGGTAGAAATAAGGCTACCGTCTCTAGTGATGTAGTTGCAATTACTAAGGACTAGACTTATAACCCTGTAAATGTCAAATGTAAAATTTTAATATTAACGTTTGAGTTTATTGTCCAAGAGATTGTTCCTGCTGCACTGGAGTGGCTATACTTCTTGTTCAAAAGCTAGAGATCACAAGGAACATCAATAACGGGTTTAAATTAAGCACGATTCGATAAAGTAATCAATGACCTAACGGTTACTGATAACTCTGGACGGAAGAGCGAAATGCTCAGGGATGTTAATAACCTTATTCTAAATAAGTCGTTTGTAGAATTTATTTCACGTATAACTTTAAATTGTGATAATCAAATGATTTATTTAAACACAGCTTATCCGAAACTGATAGTTATCTAAAGAATACTAGTTGGAATTGAAAAGGAAAGAAATCACTGTTCTGTTACTACAAGAAATATCAGTTATGGAAATATTATTAAACTTATTTTTTTACAGGGTTTGTTAAACAACAGATAGAGATTTTAGAGAAAAAAATATAGCTGAACATATAAGATTATAAAATAAATCATTATTGTCGCCCTTTTCCCAATTTTGCGGTCAGCCTCAAAGAAATCATTGCAAATAGTGTTGACAGGAATCTATTATGGGCGGTTGACTTAGGCAGAACATAAAAAAAGTAAATAACACAAGTCTCGGATAGGAATCGGTACTGAGGTAGCAGTAGTTCGCTGCAAGTAAGCCCAGAGACCACCAAGACAATAGTATTAAAGTTTTTATATATGATAATATAGTTTTGCATAGTACTCATTAAAAATCTACATTCCATTTTTTTTAAACTCAATATTTAAGTTTATTTCTCACTGAGAGTTTTTTTGAGGTATTTTAAATTTAAGAAACAAATTTTATATATTACTAATTTCTAAAGATTCAAAGCCGACCCCAACCAAGTATGAACAAATGACGTAGAGAAAGCCTAAAAAGCCTGCCGCGCTGTCCGAAAACTATTACAAGAAGGAGAAGAAAGAAAATCCTCTCTACATTTTACAAAAATGTCGATATATTTATCTAACCAAGCACTGGAAACGCAACTTCACATTTAGAAATTCCAACGGGATTTAAAAGCAGTAAATTAATAAAAAAAACTCCGTTAGACTCATTGTAATTACTTTTAATACATGCAAATGACTTTAATGAACAAAATTATAAAGTTTTGTTATGTTCAGTTGGTAGAAGTTATTTGATCTGGCAGACAATTTTGAATTTTGGTTCAGTTTAAGTAAGAAACGCAAAAAAAACAAAAGCGAGGAATTTGCGCTACTGCCTTAGTTTTGCTGATATAGGTTCGGATGTTTAACTAGATTAATTGCTAGAAGAAGCAAAACCAAGTTAATCTGTGAATACTGTCCATCTTGTAAGTTTTTTTCTCTTTTTAGCAACGATAATATAGTATGAATCCTATCAGACAAATAGATTTATAAGTATCAGAAAAAGATATTGTAAAAAAAATGCGATTAATTATACAAGTATGAGTACATAAATACGTCTTCATCAGGTTAAGCAATCCTTGCTTCTACCTTACCAGCAATCTGGCCAACTGACGTGGTAATTAGAAATATCTAGGTGAAATGATTAGGCACGCATGTAAAAGTTGCGTGTTCCATCACTTCATGCCACCTTATATTACACACACTACTATTACATTTCTCATAAAAATATGAATATTAAATTACATAAGAAACACTTCTGCAATTTAGGAAATTTCTATTTCATATCTGTTGTTAATTTATTTCATTCACATGTGTGTGTATAATTTTTCTAGAGATGTATTAAAATAAAAGCTCGTCTATATTTATCCTATATAAGTAGATATTTACATTTTTATTTCATTGTTATGATATATTTAAAAAAAATGTAACAATACTTAGAAATCAAATTTTTCAATTTTGCGGCGCATTTTTTCTGCATGAAATTAATCCATATTTTAAAGCTGAATCATTTTTTTTAAACTCAAAGATAGTTTATATACCACCTGAACTTCCTTACTATAAATAGTTATTAGCTTAAGTATAGCTAAGCAAATCCCCAAAACCGTAATATTAATTGAATTATTGCAGTATATTGAAAAAATCGTTACTAAAAAAACTTAACTTCTATAAAAAAGGACTAAAAGTTTATCGAATTTATCGCCCTCCGCATTACACCTAGAGTTCAATGCACTTACGTGAAAACTCACAATAATTCTCGATGCCGAACAAAGATAAAAAAAAATCACGTTACGCTGTAACGTTGAGTTTTTCTTTTGTGGGTCGTGACATCCCTAATATTATTACGACCATAATAATGAAAGAAACGTTAATAAATCGGGACAACGTCAAGGGAGGGTTGAATTGAAAAATCTTTTTATTGTGTTAGTTTAAACTGCTTTACTTCCTATGATTCTAAATAATGTGTTCTCAATAGATATTTAAAGCAGTTTAAGAGATTAGTTTAGCCTCATCAAAACTGTTGAAATATTTAATGTTTTGTGTAACCTTTGACATTTCCAACATGGATGACACTGAAAATCTTTGATTCAGCATCCGTCCTGAAACTGAAAACTTACCTGTTCTTTCCGTGCCCGATTTTGTAGAGCTCTACGTGCTTGAACTGAGCGTAGGTTGCCATTGTAAAGAGTTTGAAACACGAGGGGGTTTGTTTTATCACACGAAAGTGCGGTCACTGCGCGATACCGGTGCGTTAATTGCGTGAAGGTGGGCGTGTGTGCGCGACGGAGTTTGTCAGCTGACTGGCGCGCGCGGCCCGGGACCCTCGCTTAAGTCGATGGTGCCACCCTCCGCCCGCGCTGCCAGAGCCCGCGACCGCGCATGCGCGACCCGCCACTTCCGCACCTTGTTTTGTTTTTTCTTCTTCCTTGTGACATATGGTTCTGCCAGATGATTGTCAACAGACAACACATGTTAAGACAGGTTTAGTTAAGGTAAGATAAGAACAAATAATGAAGAACACTTGCCTTGAAATATGTTATTTTCCAAATATAAAAAATGTGAATTGGCACAAATAAGACATTAAAATTTTGGTATTTTTATTGCAAATTTGCGTATATTTAATGAAAAACACTTATCGTTAGTAGGGATTTGCGCCTGCTTGTCACTGTATCTACGTACCTACGAGCATGAAAAGGATTATACAGTCATTACTTTTTATAATAAACCTTTTGAAAATCGAAATGAAATATGCAAGTTCTTTTATCGCATCAGTTTATTGAAAATCATGAACATCACTTCTTTCGAGAAGTTAGTTTAATTTAATTTCATTGCCGTATCATGAATAGATATTGACAGTAATCTCTATAAATTTCTTTTTAATACAAGATGGAAGATATTTTGTTTACACTTGAGATCAGACAACGATGAGTCACGAAGACAACATCACAAACGGTGATTAAAATGCACGAAAAAAAGTGAAAGTCTCACGACCTGTTTAAACTGAACTTAGTGAAATAAAATGCATGCCGAGTCAAGTAACTAAACATCACGCAGTTTTACTAAGGGTAACAAACAGTGTTATATCAACACGTACCAAACACATTTTCAAGAGAAATGTTGTAAGGTGTGCGTCCATTGCGCTTTATCACGTTTTTTAAAAGAAAATTACTCAACAGTTTTGTTCTGCCCCCTTAGCCAAGAGGCAAGTGTTTGGCATCGAATCTCTTTCTACAATCGCTTACGCTTCTATTCTCTTTTATTATTGGCTAATATTTAGTTTTGACTACGTAACTTAACGTTGAGATAAAATCGTTCCAAGACATTTACTAGTTTTCTAGTAATTGAAAAGGGTAAGATTAGTTATTTTTAAGCAGTTATTTTAATTGCCGATAATACTATATATATTATAGTATCTACGTTTATTTATACAGTGGTGGATGTACATATTTGCCGTCAGGAGGCTATTCAATTTTTGCCGTCCCTAATAATCCCATCGATTTAATACCCTTTTTTTACGTGTGGAATCTCCTTAGAGCCGTCGTCCCACCAGGGTTTTGTAATGGGATGGTATGTCGGAATCAAACTCACTAAAACCATATGCTTTCTCAGTTAAAAGTAGTCAGGGAACTGGCTGAAACCTAGAATGGAACCTCCTAGTGCCCTGACGGATTCCGAGTCATCTACGGTTTACAAATGAACCTCTCTTATTTTACCATATTAAACCATTATTTTAGTTTATACCCTTACAGGTCCTACCGTATCAATAACGGTGTGATTGCATTTAGCCGTCACATGCTTTCTCGGATGTAAAACTATCGGCCGGTATGGGAGATTTCAGAATCCCCACACGCACCTGCGCCTTGTGTGATTTAAATTATATAAATTGTAATAATTGTGGTGGTGTGCAAAGAAAATAAAAAACTTATAAATTAATGGATTTATTTTCTTGCTGCCTCAATATACGTTATAACTCCTAGTAGCTACTTAAACCTTCATCGGTAACGAAGAATTTTGTCCTACTAATGCCATTTCACCAGAAAAAAAGCAAGACCAATGTTTATTATAAAAGCTGTGTGTGAAAAGTACTGATATAGATAACAGTTATTCTTACGTTAAATATATTTAACAATACATATGTAGATATATACTCTCTTTACTTACAACGTACGAATTAATACGCACACAAATACAAAAATCGACCAACTTTTTCTAAAGTTATTTAACAGTTAATTTCATGCGCTGTATGAGGTCCAGGTGCCACTGTTCGCACTTTTTTTGTGGTTCAATTGACGGAACACTAAACGAAAGTTTCCACACCAGTGAGTACAATGCTTATCGAATGTACAAAGAAATACTGACATACCGGATATGTTAAAATGAATAAAATGACTGAATTTAATAACTTTGTGATGTTCTCAGATCAGTTTTTTTTTTGTCTGAATAAACTGCATCATCGTTGTTCGGAGTTAATGATAGATTTTTAATTTAATAGAATACAGTTCAAGCATAGGTGAATTAAAAGTAAATCATCCAGTAAACACCCAATTAAACAGATTTTCTTCTTGACACTTTAATTATTATGACCGGGATAGTTGGCACGCCTTAAGGGAGAACTTTGTTGAGTAGTAGTCACAGGTGGATTTGAAAAGATATCAAAATAGTAGTATAGTAGTATTAAAGACATAACGGTATGATGACGGATTAAGAACACAATGTATCCACCCTTTATTTTTTGCTAACGAGAAAACTATGTTCAGCAGTGGACAGATAATGATGATGATCCCAGGGGTGGCTGTTGATTGTGATGATTATTATTAATTATTAATTAATTAATTATTAAGGACATAACACTGATCAGAGGGAACTCAATATCATATTTGTCATCTTTTTATTATTAATGAACTTCATTGTAATGGAATTTCGGTAATCCTTTAACAGAAATACTCATCGTCTATGTGACTTGCAAACACGATCTGCATCTGACTCTTGAGGTTTTAAATTTCAGAAGACTATCAACAGGACGCGGTCACCTTAAGTTAGTTCTGACAAACCTATTTAATTTTCAAAAGTAGTAATTAGTTAAGAGAGTAAAACCTCATGCAAAAAAAATAAGCAATCTGTTTCTTGTCATATTTCGAACGTCACTCAATTGCAGCATAGTTTACAAATGTATGAAAAACGTACGCCCTTTCATCGTTTTCACCGAACTGTCTGTTTAGTTTCGACTTCCTGCATTTGTATAGATAACTTGGAAGAACACCCAGCAACTCATTCAACATGTCTATATTTAGTAAAGACCTTACGAAACACGTAAACAATGAGCGCTTAGGAAAATTAAGTTTATTGAATTTGCGTAAGGTATCCGTGTGCTGACGGATTAACAACACTGAGTGCTATTATCGCCGCGCAACACCGAGTCAACTTATGAAGCAAAGTACGCAGAACAACAGCACTGCAGAGGTGGAAAACAGCGTGGTACAGCAAGCCAAAACCTCCTTTCTAGAGCACATTGATCTACTTAAGAGTGTTAATAAGGTTATAAATATAAAATAAATCCTGACACTATCAATCTAAAACTATTTACCTATTCAAATGTTACACAGTATAAACGTACTGAACGGGAAATTTTATTTAACTGTGTTAAATACACATGTATGTTTTCATATTAACGATATACTTATAATTTTATGGCTTCTAAATATCTGAATCTTCTGAGTAAATTTCCTATGTTCGTCGCCATTTGTTTTTCATGAATCTTTGAAGAATTGTTTTACATAAAGAACAGAAATAGGATAATATATACATCAATAACATATGGGATCACTGAAAGAACGGACACAAAGCTGGTGTATAAGGAGTTTTTTTTTCTTGGCCCACCAAAGTGACGCTACTCTGCCTGATGGCAAGCATGAATAGAACCCAAGAGTGGTGGTCGCCATACCCATTGTGAATGCAGATAATTCGGCATGACGACCCACACTATCGCAGGTAGAGGTAAGAAGTGGTTGTAAAATATAATAATTCAAAAAATGAGAAGGAAATATTAAGATTAAGGGTTAAACATCTAATGACATATCCCCTCATGTACACGCCTGTTAAAAGGAGCAGTATGACATAAAAAGATACCACAAAGAAAGATAACTTTGTGAGAGACTGATGCTATAATTACAGGTCACTAGGGCCCTCCCACAACTATAATTCTACATTAGGCTATTTTGGTATGATTATAGCGTTTAGTTACATGGAAGAATTTATGATACAATAATAGATTTATAAAAGGGAAAAAAGTTAAGTGTTGTTGAAACACTTTGGGTAAGTGTTGGGAATGAGAGAACACATAAGAATTAATGTGATTGCGAGGGGCTAAATGCATAATAGGCTTAAGCTTAAAAATGTAAATAAATACTAAAAAAGGCACTGAAACTAGTATAAATACTTATTTTAATTTTGCTGTGACCACTAGCATTTGTCCAATGTTTTGTTTTTTCTTTAATTCAGGAACAATTTGAGGGTATATTGAAATTAATGTAATGTTATTTGACTACAAAATTACCAAGATGATACCACTAAATAAATCGTCGAAAATCGAGGTTTAAGTCTCACCACGGAACGACGTTATGTTAGTTAAATTTAATACTCTGTAATGACAATGGGCAAGTAACGATGAGAACGGTTGCGACATACTTTTTACAGAATAAAAAATAACGGAATTGTTCAATAACATTATCTGTCATCAAATCACGCTCGAGTGAAGCTTCAAAACAAAACTAAATATTAACACTTAAAGAGTCATTAGACGAGAGGTGTTTCTCACAATTCTCACGCGACACGCACTCCGTCGCGACGCGTGCGCAGTTGCACACGTTACCGTGGCGCGTGACCACGATATCGAGTAATGCACTACCGATGACAAGTATCTATTAAAACTAAGGGGCTCTCTTCTCATACGCACCTGGTTATTACTGATACTCAAGATTTTTTCCCATCGACAGGCCTAGTAAAGATTTTAATTTATTATCAATTTATTAAATAGAAAGAAGTGCGGACATAAAAGAATTGGTTTTGAAATTGGTTAATCAAATTTTTTATTGACCAAAGAAAACAAGAAAACCTATTAATTACGCTTAAAAAAATATAAGCATATCTTCTTTGTGTACAGTGTCTTAAAGATGGTAGAAATCTAGGCCATATGTTTTCAACACATACCATATTAAATTAAATATACCAACCCCGGCAAATGTGGATGACCAATATTGACCAAACCTCAAGTTTTCTTGTTGGTTTTCTTGGAAATATCTGAATCATTCTTAATTAGTCATAGAAGTACTCACAGATAGAGCATCGTTCTGGAAGGTCGATGAAACTACGGAATTATTCATGAAATACAGTTTTTTAACAATTACGAGTTTTTTAGGGCAAACAAGTAGATGGATTACTTGATTAATGGTAAGTGGCTACCGCCACCTGCCTATAACTCTCAAGTCACGATTATGTTGCCAGCCTTTAAGGTGTGTATAGCTCGGCTAATAAGGCGGTCGAAAATTTGTTTTACAGTTTGGTTGTACGAAGTAAAATCTGGAACAACGCAGTTATGGGGAGCCAATTATCCAAGAACCCAATGGAAATGACACTTTTGACACATTTATTTATTTATTTTGAACAACTTGCACTTCTTGTACATATGCGGAATTAATGCCATGAGACATTATTGTTATTTAAGTTGGATAAATTTAGTATTATAGAAGTCTAGTACTAGGGTTGTGATTGTATTTCCAACTCATTTCCAAGAAATTCGCGTGCATTAAACTTGATTGCAAGGCGGTTTGTGTATATATTATGAAGGAACTGTGGTTGATTTAAATAGGAACAACAATAGAATAATTATTTCTTTACAAATATAAGTTATTGGTTGAAATTAGGATCGATCTATTTCGATCGTTTAAAATGCTAAATAAAATGTTTAATTTTGTATTTATCCGCTACCACTTTTTAATTCAAAGTTTTTAAGTTTTAGATGACCTTCTAATTATTGTTTATTTTTTAAAAGAAAAAGAAAAACAAAATTTAACCAGAAACCATCTTCCTTCTAAATCCCGAGATTACCCGAGATTAACCGAGATATCTTAATTAAGGATTAGATTATACACTAATGGAAAAAATTAAGGGATCAAAAAAAAATCCAAATTTTTGGGCAGTTTTCAACAGGCCATAACTTCGAGAGAAATGGTCATACAGGAAATCAAAAAAAAAGAAATTATAGTTCCAAGTGTCTAGTTTTTGGATTTGCAATTGAAAATTTTATAGCCTCCGCGGTTTTTGAGTAATCGTAGAAA
This sequence comes from Hypercompe scribonia, assembly GCA_949316085.1. Lineage (NCBI taxonomy): Eukaryota > Metazoa > Arthropoda > Insecta > Lepidoptera > Erebidae > Hypercompe > Hypercompe scribonia. The sequence continues at coordinate 9,828,777 of OX438989.1, read as the reverse complement.
AACCAGGAACAAAAAAATTTTTTAAATTTTTTTAGTTTTTTTTTTTTTGGTCTACGGACGTGGAAAAAAATGTTTTAGCTTAACCACTATAAGGATCGGATACCTTGTTTATTTAGCTAAAATTTGCTTTTTTGTACACCCTGATTTGCCTACTTCTCGCCAAAATATCGGTTTTCAAATGGAAAAGGATCCTTTTGTCTTTGATTATCGATATTTCAGCAACCAATGATTCCACAGAAATTTAAAGGTGGGTTTCAAGAATTTGAATAAATTCTCCTTAACGACTGGCTATAGTTTTTCCGAAAAAAAAAATTTTCTTTCTGTCACATGAATTTGAAAATGCAACAAAAAAAGGGCTTTTGGTAGTTTTTTGGAAAATCAAGCACTGGATCGAAAATATTGAGGAAACCACTAATGTGAAGTGTGCCTTTTACAGTTTAATATGTCCACAAAAACTCTACAAATAACCAAATTAATCCAACCAGCCGTTTTTTTGTTTCACTCGATCGAATTTTGGAAAAATTAAAGGATCACGTTTTTTGCTCTGAAAAGCTCATAATTTTTAAAACGAAAAAAAAAAAAAATTCCTAGCTTTTCCCACATTTTTGTTCCAGAAAGTGCTTAAAATTATTAGGTAGGATTTTTTTTTTGATCCCTTAATTTTTTCCATTAGTGTATTTCCTTTAATTAAGGAAATAGAAATTTCATAGTGGTTACAACAAAGTTGCTAAAAGCTTAAACCCGTACTGAGAGAGTTCCAAAAGCTTTTTAACGATGTCCTGTTTTAAGGGAGAACGCCAGAAGCGTGGAGTAAAATTAAGGTCGTCCTGTTCGTTGCAGAGAGATGCCAAGCAGATTGGCGGTAAATCCAAGTTCAGTCCAATCTCTCACTTCCGATTAACACCTGATATCATCATCATGGCAGACGCTGCAGGATCTACAACAGCTCCTGAATAACTGGTTCGACTCTTCTGTACACACCAGCCTACGGATGAACTTCAATAAAACCAAGGTCATATTCAATGAACATATACTTCCAAATCCAATCGTGGTGCACGGTGTCGTTCTCGAAGTTGTACAGAAATATGTTTACCTTAGCCAGACATTGCAATAAAAACTACTTCGAGGACGAGGTGAATACAAGAGTTCAGTTGGGTTGAGCAGTATTTGGAAGTACGTCGAGTCTTCTCATTGTCAATATCACAGTGCCTAAAAACAAAAACCTTCAATTAGTGCATTCTACCCGCCATAGTATATCAAGTTGAAATATGATAGCTTATGGTATGGTTGGTCCACAAGTTCAAAACAGCAGTTTGATATGTATAAAGCTATACTCGGTGTTTCTCTAAGGGATCACATTAGGAACGAGGCGACCAGACAGAGAGCTAAGGTGATTGACATAGCCTATTGAATTAGCCAGTTAAAGTCGCAGTGAGCTGGCTATATTAGCCGCAGAACCGACAATCGTCTAGCTAAACGAGTTTTGAAGTGGAGAGCGAGTCTTGGTAAGTATAGTGTAGGATGCTCGCATGCTAGGTGAAGCGACGATTTGCGCAAGATGCCTGGTAGGAGCTAGATGTGAGAAACACAAAATCGATCAGTGGCATCTAATAACAAGCCTGTGTCCAACAGTGGATTTCGATAGACTGATGATGGTTCATGGCAATCTTATATTGGCAACACCTAAATAATTATAATAATCAATCAATCAACCTATCACCGTCCACTACTGAAGGAAGGTCTCCCCCTAGAAACGCCAACCATTATAATAATTATAACAAAAAATGTCATAAATATACACATGTAGACAGAATTAGATTCATTTTCATTAAACAAACATTTGAAGTTGCAACACTGAGGGCCGAGTCAGCGAACTCCCGGAACTTCCAAATAGTTTTTATTTCCAATTTATACTACGTAAAATTTGCCAACATGAAAGCATCTAAATATATAAAGACTACATAATTTGTTAAGAAGAATATATATTATACATATATGTTTAACGTAACTACTGCTCTAAAACTAACATTGCGATTTTACGACTTTGCGGAATACCTCGTAAACTTGTAACCACACACACATGTACATGGTTCTTATATGTAAATAATATACTTATACTAAAACTGTCTACTTATTACTCATACTTAAATAGAAAAGCTCTTTTTAAGACAATAAATCACTACTATGACTAAGTACAGGTTACACTTTACTCGTAGACAAATAAATATTTAGAGCAATATATGTCGCGTGTAGATTTCTAAGAAAGTGCTCAAAAACTATAGCAAGTATAACACAAGTCTACGCTACATGTAATTATTATATTTTGCAGCATGAACGGGCCAGCTCGACCGGGGCAGTACTACCCTCCCACAGAAGATTAACCTAAAGCGACAACATCCGTGCTGTCGTGTTTCGTTGGTGAGTGCGAGACCGGAGGCCTATTGATGCAGGGGTGACAATTGTCATAGTAAGTGTGTGCAATACAATGCTACGATGACTGTCATGCCTTTTACGTCTCCAAGTGAGGCGTAAAAAGGCATCTTAATAGGCCGCCATAGTGTGGGTCACCATACTATATTGTCAGCATTCGCAATGACTGCACTCCATTCGCAGTGACTACAACTTTTGGATTCTATTCATGCTTTCCATCAGGCAGAGTCGAGTCACTTTGGCAGGCTCTCAAATAAAAAGACAAAAAAAATATTATTTAAAAAGCAAGACTAAACTAAATTACTAAGACAGACACACAGATAGTCACATTCCATCAGGTGATACGTCAGTTCGTTTATCCACTGTCATGAAAAACATTTCTAAGTTAAAACATATATATTATATATACATATATATATATATATATATATTATATAAAGTGTAATAGCACACGGCTTATGTTTAATATTTGATTTAATGTTAAATAACTGTTAGTCATCAAGAGTACACAAATATCATCCATAGAATACATCTCTTTGTGGCTTGTCTAACGAAAAGAAGTATTATTAATTACTTCAATTCAAAGCGCACAAAAATAAATTACTGTTTAACTAAAACTTCAACAAAAAAAACTGTTGCTCAATTAACTTTAGCGTTAAACTAAAATTTGTGTTAATGGCTATTTGAGAAAGCACAATCAACAAAGTCCATCACAAAGACAAATGTGTTGAAAAAATAAACGCGCTCTTGATATTTTTAACTTATTACTATTTTACTGTTGACGTTGATCTAAGGCATACACAGTACAACAAACATTTTCGTTTTCGTGAATATAGCTAACCTTTATTACTCTTTGGCAATATTTGTCCATAACTTATTCTATCAAGTTGACAGGTGACGTCTCGTTCCCATGACAACGATGCCATAACGCGTTGACTTGAAAGGACGTTCCATTTTTAAACACGAGAGAAACAATGGGCGATATTTGAATAGGACTCTCACTCAGATTCAATCAACAATACTGGGCCTCTGCTTTGTAAAATATACTGTAGGCAATAGGATGGCCATACGATTAACACTTTGTATATATATTTACTATAGGTATGTATGTACGACAGAAGATATTTCGACTACTTCTCAAGTAAGTATTTTGAAAAATTAATTTTGAACATCTTACTCTATTCTCGTTGATTCTTGTATTCTAATAACGTTTAAGTACTTTAAGACATTTGATTAAGGAGCTCCTACTCCCTTTATTATTAGTTTATTATTATTCATATAGATTACCGTTTCAGTTGATATATAGCCTGATCGAGTCTATCTGTTAGTGACATTTTATAGCCTTAAATGAGACCAAAGTAAAACTACGAGTAGTATAGATTCCTTAAAAAGAAACATGCTTTTTTTAAGTAGGTTTTTTTTACATTTACAAAAAAGACAACAATTTATTCAAATAATAAATAATAAGTTAAAATATTTCTTCATTAATATCAGTGTGTTCTAAATCTTATTTACAGCTAAAGTATACAGTATACATAGTTCTTATTTTTGCTCAAATGGTTCAAGTAATACACAGTCTACAAACCTAAGCGAAGCCTGGTATACCTACTAGTTTCGTAGCTGTGAGAAGATTTAAACCCCACGAGTAAACTTACGGTTAGATTCAGTGAAGTATAATGAATAGACAGTTTAATAGTTGGAGCTATTAAAAACAACACTGAGCCTCTATTCAAACGTCCTTCTTCAGTGACGAGAACTATTCTGTTGACAGACCTATATTCTTATATACTTTCTCATTTTTTTTTTAACATGACCAATTGCAAACCACCATTGCCGTCACAACTTACTCGTATATTTAAAGAGTTACGTCTTGAGGTTTTAAGACTTATTTAACACAGAGCATTTTTCTTTTTTATTTTATCAATGTTTTTGTGATATTGCAAGTATCAAGTTTGCAAAAGTAGTTTCCGAAGTAGTTTCTAACAGTGGACGTCTTTCGGTTGATATGTTAATGATGATGGTAATAAATTAGGCAGATTATTTTTTTTGGAAAATATTTATGGTGTGGTAAGCTCTTGGAAAAAAAAAGTAAGTAAAGGTCATCTTCAATAGTGGTCCTTTAACAATACAGGATTCCGCTCAAGTTGCTAGTTGTCGGCTCAACAGCCTTGAAAAAGATGGAAGTGCCTCAAAGATAATAGTATTAAATTAGTTTGACATGAATTTTTCAGTAAAAGTATTTAAAAAGTCACATCAACTCAGATTTTTTTGGAAAAATACGTTCTATGCGAAAATTGTTAAGCACTCATAGTATAATCAAACATCCATCCATGCTTTCGCATCGATATATGAGTAGCTAACAAACAAGGAAGACGTACCAATAACATTAATTTTTATTACTAATATTTTGCGCGTTACTTAATTGCCATATTCAAAAATTCATAAACAGTCATTTCACACTGTTCATTTTATAAACAAAAACTTTGACACGCTTTCTGAGCGGTTGTTTTATTCGAATCGACTAAAAATACTGAAATTCAATCGGAACAAATCGATTTCGGATAAGTCATCACAAATCGTATAGTTTATTACAAATAGAAACGGTGATTTCGTATCCGAGCGAAAGGTGAAAATTCAATTACCTAGATCTTTTCAATTCAATATTTAATAACCAGAATTTTTATAAAGAAAAAACAGAGTACGCTATTTAGAGAAATATAACTTATTAAAAGATATCTCAGTGCTCTAGCGTACGGCGTACACATACGTTTACACTAAATAATGATTTAGAACTTGATTTAGTTGTCTTTAACATTTTCAGCTTAAATATTCTTTTTATATGTGTTTAAAAACAAGCACAGAACCATTCATTGTGAGTATTCACTATAAATAAGTAAATTCTGTACGTATGGTGACAGATTAAGAATACATAATGTTACCACGCCTATTTAAGAGGCATGTCGAGGGTGTCGTGAGAGGCGACGAAGGGAACAAACTATTCAGGCAAATATCACTACAAAGAGAAAGTAAACTTGTAATAAATCCTATTCCAATCCATCTGGCCAGCATGGTACAGGAGGCCAAAACCTCCTTGCTAAGAAGAGCCTATGTCCAGCAGCAGACTGTAAAAGACTGTGGATGATGATGACTATATGCAAATTTATTACTAGATAACATAACATTTTAGCGAACTTTCTTTATCAAAGAATATTATTAAAAAAATAGTTTAGTAGGGCCCTAGTAAAATTCACTGTAAACTACTGTAAGTGTATCTACCTTCACGAAAAGCATAATTACTGATGGTACCGATTTTAAAAATTCGTCTATTTAAATTATTAAAACTTCGTTAAAAATAAGTAAAAAATATTTCTTCATTAATATCAGTCTGTCCTAAATCTTATTTACAACTAAACAATAAAACAAAAAAACAATTGACAAAACGGGAACGAAATAGGTACTGAAATACTTTGTTATTACCTATACGAGCATTTAAGTATGTTTAGAAGATATCTTGTTTTATTGCTAGTAATTTCCAAACATTTGGTTTATTTATCGGCTTTAAATAACATAGATAGAGCACAACTAATAAAACTGCTATAAACCGATTAAACTTTAAAGTTCCACCGTAGCATTTATGTGGTCAATAAATATTTAATTAATTAGCTATTAAAACATTAAAGAAAGTAACGTTCTTAAATAGTCACAACAGTCTTAAGATTCCCGTGATTCATCGGCTATTACGAGACTTGCATCTTTTTGGAGATATTTAAATATTCAATGACACTAGCATTGTCTGCATTTGCAATGAGTATGGTGACCACAACTCTTGGATTCTATTCATGCTTCCCATCAGGTAGAGTAGAGTCACTTTGGCAGGTTCTTAATATAGAAAAAAAAAACTAGCCTTTTAGCTGCCCCAAGCAGCAAGCTGCCGACATAAAACTACTTCTTACATTAGCTAGAGATAATTTTAAGATAAGGTATAAACGTCAATTTAATAATGCGAACCATACATGCCTACGTCTAATTTACACATATATCGATAGCTTCTGCTTTCAGTCTTCTGCTTTAAGTGAATTCATCACTTGGTAAGCTATATATTTGTAGGCACGCGGTACGTACATATTTATACCAAATACGCCATAAACTATTATATAATAAAATAATCAATAATATAATAATATATAATATAATAATATAAGCTATTAGTTCTATTATTTATTATAATCTATAATAAATAATAGAACTAATAGCTTGGCATCGTTCTGGATGCTTCTGCATATATGTATAATATGAAGGAAAAGAAATTCTGAACAAAATTCAATGACTAGCTTGTCGAGACGATCCAGTTAAAATAACAGGGTAATGGAAAAAAAACTGGAATATCCACTGTTAAACCAAAAAGTTATCCAACGAGGAAGTTTTAACTTAGTGCTACTTGGATCATGTTATTACTTTAACATTATATGTAGCATACTATCATTATACATTCTCTAATACATTAAAATTACTTCCAATTCACACAATACAACGCTTGCTAACACAAAAAGCACATTCTAAATTCATTTCAATGGCGCGTCTTGTCATTAAAATAGTCTAGAAAGATTAATCTGAAGAGATTTATAAATATAAATATACATTATTTTTATTTCAAAGCGTTAAAAATGATCGATTCAAAAAAAGAGTGATTCGAGTGATTCGAATCGTTAACAACCAAATCATAGTTTATCTAAAAAGAAATCTAGTGAAATTTAACTAACCATATTATTAGATAGTACCCTCGCTAAGGAGAGGCATATGTCCAGTAATGGACTGATAAAGGCTGTTCATCATAGTAACAGACATTCTACATAAAGGAATTTCAAAATGAAAGCTAGTTGTTTTCAAACCTATATTTTTTACATAGAAAACACCTTACTGGTTAATTTCTAATTATATATATATATTTATATATATATATATTTCTAATTATAATTTTCTTCTCTAGATTGCTGGATATGCCTAATTTAGGCATAGTTTAAAGTTGTGGAAGCCAAGCTCTCTAACGCCTGAAATATTACACAACTACTGCTCGTTAAACTGTTTGAAAAAGGTACAGCGACCATTCTATTAAGTCAATAACTATCTGTCATGTTAAATTTATTTACACGTCACACAATCACCAAAGAAAAACAGTACAAAAGTTCAAATATACGAACTTCACGGTAAAACGAACAAATCATCTAATGTTACGACAACAAAGAGAAACCCAAATAATCGAAACGTAATATCATTGCGTGCAGATCAATCAACCTCTCATAAAATTCATCAGTACTCCGACAAAGATCTCATCAACATTTGATAGCAACTCAACAATAACACAACCAGCTTTCATCTACCTAACACAACATTACTGGTGAATTTCGCCTGCAATCGAAAGTTCATATTCAATTTACCTCTCCATTCTAGTGAAATTCACATATTTCTTTACCAGTCCGTCATTTTCCTAGTAACCGCATAACCACTAACGATTGTCAGATACAGGTAAAAAGTAGTGGTAACGACCTAACAATATGCATGGTGGTTGCTTCTGGTAAACATCTTGTTAGAATTTCTTCAGAACTATATATAACTGCGCCTTGCAGTTTTGCCCTGTGCATATTAAATTTGTATGATGATTATGATGCACTCTTAAGCGATTTCGACCACGGCGGCCAGTCTCAACGGAGACCAGTCGACTACACAGGAGATGTTAAAGTGCACAAGAGTGTGCGCAAACACAGATGCAATCTCTGTTCCCTCACCCTCACAATCCGATGATACGGTTATCCGATACAACCGGGAAGAGATCTGGTGCAGTGCCGACAGGTTTACATGCTCTCTGAAGCACGTGGCTTAAGACCCCTACTTCCTAACTTCGGGGTGCTATTAAGTATTTTCATAATCAGAAAAACTCGATAACACTTTTCGGGGCATCGAAGCCCAGACCTCTTGATTGACAGTTGCATACGCCAATCGCTACACTAACAAGGTAGCCTTAACAAGGTCTTCAACATATGGAATGTGTAACACGAAGAAATTTTACAAATGGGTTTGGCAGAACATGAGATAGCTACAATAAGATAAGCAAACACTTTAGCGGAGTAATATTCAAACACATTTTCAACAGCGTTGGCTTCATAAATTAGGTATTATGAGTTCTAAAAATGAATAAAATTTGGAACGTATACTATTTGCGCTGGATATGACTATATTATAAAATAAAGATAGTGCATATTCAAATAGTCTAATAACTGTAAAAAGTGTGAATTGAACTCATGATGTCGTTGTTTTAATTTAATACAAAACCACTCACAGCATATGTGGTTCAATTCTCGTGTTTCTATAAAAAAAAAAGTGTTTATTGTTGCTTGAAATTTGCACTTGCAAAAAAACATACTGCTTTAACAGTGTACCCACATATTTCACACGGAGTTATCAATCACACAGTCCGTTAAACACTCTTAAAGTTTCATTTTTTAATAAGTGAAATTAGTTCCACTTATTTTGCACTCAATTTAAGTAAAATGAAGACATTTACAGTAGCAGTTGTTAATTAAAGAGAAAAAAAATAACTTTTCATTTTATTTAAAAATATATACACACGTCCAGAAATTGGATTTATAAGAAAAAATTTAATGTGCAATTTCCTTTTAATAGCTTCGCCGTTGAGTATTTTCAGTATATTGTTGCTTAAATTATCAAATATGTAACTTTAGATCTGTATACAAATAATATTATAGTTTTAGTAATTATATGGTATACGCAGGAAGTAGTCTATACAGTGGATAAGCCTCTACTTACCGATAAGTCTGCAGTGAGCTATTCAAGTATGTTATGGTGTTCACTACTGTATTGTCTCATAAAAATGTTGTAACTCGTGTTTTAAATAAAAAGTGTTTGGAAGTCATTTTGCTACTGTTACGACAAATTCCGATATTTAAAAGTTCTTTTTCGTTATACAGCTAAAGAATTTGTGATAACATATTTTAACAAGTAACAGTTTCCTACTTGTGACTCTTGTGTATATTAAATCGTATTTATTATCATACATGTATATTCCATTGATCGTTTTTTTTACTTTGTACGCCACCTAACGCAAAAGAAGGTGCTTGGGAGTTAATATGCCCATTTTTTTGAAATCTGCGCTAGTGTCATCGCTTCTAGAAGACTGTAAACTTTCCAAGAGGTGGAAGGAGCCTGATTAGCTCACCTTGCCAACACAACTTCGAAAGATCACGGACTATTCTTAAATCTAAATATGGTTACCAAAGCCCAGAACAAATACCAATACCCTATTCAGATTTTTTATTTACATTAAACTTTCTGCAGATTGTTCTCCCTGTGGTTATTCAGACTTGTTTTTCCCTTGAAAGTTAAACACATATGTATAGGTAAAAGTTTTTCAATTGATATATATGTAATAGATAGGTTTTATTAAATCTATTTCTATCAAAATTACAAGAAAAAACTTCATTATGAATCTCTACGTTGCACTTGGAAACATTATCATCTCAGCCAAAAAAAATCCACTGCTGGACATAAGCCTCCTCGAAGGTTCTCGACAACTATTTCTAGAATGCAAACGCTAAATCCGATGAGCAATGAAACTTACGTTAAAATATAATAAAATTGCTTTTATTTTTCTTACATTTATTTTTTGACAAGACACTAAGGCCGCTTAAATTATGAAATGACTTAGCATATTCGACTTAATTCACTTTCACCATCGATATCGATAAAGCACCAGCTTACTGCCTAATTCACACAAGAGAGCAATCAAACCGAAATGCACATTCTCTGTTACATTATATAATTATTTCATTAAACAAATCATTATTTCAAAATACAATACTAAATGATAATAACTACACACCTTCACCATAATTATATAATATCTATGACTCGATTGTGGCGCCAAAATTGAATTAATTCAGCACCATAGACTATAGTTTTTTTTTCTTAATACAATACACGAAACGAACTTTTATATGTGCGTACTGTCTTTACGACAGTTTTTAGTGTAATGGCTGGATGTGCCTCCATGTGCATCCATTACACGAGTGTACACCAACGAGACATTTAAATAATTTGTGGTGTAAGAAATGAAATGTTTTTTATTTTATATATATAATTTTTACTGTTAATAGGCAATACTAGTCATTTTGTAGATGTGAAAGTGCGATATCAAACAACTGGTAATTGAAATAGCCAAGTGATGACAATGCGCTGTAATTTTATGTATGATTTATGAAATCGAAAGTAGGTATACAATTTATGTATACTAAAAGAAATTTATTTTAAATGATCTTACTAAATATTAAATAAACTATCGATGATAGCGTGACTATTCCTTCGTGATTCTAACTTTGAAAATAACAAATTTCCATACAACCGTTCTACCGTTAAGGAGGAAATTGCCAAAAGTCCCTTCTAAGTAAATGTTTATAACATAAAAATTATGTTGATACTCTGTGTTGATGCATCCGTCATTAAGGGCAAGTAAGTTTATATCTATCTATGCTATTCTAGCGAAAGATCCCGACATTGAATATAAGTGAAATGAAACTTTCATACTGCTTGCGTACTTGAAAGTTAATTGAAATGATATCTCCAATTTATTACGTACTATTAAAGCTCATCACCAATAGTTAAATAAACCTTTATTCGCTCACAATAAACAGATACATTTATTTACATTTACCTATTAGATACAATAAATAAATTTTATTAAGTTGGGTGTTGTTCTATCAACTGCACGGATGGTCGTAGTCGTTTAAGCAGTTAGCACGCCATTCTCCACTGGCCACACAAACCCCACATGAAACAACATTTTTGTATGATCCACAGAGGAGTTCCGAGTTTGAATGTTCTTTGTGTCCGTTTTTAATATGCTTATAAAGTCCTCCGCGTCACAGGATATATTAAAAATGCGGGCTTCGTCTTTTTCAAAAAAAATCTTTAAAATTTGAAATTTTCTGTTAATAAGTTTAAAATTAAAAAATTTACGTTTACGTTTTACAAAAAGGACTGATCGAACCAAATAAACGTATAATATAATACAATAGAGTATAAAAAAAACAATTTTTAAAAAATATGAATTGTGAAAGTAATTTTTAATGTTCCTAAAATATTTAATATTGAAACTAATTAATAATTCAGAAAAAAGAGGAGAAATATCTAATGTCAGCAATGACAACGGAAAAAGATAGTAATGTAACAGGAGAAACAATACGATATAAATACCGAACAAAACCGTTATAAACGTGTGTAAAGTTATGAAAGTACAGTGTGAAATAGGCTATGGTGCTGTAGGCTGTCCTAATACGAATACACAGTTATATATAGACGAGATACAAATTAACTACAATAATCGAATTCTCTACAGAGGACCGCAATAACTACGGAAAACGTTTACAACGGATATTCAAGTACAAAAGTGTTACAATATTTTAAGAAAGAAATAATAATCAATCACTAAATTAAGTACCTGATCTTAGCATTTTCTCTTTTAGCTTAACTTATAAAGTGCTAAGTCAAGTTCTCTTTATTTTTATATTTAGAAGTTAATGGTTCTTCCGAGTTAGCGTAGTAGTTACACGATAAAGCAGGCTTATAAAAATTTAAACTTTGAAAAAATTGAGGCTATACTGTTCTCTAAGATTTAGATAATATTTTTTTTAGAAGTAGTACATAATATGACGGACATATTTGATGATCATATATGTATAAAGTTGTATCAAATATACTATATAAAATGTAAAATATGTATAAAATATATATAAAAAGAAAGAAAGGATAATGCTTTACGCACAAACAAAACAATACTTTTCAAAGTTTTGATTTAAAAACGTTACAAGACGCGATATTTACTACAAGATAAAGCTAATTGAATCAAACTTTTCCTAAATCAGTATTATAGAGGCCTATTTCAATATCTGATTTCTATTAGATTAAATGCACTTACATTCGCAATTTTACACCTGTTTCCCTGGAGGGGTAGGATTAGGCATATTTAACGCCCACTTTTCGGCAGTGCTTTGTTTTCTTTTATTTTTGCTTTGTTTCCTTATAAAATAACATTTTACCTAAGTCGTGGACCACAGAAATTATGTACTTATGCCCCTATGGTTTAATGTTTTAACTTCTGTGTGGCAACTATCAGAACATTTGTGTTTATGTATTCTGACACTTACTATGCAAACAAACACAGTAAGAGTGATGAATGGGATATGCTGTATGCACAACGATGGCCACATTAACACTAATCCGTACTAATCGTTACAAGGTACTTTTAGTAAATTGTTGCCATGATAATTATCTTACATTTTAACCCACTTCATCAAGTCATACCCAAGGGAGCAAGTTCTAAATTCACTTGGATTTATTTTATTTTAGTTACCTCAAAATTTCGATATGGAAATTTGGAAGAATATACATCAATTTAGTACCATTAAAGTTTGAAGCAAAATGTCATCCCTAAAGGTGGAAAATGCATGCTAACAAACAATTTTTACTTTTAACAATAATTATAAGAATTTTACGTTTTAAGTTCAAAGTGATATGTTTGAAATAATGGTGTACAATTTAAATCCATCTTTATCATGCTTTGCAGTGCCCCTGCACTGTTTGTAGTTGAATTCAATCATAACATTTCCTCTTGCTATAATCGACTCCGATCTATTGTGTAATATTGGATGTAATTAGTTTTATGCCCGATAACCGCGTGTAACAATGTTATTGCTAGCTTTCGTGCTTGACAGTACTTTTAAGCGTATTGACCAGTTTAAGATACCGTCTCAACAATACTGCGAATGGACCGCGTACACGCAACTTATATCTAGATCCTTACAAGCAAATTGATGCTTTTCTGTATTTTATTTATAACTACATGTTGTGTTAGATCTTACTTAATATATTTACGTAAAATAATATAGTACATTGTGAATTTATTTCTACTATAATTATTAGTATTTTAATTAAATGACTGGGCTCCTAGATAATACCACTACATTCTTTTTTACTACTTTATTCAGAGGCACTATTTCTTAAACACTTTTTGAAACAATAGAATAAACTTATAATCAACTAAACTTTTATTGACTATGATGATAATATCAATATAATTTGTGCTAATACCACACAAATCTACAAAAACACCAAGAATGACATTTGGTAGTATTCAAGTTTCAGAATGAACAAAACTAAACAAAAGGTCTAAATGCGCAATAAACGTAAATAAATCTTCGTCGATTTTAATACATATTAGTACTCGCATTCGTTTGATGCATTGTAATTTTCTCTTGCGAACACAATTCCTTCAATTAAAGCACAACTATACAAGCAATAATTACTCCTAACATTCTGCTGTAAAGGCTAAAATACAATGGTGATTCAACTTAAGGTTTAACTAGCTGTTATAATAGCGGGATGACTCAACGTTTAGTTCTGCTTATTAGATTAGGAAAGTGACGGGAAAATCTTCACTCGTGCATTCAATTCAAACGTTGCAGCGAACGGTTCGAACACCCTGGCAACGGACACTTGAATGAAATAAAATGGACTTGAGAATATCAATGCGAAAGAGTCAGTCGACAACTGATACAGTTACCATCCTATAGAAATTAAATTGTATTAACACATAAAAATATAATTAATTGTATTGTAAGCTAAGTATAACATTTCGATATCTATCTAATACCTTTAAACGAGCAATTCTTGTATATATATATTACAATGACATATATACATAAACTGAATCTCGGCAATGGCTACGGCTACGCTTGCATGCGGCGGTTTTCATGAAATTTAGTATGCAGGAGGTATCGCGGGCGATAAATCGATCTAGCTAGGTTTCATTTTTAGAAAACGTTGTTTTATCCACGTTTATTCCAAAACACGATTCACCAAAAAATACCAGGCAAAGCTCGGTTCTGAGGTACCCTTTGTGATTACCAAATTGAGAGAAACAAAACATGTAATTTTGGACCATGTTCATGAATATTAACAAGGTACTCCGACTGTGTCATAATAAGTTTAGGCTTCTAATGCAGTGGCAGCTACGGTGGAGTAGCCATGTCTCATGGATGTCTAACAACAGAGTGGTTAAACGCATCTTCTATTCGAAGCTGCAAAATGGCAAACGAAAACAAGCTGACTAATTCCTACGCTATAAAGATACCTTGACCCGTTACTGTGGGAGGTAATGGTGAACGAGAGGCCGCTGTGGAGACGTACTGTGCACACCAAGATGTTCGAGTTTGAAAGACGATGGAGGAAAGAGCACGATGCCAAACGGGATGAGCTACAGACCCGAGCACTGGTGGCCATACACTATGATTATATCGCAGGGGTACTGAAAGTACATTGTAAAAATCGGGTTTGTCAGTCACCCGAAAGCTCACCTCCGAAGTTCTCAATAACAGTGCCAAGTCGCCGTGGCTAAATACGGTCGCGACGTATATATATTATATATAGACTTCCTAAACACGATAACATCTTTTATACTTAAGTTAACTAAAAGATAACCTAATTTACGAAAACCGCTTTAGATACCTAATGCTAAAAAGTAAGTATCGAAATACCTTTTGTTTTGCGTAAGACATGAAATTACAGCCATAAAACCCACCAAATCTAAAATTGCGCATAAATTACCTACCTGCATTGTTGCATTGTATTTAGAAAGGAGATAAAAAGGTAAATGCTATTGTCTCCGGCAAAAAAAAACAACATTGGCCCCAGTATTTACAGTCTATTTAACCTCTTGGCCGTCGCTCGTAAAAAGAAAGTTACATAGCGAGGTAACTACGGGAAATTTGTCCAAATTACTGTTTAACAGCGTTTTACTCTAATTGCGCGGATTCATCAAAAATATCACATTGAGGCCGAATTTGAATAATGACACCGCTATGACAATGACAGATATTTAAGCGGCACAAGATACATCGACCGTGTCAAGATACAATACATTATTATACACGGATTGTGACGTGTTTGAAAGAAATTGAAAAAAAGGCATTTTATATTTAATTAACAAGATTATAAAACCCTATCCTTGTAAGTCGTTAGTTGCAGACGTCCGTGATGTCGGTCCGTGGTAATCACTTCTCGTTTGGTGACTCGTTTGCTCGTGCCCCTATTACCGTAAAAATGTGTGTGTGAAATACAGTGAAAAAACCGCTTAACACCGACTTTTTGTAAAGCCACGGCAATACATAGCATCCCCCACGCTAAAAATAATTCGTCCTAAAATAGACTGTAGAATGTGTTCAAATCTAAGTGCCTATGTTACTATTAAATAGGACCGTAGATTACATTGATAAAGAATATCCATTATATATATATTTATATACATATTTTCTTATTCGGAGGTGTGTCCACAGACAATAAGAATATAGGGACTAGATGCATCGGGAGCGCACACTCGAGTGAGGTGGCGTTGTGATGGATTATGATCATAGCTTTAACATTCATAACAACATCTACAAACAGAAAAAACATCTCGCTTCTATTCAAGGTTTGAAGTGGGTACTTATAAAATATTTTATAATTAAAATGATTATTAAATTTAATTATTTTAAAAGTGATTATTGTTTCAAAATTAAGAAAAAGAAATCAAATCCGAAAATATTTTGAGACAAAAGAATGTATACTTTTCCGCTAAACACGCCACTTTCGTAGTCATATCCAACAGTTCGTGAAACGAGCTGAAATGACAGTTAACGATAACGGGTTGGTTTAAAAAATAATGATGGAATTGGCCGTCGTCTGTCGGGCACTAATGATCGAGGCGACGTGCTATATGCTATTGTTGTGCATTTAGTAGCCATTTACTGTCACTTTTTAGGGTACCATGTTATTTACCAGAATGTTAAAATTATAAATTAAGCATTCTGCGCGAACGTATTTAGTGTAGCAATTCATCAAATTTATTCTCTTTGGCCACAATGGAAACCAATGATTGGAAACCAGTTTCTAAAACTAAACAAAACGAAAACGAAACTATTTTCTTTGTTTGGAAACCTGGTTTCCAACAAAGAATGTTGGATCTTGTTTGGAAATTATTTCTCTCTTCTTTCTTCTCCAACGTACAAATTTTTCAATATAAATAATTTCCTGGTAGTAAATTGCAGTGTCTTTGTTATAATTATGATGTTGTAATATATAAGAATTTATTGAATGTATGTATATATGTGTACGATTATAAAATGAATAGTTTTTTTTAAGATATTATCCGAAATTAAATAAAAATAGCGATATGATTCCTGTACAGTGCCCAACTAGTTTATACTAATTTGTAGACACATTGAAGGTTGCCAAATAAAGAAGGTTTGAGCATACTATACCACACTACTTTAATTTTTTTTTTTTTAAAAAAAGACACCTCCCGCACTTTGAATAAATCCTGGGTCGCGAGGGACTCAGAAAAACAATTAGTGGATCACACAAAGTATTGTCTCATGAAGAGTTTACCATTCATTCATTCAACTTCAAATAGATTGAAGTTGAATGAAAGAACGAATTCAAACATCGTCGAATACATGTTGTATTTTGTACCCAGAAAAAATAACTTTGCCAGGCATTAGATGTTATGCGGGTCATATACAAATGCTAGTATACATATTGTATTTTATATATATGTCAAAATGCAACAGACAGATAACTAGGGCAAGTCAGACAATAAATAGAAGAACTACATCAAAAAATGTTGGAAGAACGGCACAAAAATATATCAGAGTCCCTTTCAAATTTGGTTCAAAATTATGGTCAAGGAAAAAGAATGGTTTACTCTGTTCGTTTTTCTTATTTTTTAGTAAAGGTTATCGATGAACTGTAGCTCGTGAACCCCAATCACTGTTAATACAGTTTTTCTACGGTTTTAATTGTTATACAAGGAAGTTTAATTTTTAGTTCTATAAGACTACATATTTCTTTGTAACAAAAAAAATGACTCTAAAATGTATTTTAAAAATTAACTTGTACTTACATCGAGAAAATATCATAAAAATGTACGGAGCTCCCAAATTAAAACAGCTAACTCTTTGCAACTTTTATTAATATTTTACTTTTTATAAACGTCAGCACCCGTGCGGTACAGTGACCCACATTTGACAAATTGCTGCTACTTTCCAGTATAATTATATATTATATTTACAATTTTATTACAATACGTATCATTCGTCATCAAATAGTCTATAACCCTGATACAAATGTGAAACACATTGTGATATTAAGGCATTCAAATACTTCCAGTAATGCTGTTAGATTATATGGAAACAAAATTTCCCATATCACGTAACTATATGAATGCCTAAATACGTATATATATTATAATACCTGCACGCCAGGCACATGAAAGTTCTAAACAATCGTTTACTATCGTCTGGTAGGATCACGATACATCATCTGTGCACAGATCTTACCGGACGAAGGTGATCAATAGTGTTACGTATATTAGAGCCACGCTGATTTTATCACGAACGGGCCAGTTCGACTGGGACAGTACTACCCTCTTACAGAAGACCTAAAGCGACAGCATCCGTGCTGTCGTGTTTCGTTGGTGAGTGCGAGACCGGAGGTGACAGTTATCGTGGTAACTGTGTGAACCTTATACTGCCACGATGACTGTCATGCCTTTTAAGTCCAAGCGGGGCGTGAAAAAGCATCTCCATTTTTTCAGACATAGCTCTTTTACCATACTGTTGACTTTTCAAATTCGCTTTTATATCAATAATCATCAATATTCACGAATAATCCAATTTAATATTAACTAGCCGTTTTCAATGTAAACATTTTTTAGTATATCTTTTTTGATAAATTTTAACTAATATCAAAGTGTCATTAAAAATGATAAACAATTATTTATTGTAGAGGTTTTTTTAGAGAGGGAATTCGTTTCGTTTATTTTACCAATATGTAATATTATCTACACTAGTGTGTTTTACATGCCTAGTACCTATATCAAACTGTAAACTAGAAATATATTTGTAAATACAAGAAAATTATTTCGAGAAACGAATATTATAGTTATCGATTTCATTGACACCCTCTCTAATTTTCAATCTGTCAAAATTGTCATAACAACGACATTCAATCAATTTAATTCGTAGTAGGCAGGTACTTAACAAATTCAGGATTACTCACAAATCTTAATACAACTTATAAGAATATTGCAATATTTAGTGACATTTAATTCTTTCTATGTTTATCATTAGTTTGTTAGTTTTATCTTGTTAACATAAAACTTAAATTAGATACAAATTAGATTATTTGTAACTTTTATTAATTTTTTCATCTATCATAAATTCTCAATCACACATTTATTACATTTATATTATTCTGTGTTATGATGAATTTATAAAGTTTAATTAACATTACCGAAGTGTTGGTATAATTCGAGAGGCCACTAAGACAGACATCGTAGCCTTCTCAATAACATCATGATGGAGGTGCAGTTACGAAAACCTGACCTCTTCGATTTAACTCAAACACAAGTAGTTTTGGGATACAGATCAACACTCAAATATTTTAATAAAATAGAATAAGTCTTAAGATTTTGTTCTTTTTATTGTGATTCGGAAACAGAAAATGCCATTGATGCAGGGGTGACGTTTATCGTAGTAAGCGTATAAACTGTACGTTGCCACGGTGACTGTCATGCCTAGTACGTCCTCGAGCGGTGTGTGAAAAAGCGTCTCACTAGGCGGCCATAGTGTGAGTCACCATACTGCATTGTCTGCATTTGCAATGAGTATGGTAACCACAACTCTTGGATTCTAATCATACTTTCCGTCAGGCAGAGTAGAGTCACTTTGGCAGGCTTTTAAAATAGAAAAAGATAAAAAAAAGTAATTCAGATGTGTCTAAAAAGTGGGTATCCATTTGGCCTTCTAAGTATGATATAGTAATATAAACACCATATTGAAATACTTAATTTATAAATACTTATAGAAATAGGTACAAAAATATGAAGTATGGCAATTTTAAATATAATTCCTGAATGGGATCCTTCAATATACTTTAGACGTAACACTAGCACATTTTAGACAAGGCAGGCGAAAAATGTAATTAAGCTAACATACCGTTTTAATATTTTTATATGAAAGAAACGCATTGCCTTATATAAGATTTAGAGTGTAACTAATCATAATTAGATTAGTTAATTAACTGATAAAAAGCGCTAATAAAAACTCATTATACAGTCCATCTCAGACTGACGTTGCGACAACATCGCAATCTTATAACTGCAAATAAAATCAGTACCTAATAATTTCGAAGTTACATAAAGCAATATTACCGGTAAAAAGTGAAATCTATTGTAAGGTAAAATTAATCCCAAATCGTAACGTAGAACAAAAGACGCTCGAGACTTTCACTGCACTCTTCATTAATCAAACTGAATTAATCTAAATAATGCCTCTGAACACTTTTAGGTTATTATGACTTTGTTTTGTGAACTTAAGAACATAATCGGATTATTCACTCTCTCTCTTCCTAGTCATAAAATCACCAACTATTGACGTCAATTGAAACCGGAATTTGTTCCGATCAGAAGTTGATCGTACTTTCGTAGACTAAATAAATTGTAGAGTTAACTTCTAACGTTTATGTCTTAAATACACACCTAAATAACACATATCACTTTAACTTTAATAGTCTACCGCTGATTATAGACCTCATATACGGATAAAAAATACAGTGTCGCCACCAAATTCATCTCACGAATACGCCCTCACGAATAAGGGCCGTCTAAGGGATCAAACTACGCAGTACAACTTCCCTGCAAAGAGAAGGAAAACTTGAAAGAAACTCTATACCAACCAGTCTGGCTAGTGTAAGCAGTTGACTAAAACCTCCTTTCTAAGGCGAGGCCTATGTCCAGCAGTGGACTATTAAAGGCGTAATATGTGACTAATTAAAGTGTAATATGTATTATTTAAATATATATTTATGACATAAACAGTAAAAATTAACTCTACAATTCCTTTAGTCTAGAAAAGTACGATCAATTTCTGTACGGCAGTTGATAATTGATGATACAGATAGGTATATCTATTTATATATGGCCTATTTACTTATATTAGTTGTAAGTTTTTATTTAATGATAGTAAAAATAAATAGCAACACTTTGTATTTCAAGTAAATCATTGTCATCATGTTAGTAACTCACTTATTTCAGGACAGTTCTTCGAAATGATTTACCTCTGCTTTTTTCTCAAGGATATAACTTACACCTTCAATCTTGAAACCGCATAAATCACTTTTATCCTCCCATAAAATCTAGTAACAAAGCTATCAACTAGTTTACAAAGCAATGGCTAACTTAATTATACCTAGTCAGACACGTAGTATTTGATCGTGATAGGTCTCCAGCTTTCATTTCTATAATATCACCCGATACATTCGATATAAAATCTATTGGTCTTCTTAGGAGGTAAACGCTAGAATATATATTTATTCATTTCTTATAGTCTTTTATTGCATCATTCCAGAATTAAATAGAACACACATCATATAACACACGTGACATACACTTAATTATATCAACTTATCACACCATCACAATTTAAGTCTTTAAAAGTCCACGGCTGGACATAAGCTTCTCGGTAAAAAAGAGGATTTGACTTATTTTAGTTACATCATACTAAAATATAAATATTTTTTTCTTAATTTATTAACTCTGTTTATTTACCTAATATATTAAGAAAAATAACACAAAGAACATGATTTAATTTCAGATAAGAGCTGTACAGCTGTCGTACTACTTGATACGCACTGTCAAACTAAATATTTATCTACTTTAATATTCACAATATAATCTATTATAATCTTAAACTATGATTCAGATCTAAACAGCTCGAAAACTGAAAATTTTCCTGGCTACCGAAAGTTGTATTTTGAGTAAGTGCAAATAAAAAGAAAAATTGTAATTTTAATAAAAAGATTTCTTAAAGTAAACTATCTTGCTTGCATATGTTGCAATGCAGAAGTTAGTACATTATCATAGTTAACTTTATTTATTTTATCTTCATTGTCATGTGAAAAAAAATGAACAAAAGAAAAATGAATTACAAATTACGTAAACTCATAGCGGTTTCTTACAGACAACCTCGGTACGGATATCAAGCATTTACAAATTTAGATCGTTTGCGGTACACAAATCCAAAATCTACTTTTTAATTAAAAAAGAAATAAAAAAATACGTGTGGCACTCGGGGACTGCCGCGGTAAAGCTATTGCATAACATTTTTTATCAACTTATGCAATTATAATATTTCGGAGCAGCTCGTCTCGATCCGTGTGAGCTTCGTACAGTCTACACGCAAACGTCTAGTCGAACGCACACAAACACTGTGCCGAAGTCTGCCGAACTGAAACGACGTTAGACGATGCACGGCTTTCAACGCCACACCACTGTGCTGGTTGGAGTGGGGGGTGTTAGGTTTATTTTCGTTACGGAATTTCTTGATACGGTCGCCGCGCTCGAAGCCCGCGATAAAAGCTATGCAATAGCTTAAAAAAAGAAAATAAAATATTTCCTTAATTTAACTTTAATATACTATGACAAGACTCATAGAAACTAACAGAATTGAGAGATATTTCATTTTTTTATATGTGGAGGTTAATCTTGGAAGTCAATATTGTTACATCAAGTATTATGTGATATAGTTAATATTGTATTTATGTTTATCTGTCATTCGTAATTACGTTACATTATCAGCCTCAAGTTGTCCACTGCCGGACATTGGTCTCCCACTGATTGCCACGTTGATCGATTTGTGCAATATTCGCAACATTTAGAAAAGTCTGTGTATGAATCTATTTGTATATCTGAACAACTGGCCGAATGTCTAAGGAGTATTTACTACTCTAGCTAAGACTGTGTAATCTTTCTCTGACTTACTCCGTACACCGTCTATATTACTCGTAGTGACCAACATAACATCGCAAGAATAATTAATGTGATTTAATTTCTATTAATAATCCAATGTGATAGATCAAAATGTTCATTATTGTCTTATTGCTAAATTAATGGGGTAGCTACTGCAGTGATGCTGTGTAATAGCCATTCAAAGTCTGTAACGCATATAAAATATGTGCAACTGATAGATGCAAAGGAGCCGGCAAATATCATATCAATCTTGGATGCAATGAATCAGAATGATTAATTAACCTCCTTGGATCATTTTCTCATTCAATCTCATCTCGAACTAAGTACATAAACTGGGTGTGAAATCCTTACCGTTACGGAATGTGAGTTTAATTTTAACAAATCTAATGTTCAATAGGAATTCTACTGGTATAAATAAGGATGCTATAGAAACTACCATCGTTTTTTATTATTTATTTACTTTTAATTTATTATTTAGTTATTATCGAAAACTACGGATAGATTATTTCAATATTCTGTTCAACAGACATTATCATCGTTCTTACTTTACTCTCTCGCTCGCTTTAAATGAACAAATATTTCGGACATCTGAAACAACGTCATCTAGCTTCAAACTAAGCAGAGCTTGTACTACGATAGTTTTCGATATACTTTTTTTGTACATGTTATAGACATAGAATACCAATATTTCAAAACTAACGTATGCAAATCGAAACTGATATGAACTCGAGACCTCAGCACAACAATCGCAGACGCTACCTGTGTTAAATTCAGTTATTTCTTTTATACCTGAGAAGTAGTATTTTTTTAGTAAAAAGTCCAAGATCTGTAAATCAATTCTGATATCCTTTTAGTAAAATGTGGTTATTTTTCCAGATGAAATGATATTACATTAGGTTTAAAAACATCGGACGTACGTACGTCCATTGATGTCAACCACGAATAAAAAAACAATCAGTACAAGAAACTAATAAACAAATTTTATTTATTTTTTGAGTTTACAATATCAGTTGGTAAATTAAATGTGAGCATATCCTGATTTTAAGTGATTTATTTATTTATTTATTAAATTTTGGAAAACTAATAGCTATAAAAAATCAATGGGCAGTTTTATACACAACATTAAGCCATTAAGTAGTGACATTACAAGCTAATAGAGGTTCTGGAACACTAAATACCACAAAGCTACACCTACATAAGTGCGACAATGATATTGCAAGTGGTCTATCAGTTCTGCTTGCAGGGTGGTAAGTTTATGCCGTGATTTACCGTATAAATAAAAAATAAAGTCAAAAAGCTAAACTGTCGTGCTCTTGTGCTATTGATAAATCTAATCTATCACAATTTATTAAACAGCAATTACATTTTCCGATCAACCATGTGCAAAGCATCCCTTTAATTACAGCTATCATACGTTACACGATCATTGATTCTGCTTTCTCTCTGATGTAAAATGAAAACTCATTTAATAAACGTATTACGAGCAAGTGGCCAGTATACGTGTGACATTTATAAAATTATACGTTGCCGTACATAAACAGTTAACTCAGTTAAGGCCTATGTATAATGGCTACAGCTTAAGGAACACGTAGCAAGCATTCATAAAACGGACACAAAGAGCACCTATACTCAGATAAATTTGTGGATCACACAAAGTGTTGTCCCTTGGGTTTTGTACTCGTGCGTCACTCAGGGTAGTTGGAAACGGCGAAGAGTGCACTTAAAAAAGTACGCCATTTGTGCAGTAATTTTATAAATATACTCAACGTCTATTGCAACGTATTAATAGATAATTTAGTAAAATTTAAAGACTGATGATAACTTTAAAGGCAGACAAATAAAAAAATTTTAGAAACCTAAATGACTTAATTTCATAACTGTGAGAGAATTTTTATTTTTCAAATTCAACTCGTGTGTAATGTATATTTATTATCTATGGACAGTAAGGACCCCCATAAATTTGCCATTTTTTTTCAGATCGCAACTACATCAAACAAGGTAAAAGTAAAAGGTCTAATAGTAAAACTATGTTCACGAAACCCCACTTTCATTTATATAGGTCTTATTAAATCTAACTTTCGCATGCACACGTGAAAACGCAGCGAAATCGTTGCTAACAACTAATGCGTAAATTATAGTTGGACTCACGCCGATGACTTATCGCACATTAATTGTCTGTAACATGCCCATTGAGTCATTGATTAATGTACTTGCCCTAAGGCTCGTACTCATATTGTGTGAATATTAAATTCTAGGAGCTGTTAATATCTGTACTCGTAGACCGTGAAGATGATACCGATAATGTTTGACGCAACAAGTGTGTAATAAATGGTGTAAAATTCTGCTTTTCACACTTGTATACGACGCAAAATACAAATGTATTTTCATTTAGATACTTTATTTTGTAAGAATTTATCTTTTGAATTTAAAATCTATGCATTCAGTTTTGTCTGAAAATTTTAATCCATTCAGTTTTTTCCGAAAGTTCTGCTAACTTCTAGGGGAATTTTTCCTGCCCCAAAATTTAACTTGAATAATGTGAAATAGTTATACGGATTCCTCATATATATATATTCCTTATAGCTGCAATGTGCTTAAATCGTTATGTTTATTAACTAGTATAGTTTGAATATTAATAATTATTGAATAGTCTTCTGTATCATAACCAGTCAACGTTATATTCAATGTAAATAGCGTAATGTGCCTATTTCAATGTAATTTTTAACATTTTACATTAGTTTTTTATTAATACTTATTGACATTCACACTTCAAACACTTTTTCTCTTTTTCTATGTCAAAACTTCATTATAATTGCATGCGATTGATTAACTATAAGGATAAATTTTCATAGTTATAGATGAGAATAGTAGATATTGTTGGAAAGGTCTTTGTCCAGCAGTATATAACAGATAATAATTTAAAAAGTTTGTTATTTTCAAAGTTTTACTCTCGCAGCATGCATTTAGATGCCTATCACGCTCTAATACGTTCCATTATTATATTTAATGTGCATTTAATTGAGTGCTTGCAAGCACTTTAGAATAAAAATGAAAAAAGCATAGGATTAGTTTTTTAACAATTACACTTTTTGTAAATAACCACACACCACTCATACATATAACAGGTGTACAATATACAGGTCAAGCTAACGTAAACAACGATGAAACCTTTTTTTGTTACCTTTTTTTGTTAACAGGGTGGCAAATCACTTCAGCTCGCCTGCTCTTTGAGGACTCAGGAGTATACGACATTTACACCAAAAAAATCGAACGACTATCGACATCAGGCTTCCTGCTCAGAGACTTTTTCTGCCTAGATATAAACAATTAACCACGAGTAATAAGAATTTATACCAATTTCCGATAAATAATTTTCGTTGTCTTGAAATTTAAATTTACAAAACAATAATTTAATTTAATAATAATTTAGTAGCTACTCACTTTTGAATTGAACTTAAAAATTCAACCAATCCACAACTTAAATATGTGACTGATAACAAATATAAGGCAGTTGATGGATCGTTATGTTACTAAAAATGAAGATGTATTTAATAAACTTAAGATAGTCTGACTCAACAGGTGTAAGGCCATATTCTAATCGCGTAGAGACTAATGAGACTTAAGCACGCAACGCAATAAAGCTTTAGATGCTGAGAGTGTAATTTCATCTATATTGATCAAGTATACCGACCTACGTGAGGACGAATATAGCAGCAGCACCTGCGGAAAATAAGTAATCAAAGTTCTATAATAGTAGTCTTGTTGTGTAAACAATAACCAATGCTTAAAAGTAGTTTTCAACTATAAAAAAGTTTACGTCTTTACTCTGTACTTAAGATCATAATAATTGCCCTATAATACTATGTATAATAATAATAAGAAGTTTATTAAAATCTATTAAAATAGTTATAAATGTTACAATGTATTGTTCGATTTACAATTAGTTAGAATAGTCTTGCATGTTTTGCGACTGGTGCTTAAAAGAAAACCTATGTTGTAAACACCAGTTTCCTTCCAGTTACTAGGTAGTAGAGCCACGCTGATTTCAGCACGAGTGGGCCGGCTCGACCGGGGCAGTACTACCCTCCCACAGAAGACCAACTAAAGCACCAGCATCCGTGTTGTCGTGTTTCGTTGGTGAGTGTGAGACCGGTGGCCCATTGATGCAGGGGTGACAGTTATCGTTGTAACTGTGTAAGCCTTACACTGTCACAATAACTGTCATGCCTTTTACGTCCCCAAGCCTGGCGTGAAAAAGCATTTCACAAGGCCGCCATAGTGTGGGTCGCCATACTGCATTGGCTGCATTTGCAATGAGTATGGTGACGACAACTCTTGGATTCTATTCATTCTTTCCATCAGGCAGATTAGAGTCACTTTGGCAGGCTCTTAATATAGAAAAAAAAAAACAGAGATGGCGCAGTGGTTTAAGCGGTCACACCACGCTGCTTTCTACTGAACTGAGTATCGAGGATTCAAACCCACATGGCACAACACTTTGTATGATCCACAAATTGTTGTTCTGAGTCTGGGTGTTCTTTGTGTCCATTTCATGTATGTTTGCAAAAGTCCCCCGCGACACAGGATTTACTCCTAGAGCGGAAGTTGTCTTTTCTAAAAAAAAATTTTTATAGTTTCACAAAATATTTTACAATTTGCCCTGATTTTCTTTCAATTAGTTTATATATTAATTATCATATTTGTCTACAATTTATGAATTTATAATTATGTATATAATATGTGCGTCTTCTTGTGTGAGTATATGTATAGATGTATGTACTTATGCGTGATTTTATGAGAGTACGTGTAAGTTCTCAAGTTTAATGATGGGGATGTAGTAGAGCTTCCGTCTCTTCGTAAGGTATGAAGATTTTGGTTTTGAAGATAAGATATTAAAAAAACTTAAAGTCGTGTTTAATTCTACTGTGAAAGTGGAGTTTTTTGAAATTTTCTATGTAAATAACCTTTAAAAAAGAAAGAGCATCTTTGTCCAAAGGATGTTTCACAAATTGTGGTTTTGTCCTGAATTTACACTTGGTGCGTGTTTGTTTGGACGATTTCGTAGTTATTTCGGAAACAGAGCGGGTCTGATATCTTAGTAATATTTAGGTTATGAAAATTTGGCGCCCTATTAGGACTTCATAATATTCTTAGAGATTTTTGGTGGAGAATTCTTCTTTTTTTAAATAGATTTTTTTTTCTATATTAAGTGCCTGCCAAAGTGACTCTACTCTGCCTGATGGAAAGCATGAATAGAATCCAAGAGGTATGGTCCCCATACTCATTGCAGACAATGCGGTATGGCGATTCACACTATGGCGGCCTTGTGAGATGCTTTTTCACACCCCGCTTGGGGACGCAAAAGGCATGACAGTCATCGTGACAGTCTAAGGCTTACACAGTTACCACGATAACTGTCACCCCTGCATCAATGGGCCTCCGGTCTCACACTCACCAACGAAACACGACAACACGGATGCTGGCGCTTTAGGTTGGTCTTCTGTGGGAGGGTATTACTGCCCCGGTTGAGCCGGCCCGCTCGTGCTGAAATCAGCGTGGCTCTACTACCTAGTAGAGCTACGCTATTTTAGTTATAATTTAGTATTATACTAGGTGTTAGCGGGACATGTGATATTATTACAAAAAGTTGGCAATAATATATTTTTTTTCAATCATTCCTTACTATTTTAATAAACAATTATATACTTTACTCATTTCTTAATATTCAATTTATGTAAATTTAAAAGGAAAATTTTATTTTCTACAACAAAATAATTTAGTTTGGTATTGAAATTTTTTTACAGATGTGGTTAATTTGTTTTTAAAAATACTACTTACTTCATTGACAGAATTAACTTGAATCTCATTAATAAGTATTTAATTTGAGAAGCCGTTAGATACTCAGTTTATCAAAAATAATAATTTTTTTCCTTGTGCTATCCATCTAAGGGTATTTTTTGATAATCACGACGCTTGACATGCGGGTAGGCGATCGTAGTGAGATGGTATTATGCGGAGAAGGATGTTGCTACCCATCATCTAGTATACTTGGGGAAGGTTTATATCCAGCAGTGGACGTGTTTCGATTTAGATGATGATGATTACTTCAGAATTATTACTTTTAAAAAATTATAGCAATAGCAACCTAAAAGTAAGCAAGAAAGACAGGAAACAGGGTCATTCCTTTTGACACCTATTCAAAAATGCGTAAATTTTTTAGAACAGGTCTGTCAACACTTTTAAGACTATATAGGCTGTGAGTAAACGAATTTAAAAGTGAACACTTCACTCATAACAAGGCATATATTTTGTTTTTAGCGTCAGTAATTGTACACGATCAAACCATAACAACGGGTCGAGTGTACTGGGCAAAGCAATTTATATAATTTTCTATTCGTTCGATCCGAAATAAGATACCATTCAAAGTGAACGGCTACATGGAAGCTTGGCTAATGCCTATACATTACTTTTTTATGCTCTTTGACGTTGGAAAAAAACTATTGTGCCAGTTGCGTAACTCACGAGCTACCAAATGCTTTAAAGTGTAATAAACGTAGTGTTGTGTTAGAACCCCGAAATGTCGAGCAATCTGATAAATAATCTGATTCCTAATAACAGTTTATAATAATATTAGTCAAAGACCTTTATTGGCTCTCGGGGAAAAATAATCTCTCACACCATTACTTGTGGCGACACCTGTAAGTTAGATTTTATATATTTTCTTTACCGTTATTAGACCTTGGACTCGAACTATGTACTACCTTGAGCTATAGTTGCCTACGACTTGACAAGAACATGCGACAATAATGTTGGAAACATACAAGTCTGAAAAATAGGAAAAACTGGAACAATCAATAGCAATAAATATTTGTTGTGTTACTACATGGACGAGAAACGTGTGACACTTGGTACAGTGACATATCGTGGGAGCAAGCCACTTCTAAAAATTTGTAAATTAATAAAATGCTAATAAATAACTAACGAACTTTAGCTCACTTCAGGGGGCAAACTGAACCATAAAAACCATGAAAAACCATAGCAAGGGTCCTAAGACCAACCCCAGGGGAACCCCGCATGTGACCGATTTACTTCGTGGTCAAAAAAATAAATAAATGTGTGCGCGCTTTGGTGATCCTGAGGGATAGGCTGAGGAGGCTATTTACTAGTTTTTTCTTTTTTTTGAGAACCTACCAAAGTAACTTTACTCGCCTGATGGAAAGCACGAAATTCTGGAGTACAAGACTTTATTTTTATAGATCGCGTCCATTGTAGAGTTTGCTCTTAAACGTAGCTCACGTTGAGCTGCCCTAGCGACTGGCATATCTGCCCAGCCGTTAACCTCGTCTCCGGGATTTCTCAGCTTAGGTTTATTGAAAGTTTCTTCCCCGCAGCATACTTTACTGATTGGTCTTCTACGTAGGTAACAGGCCCTACGCTTCCGTGTAAAGATAATCTTTCAAGAACGAAACTTTCTAATGTTCCCGTTCAGATAATTCAAATTTTATTTTCATTTCTTATCAGAGAGCGAACGCTATCATCTGTGCGTCGTGCCCTTTATTAAATACAATCTACATTAGCAAACGAAGCATTGTGTAGAAATCAATGAAATGACAGATTGTTACACAACTATTTTACGTAGATAATTTTAGGAACACCGCTTAAACTTTTAATAACAGGTCAAACTCGGGTCAAGATGTTCATCAAAGATTACAACCAACATAATTGATATGCATGTGTACGATTTATACCCGATATTTGAGTTCAAAGAATGAAATCTTAAGATTTTTAATTTAAGGTTGCTACAAATATAGAAAGTGAAAATCGATATGTAACTTAGACCCATGAGAGACCTTTTAATCTGTCTGATAAGTAGGTAGTTGACTCAAAAGAGTTGTAAGTGCAACCAAACGTCATCGACTAATATTTAAGATTATTCGTCTTATTTTTCATGGTCTAAAAGTTTTGATATACTTTGTCCACGCAGTAATACCGTGACGGATGACACATGCTGCCTCCAAAATTACTGTAGCAATTAAAATTGAAATTAATTATTCTAGCTCAATTTTACCATTTCAGACGATAATTGAAAAGTGTATAGGTATGCTATAAGATTGTGTTGTAACACCGATTGTGTTATGTACTTCGCCGCTTCCTATGGCGCCGAGTATTGTAGGTGCAATCTTCCCATTGAAAAACACATCCACAAATTGGTGTTCAGTGTCTGGGTGTTCCTTGTGAACGTTTCATGTATGTTTTTTACATATTTTTTTAAGAATCTTCCAAAGTGACTTTACTGATGGACAACATAAATTGAATCCAAGAGTTGTGGTAACCATACGCGTTGCGAATGCAGAGAATGCAATATGGCGACACACACTATGACGCCCTAGTGAGATGTTTCTTCACACCTCGCTTGGGAACTAAAAGGCATGACAGTCATAGTGGCATTGTATTGCTGACACACTTTGTACGATAACTGGTCTCGCACTCGCTGCACGGATGCTGTCGCTTTAGGATGATCATCTGTAGGAGGGATGTACTGTCCCGGTCAAGTCAGTTCATTCTGAAATCAGCGTGGCTCTACTACCTATAAAATTTATAGTCTCCCACGACACTTATAAAAAAACTCTTGAGTTACAAATTTATCTTAATAGATTTCGAAGTACATGGACAACAAGATTCAAAACAGAAATACACACTAGGAGATGCAACTGCAAAAAGTGCATACTTTGAACAAAACAGATTTTCTTACGTAAAACTGTGTATGATTTGGTGTAAATCAAAATTAATCGGAGTTTGTGCAGTTATGCAGACTATCCATTTTAAATAAACATTGGTTTTATTAAAGCGGAAATAGAAAAAGCTATACATTTTTTCTTGCAGATAAAATAAAACTTTTTAATAACTGCAATTTATTTTTATTAGATCTGGTAGTGTGAATAGTATGGATTATCTAACAAACATCATTTCACACGGAAGTTGATCATATAATACTACATATTATAATATGTTTTTGCCTTGTTGATAATACTTTAAAAGACTATTGACACGTTATAACATAAAGTCATGATTCTGATAACGAGATACATTAGTTGAACAGTAAGCTTGAACTTTATAGAAAAAATCATGTAAGAGTAAAGCTATTCTGTAAAAACTGCAACGAAAATATCCATTATTGCCCATGGCTCACCTGTTTAGTTCACCTGAATGTACCACAAGTGTTCCTTTTTTCTGTGGAACACCAAAACGCGTACATATTGGCCTCGTGCAAATATAGCAAGGATTCCTTTAATGATCAGATATTTTCCTGTGCTTCAACATGTAAATCAAAGTGAACTATAAACAAAATTACTATAGCAGGTTTATGTAGCAGGTTTATGTATTAAAAATCATTCTTTTTCAGAATCATCATATTTATCTTTTTTGCGTATATTGATAATACTCTGTGTAATGCTTGTTTCGTAAAATAAATTTATATTTTCTAACAATTGGATCAAACAAGACTGAGACCGGAGGTCCAATGTCCCAGGGGTGACAGTTATCGGGATGTGTGAGCCTTACGCAGCCATGATGACTGTTGTACCTTTTACGTCCCCAAGCGGGGCGTGAAAAAGCATCTCACTAGGCCAACATAGTGTGGGTAACCATACTGCATTGTCTGCATTCGCGATGAGTATGGTGACCAGAACTCTTGGAATCTATTCATGCGTTCCATCAGGCAGAGTAGAGTAATTTTGACAGATACTTAAAATTGAACAAAAAAATTTTTTTAAATTGTAATTGTAAATGAAATGACGTGTTGTTTTCGTTCCACTGAATCTCATCTCACTACGTGATTTTCTCAACTTGTCCCTGTTTTTATTTCATATTCATCAAAGGTTGTTATTGACATCTTGTTGCTTTGATTAAATTGAAATATTTTTTTAAGTTTAATGCAATATGAGTAACTTCCTTAAAAAGACCAGCTTGCCAAGGTGAACTACAGGAAAAATTATTACCCATGGTCTACCTAGGTGAAAATCATAAGTAGTAAAAGTAAAATAAAAAAAAACAAAAATTAGTCTCACATACTTTACAGGCACAATATGTATACATGTATATATTAACGTTAGTAAAACCGCAGACAAAAGTTAATAATTAACACCTTTACTTTAAACCTTGTTCACTTAGGACCAACAAAAAATATATTATGTACTCCAAATCCCTTGTTTTGTGTGCTAGCGAGACAAAAATGTCTAAATCATTGTCTTGAAAGAGTATTGGTATTGTATATATCTAGAGCTTTCTTCACTTCGTGTTTTATAATGAAATATTAGCGTGTAATAATTATGAAAACTCAGAAATAGAAATAACCTGAATGTCACTTAACCACTAAACAAAAAGCTAGAACACGAACTCCCTAGGCATGCCTTAAATACACACCTTAGTAAAACGATATGTTGAATACATACAAGGAAACGTACAGCACTCACGTTTTGCCAATTCCAACAATTATAAAAGCAAGCACCTTTAATAAATGCCTATAGTAATATTATATTAGGCAAAATGTTTATCTAAATATTTTAAACAAACTTTAAAATATTTATGATGTACGGATATTTAGCACTTAGAGTGAAAGTTAGACTTTTACTTGGAAAGTACCAGAAGGAACAAAAATAGCCAGCACTTAACAACGAATTTTAGCCATTCTTTATAATTACAACACTATAATGACTGACAGGATTTCTAAGTTTTTATGTTCTTAATCCGGTCTAGACATGCGTTTCCCTAATTAACTTACTTAGTGTTCAGAAAATATTTGCTTACAATAATTATAATAAAACTTTTATAGTAGTAGTTAAAAAAGGGACTTAATCACTACAATAAATATATAATATATAAAATACATATAATGAGAGTGCGATAATTTCCCTCGAATCGCAACGGTCACCTTCATGAATGAATTCTACACTTTTCTTTTTAAATACTTGTATATTACTCTTCTTCAAAAAAAACTGTTTTTGATGAAAAATAACTATAATAAAGATTTTAAAATACTTCCAAAGGTATGAGTCTAGACGGTTCGAGAGGGCAGCGAATAAGCTGGCAGCTGCAAAAGTGTTAGGCGTCAAAGTCAAGAAACAACGCTAAGAAGAGGACGTTACTTTGTTCACGAAAATTAAGTAGAAATACTTTCGAAGGATCATATCTAGTTATCTCATAGAATACTCAGTCTGGATCCATATATTTATTTTATTTATAGCTTATTTGCCCGCTCTGTCATAAAAAAAAAAACATACTAAAAAGACCTCGTCACTGTAGAACACATAAAATATACGTGACATACACTTTTTTATATTAACTTAACGTACCATGACAATTAATCAATCACCATCAACAGCCTTTAACAGTCCACTGCTGGACATAAGCCTCTCCCGTTGCACGCCAATCTGAACCATTTGAGCTCCTCCCAGCCATCTCACTCCTGTCACCTATGTTCAAAATTCATCAATTTTCTTGTAATGTATTCCTAACAAACCCATTTTTCTCTATTAATAAAATATTCTCTATTCGGAGATCAAATTTTTAAGTCAATTGCATACTAGTTTTTTGTAGTACTCATTGACTGTCTTATTAATGTCAATCATAACAGTTGTCAAACGAATAGATGTGCACAAAGAAGCTATAAATTTCGCATGAGCGGCTCTGAATAACGCAACAAAGTTAGTTGTACTCGTAAGGCACTTTATGTACGACAATTTAAAGACCGGTAGTACATAGCACATACATAAGTAAATACACTCATACTATTACAAAAGTTAGTATACAAATAGTGGCTTACAATTTGAATTTCATTCGAAAAACTGACAGTAATCGTATCCACATAACAATAACTCATATCTCAATACAAAACAATGACTATTCTGCGTTAAAATCATTAACATCATTGACAAGAACGTCATCGGATATTAGTCTTTTCTCTTACGTGGATATGGAAAGTAAACCTAGAGACTTAACGCTTAACAATAATAAAGCGATTTACTTCTTTCCTGTAATTAGTGTGTGCCAGTAATATGAGACTTAACCGGAACTGACACCATATCCTTTTAATTCATATCACTTTGTGGTCATCGAATGTATTGCTGTTCAAACGGATTTACATAGGTGATCAAAGCAAACAGATCGAACAGATCGAAGCTATAAAAAAGTAAGACTAGTAATAGGTACATTAGAACACTGTCTGCTTTTACAACCTTCTAGCACACAAGTTTTATATATCTCAAGTCTTAGTTATTACCTCTTTTATTCAGGCTCTGTGGTTATATAGCTTATCGCCACTTATGAACATTACCCTGTACGTAAATCAACACCAAGAATGCCATTAACCTCATAGAACCGTTCAAATCGTGAAGCCTCTGAACTTATAGATACCTTAAATCGCATAATCTTCTTTACATAGTATAAAATTAATTCGTTTCCTGTTCTTGTACACTTAGATATCTCAAATAACGCAACGGATTTCAATGCGATTTTCATTAATAGAGAGAATGTATCAAGTAGAAGTTTTATATGTATACACTGCACTCGTGCGAAGTTGAGGCGGGCTACTAGTCAATATATATTTATAAATGTTAAGTTTTTTTGGATATATTTTTTAAAACTACAATATAGCACAGTACAGCTAATGTGTTATAAATTTTTCAAAGTAGGAACTTTACAGTCGGTCTGCGACAGCCTCAGGCATTATAGTTTTAAAAGACACCCAACTGCTTATTACTTACAAAATATATTTTACAAGAAACGTTGATAACATAAAAAGATAGTCTACTTTCATATTATAATTGATAGT
This sequence comes from Hypercompe scribonia, assembly GCA_949316085.1. NCBI lineage: Eukaryota > Metazoa > Arthropoda > Insecta > Lepidoptera > Erebidae > Hypercompe > Hypercompe scribonia. The sequence goes on along the minus strand of OX438989.1, from coordinate 9,793,609 downwards.
TAGTTGGGAAAAGTCTACATTTCATAGATGGATCTTGTCTGCGAACCACTTATAAGCGGCATGACAAATGTACTAGCAGTGGATGAATTTGCTGGCAGAGCATTTGATCACATCACGCATGACGCAAGAATGTAGTAAATTTCACTCGTTTTATCAATAAGAAGAATAAAATCATGATTGGAGTGAAAAAGATATTGAAATCTAAAGGGTACAAAACCAAAAACGTTATATTACGACAAGGAAATACCTCTTTTAATGTAATACCGGTTTATTGACATATTATTGATACTCTTGCTTACCGTTCTAGCGAAGCTAAGTTATTGTATTAAGAATAGTTTCAGGATGGTAGTACACTAGGTGGCCGATGGGTTTGAATTTACGACCAATTAGCCTCAAGTCCGCTAGTTTAGCTTTATCGCTACCATTTACTACAAAAGCTATATTTCATTTTTATTTTGAGTTTATTTTATTTTTAAGTAGAAAGAGAAATTGTTTTTTAATTATTAGTCAACATTCAAACAAGGAAGAGGTTCTTAGTCAGACATTTATTAATCGTTCTACATCAATCGTGAACAAATTTTGATGTTTGAAGAGATCACCTCAGTTCAAACCCATACCTATTACTTAACTGTGAATATTTTTTAGTCGCATTGATTTTTGTTACATAAATTAACAGCATTATAAGTATATGAAACAAAGTATTATGAAACATAATAAAAAAATGATGAGTTATGGTCGAAATCTGACCTTATCGCGATCTCTACTTTAATTCTTTTTTGGATTCTAGTAACATTTTAAAATAATAATTGAAACAATTAATATATAACTGATAAAATTCACGTCATTTCTATCTACTAATAAAAATAATCAATATATATATGTTCAAATGAGTATAAAGACGTATTAAAACATCAGTCTCATCAGCAATAACAGAAAGCATTGTGATGGACGAGCTTAGGGTCACGAGTTCATAACTCTAATCTTACCCTCATAAATTATCAATTACCCACTTGTGTCTGAATAAGTTTGTAAGCTACGGAACCTGTTTTAAAGAAGGAAAATCTGTTTCATTTGCAGTTTGCCTATCGGTTTTTTTAAAGACAATTTTGGAATATATCCTGTATCGCGGGCGAGTTTATAACATTTTGTGAATCATACAATATTTTCGTCGTACTTGTGAAGGAACGGGTGACATATTCCTCGAATGCAAAGAGAGGATCCTCCGGCCAGGCAACATAATCATAGCTGGCGGGCTATTGCCCAAAATTTGATTTTGGGAGGTTGTATATACGCTAAATTTCTATCTCGCGATACAAGAGTAGTAAATTAATCACGAAACAGTTACTCCGCAGTTTGGTTGGTCTTTGGTAGACGGCGCTGTAGTGTGCTTTATTGCGTTGTATGTGGATGTCGCCATACCCTCTCAACATCTAGTGCAATAAGAAGCGGAGGAGTGAGCGTTCAAACCACTACGTCATCCTTAGATCCGTAGCAATTCAAAATTATTAAAACACCATCCAACCACTGTTTTTTTTAGTTCCAATATTCTCAAGTATGAGTTTTTCATTCGTTCATTTCATTTATCAAAGGCAAAGAACACTATCAAGTCAGGTTGTACATCGGTATGAAATGATATATATTATCTTCTTGGTGCTCATGTAACACCTTTCACTCACACATCAGTTCAACTTGTGTTATCTCACGTTGCAGATGATTAATGTATCGGTACAGCAGCATATTGACGACCGGTCCTACTGCTTTTATTGTTAGAAATTGTCACATGCTTCCAATTTCTTTAAAGATCAGATTATTTATTGTATCCGACAAAGGATAGTGTTGTAGTATCGTGTTACACTAACCTGTAGTGTTTTAAGTCATTAGCAGCTTTTAACAGTCCACTACTGGATATTAGATTCTCCTTAGTGTTCCAAAACCTCTGTTAAATTAAATTATTGTAATTCAGGAGAACCTGTAATTGATTTGATGTTGTATATTAAAGAGACCAATATCATTTTTGTAATTGCTTGTTTTCCTAACCGAAATAAATAAGGAGCAGGTAGCCATTTAATGATCTTTGTTAATTTATGAATCCAATAAAACATAAGACCCATACTGTACATTATTTGTTTTGTAAAATTTATTTGAATATGTTCATATGAATAAACAAGAGGGTTTATACGAGGCCGATATCACACCCATTGTTATCAGAAGTAGGAATGGGCAGCACTCTTTAGAAATAGTGACAGAGTGGTTTGCTGCTATGGTTGTTATTAGCGGGCCAAGCTTTTCAAGTTAAAATCACGTTTTAAGAGGAAGATATTTGTGTCAAGATGTGTTTCCCTACTACCTCCAATAAAATTCAGATTTTTGGAAACATCATCATTTGGTACTGAATTAACAGCGCAATTATTTACTTTAAGCTTATGAAACTGTTATCATAAGGCGTAAAATCATGCGAACTATGTAATATACCGTGTTATGACTTACAACGGTAAATTAATATAAAAATACTCGTATACTATACGGCCAATATATTTTCGAACTTTCATATAAACCATTATAATGAAACAAATATTCTAAAACGTAAGCAATGTTCCGGATACTTTTTTTAATCGCATTCTCAACGCAAAGGCCCTACTTTCGAAAGGCGGCGCGGGCGCAAGCGTGAAACGCGCCACAATGGGAGATCGTGAGCGTGCACCGCGCGCCAACACGCGGGACGTCCAAATGTTTACGCGATTAGATAACATCGTAAGATGCGATTGGTTGCAATCGTTTGATTGTAATCGATTTAACAATCGACAAAAATATTTTTGTATTACGTTTTTATGCTTGTAGTGGAGTGTTTAGGTAAGTGTGCCAAACTTGCACATAGCACAAAATGATTGATGTTCTGATAAGTGCTATGTAGGCAAATGAAGCTAATTCAGACTGAATGAATCCCATTGATTCTTCTAACGTCTTATTTTTAGGTACAAGTATTTCTGCCTTACTGTAACTTCAGTAGTTGCAATTGTTTATTATCCAAATGAAGTACTAGTAAGCCTAGCATACATTACACTCCTTTTTCCTTTCTAGGAGCTTAGGTAACCCCATATACCAGTAGAAAATAAAACATTACGCAGGTAGATAACAAGGTTATATTTTTATTTTTTTTTAACTTTGTCTTCAAGTGTGATATTTCAGCTTATTCACAATTTGTTACAGTTAGTCAGAGAAATTAGTTAAGACATAAAGACAGAGAAATAGTACTAGTAACTCTGTAAGAATATCGTGTTTTAACCCTAGCATGGAACTGTAAAATTCAGTAAAATATATTTAAGAAAGTCAAAAAAAAGAACCCCATGAAAACATTTAAACAAGCCTAACCCCCCATGACTATCATTTTTATTTATTTATTAATCTTAGGCAAATTTATAGCAATACACTTTACATAGATTAGAGAAGTAGCAACAATACGCCACAAACAAGTCTCCACAGATAGAAACCAATATTTAGAAAGAATCCCAAAACAAAAGTTACGTCATATATTTTTCTATAATATGAAGCTGAGTCCGTTTTTAGATAGTATCATCATCACTTCGATTTAGAAAGAATTTGGTCACTTTGTGCCCCAAAATGTACAGAGATCATAATTTTGTAATTGTAATTGTAATTGAAATAAATAAAAGGAAATTATGAATTTTGGATAGTTTTATAAAGTCCGTCGCAGATTTGGAGCAAAGTAGATAAAAAAAAATTAAACAATGACATAAACCTGAAAATTTTTTAATTGCCATATGAAATAAATATATACAAAACTGGGTAAAATATTGAACCCGTAAGTGCATTCTGTATTAAAATCCAATGTTATTGCACTAATTTTAAGTTCATGTAATATTTATTATAAAATATAAGTTATAGGATATCAGTAATAAATAATGAATTAGACCAAAATAATAAAGAATGTTTATTAATAGACATAATTTGATTTCATCAATGGCAACACTCAATAAACTTGTCAATCAGTAATTATTTTCTTTAATTTCGTATTTCTGCTATACACGGTATGAATTATTAGTTTAGTGAGGTAAATGGACCTATTACAATCTTATATCAATTATGGTATCACCATCAGAAAACATGTAATACTATCCCCGCCTCGGGAAATGAGTACTCGTCTATCTAAGCAACTGGTTTTTGAAATAAGTTCTTTTTTCATAAACTCATTCAATAATTTCATAATCCTTTTAAGAATAATATAAAGAGAAGGTCTTTATAACTTTTACCTGACCTGCTTTGCTTCATAAACGTTTTTCATTTCTTAAATAAGAGGCCTAAGCTATCAAATAACACTTATTTGATCTTTGTATATTCTGGGACTCGTCCCCATACATTTTCTGACCATTTCTCTTGCTCTAAAATATAGAAAAGTGTTCAGAATTAATAGAGTACATTCAAATAATTAAAATTTTGCAATGTACAGTAAGACCACACTTAACACTCCTCAATCACTCAGATACCGGGACAGTCGCTCGCCATAAAGCAGTCAAAGCACAGTTAACCATTAAGAAGCACTCTGAAGGCAATGAGCATACGTCTCGCTATCACCTTCGTAATGGTCACCGTCAGTGTCTATCACGATTGTCAGTCTTGTCAGCTTTGAAAGCACCATAAAAATGTCCCTTGTTATCAACTAGAACAGTGATACGAATTCAGTCAAACAATTATAAGTTAAATTATTCATATGAGTATGTTTGGTGCATTTATATTTGCGAATGAACAGGCTACTGAAGACTACAAACTCATTCAGGATTTTTGGATTGGCTTTAAAAGTACTTAAAGTTATACTAGTATAGTTATACTAGTATAGTACTAAAGCAGTTGTTTCAATAACAATAGGATTATTAAAAAAAAATGGTTGCAGTGGACATTCCTTGAGTTTAAATAGTGTGTACAGTACATGAAAATTATTAACATTAATTATTATTATACATGGGAATATTACTTCTAACTATTTTTTCTTAGCCTGTACAATCTGAATGTGGACTTTAATCAAATACTTCAAGTTATCAAGTGAAACAGCCAAAGAAAACATATATTAAATTATAAATTTGATATAAATAGTAATGAACGTCTTGTTCGCTTCTAATTCTAACATTTATGACCTGGATGATTGCGTTTAGTTGATAGGACTCTTACATACTCGTACTAGTGACTCGTAAAGAACTTTACATTATGTTGTTAGGTCTAGTCTAATCGAAAATTTAAGCCAAAATTCAATTTAACAACGTCTTTCGAATTTTAGGCAAAAAGTTACAGTTCAAACCCAAAAAAAAATCTTTATTATTATTAAAAATAAATAACCAGTTAGAAATACTTTAATATATAATTATTTAGTGACATAAACCAAAAGATTTATAACAAAATCTGTAGCTAATATTTAAGATATTTTAATAAGTCTTTTAGCGGTTAGATTTTTAATTATGTTAAGTTATTTTATAGTCTTTTTGTATTAATTTTTGTTATTTTATGTGCTTGATACTGTACGATATAAGATAAACGTAAACAACAAGATAATTACGTCGGTACCGACTAGACTGTTAACTATAAACCGAGAATACTAAAGATCTTATTCAATTCAATAATAAGTTAAAAGTAAAACGATCTTATTATAAATCTGAAGATTGCAATCTAATAGATAACATTACATTATCCGCTACAAAATGAGAGTCTCATTGGCAAACGTATTTCGTGATACCTAAGAAGAGTAACCGCTTAAAGATCACGATTAAAATTAAAACACTTCCTGTAAATCAAATGGGTTCTATTCTTAGGTAAACAAAGCTCGTTTTCTCGCCTTTTTATTTGTGTATGGGTACAGAGACAATCTTATTTACATATAAATACACAAATTGAGTAAAAAAATACCTAAATCAGAGGAAAATTGATCTTATAAACTAACACAACAACTCACAAACATATCAATGACATATCAAAATCAATTACTTTAAATCAGACACTTTCAAGTTGTCAGTGGTAGGAGTCTGGCAGAATCAATTAGTTGCAGAGCTAGAGTCGTCCAACAAAATCAAAGACTCATATTATACTTACATAACGGCAATTTGAACTTACCTGAAACAAATAAAAAATTATAAGACAGTCATTCATTTATTTAAATCTATTATTTTCGAGTCTAAGTGAACCTTTTCAAAGCTTGATTCTTATACCACTTAATATATAATATGGTGAAATTCACGGGGGTCATAACCTAAGGCCGAGCTATAGACAACAAATTAACACACACAATATGTATTTTATAACAGTCATCCATACAGACAAAGTTTATTATAGAAAGACAGTTATAGCTTATGAAACGTGACATCTTAGGTTATAAAGTTTATCTAGTCAATTTCAAGAAAGATGTCTTAGGTCGTCTGTTAATTGCCGATAAGCTTAACTTATCGCTGTTGTTGATAGGAGTACAATATCTTAGTCTGAAGAACAGGACAGATTTACCTTGTAAATGGAGGCGACAATGACAATGGAATGACAATTATTGAGGTCGGAGATAAAATGCTTTCCTGTATCTAGAAACGGCCTAAATCTTTGAGTATTATTCTATATAGAACAATTTCATATTTGAACTAAAAGAATGTGAATTAAATTGCCAGTATTTCTATCTACATCGGGTACTGGATTAATTAATTTGTGATGCATCTAGAGTTACGCTACCGGTAACTAACTAAACTAACTAACTGTTCTTTCAATTTAAAAAGTTTGCAGCTCCTGGGTGACAATAAAAACATTGCTGAATTCAGCACAATCGGTGACCATTTTTATAGAACTTTAGATAAAAGTGTGGCCATTAGAACCGCTCATTCTCGTTAAAGATTTTCCTTGACAAATTATCTTCGTGCTGTTACTATTTCACGTAATAATGTTTCAATTAGCAGTGAAGTGTAGCAACACTTATATTTACTAGTGTGTGTCATATGATATATAAATCAAAATTGGTTGATACCAAGGAAAATAATCAAAATACGTAGAAAAAAAATATTGGTAAAGAAAACTGCTTTCTGAAAACAACGTTCTTTCAAGTATTGTTGGAGCAGTGGTTTAAAAACTATAGCCGTTACCATATAGTAGCATATATTTTGTGGCTCTTATACATTCCTTGTAAAAATGATAAACCAAAAAACCCAAACCCTTACAGTGATCAATAGTCATAACTTTCATAGTTATAATCAAAACCGCAGCATTAGAGTTTAATTAATAAATAGATAGTTTTACGAGTGCGTTCGTGTTATGGTCAATATATAAGATAACGCGGTTGGTGTAGATGTTTTACGCTCCATTAAAACGCAGCTAGTATAATAACAGTAATAAATTGTTGAGATGATAATTATCTACACAATTGCAAGGGCGTATCGCGAAACCAAGAAAGCCGGGTGTAGCCGAGTTCGTCCGAGTAATAAGAACAGTGCGTCCGCTTGCAACAGGCGTTTCCTTATAGCTAAGTTTATTTTGTGACAACCTAAATTTATTTACGTTACTATCCAGCCCCGTGCAATATATTAATACGTATTCATTTTTGTTTATAGCCCAAGCCATTTGGAACTATAAATACCGAACTCTATAAAGAAAATTCTAAGTTAATTATCATACATTTTTTTTTAAATGTGCCCATATCACAGTTTTATCCGTGTTGATGGATTAAGAATAAGGAGTGTCAACCCCTATTCATGTCGTGGGTGTCGCAAGAGCAAACTATGCAGGACAAGAGAACAGAAGAACGAAAACTTGACACAAACTCCATACCAACCCGTCTGACCAGCGTGGCATAGTAGCCAAAGCCAAAATGTCCTTTCTAAGAAGCGACCTACGTCCACTAGTGGACTAGCAAAGGTTTTTGATATGATGATGATGATATTGAGTTTAATATTACACGGAAACAGTTAAAAAACTTTCAGCTATGTAACATTAGTATAGATTTACAAAGTCAATTATACTGTTAACATCATTTAATACAACTTCATTCGACAAATTTGTGAAATAAATATCCTTCAAAATTTCATTAATATAACACACTTGCGAATACTTACAAACGCATTTAAACGTAATCGAATAGCGTTGAAATATGAACTGTATATTAAATTAGAACATGAATTAGAGCGATTAAAGTTGAACGCCTAAAGTTTCATCGTATTACCAGAGAATTATTTGTACCTACACCTACTATTAGGCTCGATACATATGTTTTTATGATTTATAATCGATTATTTCATAATTAATTTTATTTCATTTATATTAGATGTTTTAAAATACATACAAAAAAGTAAATATATTTTTATTTTATTATTAATTTTAGAAGTAAGCCACTTTGATAATTTTATGGATGTACTTATTAGCGTGTTACCTATAATAAATAAATAAATAAATAAATAAATAAATATTTCGGACATTTGACACACAACGTCATCTATTTTCAAACTAAGCAGAGCTTGTGCTATGATAACTAGGCTGACTGATAGAATACTTATATACTTTTTTTTTGTAAATACATACATATTATACATAGAAAACACCCAAACTTCGAAACAAATATTTGCAGATCATATAAACATTTGGTCCGACCCGGGAATCGAAACCGAAACCTCAAGCACAGCAGTCACATTCACTACTGCTGCGCCACCGAGGCAATTTTGATATGACAGCTAATCTAATTCACAGGAGAAGTTAAAAATAGCAAAGCTTATAATGACTTCACACATTGCACGTACGACCATCCGATAGTAAACTAGGCTGCGCCTCTACTATGCTTGCTGCTGATAAACATACTTATATATTTCTAAACATACACGTTTAGATAAATTACACACAGACACAGAACAAATGATTGTGCTCAACATACAGCCGTTAAACCTAGGTGAGAATCGTACCCACGACCTCTGACCTAGCAGTCAGGACAACTCATAAATTATTCTAAATTAGACCAAACTGGGAAGACTTATTACAATTTATAGTGATTTCATTCCAACAAAAGTGATACTTTATATAAAATTGATTCTTTGCTAATATTAGGTTAGTAATCAAAACAGCATTGTAGTGTGGATTAGGCCTTACAGGTGCCAAGCTTGCTGCCATTCATTTCAAACCGATTGCCTGAGAATGGAAAGGTTATCAAATTTGCTACGACGTTACATGGAAATGCGTAAATGGATTGTAACAACCTATTATAAGAACACAAGTTAAATCCGAAAGCTCTGCAATTTGTTATTGTTAGTTTATAATGAAAAGGAATAGAGTACGCTAGTCCTCAGCTTTGAATTGATTAACGATTTCAAAGTATAACTTCATTTTCTTTATCTTCGTCTTCAACCTAAAAGTCCATTGTTGGACATAGATATCTTTAGAAAGTAGATTTTATATGACTATAATGCACTGTGGCCTAACGTGTGTGCATAAGATTTATTTCAAGTTTTCTTTGTCTTTGCATTGCTATTTTCTTGCTTAGTTTACTTCTTTAGTCGGCGGTCTTAAGACAGCTAGGTGGTTAATAGAGGTGACAAATGTATTCTTAATCCATCACCACATGGACTCAGTAGTAAGTAGAGGTGTTTATATCAGTGTAAGATAAAAACGTACATCTTACTCGCATCGGGTAGGCCTTACTAGTTTTTGCCAACCGTTTAGTGTTCATTGATATAAATCTAATTATAAAACAAGCACCTTAAGCACAATAAAGTAAACCCTAATGTAGCACTATGTTCAAATACAGTGCTCTCCAGTCCCACGGTGGCCATCAATTAATCAAACGATTGGAGATTATCGATAAAAATCACGACACTTCATTTAGAAGTTAGCAGTTGCCGCTCGCAAACGCATCGATAAGACTTTCTAACGCCTCGGTGCTGCCATCTATGTGAGAACGAGTTAAAGGTCAATTATTTGCACCCGTAGAAGGCGAATACACCTTATCTTATTGATGTACACGAATTAGTGACAAGTAAGGATGTCACTAATCCAAATATATTTTACAAGAAACTAGCACTAACAGTATTAAAATTAAATAAAAATTAAGAAAATTCGATACAAATTCAATAAAAGTTTTCAAGTGTAGGTGCATCTCACTATAAACACCGAGCTCGTGGATTTCATTTCTACTTAGCGCAAAAAGTTGCGTAACGTGAATGATCACTTGTTCTGCATTTAGATGTATTTTTGCTATAATATTTGTGTTTAAAAATATTTAATAATTTTTGTCAACCGTCCAAATACCAGAGGCAAATATATTATTATTATATTTTGAATTTATATAAACTATATCCACTTCTTCCAAATCACTGTTTTTAAACACAACAATTTACTAAAACTATCTTACTTAATTTATAAAGACGATATCTTTTATCTAAAGAATATTGACTTATTTATAATAATTATAACACATTAATGAAAAACGACAATAATCAATTACATGGCAAGAGACAGCCCTACTGATAATAAAGACACAACATTCTAAGAAGTCGCTAACAGAACGACGATAAATTCAAATTAATCGATAGCATTATTCACAATGCGTAATTTATAAATAAAACGATTTATGGAATCGATTTAACATAGAACAGACATGTGTTGACGAGAGAGCGATTACGTTGGTGGAACACGGAACATTTCTTATTGGGTTCTGTGCTGGCAGCCGTTAATAACTGTTGCAACAGAGCGTGCGCTTGCGCATCCGAGACTAGCTCGTAAAATTACGAAACTCGACGTATACAGAAATAAACGGAGCAACAAAGGGCCGAACTGAAATAGGCCGCTGCACTTCCTAGTGGGTCCGGGAATGAGACGCCCTAAAATTAAACGCACATCCACGCGCATAGATTTGCACATAGGGTTGACTGCAATTTTTTTTCCTATTACTATAATAGTTACTCTTAAAACTGAAAGGTATGACTAAGACTTAATATTATAATAGTTATAATACCTGATTTCATAAATACTTTAATAAGAACAGTAGTGCGTTTCATAATTTTAATAGTTGTCGTTTAAATATTCCCTAAAACTTATGTGGCTATGCAAGAAACGGTGTAATTACTAAAACATAGAATTTACAGAAATAACACAAAAGTAATTTAAAAGTTATCTTATACCTTACATCTTACACCTATATCTTACACCTCTGTAAATTTTAAAATATCATACATAAAAGCAAGCAAGAGCAATAAAAACAAGGTCCAACAATCTACGGTGGATGGTAGCCCTAAAATTCTATTCGTTGCACACGCATCTGCTGAAATATGAAACGATGGCTAAATGCTACAATCCTTTTAGCGATTTCTCATTATAGCTCTCATTTAGCCTCGGATTATCAATCGATTAGATGACACGTTAGTCAAATTAATTACTTTTTGTTATCTGTCATAACAATATTGTTTGAAAAATGTACTAAATAAAAACTTGTGACGTCACTTTTTTAGACTACTCAGTTGAATAATATATTTTAATATGTATTTATTTTATTAAAATTCCTAATAGTAATAAAAAGCTATAATAATTATATTTTGCAACATGTTTGTGATAATCAACCGATTATAATGATCAATTATAACCTAATGAAGCGGACATTGGTATTTATTAATGATACGGTCAACTACCCTATTCTTTCATTACAAAATAATTAGTTATTGCATAAACACGCACAATGTCAGTCAACAAGCGTTGGTTTCTAGGGCTTCCTGTAATGTACAAACATACATCGCAGAAAACCCTTCAGATACTTGAGCCTGGTCTAAATTATACCTTGTATTACACAAGAATATAAACCACATCACATTTATATGTATAATTTAATAAACATAATACTTCAGTATAAATCACTAACTTACTTAGTAAAATGTATCACTAAGATATCAGAATTTGAAAATGTAATCAAGCAGATAACGTACTTTCACAATCAGAAATTAAATGGTACAATTTATGTACTTCACATCGTACATGCAATTTCATATCTATAATATTACCACATGAAAAAAGTATGTAATTCCATGATGATTTATTGAAACTTCTCTATGCAGGTTTAGAGTGACCATAAATTTTATGGGATAAGTTGAAATATATCGCTCGGATATTTTAACATCTAAAAGCATAATAATATGTGAATGACCTATTTCTAAAAACTACACTAAATACTAAAACACTCATTGGGCAGTCACGAATTAATTATAACTGATTTAACTATGTCAACTTGGCCTGAGGTCAACGATTTTTCTAATATAAACACGCAATCCGTACATTTAGTATTACATAAGAATTTAAGTTATTGTTTTGTTTGATACTTCCAGGGTTTAAGTGCTTTAATAATTTTCTTTTAGAGTGGATACAAAATATAAACTCCAAGATTTTACAGTATTGACTTCTAGTAGTTTTCTGATTATCTCTCTCTTTACTCTTTTCTATTTCGCTTAAATTATTAACTCAATTTATTCAAATTAAATTATTTTATACACCCTGTTTCACGATTCTAAATTTTAGAGCTTACAAGTATTAACTTACCTATGCCTTAACAGTAACCTATGATATCTGTGATGATTTTAACAACTAACATAATCCAATGTGTATCTGTCAAAATCAGACATGTATCTTCTAAAAAACCGCTTACGAAAGCAGAAGATTACCTATCTTCTTGACCTGACTTGACCTACTCTCAACTTTCATAATTCATAAAAGTATAAAATGTCAGTTTAAAAAAAAAACCTAAATTTAATGCTACAAAAAACACAATTCTTTAATTAGACGAATAAACCTAGTCACACGATCATGCGTACACGCAACATTTCAATGCACATTGGTTCCGATACGATACGTATATTCTGCGATTAATCATTGCTCCGTGAAACGCATAGATGCCACACCAACCCACTTGACCGAGTTGTAGGTTCAAAAGAAAATCATTTAGATTAATTTCAGTGGCCCCGATCCTTTCATCTCTTCCGTCCATAAACATTTATGCTGCATCTATATTACTTATTAAACTAAACACATTTCAATTAATTCGTTCCATTAAAATACCAATCAATTTATAAATAAGCTTGAATGAAAATTTTTCTGGCAATTTCCGTCACCATCATCTAATGAAAAATGATAAATTACTATTGTAAACATTTCAAAAATCAGCGTCTGAACTGAAACGGTTAAAGAAGTGATATACATAGGTTGAAAACTTTGTTAAATTTATAGAAATTTACCAAGATAACAAGGGTCAGAGAACCCCTGGTGAAAGACAGTAGGGATGGCAGTCTAACTGGTAATTTTTTTTCTCTGTTTATGTACTCAGTAAATTAGGATTCCATTTACATACTTATACAAAAATGTGTTTTTACATGACGTCACAAGATCGATGGTAGCTTTGTATACGTTCTAGCTAACAAAAATGTTATTGTTAGGCATAAAGAAACACTATGACTTTAATCACTATTTATAACGTTTTATTGAAATAATTAGAACTCAATGTTTAACACGGCGAACGACGTTGGTGACAGATTGACAACTAAAATTATACATACATACAATCCATACGTACGCATAGCACCAACTCTCCGCCCTTCGTACATCTAAACAGTTATATATTTAACATTACATAGGTTTTGGAGAATAATTCTACGAATAAAAAGGAGGATCATTTAATAGATAAATAATACAAGATTTATATTTTTTGGTAGAACATTTATGGTAGGTATAGATAAAATCTGTGCTCTCATAAATCAGCGGAGACCTGGCTATTTATAATTTATGCTCGATATCACTTTTTCATTTTAATTTTATAACAGATTCAAATTACTACACTATATATTTAGTCTACTTTTAACATAGATAAAACTTTAAGAATTTTTATCTTTATTATGATAGATTACAAGTAAGACACCAAGTGAGTATGAAGAGTTTCCTGCCTTGAAGCGCTGATGCTTGGTGCTGTGATTCATATCACTTTTTTTTTACGGTTAGTTCTACCAAGGTGACTCTATTCTGCCTAATGAAAAGCATGAATAGAATCCAAGAGCAACTCTATTTAGTGTTGGGAAGTGTTAATTAAAAAATTAATGCAATCGCCACGAACGTAGATATAATATAAGGGATCACATTTAATCATATAAAAATTGGAAACTGTTGACAACTTTATATTTTAAAGTTTTTTTGGTTAGCTGGCCATTTGCCAAAACTAAGAATGTAGCTGTGTACAGACGGGAATAAGGAATTGGAGTATAATTCTTTAAATATCATATGAATGTGTGTTATCTTTAGTTGTTTTCTCTTAAGTTATTTAAGTGACTTGAGGACGAAAGGTTCAACTCCTTGACGGTTAGGAATTAGAGGATAATTCTTTGAATATCGACCGCTTGTACAGACCTTTATTTGTATTTTTCAAGTTATTTAGGTATAAACTGATGATAGGAGATAAAACTCCTTAACCGTAAGGGGTTAGAGAAGGACTATGCCCATATTATATATTACGTATGTATAGATTTCATTTTGTATTACTTCAAGCTATTCATATGGGATGATAGGTGATTCTGTGAATATCATATGCACGTATGGCCTATACGTGCATATGATATTCATTCTAAGTTATATTCATTTAAAATGATTCAAGTGACCTGATAGATTGGGTTAGACGATGGTTCAGGCGGGGAGGACCAGCTTCATGAGGAGTACCGAGAGGCGCGGAAAACTCGGAAGCTGGCCATCAGCCGCGCCAAAGAAATTAAGCGTAAGAAGAGGCTGGAGGGTCTCGATCGTGACCCGTGGGGTCGCCCTTATCGTGCGGTGAGACAAAAGCTTCGCACGTCGGGCCCCCCCCCCTTACAGAGATGCTCCAGCCCAGCTTCCTGCGGGAAGTGATCGAGGGCCTTTTCCCGCAGCGGGTGGAGCACACACCCCCGTCGATGGCCATAATGGTCAGAGAAGACGGGGGGAACGAGGATAATGTTCCGCCCGTCAGGGAATCGGAGGTAGGGGCGGTTGTTCTACGGATCCGCTCTAAGAACACCGCCCCCGGGCCAGACGGGATACCTACCCGAGTGCTGGTCCGAGCCCTCGAACACATGTCGGACCGCCTCAGGGAGGTCTTGGACGCTAGCCTGGCGTCCGGACGCTTCCCTGAGTGCTGGAAAAGCGGGAAACTGGTCCTATTAAGAAAGCCGGGACGGCCAGCCGATTCGGTAGCGGCCTATAGGCCCATCGTGTTGTTGGACGAGGCGAATAAGTTGTTTGAGAGGATACTCTCTGCCCGCATCGTTCGGCACCTCTGCGAGGTGGGTCCCGATCTGTCGGACGCCCAATTCGGTTTTCGAGCGGGGCGTTCGACAGTCGATACCAGGCTACGCCTCAGGGCCGTTACCGAAGAGGCGGTGAGCTGTGGTGGCGTGCTGTTAACGGTGTCGTTGGACATCGCCAACGCATTTACTAGTCTGCCATTTAGCTGCATCAGGGAAGCACTCCACTACCACGGGGTGCCAGAGTACCTGAGGCGGCTTGTGGCAGACTATCTTGAGGAGCGTACCGTCATGTACGAGGACCGAGATGGTGTTCTGCGGCGGCGGCTCATGTCGTGCGTTGTTCCGCAGGGGTCTGTCCTCGGACCACTTCTGTGGAACATGGGATACGACTAGGCCCTTCGAGGTCGTCTTCCCCCCGGCTGGGTGTAATTTGTTACGCCGATGATACATTGGTCACGGCCCGGGGAGCGAACTTTCAAGAGGCGGCGCGCCTGGCCACCACGGGAATCTCTTTGGGTGTCCCTCGGGTGACTTTTGCCGAATTTGGGTGGAGCCAGCGTCGCGACGAGACGGCTATACACGGGGGTTGTCCGGTCAATGGCACTGTATGGTGCACCGGTGTGGGCGGCGGCTCTGACCGCCCAGAATAGGGCTCGCCTCTGGCGCCCTCAGAGGATATTGGCGGTTAGAGCCATACGCGGTTACCGCACCGTATCGACGGAGGCGGCGTGTGCCTTGGCCGGAACTCCGCCATGGGACTTGGAGGCGGAAGTGCTCGCCGAAGTTTATCGGCGGACGGCTGACTTCCGGGCGGGTAGCGGCATGCGGCCCCCGTCTGAAGAGATGCGCGAGTGGCGAGAGGCCGCTCGTAGAGCCACAATGGCTCGTTGGTCGTCCCAGCTGGAGGCTCCACGTGCTGGCTTTGCCGCCGTGGAGGCTCTCTAGCCGGTCATCGTCGAGTGGGCGGGGTGACAGCCCGGGACCCTTTCCTTCCGACTGACGCAGATCCTTTCCGGGCACGGTTGCTTCGGGAAGTATCTGCACTCGGTCGCCAGGAGGGAATTGAGTCCCGCCTGTCACCACTGCGACTGCAGTGAGGACTCGGTTCAGCACACGCTAGCGGTTTGTTCCGCTTGGGCGGCGCAGCGTGGGGTCCTCACTGCAGTTATTCGAGGAGATCTCTCGCTGCCGGTCGTCATACGCTCTATGGTCGGTAGCGACAGTTGTTTTACCGCGGTCGTAACCTTCTGCGAAGATGTAATTTCGCGGAAGGAGGCGGCGAAGATGGGCCCGGGAGGACAATCTCCACTCGGATCCAATTCGCCGCCGGCGAACCGGGCGGCGGAGGCACGCATACCAGCGCCTCATACCGCCTTAAGTGTGACCGCGGATGGACGGGACGGGTTTTCCCCTCCATCTGCTATAGTGGCCAGCCGCGAGGAGGCGACGTCCGCGTGTGCCGTACGTCGCCTAAATAGAGAGTTTACCCGCAGATGGTGCCCGCGTTAGCGGACAGGCGTTAGGAGGGATCTGGATGTCGTAATAGCAGCTGTTCCCGGATCCCTCCTATGTTAGGCCCAGAGTGGCACACCGTGTGGTTTTAGTCGGTCCGATTCCGACACACCGCCTCGCCGTAAGCCCCGGTGGGGTAACGGCCCGAGGGGGTTTCCACACGTTAAAAAAAAAAAAAGACGATGGTTCAGATCTCGTAATAATAGCAACAACCCCACTACAAGGCCCCGTGGGGTGACAACTCGAGGGAGTTTTTACACATAAAATAAAGGAATTATATGACATTGTAAGCTGCTGATGTAACAATCAGTACTTAGTAGGAACGAAAAGCATGCAAAGCTGAGGTTTGGTTTTTGGAACCTACACTATAACTAAACAACTAGCTTGGTTAAGTATTGTAATTTAAATATTGACAATTAGTCTTTGTCCTTCGCGTAACGCTTTTTCATCATGCGGTTTCTTAGCCAATTGTTGAGGCTGAAGGCTGAGACCTGTAAGTTATTTCACATTAGAACGTCATGCATCACCACCACTTGATGTTGTAATAAGCGAAGTCCTCAGAAGGCCTACTCAGAGTTTATTTCACATGAAGTCAATAGCCACGGTGAGCGTTATTGACCTTGTGATTGACAAAGATCTCAGTGCAGATTACAGTGACGATGGATTAAACGTAAAACAAAATCACAGTAAACGAAACCACCCAAATAAAAGCATTCTCCGTTCAACATCTCCGTAGCCTTCAATGTCTGATAGACTGTTGGTACAAGCTCTACGATAACTAATTCCTCAAAGTTTTTGTTTTTATCATCAAAATTTTCAAATGTTAAATCGGGCTACTTGCTGCGACTCTATTTGATCACGTATACGATCCTTATTGCCCGTTGATAAGACCTCAATAATAGAAATATTGTGTCTCAACATAATTCTGGAGTCTATACTCAGTTTTAATGCGTGCTTTCAATCAAATAATCACAGAAATTCACAATTAGTACGAGTAACGTTCGAAAGGTGGTCGTTTTTTGGTTACTGCCCCTCCATTATTTTACATTAAAAATGGAAAATAAAAAAAATATAAAAAATCAGAACTACTTCACAAATACCAAACGGAATCTATCTGCCCAGAAACACTAAAAACTTAAAAAATAAACCATTAACTAAATTAAAATAAACTAAACTGAATATAAGCAGCATTATTTATTTGGTTAAAAATCGACTACTTTTTATTACTTATTTTTATATCAAAAGTTTACTTAGTAACTACAATTTGGCTATTCTCAAGAAAATTCAAAATGAACGTAAATATAAAATTATTTTACTTAGCAATCAAGCTATTTGCGTTTATAAGTTGTTATGATTTATGTATAAAATTATAATCTGATTCAATTCTTTACCTACACCTAATTACCTATTAATTTGGATAAAATATTATTATAATATGTGCTAAGTACCAAAAATCTGTTTGAAGTTCGTGCCAAGCCCAGTTGTTAAGTATGTGACAAGTTATGTAAACATTTAAGTAGGTTTAGATTTTTTTAAAATTTTTTTTCTTTAATGTGAATCAGTAGTACCAATAGATGTTATTATTATTCGCAAGACACATTTATGAGATCTCACACTATTAAAATAATTTTGAGATAATTTCTCGTGTATTCGTCATTTCGTCGTAAAATTATAATAAGCTTTACTAAAGCTTATATAAGATTTACTATACAACCATAGGGACATTTACAATACTCGTATTAATGCATCCAACTGTCCCTCTCACCCGTACTAAATGCAATAGAGAAGGTATACGCCATGGATATAAATCTGTTAGGTTCGTTACGCAAGGACATTAGCCTCTAGCTACCCTCCGGTCACCAGGAAGATATGTAGATTATTATGATTGATGAATAGTAGTAAACTACCATAATAAACTTACTATTCATCCTCCAATTTATATGTTGTATTTGGTATATAACATATTTTGACTACATCACATCAACAGCCTTTAACAGTTCAGTACGGAACATATGCCTCACCCATACAAGGAGGTTTTGGCTTCCTTTAACACGTTGGCCGGACGAGTTATGGTGCCTATATTAGCAGGTAGGCACTAGGAGGAGTCTGGGTGTCAAAATAATAGCTGCAAAACTGCGGTAGGATAATAGCCCGGGGGACTTCCGTTAAAAAAAGAAGCGTTTGTGTCTATTATTCGAACGGGGCATTCGACGATAGATGTCGTGGTGCGTGTGAGGGCCATAACCGAAGAGGCAGTAAATTGTAGCGACGTGCTGTTCAATAGAACACGTAAACGCATTCAATAGTCTGTCATTTAGCATCATCAGGAAAGTACTCCTCTACCTCGAGGTGCTAAAGCACCTACCGCCATGTACGAGGACTGAAATGTTATTTTGGGACGTCCACGTTCATGTTGTACGATGTTTCGCAGGGGTCTGTTCTCCAACTACTCCTCCTGCTAGATGTAATTTACTACACCAATGACACATGAATCACAGCCCAGGAGGTAAATTTTCAAGAGACCAGTGGAGTCTATTTGTTTGTTCAGCTTTCAGGCGGCCCGAGAAAAGACGGAGACCCTTTTATTCTATGGGCGTCGTCGTGGTTCACGCCCAGCGTCTCTACCGTGGTCGATTCAGTCCTTGCTCCCGGGATGGAGGTAGGGGTCTGTCCGTGTGCGACTGTTGTCTCATTTTAGTGGAACCAATATCACTGTAAATCAGCTCTACATGGAAGGTGTCCGGTCACTGGTGTAGGCGGTCAACTTCTCGTGGGATTTGGGTTCGATGAATGGTTGAGTTTAAAACGGATAGTGGTATTTGGCCATTGCCCGACCACCTTACCAGCGCCCCATGCCGCCCTGAGTGTGGGCGCGTGTGGACAGAATAGGTTTTCCTTTCCATCCGGAACGGTAGCCAGCTGCGAAAAGGTGACGTCCACGTGTGGCGTACGTCGCCCAAACAGAGAGTACAACCGAAGGCAGTAACCATGCTAGTGGGCAGGCGCTACGAGAAGTCTGAATGTCATAATAACAACTGTTTCCAGATCCCTCCTACCCCAGGCGCAAAGTGGCACACCATGTGCTTTTACACACTACACAGCCGCAAACTAGGACGAGGTGATGGCCTCAAGGGGTTTCCACAACTTTATAAAAAAAATATTGTAACAATTTTTTTATCTCCGTCTTTGAGCGATCCACAAATTGTTGTTCTGTGTCTGGGTGTTCTTTGTATACATTTCATGTATATTTATGAAGTCTTCCGTAACACAGGATTTATTGCGAGAGTTCTGTTTTAAATGAGAACTAATCAGGCTTTCGCAAGTCAAGAATGATGGTGGAGCTCATTAGAGATTCCAAATTCTCCAACTAAAACTTATGTCAAGAAATACTGTTCACAAGCTTACGGTATAAACACTATTTTATAATTCTATTACACTTGTAGTTGTACCGTAATTTTATTTCTTAAGACGAAATTGATCTTACTATTATATTATTATTCTATACGTTTATATGACAAATGCACAGAAAGATCCCAAAAGAGAAATGCTTTCAAACCGTTATAAGGATATGACCTACATTTGTCTTGCATTAAATACGATAATTTACCTCAGTAATTTGTTTCTGACCAAAGTATTAAATTCTATAAGGTGTTAAGAGCATATTTTATTATTGTAACCAGATAATTTCTAAAAGAAATCATAACTACTATAAATCACATATATCCGCAATATCAAAGAATCGTAACTAAAATTAAGATAATTTGAACGTACTTCATATTCAGTGGTCGCATGAGAACTTGTTTCAACTTTTTTATTCTTTTTTTAAAAAGACAACGCCCACAGTAGGCATAAATCTTGTGTCGCGGAAGATTTTACAAACATACAAGAAACAGGCACAAAAAAGATCCAGACTCAGAACAAAAATTTGTGGATCACAAAAAGTGTCGTCCCTTGTGGCATTTGAACCGCGACCGCGTAAACCACCTGGCCAACTGTGCAATGGATTAATATTGAAGTACAACTTAGAACTAATAACATTAAACTGAAAAGTTAGACTGTTCTATTATTGCACACTTATCAGATTCTAATACATCACTAAACTATCAAAAGGTAAGACATTTTATATTTATACTCGTGATTATATTGAACGTAAAGATAGCTATATCATTCTTGAGAAAGTGTTTGATTATATCAAATTAAACATGATTGCTAATAGCAATAAGCGGCAACGAAAACAATTTACGATTTATTCATGCAGATGGCTTTATGAGCGTGCTCATGGAAGTCGCTGTACGGTATTTATGCGTATTGGAACATTGATCATCGGGCTGTAAGGGGAGCGTGACTTTATATTACTATTCTTTTGCCGTATTAACCCAATTACTTATGAGGCTCCCGATCTTTTAGATACATAGGAATATACATCTCGAACATTCAGAACTCAAATGGTTTAAAATTTATAATCACAGGTACATAAGAGTACCGGGCCGCAGCTCCAAATTGAACTAAGCTAAAAAGAAAACGTATTTAAGACCAGATTTGGGGGGTCATCATCATCAACAGTACTGTTATCCTGTGTAGTTCACTCCCTGAGTCGGCTCCACGACACCCATGGGACGAATAGGGATGGTGTCACTCCAAATTTTTCATTCATAGCCACAAGGACGGTACATTATTTTGTGGTCTTAAGGCAGTACAATGTAGAATTTGTGATGTAGTTAAATATCTTCCGTCCATTGGTAAATATTTTTATACAGGAAAGTAATCTTACAGTACTATAATACAGAAAGTTGTATTATTTTCTAATATAATAATGTGACAACTGTGAGAATTGTAATGGTGTCACTATCCTACTAATTTACTAGACATCGTAAGTGCCAGCTGAGAAAACAAAACAAAATTTTAAAAAAGTCAATAGCTGCACGATAATTAATATAAACACTTAAAATAGCCACCTTAGCATATTCTGTCCGTCAGACATCTCGCGCAAATAATTATTTACTTTATGGTGAAGTACTCGGGTGATTGTTTGAAAGTTCAAAATTGATTGTGATGTCTAGAATCAAAAACTTGACTGTAACCGTGAATGTAACGTAAAAACAGACACATGAGGAATCCAATAAGACTAAAAAGTGATTAGAATAAAAGACTTACTATTTATTTAATAAAAATAATAAAAGAAATAAACCTATTTTATTTTCCAGATTGTAATTTATAATCTGTGCATTGGACCTTGTGTCAACAATTCAGTCATTATTAACAAATTCTTGATATCCCTAGTGCAATAGTAAAGCCCACAATCATTATAAATATAATTTTTGTTATGTATAAGTATTATCATAATCGAATGGTTCTACCTTTTACTGCTAATGAATTCTTTCATTGATACAATCACTCAATCAATATAAATTCGCCAACAGCTATAAGGTCAAAATTAAAAAGTTACTTTTAAGAATTACAACTTTCATTCCCTCATTTAAAGAGCTATTAAATGGTAAGTACCTAGTAAATAGCAAAACATTATAAAAATTTTCGAACGTAAACATAGGGGAGTTAAAGAAAATTCTAGAAATTCAATAATTTCCTTCGACTTTACTACATTCAAGTAGTTAATTTAGAAATGGTGTCGAAGATTTCACTTTCTTCAACACTTTAATGTCTAAATGTAGTGTTTCAGCCGACAACAATGTCCGATTGTTTAGCAGGGAGGATGCGGTGGCGGCTTGCGGAGTGGAGGAATGGCCAAGAGGTCAATGATCTGAATGGGCAAGCGCATTGTTCAGCGAATGCATCTGTCGGCGTCGGTGAGTCGTACGCGACCACTGTACACACGGAAACACAGGATATCACAGATGTAGCCTCACTACTAGATAAAACTTTTTTGTATAACTCCGAATATTGAAAAAATTGCATAAACACGTTAATTATTTTTATTTTTTAGTTTAAGAGCGTGTCAAAATGTCTCTACTCTGCCTGTTATAGTCACTATACTCATTGTGAATGCAAACAATGCAGTATGGTGACCCACACCTTGACAGTCTAGTGAGATACTTTTTCACACCCTGCTTGAGGATGTAAAAGGCATGACAGTCATCGTGACAGTTTAAGTACAACAATTTTTTTTCAAGAATACTAAATCTAACTATTTCTCACATTCAAATATATCTTTTCATTATAACACCGCAATGTGTTGTTTAAAACAACAACTCTTATAAGAGACAAAAGATTTCTGCAGCTAAACCCTCTTCATCAGTTCTCGCACTACGACATTTTTATCTACCTGTTAGCACATTCCACATCTTATCTATTGTACATCGATGCGGCTATTCGAGTCTGGAATAAAACTATCGCACAGCATCTGTCTTACACAAAATATTGCTTACAGTCCGCATATGCGTACTTTGAGTATTCAATACTTTGCAAAATGTAGATATATGCTTTAGATGTAACTGTCAAATCTGTTTTCTGTGGTTCTTCTTTGGTTAAAATTAAAAGTGATTTACCTATTGAGACATCAATTGTTACTAATGCAAATTTGATAATTGTAACACTCAAATAAAAAAAGAAAAAATAAGAACTAAAATAAAAAGAGATGCTAGCCATTTATTTTCTTTTACATATATTTTTAGTAATCTTTTTTGAACCAACAGTTATACTTAGCATTTTACTACCTACACACTTTTTTAAAGATATTCAGACAGTCTTCTTCAGTCTTTTCCCCAAACAGAATTGGGATCAGTATTATAGCTAATTAATGTTAACCTAAAAATAACCGTATCTCTGTATCTACTCTTCACATCTTAAGTTTTCTCGATTAATTTTCAGTGAGTGTCGATTTAAAATATCGTTAACACTTAAAAATTCTGTCTCGTAACTACATTGTATCTCAGTAACAATAATAAATTATCACAGTATATGTTATTGTTTATCAATTGAACTATTTTCGAGTTATAACCAGTAATTGGAAGTCTGCAACGATCTCTGACCCGTCTGCGGTCAATTTAATTTGCAACTGTCGCCAGCGATCAAGGAGGGGAAGGAATAACTTTCTTGTTCTATTATTAACCAGTGGAGATTTTATATTATTATAACTAAACCATTTGATGTGGGTATAATGGTTATTGGGTAACTCTTAAAGTTCCATAAAGTTCCATATCATTTCACTTCGGTTTGTTCATTCCTTTTGGTAATACATCACCGAGGCGGTGTTACTTCTCTGGTTACGCTTCTAATGTCACGTTTTTAAATTTTCTTGAGAAAGACTCTCATAGATAGGTTTCTTCTTGACAGTCTTTTTTATCTTTTCTTTTTTTTAGAAGACAACGCCTGCACTAGGAATAAATCCTGTGTCGCGGAATAAATTTTACAAACACACAAGAAATGGCCACAAAGAACACCCAGAGAGACAGTTTTATGCACTAATTAAATTTGTAAGTAGAAAATAATAATACTTTACGTTCCCCACTGTTTTGTTCACGTTTATTGTCACGGTTTTTAAATGTAGGGTGTAAGTATTGTCCTATATATAGTTAAATAGTCTAAGACCTTCCTTAAGAAGTAACGCTCTTGCTAAAAAACAAATATTTCGTGTACATTAGCGCCTTAAAACCATCAAGCAAAATCATTTTTCTGTTTCTTTTTATATCAGTGTAAATTTCTAATAGGCACATTAACTTTAATAGCCACAGGTGCGCGACCGAAGATATTTTACTGCTGCTCCTTTACTTTACTTGCAATGTACAAAGTAAAAAGTATAAACTTATTAAAACGACCTCAATAACATTTTTAACATTATTCTTACATTCACAACACCGCAAAGGTCGCGGGAAGCCGTTGGATGCGGGCAACACAAGACCAGTTCTCTTGACGAATCTTTTGGGGACGTCTATGCTCAGTAGTGGACGTCTTTCGGCTCAGATGATGATGGTTGTAAGTATGTGCATATAGATTGCTCAACATTTTTATTTTCCTTTTTAAATTGGCTTCGCACAGTTATAATTTTGTCATATAATTATCCTAAGTAAGTGTTAAATGTAATGACAGTTTATGTCAAAGTGTTCATTTTTATACTTCAGGTGTTCAATTGTTTCTTGGTTATTATTACCAATGTCTTCGCCGAGTGCACAACGTCTCTTTTCGTGAAATATGAATTAGCATTATGCAGGGTAATAATTATCAATAAATAACTTCACACATCTCACACACAGCTGTCTGATTCCAAATTAGGCAGAGCCTGTGCTATGGTAACCAGACTGCTGATAAACATACTTAAATACTTCTAAATACTACTACGATATTATAGATAAGTTACACCCAGATACAGCACAAATAATCGTGTTCATCTCACAAATTTTTGTCCTGGATGGGAATCGAACCCACAACCTCCGATTTAGCAGTCAGGATCACTAATCACTAGACTAACAGGCCTGTCATTAATTTAGAAATTTATAAAACTAATCAGATAATTATAGAGCAAAATGCGCCATTTAATAGTTCTAAAACCGACCAGAATAGCTCTAGTGTAGGCAAATGACATGTCGTTTCTCAGTTCTCGTGTTATTTCTAATTATTTTGAATAGAGTGAAATATTCACTTTGATATTGTTAAAGTGAAAATTTTACCTTTCTTATTCAATTTATTATTCTACTCCAATAAGTTACTATCATAGCAGCACCGATTGACGATTTATGCCAAACACTTTTTCATGCACGGACATGGTTCTCCTTGCTCCTGCCCTCCATAACAGTGCATATTTTGATTGTAAACAATTAATAATATTTTAGTTCTGCAGATAATTCTAAATTATACATGCCTGCCTGAACTGATGTTCAGTATACTTGGACCGTTTTTATTTTCATGGTTATCAATTTTAAGACTAAAATTAGACTGCGTTTTTAACGGTAAACAACAATGAAATTATCGCTTACCGTGGAGTGCCTTTGTGACTCCGGAATTGAATTGGAGAAACGTTTTTATCTTTCTCAATATTATGTGTACTACGTATGCATATACGAATGCAGTTCTTTGTTGTTCGATGGCATTGTGTGACGTGATTATGCTTTAGCTCCTTTCTATAATAACGGTAAATAGGGCATACAATACAAACATCAGTTTAGAAATTTAACACTCTATCAAAAGGACTTAAAATATCAACAAATTGTTGTTCTGAGTCTGGGTGTTCTTTCTGTCAGTTTTGTGTATATTTGTAAAATCCCCACCATACAGGATTTATTCCTAATATGAGAGATGTCTTTAAAAAAAATATAGATGAATATCAAGACATGCGTGCTCATTACACAATTAATTGTACTGGGTCGTAATTGATGCGACGATCTCTAATTTAGCAGTCAGTATCGCTAACCACTGGACCAATAGGTTCGTCAAATGAATATAATATGACCATTTATTATGAATAGCCGTTATAATTGTTCATGCCAATGACGCTGGACTAGATGCATACGTGTCACAGAACTAATAATAAATAGAACGGCGGTGGCTCGAGGCACGTAGCAAATAATGAACGGTTGTCATTCTGTAATCACGTGTGTAAATTGTAGGGCTATTTTGGAAAGTACAGGAAATGCTTCGACAAAACGCGTGCGTGCCTCTATAATTGCTGTTACGAAATAAGTAATATTACCATTATGAACGCACAGTTTAAATTTTGTTTCGTGCCATTACTTGATATTCCGTGTGAATTAAGAATACAAAGTGTCACATCTCATATTCATGCCATAAGTGTCGTAAGAGCCGACAAGGGAAAAAAACTACGAAAGACAGTACAATAAAGAGTAAGAATTCTTAAAATAAAACCATCATACCAACCAGTCTGGCGAGTGCAATTTTTTAATCCAAAACCTACTTTCAAAAAACAGCCTATATCAAGCAATGGATTATTATATAACAAGTTTTCGCTGGTGATGACAATGATGACGATGAAGACTCGATATTCATGTTCACAAAACTATTAATAAGTTTCTAAAGTAAATAATGAAATTTTAAAAAACAGAAAGGAAAACATAGCAATCAGAAAGGCTTTTTGGTACTAGACCGTGACTGAAGCCACGTGAAGTGTTTAATAAATGTTTGAAAGGAAGCGTCCTACAGCTCCTTATTCGCTTCTTTCGTTAACCTGTCTACATATCCACCAGAGATAAAATGTCTTTGAACTCTAATGTGTCTTTCTTTTGTTTCTCTATCTCACCTAACACTTTTTCCTGCTTATAAAGTTTCGCTTTTTATGATATGTTATGATAAATGAATACGAGAATCATCACTATAACACATATGTACGTCTGAATTACCTGACGAGCAATAAGATCGCGTTATACCTATATACATTTATTTTTACTTACCGTTGTTCTTGCAAATTGGTATAATATAAAATCAGTTATACAAACAAACTTAATCCTTATTTCAACATAACAAAATTCAAATTATAAGATTATATTGTTTCGCTATCGGAACCGTAAATCCTTAATTATATCAATTCATAACAATAACCATAAATATTTAAGTAGTAGTTGTGATCACGTATAATTTAGATATGCTCTAAAATCTTGAGTTGCACTTTCACCGCTGAATATAAGATAATTTGATTATTACAATGCACAGGTATCGTTTAAAAAGCTCAGCAGAAATCTACTTATATGATTGGCTGTGTAGGTATTTTATATAAAATTAGCCGTGCTCGTGGATTGGCGTGCGTTCTATATACAGTACGAAATTATATAAAAAATAGAGCCTTGTTATTTTAGGATGAAAACATTTAGATTTTGTAGTCCACTAATTTCACCTAAGGAGGAAACATTTGCACTAACTTAGCGTGATAATTTTAATACACCTAACTTACACCAATGGGTTTATATCATTTCAAATTATCTGCTCTACTTTCAATATAAATCCCATCGGTCAAAAAAATCGGTAAATACCTAAAACAAATTTCACTACTGTATTTAATTTTCTTTTACTTACAACTCGAGATCTCTATAGAATGAAAAGTTAAGGGTATGCAACGCTATTAAAGGATGTCTGTTTCACGGAGTGGGTAACAGCGTTTAATTTATAAATTACAGAGAATTTCAAAGAAGAAAAAATAATTTAGACAAATAACGCGTTGATACGGTACAAGCGTAGGTCAGTTACACCCACAATTGATTATCTACATAAAGTTTGAAGTTGCTCGCCCTGGCTAAATAACTAACCGACTGAATCATCAAAACAAAGACTAAACTTGAAATTTCAGCAACTGATGCTTTTCATGTTGTAAGCACCCTGTGATAGATGAGTTTCTAGATATTTTTTTTCTATATCGAGAGCCTACCAAAGCGACTCTACACTGCCTGATGGAAAGCAGGAATAGAATCCAAGAGTTGTGATCACTACACTTATTACAGATACAGACAATGCAGTATGGTGAGCTATACTATGGTGGCCTAGTGAGATGCTTTTTCACGTCCCACTTGGGGACGTAAAAGGCATGACAGTTATCGTGGCAGTGCAAGGCTCACACAGTTACCACGATAACTGTTACCCACGCATCAATGGGTTAATTCTAAATGTAAACAGTACGAGACAAGATATATTCGTAATAATCTAACTCTACAATACAAATATTTCATGATCCTAATTATTGTTTATGTGTAGACCACATAAGCATGAAACATCTGTTACAGGAGTAATATTTCAAGTGAGCATAAACTATAGAACTAGCATAAAGGTAATAAACATTAACGTCTTTATACAACTCTCAGTCACGTGTAACACGGGGAGATGTCGCGAGATGACCATAAATTCATTCTGTGTGTCATAATTTAGTGTGTCCACGATACATATGTTCTCGGTAAACGCAGTTACTTATCATTTAATAGTATTTTACCATTAATTTCATAGCCTCTAAGCACTCATGTTAGCATCACGATGAATTTTTTATTGTTAAGTCGGCAAACACGATAATGTTCGAATGTACTTAGTTTATCGTGTCTGCTAAAGTAATCATAGTTACTGCTGTCTGTTCGTGAGACACTGAGGTTGATCCTTTTTTTTCCTGTGCGGCAATACCCACAGATACCAAGGGTGGTTATGTCGGCCTACAGACGGACTCCCGAATTTGAAATTCAAACAAATTAGATTCTTAATTAAAAATCCTAATTAAAAGGTAGAACTCGAATGCCAGGTGTACAATTAGCAAAAAAAATGTATTCATATGAATAGATTCGATCGTATCTTAAATAAAGAAATTTGCAATTTTTTTACAAGAATCTTAGTACCAGATGTATCTTCACTAATCTTCAGGAACCATCTGTGAAATATTAATTATTCTTTTCGTCTATTAATTTTATCCACAATTTAAATATGTATTTCTGAAGTTTCGTGTTGCAAATATGACTAACTATAATTATAGAGCAATACGAGAAATATTATATGTATCAATGCTAATTTTTTTATATATATTATATGTATATATAGATTTATGTGGCCTGTTTAAAGTTAAATTACACAAACTCTGGCACAGCTACGTTCTCAAGCAAATGTTAAAAAGGAAATTAATCGACTAAAAATTAACTCTTATTTTTCTTTAAAAAATGTGGCAACATTATGACTGTGGCCATTGGTATTGGCAGGTTTTCGAGTTTGTATTTTAACACAGATATTATACCCTTGTTCCCTTTAAGAACTATTTTGTAATATCCCCTCCTAGTAAACTATTTTAACAAAGTGTTATTCGAATATATTTGTGTATTTTTACTGTGTCAATAGTTTATTTAGTAAGACAGTGTTGGGCGAAAGCGAAATTACCTCCATGCATCATAAAATTAAAAGCTAGACATAAACAAGGCATATAATCAATTATTTACGGCGATTTCATTGGATAACGGACGCACCTTTTTAATGGTTATCGATTTGGACTCATTAAACCATCGCTTAGCTATCAATTTGTCATAGATATAAAGCTATTGGCAAATTGTAGAGAATCGTAACATTTTATTAAATTATATTCGTTGTTTAGAAAATACCTTTGTCCATAATCAACTTGAAATCTACTCTGTCGTGCACTTTTCCTCCCATTTCCAATCTCATAACAAAAATTAATTTTCATCTTAATGTATTATGTAGCTGTTAGTTAATTATTGCCCATACGAACATTTTAGGCAATCGTTACGAGTAGTAAAAAGCCGTGAAAAGCCGCCGAACATCAAATTTCTACAGATTTTCGATATCGCCTAGTTCTTGGGTTATGGAGGTTTGATGACAGTCGCTCCACATGAGAAATAGTAGTTTAGCCATATCGTGGTAGATTTAAAACCGACCTTAACCTAATTTGGGCAAAAGGTTCGGAGAATATAGTCAACAAGGAACTCAGATTCCTCTGTCTGTCTGTCTGTCTGCCTGCTTTTAACTCAGGGTCTCTTAGTATTGAAATCTAGTATGATTTATTTAATGAGAATCTTTTCGCACGCGCAACAGGGCAAGAAGGATATGCTACGTTTAATCCAATTTTTTAATTGGGATTTTCTCCAAATAAATAAACACTCGGTGAAATCACTTAGGTATTTTGTGTAGAGTACTTATCAATGCAATAACATTTGCAATTAGAAACTGCCATTATATCTGTCCTTTGTAAACAAGCACTTAGAATGATCTTAATTACGACTCTCGAGCAACGGCCAGCGCACACGTGCGATTTTCAGCAAATTAATAACCTGCTAGTAGTAAAGTAGACAAAACAGGAAATTCACAATGAATTTTGCTGTTGTTTTTAAAATCTGCATTAAATTGAAGTTAACCACAAATAAGTTTTATACCAGAACAAGCTATTTTTTTGCTAAGAAATAATGGTCTATAACAGTTTATCAAAAATTTTAGTAGTATCAAGGTTTAATGGAGACCTAGACCGAAATCGATACCGGAGGCCCATTGATGTAGGGGTGACAGTTATCGTGGTAAGTGTATGAACATTACACTGCCATGATGACTGTTGTGTCTTTTACGTCTCTAACTGGGGCGTGTAAAAGTATATCGCTAGGCCGCCATGGTGTGGGTCACCATACCGCATTGTCTGCATTAGCAATGAGTATGGTGACCACATCTCTTGGATTCTATTCCTGCTTGCCATTAGACAGGGTAGAGTCACTCTGGCAGGCTCTAAAATGTAATGTTGTATATAACAGCCTAAAACATTGTAAACTAACAAAAATAGACTCTCCTTCCCCCATCCATTAGCATCTTTGCATATCATGCAAAATAAAGATATGTCTTTGAGACATATACACGTATATTTTATCTGTTTTCAGTGTTACAATTAATTTAATTTTTTTTTCTTAGGTAGATTACTAGTGCCAGGATTTTTTTCTAGGTTACATTTGATTCTCTGGCACGGCGTGCCGAGTTTAGTTGACTCGCTATAAACATTCCACCAATCTTTCGGTCCACAAATCGAGGGGATTTCTACACAAGGAAATAACGTTCTCTCACCAGTTTAAAAGTATAAGTATAGGAGTTCTTATGCCTTTGAATACAATTACCACACCGTCCCTGTGGTAGTCTTTGTCGTTATACGTTCTTTGAAGCTATTAAGTGACAAGTGTTTACCATACTTTGGATATATGAACATATTTATTTTTGCCCACGTAGTGTCAAATATATACAAATAAAATTTACAAACAATGTCAAATATAGTGCCACTTACATATTGGCAAAACTACTGTCTAAGATCTATTTGAAATAAAAATATCCTAAATTGTAACATAAATTGACCAATTAAACAGCCTACCGCTATTTAGGTGTAAGACGTGCGTTTTCGTGATTCAGTGCCACTTCTGTATTCGTAGAAAATATAAAAAATAATTTAATGGAATCTGAATTACCTTGCAATTTACCGAATTCCTTTATTAAAAATTGCATCTGGACCCTCAAAAATGTGCTCATGTGGACCAATGTATAATAAAATAATGATTGCCGTAGGCGGTGGGTGCGCGCAACAAATCATTAGGAAACGCGCGAACGACTTCAAAAAAATGCATAATTTAGTTGACTCATGTTAACAAAACACGTGCCTGAAAGTCTATCATTTGAACATGACAAAACCAAGGTTCAAATATAATACTTTTAGGAATATGTGAGCAGTGCCGAATTTAGTGCACTACTGAGTAATCACTTGATAATGTTTAATTTTAATGTATATACTAACAAAATATAGGCGTAACCCTAAGTTTATTATTAGTCAATCAATGTCATTTTTTTTTAAATCGCATTCAAAAATATTTGCCTTCTATAAACGCGCATGCATAGAAGAACTTAACCTATTAATACAATCTCAATAACATACAATGTCAAAATGAACCCGTTTCCAAGCTTAATACTAGATCACTGCATTAATTAGCACACGAGGTGTTCTCGCTCAATGTTATTTGATGTTTCCTGTTAACTGTGAAAGAGATAAAGACACTTTCATGCATATGTCGCGAGTTCTATATACAAACGTCATGGAAGACAGACCTAATTGTACTGATACCTTGTAATATTCACTCGATACGGAGTTCAAAGTCGAAGGGAAGGTGTTACAGGGTTCCCCAGGGCTATGCATTGGACCCATTTTTATGGAACCTCGCATACGATGCGGTTCTTCGCACCAGTCTACTCTCCACACTAATGCTGGCTAGAGGGTCACACTTCGGGGAGGTACTTCGACTCGCCGAGCAGGGGGGTAGTTTTGTTGTGGAAAATATCTGTGAGCAGGGCCAAAAGGTGGTGCCGTGGTGGTGGTTTAATAGTTAAACCGGTCCTCCGAGAGTCCAACATACGCCCTTTGCCTCCCCACAGAGGGTATTTTGCAAAAACCATTCCCCCTGTTACAAATAAACTCGAACCGATCAAAAAACACATATCGTCTCAGATAGTAGTAGTCGGAAAACTACATTCATCTTAGAAAAGAAAGCCTGAAATTATTACACATAGAAATTTTGCAAAAAAAATTTGTCACCATATGCTGATATTTATTTCTATATATTAAAATGAAGGACGCGAGAAGGCATTGAATGAGAGCAGCACAAGACCGGTGTTTGTGGAGATTTTAGGAGAAGACCTATGTCCAGCAACGGACATCTTTTAGCTGAGAAAACGATGATAACAGGCCGGTACATTAATTTCAGCTTTAGTTACCTCAATTTCTATTTACAATGTGTTTTAAGTTTCTTCTTTTCCGAACTGGTATATTTCTTACGGTTGAAAATTTCTGTTTTAAGTGAACTCTGAGAGAAAGTAAGGCAAAAGATATAAATAAGAGAGAAAGAAGTAAGAAATAATAATAATAATAAAAATAGACCCTTGTGATCACTAATCAAAATCAGGTAGACTTTTAAATATTTATATATACTACTAGGTAGTAGAGCCACGCTGATTTCCGGATAAACGGGCTGGTTCGACCGGGGCAGTACTACCCTCCCACAGAAGATCAACCTAAAGCGACAGCATCCGTGCTGTTGTGTTTCGTTAGGGGAGTGCGAGACCGGAGGCCCATTGAGGTAGGGGTGACAGTTTTCGTGATAAGTGTGTGCAATACAATGCTACGATGACTGTCATGCCTTTTACGTCCCCAAGTGAGGCGTAAAAAAACACTTTAATAAGCCACCATAGTGTGGGTCACCATACTGCATTGTCAGCATTCGCAATGAGTATAATGACTACAACTTTGGGTTTTATTCATGATTTCCATCAGGCATAGTAGAGTCACTTTGGCAGGCTCTTAAAAAAATATGGCGTCATTATAACACAAGACGTATGGCTTTCGGACATGTACTTGGGTAGGTTATAGATATCTACCCCAAAAGAAATTTCTATTTCTTTTCTAAATTACGACGCCTGATTGGCCGGTTACTGAGGTGCGATTTTTGGTCGATTCAATTCCGACACAACCACACCGGTCATCTAGTGAGGAATACTCGATGAAAAGAATGGAGTTTCTCACGAAAAAATAAGGTATTTCACTAGTCTGAGAGTATAGTTACTTACCAATATTAACAGATCTACTGTCTAAAATCTGTTTTAAATAAAAATATCTTGCACCATCATTGATAGCCTTTAATGGTCAAATAAAAGCGATATTTTAAATGACGCGCGTTTAAAAAACGCGAACTTAAAACATGGCATCTGAATATATGATCTTGCTCTTAACAAAGGTTCAAATAAAATCTACTTTCAAAAACATGCTCCACATGGAGTAAGATCAAACCTTAGTGAGTTGGTCAAACCAAAAAGGTGACACATTTGTGCTTCCTACCTACCCCTACGGGTGAATAAAGTTGTTATGAAGTACTTTAAAAGATAAATTTTAAACACAATATTCTATATTGTGTTTAAAATTTATATATATATAATATATATATATATAATTTTTTTTTTACATCAAACATAAAAATACATAAATACAATTTTAAGAATTTTATATATGTTATATACACACTACGCTTTTGTATTATATGTACATATCAGTTTCAATTTAATCTACGCTATATGATATTTTGTATATTATATGACACGTTATATTAAAAAATAGAATTTTAAATATATGTACATCTACCACGTTTGACTGCATCACCCTAAGGTCGACTCGAAAATGAATACGGCATTTATTCCGTCTTTGCAACATTTGTGCTTAAAGTTTAAATAAAATAAAAAATAAATATTAATGGATGTCAGATACATCTATAAATTTATATTTCTTTTCAAGCGTAACACTAGATTAATTTTTAAGGAAAAAAAAATAACTTCTTTTTATTTTAAAACGTTTCACTTTTATAAACGCGAACGCCTAGTAGAACTTAACCTATTAACACAATCTCAACAACATACAATGTCAAAGTAAACCCGTTTCCGACACTTTTTATTTTTATGTGCGGATATTCCTACGGATAACACCGACGTGGTTATGTCGGACTCGAACCGACCAAAAACCGCACGCCATCTCAGTTACCAGTAGCCGAAGAACCTGGTGCACCCTAGTAAGAAAATTCCTGGAACCCCGACGTACCTCGGGCCACCTACGGCTTGTAAATGCTCCTCCCCCCCCCCCATAAGGTGTTCTCACAAAACTAGTCAAAGTTATATAATATTTCCTGTGCACTATGAATGAGACAAAATAGCTTTCGTGACAATATACGAGTTCTAACTACAAATATCGTTAAAGACAGATCTTATTGTTCTGGTGTCTAGTAGGTCGATAGTTCGATAGGTCATTTGGAATTTTATTATTAACTAGAAATCCAGCCATAAAATTGACACTATGTATTTAATAATATTAAATGCAATATGTATGTAACTAGTCCTTTAGAGTGAGCTATTTGACTCAGGGCAATCGTGACGGCACGCTCACAGCGTGAAACAGGTGAGCCGGACAACACTAAACAGTTTGTAAATCATCCCTTCAGGCCCACAAATATCCTATTGAGAATGCTTTCACGCATACATTGCAGTCTGTTCTTTACTTACGAAAGAAACATCAAACCAAAAAACCAATGTATTATGCGAAGCTTAAAATATCGCAGGTTCCAAAGGTCATTTCAATGTGGTAAAGGTGCTACGGTTTGTTTTCGAATAGCACGTGGATAGTGTTGGTCACGACTAGGGACCAAAATAAGAATAAATCTCAGACAAAACCGGAGGCGTTATCTCAGTGGCAATCTTACCACCTGTAGTTTAAGTTTAGTACCACCACTCAATACGCAGCTACCACACAAATTATTTTGAATTATTAAGATACCAACTACCCGTGAACATAGTTGTGATCAGTAAGTAATTTTAAGGAAAGTGCTTCACTCAAAATGCAAATATTCGTAACAGCAGACTAAGTTTTCTTATGATAAGTGCCAATTGTCTTTGAAAGTCAGAAAAAAAGTTGTTGATGGCCAATTAGTAGCCCGCATTCGATTTTCTTCTTTACTTACAAGGAAACTTGTAAATTTTGAGTAATTGCACGATTTTTTCGCTCTAAATTAACTCACTTCGTCAAATAACTAATACACACAAACGTGAAAGACGAATAGTCAAGAATCGACAACTACTGAAAAATAACTTTAAAGATGTGGAACAAGGGCAGATTCCAAGACCATTTCTGGTAGTTATGCCTTGGAGACATCATGTGAGCAGAATATCTCTACAGTACCAAGGTGATTCAAAAGACTTGGGGATTATGGGGCAGACAAAATTTTTGTAAATGGAATTAGAAATTCAAACTATTTTAAAACATATCTGATTATTATACTATATACCTGTGTATTCTGGTCTAGAAATAAGAAAAAATCGATTTTTTTTTTTTTCATATTTTCAAAGTTTAACTATTTAAGAATATGTACGAGAGATACTTACTTACTACGAGAGGATTTTTCAAAATTCAAATTATTTTCGGAGATACAGGTACTTTGCTGAGTTGGCATACTAACCGGTTGGGCTGTAACTCATCGAACAAAAGACATAATGGATTCTCCGTCTACCTGAATCCATATTTCTCAGTAAAACCTTTTGTTCCGTTGTATATATATATATATATATTATATATATATATTATATATATATATACAACGGAACAAAAGTTTGGACAACGGAACAAAAATTACCGTTGTATATATATATATATTGTTATACAATAACCATAGGTGACCTGTGTCTTTTATATTTAGTATTCGCTTACATCCAGCTGCTAACAGTTGAATTCTAACTTCTAAACCACGTGGACGTATGTGCTGTGAGTGAAATAAAATTATTTTGAGTGATTATTTCAATTTTTGAGAGATTGACAACGACATAGACAACGCCCGGATTGACCGCTCCGAGATACGAACATCCATCGCATCAAAGGAGGCCAGAACTGCTCGATTGGAAGAAAGAAATGCCGAAAATAGTTTTTTCGAAGTCGAGGAAGGTCCAATTTATACAGCAGGAATGGCAGATTAAATAAATGTAAGTTTAAAATATAATTGTATGACTTAGACTGCAAAAATTTTACTTGAAACTTTAAACGCGTTTTTCTCAGAACTGTCTTTTTTGATACGATACCCACGATTTCTCAGGTTCTACCGAACCGATTTACTTGAAATTTTAAGAGAGTCTTCTTCAGAAACTTGTCTATGTCCGGAACTACGCCTATCCCCAAATTTTCATTTTTAGTATTTTTAAAAAATTGAAGAAAGTTAAAAAAAGTGGTAAAAAAAAAATTGTTTTTTTAGGCAGTCGTTATTTTTTCCTTAGTTCCAGACATTGCGACATTATTATAGATTAAGAATCTTATTTTTTTTTTGGTTTCAGATTACTAGGAGGGTCAAAATCGTGGGTATGGTCACGCACCAAATTTTTGAGACTCCCCACTTCATCAGCTGATAATTAACGGAATTTTGGATTTTTTTGACTTTTTAATTTTTTTTTGTATTCTTCTAATGTTAATAAATAATGTATAAAAAAATTTATAGTAAAAATGTTGATTGCTTTTTTTTTACAACACTCCAAAAATGACCTAAAATTTATGTCTCTAGACCAGAATACCCCCTTAATAAAAATATGTATGTACTTTAAAGAACCAACAAATACTCGGCAGTACATAACATCCGTTTGCTGATCCTTCAATAACCAATATCACTGGATATCTAGGTAATTGACTTTTACTCTCTATAATTATCGTTTTAATCACTGAGGAAGGAATTATTCAATTACTACGGTTGCTGCCACTTATGTTTATTACGCCAGCAATTGCCTTTAAGCACGTATTCTTAAAATTAAGTTTTTAACAATGTATACTTTTATAACAGGGAAAATTAGTTTTACAATGTTATATTAGCTGCATTGCTTGAGTAATTATTTGATTCTATAATTTTTGAAACAAAACCTGAATGTAATTGTAATATTCGTCGTCGGCAGATCAAAAACTGGCAAAATTAAAATTAGTCACCTCTATATTTCTTGCTTTCTTTGGTTGATTTGATTCAACTTACTAATCCACAATATTTCGTCTACGTCTATTAAAAGGACAGATTTTCCGTGTTTTGAAGACAGAAATAAGACTATGGTTGTTTCGTAACTATTCTCGTCACCTATTGGCTACATAACCATTCCTTTCTTGATTAATCCAGTATCCAGCACTTAAAGAATCTTTTTATTCCAATCAGTAGTTTTTGGCATTAAAGCATCCAAATAAACAAACAAACTGTTTATAGTTATGATATTATAGTATAGTAAATCATGAACATTACAAAAGAGTAACATCTGTAATGTGCATGATTTACACTTATAACTTGTGTAAGTAAATTATCCAATATAAATAAATGTAAAGTAAAGTAAAAATAAGTAAGTATTGGTAAAGTAAAGTAGCTATTGGTAAAGTTATATTAATATCAGCATAAACTAGGCTATCTTCACGACTTTTGTAGTCAAGGGGATATAAAACCTAATAGAACTATAATCACGCTATGGTAACATATTTTAAGAAATATTAATAGTCAAATGAATCTGTTCTATCCCTTTAATGTGTAATATGAAACGTAAACTACAAAGATGACCTGGCCTGGCTACAAAAAGTTGATGGCTTTCTCCTGTTTATTTGAATCTCGATTGAGTTAGTTATACCTAATACAAACACACAATATTGCAGTATATTTGCTGCCAAATCATAGTGTATTCGTTTGTTAAGTTTCATATTAATTCCCTTATAATTTATTAGCTAATTATACATATATAACGCTTGCAATTTCATGTGTCTCTACAGAAATAAAATTTCCTCATTTTGTAAATATTATAGTTATTTAGTTTCAGCCTTTCTCTACGCATAGGCTATTTAACACTAAAAGATTTGTTTCAATTCATACTAGTAACTTTTGAGATTGGCGCGTTCAACTAACCAAACAAAAAATTTTCTGCTTTAAAATGTTAGTATATATTTCTGACATACGCAAATATCTCTTTAAATAATTGTAACATACTAGTAGTAGCTGGATATAAAAATTCACCTGAAAAGGTTTGAAACGCAGTTCCAGACGGCAACGTAGCCGGCATCGCATACGCTAACCGCTAGACAACGTGGCAGTCAAAACGAGTCAAAAACAAACTTAATAATTAGTGTGAATGCTCTAATGTCGATAAAAAATCTAATTTCTAACGATTATTAGATTAAAGTGTTATTTTTTATAGTTGTCATAAAAATGCTTTATATATAGAAAGTACTTAACTTTCTTTATTCAACAATCAACAAGTCAGCAACATACCTTAATTACTACTTTTGACTGAAAGTTAAATGTAGTTTTACAGTGATCAAGTAAAATAATTGTTACTTAAAGTTATACTGTTTCTTTAGGTAGCAAGGATAGATATCCTTTAATAAATAGATATATTAGAAACAGATATATTTGGGGCAAAATTTGAGTAATATACCATTAAAATTCAAATGGGATTTTTAAAGTTCCTTTGCACTGTACAAAATTCTTAGCAAGCAATTACAAGTGTTACAAGTGCATCGTTATACTTTCAGTAAATTTACCTAATCTCCTCAGTTGTGAAGGGATTGAAAAGGTATAAATTACGTCTTCATCGTCAATATACATAGTATTAAACGCACCGATAAACCTTTAATGGGTGCACCTCTGTTACAGCAATCGAATTTCAAAGCAAACAAAGCTATTGTCTACTTATTACCTTTTAGACCTTAATCCATACATGTTAGTTATTAAACCTTCATCGTTACGAATACTGAAATATTTTCAATCTATTAATATAAATATTTAGGTTATGAGACCATAATTTTTCGCAAGAAAAACGGCCATTAATATTCAACCGGGTCGATCTCATTAACCCACCAAAATATAAGTAGGCTAAATCAGTGTAAAGCTTCTATACAATCCTTGGTAACAATAGATGTTCGAATTTAGGGTATCATCCATCAAACGGAACAATATTTGTCTTATCGATCGTATCCAAAAGGTTCATAAAATAGCGGTACCAGGCTCCGACGGGACCGCGTGTTACTCTTTGGACCAGAGAACATTGTTACCACATGACAACTATAACATCAGTTATATAATATTATAAATTACATTCATTTTATTATCATATTTCGTTTGAGGTTGCCAGCATGAAATCACATAAGCCTTACAACCAAACCTCATGTAGACTAATTCCAATATTTCCAACTTCTTTATTCAATACCTAACGGAATTCTTTTTCAAAATTACTTTAAAAAGATATTATTTATTTCAAATGCGGTTGCCACAACGTATTGTAATGGTAACTTATGGATTATGTAACATTGTGACAATGTAATAGTTTTTTCTTTGTTTTTGGTAATGAATGTTGTCCAATTTATCAAAATTTCTAAGTTGCAATGAAAAGAGACATCTTACGCACGAATTTAAGGCCCGCTTATGTCCTGATGATAGTCTAGAAAAAAAATCTATGAGACACGAACTTGCGTACGAACTGCGTTCATTGCGCAAATTATAAATTATTATATTCTTAAAATAATAAATTGTTTAAAAATTGAATTTAACATTTTATAAAGTTATTAGTAAAGTAACTTAGGATGTAACTTCAATTTATGAGGAAGCAAATTTACAACAGTTCTTAAATACGAAAGTAATACTTTATTCCCTCAAAATTACAACAATAAATTTAAAAAAAAAGCTCTGGTACCGTGAAAAAAGACCAATTGTCCGTTTTACATTATTTTCGAATGTGCCGTCGCCGCATCCTACATATTTACTATTAGATGGTTTCTCTTTCATAACGGCAAACAAATTACACTGTCGTCTCGATCTCCCTACCATATGACCTATTTTACAATATCGACCGAAGAAAATAGGGCAATGCGACGTCAACACGAGGATGCATAGTTACCTGTCAATGCACGATATTTAAATCAACTATGTCATCACTGTGCGTGACTATCAGAAGTCAAATTTAGAAGCATTTCATTTCATCCCACATGGAATATAGAGCGGAATAAATAAGTTCTACTAAATCGTTACTTATGCCTTCAGTTGCATTTTTATTAGTTCTACTTTCAAATTTTATTGCCATTTTAACAATAGTACTTATTACTTACTGTTATGAGTTTGCATAAATCAGTAGCAAACGGGAAATTGTAATAAAAATGAATGTTTTTGTTCTTAAAATTTACATATCGAATTTATTTACAGCCATACTATAATGCGCAAGTGGTTCAGGATATAAAGTATATAGATATTATCTAAAATTTAAGTTCAAACTTCAGTCTATCAAAAAACAATAAAAAAGAATTCATTTACACGGTTAGCAATTTTTAAATATTAATAACAGGAAAGTTAATTGGAAAAATATAATATGTCACACAACCTTGTCTAATATAAACTATTGTGTCATATAATGCAAAATTAACTTGTTTTCTCTGGAGATTTAAAAAATCAGCCAGAGATCATCTCAATCAATCATTATGACCCATAATGTCTGCGCTAGTACAGATCAAATTTATATAATAAATTTAAGTATTTCAAGTTCAAGTTAATTTAAGTACTTCAAGAATCCCTATCTTTCATAAATTTGTATTTGAAAGCCTATGTACCTACTTATATATTATTTTGATTTCATCTAACACACTGCTGTCAGGAAGTTTATTAATGCTATCTTGGTCATACTAAATATGTACATCCGCTCACCTGCACTCCAAAACGAACTTGTTCTTAGATTCTGTTTCAAGAAACGTGTTGGCGACCTCTTCCTCAACGGTACTGCAACATCCCAA
Source organism: Hypercompe scribonia (assembly GCA_949316085.1). Taxonomy (NCBI): domain Eukaryota; kingdom Metazoa; phylum Arthropoda; class Insecta; order Lepidoptera; family Erebidae; genus Hypercompe; species Hypercompe scribonia. Next base: position 9,752,092 of record OX438989.1, on the reverse strand, counting down.
GCTGCTAGATACCTTCTGAGTGTTACCAGAATGGCCACTAAACAAAGATTGGGAAAAAATTATGTTAGATGAGAAGGTATCATCATCCAGGTCAACAGTCGACCGCTATCTGACCTGTTATAAACTTTTTATGACTGCTGGGAGTTACAGTGTGTACACAATTTCCTAATGAGAGAGGCATCACTCAACTACACTAATGGAAAAAATTAAGGGGTCAAAAAAAAATTCCAAATTTTTAGGCAGTTTTCAACAGGCCGTAACTTCGAGAAAAATGGTCGTACAGGAAATCAAAAAAAGAAAATTATAGCTCCAAGTGTCTAGTTTTTGGATTCGAACTTGAAAACTTTATAGCCTCCGCAGTTTTTGAGTAATCGTAGAAAAACCAGCAACAAAAAAATTTTTAAAATTTTTTTAGTTTTTTTTTTTGGTCTACGGACGTGGAAAAAATTGTTTTAGCTCAACCACTATAAGGATCAGATACCTTGTTTATTTAGCTTTAATTTGCTTTTTTATACACCCTGATTTGACCACTTCTCGCCGAGATATCGGTTTTCAAATGGAAAAGGATCCTTTTGTTTTTGATTATCGATATTTCAGCAACCAACAATTCCACAGAAATTTAAAGGTGGGTTTCAAGAATTTGAATAAATTTTCCCTAATGACTGGCTATAGTTTTTCCGAAAAAGAAATTTTTCTTTCTGTCACATGAATTTGAAAATGCAACAAAAAAAGGGCTTTTGCTAGTTTTTTGGAAAATCAAGCACTGGATCGAAAATATTGAGGAAACCACTAATGTTAAGTGTGCCTTTTACAGTTCAATATATTCACAAACACTCTACAAATAACCAAATTAATCCAACCAGCGGTTTTTTTGTTTCACTTGATCGAATTTTTGAAAAATTAAAGGATCACGTTTTTTGCTCTGAACAGCTCATAATTTTTAAAAATGAGAAAAAAAAATGTTTTTTCCGAGCTTTCCCACAATTTTGTTCCAGAAAGTGCTTAAATTAAAAAAAAGGAGGATTCAAAAAAAAAAAAAATTTTTCTCAACAATTTAAGGAAATTCAAAAAACCATCACCTAATAATTTTTATCGCGTTTCCGCCGCTGCATTCCTTGATTATTTTGATTTCCTTTTAATTAAATTAAAAAAAAAAGTTAATACTCCCAATCGAATTTCAATCTTTTTCATACGCTTTTCGGTGATTGTTTTTTTTACTTTTCGTGAATCCTTATCTTTTAAATCAAAGTTTTTCCGTTTTAAAAATTATGTGCTTTTCAGAGCAAAAAACGTGATCCTTTAATTTTTTCAAAAATTCGATGAAGTGAAACAAAAAAACGGCTGGTTGGATTTATTTGATTTTTGTAGGATTTTTTGTAGGATATATTGAACTGTAAAAGGCACACTTAACATTAGTGGTTTCCTCAATATTTCCGATCCAGTGCTTGATTTCCCAAAAAACCACCAAAAGCCCTTTTTTTGTTGCATTTTCAAATTCATGTGACAGAAAGAAAAGTTTTTTTTTCGGAAAAACTATAGCCAGTCATTAGGGAAAATTTATTCAAATTCTTGAAATCCACCTTTAAATTTCTTTGGAATCATTGGTTGCTGAAATATCGATAATCAAAGACAAAAGGATCCTTTTCCATTTGAAAACCGATATCTCAGCGAGAAATGGGCAAATCAGGGTGTGTAAAAAAGCAAATTAAAACTAAATACACAAGGTATCTGATCCTTATAGTGGTTAAGCTAAAACAATTTTTTCCACGTCCGTAGACCAAAAAAAAAACTAAAAAAATTTTAAAATTTTTTTTGTTGCTGGTTTTTCTACGATTACTCAAGAACCACGGAGGCTATAAAGTTTTCAAGTTCAAATCCAAAAACTAGACATTTGGAGCTATAATTTTCTTTTTTCTGATTTCCTGTACGACCATTTTTCTCGAAGTTACGGCCTGTTGAAAACTGCCCAAAAATTTGGAATTATTTTTTGATCCCTTAATTTTTTCCATTAGTGTATATCTACTATAGTAAATATGCGAATAGAAAAGTAAATATAAATTCATTTATTAATTAGCTTTCATTACTATCATAAAAGCCTTAAATAGTATTTATAAATACCCCCTCACTTTTTTTTTTTTTTTTTAACATGTAGAAACCCCCTCGGGCCGTCACCCCACCGGGGTTTACGGCGGGGTGGTGTGTCGGAATCGGACCGACTAAAACCACACGGTGTGCCACTCTGCGCCTGAGATAGGAGGGATCCGGGAACAGCTGTTATTACGACATCCTAATCCCTCCTAGCGCCTGCCCGCTTTCGCGGGCGCCATCTGCGGATAAACTCTCTATTTAGGCGACGTATGGCACACGTGCACATCACTTCCTCGCGGCTGGCCACTATAACGGATGGAGGGGAAAACCCGTCCCGTCCACCCGCGGCCACACTCAAGGCGGCATGAGGCGCTGGTATGCGCGCCTCCGCCGCCCAGCTCGCCGGCGGCGAATTGGGTCCGAGTGGATATCGTCCTCCCGGGCCTTCTCCGCCGCCTCCTTCCGCGAAATTACGTCTTCGCAGAAGGTTGCGACCGCGGTAAAACAACTGTCGCTACCGGCCATGGAGCGTATGACGGTCGGTAGCGAGAGATCACCTCCAATAATTGCAGTGAGGACCCCACGCTGCGCCGCCCAAGCGGAACAAACCGCTAACGTGTGCTGAGCCGAGTCCTCACTACAGTCGCAGTGATGACAGGCGGGACTCAATTCCCTCCTGACGACCGAGTGCAGATACTTCCCGAAGCAATCGTGCCCGGAAAGGACCTGCGTCAGTCGGAAGGAAAGGGTCCCGTGCTGCCGCCCTGCCCACTCGGCGATGACCGGCTGGAGAGCCTCCACGGCGGTAAAGCCAGCACGTGGAGCCTCCAGTCGGGACGACCAACGAGCCATCGTGGCTCGACGAGCGGCCTCTCGCCACTCGCGTATCTCTTCAGGCGGGGGCCGTATGCCGCTACCCGCCCGGAAGTCAGCCGTCCGCCGATAAACTTCGGCGAGCACTTCCGCCTCCAAATCTCACGGGGGAGTTCCGGCCAAGGTGCACGCCGCCTCCGTCGATACGGTGCGGTAACCACGTATAGCTCTAATCGCCAATATCCTCTGAGGGCGCCAGAGGCGAGACCTATTCTGGGCGGTCAGAGCCGCCGCCCACACCGGTGCACCATACAGGGCCATTATTTAAAACTGCGCACGTCTCATTTAACGGTTTTATTCCACGCACTTTTTTCCACAGATTTATTCCACGCACTTTTTCCACTTACGGTTTTACTATCACATTTTTTTCATTTCGGTCCCGCAGCGAAATCCCTATCCCCTCCAAGCCTGCCGTAAGGAACTTCGTTCCAAAAAAAAAAAAAAAATACCCCCTAACTCAACTGTCTCTTCAACAATTGGAAAACTTCTGATCATTATAGTATATATCCATATAGTATATACACTAGTGTACAGTACTATATACTTATATACTTCTATAAAGTATATACTTATATACGTATATACTTACTATATTAGTATAGATATTGCTAAAAACACTTGTAATCAAGTCAGGTTGCAATCCAAAAAAATATCAAAGTGTCAATTCAGCGTCTGTGTATAAATAAATCTGTTTATTGCATATACATTACATACTCTCCTAATAGCAAAGCAATTCAAATAAATAAAATATAATACTTTATACTTATATATAATAACTACCAATCACTGATCCATCAGATGGCTTGAAGAACGAGCATTTGGAATCTCGCCCTGAGGTATACCACACTAGCATGAAACCAAATTACGTATCATTTATAGGAAAAAACTTAGTCAAGTTTAGACCAAAAACAAAATAGTAACTTAATATTAAAAAGACCACACGTAATAAATCAGATAGTTTTTAAATAAGTTTTCTTAAACAAATTATTTATTGGTTTGCAAACTATCAACAAAGCAGCCAATCAATTCTTATTTCCTGCAGATCATTATCTTAGTTCTACATTATTTCTATGAATTAAATTTAGTGGATCTAGAACTAAGAAATTCTTACAAATTTCGATTACTTACATAGAGGCCGTAAAGACAAGACAAGACAAGACCTGATCATAAAAAAATGTACCTTTAACGATAAGTGTTAAGATTTTGATCTAGCATTAACAACATCTTGATGTACTTTCTAGATTTCATTCTGAAAGCTGTGATATCCATCAAATGTTTGATTAATTACTCTCTACGGTGTGAAGACTTAACACACACTCTTTTTTGTTTGCATGCGGAATTAATCGCTTTGATCAGTAGCTAACGGTCAAATCCCTTCCAATAATTAATGTTATTGTGTTTTCAGATCTTTAGATATTTTTTATCTTTATTTCTCTTATATCTGATGAAAGATGTAACCCTTTTCTTTAAGAGTGCGTTACATGACCTAGAAAAATGAATCATCGAATACAATACCACATCCCCGCTTCTTTACTACGAACGATACTATATACTATACTACTGTTATACTATACGAACACTTAACGACGAATGCACGCTATATGAGTATAAACATGATGCTGTATCCATGGGATCTCGAATAACCAAATCTCTAAAATTCACCACTTTCAATAACTTGACAATGAATACACACTGCTAGGAAAAACTAAACGCCGTAGCCATGCGATCTCGAATAACTAAATCTCTAATTTACTAATTTCGAGTCATTTAACAACGAATCCTCGTTACCACGATAAACTTAACGTCGAAGCCACACGACCTCGCTTAACTTTTTAAATAAAAAAATGTACGTATGAATTTAACAAAAATTTTGTACGTACCTACATACATTACATATAATTAGAAAAGGCATCACGTCTTATAATCAAGCCTTATAAGTGGTTTAAATAATGTACAAACATCGAGTTTGACTTTAAGGCGACAACGGTGCAATATTGAGGAAAGCTATATTTATGATAATGTGAAACTTAAGTACGTGGAACTTGTAACTCAACGCTATACTTATTAAGTTATCACCTCTTAAGTCTTCGCTTGAAGCATTGAATACTGCTACAACCGGTAAGGCACTGTGCATAGATTACAGATTATCACAGGTGTGTCTATCACAGGTCACAGATTAATTCGATCGAACCAAAACTCTTGAGAATTAATTTGTTTTAGAAGGATAGCTCATTAGCATTAGATTAGATTATATGAGCATTAGATATGGAGATAGAGATAGATTAGATTAGCATTAGAAGGATAACATTTTATCCTTCTAAAATCCAATCCAATCTAAGTAGATGGATTAGACTTTAGACCCAACTTAAATCCAACAACGTTTCCAACGTTACATTCAATAACATTAAATATCTCTACACTATGAGACTGTACTTAAGACACACAATTGTATTTATTAACGTCTCAGTAAAACTACTTTATTTGTACTGCTCATAAAAACAACAAAAAGTTTACATATAAACACCAAGACATCAAAAGGATAATGTAAGTAATAGAATGGTTTGAATCAAATCAGTAATATTAATGATTATAATTAAAAATTAAAATTTACCTTTAAATTAGAAACTACGTTTAGTTAAAAATACTAAAAGTAATTTGCACGGCTTAGAAGGCACATAATAAAATCCTCCAAAAACAAACTCAAGTGAGAAAGAAAGTTCCCATACCATCTTTTTGATACCAAACGCTAACACCATTGTAAGATATAGTAAATTTAGGGCTAAACAAAGTTCTTTAGCTCTGTCGAAGCTGCATTCTTTCGACGTATTAATCCGTTAACAAATTTAGAAACAATTTGTGTGCCATAAAATTTTCCTTAATTTGATAGCTGCACACATCAATTTGTTCCCCGGGTCGACCAAAATAGACACAAAGGCAGGCACGAAGGGCCCTCTAATTGACACTATCTCTGTTTACAACCATTATATCGAACCCTTAATTAACAGATATCGTAACCGCGACGAAGGAAATAACAAACAATCAAAGAAACATTCTCCGGATGGGCTTTTTACTTTTACACTCTTGAATGAGCGTAAATAATTTTTATTGTCTAAATATCGACATTTGTTTTCCGGAGAAATAAGAAAGCGGACTTATTCTCTACTTACATTTAAATAGTTGAAATTATAAAAGAGTATGACAAAAACGTACAATAACGATTTAAATTAAATTTTTCAATGTCCGTGCAAAATGTCCACTTTTAAAACTGTCTGCTAAAGCAGTTAATTACTAAGAATAATGATAATTCTTAGAACAAATTATATTATATATATACATATATATATATATTTAGAAATTAACTATGTAAAACCATTTTTTTATGTTGAGGAGAGAAACGAGCCTCAAACTGTCACAAAGCGACAATATTAATATTAACGATTAACTATTAATATTAACAACAATCTTTTTTGTTCGAACTAAATATGCAATCGGTGCAATCAGATAAAAACGTCTTAAGTAATTATAAAAGGTATAAATTGCACCTTGCAATTATTATCGCGGGCAAGTCCCGATGCAAATTCCACGAAATCACAAAAACCCCATTTAATTGATTTCAATATGAACCTTAAAACGAGTACAAAGTGTATAAATAATAAAAATATAATTGTTTTCTAAAGAATGCAGCTGTTCACAGCCTTATTAGTAGAGATTTGTCGACCACAGACAGTCACGCCACGGCCAGGCATGCACAGACGGCGGCGATGCGCGGGAGTAGCGGACCATGTAATGGCGGTAGCACCGCTTCCGCGCGGGTGTGTCAGCCATTGTTGCGGCGCCAACTCGTGCATGTCTGTCGAACAGCTACCGCCTCCGCAACCAAAAGCTTCTAATCATGCAGTTTTTAAAGATCGTATCATTGTATTACTTTAGGTTTTAAGATTTTTGAATTGTTTATGTTATTATTGTAGTTTATCGTGTGTTTTTAAAAAAAATACGACACAGTTCAATATTTTCTTGGTATAAACTTTCAAGTAAAGAAATTTGAATTATATAAAAATACTGACATGCAAAATTCTAGCTAACAGCGTTAAAAATGGTGAAGGTCTACTTACTGCTTTAAAAATAAAGGGAAAACACTATTATCACTGCTGGAGACTGTATGTTACATCCTATAATCAGAATCATAAAGTCTGGAATCATATTTAGCTTGAAAAGCACTGGGAGCCTTTTCTTCACTTTTTTCATTACTCAACTACACTACAACATACTTTCAACACTCGAAAAACACATTATTACAAAAGAAGTTTAAGATGCTGAAGTTACTTTGGGGCTAACAATTAAAGATGTTCATTAATGCCCTGAATGGATTTACAAATTTTGAACATATTCTATAAATAATAATAATGAGACTGTAAAGAATATCATAGGCAATACGGATCTACTTATTTATTTAGCCTATGACATAGAGGAGTGATATTGAATGATTGATTGAAGAATGGATTAGTGAGACGCTTAAACCTGACTAAGTCGATAATATCTATTGCTAAAATTTATTTCAATTTTATGCAAAGCTGTGATCTTTAACGGTTTTATACGTGTCATAAATCTACAAGAATACTTATTTTCATAGTGTTGGCGTGCAGATTTCGGTATCAAATTCGCCCTAATATATAATTTAGTTATATTCAATCAATCCGAAAACTGTTAGATGTCCTTCGTTTATCCTTCAATATAGCCAACGTACCTCTTTACGAAATAGATAAAAGTTTCGGCCTAAGTATACACATATTATTTAACATGTGCAATGGGTAAAATGAAGTTTTATTTGAGAATAATATTACTGGTCACAAAAACTATTGACATTTAAAAGTATCAATATCACATTTAGCTGTAACCTACACCTATCCGTATAATATGCATCGATGACAAAGGGCGAGTGTGTACCTATGTTGGGGTGCACTGCAACCGGACTGCAGGGCTTCACATCAATATCCTGTTACGAAGTCCTGTCATGGAAAACCATAGATAATCCTGTTATCATTCATCGACACACTGTAGTATATTGATTTTTACAACAAACATCATTAGACCGTCACAATGTACCCTATCTCGATTCACTACAGGCTGTATCAAATTGTGGTTACATTGACTATTAATGATGACATAAGTAAAAATAAAATTAAAGCAGGTTGTACATGTATAGGGTGGGCCACGAATTAGTTAACGTTTGAAGAAATCGTATAAAAAACCCATTTCATATATTATAATGATAGTTGGCATTTATTTTTTAGAAATTACATTGTCTAAATGAACACCGTTTCGACGTTTACACTCTTCTATGCCAGCACCGAAATTTTCGAATACTCATCGGCAAAGAGACCGTGAGATCGCCGACATCTCTTCGCTGACTTTTTCTTTTAGTTGACGTAGTGTATTTGGTTTATTGATAGAGACATGATTCTTCAAATAATCCCATAAAAATTGTTAGATTCAAATGTTAACTATTCTTGGCCTACACTATATAATGTCAACGTTTGAGCTAACCAACTGTACATTCGTTGACAAAAAGTGACATTAACATTTTTGTTTGTTGTTATTTACGAGTGGACACTATGCTGGATGCCAACCCCCTTGAGTATATCATAGTTTCCAAACCACACAAAGGTAGAAGACTCATTAGAGAAAGGAAAGTGCAAAGAGCAGAAAGGAAGAAACACGACGCCAGGTTAAAACTACAAAGATGCATTAAACAATGGCATTTAAATCGGAACCCCTGACCTAAGACAACAATATCAGGATATAAACAATTAATCGCTAACACGTACAGACATGAACGAAAGGACAGATTCTATTGTTAGTCACTAATCGCGAATAAGCGGCGCGAATTATCAAAGAGACTTTGAGGATTGTCGCAACAACACAATGTGGTGCAATCTAATGACATAGTACGGTAACACCTGGCGCCGTGGCTTTATAAGGGACTGTGAAACAACATACAAGAATAGCAAGCAATTTGAACCAATTCGTCTATGATACGACAACTCCATACGGAGCATCGATTGTGTCAGAGGGGAAAAAGTTCCTAAATTTACAAGTACACGTAATATAAAGTGATATTCTTAATAAATTATTATCGTATGCTCACATTTACGGCGGCTAATACTATATCACAAACTGACACATCACACATCGCAACATCACATCAAAAGCCTTTAATAGTTTAATAATGTTGGACGTAGACCGGAGAGGTATACGTCCAACATTATTAAACTATTCGAAAAGAGGTTTTGGTCTACAATATCACGCAAACCAGATGGATTGGTATAAGAATCACTTCTGTTTGCAGTTTTGTTATCCTGCGTAATTGACTCCTTTAATCGCTTCTTACGTCACCCACTGCATGGAAAGGGGTGGTGACACTCCATATTCTTAATCCGTGACCATATGGATAGAACACAACGTTTCCTAAAACAATAATATTTATAAAATAGAAAATCTAGCGTTAAGATGGAGTTGGTATTACAAAATCGTTGCGTTCATAGAACTAAAAAACCTCTACCTATTAGAAAATCAGCTGCAGTGTTAAATTAATAATCACAGACGTTTTGTCTATTTATGGCAAATAAATAGTATTGTTAAATGCTAAAAAGTAAATTATAAATAAAACAAATAATAAGTAAAGGTCTAAAGATGATGTTTGTAACAATAGTGTTTAGTTTATAATACTGGAAGTTCAAATATGTTACCAGTACGACGTCCAAGAAAAGAAACTATCGAATACAATAACAACCTCAATTGATTTTCTTAACTGAATCTTCATCCAATCGGGTCGTAGAACCAATTACTTGGCTTTCAAAAAGAGCTTTCCACATCAAAAAAAAATTTAAAAAAAGTTTCTTAATTGAAAATGGAATTTAGGTTTAAACAAGTATTAAAGAACTTTTTACAAAATTGGAATTCGCCTTATACGTAAATTGATCCAATATAAATGCAAATCAACTATGATTCAACTATTCTTACAATGTCTTGAATCGTATAATAACACTATGAGGTTGCATTAAACAATAATATTGCACAATAACGCCTAATTTGTACAAATAAACCACTAACACATAAACAATCTTGTTCACCATAATTGGTAAACTCAAGGCAATGCTAAGCCGCCCACACAATAAATGTTATTCTAGAACAGCCCACTACTTTAATTAAAACAAAGTACTGAGTACATACGTTTAGATACAAACTAACATGTTTAACACTTGACAATTAGATCATACATTACAAATAATGTAACTACAATATCGCATTAGATTTAATCTGTAAGACAGAAAGAAAGAAACAAATGTTACAACACTTAAAATATAGCTTAATCCAGATATCGGTTTCGTGGCCAGCTATCACAGATGGCAGTTGTCTACGAAACCGATGAAGTAACTTTGAACAAGTGATTTTATTTTTTATCACCTAAGTTTTAATTTGTTACGTTTTTTATAAATGAAGTGCAATACATTAAGAATATAAAAAGTCAGACCTAAATGTATCTTGTAAGTTTTACTATGACACTAATGACAACCATTGATGCAGGGGTGACAGTTATCGTGGTAACTGTGTGAGCCTTACACTGTCACGATGAGTGTGGATCACCATACTGCATTTTCTACATTTGCAATGAGTATAGTGACCACAACTCTTGGATTCTATTCATGCTTTAAATCAGGCAGAGTAGAGTCACTTTGGCAGATTCTTAATAAAAAATAAAACTGTCACAGAGATCAAGCTATGTTTTAAGGACTATAGGTATATTTCTTTCTTACTATCTTTCAGGGAAGTTTTCATCTTTAGGTAACAATCTTATGTGCATACTACCTACTAAGAGACAACAAATGACAGATACATAATTCTACTAATGTTGTAAATACGAACGGAGTTTGTTTGTTACGCTTTCACGCATAAACCACTAAAATAATTTTAAAAATTGTTACAGCAATAAAAACCTAAATACACGCGGTCAGAACCGCATGCGAAAACTAAGTACTAAAAAAGCACAGGAGTTTTTCTTAAACATAACAATGTAATTTAAAGTTACATAATTTTTTGAATTCTATTTCTGTTTAATAAACAAAGCGCTCCTCTTTCCGAGCCTTCTACATAATATAACCTGACTTTAAAAGCCTGTCCATGGCCTTATTATAGTCTGATCATATTCATACAAGATCTTCCACAGACCTAAAGTGTTGGCCGTGCGTCCGCGACTTAGTTTGAAGGTTATTAGTGTTTTTCTTGCCGCCTGTCAAGCGTCTTTTCTAGACTTGACCCGGATGTTCTAGTGTCATTGAATAACTCCTTTAAAAATGTGAGAGTGTGGAATCTATTTTTCGAGTACCAATTTTTGTTGGAGTGTAGTGTGAGATCAACGAGTAGTTTAAAAAAACTGGGCAGTATGTATTACGACTACTTAGCTCTGTTGGTTTAAGAGTAAAATTCAATCAAAATAAAAAACTTAAAAAAAAACTCAGATCCCGTTGTAAATTGGTTTAAAACAGACATCAATAAACTACCGAACGTTGTAATACATGTGCTCGGTAAGCACTGGGATGGTTTTAATTTGTATTGAAAAATAATATTTTATTCCACCTATGCTTATAAATCTATCGGATTTCTATAATATAATTACTAATAATATCAATATGCAAATCGACTCATCTCTAGGATCAATTAAATAATTTTTTGCCAAGACAACAGAAATTTAGTTATTATAGCAAAACAAAGTTCCACAACTATGGTTTGTCATAAGGCGCTTGTTTGCAGTTTCAAAGAAACGAAGGCGAAATAAGCTAATCAATATATTTTTTAATTTTACTAAACTTTTTTATTACTAAACTTTATGTTTAGTAATAAAATAAAAACAATCTGGCAATAAATACAATGTAATTTAATCTAGCAACATTTTTCTCTTAAATTGTACTGTTTGCTGTAATTTGTGCGCTCTGTAAATTATTATTGGCAAATATTGTATTGAAATTTGCAGCTTTCTTTTTTATTATACAAGTTTTAATCATTTCAGTTACATCATTTTTGTTCTATTTCTGTATTTTTTTCCTTTAGGATTCTGTGAATTACTATTATTATTTTATTAACTATCATTTTATTATCAAAAATCCAAGGAGCATATCGTACTCAAACTTCTATATAAACTCGACTATGTTTATTAACAAGGATCCTTTAACCATAAAGTAAGAAACACTGTTCAGCACTTAATAAGTTCGTTTATTTTAAACATGTTAACTTAAGAGTTTATTAAGTAAATTTAAAGTAAACAGTTACGTAGACTTCAAGGACTACAAAAGTCATTTTATACCATACATAAGTAGGTATATAAACTGTCATTAATTTTGAAAAGTGGGTACCTCAGATCATATAATCTCGAATAAACCTTACATAATAGTTCTGAAGTTTACCCACTGCTTTGTTTAGAGTTTTCATATTATAATATCTAAAGAATATTCTCGCGAAGACACACGTAGTAGACTTCCAACGGCTACAACAATCAATAACAATTTTACTTACCTAGTGATAGAGCTCTTCGAATCCTCGGGCAGACCCACAAATATAAGAGTAGAGGACATTGGGACACTTCACAAAACACCAAAAATTTACTTGAAATTTGGATTTAAGATGAAAATAATAAAAGATCAAGACCTCTTAGGTCCTTATTAACACTCCATCTTGAAATGAATGACGTGTGTCAACAAATTTAAGAAATAATTATAAAAACAAGCCAGTGGTGTCGGGTTTGCAAAGTGCACTGCGGTTTTGCTGCTATATTTTATGACAAAATATTATATACGTACGTGGGTGAAATGTGTAGGTGTAAATTGGCCTCGCTCCTGCGTGATATTAATGACAATAACTTCAATTTCCTTTCACAAATGAATGATCTCAGACTGGGGCCTTCTTTAATGTTATTTGCAAACGCTACTGACTCCTTAAATAATTTTTAGCTTCCATAAATATTATTTATTTTTGTAAATAAATCCTTAACAGTTATTTTTACACGTCGGCATTTATAACTAGACGATGTCAGCATTTCCTAAGACTTACACTGGGAAGAAATGCCGAAATACACCAGAAATGTCTTTTTTTTAAGTCCGGTAAACAGTAGGAACGGAGGTTTTACCTAAAGTCGAGAATTACATATTATGAACAGTCTTAAGAAGTTCATTACTTAGTTATAGGCCTCTACTTAGAAAGAAGTTTATGGCATAGTATACCGCGTTGGTCAGACAGGTTTGTATAGGATATGTTTCAGGTTTTCCTTCCCTTCACAATACTGCTGTCTTGCATAGTTTGATCACTTAGTCGGCTCTTATCCTCTTGGAGGATAGATTATTCAAGAGTTTCATAACAACACAAGTACCGTGGTTGTAGTGTCACTCATTTATTGATACCTGTAGGTAAAGCCCAACAACAATTGCTCTGCGATAACTTAAAATTTTGAATTAAAACAAATCGATACACCTACACCATAAACTCGATAAGTTTGATATACTATCCAACCCTATAGAAGGAAACAGCGGCGTTCCACGCTTCTCACTCCAATGGTCGCCACAACACATGCTTCAGCTCTACTCACACTGAGTATTCTGCCAACGTATGGACTGCCGTGTCCACGGTCCGGCCATTGCAGTAATGGCACTCAGGCGTTGGCTCCTTTCGGATCAGGACACAGGTGATCTCCGAAGCATCCTTACTATCTGTCGATCTATGAGTGTGATTATGCATAATGACTATGACGACGGACTAGCAATCGAGTAATTACGGTAACCCCACTCAATACATTACTCACACAAGCATATAACTAAGCTGACTCTACCCTCATGGCAAACATGAATAGGATCTAAGACTTGTGGTCACCATACTCATTCTGAGTAATCGGTTCGGCCCAAATGTTTGTATGATCTACAAATATTTGCTTTAGAGTTATCGCATGTATGTATTTCCAAAAAAAAATAGTATACATATGTATTTATATTAGTTGTCTAGTATTCATAGCACAAGCCCTGCTTAGTTAGGGATTAAATGGCATTGTATGTCAGACATTTGATATGTTATTATTAACTACCGGGCTCATGGACACCTGCAACTCAAGAATCCCAAGTGCGTTGCCGTGCTAGAAATCTCTCCCCCCAGATCAGAAGAGAAGGGGGGCATATTACAAGCCCTGCTTAGTTAGGGACTAAATGGCATTGTGTGTCAGACATCCGAAATATTATTATTAACTACCGGGCCCGTGGACACCTGCAACTCGAGAGTCTCCAGTGCGTTGCCGTCCTAGAAGTCCCACCCCCTAGATCAGAAGAGAAGGGGGAGGGGTCTCCGGTAATTTCACGCGCTCGTTGAATAGAAACGAAAGTTTAATGTCAGTTTTCAGTGGAGCCGTAATAATACTCCATTTGACCCAGTCTACGCACGCCGAGGTATAACACTCCCACGGTAAGCAAGCCTTGCTCTATTCATTTAAGAACAACCAATCAAAAGTTCAATCATTAGCTCGTTTGCCTATTGACGCCAGAAAGGTCATTGCATCAGTGCAAGTAAGTAACGCAATGACGTAAATACGTCTCTAAATATAGGGATTCAACAACACCAGGTAAGTCTATGCCCTACTTTTCAAAACCCAGCATGTTCAGAATGTTTTTTTCAAACTCCGATAAAATTTGCTAGTGTACATCAAACCTGGTGTTTCCATATTTAAATTAATTTCTTGAGTTATCCCTTTATTTATAAGTTTTGTTTACTAGTCTAGTATACATAAACACCTCCATGAGTAGTGGTTCAACATAAAAACTCATAATTTAAAAAAATATAGCCAACAGCATATTTCTTCCATTTCCCACTTTCGACTTGGAGTGTAAGTGCCGGGCTTTGACATTTAACTACACATTTGTGCCATAACTACTGAAACTACTAACGCCATCTAGCAAATTTTCAATAAAATAAAGTCACGTGTTCACAAGATTTCATAACACAACTTTTACAGCAGAGGATTTGTGTAAAAAATTGATGAATTTTTGAAAATAAACGATTTTTCTGTTAAGGTACGATATTTCCTATGTTATATCATCATGTTATCAATCATCATGTTATCTTCTGATATTGACGTAACTGATATTTTAATCCTCCAATACGCAATAAACATTATATGTTTAAATACCAAACACTAAATTTATATCAAGTATATGGTTGTTGTACTCTTATAGCTTGCTAAAAAAGTGTTTTTGGAGAAGATGCTAAGGTTTAGGTGAGTGAACGATGGCTCAGTTTCTTCTAAATGATCGATACCAAGTTACAAAGTTACATAGTGAATAATTTGTATTTATTGTTTTCCATACATATAGATAACTAAAAACAATGCGTTTTGAACAAAAGTCTTCAAGGGATTTTGGAGTAAAAAGAAAACATATTCAATTTAAACTTGAATCAAAACAACTTAAGAGATTTAATAATGTTTATATAAAGCTACTTATGGCGACTTCCACACAGCACAAACAAAAAAATGCCTACTGCAACGCCATCTACCAAAGACAGATTGAACTACGAGGTAGTGAACTACGAAGCAACTGCTAATTCTGTATTGCGATGTAGAAATTCTCGCGGTGATTAGCAAATATATAACATCCCAACATCAACCATTGGGCCGGAGCTCGCTTTGTATTGGAGGAACATGACAGACACTCCTCCACATACTTTTTAATGAAGCTATAGTACCAACATCATTAGTTATGTTGCAACTGCGAGTCGGAGATAAAAAATCGGCAAACTTGTCATTTTTTTTGCCCCGCAGCAGTGACCTGCCTTGAATATTTTTGTACCAATACATTTCTGAATTTCTATCTGAATCATTATCTTATTTTGTTCTTTTTAGACCCCTTTTTTACGTAGTCAGTCAATAGTTTTTTAAACTTAATTTTTTCATTGAACAACCGGATGTAGATTTTATGTTTTTAAGTCAGCGGAAAATTAATAGATTATGCAATATTTGTGAGGACTATAGTCTTATATTTCAATAATTTCTTTCAACAATTTGTTACAAGATTTGTGTATTATAATTTATTCATAAATAAATTAAATCTTTTTATACAATCATGATTATTTAAAAAATTAAGAAGACTTTTCTTGTAAGAAAGTGGCGCAAAAGACCTATACTCAATATGCGATAAAGAATGAAGTAGTAAAAACAGAACACAGTTTCTAAACGGAAAATGATGCTTGACGGGACGGGCTGTTGAATGCAGCGGACTTGTTATTCGCTTTCAGAAGTACATAGCAATTAGATTTTTCTTGGTTTTCACTATGAACACTATGTTTAACATCTAACCATGTTGAACCAAACATCCACTGAAGCGTTGCTATCAGCAACATACGTTGAGAATTACTTAGATTGTGTAGAAAATCTTCCGAATGACCTGCAAAGACATTTATCACGTATGCGAGAACTTGACGTTACATACAGAGGTAATTTTTCCGTTTCTCTGTTCTTATAATATTGTAATAATGTGAGCTTAATATCTGTTAAAACATAAACTACTATAAATCCATATAACAGCTTGTAATTATGTTGTTGACGTTCGCCTTTCAACTTCATTACGTATGCATAACTATCTATAGATTACAAGTTGCTAGTTCAAGACGACCAAAATAACTCCAAACCCAATACTTGTGTGTTACTTCCAGTGATTCATTAAAGAAAAACCAGTTCTGTTACTTTACTTACACTAATTTAAATGTTTTCAAAAGACATCGTAGAATAACCTCTTTTTTTACGTTTTAAATTTATGCTTATTTGTTTTTTTTTTTACTGTCAGAATGCCTTCGTGAAGCGGAAAAACATCTAGCAGTTTGTATAGGCGCCAATACTGAAGAGCGTCGCCGAAGTCGAGCTGCTTTACGGCTCCAGACTGTACTGGTGGCTGCCCAGGAAATAGGAGATGAAAAACTACAAGTTGTACAGATTCTGCAAGATCTCATTGACAACAAACAACGGTCTCTTGATGCTGACCACAAGAAGTTATGTGAGTAAAACTTCAATTTTCTTAGTACCCTGTTAATGGAAATTCTTAAATCCATTTTCTAGCACTTATCTCACCATAACTTGACTTTTTTGTTAATCTATATTTACATTTTAATTTTGCCAACTATCACACTAATTAAAAATAACTATATATATAACAGAAAAATTAAAGTAGAATATTTCAAAAATATTAATATTCTAACAGTACAATAACTCAAACTGAAAATATAATTCCAATTTGAAACAATTATAAGTAAAATACCTGTTATAAAAAAAAACAAACTTCCATTCTATAGACATTACCACAAATTAAATTACTGTACAAAAAAAAACTAAGCTCTTCAAATTATATACCACATATATAACAAAAACATTAATTTTATTGAGAGAGTATTGAAATCAATATCCATACTGTCAGT
Source organism: Hypercompe scribonia (assembly GCA_949316085.1). NCBI lineage: Eukaryota > Metazoa > Arthropoda > Insecta > Lepidoptera > Erebidae > Hypercompe > Hypercompe scribonia. The sequence continues at coordinate 9,734,641 of OX438989.1, read as the reverse complement.
GGAAAAAAACTACAAAGATATTTGGTCTATTTATGCTATTGTCTATTTATATAAAATTTATATACCATTATTTGTTTGTCCTTGGGAGAGAACCATGTCCAACAGTGAACATCTTTCAATGATCTAAATAATGTAAATTTTATTATCATGCACATAGTACACTAATAAATGAAAGTAAACACAATATTTATAAATATTTTATAATGATAAAATTTCACAGTATCTTGCCTTGAAGTAAACACAAATGGCACAATTAAAGAAGAACCAGTACCTATAGCAGAGACTCCTCGCAGTGCAGACAAGGAGCCACCACCACCTCCTGTAACACCACAGCATGCACCACCTCCTCCACCACCAGAACGAACAACTGAAAAGGAGAAAGAAAAAGTTGAAAGAGACAAGACTGGAGGTAGGTTCTTTCAGTACATAATGTCTTGCTTATTTCTCAGAGGGGTAGACAAGGACAATTAATCGCCACTTGTAGCTACGGTTCTGACATATTCTAACCAGTAAAATGTTATTTACGTTTTTAAAAGAATTATTATAAATTGACAATTAACTGCTATCAATAAAGATTGATAGTAAAATGTCATTTAACATATTTTTTTAAATAAAATTAATGATATTTAAACTAGTTTTTTTTTAATCTGTGCAGTCAACAACTATTGTATTGTGCAATAAAATTTACCTCAACAACTTTTGTGTCTTAAGGCACTAGCAAGTGTTCAACAAATAAAAATTCATTACTTAATTAATTCTGGACGAAATTCGTTATTTGTTAAAAAAAAGGTATTGCAAAGTTTAATCAAATTTCAAGAATGTTTATATTGATAAGGCCATTCCACTAGTCTGCTTTATTATAACGACTATTATTTTTTTAGGAGAACGGTGGTCAAAACGCGCCAGACGATCACGAACAACGGCAGGCGCTGCTACAGACGGTGCAGACTCGAGTGAACGGGACAGTGAAAGACACACACATAATACTACCCACAAGAAAGGTAAACATTCTCTCTTTTCAGTTCTAAGCATCTCTGGAGTAATTCCATTGTTTACTATCTTTAAGATAACTGTTGAAAGTTCATGATTATAGCCTACAGTTACCTACTTAAAATGTTAAAAAATTGAGTCATGTTTATATATTCAGATCATTTTTTTTTGTATATAAATTGTACTCTTTTCAAAGAAATATATGAATTAACTAATTTTAAAGATCATGGGAGCTTATGAACCTTTGAAGTATTCATAACTTGCCATTCTTTCTCAGGTATAGGCAAAAAGAAAAAACGCAAAGCCCGACAAGCGGCACAACGTTCAGAGACACCGCCAGAGGAAGCAGACACTATAGACCCAGACGAGCCACGGTACTGCCTTTGTGATCAAATATCCTTTGGAGAAATGATCCTCTGCGACAATGACCTCTGTCCCATAGAATGGTTCCACTTTTCTTGTGTCTCACTCACTACAAAACCTAAAGGCAAATGGTTTTGTCCCAAATGCCGCGGTGACCGGCCAAATGTCATGAAACCGAAAGGACAATTCTTAAAAGAGCTAGAACGGTACAACAGGGAGAAAGAGGAAAAAGCATAGTGTTATTATGAAAATTAGCTGTAAGGTTCATGTGGATTTGAAATTAGTGAATACATTGGCAATGGACAATGGTGCTTACCATAAAGTTAAAAATAGTTGTGATTATTATTCATATTCATTACAGATCCTTTCAGAATTTTCTCTTTTCAATAAACAACAACAACTAAGAAGTTAGAATTTGTTGTATGAAAAAAACAGTGATGAAACGTATGACAAGAAAGAAAGAAAGAAATGTAGCCTATTAGCTACTACAACATTTCTTTCACACATTTCACATACATATAGTCTCCAATAGACAAACCGTTTGAGTGAGTTAACCAGCAAACCTATATACGACTGAAAGAGAAAAGTGAGTTTAGTAGCTGACTGTGCTTATTAAATTAGACTTTAATGTTGTAAATTTTTCTTTTTTCGTAACCAGTGAGATTGTTGTGAGAAGTAAATGTGTCTAAACAGACACATAACCTTGGGCAAAAATAATAGCTTGGTTTACAGCTTTTACAAGAAATATTTTTAAGCAAGTAGCCCTATTCTATTACACTTTTCAAACTGCGAAATATTAGCCAATGTTATATATGTTATTTTGGCATACAACTAATTTTTTTTATAACTAATGTAATTTAACACCCTCAGGTTCGGTAACTATGCTTACTGTAAAAATTTAAATGTGAATGCGCCATATAATTCATCGAGTAACCCGAATTTGATATGAAAAGTATTCACTTGTTTCTAGTCCATATAACGGCAAAACTTGCCTCAAACACTTTCAAGTATTGAAATGTGATTTAAATTTTTACAAAAATTCAGTTTGGCCCATTTTGACGTGTGGTTTTAATAGAATGTTACAATTATTTGATGATTAATTGAATCTCTACGACAGGATAAAAACATCGTCGAATTTATGTTGTTTAATTGACGGATGGCCATTTGACAAAATGTTGTAAATATAATTTAGTAATTTGGTGGTCGAACATGGAAACTCGAAGTACAGCACGACATAACTTAAGTTACACTTACGGCATCTATTGTATAGAAAATAAAAGTATTCTTTATAATAGCTTGTTGTAAACAGAATTAAATTAATTTCCTACATCAGAATAAGTTATATGAATATAAGAATTAATAATATGTAATTGTTTTATTGACCCTGTAATATTATATTATACTTACCAGATACACTTAGCTCTTTATATACTAAATTATTTAATAAATTTTTAACATTTCAATTCCCATCGTCATAAACCATTAAATATAATTGAACGATCACATTTCGTGTACTTTTTTCAAATAATTTTTCAAATTTTACTTGCCCTTAGTTCCACAATGTAACAATAAAAAATAGTCTAGCTTTGCACACACGAAAATATATATTTATACTATTAGTCTGTATTGTGACAGTTGTAGTAAGATAAAGATAACTACAACAACTAATAGATCAACTAAAACTGTTCTAAACAAATATTTCACAAAGAACATCAATATTTATAACTAACGATAATATTAGTTGTAAACGCATCAAGCGCAGAACACAACACGTGCAGCGTTTCACACGCTGTGACTATTGGCTAAGAGGTGGCTAAGCGTTGAGCTAACAGAGTTGCCAACCTTAAAACTTTTTCTCCTATTTTCTCGTATCTACTACATTTATCAAACACTTAAAATGGTATGAAACCAAAATTAAGAAATAGAATGAGCGTAAAAGTAAACCTTTGTTCACTCAAAATTTAATTAAACAAAAAGATAATATAAATTGTAAAAAAAAAGTAAAAGTATGAGTGTGAATACTTTTTTTAACAATTTAATTAAAAATCTTAAATTTTTTCATTTATCAAAAGTATCTGTATCTGTAATCATGGACGTCAGAATTATGTTTAGGGGGTGCTACAACAGATTTACACAAATAAAAAATTGTTCAGTATACAATATTTCTTTATTTCATATATGAATTACACACAAATCGTCTAATTACAAATAGTAACCATGCAAGAAATCGTACTATATTTTAAATACAAGTGTGGTATAGAACTTCTAAATACGAAATTCGTACATTTATTACTCTATAATGATAATAATTTGTCATAAATGCTGTTATATTTAAAATGCTTCTAAAATCAAGGTTAATATTGGTTTATAAAATACTTATTGCAATGGCTTAAACTTTCGACTAGATTTATTATTATAAATAAGTACCTCTATATTGCAAATTAATCGTGTACATATATTATAATATGAACATTAACAGTAGGCCGTAGAGATTCTAATATGAAGTACCAATCTTATAAATACTACATAATCAAAATCGTTAACTTCTACATAGAATGAGTTATAAGGTGACTTTAGCGCCTCGACAGTGACCGGACAAAAACGAAAACCATCATAGAATTAGCTTTAGCAGGTATACATCGAAAAATAGCTCAGAAGGAAATACGCGTTTCAAGTAAGCGAATTTAGCTATTACTCACAATCAAAATCATGTCAAAGTCCATTGCTGTCGCCACACAAAATTGCCACCTCAGTGGTAAATTAACCGTCATATACGCCAACTCACATTCATCCACACACAGCGCCGATATAATACTTAAAACTCGGTCCATACCTTCTTACACTATTACCCAGAATGGCGCGTCAACTGTGTTAAAACAATCCCAAACAAAAATTGTCTATGCCTTGCAGATATAAAAAAAAAATAATGGAAAATAATATTTTCATTGTAAGTTGGTTTCTTATTGCTTATATATCGAATTTTTCATTGTTTCTAATGTCAAACATGAACACACCAGTATAATAAATTGCAGTTAAACCAAAAGTCACACAATACACAAGTTCACACAGTATAATATTTAACATATTCGATGCTTGTACCAATAAATTTTATTTAACAAAACTTGTAAAGTTACGGCAAGACACAATAATACTTCTAGTGTTAGATAAAAATATCACTTTACGATAATTTTAAGTACACTTTCCTTTTATGAGTCCAATAAAATGTTATGAATAAAAATTTGTGACAAGTTAATAATTATAAATATGACACTAGTTTGAACACAAAACTAATAAATTATCGCTAATAACACCTAAAAAGTACACAAATAATATCGTGTAATATAGCAGTATTGAGTTGTTAAGTTTTTAAATCAAATATAACATTTATTGGTAGCAAACACAGATAAAAAAAATACTACTATTTCCAGCGAGGCTATTTTCTTCGCGCATCTTGTTACTAAAATGTCTGTTACTAAGTAAACTAATAATTATTTAATAAGTTTATATTCAAATTAAAAACTTCTTTAAAACCGCGTGTCTAATACGTGCCAAAAATGCTTTCTCTCTGTAATATGGGTTATTCAAAAAAGAACGATAGTAGTGTGGAGGGACGGGTGGCATGTCCCTCCGACCAGGCGAGGTGGTCATGCCTGGCGGGCCGCGATCCAACTATTGATATTATCTGCTAATCGCCGCGAGAATTTCTATATCGCGATTCAGGATCAGTTGTAGCTCCGTAGTTCATTACTCTGTAGTCCGTCGTGTCTTCGCCAGATGGCGCTGTAGTATGTATTTTTGTTTGTTTGTGCTGTATGTGGAAGTCGCCACAGTAGAATATAAAAATTGCTATTTGATTTAATAACTTAACAAGAGAAGAGTATTATACCTAATTTGTTCTAACAAATATTATTTTTTCTTCGCTACTTAAATTAGGCCTTCGTATAATTAGGGGGAACTTGAAATGGCCGATCATGTTGTTTGATTATGGCTGCTAAACTTTATACCCAAACACCGTGGGGGTTCTTATTGGTAGGTGCTGCGTTTTCCAACTGTCTCGGAGATCCGATGATCCGGCGGGCACTGCCGGCTTTGCATAAACCTGTACATAAAATATACTATACAGGTGTCAAATAGGCAGACGCAGTTTAATAGGCATACTCATAATATGCAATTTCACACATCTCATATACGACAGGCTGATCCCAAACTATACAGAGCATGTTATGGTAACCAGACTGCTGATGAGCGTACTTAAACGTTTTTAAATACATATTATAGAGAAATTACAACCAGAATCAGAACAAATTATTGTGCCTAACACAATTTTAAAAGTCATGGTCACTGGCTCGTCGTTTCAATTTAAATTTATTAAGTAACTAGAAAATTATATGTAGAAAGGTAAGTTTAACCCAAACCAGAGTTTTCTTCCAGTGAACCTTAGAGTGAATAGAGGATAGTTCAAAATGTAAAGGCAAAGTCAAGTGTACTTAGGAATAGGTTGAAAAAAAAGTAAATACATTAATATATATATTTCCTGATCTCAAGTGAGAGTGGATTCCATAATAGAGTAGACTACTCTATTATGGAATCCACTCTCACTTGAGATCAGGAAAATAACTAATCGTGATACGCTTAAAACCAAGGATAGAGAAGTTTACAAGAGACACCTGGTAGAGATTCTGTCTTAGTCTAGTTATTTTATATTCTATATTTTGTTCTGTGTGGATATTGTTTATATATTTATTTGTTTTCATCTATGTATTTATATTTTTAAATAATTAATTGTAATTTTATATGTGTTAATTCATTGTTTCTCTTAAAGGCACACGCGCACCGGCCATGTCAGTTACTGAACCACCTAAAGGTTGACTGGTAGAGAATACCATATGGCATTAAGTCCGCCTCAAGCAAATGTAATGCAGAAAGATTTAAAAAAAAATAATGACAGTAGTACTACTCGGAGTCACTAATTAAACACTACTACATTCTTAGCAACAAACACACATATATATTACGTCATCTTCCTTTTGTATGTATTTCCATACGTTTTTTTATTTTATTTACAACCAGTCACGGTTCGACAGAAACTAATAATGTTATACGTACCGTCCAAAGGATGTCGTAACTCATCCACACTTCCAGTGAGACTTTGTAAATTAGCTTCCTTCATCTCTTGAACCAATCTCTCCACTTGACGCTTCTTTTCCATTATGGCATTTTCCAACTGACCCACCTACGAGTAAAATAAATAAAAAGACCGTTAGAGCATAGGAAACTCAGACCACACTGTAACGTCCAACGGTCCCTAGTAACTGAATAGATAATTAATAATATATATTTTATGATAAGAGATTATTTTTTTATAATATTTATTTAAATTAAATCAATAAGAAATAACAAACCTCTCTTTTCAAGTTCTCTGCGGTAAGGTTGTTAATTTCGGTGGCATGTTTCGCTTGCTGTATTTGTGTTTGTAAATTTTCCATCTCAGCAAGCATCGATCGCTCCAGCGCTTGTCTGTAATATAAAACGTTACGCTCGAGTGGTTAAACATTATAATCAGTATCCTACTAATAAATTTAACTAGACGACAGTAGTTTTCGCGGTTGGTTTCACACGTTACGATTAGAGCTCAATAAATAAAAGTTTACTGATAAAAAGTTAATGAAAAAGTTATATACCTACACTTACAATTGATAATGCCGAAAGGGGTACATACTCCTAACCGATTTCGGCCACGGCGGCACGTCTCAACGGAGACCAATCAACAACACAAGATATGTTATAGTGCACAAGTGTATACCCAAAAACAGGTCCTCTGTTCCCTCACTCTCACAATCCGATGGGAAGGTTATCCGACACGATGTGAGTGACATCAGATGCAGGAGAAACGGCTTGACGTGCTCTCCGAGGCACGGAGGTTAAGACCCAAACTTTCAAACTCTGGGCTGTTAGTCAGTAATCAGAAAAACTCAATAACACTTTTTGCCGCGACCCGGGAATCGAACCCGAGATCTCTTGATGTGCAGTCGCATACGCTAACCGGTAGTCCAACGAGGCACTTTCTACACTCTGCATCCTGCTGTTACAGTTACTATTAAGTCTATAAAGATATAATTCGACGAACGTTACAAAAATGAGATATGCTCACAAAATACTAATTCACACCATACAATACACAATATAAACCTATTACTATGTTTAAGTTTACAAATACATGTAACAAGGTCTTAAAACTCACACTGAAACGTATCCCATTTATGTTTCCCTAGTATACACTTTACTAATATACCATTACCGAAAAATTAATGTATCTAATTTGAACATGAAACAAGTCATAAGGAAAATGAATTAAATATACCAATAATATTCTAATCTGACACACAATGCCATCTAGTTTCAAACTAAACAGAACTTGTACTACGAAACAACAGAGGACTTATACTCTTTTTAGTACATAAATACATACACAGAAAACACCCGAACTGCAAAACAAACGTTTAAAGATTGTACAAACTATTTGGTTCGAACCAGAAGTCAAATCCGAGACCTCAGCAGAACAGTCGCATACGCTACAACTACACCACTGAGGCAGTCCCAAAAAACTTCCAATAATTAAATACAGAGAAACCAGTTTTGCTGATAGTCTTACGTAATTATTTTACATAAACAAATTAGTAACCCTCACGCTTTTTATGTCAAGAAATATGATGTAAAGGTCATTTCAAATATGATTGCATATAAAATTACACGGTGATTTTATTCATGCCTCTTACGTCACGCGTCAAATGTTAGTCACAATAATGAAGTGAAGTTACAAATACTATCTTTGAAAGCCTAAAAAATTAACGTCCTAAATATGTATGCTGGAAGATCTTTATGTCCGTTTGTTGTATGTTTGTAAAGTCCCCCGCGACACTAAATGTATTCCTAGTGCGGGAGTTGTCTTTATTAAAATTAAAAAATTATAAACGTTATTGTTAATTGATGATGAGTTGATAAATAACATATTAATGAGTAAACTATTAAGCCTTTTACAATAATGACAGGTCAGGTTACTTACCTATATCACATATAATTACACAAAAACCAACAGGACCAGCATTTTTTAAATTATCCTTGAGAATAGAATTAATTAAATAAAAACTTTTTAAAATAATAATAAACCGATTTCCCGTATCGCAACTACAAAGAGTTTATATATATTATTTTATACAAAGTGAAAAGTTAAGCAAACAATTTCTTATGTAATATATTTTTTATGACATACAACAAACTCTTGAGTCCTTCTCCCCCGTATCAGAAATAAATAATTATATCGATTTTTGCGTATATTATTTTTTTATTAGTTCATTATTGTCCTTCCAGCGCCATATAAATGACCACAATACACGTCTAGGTTATTATGATAGCGTATCTAAAATTTAACTACTTTCATCATCTGTGAGTTTCTAAAGATACTGTGGTATAAAAAGTCATAGATAATGCTTACCTATTTTCCTGCTGGCGACTGTTTAGAAGTCTCTGTTCGTTGTGAATTTCTTCCATAATCTTTCTTATTTTGTTTTTGCATTGTAATAACTCTGTCTCACAGTTGGCTAACTTTGACCGCACCAATACAATTTCTGCTTTCAATGTCTTCTCATTCTGTTTTACTATTTCGCTTTCCTCTTCGACATAATTTAATGATTGGACCTGAAATTTAATTTTACGTAAATACTAGCTGACCCGGCAAACGTTGTTCTGCCTTATAGATTTTACAAAAAAAAATTGAATTTTCATACAAAAATGTTCAAATCGCAATTAAAAAATTGGGGGTGGAGATAAAAGAGCGAATAATACTTTACGATCATAGTCTATTACTGTTAATAATATAGTAAGTTTATATTTGTGATAACCAGTGCGCCGGTTTTGTGTCTATCTGTGTGTGTGATCTATATATCTATGTGTGACTTAGTTTATATTCCTTCAACTAGGTCATTTCTCTCCTTCATCCGTGGGCTCGAAGTAACGAGATAACACACAACTAAAACCATATTTGATCATATGCAAATGGAAGGTATCTTATGTTAATTACGTAAAAATAAAGGATAATGATAGTCATTAAACATATTTTTCAAATACTTAAAGGAAGCCTAGGGTTATTAAAAAAAAATTTAGCAAAATTAGATTGTATAAAATATCAAGAATAGTCAAGACATGACTGGATGACCAAAGATGTAGACAGAAAGGTTTGGAAGATTTCGGAAGAGATCTATGAAAAGAAAAATACCAGAATAGACTGAGGAAGCTTATTAATTGAGGGGTCAATTCATCTTATAATTGTGGTGAAGTTACCTGTTCCGTACTGATTCGCAGCTGATTATCAGCAGAACTGATTTGTTGTTGTAGTAGCTCCACTTGTCGCTCTTGTTCGCGGCCTTTATTCTCCCAGTATCCAATTTCAGCATCATACTAAAAAAAGTTTAAATGCATAAATAAATATCTTATTCTTGTAATGTGTCATATTGTTGAGCTAATTTTAAAAACTGTCGATAGACACTTGGCCACTTGGTCATGAACAGTGTTTTCTGTAATCCTAGGGGCGAGAATGAAGGACAGCCCTGACCATCCCACCATTGACTAGGACCTTGTCGGAAGCCCGAGACGGCGGCGGTGACTTCTCTTAATATCAGAAGGGGAGACTAGACTACGCTATGCCTGTTATATATTTATATAGATAGTGGTTACCCCACTATCAAGGTTTGCAGAGATTTCCTTTATACAATACATTTCAGGTATACTACTTTTATGCAATAGGACCTCACGATACGTATGTTTTTAGGCCGAATCCTACATTAATTAACATTACAATTCATTTGAGAGTTAGTAAAAATACCTACACTTGGATATAACTGACTATTTCATAATTTTTCGTTCAGAAAACCAAATAGAAGCTTGGTCATTTTTTTTTAAGTTGTACTTCAATCTAAATAGAACTTGTTCTATGACAGTTATTGGCTTGGCTGATAGAATACATACATTATATATGATACATAGAAAATAATCAAACTTCGAAACAAATATTTGTAAATTATTCAAGCATTTAGTCCGACCCGGCAATCGAACCCAAGATCTCAAGCACAACATTTACATTAGCTGCCACTGAGGCAGTTAAATTACTTTTTTTAAAACTTTCGTACTAAAAACATATCCTGAGTCACGGTGGACTTAACAATCACACATAAAAAGAGACACCATTAACACCTAGACCCAGAATAATAATTTGTTAATTAGAAAAAGCAATGTCCCATGTGAGAATGAAGCCCGTAAAACTCAGCTCAGTTAGAAGCAGCAGAGTAACAGCTTAACACGCTCACTGCTGCCTATAACATACAAGAAGTAACCTTACGCTGCCAACTATCGTACGTTGAGAGTATTTTCAGCACTAAAGTACCGTGAACGCAACTGTGGTATTGCGTATAGCAGTGCTACTAGCACACGTCGTGTCCCCGACGCGTGTGCTGTTACCCACGCCCCTCTTCGCACGTGAACACTGATAACACATATATGTGTTACGCATGAAAGTGCTGATAACAGGTATGTTTCACGTATGAGAATAATGAAAATACAACTGCTGTATAGCGTAACAGTAATGTGTGAAACATACATTTGAGTGTACAAATGTTTTTTATTTTCGTTTATTTTGTCCAATTTGTGGTCCAAGAATAAATATGAAACTAATATATTTTAAACATATTATTAAACAGTCCCGCCACAGCTTCGTATGGGTGCAGTCCATGCATTTTAGTTTTCTTATTTATCTCATTGTTATTATAATTTTAATTATAAAAACGTATGTTTACATATCAAGGTTTATAGTAAAATTTTAATAAAAAATTTTAAAGGTGTAACAGTGGGGGTAGCCATTGAAGACATTTTTATGTTGCTACCGCTTTCGTGTTTGTTCTCAAATAATATTATATATATATAATTGTGTATTATTTCTAATTATGTTCTCATGTTAAGTGAATTGTACCATATTTAAACCATAAACCTTATTGGTCTACATTAAATGCACAACATATCTAACGCATTTAATTGGATGAAAATTGGCGCACCGAACGCGTTACCGATTCTCAAACTATATCACTCAGTTCAATAATATAATTAAAAAGGAGTTTCTTACCTTAATAAGATCCACTTGCTGACTGGACAACTTTTCTCTCTGATAGTTGACTAAAGACACAAGTTCTCTGTACTGGCTGTTATAGCTGACTGCTTCAGGAGTTCGGTTGTCTGGTACTTCTTCTGGCAAGTTGACTGGCGACATGTGTGAAGGGCGTGTACTTCGCAGGCGGTTGGGGGACTTGCGAACTGCTTGTGAAGGGGGCGGTGGTGATCGGTACGGCGGTGGAGGTTCTCTATTAAATAAGATGATGTTTAAAATATATTTACGGTTTTCTGTTAACTGTGAGACGTTATTTATTACTTTAATCGTAAGTTGGCTTGTACAAACTGTTCTGTGTCTATAAAGTAAACCAATAAGAGACAAGATAAAGAGGATCTTATAAATCAAATTAAATCTTTAATGCATATAACTTTATTTCATAGGATCAAGTTAGGTAGTCTAGTAGTGAATTGAATGAAATATCCTATAGTTTACCTGTATGGTGGCACATCCTTTAACACAGGGCTATTAGATTCAGGTGTTTTAGCTTGCTGCACTCCTTTGACCACCCCCACAGGGTTGCCAGGTGATATATTGCTGACATTGTTATTGTTATAAGGTGGTGTTGTGTTCATACGGTTTGGTGAATGCTGCGACTCCAGTATATTAGGATTTGATGTGTTATGGCCCCTAAAAATAGCATTAAATTATATATGTATTATATTATACTACACCTACCTACTCTTAAATTACATGACATTTTAACGTTTTATTACTAATAAATGTGATGATTGTCCTATTTGATAGTAATAATTATATATTATGGAATGTGGACATTATAAAGTGTGTATGTGTAAGTATACAGAGGATAGAGAACATGTTCGAAAAAAATAATAAAAGATTTTAATAATATTCATGATTTGTTCCACAAATATAATATATACATTATTATTGTCATCATCATCTAAGCCAAAAGATGTCCACTGCTGGACATAGGCCTCTCCCAAGGTTCTCCACAACAGTGGTCCCGTGTCGCCTGCATCCAGCAGCTTTCCGTGACCTTCACCAGGTTGATGTACCACCTTATTACCTTGTTAGTTGTTATTATGTATACAGGGTATGTTATTGTTACCATTTTATATTGCACTAGTATATCATAGATCTAATTTGTGAATATCACTGTACTTGTATTATTTTGTTATTTTTAAATATTCATTAAGCATTAGCATTGGATTCTATTGTTACTATAAGTTTACAATAAAATTTGAGAGTGAAACCTGTAATAAATTTAAATGAACATCCCATGACCTCCCCTATTTACTAACAAAGGTGTAATTCAATATCAAATTCATCAAAATATATACAAGTAAAATCAGTATATAGGGCATAATTTACATCCCAAAAATAACCAAAAAGTTTTCTATTGTAATTGCAAAATAGGCTCACAATTATATAGATAATAAAATTATATTTATTTCATATATATCTGTACATTTAGATACTACATTACTGACCCATTTCCTATAGGTGATCTTGAACTGTTTGTTGCCTGTGATTTCTGATTGTTGCTAGACTCCGATCGTCTCAATATAAATTGTATATCATTTGAATATTCACCCCATTTCATTAAAATCTGTGAAATCATTCAGAATGATATATTAAACTGATTTTATAAATATTTCCTTAATCCATAAGTAACTGTGAACTTTAGAAATGATAGGATCAACGTAGATGTACTCATTAACATATATTTAATCAATTTACACAATAATGAGATTTAGATACATGTACATTCTTAAATTTGGGTTCCAAAAATGAACAACTCCAATAAGTAAAAACAACAATAGTCATTTCAGTATTTCTGCAATTCATTGACTTATTTTTAGAATTTTATACCTTGAGAGGATATTCTTGCGGTGCGAGTAGTCGTTCATTATTTCGCCAGCGTTCTATTAATGTAAACCTTCCCACTTTTCCAGTGGCATGAGCTAATGCGAAAACTACATCCTGTGGGAAAAATATCATAACATCAAATTTCGTACGTTAATATTTAGAGTGCAGTTGGATTCTAAAAGTACACTTATCGTGTCAAATGTCATATTCATTAGAGTAGAAACTCTAGTGTACTGACCTGGCAAGTTGTAGTTTCTGTAACCCCACAAACAATCCTTTGTATTCCCTCGACCCAGACCTTCAACTCCATTAAATTTCAAACAGTTCTCATTCACTTTGTAAACCGCATATTAATCTAAGAAGTCATTTTGTTCTTAATTCAACCCACTCGCGACTTTTTTCTCACGCTAAATGAGCTAAAATACAACACAAACATACCAAAAACACAATAAAGAAAATAAAGCTCCAAGTGGGTTATGAGAAATCTTCGTTTAGAAACACGTCGCTGACATTTGACAGTTTCTTCTTATTTGACATAGTTATACACTAATCATGTGCAAAATTGGTATATGTATGGGTACCCTTTGATAGACAGACATTCGCATTAAACTTTAACCACAAAATAAAACATTAATTGAAGATTTTATTTTATAAACTAAAGTTAAGTTAAAGCTTAAAGGAATCAATCTCAAGAGAAAGTAATACTATAGTAAAGTTCTCGACAGTGGAGACCATCTATGAGGTTCTTCTCCCAATAAAAAAAAGACTAGCTTATTTTAATACCTAACATATTAATACAATAGCTCTAGTAAATGAGTCTTATAAATTTTTCGGGATATTTTTTTATGTATTAAGTGCAGGAAGGAAAATCCGAACCATTTTGTTCAGGAGTGTAAATTTACCATTCTAAAACGATGATTTGTAAGGCCAGTAAGCTTTTAAGTTGTCCTGTAGAGGAAGCGAGAAGGTGGGACCAGTTGGAAGAACTTGTCAGAACACTCTCCATGATAAAGTGATAAAAGGCTACAATAGAGGCGACATCTCTTCGTAACTGTAGAGCCTCAAGATTCATTGTTCGCTATTGTTTATTGATGACATGTTCGAGCACCTTGTAGAGAATGGAAGTGACGGCTATAGGTCTCTAATTGGTCCACATTGCTTGATTAATAGGAACGAGTTCTACCACCATCTTGAAGATGTAGTCATAAACGTTGAAATAATCATGCTGGTGAACTGAAACTTTCTATATATTTTTTTCTATATTAAGAGCCTACCAAAGTGGCTCTACTCTGAATAGAGTCCAAGAGTTATGGTCACCACACTCATTGCAAATACACACTATGGCGGCCTTGTGAGATGCTTTTTTACACCCCGCTTGGGGACGTAAAAGGCATGACAGTCATCGTGTCAGTGTAAGGCTTACACACTTACCACGTTAACTGTCACCCCTGCATTAATGGGCCTCTGGTCTTACATTCACCAACGAAACACGGATGCTGGCGCTTTAAGTTGCTCTTCTGTGGGAGGGTAGTAGTGCCCCGGTCGAGCCGGCCCACTGGTACTGAAATCAGCGTGGCTCTACTGCCTAGAACTAGAACTCGATGATTGATAGTAAGTTTTTGGAAGTAACTGTAGTAATTATGTCGTCGGTAGGTAATTTTGAAGTACGTAACATACTAGCCACGGTTGAAATCACCAAAAAGTAAACAAAGTTCAGCATTTGGCTAAGGCCCACGAAAGCCATCAAAATTATTAATGTCATAAAGAAGTACCTGCCTTCTACTTTACATCGCAATGACGACACATATAATCTCTTTATTCTCTATATCTTTGCTTAGGTATACTCGACATCTTACACTGCCCTCTATCGTCTGTTTGTATTCAAAAGAAAACTGTCAGTATGACTACTTGTAAGTGGAACTAAACCTCGTTTCTTTAGTTGACCAAAAAGTTGAATGTTTGATGTAAAAAGTTACGTTTTGCATATAGTCTGTTTTGACTGAATACATGTTTGTTTCATTTAAATTATTGCAAAACAGTTTATTATTATAATGGCAGGGCAAGCTCCTCCGGCAGATGATGATGAAGAGGTATAATATTTAGTTTACATTCTGAAGTATTATATCACATAAATAGATGTTTTAAGGGCACTTCTAATTTTATTTAGTAGTAGATAATTTCTTTGTATTGGTTCTGGTTCTATAACCTATAATCTGTATTATGAAATAAAACCCTCAAGAAATATCGTTCCGTGAACTGGTGCACTAACCATACACTTCAGAGTTATCAAAGTTGCGCTTGTGCTCTATTGATTTTTTTAATATACAGAAGCCCTATAGTATACAAATATCTAGCTAGGTCATTGTTTTTAACTGTCTATTTTATAAGATAACAAATAAATTCAATATTTACAGTAACTAGTACATATTTGCATCGGCCTGGCACTTGAAATTATTTTGTAACACAAAAGGGTTACAAACCATACAGTATATAGGTATTAAAGCAAATACCTAGTGAAATACCTTCATTCGCATTTAGTGTGTCGATCCCCGAAAACCATATTGCGAGCAACTAAATCATAATCATATAAAAAGAAAAATTACTTCACAAAGTGCGACCATGTACGACAGATCATTTTTAATTAATATTCATTTATAATTAATTTCGTATTTGAACAAAAGGCAGTCAGTCAAAAATTTGACATGAGTTTGTGTTGCTCAAGTTTAAATATTAAGAACTAAGTAGGTATTAAAAATGACCGATAAAAAATTGAAGCTCACAATTCTTGGTAATTTCGTTTATATATTACTCGAATTTAGCTAAACTCTTGTTAGTAAATTGTTTTGTAAGTAATAACAGAAAAAAATCAAAGAAGCTGGTCCTGGATCCGAACACAAATTCTTTGTAGAAAAGACAGCACACCGTATATAGATATAGCAAGATTATGAAGAAGGAATATTAAAAGCTAGATTAAATTGTAACATAATTTCTTTTCAATTCTTCTTTCCTCATACTGCTGTCACGCCTAAGTTGAGCTCACTCAATCAAATACTAAGTTTATTTAATAATTACAGCAGATAGTTGAAATCGAAGTCGACATAATTTGGCTTCGAGCGACGTGAATAACGAGCATTTATCGTATGTTTTTAAAATTTTTATGTGCCCATAACATGTTAAATACTTTGTATTACGTGGACCAAGAGCAGATCCAGGACCTGTTGATCTAAGCAGTGGTTTACGATCCTAATTGCTGAACCCGTGGTCGAGAGTTCAATTCCCATCATGGAAAACTTTTGTGTTATGAATACGATCATTTGTTCTGTCTGGTTGTTATTTATCCACATATGCATCTTTACAATAATGTTGTTTTAGGCATTTTACTCCCTTACTCTTTCCTTCCAACTGACGCTGGTCCTTACCGGGCACGGTTGCTTCGGCAAGTATCAGCACTCGGTCGCTAGGAGGGAATTGAGTCCCACCTGTTACCACTGCGACTGCAGTGAGGACTCGGCTCAGCACACGCTGGTGTTGAGCTCCGCCTAGGCGGCGCAGCATGGGGCCTTCACTGCAGTTATTGGAGGAGATCTCTCGCTACCGGCTGTCATACGCTCCATGGCCGGTAGCGACAGCCGTTTTACCGCGGTCGCAACCTTCTGAGTAATGACGTCTTCATGACATGAGAGGCGGAGAAGAAGGCCCGGTTGGATGATATCCACTCCGACCCAATTCGCCTCTGGCGAACCAGGCGGTGCAGAATCGCTTACCAGTGCCTCATGCCGCCCTGAGTATAGCCACGGGTGGACAGGACTGGTTTTCCGAACAGTTTACCCGAAGAAGGTACCCGCACTAGTGGACAGGCACTAGGAGGCGTCTGGATGTTATAATAAAAGCTGTTCCCGGATCCTTTCTATCTCAGGCATAGAGTGGCACACCGTGTGGTTTTAGTCGGTCCGATTCTGACACATCGCCCCACCGTAAACCCTGGTGGAATGACGGCCCGAGGAGGTTTCCACTCGTTAAAAGAAAAGGTACTTTGCTCCCTTAGTCGCTTCTTACGGCACCCATGAGATGTGTAGTACCCAGCTTTTATTTAGACATGGAACAAAATTAAGAAAACTAGATTATTGATTGGAATTTAACTATATTTGATTGCATACAGTGAGCGAGGTTACGACCGTGGTGATGACACTCCGAATTCTTAATCCATCACCATACGGACGGACACATTTATACAATAAGTTAATAATTCTCATACTGAAGTGTAATCCCTATTTAGGGGGACTGCATAAAGTGTATAGGTGCATAACTTAATGATTGTACTTGGGTCTACCATAACAATTTAATATCGAAGTAATTCTAACAGAAACGACGTGTAATACGTTTTTTTGAACTATCTATGTGTCGCTCCTATCTCAATCGACTCTCTTCAAAATAACGGGTGAGACAAGTCAGATTATTTAAAAGGAATATTTTAACGGCACATATCCACAACAGAACACTAATGAGATTGATCTTGTAAATAGACAAATAGCGTAACTAATAATGACATTGTACGTATTGTTTTCCAGGCTTTAGTTTTCAATGTAGAAGATGTGCAAAAAATCGTGAGGGACAATATCGAGATGTGTCTTGGTGGTAATAAGTATAGTCATTCACGAACCCCGCAATGGATCTCTATAATTACGGAGAAAATATTGGCAAGACTGGCAAAACTCAACAAGCCTTTCAAATATATATGTAAGTTAGATTACGACAACAATCAGTTAAACAGATCAATTTGTGTGGCTACCTTGGCTTCAGTTGTAAGCAGCAGGTATCTATCAAGTTTTTTGTATAGCAGTCATCATTATCGGGCTTAATTAGTCCCCTACTGATCATAGGGTTCTCTTTAAAAGGTTTCCTTTTGGATTACAATACCACGCTAGTCAGACAGGTTAGTATACGATTTGTTTCTAGTTTGCCTTCTCTTGTTTTTTCCCTTAGTCGGTTCATACGACACTCATAAAATGAATAAGAGCGATGGCACTCCTGCATTCTGTAACCATCAACACACGGATCGGTACAATTACAATTTTTTAATTAATATTAACCAAGCCTTATGGTAAGCAACCCAAGCAATCACAATTTAACTTTTGAATAAAAGTGTCGCTAACGAAACTCCTATTCCTTTTACAGTAAGAATTACAATAACCCAGAAGAACGGTTCAGGTTTACACACAGCAGCAGCTTATTACTGGGACACAGCTACCGACGCCACCTGCACAGTACGTTGGGAAAATAAGTTTATGTATTGTATTATTAATGTTTGGGGACTTGCAATCCAAATCTAAATAAATAATACTGTACTTACCTATCTGCACTATTTGTATAAATGTTGAGGATGTTAACGATTAAGTGTTTATTTATTTATATGCCATATCAACAGATGTGCAACATACTCTTAAACAATATTACAAAAAATTGTAACACTTGGTATATGTACATGCTCATTATAGATATACACAACATTCACCATACTTATAATACAAGAATACTAGGTACCTACGTGCAAAATAATATGTCAAGTATAAAAAAACGAATCAAATTGAATACAACTAAGTCTAGATTACACTTACTACTATAAAAATAGTAAAGATCAAGGATAAGCAAGAGGAACTATACAAAATAAATAAAATGTCAATTTTAGTTACTATTATTGACATTATCTGCTTTAGAAATTCTAAATTCACTTAGAGACATGGATATCTGTCTCACAGTGAGCAGATTATTCAGATATAAGATTTTCAAGTTACTATTACATTTTTAGGTCTCACAACACTTTTATTTTCTATTGTATCTTGGTAAACTTGAACAATTACCTAAATTGGATCTTGATCTATTTTAATCACCATCATCACGGTCAAAAGACGTCCACTACTAGACATAGGTCTTGCAGTACGCAGTCGCCACTTCATGGTCCCATAAGCTCCGTTATTTTTAATTTTATTACTCTGCATGATGGAAAGCATGAATAAAATCCAAGAATTGTGGTCACCATACTCATTGCGAATGCAGACAATGGAGTATGGTAACCTACACTGGCGGCCTAGTAAAATGCTAATTCACGCCACGTTTGGGGTGTAAAAGGCATTACGGTCATCGTGGCATTCATATCAATGCGCCTTCCGTCTCGCACTCACCAACAAAACACGACAGCATGTATGCTGTCGCTTTAGGTCGATCTATGTCGGTATGGTTCCGCCCACTGCCACCACGTAAGTTTGACTATTAATTTTTATAATTACTAATAAGAAAAACAGAGTTGGTTAAGGTTAAAATAAAACAAAATATAAAGCACATTTTAGTATTTTTATTTTTGGTAAAATTTACCACAATACAAAATAATGATAGAAATAATAAATAAAGTAATAAAATGTATAGACAGGTCATAGAAACTATGCATTGTAAAAATTGGTGCTTTTAAAGCAATTTCATTATAATTTATAATAACATTAGGCATAATGGCATTGTGTATATTAAAAATAAAAGCATTATTTTTAATACAAATAATATCAAGGGCAGATGCATACACTTAAAAAAATTAACGAAAAATTATTCATCACTTTGTGATTTGGTCTTTTGATTTTCTAATACATTACATAAATGAATGTATACAGGACTAACAAAATGCACATGTACACAATTTAAAGCATTCGCGAGTCTACCAAACAAGTCAACTTTATTATAAACCATTTACAAATGATAGTTGAATGACGTAACCTTCATTATTACTGTGAACATTAGGTACAAAAAAGTCATGATGAATGTGAATAAAAAGATACTTTTTAATGTGTTAAAATCGAAAACTTTCATATCTAAAAGTATGTGAATGTTAATGATAACAATAATAATAATACCGGTAGCTAAATATTATTAGTGTCCTTACACATTGGCTGATTTAGAATTAGACATGACTATCGTTTCATTTACTGATTTAAGCTGCACTCGAAAAATATGGAGGAGAGGAAAAGGAAACGCGTGTTAATCTTATTTCAAAATAAAAACTAAAAAGTTTAAAAAATATGTTGTTAATCTTAAAAATCGAAAGTGATTAAAATTACCTGTAACTTTATTATCATAACTCGATGTAGCTCGTATCAAATGTAACAAAATATAACAACCTTTTTTATAAAAAGAATGGCAAACTGTTATGGCTACGTTCGCATCATTTGAGAATAGTGATATCGACTAAAACGGACTGGACTAGGTTACCGCAATTCCCAAATTAGCTATCAATATAAATTTTGATGGGAACACAGTCATCACAGTTTATCTACAAAATATTATTCTTAAATATCATTGTATTTCTTCCACATACCAGGTTGTATGTCTGCTGATGTCAAAAATATTAAGCAATTTAAAATTCAATCAGGCATTTTGTTTTTGGAATAACAACAACTTATTAACATTATCATATTAAGATCAGATTTACATATGGATCCATTGAAACTACCGTCTTCTAAGCAGGTTGAAATGATATTTCTAATATACGTTTGTTAGTTGAACGTGCTAATCTGAAGAAGTACTAGTTCTATTTGTAAAATTCATTCATTGTTAGATAGTAATTGGGGAAGGCTAGATATTATCAGGCTGCGATCAAAAGGCTGCGAGCTGAGTATCAATGAAAACGATTGCAAAAACAGATGAAAATTATTCCTTTTGAGAGCTTCCATTTTTTTGAGCTTTTGAGAGTTTCGCAAAAGTAGTGTACGAAAAACTGGTTTCATTTTATAAATTCTAACAAAATTCCACGAGCGCATGTCTTGGCTCACTATCACCTTCTATATGGTAAACAAATTTATTGACGACTTATAACATCTACGTTACGGGCGATAGGAGACGCAAACCAGGTTGTGCGGGTCCACTAGTGACTTACAAGGACTACGCAGTTATAAAATAAATATTTTATTATTACAGTCAAAAAATAAATTCAGTGATAATTTGCTCCTTGATCCTTATGAAAACTGATCTTTATATTTCAAAAAATAGTCTAATAAGAGAAAATAGTCGTAAAAAATATTTTACGACCAACGACCTAGAACAAATCGAAGCTACCTCTGATAGACACCGCGATTTCAAATGAAACGCTAAAACAAGATACCTGTATAACAAATAATTTTAAATCAACCGTACGTACGACTTATCGTTAATTTACAACATTCACCTTAGCTATTGTATACTTAGTTTATGAGGAAAGCGCCCTTATTCGCTAAAGATCACGATAAAAGAAACGTCTGACCGTTGCTATCTGCATTGGTGATGAAATCTACTGACAATTAACTATATTTTACGAGGAAGGGTCGTTCAAGAGTTCATTGGCCTTAAAATTTCGATAAATTCCATGGCAAAAAATGTCTATCAATGTAAGCTTTATTATTTCTTCTGTCGTATCTATAGCGATAAAAGGCCCTATATTAAAACATACTTTTTTATTTTCTCCGCATCTTGTTCTAACGTACAAATTTCAAAAAGTACTATCTGTAAATTGTAATCCTTAGTTTCAGCTTATTATAATCTGTCCTATTGAATTTATCTACAAAATACTCACGGACATAGACATATTACTGTAATACTGCTATTGTTAGATGCAGGAACAAATACACTAAACAGTTATACTATGGCGTAACCAAATACTCGTATCTTTTGTTCCTGCATCTAATTCTATTACTAAGTTCATAAAATTGTGAATCTGTGAAGCAGGCTTTAAAAAAATTTGACTGGTTTCTTGTGATGACTATTTTGTGATGCATTAAACTTCAGTCTATAAATGCCTTAAGACAAAAATGCTACAAAATTGCATTTGCCAATTTGCCAAACAATAGAAACAACTGGTTAGAATAT
This sequence comes from Hypercompe scribonia, assembly GCA_949316085.1. Lineage (NCBI taxonomy): Eukaryota > Metazoa > Arthropoda > Insecta > Lepidoptera > Erebidae > Hypercompe > Hypercompe scribonia. The sequence goes on along the minus strand of OX438989.1, from coordinate 9,712,365 downwards.
AATACCGCAATAATATATAATCGCAACCTTTTTAAATTAAAACCCATTTCGTTTTACTGAAGTAGTACTATAGCTAAAAAATGTGCATTTTATGTTAAACCGTGCTTCTTAACTGGGAGTTGTTCAAGTTCACTTGTCTGCTCACTACACATGGACGAGGCTACGGCCGGAGTGTCGCGGCCCTCCTCCCCGTACTTGTGCTCTTCGACTAAGAGCGCATCTCGCACTAGATAACTTATTATATACACCGTAAAATATACTCTATCAAGTACAACCTACTACTATGACTACGATAAAACGATTTGTCGTTTAACTCATTATTATGACAGATATTTCTCTTATTTACAATTTTTCTATACAATACACGTTAAAATTATTAAAAAGTAACATTGTACTTGTAACTTTGCTACCCTCCTTTCGAATGTACTAATTTCATTATTATTTATGCCTAAGACCCCTCAATATATGTACACATACGCGCTATGTTACTCGAGACTTAATTGATCACAAGTAGAAAGAAATGGAACAAAATGAGGAACAAATATACACTACCTATGCACTAACCCTTCTCTTACCCGAATAGCCGGGGCTTTACATATCACATCTTTTTTAAGTGGTCACACTTAAGCCGTTCGCGATTCACCCTATCGTCATTACAATAACACAATATAACTAAAATATATGTACAAAATGTATAGAGCTATCTCAAAATAAGATTTTTACACAAAAATAATTAAAAATTATTATAAAATCCAACAATAGTAACTCTTAACACTGGGCAGATTCAAGAAAGAGATCATATCTAGATTCATGTAAAAGGTTTTATGTTCGATTCTGTATGCTCCAGTAATGCTAAATGTCAAGATAAGAAGGTGGGAGTAACGCGATATGTGATTTTGACTTATTGTCATAGATACATATTTATATACACGTAATTATTGTGCTCGACCCAGTATTCTATCGAACATTCATCCTTTATCTATATTTTAAACAGGCTTACTTAGAACTCTCACGAGATCCATCGATAGTTACTGTTATTTTTTGTGCCACAGCACTTTTGCCCAAATCATATCTCAATCACAATTCACATCATTTATTTAAGTCATTGTTTATATCTTAATCACTAGATAGTAACGCGTCGCACTTTATCGAAATGGAACACAGTAAAAACGTCCTGTGGCTGTACAATTCCTTGTAATACAAGAAACACCTGTAGTTATGTACGACCCAGGACGCTCTTTGGGTTCGCAAAAATGTTTTAGTATCTCGATAGTTGGATAACTTGTACTAGGATTACGGTATGTACTTTTACAATTATGCTAGTCGTTAGGACTTAAAATAGTTCAAAGTGAAAAATACTACGGTACAATCCCACGATTGATGATGTCCGTTGAAACAGTACTTTTGTTCACCTTTACTGTTGTTTATCGCTTTTAAACCACAATTAAACACTTGTATAATTGACACAATCAAATAAGTCACTCCCATAGTTTTTTTTCAGTTGAGGTATTTGCGGCATTTCTTGGCACCGCATGTGCATGGTATTTTAACGTCTTCAAATGGAAACTTGTAGTCGTATGTTAGTTCTTCGCCTATGGTGATGCGTCGAAGGGCGAAGATCAGTATATGCTTATGGCCGTGGATGTCAACTACACGCGAGTAGCAGTTGGGCTGTAAAAATAAATAATGTCTTATAAAGTAATAGATAGTTTTATAAAACGTAAGTAAGGCTTTAACTGATGGTATAAATATTTGTGTAAAAATTTTTCGTGGTCAGTCAGCAAAGTTGTCTAGTAGTAACATGCGTTTTTAACTATATTTACAACATTCATCCTGTTACCAGTTTTTAAGGCTTTCAACTTAAAATTCAGTTAAAAGTATATAAAATTGGATAATTTAATTACTATTTACTTTTTTTTTAATTTATGACCTTTTCACCAGATTTATACAGCTTAGCTATTAAATTTATAAATATTTAGGACTTTAAACTAATAGTATACTTAATTTGCTCTATATAATATGTACTTTTTCGTAGTATTATATGAAAAGATGTGCAAGTGCAATTTTAAAGATACTTACATCACAAGAATGGTTGATGAACCTTGCGGCATTGCCCTTCAGCGTGGCGTCGACGACGAGGTTGTCATCTATTCGGAACATGTAGCAACCGCCGACACCGCGTCGTCCGCTCATCGCCTCATAGCGCTTCTCGCGTTGGTCGGCTAACACCGCGCGGATCACCTCGCCGGCGTATTCTATCACCATGTCACCTGTAGAACATTTCGTTAATTTGATTAACTGTTATAAGTTTAACCAACTTGACGTATGTGTAACTTGATGGTTTTGGTTTAATGGTTATTGATGTCTTACCTTCTTCAATGTCTCGTTTGCAAAACAGACCACGTCCATGAATGTGTGATCTATATACACCTACAGAGGCTTTAGATGTCTCCTTTAGCTGCCTGAATCTCATCGCTGGTGGCAACGTTGCTAATCGCCTGTGAAATAGAACATTATTTACATGATATAGTTTTGGTCTAGATTCAAATTAAAACAGACTGACTTCAGAAAAGAAAATACAAGAAATGGTTCTTATTAAATACCTTGAGACTGAGCTCTCGCCTTCCTGCCCACCAAATGGTGGAGGCTCTTCTCTGAAAGGTGAAGCCATCCAGCTAAACATGTCGTGATTTTGTTTTCTTGCAACAGGTCCGGTGCGAGCACTGCCCCAAGGACTCTCTTTGAAACCCTCGCTCAGGTCCAAATCGTTGTCCCAGCTGCTTAACTGGCGGCCTTGACGCATCTTGTATTTAGTGCAACGGCTAGCCTATAAAAAACAGACGGTTAAGAAATTGTACAACATCATAAGTAACTAAAATGTAATTAGTCGATGCTTACGCCAGGCAGCTGCTCGACGAGGTATCGTAGTGCATTGTTGTTCAATCCCAAGATATGAGCTCCAGATAAATTTGCCGGTAAGTTATACTGTATGGGTGGTAAACTCGATTGTTTTCTTGCGTTCTGCACAGCTTCGACAACTTTTGCCCAAAGATCTGCTAATGACGATGATGTATAGTTAAAGCCATCTTCGGATGTTACTTCGTATATGAGCTTAGGGCCGTCGTCTTTAGATGGCTCGGGTGCAGGTTTCGGTACTGTTGGCTTATTTTCCTTCGAAACTTTACTTTGTTTCTTTGTCACAATCGCCTCTGTTTCGGATTTTCTGTCTCCTAAAGGTCTCTTCATTACTTTTGTAGGAGCACTTTGTATTTTGTTTGGAACTGGAGCTCTATTTGTATCCTTCTCTGTTAAAACTTTAGGTGGTTCGACGTCTATCATTTCAGTATCTAAATTCGGTAAAGACAGTTTTGATGTATCTTCAGTAGATGTGCTAATTCTTGCGGTTTCCACTTCTGGGGTTGCCGTGCTTGTGTTAGTTCGATGCATTTCGGCTGAAAGTTGCATAGCCTGAGCTGCGTCCCTTTCTTCTTTTTCCTTTTTAGCACTTTCTAATTCCATCATACGCTTCGATTCTTCAATAGCTTTTTCGAGATCACTATCAATGTTTTCATCTTTAATGTTTAAGTCAGGCATGTCGTGACTTACTGCTGGTCTCTGTTTTGGTGCAGTTGCTGTTTTAGTGGTCTTTGTTGATTTATTCTGACCATCTCTATGTAATGGCAGTACTCTATTCATAGGTCGCATTGACATCGGATTGACCACGTTAGTAGGAATGCCTGTTTGTTGCGTAGGTGGGGCTTTAGGTAATGTTATGCTGGAATTGTTTTGCGTGGGTAGATTAATAGTATTGCTCGGTACAGGTATGCACATCATATTGTTAGCGTTACTCTGATTTTGAATCAAATTAGTGTTTGCTTGAAGAGGGAAGCTTATATCAGCAGCGGCTTTTGAAGCAATTTTCGGATCAACTAGATTGTTTTGTACTGTAATGTTTACAGTATTATTGCTTGAATTTACATTTATATTCATCGGAGCACTGTTTGGTATTGCCTGGAACGGTACATTTATCATAGTACCACTCTGGTCATTATTTTGTTGGAACGCCAAAGGATCGGTTGTTATACCAGCAACATTATTGTTGGTATTATTTGTCACCACGCGAATATTGTGTTGCTGTGGTACGTGCTGGTTTATATTATTATCTAAAGTAGGATTATTCATTCGACTTCTTTCTGGTAAATTGATAACTCTATTATTATTAGGTGGATTCATTTGCATATATCCTATTTGATTACTAACTGATATTGTATGATTTTGTTTATCATTACCCACCATGTTGACTTTACAATCTTTGCTATTAGGTATATTCGCCATTGGTATATTAGTGTTAGACGGTGGTCCCATAAGATTCTTACCCCGTAACGTATCTTGGGAAAACTTAGGGGGATCTGGCACAGGCATGGTATTCCTATTCATTTGATTGTCCATATTTGTTATAGTTTGGTTTTGTGATGCATTATTACTGTTCATGCTACAACTATTCATATTAAGTTGTTGGTTGTTAGACACTTGACTGTTGATCATTTGATTCTGATTACTGGTAGCGTGTGTTTGTGATGTATTAAGCATCATATGATTGTTTGTCCCTGTCATGAGATTATTTACATTGTGGTCAGTTGTATTTGCGCAACTCATCAACATATCATGTCCCGTCATATTGTTTTGAGCACCTGCTCCGTACATATTAGTATTATTAACAGAGTTCAACATCATATTATTTGATAAACTCGAATTATTTACGTTCATTCCATGCATCATGTTGCCTGTACCCATATTCATGTTATTGGTATTCATATTCGAGCATATCTCCATGGTATTCTGATTACTAGAGAACTGTGTGCTGTTATTAGAGCAGCTACCACTGCAGGAACTTTGAATATCATTTTTAATATCCGGAATGTTAGGCATGTGTTGCATCATGGAGTTATTCATAGATTGGTGGTTATTATTAACGATTTGCATAGTACTGTTCAGATTACTATGCATATTCATATTATTCATTGAATTCATTTGGTGCTGCATCATGGAAGAATGTTCCATTGAGTTTCTGCTATTCTGAATTTGATTTAATGTATTTATGTTTTGCATCGTAATTGAATTGCTGTCATATCTATTCCCGTGCATGTTTGGCATCGAGCTAGAATTGTCCATCTGGTTTCCTAAATTTATATTTGGGGCGCTCCCTGACATATGATGCATATGCATGCTGTTATCCATCTGTTGTCTATTGTGTATTTGATTAGGAACAAGTTGATGCATATTCATTATGTTATTTTCAACATGCGGTCTATTGTTTTGGATCTGCATAACATTGGGCATTTGATGTTGATGATGGAGACCAACATTCTCCATCTGTCTGTTTTGTTGCATCGATATTTGTTGGTTGACATGCATGCTATTGTCCATCTGTCTTGAATTATTATTGATATGGTGATTCATCTGTTGCATGTTATGCAACTGTTGATTATGCATGTTATCCATAACCCTATTAGAATGCATAGAGTGATTCATATTGCTCATGCTGTGTGATTGCATGGCCTCCATCATCATTCGATTGTTTTGCATGTTCATATTTGTCATTGGTTGTTGCATATGCATATGATTTAGGTCGTTCAAGTCAGACCGATTCATATTGTGATTATTCGACGTTAAACTATGCATATTCATCGACTGGTTCATAATATTGTTATTGTCTGGTGTATTTCTGTTAGATAGCATATTTTGTTGATTATGATTTTGTTGCGCATTCATCATATTCTCATGGAAAGATCGGTTTGAACTAGGTTGGTTTAATTGCTGTAATTGATTATCCGCTTGTCGATTGTGTTGGATCTGTCCGTTCATTATGTGGATTTGATTGGGTGTTGATAGGTGATTACTATCATGCGCCATCATCTGAATGTTACTAGCATGAGACATACTTGATGTATTCATAGAACTACTCATATCATGTTGGCTCGACTGCATATTATTATCACTAGAAACTGTGATATTCATCCTGTTATTTGCGTTTTCTTGACATGACATGTTCATAGTCTGCATTGAGTTATTTCCAGAATTTAATACTTGCACTTGACCATGTGAAGTATTGTTAGGCATCGAACACATTTGATTTTGATTATTATTTTGATTATTAGGAACGGAAATCGTGTTTTGATTACTCTGAATTTGTGGACGCATTACATTATGAGGTATAATGCTAATAGCAGGAGAGTTGCTAATATTACTGCTCATCTGGCAATTACTCATTTTGTGACTGTTCATTTGGTTAGATAAACTATCCGTAGTATGTTTATTGTCTGTAGTTCCCATATTTTGGAATGAGTTATCATTCTTTGCGAGCTGCTGTGAATGAGAAGCCATTATTTCTTGTGAAAAGTTTAGATGGCCACCTTCAGTTTTTGAGAGAGCATTTAATTTGCTAAGTTTTAAAGAGGTATCAGAATCAAAATTGCTATTCATTACTGATGTAGGTGGATAAATGTTTCCAGCAGTAATTTGAATGACGTTATTTGATGTCGAATGCGATGATGAATGATGGCTGACATTTAGACTTTGCTCAAACTGATGAGAATGCATATTCATTGTAGACATGGAGTTATTGGGCATTTGTATTAAACAGTTCTGATTGACTTTATCATGGTCATTATTGGGATGTGACCTTCCCGTGATATTCATTGACGCGTTGCTCTGAATATTCATTAAGGACGTATTTACGTTAGTATGTTTCATTGTCATATTTTGAAGATCCAATTTATTATCCATCATACCGGAATTGTTAGAGGTACTCATTTGCCTCCACGGTGTGGGTGATTTAGTGCTTTGAGTAACGCTTATAGTTGGCATATTTGCAGAGTTCGAATTGTCTTGCAAGTTACCACTGATTTCGATGACATGAGAGTTTTCTATTTTGAGGTTACTCTTTGATGTGGATGGAGCAATAGAACTGGAGACAATTGGTTGTGATAAAGGTATTGATTGCATCGAGAATGATGTTGCTGAATTTGGTACGGACTGCGAAATCGCCATCACTGGTTGTCCCGTCGACGATACAAGGGTTACATTTGGAGACAATGACACATGGCTGGGTTTGGGCATATTGTTTCTTTGCATGTTTTGCGGTGTACTGGAAATCGTCATACCGTGAATCTGAGAGGTTATAGGATTTATTGTCTGTCTTCCTGTAATAATAGTACCAGGTTGTGATCCCACTCCTAAAGGCGTACCCATTTGAATCACCTTTGGTGTCTGTCTGTTTGTGTTAATATTAGAAGAGGATTTATCAGGCAGCGGTTGCAATGTCAAATTAGGAACAGTTGTTTTAACGTTTTTGAGTGACTGTGGTGACGACTGTACTGTTTGAGAACTAACAATGTTAGGTGTAGAAGATACAGCAACACTATCTCCTACATTATTAACAACTACATATCCTGTAGGCACCTCTACTATTGGCTCTATTTTACTTGCTTGGAATACCTGGGTTGTTGTAGCTGAAAAGCTACTATTCTGCGCAAGTACTCCTGGCATAGCAGTTGATACAAACTGTTGAGAGGACATAACTGTATTTTGAACTATAGTTTCCAAACCATAGTAAACGGGTTGTGTCGTCGTCAAGTACATACAACCAGATGGATCAGTCACCATTTCTAGAGTGGGTGTTGAACCAAGTAAAACTTGATCATTACAGAATTGGGGCAGTAATGTTCCTTGTGGTAGAATTGTAGCACCAGAAGCAGATGAAATAAGTGTATTTCCTTGCGGTTGTAAAGCGGCATTTGGTATAATAGTTGTCTGGCCATTGCCGATTCCACTTTGTGGTACAACTGTCGCTCCAGCCGTTTGCAATGTGTTATTAGGCAGAAGTGTGGCAGTTTGTGACGTAATATTTCCTGGACCCAATCCTTGGATTGTACCTTGAGGAATTATGGTAGTACCACTTTGCGTGTGTATTGCCTGCGGTAATATTGTAGGGCCATTAGGACCTTGAGAAATAATGCCTTGTGTCTGTATGGCCCCTTGTGGTAACAAAGTTGCTCCTTGTTGTATTGCTTGAGGCAATATGCCCACATTTCCTTGTTGCAATAGAACTGGGATTCCACCACTTGGTACTGCAACTAGACCACCTGATTCTGTCTGCTGAATTTGGAATGTCTGTGGCATAATTCCACTTTGAGATATAAACTGTGTCGGCCCTGTCTTAAAATCTCCTTGTGGGGCAATAGTCGCGATGTATTGCATGTTTTGATTTTGTTGTTGAGACAAAGCTTCTACATATGCAGACATTATATTTTGATTTGCCACTGGCTGAACAATTATTGATGGTTGACCTGTCTGATTGTTTGTTTGTAGTTGTATAACAGTATTTCCTGGTCCTAACGGTGACTGATTAATAGTAGTGAATGTTTTCTCTAGCTTAGTTTGTCTGGTCTTTATAGTGGTAGGTTTGGGCATAGGTCGTCCTCTGCCTCGGTTAGTAGCTTGGAAAATTGGCTTGGGTTGAACTGATGTAGGTTGTTTCTTAGGTGATTTTTGAGGTGCTCCTGGTAGTATGAGCTGTTGCTTATTTTGGGGACTAGGCGATTGTAATCTTTGAGCTGTCATTGCAGGCACAACTATGGTGGGATTTCCCTGAATTTGAGGACGCATCATGGGCTGGATGTTCTGAATAATTGAAGTATTCGGCATACCCTGTATAGAATTCACAGGCAATGCAATTGATGATGCACTTGCCATATTAGGGAAGTTCGCAACTTGGCTCTTTCCTTGTATGATTGGTGCAAGGTTTCCTTGTTGATTAGAAGGTATGGTTAATACTTGGTTAGAATTTGAGGAGATCACTTGAATGCCGCCAGATCCAGAAAGCAATTGGGTCATATCAGCATTTCCTTGGATCTGTTGTATATTTGCACCACCATTGCCTGGCTTGACACAGATATTGTAAGGCAGAATACTGGGTTGTGTTATTAACTGTGGGGCCATGATTTTTTGGCCACCGGCAGAACTCGTTTTAGGTGGTAATAGCATTTGAGGTGTCACTACAATTTGTGGCGATGACAGTACTTGTTGATTAGTAGAAACTTGAACATTAGTTGTCTTACTTTGGTCAAAGATAACAGTGCCCGATTTTAATTGTTCCGTAATGGTCATAGTCATTTCATTTGATGGCCCTGGCGATGGTGTCTCAACTATTGTGCCATTTATTGTAATTTGTCTCGTATTAATTGACGTCCTCCTAGCCGCAATACCTTCAGCTTTTACTGTATTCTCAGTACCAGTAACGACACCAGCGTGAATAATCATTGGTTGAGCGAATGCTCCTTGAAAAGCATTCTGTAACGTCGTCAGGGTCCTATTTTCTGGGGATTTTGGATTCTCACTTTCGCTTTCACTTGTTGACATCATATCACAAGAAGGTACATGCCTATCATATGATTCTTTGTTTCTGTATGTACATTGGCATCTATCACATCTTACCGGTTGCTCCATTGGATTAGAAGACCCAGAACCGTCATCTAAGGGTCTCATCACAAGTTCTGGTTGTCCACTGATCGAGTTGCCAGCGAAGGTGACAGTATAACTTTCAGTTCCACTAGTTCTGTATAAAAATTGGTTTGTTTGACCTCGTGGTGCATTATCATTTCCAGAATGATTATCTTCGGCACCATCCAGTTGTTGTATTGGCGAAAAATCATTGTCACTGTCACGGGGACTACTAGGTCGTGAGCTGCAAGTACTTTCAGAGTCTGACCAATCTGCAGCACCATCAAGTTGTGAAATAGGACTACACTGAATTTTTGTATAGAAATCGATGACATCAGTGTAATAGCCATCATTTTTGTCTGTTTTGGTGTTACTTGTATCACTTGATTTGTTAGGTGATGTTGTCCGATAGCTCATTCCGGAAGTGTGAGGTACTTCATCACAAATAGTGGCACTAGTGCAAGTTTCAACTTTTACTTTCTTATCTGAGGCGTTATTGGACCCCTTGCTAGTTTCTATTACATTTTCTGTCAATGTTGCTCTCTGGATAGGGCTCAATTTGCCAGTAACAGTAGAAGTTTTTCCCATTTTGCATCTTTTGATTGTAGAGGATAATAAACTTGTATCAAATTTGTTATTCCAACTGCTTGACCTTTGTTGACCTCTTCCAGTGGTTAAAGATTTGAAATTATGACTTTGAAGAAGCATTTCAGATTTACTTCGTTTTAACTCTTTACTGCCAGTTTCAAACCTTGAATTTAGTAACTCGTCTATAAAATCAGACTTATCATTACTTTTATCATCTGATTGACCCATTGCACAGTAAAACTCATTTTTCAAGTCTTGGAATATATCTTGCATTGATATCCCATCTAAAAGATCATGATTGAGATCTTCAAATATTGCATCTTTGACTTCAGGTGGTAATAGATCTGCAGTATTCTGAGGTTCTTCATCATCTTGCTGTTCTTGCTTGCAAACATTATCTAGTAAATGCTCCACAACTTGCTTTACAGCTAGATCTTCTAATGTCACCGTATTTCCAAACTTGATAGGAGATTTATCACTTTTGAGCATCAATACAGTTTTGCTCGATCCTGTTTGTACACTTTCATGCCACGCTCCTATTTCAGCCATCACTCTTTCTACAACATGCGTATCCATTGTATGATCAACTGTAATGTTCACACCATAGTCAAAACCTGGTAAAGGTTCGGCCAGTATGAGCTTTGTTTTAATGGTATATCTTACAATTTTTGAGGGCTTTTTACAGGACCAAAATAGGCGAGTGCATGAAAAGTCCACTGGCATTAGAAATTCTTCATAATCTGATACTGAAGGCACTATTTTACCAAGACTATGGACAGCTAGTGAGCCTAGTATAAATTGTACTTTGGTTATTTCACTGTATCTTTTCTTCTTCTTATCAAGTTCCACATATACTGGCCTAGTAAGTTCAAAGTCAGCATCTTTCTGTAAACTCTTTTTAGGGACATCTTTACCGTGAGATGGGCAAAACACTCTCTTATCGTCCATGAAAGCACAAGTTTCTTTCCTTGCACAGGCATAATGATAGGTTTCACTACAGTTTTTAGCGCAGCAACCAACACTAGCACCTTTAACTTCACAGGCAGCACACTTAATCATTTTCCCTCTTGATATTGCAGAATGTACATTTTGGAGAGATCCATCAATTTCTTCAAATACTTCAGCAGACCAAAGTGCACAATTGGAATGTATCCAATCATTTTGACCACAATAAAGTAATCTACCTTCCATAGATGGTAAACCATCTCCAGTAGCTTTACAGAGTACACATACTCTAGAATCTACTACTGGATAAACCTCCAAAAGATCCTCTTCAAATGTGTCACCATCCACTTCAAGTTTAGGTACTACTTGGTCCATTGGACGCTCGACAGATTGTTCATTAGTATTTACTTTATCTGAAATATCAATATCTTTAATTGATTCGGCATCCTCATGCTCACCCTCGACTTCTAAATTAGGTTGAAGGCAATTGTTTTCACAGTCAAACCAAGGGAATGTCTCTGAGAATAAGTCCTTGTAAATTGAACTGAGATCATCATTTGTTGTCCTTTGGATGACCTCTTTCATATCATGATTAAAATCTTTTAGGGACACATAGCCATCACTATTAACTCTTTTTTTAATATCAAGAAGTGATGGAGATATTACCCTATCTAAGTCATCACTGTTATCAACATCTGGGGACGATCGTATAACGACGTGGCTAAGATCTTGCTCACTTCGAGCTTGAGGAAAGCTCTTCATAGGTTCATCATCATCAGATATTGCTTCATATTTGTCATCATGTACAGTTGTAGGTAACATTGCCATCGCTTTTTCTGATTTTGATTGTGGTGGATAGTTCTCATGAACCTCAACACATGATGATTCGAATTCTGTCTTGGTGCCACACAGGCCAGTCGAAAAACAAATTTCTTTATTCTGCATTAATGGTTCTTGTAGATTAACCACTTTATGGGTTGTGGGTGGAATATCTTCTTTTTCCATATTTACATCTTGTAATAAAGATGAGTGCCACACATGTGGGGTAGCTGATTCATCGAATTTGTTCTGGGAGAAATGATTATTCCGTCTGCCTCTTGCAGTGTTTCTGTAAACTTTGGTTTCCGATGTCTTCAAAGATACATCCACAACATCAAAATGTAACTTTCTTATAGCTTGTGGCGACAGTAACCGATATGGTTTATTTAGTACTGGAGTATTCTTGTGCGGGGTGAGTTTTAGTAATGCACAAGCTTTTTTGTTTTTAGCAAGTAATTTTAACAGATGAAGTAACCGACCCTTTAGATGCTCTGTCAGCATCTTCCTCCACGGAGGGTCGTTAGGCATGCATTTACAACATATGTATTCGATTGACGGAGGTAATGCTGACAGGAGTTGGTATCCTTCGCCGCTGAGTCCTTCACAACTGGCGTGCACCCATCTGCCACAACAACCGCACTCCATCATCTAGAAAGAATGCAAGAATTCATATAAGTAGTTTGCATAGATATAGGAGAGCAACTCGCCATAAATTGGGTAACTAACAGTAGCTACCTTGCTATCGAAATCATTATCCCTGTAGCAAGCCTGGCAGAGAGGACAATAATTGCCTTTTTGCCGCAGTTTGAAGCAAGGCCCACAGAACGGTAGGCTGCCGACAAACTTGCTCACTCTACTACTGTCACAACTCTTGCATTTTAGACAGGCACTACAAATCTGTAAATATAGAAGGACAGAGTTCATGAAAATGATACAATGTTTTAAAAAATACTAACAATTTGCATATGTCTAAATCTTGAGGTTATTCTTCTTTGTCTTTGTTTATTATCCTTGTTTGTTATTCAAGTTTGTTATGAGGAAGTGAGCCTAGTCCGTGTTTTAGGTAATTTAAAGATTTAATTCCAAATAAGTATATAAGTATAAATCTTTTATGTGTGAATGCATTCTATATCTTTTTTACACAGTATAAAATTAGTTACATATAGTATAAAGTTTTTGTACACTTAGATCTTTTAAAGTATGAAGGGATTTTAACGCAGTACTCACCAATTGAGTGATTTAAGAAGTTTAAACAATAAAATTTGTCAACATACATTTTTTTCTCATTATAACAGAAGTATATACTTGTGTTACGACAATGAGGAAGTAATATATTTTATTATATGTAGCCTTCTGAAAGTTACAGTAGACATTTACGAGATCTAATTTTATTATTCTATTGACAGCAAAATTATTTGAATGAGTAATGAACTTGAGCAATGTAAAAAGTCAAGCTTAAATTTAAAAATATCTGCTGATTTGATAAAATAGGAAAATGGATAAAGGTATGCAGTTCTCACCAGTGGCCAATCACTACGGTGATCCGGCGGGGCAGCCGGCAGGCAGGCTGCGTGGTAGTGTTTTGCACAGGCACGGCAACGAAGCCGGGCGGCTCCGCGAGCACAAGCTGCACATGACACGCAACGCGCGCACGTCCAGCCGCCACCACCCGCTGCCTCCTCCGCACACCAACTGTGGTACCACTCGCAGCATGATGTGCAAACCAGCATCTGCATGCACAAATTAATAATTGTGTCTGAGTGAAATTTATCTATAACATGTATGTATTTAGAAATATTTAAGTATGTTTATCAGCCTTCTGTATGCCATAGCACAGGCTCTGACTGTTGTGGGATCAGACAGACGAGTGTGAGATGTGTAAAGTTATTTTTTGATTTTCTTTATATTTTTTTAAATCTATTTATTAGATTTTAAAACAAATAAATAAGGAAAGCCAAAAACAAATATAAAGGCTATAAAAAATAATAGACCATAGACTTCAGGTACTGAAACAAGCCACTCGTAGTCAGGGTTCCAAAGACGGGAACCTTTTCATTGTGTGGGTCGTATCTAGAAGGACTTCAGCAAAACCCTTGACTTGACAAAAATCTGATATTATTAATTTTTATAACAGTTCTTCGTAATCTGTTGCACTAGAACTGGAGTATCGTAAGAACAAGACTAATCGTATATTTTCATTATATAACAGGCATGCATGGAACACTATTGAGCTGCAGCTGGAAATTATATTTACTTATATTGTGCTATGAGAATTACATTCTAATTAGCAACATTAACAGTTCTTGATCCAATACAAGGGTTTTCTTTATAGTACTATAACAGCCGTCTAGACTTTTCATTATGTATGGAGTTCAATAAAAATTTAAGTGAGTTTTAGTTTATGACTTAAAAATCCAAGTTTGTGTACATTAAGAGTTGAGAAACTATCAGTATCTGATTTTATTTTGGGCACTTCATTTGAGTTTTGGTTACCATTTGGTTAACATAATACCAGCAATATTATTTACCTTCTCTTTGCCAGCACTGCCACATAGAAAACATAATCTAGCAACAGTAAAAGACCCAGTTCCTATTAATCCAAAGCCTGTACTGCATACTTCATCAGGATCATAGCTCTCCCAAAAGTCTACACATATGAGTTCAGGCCTATTTTGGCCACATTTCTGGGAGCGGCTTCGGACCTGTACAAATAAAATATCATAATAAAATTTTCGTTTCGCAGAAGACACCAATAGGTTGAAGAATAAGGAGGATTAAAGGTTGCTAAATTTACATTTAAATAATATTAAAAGGCATGTACTTACATTTGTAATGTTAGAAAGAGGTTTGGTTACTGTCTTCCTTGGGACAAGATCCATAACAGTTTCATCCTCACTAGATTCAGCCTTGCTCTGACTTTTTACAGGTATTAGCTGGTCCAATTTACGTTTCTTTGTTTCTACCAGTACATCAACATCAACATCTTTAGAGACTACATTATCAGATAGCAAAGGTGGAGCTTTATTCTCGGAATCAAGTTCTGATTCACAACTAGAGAGCTCAGGTGTATCTCTATCTTTCTCCGCTATAGACAAAGTAATGTCATCATCTATTTGTATGTTCTTTTCCTGTTTCTCTTTTTCATCTTGTATAGGGAATGTAGCAAGTGGTTGACCCAAAACGATAGATGCACTTCGGCATACATGTTTAACTCTGGGGCCTTTGAGCTCCATCTTTTGTCTTTTGGCATCTTCGGCTTGTTTGGCATCATCCTTATCTTTTTTTCTAACTTTTATCCTTGACAATTGACGCTTCCTGCTAACATTAAACTCTTCATTTGATTCAGTTGTAGCAACACGGTCTTTTGGTGCTTTCTCCTGAAAAGAAATTATCATTGTTTTTTACTTGAACATTTAATAATAATAACTCACAATAATAGTAACATAGCTCATAGCCTACATACCTCTACTTTGTCAACTTCTTCAGTTTTCTTAGTGTTTGGTTTGACACCAAAGATTTTATTATCATTTTCACCATTTGTAATGGCAAACACTGGTTGTGGTATAGTGGCATTAGTTGTTGATATTCGTAGAGGATTAACCTGTGTTAGGGCACCAGAAGCTTTTACTCCTGATCTCATGAAAGGTGGCAACATTGCAGTAAGGCCTGCCCGAATGTTAGGTGGTACTTGGAAGGCCTTTAAACACATTTTGAGCCAACAAGCAGGACATCGTGCCTTGTTTGTACACCGTAGCAGTTTCCACTGTTGTGAACGTACTATTGGTGGAACATGACAATTACCTGAAAACACATTGAATGATTTTGACCTTATTGCACAATTATTATGACATGATATGATTAACACACTATATTTTAACAATAACACTAAAACAATAATAAAATATTACCTTCACCCTTCAGACACTGCATCACTATAGTTCCAGTCTTCTGAGACAGTTTTTCCTTTTTCAACATTTTGGAGATGAATTTGCGACAAGATTCACATGAATATATTCCAAACTTTCTAGCTTGTTTAACAAACCTGTAGAATCTTACGGCACCGCATACTCCGCAAGTTACAGTTGTTGGAGGGTTTGGAGCTAAAAGAGACAAAATTTTATAAATATCTTTTTACATTTACAAAATACTATAAGTACAGAGATTAATCTAAATACACACTTTACTAAATAGACTAGATTATATAAAAAATACATTAATAATCATAAAACTTACATGATGATTGTGGATGAGTTGAAAAAGGACCATCTAATGCTGATGCTGACTGTGCAGGAGGATTTAGTTGCAGTCTCGCTTCTCTGAGAATAATTTTTCCTCTAAGAAGTTGTGATGCTGATGACTTCTCTTTTTCAGGACTAGCTGGTGGAGGTTTTTCATCTTCGTCTCCACTGCCGCCAGGACTTGCACTATCCCAGCTATCCTCAGAGCCAGAGCCACTGCTCGTACTGCTCGAGCTACTCGCATCTGATATGTCCATTAGTTTACGCATTGCATGTCCCATTCTGTCTTCCTTGGGAGTATCTGATGTTTTTACCTTTTCAAGACCCTCTAAATTGGAATTCTCATGCTGTGTGGGTTCTTTCTCATAGGAAAATATATCATGCAGTTTTCTAGAACCTACACTGAGGCTTGAAAATGAATTTGTAGTTTTATCTTTAAATAGGTTAGAGGTTTTCAATGATTGCAGTGGAACATTGTCTTTAACTTTTTCAATCTGATTTGTCTTCTCCTGATCATCTTCATCTGGGGTGTCATCATCATTAGGTAAGTTATTGAATACTAATCTTTTCAACTTTGGTTTCTTCAGAACTTTGCTTGTAGTCATACTACTGCTTGCAGGTGTCTGTTCCTCCCCATCAATGAATTTCTTATTAGGCTTTATAACTCTCGATGAGTGTGCACTTCTCATTGGCAAAACAAACTTTGTAGAACTACCACTGTCTTTATCTACTGGAGATGAGTTTCTAGGAGGTGGAGACATACATCGGCTTTCACTAAACTGTGAAAATTTGTTCATTGGTTTTGATAAAGGATTTAAATTCTTTCTCAAATATCCTTCTTGATGTTCTGAACTTGATTTTGAACTTAAATCTGTTAATTTTGCTGGTTTTAGAATACTATTGAATGTTGAGTATTCAGTTTGTTTAAGTGATGACTTTTTCTTAATGATAGGCACAAGAGGAGCATGATGTTTTATTGGAACTTTCTTTAGTGGAAAAAATATATCTTCACAACTTTCAACAGTTCCAAAAGTTACTGTTTTCTTAACAGGTTTTGGTTTTTCACTTTTAATTGGGTCCATTTTGTTCTGTGACCGAGTTCGAACAGGTGATTTAGAAGAATCACTGAGGTTTTTAACTGAACTTTCTTGTTTATTGTTTGTTACGTCAGCCACTTTGTTTACGTTGGACTCATCTGTCTCATTTTCATTGTTATTTTCTTTCTTTTCTTCTTCCTGTAACAGTTAACAAAAGCACACAAATAGTACAAACCTTATTTATCACCATTCTATACCAACTACCTAGTTTTCTGATCTTTCTAACTTACCTATCTCTTAGTATATACCAACAATAAAGAAACAATAAGGTTAGAACTTAACCTTGACAAAGTAGCATATATGTAATATTTTTCTAAAGTATCTGAAGTCAGGGTTGAAAATCTGTCTATGCTAAAAATAGATTATATCTGATTGTTAAAACTCATTAAAAAAAAAAATGCAAGTCACAATGTAATAAGTAGTGACATTACCTAAAAAAAACATTTAGATATACAAGCAATGAATACAATGGATTTCCATGTTAGTGTTTCTATATTAGTTAAAACTATGGCTATGTCAAAAACTATAAATTCGTTGCAATAATAGACTGCACACAATAACTGATCATAGACATAATTGTTAGATTGAGAAGAATATGGTAACATGTATGTAAAGGTTATGTGATAAATTTTCTAATGTTTATGGTTTGTTTGTAAATATATCGATATTTCTGTTTTGGTTTCTACTTAACGACAATTCTTATAATACGAAGCTTGAATGAACGAAACAAAATACAACATTTATATTTTGTTGACATGAAATGGAACACGCAAATGTCAAAGTACGTAGATAGATACTTGACGCTCTACCTATGCGATTAAAATCTCGAACTCTACTAGTTATTACGTAAACATAACATTTCCGTATGTACACTAACAGTTTTGTCTAAATAATTGGAAAAGACTTTCAATTATTAGAATATAAAGCTTTACCTCTTGGTCCCCAGTAAAATCACTGGCTGTAGCACCGCGCGCTGGCGGGTGATTCTCTGGAGCGGTTTCATGGTAAACAGTTCCCGATAAAACACTAATGCGTTTTCTGTTTTGAAATTTAAGTGGTTTGCCTGGGAATCTCGACCTTCCCATTTTGATTTGCACGTAAACGAAGAAAACTCAGTGCGTTCCTAGCAATTGCGAGGAAACTGGCGCGCATGCTCGGGCCCGCGCGCTCCGCAACGCCATTTCACTCATTTATGCAATGTGTATAACAAATTACGACGCAGTTTTCATCGCATGTACACTCAAACATAAACACTAGCATCACCCTTCACATTATTCACTAAAACCATCACATAGCACTGTTTTTGCAGAAGACGACACCATCCATCATTTTTAATGGTCGACTGGCTGTTAGCGCCATAGTCGTATCGCTTCCATTCAACTGAGCGTCAGCTACTAGTGAAACAAAAGAGAATGTAACGATATAAACGATTTTACATCTTTACGGGTCGTTAGCACAACGCTTAGTTCCATTTGATTGTTTATTTTATCACTATACAAATTAAATTATTAAAATTGAATCGATGTAATTTGACAAAGATGGCTGTTCGCCGCGCTTTAACAATAGCGTACACGAGTGATTAACGAGACGAGGCGCGAGGCCGCGGTGTGAACGACACCTGGCTCTCAGAGGCCAGTTATGGATTTTGAACCAATCGCGACGTTAATTCGGACCGGTATGAAAACAAACATGTCGCTCGCTACAGTACACTCGTTACCTCGCTGCTCTATCAGACTATCTATACATAGGCGTTTCACTCATTTTTCATCAATAAAAATGTTATGTTGTGCTAAGACTGATCTATTATAAACTGCGCGAACGGTTTAAAACGCAGCGGCATTGGCTGTACGTCAATAATGTTAATTGATTTTTTTCTTCACTGAAGATTATTCGCTTTATTATTAGTTTGTTAAGTTCGTGTTTTGATTGAAATGTGAATCAATAAAACGTTTGGGACTTTTAAATTTAACGCTAACCATTTTTTAGTGATATTTTAAGCAATATTTATGAGTTAGGAGCGACTCTACATTAAAAAGACTTGTGTTAGAGTTGTGATTATTTGTTAAGGAATGGAGATTGTTTTGTGATAATTACTTGCTATAGTATTAAGTTATAATTGCTTCTAAAATTTATTTCTTAAACAGTATAGCTGCATACCTAATGGATAATATACATAATTAAACAATTTAGTGTACTTATTTTGAATGAATTAGAGGAATAGGGTGATTTATCATAGTAAATCACCTAATTGCTGAAAGTCAAGCTGTATAATTAATGAAGATTCAATTGAAATTTTTTTTTGTGTCCTTAAAGTACGAAATAAGATATTTCGCAAAGCCTCTATGATACTCGCTTAGAAAGGTTTTATTGAATGGGTTATCTTTTTAATATATTCATTTATATTGTGCGATTAACATATTCTTACTTGTATTTGTCTTTTGGAAATACAAGAATATAGAGTCGGAAGTCAATATTTCCTTTGTTCTTTGCTTAAGATCGTTTATAATAGGTGCCTCTCACTAGATAGACCGACCTAATTAATTCGCGCTTTTGTGTTTAATATTCTGTAGTTACTGATTATTAATAATTTTCTTATTTAAATGCATATTAAGTTTTACAAAGTAGCTTCGTCCTACGTTATTTATTCTTTTTAGTTTATATAAGTACCGATATTCTTAAAATGTTTTCGATAATAATAATTAAAACTGTGTAAAATACTTACTGCACTGTGTACCTACCTACCCGATATTTAATTTAGGTCAGGTTATTCGTTAAGTGGCCAATAGTAATCATTAAATACTTAATGCAAACATTTAATACTTACCTGTTTTAGTTTTACCTAATGTATACGTTGTTTATGACGGATCTAAAGCCCAATATAATCATTAATTAAGCAGTAACTAAGTGATTCAGAAATATATTCTGTTTGACGTCACATTATTCATTCAAATGTTAATTATGCAATGAATGAATAACAATTTCATAATACTGCGATTACATTCGTCTATTAAACAGTCTAGAATGTGAAAAAGTATACTTAATTACTAGTTGACTTTAGAATGTCTATCAAGGTTTTAATATATTATAGACTTTATTGTAAACTGTGTAAAGTTGAGATTTGACTGATTGATTTAATAAATATATTTAAACTTCAAATAGCTCTACATTTAAGAATAGAACAATATCAAAGACAGTTAAAACCACAGAACTGAGTACCTATTCTGTGTCTAAAATCTCGATTCTGATAAATAAAGATAGTATTGTATCATTGATGCAGTGCTAACATTAGAGGTACAAGGTATACACATACATAGTTCTAATTAGGTACCTATAGATTGCGTCGTTATCACAAAATTAAAAAAATATTCATATGAATTCATTTCTTTATGCAATTGAACAATAGTAATACAAATTGATTATTTTGTAATAATATTTTTATTACCTATCTCACGAACATTATTTACTTTAATATTTAGTTATTGTAAATATACGTACAAAGTATAAACAACACGGATCGACAATATTTACAAGTGCTTAATTGGGTAGGACGTTGAATGGTTCATTGTACAACCGTAGTACTACACCGTGGCTACATACTGCTATAGTATATATATGTAAGCGTATGTAGTACCCGCACCCTACCCTGCACAGTGAACCCCAAAACTACCGGTCGATCATGCGTAAAGGGCGGAGAAGGGCTGATAAAGAGGGAAGCTTGTCGGTGTTCGAACCCTAGACGCGATACTTATAAATACACATAGTTTAGAGAATTATAAGTAAAATATAACGTTAATAATTTTTAAAATATAGCTCACTTTATACTGACCTCTAGCGTAAGTTATGAGAACGAAAAGTTCTTTGCTGAAACGCTTCCTGAAATAGGCACATTGAGAACGGGCGGCATTTCCTCAGACTTGGATCGAAGCGAAGCAATTCACACAAATTCTAAGTATTTTTCACTTAAAACACACAATTTTTCATTTGAATTCACATTCACTTCACTCAAACTTATTACTGTTGTTTTGAAAATAACAATCCGCGTGTAAATATTATGGTAGGAGTAATATTTACATCAGTTTCATTGCGCTGGTGTACGTGCGTGAAAATGTAGTAACGAGACTGGCGGAGAGACGACGCGCATGTCGCGATCGCAAGGGACTCGCCGTAGATATAAAAATGGACAAACTCCCCTTCTTGGGGGCACACTGAATGAATCACAGTAAATCACTAATCTCACACGCACTCGTGAGTGTTTTTTTAATAAAATTGTTTTTTGTATGTGGTCGTATACGTCACGATTATGAATGGAAATGCTCTGGAGCTGATTGCAATTTAAGTTGTACCGATTTATAATGCAAACTTCCGTACAGCTTGTAACGAAATATTGATCGACGCGACTCCCGCCGTCGTTTGTCGACATTTTTAAAGGGCCAGCTTTTTGAAATGAGATAATCGCTGTAGATCACCCGCCTGCTATCCGTATTGTGCTCAAATGTGAGTCCTCTCTGTAGCAGGTAGAAGTTTTTTTTGTATTATTTGGGTCGCTTGCTAAGGAAATAGCAGTAGGTAGGTAAAAAATGAGTCATGAGATGGTTTTATTTCAGTTAGCGATTTTTAAGTTAGTAGGTAGGTATGCATATTTCATTTAATGCTTACTTATAAATATATATAAGTAAGCATTAATTATATTATATCATATAGATATCCATGTAATTTATTTTAAAAGCACATTTAGCCATGTCAATTGGTAGTAAAATATTGTTGTACTGGAATGAGAAGAAGAGTTTGTAACTTGAACCTCTTCTTCCTGGTCTTTATTAATCCGAAGATTATTTGGGATCAGCTCTTTGTATTTCGATTATTTCTTTATTTGCAACTTTACTTTATTAGTGTCTACTTAGTTCTTTAGCACCAGTCGACCCAAGGTATTATTTTTAATATAGGCGTTTCTCAAGTGTAAACATTCGGGCATGTGGCTGCCTGGCTGCTTAAATAATATATTATTATAAGTAATTTATTGTGGTCTATATGTATATCATATTTGTCTAACATGAATTCAGGATAGAACAAAGTATGAGTGCACAATTATTTCGTTAATTGTTGATATATAATTTTATGTATTATCTATAGGGGAGCATAGGGTTCCCGCCAAGAACTTAGCGCCTTAAATCGACCATACTTGCAAGTGGTGCACCTGCTGATCAATAGACGAGGCAATGGCAAACAAAATATCTCGATTAGTGGCAATAGGCTCGCTACCTATGTATTACGTGGGACCAAAATACTAGCAAAAAAGTGGGCGTTTAATATGCCTCACCCTGCCCCTCCCTCCCGAAAATTGTGGTCATTTTATTGTCTATGTATTATATATTCTAATCCATTGCAAACAAGAGATATTTCGTAATGTACAAATACTAGAATAATCATTGTTTTTCTCTAGAGGAGGTATGCCTTTTGACACAAGAATTATACTCAAAACCTCACTCATGCAGTCATATAAATATGCTTATTCCTCATGAGCACGTGAGTTGTTGAAATTTCATAGCATCAAACATGATGCGATTTATATAATAACTAGTGCATTACATTTTTGAGAGCCATCAACAGCCTTTAGTTAGCTAGCTAGATTTCTCCTTTAAACGAGATTTGGCCTGTTATACTACGCTGACCAGATGAATTAGTATAGAGTTTGTTTCAAGTGTTCTTTCTGTTAATTGTGCTACAAGTAAGTGCTGCTCTTAATAGAGCAAACTACGTAGTACAACTACGCAGAACAACTGCGTAGTTTGTTCCCATAGCCGATTCTTACGACACCCAGGGGATGAATAGAGGTGGCGACATTTCGTATTCTTAGTCCATCATCACACGGATATTCGAGAGTTTTTTAGACGAGATATAACAAACTTTGCCTTTCGAATTAACTAGAACCGTGTGACATTCTACTAATAGTTTGTGTTGAATAGAAAACATTATTAAATGTGTGCCATAGAACAAAGAAAATGAAAGTTATCCCTGGACCCTATCATGAGTCGACCCAGCGAGACTACTGATAAGCGATGATTTTGTCTGATCGAGTAATGAAGGTGATTCCATGCCATAGTGGCCATTTATGTGGTCGGTAGCATGCTTGTGTTTATATTAATTTTCGAGATTTTCCAGGGTGTTTTTTACTGTTGTTATGAGCCATGCATGGTGGTAGCACTTCAGGAGTTGGAACTGGGTTTGATCTACTGTCATTACTTAGAATTTTCCTTTTCATTCTTTGATTGACATGATATATCTGGTATGTAAGTAAATAATAATAATAATATTTTGTACATGTGACACACAACGCCATCTAGTCCCAAACTAATTAGAGTTGTACTATAGGTACCAGACAACTGATATAAGAACATTTTTTTCTAATGTTCGTGCATGTTATACATAGAAAATACTCAAATTACGAGACAAATATTTGCAGATCTTATAAACATTTAGTCCGACTCAGAAATCGAACCTTAGACCATAAGTATTAGTCGCATACGCTACCTGTGCTCCACGGAGGCAGTTGAATTATGATAAAAACTTTTTATATAACAATACAATGATAACTGTATTATAATATTGTACCAGAGATAAGTTATATTAATAACAATTCTGGAGAAAATAGGAATGTTAAGTTTATTTTTTTCGTTATCTAATCAAGAAAAATAATATGTGAAGCTTTTTGATAAATGTTTTTAGCTCTTATTAATACATATAAAATAATTTTCTTTGTAAAAAAATATATATTTATCTCAGGAGGTGTTCTTAGTTTCTTTAGATTATTTAGATATTGATTCAGTGTTTATTATGTTATTATATAAATAGACTATAAATAGATAGAATAGTTACTGAGCAATAAGTAACTTTTGATAAATTTTCTCTAATTTTACTAAACCGCCAATGGGAATTTTGTACTTTGTCCAACGATGAGGAGCATGGAAACAGACGCATATGTAAGTTACTAGACACTAACCATTTATCATAGTACAAGCTCTGCTTAGTTTGAAACTAGATGACGTTATGTGTTAAATGTCCAAAATATTTATTTTTTATTTATTATCTAAATGTATTTTCATATGTACTACTTTATTTTTAACCCTGTCAAAGTAGGCGCAGTGTCAACACTGTTACAGTTACAGTGTTGAGTGTGGAGTGTAGAGGTAAGGAATATTCATAAGTAAATAAATAATCTCACACACCTCACACACGGCTGTATGAATCTAAATTAGGCAGAGCCTGTGCTATAGTAATCAGACTGCTAATAATCATACATAAATATTTCTAAATACATGCATATATTAGATAAAAACACTCAAAATTATTTTTGTGCATGAAAAGTGTCCGTCAATATAAGTTAATTTGAGGGCGTTGCAGTAACAGCAAGGCAAATTTTATTTTTATTGAAGAACGAGCCAAAAGTTATTGGGGCAAGAAAAAAAAAAATGAAAGAGAAACACAGGTGACATTGTCTTTTTTTATTTTTTATTATATTTTACGAGTAGGCATGGTGATCTGAGATCGATTAATCAAAGAATCGATTTTGCGGACTAAAAAAATCGATTTTTTAAATCGATATTGTGTACTGAATCGATCCATTGAATCGATATTTCACCCTCTAAAATCGAGATTAAATTTTTTCTGTTCCCATACGATAAATTTCTGTTTCGATACGATACATTTCTGTTTCGATACGATAAATGGGTTTGTATTTGTATTGAAAACATAGACTCAATAAGCAAATGGGAAAAAAGATCGATTTTTGCAAAATCAATTGTTTTTACCTCGATTTTATTGTGTATCGATACATTAGACTTCGATTAGAATCGATTTAAAAATCGATCTTTTTTGGCAAGAATCGCCATCTCTATTTACGAGCCTGCCAAAGTCACTTATATTCTGCCTGATAGAAATCACGAATAGAATCCAAGAGTTGTGGTCACTATATTCATTGCGAATGCAGACAATGCAGTATGGTAACCCATACTATAGCGGCCTAGTAAGATGTTTTTTCACGCCTCGTTTGGGACGTAAAAGGCATGACAGTCATCGTGGCATTGTATTGTACACACTTACCACGACAACTATCACCCTTGCATCAATAGGCCTCCGGTCTCGCCGCCGTAAAATTATTGTTGGTTAAAAAATAAATAAGAGATGTATGTACTAGAATGTAGCACACTGTGAAATCAGTCGTAATATAAATTTTACAGACAAACTTCTATTAACCACAGCCTCGTCGGTTCAGCAGTACTATATGTGATAGCAATCTGTGCGGTCCCGGTTTCGATTCTCGGGTTGTGTCAAACAAAGGTAGTAATGCTCAATAACAACCTAAAGTTTGGAGGTTGGGTTTTAACCTCGGACCCAGGAGAGCTAGTAAAGTCGTCAGATCTGCAGCTGATCTCTCCCCAGTAATGTCGGATAGTCGTCCTATCGAATTATGAGATTAAGTGAACAGAGAGTGCACCTGTTTGAATCATTATTTTGGACTACACTAGCGTCTTGTACTTTAGCCTATTGCCATCCACTGCTGAACGAAGATCTGCACCAAAGAGTGTCCACCATCTCAGTGTGCCAGTCATCTTCCTCAAGCCGTAGGTTCACTGTGCCACAGAGCATCCTACACTACGTTTGAGTAGAGTCGCGGTCTCCACTCTAATACTTGTCGGCTCCAGCGACCATCAGTCTGCTTGGAGACACGACCGGCCCACTTTCACTTCAGTATGCCGATGCGATATCGTTTACTCCAGTTCTCTGCTCCAGCTCTATCGCAAGTTGAGCTACTTTAAACTTGTGAGTTTGACGTTTTGGGGCTTACAAACTATTATTTAATGTTTGTAGCTATACACCTTTTCAATTTTCGCAATATGAGAAGGTTCTTCTTACTTTAAGTTCTGAAAAAAGTCAGTGTTACAAAAAAAGTGAAATGATTTTGATATCATTTTTTATTCCCTCCAGGCGGCGACGGATTAAGAGTACGGACTGTCACCACCCCTCTTCATTCCGTGAATACCGTAAAAGTCGACTAAGGGAGCGAACTACGTAGGAAAAGATTACTGTAAAGAGAAAAATTAACTTGAAGCAAACCTTATACTAACTTGTCTGGCCAGCGTGGTACTTTGGGCCAAAATTTTGTTTCTAAGCAGAGGCCTATGTTCAGTAGTAGACTGTTACAGGTTGTTAATGTAATCTTTTTTTGTTGTTTTGTAAAGTAACTAAAAGAACTCCTGGAATCCTAAACACAGAACCTTATGAGGTTTTATATTTAGCATTCCAGGCTATGTTAAGCAGGCAGCCTAACCATTTTAATGGGTCCATAAAATGGAGTAGCTTCACTTGTCAAGCATCTCACTCACTCATCCTTCTACTTATTTTTATTTCTTTCAAAAAAATGTATAGTGCGTTAAAAAAAGCGTAAATTCTATTTTTTTATGTAATGGAATGAGTATATTTTATTGAACATGACCGACCATGTTCTTGAAAATGCATTTGTCTATAAGATCATTATGATTATTTTTAAAAATCTAAAGTTAATTCATATTCAAATAAGAAAATCTACTAATAGATCTATGGTTTACGTATGACGATGCTTAATAACATTGTGCTGAATTTATTTTTAAATCGTTATAATATTACAAGCGGTGTTAGTATGTTTATAATCTACTTGGGACGTTAACTTTTACTACTTCTGTATCTCTGCCTATTGATATCTTATAAGTGTGTTAATGATTTATAAAAAATAATACATAACACTTTTCTTTAAAATACAAAAGTGTGAGATATTTAGCTAGATACCCACAAATTTAATATCATATTTCTTTTTTCTACTGTCGCGGTTTACTACTATAATTTTTACTAGCATTATAAGTTCCGTTCTGGCAATCCTATCCTATTGATGTGTGGAGGCCGTAAAGGTGTAAAATTTTGGCGGGACCGGCGGTAACCTACTGTAACGTTTTCGAAAGATTGACCGCACTTTTTGAGTCTTAAGCTAAATAGTCAACATTCTGCGTTCTTTAAAGCAACTGTTAAATTTATTCAAAATGTCATCGGGATTAGAAGCTCAATTGAAATACACTCGTCTAAGTGAACATGCATTTCCACCAATGAAGGGTTCTGAAAAAGCAGCTGGATTTGATTTGAAAAGGTGACTTGTCTTTGTGTGATCTGTTTCATTTTTCTGTTATTATATTAAGTATTTATTTATTTTCAAGTTAATTTTAAATTACAGCGCGTATGATTATGTGGTACCAGCTCGAGGCAAAGAATTGGTGAAAACTGACCTGCAAATTGAATTACCTTCTGGATGTTACGGAAGAGTAGCTCCACGGTCAGGATTAGCACTCAAGAACTTTATTGACGTTGGAGGTAAGAATATCCGTATTGTAATAAAACTAGTTGTAGATTGTCCTTTACATATTATCATCATTATCAACAGCCTTTAATAGTGTACTGCTGGAAGTAGGTCTCTCCTTAGAAAAGAGGTTTTGGTCTACTATACCACTCGGGCCAAATGACTTGGTATGAGGTTTGCTTCAAGTTTTCCTTCTCATTTAAGTAAGTGGTTGCCCTGCATAGTTTGCTCTATTAATCAGCTCTTACAACACCCACAGGGTAAGTAAGGGCAGTGACACTGCATTATTAATGTCACCACAATGGTATATTTTGTCTTACACAAGTATGAATGATATTACTATTGTAAAAATAATTATCTACATTTAGAAAGGCTTTTAAGTAATGTGTAAGTGTTTAATTTGTCACAATCTTTACATTTCCATAAATTTATACTTCCCTTCACTATCTTGTGTAATGGTGTACAAATTGTATACTTTGTAGAAACAATATACTATTAGAAATCATATAAAATGTACATACTTTTTATAAGTCTAGTTACCATCACCAACAGCCTCTAACAGTCTACTGCTGAACATGGGCATCTCCTTAGTAAGTAGATTTCTGCCTACCACATCACATTAGACAGACAGGTTAGTAGGGTATAGCATCCCAGTTGTAGTAATGTGATAATATTATCTCAACATTATCTATCTATAATGAGAGATCTATGTTTAACAGTGGTGTTTCATGACATAGGGTGGTGATTTAAGATGTTGATTATTATTATTCTGCCATCTAGTAATATTTAAGGATTTAATTTGTCAATTAGTTTTAAATAATATTTTAAAACTAATATGTGAAAATCAGAAATATCATTGTGCCTAGCCCGTACCTAGGGGAAGTCGAGCCTGCCAGTGTCTGCATTTGGTTCTGACTTTCACTATTTTATTGATTTTAATTCATCATCTGGCATCTGCCAGTGAAAGTCTCATTAAAATCAGTGCAGCCATTGTAGATTAGCAAGAACAAAATTAATAATAGTTTATAGTAAGGTTTATTTCATAAGTTCATTTAGTTAGTCAGTTCATTCATTTTTTGAGAGCTGCTGCATCAAGTTATCTTCTTTAACAGTATCTTCAAGTGATGTGGGATATTATATGTGACTATAAGTGTCTTGAAAACGTTTCCAATACATAAATACATTTTGATTTGACGGGCCATACATAAAAGGATTTGATCTCAATGAGATGAGGAACCTTGGCAGTTGCCATACAATATTCTTAAAAGAGAAGGAAAGAGTATCACAAAGAGAAAGAAAAATTGAAATATGGTAAAGTAGGCCAAAGCTTCTTTTCTAATGAGTGTCCTATGTCCAGTCATGGACTATAGGTTGATGTGATGTCATTATTATGAGATGTTAGTTGTGTATATTACTTTTAATATATACATAGATTGCAAGACATACAATAGATAATAACCTACATGGGTATTGGTTTATATTTTTGGTAGTGTAGGACTGCTAATGTAATACGAAAGTGTATTTTACTCAATTTGAAAATTACATTTAATGTCTTTTTATTTTAGCTGGTGTCATTGATGAAGATTACAGAGGAAATGTGGGTGTGGTTGTGTTCAACCATTCCGACACTGATTTTATTGTAAAGAAAGGTGACAGGATCGCTCAACTCATATGCGAAAGAATTTTCTACCCTGTACTTAAAGAAGTTACTAATCTCTCAGAAACCAACAGAGGCGAAAGTGGATTTGGATCTACAGGAAAATAAATAATAAATTTTCTTCATAATTTTTATTAATAACATTCAAATTTCAAACATAAAACAAGGAATGTTAGTTTTTAAGTCATATACTTTGTACTATATTTATTTTCTGTTCAGCTAATTTTGTAGGAAAGCAGGATATTATGTTCTATATATAATTTATATTGCCATTTAAAACTAAAATTCAATAATTTACACATAGATAACAAAAAAAACTTTTTTGTCAACTTATATATTATCAGGTAATAATAGTTTGGCCAAAGACTTATGGATTTAAGATTTGTATTTACTTAAGTAACCACAATAAAAATCGATCTGCAAATAGTTTTAGTCAACCCCTAATAACTTAGTACAATGTATAATTATTCCACTCTTCCTAATGAAAATGTATGTTTGATAAGATTGTAATGGCCACTGTTAAGATAAGATGTCAGTCTATTGTGATTTTCATTCATTTATTGTAAGGATGTTGTATTCATTAAACATATTGTACTTACAATATGATTTTTCAATAATTATGTATAGCACCCACCTTCATTATCTCTGAACTCTGTTTAGTTCCACAATTCTATAGGTCTACAAATTTACTTAAGAATTATGTACATTTTGGCTTTTTCTCATATATATTAAAGAATTTTTAGATATATATATATGTTTATATTAAAGAAGACATTTAAAAAGTTTCAAGATAATTTCAAGTTATACTATCCAAGAGAAATAATAACCAAAAAACCAGTGCTCTTATGATCTTATTTACAATGAATTCTACTGAATTGTATATTCATTGTCACCTCTAAGTATCTTGAAATTAAATATCCATCCTCAAGTACCTAACTAGCTACCAATAATTTCTAATATTTAACATCACTTAATTACTGCTTCTGATCTTCAAAATTTTCAATAACACTTACAAACTTCAGTTTTTCATATGATAATACTTGGTTAGTTGGCAGAGCAGCTTCTTTATTTCTCTTTAGGAAGGGCTTCAAGAAACTTTTGATTCTGTTGTCATTGTTTACACCAAAATCTAATTCAGCTTTGTCTACTTGTTTTTCAATTAGATCTATATTGTTTTGAAGTTTTTGTATAACATGTAATAATGTTGTAATTTTCTTAGACAGAGCAGTAATTTCACTACGGTATGTACTTATATCTTCTGTTACAGCAGAGCTACAATCGCTGTTCTTTAATTTCACCATCTGCAGCACACTTGAAAGTTCTTCAAGTCTTGTTAACATGTTGTCAACAACATCTTGGACTGTTTGAAATCCATTTAAAACATCTAGCTTTAAATATGCAGAGTAATCCTTTACTAATTCCTCTAACATTTTGCGTTTATTCAGAATTCGACGTACCTTCGAAATCTGGAAACAAATATTCAATGACACTCACAAGCTTATCAATAACATCTGACACAAGTTTTGAGAGTTCTCTAAAGGAAGATGGGCATAGACGGCAAAGTTTAATAAACAACTCCATAGTAAAATCACTGATTCCCTATACGCTAAATATATTGTGTATGCGTTGAGTATAATGAAAAGGTGTTGGCAATTAGGTAAACATTTTGCCTTGAATATTTCCCACCTCTCCACATCACACAGAAAGAACCCTGACATCATTTAACTTCGTAAGAGCATTGCATACCTTTCCTTAGAACAATCTGACATCTTCAAGTAACAAAAGCATTTTTAAGACTTAACATTTGGAAAGTCAGCTAAAGAAAAGAGAAAGCTCCTAAAACGAGAATGTGTTACTAAAATATTTTATGAAATTTTTATTATCAAAATGCAAACTAAATAAAAAAAAAATTAAATTAATGTATAAATATCAAATTGAATTTACATTCATTTTACAGATGTAAACACGGGAAAAATATTTCGAAAGCCATTTATAAATATTTCACTTTTTTGCAGGATGAACAGTTTAAAAATCTTGAATGAACAAGAATGAATGAATGAGTTCAGTTGATTATGTTCATACTACATTCCGTGGATAGTGTGAAAATTTATACTTAAGAATGCTTCCGTCGACTGGGTACTTCAAAGGAAATAATTGCCCGTTCTATGATAATGGTCTTTGTGAGCGACCTTATTGTCATTTTCGACACGTTAAAAAAGAGTCTCTAAGTACACACAACGATGCAATTGAAGGAGGAGCTATATTACAAAAACTTGTCTCAGCAGCAGTACAAAAGGTTCTACAACAAACAGAGGTATCTACGGCTGCGGCTCCAACGGAATTAGAGAGTAACAACAAAAATTTGGTTCAGGGTGTAGCCAAAGTGACATATAATCCCACTCCAATATCAGAACTAAACAAAATCACAAACCCTGACACTGAAGAAAATGAGGAAGCAATCGAACAAAGAAGACGACATATTCCAGTACCTTATACTCCAAGAAAACCGGCTAGCTTATCTATTCAAAGGCCCAGCGATACTAATGGGTCTTCCAAACCTTTCATTTACATTCCTCCTCCATTGAAGTATACCCCAGGCAGCACGGAAGCTGCACAATGTGATAAATACACACCTACAGGCTCAACAGTGTCTAC
This sequence comes from Hypercompe scribonia, assembly GCA_949316085.1. Classification (NCBI taxonomy): domain Eukaryota; kingdom Metazoa; phylum Arthropoda; class Insecta; order Lepidoptera; family Erebidae; genus Hypercompe; species Hypercompe scribonia. Next base: position 9,680,487 of record OX438989.1, on the reverse strand, counting down.
AGAGAAATATTTACCAGGAACTGAGACTGAATTACAAGAATATAACCCTAATGAGGGTTCCAAAACAAGCTCGAGTAAAATAAACTATGTGCCATCAGATAAAAGTGTCAATAAAAAGAAAATATTGGAATATAAACCAACCAAACTTAGTACTAAAACTGAAACACAGGCAGTTACTTATCAACCAACACCAAGAGCCCTCGCTCCATGTTTTTCTAGTGATGAAGATGAGCCTGATATTAAGAAACAAAAATTATCAGCTGACCTTAATGGTTTAGATGACTTGGGTCCTGAATTTGATATTTTAGATCAAATTTTAGATGAGGAAAAACCAGACCAAGATAAAATAAAGAAAGATAACCTCGTTAGTGAAGCCAAAGAAAGTATTCTTAAAAATAGCTATAAAGATAATAGAAAAGAAAAAAGCAGTTCTGAAAAAAATCATAATAGCAGTAAATCTCATAAAAAAAGCAGTTCAGATAAAAAAGAAAAGTCTTCTAAATCTAATAATTCTTCTAGTAGTAAACCTGAAAGGAAAAGTTCTGAACTTAAATCTAAGCATAAAAGTTCTAGCAGGGAAAAAGAAAAACAAAGTAGAGATAAGAAAGATAAGCAATCATCTGATAAAAAGTCTTCTGACAGAAAAAGACATTCTACTTCTAAAGAATCAGATTCCAGCTCAAAACGTTTGAAACACAGTTCATCTAAAAAACGTGACGTAAGAGACAAAAGTGATAAGAAAGGCCATAAAAGTTCAAAAGAACCCAACAGCAAGCAAAAAGCTAGTGAAATCATTAGTAACCTTTCCGATGATGATGCACCAGATGAAGAACTATTAGATGAAGAATTAGATTTAGAATCTGATGAAGAAGCTATAGCTATGGAATGTAAAAAAATATTTGATGAGTATGTTCCAATAGAGAAGCCTAAAGTAGTTGAAGAGATTATAAAGCCTGAGGAATCAGAGGAAGAGTCAATACTAGGAAAGAAACGGATTTCTAGAGCAATTGATAAGAATTTTAAAGTTACACCTAAGGCTCCTATCAAACCTGATTTTAAAGGAAGTGCTGCTCAGCAGATGGCGGAAAGGTTAGCTAAAGTTCGTGAATATCATACTGCTAGAAACACTAATAACACAAACCCTGACCCAGCTCCAATTTCAAAAATTTCATTGGCTTCGCCTATAACGGGGCATTCTAAGATTCGCATCGCACATGTGCCTTATGCTTCTAACCTGATGAATGTCAAGAAAGCAATTACACCTAATCCAAATACTGTAAAATGTGAACCATCAACAAGTACTACTATAACACAAACTGTTAAAAAAGGTGCCCAAAGAGTTGCCCATGTACCTAATGAGAAGTTTATAGATAGACCTGGTGTTTTAGCACCACTTGGTTCAAAAATTCCTGCAAATATTAGGTCCAAATATCTTAACATGATGATAGATGAGTGTCTCAAGATCTATCTTACAGCTACAGATGCTTATGCAAGAGCTCAACATGAAGAATTAAATACAAGTAAAAAGTGCTCTACTGTGCAAATATACAAGAACTCTGCAGTATTAACTATTAGTAGATTAAGAAAAGAATTTTTAGAATGTAATGGTGTAAAGAAATCTGGTAGTGATTGTACAACATTGCAAAAGACCTCCGGTTTGACACCTACTACCACAAGCTCATGGAGTATAGTAAACAATACCAGAAAGAACATTGATAATTCGAAGGAATTTAGAGGTGCAAGGCTATACAGTAACCTTCAAAAGTGGATTTTAACAGAAGAGCAACTTAAAGAGAATGGTTTTCCAAGACCTCACGAAAGTGGGAAAAGAGGTAGAGCAGTTATTTATGGACAAAATAAGAAACCACCACCTAAAGGTTTTACCAGAAATTGTTGTAGATGTAAGAAAGATTATAATGTAGATAAGAAAGGATTTGCAGTTGTTAAAGAAGAATGTATTTACCATCCTAATAATAAATATAGATTTCGTGGTGAAGTACGGTACCAATGTTGTAGCCAGGATGGATCTTCAGATGGCTGTTGTGTAGCACCAAGTCATGTTTATGAATATGTTGATTTTGATAATTTGAAGGGATTTGTCAAAACATTACCTCCAGAAAGTACTCAAGATGATTACGGAATATATGCATTGGATTGTGAGATGTGTTACACAACACACGGATTAGACTTGACAAGAGTAACAATAATTAATTCTGATTGTAAGGTGGTCTACGAGACACTGATTAAACCATTGCATCCCATAATTGACTATAATACTAGATATTCTGGAATTACTGAGGAACAAATGGTAAATATTACGACAACATTACTAGATGTCCAAGCTACACTTCTTACAATGTTTAATAGCAAAACAATATTGGTGGGTCACAGTTTAGAATCTGACTTTAAAGTTTTAAAACTAATTCATGACACAGTCATAGACACTAGTGTTTTGTTTCCTCATAAAATGGGCCTCCCATATAAGAGAGCTCTTAGAAATTTATCTTCAGAGTATTTGAAGAAAATTATTCAAAATTCTGTGGATGGACATGACAGTGCTGAAGATGCGACTGTTTGTATGGAATTATTACATTTTAAGTTAAAAGAAGAATTAAAAATCAGGTGATAGGTTAAACTAAGTGAAATTGAGCTTAAATACCTTAATTTACTTATATATTTATTTGAAATAATACATATTATATATGTCAAAATGAGACTTAATTTATTTCCAATGTAACTTATGTATTAAGTTAATTGGTCAGTGATTGGATTGCACAAGAAGACTTGAGATTGGAAAATATTTTGACAACATTGCAATAATGGTGTAGTATATTAAGATATTCTTTTGTAATAAATCATAATTGATATAAACTATTTTTTGGATAAACTTTGTTTTATTTCAAAGGCTGGCAAATATTATATGTACACTGTCACGATGGATATTTTTGTAAAGTGTAGCAGTTTTCTTGTTTTGCTTATCTTTTGCATAAAGTTGAATGTTTGAAATGTATTTCAAGAACATTTAAGTTTGTATAATATTTGTCTTCTAGTAAAATATTATTTTCTGTTTTATAAGTATATACGCGAATGAGACTTGACCTAATTTTGTGCAGCAGAATAATGAGACTATGTTAGTAACCACTGGAGTAAATAGATAATAACTTCGGTATTTCGAAACAAACTGGTACAATTTTAGGTAAAATGTTGAACAATAATAGCACTAGGGCACAATTAAAATAATACCTACAGTAAACAATAACAATTTATATATCCTTGTGTAATCGAATTAATACTAAAATATATTCTAACTCTAATGTGAAAAAGTTTTGATAGTGCCTATAGAAAAAGGCTAGGCAATTGAAGCAAAGCTTTATTTTTTATTATTAAGCGCAATCTATAGTTGATAAAAATACACACGCTAGCTTGGAATTAAGACATGCTTTTTTACACAATATGCTTTGCTGACGCTCATTGCTATTAGATATATGAAAAGGAGATCATAATTTGATGATTGTAATATTGGCTGTGTATTCTCAAATGTTTATTTATTTGTGAGTTATTTTTTTATTAAAAACCTTAAGAGTATTTACGTCTAATACTGATCTAATCGTACACTTACTGTACTTACGTACTACTTAATATTGTCAATGATATAATTAAATAGGTAAGGCTATTTTATGTGTATCACTTGTTGACTTAAAATTAGTTTTCTTTTTCTAATGTTAATCATAACATTAGTTTACCAAACTCATATTTATATTAAATTGCCGAACATTTGAAGTAGATAATATCTTAGTGTTGTTTGTGTGTGAGCATAATTTACATGGTGGTCCCATTGAAGTGTAAATGGAGGTATTGGCCGGTATAAGACAGGCAATATGAAAACTACTTTATTGAGATCCTACCCGTCCCGTGCTAATCAACAAAATGATTATTCTAAACATGCTTTGACCCGTTTTATTATGTTTTTCCCGTCGGTTCTCCTTATAAAGCAGCGACGTCATTGAGTTCGTCGAAAAGTTAGGATTGGTGTCATCTTGTAATAATGCAGCGGTAAGACCCGTTATGGAGAATTGGCTCAAGAGGAAACACGGGACCCTCTTACTGCCTGACGCAAATAATTACCAGGAAAGAATGCTTTGGAGATCACCTGTATCTGATCCTATAGAAAGCAGATTGAATACGAATCGAATGCAGTTGTTAAGAAGACGGTCTAATTTATTGAGGTCTGCGTTCAAGTCGAAATAACACACATTACGGCATCACATAATAACATAAAGGAATAATTAGGGACTGTGTGAGAGAGATTTTCGTTTTAGGAGGCGAGAAGTCCTTAAGACGGTATAGTGTTCGCAGTGATCTGTTACTTTCTGACTCACACGAGTACCCGAACCTACCAATTAACAGTTGAGTCAATGAATAAGCGGAGGTCCTTGACTACCGGACTCCAAGTACCAGTTATACCTATAACTGAGCATAATAGATATATAATTGACGAGCCTGTTGGTCTAGTAGTTAGTGACCCGGACTACTAAACCTGAAGTCCTGGGTTTGTTTCTCGCCCAGGACAATTATTTGTGTGTGGAACCACGATCATTTGTTTTGTGTTTGATTGTAGTTTATTTATGATATGTATGTATGTAGAAATATATAAGTATGTTAGTCAGCAATCTAGTTACCATAGCATAGGTTCGGCCTAGTTTGGAATTACACTGCCGTATGTGAGATGTGTGAAAATATTATTATGATTGAAGACGACCGACGAGGTTAGTGCAGTATCCACTATGTAGTATCTATTAGCTGTTTATTTTTAAACCATAATAAATCTGAGAGTAAATATTTATTATTAAGAAAATCTATTTTTCAATTATTAATCTCTACTCTTTGGATTATATCCAAAAGCTTTACTTTTTGTAAATGGGAATAAATTAGATTTTTTTTTTTTGCACAAGTTTATCTTCATATCTTTAATGAAAGTTTCTAATGCAAAATTTAAGTGCATTTTAGTCAATTCTAAACGAAAATCAGTTTTTACAAACTAACTTTTTATATCTTTGGTATTGAAGCATATTTTTCACACTTAATCTAAATAATCATCTTCTTAGTCTTCCAAACTTCCATACTCTGGGCTATTATTTAAAATTTCTTGTAAGAAAACCCCACATCACTTCTTTTTCTCGTTCCGGGAATTGAACCTGAAAAATCTTGAATGGCGATCGCATACGTTAACCGTTAGACCAACGAGAGAGACCTAAACCGAATTATTTAATCTAAATCCAATATGATAAAATAGCATGAGCATTAAGTATGAGTGTGGTGACGGATTAGGAATACTTAGTGTTACCACCCCTATACATCCCACGGGTGTTGTAAAAGGCGACTAAGGGAACAAAGTATGCAAGACAACTTCATTACAAATAGAAGGAAAACTTGAAACAAACCTTATTACAACCCGTCTGGCCAGCGTGGTATAATAGGCCAAAACCTCCCTGCTAAGGAGAGGCATATGTTCAGCAGTGGACTGTAAAAGGCAGTTGATGATGATGATGATGATTAATTATAATTCAGACAAACCACGCTCCTTTAAAATAGTGCAAATACTTTTACTATGACTTTAAGTAATGAATACCACTAGATCACAGTATAACATGATCTATGTATAAGATTAAATACTACACTTTTGGTATTGGAAGTGTTGCAAGTTAATAAACTGGTATATCATGAATTCACGATTAATTTAGTAGTATGATGTAGAGATGCTATGAATATTCGGCAACTATTTGTTATCAGGCTATTCGCCATGTTTTTTCTCTTTTCATGTATTTCGAATAGTAAAAAAAATATTATATAATATTACTCACAAAGACTTTTAATCTACCAATGACTTACCATATAAATACTTATACTCACTTAGAATTTTCATAAATAAACAAATAATATAATATTTATGCATAGGGTACCCACCAAGAAACCAGGGCCCCAAGTCAACCTCACCTGCAAGTGGTGATCGACGGACAAGGCTTTAGTAAACAAAACATGACGATTAGCGGCAATGGGCTCGCCTCCTATTACGTGAGAGAAAAAATTGCCGAAAAGCGGGCGTTTAACATGCCTCTACCTACCCCTTCGGGGAAACAGCAGGGCTGTAGCTAAATAAGGGGCATTGTGGGGCACCTTGAAATCACAATGCCGTACCTTAAAAACAGCAAAAACTAAGAAAAATTATTATAATTAAATTATTTGTTCATAGTTTGAGATAAAAAATTGTAGAAGTAAGTAGATGTATTTTCCGAACATACTTACCACAGTTTGTAACATTCCTTTCATATTACAGTAATTCTTACACTGAGTATAGATGGCATTTGAAGTGCCATCACATGTAACGATGGGTCTAATGTCTATGATACAGGGGGGATTCTCCATACCATAGATTGGAATATTATGGGCTATCTTGCAATTGGACAATTCCCTTTTAAATAAAATATACTTAAACGTAAACGATACCCTATTCACGATGACATTGATTGTTTGTAGTTTGGTTAAGTGAAGTGTATTGTAAAGAGTGTTTTTAGTGAAAAATCGACATAATTGTTATTGTTATTACTATAAATTGAAAATTGATTGATTTTTTTTTGGAAAAAAACGAAGGTTTGAAGAGCAAATTGATCAGGAAGAACCTCACGGCTAATTCCATGGCAACAGGTTGGTCAACGAATGTTGGTAATGTTAGTTATAGTATTCCTCCTGCGTTAGGGATAAATCGTGGGGTGCTCGATATTTTAAATATTACAATCATTCTATTGGCAACTATCTATGAGAGGATAGTTATGAATCGCATCGCACTTTTTTAGTATTAGTGTCGTTTTCTCTACTAAACATAGGATAACGCGATTTTTATCTTGTTACACCAAGGAAGTATAACTTCTTACGTGCATATATAAGTACACACACATTTTTTTTCTGTACGGACGTCTCCTGGATGCCACTGGCCGGTAGTTATGTCGGACTCGAACTGATCAAAAATCACACGTTGTCTTGGGTACTAGTAGCCGGGAAACCAGGTGTATCCTAGTAAGGAAAGCCCTGGAACCCCGACTTACCTCGGACCACCTAAGGATTGTAGATGGCCCCTTTTGTGTGGGTACCCCAATCTTCTCTTTTATGCCCCCAAAAGGGCAATCGCTTTCCGTAGTGCTCATGCCGTCACCAAGGCCTGCAAGGGTGACCGATGGCCTCACCCCCAGGCTTACGATTATGGAGGACCGAGATCTTTTAGCGATCTCCAGCGCCTGATTCGTCTGCGGTATCTCTCCCTGTCCCGCTCCGCTGTCTAATTCGCAAGTATAACCTGCTCGCAGAAAGATGTGGTGGATTTTCACGCACTCTCGCTCCCTAGTATTGGCCACAATCATGTTACTGCGAGAGATAATCTTCACTGCGATGCTGCCAAAATCATACCTCTGCTCCAACCACGCCGAACATATTGCCAACGTTTGGAACGCTGTGTCGGTGGTCTGGTCATCGCAATGGTGGCACTCCGGCGTTGGCTCTTTTTGGCTCAGACAGAGGTGATCTCCGAAGCATCCTTTTCCAGTGATCGCTTGCGTCAGCCGGTATGAGAGTGTCCCGTGATGCCTCTTGAGTCATTCCTCTATAACGAGTGTTATGAGCACAATAACGGCGTGCTCATGCCCTGCATGGAAGTCTAAGGGTCAAATCCTGGTCGGACAGATCGGGCGAAACTTGTCACCACCAGCATTGATCGCGGCAATGCTGGACAGCGGTGAAGGATGGGCATCCGTGAGGTTGAGGTTGAGGCATCCGTCTCCTCCTGTGAGGTTGTTCTGTTTTAGAAGAAGTGTACAGAGCGGGATTCAGCAACTTTGTCGCCCTAAGCGATGGTATAGTGGGAAAAGTATTCACCACGTTCCAAAAAAAGGAAAATTTGTCTGGAGGCTGCCGTAAGGTGTCCAATAATGTAATCAATACTAAAATAATTTTTTTTTGTTTTGCCTTTAAAATTATATCAAGGATTAATTTGACGTTTTACTTTAGATTTGATTAGCGTAAGATAAAAACATTTTTCATGTATTTTATTATGTACCAATACAACTTTAAATTAATTGCAGATTTTTTGCAATTTTACATATATATCAGAAGTATCACTTGAAACTAAATCTACAAGTATTTTAATCCTAACAATTAAAGCTCGACTTACAGAGATCAACTTACGACAATGAAAAAATATAGGTCAATATACTTAGATTATTAGGTACATAAATAAATTTCATTTAATATTGGAGTGCGACTCCAATTACTATTGTTAATACGTGTGCTTCTATTCGTACACCCGTATTATTACGAAGCTTTGTAGATTGTGTGGTATGATCAATATTGTGAATATCCATTACAGTCGTGCTAGTAGTGTGTATTGGTGGTGTCGTTTTAGTTGTAGGAGTATCAGTATGCTGAAGAGCTTCTGCAGCTGGTAATTGTTCATTGCCCTTGGACTTGGTTTTTTCTAATTTTGTTTCAACCTGAGTTGTGTCTGCTATTTCTGTTGTGACTAAATTGACTTCACCAGTTATTGTTATAGTTCCTAGAGTACTTGTTTGTACGTTAAGCATATTTTCAGCGTCTGTTTTCATGTCAGTGGCAGCTTTTGTGTCGTCTTCTTGGTTAGATTTGTTACTACTCATTACTATGATTTCAGTTTTAAGATCGTCGCTATCAATACTGCTACTGGAAATGTCAATTTTTATACTAGATGACGCGTTTTGACTACTCTTAATACTTGCTACAGTTGACAAAATGGCTGGGTTTATGTTTTTTGAAGCTGTTTCATTATTTACCTTTATATCTTTTTCTGTTTGACTTTCAGTACAAGTAGTCTCTACAGCATTGCTTTCAGTAGTTTGAGCTACGTTGTTTTCTACATTTATAATTTCTTCTGTTCTTTTTTCAATAAGTGTAGTAACAGCCGTAACAGTTACTGAATTTTCGTTTGAAGTTTGTGTGTGAGATTCTTTTTTTTCATAATTGTCGATGGTTGGTTCTGCTTTCGCAATGGTCGATATATCAGTGTATAGTGATTCTGTCGTTGGGGTTTCGGTATCTGGGTTAATTGTAACCTCTACTTCTGAAGCTTGTACGTTTCCAGCTATAATTTCTATTTTTGATATTTTATCAGTAATAGGTTTAAAATTGTCATGACTTTCGATGATACTATTAGCAACGTTATCATTTTCTTTGTTTTTAACATCGTCAGATGGAACGTTTACACTATGTTCAATGGTGTTGTTTTCAATTGTCTTCTTACGAGTAGTCATTCCCATAAAAGCCACGTTAGATATTAATGCTCTTTTAAACCGCTTGGTTTGGGTAAGTTTATGAAGTGCTTCAAAAACTTCATTTTCTCTTTTGGTGTTCGGTCCATTGCATAGTTCTCCACGGCACGGACATACCACTTTCCAGATTTTAGTTGAGTTACAGTAAAGTGGGTAACATTCATCTTGGTAGAATTTAACACAATATCTGGATTCAACATACGCTGTGGAGTAGAAAAATACATTGAGTTAATAACTGATTATCTATAACGGTCGAAATAAATAGAAGTCTGTCTAGTCTATGGTTTTAAAAATAACGTAGAATTACGAAAACTCATTCACAGACAAATCCGTTTATATTACATAAATAACCGGTCAATTGCGTTGAGCCATGAGCAGCCTCGAGTTTTGTAGTTAATTACAGTTTTTAATTCCATCTATGTATTCTATTAGGTTTTTGTATTTTGTACGCAATATTTCAAGCTAATATATTTTATAAGATAGGTGACCTTTTATTATTACAACTACATTAACTGTGCTAACAACTGTACTTTTAATTTTAAATTCAATATGTCCCGAGTGAAAATATATCCTAACTTATTTTTATTACACTTATGTTTATACTTACTTATTATACTTATTTACTACACTTATTATACTTACTTATTACACTTGATTCTAACAACAATTTGACGAAATTTTAGAGACTTCTACGGAGTCCTTAAATAAGAATAATATATCAATGCATTAAAACTTACGAGGAGACGAAGCTACAATGGCGCAGTAAGGTAAATCTTCATCACAGATGGTCACTTTACTCTTATCGCCATTACATTTGGCGGCCCGTTGGCTGCGATGGACCTGCTCTGCAAGCGGGCCGCACCAATAGCACCGATGACCGTCTGACTGCTGCACTGGATTTGATAATACTGAAAACAAAATATGTTTTTTAAATAACATTAATGTAGGTACTCAGCGGTTTTCTAAATTGTTCTTCTTCTTATCGATAGTAAAAATAGATTAAAAGATATCGTGTAAAATTATGACCTGGGATACTGTTTCAGCCAATTACTTTCAGTTCATTATATTCAACACACTCAAAATTGTAGGAAATTCAAAAATTCTTATGTGAAAATTAAATAAGAAAGACTTCGAAGGGAATAATTATTATACTTGTTTGGTACAATTATAAAGCAAAACCAACTTTCGTCGTTAGTATATATGTACATATGTATGAGCTCTTACATATCAAGTATGTAAAAGTTGGCTAAAAGAATGAAAATAAAACCAATTACTCAATATCATGTCTTCAATAGCAAACGTAGAAAGTTTAAGTAGCGTTATCAATTCAGCAGATAAATAATTGAGAAGGTCAATATTAATTTCAAATCAAATCTTGAGATCTCGAAGCACCGATAGTGTCATTGTGAATTTGATTAAAATTTTGCAAGTAAATATTTTTTTTTTAATTTATTTTACTAGATAATGACTATGACTTACGGTACAGAGATGTGGTCGCTCACTATGAGCCTTCTCTAAAGTGCAATGGAGAGGGCAATGCTCGGAGTTTCTTTGTGTTATGAATCAGGAATGAGGAGATCCGCGAACGAATCAAGGTCACCGTTATTGCCCGTCATATTACTAAACTTAAGTGACAGTAGGCGGGGCACGTTGCACGCAGAAACGGCCAATCGGGCAATAAAGCTCTGCAGTGAAGACCGTGTACTGGAAAACGCAGCGTTAGTAGACCTTCCCACAAGGTGGTCCAACGACCTGGTGAGGGTCGCGGGAAGCCGTAGGATAGGTCCGCAGGAGGATGTAGATAGCTAGTTCCTATATAAATGTAAATGTTTGTGGTTTCTGATACCGTCTGCTTTCGACAATTAAAGAAATAAGAATGTTGACAATAGTTTTGAGTATAATTTTGCAATCTTATCTTGTAATTTATTTCATTCATAGGATATAAACCTTTTCTGTAGATTCAGAACTAAAAAGTAAATATATGAGATATATAGAAATAATAGTACGTATAAGAGTAAAACTACAAGTACTTCGGTAAAAGTACAAGAATCTCAGATTACAAAATAAAAGGCAGATAGAGCGCACTAAACATGAAAGTGAGGCCTCCCAAGCAAATACAAAGCAAATACAATCTCACGGCAGTCTTTTAGAAACCGTCATACAGTCCGAATAACATCATACAGAAACCGTGTACAGTCAATGTATTACTTAAGACCTAAAAACATTACATAGATATCGATTGAAGGTAACATTAAGGTGACAAGTTGGCCAACAGACAAGTTGCTGGGTCAACAGTTTGTTCAAATATTTATACGAAATGAAATATTAGGACACACCCTACAATCACTTTAATAGACTTTTAGTAACTAGAACCTAGAGTTCCACTTATATACATTAACGGCGTCTCCAATAATGCTTCACGGAATTTTAGGTTGGAATGTAAAGTTCTAAGTATATAAAAATAGATAACAAGGAGATTGAATGTTTTCGTTTTACACAAGCCAAGGAATAAACTTTAGCAAATACCAAAAAGGTTTAAAATAACAAATAGTAAAAATTATGATTATTGTGTTTTTAATTATATGGAAAAATGGAACGTTTACATAGACGGATTCATATCGTTATAATTTATTGTTAATCATGGAAAGTGGAACTACAAAAGATATAGAAAGAATATCAATACATCGTTTTATAGTTAGACAAACAATTTGTTGAACGTGTCAATGAGTAATAGAGAAATCTACGAGTTGATATTTTAAAAGTTTTTTAGAGCATGGCAAGGTGTCTCTATTGTGCCTGCTGGAAAGCATGAATAGAATCCAAGAGTAGTTGTCACCATACTTCAAATACTAATGAAAACTGATACTGAAACGCGTGTAAATAAAAAAGTTATCAAAATTAAAATAAAAGAAAAGTGAGGTATAACTAAATATATATTGGATGCATGTATTTTTTTTTATTTTTGCTGTGATTTTGTTGTATTATAAAAAAATGTACATACTTTAAAAATCCCTGAGGTAATTAAAATAGAATAAATATATAAAATGCTAAGTTGAATATTCTTCAAAAAATAAAACAGTTTATTTATTTATTTAAGGTATGCCAACAGTATACAAACACTCTTAAACAAAATTTCCAAAAAAAGTAATATGCATGTTCTTTACAGGTATACAAAACATTCATCGTAAAAGGCAAAACGTAACAATATAATATTACGCGTAAGTAAGTACAAAATAAAAATCACTTCTTTAAAAACAGTAAAAAAAATCAAGGACAAACAATGAGAACTAAACAAAATTAAGTAAACTTAAGTAAAATAAAATAAAATGTCAACACTGGTTGCTATTATCGTTATTTTCCACTATAGAGTATCTAAATTTATGTAGAGAGACATGGATATCTATGTCTCTTAGTGAGCAGATGCTGTTATATTCTCAAAATGTTCCTGTAGGGGTGCGTTTAGGCCTAGATTAGATTGCCGGGTAAAAAAGTAAAGTTTTCCATTACTTCACCGAAGTGCTACACCGATTGAATTGAAATTTTAACTCAAAATACAGTCCGCTTAATAGATTGTTTTTGTCTATATCACGTCAGCTTTGTTCCTCATTTGTCATACATTCAACAACAATATATGACAGCAAAGTCTTTTAATTTTTTTGTTCTTAATGGACACACAAAACATCCAAACTCAAAACAATAATTGTATTGTATTGTCTCATGTGGTGATCGAACACTCATTTTACATACTTTTTAGCACTATTTTTGATGTTGACCTTTACATTTTTTATCTTTCGCAACTCATTTAGAATTTAGAGCGTTTCTTAGACCACGGTACAAGATGTAGTAGATTTGCAACATTGAAGGATAATCTTAGATATTAGAATTATTGTCGTAAACGCAAAGGTATGACGGTAAGGTAAGTCAGTTGCTGCCCCAATTCTAACTACTGTTATCTACCTCTGCAATCACCCTCTCTTCAAGCTACTCCTATTTCTCATTTAAGACTCTAGCTCTCTCTAATTAACATTACTTATTTGGAAATAAAAATAATAACTTATCCAAAGAGGATTGACTATAGGTAGTCAAAAAAAAACAGTTAAAACTATTTGCTAAGCTGTAATATTCTTTGTCGCTGCTCTTTGCTGTAATATTCCGTATGCCTTAAGTATACGACGGTACGTTAATTATGAAATTTAGTATAATAAAAGGACCTACAAGAGTAAATAAAAATTTATTTGTATGCACTGTACACATTGTACTGCATGTTTAATATTTTTAATATGGTTCATGGATGTTAGCTTAAAATAGGCTCAACGTTATAGTTTCGGTACGGATAAACTATTTAATATAAAGACAACACACAAGTCATGAACACAAAGAACACCCAGACTCAGAACAACAATTTGTGAATCACACAAAGTGTTGTCCCATGTGGGGTTTGAACCCACAACACTCAGCAAAGTAGAGAGCGGCGTGGCAACCGCTTAAAGCACTAGGCCAACCATGCAGTCGAAATATTAGGTGCAGCATCTCTTTGTGCCTGTCTCTTTAAAACGATATTATATTTCTCAGGACTTATTTTTAAAATATGTATAACTTATCAAACAAGATGATCATTTCGACGGACCTGTTAGTCTAGTAGTTAGTAATTCTGACTGCTAAACTACTGGTGATAGATACACTTCCCGCCCACGATACATATTGCGCGATAACTTCGATCATTCGTTCTGTTTGTGGGTATAATTTATCTATTCCTAGAACGGGCGATGTTTCTTTAAAAAAAAAATGTAATGTATTAATTTGTACTTCATCAGCATCATCGTCAACAGTATTTATCAGTCCACTGCTGGTCAAGGTTTTACCTCAGAAAAGAGATTTTATCTTAGTAGGTCACGCTGGCCAGACTGGGGTTAGGGTTTATTTCAAGTTTTGCCTTCTCTTAGTAGTGCTACTGTCTTGTGTAATTTGCTTCCTTAGTCTTAGGCTCTTCTAACACATACGAGATGAATAGGAATAGTAACATTTTTATGCTTAATTCGTTACCTCATGGACGACGGATATGTATATATTTAGAAGTACATAAGTATGTTTTTATCAGTCTTATTATAATAGTATAGATTCAGCCTAGTTTGTGAACAGACGGACATGTGTACACGAACATCTGTACAAATGATTATTTAATTGTATCAATGTGTATAATAAAGCCTTGTAACTAAGGTAAACCACCATGGGAGCCACACATCTGTATAGAAGGACGCACCGACTTCATAAATATCTTATGACGCAGTTGAATACGTGTACTTGTATATTCATTTCAAAGAATGCCTCTTCCATAATTAAACAAGTGGATTTTGCATTCTGTTTATGGATAATCCTTTTTTTTTTACAGAGAGATTTGAGCTTCTTTTGTAAAATCACCAGCATTTTTAAATTCTTATAAAAAATAACACATTTGAATATAAGCTGCTTAAGTAAGAATGGTGTTCTATTTGATAATTCTAATTAGTGTATGACGTAATTGTATCATTGAAGCTAAAGTCGACCATTAGTGACCATACTATAAGGTGGGTTTTTACTTTGGTTCATTATTCACTCGAAATAGTCACTTACTTTTTCTACAGCTGGTTAAATCATAATTTTCGATGCCTATGTACGATATACATTGCGATGTACGATGTACATCTAACTAAAATTACGTTGGAAGAAAAACAAATTAAATACTAAATAATTTAAATTAAATGAAGAGAAATCTAGTATGTTTTTATTTGTCTGAATTCTCATTAAAAAATCTCATCTGGCAAATTACATAAAACAAAAATATTTTAAATAATATTATATTAGCGTCCTCTTGAGATAAAAAATCATGTTTATAAGCAAATCACATATTTACAAATGATATATTTTGCCGTCAAATTGTGATTTTATGTCCATTAAAACATCGAGCATAAACAATTCATAATACATTACTTAGGTGAACAGAAGAACTCGTGGTAATGAACCCTATTTACATATTACAAAAGTTACTTTATTAGAAATATGAACACTTTGGAAATAATTAGTATGAGGTACTTACCACTTAGCGGGATGAAAATCACGCTCAAGACGGCCCAGAAACCAAAATTTCTATGGAATAGCGCCATCTGAATTTAAAAATGTTCAATCATTACTTGTATTTATTTGCATCACTAACATAACTGTATGTTTTACATGTCGCATTTGTACACACTCTCATACTTTTGTAAATTTCGAACATTTTTTAAACAACACAATTGAATTTTTCATACAAAATGGTCATGTAAAAGTGTTACTATAATATAAGAGACAAGAATTACTTTTTCTGTGGTGTATCGTACAAAGAAGGATGTCGTGTGTAGACCTGTGACGACTACGCGTCGACTATTCCAATTTCGTAGCGACCGTGCTCGTAGGCCTACGAGGCTACGTAAAGGTTTGTACACACAATACATGTAATAACGAAAATATAAATAAATTAATTTGATAATCTTTTGTTTCTATCGCCGCAATGGCTTTTAATGATTGAAATAAATAGTCAGCGATTGAAGTGAAATGTTTTAATAATAAGCCCTTCGTATTTCATTATATGCTAAGAAATTACTTTTTATTTTATAATATCGTGGATTTATACCTATAGCATTATAGAAGCATAAACGTAAAATTAAATGGGAATGACAGCGAAAGTAAATAAATAATAGATGTCCTCACGCTGTGATCTTCAGGAAGAAGTTCAAGTCAATTATTGATAGCTTGCACCGCATCTTATTTAAAATGTCGACATAGGCTTTATACGTATAATAATTTTATTCCAAAAATTACATAATATGTAAAAATACAATTTATAATAGCATGACTAAGATGAATTCGTAAATGAAAATTGCGGGAAACCATTTTAATTTATACAAGACAAAAGTAATTTAAGATACCATTCTAAGAGAAGTATATGACTATGCACATAGATAGATACACGTGTTAGACTATCGCCCTGCCTTTAGAGTATCCATAAAGTCGTCCTTTTATCCGCTTGTAATTAGACGTCTACCACTTGGAAGAAGCATAAAATGAAGTCTAATAAGTTGGAAGTAGAGATATGTTTATTTCATTTCTTAAAGGTTGCCAATCTTAAAGAAATATTATATACGGGTGAATGGCGACTTTGCTGTTTAGCTAGTGAAGCAGTGTGATTTAAAGACAAAAATACTAGGTGAGGGATGGTGCAAAAATCTGTGTTGTCACATACCTAGCACAGTTTCATAAGTAATATTTTAATCACCTTTAATGGTATTCAAATTTAACTCTAGTCTCTGAAACCGTTTTAAGATAATTTTAGCAGCGAGTAGAGTTCTTATCTTCATATACTAAATTAAGACTGAAATTAAGCTTTTAAAGGCATACACATCTGTTTTTTCTTTAAACAAACATACAAATAAGTTAACATGGCTAAGCTGCCCGACGGAAAGATACTTGCTATTTCATTTATAGGCTCACATCTAAAGAAAGATACCTACATTAATTGAATTGTGTCCATATTTTCTTCTAAAATATAAGCAATTTCTCGTTCGACATAAAGAAGTTTCTTAGAAAATATAGAATAAATTAAAGCATGAATAAACACTCGATAAAATACCATCCAAACACCGTTGTTTACGGCTCTACAATAAGTTCTGTAAGCACTTGCTTATATTTTACATGTATTTAGAAAAAGTATAAGCTAAATACAATTTGAAATCGTTTTAAACTGCTGTTATTGAAGATCGTTTACACTACATTTCATAGTGAGACCAAACGACAGAACTTGTAAATTTTAAATAAAAATGAACTATTCCTATAATTAACCTAAAATAACATGCCTTTTTTTGCCAAGGAAGTACGTATTTAAAAAAAAGTTTTATTACAAATGTTGAACTGTCTTTGTACAGACGTTCTGTGTTATGACACGTCAGGAAATCACTGGACACTTGTATCTATATTAAGATGATTTCAAATTTTGTTTTTTCAAATTATACACTTTTTTTGATAAAAAGAACAATTTTTTTATTTCCCTACGAAAGGAATTTACTTAAAAGGCGCAAAGCGTTATCTTGACCTATTAACTTATAGATATAGCTGTAATTTAGTTATACACTGCTTGTTTTATTTGACTTCGTGGTGACACCTCTATTATTTTTAGACAAATGACATGTCGACAAATATTTGTTAAAGATTCATCGGAAAGTATCGGACTTATCGTGGGTCGTATCGTAAATTACCATTAAATACTAGTTACTACCATGTCTTATTTAAAGAAAATTAGTTCAAACTGTTACAGTTTTAGGTCAGCTCAAGTCAACTTTGACGCTACAAGTAATAATATTTCTCTTGAATTGAAAGATATTTCTTTTAAGAAACAAAAATACAGTTTTGCTGTTGTAATCGAGATGTTTTTAAAGAAAATGACGTTTGGAAAAAGCTACGCTACCCGTACGTAAGCACTACAATGAATGTTCCTTTATATCCTATCCTACTTTCTACTAATAATATTATAAATACGGCAATTTGTGAAGATGTATGAATGTTTGTTACTCTTTCACGCAAAAACTGTTTCTAGGCCGCCATGGGTTGCCATACTGAATTGTCTGCATTCGCTGGGTATGGCAACCACCACTCTTAGATTTTATTCATGCTTTCCAACAGGCAGAGTAGGATCACTTTGGTAGACCCAGAATTAATGAAAAATAACATAATAGGTTTAGATGAAACTTTACAGTAATATAGCATCAGGATAAAACAATTTATCTTAAGTGCCATTAAAAAGCAAAAGTTTCCACCGTATTATGAACTACATCTATTGAGAGTGTAAAGTCATTTTGGTAAATCACCCGTTTTTAAGTGATTTTCTAGTTAGATTAAAAATAAAGAGAGTAATCGATGGGTCCCTAATTAAACATCGGGAGTTATATGTTCGATTAATGGAAACTCGACTGAACGATTTTTGGAATGGAATTTATTGCGAAACAACCTTTTATCACCAAAAGCTTCTTGAACTGAACGATTCATCGAAGATTTGTTAATCGATGGACTGCTTTTTCAAATGAGTTTTAGTTACTATATACTTAAATAATAAAAATAAAAATATATATTTTTTTTTTCTGTTGACAATTTTTTCCATAAACAATGACAACATTCTTATGATATATTTTTAGAACTCCAAATAACGTGAGATAATTAGTTGCATACAAATGTTGACCAACACTTTCATATCGGATAAGATCAAATGCTTATCTACTTCGATGTACACCTGCCTTGATCTGCAGTAAAATGAGGTGACCGGAACCTTCATATCTACATGACTGACTCATCTGTTAACTTATAATTTTTTAAAACTTTTTCTTATATTTCAAGGCAAGTTATGATAAATGTAAACTTCTGAGTATAAATACGTTTATAAAAACTAAATATTGAAAATAAAGGATATTAATTGCGACTGCCTCGATAACGTAGCGGTAGTGAATGCGACAGCTGTGCTTGAGGTCTCGGGTTCGATTCCCGGGTCGGTCCGACCTGATATGTTTGTATGATCTGCAAATATTTGTTTCGGATTTTAAGTGTTTCCTATGTATAACATATATGTATTTACAAAAAAAAGTATATAAATATTCAATCAGTCAATCTTGTTATCATAGTACAAGCTCTGCTTAGTTTGAAACTAGATGGCGTTGTGTGTTGTGATAAAAATATTGCAGCGTCCTTTGGCATAATAAAGTATTTTTTAAATAAGACACTACATATCTCCACGGAGGAGTGCTGTAATTTCACTGTAATGTACTGTACTAACTGTAATGATTAACTAAAATTATTAAAAAAGTTTCTCCCGTGTGCGTTTAATTTCATTTTACTATAATTTTGCTTTAGCACTTACGACAGAACAGCTGCCTTATAGAATAGTCATTTTTCAGTAATACCTTCCTACTGCATGCAATTTGCTCCAACTTTAATCGACTTACGTGTATATTTAAATAAATCATCTTTTCTCGCAGCGTCGATACAGTATAAGTTCATCTTGCTGGAGTAGAACTGGTTACTTTGTGAATAGATGTAGGTCATCAGTGCAGCCTGCAATGCGGCGCTTTGCCGCTACCGGCTCATCATAACGAACACTCCACTGAATTTTTTATAACTGCGACACGTTCTCATTCTTTCCAGAAGTCTCCTGTTTTATAAATAACCTTGTTTTAGGATATTTACATCGATGTGAGGTGGATGTAACATTACTACGTATTCGGGCAATTTAGAACGTGTTCAAACTCCTACAATGTAGATAAAATAAATAAAATTTAAAAATAGAATTTTCAAGTTTGGTAAGTAACAGTTGATGGTAATGTAACGTTGCATTTTTAATGTAGAGGTTCTATAAAAATGTATACACATATACTTTGGATCCATATTCTGAAAGTCATGGCATTTAATTTGAATTAAATAAACTGCATGTCTGTAATAATCCATCGCTTCAAAATACATTTTGGAATATTGTTGATGTATACATACATTCACTAACTTCTGTTCATTATTGTTTTTGTCTATTTAGTTTTGTTTCAGGTATAATTTTAATTTTTAAGATAAAAATATCTAGAAAACAAGTGTATATTACGCAAACATACAAACACATTCTATTGGACAACATGTCAGTCTGATATTATGTTCAAATGTTCATGAGAATTCATGTGAGTTGTGTTACGTGTAAGTATGTCTAAATAGGAGGAGGAAACTCACTTAAACAATAAAGACAAAACATAATTTTTCACAATATTTACAAGAAAATGGTAATACTAGTGTTCTTGTCAGTGGCAAGTGCGGTTGCAAATTTATACAAATAGTGTCATTTATCGCGTTCCTTAAACTTGACATCGGTGACGCGCGTTGCCGCTCCAATGAAGATGGAACGTCCACTTGCCGACCCTCGAAATAAATCTTTCTGTAGATTTTACTCCGTACATTTAGAAAAGCAAATTTTTCAGATAAATTTTCTTCTAAAACTTCGTAGTTACATCTTATTTCAGTCTGTATAAATTAGGACTTGCCCTGTTAACTACAGAAACTGTTATATCTATTTATAATTATTTTTCTTAAAATTAAACTTTTTCTGAAATAAGTATATATTTAAGTTTGTAGGAGTACGAAGTTACCCGTAGTTACTCGGCATAAAAAATCAAAGAATCAAGAAAGAAATAAGTCAAAGATATAAAAAAAGAGATACCAAAATTTACCAATTTTTCTTCGAAATATATTTGAATTTTTACAAAAGTGTATTGTCGTTTCGGTAATAATGTGAATATTACAGCGATATAGTGTGAATTAAAGTGTATCGGAGCGATTCAGCCTCCGGTCTCACCAGATTATGCGTGTAGATTGACCATGAACTTTCGGTCGGTCACCGCCGTCTGATTGTAACGTAGCTGCAGTGGCCCACTTAGTCCCCTCCTGACCCTGTTGTCAAGCCGATGTAAATATAAGTGACCCTCACGACAACGTTATAATTGTACCTATCTATGCTAACAATTTGCGTGTGAATACTTTTGCAGTGCCTTACTTAGGTGGTTATATACGGAGGTGGTATTAAGGTTTTTGTAGACAAAGAAAGTAAGATAGCATGTTTTATGTACTTCAAGGTTTTATTCAACGAATAACATAAAGAACTTAAAACATAGGAACGCTTTTAGAGTTATTACTGGCAGTTAGTGTTGGATTTTGTTCATGCGTTGTTTTATCCGTGTTTTCTAACTTTGAAATGTTTGTCTGATAGGCCCGAACAAAAGATGAACAAAAGATGTTGGCAAATTGCGAATCGACTATTACACAATAACACTGAGCAAAGCTCAGTTTCTAGGTACTCGTTTATAATTCAAGAAAGGCATGATCGGTCTTCATGGTGGTTAATTTTATTGATTTGTCGTCGTTCAGAACACCAAAATAATTATTTAAATTTTGAAAGATTCATAGTAAAGTCACTTTTTCATACATTGTGCATGAAACCTTAAACGGATGAAGAACACATGACAAATCTATACATATACTCGTACATCTAAACAGCGACATTTCTTATGTATATTAATAACTTTTTGTAGGAATTAAGTCATCATTTGTGTATTGTTTTGTATTTGAGGGATCCGGATACAGCTGTTATTACGACATCCGGACCTCTCCTAGCGCCTGCACGCTGGCGCGGGCACCATCTTCGGGTAAAAAACTCTATTTAGGCACACGCGGACGTTGTCTCAATAAAGATTTTGAGAGGCTGGCCACTGTAGCGGATGAAGGTGTAAACCCGTCCCGTCCACCCGCCGCCACACTCAGGGCTGCATGAGGCGCTGGTAAGCCCGCCTCCGCCACTTGGTTTGCCGGCGACGAATTGAGTCCGAGTGGAGATTGTACCCCCAGCCTTCTCCGCCGCCTCCGGCAAAATGATGTCTTCACAGAAGGTTGCGACCGCGGTAAAACAGTTGTTGTTACCAGCCATGGAACGTATGACGGCCGGTAGCGAGAGATCTCCTCCAATGACTGTAGTGAGAGCTCCACGCTGCGCCACCCAGGAGGAACAAACTGTTAGCGTGTGCTGAGCTGAGTCCTCACTGCTGTCGCAGTGGTGATAGGTGGGACTCAATTCCCACCTAGCGACCAAATGCAGATACTTCCCGAAGCAACCGTGCTCGGAAAAGACCTGCGTCAGTCGGAAAAAAAGGGTCCTGTGCTGTCGCCCTGCCCTTTCGACTTCGATTCATACAAACTTTCCTTGACCTTGAGAATATTAGTAAGATTTATTTATCAATGGAACATGTCCAATTGAAGTGTCACTGTTATTGCAGTCCGAAGTTAAATCAGTATCAATTTTACTCAATAGAGTAATTGTTTAAATGATTTAACAATTTTTTGCCCAGTATCTTTTTCGTTTGTAAAAGTATTTTTTTACAACTTGGCAATATTTCTTTGTTGCTTGGTAAAAAGGACTTTTTTTTTATTTTGACCATAGAAAATTATATTACGCAAAGTTTCGTAATAGGGAATATGCACGTGACACCAAAATGGACAAAATATGTATTTTTACTTGTAAGCTTTATTGCTAAACAAACATATCTAAACAGTTTTTTCTACAATTTATCATAATTGGACAGTGAACTTTAATAATCAAAAGGTGACTTTTTAAAAATTCCCTCGCATTTTTATTATTTTATTGGTAGGAAAATATGTGACGTCAATTTACAATCGACGTATTCTGTCTACAAGTTGGTTTGCATGGTTTCTGGTGAATATTTATTTTCTAATAAGTTAAGTGTTTCATCCCTAATTAATATGTTGATGGATAAATATCTATATGTTAGATAATGGAAATACTTTTTCGTAAACTAGGTTATGTTTACATTAAAGTTTGTAAACAAAATAAATATATGTGGGGTACTACAAATGATACTTCATTGTTTTTATCACTTTCTTGAAGTTACTCATTCTTAATGATCCTCACCACAGTATAATAAACACGATACGCTATATTTTTTTGTCGTCTTGCACCACTAATTACTTATATTATACTTTTCGGCCTAAAAAAAAATATCTTACAATATTAATTATAAATATTTCCATTGTAATAAATTAATTTAAACACTTAATTTCTGTAAACTTTGTAAATCGAGTTAGTCATGAAGTTTTCATGACTAATTGACAGCAATCTGACGTCACAGAATAAGCGCGTCAAGATTGCTGCGTTTAAATCGCCCGAAAGTGATAGTGATTTTAAAATATATTTTTTAGTTAAATGATTTGTATTTTAGATGTGTTATATTTCATTTTGGTAATGTAATATTACATATGCATTCATTATTATATATGCATATTTCCTATTATCGAAAAATCTACCCGGCAGCGTAGTAAATATGAACAAACATTGATTATTTTGTTGAAACTGATATCAAGTGCATGATTGTAAAATAAACGAAACTTTACACAAAAAATATCACACGTCAGTATATACCCTTACACTCGTATTTTACTAAGCCACAGGCCTTAATAAACATACATTGTTCCTATATGCGTTTCTGCAACTTTAATAGACAAATTACATACACGTGTACTGTTTCACAACCATCTAACTAACGATGATTTATTGGTATTCTTAGTCTATTGTATTTTATCCCTCAAGTGTTAGTTGTAATATTTTGAGAAAAATAATAGCTTTATTTATTCAGTAATAACTTAATAGCTTGAGGAAACCCTACACTTTATTTAGATTAAGGACGAATATTATAAAATCGCTTCATTAAATTCTTAGCCAATGATAGAGTTTATAGACTTTAGATTAGAGTATCATAAAGTTAAAATAAAAAGTTTAAGAACAAATTGTTTTAACGATCTTATTAACATACAATCGTTAACCTTATAATAAAAATGTTTAATTAAATTTTTTTTAAAATATCTGCATATTAAATTTTTATGTGACACTCCTTAGGAAATGCTTAAGGATCTTTAACATAAATCATCTATCAGTGCTCAATGTGACCTAAAATTATACAACGAATATTCGTATTTTTCATTTTATAACCTTTTCATCCAAATTTACAACATTAAGAATTTATTCAAATGGGTAGTCTATAAGGTAGTCGGTAAGCTTTATAACCGGGTTACATTGGCAGAACAATTATGTTCTTGTGAGGGCTATACGCGGTAAAATAAAATGAATATGCATCAATTGAAATTTGCATAAATGCATCTAAAATGCATCCGCTCCAATGAAATCCAGAACGGAGGTTCGATGAGTGCTATGTTAATTTTACACATCGCACTTTTATTATATAGTATAGTGACTCTACTCTGCCTGATGGAAAGCATGAATGGAATCTAAGAGTTGTGGTCACTATACTCATTGGGAACGCAGACAAGGCACTATGGTGACCCACACTATGGCGGCCTAGTGAGATACTTTTCCACGCCCCGGTCAAAGGCATAAAAGGCATGATTAACATCGTAGCAGTGCAAGGTTCACACACTTATCACGACGACTGTCATACCTTTTCTTATTTTTTTTTTAACGTGTGGACACCCCCTTGGGCCATCACCCCACCGGGGCTTACGGCGGTAAGCCACACGGTATGCCACTCTGCGCCTGACATAGGAGGGATCCGGGAACAGTTGCTATTACTATATCCAGATCCCTCCTAGCGCCTACCCGCTACCGCGGGTACCATCTACGGGTGAAACTCTCTATTTTAGACGACTTACGGCACACGTGGACGTCGCGTCCTCGCGGTTGGCCTTTGTAGCAGATGGAGGGGAAAACCCGTCCCGTCCACCCGCGGCCACACTCAAGGTGCCATGAGGCACTGGTACGGGTGCCTCCGCCACCCGGTTCGCAAGTGGCGAATTGGGTCCGAGTGGAGATCGTCCTCCTGAGCCTTCTCCGCCGCCTCCTTCCGGTACATTTCGCGGTAAAACAACTGTCGCTACCGACACCGGCTAGCGTGTGCGGAACCGAGTCCTCACTGTAGTCGTAGTGGTGACAGCCGGGACTCAATTCCCTCCTAGCGACCGAGTGCAGATACTTCCCGAAGCAACCGTGCCCAGAAAGGATCTGTCAGTCGGAAGGAAAGGGTCTCGTGCTGTCGCTCTGCCCACTCGGCGATGACCAGCTGGAGAGCCTCCACGGCGGCAAAGCCAGCACGTGGAGCCTCCATCCGGGACGACCAACGAGCCATCGTGGCTCGACGAGCGGCCTCTCGCCACTAGCGTATCTCTTCGGGTGGGGACCGTATGCCGCTACCGGCCCGGAAGTCAGCCGTTCGCTGATAAACTTCGGCGAGCACTTCCGCCTACAAATCTCACGGAAGAGTTCCAGCCAAGGCGCACGCCGCCTCCGTCGATACGGTGCGGTAACCGCGTATGGCTCTAACCGCTGAGGGCGCCAGAGGCGAGCCCTATTCTGGGCGGGCAGAGCTGCCGCCCACACCAGTGCACCATACAGCTTGGCTGCTGGCAGGCTGGCTGGCTGGCTTCACCCAAATTGGACAAAAGTTGCCCAAGGGCAGAAGCTGCGCCGACCAGCTTTGGAGAAAGCTGTCGGAAATGCTCGTAGAAGAGCCGTCGAAAATCAGGCCTGTATACTTCATCTGGGCCTGAACCGGTACGAGGACCGAATTGACTATGATGGAGGCGCCGGAGGGTGGACCACGACGGGGCCCATTGAACAAAAGGGCCTCCGTCTTCTCTAGGGCCACTCGCAAACCCAGCACCTCAATACGCCCGACCACCAGAAAGACACCCGTGGTGGCCAGGTGCGCCGCCTCTTGAAAGTTCATCCCCCGGGCTGGACAACTGCCATCCCTGCATCAATAGGCCTCCGGTGTCGCACTCATCAACAAAACAAAGCTAGGATGCTGTCACTTTAGGTTGGTGTTGCGTGAGAGGGTAGTACAACCTCGGTCGGACCGACCCGTTCATGCTGAAACCAAAGTAGCTCTACTGCCTGAGAATCATATGAATAAATGTATTTATTGGTGATTTGGTGGATAGTTCCAAACTGATTCGGTATAAGTACAGGTAAGAAGAATGTGAAATGCGAGGGATTGAATAGTACATTCTAATGAATAAAAGTTGGGGCGTCGCGAAACGTCTGGTAGATTACGAAATAGTTATCATTATCATCAACAGCCTTTAACAGTTTACTGCTGGACGTGGCTTCATTTGCAAAAAATAAGGAATATAAAAGGATAGATTGCAAAGAAAAATAATAAAAATAGGACAATTGAAATATGAACACTACCAAAAAAAATTAAAATAAACGCCATGGTCTGATTCTTCAAGTTATATTTTTCGCACCAATTAATGTGAACCTAAGTTTCTTTCTACTTTCCATATAAATTGCAAGCTTGTCGTCGAGTGCACATGAAATAGACTTAGGGTAATTTTAAACGAAAACAAAGTAACGTCATGTGGGCGAAAACGTGGCAATAACAGATAATTAATATGATTGAACTTATTAATTTAATGGCCGTATGAGAAATCTCTTTTGGGTAAGTACCTTTCCGTAGAAATGACCACCATAACAGTGTATTCACAGAAATGTAGGTATATTCGTGGAAGTGTAAGTTGGCGCAGATCATCTGTTTTATAAGAATAAACTATTGTGTCATAATAGTGGAAGAAATATATCTAAAAGTAGATTTGAAAACAAAACATGTATGTTTAAAGAAATTTTATTATATTTAATGTAGTTTTTTATATGGCTATGTGGGCATTCAATCTTCTAGAATCTAGAATAAACGATGTTTATGATATATGTAACTTGTACGAAAGAAAATCTGTGTTTAAAACAAAAACCAGCTTAAAAGAATTATGTAAGCATAGTTTTATAGCCTCGGTTATATTATAGTACTTCAGCCCTATATATATTAAGTGTTTGAGGCCCAGGGAAACACAATAAAAAACAGCTGCCGGCTGCCTTGAACAGGGTACTGGATTTTACTCTTTACAGTGGTATTATACCACACGGACTGATTTTATATTCGCATAATATCTTTTATCTGCTTGAGTAATATTTTATCCATTTATACATAATCCTTTTTTTATTGAACAGGTGAGAACCTTTTATGTAATTGAGACTCTATAGAGAATGCGAAAGACTACCGAGTCTGTAACTATGTAAATTCACTCTGTATAAATAAACACACACACACACACACTAATACTAAAACAGTCTTTTGTGAGTGGCCGTTTGTATATTAATTACTTTTTCACGCTTAGACTTTTTCTAAGCTCTTTTACTTATTTAGCGCGACAAAATTTACTGTTGTCATAGGATGAACAACAAAAAAAGAAAGTAAGAAAGAAGAAAAGTGTACAGATAAAACTGCTCTTATTTACAATGTCATTAACATTTATGTAGTCAACAACTCCTATGTCTAGTTGGATTGTGTATTTGTATTTTCTCATCTATATACATATAGAGGAATAAATCATACCTGTTAAGTTCTTTCGGTTAGCAGATGTCCTGAGCTAAAAACTACTTGGTACGCAAACGTTTGTAGCAATTTAAATAGCTAAGCTCTTCAAGTAAATTTTCGTAATTTCTGGTAAGTTTTCTTTTATCAGGCAGTGATAAATTACAGATACTTTGTTTTGCTATAGTGTTATTGTTTGTTCAGGTTAAGAATATTTACATTAATTTTAGAAATTTTACTCATCCGCAAGTTCATCCATTTACAAGTCAATTAGATTTGTTTTTTAGGTGTTATGAGAGCAAAAAAAGACATTATAATTAAAATCTGGGATAAAGCTGAAGTAAGCATTATCATATATCAGTTTTAAAGGTATATCAACGACAGAGTTTGAAACTAAGTCAGATCGTTCGTTATATAGTCACTTTAATCCACAGTGTTTTCGGAATTTTCATATACTCCTGCAACTTCAAAGGAAATTGGCGGGCAGAGGTATACTTAAGAAGCCACGTTTTAGTATTTAAAAAGCTTTATTAAAACGGGAGCTATTTAGAAAAAGGAAAGTTTTATATATATGTAGGTAGATTGTAGATTAAAAGTATTATTTATTATATTACTAAATACTATATACTATATATTACTTACACCTTACATTCATATGTTATATAATAATATTAGATAAGAAGTAATAGAAGTATTCCTTATCATCTTAAAAATTTACAGATACACTATTATTATAATGTTTTAATAATGGCTACGTATTTCAATAAAATCAAATTGAATAGTATTTCAAATTCTATTGCGTAATACTTTCAAATTAAGGTTCCATCTGGAGTACATTCAGGTGCATCTATAATCGCAAAAGTGAGTACTGCGCTATGGCAGCATGGCGTCGTGTAAATGCAGTACTTGCAGTAGTGAAATCTACGTACAAAGAAGAGACGTCCGGTCCGGATGCGGTAAGTGCAGGACGCACGTCTCCGTGTCGTCCGGGAGTTACGCTAGCGACCTTGTCACTTGCGTGTAATAAAGATGCATGTTAGGTCGCGTTCACAATGAAGAAGGAAGTCTATTTTATTAGATATTTTATAAGGAATAAGGAAAAAAATTATTATTTTTCCAATTATGAGAAAGATAAATAATACTATTTTTCAGCTTTAATTTGAAAATATTTTTCAAACTTGTTTTAAAACTTCTGTAATTAAAGGCTTATATTGTGACGTGTGTGAATGTGTGTAATTAGAGAAGAGACTGATGTCTGGGATGTAGATATCTTATATTATCCAGGTATAGATGCCCTAATTAAAGTGTATCATTTATACTTAAACAAATATTTCTACAATTATATAGTATAGTTTTATTTATTATTTAATATTGTTTACAGACTTAAAAAAAGACACTTATTATATATATAGTAACGCACAAGAGTCTCAGGAAATGCCAGCGTCTTCTAGCTGTAGTCTGACTTGTAAAAATGTCTTTAAAGATTTACTAACAAAAGTAACTTTATAATATCATTATTGCGCTTGAAAACTTACAAATCGATAGATAAAGATCGATATCGACTGAAATAGTGAAAAACGTAAAAAATTAAGAACAGTAACTTTTTAGTTTTTAATATAAAGTAGCCGTTTGGCTTCCCTTTGTTTTTTATATGACCTGATATTACTTGCTTATTACACACACAGCCAGAGTAGTATCTGGTCTAGCAGTGGTCTATTAAAGACTGTTGAGGTAATGTGATGTGAAGGCCACGTATGCAACATGATTGATAGCCATAAGTAAACCCGTAAGTGGCCAATGGCAGTAAAGTATTGTATCGTTTTATTACAGACTTATTATGGCCACTTTTAAGCTCCATCATCAGACCGTGGATACTATCAAAAAATAAGGTACTCATTAAGATGAAACAAACGATTCCAAGCTCGATGGTGTTGCGTTGTTTCATTATAGAATTCCTACGACCACCCTCCGTCTCCATCATCAGATCCTGGATGCCATCTAAAGGTAAAGTACTTGTTAAAACCAACCAAAGGATTCCAAACTCCATGCTGTCTACACGCATACGTCTGGTCACACGCACACAAATACCGTGCCGAAGTCTGCCGAACTGTAACGACGTTAGACGATGCACGGCTTTCAACGCTGCACCACTGTGCCGGTCGGAGTGAGTGATTCGTTCGCCGCGCTCGAAGCCCGCGATAAAAGCTATGCAATAGTTTAAAACTTATAATAAAATGGTTATACTTGAACTAAAAGATCTAAATTGAGTAAGAATACTACTACTTACGAATATAAAAAATTAAAAAGTTTTCTGTTTCCAGCTAAAGACATGAAATAGTTTGAATTTTCAACATTCAACATTTCAAACTTGCTGTTAAGTGTGCTTAAATTTAACTTCGTAGTTAAATTAATTTTAATTGTAAGTAATGCCTTTGGAGAACTTGCACTTCAAAAGAGATGAAAATTTTATACTGTATTCATGTGATCACGGTATAATCTTTAAAGTGTTACGACTACTTAAGCTTTCTAGTTCTGACTTCATTAAATAAGTTTTAAAAGAGTTTTCCATGAATTTAAATAAGAGCGTCTGATTAGCATTAACGTCGATATTCGTTTAACATATTCATAAATCACTTTATAATATCTTTTTAAGCACTTTGTGATTGTCTGGGTTTGTAACCTGTCTAGACAAAATAGGACATATCACAAGTACTACTGTCTAGTAATTTATCACTCATTGATATTATCTTCATTTATATACTGTTTGACATCTAACTGCTATGGTACTAAAAAGTTTTGACTTTGTTTTAAAGGTACTATCTACTTACTTTTAGACTATGGTTTTGATTTTTTGCAAAAATAGTGCCAACTACAGCTCTATTACTCTACATATTTCGCTATAAATTTACTCTTTATTCTTTATCTTTTGCATCTAGAACTTTTCTACTCATTTGTCATAAAGTATTTTAAAACTGTAGAGGAAACGGGTGCTATGTTTTTTTTTGTTTGTTTGCGCTGTATGTGGAAGTCACCATAAAACTTATTACACAAACACTTTGGTATACTTACTACCTAACATTTTTTTAATATTTCGGCCATATTAATTGAACTGTAATAAGTATTACTTGAAGACACGAAGTTTTGAACAAGTTTACTGTCTCTAGATCCAAATAAAATGATTTTATAGAGAGTTGTGATTAGGTTCGTTTTGAGATACGACGTATATTGAATTATTCAGGCAAATTTTGATACAAGTGCATAGAATAAAAAATATTACTTTAAAAATCGAAAAAATATTTTTTTATTCATTCGAAGATTATAATAATATTTTTATCGGTACGAGAAATACGAGGAGTAATTTGTTGTGCCAACAGTTATTTTCGGATAATCATACATAATATACCAAATAGTAGGCCAAAACCTCCTTTTTAAGGAGAGGCCTATATCCAGCTGTTAAAGGCCTTTGATGTTATGTAACATATAATAATATTTACTAGAATAATAATAAGTGTACAACTCACAAATAAAAATTATTCATTAAGGGGGTATTCTGGTCTAGAAATTTGCAAATCGATTTTTTTTTTGCATATTTTCAAAGTTTAGACCTTCAAAAATATGCCTTTAAACGGATTCGTCAAAATTTGAATTATTTCCGGAGATACAGAGGATCTTGTGACGTGGCGTCTAAGCCGGCCGAGTGGAGCGAATAACACAATGAACGGCAGATGTTATCAGGCGGCTTGAGGACTCATTCTTTCCAGGAAATCTTTTGTATTCCACACAAACCTTTATATATATATATATATATATATATATATATATATATATATATATATATATATATATATATATATAATGTATGGATGTGGGATCGCAGATTAATCCAAAGTGAGTATTAAATATTATTATCCGAGTTATTGTATTGGAATTGTCTCTCAAACTTCAAACGCGTTTTTCTCGAAACTACTTTTTTTGAGGTGGTTGACATGATATCTCAAGTTCTACTTCACCGATTCCTTTGAACTTTGGCAAGAATTTTTATTATACATCTCTCTATCGTCTCTGCCTCGGATTTTAAAAAAATTTAATTTAAAGTATTTTTAAAAAATTCGAAAAGGTAAAAAAAGAGGGTAAAAAAAAATGTCTTTTTTAAGTTGACGCCATTTTGTGAATTTTTTTTTTCTTTGGTAGAGGATAAGCCGATAGCGACATCCTTATTATTGAAGAATTTTTTTAATTTGTTTGTTTTAGATCGCTACAAGGGCTGGAATCATGTCAATAGGGGAGCACCGTTTTTTTTTGAAGCGCCCACTCCACCGGCCTGTAATTGGACGATTTTGTGATTTTTTTTTATATTAATTTTTATTTATACTCTTCAAAAATCAATAAAACTCATATAAAAAATGGATGGTAAAAATGCTTTTCATTTCTTTTTTATATTAGTTAGAAAAATACCTAAAATTTAGGCGTCTAGACCAGAATACCCCCTTAGGTAATACATATAAACTTAGTATCATTACATATCTCTAATGTCCCAGTTGTTGCGTTAATTTTTTCTATTTTTGATGTTTCGAGTCGCAATTTTTCATTTTTTATCATTACTCTTAGTCCTGACAACTTTAATCCAATTTTCTTTTGATGTTGTTTCATCTAGAAATCTGGCATAAATATTTTAAGAAATTATTTGTATGACAAAGTACAAATAATATGGTAAAAAAATTGAGTAATTCAATCGATTCCATTTAATATCATTGATAATAATTTTGATCGAGTTGCACCAAATTTATCATCGATTCGTTTTTCAGTAATTTTCCATTATCTGGAGCAAAGGCACAATAATGAAAGGGAACCTATTTTGTTTACCAGACCATGATCAATAAGCCATAGATATTCTGTTGGTAAACCTAAATACATTTTAAATTTATTTTACACAGTCTAACATTATCTTTCTACTTTTTAATATTAGTAGCCAGTTTCCTAATTTTATAGTTGGTTCTTTAGTCTATCATCTTTGTTTTATATTAAGTTTCAGCATTTTTCAGAAACATAAGTCTAAATGTTTAGCTGGTTTATGAAATTTTTTAAGATACAACTTGACATGATAAGTCACAAGTAGTTGTGATCATTGTTTAAATAATAATTTGAATTTATTTGTAGAATAAGAATGTGCTCTTGTTTACAAATAGTGATGGTTTACATCTTGTTGTTATTATATTGAAGTTATACTCCTTTTGGTGCGCCAGGGAAAAATCATGACTTCCACACAGGAGGGTAGCCGGTAGGGCCCACAGCCGTAAGTGGCCCGAGGTATGTCGGGGTTCCAGGGATTTCCTTACTAGGGTGCACCTGGTCCCCTGGCTATTGGTACCTGAGACGGCGTGAGGTTTTTGGTCGGTTCTAGTCCGATATAACCACCCTTCGGTGGTATCCGTGGGGATTTCCACACAGCACAAAAAAAAGGGAAAAACATGACAGTAAATTGTAACGATGGGCGCGCGCACCGTCTCGAAAACCCGACATCATGAAATTAGATAGGCAACATTTTAGATTTTTATTATTAATTATGTACAAATAATTCTTTTAGGATATTGCAATAAAGTTTATTTATCTAGATAATGTGTTATTATAAAACTTCCTTTGATGTGTTAAATACCTTTTTTTTATTAGTGTCGTTTCTTTTCAAACATAGGATAATGCAAGGGATAAAATTTTTAGAAAGATTTTTATCTTGTTACACCAAAGGAGTATATCTTCTTACGTCATACATAAGCACACACACGTTTTTTTTTATTTAAGGTTTATTATTAACCTACATTAAGTAATAAATGTCTAATATTACAAATTGTTACGCAATCATGGACCTGAGCTAAGTGTTAATACCTATGCTTTAGGCAGTGGCTAGACTGTGATGCTTGATGCAAGACATTTAAAAGTTTTAATGGATTACTATTGACTTCCTAGAGACTGGTTTATTATGCAAAATATATATTAATTTTTGATATAACCTTAATTGTAGTTAAAAATTATATCATGATAAAATTGACAAGATGTTTTTGGTGTTTTAATATAATAATTAAACTGATTTAAATATTCCACTACTGAGTATGACACTTTGTACATGATACAGCATATATTTTCAATACTTTATTTACCTTATTAGATAGGAGATTACAAATATATAAAATGTATTAACGTAAGTATGCATTGTTCGGGATTGACTTTTACTATGTCATTTGTTTTTTATGTCTAAGGCCATAGTATTAAATAATGGCTTATCACATCACAACTGCTTATGACTGATATAATTTATAAATCAAAAAAGGTTTTGATTAAGTAATAATGAGTAAAATGTACCTATAAAGGAAACAGAATGCCATACACTGGCCATAATTACACCATGATATTTTGATTATTACTAATTCCTCAAATCTCAATTGCAGTGGCTTGCTGTTAATTATATGTCACAACGGTAACTTTTTTAATTCCTATAGATGCTCGCATGTTTCCTGAGCAATATTATATAATAAAGCCAAACATTTTAACTTCGGTTCTTCGTCAAATCGTATCAAATCTTAGGGCTTAAATAAAAAGCAATTTGTTAGCGGTCGAACAAACGGAATTTACGATAAGCATTAGTGGACTTAAACATCAAAAGGTGTAACATAATATGTGTACAGTATTAAGAAACATATCTCTAAATGATTTTCACAATAATACATTGTCAAAACTTAAAATGCTTCTCTTTTGCGTCACGACTAGGGCTGCCACCTTTCAGGAAGCGTAGACCCGGAGAAATTTAAACAACCGTTTTTTTTACCAACCAGTTTTGTCTTTTACATATTATGCACACGGAAAATGAAATAAGCCATATTTTTTTATTAGTATGAGTTTGTTGTAGTATCTTTCCTTGCTCAGGTTTTTTTAAATAGTTTATTAAATCTTGGCAACTCATTTTATAATTAATCTTTATAATTAACTCCGACTTTACCATGTTAACTGGTAAGCAGTTTCGCTCGTCATTGAAAAAGTGTTGCTTTCCTTAAAATCTGGATGAATTTGTTTTAATTTGTTGATCTTATCATAAGCTCGATCCTCGTCTACATTTTTTAAACAGAGTGAGTTAACAGCTCTATAACATCTTCGTAAATTATTGCATTTTTGAGATTGAATTTTGAAAATAGTTTGAATATAGAATTCTCAGTCATAATTTTTATGTATACATATATTCAATAGTTCTTTTGTATAATAGATCAGTACTTTCCGATTAGTTTTTTCTACGTACCACTTCAAGAAAAAAGTCGAACTTGCGTACCCCTCAGTCAAAGTCAAAGTAAAATGCGTTTATTGAAAATAGGTTTCTAAGAACACTTATGTAAAAAGTGACATTTAATTTAACATTAACAAAATGACTCGACCACTAATAACTTTAAGGAGTCGGGAGAGAAGGATTAAATAATCATTAGGTATTGATTTTAAGGTTTTAATATTTTAATTAAGAGATTGCTCGCGTACCCCTTGATGCAATCTCGCGTACCCCTTGATGCAATCTCGCGTACCCCTTGATGCAATCTCGCGTACCCCTTGATGCAATCTCGCGTACCCCTTGATGCAATCTCACGTACCCCTGGGAGTACGCGTACCACTAAATGGGAAACACTGGTATAGATACATCATTAAATTGACTTTTTAATTGTTCTTGCTCAGAAGCACTAAAGTATTTTCATTATTTTAGCGCCATAAAACTTATCAAGTACTCGATTTCCAAGTTTTCTTGAAGATTTTTCATAATTGAATGCAACTCAGTAGATGTTACAGTGCTTTTTTCAAGCAACAGTATGGATTCTGAGAGCATATTCATATAATGATGTCTAAAATATAATTTAATTTAAATCTGCTTTTGATCACTGACATCGCCGCCCGGAGATGTTGTTGCTAAGCCCGGAGCCTGGATATGTATAGTTCCAACTCGGAGGCTCCGGGTCAAACCCGGAGAGGTGGCAACGCTAGTCACGACACCACTTTTCTCTTAAATCTCCTCGAATAAGAATAAACATTTCATTGGGCTATCTGGTGCAGGGCTGGCTGGGCTTGCAGGTGAGAACAAAACACTGTTTATACGCCATGGCTATTTTATTTGCACTTGAGTTGACTCGAATATTTTGTAAAATTTTGAGGTTATGTTTATTGTTTATAATGATATTGACAGCAGTAGAACGAAAGTCACATTTAACCAACTTTTAAAGGCAATGGCAACTACTGCTATAATACGAAGGATAACGTCACAAACGGTCAACTGAAAGTTATTTACATTTAGCCTGGAATACTAATAGTCTTTTAGTATTTTCTTATCTTACACCCTCGACAGTAGCCCTATTCTACGATTTTTTTTTTTATATTGGTAAAATCAATGTTTCGGTTTCACTGATGACTGAATTATTTCTTTTCCTTTGACAAGAGTTGTCCTACTCTAACTACCAGGCTATGAATAATTTTTCCTGGCAAAACCTCCGAAGGTCGTAATTATGGTAAATAAAGTGTTTGAGATCTGCAGTTTCGGCAAAGATAGCATTTCTCTCAACAATGGCTAGAAATATGGCTCAAAATTCCAAATAAATATTCAGCGAAACACAGAAGCTTATCAAATAATATGTGACATAATTTTTGAGAGTTCTCTGAATCCTAAGGCCATTGTCGTCAAACTTTAATAAACAACTTCATAGTAAATAAACTGATTTTCTACGCGTTACAGAAAATTAGATTTCCATATTGAATATAATGAAAAGATGTTGGGAAATTATAAACAATTCCCACCTCTTCACATCACACAGAAAGAACCCTGATATCATTTGACGCTGTAAGAACGTTGCATACCTTTCCTTAATGTAAGACATTTATAACGTAAGACAAAAGTATTTTATTTTAGATTAAATATTTGGCAAGTCTGCTAAAGAAAAGAGAAGTTCACAAAACGATATGTGTATTACTCAAATGTTAAATGAAATTTTGAATATAAATTTTCAAAGTAAATTAATAAAAATGATAAATTAGTGTGTACATATCAAATTGAACAATAATAAATAATAACAATAAATTAACATACATACAAAACGCACATAACAAAAATAAATGCAGATGTTTTTTAAATGACATTTATATACAACTAATAACAATAGCTAATAAAAATAACAAAAAACAATACTGTACTTTTTTGCAGAATGATAGCTTTAAAATTCTTGAATGAAATAGAATAAAATTGAATGAATTTACTTGATTATGTTTTTAATACTTTTTGTGGATTGTATGAATATTTATATTTAAAAATGCTTTCGTCGACTGGGTACTTCAAAGCAAATAATTGCCCGTGTTATAATAATGACCTCTGTCAAAGACCCTATTGTCCTCTTCGACACGATTAAAAACAGTCTCTAAATACACAAAACGATGGATTTCAAAGTGGTGCGATCATATAGCAGTTGCTATAGCTGGTAGCTTGCAGGTCGAGTAGGAGAAACATGAGTATCATTTTATGCCGCATCATGCGGTGTTTAAGAACGGTAAGATTCGTGTAGTGTTTCACGTTTCTTGACCCACGTATTCGGGGGTGTCTTTGAACGACTGTTTTTTATGGGGACTTGATCTGCAGATAGACATATCGGACATCTTAACTGGTTTTCATCCCCACCAAATTGTTTTTGTAGCTGACATCAAAATGATATTCCGCCAGGCGATCTTTTTCTGTTTCTACTCATATTGTGGTGAAATGATCTGGCTTCTCGTTGCTTCAGTTAGAGGATCGAGTGCGTTTGAATAAATCGCACGTATCTGTTATCTTCCCATGGGACTCATACGTCTATGACATTTTCACGTCATTAGTGGAGGAGGTGTTAGTTCTCAGGAATAGTTGCCAGGATTGGTTAGTCTCTCCTGTAGATACTTGGAGCTGTGGATTAGGTCAATCCTCACAGCCTCTTGGAGTGTTTGATGTCGAAAAGGCCGTCTGTCTCTTTGTAGAGGAGTCTGGTCTCTTGAGAGTAGGAGGTCGTTTTAAAAATCATGATGTTACCTTATTTGTCTCGACATCCCCACCTATTGCCCGAGATTGTTAATTTCGTGAAGATTTTTATTAGAGATAGACATGTAAAAAATTTTTATCCAGGACTTTTGTATAATGTTCATGTGTATCGTCTCGTTTCAGCCTTATCCATGGAGGCCTTCATCGTCTGTTTATGTCGGTTCACCCGCGAACGCGGACTGCCTCACTTGTTCGCTCGGATTGTGGCATAAATTTCGAAGATATAATTTGTTATCTTAAGAAAGTTGTTGTTTTTGTAGAAAAATCACACATTTATCGGTAGAAACTGTCTGATCTGAGCGTTACCTCAATTCTAGATATAGATATATGGCGTGGCGGTATTTTTGAAGTTGCTAATAAGGTCGCCAAAGTTCACCTTCACTTTGAAATGGTCCACACGTTTGAGGTATGGCAAACAGTCTTTTTTAACGTAGAAACGGGTTGAAACTCCTTTCCACTTTGCCCGATCTTATCGGACACTAAAGACCTGAAACCCCTGAACCCATGTCATTTCTTATCAGTTGTCCTTTAACATCCCTACCTGAGTGTCCACTGGTCGATGTGCTGTTGTCACGGTTCCAGTTGCTATAGTAAATTTCGCCATCGCTCCACCATCGGTGATCCTCGGCATATTTTCATCTATTGTAGCAGCGGGTTCGGTGGCAGGATAATACTTTACCTACTTACCGCCTTGACAGTAACGGTTAGATCGCATCAGCCAGTGTTTCCGGAGTTCTAATGGAATACCTCATGTCGCAGATCTTGGTAGGAGGCTCGGTTCTTAAATAGCAGAGTAGCGAGTGAGGCGGCCACCCTGCCAGTCGCTGTACAATACGTTCAAGCTACCTGCAAACACTGGCACCCACTATATCGGAAAATATACGTTCGTTGAGAAAAGGAAATTCAAACTGTATGACTTTAACGCCTTGTGTTAATTTTAATTTTGAGCCGTCAGTAAGCCGGCCAACTTGACTCGTGATAGTAACGATATCGGAATCTGTGGATTGTTTGTAGTGGTGGTTACAGCCGCTCGGAAGTTATGTGGCTATGTACCAAGACATTTTGCACTGTTCGAGAAGTCAGGGTACGGAGAAATTCACTCTGGCTCAATCTATGTGTACTTACCCTTCCAAACACTTACATACATTCAAATAGCACCAACACAAATGTCTGTCTACTACGATAAGGATAATCCGGTAAGCTACTAAAAATATTCCACACAATCATCTAATATAAAAATCTTCTGACACAGGCATACATTCTACTTCTAAAGAATCAGATATTAATTGAAAACATTAGAAACACAGTTCGTCTAAAAGACATGTCTCAAGAGTAAAGTGATAAGAAAGGCCATAAAAATCCAAAGGAAACCAACAGCAAATAAAAGGCTAGTGAAATTATTAGTAACCTTTTCGATGATGATATTCCTGATGAAGAATTAATTGAGATTTAGA
Organism: Hypercompe scribonia; assembly: GCA_949316085.1. Lineage (NCBI taxonomy): Eukaryota > Metazoa > Arthropoda > Insecta > Lepidoptera > Erebidae > Hypercompe > Hypercompe scribonia. Next base: position 9,641,642 of record OX438989.1, on the reverse strand, counting down.
ATCTGTTGAAGTACCTATAGTTATGGAGTGTACAAGAATGTTTGATCAATATGTTGCAATAGAGAAGCCTAAAGTAGTTGAAGAGTTTGTAAAACAGGAGGAAACGTTAGAGAAAGAGTCAATACCAGGAAAGAAAAGGATTTCTATAACAATTGATAAGAATTTTAAAGTTACATCTAATGCACCTATCAAACCTGATTTTGAAATAAGTGCTGTTCAGGAAATGGTGAAAAGATTAGCTAAAAATCGTGAATATCAAACTGCAAGAAACACTAATACTCCTACAAAGGACTCCCCCCACAATGGGGCATTTTAAAATTCATATTGCACATGTACCTTGCATCTAACTTGATAAATCTCAAAAAAGCGATTACACTTAATAAGAATTGGTACAAAGTGAAGTCATGAAAAAGTACAACAACTGTGTACACAAACAGTTAAAAAAGGTACCCAGAGATTAGCTGGTGTTTTAGCACAACTTGTTTTAAAAAAAATCAGTAAATATTAGATCCAATTATCTTAACATGAAAGATGAGTATCTGAAGTTCGGTATCTTACGCCCACAAATGCTTATGATAGAGCTCAACATAAAGAATTAAGTACAAGCAAAGAGTGCTTCACAGTTCAAATATACAAGACCTCTGCAGGTATACATTATTATGGTCCAAGAGCCCGTGAGTGCCAGACCTTCGTCATTTTATAAAAGCTGAAAGTTCTTCTATGTGTGTCCCTAGTACAGGTAAGAATGATCCCCAAACATGAAGCTGAGGCAGCGGTGGCTTTGGCAGATAACAGGCAACAAAGGTATGTAAAATTCCATCTCAAATTCGTCATAATATAAAACTTGATTTTTTTTATATTTGATTCATAATAATATCAAAACTCGCGTTGCTCATTGCTAGACAGTTAGTATGGTTCCAACCCTCTGCTGGACACCCCTAAACTATTATAATTTATAATTATACTTACGTTATATTATAAAACCTAAATTTAATATATAATTTTTTGGGAGCCTATTAAACTATGTTTATATAGTAGCCGGACAGTTTCGAAGGTTCTATCATCTTGCCAGACGCATTCAAAGTGAGGAATAATCGGGAGAGCAAGGAGCGAATACAGTAACTAAACGTTATATTATAAAACCTAAGTTTCATATATAATTTTTTGGGAGCCTATTAAACTATGTTTACATAGTAGCCGGACAGTTTCGAAGGTTCTATCATCTTGCCAGACGCATTCAAAGTGAGCAGTAATCGGGAGAGCAAGGAGCGAATACAGTAACTAAACGTTATATTATAAAACCTAAATTTTATATATAATTTTTTGGGAGCCTATTAAACTATGTTTATATAGTAGCCGGACAGTTTCGAAGGTTCTCTCATCTTGCCAGACGCATTCAAAGTGAGCAATAATCGGGAGAGCAAGGAGCGAATACAGTAACTAAACGTTATATTATAAAACCTAAGTTTCATATATAATTTTTTGGGAGCCTATTAAACCATGTTTACATAGTAGCCGGACAGTTTCGAAGGTTCTATCATCTTGCCAGACGCATTCAAAGGCGGTCCGAATTGTACTCGCAGCACTTACGACGTTTAAACTGCTAACGTGTGGACCGATTTAGTGAGCGCGCGATAACGATGAAAATGATGAAAATATTTAGATTCAATTAAAATGAATTAATTTCTCTGTAAATTTCTTATCTTAAAAAAATGTGTCCTTTGGTATAATAAACACTAATATTTGATTTACTTTGTTTCATTGCCTTTATAATTTTAATAGCATTGACAATAATAAACTTCTTAAAAATGAAAAATAATATCAATTAAATTATTAGATTTTCGATATGATTGACATTGTATGAGAAACATTTTACTCAGTATTATTTTAAATATTTGTTATTGAAATTGTAAAAATTAATTAATGAAATTTCTGGATTAAGAAAAAAATAAACTGCAAAATTTGAAATTAATAACAATGGGTGCGCAGTGAAATCCCGCAATAGACTAAGCGCTCTGTTTCATTCGCACTAGTTACTGTATACGCTCCTTGCTCTCCTGATTACTGCTCACTTTGAATGCGCCTGGCAAGATGATAGAACCTTCGAAACTGTCCGGCTACTATGTAAACATAGTTTAATAGGCTCCCAAAAAATTATATATAAAACTTAGGTTTTATAATATAACGTTTAGTTACTGTATTCGCTCCTTGCTCTCCCGATTATTGCTCACTTTGAATGCGTCTGGCAAGATGAGAGAACCTTCGAAACTGTCCGGCTACTATATAAACATAGTTTAATAGGCTCCCAAAAAATTATATATAAAATTTAGGTTTTATAATATAACGCTTAGTTACTGTATTCGCTCCTTGCTCTCCCGATTACTGCTCACTTTGAATGCGTCTGGCAAGATGATAGAACCTTCGAAACTGTCCGGCTACTATGTAAACATAGTTTAATAGGCTCCCAAAAAATTATATATTAAATTTAGGTTTTATAATATAACGTAAGTATAATTATAAATTATAATAGTTTAGGGGTGTCCGGCAGAGGGTTGGAACCATACTAACTGTCTGGCAATGAGCAACGTGAGTGTTGATATTATTATGAATCAAATATAAAAAAATCAAGTTTTATATTATGACGAATTTGAGATGGAATTTTACATACCTTTGTTGCCTGTTATCTGCCAAAGCCACCGCTGCCTCAGCTTCATGTTTGGGGATCATTCTTACCTGTACTAGGGACACACATAGAAGAACTTTCAGCTTTTATAAAATGACGAAGGTCTGGCACTCACGGGCTCTTGCTCTATTAGTAAGTAGATTAAGAAAAGAGTTTCTGGAATTTAATGGTGTAAAGAAATCTGGTAGTGATTGTACAACATTAGAAAAAGTACCGGGCTTGACACCCACTACTATAAGTATAGTAAAGTAAACAATAGCAGAAAGAATATTAATAATTCAAAGGAATTTAGAGGTGCAAAGCAACACAGTAACCTTCAAAAGTGGATTTTAACAGAAGAGCAACTTAAGAGAATGGTTTTCCAAGATCTCACGAAAGTGGGAAAAAAAGGTGGAGCAGTTATTTATGGACAAAATAAGAAACCACCACCTAAAGGTAGGTAGGTAAAGGTTTTATCAGAAATAGTTGTAGATGTAAGAAACATTGTAATGTAGAAAGAATTTGCAGTTGTTAAAGAAGAATGTATTTACTATTTTAATAATAAATATAGATTTAGTGTATAAAACGACACCAATGTTGGCAGGATGGATTTGCATTTGGCTACTTTGTCCTGTTATGAATGCAGCTAGTCATGTTATGAATATTTAGACTTCGATTATTTAAAGGGATTAGTCAAAACATTTATTCCAGAAAATACTGAAGCGGATTATGGAATATATGCATGGATATTCAGATGACACAACACGCAGCTTAGAATTGATTAGAGTAACAATAATTAATTCTAATTGCAAGAATAATAGATTATAATATTAAATATTCTGGAAGTCAGTAAGAGGAACAAATGGTACATGTGATGACAGTGTTACTGGGTTTCCAAGCTTTACTACTAACAATGTTTAATAGCAAAACCATATTGATGGATTAAATATCTTAATCTTCTAATATATTCATTTGAAATATTTTATGTCAAAATGCTACTTAATTTATTCGTAATTTAATTTATGAATTAAGTTAATCTGTCAGTGATTGGAATACACAAGAACACTTAGATATAAAAATGTTTTGATGGCATTGTAATAATGGTGTTAATATTAAGATATACTTTTAAAACAAATTATTGTAGTGAATCCATAAACAATTAGTGATACAAATTGTTTATGGATTCACTTAGTTTTTTTAAAGACTGGTAGGCAGACAAAAAGAAAAGGCAATTATAAAACCGAAAATAATATTTTACTAGAAGACAAATATTACACATACTTAAATGTTCTTGAAATACAAGACATTTCAAACATTCAGCTTTATTAGAAAACAAGAAAACTGCTACACTTTTCAAAAATATCCATTGGGACAGTTATACACGAATGAGACTTGACCTAATTTTGTGCAGCAGAATAATGAAAATATATGTTAGTAACCACTGGAGTAAATAGATAATAATCTTGATATTTAGAAACAAACTGGTACAATTTTAGGTAAACTGTTGAACAATAATAGCACTAGGGCACAATTAAAATAATTCAGTAAACAATAACAATTTATATATCCTTGTATAATCGAATTAATACTAAAATATATTGCAACTCCAATGTGAAAAGTTTTGATAGTGCCTATAGGAAAACATCTAATGAATACATAATTGTCAGTCATACAAGGGCATTATGATCTACCATAAAGGCTAGACAATTGAAGCAAAGCTTTATTTTTTATTATTAAGTGCAGTTTAAGATAACAGTCATACTGAAAATTTTTCACAATAAATAATGCTGTTGCTCATTGCTATCAGATATACAAAAGAAAAAATACAATTTCAAGATGATTTTAGTATTGGCTGTGAAAAATAGCTCACAAATAAATAATAATTTGAGAGTATCTATATCTAACGCTGATCTAAATTTACACTTACTGGTATGTGGTAAAGTACAATATTGTCAATGATATAATTAAATAGGTATTATAAATATGTGGCTATTTTATATATCTCACCTGTTGACTTAAAATTTTGGTTTTTCTTATTTGTTAATCATAAAATTAGTTTACCAAAACCCATACTTATATTAACCAGCTAAACATTTGCAGTAGGTATTATCTTGGTGTTTTTTGTGTGCGAGTATAATTTACATGGTTGTCCCAATGAAATGTACATGGAGGTATCGGCCGGTGTATACGGCTACACAGGCAATGTGAACACCACTTTATTGAGATCCTACCCGTTCCATGCTAGTCAATAAATGATTGTTCTACACATGCTTTGACCCGTTTTTCGTATTCTCGTCGGTTCTCCTTATAAAGCTGCGCCGCCATTGAATTCGCAGGCGAGTTAGGATTAGGGTCACTTAGTAATGACTGAAACAAAATTTAATATGGTATTTAGTACTAGAACATAAAATTGTTAACAACAATGGTGGTAACAATTTACATGTTTACACATAGTAGCAGTATAACGGTAATAGTGGATACACTATTAATAATTAACTGCCAGAAAAGCGTAATTAATGAGATTAAAAGAAATTAATGTTGAATGTAAAATACAACATTCAATTTATATACTAGATTGTAGTTAAAAATTCGCCTATGAAACATTTTTTTTATGGTTTAACATCTATAGTCTAAAACAAAAGCCAAAACTGGTTGTAAACACGAATTTGTATATCTTTCTTTTCAATACTATATGAATTGATATCATTTTTAAAATTACATGTCCTTAAGCATGCAAGTACATTATAAATATTTAAATAAGCTACATATATATCATAAAGAACTTTTAGTAGTTCACAGCTGGACATAAGCCTCTCCTTAGAAAGCATGTTTAATATGGGGTCCATTTTGCTTGTCTATTGATCGTTGATTTTCAAACTGTAAACACTCGAAGTCTAAGAGTAAAGATTTGTTACTAATAATATATATCCAAGAGCTAAAAAACAAATGTGTGCGAATCAAATTTAATTGTCGCAGTAAAGAAGATACTCTGGAGCTTTTATAGTAACTGCGACCTTATATACATTGAATTTATTAATGTTAATCAATTTAGGTCAAGTCTGCCTCCATATCTTCAATAAAATTTCCAATGTCATGATGCAAGTGTATTTTAGTCAGTTGTTCTTAATAAAAACAGATTTTACAAACTAACTTTTGGTTATGGGTATTGAACCTTGATTACCTGAAATCAATTGATTACGGACCAAGAATGTTATCTGTAATCAAAAACTTGATGCTGATCAAAGCAAACATCAGTTTAGTGCTTAATATGGTGCACACTGAGGTTTACATAGTGACAGGTGACAATAACAATCATTAAAATAGACAAATGTAGGGAAAATAAAAAAGTGGTTCTATGTCACAAAACTAATATAAGTCAAGCAGAAATACTTTACACAAGTAAATGTATTGTTTTAAATCAAATAAAGCTATAATTGAAATAAAAAACTGATAATTGCAATTTATAATCAGTATTACCATTTTTCACTAAATTAACGGTAGAATTTGTATTTAATGAAATAATTTGCTCTCCTCTCAGTTTTAAAATAGTTTGACAATAATATTAAAATAAAACATGCTAAGAATTAACATTGGATTATTTAGTCTTCATAATTATGTTAATTGTGAATAGATAATTAGCAAATTAATTGTAATCATGAAATTTCATGCATGTATGAATTAAGATATATGTGAAATTACAGGCCTAATTTATTTTTATACTATAATTTATACTAATTAATGACATCATTTATACATATGTAAAAAGCCAATTGTATTGTTCACACTAACTTAAAAAAAAGAGTCTAAGAATGATGAACAATGGTATTTGATTTTATATAATATGGGTCTGATAGCAGTGACTCCACATAAAAAAATCAAAGTTCAGTTGTATCATTTCCTTTTTTGATTTTTCTATTTATAGTCTACCAAAGTTACTCTACTCTGTCCAATGGAAAGCATGAATAGAATACAAGACTTAAAGTCGATCAAGTCTAGAAATTAAAACTATTTAAAAACAAATACTAAATAATACAGTATTTATTGATAGCAATTAATTATTTTTCACTTAACATGTTAATGTTCTTTGAAAAATAGTTTTATTGTACACAGCAAAATCAACAAATATAATGTGTTGTGACATGAATCAATCACAAATGAAACAAAAATGTCACACTTCTGTTGCAGTTTTAAATCTACCACCTTTGAAAGGTATGAAGTGCTGCCGAATATTCAGTGCTACAACCAAAAGATTTGCCAAATATTCAATATTCATCCAAATTACTATTCATGGTATTTATAATATTTATATACTTAGTAAGTGTCTCAAGCAGTTGGCTTATGCGACTACCAATCAAGAGGTGACTATTTGATTCCTAGAAGACTGGCTACAGTGGCCAATGTCAGCAAAGAATATATCATCACTTAGTAAGTTTGTGTATATGATAATAGAAAAAGATATTAATCATTTACCTGTATAGAAGTTAAAATAGCTGAAACATCATATGTAGGGCTCCATCTGTTCTGCAGGATGTCTAAACAGATACCGCCATCAGCATAAACATTTGGATGAAACATTTTGGAGACAAACCGAACCGTGGGAGGTTTGTTTGGGTATTCCTCTGTAAATTCTATTGTGAGCTTGAAAGTTCCATCTTCAAATGGGGTATCGTGTGGTCCGAATATAACTGCATTCCAAATCATAATATTGTTGTCAGTAGGAGCACCAGAGACTCCGGTAGGTGGGTCCTCTTGTAAGCTGTAAATGATAATTGAGAGAGTTACACCAAAATAATGCAGGTATTTTCAGTAATGGAAATTTGAAAAAATCTTATCTGCAGTTACAAAAAATAAGGGTTATTGTAATTTATAATGCTTATTTCTAGCAGTGGACTGTTAAATGCTGTTGATAATAGTAATTTACACTGAAGATTTTTATATCATACCATGAATATGGTAGTCTTAAATATATAACATTTTTCTGTATATTGCAACATTCCAACTTTTAGTAAATCAAATTAGCTAGTGAATTCAGGTCGAAAACTACTATAGCAGCTGTATGTATCACATACAGAGCCAAACATAAAACCAAGGTTGTTATAAGTTTTGGTACCTGACAAATACTTACGTGAATCATATTTGAACATTGAGAAAATCTCAATATTAGCTTTGTTCCGTGCGAATGTTGCTATATATTTGGATAACCTAAATAACGAGGAGTAACAAAGTCGTCTAAACAACGTAGTGACGTAGCTATGTCTACTTATAGCATAGTATATCTTCAAGATTATCACAAAGAATTACAAGGCAGAAAATCTTAAATTTACAATCTAATTTGAAATATAGAACGAAATAGAAATCGATTAAAATGACTGTGATGTAATTTGATGAATCAGCATTACACTTTCGCACAAAGAAAATCTTAATGCAATGCAATGTCACTAAAACCAATAAAACTGTTACTTGTACTGTTGCTAGTTTTAAGAGACATGAAATACAAACCGTTTAAAATCTCTCATAAGGCGTCTTCTGGCTGGAGTTGACATTTTGGTCTCACGCACTTAAACCACTAATTTTAACAGCTTCTATGTGATTTATTTTTCTTATGAAACTTTTCATATGACAAATTCGTTAACTATTTATATAACTATAGCTTGTACACAAAAGATTCCGTTTATGTCGTTGTGTAGAAATTTCTGTCGTCACGGCCAGCGAGATGGTTGTCAAGATGACCATGAAATTAGCAATTAAATACCCTGCAAGTGGTCAATACACAGATGTCAATTTTATAAAGTTAAGCGATTGCGACTAACTTCACTCTAGTTGGTATTCTCGTTGCTCTTACAGAAGTGCAAGACATCGTATCAATGTTTTGTGGATCTTTAATGTGCGTAAAAAAACATTAAGCCAAAATGACTGCAAAATTTCTAAAATAAAACTACATCTTGTCAATAATATTACGTGTATACACGTAAAAAATTCTGATTTCATCACGTCAACATTGAGGAGGTACGGATATTGTCAGTATTTTAATTGATAAAAAGATTTTAGAGCAAACGGACGTTAAGGTTATTGTTAAAATGGAGGATGAAAACAGTAGACATAGCGAAAATAACTTTGAGACTGCATAAGAAATGTCATCATATGGATAAAAACCAAACCGATGCGGCTCGCCAACTTAGCATTAACATGGCGAACTATTGGCATCCGTTAAGACTAAGATACAGCACTAAAGGTCATCTGTCAGCAGATGGAACCGCCAGCCCCTAACCTATAGTCATACATTATGAGAGGCAGAACTGGTGAAGTTAGGGAATCATTTATGAGCTTGTTTCTCAGTTGGTTTTGGTTGGTTGAGTGCACTTGTTGATCGATGGATGAGGTTCTGGCAAAATAAAATATCCTGATTAGAAGCAATAGGCTCACCACCTAATATGGGTTTAAATACTGGCAAAAAACCTATTACGTATTATATGTATTTCATCAGTGTTTGGTTTTCTAAGGGTCGTCAAAAACATTATACGAGCAGAAAAATGGTAAATTTATAAAACCAATCGAATTGATGGTATCCTTTGTCACAGTCATGTGGGAACATATTTACAGTCTTAAATCCTCAAAATTAAATTCAAGTGGTATAACTCATTATTCAGTTATCCAGAATAAAATAGTTGATATGTGCGGCACGATTGAAAAAAAATATTGTGTGAAATTAGAAAACCAAAATATTTCTCCACTATATTGGATTGCACACAAGATCAGAGGCACATCAGACGAATTACAATAAAAATTTATCAATAATAAAAAATATTCGGACTGCTCGCAGCTGTAACCGATCCAAAGCGTCCAACAAATACTACACGGATCCATCGTAAAGATAAGAAGAGTACTCTACGAAGGAGCGTACCTGGGTCTTATAAGGAAGACACAGACGCTCTGTTCAGTATACCCAGCTTCCGCAAGGTCGCCTTAGTGACGCTTTCAATATACTCTCACGGGTTGAGATACCGGGCAAATATTCATACCCAGGATACTGAGATTGTCCTGCAGTGGCAGTTGAGTGTTCTAAAAAGTAGGGAGAGTAAGAAATGAAAACTTTTTGACAGATTGACCAGATTCTCATGATCTCATTGAGAGATGCGGCCTAGGACCTGGTCGAGCTCAGTGACAAGTTCTTGTCGTTTTTTACAACTTCTAACTTCTTACTAGTAACTGCTAACTTCTTCTCTGACGTTAGCGTTTTTAGCATGTGTGTGTGTAGCATGTTTTTTTTGTTTAAGTAAGGATAAACTGAAGATAACACTTTTCAGAAGTTAAGTATCTTTCGTTCTCGTGTAATTTCAAAAATCATTTTCTTCTATCACTATTATTATTGTGCAGTTTATTTATTAGACTAAATTGATTTAACTCAGGCTTAACTCTCATTTGTTCCTTAATACGTCGTTTCTGTCTTGTTTTTTTAGTTGATAAAATTAGTGCCATTCTCAATGCTACATCATTTTTCTTTCTATCCATTACGTTAAACGTCCACACACGAATCTAACTGTAGAACATAGGTATGCGTTAGATTTTATCCCAAAAATTGACATTAATATTGTGTAGTGTGCGGATAATAATAATACATTAGTATACCATTAGTATACTTTGTCTATGATAAACATAACATTGATGTGATTATTGACAATATTGTGTGTGTGTAATTAGCCATAACTTGTCAAAGTGTTATGTCAAACATGGACCCTCGATGTAGTATATGTTTCAAATAAGTAGATTAGATGAAATTGTGTCATCTGAGTAACTGAGAACTGTTTTCGATAGTTATAATTAATTTAAGTGTTGATATTGCGTTTATACGTATGACACCCTTTTTGCTCGAAAAGACCTCAAAATGAACGAACAGGGGTCAAAGAAAATACTCTTCAACAAATCTACAGTAAGTTATTCTCATTTAGACTGACAATATAGAAGTGTTGTGGTGTTTATGTTATAATGTCTAACGTATTACTTCCAGTTATTTAGTTTGAAGGCCGAACTGTTGCGAAAACAAGAGGAAGTAAATGAGAAGAAACAACAGCCAAAGAATAAGTTAGAGAACTTCAAGCCTCCCGTTGGAGCAAAAGTTGGAGATCAGGAAAAGAGCAAAAACAAAGAATACAAGAAAACTTTTAAAGATAGTCTAAAGGCTATTGATACTGAGGAGTTGGAAGCTTGCAGGAAAGCAAAGTAAGTCGGTTTTCATCTAAATATATATGTATAAAATTAGAGTAGAGTGCCACCACCCCTATTCATCTCATGTATATAGAAGAGATGGTTAAAGGAACAAACTACTGAGAATAATATCACTGCATAAGGAAGGAAAACTTGAATGAACCTTATATTAATCCATCTGGCCAGCATTGTATAGTACGCCAAAGCCGTGGTATAGTAGGACATGCATATTAAAATTAACATTAATATTACTCATACCTATATGTAGGATGTTAGAGAACTGCTTTAAAAAGAAGATTGCTTTAAAAAACAATGTCTTGTTAGATAGATTCTTAACTATCACTTTGATCTTTAAAAATATTATTATAAAAATACTATTGTAATATAATACTAGCGTAATATATTTTAAAGAATTAATAATCTCAACTATCGGTATTTGGTATAACTTCTTAAAATACAATTTTTGAAACAAAACTCACTTGTACCTTTGTTCTACTATTGTTAGTGAAACTTTGATAAAGATATAGGGCAAAACCAGTAAATTTTAATATTTATATTAAAATGTAAACATTAAAGGCTGTTAAACCAACAATGAAGATATCATGCTATATATAAAAAAAATGCTCATGTACTATTCGCATCCTATCCTCATGTACTATTACTACTATTTCGTCCAGATAGAGAACCTAGGTGATGTCTGCCTCTGCACCCATTTGTAATTGAAGTAAAATTTAATGAATAATACTAATGCTAACTAAGTTTCCTGCCTACCTAGGCAGGAAAATGTTTTTAGTGAAGTGATATTGAATCAAGAGATACTGATAGATGTAGATATATTGATGTTATATTTACAGATTAGCTTTAGAGAAAAAGGCTGAGCTCTATGAACATTTATCAGATAATACCGGAAGCTCACAACTGTCTGGAAGGTTTCTCGTTGATTTTGATTCTAAAAAGAAACAGGCAGTTTCAATAGAAAAAGAGATAGAAGAACTACCATCTACACCTGAAGATTTAGTGCATCAAGAATATGGAGAGGATAGTGAATGGTAAAAAATATTTAATAATATGTATGAAAGGTGTCTATTATTGAGTAAAAGCCACAGTTCTGCACAACAAATTTAGCCAAATTTAAACAGATTCTGCATTCTTTATGGGAAACCTGATAAATTTCTATATGAAAGGCAAAATATAAGATGTGTCAGAAATTGATATCAGAACAAAGTGAATGTTTCTCTCATAATTTCTCACAAATGGTCAAAGAACATGAATTTAAGTTGAGCGGGTTTTGGTTACAGTGTTAGTTGACACAGTTTAACTTTTAGCAAGCTTTTTACTTCTATTTGTACTATATATGATCACACCTAGCTAGACAGTTTTAATTGAGTAGTGATGTGATACAATATAGGTGATCAATCATTATGATTATCATCATTTCAGTCAGAAGAATGTCACAAAGGGAGAATTTTTTGGGAGGTTTACGTCCAGGAATGATCATCTTTTGACTGATGTGATAGATGTTTTAAGTTCATGTTTATTAATAAAAAATACAAATTAATTAATTAAAAAGTATAACGAATATGGTAATTAAAAAAATGTTAGTACTACTAATATATACACTACGCAAATAATTAAGAGTTCTCTATCATTAATAATTACCAACCTAATGACACTGAATTTTTTTTATTTTTTTGCATTCAGGACTGAATACACAGATTTCCTTGGACGGACAAGAAAATGTCATAAGTCAGACCTAGATATGTTCATACAGAGAGACAGACAACTCATGAAAGCGATGACTAAAGGTGAATCAAATGTTGGTAAAACTGAACCTGACCGCAACAAAGGAAACCTGGATGAACGTGATAACTCGAACATTAGTTCTCGAACTGAAGTTAGTAAAATATTCTAATAACACTATGTAAATGCTACTTGTATAATTTATGTATGAAACCTAAATTAGAGACATGTAGTTGAGCATCGTCACATCTATTGAGTTGACAAGTACAATGAAATCAACTGCATCTGAAGCGAAATTTAAAAGACTGGGAATAGTTCGATTTCCGCAGATTATTGTGTTAGCATAGTTATGTATTGTGGAAAGTTTAGTCACCTAAATGTAAAGCAGAGGTACCCTGTATATATATGTATATATAATATATTTACAGATTATTACAATAGTATTGACTTGTTGTCTGCTCCTCATTTAAAAAACAATATCTTAATGGTCCTCAATAGGCATGTTGCCTATTGATATACCATCTTCACTAGGTAAACCTGTCTGGAGGATACAATAATCAATATCGAAATAAAAGTCTTGCTTTATAATAGGAGCTCTGTTATGAATTCTCTTTGCAAATTATATCAAGGACAAGTTTAATGTTTTCTCAAGACCTAAAATAAGTAATCTTTTAAGGTTATATTTTATAAGACTTTAGTCTTATAAAATATAACCTCAGTTTTCCAGTAATGTGACTTCTTCTAAAGCTTTGTATCACTCTGTATGAGGACTTGTCAAATTTTGTTATATGTTTTTCAGGTTTCTGATACAGCTGCTGTAGAAAAGCCGCTTCTAGTACAAAAAACGAATGACTATCTACAGTCATTGCGAGAGAAATGGGAACAAAAGGAACAGGAACTACTTGCTAAGGAAAAAGACATACATTATCAAGATTTACTATTTGACGGTTTGTATATTTCATTGCCTGAGGGTACCGTAAGAACCGATTAAAGAAGCAACTTACTCAGAACAACATCACTGCAAAGAGAGCGAAAACTTGAAATAAACCTCCCTTTGAAGGAGAAGTCAATGTCCAGCACTGGACTATTAAAGGCTGTTGATGATGATGGAGGTGATATTTCGTATGCTGTATGCCATGATGATTAATCATTAATGTCCTTCCAATAAATAGTTTTTATTATAAATTATGGTCACATAATTTTCGAATATGTAGATGTTGTTTTCGAATATGTACATGTTCTACACATGTAAGGTCAACATTAAATATATTGATAAAAAGAGCTTCAAATTCTATTGGAATATGGTCTACAAATAAAAAGTTTATATAATAGCAATACCTCTATTGTGATTTCTTCTGAAAATACTAGGGAACAACTTATGTTACAATTCTATTACACCTCTGTATAACGCTGGTGATATTGAAAACTGTTCATTTACTGCTGCTGTTAGTAATATCAAATAGTAAATTTATTCTCTTTTTATCTGCCTCAGTGGCACAGTGGTTGCGTACAGGACTGCTGCGCTGGAGGTCTCAGGTTTGATTCCCGGGTCGGACCAAATGTTTACATGATGTGTAAATATTTGTTTCGGAGTTTGGGGGTGTTCTCTTTGTATTATCATCATCATCCTCATCCTCATCAACAGCCTTTTACAGTCCACTGCTGGACAATGGCCTCTCCTTAGCAAGGAGGTTTGTATGAGCTATGTATAATATTTATGTATTTATAAAAAGAAGTATATGTATTAAAATCTGTTGTCTAGTACCCATAGTACAAGCTCTGCTTAATTTTGGACCAGATTACGTTATCAGATGTGCAAAATATTATTTATTTATTGAAGTACTCTCTCGTACTTAGATACTGCTATGATGGATAGACCTAGGCTGTAATATATTCATATGAAAACCATAAATAGCAATTTGTAATACCAGGTTAGCTTGATGTACAATACTAAAACTATCATTTCTTTTTCAGAGGCACGGATTCACGGAGTTGGCTATTATGCTTTTAGTACTGATGAAACTGAACGTAAAAAACAAATGGAAGAGCTTATAAAGCAGCGCGAAGAAACGTTGAAAGCTCAGCAAGAAGCAGATCAAATTCGAAAGAAAAGGGATGAGATGATGGCGGCTAGAGTCGCGGCGGCAAGAGCTAGACAAAGAGCACGAGCTGGTTTACCACCAGAGGAACCTAAAGGTACTTGTTTCTTTATTTTATAATGGCATTTATGTTTAAAATTCTACTCCAAAGAATAATATTTAATTGATATGATAAATTCCTATAACATTTTACAAAAACTTCATTGCCTAAAGTTAACTTTTATTTATTAATTGTTCTCAGAAGCCAACCAAAAGGACTTCACTACCTGTCTATTAGAATTCTTGACACAACAGAAGAATGAGGCAGATGCTAAAGCAACAGAAGAAGAAAGAAAACTGAAAGAAGAAGCAGAAAAAGAAAGACAAAAGCTACGCGACGCCTACGTTCGAGAGTGGGATATTGGGAAGGAAGATGTTGAGGGCAGGCCTAAGAAATTTAGAGAAATGAGCCAGGAAGAATATGTTGAATTGCAGCGAAGTAAAAGGATAAGTGAATTTGCCCCGTTACATGCGTCTGCCTCCAGTAATTCAAACGTTTTTGATAATCGTGGTAAAATGTCAAAATATGATCGTACACCTAACATAAACTCTGGGGATGAGGGTAGACCAAAAACACCTACATCATCTAACAAAAATGATCTAAATGAACCTGTTTATCAAAAAACTTGGACAGACGTAAGACCAAGAGGTAAAACACCACCTCCTCCAGATATTGGTGACCTTAGTGAATCATCACAAAAAGGATTATATTTTACATCAAACAAGAAAAAAGAAAGCAACGTAAAATACAGGAATTTTGTGAAAGCTCAAGAACCGACTCTTATAGTCAATGAAGTGTATGAACCAGAAGACACCTTTGAAAATATAGAAGACACAAGAGATCCTGAATCAAGTGGTATCGAAGTAGCACCTCCGCCAACACATGACTATTATGGCCCAGTTGCAAAAAAGGCGAAATTTAAAAAACCTTTTGAGTCGGATGTCAGAGAAGCATATGCTCAAGGTGCAAAAAGTTTAGAAACGAAAACTAGTAATCGAAAGTTGCCACAACATTATGACTTTACATTTGATTAGCATAAAGTTAATAAATAATATACAAAGTTTTGCATGTGTTTTATTATGTGCCAACATATTATACAAATTGCAGAAAATCTTTGCAATTTTGCAACTTCAGTAGTTTCACATTATACTAAATCTATTTTAATTCTAACAATTAAAGCTCGATATACAGAGATCAACTTATGATAATGAAAAAATATAGACCAATATACTTATATTGTTAGATACATAAATAGACTTTTATTTAATATTGGAGTGTGACTCCAATTACTACTGTTAATATGTGTGCTTCTAGTCGTACGGCCGTATTGTTACAAAGCTTTGTAGATTGTGTGGCGTGAGCAACGTTGTTAATGTCCGTTGCAGTCGTGCTAGTAGTATAAATTGGTTGTGTCATTTCAGTTGTAGGAGCATCAGTGTGCTGAAGGGCTTCTGTAACTGACAATTGTTCATTGCCCTTGGACTTGTGCTTTCTAATTTTGAGTCAATCTGAGTTGTGAATGTTGTTTCTGTTGAGACCAAACTGACTTCATCAGTCATTGTTATAGTTCCTAGAGTACTTGTTTGTACGTTAAACATATTTTCAACGTCTGTTTTCATGATAGTAGCAGCTTTTGTGTCGTATTCTTGGTCAGAATTGTTAATACTCATTACTATGATTTCAGTTTTAAGATCCTCGCTATCAATATTGCTACCGGAAACGTCGATTTTTATATATAACAGCGTGTTTTGATGAATCTCAATACTTGCCACAGTTGATAAATTGGCGTGACTTATACTTTTTCAGGCGGGTTCATTATTTATGTTTATATCTTTTTCTGTTTGACCTTCAGCGTAAGTAGTCTCTACTGCATTGCTTTCAGTAGTTTGAGCTACGTTGCGAGCTTTACGAGCTGTAGAAAACTACAGTTTTAATTTCTTCTGCTATTTTTTTAACAGATTTATTTACAGCTGCAACAGATGCTGAATTTTGGTTTGAAGTTTGAGTGTGAGAATTTATTTTTTCATAAATTTCGATGGTTGGTAAGTAGAGATTCTATCGTTGAGCTTTTTGTATGCGGGTTGATTGTAACATTTCCTTCTGATGATTGTAAGTTTATAGCTATAATTTCTCTTTCTGATATTGTATCAGTAACAGCTTTAAAATTGTCACAGCTTTCGATGATACAATTAGCAGTGTTGTCACTTTTCTTGTTTTCAACGTCGTCAGACGGAACATTTACAATATCTTCCATAGTATTGTTATTAATTGCCTTCTTACGAGTAGTCATTCTCATCAAAGTCACTTTAAATATTAATGCTCTTTTAAGCCGCTTTGTTTGGGTAAGTTTATGAAGTGCTTTAAAAATACCGTTTTCCACCATTCTCCACGGCACGGACATATGACCTTCCAAATTTTAGTCGAGTTACAGCAAAGTGGGTAACATTCATCTTGATAGAATTTGACACAGTATCTTGATTCAACGTACGCTGTAAAGTAGAAAAATAGTAAAAGTATGTAGCTAGTTACCTATAACGGTTGAAATAAATAGTAGTTTGTCTGGTCTGTGGTCTTAAACATAGCATAGAATTGCGAAAACACATGCGCTAACAGACACGTGCGTTTAAATGAAATGACCGGCCAATTAAATCAGAGAATTTGCAGTCTTAGGTTCCGTAGTTCATTACTACTTTAAACTCCATCTCTAAGTATTTTGAAAGATTTTTGTATTTTGTACGCAGTATTTAAGTCTAGACATTTTATAAGTTGGGTGAGCTTTACTATTGCGAGTACTCTGTGTTAGCAGCTGTCCTTTTTTTTCTAACTTCGACATGTCCTAGGTAAATATAGATCATGACTTTTGAGATACCATTTGGAGGTGCTGACGAATTGGATGCCATTTAAATTGAGAATATAAAGCAGACAAGTTGCAAAGATCGAAGACGAATCGAATACAGTTATTGAGACGATGGCCTAGTCTATTGACGAGGTCTGCGTTCAGATCAAAGTAACACATCACCATGATCGATCACGTGAATAATTAAGTACTGCATAGGCTTCTCTCTTTGGTTTTAATAGGCAGGAAGTTCTTAAAACAATTTTGGAGTTCCTATGATTTGTGTTACTCCACAATATATTTTTATTCGATGTATCTACCACTTGAATGGTCAAATTAAACACATTATAAATCAATATGGATCTACTGTTCAGGTGGTACCAATATTCCCAGTATTTATCTCCCAGAGCTTGAATTACACGCTTTGTAAATCAGAGTGTCCACTTAAAAATTTTGGGTACACAACTCTGTGTATAAAAAGTGGTGTCGTTAAAAACAGTGTTACTACATGAACGCTACACAATATAAAAAGCGGAGACATGAGGTGACTTTCTGAGTGAAGTACATATGTATGTAACTCGTGCCTGCCAATCCAGTGTCGAGTGTATATATAACTTAAGGTTCTTTACCACTGCGCTTAGAGATATAGTTACGTTGTTGTAGACAACTGGTTGAATAGCCGCCGTATCTATCTACCTAGTATTTGTTTGCTTCCCACGGAGATCGTATGACATTTGGTTGAATTTACCAGCTGACCAGCTCTTTATGAGTGGCAAATATTTATTGACCTTTATTGACCTAAATCGTTCTTTATTTTTATCGATATGAAAAATATACCTGAAGGTGCAATGCAAAATTATAACCCCTTGCTGTTTCGTCCATTTACTTTTAGTTCATTTTGTTGAACACCTTAAAAATTGTAGGAAATTAAATAAGAAAGACCTAAGACTGAATAATTATTGTATCTGTTATTAGATATAGTAATTAGCTTAATCATAATGTAAGCTCACTAAAACAATAAAAGTAAAGCTAATAATTCATTATCATGTCTCCAATAATAAATGTACAAAAAATTTAAATGGCTTTTTCACTTCGGTGGGTGAATTGAAGAATAAAGTGATCAATATTAATTACAAATCAAATCTTGGGATCTCGAAGTACCCATTATTTCATCTTAAATTACTAATTTGGTCAAAATTAATAAAGTAAATAATAAATAGTGAGTAGATACGGTAGATCAGGTGTTTCGAGGTCCAATTTAATCAGAGATAGGAGCTATCCTAATGTAGATCTGAATACGTGAGTGTGAGGGTGCATGCGTATGTGCGTGCGTGCCTCTGTGTGTGTGTGTGTGCACGTGTGCGCGAACGTGCGTGTGTGCGTGTATGCGTTGGTGCGTGTGAGTGTAAAAATATAATACTATATTTTTTATATTTATTTAGATACACACACACACATTTATTTATTATTAATTATGCCAACCCTGCATACGACAGGGACTTCGTTCCAAACGCAAATCCTGCTACACGTTCATTTTTAAATACTGTTGGATTAGGAATCTCCTGTTTTGAAGTTGACTAAAATATGTATTTTAAAGATTTTTCTTTGGTTTATATTTTATAACGAATTTTTAAAAAAAGGGACTTACTAAAAACATCTTAAAACACAAGTATCGATCGACGAAGACGAGAAATTCTTACCTAACGTCATTAATTATATATTCATGACGCGAAGTTTGGTTGATTACAGTCCGGTCCGCATAATTTTTTGAAGTTTGTCTCTAGTGAATAGGTACTAGAGTAGTACCTCTCCTTAACAAGTGAAGAATTGTGTGTCCTTAAGAATTGGCTCATGTATCTACATAATTTACAGTTCGCTTGTTTTTAGCTATTCTTTAAATCTTTTTATGATATTATTTTTTACTGATTGTCAACATTTACATTCTAATCGAAAAGAGTTTTAGAAATCTTTTAAGATTAATCTAACTTGTGATTGTTGGCTTTGAAAGACAAATTGTCACAGGATTTCATACAGAGCTGTGGTAGAGCCAGAGAAAGAAATTTTGATTTTGAAAATGAAAGTGAAAAATATAATTAATTGATTTTTATAAACATTATCAAACATGAACTTGAAATATGTATATTTACAAAGAAATGGTAATGATGTGTGTTTCAATAGAGACCAGTCAGCTACGCAGGCGATATTACAGTGCACAAGTGCGGGCGCAAACACAAGTGCACTCTCTGTTCCCTGACTCTCGCTATCCTTGGGACGACGGACCGACACGACCGGGGAGAGATCAAGTGCAGGACCGACAGCTTTTCGTGCTCTAGTTCGAGGCACGGGGGTTAAGACCTCAACTGCCAAACTCCGGGCAGTTATTAGGTATTTCTCTAAGCATAAAAACTCAATAACACTTTTAACTCGACCCGGGAATCGAACTCGAGACCTCTTGAAAAATTAAAACCACAGACTAAGTAGGGTTCTTGATAGCCTTTGAAACAACTATTGATTTTAAAAAAAACCTGTCATAGACTAACTTATAGGGGTCTGGTGAACTACACCCATTTTGGAAACGAAAGAACTAGGTTTATCCGCGATACCTAAAATAGAAATGGATCTTTATCTAAAGTTTCATAGAGTTTAACACCACTAATAATACGCGTTTTCAACAGATGGAATGGTTACATTATTTTCTGTGATATTTCTCTGGTTCCCCATGATAAATAGTGTCTGAAGGATCCGGAAGAATCGAGGGTAATGGCTCCAGGATGAGAGCTATACTATTTCTGGTTTAATTATAAAAAAAAATAGTATTTATAAAATTTATGTAAATAAACAAAAGTAATAATATATTTACCTTATATTAAAATTAAAAATAAAACAAATGTAAAAATATGAAGCTTAGGAAGCTTTGGATCCGAGTGACAACTATCCTCCCCAACGTGACAACTGAAATCCTTGTCCTAAGTAACCTATCCTTTGGATAATGTCCTCAGGACATTTATTATGATATAAAACGTCGAAAAACTATACAGTTCTACTAATGTTTTTATTTTTTTTATTACTTTTTAATTGTTAGATCTAAAATGTATTAAATTCTTTTTAACAACCACTAGGTGATCTGTGGTTGTTAAATTGTTTTTAAGGATTTAAGCACACTGAAATTAGAACATCAACATTTATAATAGGAAAACGTTACTAGACCATAGTAACTTTCAAGAGTAATTAGAACATAGTGATATTTGAAATTGAAACATATGTGTGTCACTCTATGTGTTCGTAATTCGAACAGTTAGAAAAGCAGTCAGTTTTAGGAATACCATTATTGCACACGCTGCAGCTGGTATTTCCCTGTTCATTACTCTACATACGTAGTTAGTTCGTATGTCAATGTAAATGTTTGTGGTGACCGATATCGTCCGTTTTCGACAAACGATTGACGTAACTCGGTTAAAGCGTAATTTACGGTTAAAAATATGAATAATCTTGAGAACAGTTTGAAGTGTAATTTGTCGGTCTTATCTCGTACTTTACTTTATCTTTAGGAAATCATCCTTTACTGTACAGTCAAATTATCTATGCAAGAATTTCAGATTATAAAACAAAAGGTAGATGGAGCGTACCCAACTTGAGAATGAGTACAAATCAGAAAAAGAACACGTCGCACGGCAGAGTTTAACAAATCGTTATACAGCTTACATTCCCCAAAAGCAAAAAAAGAAGATAGAAGATATCTTTACAAGTAAAGGACATCGATCTCTTGTATGGGTTGCCGGCTTGGACATGGGCATTTTACTATTGAAATAACAGTTTTATTTTTATCAGTTCAAAACCATACAGAAAATATAATTTTATGAAGTTTAATATCAAGTCAGTTATATAATAAAATAAAACGTATTGCTTAAATTAGCTATTTATTTTCTACATTCCAATCGCCTTCATAAGTAATTAGAATATGCTGGATTCAACGGTTGAATCAGGTACTAGGTCTAAAAACATGCCAGCGTCGTATTAGGAGAATAATTAAAATCAAGTGTAGAAAACCAATCAAAACAGAAGTAAACATATCACACCCGCAAAACGAATGATACATGACGCAGGTGGGAAATACAGGTTGCCATTAGTCAAGTGTTGCTATGACAAAAAAATCTCTGGTGATATTATAGCATAAAAATGTGTGCGATAACACAGGTGCACTCTTTATACCCTCGCTCTCACAATCCCATGGGACGGCCAACCAACACGACCAGGGAGAGATCAGGCGCAAGACTGCCGACTTTACGTCCTCTCCGAGGCACGGTGGTTGAGACCCCAATTCAATAACACGACCCCAAACTTAATCAATCATAATAACACGTTTCAGCCGGACATGGGAAACGAACCCGAGAACTCTTGATCGGCAGTCGTATACGATAACCGCTAGACCAACGAGGTAGTTCACATTATATACTCGTAGATATCGATTGAAGGTAAAATTAAGGTAACAGGCTGGCCAATAGACAAGTTGCTGGTACAATGGTTTGTTCAAATATTTGTACAAACTAAAATGTTCGAATACTCCCTACTACCACCTTAATAGACTTCTTGTAACTAGAACAAAATACGTCAAATTCCACTTGTATACATTAACGACGCCTCCAAGAATACTTCAAGGAATTTTAGGTTGGAATAAAATAGTTTTGACAAAGTTCTAGGTATGTCCATTATTTGAACGAAAGTAAATAAAGTTCTGCCAAAAGTCTGTTGTATTTTACAGTTAATTGTACTGGTAGATATTTTAAAAAATTTGATTACGTTAGCTTAAAAATGCATATTACATAAGTGTGAATAAAAGTAAACACGTATTTTCGTTTTTTTTCCAAATTCAAAAATTTCAACAGTTTACTTTGAAAAGTGACTCACTTTTCAAACTAATCTTTCAGTTTCCTTTTAATACTTTCTGTGTCGCGGGAGACTTTTTAGATATACATGAAACGGAGACTAAAAACACTCAGGCTCAGAACATTAATATGTGGATAACACCAAGTGTTGTTCTATGTGGGGATCGAACCCTGGAAAGCGACGACGTGACCGCTCAAACTAGTGCACCATCCGTACAGTCACTTTAGCCATATACAACAACGCATTTATAGCTACAATAGGAAAAAAAAAGCAACAGAAATTAATAAAATATTGAGCAAACAGTCACCTGCAATTTAATTCAATGTTAACAATTGTGCTACCGGCGTTTGAGGTGAGTGTATGTTTTTTTCTATTGTGTAAATAAAAATATATTTATTGAACCATTAAAGTTACATTTTGCTTAGAGCTCTGTCTCCTAAGCTTGGTCACATGTATCTTAGAAGTCAGTGTCTTACTTAATAGAGGTATAATAATTATACAATACAACTATAAATACAACAGGTTTACAATTAAAGAATAGAAAAAAAAATAGATATCGAGGAGACTTAGTGTTATGATTTTTACACTAGCCGAGGAATTAAGTTAAGCATTCTGAATCATTCAACTGCAAATACCAAAAAAGTTTAAAATAATAAACAGTAAAAATTATGGTACTCTGTTTGCCAGATATCATATGTTATCATATATGGATTAGGGTCGTTATAAGTTTATTGTTAACCAAGGAAAGTGGAACTATAGAAGCAAATGTGCCGGTGACTTACGATAGAGACTGATGGGCTTGTATTTGCTCCTAATATTTCGCATACAAATAAGTATATTCTTTAAAAAAATCTCTGTAAAATTGATCTGTATATATACGAGTAAAAATGTTAAGTTGTTTCAAAAATCAAACAGTTCGACACCGATTGAGCTGAAATTTTGACACAAAATACAGTCTGCTTTAAAGATTGTTTTAGCTACATCACACTTCATTTATCGTAAATTCAACCACAATGTGCGACAGCAAAATCTTTGTTTATTTTTTATGGATCACATAAAATGTTGTCCTATTTTTTTAATACTGTTTTCGATACTAACGTTTACACTTTTATCTTTTCCAACTCATTCTAAGAAAGTTTCTTAGACGACAGCATAAGATATAGTGAATTTGTACCGTTTAAGAATAATCTTA
Source organism: Hypercompe scribonia (assembly GCA_949316085.1). NCBI lineage: Eukaryota > Metazoa > Arthropoda > Insecta > Lepidoptera > Erebidae > Hypercompe > Hypercompe scribonia. The sequence goes on along the minus strand of OX438989.1, from coordinate 9,617,987 downwards.
AACATTAGAGCCATAGCCATGGACACACATATATCATCATCATCATCATCATCATCATCATCATCATATATGAAGTCTAAAGTCTAAAGTCTTGTAATATTGTTGATTCTAGCTCTCCTGATCAATATTTTCTGAAGTTCAATTAACTTCTTCATTTGTAAATAAAATGATTACTTTCCTAAACAGGGTTGATTCCTGGCAGGCAGACAACTATCTTTTTCAATTTTGCTAAGAAAGATGCTGATGTAGATGTTACATTAGCGTACGTACACATGAACGATGCTTCGGGAAGTATCCCGATCCTTCATCCGCTCAAAGGCCAGCGCTAGGAGGGGTCTGGATGTCGCAATAACAGCTGTTTCCGGATCCCTCCTGTCTCAGGCTCAGTGTGTCACACCGTGTGGTTTTAGTCGGTTCGATTCCGACACACCATCCCGCCGCAAATACCGGTGGGGTGAGGGTCCGAAGGAGTTGCCACACGTTAAGAAAAAAAAGGTACACATGAACGACGTGGTATTCCTGCCAACGCTTACTTGATTACCTTTGTCGCAGATTGACGCTAGTAAAGTGTTGGAATTAATAGAAAGTATGTCAATATTTGGAAGGTTGAGAACCCGATGATTGAGGTGGGGTGGATTGCCGGGACTTCAAACAATCGACAATCTCATTCACGCAAACAATCCAAAACTTCTTGGTATAATAAACCAAAAACGTCCGAGCGACTGTAATCACACTACATACAAGCCCTAAATTCCGACACGGTGACTATCTCACACATGAAGAAGTTTGCCACTATACCGACGGCCAAAGGCTATATCAACTTGGCCGACGGCAAAAGTAAACATATTTACCGGCAAGTTGTCTTACCTACTATATGCACCGACCTATACCGCCGGTAGCGTGGCTCCCTGCCCTGTGGGAGACAACTACCAATTAGTTCATTGTTACCGAATAATGTATTTCGAAGTATATACGTATGTTTTTCAACACTATTGTTACCATACTACAGGTATAGTCTGATCACAAACTAGGGATCAGACGGACATGTGGACATATGATCATATCAATTCGTATAATAAAGTCGTAAAATATGTTATTGTTAGTAAGGTCATCATGGAAGCTATACAACTGTATAGAAGGACGCACCAACGCCATAAATATCTTATGACGCAGTTGAATACGTAAACTTGTACATTCATTTCCAAGAATGCCTCTTCCATAATGAAATAAGCGGATTTTGCATTCCGTTTATGTACATTCTTATGTTTTTTACAAAGAGATTACCAGCATTATTTTTATTCAATTTTTTTTTCCTAACCTGCTAAAGGGACTCTGCTTTGCCTGATGAAAAGCATGACCAGAATCCAAGAGTGGTGGTCACCATACTTATTGTGAAAGTAGACAATGCATTATGGTCACCTATATTATGGCAGCCTAGTGAAAAGCTTTTTCACACCCCGTTTAAAGATCCCGGGATCCTAATAGGATGGGGACACGTGCGCTGGTATTGAATTCCAGATTTTAACTGATTTGGACAGGAAGGAAGAGCCGAAGTATTTAGTTCGGCAACTTATGTCTACATTTTAAAGTGATGACTTCCAAGACCAGCATGTGTTGTCCTGTATAGGAAGGGAGAAGGTGGAGCAGAGCTCGTCATACCACTCTGCATGACAAAGGCGATAGAGGACTGCCATAGAGGCGACATCACTTCGCAGTGCAAAAACTCAAGGGATACAGTGGTTTCGGGACTGTTGATACTAAGGATTACTTGTTAATGCAACCAACCGTTAATGATCCATCGCAAAGTTAAGAAGAATACTCCACGCAGGTGCTTGGATGTTATAAAAAAGACATAGATACTTAGGCGAGAAGACTTATATATATTACTCGGTCCAGTATACATAGCTTCCGCGAGACCGTTTTAGTGATGCTCTCAATGTACTCTCACGGGTTGAGATTCTGACAAACATCCACACCTAGAACTGTGAGTTTATCCTGCAGTGGTAGTTAAGTGTTCTGAATCAATTGATACTCAAAAAAATGCATTTATTACGCTTAAGTGGGTAATGTGTTTTATTTTAAAACTCTAATTATTGTATGACGTAATTATATTACTGAAGTTAAAGCTGGGCTAAGTTGATCAGGACCCCAGAAGTATTTGCACTGAACATTTACGTGAATCAGTGACCTTTTTTTTTTTTTAACGTGTGGAAACCCCCTCGGGCCGTCACCCCACCGGGGTTTACGGCGGGGTGGTGTGTCGGAATCGGACCGACTAAAACCACACGGTGTGCCACTCTGCGCCTGAGATAGAAGGGATCCGAGAACCGCTGCTATTACGACATCCAGATCCCTCCTAGCGCCTGCCCGCTAACGCGGGCACCATCTGCGGATAAACTCTCCATTTAAGCGACGTACGGCACACGCGGACGTCGCCTCCTCGCGGCTGGCCACTATAGCGGATGGAGGGGAAAACCCGTCCCGTCCACCCGCGGCCACACTCAAGGCGGCATGAGGCGCTGATACGCGCGCCTCCGTCGCCCAGTTCGCCGGCGGCGAATTCGGTCCGAGTGGAGGTCATCCTCCCGGGCCTTCTCTGCCGCCTCCTTCCGCGAAATTACGTCTTCGCAGAAGGTTGCGACCGCGGTAAAACAACGGTCGCTACCGACCATGGAGCGTATAACGGCCGGTAGCGAGAGATCTCCTCCAATAACTGCAGTGAGGACCCCACGCTGCGCCGCCCAGGCGGAACAAACTGCTAGCGTGTGCTGAGCCGAGTGCTCACTGCAGTCGCAGTGGTGACAGGCGGGACTCAATTCCCTCCTGGCGACCGAGTGCAGATACTTCCCGAAGCAACCGTGCCCGGAAAGGATCTGCGTCAGTCGGAAGGAAAGGGTCCCGTGCTGTCGCCCCGCCCACTCAGCGATGACCGGCTGGAGAGCCTCCACGGTGGCAAAGCCAGCACGTGGAGCCTCCAGCCGGGACGACCAACGAGCCATCGTGGCTCGACGAGCGGCCTCTCGCCACTCGCGTATCTCTTCGGGCGGGGGCCGTACGCTCTAACCGCTAATATCCTCTGAGGGCGCCAGAGGCGAGCCCTATTCTGGGCAGTCAGAGCCGCCGCCCACACCGGTGCACCATACAGCGCTATTGACCGGACAACCCCCGTGTAAAGCCGTCTCGTCACGACGCTGGCTCCACCCAGATTGGGCAAAAGTCGCCCAAGGGCAGAAGCAGCGCCAACCAGCTTTGGAGAAAGCTGTCGGAAGTGCTCGTCGAAGAGCCACCTGCCGTCGAGGATCAGGCCCAGATACTTTATCTGGGCCTGATCCTCGACGGACACCACGGCCACCAGAGAGACACCCGTGGTGGCCAGGCGCGCCGCCTCTTGAAAGTTCCTCCCCCGGGCCGTGACCAATGTATCATCTGCGTAACAAATTACGCCGGGCCCGGGGTGAAGACGACCTCGAAGGGCCCAGTCGTATCCCATGTTCCACAGGAGTGGTCCGAGAACAGACCCCTGTGGAACACCGCACGATATGAGCCGCCGCCTCAGAACACCGTCTCGGTCCTCGTACATGACGGTACGCTCCTTAAGATAGTCTGTCACAAGCCGCCTCAGGTACTTTGGCACCCCATGGTAGTGGAGTGCTTCCCTGATGCAGCTAAATGCCAGACTATTAAATGCATTGGCGATGTCCAACGACACCGCCAACAGCACGCCGCTACAGCTTACCGCCTCTTCGGTAACGGCCCTCAGGCGCAGCACGGCATCGACCATCGAACGTCCCGCCCGAAAACCAAATTGGGCGTCCGACAGATCGGGGCCGACCTCGCAGAGGTGCCGGACGATGCGGGCAGAGACTATCCTCTCAAACAGTTTACCCGTCTCGTCCAGATGGCCTATAGGCCGCTACCGATTCGGCTGGCCGTCCCGGCTTCCTCAATAGGACCAGCTTCCCGCTTTTCCAGCACTCAGGGAAGCGTCTGGATGCTAAGCTGGCATCCAGGACCTCCCTGAGGCGGTCCGACATGTGTTCAAGGGCTCGGGCCAGCACTCGGACAGGTATCCCGTCCGGCCCGGGGGCGGTGTTCTTAGAGCAGATCCGTAGAACAACCGCCCCTACCTCCGATTCCCTGACGGGCGGAACATTGCCCTCTTTCCACCCGTCGTCTCCGACCATGAAGGCCATTGACGGGCGTGTGTGCTCCACCCGCTGAGGGAAGAGGCCCTCGACCACTTCCTGCAGGAAGCTGGGCTGGAGTGTCTCTGTTAGGGAGGGGCCCGCACGATAAGGGCGACCCCAGGGGTCACGATCGAGACCCTCCAGCATTTCCTTTCGCTTAATTTCTTTGGCGCGGCTGATGGCCAGCTTCAGAGTTTTCCGCGCCTCTCGGTACTCCTCGTAAAGCTGGTCCTCCCCGCCTTCTTTGCGGTGTCGCTGCCGACTACGTGTGTAGGACCTCCGGGCACGAGTACAGGCCGCGCGGAGATCCGCCATTTCCTGGGACCACCAGTACACCTCTTTCTGTGAAGGTCGACGACTTCGGATGCGGGGCATGGCCGCATCGCAGATCTGCGTAATCGCATCACGAAAGCGACCAGCCCCCATATCGACCTCCTCGGTCGGGGCCTGCGGAGACAGCCAAGAGTGTATTATGGCCACCTCCTCTAGTAGGTCCCTATTCAGCTTCGAAACAGCCCACCGCGGAAAGCGAGAAGAATGCCGCGCCGCGTGACCCCTACTGGAGTCCTGGATTCGGGAGAGCTCAAATCGGATATATAGATGATCCGAGAGCGTCTCAACCTCTTCCAGGACACGCCAGTTCCTTACTCGTGCGGCGAGGGCAGGGGTAGCGAACGAAAGGTCTACTATCGACCCCCCCTGCTGTCGCACGCACGTATTGGTGGAACCTCTGTATAGTAAACAGAGGCCCACCGAGGCCGCCCACTCCTCTACGGCCTCGCTCCTGACGTCTGTCCTGGGGGAACCCCACGCTATAGACTTTGCGTTGAAGTCCCCCAGCACAAGGACGTGCCCAGACGTTAGTCGCGAACGTTAGACGAAACTCCGATTGGGGGAGAAGTATACACCGTATACGGTTATTCCCCCCCACTCAGCAGCAACATATCCAGTGCCCTTGTCTTTTAGCGACAAGGGCGGGGAATGAGCCGCCGTGGAACCGACGACTGCCACGGAACCATACCAGTCACCCAACTAGTTTGGACGGAAAGGGATGTAATAGGGCTGCGCGGCTACGGCCACACCAATCGATCACTGTGCCATGGTTTGCAGGAAGAGGTCCTGCGCCGCGGCACAGTGGTTCAAGTTCGTCTGGACAAGGAGGTTGGAGACTTGGTCCATTACCGGACCGTCTCTACAACCTCCTCCATGGGCGATGATGTCGACGGACGAACAACATCGGAGATAGCCTGGGCCGACTGGCTAGTCCCCGATGCTTGCCGAGAATCGCGGGGTGGCTTGCAACCCATCTGCCCGATCTGGTGATTGGCGAGCTTAATACCCGCCGCACACGCTGGGCAGTGAGGGGCGGCAGAACACTCTGCCGCCTTGTGCCCCGGTCGACCGCAGCAGAAACATAGTCCGCTGCAGTCAAAACAACTAACACACTTGGCGCGTGTGTGTCCCGACGCCAGACATTTATAACACCTCATCGGTCTCGGCGCCAGGACTGTGATCCTATCGTTCACGAAACCGATGAGCAGCTTTCCGGCGTCGCCCAGGACTTTGCCCGACACTACTGGACATTTGACCCACACAGCGCCAAGCCCACCTGGACCGGGGCGGATGGTGCCGACCCGGATGCTATCCGCGCTGCATCCCGTCTTCTCCTCAATTGCAGCATGGACATCCTCGGACGTCACCGAGTCGTCCAGGCCCGAAATACGCAGGTCTGGCACTTGGTAGGCCTGGCGATCTTCACACCATCCGTGGCCTCGAATATGCCCCGCAGCTTCTCGGCAAACGTGTCTGCCGTCTTTGCGCCTTCAGTCCCAGGGAACTCGAGGACTCGAGCTCCCGTCTGGGCGAGGCGCATTCTGACTCCTACTGGCCCAAAGTTATTTGTGGCGAGACTGTCCCGGGCCCTCTTGAAAACGGCCGCATAAGACAGCCCCCTATTTGCCGCCTCCGGCGATACTGTAATTACTACAGCCGCAGTTTTAGGCGGCTGTAGTTTCCGTGGCTTCGTCTTTTCGATCACTGCTGCCGGTGGCGACTGCGGAGTCGAGACTGCCTTCTTGGCAGCCCTCCTACCGCGCTTTTGGGATTTTTTACTTCCTCCGACTACCTGCCACTCACAATTCGAGGGAGCAGTCGCAGAGGGAGTTGTTGCGGAAACGCCAGTGGGGAGGCGAGGATATACCCTTGGCGTGGTTTCCTTCGCTGTAGGCCCAGCCTTCGATGTTGCTGTATGGACCGCTCGTCCAGACTTGCGAGTGATCACAGGTGCAGATACCGATACCGCCGCTGCATACGATCTGCGACCAGCCGCAATGGGAGGCAGAGTCGGCGCTGATGCGGTGCGTGATCTATCCGCAGCGAGCGGCGGCCTAACAACGGGGGCTGGAGGCAGTCTCGCCTCAAGGCCCGCAAGACACCCATCCAGCGTACGTCCCACCGCCTCCAGAATTTGGCGGACGTGGGCATCACTTGAGTCGACAGAGGGCGAAGGCGAGAGCCGGGCCAGGTTCAGATCCATCCGCCTGCGCCCGAAACTGGGCGAACTGGGCACTCAGTTCAGCTACCTGTCCTGTTAGGCGTTTATTGGCAGCTTGGAGGCGAGCTACATCTCCAATCAGGGTCTTAACGGCTTTTACGAATTGGCCCTTAAGGTTCGTAGATTTTGTAGCCACCTTGTTTATGATGGCTACAGCTACGTTCGCCCTCTCCTGCATAGACACTGGTGTTTGGCAGGCAGAACTTCCCAGGTTCGGCTCCTGAAGTTTTAGCAGGAGACCGGCGATCTCCTCCTCCACTACATTTTCACCCTCAACCCTGATCCGTCTATAGGCTTCCGCCTTAGAAAAGACGGAGCCTGACGGAGTAGAGACTGGAGTACGCGACCGCCCTCTGCGGCTACTGGTCACTTTGGTAGGAATCCACTCCTGGGATACGTCGCTATCTTCGTCCATGAAGCGTCCGCGTTTACGACTATCGCGGAGCTCCATGTACATTTGCTCTAATGTGTCAGTCGTTGGACCGGTATTACCATCTGACGGTATGACAGACCTGGAACGCAAGCGTTCCGATCTCCTTACGCTCCCAAGAGTCATATTCACTTCTGGGGTATTTGTTTTTGTACTATCCTCCTTCTTTTGTTCTTTCCTATTATTAATTTTGTTGATTTGAGAATTTGTTTCCATAATAAAACCCACGAGTGGGGGAGAATTAAAAGTCGACCCGGGCAGAGATCCCCCAATACCCGGGCAAGCGTAAATTTATGCCCAACCGAGGGGTCCGCAGGTGCCTCGGCTGGGAGTGCGCTTGTGACTGAACAGCTCATCAGCCATGCATCCCCTGGCCACGCACCAGAACACGGGATTCGGGGTAATTTTTTATAGAGGTTTTCTTCCTCGCAGTCCGGGCGGCTAAGCCAAGACCCTCGCCCCCGATTGGAGTCGCGAGACTCCAACTCGGGACTACGATATGTCGACGGCGGCAGGGAGACTACGTCTCCTGATGCCTGCTCAGTGACAGTGTAAGTGCACACCGAGCCCGTCCTACCTTTTCCACCGCTGAGCGGAGGAACTCCGACCCTACAAAGGGTCCCGTCATCGTGATTTTTTACTGAGGTTTTTCTCCTCATTGCCCCGAAGGGCGAAGAACCAACAGACGATCCGACAGATACGCCCGCTCTGTTTGACCAAGTCTCGGCCGAATTGCCGAAGACAATGGCTTCCTCTTCGTGCTAGAACATTAGCCGTTGGCAGTGATGAACACCATTGCCAACGTTACCAGGGTGCACCACGTGGAGGTTTTCTAGCCAAGCACCCCATGAATCAGTGACCTTATCTTAAGGCGAGTTTTGCCTTTAGTTCGTTATTAAATCGAGATAGTCACTAATTTAAACTACTAGATATTTATTTTATCTACGGTTGTCTCACAGTTTTAAATGTAAATGTCAATATCTAATGCTTGCGTTGGCAGAAAGTATTATTTAATTTCAAAACATGTATGAATAAAAATAGTACAAATAAATGAATAAACGATTTTAATTGAACAAAGTGAAATCTAGTCTAGTCTAGTCTAGAAAATAAATCTAGAAAACAATTCTGCTTGTTTGAATCAATATTCTAATAACTGACTACATTAAACATAAACAATGAAAATTATTTTTTATTCAAAATGATTTCTTTTATGTCACCTGTTTCATATGTTCCTACCAAAATACCCCACTAATAGGGATACATATACCATTAAAACAACCAGCATAGAGAATATAGAACACATTACTTAGACAAACACAAAAACTCAGAGCAACCAACCCCATTTATTATAAAAGTTTCTTTATTAGAAATACGAACATTTTCAAAATAATCTGTATGAGATACTTACCACTTAACGGGATGAAAGCCACGCTTAAGATGGCCCCGACACGAAACTTTCTATCGGATAGCGCCATCTGAATTCAAAATCTTCAATCATTACCTGTACTTTTACTTCTTCATCACTAACGTAATCATATATTATAAATGACGTTATTGTACACACTCTCATCCTTTTTTTAATTTCAATAAATTTTTAAACATGATAAACGAATTTGCCCTATAAAATCGCCATGTATAGTGGCATTAAGAGAGACAGGAATTACTTTTTCTGTGGTGTATCGTACAAAGAACAATGTCCTGAGTAGACCTGTGACGACTACGCGTCGGCTTTTCCACTTTCGTAGAGGCCGTGCTCGTAGACCTACGAAGCCACGTAGAGGTTTGTATACACGATACAGGTTATTACATGTAATAATAATAAGTAAATTAAATTGATATTCTTTCGTTTCTATCGTTGTAATGGATTATAATGATTAAAACAAATAGTTAGCAATTTTAGTGAAATGTTTTAATGGAAAGTTCTTATTATTTCATAATATGCTTAAAAATTTCGTCTGTGTGGTGACGGATTAAGAATACATTGTGTTATCACCCTTATTCATCCCGTGGGTAAAAGGCGAAAGTTGATATTATACTACACAAGTGTATACAAAACAGGTTTACTCTATGTTTCTTCACTCTCACAGTTCCATGGAACTATTATCCGGCATAACTGGGTGAGATCAGACACTGGACCGATGGCTTTATGTGTTCTCCAAGGCACAGACCAGACCTAAACTTCCTAGCTCCGGGCAATTACTGAGTATTTCTATAATTAGAAAAACTTAATAACTCTTTTTAGCCCGACCAGGGCATCGAACCCAAGACCTCTTGATTGGCAGTTACATACGTTAATCACATGGCCAACGAGGCATTTTATACCTATAGTATTATAGAAGAAGATATAATAATGTTAGGAATTATAAAAAAAGTAAAATGCATGGGAATTGTAGCAAATGTAAATCTTTCCAATTATAGACCCCCTCGTGCCATAGTTCCCAGGTAGACGTTGAAATCCTTCATTGAAAATGAAGAGCTTGTACTGTATCTTTCTTAAGATGTCGACATAGACTTTTTATGTATTATAAATTTATTCGACAAACTACATAACATATAAAAGAAATCCTAATGAAAATAAATAGTTTGTAATTGCATGATTAATATTTGAAAATAAATGAAAATTGTGGTTGTACATATAGTACTCACCATTTGAGTTATGTAAGGCATCAATAATTTAAGATTCCATTCTAAAAGACTATCTAGATATACGAAACAAAACAATAATAAATAATTCGGATATTTAACACACAACGCCATCTAGTTTCAAACTAAGCAGAGCTTATACGTATTAGACTATCGCACTAACTTCAGAGAATTCATAAAGTCGTCCTTTTATCCGCTAGTAATTAGACGTCAATCATTTGGCAGAAGCGTGAAACGAAGAAAAATAAGTTGAAATAAGAAATCCGTGTATCCCATCTCTTAAGGATTACGAAACTTAAAGAAATACAATAGACGAGACAGTGGAAATTTTGATGTTTAGTTAGTGAAGCAGTGTGCTTTAAAAACAAAATTGTTTGGTGAGGGTAGGCGTAAAAATCAGTGTTGTAATACAGCGATCAAATTTGGATTAAAATAGCCGCATTTAAGCGCAGGACGTAATTTTTATATCGACCAGTGAGCTCAGGGCACCTGCCCTTGGGTTTGTTTTTATTTTATCTCAAAATAAAAGTCATTGTCTTGATTACATAAAAATTTATCAGCCTCATATAACGATCCCTAACACTCTAAATTATTGTTAACATTATTCTCTAATAATCATAAAAGTGAAGTCTAATAGTTTTATCTATCAGACTATAAGATTACATGATAAAATATTTAAGTTAATGAGGTTTCATTAGTAATATTTAAATCACCGTTAGATGTATTAAGATTTCACTCAAGTCTCGGTAAGCTGTTTTAAGACAACCTTGGCGATGTATAGGGAACTTATCTTCAGATAATGAATTAAAATTGAATTTAAGCCGTAAGGGCCTAAGCAAAATGTTATTTTTCTTGACAAACAAACATACAAAGTAAGTTAATATAGCTAAGTCTATTATGTCCGACCGAAAGAAACTTACGATTCCGGTTATGATACTTCACATTTTAAGAAAGATACCTACATTAATCGAACTGTGCTGAGTCCGTATATTATCCTAAGACATAGCCATTTTCCCGCTTGTTTTCGTCGACATAAAGGAGCTTCTTAGAAAATAAGGTCGCTCTTTAGAAAATACGATCGTGCGGGGACAATAAATTGAAGCATGAATAAACACTCGAGAAAATAGATTACTCACCCAAACACCGCTGTTTATGGCTCTACAATAAGTTTTATAAGCACTTGCTTATATAATACACATAGTTACAAAATATACGGGTTATATATAAGTTGATTAAATCTGCTGATATAGGATATTGTCCACGCGACATTTAATAGTCCGACCAAACGGTCTAGTAAATTTCAAATAAAATTAGTAAATAATTAAATTAATCTAAAACAGCTTGCCTTCTTTGCCAAGGAACTATATTTATGTCATCATTATCACCATCAACAGCCTTTTACAGTCCACTGCTGGACATAGGCCTCTCCTTAGCAAGGGGGTTTTGGCCTACTATACTACGCTGGCCAGACGGGTTCGAATAGGGTTTGTTTCAAGTTTTCCCTCTCTTTGTAATGATGTTGTCTTGCATACTTTGTTCGCTCAGTCGCTTTTTACGACACCCACGGGATGAATAGGAATGGTAAAGCTATGTATTCTTAATCTGTCACCACATGGATTGTTATATGTATATGTATTTAAAAAAATGCTTCTATTACAACTGTTGAACTGTCTTTGTATAGGTGTTCTGTGTTACGACGGGTCAGGACACCATTGACCTCTTGCACCCTTATTGAGATAATTTTACATTATTTTGACACATATTTTGAAACTTTTTAATATTCAAAATTATTTTGTTTCTTAAACTTAAAAGACACACAGAATTATTTTGACCTATTAACTCATAGATATAGCTGTAATTTAGTTATACACTCCTTGTTTTATTCGACTTCGTGGTGATACCTCTATTATTTTTAGACACATGATATGTTGACAAATGGTCGTTAAAGATTCATCGGAAAGTATTGGACTTATCGGACGAGTCGGTAATTCAAAGAAAAATCTGAGATCGTATCGTAAATTACTATTGCTTTATTAACTACCTACAACTATATGTCTTATTTAAAGAAAAGTAGTTCAAACTGTCATTGTTTTTCTAATTGTAATTCAGTGTCAGGTCAACTTTGACGCGACAAGTAATAATATCATACAATAAGTAAGACCTCTCTTTTAAGATGGAAAAGCACATTTGTACTATCATAACAGTGATGTTTTTAACGAACCATATTTTTGCCATAAATTACTATATTTATTCCTATGCTAAAAAGTTTGTGACGATCTATGGACGTTTGTTACTCTTTTAAGCTTATACTACAGAATGGATTTTGATGAAACTTTGCAATGGCTACTATTTACCGAGATAACCGACATACACTCGGGTGGAGCCCTACGAGCCTTAAATTCTATACGAGCTTTAAATTATATTGAAAACAAAAGATTCATACGTATTCTGAACTAGTTTTATTGAGAATGAACTCCTAGTGATTTCCTAGTTAAGATTGAAAATAAAGGTAGTAAACAACGAATTCTTAATTTAATTTCGAAAGTGGCAAACAATGACAAAATTTTTCTGATGTATTTTTATAATTCCTAATAGAGTATGATGCATGGTTGCACACAAATATTTGCCGACATTTTCATATCGGATAAGGTCAAATGTTTATCATCTATGATATGCACCTGCCTTGAGGTGTAGTAAATTGAGGTGATCGAAACTTTTATATCTACATAACTTTCTTATCTACAAGTTTATAATTTTAAAACTTATTGTAACAGTATTATTTATTGCAAGTTTGCTGTAGTACAAACGACAGAACAGCCTTTCTATAGAATAGTCGCTCTTAAGTAATGTCTCCCCACTGCATACAATTCACTTTAACTTTAATAGACTTACATTTAATATTCATACAAGTCATTTTGCCTCGAAGCGTCAATACATTATTTCTAGTGTTAAAACATTTAAGTACAGTATAAGTTCATCTTAGCTGGAGTAGGGCTGGTGGCTTTGTGAACAGATGTAGGTCATCGGTGCAGCCTGCAATGCGGCGCTTTGCCGCTACCGGCTCATCATAACGAATACTCCACTGAATTTTTTATAAGTACGACACGTACGGTTTGCTCCAAGGGACATTCAAGAGTCATTGCTTCGAGAATTCTCTTTTGTTTCATAAATAATCTTGTTCGAGGATATTTACGTGGACGTGAGGTGGATGTAACATGACAGATATGAAAACATGAATGTATATTACTTGTTCGGACGATTTTGAACGTGTTCGTACTCCTACAATGTTGATAAAATAAATAAACTTGGAAAATCAGAATATTCAAGTTTTTCGAACATTTGATGGCAATGCAACGTTGTATTTGTTCTATACAGGTTTCTGTAAAATGTATGAAACTACTCTTTGAACCATATTCTAGAACATTTAATTTGAGTTAAAATGCATGATTATAACAATTTATTGCTTCGTTAAATATTTTGGAATATTAGTGGTGTCATACTAACTACTAACCTCTATACATGACTGTTTTTATCTATTTGGTTTTGCTTCAGGAATAATTATTATTTCAAGACAAAAGTACCTAGAACAAATGTCTCTCATTATGCAAAACGTTTATGTCTTTATCAGTAAGTTAAGGCGTGAAAACGTAGCAGGCAAATAAACGTATCAACACACATTCTATTTGTCTTATGTTATGTTCAAATGTTCATATGTGAGTTTTGCTATATGTATGTATTAGTAGGAGGAGAAAAATCACTTAAATCCTAAAGACAAAACATAGTTTTTCACAATATTTAAAAGAAATTTGTAATGTTGGTGTTTATGTAAGTGGCAAGTGCGCCCGCAAATCTATACAAATAGTGTCATTCATCGCGTTCTTCAACCCGATACCGGTGACACGCGTCGCCGCGTCAAATGAAGATGAAACGCCCACTTGCCGACCTCCGAAATAAATCTTTCTGTAAAAGTTTCACGTCGTGGATTTAGAAAAGCAAATTTTCCAGATTAATTTTCTTTTAAAACGTTGCAGTTACAACTCATATAAATTGGGACTGGCCCTATTAAATACAGAAATTAACAATTTATGAATTAATTTAACTTCAGTTTTTAGTTTATCTTTATTTTTCTCATAGTTAAATTTTTCTTCACTAGTACATATTTATGTTTGTAGGTAAACCAGTTTTACTGAAGTGTAGTACGAGTAAAAATTTATATTTAACATATTTCAAAATTTGTCGAAATTTTTACAGAATATTTTTGAAACCTTACAGAGGTGTGTTGTACCTTCGTTAATGATGTGAATGTTACAACGATATGGTGTGAATTGAAGTGTGTCGGAGCGATTCAGCCTCTGGCATCACCAGTTTGTGCGTGTAGATTGGCCATGAACTTTCGGTCGGTCACCGCAGTCTGATTGTAACGTAGCTGCAGTGACCCACTTAGTCCCCTGCTGACCCTGTTGTCAAGCCGATGTAAATATAAGTGACCCTCACGACAACGTTATAATTGTATCTATCTATGCTAACAATTTACATGTGAATATTTTACAGTGCTTTGTTTATGCGATGATATGTGAAGATGGTATTGAAACATTTGTAGACAAAGAAAACAAGGTAGCATGTTGTACGAGTATGTACTTTAGGCTTTATTTAAAATGTTCTATAAGTAATTAAGAACATAAGAATGCTTTTAGAATTATTACTGACAGTTAGCGTTGGAAGTTGCGCAAAAATATGAAGTCAGAATCGAAAATCTTGTTTTTAGGTTCCTATTTTTACATTTCCTTTAGATTAGACACACTTCTGTATAAAATGAATTTAAGACAGGTTAGTTACTCTAAGTTGAGTTAGGTTTTAGTCTTAATAGAACGAAGACGGGTTATTAATACCAATTATAATTCAGGAAAGGCATGATCGATCTTCATGATGGACGATTTGTCCTTGCCGAGGTTAGCAGAATAATTATTAAAATTTTGAAATGTTCGAAGAAAAATCATTTTTTCATACATTGTGTATAAAACTTTACATAGATCAAGAGCTTGAAAAAATAATGCTTTGAAATAAATAATACATGATAAAACACTGTTCTGTATTGCTGAAATCTACAAGTATAAATAAATTAGTAACATCACTTAACTATAAAAACCTAAGTTGTTCTTCCTTTCCGTTTAAATTTCTTTATACATCATATCAAAGTTAGACATCCTTATTTATTAAACCTATTCCAATTTTATTAGCAAAAATTTTTTTAATACAGAACAGTGTATAATTGTAAAATAATTTCAATCACCTCAATAAAATAGTATAAATATTTAATCACAGTAGCCTTAAGATATGTAGTGTAAATAAGCATATATGTATATAAATATGTTTAAATTTTCTTTTTAGTTTCATCTTTGTTATTGGGTATGTTATTGTGAAAATATCGCGCAAAGTATAATAAGAACAGTCTATTTGATAAAAAAAACAACCTTTATCATTCCTCTTCAACGGACGAAACCTGAAAGAAGTAGAACTTTTTTACAACTTATTGAAGTAATTGAAAGGTTACACAATATGTATGAGAATGACACGTGTCGTGTTACGCTCTCACGACCACAGCTCAGTCAACATTTTATCATTAACCTATACGTAAGTAAATGGATTTCAAGGGGGCTATGGGGTCACCATACATTTCGGATCCTATTCTTAGTGTGATGAGTGACGGTGACGACAAACGTAATGAGTCGAAAGGGTTTAATGGACAGACGGACTGACACTTTACATAGGTTCTTTTGTGGGGCCGACCCTTTACCTTTGACTTTATAGCAACGTCAATTTGAGTTCCGGGTTTGGCTTGATTAAAGTATGTGGTAGAGTAAGATGTTCATGTTTTGTATGCGTGGCACTTTGTAATTTTCGATAGGAAAAACTAAGTGTGTTACTGCTAACACACGTGGTTGCATGTTTTTACATAGATACAGAATTATTATATTGTTCGTATGAATCTGTTAGTTGCTCCCCGTAATGTTATCCGCTGTTGTAAGATGAGTAAGGTACAAGCAAGGTACAACATACAATACAAAAATATTTTTTTTCAGAATGAAAACATACTATGTGCTATTGCAGAATAATCTATGTCTGTACCAAATTTAAGTATTTTTACTTGAAAAAGTAACAACTTGTCTTAACTTTAATGAAGATTAGTAAGGTTTTTCTTGTATGGAAGATATACCACTCGAAATAGTATCACTGTAATAGAATCAAATTGAAATGATTTAACTATTTTTTGCCAGTATCTTTTCCGCTCGTACAAGTTTTTGAACTGTATGGAAGCGTTATAACGCTTGTACAAGCAATCAATGTTTTTTCGTATTTATAAATACGAAAAAAACCTCGATTGTTTTATAGAAATAGCGTACGATTGCAAAATAAACAAAATATTAGATACCAATTAATATAATAGTACTGTTATATATTACTAAGCCACACGCCTTAATAAACAAATATTGACAGACAAATTACCTACACGTGTACTGTTTCATAATGATCTACTAACTAACGTTGATTTGTTGGTATTCTTTATCTACTATTATATTTACTCCGTATATGATTATTGTAATAGTTTGAGAAAAGTAATGGTTTTATTAATGTAATAATAACTGAATAGCTGATTGATTGAGCAAACTCAACATTTTATTTACGTTAGGGACGAATAACATTAATTATATTGTATTCTTAGCCAATGACAGATTTGAGGGTTTTTAAAGTATAATAAAATTATAATTCATGGTTTTAAAAAGAAATTGTTTAAATATTCTTATAAACATCAATTCGTTAACCAATTAATGTAAATTCTTATTTAAAATTGACAAAGTAACTGCATATTTTAAATTTTTTTTGGCAATTTTTATGAAGTGCTTAAGATCCTCATCTATTAGCGTTTAATGACATCATCATCATCTCCTCAACAGCCCCTAACAATCCACTGCTGGAGATTTCTCCTTAGTAAGGAGGTTTTGGTCTGCTATACCACGCTGGCCAGAGGATTTGGTGTAGGGTTTATTAATTTTTTTTTCTCCTTGTACAGTGACGTTGTCTTGCGTAGTTTCTTCCATTACTCGCATTTAGGACACCCGTGAACTGAATAGAGGTGATATTGGTGACACATCGTATTCGTAATCCGTCACCACACAACAGATGTGGCTTAAGTTCATACAATATCCTACTAAACCACAGAAAAACTATTTTAAATACAATAAAAGAAAGCTGAATAATTCATTCAAAAATGAACATTCGTGTTTCTCATTTCGTATGCCATTTTCATCCAAATTTAAGGTATTATTTATTCAAGTCGGCAGTCTATAATCAGCTTTACAACCGTGTAATATTGTGAGAATAATTATATTCATATGAGTGCGATACGCGGTTGAAATGAAATGAACAGGAAGTAATTGAAATTTGCATGAATTCATATAAAATGCATTCGCTCCAATGAAATCCAGAACGGAGGCTAGATGAGAGCAATGTATTGATTTTAGACCTTGCATTTATAATAAAAATGCAAGGTTTGCATACAATGAATATGACATGTGAATAAATGTATCAATTGTTATTTTCGTAGGTAGGTCGAAACTAATTCCATACAAATATGAGTAAAAAAGAACTTTAATGCTCTTACTAATCTAACTAACGTCTGGCAGATGTGAAACATCGAAATTGTTTTGTAGAAATCATTTTGACCATCATCAACGACCTTTAACAGTCCACAGCTGAACACAGGTCTCATTTGTAGAAATAACGAGTATAAAGGGATATGAAGAAAAGTAATAATTAAAATAAATACCTGGTCTGGTTCCCCCATTACATTTTTCACGTCATTAAATGCGAACGTAAATTTATTTATAACCAATTTTCCTAAAATATGCATGCTCGTGGATGAATATTCAGTAAATGGATATAGGGTAAATTTGAACCAAGACAAAGTAACACTATGCGGGCGAAAATGTGGGGCTTGGAGCCTGTCGGTCGAGAGGTTAGTGACCCTGACTGCTAAACCAGAGGACGTGGGTTAGTTGCCCACCCAGGATAAATAATTGTGTGATGAGGACCATTATTTGTTCTATGTCTGGGTGTAATTTGTCTATAATATGTGTGTATTTAGGAATATTTAAGTATGTTTATCAGCAGTTTGGTCACTATAGCACGGGTTCTGCCTATTTTGGAATCAGATAGCCGCGTGTGGGATATATCATGTTATATATTTAGAGTATTATTAATGTAATGGCCTCATGAGAAATGTTTGTTGGGCAAATACTTTTTCGCAGAAATGACCACCCGTGTAAGAGTGTATTCATAGAAATGTAGGTACATTCGTGAAAGTGTGTAAGTTAGCGCAGATCATCTATTTTATAAGGATAAATTATTGTCACGCTAAAGAAAGAAAATATATCCAAAGACAATACTTGTCTAGGGAAGGAGAATGACAAATCATGAACCGTTAGCAATATGTGATGGACGGTTATGGGATTTATATCTTTTATAAAGTAAATCATCTTAACAATTTACAAGGAATTATTAATTTTTTTTTTAAATAATTTAAATTGTTCTCAATTACTGCTGCAATAACAAATCGCACCCTTGCGTTTCCTAAACTTATTACGCTTAACATCTGCGTAGATGAAAACTAGATGGCGATGTGAGCCAGATGTCCGAAAATATATTTATGATAGTATGAAATATAATTTACATAAAAAACGATACGATATTTAAATTTATATTATCTAAAATCGTAAAATAAATATTTTGAATTTTTAAAAATATGGTACTACTTCATCTTGTTGACAACAATGAAAACTCATTTGTATAATTAACTTATACAGCCTATGTATTAAATTGTAAATTATAAACTGAAATAACATTTTAAGGCAACGTTCTAAAAATTTGACAATTTAATGTTATTGTCTATGATATTTCCAGCCAAACAAATACAAAAATAGTCCCTGTCATGAGATACGCAAAGCGGTACAAAAGTCCCGTACGTGCCTGTCACTGTCCTTGTAATATTGTTTAGGTCGGTTTTAATGATTTCATAACATTTTTGTTAAGCTAGCAAGATTCTTTTTGTTATATCTAAGTTCTCAAAACTAACATTCATAGGTAAAGAAACATAAAATAGGTAATGTTTACGATATCTTTTTTTTATTCCAGAACCTAAACTGACTTAAAAAATAATGAAACGAAAATTCCTTACCTGGAAGTACCAAAAAGCGTAAATAAACTGAATTATTTATTTGTTAAACAATACACGACTTTTTCTAACAACTTAAATCAACAGTTTACTTAGTCATCTTAATTGAGCTCTTCTCAATAAAATCCTAAATACATGTAAATATTACTTTATACTATTTAGCAACAATAGTAGTATAATTTAAATAATTAAATTAGGTGATATAACTTGTTAATCGCCAAATGCGATCGCCACGATGATCTGACGTAAATTAATTCATACAAGGCCCTCATAGCACTACCTGGAACAAAGCCGTGATTATTTAGAAAATAATTGCAAGACATTGAGTTGCGTAAACACAAGAGATGATATTGTTCCTTGTGACTTAAAGCCGAACTAATTGCTTAGAAACTATGATGAGAAAGTGTTGCGCAAAGAGTAACAATTGAGACTAATTGTCAGTATTTTAATTAATCAATCAATAAATCAATAAGTCTTTTGCGTATTGCGTAATACAGATGTATTAAATATATTTACATATATTGCGATCAGCCAATCCCATCACCGGACATTAGAACACTAAGACAAACTAGATGTTAGTTACTATTATAATTGTTACGCTTGGATTTGTGCCTCAGCTTTGCAAGTCTTTTCTTTCCTACAGAATACTGGTTATTGTAGCGGTAACTTAAAGTATTATCTAACTTCTTTTTGTACGTGTTGAAATGCCCACCACCCATTAAGGATTGCGGCGCAAAGGTGTGTCAGAATCGTACCAACTTAAGCCACTCAATGTGTCACTCTGCGCCTGGAATAGGAGGGATCCGAGAACTGCTGTTATTAAGACATCCTGACCCCTCACGGTGCGCACCCGTACTGACACATGCACCATCTACGAGTGTCGTGGTTCTTCTCGTAGACCCCAGCTAGGGTCACTCGGTAACTTTTCCAGGTCTACGGCCTGTCCAAGTGGGGCCCCCGCGCCGCCTGTAACTTCAAGCGGGTCACTGGGTTGGGCCCTTGGGCCTGTTGATATGTCTAAGGTTTCAATCCAGTGGAGTGGAACAACTAATGAGGTCGATCCTTTGTGGATACGCCCCACAGGATGGCCAACCTGCTAATTACGCCCGGTTAACCAGTGTGATGGTGACTTGTGCTTAACGAGGCGAGGCGAGCTCCAAAGAGTGGGGCCCCAGGGAGCGCCTTTCAGCGAGCATCAGGTCAGGATGTTGCAGATGGTCCGGTAGAGGTTGTCATGGAGACGAGATCTCGTGGCAAGCTATATGTAGGGCGCGTGTTTCCGCAGGTGGCGGGCTTTTTTTTTTTTTTACGTCTGTAGTGGAATAGGCGTTTGTCCTCTATCTCACCTGATGAAAAGTGCAGATGAAGACGAAAGTGGTACACGCCCATCCAAAAGATACCTGTTCACTCTACTCTTAAAGGCTCCAGAGTTCATGTCATCAGGAAAAATAGACCCAGGCAGGTCGTTCCAAGTCTTGGCGACTCTTATCAAAAAAGAGCTGTCAAACCGTTTAGTCCGATTTTTGGGTATGTCAACAACGTGTGGATGAAATTTTTGCCTGCGCCTAGTACTCCGATAAAGGAACGGAGATGGCTCAATCAGTTCGAAGAGAGCCTTCGAGCACTCTCCAAAGTGTATCCTATAAAAAACCGACAAGCTGGCAACACGACGACGATGCTCAAGGGTGTGCTATTTGAGAGCTTTTCGTTATTAATTAACCTACGGGCTCTTCGGTCAACTGAGTCCAAAGTTTCCAGGTGATATTTGGCTGCACCATCCAAGAGGTGGCTACAGTACTCCATGCAGGATCAAACTTGGGCTGTGTAAAGATTAAGCAGCTGTTCAGAGCTGAAGTACCGCCGAACCTTTGAAAGAATTGACAATTTCTTTGACGCCACTTGTACCATAGACTCAATTTGTTGGCCAAAGTGAGGTTATAGGTGATGGTAATACCTAGAAGCCCTAGATGGTTAGTAATCGGTAAGGATACACTTTCGAAAGTGGGTGTTAGATCGAAGGTTCTCTTCTTCGCGGAGAAAAGACACGCCTGTGTTTTGGAAGGGTTGAACTGGACAAGATTGGCGTCACCCCAACCGGACACCCACTGTAATGTCACGTTCACCCGTTCAATCATGGACTCTCTCAAGGACCGTATTTCCTCTGGACCAGCTCGCGGGTTGCACATGTACCTCTCAATTACGGTGCTGTCATCGGCGTAGCTAATAATACCGGGTGTTAAAAGATCGTTTATATGCAGCAGAAACAAGGTTGCAGAGAGAACATATCCCTGAGGTACACCAGCATTGATTGCCATTAGATCGGAAGAGCAGCCATCCAAGACAACTCGAATCGACCGTTCCCTCAGGAAGTCACGTAACCAGTCGCAGAGCTTAGTAGGTATGCCATATGCTGGCAGTTTACTAAGTAGTGCCTTGTGCCAGACCCGGTCAAAGGCCTTTGAGATGTCTAATGAAATGGGTATTGCTTCTCCGTGACCCTCCAAGGCCTCGCTCCAAAGGCGAGTGGCATATATTAGCATATCTCCAGTCGAGCGTCCCCTGTGAAAACCATATTGGTTATCGCTGAGGAGTTCGTTTGCTTCAAGATATGTCAGGAGACGATTATTTAAGATACGCTCCATAACCTTACAGATTATAGAGGTGATCGCGATAGGTCTGTAATTGGCTGGGTCTGCACGGCTTCCTTTTTTGGGTATAGGCTGAACATTAGCAAGCTTCCAGGATCTCGGCACTTTGCCAGTTTCCAAAGAGAGTTGGTACAGACGAGTCAGAACCGGAGACAACTCGGGTGCACAACACTTCAGTACCACTGCTGGAATGTTATCGGGACCGCTGGCCTTATTAACGTCCAGGTTCAGCAAACATTTGAGTACCTCTTTTTGGTGGATTTTAACGGCGCTCATTTTGTGGCCAAACGGAAGTAACTGAGGTGGACACCTTGCGAGCCGTCAGCACGCACAAATAGGTTTGTGCCCAAGCGTCTTACGAAGTCGTTCAGGCCCTCCAAGCGCAGATGCCGGGAAATCGTCTTGTTCCGCACAAAGCGAGGTTCGTTGTGCGAGCGACTGCTGTTCGTCTCGGCGTGGTGAGTCAGATGCGAATATACGTTTTGTACACACTGAGCTTTGCACGGAACAGTAATCGGGTTGACAGTATGGGCCACAGGAGGGAACGTGCAACGCGGTCCTGGGCAACAACTTTATCGACGTGGGGCTTCATGGAGAAAGTGCAGTCGATGGTCACACCGAGGTATTTCACCGTCGTGGACCACTTGATGTTCTGCCCCATGAGCTTTAGCTGTACTAGGGTCAATCTACCTACGGAGATCACCTGATTCTTCATCACGTTGACCGTCAGTCTCCAGTCCTTCAGCCAGTTGGAAAGTGCGTCTAGTGTCAGCTGCATCTTGGTAGCAGCGTCGGTACCGTTTTTCGACGTCATGACGTAGGCCGCGTCGTCTGCATACTGCGCTGTATCACCGTATGTACTGTATCGCTTCACGTCTCCGCAACTAGGATGACGTCTGTATACCAAAAGTAGCACACTGGAGATAAGCAACTTCCCTGTGGCACACCAGCCATCTACGGGTAAACTCTCTATTTAGGTGACGTACGGTATACACAGATATCGCCTCCACGCGGCGGGCTACTGTATTGGATGGAGGGAAAAGCCGTTTCATCCACCCGTGGCCACTGACAAGATGATAATGGAACCATCTTTAAAGTATATCCTTTCGAATATAAAAAATAAATAAAGGTAATGAAAATACATAAAGAAAAAATGCTTATAGTGGAACATAGAACCTTCTCTTATTTAAATTCGTGTTTAATAGTTTGTCTAAAAGCGTGCAAATGTTATAAAAAATTATTTAGGTAAAGCTAGGAAAATATCATATTAATAATAACATAATGAGTTTAATATTATTGATACATATGCTAATGGTTATTAAACATATATTTCAATAATGAAAAATAGGAAATCAATGTGACAATACAACACAATTATGAGAGGAAAGCAGTTTTCATTGGGTCATTTAGGTCCTTTCTAAAAGTTAATACGCTTAGTGTTAGTACAGCAATATCTTGCAGCATACTTCTGCTCTATCTGTATCGCTATTATTGTCTTAAAAACAACTACTAACTACTAGTTTAATTCATCTTTTTGAGTGATCTAAGGTGTTTTGATTTAGATTACTATATTCTAGGCATTAGAAAATATGCCAGCAAATATTTGAAATAGATATACGAGTAGAGTACCTATGAATGGCTTGGATGGTTGCGGTCTTTAATCACAAGTCCTACATTGTTCTTTTAAATAGTAGTTCTTTATATGGGTATCTGATAGGAATTCATGATTGACATCATTTATTATAGATGATTATATAATAAACGATGTTCATGATATACAAAACTTGAAAGAAAATCTGTGTTTGAAACAAAAACCAGTTCAAAATAATTATGTAAGCATGTTGTTTTGTTGCCTCGGTATTTAATAATTCAGCGAAGTTATTTGAGGCACAGGGACAGAATTAGAGACAGCTGCCGGCCACATTGAACAGGGTACTGGATTTTACCCTTTAGAGCGGGATTATACCACACAGACTGAATTTATTTTCGCCAAATACCTTTGATTTCGATCCACGTGATCATCTGCTCGAGTAGTATTTTATCCATTTAACATACGTTATACAAAATCATTTTTTATTTGCCAGGATTTATTGTCCATTGTTGTACATCTTAGGTATGAATATAAATGGGATTCAGGATAATAAAAAATATGAACCTTTTACGTAACAATCCCATAAAAATGGCCAACAGTCTCTTTCTATAGATAACGTGAAGGACTACTGAGGCTGTAACTACATAAAATCACATTGTATTTTATATGTATATTTCTCACTAACATTAAAAACGTCTTGTTAGTGTGTACTTGTACGTTTGTTACTTTATCACGCTCAAAACTTTTTCTAATCCTTTTTATTTATTTATACCGAATAAAACGTAATTTTCCCAACACCAACAAAAAATTGTACAGATAAAACCGTAATATTTTCCAGTGTCAGTAGCATACGTGGTCAACGACCCGCAGGTCAGGTTAGATTGTGTATTTGTCTTTTTCTCGTCTGCGTATAGAGGAATAAATCATATCTGTTAAGTTCTTTCGGTCAGCAGATGTCCTGAGCAGAAAACTACTTAGCTAGCAAACGTTAGTAGCAAGTTGATTAGCTAAGATTAATCTCTTCGAACAATTTTTCCTTATTTTTTAGTTATTAGTTAAAAAAGGTAAGCTTTTTCCTTTTAAATTTAACAGTGATACATAAAAGATGTTTTATTTAACCTTAGAGTATTATTGTTTTCTGGATTAAAAATATTTACATTAATTTCAGAGATTTCTTTTTCATTCGGAAGGTTCCCAGAACAGACAGGAAGTAATTACATCCTTTTATAAGCCAATTAGGGTTGTTATTTAGGTGTTACGGAAGCAAAAAAGGAATTATAACAAAGATCTGGGTTACACGTAACCATTATCCATTATGTTGTCAGTTCTATAGACGTTTTAAACGACAGCTTGAAACTAAAGTCAGGTCTCTTTTTATAAAATCGTTTCAATCCAAATAGTGTTTTCAGAATTTTCATGTTCGCTTGTAATGTGAAGGGAGTGGGTAGTGGTACATTTAAAAGCCCACGTTTATGTAGGTAGGAAGTATATTAAAACGAGAACTGCTTAGGAAAGGAAAAAATATTTATATAGATGGATTGTGAAGTGGCTCAGAGGTGATGTCTGGGATACAGATATCTTATATACTTCAGATACAGTTGCCCTAATTAAAATGTATCATTTATAGCTCAGCTAATATTTGTACAACATTCTATTTGTGTATCATTTTCTAAGTAGTAGAGCCAAGCTGATTCCAGCACGAGCCGGCCGGCTCTACCGGGGTAATACTACCCTCCCACAGAAGACCAACCTAAAGCGCCAGTATCCGTGTTGTCGTGTTTCGTTGCTGAGTGTGAGACAGAAGGCCCATTGAGGCAAGGGTGAAAGTTATCATGGTAACTGTGTAAGCCTTATACTTTCACAATGACTCTCATGCCTTTTACGTCCCCAAGTGGGGTGTGAAAAAGCATCTCACAAGGCTGTCATAGTGTGGGTCACCATACTACGTTGTCAGCATTTGTAATGAGTAAGGTGATCACAACTCGTGGATTCTATTCATATTTTCCATCAGGCAGAGTAAAGTCACTTTGGCAGGCTCTTAAGACAGAAAAAAAGAAAAAAAAAGTATCACTAGCTGCGCCCACCTGCACCTTATCACTCGGGAACACTATATTTTTTGGGATAAATATTCTATGTGCACCTATGTCTCATTTCAGACTGTAATTTATTCCTGTATCAAATTTTGTTCAGATCTGTTAAGCCATTTTCGTGTATAACAAGTATCCTTTTATCCATATAAACTTTCGTATTTATAAGATTAGTAGGAAAGTATTGCTTATTAAATAATAATTATTAGGCATGGATACCTCATGACACTCAAAAGTAACAGAATGCTATACCGCCTTTTAGTCCTCAAAATTAAAGAGGTTTGGACTGGGGTAACCTGAAAATAATTGTTTTATACCAGTTTTTGGTCCAGTCGAGTTGGTTCATTTGTGCTAAAGTATGGTTCTTCTACAGTAAGAAAACACGAAAGGAATATGATTTTGCATTTTACTTTTAAAGATATTTTTTTTCATTGATAATGCAAACGCGTAATTTGATTTATTCTAATTCAGTACAGATTGTTATAAATAAGTTTAATTTGTAACTTTACCATTGGCAAAGATTTAGCAAAGCCACTTTACACGTTGGTGTTTATGGTTCGAGATGTTCTTTCATTTCAGAAAATATTTAATATATACCAAAAAAGTTCTGTACGTACTAAAACAATATGCGAAAATGTAGATATCAGTTAAAACGGTCAGTAAAGTCTTTTGTGTTCCTCCTACATAGTGTATTGGAATCCTACCAAGAACTTAGGGCTCCAAGTTAACCTGCTGATTGACGGACAAGAAAAAATAAATAAAACTCTTACAAACGAAACTATTCCGGTGAGCGGCAATAGGCACGCTATCAAAACACTGGTAAAAAGTGGCCATTAAATATGCTCTCTGTCTACTCCTCCGGGGAAACGGGCATGATTTTATGTGTGTATGTATGTTCAACCTACATGTGTTAATAAATATATGGATTAAAATGAAATTGGAAAATTAATTAAATTACGTGTTGCTGCCAAAAACGAATAAATGTAAACAATAGTAAATCGCTGTGTGAAACTGTTTGTAAAATGTAGTTAACTGTCTAAATGTTGAAAATGAAATTTTGTCTAAAACTGGCTCCAAGCAATAATAATTAATTTTAAACTTTGTATATCCTATTTGTGGATGTTGTATAGATAAAAAAAATAAAAGTTGTGATGTAAGATTACATACAAATATATTTTTGTACTGTTACAATTGTAGAAATAAAATAAACCTTCTCAAAGGAATTTAAAACCATAAGGTATAAACTATAGGGGGTAGTGACTTACTATCGGTCTGTTCGTTTTGGTTCTTAATAAAAAACAGTATTCTTATAGTACTATTGATATATATAGCAACCTATTAAAACTAAAAGACGTTGTATATATAAAAGGATAGAAGATATAAAAAGACAAATACCCATGAAGTTATGGCTCGTTAAGGTAAATGTTGTGTATAGCATTTGTAGCTTTAGGAAGCATTGAACTGCTAAATACCGCTCTTCACCGTATACCAAAATATTTATCGAAATATTCGAAAAGCCTTTTCCTAAATTAGTGACAAATTACAGGGAGTTAGCGAGAAACTACAAAGATTAACAACGAACACCGAACATCGTGTTGAGAACTGACATCGATTTCATTGAGTAATATAGGTATTTCACGTAATATTGATTTAGAACTTTTATCTTTTCAGGGTCTTAAAAGTCTTCTAAAGTCTCAGTTCACAGTTCGGCAATATGGTATATTCCTGTCACAAATTATGCTTTTGGACTTGGAGTGTGTTGTTATTCCAATATTGACCTTATTCGAGAGGCTCGTGTACAACCCACGACGTTTTGATTTATTATTTTCAATAATCGCACTGTTGTTATAGCGAAGAGCTAATCGTTAACATTTAGATAATTTGAGTAGCGTGAAGTAGCGTTTGGTTGAAATATCAAAACTGTACGTGTTAAGTTTTACACTATTTGTAGCTTAAAACCTTTTATTTCAGAAGAAAATTTTTGAATCTTCACAGTTAAGGTAAATTCATTCTTCACAGGTAAATTTTATTTATGATCATTATTCGCTACGAACTCATATAATTCCAGATATAGTAACATAAAATATTCAATTACACGTTTCACTTTTGACTAACTTCCTTTGAAGAAACATATAATACACTAAGAAATTTAATTACAAATTATTTATTTGTTCTTGTTCACTTGTTATTTCAGTTAGATTGAATTAGCAGTATCTGCTAGCAGGTGAAGCGATATAAGCCGTATTTAGTTATACACCAGAGCGCAATCGAGGGTTCTCACTGAGCACTCATAAGTAGGCTTGAGAATGACCCATCTGACGTAGTATTGAAAGAAGAATTGTTCTTTAAATGTTTTCATAAGGTGCTATTTGTTAAAAAAATATTTAAGGCCTTCGAACAAATGAAGTTTTTCATATCTTCCTCCGAGCCTGTCTTTCTTGTCCTAGATGTGAGGTCAGCTTTAAGTCTACTAAATACATCAACTTCGATGTTCATATGGCAACCGGGATCAACGGCTACATGTAGTCTTCGAAGCATTGAGGGGTCTCGATGTGTTAAAAATGGCCAACTACCTATAAAGTGGCATTTTAGGATTGTTTTAACTGCCATGTTAATCCACTCGGTTACCACTTAGCCACGAAATCCTCTAAATGAACTTTATATATAGATTGAAATAGTTGTGTTTCTATAGATACATACATAAAAAATTACTATTTTTCCATTTGTTATTTATATTTTTAATATTAATAAAATATCATCTACTGTTTTAAAAATAGAAGATACAATATTCATTTTATTACTCTCATTACTTATTCTACATTAAGTCCACAATAAATTCATGAAACTATATTGTATCTATACAGTATAGAAATGTATTTTTAAGAAAATAAGGTTTATATTCGCATTGATATTTTTGTGTTATGACCCGAAGTAATGGTTCGTCTCGTTTCAAGAATCGTATAAAAGGTATATAAGTTGAATGGCCGTGACTGTCGGGGAATGCATTAGTGTCACTTCAGGTTTTATTTCCAGCTAAATGAAGCAAACGTGCGATTATGGCATAGTCTGGTAAGTTAGAGAATGTAAAAATGCATAGTATCCTTGAAGATACTATAATAACCATTCTTTCATTTTTTTATGTGTTGCTATTCGAGAGTCGAAAGAGTGTTGTCGCTTTTTGAGTTTCCTTTCCTCAGAGCCAGGAATGCGCCCACATAACGCAGAAATTTTAAGGGAACTGTTTCCAGTTTGGGCTCTGTAAACCTCAAAATTTAATACCAATAATATCGAATAATTCAATAAGTGTCTAAAGTATCTTTACAATATTTGAGGTTTCATTCTTTTGATATCGAAGTCAACAAATTTATTATCTTTCTTTATATAGCCACAGCAGGTTTGTAAAATAAGTAAATAGAGTGATGGATGGCACGCGCGCAAAAATTATGAGCAAAGATTTACAAGTAATAGAAGAACGTGGAAACGTGTTGATATATTTTCGTATAATTTACAAAGGTTTTTGTATATAAGTATATATGTAGTTAAATAATGTTATATTGAATTGATAATTTTGTAGGTAGAATAGGCTGGATATATAAATAAATGAAAAATAATAAATAAATATTTGGTACGTTTGACATACGACACCATTTCTCCATTTCTAATTTCAAATTAAGTAGAGCTTGTACTAACTAACAAACTAGACGGACTGACAGACTACTTATATACTTTTTTTGTACATCTATTCATATTATAAATAGAAAACACTAGAACTCCGAAACAAATATTTGCAGATCATACAAACGTTTCGTCCGACCCGGGAATCGAACCCGAGACCTTAAGCACAGCAGTGGCATTCACTACCGCTGCGCCACCGAGGCAGAAAGAAATATGGCGATAGGTCAAGAACCTAATGAAATACTATAATATTAATTCATTGTCCTATAATAATAGTTCTTAGCCGGTAATAGTAATATGTGTTTGCCGGGGACGTAGCTGGTTAAAAACAATAACTATGTCGAGTTTTTTTCTTTTTTATTGTAAAGTGTCTGTCAAAATGACTCTATTCGGCCTGGAGAGCATGAGTAGAATGTTAGAGTTATGGTAATCATATTCATGGCGAATGCAGACAAAGCAGTATGGTGATCCACACTAAGGTGGCTAGCGAGATGCTTTTTCACACACCGCTTGGGGACGTAAAACTCATGACAGTCATCGGGGCAGTGTAATACTTACACACTTACCGGGATAACGGTTTCCCCTGTGTCAATGGGCCTCCGGTCTTGCACTCACTAACGTAAGATGAGAACTCGGCTGCTGTCGCTTTAAGTTTTTTTTTTCTGAGAGGGTAGAACTGCTCCGGTTGAACCGGCCCGTTCGTGCTAAAACCAGTGTGGCTCCAGTACCTGAGAGTAGTAGAACCATACTTATGTTACATACATATGTACCGAAACAGTAAAAGATTTGACATAATTCTAGCTGTGGGTATTAAAGTTAATTAATAAGTTTTTAATAATTATAAGCACAGTATTTTAAGTGTTCTATTATTTTTGCTTTGAAAATAGATTTCTTAATATTTTTAAGTTTTTATTTTAGTTGTAACTTATGAGGTGTGAGGTTATAAGGTACTAATCTACAGATTTAAATTGAATGAGGTTCTCAATTTACATTGCATTGAAGTAGTTACTTTCGATCGATTTTTAAGGAGAATTTGAGAAGAGAAAAAGAAGAAGAAGAGAGGAAGAAGAGAGAAGCTACTGATGTGATATGATGATCGCCAAAAAATGTACATTTTGAGACATTACTAATTTACTCAACTCTTTTTTATGTAAATTCACGAGTGTCTTAAAATAGTAGAGTTTGAACTTTATGAATCATTCAGTTTCAAATTTAAAAGAAAAACGAAATAATTATTATGTCTAGACATATTAGTCTCTTCATACGAAGAAATTCTAAAATAAACGTTTGTAACAATAAAATTATTAAGAGATATGGACCAACAGCAGTTAAAGCATATCGCTACAAAAGCACACAAGTACAGAAAGTAAATAAAACGTTAAAATAGTAACGTAGGAAAAAAATATGGTTTATTCTATGTTGAGAACAGTATATAATTTGTTAACAGAACATAACAAATGAGTCTAATAAACACCAAGTTAAGGCAATAGATTTAAATATTCTTCTATTAGTTTCATAGGAATTAATTTAACTGTTATGTACCTGTCCACATAGTGTTATGTCATTTATTTATAATTATTATTAGTATTTATATTTATATTATTAGTTATCTCACACACTTATATTTTTATTTTAAGATCAATGATTATAAATGAAGCATTTGACAAATTCTTACTTGTATATTCTTTTAACTAGTTAGAAAAAGAAAAGTATTCCCGAGAAAACTAATTACAGTAAGTTCTGTTATTGCAACTTTTATAAGCATAGCTTATGCGTACATACGAGTATAAATACATTTACAAGACGGGTAAGTATATTTTATTTTCATTATTCCACTAACATATTTATAACACCCAGGTAAATATTTATAGGTGTAATAATATTATTTATGTATACAAATACTTGATGTAAAAACTGGCACTACCTCTAACGTTCGATCAATTACTTGGTCAACAAATCTCATGGCAAATAAATACTACGAGTTTATTATGGACTGCACGTTTGGCCTAGTAGTTTAAGCGGTTGACACGCCGCTCTCTACTGCGCTAAGCATTGTGGGTCCAAATCCTATACGCGACAACACTTTGTGTGATCCACAAATTGTTGTTCTGAGTCTAGGTGTTCTTTGAGTCCGTTTCTTGTAAGTTTGTAAAGTCCCCATGACACAGAATTTATTACTAATGCGGGCTTTATCTTTTAAAAAAAATACATTATGCTAATATCGAGGAACAAATGACATGGACATACATCTATTAGAGTATAAAGTATAAGAATGCCACTTTCATTTATTTTAAAATGTGTTATTACATCAATCTACGTAACTATCTGCTACGAAAATGATACTAAAACTACTAATTTATATGCAATAGGTTTTTAAATTCCGGTAAAAATATTCGGGTTTTACTGAAATTTAAATTACATTAATATGTTACAATATTACATTTAATACTTACACGTACATTATAGGTTTAACTTACATTTACAATCTTTATGATTATTGAAGAATTATTATTAAGAAATAATCGCTAAAATGTAACAATGCTAATATCTTTTTTCTCTCTCTCTTCCACTGAACCCTATTTGGCTCGGCAATCAATCCTTTCTTTTCTTAAAGAAATAGTTCTCTATATTATCGCAACGACAGTCCTTTCTAACTGGTAAAGATAACAGGCGTGACAGTCAAATCTAATATATATCTCGTTTGTATATCCAATAAGGAGGGATCGGTAGCCAATCGTCAATATCACTTATCTATTTAATCCTTCCATCACGTTGGCAGGATTATCTGTGTCGATCTAATCATGGTCGGTACGACGAGCTGACGTAGAAAGCGGTTAGGAATTAAGCGGTATTTGCCCAAAATATACGTTTTTAGGGTTCTGTTTGTCAAAAAGTAAAAAGAACTCTTTTTAGAGTCGCTTTATTATCCCTCTGCCTGGCTGGTAATAAAATATTTTCACAAACTTATTAGTTAAATTACCGTCAAACACATAGGTTTCCCGGGATTTAAATCTGTAAAGAAATTAATTTCTAAATTAAAAAATTCAAAGACTTTGTAATGCAAGCCTTGTAACGTCTTTTGATTGTGTAGGATGTGTAGTATTTTAAAATTTGGCGGTTAAATCAAAACTAGTGCTTAATACTGACTCAAAATTACAAATTTCGGCACACCACACATCTATCTTAATGTTCAACTATACGATTAGTAATAAAATATATTATATTATTTTCTTTTCCGAAAAGCGTTTTTCCAGCCGTAGCGTGCGTTCTAGACACGTTTATCCGGATTCTTCGCGGCTCCTCGCCGCACCTTTACTATGGCCAGAAATAGTGCGACTGCCGGTAACTGGGGCTCTGAAATTTGGTTGCGGTGCATGAGGAGAAATTGCCGTAATCACCACGCTTGACAGGCGGGTTGGTGACCGCAGTAGTGAGAACCATATATCTGGTGACGATGCTGCCTGTCACCAGTAGCCAAGTTTAATGATCCCCACATTGATGTGGTTATAACACGACTCAATCGCCAAATACCCACGTGCAGGTCCGGTTGACTTTACAGATCCTGGAATGGTAGATGGCCCCGCTTAAATCCCTACAAGAGTCAAATATATCAAATGTATTAATAGTCAAGAGTTTAAATATTAATTAAAAAGATCAGACAAACGCTACTGTAAGAACATTGACGGATAAATACAAGTTTTTAAATTTATTTGTAATAGATAGTAATAGTTTGTTATTTAGATCTTTTGATCACTTTAGAGTTATCCGACTAAAAAATAATAAAGTCTAGCTGAAATTATCGGTCGTAAAGTTTCTTTTAAAAGCACTTCACTCATGATTGACTTTATTTAAATGATCATAAATTACCATTGAAACCTAATCTTTGCAATACACAAATTAAATAATTCATAAGAAATGAGGGCCAATAATAGATGACAGACATATTGTGTTAGAGTCAAATTGACCGAAAATATATTAAATTGCTGACACATACGTAACGGGCGGACTAGGCTATCGATTCTCGATAATTCCTCTTCGATTTCGATGTTACTGATGTTAATCAACCTCTACACATAGAGGAAACTACGAATGATTGATACTCTCAATTAAAACAAGGCTTAAAAACACGTGCCAGAAAGGATTAGTATCGCCCGATGTCGTTTTTGATCCGGTGATCAGTCGAGTTTCAGTGATGTCAGCGCTAAACAAATAGATCGCGAAGCCTATTCATTTGCGGTAAGCCCATTGGTTTGACCATAGGTCCATCACTTGAGTTTTATTTTGGATATTTTTGTTTTGAATATTGAAGAGTCTCTACTCTTGTAATTCTGTTAAAAAATACGATTAGAACGGGCGTTTACTGTATCGCGTAAACACGTAAGCGTATCTACCGAGTTGTTTTTGATAGTGTACTGCCAACTGGCGTAAATCTACCACTAAATTTTAACCATATCCCTCTTGGAAGCACATTAATCTCACAAGAGACCTGTACAATTAATTAATTAAGAAATATATTTAAAACTCCCCAGTTAAAGTTTATTCGTCCATACTGTAAGATTTTTGGATTTTATTCTCTTCATAAGTAACGGCAATTTGTAGCTAATTTCTCTGGAAAAAAGTTCAAACAAAAATTGCCTTCAATATGAATATTTTTATTGAATTTAAAAAAAAAAACTTAAAGTTATTACTTTGTAATGAAATTCGCTTTACAAATTTATATTAAAGTAAAAACTAAGAGACTTTTTATAAGTCAAAAAGGTTTTTGAAGGCCAAATAAATCTTATCAGAACATCTTTACTTTATATTTTTATTTCATTTATTAAAATACGTAGTGAGACACAATAAAATATTTATTGTCCTAATAATACCACACAGTTCGTTGTACTGACACCTGTCAGACAGACAAGGCTTATTCTGAGAAAGTATTCTGTAGGGAAAACAAGCGTTGAAAATACATCCATTATTATAACATTTATTTAGTTTCTGCATCTCCTATCTTATTTTACCTATTAAATTGAGCAGGTTATATATGTCTTTGAAATTTCATCTTAATGTGTTTATATACAGACTGGGCCACGAATTAGTTAACTTTTAAAAAAAAAAAAAAAATTTCCGAGAAACGAGTGCCAGCTCGTTTGCGACCTCTCTGACCACTAGATCAGACTCCTCCTGGCATTTGTTTGCATGGGATGTTAGATTCAAATGTTAACAAATTCTTGGCCCACTCTGTATTTCAGAAAATAATATCTTACAATCTGCATTGCAGTATAGGAAGCTATTACTGCTTTGGTACAAATGGGTTGGACTCAATCAGAATAATACTACTTCCTCGTAGAAAAGCGGTGTTAAACACTTTTTTCGTTAGTTTTGCCCTGAGTGAATGAGGTTGCGGTAATCCAATCCCCCTTGATTCAAGGGACAAAAGGGGGAACTGCAAATAGTAGCAATGCGCTTGTGACTCCTAAGTTATAGGCGTCCATGAACAGCAGTGATCCCTTATTATCATTCTATTACGTCTGTCCGTTCACACTTGTCTGAAAAAAAGTCTTGAATTTTTTTAACTCCAAGGGATTTGGGTTTTGTAATATTAACTCAACAAAAGGAACAAATGGTTCTTTTAAAAAGAGATTAGTAGCTTTTCCGTATCCATAAAGGTTGTTAACAATATACGAGTACCTTTGCTTAGGAAAATCCCTAAGTATAAACGTTTCTGTACTCTTTTTGAAGTACCTCATTATAGCGTATTTTGTATATCGACATAAAGACGTATTATACAATTTGAGTGTCCGTTAACCTTTGTAAAGGCGCAGTACGTGAGCTTTTAAAACTTAAGAGCGAACACACTCGGTGCTGCGACTGGTATGTATGTCAAGAATAAAGTAATCATGTTTTATAGACTCTCTTTCACAAATAACTTAAGAAAACTCTAGCTTTATGAGGGGTTTGACGTTTCTGTTGTAATTATCCGACCGACATATGCTGAAGTGTAAGAAATTAACAAGTCTTTTTATTTTAGACTGCTTATGAAATTGAGAGTTAGCGCTTGTGAGTGTAAGACATAGATTCGACTCCGTAGATGGTGCGATTCCTTTAAGTTATAAATAATCAAAGCGTTCTCAACTCCTTGTCATCATCATACCATTACATTCACACACTAGCCTACACTATATACTCCAGAAAACTAGTTTCAAGTAATTTTCATTGTGAGTTATTGGACATACAAACCCTACAACCCGGGGTGGAAAACTTGGAGAGGTCTCTTGCTGTGAAGGTAGATTTATCAACTTACCTAGTTCACACTGTCTTTTTATCGCCCAATTGGTCGATTAGTAGAGAATGTCTCGGCTATTAAGTCGGTCTGAAGTTTTAAATAAATAAAATGGTGTAGAATAGTACCACAGGAACAAATGAACAAAACTCGAGTTATCAAGTGTTTAAAATTTTAACAATTTTCATTTCTATTGAATATATTTTAAAAATGACTCGTCTTATACTTTTGCTGAACACACGTTTCCCTGCTATACATTGTGTGCTATAACCATAGATTTAAAATGTTTACAGTTGATATAACAATGAAAAAGCTATCCAAGCCCATGTTTGCATGTTTTTCTTCGAAGACAAATAGAAAGTATAAAGAAGTTATATAAAGTATCCCGCTGTGCGTAAAATTTCGTGTGAATACAATTTCCACGTTTTAAATGTGTCAACGTTCAAATTTAAGAGGCAAAATGTGTTGCATTGCAATAAGGTTTGTGATTTTTGATTTTACATGTTTATAAATGGTGTTGTTTACTTATTGAAGATAAACGATTTTATTTAAACATGTGTTACATTTGTTACATTCATTTATTCGATATATTCTTGCAAGGAAACAAAAGATTGTTAATGTTTGTTAAATATTATTTATTTTATTTGTATCATATGGGAGGCCTCTGTCTAGCAGTGGTCGTTTTGATGATGATGCTAGGATGTTTCTTTTACTGGGATGTCTAACTAGTTTTTGACCCGACGACTAGGGTGGATTTTGTATTGTTTATTTTAATAACAGTGACCATTCAGATAAAAGTTGTTTTAAAATAAAACAGTTTCAAAATAAATAATACTAATGTTGTGATTTAAATTTTGATACACTCCCTCACTCGACAATATCTTGTGACAATGTCTCGAAGTTTTTAGGTATATTGCATACATTATTTGTAGTTTGTTTTGACTTTATTTTCTAGAAAAAAGTTCATCTCTGGAATGAGCTTTCCCTCTAAGTCAGGACGGCTACCAACGTTTTTTCATTTAAAAAAAGTGAAGTAGTATCTACTGAAACAGCATGCAGAATCAACCAATATATGATTATCATCTTATACTTGTTATGATATTTATTTGTGTATGTATGTATTTATATAGATTTATATCAACTTAATATAATAATATATGTACGTATTTATGTATAATTTGTATAAATTTTAGTGTATGATAAGTTTGTATATATGTACTTCTTTTATTATAAATCAACATCGCCTGAAAGGTACTTACTTCCTATTTTCTCTGCATCACCCAAAGGTTGACTGGTAGAGAATGCCTTAGGCATTAAGTCCACCTTACATAGGTGGACTTAATGTACATCATAAAGTGCATGATGTATTAATAAATAGGTAAATAAAAAAGAGGTAGAAATGGAGTTAGTAGTTTTATTCATTAAAATTTTCAATGGAGATGTTAAGGAAATCTATAGAAAATCTATAATTGTTTGAAATATTTCCTACTTCATGTTAATGTAAAACACAATTTAAACAATAAATTAGGATTACGTAATAAATGGAAATTTGTAATGAAACATATTTGCGTGGTTAGAATTCAATAGGAACCGCAATGCAGCAATTCTGTGAAATATATCTACTAATACTTTGTCGAATCCGATTCGACTTCAAAAGAAATATTGTTACAGATATGGCTTTCTACAAAATCATTATTCATAAACTCATACTAATTAATAGCGTTTGCATATAAAAATTATTGCTAACACTTGCGAAGGTAGAGTTTTTTTTACACGTAACTCATTTTCATTAACTTAAAACTATCTTAAAATAAAAGATTTGTTCTTAGCGCATAAATATTATTATAGATAGCTGGTTGACGTAACTAAAATAACCAAAAACAATGTGAAAAGTCTATATTGTAACAGTCATGATCATCATCTTTAACAGTCCACTGCTAGACATAGGCCTTCCCTTAGCAAGCAAATTTTGGCCACGTTGACCAGACGGGTTGGTATAGATATATTTCAAATTTTCCTTCTCCTTGCAGTGAAATTGTCTTGCGTAGTTACTATATAATTAAAACTGAGTTTTTTTTTAAAGTTGAATATTATATTGTACTTCGTTTTGTATTCTTTGGTGACGATAATGCTTTTAGACTCAGATATTTGGTCTTTAGAAGTAAAAACCTTGACTATAGTTTTATGATCTATGCATTTTAAATCTATTGTTAACATAAATTAAAAACAGAAATTCGAATTCAGAATTAAAGATTTTTTTTGTACAAATGAACGAAGAAGGCTTTTTTTTTTTTTTTTTTTATTATACCACGACGGTGGCAAACAAGCATACGGCCCGCCTGATGGTAAGCGGTTACCGCAGCCTATGAACGCCTGCGGCACCA
Organism: Hypercompe scribonia; assembly: GCA_949316085.1. Taxonomy (NCBI): domain Eukaryota; kingdom Metazoa; phylum Arthropoda; class Insecta; order Lepidoptera; family Erebidae; genus Hypercompe; species Hypercompe scribonia. Next base: position 9,580,291 of record OX438989.1, on the reverse strand, counting down.
GGGGCATCACGTGCGCGTTGCCGACCCTTTATACTGTAGTTTCCAGGGAAAACCTCGGCAGGGAGCTCATTCCATAACGGGATTGTTCGCGGGAGAAAATTTCTCTGAAACCGCACTGTGCGCGACCATTTAGGTTCCAATGTATGTGGATGAGCTCCCTGACGATGGCGAGCGGTGCGATGGTAGAAAGTGGCTGTGGGCATCATATCAAACAATTCTTCAGAACACAGCCCATTGTAGAGACGATAGAGCACACACAAGGAGGCAAAGTCTCTCCTAAGACTTAGTGGCTCGATACCGTCTGTGAGATCAGGATCGTCGACTATTCTCACAGCACGTTTCTGAACTGAATCGAAAGGCTCAAGCTGGTACTTCGGTGCTCCCGCCCAGAGATGACAGCAATACTCCATGTGAGGTCGAACTTGTGTTTTGTAAAGTAGTAGCCTTTGTGCCGGTGTGAAGTATCGCTTCGCTCTATTCAGAACACCAAGCTTTTTTGATGCCAGCTTGACCTTCTCTTCCAAATGAGCTCGAAATTGGACGTCACTGGAGATGTCGACACCGAGGATTCCAATACTCTGTGAGATGGTAAGGGGTGTATTCTGGAATTGTGGAACCACAGTGAACGGGGTTTTCTTAGCGGTAAACGCACAGACTTGTGTCTTAGAGGGGTTAAATTGGACCAGGTTATCCCGACCCCAATCGGAGACTCTGTGTAAGGTGCTCTCGATTTGAGACACAAGTTGTTCGCGACTTTCTACTACAACGGTACGAGGGATGTTAGCTCGGCCCGTGTAATACGCATCTCCAGTACTGTCGTCCGCATAACAATGGATACCATCCGTGGACAGCATATCATTGATATGCAGCAAGAACAGCGTTGAAGATAGCACGGAGCCTTGCGGGACACCAGCGTTTATGTCCATGCTATCGGAACAGCTACCATCGACGACGGCTTTTATGCGTCTGCCGGACAAAAAGCTAGCCACCCACTTGCACAAACCCTCGGGCAGGCCGTAGGATGGTAACTTCGATAGAAGACCCCTGTGCCAGACCCGATCGGACGCCTTTGCTATATCCAGGCTAACTGCCAAAGCCTCACCTTGACTCTCAATGGCTGAAGCCCACCGGTGAGTGAGATACACTAGAAGATCACCAGTCGAGCGACCGTGGCGGAAACCATACTGGCGGTCGCTGATCAAATCGTGCTCCTCTAGGTAACTGAGGAGCCGTGTGTTGATCACACGCTCCATCACCTTAGAGAGAAGGGAAGTTATAGCTATAGGCCTGTAATTCGATGGGTCCGATCTATCACCCTTTTTTGGCACTGGATGCACATGGGCAGTCTTCCACGAAGACGGCACTTGCCTTTTGCGGTAGGAAAGCGCGAAAAGTCGCGTTAGTACAGGGCACAACTCAGGAGCACACTGCTTGAGCACCACTGCAGGTATGCCGTCTGGCCCACTCGACTTATGAACGTCTAGACAGTTTAGTTCCCGCCGCACTTCTCTTTGCGAAATGTGTATTTCCGGCAAAGAGTGTTGGCACGGCGGGTTAGTAGGCGGTACCGCACTTCCATCCTCGTTCATGGTCGAGTTTGAGGCAAAGAGTTGCCCAAGTAGGTCGGCTTTCTCCTTGGCACTGTGGGCCAAGTTACCATCGGCATTTCGCAATGGTGGTAAAGACGACTGGCAAAAGTTTCCCTCGGCCGCTTTAGCAAGAGACCAAAAGGCACGACTCCCAGAGAGGTAGCCCGTAAGTCGCTCACCAATCCTGCCGATGAAATCGAATTTGGCTCTGGCAATTGTCTTTTTGCAGGATCTCGAGGCAGCATTTAGTTTGCGTCTCACATCGGAGATGTTCGGATCCTTATTAGCACGGGCCGTGGTCCAAGCCCTGTAGGCAGTCTGCTTGACTAGTCTGGCTTCCTGGCAGAGCCGGTTAAATCACGGTCGCTTTTGTTTTCCCGCAGCTACTGATGAGTTAGGAATAAAATACTCCATACCCACCAGGATCGTCTCAGTGACAGCGGCTGCGCAGGGGTCGGGGTCTTCTGACGCGAAACAGAGCTGCCTCCACGGGTACGATGCGTAGAATTCACGCAATCCATCCCAGTCTGCTGATTTATATTGCCACATGCGGCGCAAATCGGCTGGGCGAGGTGGAATATGCCGCGAGCATGGGACTACGGTCCGGACGAGGCAGTGGTCGGATGAGCCGAGAGGTGCGTCCACTGTGATAGTGTAGTCGTCCGGACGCGTCGTCAGCAGAAGGTCCAGCAAAGAGTGCGCATGGCTCTCAATATCAGGTATTCTTGTTGGGGAATGTACCAGTTGTGAGAAGCCATGGGCCAGAGCAAATTCATGAGTAGACCTTCCCGCAAAGTCGGTGGATCGAGAGTTTAGCCACTCACAGTGGTGGGCATTAAAGTCTCCTAAAATCACCAACTCAGCACGGGGGTACTGCTCAAGAACTTTGTCAGTCGTCACTTGCAGGTGCTCAAAGAGTGCTCTAGTCTCCCTGTCGCCGCTATGAGACCTGTATAGGCACGCATAGATTCGAGTCTGACCTCCGTAGTCTACGCGCACCCACATTACTGACAGGTCCCTGTCTTCATAAAAATGAAGACGGCGACAGCAGATATCCTCCCGGACGTACATGCATACACCGGCACGTCTGAGGAATTTGTGTTCGAGTTTGTAGCCGGGGTAGTGTAGGTATGATGTATCGGCCGGGCAGGATATCTGTGTCTCCGTAAGAAATAAGAGGGTCGGCTGCGCAATCTCCAGATGAAGGTGGACTGCGTTCAGGTTGGAGTGAAGTCCCCTGATATTGCAGAAGTCCATATACGTGGAAGAGGATGCCGCTGTAGATACTCTTTTTCTACTTTTCTTTGTCATTTTTTTTGGGGGGGTTCAATTGGTTTGTGAGGATTTACTGTGTTGACAGCTAAGGGGGCAATGGGGCGGTGCCAATCCGCACATGGCTGATGCGGGTAGTGCGATTTGTCGGCGCGGCGTACGAAAGGGCCCCCGCTCCCCTCCTGCAGCAGCAACCGGGTTCCACTCCGGTCTCCTCCTCCGGCACGACTACTACTGCAGGGATTTTTCGCAGGCTGGCGGTTCGGCCTCCCAGGGTGGAGGTTGTAGTGATCCCTGGGTTCGGGAACCCATCTATCCTGCGGGCAGCCAGCGGACAACCGTTTCAGCGGGTCTTCCTGACCGCCGCGCCCACATCCCGCGCCCACACGAGCCAGTAGCAGTATTATAAGCACCACTGGTCCCCCGTTGTCAAAACAGCGAATCCTCTAGAGCTCTGGATACCTTACTCACCACAGGAACACAGCACTGCCGAAAAAGGCTGTGCTATTTGGCCGTGGTCTTCTGTAAGGCGGAGGTCCTTCCCCAGTCGGGCTGCTCTAATGTTTGAGCGGAAAATATCGCGCTATGCCCTACCTCTCCCTTTTTAAATAAATCTAAAAAAAAATATAATAATTATGTTGCTTGTTGCTTTTTAGTAGCAGTACAATAACAATTTTCGTCTTTTTGGTGATTATTCCTTTCATTGTTTACCACAATTCTGAAGGATTAGTTCTAAATTTTTCATTAATTCATTTTCACCTTGAAAAAGGTGTACAATATTCATGAATGCACTTTTCAATATATATATATATAGTAATATTATCTGTACAGTATTGTGACTCGAGCTTATTCTTGAAATATTTACCTACAGCCGCGCAGTACATAAACACGCAGTACGATTGCTCACCTATTTTAATTTTATTTACCTACTATTTTTGAGTTTCTAATTATTTTCATTATGAATGAAAAAGAAAGCATTTAATAAAAACTATACATATACTCGTACACCTCTGGGTGCGTTTTTGAAGATTCAGGCAACCAAACACGGCATTGGATAGTGTATTGCTCTTTACTATATTAAGTGAGTACTTGTACTTATAAATCAAACATCCATTCGTTACTACAACTGTTAGGTGTACCGAGTGTATACTGAACCCAAGGCGTGTAGGAATGACTCGCGTTCCGATCGTATGTATGAAGTCAAAATACTGTTTGATGAATAAAACCGGGAATTGAGACTGCGTATTTTCTAATAAACCGTAAAATGATTCAGAAATTTCGCCCGTGACAAATGAAATTTAAATTAAGAATATGTACAAATAAAAATATGTTCATTTTTCCATTTTTAATATAAACAAATAAATAAATATTTCAGACATAAACACACAACGCCATCTAGTTTCAAACTAAGCAAAGCTTGTACTATGATAACTAGACTGACTGATAGAATATTTATATATTTTTTTTTGTAAATACTTCCATATTATACATAGTAAACACCCAAACTACGAAACAAATATTTGCAGATCATACAAACATTTGGTCCAACCCGGGAATCGAACCCGAGACCTCGAGAACAGCAGTCGATTTCGCTAACTTTGTATTTAACAAAAGGCCAGCTTTATTCAAATATACAGGAATGTACTAGTATATTTACCTGTAAATATAGTTAAATTTGCTGAGTGGAAATGTTTCTCTAGCATAACGTAGCAATGTTCTGTTCTGATTCCAGTTTCAAAACAAATATATACATCTGCCTACCGTCTACAGCTTCGTGCAGTGTAAAATTAAACCGCAGGACTGCAATGCAATTTACCCAAGATATTGACTATTTGATATTCAATAGGTATATACATCGAATTGTAAACCAGTTATTCCTGCGTATGTCATTCAACTATTTATAAACGAAGCGGTTCGATATTTTTGTTTACACACGAATAATAAAATATTTGGAAAGTAGGCCATTTTTTTAAAAATCATTTCTAATAATTTACACGTTAATATGTGGATATTGGGCAAACAAATTATATTACGTGATTTTAAACTTTTGCCTGGATTTACGATTTACTTAGTTACCAAATAAAAAACAAGTAGAGTACAATTCTGCGGACGAAAAACCAATTTCTCTCCTGTTCAAACAGTCAATACAAAGTATAAAAAAATATTAATATTATACTTAAATACTTTCGATCACACTACTCTTCATACAAAAAATAACCAAATCAAAATTAACACATCCATTTAGTAGTTTTTAAACTTTAGAGAAACATACAGATATAGAAGACTTAGCTACACTGCAGATACCTTGTTAGCTTGGGGTTTAAAAATAACAAATGATATACTTATGATTGATAGTATGAGTATTGCAACAGTATTTCTGCGATGATGCAGTAAATATTGCATGCAAATATTGTATTTCTGCGATGATATAGAATGTAAGTTGCTACAAAATAGGTTATCGTGTGATGTGAGTATCATTCACGTTTTATTCGCTCAGTACGAGTCACGCCACGTACTCCACGTTTTTCGCATTAAGGTTAAAGATCGCAACAATGCACCTCACGTTATGTAGCTATCTTTGTTTAAGTAAAAGCATTTATTATTATTTTAATACCAGCTGACACGGAAACGATGTTTTGACATATAAATTATTTCTAGTTAATATTTTAGTCTGAAGAGGGCCACTGCTATTATCTAAGGGTATAAAAATACCCTACGACATTTTCACATTTTATAAAATCAAACTGTGTCAGATGAGTTCGATGACAAAAACTCTGATATGAGATTTTTATGTATTAGATTTAAAATATTAATCTGGTTTGTGTACATATCAAAAACTCAAAAAATTCTACATCGATTGAGTTCAAATGTTGACACGATAAGCAGCTTCAAAAATTGTTTTTTAATTCAGTTTTAATCTTCTTTTTTCATTTCGTAAGATTGTTAATGTTAAAAGAACATATACTTTTATCTTATTCAGTATGTACGTTGTACAGATACCACAAGGTTTTAAACTAAGGATTAGCGGGGGTTATGTAGCGTATGTGTTAATATTAGCCTTTCCCGGACCCCTTCTATTTTAAGCGTGCTTTGACACATCTTGTGGTTTTATTCGGTTTGATGTCGGCATACCGCCTTACCAAGAAGACCCCGGTGGCCGTGACGACCTGCAGAGATTGCTACATAGACAAAAAGGGGTTGTAAATGCTATCATATTAACTATTATTCAGAAGTTAATCATTATTAGTCATCTCAACAACATATATTTTTTAAAAGAATTTGAGAATTATTTAATTACACAAATTTTAGGCATAAATGGACATTCCTTTTTGTTTTTTATTAAAAAAAAACTCAAAGTAGTGTTGCTCCAGTATATTACAGGCAGGTATATACAATTCAAACGCTTATATCTATTAGTCGTAACAGTTGTTTACGATATATTATTTGTTATATTAGTTGAGAAACCTCATAATCACTGTTATTGGCTAACACATTATTGACGGTAATAAACGAGTAGATGGAGTTACCTTTGGAAATAGTCCTATATGATACCTGAGGGACCCGCAGGGATTTCTCGTATAGCATGGGTTGTCTAAAGTTATATGTATAATAATTAAACACATAAATACAAATTATTCGATACGAGGGAGGGAAACTTGTTACGAGTGGAATTAAGCGTGCGATCAAATTAAGCATGTAACTAAAGGTAAAGTTCACTTAAAACTTTCTCTATCATTTGTTTTCTGGTCGGGTGTCTAATATTGTTATCAGCTCGTAATAATCTAGACAACTTTGATTTTTTTTACATTTTTCGCAAAAGTGACTTATTTATTTGTATTTTTTAACAATGTGTCTTGAAATAATTTGATCTTCAACGTTGAGCTTAAACACTCTGAGTGTAACTGACAATTTAAAACTGTTCCCGTTTTGAACGTCCATGTTGATAATTACAATGCCGCTTTGGGACAATTTTCCTTACGTCAGAAGTAATATTTGACTGGTAAATTATAATGTTGACAGAGGAAAGGCTCAGAGAAATTTATTCGTTTATATCACATGGGACTGTTTTGCCTAGTCATTATAAATTGCTTTAATTAAGGGGATCAGTTAAAATGTTTTTGTGGGTAAACATATGATGAAGGCACAATGATTTTCAAACTACTTTTACTAATCGGCAGAAGATATTAGAAAAGTATTTATTAAAATATAAGATCATGTCTCTTAATTTTAAACATTTACCAAGTAGGTCTAAAGTGTAAAATGTGTCAACGTCTAGTTCACATTGCGACTATTTCTATGTTAGATGATGTGTATAAACGTCAAGTTTAAATATTAATATACATATATATTGAGTTTTTAAAACCTTTGAATTTCGAATTTCGGTTTACCTTTTAATTTGAAAGTTTCTGTGCCCCAGTTTAGGGGAATTTAATTGTTATGTTCTTTTTGCACATTTTTTTAAATTTCTTTTAAAGATAAGTACCAAAATGTAAATATTTGAAAGCAGTCAGTAAAGAATTTTAAATGACGCACAATTTCAAATAAAATTCCTTTTAATTAGATGTACGTCTGTTTACTTGTCTCAATGAACCCAATTCAGTCTCAAGTAAATAGACAAAATTTTAAAGCAAAAATATCATAAAGCGTGGCAGAGTAGTATAGAGGTTGAACATCTACGGATTCATAGTTACAAAAAATATAGGTTGGAGAGATATCCCGGGAACGTGTCCGGTATCACAGACGGCTCGGGCGCTGGAGATTGCAGAACGATCTCCGTCCTCCATAAGCGCTAGACTGGGGGTGATAGGTGAGGCCATCCGTCACCCGAGCAGAAGTAGGCCAGGATAGCAGCGGGACGTGCTACGGAGCACACGCTCTTGTGGAGCAGAAAAGGGGTCATCTGCAAGCCGTAGGTAGATGGCCCGAGGTACGTCAGGGTTCCAGGGATTTCCTTTCTAGGGTACACCTGATTCCCCGGCTACTGGTACCTGAGACGGCGTGCGGTTTTTGGTCGGTTCGAGTCCGACATAACCACCAGCAGGTGGTATCCGGGGCGATTTCCGCAAAAAAAGGTCGGAGAGATATGATTACTATAAAATTTTGCTCAAGTGTTTGCAGTAACTAAATGAGAGGATAGAACGTAGGCCCAAAGTGATAAATATGACTAGCGTTCAAGACAAAAGCTGCGATCGATTCACAAAGCAATATCTATATTGTAACCATAATATTAACTGTAAATTACTAAAACAAATTTGACACTATCTTTAAATGGGTAAGCCATGTACCTAATTATATATTGAAGAAGAGTGGTACGGTTCACTGTAAAAGTTTTAAATTGGATAATTCGTCCGACTATTTGTGAGGTAGTAAATTGAGTTTGTTTGTGAAGGGTATACACAAACAACAGATTATTCAATTGTCGTAGAGCCTTTCGTTTTGGGGTATAATTTTAGGACACACAAGAACCTTTGAACAATACCACTTGGAATCAAATTAAGGAAATAAAGAGCTGTTTGAAAACTCAATACGAGCGGCTAGAAGTGTTGTCACTTCAATTTAGAAAATTTCTTTAAAAAAAAACCGAATCCTTAATAAATATTGGTAGTATTTAAGGTGGTTGCAATAAAATGTAATGTGAAATTTCGATATAATCACGTTTATATTCGTTTATGTCAATATTGACTTCTTACCTAAATCAGTGTTGTGCTCAAATTGTAGTAAATATACAGAAACAGATATATCAATGGGTACATATCACTGTAAATCTGTACATGGCAACACTCATAATATTTTAATTTATTTTTACATATAAACTCATCTGTCCGTGTGGTGACGGAATAAGAATACGGAGTGTCATCATCGTTATTTATGCCAGAGGTGTCTTAATAAGTGACTAAGGGGGCAAATTACTCAAGACAATACCACTGTAAAGAGAAGGAAAACTTGGAAAGAATCCTATATTAGCCCGTCTGTCCAGCGTGGCATAGTAGCCCAAAACCTTCTATCTAAGGAGAAGCATGGGTCCAGAAGCGGACTATTAAAATTGTTGATGTGCTGTATTATATTATCGAATCACCATATAATTAAATATTTCAGCCAAATGTAGAAAGTCTCTATCCTAAATTGCTTTAGCCTTTAGAAACGCCACTCATATTTTATTAACACTTATTCAGATAGGATAAATAGATGTAACTAACATGACCATAAATATTTTATTGATTTTGTTATTTAAAGAATATGAAAAGTCTCATAAAATGGAATTAACAATGCGAGACCCAAAAGGGGTAAATCAATCAAGGGAAATCGTAAGACAGAGGCCGATCAATTACATTGTAGTTTCTGACAGCCCTCGAATATCTAGTCTATTTATAGTTTCTGCTATTTACTTAGGTTAAGCTACCTTGAAATTCTTTGAAATAAATTGTCTACGTTCTTCAACAGATTTACTAATAGTAACATTTCAGGGAAACTGTTAATACTTTAGAAGTTTCCATCGAATCCAAAAAAAGAATTATTGTTATGTACCATAAATCTAAAAACAGGTAATGTAGAGTTATTTTAATGTAGTAGGTACTAATTTTAAAGTCTACAGTTCAATTTAAATTGGTTTTGATGGTTCACTAACAATAATATTGTTTATTATACAAAACAGATGTTTAATATACTCAATTCTTGATAATATTTAAAGATAATTTTTTTTACAGGCATAACTTCGAAAATACTTAGAATTTAATACGACACTAGTATTCTGCCTGACATTAACCATGTTGGTCATATGTATGTTGTACCTACTAGGATGTAAGTATGTCTCTTTTCGTAATATTTTCAATTCGATGGATGTATATATGTTTTTGAGAACGGTCCCGACAGACTGCCCCACTTACATTTGCCCCATAAATTAGATTTCTCGTTCGGCCAAAGCTTCTCAATTTACTTTTTTCATCCTCATCCAATCCTTTTTTAAAGAAGTGAATAAATAGAATTGGCTGTAATAAATTTAACTGGTTTGTTATGGGTTTAATGTTTTTTAGGGGGTCATTTATTAGCGCAATTAACGAAATGAAATTAAAATTTTATAAAAGATTCACAGTGTGCCTAAATGTAGATATGATAGCTCTAGGAACAGTTAAACAGTTGCTACATACTATTATTTTTTATTGTTCAATAAACTTTGCAAGTAAATATTTATTGCATCCTTAAAATGTTTGGCTATTTAAATTCACGCTACTGCGTTAACTATAACTGCTGGTTACAAATACGGCATTTTTAAATATTTTCAAAATATGATATCGCAAAACTATTAATTTCTCATTATTTTTTCTAATTTTCTTTTGCTTTTACGCTTTAAAATGTTCAGGAACCAATTACCATATATTATGATCAACAACTCCTTATATTTTACGTTACGTTGTGGCGAAAACGTATAAGATTCTTTTTGCTTCAAAATATTTCACATTTTTTTGTAATTCATTTCCGTTACATGAAGAAAAATGTTGCTGTAATATTTTTATTATGTACTTTGAGAATTTAAGTGACTGGTTTGCATGTTTCGAGTCACTCTGTAACCTAAATAAACAAAGTGTTTTGATGGATTAATCTCGGCACACCTGTAATGTAATAATTCCAGGTGGGGTAGGATCTCAAGGGTAAGTAATGGATTATTTTACATGATTTGATATCCAAATTGAATCACTGTAAATTTGCTGACGTCAAAGTCTGTTGTTTATGGTAAAAACAACTTAGAGTTAGAGCTGCATTATATTCTGTTGTTTAAAAAACGTTACTTAAAGCATACTTTTATTTACATTTTCCCCGCGGTTTTTGTTGCCTCTTTTTTTAAATTAAAAATACATAAGTTACTTCTTATGACATCAGTTATTGCCAGTGAAAGGTACATCAAAATCGTTTGATTTGAATTTACAAACAGACTTAACAATTTTATTTGTTTGTATAGATTGTGTATCAATGGAAAGTAAAACTTTTTAATCTGAGATTAATTGGGATCTTTAAAACCTTTTGTGTTGAACACATCAGGAAAATTAGCACAACTAGGTTAAATTGATACTATAAAAATTATAAAACACGCTTGCAGTACTTCTTTCAAAGACACCAGTGCCACCGAAAGAACTAATACAGGTGGGCCATGAATTAGTTAAAATTTGAAAAATCGTAGAAAAAAACCATTTGATTGTTATAAAAATTTTTTATTTACAAGAAAGCTAATTAGTTGGAATTTATAGTTAGCGTGGAATATTAGTTTCAAATGTTAACGAATTCTTGCCCGACCTGTATATGAAGTTGTATTCTAAGACTTACTACCTCTGGTTCTCTCATTTATGTACTACAAATAATATTGTGCTAAAGCGTCCTACATCGTAATGGATTTTAAACAAATAAAAATAAATAGATAAGTATGATTTTCAATTCCCTATCTTATTCGTTTACTTTACCCCAACAATAGACCGGTCATTCAGGACCTTTGGGAACCGACCCTAAAAAGAGATAGCTATTTGTGATTCCTTTTTTTACTTCCCTAGAGATTCTTAGATCAAAAAACTAAGACATTAGAAACTCAAGTTAAATGGAACATTATAATATTTAGAGTGAAAATATTTGTAATGATCTAATTGTTTAATGGATTTTTTTTGGTACACTGTAATTGTTACACATGTATTCACAAGTTATGGTAGAACCATTACACATGATGTGTGTAACGAAGAAAGCTTGGTTCTACTTAGAGTTTAGTATCTGACTTAATTACTAATAAGTAGATGTTTGGGCATGATCTACTGATCGTGCCTAAAGTCTTGATTTATTGTTGGTTCGCTCTTTCTTTTGTTTGTATTACAACATTTTTTTTTCTATGTTAAGAACCTGTCAAAACGATTCTACTCTGAGATTGTGTTGTGTTGTTGTGTGAGATGCTTTTTCACGCCCCGCTTGTTTACGTAAAAGGTATGATAGTCGTCGTGGTAGTGTAAGGCTCACACAGTTACCACGATAACTGTCACCCCTGCATCAATGGGCCTCCGGTCTCTCACTCACTAGCGAAATACGACAGCAGGGATGCTCAGTATTATAACACAAAAACCAAGCACATGTTTAATGATCCCTCTTCAAATTATAATATTAGAATATTGTTCCGAGATTGTGATCTGATAGATTGTTTTGATTGAAATCAGTGCCGTATTAGTTGTGTAATTGAGTTTTATTACTTTTGATTGAATTAATGTCTTGCCGAGGATGGCATAAAAATTTAAAGTTGTTTTAACTACCTATAACTACCTGAATACCTTCAGGCTTAATGTGTTTACAAAGTGTATGTATTAAGAAATACATTAGTTATATATATGTGCTTAATTGATGGGAACAGGTTTACCCTGTTCTGAGTAAATGTAACTAAAATTAAGATTGATAAAATATTTTTTTTTTTTTTTTATACCACGACGGTGGCAAACAAGCATACGGCCCGCCTGATGGTAAACGGTTACCGCAGCCTATAAACGCCTGCGGCACCAGGGGCATCACGTGCGCGTTGCCGACCCTTTAAAAACCTATTTACCCCCTTCTTGAAGAGCCCCATACTGTAGTTTCCAGGGAAAACCTCGGCAGGGAGCTCATTCCATAACGGGATTGTTCGCGGGAGAAAATTTCTCTGAAACCGCACTGTGCGCGACCATTTAGGTTCCAATGTATGTGGATGAGCTCCCTGACGATGGCGAGCGGTGCGATGGTAGAAAGTGGCTGTGGGCATCATATCAAACAATTCTTCAGAACACAGCCCATTGTAGAGACGATAGAGCACACACAAGGAGGCAAAGTCTCTCCTAAGACTTAGTGGCTCGATACCGTCTGTGAGATCAGGATCGTCGACTACTCTCACAGCACGTCTCTGAACTGAATCGAAAGGCTCAAGCTGGTACTTCGGTGCTCCCGCCCAGAGATGACAGCAATACTCCATGTGAGGTCGAACTTGTGTTTTGTAAAGTAGTAGCCTTTGTGCCGGTGTGAAGTATCGCTTCGTTCTATTCAGAATACCAAGCTTTTTTGATGCCAGCTTGACCTTCTCTTCCAAATGAGCTCGAAATTGGATGTCACTGGAGATGTCGACACCGAGGATTCCAATACTCTGTAAGATGGTAAGGGGTGTATTCTGGAATTGTGGAACCACAGTGAACGAGGTTTTCTTAGCGGTAAACGCACAGACTTGTGTCTTAGAGGGGTTAAATTGGACCAGGTTATCCCGACCCCAATCGGAGACTCTGTGTAAGGTGCTCTCGATTTGAGACACAAGTTGTTCGCGACTTTCTACTGCAACGGTACGAGGGATGTTAGCTCGGCCCGTGTAATACGCATCTCCAGTACTGTCGTCCGCATAACAATGGATACCATCCGTGGACAGCATATCATTGATATGCAGCAAGAACAGCGTTGGAGATAGCACGGAGCCTTGCGGGACACCAGCGTTTATGTCCATGCTTTCGGAACAGCTACCATCGACGACGGCTTTTATGCGTCTGCCGGACAAAAACCTAGCCACCCACTTGCACAAACCCTCGGGCAGGCCGTAGGATGGTAACTTCGATAGAAGACCCCTGTGCCAGACCCGATCGAACGCCTTTGCTATATCCAGGCTGACTGCCAAAGCCTCACCTTGATTCTCAATGGCTGAAGCCCACCGGTGAGTGAGATACACTAGAAGATCACCAGTCGAGCGACCGTGGCGGAAACCATACTGGCGGTCGCTGATCAAATCGTGCTCCTCTAGGTAACTGAGGAGCCGTGTGTTGATTACACGCTCCATCACCTTAGAGAGAAGGGAAGTTATAGCTATAGGCCTGTAATTCGATGGGTCCGAATATATCGATATTTGTCATAATATTTGATTATTGATAAACTTTAAATACGCCGTTAACATCGGTGATAAAAATGTGAGTATATGTATGTACAAAAATTGGAGCTGACATAGGTCTTAGGTTTATATTTATTTCTTGAGTGTTTAATTATGAGACGAGACTATCTCTAAAAGATATCGTTAAAATTTTTATTTTATTCAATTCTTTTTTTAATCATCTTTCTATCACCTTCTTTTATTTTTCAATTACTAGGCTTATATATGATTAATACATAATTTATATAAATAGTGTCACTAGCAATATGAGCAGTTGACAAAACACAAACTAAAAGCTATCAATGTGTGTGTACCCTTGTGTAATAAATAAAACCCTTAAACATTATACATATACCGTTGCGTATTTTGTGTACTCACTTAATTTGTCTCCAACTTAAAGACCCAAACCAGCATGTCCGACAATGATATATGACTCGTGCTAAATACGTATTGTGTTAACACAATTGCTTGGATTAGCTTGTCTAGAAATGACATAATATATTAACACAATTTTGACGTAAACGGAGACAATGGACTGCAGAAACAGTTAGAAATTACGTTAGTCGTTGTAAACTGTATAAATACAAACACGTCTGGGCATTCTTATATCATGGATAGGATAAATTACTATTACGATGCTAAAACACTTCAAAACGGATGCGACATTCAGCGATGAAGCATACGACCGAGAAGAAGAAGAAGAATGGTTGTTTAATTGTATGCTTAATATAAGCTCACTGTCACTCAAATTCCGGCAACACACTTGTGTCTCGTTTGCAGGAGCTATGAGCGGCGTTAGTTATTTAACATTAGGTGAATTTTCTGGTTGTTATACTGCTATATCTTTGAAGAAATTGCCAGTACATAAAAATGATGCCAGGATAAAATTGACAGGGTACTTACATTCTGACCATTGATTTTATTACTATAGTGATGGTTTTATCTGAATGTACAAATTATAAGCAACACAACCCATTTAATTTATAACTTAAATTCATATGCCTTGGTTTTAAATACAAAAAAATAAGTGTCAATTATTTGTGCGATACTATGCGGCAATTAGAATTATCAACTGACAGAACAAAAACCATGATATGTCAGTTGTCAAGCCAGTATCCTCTTCGACAAAAAAGGCGCGCTAATTCTAAGTATGTAAGGATGAAGGCCAAGACACATAAATTAACCATTCCTGACATTGGGTTTCTTGGTAGATTTATGACAGGAATTACAGTCTGCACCAATGTTACTAAAACATCTGCATTTCTGAATGTTTTATTCATGTTAAATGTGTGTCTCAAGTAAAAATGGAGTTATCTCCAAAAAAATATGTTCTTATTAGTTAAGTAATTAATGATAAAGTCTATTAAGTACAGTAAGAAACAGTCAACAGGCTTACGTCCCTCCCCAACGTAGTGTACCCAATGGTTTATAAGTTTTATGTTTACAATTCAGCATGATACCAGATTAGTTGTTATTTGATAATTTCCTGTGTTTTCTTGAAATGGTATCGAAGTATGTTTTACATTACACACTCAATGGTTTTTAGTAGTCTATTAATGGATATAGACTTCTTCTTAGAAAAGAGGTTTATTTCAAGTTTTCCTTTTCTTTGCAGTGATGGGTAGTTGCATAGATTACCCCCCTTAGTTGTCTTTTATGACACTTATAGGAGGCATAAGGGTGGTGATACTTTCTATTCTTAATCCATAACCTATAAGTATAAGTAAAATAAAAATTTATAAATAAGTTAATTTAATGTTGAACAATGTAGCTTGTTGTGTTGCTAGTTGTGTATAAAGCGTCAAGACACAACCCTTTTCAACGCAATTTTATACTGGGAATGATGACAAAGTACTGGATTATTCAGAACTATCTAGACAATACTTGATATAAGAATACAGTTGTATTAAAATGTGAATAAACGATAAATTGGGTCGAACATATTGGGCCCACGTCCATAATTAGTCGCAAGTTTAGGACTGCGCCGTTAACATCGGAGATCGGTGTCGCTGGCACTATGCCAGAAACCGTGCCTGTTCTGCCTCGTTCAATATGAACAATAGAGTTCTTTTCATTTACTACTACTCTTCATGTACTATTAGGGGTTACTTATGAGATTGAGTGTTTGATAATTGAAATATGCAGAGGCGAAATTCATGAAGAATTTTATTTTTAAGTATTCATTTGTGTTTTAAGACACCTAACTTATTGTTTTAACATTGTATAACATTGTCGTAATCTCTAACAACAGAGAAGACTTCAAGTATCAGATTTTTAGAAATTTACAAGTGTATATTTTTTTTGTTTTTGGTTACGGACATATGAAAATATATCATGCACGTTTCGTATCACTATTGGGTGGGCACACCCAATAGGCGCTTATGTTATTAAATAAACCTTTTTTTTTTTTTTTTTTTTAACGCGGGGAATGCTTTTCGCACCATACCCTCCGGAGGGACGAAGGGCGTGTGTGGGACTCCCGACAAACCGGTCTACCCACTAAACCCCGCGGCGGCCTACCTCGGCAGTTGGGAGGTGCTCTAGGAACGCATTAGCGGCTTCTAGAGTCCTCCCTGCCGTACCTCACAAGTGAGGTACATCTCGGGCACCTCATGCCCCAGGATCAAGACGCTATCGCACCTCCCATCGCCCTGCGCAGTAAGAGGCAGAACAGCGCCCCGCCCCAGACGACACTCCCCGGCCGCACCGGAGTGTCACCTGACTCGGGTCGTTTGCAGCAGTCACAACGCCCCAAGATGTGACCGCAGCGACCCTTAGGCGGCGATTAGGGAGCTAGCGACCTCTGCCGCGTCCCCTTCGCCGCCTCCTTCGAGCGGGATCGGCCCTTTCCCGATCTCGCTCTGCAGTCTCCTTCCGGAGCATAACCTGCTCACAGAAGGAGATCGCGGCTTCCCATCCTTCACGTGAAAGGTTACGTCCGATCCGTCCGACCAGGACTCGACGCTCAGACTCCCAAGCAGGGCAGTCCTCCAGCGTGTGCTGGGCGGAGTCCCGTTCGGACTCGCAGTGGTGGCATTGTGCCGTAGCCTCCCGTCCTATTCGATTCAGATACTCACCGAAGCAGCCGTGCCCGGTGAGTATCTGGGTCAATCGATAGGTGACACAGTCGGTCCTCTCTATCCACGCTTCGAAGTTCGGCAGAACGGCTCCGACGGCGCGTTGGCTAGCACAGCCCTCAGTTTCGAGCCGTACCTGCCAAGCCACCAGAGCTTGCTTATGCGGGTTCTGCCGTAGCATTCCGGGCTCATGATCTGGCGCAGCCTCTTCAGCATTCCGACCGACAGAACGAATTTGGTCGTACACCATTGCGTCCATGTCGGCCAGAATATCGAAGGGCGGAGATCGCGCCAGGATCGTCGCCGCCTCATAGGAGATTGTGCGGTAGCCCCGCACGATCCGTATGGCCATCAGCCGCTGCAGGCTCCTGAGTAGGGCCCGGCAGCAGGAGGCACCCGCTAGATCATTAAACCAGACGGGTGCCCCATAGAGGACCATGGATCTAACAACCCCCATGTAGAGGCGGCGAACTTCTTCCCGTGGTCCCCCGAGATTGGGCAGCAAACGATGCAGCGCACCTGCTACCCCTCGCACTCGGGGTACCAATCGCCCGAAATGCTCTTCGAAGCTCCACCGACTGTCCAGGATGAGGCCTAGGTACTTCATGTACTGGCCTACCTGGACTTCAGCGTCACCTACCCGGAGACATGAGCTGGGTGGCTCCTGGCGCTTACGCAGGCCATGGAACCATATCGCCTCAGTTTTATGAGGCGCCACCCTCAAGCCCAGCTCACGTATCTTTTCCACAACACTAGCCACCCCCTGCTCGGCGAGCCAAAGCACCTCCTCGAAGTGTGACCCTCTAGCCAGTATTAATGTATCGTCCGCATAGCAGACGACACTTAGGCCAGAGGGCAGACCGGTGCGAAGGACAGCATCGTATGCGAGGTTCCATAATAATGGGCCCAATACCGAGCCCTGGGGAACCCCGCAACATACTTCCTTTCGATTCTCCATTCCATTCCGACCGATAAACTTCACCGTCCTGTCGCGCAGATAGGCCTCAATAACGGTTCGCAGATAGAGCGGCACCTCGTGATATTCGAGGGCCGCCCTAATTGCCCGCCAGGGGAGGGTGCCGAAAGCGTTGACTATATCAACGCCACCCCCCCCGATCGGACTGTCGACTCCGACAGGGATCGAACGCACCTAACAGCATCTACTGTCGAACGTCCCCGTCGGAATCCGAACTGACAGTCCGATAGGTCAGGGCCCACTCGCGACAGATGCCCGCTAATCCGGTCAGAGATTATCCTCTCAAAGAGTTTCCCTGACTCGTTCAGCAGGCATATCGGTCGGAACGCAGAGGGACAATCTGCAGCCCTTCCGTCCTTTTTTAAAAGCACCAGTCTTGCTTCTTTCCAGCCGAGGGGGAAGATACCGAGGCGGAAACAATCTGTGAAAATCTGCCTCAGTTTGTCCCCCAGTACCGACAGAGCTATCACCAACGCCCGACCCGGAATGCCATCAGGTCCAGGCGCGGTGTTGCGGGAAGCGAGCCGCCGCGTGGCTCGGTCAAGTTCACCCTCCGTCACCTCATAGTCCTCGGACCACATTTGGCGGACCGATTGGGACGGAGGAATCGCAGGACTGTCCTGGACCCTTGGGAAGAGTGTGTCTAACACTCTTCCCAGAAACTCCGGATCCAGAGTTTCTGTTAACGGTGGGACCCATGGCTTGAGCTTGCCCAGTACCATTTTGTATGGGCGCCCCCATGGATCCCTATCCAGTCCCGCGATGAGTTCTTTCCATGACCGAGCCTTGGCCTCAGCGATTGCATCGCTGAGATCCTTTACTGCAGCTCCATATTCCCGCCGTGCTCTGTCGATCTCCTCGACTGTGGCTCGCCGTCTTCTCCGAGCTCGAAGGTACGGGCGGCGCAATCTCGCGACTGTCATTCTGAGCCGCGAGATCTCCGCGCTCCACCAGTACACCGAGCCTGTTCTGGCCGCCTTGACTCGGGGCATTGAGGCATCACATATGGACGCCATAATGTTCCCAAACCAGGCAGCCAGTGCCTCTGGATCGGACGAAACCCTTTCCTCTGACCAATCCGCGACGTGGGATGCGGCTACGACCATATCCCGGTTGAGCCGCTTAAGGGACCATCGTCGCGGGGGTTCTCTTTCCTGGTGTAGGCGTTCTGGGTGACGGAGCGACACATCGAATAAGATGTGCCGGTGGTCAGAGAGGCTAACCACTTCCTCCGCCACCCGCCATCCCGATACCATGTGCACTGCAGAGGGAGTAGCCCATGACAGGTCGACAATTGACTCCCCCTGCCACCGCACACATGTGCTGACTGAACCCCGATTGAGAAGTCGGAGGTCCAGTCCAGCCGCCCACTCCAGGATGGCCTCTCCTCTCGCGTCGTCCCGGGTATCGCCCCACTCTCTTGAGTGGGCGTTGAAGTCACCCAAGACGAATACCGGACGGGCAGTGTAGCTGCGTATGCAAATTTCTAACCCGTGCAGGTATGCCTCATACTCGGCTAGGCCGCGATTGGGAGAGAAGTAACAGCCTACCACCACTGTCACTCCCCACTCCACTGCCACAAAGCCTGCACCTTTCCTCAGGAGAGAGCAATGCAGGTTTTCCCTCCCCGACCAATATATGGCCACTGAGCCATCGACCGCCCCGAACCACCGTGGATGATCTGGGACTGTGTAGGGCTCTGCGATTACTGCCAGGGCAACCGCCTGCTCCGCAAGCGTCTGGATCAGAAGGTCCTGTGCTGCGCGACAGTGATTGAGATTGCCCTGTAAAATCCTTGTGTGGGGTGGGAATCCTAAGTTTCCATTGCCTCTCCCGTCGTGTTACCACTCGACACGGACTGCCCCGATTGAACAGAAGCGGGCCGAGGCTGAAGCTGTCCCGTTTTCTTCCTCTTTGGAGGGCAGCAATTTTTGCTGCCCAGCCTATGGTTGGCGGCCCGGCCGTAGTCGAGACACACCGGCCACTTCGGTGCGCTCGCTGCGCAGGCTCGGGCCTTATGGCCTAATTCCCCACAGCGGAAGCAACGCCCACTTCTGTCAGCGTGGCCCGTGCATTTTACCCTGACGTGCCCCATTTCAAGACACTGGTAGCATTGTAGGGGCCTCGGTGCTAATGCTTCGGTACGGACCAACGCCCAACCCACCTGCAGACGTTGGGCGGCCGCGATTTGTCGTACTACCGCAAGTGGGCCACGCACCCAAACCGTTCCCAACCGGGCTGCCGTTTTGCGTATCTCTCCGACCTTGATGTCGGACGGAGAGCAGCCACCCGCTGCGGCTATTGCCTCTGCAACTTCGGTAGGAGTGATGGATTCATCTAAATCCATCACTCGCAGTTCGGCCGTTTTGCACGGCCGCGTAAATCGCACATCCATGTCGCCCATGACTGCACGCAAGCGTTCGGCTAAAGCGTCCGCTTTGACAACGCTATCTGGCCCGGGGATCTCCAGTATAAGGTCCCCTGTGATCGCCTTACGCTGCCGAATCCCGCCCGTAATTCCTAGTTCCGCCAACTTTACGCGGGACTTTGCTGCTTGCATTATTTGTGCAAGTGAGTTATTGGATTCTGGAGGTACCATGACCACGACGGCGGCGTTGTTGGGAGGTCGTGGTAACTGTGGCCTCTTCTCCTTCGGGGCGAGTGCAGCAACTGTGCCCTGTCTCACAGCAGTAGCCTGGGCTTTTCTCCCAACAACTTGGGCCCAGGTCTCCCCTTCCTGCCTTACTACTGGTTGTATCAGGGTCCCTGATCCCAATGCCTGCCTTATTAGGGGTTTTGCAGGGATCAGCACTTGCGCAGTTGCCCCGTTCAGCTTCTTCTTTTTCTTCTTTTTTTTACTCTTCTTTTTTTCCCAGAAGAAGAGAGAATTGTGGTTGCAGCAACCGGCTGCTTCGCCACTGGAGCCCGTCCTTGACCTAGAGGAGGTCTAGCACCTCTCTCTGGGAAAAACCTATCTAAAAGCCCGGACTGGAATCGGGCAAATTCGCGGTTCATGATAACCTCAATTTGTTCCCAGTCCGGTTGGTTTGCCCTTGCTAGGGCTAGTGGCACCGCTGAGCCACTTGTTGAGCCCTGTTTGGCATTGACAGAAGGCAACGAGTTTTCTCTTGTTGTCTTTGTGGCCGCATCACTTCGCATCGTGGCCGGAGATGGTGCCACTGACTTTACCCGGGTGAGGGATTCGATCTCCTGTTGGAGATCCCTCACCTGGTTAGTCAGTTCTACTATCCTATTGGATAAAGTTTGCGTCTGGTTCCGGACAGACGCTTCTTCGCGCTCGCGTGACACCGCTTGATTGCAGAGCTCCTTAATGCCACCCTGCAAAACTCCCAGAGCCTGGCGAATGGAGCTCGTTAATTCCACTTTGGTGCTACGAGGTCTGTCCAGTATCTCCTGGACCTCAGCCAGACTAAAGAGCATTTGGGCGCCGATCTCTGTGGAACTCAGCTTGGTAGTTTTACCCTCTGTATCTGGCTGGTTTGCGTCACTGACACTGTGTGCCCGTTTCGCATGACCAGACTCTTCCTCGGCCTCGAGTTGCGAACTCCCGCGCTTCCGAGGCTGTCGACGTGCCTCCTTCTCTGACCTTATCGAGGCTGAGCTATCGCTCTCTTCCGCTCGCTCACCTCCATCTACACATCTACAGGAAGCGGAGTAGTGGATCTACTTAAGACTACTTTTAGTGATTGTGACCGAGGCCGCAACCGCCGTCCTTCATCTTCTCCCGCCTTCTCCGCTCTTGATCTCAAAATTCCAGTTTTCGTTAAGCCAGTATCATTGTTAAATCGATCCGTTATTGTTTTGGTTTTGCATTCGTTAGAGTCCATATCTAATCCCACGAGTATGGGGGAAATGCGGTCCGTCCGGGCGGTGCCCCCTGCACCCGGATAAGCCTATATACTGTGAAGGTCGGCCAGTATCCACAGGTTTTTACGACTTTGCTGTCTGGTGTTATAGACTGTCCTTGTCATGGGCCGGCCAATCAAGGCAAGCCCTCCAGTCAACAGGTTCTCAGCGTACCCTCCTAGAGCCACTAGTTGGGTCGTTGATGAGCACCTGTTGATTACGGAACGCGAGAGGGTGGCTAGTCCTCTCTCACCGGCGGCAGCACTAATGCCTGTCCGTCCCTGCGCGAGCAGTGGACCGACCCGCCCCTGGATTCTATTAAATAAACCTAGAATATGATACTGAACTGATTACATTCTATAAGTGTTTGGGTGGTGTATTAAATGTAGTAGCATAGTATATTAAATATAGCACACAAATACAGAAGATGAACGAAATCAAGGGTCTGCCGGTGAGAAATGATACTACTGCTGTTTTCAACAAATATGTATCTTTTCTAAACTACTCTCAAAGTTCTTAAAAACAACAAGTCCTTAAAACTAATTACAGTAACCCTGTGAAGCAAACTAGATCGCGAATTAGCATTACTTAATAACGACATCTATCGGTTTCACTGGCAAACAATACAACAAAAACTTATATTTTAACTTAAACCTATTATTATAATATTACTTATAGATATACATTATATTTATTTTCATGTACAATTGAGTATATATACACTTGTAGTTTATCTGGACAGACGGATATTATAAAACTAGCGTAAATACATTAGATCACTTTATTTTATTAAGTAAATTATACTGAAAGACCAACTTTTTGCTAAGTAATGTTTTTGACAGACGTTTAACAGAAAGTTTAATGATTTATAAGAAAAGATAAGCAATCGCTGAACTAATTTGATTAAACTTTTTAGCGATGTCTGAAAACTTATAAAACCTTATTGTTATCGATTTACGATTCATTTTAGTGGTGGCAAAATCCAGTTACTTTTGAAAACATTTAAGCCTGAAGATTTTAAAATTAAGATTATTCATGAAGAAGGAATAACAAAAAAATATATTTGATAACTGACTTTACAAACATACAGGAAACGGAAACAAAAGACACCCAGATTTGGAATAAAAATTTATGTATCACACAAAAAATAATAAAAATAATATAATAATTAATTATTAATATTGGAAATTTAAAGGTGCAATACTACAGATATGTGCCCGACGTAGTTCTCGAAAATGGTCGTGCTACGTCGTATTGAGATCGATCTATCATCACAGACAGGACTATTGTTGCCAATGAGCCTGATATCCCGGTGATAGATGGATTAGAGCGCCGCGCAATGATATTGATATCGCTGTTTCCCATGACGAGAATCTCGTGAAAGTTTAAAAAGAAAAATAAATAAAATATTTGGATCTTCCTTACGAGATTTTCGATATGTATGTAGAATGTGGACTCAGTGGTTATTATTTCGATAGTCATATCTGATAGCGGACTGATGGTCAAGATCACTCGACCAACTCCTTACGAGGCTTAAGTTAGAGAGTTAGAGTAGCTATCTTTAGTAGCCACCGGTTTCAAGTTCAAATCTATCCCCAGCAGACATTTTTTATGGGGTTATTTGAAGAATCGTGTCTACATCAATAAACCAAACACACTACGTTAACTAAAAGACAAAAATCAGAGATGTCGGCGGTCTCGTGGTCATTTTGCCGACGAGTATTCGAAAATTTCGGAGCTCGCTTAAAAAAGTGCTAACGTTGAAACTGTGGTCATTAATACTACGTAATTTTAAAAAATAAATTCCAACTTATTAGCTTTTTTGTAAAGAAACAATTTTTATAATATATCAACTTATACAATTTTTTGAAATGTAACTAATTCGAGGCCCACCCTATATTTTCAAAGTTATACATAGCTCTTTAAGTCTAAAGTCGCTTTTCTCATTTGCAAGTCTTACTTTTAAGCCATTCATTACTAATTAATAAATTAATTAAATTCACAAGCCATTAGCGATAGTTTGTGATTCAGAAGTGTTAGCTTAATAACTTAGAGTGTCTTTCTGTGTAAACTAACGCAAAAGGTGTGGTTTAAACGGAGCTATCTCGTTACCAAGTCGTGGGTTTATCCAAAGTTTCTGTTCAATTTTGAACTGAATAAAAACAATAACTGAAAGTTGGTGGCAAAACAAGCTTCTTGACTTTCCAATTTAAATAGATGGATTATATTCATACCTTTAATCTTAAGTAAGAGACGACCTCATTATGCACGGAAGGATCAATGGTTTCTTATACAAATACTTTTTGTAACTTCAACATTAAGGCTTTGTGTCTACTTGGAATTCGTGACGCAGATTTTCTATGAAGTCAAGGAGAAAATAGATAGACTTGTTGTTTTAAGTGGGAGTGTGGAAAGTTTCCTTACAGACGTGATAATATCTGATAGATTATGTTGTAAATAACATGTTAAGAGTTTTGTGTAATAAGAAACATTTAAACAGGGACTGTATATATAGTGTAGTAGTTCAAGCGGTCGTCACACCTCTTTCTACTACGCTAAGTGTAAGGTTCAAACCCCACATGGGACAATTTTTTGTGTGGTCCATAAATTGTTTTTCTGAGTTTGAGAATCCTTTGTTTCCGTTTCATGTCTATTTGGCAAGTCCCCCGAGAGACACGATATATTCTTAATGCGAGAGACGTCTTTTAAATGAAAAAAAATATGATAATATAGTGTAGCGCAGTAGTGTAAGACAAGCAAAGAGAATAAACTTTGCAGAAAAACAGCATGGTAAAGAAAAGGCAAACCTAAAAAAAAATCTATACTGACCCGTCTGGTCGGTGTGATGTAGTAGATCAAAAATTTCCTTACTAAGAGGAGACCTATGTCCAACAGTGTATTTTTGAAGGCGGTTGATGATGATGATAAGATAAGAAAAATTTAATTGGAATACAGATGATGGGAGATGGTAAGAGGTCCAAAAAACATAAGTTTAGTTAAGCGAGGCGAGCGTGTGGCTTCAGCGATAACTTTATCGTAGTAGTGTGGATTGGTTAAGTGATTCTAAATTAGTGAATTAAAGACATAACTATGTCTCTAATTGGATATCGCATGCCTATCCAAGATGCCATGACTGAGGTGCGCAGCATCTTGTCTTTCTTGTGAATTTTAGAGATTTGATTTTTCGAGGTCCCGTGGCAACGGCGTTATGTTTGTGGTAGCGTGCACTTACTGTGTTTCATATTAGTAAATACAAGGGCAAGTTGGTTCGATATTTCATTTTTGTATGTCTAAACTGCCTCGGTAGCACAGTGGTAGCGAATTCGACTGCTGGGCTTGAGGTCTCGGGTTCGATTCCCGGGTCGGACCAAATGTTTATATGATTTGTAAATATTTGTTTCGAAGTTTGGGTGTTTTATATGTATAATATGTATGTATTTACAAAAAAAAAGTACGTAAGTATTCTATCAATCAGTCTAGTTATCATAGCACAAGCTCTGCTTAGTTTGAAACTAGATGACGTTGTGTTTTAAATGTCCGAAATATTTATTTATGTCCTGTAATAAACATACGCGTAACCTTGTTAGTAAGTAATTATTTGTTATATTCAAATAATATATTTAGTCTATGAATATTGTGGAATTGGTATACCACAGTGAAATTTTGTCATAAAAATATGCTTTATTTAACTTTCTCATGTAAATATTGTTATCCTGTTACTACAAATATACGCCTACTAAAGCTTTATGTCCACGCTATCTTTAGGTGTGCAATTACATCTTTGTATGCATCAGATTAGTTTGCACCGGTGCGTGTGTCGCGGCCCCAGTCCGCAGTCACGGTCTGCCGCTAGTACCAAACATCAATTAGAAAAGTTTATTATTCTAGAGATCTCTCGGTACTATTATTTGTGTTGAGTACAAGCATAAACGTGTCAATAAAAGTCAATTCCCAGCCAAAATTCTTTACCCTTTTCAAATAATTTCACGCAGTTCGTCTCTATTTCGTGTTTTAGAAGAAATTGATTAGATACAAAGTTTTATGTAGTAAGCACATAATTCATGTTTACAATTAAATTTTGAGTGAATTTGAATGGGATTAGTGCATTTGGAAACTACAAAATCACCTGGATGAGATCGGAACGCTGCTGAAGAAATAGATAATCAAAGCTAGTTCTAATAAGTCTATCCATATCACTTTCGGTCTCGAAAGAGTAAACTGTCCACCTGTGAAATTTGACGATGACATTCTACCTCAAAAATGTCGTTAAGTGCTTAGGAATGATCGACAGAAGATTTACTTAGTGAAAACATATAAAATCAGAACAGACCAGGAAACTCAAAGACACTTATTAGTTTATAGACAGACAGTCATCACTTAGCTTGGAAAATAAACTACTAATCTATAAATCTATCCTGAAACCTATCCGAATGTATTAGATAAAACTCTGGGGAAGAGCAAGTCATTCTAATATTGAAATGTTGTAACGTTTTAAAAATAAAGCATTGAAATTCCCAAGTGGTGCACTTTGGTTCGTGAAAAACACTAAAGTGCACGAGTATCTATAATTGCCAACAGTTAAAGTTGGACAAAACTCGTACAAAAAGTTTTAAGAATTAAGTGATACCGAAATAATCTAGCTGTGACACTACTGGAGTCTTCAGTCTTACCTTAACCCAAAAGAACGTGACTAGTATCAGTTGGACTCTGATAAATATGGAGATAACACGTCTTAGAATGTGAAAAATTCCAAATTCATAAAAATATACAAACAAACACAAAAACAAAACAGATACAAAAAAAGAAAAGCAATTAAAGGAGTTACTTTCTAAGTGATTTGCAATAGAAATCTTTGAAAATGTAGTGATTTGAGAAAGGAAATTGACTTCATAATATAGCCTAATCATAATACATAAAGATACATAATATACATATATACATAAAAGAACAGTATACGTATATAAGTAAAGACAATTAGCCATGCTTATATTGAGATTCGCTTCGTGTGGTGATGAATTGTGAATATAGAATGTCACCACCCTTATTCTTCCCATGGGTGTCGTAAGACACGACTAAGGGAACAAAATATGAAAGAAAACAACACTTCAAAAGAAGGCAAACTTGAAAGAAACTCTATACCGTTCCATCTGGGCAGCGTCTTATAGTAAGCCAAAACTTTCTTGCTAAAGAGAGGCCTATGAGAGCCGTGGACTGTTAAAGGCTGTTGATGATATTTGGATTGTCAATTTCTTAAGTGACTGCATGGATGACGCAGTGGTTAAAGCGATCAGCCTGACGCTTTCTACTGTGCTGAGTATTGTAAGTTCAAACCCCACATGGGACAGCATTTCTACAACACAAATTGTTGCATTGAATCTGGTTATCGTATGTGTCCGTTTCATGTGTGTTTGTAAAGTCTCCTGTGACCAGCATATTCCGAGTGCCGGAGTTTTTATTTAAAAATAATTATAAATGAGTGTACTAAAGTTCCATACGAGAGCGTATTAAAATATAACAGTACTTATATTATATAATTATTTATATTTAGGTTGTTAGCGCTACCACCAATAACCTGGGATTTACGGTGAACGGTCCCTATGTAAGGGCATGCAAGGGTGTGCACTTCGTCTAGTCTCATTAGTTCCGTTCGAATAATTATGTCATCATTCAGGGATGGAAGGGGTACTTAATATTCAGTTGTTGTTGTGTGAGAATACAAGGTATAGATTATTTTGTTTAGAGGGCTCTACCATTTCTACTCGACTGTAAAAAATGGAACATTATTTAATTTTGCTTTTTGATGGTAAGAGTTCGGGGTTTAGATTACGATCCGTGATAAATAATATGATGTTCATTATCCTTTGTTTTGTGTCTGGGTGTTGAATAATGACATACATGTATTTAGAATAAAAACAATAAAAATATAAATGTGTTGGTCAGCAGTTTGGTTACTATACGAGTACTAACTAAAATTACACTTATGCAGGACTTAATAATCCCAATTATTGATAATAGTGACGTATGTTATATCGGCCTGAATGCAGACCTCCTTAATAAACTAGAGTGCCTTCTCAATACCTGATTTTGACACATTTTCAGTATTCAGAAGTATGACCATTTGTCTGTTTTGTGATCTCAATAAAAATGTTTCTCAACTCACCATCCGAACATACTTACTTTGCTCCGTACTTCTGTAAGGTGTGCTCAAACTAAGACAGAAATCTTCAGTTAGAAATCTACTTCTTTTACGTCCCTCTCACAACTCCGACTTCATGAACTCTTCGTTAATTGTTCAAGCAATGCTATTCCAAAGTGCAATCCCGCTCGAAGTTAGGATGGCTATTAATCGAAGATCGATTAGTAGGAAATGGGCTTGGAATTAAGTCTAGCAATGTGCAAAATAAGTACAAGCATTCTAAATATAAATGAATATACGATTAGTACAGTTACTTCTTAATTTGGCATCTGTCAGGAAAGTAAGAAAACATAAATATTAGATTAAGTTTTGTTATATGGAAAATAATACAAGTACCTCTAAAGTACTAGCGAACTAAATCGATTGATAAAGTTTGGCAGTCTATGGTTTAATCTAAGTTATTACAAATATTTTACAAGTGCCGGATTGTGATTGATGTAGACAGTCAAGCAAAAAAGGCTATGATAACCAGTTTTGAATCGGTAGAGATATAAGCTTATATCTTGTAAAGCAACGTTTTTCATTTTCACTAAATACGCCATATTTACAAATATGAATGTCTACGTTTACTATATCCAAAAATTTTACTTTTCTATTTGCATTTCTTACA
Organism: Hypercompe scribonia; assembly: GCA_949316085.1. NCBI lineage: Eukaryota > Metazoa > Arthropoda > Insecta > Lepidoptera > Erebidae > Hypercompe > Hypercompe scribonia. Next base: position 9,551,813 of record OX438989.1, on the reverse strand, counting down.
TTTCTCTATGCACTAAAATAATTTTAAAGGCTATAAATTTTTTCATTAAATGAAATGAAATAATTTTTAACAATAAATATTTTTAATTACGATGTAAATTTTGTACCAAAAACTACTTAAAAGTGTCATTCTTCAAAATGAAAATAGAAACATGAACAACCGCCGGTACATTCCACTTACCATATAATTGTTGCAGCAACTGCTTTCTCGGGAGAAATTATAACAATATGTATTCATGATAGTAACAAGTAACTATTATAACCTCTTTACTAAGGAGAGGCATATATCCAGCAGTGGACTGTTAAAGGCTGTTGGTATGACGTGTAACCTGCTATAACTAAAGAAAAACACGATCTCCACATATATAATTTTAAATTTCATTTTTTTTGAAGTCATTTAAATGAAAAATTAAAAGTAGTAGACACACAGATAATACAAGTCAAAATTTGATGTATGGTGGGATGCAGCCGTAGCTAAGCTGAAATCAAATATTTAAGATCTTGTTAGCCACAGAGCGTTATTACAAAATTTATAATAATAATATGTCAGGGTTGTTATGTTCTCTGTCACTCATTTCACAACCTTTAAAAAGAATGAAAATGTTTTAGGAAAAAATGGAAAAATAATTTCATTTTCCTTTAAATAGTGTAAAAACATTGTTAGTTTGAAAATTTAATGCAGTGACGTATTAAAAATACAAATCAGCATTCCTGTTCATCTTCTGGTTGTTGTAACAGCCGACTAAGAGAGCAAATTACCGGGACAGCAGGTCTACAAAAAGGAGGAAAACTGGATATAAAGCCTCCTGGCCTACGTGATAACACGTAGACCCTTGTAGAAAAGAAAATTTTAGTCTACTATAAAGGACGAGGTACTTTTCTACGAGGGTCTATGTCCAGCAGTGGATCATTAAAAACTGTAGATGTGATAAGTGAGCGACGATATTTTAAAATAGCTAAAGCTTATAATCAGCAATAAAAAGAAAACTGTAGCATTAATCAAAACTCTCCGATTTCAATATCACATGATGCGATATATACGTATATACGTTTCTCTTGAACTAATTAAAACCACAGGGCGTTTCATATTAAACCTTCTATCAAAACAATCCAGTAACAATGGAGGATCAATTCCTTAAGACTGAATCCTTTGTCAATAAGCACAAGTAAAATAAAAGCGTTTCCCTGACCCGTTAATAGGTCAATATATCGCGTTGGGTCGTTCAGAGATTTTTTAAAAGAGATTTCCTTACTGACAGTACTTTTATTATTATTGAGCATTACCGTTTGTTATTGTTAAACACTGAAATTCTACTAAATTGGTAAAAAACGCACAATATATCGCTATTTTTAACATTAAAGTCACAGTGGCATCACAATAAAGGATAAGCATCTAACTCGTGTTACGTAAGTAATCTTAGAGCTCATGCACCCAGAGTGAGTATGACATTTTAATTTGTGTGTGACCACAATTTTTCTACAATATCCTGCCTATTCTTTAAAATATAATAAAAATAGGTATATTCACATTTACCATTCACCAAGTTGAGTAGAAAAACTTACGAATGGGATTATTTAAAAAAGTATTCTCTTTTCAGCGGAAGACATGAAATGGTTTTATTTTTCAACATTTAACATCTCAAACTTCCTGTTAAAAGCGTGCTTGAATTTAACTTCGTAGCTAAATTAATTTTGCTAAATTGTCAGTAGGCATCGCGAGCTCTCATTCAAAGTCGTTTTAATTTAATACACATGACACCAATTTTAAGTACTGCCTTTGGAGAACTTCCACTTCAGAAGAGATGAAAATTTTATACCGTATTTTTGTGATCTCAGTATATTCTATATTATGTTATGACTATTAAAGGTCTGACATCATTAAATTGGGTCTCAAACATTTTTTAATGTATTTAAATAAGGGCGTCTGATAAGCATTAAAGTCAATATTCCCTTAATATATTCATAAATCACTTTACAACATCTGTTTAAGAACATTGTGATTGTCTGACCTTGTAACCTGTCTAGACAAAGTAAGTCAAATCCAAAGGACTATATAACTGTCTAGTCATTTATCATTCATTGATTTTACCTTCTTTTAAATAGTGTTTGACATTGGATTACTTTTTTTTTATCTATTTTTATTTTATTTATTTGATTAACCGCTTACTGCACTTACTGTTTGCCAAACACGCCATTACATTATCTTTTTACTAATATGATTTTGTTAAAAACAGCGTCACCACATGTCTAATAAATTTCGAGCTGAAAATTTACTCTTCATCTACATCTTCTACATCTTTTCTACCCATTTGTCTAAAAGATAGATTTTAAAAATTAATCGAATTCAAAAGAAAGCATCGGATTTTAGTCTTTTTCATTAGTTTTATTCATTACATGAAGAAGAATAATAAAGACTATATACATATATGGAACTGTAATTACCGTTACTTGAAGACAACAAGTTTTGTGACAAGTTTTCCGTCTCCGGATCCATATAAAGTGATTTTGATGGGAGTCGTGATTAGATTTGTTTTGAGATACCGCGTTCATTGAATTATTCAGGCGTGGAGATGTGGGCTCTCGTGCAATTTAAAATTGTTACACCAAGTTTCACTTTAAACTGAGTTAAAGTGAGTATGATGAATGCTAAGTTATTTATGAAGGCGGCCTCCCTACACACTAATAACCAAGAGATTTCTACTTCGTAAAGTAAGGTGTTGTACCTATTTAGGAGCTTCTGAGTTAGCTTGTATAATTTGATGTACATTGACGTACTCGAAGGTTTATTTGGTCGTTGTATTTTTATAGGTGCTTAAATAAGATACAGTAAGGTTTATACATGATAGTCATAGAATATTTTTGTATAACTTGGATGCCAGTGAGGTTATAAAAGGATTGAAAATAGTCTCTAAAGAGTGCTGTTTCATTTATTTATTTATTTATTATGAAACTCCGACAAGGAATACATTTTATATGCTAGTTTAATAACAGTTACGATACAATTAAAATTTCATGTCTTGTGCTTCATCAATTATGGGAGACCACAACTTGTTCATTACAAAAACAATTAAATATTAAATATAAACAGTGGCCACAAACAGCCTAAGTAGTATATACTAAAAAAACAACAACAACTAATTAAACAATAGTTGGCTAGTGGCAATCACATACACACAGGCACATAGAAAAACATGCATGTACTTACAGCCACACACAAGCATACACAGACACACATATATATATTTCTTTATATCTAAATGATAGGTAGGTATACGAATAATTAAACAATTTCACTTTCTTCAGTATAAGAGCTCGAACATTATTTTTAAATTCTGCCAAACTTTTAGAAAAGATGTCCATGTCACCCGAAAGAACTGAAATGATGTCGTACTCGCGAGTCATCCTAGTAATTTGTACCTGATTTTCTAGATTTGTTCGGACCCGTGGAATATAGAGGGCGGGCATATCGTGGGATTCTACTTAGAACAATTATGTCAATTTTATTGAGGAGGTCTGGGCAGTTAATGTGACCATGAAACTCCTTGTGTAGGAATATTAGGTCAGAGATTGCATGACGGTATTTGAGAGATACAATTTTGAAATACGTTAATTTATCTTCGTAAGTCCATTAATTTCTAACACCAAAACGGAAAGTTAGATGTCGAACTAGTCTCTTTTGGACTTTTTCTATTTTCTTAATATGAATATGGTACATTGGGTTCCATACTGTGCTGCAATATTCTAAATGACATCAGAGAAGATGAGAATTTCCATCTTCTATTTCTACCATAAGATTTGCTACCACATGTTAAATTTTATCATGGTATTAACATTAAACTACATGTATATAAAAAGATAAATTTTAATATTATAATTATAAGTAAGCCAACATTAATTGCCGTTACAAACTTGATCGTGCCTCCGTTCGCTTATGTATCGCAGTAAGAAGCCTATGTATGTCCTCCCTCAAGAATGAAATTATTTCTACAAATAATTTTAATAAAATTGGTTCAGCAGCTTAACCCTGAAAGTATAACAATTAGATGAAGTAACTTACACCTTTATATAAATATTAATTTCATAAAATATATATATAGAAATGTGACAAAAGATGTCGTCTTTCACTTCAATGCTTTAAGCGTTATATGTAAACAAATCTTAATCACATTAAATTTCCTCACTGCTTCAGGGTTATGGGCTAATACATTGCCATCATTTATCTGCTTTGAGGGTGTTTGAACTCAATACATTATGTAGAATATATTATTACGGTTCAATGTGAAATTGTTTAGTACCCGTGTTAGCAGATATCTGGTAATAAATTTATATCCTTATAGCTGGGTCACATTCCCTAAATAGATTGTGTTTAATAGTTGATTGTATAATAGCAATGTAGTGAGTATATGATATAAATATGTTATTAGTTACTTAAAATTAAATAAAATTATTTTGGCATTAAAATATTGCTTATTCAAAAACAAATTACCCATGTCCAACAGTGGACGTCTTTTGGCTGAGATGATGATGATGATGCCACGTTGGCCAGACGGGTTTATGTAGGGATTTTTCAAGTAGGGGTTTCTTTGCAGTGATAACGTTCTGTGTAGTTACGCCTTCAATCGTCGCTTACGACACCCATGGGACGAATAGGGGTAGTAACACTCTGTATTCTTGATCCGTAACCACACATATATATTTCTGCTGAACAAAACATGGATCTCATACAGTTATTACATATATTTTGAATTAATTTTAACTGCAAGTAAGTATTAATTATCAGCATATTAAAAGTAATATGCTCACGGGCAGAATTTGAACCTGGTATGACAATAAACTCGTCTGTGCGAAACGCATAGATTACCCCTTTAATGGCTGCCGCTAAATACTGAACTTCATTCATATACTCGTATATATCGTACATAAGCTCATTTTACGTTACTCCACTCGCTTGTATTCCTGAAGGGATATGCAGAAGGGTATTAAATATCCACAATTTGCCAGCTACAATTAAATACCCTTCACGTTATACACCTCTCACGTTATAAAGAACAAGCTTATTGCCTCGAATAGGAAATTACTTCTAAATAGCTCTTTCCTTAGATACCAATAATTTTCTAATCAGTTTTAATACTCATTACATTTAATTTTATTAGAGTATTTGTATACAATCAGTGATATAACTAATGAATGAATCATTAAAAGCCAATTCCATTGCGTGACATACTCGTAGGCCGCTCCTTAGAAAGAAAGTGTTTGGCCCACTGTCCCACGCTGGCCAGACGGGCTGGTTTAGAATTTACATTAAGTTTTCTTCTTTGTATAGTGTCGTTGTACTGTATAGTTTGCTTACTTTAGTCTGTTTTTCGACATCCATAGGCAAGCGTGGTGACATTCCGTATTATGAATCCGTCACCACATAAATTTATGAATGCAAGCAGAAATTGCAATTAAGGCTAAAATGTTTCATTATAACAGAAATAGAGTGTAGAGGTGCCTTTTGCCAATATAATAGTTCCATAACACAGTTTCAACTTAAACACCTAATGGAGATAGAGTTAAGCTTGTTTGATTGAAACATCGCCACGACCGTGGCATGCACAATTTATTGCGGTTATTGCTTCCTAGATATATAACACATCGATAGTCACGTAATATCATAAGTTTGATCATTATAAACTTGTATACGGGCTTGAAGGGATGTAGTCAATGTTGCGTGGTTTTGATGAGTCGATATGTAGGTTTATGTTGCTTGAAGTCAGTTTTACACTCGGCAATGCAATTATGTATATGTAAAACTTAAAGTAATGTAACAAATGATTTTAAATGAAGTAGACTATTTAAGTATTTAATTATTATGCAGTTTTTTGTTACTAAAACTTTGGCCATCGGCCACATTAAAACCGTTTTGGTGAGATAATTAGAATAAAATTAAAAGTAAAAACAAAATTTTAAAAACAAAAACTTATATAAACGCGCTAAAAAGAATAAAATAAAATTTTCTTTCAACCCTTTTACTATCAGCTCGTAATGTCATTATATATTTATACGATACAGAAGTTTGTCACAAGATTTAAGCAGTCATATTTATTTAGATGGAATATTTAAAAAAAAAAAATCATATCTTGTTTATCTATTTATTTACACAGATTAATCTTTTGTTCTTTTTAGGTAGTTTAAAGAAAACTGTTTAAATAATTTTACACTTTAAATATATATATATATATATATATATATATATATATATGTTTTACTTTTTAGTTTTTAGTCTGTTTATAATGAAATTGATACTCATGAGAAATAGAATGAAACTTATTTTCATTCTTCTTCAATCTGATGAAGAACTGATACGGCGTCCCCGTATCAGTTCTCAAAAAAGTCAAGGCGGTTATGTCGTTTTATTATTGAAATCCTATGACCATCTTCATTACCAAACCATTAAAGAACACGTGAATATATCAAATCAGCCCTAATTAGATAGGATTGTGTCGTTTCAATCGACTCTTCCTATGGCCACCTTCAGGATTTTCCTTTTGGATGCTATTTAGAGACAAAATGTACGTCAAGATGAATGATACGAGACCAAACATGATAAAGTTGTCGTTTTATGACAAAGTTTCTATGGCCATCTTCAAGCTCCATAATCAGACCTTGGATGCTATCTACCAGGGACAGACCTTGGATGCTATCTAAAGATAAAGTACTCATCAAGACGAATTACACGAGTCTAAAATCGTTGGGGTTGCGTTGCTTCATTGCAGAGTTCCTATGGTCACCTTTCAGTTCCATTATCAGATTTGATTTATATTATCATAATATTAGATTATAACGCAATACACATCAAATGAAAACTAAAATTTCAGCACAATCGGTTGAAGATATCTGATATAGTTACGTACGTACATACTTTGAAAGTTACATAAATAAAAACTTGTAAAAAGATTATGTATTAATCCAGGATATCTAGCTGTTCGAATGTGAAGAAGAAACCCACACATACGTGTAAAATTAATAAATGTGGACGTAAACTGATAATATATATGTATGTTTTAAATGTACCTCTTATTTATAAACCTTTTCGCTAACTTTGAAAGAATAGATAATTTCATAGTAAATTAATTAAAACTCATAAATATTTAGTTTCAAATCACAAACATGTAATAATCACAGTGTGCACTACACAATACTTATATTTGAAGATCACGGCGTGTTATATTTTTATTTGACATCGTCCTTTATACCCTCATCATTCAGGACCAAGAGTTATTTACTGTCACATTACCACGAGTACGACATATGTGTCTATTCAGTACGACGAGATGTCACATTTTGGAGCCATCCTTAATATGATTGACTATTAAATGTACCTTATATTTAAAACTCAATGTTTATTCGTTTGTTTGTGTACGTGAGTGGAGACCGCGTCTCGACAAACGTAGTATAGGACGCCCACAAGCCAGCTGGAATGCTGATGGCAAGAGTTGGATGCGAGAAATCAAAAACCGATCAGAGTGGCGTTCATTAGGAGAGACCTATGTCCAGGAGTTAACTACGATAGGCTGATCACGATGACGATGTTAGTTAAATTTTTATCCGGTGCTGTACCCTTTGTATAATTATTGTAAAAGTTTGTATACTCTTTGCTAGGGATACATAAATGAATATGGTGTATATTTTATAGAAAAAGAAATTCATATTAAAACGAAGTCACAATCCAATAATAGCTCTTTAAAACTAACCTTCTCGTGCCTGAAAGTAGACTCTATTTATAAAAAAACTTGTAATTAGACGATTAGGATTGTAAAGAACTTCAGTATGTAAGGGGATTAGCAATGTCACAAGCATTTTAAATATTTGACTTAAATAGGTCAAGTAAAAAAAACGTTTAAAAAGTGTAAAATTAGTGCTCTATATAACTGGTTCCCTTGTCAGACTATACTGTTATTGGATAAAAAAATTACTTTGACGTACCTTGATAATTTTAAGGAAATAATTAACACAATCTTAAAATGTAGACTGATTTTTCATTTGGTTTTTAAAAATTAAATTGAAGGAAATTTCAAAGCGTTTATATCTGATAGTTATCTGTAATCATTTCAGATATAATCGAACCGGTTCAAAAAAAAATTTCTAAAGTAGCTTCAAATATACACTGTATTTTATTTGATTAATCATAGACGTTGGCACCTCGAGTAAAACAGAAGTCCCTAAATTAATGACTCGGGAAGATTGGTATACTCGCTTGTAAGAAAGACCCGACTCTTACCTTTCTTTAGGCACTGAAATATTTAATTACGCCAGCATATTCTTTATTTACGTAACTGAATAAGAAAGCGTCTCAACAATGTCCATTATCTTAATTTTCTTTTATTGTTATGCCAGTGGTCTATATAAAAATATACGGAACCTCCCGTCATTACAAGAAGTTAAGTATCTTTTTTTATTTTGTCGTCTACTAGGTTTTATCTGCGTCGTCGCTCACGTAAAAGTTATTTTTCAATCCTTCAGAAATAATAAGTGCCTTCTCAGTAGAAAAACTTGAGATAAAAAGACCTCATGGCCTTTTCTACATCCTAGATCATCATAGTATCGGGGCTGTCCTTTAAGTTACGAGACAAAAAAGTAAGTTTATTAAGTATTTCTGAGAATGACAGCATACCTTAGAGGTTTTTTGAGCAACAGCTTCATAATTGACTGCAGAAGAATTCATTCTTCTCATTTATAGCTCAGTGAGCTGTGTATTAGCCAGAATATTAGGCTTGCTTCTATCAAGGTCGTTGTCCTGGGGCCCATGAGCCATATGTTAGGCACAGCACAATATTCATACTTGGTGAGCTGCGACCCAACGGTTAATGTTAGGATACATGCTAATCGATGCGGTAATATCTATTTCACGATACAGGATTAGTAGTCGCTTCGTAATTCATCACACACCGTAGTTCGATGTCTCTTTACTAGATGGCGCTGTAGTATGTTTTTCTGTTTACGCTGTATGTGGAAATCGCTACAATGAAGTTCGGTAATTAGATTATATTCTCCAGCGAGGGTACCTGTTTTAAGGGATAACGGTAATGGATTAGGATAATTTAAAGAGCAAGAATTGAATAAGATAGTTATAACTCCAAAACCTATGTTGGCTGTAAAAATGAACCATTGCACTTTTCTAAATTTACTTTCTAAAGATAAGTGTGGTATATCAAATTGTATGATCATCGATTAAGAGATGAGCGGATGGTTGGAGAAGTAGATGTCCAGCAGTGGACTGCGATAAGCCGATTACGATTAAGGAATAGATGAGAGTTACCTTTTTCTAGGTAGATGAACCAAAATTAGTCAATAGCTCAGTTTCGCATTTCTAACATTAGCATACATATATAATATATGTTTACATACTCAGTGTAATGAAGGAAGGAAACGAGGAAGGATACTCTCTTAAGTCTTTTACTTTTGTCAACTAATTGTAATTTTATTCAAAATAGCTGCGCTGCGGAGCAGGACACTTCTCATTTATCTAGATCTTTTTTTACCCACCTGTCAAGGAAGATATTGTATGTACGTACGCTTGTAATATTTTTTATTACGTCATATCTTGCAGATTTTTGCACGGCTTTATTTATTTAACATAACATAAGCTTTGTCGACGCAAAAAACAAACAATATAACTGTGAAACGCTGTAAAATATTTTGAGCTTTTTAATTTAATCATCTCAACCTCCTCATGTGGATCATCAACCACCATCCTCATCGTGAGAATTTTAAAGTGTAATAACATGACCATATTTTATTAAAAAATAATGTTATTTATTTATCTATATAAGAAACACATTAAATAATCTAGATTCGAATCATTCTATCCAAAATGGGTCCCGATTATTGCAGCCAATATGTTCCGTATTAGAATTTGTTATTTGCTTTAATTTGTATGTGTATTGATAATGAAAGGTTTTAATGTTGCATTAATTGAATTGGCATATAATCGTGTCTGGATGGAACTTAATCTTTTCTTTTCAGTTGTTATTTAAAGATATTAGTTAGTTATTATTATTCAAGTTTTCAGCAGTCGGCTTTTTTTTTTTAATTTATTTTTTATATCCCCATTCTATAGTTTATAGTTTCCTACTATAGCTAATGGTACAGATTAACTATAGTAGGTATGTCTACGATTCTAATAACGAAGTTTGGCGGCTATTCACCGAACCAAAATTTCTTCAAGCGTTGACACACTTTAGGGGACACATCACCTTAACTCTAAGCAAGCTATATCTAGCCTTTCGTCATGATAACTGTTCGAAAAGTGCTGCAATCGGATGCTTTCCTGTTTTCTCAAGTCTACTGGCAAATAAAAATGTATAAAAACAAATAAATAAAAAACATTAACCTTTCTGTGTTAGGTTTATTTCACTATATTGGCATCGCACATCACTAACAGAATAATAGACACCATATAATCGGTTAATCAAACATTGAAATATAGGGTGGGCCACGAATTAGTTATTATTTGAAAAAAATGTATAAAAATCATTAGATATATTATAAAAATTGTTTATTTACAAGAAAGCTAATTAGTTAGAATTTATTTTTTAGAAATCAGCTTTTACTGAAACATGTCTTTGACCACCGGCAGGGACTCATTGGATGTGTGACAAGTGGCACCATCTTGTTAAAACCATGTGTTACGATTGTAGGCAGCAAATTCCAGTAGCATCGTTCACAAGAACTCCTGTAACATATTTGCGCGGGATGTTAGATTCAAATGTTAACGAATTATTGGCCCATCCTATATAATAATATGTTAGATACAATTTTATTTGTTTTGCTTACGAAAGATATCATAAAGAAAATAATAAACATTTTATGTACTTAATAATGACTGTTGGAGTTCCCTTATTATGTTTTGATAACGATGACACATTAATTGCTGTTTGTACTATATGTCTGTTTGATTCTTACAATGAAATTTAAAATAGTTTGGTTTTGAAAGAATGAGTAATGCAGTTTAACAGGTGCTTAAAGACTGATAACATCTAAATAATACTGCTGCTTGCATGATGTACTCCGTGTGGACAGGGATTAAGAATATGGAATATCATCACCCCTACTAATCTCGTGGGTGTCGTAAGAGGCGACTAAGGGACAAACTGCACAATACATCACTGCAAGGAGAAGAAAAACTTCCAACAAATTCTATACTAACCCGTCTGGCCAGCGTGATATAATAGGCCAAAACCTCCTTGCTAAGGAGAGGCCTATGTCCAGTAGCGAAATTTTAAGGCTTCTGTTGATGATGATGATGAAGATGTACAAGAATCCTTTATAGTTTGTTACAATTCGATAAAAAGGTGTTAAAATTATGGTAATCCCTATAATAAGATAAATTAGCCTATTTGATTTTGTTGGTAATTAGGAACGCAAACTTATCTGTTGTAAGTTGGTATTAATGTATAGTCTGTATTTGTTATGTTGGCTGCATTTTTAACCGTTATAACCTTTTTGATTTCTGTAAAATACTATATACACGAAATATATTTTTTCTCTTTTCTCCGTGTTCTAAACAGTTTGTTTTATTATTAAAACATATAAACATCAACAGATTTATACGAGATTTATCTATCTTATTTATTACGAGTAAACCAACGTTGCAAGCCACGTAACAAACTAAAGCCAAACGTTTCCGGATACGACGCTCCAATTCAGCTGTCCTTCCCTTCATGTAATAAAAGCGTTCTCTTACATAGGTTACGTTACGTTACGTTACGTACGTAACGTTTGGTTAATCTTGCCAATTAACATTTTGTCATTTTACTTTAACATGTATTCCTAATGATGTAACACACTGGCTTGTATATAATGATTTATACTAGTATAAAGGTTCACTATTTATCTCCTAGGTTCATAATCAGTAAATAATGGCGTTAAGTATGTAGTGAAAAAAAAAGTAAAAAACTAAAAAAAGTACCTGAGAATCACCTTCTACTGTTAAGTCGGTTCATATTACACTGGTAAACAGTATTTTTGTTAAACAAAATCAAGTCTATTTTTTAAACACTACTACCTACCCGTATATAAACCTCATACTTAGTTTTGTTCAATAACCCTCAGTTTTCGTTAAACATAAACTAAATTGATTACGCGAATTTTGCTTACCGACGTATGTTTCCGATAAATTAATATTAAATTATTGAAATTAAAACGGTTTTCTTTGTGATTGTCGTTTCTGTACATCGTAATAAGAAGCCCAGAGTGTGTATAAACCATCCCGATAACTTTAGTTACATTTGCGGTCAACTTGCTATTGAAAGTCAACGTCGTGATTTGACACGATTAGTTAAAAACTGTTATTTTAATTATTTTGGCTTTCTGGTGCGAAAATTGGACAAAACCTGGACTCCTAGTGTTTGTTGTGCACAGTGTGTTAGTTTATTAACATCATGGGCTAAAGGATCTCGTCATGTGCCGTATGCAGCTCCAATGATATGGTCTGAACAGAAAGACCATGTATCAGATTGTTATTTCTGCCAAACTTCTATCAAAGGTATATTTATACAATATTAATATTTATTTATTCTAAAACTGAGGGTGACTAAAACTTTTTGAAAATGCAGATTATTAACAGGCTAGTTGTACTCGTAGATACAAAATATCCCATTCAAATTAATTTAATTTTTATTAAGGTCATTTTTGTCTATCAGTGTTATCTATACTTAGTCTGTAAGTTGAGTAACGTAAAATTAAAATAAAGAAGTAGAATTTTATATTATATTTTTTCTGTTTTTTTAGAGACTACTTTGTACTACACTCTCACAGAAGACCAACCTAAAGCGACAATATCCGCACAGTCGTCTTTCGTTGGTGAGTGCGAAAGCAGAGGCCCATTGATACAGTGGTGACAATTATCGTGGTAAGTGGTACCTATTATTTCCCCAAGCGGGGCGTCAAAAAGCATTTCACTAGGCTTGCATGGTGCGTATCATCCTACTGCATTATTTGCATTCGCATTGAGGATGGTGACCACAGCACCTGGAGTCTATTCATGCTTTCCATCAGGCAGAGTAGATTCACTCTAGCAGGCTCTTCAAAACAAAAAAGACATCATAGCTACATAATATATTGCATTTGTATATTACATAGTGAATTGTTTAAAAAATTTCAATTACCTCAATGATTATGACACCATTGTGGCTATACAATTTATCAAAATGTATACCAATAAAGGAGTAAAAAAGAAATTGTGATTTAAATATTCTTCATTTTCATAAGAGAAAGCAACTACTGCAACATAATTTCTGAACGCACCTTTGATGCCATTGCACTACAGCTTTTGTAATGTACCAAGTCTCTTTAGTTGGAATACATTTGCACCTAGTACTAGAAACTTTTCTCATTTAAACCGATACTGAATTTCAAGCGCTCGTATTGTGGTTGTTATTGGAAAGCTTTCACCAGAGAGCTTTCCAACATGGATAGAGTGACTTTAAACTGAGGACACGACATGAGCTACAATTTGCATATTATGTGAAGATCAGATCTGTAAAACAGTCATTACAGTCATCTTAATTAAATTATTCCTTTCTTAGCCCTGAAAACGAACGAATAAAAGATGCCTAAGATGAGTTTATTAATGTTTAATTGTTAGCACACATGTTAAAACTATTTAACAGATTTTCGCGTATTTTTTACTAATAGACAGGGTAGGAAAAGGAACTGTGGAGGGACGGGTTGTCATGTCCCTCCGACACAAAGCCGACCAGGCGAGGTGATTATGCCTGGCGGCCACGGCCCAACGGTTGACGTTGGGATGTTGTATAAGAGCTAATTGCCACGCGAATCTCTATTTCGCGATTCAGGATTAGTAGTTGCTTCGTAGTTCATTACATTCCTACGTTTCGTTCATACTTCGCAGTTCGATGTATCTCCGCTAGATGGCGCTGTTGTTTATTTTTGTTTGTGCTGTAATGTGGAAGTCACCACAGGAAGTAATAGACTATCTTTCGACTATCGACATACTAAAAAAACACCTTTGTTTGATCCTGAACGACCAAACACCTTCACTTAACCACTAGGACACGACGATCTATCTATAGATCAACGTCAAAATTAATGTCTGATTATTAATAGAGTTAGTTTTATAAACATAATTTGTTATGTAAATTTAGCTCAAAAAGATCTAATTAACTTTGCAGCTCAGTAAAAGGGTGCCACATTTTCTGACAACGATACGAAATCACTTACAGTTTTCTCGAGATTCTTATATGAGAAAGGTGTTCTCATAGACAACATACAATATGCATATTTAAACAGGCACTTACTTTGTTCCGACCCGAACGTGTTTACAGAGCTATCTCATTATGAGCTAACGTATTCCGTCGTCGACGTCCTTGATGTCAGGTAAAATTAATTCGTAGCACCTTTTAACGGAGAGTCACCGGAGCCTACGGTCCTCAAGGGGCGAGAGAAATTTATACGCCACATTGGATATTCAAAAAGGTCTCCAGGTAACAAAATAAATTGACAAGACCGAGTAAAATAAATGTAGTAGAAAAAGAAGCATAAATAAACGTTTCAGTGCTCCGATTTTATCGTACTCTTTACAAGTGATGCGCTCCGCAACTTCACTGTTGATTGCATCGGAACATAGTTTGTGAACATTTATCGAATTTGATACTACATTATTAATGCACTCTCGGAAGCGAAGCCGTAATATAGCTTGGCGAAAGCCGTAACATGTAATTGCAAATATTTGTAATTATTACCGGAATTGAAATAATTTTATTTTGACCAAATAATAATTATATCTTATAAATTTTGAACAACTTGTTGGTTTTATGATCTCTGTCGTTGAGCATGATTTTTTAGATTCCTCCGGAGATAGATGTGCACGTGTGAAATATCTACTTGCAATTTGAAGTTATAATTAATTGTTTGTAACATAATGTTTTGAATGTCTTTAAATATGTAATTACTTTTAAAGTTTTGTATCCCAGTACATATAACTATGTATGTATATATAATTTATGAATTACTTGATGTCTTGCTGAGATTGCACTAGTAATAATTATTATGTTAAAAATGTGCAAAGATATTAGTAGGTTAATATACGCGTAATTTTGTTGCGAATAAGTCCCGCTTTACACAAAGACTATGTGTATGTGTAAAAGTTGCGAAAGTTTAAAAACAGAAGGTATAAACAAACATAGCTTTTAATATTGTACATAAATTTAAACTGTCTTCTAAAAAATTTCAGGTGTAGTATTAGTAAAGATATTTTGACATATATTTATAAATAATTCCTTCAATATCAAATATAATGATCAACAGTCATGATAAAACTACTACCTATTATTTTCTGTAAGAAATTGAACGTGTTGTATATCCATTTGGCAGGTATATTCATTCATTATCTAAAGACGAAAGGGTAAGTTAATAAATCTGGGAAATGTTTCAACTACTATGTTATGCGGGATTAGAGAGGTACCTCGGGAACGCAGGCGAGCCTTTAAATTAAGACTGTTGGCCTCTATGCTATAGTTTATTTATTTATAAATTTATTAATAAGTGATTGGTGCCAGCGTTCTTGAATATTTAACCTACTCTCTCACTTATTAGACGGACTCTGCGATACAAAGATATTTTTTTTTCATACCAGTATTAAAAAAGAGAATAATTAGGACTTTAGGAGGACCTTTTTAATGACTCTTCCAATCTACTAATGATAGTGTTTAAAATATTTTTAAAACTTTCGTGTCTTTTACATATATATATATATATAGTTTTTGTTGTATAGCGAACATTATTCGCGATTAAATTATTTAAAAAATTAAAATATCCTCTATTTCCCGACGTTTCGAAAAGGCTATACTATTCGTGGTCACGAGTGGTATAGTGTAAGCTTAGCGACGCCTTCGTGATGCGTAAGTTGTAACTAGGGTCAATTGGTTGCGTTAATTGTATGTACTGTCAGTACTTCTACACAGATAGTGTAAGTGTTAGACGTTTGTATACATACTTCGTTTCGTTGCTACGGTAGGAATTGCACCCATAGATGATAGGATTCCAAGATGTTGATAATCCGGTATCCGTCTTCCCGGTTGAAATTTTTATTTTTCTTGATTTCAACCGCTTCAGGTACTATTCTACAAAAATAATTACGCTCTATGAAGAGGACTTGCGGTTTATGTAGCTTAATTCAGTGCTTTGGTACTGACTTAAGAAAGTGCTCTGCGATCGCCGGCTTGTTTAAGAATAAAGAAAACAAAATTTACGTTAAATCAAATCTACTAAAATTCGTTGAAGAATTTAATTCCTTTCCAAGAACTGTAGCTAGAAATACCCTTCTCGAAGTATTTGGTTCATTTTCCACAAAAAGAAAAAAAAAATATAATTCATATAAGTAGCAGTTATTTATATAGCCATAGTGATATGATAGGATATTCGAACCAATTTCAGAATTTGTTCCTCTGGTTTCTCGGCCTGGTTCTGGGTTGGTCACTCGGACTCGGTCTCGTGGTTAGTGGCCCTGACTGATAAGCCGATTCGATTTCCATCAAGGACAAATACACATTTGTGCGGCCAGTAATTTGTTCTGTATCTGGGTGTTATTTATCTATAACAGATATATATTTAAAATATTTAAGTATGTTTATCTGCAGTCTGTTTACCATAACACGGGCTCTACCTAATTTTGAATTTGACAGCTGTATGTGAGATGTGTGAGGTTATTTATTACATCTGTACGACTGGAACACAAATTAATTTTACCATTCACTTTTTTAATATACAGTGCAGTTCAATTGAAGCAAATTAAAGTAAATTACACGAAAAATCAAACGTGGAATAAATACTATTCATATAGGATACATACGCTCGTTAGCCGTATTCGGAAATTGAATCACGAAATCGAATGTAGGTATGTGTTTGACTAAAGAGTTCGTTCTAAAATTTCATTAAATGCATCTGATTGAATGGAATGAACCTCTAAAGAATATTAAACTCGATATAATGGGACCACCCCACACACAGTCAAAATAATACAAGAATTACTTAACAGTGGTTTGTTGTGAGACTGTGATGACGCGGATACCCTTCCCATTGATACCGACACATGACTCCCACGAGAAAAAAGTACTTTTTAAAAAACATATATTTTATGCAGTCAGATTGAATAGGAGGGTTAGGAAGGATAAGTAATTCTTTCATTATGTTTCACTGTGTGTGATAGTCCCATTTATATCTCATACATATATCTCATCTCAACTAAAAGACGTCCATTGCTGGACATAGGCCTCTTTCAAAGTTCTCCGCAACAGCCGGTCCCATACTGCATGCATCCAATGACTTCCCGTGACCTTTACCAGGTCATCGGACTACCAGAAACAAATGCCGATGAGGCCATAAAGTTCTGCAGTGCCGACCGCGACGAAACGTTGGTAAGCCCCAACTAGAATAGTCCGATATCATCGAGTAGATAATATCGAGTTTAATATTCTTCAGAGCTTTATTCCATTCAATCAGTTGCCAGTTGTCAAAACAAGAGATGTCAGTATTTTTACGTTTATGTTATTATGTATATTTTGCTAATTATTTGAATCTAGTTTTGTTGATATTTTTGTTATTTGCTAGAATCCTTGCAGGATTTCGGTCATTATCTTTCTCAGCGACCGGCCGTATTGGAAGATATTTATTGTTATTCTGTTTAATTTGTTTATGTTTTGTACTTGTTCTTGAGGATGGGTTAGTTGAATGCTTGATTTGCTTTTTGTTGTTGTGTTTGTCCTGACCAGGCTGTGTTGATGGCCTTTTTATTTGGTTAGGTTAATATCTAGTGTAATATCTGATTTTAAGATTCCTTTCGATACACTGTTTGATCTACGTACAGATAAATTAGGTTGTAATATTTTGTTCTTTTTTTTTGTTTTACACAGTATAAGCATCTTGTAGTTTTGGGTTAAACTCGGGTGAAGTTGGTTCCTTTTATTGTTTGATTTTTAGTAGGTATAACCAATTGATCGTATTTTCTCATGACTTTATGACATTTCTTTTTTGGTGTTTTCTATGTATAATATATATATATTTACAAAAAAAAATATTAGTATTCTATCAGTCAGTCTAATTATCGTAGCACAAGCTCTCCTTAGTTTGAAACTAGATGATGTTGTGTGTCAAATATCCGAAATATTTATTTATTTATTTCTCATACACTTGCCTTACTTGTTTTTGTAATTTTTGTAATTTTTAAGGACAGGAAAGATGAGAATAGGAAAGAAAGAAAGAACAAGAAAGAAAGAAAGAAAGGCAGAGAAGTAGCATGAGACTGCCAGTATTGGTAACACTTGCGATCTAGGTGTCCATGAGCGGTGGTAGTCACTCATCATCAGGTTATATTTTCTGAGAAACGCCCTCCTCTGTACATATGTATGTTCATTAAGAAGAAAGTAAAATTTAAATCATCATTGTTTACGTTTTCTAGATTGCTTCTTTGCTTAGAATGAAACTCCAAGAAAAAGGTGTATTATCGATTTGGGTAGAGCGTAATTTATTTTATGTATGAATATAACCACTTTATGTAAATTATTGTGAAAAAACCATCAATAATAAGAAAATTATTGCGGATAGTCACTATTATGTAGCTTTTATATATTATGTCGTATGAATATGGTGCATAAGTTAAAAATATTGACATTTTAGTATTTCTAGACAATCATAATGTTATAGTGTTTTAAATAAAACTTTATGTAAAAATGAGAATACGTAACATCATGACGCAAACTTTAAAGGATGTGACGTAACATTAAAGTTATAAATTTAGCATATCACAATTAACTACCACATTATTTAATCACACAAAGTTTCTAACACAACACAGTGTTACTCCTATGTAATATTCTTTATTTACTACCATTCTGTAATACCTTTGAGCCAGGGAGAAATTTAATAAGAGACAGATACAATGCGACCACAAACAGCTGCCAGAGAGGTTGTACATTGAGGCCGAATTGACCCATAATTCTAGGCGACATCTTCAAGTAATGCCTAATAACAACATGGCGGGTCGTTTCCACCCGAGCCAAAGATACTAAATACCTGAATTTGTTTAGAAGAGGTAGTCCTTTGTATTTTATTATTATAGTGTTTTTTGGGTAGACTTATAAGGATCGAATACTAAATATATTTTTTAAAAATTAAGCTTTACTGTCATTACATTAAATCATTAACAGCCAATTAAGTTAGCCTTTTGTAATCTATTTCTGGCAATAAGCGACAAAGGACATAAAGGAGAGCCATAGAAAGGAGGTTTTGGCCTACTTTGCTACGCTTGCCAGATGAGCTGGTATAGGATTTATTTCTAGTTTTCCTTTTCTTTGTAGTGCTGTCATTCTTTATTGTTTTAAATGTTCTATCTTTTATATATTTTTTATGCTTATTTTCCAGTCCTGTTAATACAGTTAAATCGATTTGAAAAATAGTTTGTATACTTGTAACTTGAAGTAGATTTTAGATTAAAACCTTATTCTCTTTTCAATACAACAGATATTTTTGGGTGTATTTTATACGAAACCTTTTTAGTTTGGCAAAAGGTAGTTAATACAGGAAATAGTTAATAAGTGGTTAAGTTTATTTTGGGTCAATATCGCCCACTGTTATTACTACACAGTATGAAAATTTTAATAATATGTTATGAAAACGTATTATATTATAATTATATATTATATATTGCGCTATCTATGTTCGTTCAAAGATAATAGATTCGCAGGTGGAGTAAACAAATCTTTCTCAGACTAACCATCTAATTTTATTTCAATACACTATTTAAAGACCTGTTCCATATTTACTAACTATTATGATTACACGTTTTTATTACGAGCAAGTTTTTAAAAGCTCCTTACAAAAGTGAATATTTTATCTCGAACAATATTTAACAACTTCACATAAAATAAAGAATGTATTGAAATGAATGTATTAAACGTTACTCAGGCAGCAATTTTCAATTCAAAACGCGATTATCCTCGAGTGAATAGCGAAGTCTGGCAAAGGTTGGGAGACTGTTATTGGCGTAGGTTATTGTTTGTCGACAGATTAATTTGTGTGCAGGACACCTAGTCTGTGTTCTGCACAGTCTGTGCAGCAAGAATATCGCCAGAATGCACGGCGATAATTCACGAACCGCGGAGTGCTACTTTCATTTATTCAGTCGGGTTTTTTGTGAAATTGTGCCAGCATAACTCGTCTGTTCCGAATACTTCATACGTTACGTTATTACCAAGATTAATATTAATGAATTCTGTGAAACACATTTTTGTAATGCTTTAAGAATGTAGAACATACAATATTGGATTTCAGTAGCAAATTGTAGTGTGTGTTCAATTCATTATTCATGAACTCTGTCTGTACATATTTCTCATAAGTTCTTTTTGTTTAAGGCATACTAAATGTTTTCATAAAAACTAAAAAGAACTAGAAAGATAATTTTAGGAAAAATATTTTTATCTTGTGCTCTTATTTCTTTTCATAATATTATACACTTATATCTACTGTACAGAAACATAATGTAGGTAAATTTTTACGTTTTTGTATTCTACTATTACTATAGGATACAGAACTTACGCAAACTAAAAAGTAACTATAATACAACGTCATTTATCACACCATAGTTATTTAATAAGCAAACATATTAGCAATTGTGGGCTCAGCCCAATTATTACGTTGGTTTATTTGCTAATAAACACAACGAGTTTCTATATGCCATGATGATAATGAATAATGTATTATGTAAATAAAATCAAAGAAGTAATGAAAAAAGTAAACCTATTGTTTATACAGAATCTTTTTTACCGACTTCATTAAATTTGACGTTGGATAAAATGAAAAAAGAATATAACTAAGTATATCAAAGATTACAAAGCCTGCTAATGAAACCTTTTATTTTTCTAATGAAAATATCCGGCACAAAATCCACACAGTTGTTCCAAGTCAGCTCGTTACTTGTATAGTAGTTTTATTTGAATGTTTCTGAAGTCCTCTAAGTACAACAATCGTTTCTAGTGTGGGTGTTGACTGAAAGGGAGGCAGTTCGAGAAATTACAAGTCAAAAGACTAGAGATTACAAGTTAAAACGAGAATCACAATACTTATCTTTGTCATGTTCTTATCGCTTTCTCAAATTTATTTGAGGATTATTTTTTTCTTATATTCTCATTCGTCAATCTACTATCAAATAAAAAATACTACTCTATGAACCAGAATCACCAAAATGACATTGGTTACTTATAGTTTTAGTGACTAAGTGTTGATCTTATAAACTCCTCTATCATATGGCTACAAGAAATTACTATTAAAATATAGAAGAGGTCTATAGTCAGAATTCATACAATACAAAATGTTCTACTGCCGTGTCTGTATGACTATCCATATTATAAATTATGGAGAGGTAGGCCATCCATCTTAATAACATTCTCAAGAGGTTGTAAACACTAAAACTTACCAGTAATGATAAGTGAATTATTTTTATCGACAACTTTAAACCTCTGTTCTTTATAACCGATATTTTTATGTACTTTTCATGAGGTCGCTGAAACATTTCATGATAAATAAACTAGAACAGTTTTATGTTTGCGATCGTGCGCTCGCAACGCGCGCTTGACTTATTCAGCAATCAACGTGGATCCCGCTTGTGGATTACCACTGCGCTATTTCCGCGGCGTCGTTTGTTTGTCCGCAATGATGACAGAATGGCCAGTTGTAATTTGTCGGTTTGACGGCACGGGGCAATCTTTATAAGTGTAGATTGTCAAATCATTATTTACGGGCACAATCAGAAGTTAAAAAAAAGATTTGGAATTAAACTGATAAGTTTAATACTAATTGATTTTTAGTTAAAAATATACGTTTAAAAGTTAAAAAATTAGATGGACATAGAAGATACCTGGAAGGTACAGGGTACGCTAATGGCCAAAGTTATAGTGTATCGAGGGCTTCTGCGCTCCGTAATATAGCGTAAATACGTAACCTCGATACAGCAACGTTTTCGCATTGTAAGAACATCCCTATTGACTGGTTATTATCAAAGATATTATTATGTAGACAGGTTTTCTGTGAGACATAATCGTTTTCGAAGTTGTTTAAACATGCACAGTCTTACATTGGTTAGTAAGAAACGTCAGGAATATATATAAATAGCCTCACCATAACTATAGTTAAGATCAAAAACAATTTCACAAATACGTCCGACAAAACAATTTGCAGCAATATCATAAGCCTGCTTTGTGCTAATGTAACCAAGGTTTTTAAACAACAAAAAGTTTTAAAAATTATTATTTCTCCTAAATTGCTTTCCGAAAAGCGATGACTTGAATTTCAGGGGGTACAAACCGGAAAGTTGCCCGACCCTCGACAGCTAAACAAAAAATGTAACAATATTTTTTCTTCAAGCTTCGAAGGGATATTGAAATATCTTTCGGTCTTTTACTTCCTTAACGTGCTGAACATCTGATACAAGAATAATAAGCAAGATTTTGGGATAAATATTTACATTGCACAGAGAAGCATGTATTATGTTGTGACGTCATAAATAAAAGAGAGTGAACAAAATTTTACAGTTTTGAAGATAACACACACAATTAAAAAAATATTTTGTAATATGGACTATAGCAGGAAAAATATATTTCATACTGTCCTATATCCCTTAAAGTCTTCTTCTTCTCATGTTAACGGTAACACCTACATGATTTTGACCCAGTGCTCTGCTCTGGTCATGAAGCGTGCCTGATTTTGGGTTCGCAGAGCATATTAACAAATGGCCCATTGTCTGTGGAGATACGCCAATGTCACACATATTTGGCCTAGGGTCGACAAATATGCAGTGGCTGCCCTACTTGACACTCATTGTATGGCCAAAAGCAGGTAACAAGGAGACTCAAGCGCAGTCAAGCGAGACGCAAGTCAAAAAAGTTTCCTCTACTGATGTTGAGGTTACCCTCAACTTCGAAGACTCGCATACTCGAAGACTCGAAGAATAGCATACAAAGGCTGTATATTTAACGCTGAACAAGCCCTCAATGTTCATCGAAATAATATGCAAGGTCAGCCCAAATAAAAACCATTTTTGTGGTCAGGCCATAAGCTGTTGTCATTGGATGGAATTATGATGATCTATCATGGTGAGAGCTCTTGTCACCTTTATAACTTTAGGTGTCCAGGGTGCACCGGATGTCAAGGTTCTTGTTCTTTTTTTAAACCGCTTAGGGAGGCTCGTCTCTCGCAAATCCAGATACACACCAATGTAAACATATATATATATTGCATATTTCGGCTAAAATGAAATAAATTGAAGTATGCTTTTAATTTTCTAGTATCCCTTTAATAAGTCGGAATAATGACGAGAAAAATAGATCTGACAATCGATGACATTAACTGTCTAATCTGTCCAGACTAGTATTATTATAACAGGTATTAGAGTTAGCATAAATAACGGCAAGTAATTCTTTTATTTTAAATTATTTTATGCCAAGGCCTCTGGTGTACTGCGTTTTTTTATTTATTAGCACATATGTAACTTTTTGTGGCAGCTTTAAAGTACAAAAGTAATATAAGATACATTCCAACAAATAGTTATTATTTATACATATCACATATCTATGGTATCTATATTTATTTCTCTGAATACATCTCAATTCTATATGTCAGTGTTCCCGAAACTATTGTATAGTTAAAAGGTAGGCAACTAACATAATAATGTAATTGAGTCGATGCTTCAAACGGAATTTCCTTAATAATGGTAGAACACAAAAGCGTCGGGTCTATTAATATAATGTGTATGAACATCCTGCTGTCGCTGAATTAATGAATCTTCCCCACCTTTGTTTATTATCTATGAATACCTCGCGAAGAGGATTTAGTAAATTATGTTACATAATCGTATACGAACTAATGTAGAAGTATAGTAAGAGTCATTGTTATTGTGATATATAATGTGTGCATTAGATTTGTGAAAATATCCTTCTGCTGTTCGGATCTTTGCCAAAAAAATCTACTAGAATTGGTTCTTGAACACAATCCAGTGCAAGATAAATGAACCATTACTTTCATGGTAAACGGAAAAGGGACTATTCACTAAATCTGGATAGGAGTTTCATGAAACAGGGACTTTTTAATTTATAGGTTATTCGAGTAGTATCCACATATATTTTACCGTTCACTGTTATGATGTTTTCCTCGTCGATTTCAGCCACAGTGGCTAGTCTAGGCTTTACGTACTCTCTGAAGCACAGGGGTTAAGACCCAATTTTTGAATTCCATGATGTTATCAAACATTTCTAAAATCAGGAAAATCTATAACACTCTTTGGTCTGACCTGGGAATCAAAACCGAGACCTCTTGATCAGCAGTCGCGTACGCTAACCTCTAGACCAACTCGGCACTTAATCTGTTTTACCCATCAACTTAACAAATACCACTGTTTAGTTGGTATATAACTACATGATAATACTATAGTTATATATAGGTATACTAATATTACGGATGTAATTATATGTTAAATAAAACAAGTGTTTAGAAAGCTGTGGTAGTTAGAGTATATTCATAGTTTTATAGTTAGGTTACAATTGCCATAGCCAGGGTTCATATTTATTGGATGCTTGATGAAATACGAAAATAACGTACTTACTTTATAGATCAATACTTTATACAAGCTTTTAGTCGAGTTTTCGTTAAGTTATTAACTGTTTAGTTTTTTTCTATTTACAGTTACAACAACTTAAAACGAAATTCTTTTATTGTAAGCCTGTAGTATTTTTTGTTTCGAATTCAAGTTCTAAAATAAATTAAAAAAGCTCTACAACTAAATTTTACTGCTTAGTAAAAAAAACAACCAATATAAGAAACTAAAACTGATTTTTTTTAACAACGCATGTTTAGTTCTGTAGTAATTACCTGAATATTTTGATAGCAACGAGTAGTTATACGTTTCCTTTTGAAATAATTGACATTCCTTCATGCATCGCTGACTTTGAGAAACTTCTGTGAGTTTCATTGCAGTCGTATTATGAGACATGCATAACCATCTTGAATGCAGGAGCGTTATATTCAAGAGTCGTGTAACGAATAGCGCTTGTTAAATTCTGCATGGACCGAAATTTAGCATAAAAAGATAAAATTTTATTTACTAAAACACAAATATGAACTTCACATAGCCCTTTATATATCATACTTTTGTTGATAGATTTTTAAAAAGAAATAGTTTTCAAGTCCAAGTCATGGATAATTGATAAACAGAAAAACGTGTTTTTAAAACACATTATGTTGCGATATAAAAGTATTTGCGTCCCGTCATTTCGGTGCGTCATATTTTTGTCATGAAATATGTAAGAACATAAACCAACCCATCTTCCAGAACGATAAAAAATAGAGCGCCAAAAGCAAGAAAATCTAATAACAAAGCACTAACCCGCCTTATCACAACGGATAGTAATGAACGAATTCTGGCGGCAAAATTGTTTCGTATCCTTCGTCTGTCACTCGGTTGATGAGGGGTCCTTACAAAAAAGGGTAAGCTATTCGAAAATGTTCACAATATATCTGTGAACAAGGACGATTAGTTTGTGACTTGAATGTCAAAATTTGGTGACTCGATGTTAAGTGTCGTTATCAATGTAAGGACCAGAAAAAAAAAAGCAGCAAACCTCGATAATAGTCCTATAATTGGTCAGGGAAGTCGACTTTAATTTTTGTAGCAGGAGGTCATACACGGAGAAGTCGGTCATAACACATGACACTGTAAAAGCAATCGTATGTAAAGGTTTATCTCTACTGTTGGAGCTAAACTTTGTGGTATTGCCAGTGACGATATAGTTATATACACTAATCAAAGTTAACAGAAAACTTATTAATAATTATTTATTAACAGCCTGGTTACCAAAGCACAGGCTCTTCCTAATTTGAAATCTGACAGTCATGTGTAAAGTGTGTGAGGTTATTTATTTATATTTATTCATAGCTTATTTTTGTAAAATAAAGTAAATCAGAGAACCTGATTATATCATCGAAGGAGCATCGAATTATTATTTTACATAGATGAAAGCCGTGCTTCAAAATAGTGTAATAACTAATAAGTTTTGATTCAGTTTGCATTATCTTAATAGCAACATGGATAAATGCTGTAAAAATATGTTGTGAAATCAGAAGACCGTGTGTGATTTTCCTGAAATTATCATAAACATTGAACATCCTAAATCAACTATTTCATACATAATAATATTGTATATACTTGTAAAAAGTACTATATTTTGTATAAAAAAATAAATGTTTGCATTAAAGTTCGGAGAGAACGTTTGTCAAGCCGTCGGTCCTGGTTTCTACACGAAAATTTTAGGTGGAGGATGAGGAATCTTCTAATTTCTCCTCAACACGTGCTCGTGACCTTCAGCATAAGTCTCACTTGTTTGTAAAACTTCCTTAAAAGATGTAGAACTTTAGTGGAGTCTTAACTCAGCCTATTTATGCCTGTCTTTTTTTCTTTGATAGTTTACAAATATTCCTACATACTCGAACATTATTCATAAATATGTCTACAACTTAAAGTTTCACTTTGTTTGGTTCAAATCGATAACATGAGAGTAAATTGAAACAAAATCTTTAATTGTAAATATTAACATTTTAATTGTAACCACACAGTATTAAATTCAGTTAATTAACTTTTAATAACGTTGAACAGTAATCTTGTTTAATCATTTTATCTCTGCTCTTATTTATTTTGGAGGAATTAATGTGAAAGGGCTTAACTGTTTCATACCTGGAAAAGCGATCTACACATTTTCGAGAAGCCCTATACTTTACTTATTACTCGTAAACCAATTAATGTAGTTTAATTGCGATTTTTAAGACGTTGAAATAAATTCTAAAGAACAATATCGAATGAAACATTAACCATTAGTGTTTATTAAAAATGTAACACCTCGGCGCGGCGGTAACAATATTTGTTTTGCTATAGTTCCCTTAGATACATAGATAGTTTCTAGGCCCAGTTACTAGTCGGCCGTGACAAGGACAAGCCTGCATGTTACGTGCGATACTGCATTTTTTTTTTACATTTCTTAAATTTCATATTTAAAGAGTCCTTAACAATACATACGAGTAAATAATCGAATTAATTTGGCATATCTAAAAAAGAATGGTGGCGCAATCTTTCAACATTAAAGAAGAAAAAAAACTATTATATATATTTTATATTATACATATCAGTACAACAATTCTCCAAACATAACGTGATTAAAGTCTATATTTCATAAAGATTGTAAATTAAGCTCACTAAGCTACCGTTATCACTTTTAACAGAAGACTCTCTTTTAGATTAAGCTGTCAAAGGAGCGCCCAATATTTGACAGATTAGCGGCAAAGACGAGGGGTTAGACTTTATTTATACTTTTATAACTTTTAAACTTTCGCTATCCATCATACACGATTACAATAATAAGAATTATTTCGTCGAAAATAATTTCGAAGTGAGGTGGGTCACGGTTGACGAGGGTCGGAAGGCGAACTTTGCTGTACCAGTCGACCTTTGACTGAAACCAGTGTTCCCTACTTGAAATGTTCCTTAGTTTAAAGATCTACATACGTGCATATATATTTACAAATACTAATTGTTTTTATTTGATTATTAACATTGGTAGCACATAGTGCGGTGGTGGTGGTAGTGTGGTGGGTTTTCTAGAGTATGGTGACCATCACTCTTGGATTGTACTCCTATTTTCCATTAGACAGAGAAGAATCACTTTGTCAGATTTTATATTAAAAAATAGTTTGGTTATTTCAACACTGACATTTATCGCTTCTCTTGACACTCTTCTACTTTTGGCGAAGAAATAATACAGACAACTTTTAATTTTATTAACAAATACATAATTTAATCGTTTTTTGTCACTGTAATCACTAGGCGGTTGATAGAAGTTAATTACATACGTATGATATTTTTAGCATATTTTTAGGTTGTCGTGGCATTATACTTTATGGAAACAGTGTTTTCTATGTTCATAATCCATTGTCCTATGGGCATTGGAAATTGGATTCCGAATAAAAAAATCGAGAATTATGCCATCAAAGATATTACGTACACAAGTAGTACACGTCTGTTATTGATGAAGTCAAAAAAGAAGATAAAAAATGTGTTACTGAGCTTCGACCAGTGCTGTTGATAACCTTACTGTACCTTACTGTTGATTCCATGTAAGTAACCATGTAAGTTTTAAAGATTAGTACACCAACTTAATAAACAAACCCTTTAGTATGATTTAGGTTAATCCAAATGTATTGTTTTATATTCTTATACATATTCATAAAGTTTACTTAATCAAAATTTTCATCGGATTGTTTACTGGAGTTTATACACCAAATGTGTCTTGTCTGTCAGTCACAGAGCCACTTGACACGAGTGGTTTGTTTTAATATCTTGCAGAAGGTTTAGCTGGCATGCAAGTAAACATCGTACCTTGATTAATGTGATAAGATGATTTTTACATATTTTTGATGTTTATTTATAGCAATTTGTTAAAAAAGTATATTTAAATAACGCTTTAAATGTTTGATTTAATGTGTAAGGCAAGGTTATTAGAGCACACCACAATTATGTGGTAAAAATCATCATATAGGATTGGACAACAAAACAGTTTCTTCTACCGGCTGACCTGATACTCACCCGACACGGCTGCTGGGCTCTACAGTTTAGGACTCAATAGTGCTCAAGCTACCACTTCAGAGACTGGCAGGGAGGCACTTTAGACCTTAAAGAAAAACTGATTTGTTCACAGCAACGCCTCAATCTTGCAGCCTTGCACTGGCGACAATGGTTGTGATTCGAGCGTGGCATACCGCTGTATGGTTTCCAAGAAGATGTCATAGGTATTTATACTTTAATTAATTTTCACAATGACTAAAATTAATATAATGATGAATGTTCATAACATTTTAAGTCTCAAAAAGAAGCAACTAATAAAAATAAAATAAATATTTAAAAAAAACTGTTACTAAGTCCCTACTATCGTTACAGTTCATGAGGGATATGCCTATTAACGTTTTTGGAGCACAAAACAAAACAATTCAAGTTAAGTAAAAATAATAATAATAAAAATTAGAAATAACATTTTAAATAATGAGTTTTGATTACCTTGATAATGCTCACTTCAGTGTAAATCAGTTAGTGATAATGACCCATGACAGTCCAATATATTTTTATTAAAACTTAGCACGCTATGCAAAGACTTAATAGCCTTTACACAGTATCGTAAATATTTATACTAGACATACTAATAATGTCAAATTATAAATGACAAAAAAAGCCCTTAACTATAAACGCTTTGCAAAAATCACAAGTATAAGATTGCATAAAATCTGGAACAAAATTAGTTACAGATTCTTAAGTATTTTCAGGTAAATGATATATAGAAAAAGTCAAAGTACTTATTATCTAAATATAATGTTTCTTTGCAAACATTTTGTCCTGGTGATAAATTAATGGCAGTGTTTCTTTAAATCATAATGTTATCAAATCTGTTCCATATTAATCTGAATCCAGCTAAAATTGTATTGACAATTGCCAAATTACGTTCTTCACAGTCTTCATAGCTTTAAAAATTCGTTTTAAATTCAAATAGCTAGCAGCTAATACTTCATGTAACTGACACCATTAACTAATAGTAGTATTAACATTAGCTATAGTAGTATAGCGTTATACTACTATAGCTAATGTACTACAATAAAAAAAAATATTCGTCGAAAACTTAATAGCGACTAGAAGTTGGTATTAAAAGGAAAATTGTGATTATTGTTTCTGTCACCGCGGTATTTTAATATTGAATTTTAGGCAAATTAAAACTCAACTCAACTCAAGAACGTTAGCTTTTATTTGTGTTTATGAAAGTATTAAAAAGACATCAAAATATATAAAAGATTGATTAGAATGGTTTCTTATCACATTTTTCACAAAGAAAGAAATGAGCATTATGTAGTCGGGATCGAGTCAGTACAAAAAATATGGGTTTGCTGGAATCCGACAACGAATTGTCCAATTATTTTTAACCCATTGGTTTACGGACATACGCAAGTGATAAATATTTTCAATACAAATACTTCTTTATTTTTTCTAAAGCTTACTTGTCTAAATTGAAATAACTCTTTTAAGTGAACATTTTACAAAACAGGTGGTAAATAGGTGCCGATTTTAAGGGATCGTTATTGGGTGCGTTTGTGTTTTTATTAAAAGCGAACTTCGTTGGACAAAATGTAACAAAAGTGCAAAAACCACTTTAGCAATTTTTAAAAAGAGATAATAGCAAAAGTTAATAATACTCGGGTAATGCGAGAGTTTTTTCTCGTTGGTTGCACATCTGGAGCAAACATGATTATAGCACTGGTAATCACATTAGCCCTCTACACCTAATTACATTCACATACATGTATACAAGCTTTTATAATAGACATTACTTTGCTTTAATTTCGAGATGTCCAGTTATACGAAAATAATAATGTTATATGTTATATATTTTAATAATTTAAATTTACCAAATTTAGTTTAGTTTCTTTAGTTTGACCTATGTCCAGCCGTGGACGTCTTTTGGCTGAGATGTTGATGATGATGAATAATAATTTATTCACAATTTCTTTACATAATGCCTATAAGGTAACTGAATTCTGAGTTTGGTAACAACCTGTGTTACAGAAGTCAGTGCCCTCCCATTTGTTGGTTGGTACAAAATATGGAGACTAGACCACGGCCAAATAGCACAGCGTTTTTCAGCAGTGCTGTGTTCCTGTGGTGAGTAAGGTATCCAGAGCTCTAGAGGATTCGCTGTTTTGACAACGGGGGACCAGTGGTGCTTATAATACTGCTACTGGCTCGTGTGGGCGCGGGATGTGGGCGCGGCGGTCAGGAAGACCCGCTGAAACGGTTGTCCGCTGGCCGCCCGCAGGATAGATGGGTTCCCGAACCCAGGGATCACTACAACCTCCACCCTGGGAGGCCGAACCGCCAGCCTGCGAAAAATCCCTGCAGTAGTAGTCGTGCCGGAGGAGGAGACCGGAGTGGAACCCGGTTGCTGCTGCAGGAGGGGAGCGGGGGCCCTTTCGTACGCCGCGCCGACAAATCGCACTACCCACATCAGCCATGTGCGGATTGGCACCGCCCCATTGCCCCCTTAGCTGTCAACACAGTAAATCCTCACAAACCAATTGAACCCCCCCAAAAAAAAATGACAAAGAAAAGTAGAAAAAGAGTACCTACAGCGGCATCCTCTTCCACGTATATGGACTTCTGCAATATCAGGGGACTTCACTCCAACCTGAACGCTGTCCACCTTCATCTGGAGATTGCGCAGCCGACCCTCTTATTTCTTACGGAGACACAGATATCCTGCCCGGCTGATACATCATGCCTAGACTACCCCGGCTACAAACTCGAACACAAATTCCTGAGACGTGCCGGTGTATGCATGTACGTCCGGGAGGATATCTGCTGTCGCCGTCTTCATTTTTATGAAGACAGGGACCTGTCAGTAATGTGCGCGTAGACTACGGAGGTCAGACTCGAATCTATGCGTGCCTATACAGGTCTCATAGCGGCGACAGGGAGACTAGAGCACTCTTTGAGCACCTGCAAGTGACGACTGACAAAGTTCTTGAGCAGTACCCCCGTGCTGAGTTGGTGATTTTAGGAGACTTTAATGCCCACCACTGTGAGTGGCTAAATTCTCGATCCACCGACTTTGCGGGAAGGTCTACTCATGAATTTGCTCTGGCCCATGGCCTCTCACAACTGGTACATTCCCCAACAAGAATACCTGATATTGAGAGCCATGCGCACTCTTTGCTGGACCTTCTGCTGACGACGCGTCCGGACGACTACACTATCACAGTGGACGCACCTCTCGGCTCATCCGACCACTGCCTCGTCCGGACCGTAGTCCCATGCGCGCGGCATATTCCACCTCGCCCAGCCGACCTGCGCCGCATGTGGCAATATAAATCAGCAGACTGGGATGGATTGCGTGAATTCTACGCATCGTACCCGTGGAGGCAGCTTTGTTTCGCGTCAGAAGACCCCAACCCCTGCGCAGCTGCTGTCACTGAGACGATCCTGGTGGGTATGGAGTATTTTATTCCTAACTCATCAGTAGCTGCGGGAAAACAAAAGCGACCGTGGTTTAACCGGCTCTGCAAGGAAGCCAGACTAGTCAAGCAGACTGCCTACAGGGCTTGGACCACGGCCCGTGCTAATAAGGATCCGAACATCTCTGATGTGAGACGCAAACTAAATGCTGCCTCGAGATCCTGCAAAAAGACAATTGCCAGAGCCAAATTCGATTTCATCGGCAGGATTGGTGAGCGACTTACGGGCTACCCCTCTGGGAGTCGTGCCTTTTGGTCTCTTGCTAAGGCGGCCGAGGGAAACTTTTGCCAGTCGTCTTTACCACCATTGCGAAATGCCGTTGGTAACTTGGCCCACAGTGCCAAAGAGAAAGCCGACCTACTTGGGCAACTCTTTGCCTCAAACTCGACCATGAACGAGGATGGAAGTGCGGTACCGCCTACTAACCCGCCGTGCCAACACTCTTTGCCGGAAATACACATTTCGCAAAGAGAAGTGCGGCGGGAACTAAACTGTCTAGACGTTCATAAGTCGAGTGGGCCAGACGGCATACCTGCAGTGGTGCTCAAGCAGTGTGCTCCTGAGTTGTGCCCTGTACTAACGCGACTTTTCGCGCTTTCCTACCGCAAAAGGCAAGTGCCGTCTTCGTGGAAGACAGCCCATGTGCATCCAGTGCCAAAAAAGGGTGATAGATCGGACCCATCGAATTACAGGCCTATAGCTATAACTTCCCTTCTCTCTAAGGTGATGGAGCGTGTAATCAATACACGGCTCCTCAGTTACCTAGAAGAGCACGATTTGATCAGCGACCGCCAGTATGGTTTCCGCCACGGTCGCTCGACTGGTGATCTTCTAGTGTATCTCACTCACCGGTGGGCTTCAGCCATTGAGAGTCAAGGTGAGGCTTTGGCAGTTAGCCTGGATATAGCAAAGGCGTTCGATCGGGTCTGGCACAGGGGTCTTCTATCGAAGTTACCATCCTACGGCCTGCCCGAGGGTTTGTGCAAGTGGGTGGCTAGCTTTTTGTCCGGCATACGCATAAAAGCCGTCGTCGATGGTAGCTGTTCCGAAAGCATGGACATAAACGCTGGTGTCCCGCAAGGCTCCGTGCTATCTCCAACGCTGTTCTTGCTGCATATCAATGATATGCTGTCCACGGATGGTATCCATTGTTATGCGGACGACAGTACTGGAGATGCGTATTACACGGGCCGAGCTAACATCCCTCGTACCGTTGTAGTAGAAAGTCGCGAACAACTTGTGTCTCAAATCGAGAGCACCTTACACAGAGTCTCCGATTGGGGTCGGGATAACCTGGTCCAATTTAACCCCTCTAAGACACAAGTCTGTGCGTTTACCGCTAAGAAAACCTCGTTCACTGTGGTTCCACAATTCCAGAATACACCCCTTACCATCTCACAGAGTATTGGAATCCTCGGTGTCGACATCTCCAGTGACGTCCAATTTCGAGCTCATTTGGAAGAGAAGGTCAAGCTGGCATCAAAAAAACTTGGTGTTCTGAATAGAGCGAAGCGATACTTCACACCGGCACAAAGGCTACTACTTTACAAAACACAAGTTCGACCTCACATGGAGTATTGCTGTCATCTCTGGGCGGGAGCACCGAAGTGTCAGCTTGAGCCTTTCGATTCAGTTCAGAGACGTGCTGTGAGAATAGTCGACGATCCTGATCTCACAGACGGTATCGAGCCACTAAGTCTTAGGAGAGACTTTGCCTCCTTGTGTGTGCTCTATCGTCTCTACAATGGGCTGTGTTCTGAAGAATTGTTTGATATGATGCCCACAGCCACTTTCTACCATCGCACCGCTCGCCATCGTCAGGGAGCTCATCCACATACATTGGAACCTAAATGGTCGCGCACAGTGCGGTTTCAGAGAAATTTTCTCCCGCGAACAATCCCGTTATGGAATGAGCTCCCTGCCGAGGTTTTCCCTGGAAACTACAGTATGGGGCTCTTCAAGAAGGGGGTAAATAGGTTTTTAAAGGGTCTTGCAACGCGCACGTGATGCCCCTGGTGCCGCAGGCGTTCATAGGCTGCGGTAACCGCTTACCATCAGGCGGGCCGTATGCTTGTTTGCCACCGTCGTGGTATAAAAAAAAAAAAAAAAAAAATGTTTCAATAAAAAAAATAATAATGGACTAAGTTTACGTATGTTATGTGTGTGAGTGTGTATGCTGTATTTGTGTACATGTGTGTGTGTGCGGGTGTGCGCGAAAGGTGTTCAGTGTGGACGAGATTTGTGGGACACAGTTAATATTAATTTGCAACGATTAATTGCATTTCAGTTTGTTCGTAGTTTAGTTGAAAAATAGTAGTAGTAGACAATTAAAGTTTTTCTTTTGTAAGCTCACTGATTAAACTAAAAAAACATTCAAACTAATTTCAACTAATACAAATATGTACTATAATACCTTAATAACTGGGCGATATTCGAAACTTCATAAATATTTTTTTTCTAAGAGGCTTAACTAATTGATAAATTTCTTCTAAAATGAAAATATTTATCTAAAATGATTTATTTAAAAAATTGAAATCTAAATTATTATACCGACACTACACTATACTATATATTTAATACGGTGAATCGAAACTATTTCTGTTTCACACAATCACAGCTCCCTAACATGAGGATCAACATATTTACATCAATTAGTGAAACATCGCCCTCCAGGCTAAATTACCATATAGTTTTAATACGCGAGGCTATACGAAGGGTTACCATACTTTATGAGAGGAATATTATACCCATATTTTCCTATGGCACACCACAAAAATGTATATGGGCATAAAATAAATCAAACCTCAAGCCTTTGTTTTCAACAAACAATTTTACAAAGTGGTTCCTTTATTGTCATCACATTTCTGGAATACGTTAATACGAAACACAATATTTATTTATATATAATATTAAATGTGAATTTGGAATTATAATTGTTTTTTTTTCGCCAAACGACGCAGAGTAGAGCATAATATAGTTATCTGTTGCGACTGTATCTATCAAAAATTAAAAAAGAATAGCAGCAAGTTTGTTTGTTGTTTTTTTCGCTTTGGAAACGGGTGCTACCAGATACACATAAACAGATAACAGATTGAATTCATTTTACTAAGTATGTAATAAAACAGATAGTTCCTACTGTTTTTTCGTTGATCTATGATTTTAGAGTCTACACAATAAATAATATATATTTTTTTATGAAATTAAAATATTTTGATTTGAATTGTTGAAGTTGATCTAAGTAGTAGCTGTAAATCCTGGTAATGTTATTAACCACATAAAAGCTTAAATCGCCTCAACAGCTGCTGTGGTTAGTACAAAGGAATTCTTTCAATAGCAAATGTTGCCAAGAATGGATCCCATTCACGAAACGACTATTCAAGTATCTACTCTAAGGCAAACCGCACTTTAAAGGTTTTAGAGGAAGCTAACGACATTTCGAATGGTTCCATTTGAAGCCTTAACTTATAGCAAAGAAATTAAAATAATATTAGGTTTCTTTTTATTTATCACTGACCGAGATATTACTATTTTTTACTGGCCAAAATTTATTTGCATTGGATTTCAATTTTCTCCTAGCATAAACAGGTTATCCTATATTTTCGTGTCGTAAATGTTTTTTTAAATCTTTACTTATTTAAAGAACTTTATTATACAATGATTTTAAGTCCTGTTGTACTTTAATCTATGTTTGTCAAAGCTTTTGATGCGTAAACGTTCTAATTAAATGAAATGCAGCAATTGAGGTTAGGTTTTGAACGATTGAACTTCCTTTAAATAATTGTTTGTCTAAGTTTATTCTGAATCTTTAGTTAAGAGACTTATTATGTATTGTGAGAAATTAATGATAAATCCTCAGTAGCCCTAATATTTTTAATCTTATTAAATACAGAATCTGGTAAAGAAGTATTTTTATTGAAAAGAAAAACAAATTTCTATATAATATTAGTAACAGTCGCTGCAGTCATTGCATATATAAATGGTACTCTATAAAGAGCAAATCTCTTAAAATTCAAAGTAATATAATCACCCTCGTTGTTTTCCCCTTTAAATGTTCACAGTAATTTGCGGCAATCGATGATAAATTGCAGATCAAATGAAATATCGGCCATGTTATCCATTGATTCGATGTTATTGCTAGCACTTAGAAAGACAATAATAATAAAGTAGATTACTTAAGTCTGAGATATAAGTAGGCATATACAGACATTTGTTTCATGTAGCTTTGTTGAGTAAAATATATTAATGTGGAATCTTTTCTACGTTTAGGTATAGAAAATGATTTACGTACACGATTTGGTTTAGCAATCTAAAGTACTTTGCTGTTTTGTCATTTTTTTATGTTGCAGTACTGTTGCTCCCTTAGTACTAACCACATCCACAGGTTGAATAGAGGTAATGTCATTCCGTATTCCTAATCCGTCAAAGACGTCCATCTAGAAAAAGTTTTTGAGGTAGTAGAGCCTTGCTGATTTCAGCACGAACGGGCCCGCTCGACCGGGGCTGTACTACCCTCAAACAGAAGATTAACCTAAAGCGACAATATCCGTGCTATCGTGTAGTGTTTCGTTAGTGAGTGCGAGACCAAAGGCCAATTGATGTAGGGGTGATAGTAGTCGTGGTAACTGTGTAAGCCTTACAATGCCACGATGACTGTCCTGCCTTTTAGGTTCCAAGCCTAAGCGAGGCGTGAAAAAGCATCTTACTAGGCCACCATAGTGTGGCGGTAACCTGTCTGGCAGAGGAGGCAATGGAGGCCTAAAATTCACACCTCCCCAGAAAATTCTGCAGGGTAACCTAAATCACTGCCGCGCAGCGCAAGACCTGCTAATGCAGACACTCGCGGAGCAGTCGGTTGCCCTAGCGGTGGTGGCAGAGCCGCACCGCGTCCCGGATCACCCACGATGGTTCGGATCGGCAGGAGTGGAAAACGGCCTCCACTGTACCCTCCTTCAGCGAGGGCTGGGGTTTGTGGCAGTTGAATGGATTAGAACGGAATCGGGAGAGAGCGAATCCCGAGCGAAGAAGACGTCGGCGGCGTTATGAGCCGTCGACGGGACCGCGAGCCGCCAGAGATTGGGGACCTCTGGTAACAAATTAGTTGCTGCGGTCGGCGAAAGGATAATTTGTTGCGGCCTGGTCGCAGAAATGCGATCGGGCCGCAAAAAATTACAACAACTGAACTGATGGGTGGGGAAGCCTTTGTGGCCTCCCCAGGATAGGGTCTGATTAGGCCCTTCAGAGAAGGATGCCTGAGACCGGCCGCCAGGGTGGTTTTTAGTGGAAACACCACATACTTCTGGCTCCTGCTCCCCGAGGAGCCGGAGATCCGAAGGGATTTGCTACCCCGACCCCGACAACAAAAAAAAAGGTCATCATAGTGTGGGTCACCATTGTCTGAATTTGCAATGAGTATGGTCACCACAACTCTTGGATTCCATTCATGCTTCCCATAAGGCAGGGTAAGGTCGCTTTTGTAGACTTTCAAAATAAAAAAAGTTATACTCTCGAAAACTATGACTGTTTCGGTCACTGTCAAACTTATTGAATTTGTAAATAGAGCACTGACTTTAAATTATAGTATGAATCCGCTTATGTACGAGTAGTTCAATGTAAAGTAATATATCTTATCTACTAATAAACAATCTACAAAATTTGGTATTCTACAGGAAGTTTTTTTTTTTTTTTCTTTTTTTGTTTTGTGTCTGCTACTTAGCAATCTGTTTCCAAGAAACAATAATCTAATATGGTGTCAGATTTACATCGGTTCATCATTACCATCTACAGCTGAGCTGAGCATCCATTGATGCCATACTCATCTTCTGTCCGCAAATCTCATTGCTAGATCTGGTATACTATTTCTCTTCAGTCGAGAGAATCTCACACTGCCCACTCCCCCCAATTCAGCAGCCAGTTGATTAACATGTTGGTCTAGTCTATTTTGATAATTATTGCTGTATGACTCTATTTCTTCTTTCACTGTTCGCAGGTTCAAGTCTAGGTTTACATATCGATTGTTTATGTACGGTGGAATATTAAACATGGCTCTCATTGTTTTACTTTGAAACCTTTCCAGTATTTCAACGTTACTATGACTTGCTGTTCCTCATAACTGTATGCCATAGGTCCATACAGGTTTTAGTATGGCCTTATAGATAGCCATTTTACTGGCTTCTGTCAATTGTGACTTACGACCAATGAGCCAATACATGCTTCGAAGTTTGCAGTCTAATTGTTTCCTTTTGGTCCATATGTGTTTGCGCCAGGTTAGGCGTCGATCAAGGTGCATACCCAAGTACTTGGCGTCGTCTGAACGTGGGATTTCAATATTGCCAAGTTTTACAGGTGGACAGGTTTTCCTTCTGAGTGTGAAGGTTACTTGAACCGACTTATCTGTATTGGCTTTAATACGCCACTGCTGCAGCCATGCTTCGATCAGAATCAGGTGTTGTTGGAGCATTTCGGAGGCAGCCTCGTGATTCTCATGTGTTGATAGGATTGCGGTGTCATCTGCATATGTCGCAGTAGTGGTCGAAGCATGGGTGGGTAAATCTGCCATCTGTAAATCCAGCCAGTCCGTTAACGTTCCATGTTGTAATTTTGAGATTATGATTAAATTTTCCTTTGGCTGCTTGACTTGGAGAAGCCAGTCCGTTAACGTTCCATGTTGTAATTTTGAGATTATGATTAAATTTTCCTTTGGCTGCTTGACTTGGAGAAACCGATCCATCATGCTGTCTACCATGTTTATCATCATGGTTTGAATTCTGTTGAACATTTTATCTAAGATGTCATCGAGTTGTTGTATTTGGGAAGGTTGGTCTTGATAAATAATGTTGTCTGTGGTATTTTTAGTCACTTCAGCGTATGTTGCTGTGGTTCTTTTGTACGTATTCAATTTATTTGTCTGAGGTTTGTCAATTTCCGTTGTCCGGCTGTATTGGTTTCTATTGGACTGTGTTGGTTTCAGTTGGATTTTCAGTATATGTTCTTTGTATTGTTTGTATTTTATACATACTCTATAGCTAGCCGGGTGTTTTTGCTGGCAGTTTGAACATGTAGCTTCTATGTCTCTGGTTTTGGTACAAGTGGTTGTTGAATGATCGTCTCCACATTTGACACATCTGAAGGGTCGGTGGCATTGATTTTTGGAATGACCAAATCTTTGGCACCTTTTACACTGGAGGATTTCTTTTTTTTTGTATGGAGGTTCAAAAGATATTTTTGTATGATTTAAGAATTTCAGTTTGAATATTTCTTTATTGTTCGGCTTTGGTTCCAGGTCTACATAGAATAAAGGTAAAGATTCTTTTGATATTCGGTGACGTACATTTATCAGTTGTCTTACTTCATGTCTAAGTTCCTTGAGTTCTTCCTTTATTCGGGTGGTATCTTCTGAACTATGGAGGCCTCTCAGTACAACTCTGTAGGGTCTTTCACACTTTAACATGTACGTGTAGTGACTAATGTTGCACTTAATGAAGCTTTCTCTTATTGATTTGTATACTTCTATACTTGCTGGCATTATTTTCACAATGTGTCCTGATCTAAGCGTTGTCATAATATAGTTTTCTGCGGTTGTAATTTTTAGTAGTTCCTTTCGAAGAGCAGAGATATCCAGGACTCCAGTTACAAAAATTGGTTCTGGCTTTGGAGGTTTGACTGACTCTTTATCGTCTGAAATCTCTTTCGCATTGTCTAATATTTCAAATTGATTTTGTGTAAGTACTGAATATACAGTTGTGCTGGATTTTTTCTTTTCATTTTCTGCCTGTGGTGAGTTGGTTCCCATTCTTTTCCTTTTGGCCTGAGGTATTCGATCTTGTTGCCAATCTTTTTTTTTATGGTCGTTTGCACTAAATGCAATTTCTGTATCATTAATATCTTGTGATACATTGCCGAGTGAGTTGCTACGCATTTTAGTGAGCATACTCTCTTGTAGTGTTTGTTGGATCATTGTAGGGTTAATTTTACTTTTAAGATTTTCGTTCATTTTGTTCCCACGAGTATTGGACGAAGTAAGAGGTCACTTAGGGGTGACGCCATTCTCTAAGAAGGCAGAGTACAACTACGTTTGCCATGTCCGTAGAGGTTGATCGCTAGTGACTGGACACCCACCAGCCATGCAGTCTATTGGCACGAGATCTCACCGTAGACTTGGGGTGATTTTTATAGAAGTTGTCTTCTTCATGGCCCAGACAATTAAGCCAAGGCCGCCGATCCTGTTGAATCCTACAGGGTTGCGGTTTGTGAGAATCATTTCCTATTCTTACTGATAAACCAAGCTGATTAGGCTGGTATGGTCGGGTTAATTAACCGCCGCCCGAGACCCGGCGTTGTTATTCATTTAGCACCACCCGGGAAGCACGTGTAGGGTTGTGGTTAGGTAGCTCCTACGGACGCGAATAACATTACCTCCCTCTACAGGAAGTGAAAAAAAATTGATATGATATAGTAATAGTATAATATTCTACCAGTCGTCGTTAAGTACAACGCTGAGAATCGTTAAAGCTTAAGCCCTATATTAATCAAATACACTATATAATCTTCTCCGCAACACGGTGGCAGGTTATAAGTAATGAAATATCACGCTACGACCATAAGGAACGCTGTAGTATACATTAATGCAGGTAAAATTGCTTGGAATAACAGATGCGATTAAAGAGAAGATTACATCATGGATTTGTCTTTGAGTTTGAACTTCTATTATGCTTCATGTTGCTTAACAATAATGGTAACTAGTAGCTAGCAATAAACTATATTTTCTACTGTTTATAATGCTAATAATAACAAAGACCCCCTTTTGACAAGTAGAACTCTTTCTTTTGATTACTTTCGACAAAAAAAATAAATATTAACTTTCAAAACAGAAGTACCACAGAACAAATGAAATAAGGCAAACTAATCAATAAAAGAAATCAAAACAACCTAACACAAGTCTAATTATAAACGAAAAATAAGGTTGAGATGAAATACGGTATAAAGTAAAGCAATAAAAAAGGCAATCAGAGGGGGCGCGAAGCCTAAGGCGGACTTCTACGGATGCGACATCATACGTAATGTATTTACACAAACCCTCTAAGTTGTTGATTGGATGATGTGGTATTCCAAATCAAATATTCCATGTTATACTTATGAATTACATTTTCGTTTGGGGCTTGAAATACCTCCAAATTTGAATGGAAACGAACAAAATATACGATTTAACTGAAAAATATCTTTGTAATACTTAATTCTATTTACGGTGATAGTTGTACTTAATTCTAAAAAGGAAAAAAAAATAGATAAAGTGGAACATAGAACCTATTCCTTTTTTGAATTCGATTAAATACAGAATTATTTAAGTTCCAACTTTTTGGAAGCCACCTTACCCATAAGCATAACTTAATACAAACATTAATGTAATGTTCAGCGTTCGATGCATGTCTTCTGCCCTACCAACTGAATTCTACATTTTCACTCCTTTAGAGCACCACACATTACACGTCTTACATCATTTCATAACTAGTGGTTATGAACGCGCGATTTTTTTTCATATCTAAATGAATATGATTGAAAGAAAATATTTTCAACTACAGTAATGGGTAAAAATACAGAATTAAATAGATATAAGTGTATATCATGTGTGTGTAGATATAGTCTAGTGTGTAGTTTAATTTGCATGCATTAAAAAAAAATTATGTACAGCTTTAAAATATACGTCGTAACTGTTAGCATGTTTCAGAGTGTCTAAATAACCACTTGTAGGCAAATGAACATCTCTCATTAGTTCACGTTACAAACGCTAAATTTAAAAAAATATTGTGAAAAGACGTCGCGTTGAGTCTTCTTCTACTTAGCGAGGTCGTCGTTTGAAAATGCAGCTTAAACGGTTTCACTCGCGCGCGGTGAATTGCTGTCAACAGCAGTTTGCAACAGAAAATGATTTCACTTCACTATATTTGCTTGTTTGCATGATAGTTTACGTTTTTTCCGTAAAGTGATATAAAGCACATTTTAAGAAAAATCAAGCCATGGTGACCTCTTTTTAGTGATCTCTTTCAGTCACATATTTTTATTAAAGAGAATAAAAGCTTTTTCTGTCTTTTTAAGAAGATGTTTTTATTAATCATCGCTGTGCTACCGAGCGAAAATAATTAAAAGAAAATGATTTTCAAAAAAAATCCGTAATAACTTTACTACTATCACCATGCCTTTGACATGTTTAAATAAATACAACAATTTTTCTGGTGCAAAAGCTTAACGTTACTATTTTCTTGCTATTCTCAAAATTCTAAGGTAAATTCATTTGGATAAACTATAGTGGAACGAACAAACGTGAACGCCAAAGTAAATGAAATTGACTTGGATTGACGAATTAAGTATAAAGTGAATACTTAGTCGATGTTGAAAGTAATAAATATCACTTCCTTCCCTATTGAATTAAAAGTTTACTTAACTTCGCTTATAAAAACATTTTGTCATAAATAATTTCATTAACGATGCCGTCGTCGATTTTGCAATAATAAAATGTGAATTTATACTTAAATTTATAACTATAAAAGAATATTCTTGTATTCAATCATTGCCAAATGCGGTGGTATAATGTACGTTCTGCAATATTTATTTGCAGATTGTCTTTAGAGAAAAAAATCAAGCGTTCGCAATGGGAAATATCCGTGTACCACGCTGAGCCGCTGAGTTATGACAGAGAGATACGCACCGGTGGGTCGTATAAAGAAACAATCTACATAAAAAGGGTAAAAATCTTAGAGATGAATTTAGCACGTAGCGTGGTGTGTGGTGGACGGTTATACTCCAACGTCACACACAAAACTATTCAAGTTTTGTCACGGTGCCAAGTCGACTGAGCAATTTACATACACGTTGTGCATTTTATCTTAGAATTTTTCTTTGAGCCTGAGTTGATTGCTTTTGTGATATGAACAAAGCAAATTTTAAAGGAACAAAAACCGCACGAATGCATTGAAATAAATAATTTAATACTTAACGATAAACTGAATATTAAACTAGAAGTTATCCTGGATTAACTGTATATGTTTATTTCGAAGGCTATTATTCAAATTTGTTATAGTCATTGTTAACTTGTTGAATCTTATAATAAACTCTTTGCTGGTTTTGATATATTTTCTCTATCAGCTTATAGGTTCAAGAGGTAGATTGTCAGAATGCTTGCGTTATACAATGTTGTAGTGGTAAGTTTTATAGATATTATTCACTTTGCGCTTTTTTTTCACTTCACAATTATATATACAACTGCCTTTTTTCTCTGTTTTCTCTCTGTTTTTTATTGTTGTATTTTTTATTAACTTACTTATTAATATTTAGTTACTTTTATCTATAGCGTACTGCAACGTAAGCACCATGTTGTAGCGACTTCTACATGTGTGTAATCCTTTTTAAATTATTGTGGAAAACCTTTGTTGATTTTATACTTACCTATTCAATGTAAACATAATTTTATGTTGCGTATAATTTGTAATATACAATTGCTTGTTTTCTTCAATAAACAAAAAAAAACTTCACAAGACAATACGTATGTCAGAATTAACTGTATAAGTAAAAATATACAATGTTACCAGCCACGTTTGTTAATTGGGTTATCATAATACTCGAATATTATTTCTTGTAATAATCTTAATATAATTAGTATTATTTTCATGAATAAACTAATGTAAATAAACAAATAATAAAAATAAACATTATTGGACGTTAGTTTTAAATTATTTTAATGTTTATGAAAGTACACTTCAGTTAGCTTTTTACTCAATGGTTAATGTACTAGGTTATAAAATAAGGTTTTAGTCATTTGATAAATTTAAAATAAAATGATTTAATAATAATATGAAATGATCGTGGTAACTTACTGCTACTTTGACTTACCTTACTACTAACTACATTCTATTACCTACAATTAAAAAATTGCCTCGTGTAGGCAGCAGGCCTATCCAAGATACAAATGTTTCACGTCGAAACTCTTTCTACAATCACTAACGACACTTTAATAAACCTTGCTACTAACTCAGTATTATTATCTTTTAAGATTTTTTGAAGGTCGTTAAAAGTTTATCTTGAGTGACAAGTAGGCCTAGCTAAGACAAAATGATTCGCGTCGAAATATTTTCTACAATCATTAACGCCTCACAGTAACTTAACAGAGTAATTTCTAATAAAGTAATACAACTGCATATTTCAAATGTATAAAGATATATAAAAAAAAATTAGAGTAATAGGTAAAGCTGCATTGCGGTTCTAATACAACCTGACCTAAGTTCCAGGCCCCAGCAGCGTACCTAACACTCACCGCGTATACATAATGCACACTCTGTGGTGTTTTTCAGAAGACGTCACCGCCCGCGTTTTGTTCTACATAAATAAAGTAATAATTCATT
Organism: Hypercompe scribonia; assembly: GCA_949316085.1. Lineage (NCBI taxonomy): Eukaryota > Metazoa > Arthropoda > Insecta > Lepidoptera > Erebidae > Hypercompe > Hypercompe scribonia. The sequence continues at coordinate 9,507,282 of OX438989.1, read as the reverse complement.
AATTTCGTGTAATTTATGAACTATTTATGACTTTAAAATAATAGGTTAAATTTCTAATATTTAAACTTAAAAATTATTTAAAAATTCCTCTTGAATGTTTACTTTATGAAATTCATGACATTCATGACAAATGACAGATAATTCTTATCTTTCTATGTGCAGTCAATTCTGCTCTGGAACGCGCTCCCTGCCGCAATCAGGATGTCCAGAAACCAGCTTACATTCAAATAGAAAATTCGCGAGCTTCTTCGGAATGAGTTGGCAGAACAGTCACAACCCTAGTACCAGACTGTATATCATACAATATTAAATTTAAGTATGTGTATATTTATACGTATTGTGCATTTATTATTTATTTAGTAGTAAGTTCATGTCTATTATTTATATTTAAAGTATATTTATGAGCCCGATAAATTTGCACCTACTGCATCCTATTTCTACATTACCTGAAGGTTGACAGGAAGAACATGTCTCATGGCATTAAGTGCGCCTTTGTACAAGGTGCAATAAGTTTAAATAAATAAATGAATAATTACATTTTTGTAGGCATCTAGAAAAACTTCATATTATTTGTACAGACATTTAAATGACAAAAAGGTACATTTAATGTATATTTCTGACAATTAATTTATATTGTGATACAATATACAATCTTGATCCAAGCAAGAATCATGGGTAAAGTTCATAAATTAAAAGTATAAAGAGTCAGTAACGTACTCCTGATATTAAATAATAAAAATACTCGTATGCCAAACGTTCACCTCTGATATAAACGTTGATATAAACGTTCACCTCTATATTGTGTATGTGAAACCTAACCAACAGTATGTGCAACAGAGTTCTGAAAAAACATAGTCGACCATATCCATGTTTTTGTGCTGAAATGTGCTGTTATCAGAACAATACTTTGTTATCACGTTTTTAACGTATTGCGGAAACTATTGTGAATAGCGTACATTTACTTTTATTCTGCCGCGGTAATACAGTTTTGTAGTATGATATTTCTGTAGTTGCTGAAATTTTTGCAGAAATATTCTGAAAAAAAAAGGTATCTTGTGCTTTGCCATTAGCGCCGAAACGTGTCGGCGAAAACAAAAAACTCTTGTTTTTTTCACCTTAATGTTTCACACTGAGATAAAAGCAAAACCTAGGAAAAATAGGTAATTCTTGTTGCGGGTTTTAAAACCTATCTCGTATGCAGTGGTATGTATGAGTACATTGGATATGAGGTACCACAGACTAAAAAAAACCATTTACTTTTGCGTTATTTCTTTAGAATATGACTATGAATTTTAATATCTTATGAAATTGTATTCGAGTCTTGTCCAATAATAAAAGACATGCTATTTATATCAATAAATGTGACATTTAGTATTCTAAGTTGTTTTTTATTGATTTTCAAGATTATAATTATTCTACACCGTAGCGGACAATCCCTACGATATCCAGCTAATTCCGAAGCGGGTCGAATATTCTCACACAAGGTGAATTCTGCTTTAAGCTATCTAACACATGAAGGTAGATAATTTAATTATGGATACAAACACAGGTGAATTTCATGAACATACATCACATATATTTCTTGCTATGATATCGACACAGACACTAAGCCACAGATGCACGTGGACATTGATAACTATCTCTTCCTAAATCTCTCGGCAGATAACACACTGTGTAATGCCACTATATTCCTTACTTATTTGCTACGAAACTAGTTCTGTAAAATGGTACTGTGTAGTGTTGTACCTACGTATGTTAGGAAGTATTTAAAGTGGAAAACTATTTGCTTCGTACGAGATTCCTGAACTAAGTATTCAAATAGTTTTGAGCTGTACGTTCTACAGCGGCTGTTATATCTTTTCTATTTTTCCGTAAAAGTTTTTTTAAATCGTTGTGATTCGTGACTCGATGAAACGAAAGTGCATCACGATGATGAAACACACTCAAATTTTATATTTTCGGTCTCCTCTTTGTGCGATACTTCGTAGCGTACCTACTCTCATCTACTAAGCATTGTCCATATGTAAGCCCCTTGTGTAGTAGAATAGCAAGTCCATCTACATTGTACTAAGCTTGCTCCTGGTCTGAGCATTCAACGTGTATTTGTTATGTAAAACTACTTTTAGAAAGTTCAACTTGTACCGTGTGTGAATTGCATACACACTTTTTTATATTTCACCTACAATTAAAATGTTTCCAGTTTGTTGTTTTAGATATTCATGGACGTTCGTGTGATTAGTTCGTAACTATGTACACACACTTTGTCCAAACTCCATGTAAAAATAACATCAGAAGTTTAAAAATGTTGTAATTTTGGACGCTTTATATCAAACAACAATAAGTACTGAATATTAAAGAATAGGTTTTCCTTTAATAGTATCTATTGTAGTAAAACTCACAACAAAATTTATCGTGAAAATTAACACTTTAATTGTGCTGACTCTACTGAAACATAATCAGGGGAGTGAGTTATGCAAGCACCTTAATCAATTTCCCGACACTGACAAGAACTAAGCTAATCAGAATAGCTGAAAACTTTGGCTACACGCTACGGTGCTTGTCTGTAGCAGGTAAGTACAGTCAACGAAATAATTGATTGTTAAAAAGTTTAATATGACATAAAAATCAATGTACACTTTTAAAAACATAACGTATCTATTACTCTAAACCATTTTCATAACTGTTTGCCATTGTTAGCTTTTAATTTCATTCTTTTAAAAATAATTTCATGCTAATAAATATACGAGTGTATAATAATATAGTACATGTAGTATTTGTAATATAGTAATATCGTACATGCTCCGACGCTACGTTAAATCTTCAAAACCCTGTTCAAGTAAAAAATAGGAAACTCGCCTCAATCTGATCAAAATCTCAAAATAATCGCACTGTTAACATAACGTATGTGAGCCCGAGGTATCATCGTGGTGAATTTCTTTTTATAAAAATATCTGGTAATTACAATCGTAACATATAATGTTAAATTCGAATATACCGTAAACTAGAACTCATAAATGGATTTTAAAGCTAAATTTATACAAAAAAATATTCTAGAAGTTCTCTTACTATCTGTACGAGTTGTACTCGTACAGATAGTAATCTCACTCCTATTAAATTCCTCAAATGAGCTTCGCTTTAGTGTTACATAATTTGAATGTTTAAAAAATCCAGAAAATATTCGTCGTTTTTATATATTATTGTATTGCAATTGTGAGTTGAGTGTGAGTTCGCCACGTTAAATCACCATCATCATCACATCAACAGCCTTATAACCCACTGCTTGACACAGACCTCTCCTTAGAGAGAAGGTTTAGGCCTACCACACTGGTCAGACGAGTTGGTAAAGGATATGTGCCAAGTTTTTTTTCTTTTTGCAGTGTTGTTGTCCTACGTAATCTGCATCTTTATTACGTCTTACAACTCTCACGGGATGAGTAGAGGTGGTGAAACTCCGTATTCTTAATTAGTCACATGGACAATATTTTAATAGACATAAAAAAGACTTTTAAATAAATTTTGGAAGCTTAGTTTAAAATTGCCATCTGATCTCTGTCTGATTTAAAACTGTCATCTGATGATCGTGTAATATTGGCCTGTTTCAAGTAAAACACTTTGTCCGCTCGTTAAGAAAAACTAAAATAAACATTAATGACAGTTTGTTACAACTGCTAATGGTATTTATTTATCTGAATGTGTTCGGTGTCTGTTGTTTGTAATCGCACTAACGAAGTAATCCGGTTAAGTACACACATAATTCTTTTATGGAGAAAATTCGCGCCAATTGCGAGATGTATTGAAATGGGCCGATGTATTTATTTTTGTTCACTTAACAGATTGATTGCTAATGGTTTTTTGATGATGTGTTTTTTATTTGATAAATATTATCTTTTTGTTTTTAGATTGTTTTAAACATTAGTGTTCAGTAATGTCTTTCTATTTTTTTTTAAATAAAATCAAAACCTACCGTTATTGTCTGATGTGTAATATATGAGGTTGGGAGAGGTACAAGGCCAATCAAGGAGCCTAGAGTCCATCACTACGATCACAATCAAAAAGTAATCAATGGATTTATAGTCGTAAATCAATGGCATACCCATGTACTACTATAAGCTGATAATGATGTGATAAATGTCGTACAAGTCCACTATTATGCGTTTATTTTTACCATAATTACACCACTCACACCACCAATTTATCTTAAGAATCGCATTTCATCTACATGCAAGTGTAATTTATTGATTCCTGGACGGCAAGAGGATAATCTACAAGACAGTTAGTATGATAATCTTGTCATATTTACTGTATTAAATTAAATTTATCTGTATTAAACATTAATATCACATATTTTAAAAGTTTTACTTCCTTATTGTAATTAGTGCCACATATAAGTATGCTATGTCTGTTTGTTTGAACTGTTGCTTCCTCTTCTAACTTTGTTTTTTGTTTATTTCCATTTTTTCTTAAATTTTAATTCCCCCGGATTCAGTTTAAAGTCCTCGACAACCTTTAACAGTCTACTGCTGAAAATAAGCTTGTATAGATTAAGGTCAATACACTTATGTCAATCAATTTACGTTTAAATTAATTTACATATTTTTTGAAATTTGGTTGGTTATAAATATTAGTTTTTTATTATCACGCCGCTCTCTACTGCGCTGAGTGTTGGGGTTCAAACCCCACATGGGACAAAACTGTGTGATCCATAAATTGTTGTTCTGAGTCTGAATGTTCTTTTCGCCCGTGTCTTCTAGAATTCTAAAGTCCCACGTGACATAGGATTTATTCCTAGTATGGGCGTTGTCTTATAAAAATAAATCATAATAAATAAATAAGGGGTATATTAATTGTATTTTTTGTTCCTAATGGATATACTCACAAGTATATCCATTAGGCACAAAAAATACAATTAAAAAATGCTACGAATTTCAACTACCTGATAAAACATTAAACCCTTTTCAATACTACGCGCTGCCAATATGGAAGGCAATAATCATTTATTAACCAATGAACCGTGTCGTTTACCCCCTTAACCGTGCTTTTAATTTAATGACTATCCATATACAGTTCTAACCGGAACCACTCAACCGAAGCTTAGAAGCCACAATTTATTTTATGAACCGAAAAATGGCTACAACCGTTTTCGTTATTCTATTATTTATGTGTTCGATTGTGTAAAGGTCCGGGAAATGGGTTATAGTTTTCAATTTTTTGATATGAAATTTATGTTTGTATCTTTGGCCGCTTAGTGGCCCGTAAGAAACTGAACTGAGTTTATTACAATAGCCTATTAAGCTTCTACATTTTGTTACTTGTCACATTTTGTTACATACTCCCCATTTATTTTGTCACTTGCTGTGTTTTTTTTTTCTATTTCGTATTAATTTTTGTATCGGTGGAGAAAATTGATTGCAATGTCAACTACGTGGCTGTTATGGTGCAAATTGACAACGGGCTCGTTTTCGGTTTAGTCGTTTCATTTCTCTCAAATTTTATCACATGAATAAGGCTGTCATCAACCGGATACGGGAGTCAATAACGATAATGTCACAGTCGAAGGATAAAGTGAAAAATTAATTTCTTAGAAAATATAATGATTGAGGCTTTAGCATCAGCCTATACTTCAGGACTCATTGAACAAGGGCTGAATCTCATCTAAGCTTGTCTGAACTTGATACACAAATTAGTCGATAGTGAATAAAATCGTCAATTTCGATAAAAAGTAATTCTGCATGAGAATAAGGAACACCCGTATTAGTTGAGTACATGAGAGCGACCCACAGAATGTCTGAAATTACCGCTAAGGAAATTGAATCAAAAACTTGCAAAACTGCTCCTGAATGTACTGTAAGTGAGTGAATTGTCTCGATGTCGTTTATTAAAACTTTTGAAGAACTTGAATAATAATTGTTGGAATGTAACTTGAAAGTAATACGATTTAATGAAATGGTAAAAATCGATAAATAAAATGTAGATAAAAAGAAGCAAGCTACCAATGCAAATTGATTTTACATTAACGACTTCAATTCTATTTGATTCGATTGCTCTTCTGTGACTATATAAAGGAATGATTTATATATTTATTTATTTCTTACGCAAACTATTGTCCAGAAATTATAAATTTTCATAATAAGAAGTAATACAGTCAACAAAAGTGCTAATGAAAGTTTCAAGCGACGTTTTTTTTATATAAACTATTATACCTTCGGCCTATTGCAGCCCACTGCTAAATAAAAGCTCCCAACCATCCTCATCTTAAGCAGTCCGCATCCATACATTGCTAGCCATTTATCATTGTTTGTTTTTTGATTATATATAAAAAATTGTAAGAATGTATAAAATTAGATAAATTGAAAAAAATAACAATAAAGTCAACCTAACGATGATACAATATTACAGTTAAAGTATATCTTAATTTTGTTCTAAATATTAGTTTCTATTTGTCAGGTAACTAACCTTGCAATACAAATTCAAACTGAATATTCAAAAGTTCATCGAGGTAACCGAGTTGTGGCTTGAATATTTTATTTGAAAACGTGAAAGAGGGGTCTAACAACTGTAAGGAAAAGTCTTTTCATATCATAGTATTAAATTATCTGACATCGGGCGTCGCAAAACATCAGAAAATAAAAGCGCATTTGGCGGCACTTTTTACTCATATTAGCAAGCATTTGACAACAGCCGTTACTGAAATGAGATTCTCGAGTGAACCCGTCCGGAGAAGCCTGTAAACAGGAAAGTAATAAATATTTCTACGAGTTGTCAATATGTTTGCAATTGTGTATTTGCGTGCCAACTAATAAAGAAACTTCTAATCATTTACTTGTGTAGTTATTCGAAGAATATCATGTTAAAATATAAAGCAATTAAAAGAACGTACTATGTCAAAAAAAAAATCACTTCAAAATCAAAAGTAGCAGTAGCACGGTTCTTTAGTGTCATTGTGTAGACACTTGTGAATTGAAGTCGTAGCTACCAAATAGGTTCGTTAAAGAATAAGTTTTGTTACTTGCTCATGGTATTTAAATTTTCTAAAGTTTTTTAAACAAGTAAAGGCAATCTTAAACGTGAAAATGAAAAATAATGGCAATAAGTGTACTTGCAACCATAACCTTACAATTTACTTACCCAAAATAACCAGTTAATATTGTACTAGATTGTTAACCAGAGTAAATTTTTAAGTAATCGTGTGATTGCATTAATTAAAATACGTAATCCGGCCCATTGCACACTGCACACTGCAACACCTAACGTAACTCTTTTAAAAATACTCTTCTTAATATATACGAGTACGTACGTATTCAGATTTCTACTAAATAAAATTTTATAAACAAATCACATGAAAGTATTACACATATGACGTCATTACAGCCATTCATTTATAGTTACCAAAACATTTAACGTTAATCTATCGTCCGCAGACGCACGTCTTGAATTCAGTTCGTTTACGATGGAATTATTACATCAGTTAGTTCCGTTTGTAGACGGCCAGGGGGCACAAAATCTGTCTACAGCCAGTAACGGTTTTATTGCAAGCAGACTGGGTGCAAACACCCCCACATCCTCCCCCTGTCGCCCTCGCAAACGACGGATACGACTACAAAATATTTTCTAACTAATAATTTATTGAGATTTTGCAAAGAATGTTTAAATTATCACACACGTTTACCATTTATAAATGCTATATATTATATAACGATGAATTTGAAGATAAGGAAGTAATTGTTTTACAATCTTTTCCCCACTTCAAATTATAAAAAGCTATTTACTACAAATCTGATATATGGAAAGGACGGTAATAAATAGTAAATGTTATGCTCAACATAATTTCGTCTATCCTTTTATTAGAAAAAAACAGGTTGAATTTCCTGTTGTGGGTAAAGTATATACATTCGTATTAAGGAAAGACTTAGCTATGCTTTTAAACGGAGATTATTTGACACAACTGGAGGCTAAATTTCTTAGTATCTTGAAGTAACTTCATATGTTTATACTTTTATGTGGACATACTTATTACGTTTTGTTCCTTTTGCGACAGAGATTTTAATTAAATGCACGTACAGTATGGTTAATACAGGGAGACACACATAATATGCATTCCTTTAATTTTCTCTTTTTTAAATTGTAGTTCTACAATTTTTCTAATTTTATAATTCTATATGTGACTTTTAAAAAATGACTACAATTAGAACGATAAGTCGATTAAGACCTGCCGTTAATATAATTATCTATAAATTAATCGTATTAGACTCGAGGACCCCAAAAAATTAATAGGTTAATTGAACAGAGTAACAAAGAACAATGATAAACACCTTAACAAAAACTTGCCATGTTTTTTTACGTTTAGTGATAAGAAATATACAAAATTATAAAGATTAAATCTGTAAACAGTTTAGCCTTACATATAAGAACAGTGTACTTATTCATACAAGTTAAGAATTAAAGGTATTCCAGGTTATGTACATGTCGAAACAAAAAGTAACTCTACTCTGTCTGATGTAAAGCATGAATAGAGTCCAAGATTGGTGATCGCCATACTTATTGCAAATGCAGACTATTCAGTTTGGTGACTCACACTATGGTAGTCTAGTGAGATTATTTTTCACGCCCCGCTTAAAAGACCCGGGGTCATAGTGGGAGGAACCGTTTAGTTCGGGAGCGTATGTCTACCATTCTAAAACGGTGACTGCCGAGCTCAGCACGTGTTGCCCTGTAGAGAAGGGAGAAGGTAGGACGGATGGATAAAAACGATAGAGGACTGCCATAGAGGCGATATCTCTTCGCAACTGTAGAGACTTAAGGGATTCAGTGGCTTCGGGACTGTTATATAATGCGGAGTGTTAGCCGCTGTAATCGATCTAGAGGTTCCAGCAAATATTGCGTGGATTCATCACAAAGATGAGAACAGTACTCCACGTAGGTGCGAACCTGGCTTTTATAGAGAAAACACAGATGCTCAGGTCAGTAGAACCGTCTCACCTTGTTCAATATTTACCAGTATTTATCTAGCTTTCGCGAGGCCGCCTTTCGTAACGCTTTCAATATACTGTCAGGGTTGAGATCCCGACATATATAGTATTCATACTCAGAATACTAAGTTTATCCTGCAATGGTAACTGAATGTTCTGAAAAGTGGGAGACGAAAAAATGGAGACTTTTTGGTAGAGAGCGCGCACACCTGTGTTTTCTTGGCGTTGAACTCGGTCATATTCTCATGATCTCATTGAGAAAGTTTTTGTAAAATTTTGGTCATAGACGTTAATATATACTAAATAAAACAATGGAATAACTAGCATAATGGACCAATATATAAAGAAATACTATTATTAGATTTTTTTGTCTGTGAATAAATCAATAAAATGTCATGTTATGTCATTATAATTTATCAATTGCCGTTGTCGTTTTTGCCAGACATGATTCAAATCCAAACAAAATTTTTTATTATGTAATTATGACCAGTGTTACACTGTTCAGAACAAGAAAAAAATTTTTAATTCATAAACTTAAGTATTATATAATTACAAAATAGAGTAAAAGACCAGTTTCAAGTTACGTTGCAACATCATTTGGATTGAAAGTTATGAGTACAATATAATTAAATAAACACACATTTCTATAACTTTCACTTTAAGACTCACTCAGGTCTTGGACATAATTGAAAGAAATTTGGGTTTCCACAGGTTATAAAAAGGGTATGTTTCAAGTTTGCCTTCTTTTTACAGTGATATTGTCCTGCGTAGCTTATTCCTTATGTCGTCTCTTACGGCAATTTACTTTAATATCGTCATAATCAGTAACATTTTATTTTTTTTAAAAAGAAACTTCTATGTTTCTTAATTAAGAAAATATACTGGCAAAATATGTAGCTTAGGCAGAAAACCAATCTATGCAAAGATTTAGGACAGTCTTAACACAACCTCGTCTTATTATTATAGTATAATGAATTATATGTAGTTATACTCGTATATATTCTTTTATTAAATACTGATAAAATATTCACAATTGTTATACTTTTATAAATTTTATGAAATTCAAAACCATTTTCGCAAATAAGGTAGCCACTATTGTAATCCAGAGAATTATAAGACAAGTAATTCAGAAATATGTCGAAAACTTAAGGTCTTAACTTAATTATAATTAGGCCGGTTTAAGGCTGGTACTTAGTCTAACGAGTTCAGTTGCGGCTGTGAACCGCGCTTTGTTTCCCCCAATTACCAATAATGGACTCTGTTTAGAACAATACCTTGGAACAGATGCCTTGATTATATGCCAAAGTACTTTGAGAACAGCGTTCTTAACTTTAAAATATATCTTAAGTTGGAGAAGTTTTTTGGTTGTAAGAAATATTGCTACTGAGATACTTTTTCCTTGTATACAAAAAAAAAAACGACATGGCTACTTAGACACGCTACATTTAAATTATTCCAAGGATTTGTAAAAGTGATAATTTCAGTTTGTTAGTATTCTATTCGTAAGGTTTTTTTCTGAATCAAAGTTTGAATATATTTTATAAATCTTAATCAGACTGATGGTCTTTCGCAGTCCACTGCTAGACATAAGCTGCTCCAATCGTACAGTTTACCACTTGGTTTGATTCTCGGCTTCTCGTATCCAGCTCACGATAGATATCTTGCGCAAATCATCATTCCATCTAGCCTGTAAACGTCCTACACTATGTTTTTGCATTCGACTCAAGAACATGTTTAATCCAACGGTTATCAGTTCTGCGGCTAATATGGGCAGCCCACTTCAGCTTGGTAATCTAATGGGCTATGTCGATGACCCTGGCATTCTGCTAGATTATCTCATTTCTGATACGATTCTTTAGAGAAACGCTGAGCGTAGCCTTTAAGCTCCCTTGTCGTACCCGTCCGTGCAACGGTATGGGCCTTGCTTGGTGATTCTGTACTTGGACTTATGTATGTACATGGACCTTGGATATAATGCGAACTTCGTAGAAATATCACATCACTTGGATGTGTTACCAGTCCACTTGACAGTGCTTCAAGAATTCCACAATACACAAGACCAGACCTCGATCGAATCAAAAGCCTTCTCATAAACCACGAATGCTAGACACAGGGACTGATTATACTCTTCTGTATTCTGTACAATCTGCAGCACTGTGTGAATGTAGTTCCAGTAGTAGAAAATCGTCGAGCCTTCGCGCAAGACGGTTTGTGATAACTCTTGAAAACAGTTTGTGGAAGTGGCTTAAAAGGGAAATGGTCTATAGTTCTTCCACGTTGTTTTGTCAACCTTTTTGAAGAACACGACAACCACACTTGTATTTCATGCCTCCGGTGTTCTACCTTCGAATGGGTCAGCGTTGAAAAGCTTCTGAGTCTCCCTCAGTACGGGCTTACCTCCAACTTTTAAAAGCTCTATTGTAACGGAATTTTCTCCAAGGGCATTTTCAATTTTCAGTAGGCCGCGAGTCATCTCGATTTAATATTACTTACATATTTTTTAAGGTGCCAATTTTAATGTTTGTAATCTTCTGCAATTGAATTTAAAAGTATATTTACTACAACACATAACTGTTATTCCTGTTAGATTATACTTTTCTTGTTAATTTAAAAACAACATTCTCTGAAAAAATCAGATTTATTTCAATGTTTAATTCAATAAAACGAGATTCAAACATAATGCTTTAAGCGATATCTTTGTTTCGAATATCCTACATCTAGCGTATTTAAGGAAAAGAATCGCAATACAAACTTAATGAAGTAACACACGGGATGACAATAAAGCCAGATTCGCACTTAGAGACATATTATAATAGGTTGTCTTATGTTAAAGTACATTTCTAAATCATTTAACATGAAGATGATTCTGAGAGTAGATATAGAGAAGGGTGAAGCTTAGTAACATTAATATTGTTGCTCAATGTAACATAATACGGCGCAGATTTGCTTGAAAATGATAACGCGGGTCATATTTAATTTTATTTTAGTATTTTACATGTAAAATGCCAGATGCAGTAGCTTATTTAATGTTTATATTTAGTTAAATATGATTGTAATCCCACGTATACGCTTGCACCTTATTACGTAATAGAGTGCAAGCACATTGGTGTCCACTAGTCAAATAAGGCATTATAAGAGAAAATTAGAAGTACATTTACTTAAAAGGTGAAAAAGAAGCGCAGGTAACTGTAGAAAAATGATCCTATTTATATGGATTAATTGGAGTGTAAGAAAAAGCAGATCAGGGTATGAGCTATCCGTAACTGGAATTGACCATTACCAGTAAGTCTGTACTTGTGAGCATAAAAATATTATTAATAGCCAATGTGTAGTAGTGGTCATATTCTATTGATATAGTAAAATTCTTGAAATTTAACGTTTAAGTCTTGATAAAGTTTCTCACGACTTAGTTTACCTCCTAGTAAAATCCTTGTTTAACTCTTGCTCTTCACAACTCTCTTAACTCTGCTGCAATGCGGCTATCTCTTTTTACAATTTTAATTACGCCCTCCTGCACATATGATCTTTTATTTTTACGAAGTCCTTAACGCTGCTGTATGCTAAATGTAGTCCAGAACACATGACTAGTTTGTTTGGAAGGCTTTGCAGTTCCTCTACTGTTAATGATTAAGCGTACAAGGAAGCACGCATAAAATTATAGTTCTAAGTACAAATCAGTATTAGATATAAATACAACAGAATAAAAATAAACTAACGGCAGTATAATAATAATAATAAGTTTACGAGATTGCCAATATGTGGAATGTGGATTCGGTGATGATTCTGTTCACGGATTGATAGGCAAGAGCCTCAACCACACCTTAAGAGGCTCACGTTAGAAGGTTGGATCAAGAGCCTGAGGCCGACCCGTATAGCGAGGAGGTTTCTGTCTTGGGAGCCCTAACTACCGGTATCTTAGTCCCTGTATCCGATGTCGGTGGTCTACTACTTTTAAATGTTTTTGAATGTGTATTTTCGTTTTCCTTTTTTACGTATTTAAAAATTTAATCAATATGTAGAGAGAATAATAAGTTTATTTATCCACTCCTTCTTAGAGCTATCAAAAATGTACTAACCTAACAATTGCAACAAATACTTACATTTCTAGATTAACGTCGGCAGCCATAATAATTGAAATTATGCTATAGTTCCCAGTATTACTTATTCAAGTGAAGAAGAGAAATTAATTAAGTTGATAGAGTCATATCAGTAACTTATTAAAATCAGTCAAATTATATTTTTATCATAAAAACTTTTCAAATCATTTAAAATCGTCTCTTACGTAAGGATTGCAAAAATAAGAACCCAAATATTCAATTATACATTCAATAGGTCTCTTTCCAAATATGTTGAGGTCCGTGTCAGTTATCACAAAAATGTATTAAGTTCTACTTATGACTTTAATTAGACCCTTCGTATGAAGTTAAACCATGTAACTTACACGTGTAAAGCAATATCTGGTTAACTTAACCCACACAATCAGTTTCCCTCGGTTAATTTTCGCAAATTGCTTAGAATCCTTCTCATAAATTAGAAAGTTTGTTCAACATTTAAACACTGGCCTTCTGAAATGTTTAAATTAACAGATTAATTCGCGGAAAAGTGGTCGCTTTACTCTAAATATACATTCCATCTTGTATTGCTTGTATTTTGTACTCAAGTTTAAGATATCATTCAAAAAAAAAGCCAATGGAATATGTGGTTATTAACTACAAATGTAACTGTTTTAAGCCAATAAAAACATACATTATAAAAACGTCAGCACGAATAGCGCTTGTAATTGGATAATTCTTTCTCCAAAAATAAATCCTGAATCTCAAATTCTATCTAAATAAAAAAATAACATGAAGAAATGTTTGAGGCAGTCGATGGAAGAAAGTATTTTTTATAAATAGTTATATTCACCATCCACCATCATAGTTATATTCACACAATTCATTGCTATGTAAATCTATGAAATACAATCTTATTGTTGTTTCAGTTACAGTTACATTAAACAAGAGGCTCTAATAGAATATTTCGTAATCAATATTACAAAACCATTATCTCGAATGTAATGTGATATAATCAATGTACATGTTTCAATGTAATGGATAAGGAGACAGCACTTTAAACACATGTCACAGCGTGAGTGTAACGTAAACTCTCTTCTAGATTAAATATACATACAATCTTGTAAAATCAAATACACATTTCTGTTTATAATATGTTTAATTTTTAGCAAGAAACTAATGTCTAAGATATAGGTTCCACTTAGTTTAAACGTTAGGGACCCTAATTATAATAGACACTCAGTTTACTAGTACATCGTAACCTATATTTATCTGTTAAAAATAAAATATATTATCATGGTGTTGGGATTGGTGCACAGTCATAAAGTAATAAAGTATTATATTTATCTTGATTCAATGACAATTCCCATTTAGAGCCAATCTATATATTCTCTATATATATATATATTAGATTGTATCTATACATCATCTAGAAGAGAGTTTACGTTACACTCACGCTGTGACATGTGTTTAAAGTGCTGCCTCCTTATCCATTACATTGAAACATGTACATTGATTATATCGAATTACATTCGAGATAATGACTTTGTAGTATTAATAACATAATATTCTATTAGAACCTCTTGTTTAATGTAACTGTCACTTATAGTAACAACAATAAGATTTTATTTCATAGATTTAGAACAATGAATAATGTGAATATAAGTATGATGATTGGTGGTGATTATAACTATTTACAAAAAATACTTTTTACATCGACTGCCTCAAATATTTCTTTGTGTTATTTTTTATTTTGATAGAATTTGAGATTCAGGATTTATTTCTAGGGAAAGAATTATCCATTACAAGTGATAATCGTACTGACCTTTTTATAATGTTTGTTTTTATTGACTTAAAACATTTACGTTTGAAGTTAATAACCTCATATTCCATTAAATTTTTTTTGGATTGTATCTTAAGCTTGAGTACAAAATATTAGTACTACAAATGAGAATGTGTATATAGAGTAAAGTGACCAGTTTGCCGCGAATTAATATGTTAATTTAAACATTTTAGAAAACCAGTGTTTAAATGTTAAACAAACTTTCTAATTTATGAGAAGGATTCTAAGCAATTTGCGAAAATTAACCGAGGGAAACTGATTGTGTGGGTTAAGTTAACCAGATATTGCTTTACACGTGTAAGTTACATGGTTTAACTTCATACGAAGGATTTAATTAAAGTCATATGTAGAACTTTATACATTTTTATAATAACTTACACGGCATTTAACATATTTTGACAAAGAGACCTATTAATGTGTTAATCTTTGGGTTCTTATTTTTGCAATTCTTACGTAAGAGACGATTTCAAATGATTTGAAATTTTTTTATGATGAGTATAATAATTTTGCTGATTTTAATAAGTTACTGATATAACTCTACCAACCTTTATTTCTCTTCTTCACTTGAATAAGTAATACTGGCAGCTATAGCAAAATTTCATAATAACTGACACGGCATTTAACATATTATAGCTACCGACGTTAATCTAAAAATGTAAGTATTTGTTGCAATTGATAGGTTAGTACTTTTGTGTTGATTTGAAAAGTTTTAGTAACTGATATAACTGTGCTATCCTAATTTATTTCTCTTCTTTACTAGAAAAAGTAATATTCATAGCTTATACTTATTCTAGTGTAATTATATCTAATTTTGATTTCTATTTATAACTATAATTCTTTTAAGTGCTTTGTACGATTTAACATTAACAGGAGAGGAAATGAAAAACCTTCTAAACAAATTAGACATTAATTCTGGATTATATTTAGCATACAGTAGCGTTAAGGACTGTGTAAAAATAAAAGGTTACATATGCAAGAGAGCATAATTAGAATCGTAAAAAGAAATAACCGCATTGCAGCAGAGTTAAGAGAGTTGTGATGAGTAAGAGGTAAACAAGGATTTTATAAGGAGGTAAACTAAGTCGTGAGAAACTTTATCAAGACTCAAATGTTAAATTTAAAGAATGTTGAATGACAAGTATACGATTTGACTATTAATAATATTTTTATTCTCACAATGACAGACTTTCAGGTAATAGCCAATTCCAGTTACAGATAACCCTTGTCCAGAGCTGATATAGCTCAAATAGATCATGACGCATTCTTAGCTGATTTTAGCTGCGGCGTGATATATTTCTTGTTTTGTATGTTGTGTTATTGTAATTTCAATTGATAATGACGGACAAACATATTGTTATTGCATATAACTAACGACCGATGCAGCGTCGATCAAGCGTGACGCCACGGCAACCGGCCGCGCGACGACATGAATTCCTTAAGAATGAGGTGTGCGTGCGGCAGTCGGATTTCACACTCGATGCGAAGTTACCGCCGCTTAAACCCCTACATTGGCTTCGGCAGCCAGTCTCAACTGAGGCCAACCAACTACACAGGATATATTATATTGCATCAGTGTGTGCGCAAATATAAGAGCACTCTCTGGTCCCTCACTCTCACATTCTGATAGGACCGCTCTCGGACACGAGTTGGGATAGATCAGGTGCAACGCCGAAAGCTTTTCGTGTTCTCCGAGGCACGGAGGTTCAGACCCCAGCTTCCAAACTCTGGGCTGTTATTAAGTATTTCTGTATCCAGAAAAATTCAATAACACCTTTTGGCCAACCCGGCACTCGAACCCGAGATCGGTAGTCACATACGCAAACCACTCTATACCAACGAGGAAATATGCCTTGTAGTTTTAAAAAATGGTCTAACTTAGAGCAGTAGTGAGCTAATTATTAACGAAAATACATAGAGTAATAAAATATATGACTAGTGTGGCAACTTCTACAGCGTGACTTATTAACTGGTATTTTATAATTTGAAGTTCGTTATTAGTAATTTAAGTGTTACTCCGTTCTCTCTATTAATTTTAGTTTATAAATTTGCCTTAATATATAAAATAAATCATCAAAAACCTCTAATAGTGAACTGCTGCCTCTCCTTAGAAAGGAGATTTTGACCCTCTTATACCACGTTAACTAGACGGGTTGTTGTAGAGTTTATTTCAAGTTTTTCTTCTCTTAGCAATGCTGTTGTCCTTAGGGAAATATGTAGAGGGGTAGTGATATTCCATATTCTTAATCCGTTATTACACGGACGAATAAATAAATATACTGTATCTGTATCGTACTATACAACATCGAGGCGAAAAATACAGGTAAATAAAATTGAAATATTTGGGATTTAGGTTATCTTTATATTAATATTGAAGAATTATTTAATGGAGATCCGACCCTAGCTGAATTGATAAGGGTGTGGTACAAAGAAGAATTCTTAAGATTTTTGGGGACTATTGTATTATTTAATTCTAAAGATATATTTTGTATTTTATATTTTTTTCACAAATCATACTTTTGAGAAGATTTTAAGTTTATTATTTTAAAGGTTTCCTAATTACTCTGAAAAAAAAAGATACGAATTGACGCAACTTATCGAGGATATCAATGGTTTTCCATTTAAAATTGTGCGTTATAATACTTATAGTTGATTTAACTAAATTTGTATAGAAATGAAAAATTTCTCCAATTTATATAATATGACGTATTTATATATCGTTGGCATCTGTAATATAAAAAACTTAAGAAGTATGTTAAATTCAGATTATCAAGGAAGACGGATTCTACGAATTCTGTCAGAAATATATTTTTAGATTTTTTATATGTTTATTTCAATTTTTCTAATAAATATCAAATAAAATTGAAAAATATTTATATATGTATAAAACAAAAACCATTATTTAAATCCAAGTAAAATCGATCATCAAGTATGTTGACGGATTGAGAATACAGAGTCTCGTATTCATCCTGTGGATGTCGTTAAGGTCGACTAAGCGAGCAAACTACACAGAACATCACTGTAAAGAGATGCCAAACTTAAAAAGAAAATGTACCAACTAGTCTGGTTAGCGTGTTATAGTTGACCAAAACCTTCTTTTCAAGGAGAGGTCCATATCTAGCAGTGGACTGTTAAAGGCTGTTGATACGATGTGACGTCAAAATCTATCAACGTCCTAATCCTCTCCCATCACTATGCTTCGATGCATTCTAAGATTGACCTTGAAATATCCAATCACAGTGCATTTGACAGGTCCCGTGCATCCCTTGCACACCGCAAAACTTAATGAATCGGATCACATATTCAATAATACGGTATCTATTAAGGGATAATCTGTGGCTAGTCTAAATCCACACCAACTTTAAATTTCTTCTTGAAGTATAAATGTGAATTGTAATTTAATCGTTCAAAAATTTCGATTTCATGCACATTCGCGAGAGTGTTATCACAAATACACCGTAAATTAGGAACGATATATGTAATTGTATTTAAACAACTGAACATATTATTTTCTGACTTTATATACACTTTATGTACATGTCTACAAAAAACTATAAAGAGTTTATTTTATTGAAAACATAAAAATTCATATCTATTTTTATTAAATTTTCAATAACGATTACAATCGTACTTCGACCGCCCCGGGCAAACACTAGTACGTACAAGTAAAACTAAAAATGTTTGTCATTCCAGATAACATTTCATACAACCCTCCCACTTTATTAAACGCAAACAATATAAATGGTACAAGTGTTTTATATTTAGATATTTTATTTAAATTGAATGGAAACATTTAGTTTATATATGTAAAATTTGGCGTATGCCCGCGATTCTGCCTAGTATACATCGGTTATTGCGGTAGGAGGTAACCGTTTCTTCCTCAAGAGTCAAAATATCACTAGGTATGTCAAAATGGTTTTGCCTAACTTCATTTCAATGATATTTTATCAACAGGTAAAGTTACTTTTGCCTTACCAATATTAGTAGAGATAACGTTATTGGGTTACATATTACTTTGCGTGAATTCTGCCTGCTATATAAATAACACCTGAAGAAATAATTGCTTCCATTTGACGTTAATCCTGGAAAGGTTCAACGTGATAGGAAGATTAATAAAATTATATAAAATAAGAAGTGTCACATACAACTTTGTTACTCTATTGTATTATATTTCTTATTGGTATTATTTTATTTATAATTCGAGTGGTTTTACATCTTACAGCTGTATTTTTATTTAATCACAACAGTTACTTAACATTCTTCAGTTTTCTAACAAATAAAAAAAGGAAATAAATACTTACCATATTTGTTTAAATAAGGACTACCAACGTTTCAAAAGTTCAAATAGTCCTGCACCGATTGAATTCAAATATCGACTTGATTTTTTTCAATTATTTTGATTTACTAAGTAGAGTTCTATATCCAGTAGTGGACGATTAAGGCTGTTGATGTGATATAAACAGCTCTTAGCATTATTTTTGTATTTAACTTTAACTTTAACTATATAAAAAACAACTTTAACTATTTAAAAAAGGGAAGAAACTTTATCAAAACTAGATTTATTAAGAGATTACTAGATAGACTACTTGAGTACAGTAGTGCTGTGTATCACGTCGAATAGTGTTGTGCCAATCGGTAAAGAAGAGGTAAATTTTAATATTACAACACTCTTACCAAATTACAGCCCTTCTTTTAAATTAAGAAATATAACAATTCACTATTAAGCATAAAATATCTTTAGTTACATAATACTTATTTATAATTATAAAAATGTGCTTTAATATATTTATCCAAAGTTAGTTACTCAATCCGTTAATTTGTTCCTCATTTCTCATCAATGCAATTTCAATGTACCACAGCGAAACGTCTTATTTGATAAGTTGTTAAATTTGTATACTTTTTTTGTGATAGAAGGGATCAGGTTATATAAGTCTCACAATATTATTAAGATTTTTATTTAATAACAGGGTGCCTCACACTACTTTTGCCTAATCACAGTCTTAACTCTAGGAAATTTCGGCTCCAGTGACCGTCAGTCGGTGGAAACATGACCCGCTCACTTCTTCACATAGGTACTGATTTACCGTGTGATGTTGGTAAGTTCAGTTCTCTGTCAAATAACTTCATTACGAAGTTTACTAGACAGAGACACCCAGCATCGCATGCTCTATCGCATGCTGAACTACTTTAAACTTGTGGACCAGTCCAATAGCGGATGTCCACATCTCGTCTCCGTATATTAATACGAGAGAACGTACTTGTTGACTACCTTGGTCTTTAATGATTATGGCATCAGCGCCTCGAAGATATGACGTAGCTTCTTGTTACCCCGCCCAATCCAGACGAATCCTTCTATCGGCCTCCCGACGGAAGTTCTGGCAGCTGAGCTGAGCTGAGTTTATTTTATTTATTTATTATTCAGTTATATAAGAAGTAAGTAATTAATATTATAATGCTTTGGTAATTTTGTCCGTAAAACGTTTACATTGTTCTGTATTGAAAAATGCCGAAAAAAACGTTTGTAAACATAAAAGGAAATTAACATCGTTCAACAAAGAAATGAACGAATTCCTCACTTTTCAAAATGTTAACCTTCCTCTTCAGAGAATAATATTCTAATAACAGAGTAAATCTGACTCTACGTCGACGAATTATACGAATTTTACTGTACCCAAATCATTAAGAAAATAAAATCCGTCTGATGAGTCTTTTGTTCACGAATTGCGCGCCATTCTCTTGTTTTTAAAGCCTTTCGCCCCTGCAAAAGTATCAAATGTCTCTTTATACGGAGCTATAAAAAGTCCTACTTTAAATTACAATTTTGAGACAAGAATGTCGACCTGGACAAGTGGTCTTAAACAAAATACACATCGTTTTTAATCATAGAGTTTAAAATTGGGTCTCTGCAACACCGTGCTCTTTCTAGTGTGTTCAAAGAGAAAATCAACAAAAACCTTTAACAATTACTCTTATCGTCACAAAAAAATAGAATAGCAGTCTTAGTGAAGCCAAAGGCATACCTTACAAAAATACAAAATGAGTAACAATAAAGTAGCGACGCGTATTATACTCACCATGAACAACGGAACACTTTATGGTTTCATGAATTTAATTTGTAACTGCGCCTTTTGTTGTCCTTCCCTATAAAGGGATTTTTAGTATAAAAATAATTTACCAAGTCTACCATTCATCGTTATTAATAATGATATTTTCAAATAGGTATATTGTCTTTGTATTCGGCCGACATTGTTTTAAAAATATTTAAATTGCCGTGCCAAATGTGGACAGAGATAAACGTGGGTTTAATGTAAAACACATCTCTGTAAATTTGTATTTGTTGAGCTTATACTACATTAGCCCTAATAATATAATTGTTTTCCATATCTGACAAGGATGAAATTTAATTTATTTATTTATTTATACAAAATTTAGAATTCTTAACTTTATATTTTCAAAATAAATGTTATATAAAGTCGAATTTAATAAATAAAACACTCAATAAAGATGTAAGTAAGTATATAAATAATCTATCCACCATATTCTAATTTTCAAAAGTTAAGATGTAATTTTCTATATATACCTATTAGTTACTTACTTTCTTAATTACTTTACGTATTATTGAATTTTCAATTGTTTAATACATTTACATACCTAATTTAATTGATGAATCACTGATATTCTTAGGTATACAGATTAGAAATAGAAAAGAAAAAAAAATACGAAATGATTTTCATGCAATTGACTATAATGAATTACTGTTGTTGAATAATTTTACTACCTTAGGATGCCGTTTGTCTAAAAAAAGAGAACCCTTATAAGATAAGTTCGTCGTTCTTCTGTCTGTTTGCCGTCCTTTACTCAGTGGCGTGAAAAATCTTATTACGTGATACTTATTGGGTAATTCGTAGTTATATAGTAAGGTTTATATTGATAAAGTAGTTTTGTCATCATTTCAGTTGAAAGACGTCTGCTGCTGGACATGAGCTTACTCTAAGGTTCTCTACAACAACCGGTCATAGCTATAGTAATTGGTAGTTTACTGTTACTCAAGTAATATACGAGTATTTTTAAAGACAGAAGAGATATTACAGATATAGCACTCTATATTCTATGTTGTACAGTGAAATGAAAACAAAAAAAAGCATGTTTCACGTGCAAAATTAATTGGTCTTGCGCACACCAATGGCATGCCGGTATGTTTTGTTCTCGACTCGATGTAGTTTTGTATTATTTGTGTGCAGTGTGAACTCTGCCTGTAATAAAATAACTGGTCTGAAAATTCTTACTGTCTACATATACTGTGTAAAACGTTTATAATGCATTAGGTCGGCTTCAAAGTTGTACACTGATGCAGTGCTAACGTCAATATAGAAGTTAGTATCGATCGATAGTAACTCGCCTCGTATAATTTTTCAGGACCTAAGGTACTTCTTATTTTTTACGAAACCTCCATGATTTTTTTACCTAAGGTACTGAAAAATTATACAATATTTTACCTATTCATTAGTGTATATGTAGTAAATTTATAAACATTATTTTTTGTATTTTGTCATTTATAATTGTAGATGTTTGAATTGTAAATTATAATTGTAAATATTAAGATGAAAACATGATCAATGTATTTTACCCTAAGCGAACTGCCCGCGTTCCTGAAGTATATAATGTTACATTTTGTTTGCGTAGTCGAATTACACGGTAAATAATTTCTTAGTTTGTTACCCAACTTCTTTACACCTTCCCCTAACTCAGAAATTTTCCTGCGTCGGATATACTTTCAACGTAAACAAATGACATTTGGTTTATAACAGCGACACACTTGAAATTATTTGTTTTGAAGTGATCAAAAAGTAATTCAATCGAAAATTGTATAACCTCTCTTTATCTCTTCAGTGGCACAGGCGTGAGTATATTTATGTATTCGTATTCCTACAATAACCGCTGTATATATTTGGATAAAGTTTCTAAATTTGCAATCTAAAAACTAAACATGAAATTTATCGAAATGAATTTGAATATGGAACAATAATTTTTACACACACTTCTGTTTGCCTAAGGCAGCCAATTTGCCATGAATTTACTAGATCAATAAAACTACATAGATTTTTTTAATAAGATGCAAAATGAAAATAAATTAACGTACAACAATAAACTAACGAACATACAAGAACTTTAAGTATGAGAGTCATTTTGGGGACCAAATTAATAAAAATTGACAAAAATTTATTATAGCCTAACAAGAATTCAGATTGTTTGTAAATTTAATGTATTTACGTACATGTATTTTATCATAGTTCACGGACCATACAGAAAGGTACATATGTATTAAGTCGAGATGGCTATTTGTCTCCAGACGTTACTTACTTGTAGGCGCACATTCAGTGACAAAAGTAGCACAAAGCATCGCATATAGTAAACAGAACGTGAATACAAATCCTAGCCCACGTCATTCTACAAAACCCCTGGTAATGAACAACGTATGCTATTTCAGTCTAGAATTTATGAATAAGAAATCTTTTTAGTATATCCATGTTTTCTTTACTGGCTGTGCGTAGTACCTATTTTCGGGTACATGTTCATTTGTAGATTCAGTTCCATCATACTAATTTTTGATCCAAGCTTCACTTACGTTATTTTCAATAATATTTATTTAAATTGTATACTATTATGTTATTTATTAAATGCAAGAACTTTGGTAATCTACTTACTAGTTACTTACTCACTTACTCTTCATCATCCATTGCTGGACATAGGATTCTCCCAAGGCTCTCCACAACAGCCGATCCTGTGCCGCCCGCATCCAGAAGCTTTCCGCGACCTTAATCAGATCGTCGGACCACCTTGTGAAGGGCCTACCTACGTTGCGTTACTTATTGGTCAAATATATTTATAATAGTATTTTTTTAACGTACATACGTGTAACTGAACCTATTCTTATCTTCAACAGTCAACCCGTTCACAATTATACATACGTGATATTGCAAATTTTGGAATTTCTTCATTAAAATATGTAACGAGAGTACCATATCAGTAAAACGCTTTCCTAATGCACCTCAAACAGCACTCGGTTACAGCTAACCACTTTGTCTCACTCTGTCTTAAAACACAGTATCAGTTGTCGAGCGACCTGCTCGAGAACTCCTTGGGAATTATTTGTACTTTTTATGATAACCTATCTACTATTTATAAGGTATCGAATAATTTATGGTATAATAGTGATTGGTTGGTACCTTATTTCGATAGATACGAGTACATATAAAGTCAATATACATATGTTTTCATTTTGCTTTATATTTTACACCACTCAGTACTTTTGTTCTTTGTTTTTATCTCTAATTTAATATTATTTTTATATATTAATGTAATTTACAGAATTTACTTTAATTGTACGAGATTTCTATACTTTTCAATGTTGATAGCCGTTGTTCAAAAATAAATCGATATTGCACCATTTCTCTCATAAAAATTCAAGCATTTGTTCATTTAAATTGTTTTGAACGCGATTATAAATTGGACAACTTGCCCTGTGACAGAAAAACATGTTTTAATAAATAAAAACAAATCGCTTCACTGTTCTCTCTTACGTAGATCACAATAAGAGCTACCAACAAAGAAACTTTTAAATCTGAAAATATCAAATATGCGCAAATATATTATTTCAGTAGCAGTTCGCGTTTACGTGTACACGATTCTTAAAGTTAGAACTGGCTACTGCATGACTTCACAGCAAACAGCAATACTATGTTTTTCCATGGCTAATGTTCTGTTTACAGACACCAGTTTAGGTACACTCATCATGTGAAGAGAAAAAATGTTTTTAAAAGCCGTCATCACATATTACATAACAATATTTTCGTTTTGACAGTCTCGGTGGCGCAGTGCTAGCTAATGCGAGTGCTGTGTATGAGGTCTCAGTTTCGATGACCGAGTCGGCTTAAATGTTTGTATGATCTGCAAATATGAATTTCAGAGCACTTTCTATGTATAAATTAAATTTAAAACTAACAAACTTAAAAATAAAAAAGTATATATGAACTCATCGGTATTAGTCAATCTAGCTGTCTTCCTATAATTGACATTCATTTTCTCATTTCACTTTTCTTGTGGAAAAATTAAAAATATGCATTTATTTATATTTTATTTATTTATTTGTTAAATGACAACAACATTTTAAAACAATAAATCGATGGTGACATTAATTGACACTATATCTATCTGAATTAAGAAGATGAATATAGATTTATTGACATTGTTCTAGTCGTGCAAGTTTTACACTAAAAAGAGGTTCGTATTTGTTAACTATCTATGGTTTACAAAGGCTGTTGTAACGCTGTAAACTCATATTTTACAATATGTAAGGAACTATAATTTAGTACTGATAATACCGGTTACAAATAATCTTAATACAAAGAAAGAAAAAGCAGAAATCAATCTGTTATAGATAATTAATTTTATTCATTTTTTTTTAAATTGTCTATCGGCATTCAATTAAATGTTCACAAAACATGAGTTTACAACGTGTAAGGAGCCTATACATAAGCTTCTTTAAGTACCAATCTTATGTTATTTTTCACAAGTCGATTTGACCTCAATATTTCTTTATTTGATTTAACTCGATCTTTGACTATCTCCACTTAAACGTGTATTTTTTTAACATTTATTTAACTTTCTACGTTGTTTAACGTAACTCGACTCGTAATTTCGGTGTTTATTTTGAATTTATACTTAAAAATATTAGATTAGATGGTATTATATACGTCAAATCCTTAAAGATAATTTATTCACTCCATGAAGGCAAACGACTCTTAGACGTGCCTCAGTTCAAATCATTATAATAATGACAATTTGGCACTAAAATTTTGTCACTAAAAGTTATTCAGGTTATTAAATACCAGGTGGAATTTTGACGATGCATTATTAACTAAATAAAAGCAGAACATATAGATACCATTGGATTTTTGATCACGGGATATAATTAGGACGCTTTTCAGACATGGTAGCTATTGTATTATACAATTATTATAATATGTCTGATAACGACGATGTAAATGGTCTTTAATAATAATGTCAGATATACACTCTTACAAATGTTGACTTTTTACACAGTGGTTGGGTGATTATGTAAATCTATAACATTAGTAAGAGACCAAAAGGTTTGTTAAAGGGACAAAATAAAGGTGACAAATAAGTACTCCAGTAATGTACTCCTATTAATATAAATACCTGTATTTCTTATAAAACCAGAGATTTATCTTCATAAGAACTTGAAAAGTATCAGTTAGAATGTATTTTGCAATTTTCAGTTTGCTGAAATCTATGATATAATATATTAAAGATTACTTCTTACATTCGACTATTTTTAAAATTGCGGTTTTCGACCATCATATATTGTTATTTCAAATTACGTTAACATATTTAAAAAAAATCACACTCATTTTTTGACTTGCCTAAGGTACACACGATTTTTAAAATTATTTCATATATAAAATGGAAAGCATGAGGTATGATGTGGTAAATGAGAAAAATACGAGGCTATTTGACATTTGATATGAATACTTTCATCTATTACATCACTTATTTGGCACATCACTATAACCGTATCACAATATTACGCAAACGTGTCTAGGATGAATAGGCACAGGGAAAAACTGGCTTATTTCTAGAGGAATGGTGGTGTTTGATTTACGATATATTTTTATGATTCTAAGATATCTATTATACCACCGAGACATGTATAATAACTTTTCTACACCAAGAAAAGGACGACAGTCGGTTGTTAACTTTCTTATATATGAATTTATGAATTCTTTGTTTACATTTATTGGCAGACAAAAGTACTGTTCTACATGTACATAGAATGATAATAAAACAAATGATGTACTTCAGATGACACTTGACGCTACACACTAAACACACCTAAATGTTTTCGATTCATAAAACGTACAAGCGTTTAACGTGTGAAATTACAAAACGTACGTATTTGTTCCCGACAGGTCGAATATTATTTAAATTCTCTGTGTATAGTTCATAATTTACTCCCTTAACATTATTGTACTTAATTGGGAAAATTTCGAATACAAATCTATTTAAGTTCTGCCTTTAGACTACAAGATAGATGAATAATGAAGCAACGGCAAGGTCTTTACACAAAGGGCTTGCGCTATTCTCGTTAGCTGGAAGAAATGAACTTGGAGCGGCGGGGGCCGATACGGCGTGATTGTGAATTCTTGAGTCCTCGTATGATCCGCTTCCTTCACTTTCATCTTCATCATCATCAGATGGAACCGTTGGCTGTTGTTTAAGAGCCTCAGCTCTTGGTCTCTCTGAATCTCGTAACATTAACTTTACGTTAACAATTGTAGGAGCGGGTAGTAAAGTAGATTCCGAGGAACTCCTTGCTGGTACTGAAAGTGTTGTAACTTCTTCTGTAATTGTAGTTTTAGGAGTTTTATCCCGGTCTGTGTTATTAGTATATTTAGACAATGAATTGCAGATATTTAATTGCTTCATATCTGTATTATTTGATGTAAAGTTAATTAATTCACTGCGCCATTGAGGTGGTAATGGTAAATTACAAAGATGAGTATTGCAAACCCACATTACTACGAAGGGAGAGTTCACCGAAGCCTTCAATGTGCACGGCAAATTCACCACGGGAGCGCAAATCAACGATGAATGGAAATCTGTAGGAAGAATAAAAATAAATTTAGTATTCCATCCGATTACTCGCTAAGCGTTTCAAATCTAAAAAAGTATGTCTGACATCGTGAGCTGACTATAAAGAAATGTGATAATTTTCACCCGATGTCGTTCACCACGCCTATTCAACTCATAAATAACAACGGTGAAAAAGCAATTTTTCTTTGATATAGTACCAACATATTAGAGTATAATGAAATTATAACTTTAGGACTACAATTTATTATTACCCTTTACATGCAATACGCGATAGGTTTCATTTTCTACTTATTTTTGTGAAACATCGCTTCAAAGATCACAGATACCTACAGCCTTTTATTATACTTATGTGAGTCATAAATAAAAAGACTGAAAAGAAAGTGCCCAGTTTTATATTTGTTTTAGCGATAAAGTTTAGAGTCGTCGAGGATATTAGTACAGACCCGGAGCAGATGCGGTGGTAGCACAAAGCGGACGTTTGGCACTGCACGTAACCAATGTCCAAGAGTTCGACTGTTCACAGGATGTTGTGGCGTTGGCATGACAATTGTAGCATTGACTCGGTGGTATATCTGAAATACAAGAAATATCTGTCAATAAAATAACTCATCGTCGTTTACATATCGAAATGAGAAACGCAAAATGATAAAGCGAAATTATTTAAAAAACAGAAATTCCAAATATTTCAGACAATAGTGTGAGAACATGTTTTCTTTTATGGAATAAGAACACCAAGTATCACTCCTATTCATTGTATAGTTATCGTAAAAACCAACTAAAGAAACAAATTGTGCAGAAAACCAACACTGTAAAGTGAAGGAAAACATGAAATAAACGCTATACCAACTGAATGGCCAGCGTAGTATAATAGGTTAAAATCTCTTTTCAAATGGCACTGTTAAATACTGTCTCACTTAGAAAACTGAGCATTTTTTAAATAAGGGTCCTATGCCACTTATAACAACATTGAGTTGACCAATTATTTCACCCAATAATAGAAAAATATCCAAGATCTTCGTTTGGCAGAAACAGGATACGCAAATAAACACGAACTGTAGTGATTCAAATTTCCTTCGACGGAATCCAAACGTAAATCAAGCGAGATATAAAGAAACTAAATAAAACTGTTGTGTACTTCTCCACTGCAAATGTAATTCTATACGACAAATATCTTACTACGGAGTGAAGTGCACATATCGAACAAATTCGATTAGGCTTTGTCAGAAAATTGGATGCGAGCCAACAGAAAAAAGAACGAGCTATTGTAGCTCAGGTGATGTTTACAACAATAATAAGAACAGACTGACGTTTGTTAACGATGTGACATACTATTTCAATCTGTCAATGACGAGTAAAATGACTAATAAATTTTACAGTTTCTTATAATGTAGCTGTACTCATAACATATAAGAGTATAAGTTCATTTTTTTTTAAAGACAACGCCCGCACTATTAATAAATCCTGTGTGGTGTTGGACTTAACAAGAATACAAGAAATAGACACAAAGAACACTCAATCTCAGAACAACGATTTGTGGATCACACAAAGTGTTGTCATGTGGGGTTTAAACCCACAACACTCAGCGAAGTGGAGAGCGGTGTGGCGACCGCTTAATCCACTAGGCCAGCCGTGCAGTCCATTGTTTTAAACATTATCATAACTTTAAAATTTCATTAAAATAAACATTAACAAATTTTAATCAATTATTGAGAGTAAAGACTAATCAGTCAATAATACTAATAAGAACTATAAGATCGTACTAATATAAAGAAAATTATTTTAGGGGTATTCGTTATTCTAGTACCAATTACTTCATATTAATTGATTATTGGAAACAGAGAAACGATATTTTTTTGTTCTTTACAAAGTCTAATGAACCAATAGATATCATAATAATCTTTATAACTACTAATAATAACAAAATACTTTCGAAATATTGTTCTATTTCTATTGAATTAGAGTAGTGATATCATTTACTATTACAAACGAAACTAAAATCTCGCTGAGTAACGTTCGATAATCGAGATATACTATGTAGTACAACATAGTACGATGAGGGTTTCGGCGAACTTGGATTTGGCGAATACAAACACATTATATTTGTTGTAAGTAATTGCTTAGAGCCAGTCGTATCATAACTCAGACGAAGTCGAAAGTTTAGCTTTGACACATAGAGGCAACACAACAAACAAGTGAGGTTGAGTTGCGGTGTGAACTAACCCTTCTAACTTTGATCACGACTTGCCAACTACCCACATGTGATATATATGTATGTACGTTGTAAATATATGACCCTTGAATGTGTGCGAAATGATTTAGTCATATTTTGATTCCTTTTAGAGTTCAATAATGCGTCTCACTCACTTACACCTATGTATTTGTGTACATTTAGGATGAGTTAAGAGGCTCTTGTACTCTACGCTTTAGAGAATAGAAGTGTTTCACTTCAAGTCAATTTCGAGTAAACGTAGTTGTCAACCTGCTATACATTGGTGACTGATTTGTATTTTGGATAGATGTATTTTTGTGATGTAATTCACAAAGGTCTTTTAAGTTACAGAAATCAAATTAATCACATGAAAATACTGATTTATTTTCCTACACAATCCTTATTTACTTTACGAATATTAGTTTATTATACGAGTACATACTCCTAGTCTTTGAAATCAATAACAATATATATGATGATCTTAATTTCGAATAACTAGTAGCACAGCTTCTGAGCAGGACGCTTCATCAATAACAATTTGTACTAATAATTTTCTTAGGTTATTAATCAAATATTTTTAAAATGCTCAATTGTCTGCCTCGTTGGTCTAGCTGTTAGTGTATGCGATAGACCATTAAGAGGTCTGGAGTTCGATTCTCGGGTCGGACTTAAAAAATTCGGAACAGGGAAATTTGGCGTCAGTCCCCGTTGTCATGAATATCCATGGGAATTATCATTGGGAAGTCAGTGCCCTCAAATGTTCTGATAACTTTTTTTTTTAACGTGTGTAAACCCCCTCGGGCCGTCACCCCACCGGGGTTTACCGCAGGGTGATGTGTCGGAATCGGACCAACTAAAACGACACGGTGTGCCACTCTGCGCCTGGCATAGGAGGGATCCGAGAACAGCTGCTATCACGACATCCAGATCCCTCCTAGCGCCTGCCCGCTACCACAGGCACCATCTGTGGGTAAACTCTTTATTTTAGGCGACGTTCGGCACACGCGGACGTCGACTCCTTGCGGTTGGCCATTGTAGTGGATGTAGGGGCAAACCCATCCTGTCCACCCGCTACCACACTCAAGGCGGTATGAGGCGCTGGTACGCGCGCCTTTGCCGCTCGGTTCGCCGGTGGTGAATTAGGTCCAAGTGGAGATCGTCCTCCCGGGCCTTCTCCGCCGCCTCCTTCTGCGAAATTACGTCTTCGCAGAAGGTTGTGACCGCGGTAAAACAACTGCCGCTACCAGCCATGGACCGTATGATAGTCAGTACATTGGGCAAAAGTCGCCCAAGGGCAGAAGCTAAGCTGTCGAAAGTGCTCGTCAAAGAACCACCTGCCGTTGAGGATCGGGCCCGGATACTTTATCTAAGCCTGAAGCGGTACGAAAACCGAATTGACTACGGTGGAGGCGCCGGAAGGAGGACCACGACGGGGTCCATTTTACAAAATAACCTCCGGCTTATAGCCTCCAAGTTTGGAGGTCCGATGTCAGTCGTTCCATGAAAAACCTGATATTCAGGTAAAACCGATCTTAAATAATCTTGAGAATAATAAAAGATTACATGATGATAACCTCATTATGTATTTTGTAATCAGAAGCTATGACACTCAGTAGCATGATTTAATTAGATCCGTAACGTCATATAAAACCATCTTGTTTTTGCGTGTTTATTTTTCTCTTTTCTAGGTAATATTGCGTAGGTAATTTACATGTGTGTAATTTTGTTTTTATCCAGTTTTACCATGGCTATTTATAAGAACATAAATGTAAATATTTGTGTATATACAGACCCTAATTTACTTCAAATGTTCTGTTATTTAAGCCCACTGTTACCACAGTGACTTTATTTCTCGAGTAAAATTACTACGCCAACTACGTAGCCAATGAAAGTGACTTTGCAAATCAAATAAATAAAAGATAATCTTACTTTTGTTTTTCACATAATTAATATTAATTTAACACATTAAAGTCACCTGATTCTATGTGCATAGAATGCTTTTTGTTTAGTTAAGGCAGCAGCATTCAACATATTTCATAAAAAAAACCTCAGCCTACTCCTCCGGGGAAACAGGTGTGACTTTATGTACGTTTGTCAATACATATTTGAAATGTTTTTATGTAGTTTGAGCCTGTTCTCATTACATGGTGATTCTTATTTAAAAATTTACGCTTTTTGTAAAGCTCACAGCAACGACTACCTAAGGATAGTAATAATGTGTTGTGATAGAGTTAGTACTTTCGGACATCCTAACTTTACACATTAAATATAAACTATTTCGCCTTACCACATAACTATTTCTTACTAAAATGTTGGGATTAACCGCAATACTCTGAAATATCTCTTTCTGTTCTAAGTCTAGTAATAATGAAACTACTGGCAGATTTAGATGTTTGTCATTAGTACATACATACATAAAACTACGTTTCTCGGGAGGGGTAGGCAGAGGCATATTAAACGCTCAATTTTCGCCAGTATTTTGGTCCACAAGCCTGCAATTCAATATTCTAGTCTCATAATCATATTGACGAACTCTTCCAACTGGTCCAACCTTCTCCCTTCCTCGACAGAACAACTCGTGCTGGCCTTGGATATCACCATTTTAGAATGGTAAACATACGCTCCCGAACTAAACAGTTCGGTTCTTCCATTCTGTGCAAATCAGTTAAAACCTGGAGCTCACTACAAGCGCACGTGTTTCCCTTCCACTACAGTGCCGCTATAACGTGGGTCACCATATTGCAATGTCAACATTCGCAATGAGTATGGTGATCATCACTCGTGGATTCTATTTATGCTTTCCATCAGGCAGAGTAGAGTCACTTTGGTAGGTTTCCATAAAAATATATATTAATTACTGTGCTTTATGCACCATCTTCACCATTACATTACTTTTTCCCTCGTGTCATAATTGGACTGTTGTGATTACTACCACATTTATTAGATTGTTTGCTGTGAGTACGACTTGTTGAATTTAAAAGAGACAACTGATATGCTCGGATGCTTTTATAGTACTGAATTGTAAAATTACTTTGTACTTGCTTGCTTGTACATGAACTGTGAAGTAAGTTTTCGTAGTGTTTGTTCCAAGATTCTGCTTATAACTCACTGTTTAACGAAGTTTACATAAGAAATAATTTCTAAGTATGTAAGAAACATAGTTGAGTTGTCTTGAAATCCACGCAAAGATGCCTGGTCGACTGCCGATATGTTCAGGTGATGAGATGCCCCTATGAAGCTGCAACAATTACCGTCCAAGTACAAGAAAAGAGCACAAGATCAATCCAATTGCATCGTGGGATAAAACGAAGATGTTATATCACCGAAACTATATATTTACCAACGCATTGGAAGATGTCTTCAAAAAGCTCAATTGGAACGCACGGGGAATCAATATCAATGGGCGATACCTCTCACATCTGCGATTTGCAGACGACATAGTCATCCTGGCGGAATCTCTGCATGATCTGAAAGAAATTAACAGTCTGGACGATTCTTCAAAACGAGTGGGACTGGGTAGAACATCGAAAAAATGAAAATGACGCATAATAGACACGTATCCCCGAGTCCTGTAACCATAAATGGCGCTGCTATCGCGGCTGTGCAAGAATATATCTACCTTGGGCAAACTATTAAACTTGGCTGACACTTCTTTGACCGGGAGGCTGATAGGAGGATTTGTCTGGGCTTGGCAGCATACGGGAATCTGCGTCACATCTTCGAGTCATCGTTTCCGCAATTATTAAAGACCAAAGTATTTGACTAGTGCTTCTTATCCATAATGGCATACGGAGCGGAAAGGTGGACACTCACCATTGGACTGGCCCACAAGTTTAAAGAAGCTCAGCGTTCGATGGAGCGTGCGATGCTGGATGTTTCTCTGGCTGATAAAATTCGTAACGAAGTTATTCGACAGAAAACGGGAGATCACAGGTAGAATCAGTTAACTGAAGTGAAAGTGGGTCGGTCAAAAGAACACCGATATTACAAACCCGCAAAATCATCAATTATATCAGTGTATAAAATCTTCAACTTAAAGTAGATCTTAGGTTTGAATAAATGTTCTCCAAATATATATTATTATCATAGAAATCAAGATAGGTTTTTTAATAATCTAAAAGTCTTTTTTTGTTATATTATATCAGATGAAAGTCTTTTTTCTTTCCAAAAAAAAATATGCCACAGGACAACTACAACCGCCATTTCTAATTATTTTCTACTTTGAAAGTAAAAAAACACTTTTCGTCTTTATTTGATTCCAAATTTTAAGAATTTTCTTTTCTATCAGGTCAATCTGTCAAATTCACTCTATTCACAAGTTTACATTTAAAATGCCCTAAATATTTTTTTGCCAGCGTTGTATCGACTTTATAAAAAAACGTTTTTCTGTACTCGATTTAGCACCCATAGTTACCACTTTATTCAAAGAATAGGCAGGTCAAGGGATTTTAAAAGCAAAACGTAGGTTGTTAATCTGCCAATAGTTCCAGAATCTTCATTAATTTTAGTTTTCTGTTATCAATCTTATTACATGGTTGCAAATTAAAGATACTCAAATTGTGAAACGAAGTTTCCATGCTGATCTACTCAGCGTTCTACATTATTTCAGTTATTAAATCCGTCGTTATCAAACCGAGTACTAAATTTAAATAGGCCGAATGCTAATCCACTAGCCTACCACTGTGACTCTTAGACACTATGATCAACAGCAGTGACCCACGAACACACCTAGTTATGAACTTGGAAAGTTATGGAAAAATTTAGAATGTCTTGGAAACTAAAAGAAATAAATCAGAAGAAAACTGGAGGAGTTGGAAATATACATAATAAGTACATTTCACTCTTTAGCAAAGCGGGAGATAAAATTAAATAGAAATACAACTTTAAAAGAGGGAAACACCACAGACGTAAAATATTATGAATTCTAAGTGATTTATATTTAATTTCTGTAATATATATATGACAGAATCACTTCAACACACAGGAATTCATCATAGATGATACAAAATCCTCATACCTCATATAACATTCAGTATTATATTACGTTCATTATATCAATAACTACATTCCTAGAGGATATGATGAGCAAACTTTTCACACAGAATCAGGTATTGAGCATTGATACAATGGTGGCTTGACTAATTTAAGTGAGGGTAGTTAGTAAGAAATTAAGGGATACAGTAATCCACATCATACATATGTTCGAACATCGATGGAAAAACAGGTAAAGGTGTCGCCTCTGAGATGATTCTTCCTATCGTTATTGCCATTCGTCTTTGAAGTTGTTATAGACATCAGACTGCTATTGAAGCAAAAAGTGGCATTCCATGTTATCTAGTGTTTAATAATAGTTGTACGTCTTTGTAACTCGAGACCGACCGAAAACACACCCGTTAACACTGGTAAAGCCTCAGTGCTAACCGTCCGTTATGTCTTGGACAAGCATACCACTGCAAGTCGTTGGCCTTGTTTCCAACAGGCAGCATCTAAGCCACCCTATCGGCCTATACAGGTGTACGTAGAACCTAGTTGCTCAAAATGTAATCTTTAGTATATTAAATGATACACCTACTTCTACAATATGAACTTCTAAAATATGGTGGACAAATAAAAAAAAATCTCTAAACTTGATCCTAATTAACAAACCGGACTTTTTTTTATATTAAGAGCTTGCCAAAGTGACTCTACTCTGCCTGATGGAACGCATGAATAGAATCCAAGAGTTGTGATCACCATACTCATTGCAAATGCAGACAATGCAGTATTGTAACCCACACTATGGCGGCCTATCAAGATGCTTTTTCATACCCCGCTTGGGGACGTAAAAGGCATGGTAGTCATCGTGACAGTGTAAGGCTTACACAGTTACCACGATAACTGTCACCCCTGCATCAATGAGCCAATAGTCTCGACTTTTATTTTTAACAGCAACATAATAAAATTTATTGCACGTGAGATTACCTTTCAGAAGTAGTAAGTATTAAGTGCAAAAGTTACGCTATAATGTTCACTCTAAAAAATGTTAAGTTTAAACATCTATTGACTAATTTTTAAATCCCCGCTCTAGTACCAGATACCACCAATAAAAAGCCATCGTTAGTACTCCCGTTTAGAGTATTTCCGGCTGTTATAGTTATCGTAAAAATAATCGAAGCCTATATTCCTGAAGTATGGACCTAGTACTGACCCCAGAGGACATCGTGAGCGTCTTCGACACAGAATGATGTCTTAATTTAGTTGTCTTGTAAAAGTACGTGGAGATAAGTAAATAAATATTTTAAAGCATCAAAACATTCTTAAACTTTTTTTTAGGACTTAGGATCATCTGAGCTAGATAATGTGTGAAAATGACACCCTTGTGCGGTGCATCCCTTGACCCAATGGGCCAGAATAAAACCTATGTAATATGCAGTACAGTATATTCTTGTAAAATACAGCAAGGCTCTATATGGTAGTGGATTAAGAATACAGAGTTTTACCACCCCTATTCACCCCATGGGTGTAGTTAGTGGTGAATAAGGAAGCAAATTACGTAGGACAAAAGAGAAGAAAAACTTGAAAGAAACCCCATACCAATTTTCTTTGCGTAAAATTTTTTGAGCTAAATTTTCCCCCCTTTTAAAATGTGCCGCCCTAGGCTCCAGCCTACTCAACCTTATAAAGTAAATCCGCCACTGAATGAAACAAATTTCTGTAACATTATTGCTATCATATGAGCACATGAAGAGATTTAATCTTAGGATAAATAGCTCAGAGCTGTGACTTGAATAAACTCTTGGAATTTGATAAAAGAAGGTGAACACAACAGACAATCTCGAGTTATAAAGGAGAAAGCCAACTTTAACGATGTAGAAAGATTTTTGTTTTAAATTCTTTAACCTCTTTTTGAGGGTTTGATTAGATAATCTACTCGCAGTTTTTAATAGTATTCATAAATGGTTACACCTTTGCAGACTGTTCATGCAAGCTAATTTAGTTGGGTTATGTCAAAGCTAATTTAGTTGCTAACTTTGAAATAAATACTTAATCTTTTCTCATTGTTGGTTCTCATTTAAAACTTAAATTATTTAATAACACCGTACTCTATGTAAGAGCATACCACTGCTCCTTTATACATCTAAGCCTATAATCCTTTAAGCACACTTTTGTTATTTATCTTCAGAAAGTTTAAACGGATTTATGGCAACACGAACACTGAGATTTAAACAAAACAATATAGTCTTTTTTTCCGAAAACTATGATAAAAACATCACTGAATAATTGCTGATAAACAACAACTGTGTGTCTGCTATAGAGAAAATTCTTCGCAGTCAGTTGGCTGTAATAGGTGCAGAAATCTCACCTCCATAAATGTTGAATAGTCGCTTTCCTTAACATTGCAGACGTATGTACTTTCAACTCAGCGAGGTCGATAAAATGTTCTACGCGCCATTTATAACTCATGTTATTGTTTCATTAAATCGTTTGTTACTACAGTAAAATGTTACGACCGCAGTATGAAACTACTAGCATTTTGGTATTGCACATTTTTGTGACAATTTTGTCCATAATAAAGGAAACACAATATGTCATATTTTTTAATAGCAATTTTCCTTGTACTATAAAAAGTTATAAAAACGCAGATTATTTAAACCCTTATACGCTTTGTGGTAAACCACAAAATAACTCTAGTTTTGCAGCTTCCTATGTTTGACATTTGTTTTAGATTCAAATGAAACTTCGTCGGAATTGGACAGTTATATTTACAACTCAATCCTTTATTGAAACAGGATATAAAACATCCCCCTGTATACAGAGCCGACGCGCCCTTTTCAATAACCCATTTGATTCGCGGAAATTGGAAGATGGAAAGGCCCATTAAAATATGCACAGTTATTTTTGAATGTTTTTGGCAGTAAATACACGAGAATGTAAAAGAAATATTCCATACTGTAAATGTATCATTTTTGGTAAGAGATAAATAGAAAGATTAAAAATGTTTTTACACAAATAAATGGCAACAGAAATAGGGCAAAACAATACTGTGTTCTAAGAGAAAAATAAATGAAATATTTTTACTTTATCTAGAACCATTAACTGCAGTTCATATTTTTGATCTATTAGAGCCAACCATAATTTTATATCGCTTGATACATTTTAAATTAAAAATTTATAATATATAATATTTATAATATAAAAATTTATAATTTAGCAGAAGGTAGTATTACGAAGTTACTAATATAAGTCATTAAACATTTACTTGGGCTTAGGCATACACAAGACCGTTAACCCATCTTAAGGGATAGGATTGTCAAATTCTCTACGTTCACTTAGAAAATTCCTCTCTGGCGCATCTACGTCGCGGTAGGGCATCTCATTTTTTAAGAGGCCGGGAGATGTAGGTGCCTAAGTTCAAAGGGAGACCCAGTGCTGTGGGTTATAATATTGCCCATGTACCTTGTGTTATAGGTGGAGTCCTTAATAGTGAAAATAGAGTGGTTGTTTTTAAGGTAGAATTCGATAGTAATAATGGAGGAGGCGAGCCTTGTCGTAAACGTCTAGTTATTATGACGTGGAGTTGGAAGCAGCAACTGCAGTACTTGCTTAAGGATAAAGCAACGGGATACCGCCATTACATTTCCCTGGTAATCAGCGAAATATACAGTTCAGAGAACGATATGGCCACAAGTTCCCGTTGCCCCTTGGATGGGACCGAGTTGCTAAGAATCGCCGTGGAGAAAATCAGTAAAATGAAAGATATTAAAGTAGAAACATAGAACGAAAGGATAAAGCAACAGCGTAAACTCTCAAACATAATCAAGGATATG
This sequence comes from Hypercompe scribonia, assembly GCA_949316085.1. NCBI lineage: Eukaryota > Metazoa > Arthropoda > Insecta > Lepidoptera > Erebidae > Hypercompe > Hypercompe scribonia. The sequence goes on along the minus strand of OX438989.1, from coordinate 9,468,733 downwards.
GATCGCCTGCAACTAGATATCTTAAGTAAAACTGGATCCACGATATATATCTCACCACAGAAGTTAACGTCCTTTCTCATTCACAGAGTATAAAACATATGGAGTCAGGTTTCTTATGGGTCGTGTACTAGTGACTACTAAACGTCTGCTCAGCAATAAATTTTAAAATTTTATGCACCGGTCAAATTACACAACATCATTTAGTTACAAGCGATTTAATTTAATGTCAATGTAATTGCAGAACGTCCCCTTACCAAGGATGAATCGTTGCAGAAGGTTAAGCAATTTTATGGAAAGATAGACACCTTAATGTGTTATAACTAAGAACGAAGAAATAAATATCATAATAGGGGATTTGAATGTGAAAGTGGGATCAACGACTATGCCAGGTAAAACAGGGGCATATGATGTTGGGTCCTAGAAATTTAGTAAACAGTAGCCTTCTGTCAAGAAAAAGGAGTCTTTTTGTTGATGAGTATCAACACGAATACCATCTTCAAGTTGCAGCTACGTCACTTATACGCCTGGACATCACCAAAATACTCACCTAGCTATATAATCCAAAACCAGATCGACTATATCGATGTTGACCTAAACTTTCGGCATTTTATAAAAAGCGCCGTTACTTGCCCGGGTACTGACGTGAAAGTGCAGTGTAAATTTAAGCGCACAAAAGAACGCTATGCAACTGCGATAATTCGGTAACTGATCTGGTGGAGATTTGTTATGAAGTCAAATAGGTATATATTCTATCACCACTGCTGTTCAATCTATATTTAGAAATAATAATATCTAAGGCAATGGAGGGAGTGAATCTCGTAGTCAAAGTAAATTACATAGCGAAAATGGTCTTAGATACGCTGATGACACTGTACATACAATTTCTGCCGAACAAGACTTACAGAAACTGCTAGACCGAATTCCGGATTTCAATTTGAGGACAGGGTTATACATGAACGTGTCTAAGGCGTATATTGGCCTCCTATTACGACATGAAAGATATAACCTTCTCCAATTGATCATGATGAGCAAAATTAACGGCAAGCGAAGTATTGGACAGCGGAAAAAATTGTTGTGTAACATTCGAGGGTGGACGAACGGGCTGCGTTGAAGAATTATTTTGCGTAGCACAAAAAAAAAGTGGAGAGTAGCATTCCCTTAGTACTCTCAAAATCTAAAATTAGAGCCCAAATTTTATAATGTTCCCTGTATAAATACCCACACGCAAGTTGTAAGACGTTGTCGCGAAAATTTAATAGTTTGGTTAATACAAGTATACTCATGCCTCAGCTCTTAACAACTACATAGATAAATATCTTTACTGATTATAATCTACAAAACAAGATTTTTATTATGATTTATATTTACAAAAATACAAAATATAAAAGTTAATCGTCATCATTTAATCAGTGAACAATAAATTAGTATTCACCAAAACGAAGTGACAGAATAAAACTTTCTCAATAATGAATTCAATCACTTAACTATTGATATTTCAAAGTGGAAGTACGTCGAGATGTAATAAAAGAAAAAAAGGAAACTTTTTGAAATCGTAAAACGACATTTTGTTTTAATTTCGACTCAGAAACTCTTGATGAATAAAACGTTCGCATTTGAAGTGGGTTGTGAAGTTGTGTCCTTGTTCAGAATATACCGCACCGCACCATTTAGCTTTTCTGAGAACAATATTCCCTAAAAATTAAATTTTCTGCATACAAAAAAAAAGAAATATAATGAGTTCTATGTTTTGAAACATAAAAACCTTTGTGCCGTCATAAACATTTAATAGATTTCAAACCATTTTCTACAGTTCACTTTTCTATTTTCATATAACATCTTACAGTATAAAACATTTTATATTAATTATACAAAGTGATTATGGTGTCCACCAAGCAATTACGAGTATGTGCACCGAATATCAGTAAACTTCCTGAATTTCGCTATGGTACGAAACAATTAAACTCTTAGTTTACATTCAGGCATAATTGTTACAACATACGTTCATTAAGCCAACCCTGCGTGGTTCAAAACAATATGTTTGATCGTAATAATCAAAATGCTGAATGATTTAACTCATATTATGTTTAAATAACAATTTTTCAACTACAAAAAAACTATGTTATGTTGTAATGTGCATAACTCTTATCATGTGAATGTAAATTTAGGCGAGTTTAGACAAGAATTCTAGTATCTTCGTCCACATTTATTTATTGTACTTATCATCATCTTAAGCACTAATACTTTCAATTTTTGACCTTGTGAGTAACACTTCTACTATATGTTAAATATAGAAAAGTAGACAAAAATGAAATATGCACTTACATAAATGGGACCTATACTAATAAGGTATAACTCAACTGTGTATAGTTACCATATTCTATTAGATTTAAGCAACATACTAAACATGAGCGTTACTATTAAAAGCACAACGCTGGGTAAGATTTCATTGGCGTTTTTTTTAAATTATAGTTCTTCTATGTTTTGAAATACACTCTTAATTTCCCATCCATAAAGATCAATCCAACTGATCACTGTGTTTGAAATGGATAAAGACGATTGTTTACTGGTGGATTACATCGACTAAGCATTTATTGTAAGGATTATAGTCTCTACATATTAGTTAAAAGATTTAGAAAAGAAAAAAAACTATATCTCATAATATTAAAGATAATTAATATTTTTAGAAAACAAATTCGATAAATAGGTATTAAGTCACAAGATAACGAACACCAACCAAAAGATGTTACCTCACGAAGTTTAAAATTCGTGGTTGTAGTTGACATTTTCATACTACAAAACGGGTTATGTTTTTCTTATTATTTTTCAGTCTTAGCATAATTTGTCACCTTATTAGTTTCTAATACAATATAATAGCAATAACTTGCTCAGAATTGAAACCTTTATATTTAGCAAACTTTTTCCCACAAAAATCGACTTTTCTTCACCGATCTAAATCATAAAACAAAAATAAATTCCCTAACCTCAAATTAATGACAATATTTTGTCAATATTTACGCCCAAAGTATGTACATCAGTACTTCCCTCTAGGAGGTTTGGGCCTTACAGGTTTAGAATTCTACCGGCCTCCGGACACAGACCATGCGGGCCACAGACGATGATCGCTAAAAGACCTCCATCCTCCAGGACCGTAAGCTTGAGGTTGACATCCATCTGTCACCTTTTTGAGGGCAGAAAGGGAACATCACGGTTTCCAAACATGAGGAGGTAATCTACAAGCTGTAGATGGCCGGAAGTACATTGTTGCTTGAGGGATGTCTTTACTAGGATGCACCTGGTTCCTCGGTTACTTGTACTCGGGAGAGCATGCAGTTTTTGGGCGGTTCGAGTCCAACATTACTACCAGCAGGAGGTATCCGGGGAAGATTTCCACACAGAAAAAAAAATTGAGCCTGATTATCTTATTCAGTCTACGAAAAGAAACAAAATAATTGCTTAACATCAATTTTCTATGAGGCCTTAACGATCACTCCGTTCAATACATAAGTATAATTCGAAGTAATAATACCGATTGTCTAATAGAATAGACATTACATTGAATAGATATTATTCTGAAAATTGCATAACGATGTAAATAGGTCATATAATATAAGACCTTACGAAACATATATTCACAATATCTTCATTATGTCGGTATATTATTATTGTACAATTACCACCAGTCAAAAGATTCTCGTCCCTTAAAAATTATTTTAAGGGACGAGAAAGACTCGATCTAGGCAGGGTATTAACCCTGCCTAGATCGAGCTCGTTAGTATGGATAGACCGGACGCGGTAAAGCGGGGCTTGTGAGTCTTGGGATTATTGGCCGCAGTCTAATCGAGTACAGATAAAGGCGATATCTCGTAGAATGGACGGCACTGCAGTTGACTGCTAATTATCGTGTAGATCAGTGAAGAGAAACTAATCCAATACAGACTTCATTTAGTTTTTGTACATCAATCCAGAGGTTATCAAAATTAATAAATGTAGATAAGTTTCATATGCTCAGGCAATTAAACAATTTTGATTTTACAAAGCAGAAGTATACAATTACATCTGATGATACCGCGAAAAGTGCGGTGCGACTACCGCATGGTGAAACAGAACAAATGCATAGGTTGCTACAATCACGTTGCCAGCAGACCGAAACTGCTATACACAGAAGGCACGACAGCTGCTCTATGTGCATAACAAAACGGATCAACCATCAGACAGTCAGTCAAATTTTTTTAAAAGGAAAATACCCTTAGAGCTTTGTTCGTTAAATTTAAATATTTCACAGTGGACTACAGAAGTGAGTCTGGTTATTCCTTGTTAGTCATTCTTGCGAAAAAAAGTGAATCATGAGTGACAGTCACAAACATTTCTTTAGCCACACACTCCTGGTAAACTTTTATGTGAAAACTCTTCAAAATAAACAGTCGGTCACGGTTTATTCAACTGATACTGTCTAGAATAACTTCATACTTGATAAATAATCCCAGAATCGATATAGAAGAAAAAATAATGCTACTATTGATATTGCAAGATAAATGAACTTCCAAAATTCTATTACTTTCGTGGAAACATCAGTGATCTTTTCCACTTTTTTCTGAAGATACCAAAATAAATAGAATCTGTTCAATATTGTTAACTGTTTGATCTATAAACGAATGGACAGCTTGAATTGGATGAATGTTAGTATTCTCTGCGTGAAATATTGAGTCTTAGAACCAAAAACTGTCACACAAGATAAAATTATATATATTATTCAAGATATTCATTGGGTAACTTGATATTTAAGCTGTCTGGAGACAGATTAAGAACACGAAGTGCCAACAAGTTTATACATGTCGTATGAGCCGACTGAGCGAGCAAACTACGCAGGATAATAAGCACTGCAAAGAGAATCAAAACTTGAAACAAACGCTACAAGAACCCGTCTGGCTAGTATAATAGACCAAAACTCCCTTTCTCAAACTCACCTCTGAGGTTCTGCTGGTATAGACGTCTGCTTATATCTAGCAGTGGACTATTAGAGACTGTAGATGATGATGATACATGATAACTTAATATTTAGATTGACTCCACTTCGCTGAGTGTTGTGGGTTCAAATCCTACATGACACAAATTTTTGTTCTGAGTCTGGGTATTCTTTGTGTCAGTTTCTTGTATTTTTGTAAAGTCCCCTGCAACACAGGATTTAATGCAGGCGTTGTCTTTAAAAAAGAAAAGAAAAAAAGAAAGATAAAAATAACATCGACACAAAAACATATGAGTAGTAGGATGAAGGGTAAGTGTAGACACAGAATCGACTTACATACAGTCGATCGATATCTAAATAAACTTTTCTTATCGTATTAAATAAGATCAAAAAAATTGTAGTGAAACTTTAGCAAAAGCTACTCATTAATTACGTGAGGTGATTTCAAGGATTTATCGTTATCTACCTGATATGACATCGGCAGATTTAGCTCGAATCCCTACCTCCCCATGTAATCTCGGATGTGATTTAATATATTATTTAAGTCTGATTTATTAAAATAATTTCACGATTATGCTTATAATTTTATTCAGAAGCAGTATTATTTAAAATATCAGAAAAAAATACAAAACTATGGTTCAAAAAATATTAATTCAAACTAAGTCTACAGGCAAATAATGTGCGGTTTCGGGTATGAGTACAATCGTATACCTGTACTGCTCATTGATCACCCCCCTCCCCTCAAATAGATCCTTCTCATAATTATTCGATGCCCCTAACTCTTAATATAATTGCAATTTATGTAATTTAACATTTGAGGACATTCAATTATTTACTATAAGTTGAGAAAAATGCTCAATTGTGATCAAAAATACCATTTAACCCAAAAAATAAGAATTAATAATTATCAAAATTATTATGGTCACATGTTGATTATCTATAATGATAAAATCTCGTAGATATTGAACAAACCTTACTTTGCTGCAGTTACATCTATTTTCCTTAAAAATGAAACGAGGAAAACTAGTGAAACTATATATAGACGTTGAAAAATAATTTGGTCTTTTGTCTTTATGCATGCCGCCGTAGGCAAGACAGCGTTTCACTCTCATAAAATACTACTTTCAAAAGTTTTTTTATTAAAAGGTATTTAATTAACTACCCCTTAAATGTAGCCACATTAATCTAGGTTCTAGTTCTGAAGAAGAACATGATATATGGGCTCAATGTTTTCTATCACCGTTAGCGTAACGATCAAAAATATTTTTACACAATTATTATTTGTGTGATATTTTGATATTTATTTGTAACTTGATATTAGTTAGCATTATAATAAATTAGTAATATATAAAATTGCTTGAGACAAGCAACTTATTCTTCGGTTAAGGTACGGCCTATGTTGACAAGTTATCGTAAGGGCCTAATTGGCAAACAAGTTAGTTGCCGATCTAAAATTATACTAGGATAACAAATTATAATTTGTGTAAAGCTATAAACTTTGATTCCAATTATTATGAATTTGCTTATTGATTTGACGACGATATTGAGATACTTTTTTGCGTAAATGTGTTCTATTATTATTTTTAAGATATGGAGTTTAATTTAGATAGTTACTACACTTATATGATTAAGAATACGGAATGTTATCACCCCTATTTGTCCCATGAATGTTGTAAAAGGCGACTAAGGGAGCAAACTGTGCAGGACAACATCACTGTAAAGGGAAGAAAACTTTATAACAACCCGTCGGGCCAGCGTGGTATAGTAGGTCAAAACCTTCTCTTTAAGGGGAAGCCTAATGTCCAGCAGTCGGCTCATAAAGACGTGTGTGATGTGAGTACAATTATATTCTTTTTTGTTATTATTTTTGCTCAATTTAACTGGCAAATTTTAATTACATCTTTACAAGATAAAAAAGTCTGAAAGGTTAACCCGTAAATCGTACCGCTTCCGTAAAGAATGCGCTACAATAGTTAACTCATTGAAGTTGGCGAGAGACAATCACAGGATCAATATCCTGCGATTGTAATGTCTGGATTTGATCCTGTACACTTTAGAAATGCGGGCGTAATATTTGCTTTAAAAATTTATCTCATTCATAACACATGCAGAAAAATAATTTACTTATTAGCACTGGAATAAACTACTATAAAGTCAATAAACTTTAAAATGATTTAGCAACTGAAACTAAGCTAGGTAACCAAGGATCTATGCAAAATGGTCCTGGCACTAAATATAGGACTTCGCAAATAGCATAATCTACATTTTGAGTTTTGCAATATCAGTTTTTTTTTAAATTGAATTAGCCAGCCGTCGATTAGTCGAGCCGTCGAGTAGTCGATTATTCGACAGAGAACTAGAGTAACTGACCTCGCACAGATAATCAGTATGCTGAAGTGAAAGTAGGCCGGTTATGTCTCCAGACTGACCGATGGCCGCTGGAGCCGAAGTGTACTAGAGTGGATACCATGTTTGGACAAACGTAGTATATGACGCCTTGCGGGGCGATGGACCGACGACTTGAAAAAGGTGACTGGCATCGGATGGATACGAATTGACCAAGATCGGGATGGTTGGCGTTCATTGGGGAGACCTTCGTTCAGCAGGGGACGGCGATAGGTTGATTGATTGATTAGCCAGCCATATTAATGATTTTTTTTAAAACACAGCATTATACAAAACAAAGTGGGACTTTATCGAACATACGAACATTACAGATTATATTTAAATATACTAAATTCAGTCAGGTTTATCAGTCATTTTAAGAAATATAATAAATATTATTTTCAATTGTTATGCTCTATAGAAATCAAACAACATTCATTATACATTTGAGAGGAAATCCGTAATTTAATGGCTTACAATTATTTTTTTTATTTTTATGTCTACGCTGTGGTGACTTTCACTCAACGACTGCCAAGTTTTTATGTCGCTATAGATTAGAAAGAGTTTTATTAGTGGTACATTGCTATTATACAATTAAAATACAAAATATTTCTCTAGTATTTTTTAATAAGTAGCAATTGGAAAAATTATACTCGTGGGAAAGATTGGATCGACTTTATTTCTGCCGAAGTGGAATGTAATACGTTGTTAAGTGAGCCTAAAGAAACTAAAATCAGTTTCATGTACTGAATATTTTCTTGTTATAAAATAATTCTCATTCAATAAAAAAAATTAGAACAATAATTTGCTTGAATACTCATTTTTAGTCTGTCACTGCCAAAATTGTTCTACGAGCTATTGTTTCTGTATTACGAGCAGAAAACTTTGTATGTTTAACTTTTGTCAAATCAATTTTTCACAGAAATCTCGTAACTTATTAATTTGTTGTTTTCCATAGCTTTATCTGATCAGAAATCGGAAATGGGAAACGATATCGTTTGGAAACTTTGATGGTTGCGAAAACCCAAAGGTGCCTCAAACATTTCAGACTCAATTTTATTTTCAATTTAGAACTTGTTTACTCACCGAAAATTGGCTTTGAAAATTGTCCTATAATAGACATAAAGGAATATAAAAGAAAAGGCAAATAATATTTCACTTTTCCCTTTTTTGAAACACGCGTTTATTCACGTACTGTATATTTTCGTTATCTCTATCGTTATCTCCACATCATGTATTACTATCACTTTATTCAACACATTATATTACTTATATTACTTTGATTTCTTATTCTCATCTACTTTTAATACACCAGACAATACTCTACACTTTTCCCAATCATGTTTATTCGCGTTTCTTTCATATTGATTACATTTTTAAATACATGAAAAAGCATTAATCTTCCTCCTTCCATGTTTTTAAAAAACACAAAAATAGTAGACCACTGAGTTCGTGTACAGGGACCAAGGAACCGGTGGTTAGGGTTCCAAGACAGGCAACTGAAAATTCGAAAAGAAACAAAAGGAAAGTAAGTTAGGTAACAAGTTTCAGAAAGGAATCGATTTCAAATAATTAATATTATGACTGCACAAATGACTTAGTGGTTTATGCTGTCACTTTACCGCTTTTTTATACGCTGAGTGGTAAGTTTTCGATCCCCAGATGGGACAACACTGTATGTGATCCACAAATTATTGTTCTGAATCTGACTGTTCTTTAAGTCCGTTTAATAAACATCTGCAAACTCTGCCATGACACACGATGGTAAACTAGTGCAGGAGTTGTTTTCTTCAAGGGGAAAAATAGATTTTAAAATTGTATGAACAATAGTTTAATATCTATATATCAATATTAGCTGTGTATCATTCTTACCACGGTCTTGCAGTGCACCAGTTCTGACGTCCATCACGAGAAGGGCCACGATGGTCATGAAGCACATCGACGAATACATTGTTATCTGTGTTTATGTAACACTTTAAAAATCCATTCACTAAGTACAGAGACGATATTCACTAAACTTTATAAAGTAATTTTCGACACACTTGAAGTTCGTTCCGGTTTGTCACTAACAAGTTAGGGTACAAAATTCTTTGTAAAATTTTATTTCGTAATATTTGTGTGGCAAAATCTGTTTTCTACTAAAACGTTAATAAGTAAAATAAATATTTAATGAATTAGTATCCAAAAAGAACCTTCTCATTTTTAAAAAAACTTAATTTACTCGATGGCTTTTGTACAGTCAATCCATCTCTTTCTTTCTTCTAACTCACTTGCAATTTGTGGTTACTAAGTTGAAATAAACTGCAGATTATTTCTAAGAAAGATAATAGTCTTTCTTAGTTAAAATTTACAGTTATTTTTAAATTAAATTATTATTTATTTAAATACACATAACGAACAAAAAAGATTATAAAAACTAGGTGGCCACTACTTGTCCTTTATATGTAAAAATGAGAAGACTACCAAGGTAGTAGAACCACGCTGATTTCAACACGAACGGAAAGCCTCGTCTGGGGCAGGACCATTCTCTCACAGAAGACCAACCTAAAGCGACAGCATCTGGACTATCGTTTTACAGTGGTGAGTGTGAGACCGGAAGCCTATTGATGCAGGGGTGCCAGTTATCATAGTAATTCTGTGAGCCTTATTCTGCCACTATGACAGTCATGTCTATTACGTCTTTAAGCGGGGCGTCAAAAAGTATTTTAGTAGGCCGTCTTAGTATGGGTCACCATACTGCTTTGTTTGCATTCACAATAAGTATGGTGCCCATAAATCTTGGATTCTGTTCATGCTTGCCACCAGGCAGAGTAGAGCCACTTTGATTGGCTCTTAAAGTAAAAAGAGGAATAAAAAGATAACGATAAGATGGAAGAAGCAAGGCAATTTAAGATTTGATTTAGCTTACTCTAAAAAAATCCTTCTTAAAATAACACTACTAAAGTTTTGCTTTATATCTGTAAGTGAATAGAATCACCAAAGTTCAACGAAGAGGGGGACAGTTGATAGTATTTATAGGCGCCGATCTGGCGAGCTGTGAAACCATAGACCAAAGAAACAATTATAACATTATAGAATTAATTCGTTTTATAAAGTTAACTATAAAATTGCTTTTACAATAATAATGAGTATTGCTTAAACTATCAATATAATAAGAATAAACTAATTTCATTTTGAAAACCTTAGAGATATGATAACGATACCTTCTGGTACGTACCGAGAATTCTAGAAAATTAAATATTTCACTTAGTACTGTAATTTTCTGAAACAGAATCAACAACCTATTAAGCCTTAGTAACTTGCATATAGCTGACATTGACTAACCTTGCTACTTTTGCACTCTTGAATCTCAATTCAAACGTTACAGTCAAAATTCTCAATTGATTAAAATACTAAATCTCTAGCGCTACGTAGCGTAGATCGTTTACGATAAACCATTATTTGCACAATCTCGTCAAATGTCTTCTTTTTTCAGGCTCAGTATACAGCACATGACCTCCCTTTAAGCCCGTGTAAAAAGTTTTACACAACAAAAAAACCTGAAATAATAGTTAAGACAATTTATAAATTTACTGTAACACGTAGAATATTAAAAAGTAACTTGAGTATGAGAAGTGACTTCATTATGAGTAGGATTATATAAATATAAATAGATTATTCCAGAATACCTGTCTGATCCATAGGGTCATGACCCTTTAACCCTTAGAGATTATACTGTTTTTCGCAAAAGATCTCTCTGGCTAGTATGGTTAGTACCTACCTACAAATACATTTTATTAAGTGAGTTATTTTAACAGTTTGGTAAAATCAAGAATTTGCTTAGTCTTACAATAAATATTTGCCAACATGAAATAATATTATATGGTTGTAGTAAAATTGCGACCGCGGTTATCATGATCATCTATGACAATCGTCATTAGAAAGTCAATGCCCTCAAATATATCGATAATTAGTTCAACCTTCGAATTCAGTTCGCCCTCAAGGTTGCGGAGGTCCGATGCCAGTCGCTCCGTAAAAAAACTGACATTCAATTAAAATTGATTAAACTAGTAGCCGACCTCAAATATTCTTGAGATTAATAAAAGATAGGAAGAAGAAGAAAAAAGGTTATAGTAAAATATGTAAATGTGTAGAAATTTAAACATTAATTAATATATAGTATAGTTTTCATTAACTTAAGTTTATATCTTTTTAAAAAAAGATATAAATAAATATGTTTATATCTTTTTTTTACCCCGTGGGGTGACGGACCGTGAAAGTTGCCACACATTAAAAAAAAAGTTTATGTTTTATAAATATATCTAAAAGGTTAGGATCACTATTATATTTGAATAAGACACTTATAATAGAAGGCGTAAAATGGAAAAATCATTTTAAAAATCATTAACATTATATATTACTGTATTTCCTAAATAATAAACATAAGACATATTTTCTCATAATACAGTACTTAAAAGTTGTATTCTGAGACGTTGTACTTTCTTTTGTACACATATGCATTAAATGTTTTAATATTTTTTAAAGAGGACATATGACCAGACTCTAGACGGTTAGGGTCACGGGTGATAGAAAGTGACAACAGCCGACCATGAACGTCTGCTTTTTAATCAAACAAACATTGCTTTCCACAACGCCGTTTCTACAATAACTTAAAAAAAATGTATTATACATATATTTGTATATTTAACCAATCACCATCAAATTATTAAGTATCATACTACAGTCACACGTCTAGTTCTCAAGGTCTCAATATCAATATCACTGTACTAATATATTTATTATATGCATTATCGTTTGCAGAGATGAAAGAGACCAAGTCCATCCAATAGTCCCTTTGAAACAATTTACAAATACAATTACTGTTAAGTCTGTAATAAATCAAATATTTATATCTCACTGTACCCAAACCTTTCTAACAAAAAAGCCATTACAACCGTGAAGTTGGACAATATACTTTAATATTTTCTAAATAGTACTAAATTAGATATATACGTACAAATAATACGTATAAATGAACTTTTCATTTAAGCAGAAGCACAGTACGAGATCACGAGTTCGCGCACGTGTTCACCGAACCGCAAGTTCGTAACGATCACGCGGAGCGTAGCGTCCGTGCTACGTCCTGTAGCTAACTGCCGTAGAGCGTAGCTCGGCAAATTCGCGCATCCCCTGGGGCAGCTGCAATATACCACGTGAATTATTTGCTCTACGACTCGTGCTACTAAAGTTTCGCTCTAATATGGAATGTCATTGTATATAATAACATATTCTTTTAAATGTAAATATCTAAAAATTCTGTTATTTTGGAAAGGTAATTTAGCGAAGAAGTTATTTCAATTGTGTTGTAGTCAGCATGTTCCCACTACTCAAACTCAGCCTGTGAGCTCAACCTCAACCAGTCATACAGTAAACATTCGGATCATCGTCACTAAAAGCAAAATTCCACTCCAAGACTGGTCTGAACACACTCGTATGTTATTTATGTCAATAGATCGATTAGTTAAATTAGTCAATAGATTGTAATTGGTATTAAGAACCTAATATCATATGCAAACAAATATTAATGGCTCATCTCATCACGTTGCATACCTGCAGTGTTATAGAGTAAGAATGTAAATATTTAATAGATAAACCAAACATGTTGACGGTCTACCAAATTTATTTAACATTGTATGCAAATGATCAAGTAGTGGATGTCATAAGTGAGTTGAGTAGGAGACCTCAGGTATTGGTTTTTTGTTAAATGATAAGTATGTTTTATGTTTTTTTATTGACGTCACTTTCTAGTGAAAAGATGACTAGTTTTCTGTTTGTGTAAAATTTAATAGAAACTTCGAAAGAGAAAGAAGTAAATAGAAGTATGATAAAGTAAAAAAGAAGATAAAACATGTACTAGAAGTCGACCATTTCTATCAAACATTATCATTTTCACGTTTTACAAAATTTCAGTAACATAACTCAATACTTTTCCTTTCAAAACAACCACATTAGAATAACAAAAGAGACGATGTTTAAACGTTTATTTTATTTACCTTCCTCTCCCTCATAGGTCTAACGGTTAACGTATGCGACTGGGAAGCAAGAGGAAGTAAGAAGCAGAAGGGAACAAAAATGTTTTTCAGTTTTTCTGATTATTTTTTCTGATTCAGTTTGTAAGTTGGAGTTTTAAGTACCAGGCCTCAGAGAGCACGTAAAATCGTTGGTACTGCGTCTGATCTCTCACCGTTTATGACGGATAGCCGTCAGATCGGATTATGAGAGTAAGGGAACAAAGAATGCACCTCTGTTTACGTACACACTTGTACCTTGTCTCCTGGGTAGTCGGCTGGTCTCCGTTGAGACTTTCGCTTTGTACTAACTATTTTACTCTTTGTGATAAAGTACTATGAATATATAACTAAGATCAAGATACGTATCACTACTGCTACTACTACTGTTGCGTACTACTACTAGACATTATTAGCGATCTTATAAATGCTACTAACACAAATTCTATAAGGCTAACAAAAAATTCGCAAACGTCTTAAAGAAACTCAAGCAGGCGAATGGTATTGAAAATAACTTCTAAAATATTTAGTATAAAAATAGGAAATATTTAATTAGTACAAGTACTATTCTAAGCAATACAAACACTATTATTAATATCGTTTATTCAGTACTGAGCATAGTTTACTTAAATACATAACTATTACTTATATTTAGAATATAAATCGAGATTTTACAAGCATTTTTTAAATTTAATAAATACAATTATTGAGATAAACTAATAATTTATAAGGAAAAAAGTAAAAAATAAACTAATAATAAAAAAAACTGATAATTTATAAGCTAAAAATTCGCAAACGTCTTAAAGAAACTCAAGCAGGCGAATGGTATTGAAAATAACTTCTAAAATATTTAGTATAAAAATAGGAAAAAATCGAAAAAATCTGATTCCCTGATTGATAAATACAATTATTGAGATAAACTAATAATTTATAAGGTAAAAATAGAAATTCAGCGGTAAGACCTGTTATGGAAGATTGGCTTGAGAGGCATCACTGGACCCTCTCATACCGGCTGATATAGGCGATCACTGGATAAGTATGTTTCAGAGATCATCTGTGTTTGATCCACAAGAAGTCAACGCCTGAGTGTCATCACTGCGACGACCGGACCATGGACATAGTGCTTCACACGCTGGCAGAATATCTGGCCAGGAACGGGCCAGGTACTGTAAAAGACTCAGGCACCGGAGATTGCTAAACAATCTCCGTCTTCCACAAGCACAAGCCTGGGGGTGACAGGTGAGGGCATCTGACATCCTAGTAGAAGCAGGCTGGGGTAGCGATGTGGGCGCTATCGACTGCGTGCGATCTTTTGGGAGCAAGGAGGGATTACCACACGAAAGGGAACAAACCATAGGTGGCCTGAAGTATGTCGGGGTTCCAAGGATTTCCTTAATAGTTAATAGGGTGTACCTGATTCCCTGGCTACTGGTATCCGAGACGGCGTGCGGTTTTTAATCAGTTTGAGTCCGACGTAATCACCGGTAGGTAATATCCGTGGGAATTTCCGTACTGGAAACAAAAAAGGGTAAATATGAAACTTCCACAATTTTAAGGAACGACTATTTACACTTTCTAAAATAAAAGCAGAAAGTTTTTTATAGTAAAACATTATAAACAACATAATGTATTTAATTTTAATTGAAATATTTTAATTAAAAAGTAAACATCTCCCAAGTTGTTGCAAAACTTCGTCACAAACTTTTGTAATACAATTTCTTTTCATAGTGTTTTTATAAAATGACGGTTGAGTACATTTTCTAGAAAAAGCAGGCCTGCTCAATTCTGTCAAGACAATCTTCTTGTGGTGTTTAAGTAAACAATATCACTGTCAACTTTTTTTTTCTCTAGAATAATAGCAATGGCTCTGTATCCATTTAGAACAGTAGGTTGTTCCAAAAAAAGTACAAAGGGAAATAGATACGAACACAAGTAGATCATGAAACCGACCTTCGTTAAGTCCAAGCAACGTTGTAATAGGTTCGATCCCTATCATATTATAAAAAATTATTTTTGAAAATGTATAAATCAAATAAATTTTCATATTTAAATACTATTTAAAATATACAGACGTTGAATATGTTTTATATATATTTAGTAAATTCAGTATTGAAACCATAAATATGCCAATTTAGCTCAAATGAATAATTAAATAATAAATATAGCTTAAAAAACTAAAAAAACATTTTTACAAATAAACAAACATACAGTTGAATACCAAGAGAAATAGTTAATTTTGGCATGTAGCTAAGCTATTAAAACTTGATATTGATGTGATGTAAAACAGTCACGATCTTAATCTCATGGGGATCGAACAACGAAAAAGGGTGATTATTTACAAATAAGAATGGTATACTTAGAGAAGAGAAGCAAACGCATTAATCTCAACTCACGCTGAAAAGTACCTAGAGGCTTTAGGGTTTTGACACACAAAATAATGTTGAATTGCTACTGTTAATGTACCCACTTCTTGGTTCATAAAACTTAGTGGCAAACGTTTTTATTAACCTATAAATAAAGGTTGTTGACCTATTTAGTAGGTAGATTCTTCACAACACTAGTTTGCGCACATAACTTCGTTAGTTTGAGTTTGATAAGGACAGGTTTTTTTTTTTCATTGTAATTTTTAAATACCATTAAAAAATTACAGCTATTCTAATATCTGTACCTGAAAGTTTGTTTGTGCAACCAAACTTAAAAGACTTAAATTTTCGTTATTAAAAGCAGCCTATAGACTATTATATAAGTGGAAAATTAATATCTATGTTTTTTTAATACTCATAGATTCTACATAGATCCTGCCGGTTTTTAAGGTATAAACAAAAACCTAAATTACTTCCCATAAATAGAACAAAGGATTGTCTCGAAATAAAGTCGATAGATTTTATGTGATGTATTTATTTCATTTCAGAAGTGACGAGTTAAGAAGTTTTGAGAGAAGCAAGACCATGAATACTTAATGTAAAAGTTGAATTCACTGTTGAAAATGCGGTGTAAAGAGTAGAAAAGCGGTGTGTCACCCTAAGTGATTTTAAATTTTAATCTAATACTTTGACTTCTGACAGAAATGGTAGTAATTAACATTGTATTTTCTTCTTGTGAATCGAAAGACTTTAATCGCACATTCAAAACTGGGTACAAATTATTCATCAATAGCCTTTAATAGTTCCACTGCTAGGCATAGGCCTCTCCTTACAAAGGAGGTTTCGGTCTACTATACCATGCTGACCAGACGAATTGGTATGGTGTTTGTTCGAAGTTGTCCTTCTCATTGCAGTAATATTGTCCTGCAGAGTTTGTTCCCTTAGTCACCTGTTACGACACAGTGAATAGAGGTGAAGAGGCACTCCGTATTTTTATACCGTCACCTTTTTTTTTTTTTTTTTTTTTTTTTTTTTAACGCGGGGAATGCTTTTCGCACCATACCCTCCGGAGGGACGAAGGGCGTGTGTGGGACTCCCGACAAACCGGTCTACCCACTAAACCCCGCGGCGGCCTACCTCGGCAGTTGGGAGGTGCTCTAGGAACGCATTAGCGGCTTCTAGAGTCCTCCCTGCCGTACCTCACAAGTGAGGTACATCTCGGGCACCTCATGCCCCAGGATCAGGACGCTATCGCACTCCCATCGCCCTGCGCAGTAAGAGGCAGAACAGCGCCCCGCCCCAGACGACACTCCCCGGCCGCACCGGAGTGTCACCTGACTCGGGTCGTTTGCAGCAGTCACAACGCCCCAAGATGTGACCGCAGCGACCCTTAGGCGGCGATTAGGGAGCTAGCGACGTCTGCCGCGTCCTCTTCGCCGCCTCCTTCGAGCGGGATCGGCCCTTTCCCGATCTCGCTCTGCAGTCTCCTTCCGGAGCATAACCTGCTCACAGAAGGAGATCGCGGCTTCCCATCCTTCACGACTCGCCAGCATCGCCGCGATCAATGCTGACGGTGAAAGGTTACGTCCGATCCGTCCGACCAGGACTCGACGCTCAGACTCCCAAGCAGGGCAGTCCTCCAGCGTGTGCTGGGCGGAGTCCCGTTCGGACTCGCAGTGGTGGCATTGTGCCGTAGCCTCCCGTCCTATTCGATTCAGATACTCACCGAAGCAGCCGTGCCCGGTGAGTATCTGGGTCAATCGATAGGTGACACAGTCGGTCCTCTCTATCCACGCTTCGAAGTTCGGCAGAACGGCTCCGACGGCGCGTTGGCTAGCACAGCCCTCAGTTTCGAGCCGGACCTGCCAAGCCACCAGAGCTTGCTTATGCGCGTTCTGCCGTAGCATTCCGGGCTCATGATCTGGCGCAGCCTCTTCAGCATTCCGACCGACAGAACGAATTTGGTCGTACACCATTGCGTCCATGTCGGCCAGAATATCGAAGGGCGGAGATCGCGCCAGGATCGTCGCCGCCTCATAGGAGATTGTGCGGTAGCCCCGCACGATCCGTATGGCCATCAGCCGCTGCAGGCTCCTGAGTAGGGCCCGGCAGCGGGAGGCACCCGCTAGATCATTAAACCAGACGGGTGCCCCATAGAGGACCATGGATCTAACAACCCCCATGTAGAGGCGGCGAACTTCTTCCCGTGGTCCCCCGAGATTGGGCAGCAAACGATGCAGCGCACCTGCTACCCCTCGCACTCGGGGTACCAATCGCCCGAAATGCTCTTCGAAGCTCCACCGACTGTCCAGGATGAGGCCTAGGTACTTCATGTACTGGCCTACCTGGACTTCAGCGTCACCTACCCGGAGACATGAGCTGGGTGGCTCCTGGCGCTTACGCAGGCCATGGAACCATATCGCCTCAGTTTTATGAGGCGCCACCCTCAGGCCCAGCTCACGTATCTTTTCCACAACACTAGCCACCCCCTGCTCGGCGAGCCAAAGCACCTCCTCGAAGTGTGACCCTCTAGCCAGTATTAATGTATCGTCCGCATAGCAGACGACACTTAGGCCAGAGGGCAGACCGGTGCGAAGGACAGCATCGTATGCGAGGTTCCATAATAATGGGCCCAATACCGAGCCCTGGGGAACCCCGCAACATACTTCCTTTCGATTCTCCATTCCATTCCGACCGATAAACTTCACCGTCCTGTCGCGCAGATAGGCCTCAATAACGGTTCGCAGATAGAACGGCACCTCGTGATATTCGAGGGCCGCCCTAATTGCCCGCCAGGGGAGGGTGCCGAAAGCGTTGACTATATCAAGGCTAACCGCCAACGCCACCCCCCCCGATCGGACTGTCGACTCCGACAGGGATCGAACGCACCTAACAGCATCTACTGTCGAACGTCCCCGTCGGAATCCGAACTGACAGTCCGATAGGTCAGGGCCCACTCGCGACAGATGCCCGCTAATCCGGTCAGAGATTATCCTCTCAAAGAGTTTCCCTGACTCGTTCAGCAGGCATATCGGTCGGAACGCAGAGGGAGAATCTGCAGCCCTTCCGTCCTTTTTTAAAAGCACCAGTCTTGCTTCTTTCCAGCCGAGGGGGAAGATACCGAGGCGGAAACAATCTGTGAAAATCTGCCTCAGTTTGTCCCCCAGTACCGACAGAGCTATCACCAACGCCCGACCCGGAATGCCATCAGGTCCAGGCGCGGTGTTGCGGGAAGCGAGCCGCCGCGTGGCTCGGTCAAGTTCACCCTCCGTCACCTCATAGTCCTCGGACCACATTTGGCGGACCGATTGGGATGGAGGAATCACAGGATTGTCCTGGACCCTTGGGAAGAGTGTGTCTAACACTCTTCCCAGAAACTCCGGATCCAGAGTTTCTGTTAACGGTGGGACCCATGGCTTGAGCTTGCCCAGTACCATTTTGTATGGGCGCCCCCATGGATCCCTATCCAATCCCGCGATGAGTTTATACCGTCACCTTAAGGAATGTGTGACAGGAGAAAGAAACACAAAGTACCCTACCGAGACAGAAAATTAGTAGCTATTGCCGTATATAAGAAGACAGGAGTTACTAAAGTCTATTCATAAGAAATTATTCGAACTGAATCGAACTAATATTGATCCAGAAGTGTTGAAGTGTATTTCAAGTACTTCGCTACTAAGCTAGAGGCTCGGTAATATATATAAGAGGTCATAAATTATTACGGTATACCGCATCGGACGGGGCAACAAAGAAACTTCCACCGATTAACTTTGTCCACGCGAGTGAAGTCGGGGACAAAGGCTTTCTGTACTCAAGAATATGTTCTTGCTAATTTTATTATTCTGAAGCTGGCTTGAGTTTCGAAACAAAAGTTTTAATGGTGGCTTTGATTATAATGGACCTGGTTTTTCTACCAAGACAGCAAACCAATTTAAAAGATATTAAGTGATCAACGTTGTCTATAGATACTAAAGTGACGATCACTTTATTCGAATTTGTAAAAAAATTACATTAAAATATTTTCTACTTCTGGAAGTTAATGTTAGTTACAGAAGAAAATATAAAAACTTTAACTCCTGTTTTTATATTTTTAACAATGAGAAAATTAGGAATGAAAATATAAATAAGTAAATAAATAATAAATATTTCAGACATCTGACACACAACGCCATCTAGTCCCAAACTAAGCAAAGCTTGTACTATGGGTACTAGAAAACTGATATAAATACATAAATACTTTTTATTTGTAAATACATACATATTATACACAAATATTTACAGAGCATGCCTAGACCAGAAGCTCATTGATACAGGGGTGACAGTCATCGTAGTAACCATATGAGCCTTACAGTGCCATAATGACTGTCATGCCTTTCACGTCCCATAGTGCGCTGTGAAAAAGCATCTCACTAGGCCGCCATAGTGTGGATCTCCATAATGTATTCTCTGCATTTGCAATGAGTATGCCGACCACAACTCTCTGATTCTATTCATGCTTTCCATCAGACAGAGTAGAATCACTTTGGCGGGTGCCTAATATAGAAAAAAAATGCAAACATTTGGTTCGACCCGAGAATCGAATCCGAGACCTCAAGCACAGCAGTCGCATATGCTACCACTGCACCACTGAAGCAGTCGTAAAATCACTTGAGACACATCGTAACAATGTAAAAAATATACAAATAATGTAACGATTCAAATTAAGATATATTCTTAAAATATATATTTTATCTTATAACTAATAATCTATTATATAATACTTTATAAATTTAAGAAGAACCTCAGTATCCTTTATCTTATAATAGTTACATTAGAAACCCATTTGTAAGCACTTAGATATATTGTCATATCACGATTGGAAAATGAACCGTGATTTTTTTGGCATTGTCCTTTTCTTATAGACATATGGCGTTACATGTAAGTTATGACCGTGGTTATGACCTTCATAAGTAACGAATCGTTTCTGGCAAATCGCAATATCTTTTTAAAACGTTACCAAGAAAGTCTAATACTGGTTTCATATATTGCACGGCCGTTTGGGCTCGCAAGCTATCGGTGCATTGGGTCACTTGTTCTGGAGGTCAGCGGGATCCGAAGAAACGGTGCTCCGCTAGACGCCCGTGGTTTGTAGGGGGCCCAACTAACGTGCTAGCCTCACGTGAAAGGCTGCCCCGCCGGCCACGCATAATCCTGGAGTTGCTCCATCGTGCCGGTTGGCGACCGGATGGAGAGGACCCGATGGCGACTCCCGGGGGGGTTCGGGCGTCCCCGCACTCAAATCTCATTGATGTCCATCATCATCTCGAGAGTGAGAAACCGCACTTGCTCTTTCTAACGGAGACGCAAATCTGTAACCCATCCGATCCAACATATCTGGACTATCCAGGGTATATACTGGAGACTCAATTCCGTGCCCACACAGGTGTGTGCGTATACATCAGGGACGTTATCTGCTGTCAGCGTCTTCGTAGCTTGGAGGTTCCAGACCTTTCTGTTTTGTGGGTTCTTGTGAATACTGGCCTTGATCAAATAGTTTACGCCAGTGTCTATCGTTCGCATAGCGGAGACCAGGAGACGACAAGACTATTGAATCATCTAAGTGAAACTGCAGATTCGGTCCATCGACGCTTTCTATCTGCGCAGTTGGTGTTTCTTGGGGACTTCAATGCACACCATGAAGAGTGGCTGTACCCGTATGGTGACACTGACCACGCTGGAAGAAAGGTCTACAAATTTGCATTATCTTGTGGCCTCTCTCAGCTCGCCCACGAACCCACTCGTATTCCTGACGTCGTGGGCCACACTGCGTATTGCCTGGACCTTCTGCTGACAACCGATCCTGACAGATATTCGGTTTCCGTTTCACCACCACTCGGGACATCGGATCATTGTGTGGTGAAATCTGTGTCTACCTACTCGCCTCCTGACACCAGCCCTAAAGACACTAGGCGAGTGTGGCGATACAAGTCAGCGGATTGGGATGAGATGCGTCACTTTTTCGCCTCTTATCCTTGGAGGGAGGTCTGTTTTTCTTCTAGAGATCCATCGTGCTGCGCGGATGCTGTCTCGAGTGTGATCTATCAAGTTATGGAGTTCTTTATTCCTTTTGCTGAAGTATCCCTTGAGACCAAAGCTCGCCCGTGGTTTAATGCTGAATGCCTCTTAGCTGAAAAGCGTAAGCGTGAAGCCTATTTATCTTGGGTTGACTCTCGTAAAAGCAGGACCTTGGATCTCCAGGCTAAGAAGAAAATATACAACGCAGCTGCTAAAAACTGTAAAATAGCGATAAGAAAAGCTCGTTTTGATCACATTGGCCGTATAGGTGAAAAGTTAACTTCCTTTAACTTTTCACCTATACGGCCGCTTTTGATAACGAGAAGGCAAATTTATTTGCCAATCTCTTCGCAGAGTATTCTCGTCTAGACAGCAACGGCAGGTATCCACCTCAGTTACCTCCGTTTGGCCCCAAAATGAGCGCCGTTAAAATTCACCAAAAAGAGGTACCCAAATGTTTGCTGAACCTGGACGTTAATAAGGCCAGCGGTCCCGATAACATTCCAGCAGTGGTACTGAAGTGTTGTGCACCCGAGTTGTCTCCGGTTCTGACTCGTCTATACCAACTCTCTTTGGAAACTGGCAAAGTGCCGAGATCCTGGAAGCTTGCTTAAGTTCAGCCTATACCCAAAAAAGGAAGCCGTGCAGACCCAGCCAATTACAGACCTATCGCGATCACCTCTATAATTTGTAAGGTTATGGAGCGTGTCTTAAATAATCGTCTCCTGACATATCTTGAAGCAAACGAACTCCTCAGCGATAACCAATATGGTTTTCGCAGGGGACGCTCGACTGGAGATATGCTAATATATGCCACCCACCTTTGGAGTGAGGCCTTGGAGGGTCACAGTGAAGCAATAGCCGTTTCATTAGACATCTCAAGGGCCTTTGACCGGGTCTGGCACGAGGCACTACTTAGTAAGCTTCCAGCATACGGCATACCTACTGAGCTCTGCGACTGGTTACGTGACTTCCTGAGGGAACGGTCGATTCGAGTTGTCTTGGATGGTTGCTCTTCCGATCTAATGGCAATCAATGCCGGTGTACCTCAGGGATCTGTTCTCTCTTCAACCTTGTTTCTGCTGCACATAAACGATCTTTTAACACCCGGTATTATTAGCTACGCCGATGACAGCACCGTAATTGAGAGGTACATGTCCAACCTGCGAGCTAGTCCAGAGGAAATACGGTCCTTGAGAGAGTCCATGATTGAACGGGTGAACGCGACATTACAATAATTGTCCGATTGGGGTGACGCCAATCTTGTCCAGTTCAACCCTTCCAAAACACAGGCGTGTCTTTTCTCCGCGAAAAAGAGTACCTTCGATTTAACACCCACTTTCGAAAGTATATCCTTACCGATTACTAACCATCTAGGGCTTCTAGGTATTACCATCACCTCTAACCTCAACTTTGGCCAACAAATTGAGTCTATGGTTGTACCATCGCTTGTAAGCGGCGTCAAAGAAATTGTCAATTCTTTCAAAAGTTTGGCGGTACTTCAGCTCTTAACAGCTGCTTAATCTTTACACAGCCCAAGTTCGATCCTGCATGGAGTACTGCAGTCACCTCTTGGATGGTTCAGCCAAATATCACCTGGAAGCTTTGGACTCAGTAGACCGAAGAGCCCGTAGGTTAATTAACAACGAAAAGCTCTCAAATAGCAGACTGCACACCCTTGAGCATCGTCGTCATGTTGCCAGCTTGTCGGTTTTTTATAGGATACACTTTGGAGAGTGCTCGAAGGCTCTCTTCGAACTGATTGAGCCATCTCCATTCCTTTATCGGACTACTAGGCGCAGGCAAAAATTTCATTCACACGTTGTTGACATACCCAAAAGTCGAACTAAACGGTTTGACAGCTCTTTTTTGGTGAGAGTCACCAAGACTTGGAACGACCTGCCTGGTCTATTTTTCCTGATGACATGAACTCTAGAGCCTTTAAGAGTAGAGTGGACAGGTATCTTTTGGATGGGTGTGTACCATCTTCGTCTTCATCTGCACTTTACATCAGGTGAGATAGAGGACAAACGCCTATTCCATTACAGACGTAATAAAAAAAAAAAAAAAAAACATTAAATTGCGTCATAAAACAAAAATTGAGTAGTTTATGCCACGTGTTGCATTTTGCAAAATTTATTGCCAGTCACAAACTGTTTAATTGACACTATATAAAAATTATACAGGAACTCTGAATTGAAAACTTTTAAGAAAACTTTTACAATACTCGCACTGCGAATAAAGCCTGTGTTGCGGGGGACTTTACAAACATACAAGAAATGGACACAAAGAACGTCCAGACTCACAACAACAATTAGTGGATCACACAAAGTGTTGTCCCATGCGAAATTTGAACCCATAACATTCAGTACAATAGAAAGCGGCGTGGCGACCGCTTAAACCACCAGGCCAACCGTGTAGTCAGTAGTTTCTACTATGTAAGTACTATATATTTACTATATATAGTAGTAATATATAGTTACTATAGTGTACTATATGCTTTGTAGTTTTATATAATCAAAAACCTATTGAGATAATTAATATGTGAATACAGTATAGGGTTTTGTTTAGCCTTTTGAAGTAATGGTTCATGGTTCATCATGGTTTGGAGTCAGCCTGTCCATATAGACAGCAAATGAGTCCCAGCCATCGTCTAACCTAACAATATATACGATGAGAATGGTATATACGAGTATACGACCTGCATAACCAACTAATTTATACCGCAGAGCCTAATACGTCGTGAATATATTATATTATATCCTACCCATATTTGAAATTTTATATTTTTTTTTATTTTTAAGCAACCACTAAGAGAGATTTTTGAAGTTTTCCCCTGAAAGGATAAGTTAACGTTTGATTCATGAAATAGGAAATACATATGCGATCATAGACACAACAAACAACTAGTGCATCTATAATGTTAATATACTCGTATTCAATTCATAATTCATAATAAAAGTTTTTGGAATGTCTAAAAAATTACAAATTGTTTACAACTTTAGTAATATTGAGTTTCTTAGCGATGCTAATAAGTAACAGTGTACTCCTAGCATTTATTTTGGCCACGGCGGCCAGTTTCAAAGGAGACCAGCCAATTACGCCGGAGATATTATAGTGCATAAATGGGTGCGTTAACACTAGTGCGCTCATTGTTCCCTCGCTCTCATAATCCGATGGGACGGCTATTCGACACGACCGCTGAGAGATCAGTCGCAGGGTCGACAACTTTACGTGCACTCCGAGACACGGAGTTAAAGTTTTTTTTTTTTATTTTTTTTTTTTATTGTTTCTTTATTACAATCTGTCTCCTTCTGTGGGACATTCAGCAATAGGTTGGATGGTATAATTGTTCGCGTTTCCGAAATGTGACCTGTGTCACACCCTATACGTTATAACAGTGAATTTACTGTGATGGGATCAAATCTTGAGGTATTTTTCGTTTAAGCCGGCGGGCTTCCTTTTGTTCATCCATTAGAGATTGGGCCAGAGTGTTTGGATGATGTGTTATCCTGTCCTTGTAGGTTCTGGTAAATCGTTCAATTTCCTGTTTTACTGTGGGCATTTCTAGGTCATGATGCAACAGTTCATTGGGTATGAACCAAGGAGCGTTTGTCACCATACGGAGTGATTTATTTTGAAACCTCACCCAACAGTTGTATCTCATATGTCCAGATGGGCTTCAGTATGACTTTGTACAGAAGTAGTTTGTTCTCCAGGGATAGTTGCGACTTGCGACCAATAAGCCAGTATAACTTCCTGATCATAAGACCAAGTTGTTTTCTTTTTGTGAAGAGATGTTTACGCCATGTAAGCCTTTTGTCTAGGTGCATACCGAGGTATTTAACGTGATCGGCCTGCGGGACTTCTATGTTATTAAGTTTGACAGGAGGACAAATGCCTCTCCTTAGCGTGAATGTAACGTTTACAGACTTGGTTTCGTTGGCTTTTATTCGCCATTTCTTGAGCCAATCGGATATGTTATTAAGTCCTTTTTGCAGAATTTCTGAGGCTGTAACGGGGTGTGAGTGTGCAGAAAGAATAGCAGTGTCATCAGCAAAGGTGCCAGTGGTTAAAGTCTCTGATGTGGGTAGATCTGCTGTATAAATCAAATATAATATAGGACCCAGAACACTGCCCTGGGGGACCCCAGCCTTTATAGTTGACAAAGCAGACAAGGCATCGCCGTTCTCTACAACAAAATTGCGGCCATCTAAAAAAGATTTTAGAACTCCGTACAGGTTGTCGGGTAGAGCTTTTTTTATTTTATACAGCAACCCTTTGTGCCACACCCGATCGAAAGCCTGTGATATATCTAAGAATGCACTGTTACAGTAGGTTTTAGCCTCGAGAGATTCCATAATCCTTTTTGTAAGTCTGTGCATTCGATCTATAGTAGCATGTTTGCTGCGAAACCCGAATTGGTGGTTAGGAATCAGTTTTCTTTCTTTGAGTAAAGGTAGCATACGTTGCAGTAAGAGTGTTTCGTATAACTTGGATAAGATAGGCAGCAAGCTTATTGGTCTGTACGATTTAGCTTCCTCAGGTGGTTTATCAAGTTTTAAGATCATAATAATTTGCGCTACCTTCCACTCTGGAGGAAAGAACCGAAGTCTTGACACGGCATTAAATAGGGATGTAAGAAATTTTATTCCAGATTCTGGCAGTTCTTGTAATATACGGTTGGTTATCAGGTCGTACCCTGGTAATTTTTTGGGATTTAATTTTTTTATCAGTTGTAAGATTTCAGCTTTCGAGAATTTGACGGGTTGTTCGTCTATAATACTAGTTGTGTCTAAGAATTTCGTGATTTCAATCTCATGGTCTGGTGCGCCTTCATACGGGTGTGGTGTAAAGACGCTCTTGAGATGGTCCGAGAAAGTTCTAGCTTTGTCCAGATCCGTCCGTGCCCAAGTACCATCACTTTTCTTGAGAGGAGGTAAAGTATAGATGGGTCGTTTGAGTTTCCTGGTGGCTTTCCACAAGGAGTAGTCTGAGGAAGCGGTGGCGTCCAGGCTGATCAGCTGGTTCTGAAAACCTTCATTCCGATCTATTTCAAGGGTATGCTTGAGCTGTCTTATTAGATGGTTAAGACGTTTTTTTATAGCCGGACATCTGGTTAGTTGCCACTGTTTCCGTAAATTTCGTTTTAAATTTACTTTTTCCAGGATGTTTCTGGCCACAAAGTTGTCTGCGCTTTTTCAGGGTAGCGGTGGAGTCGAAGACCAGGCTGCCTCTTGTATGCTACGGTTGAAGAACAGAACAGCTTCTGATATGTCCTCCATGGATTTCAAGCGAACTGGTTTTCTGAAAGCTTCGTCAATGAGGTCTCGAAACACTGGCCAGTTTGTCTTCCTGTTGTGTAGTACGCATTTTGTTGTGCATTCTTGAACAACAGTATGCAGTTCTACTAGGATCGGTGAGTGATCAGAGGACAGGTCTAGGCAGCTGCGGCACGCAATATTATTTTTTGCAATTCCTTTAGTTACGCAAAAGTCAATGACATCAGGAATTTTCTTTTTGTCGGTTGGCCAATAAGTGGGCTGGCCTGTTGATAATACATTCATATTTCTTGATTGCACACATTTAAGCAGTTCTCTACCCCTGGGCAGAATAAGTCTAGAGCCCCAGAAAGTATGCTTGGCATTAAAGTCGCCCCCAGCAATAAATCGACATCCGAGAGTTTTGAAGTATTCATTAAATTCAAGTTCCTTAATGGAATATCTCGGGGGGCAGTATAAAGCTGACACTGTAATATCACTAGACCTGTCGCTTATTACGATACTTGTTGCTTGTATATATTCGATGCAATAGTTTTCAAGAAGGTGGTGCTTGATATTTGACCTAATAAGAATAGCAGTTCCACCATGTGCTTTGTTGTCTGGATGGTGAGTGCAATATATATTATAGTTTGGTATCTTAAAGTAGCTTTTCGATGTGAAGTGCGTTTCCGAGATAAGTAGAACGTCTATGTTGTGTACCTTTAGGAATATTTTTAACTCTAGCGAGTGGTTTGATAAGCCATTGGCATTCCATATGCACAAGTTTAGCGCTGTGAATGTGTTGGCATTTCTGACATTAATTCGGTGATTGCTTTTGTCATAATTAGCATTTGATTCATAAGGGCTATTAAAGTTTCTTTAATGGTTTTAAGTTCAACTTCAACTTTGTCGGAGTTTAGGTCTGTTTTAGGCTTTATTGAGTGTTCAACTCCTTTTGTGGCTGAGGCATAAGATTTTCCATGGTTTTCTGAAATATTTGTGGTTTCTTGGCTTGCTTTTGGGAATTCAGTCACTCGTTTATTTTTAGAAGGAGGAGCTGGATATTTGATTTTTTGTAGCTCCTTGTACACTATACACCCTTTATAGTTAGCAGGATGACTTTCGTTGCACAGGACACATTTGACCTGGTTCGATCTTTCTTTCCGAGGACATGTAGAGGTATGATGGGACCCTGCACATTTGACACATCTGGGCTGTCTGTGACAGAATCTTTGAGTATGGCCATACTCTTGGCACTTAGTGCATTGGGGCATTTTTTTGTTTGGTCTGGGCGGTTCAATTTTTATTCGACAGTGTAGTAACGACTGTACTTTATATATGTCTTTATTGTTTCCTTTGGGTTTCAGCTCAATACTCCAAATAGGTAAGGCTTGTTTAGTATTTCTATTTCGGATATTCCAGATATTTGTCACCGTATGGTCCAATTCTTCCAGGGCCATTTTTATTTCTCCTATATCTGTTGATGGATGTAGATCACGTAACACCACTCTGAAGCTTCTATCATTTTTTGATTGATAAGTGTAGAATTCTGTGTTTTTGTTTTTTAATTCTTTGTAGATGACAGAATATGATTCAGCCGTTTTTGGTTGGATTTTAACTCTGTTATCTCGTAACACTTTGATTTCATACTGTTCTTGTGAAACTTCTTCTAACATTTTCAGTAAGGGCTGGATGTTACTTACACCATCAATAAACAATGGAGGGTGTCTTGTTGGTTTTGGTAATGTTGTTTCAGACACTTCTGTATCCAGTTCTTTGAAGCTGTTTGATATTGGTATAGTAGGTGTTGCAAGCCAGTAGTTTAGTTTGGTCTGTTTAAGGCCACGCATTACTGGGTCCGGACTAGATCTTTGCCTTTTGCCGTACCGTACTTCAGTAAACTGTTGTTCCGGCGTTGGACTATTAGTTTCATCTGTTTCGTCTGGCGACGCATTGTTAGGTTGGTTGCTATCACTCAACTCTGCGCTGGTTATTCCATTGAAGGAGTATGATCTTGGTCTACTTGTATTTGTGAACATATCTTTATGGAAAATTTGTTGGGTTAAAGGTTTTGGGTTAAAAGATTTATTAGAATTACTCATTCTTATTCCCACGAGTCAGGACGAAGTAACCTGTCGCTTGTGGGGTGACGCCTATTCCTGCAAGAAGGCACATACAACAGTGTTTGCCATGTCCACTGAGGTTGGCGCTTGGGGCTGGACTCCTTCCAGTCATTCATCCTTTTGGCACGTCTCCCACCGTAGGATTAGGGTTGTTATAGAGTTTTTCTTCTCATGGTACGGGCGGTTAAGCCAATACCACCATTCTCTTATGGTTTAAAGAGGTTACGGGTTGTGTTGGTCATTTCCTACCAACACCGAGTAGACTAATTAGGTCTATCAGGCCAGGTTTGATACCGCCGCCCGATACTCGGCGTTGTTACTCGTTTTGCACCACCCGGAGGACACGTGTAGGGTGGGTCTTGGAAAAGATGGTAAGTCCTACGGACGCGAGTAACTCCGTCCTCCCCGAGTTGTTATAAAGGATTTCTATAATCAGAAAAACTCTATAACACTTTATGGTCCGATCTGAGATCCGAACCCTAGACCTCTTGATAGGCAATCGCATACGCTAACCGTTAGACCAACGAGGTAGACAAAGTCAATAAGTAATGAGTATTCAAATAATAATTTAGAAGCCAAGAAAATATAACATAGATTTAAAACATGGACTGTAACTTAATACTAACGGTATAGTTTAACGAAGAAACTTCGCCTGTCCGAGTAATTTAATAACTGTCAGACTATCATTTCAACCTCACAAATATAAGCATTTCATTTTGACATTGATAATATTAAAATGGAATATCTAAAACGCTTGTATAAGTAATTTTAGGAATAAATTGTTACTAACAAACTTAAACAATGAAGTTAAATTCTGAAGACGCCACCACAGTTTCAAACCCAAAATCGTTAAACTAGAAAATCTTTTAAAAATCTCAATAGCATGCCTGCTTCTTTTTTGTTCTTTCCCTTTTTTTAACACCTTTCAGAATACTGTTGTTTAATAAAATCATTTCTGTAGTGTTAAAATGTCTTCATGTCTTCAATTGGGTTTACTTTACTTTATAAAATAATTTCGTAGAATTTTAATAACTTTACATTGAATTTTCTAGGTTTAAAAATTTTAAAATTTACTACGTCTACTTAGTTACACTACACCACCGCTTCCCGATTGGTAGCCATATTTTTTTTAATAACTAACACAACACTGAATATTTTATTCACTTCGTTGCATTTGTTAACATTAAAAAAATGTGTGCGTGTACTAGCGTACACTCGTAAGAAGTGACACTTCTTTATGACGTTATTTTTCAAAAAAATAATTTAAACCCGTCCGAAGTCGATGCAATCGCCACCTGGATTTCAAAAATGTAACTACTCAAAACCGCAAGCCGCAAAATACATTGGAGACATTTACCAATCCCTACTCCGCTGGAGAAAGTATATTTCGAATCACGCGTGGTAGGGATAAGAAAAAGATGGCGCGTAACGGAAAAATGTGACGCGTAACGAAAAAATGTTACACTAAATTTTTTTCCAACCACGATAAAGAAGTTTCACTTCAAAAAATTTTTATTCACACTTACATTGAAAGTGTACTTGTGTACCTCAATTCTAAGAATTTTTTTTTCTTTGATAGCTGAAAAAACGAGTTACCGTATTTTATTACATTACGCAACTGGAATGTTCTATAGTGTTTTCAATTTTTTTAATGTTACCAAAAAATTTATAGTTATAAAAGAAAATTAATATAATATAATGAAGTAATAAAGCTAATTGAAAAAGATGTTACAATTCTTACAGTAAAAAACTAATTTATTCGTTTTTTTCAACATGAATTAGTGAATGAAAATTATTTCCATCTTTGCATCTGCGTAATATTGCATAACATGATGTTTTAAAAATGGGCCTTGGACAGGTACGGGCAAACGACAAGCTGCCACCCCCTGGGAAATAGACGTGTCAACATGTATGTGTATAAGAGTATTTAATAACGCACGATTTTTTTATAATTTCAAAAGAGTACGAATCATCGTTGCTCAAATCATTCATACTTTTTCAATGCAATACACGTTCATAGGCTCAAAATCATAAAATACTTAAATCTTTATATAATGATTTATCTTTCACTTTTTAAGTTTGAACATAGATTGAAGATAAAAAATATTTATCATAATTAATACGGCAAAATGTTCAGCCGAAGTTAAAGTAACCATGAATAAGACAAAACGCAATTACTTTGCAGACGTGACTTTCAATGACGTGATTATACAACTGATGTATAGAAAAATAGAATGTAATTAAAGAAGTAAATAGGGTGAACATGTATTTTTCTCTGACATATTTGTCAGTTTCACAAAAATGCTCAGAATAAAGTTCTTATTTTTGGGAAATTAAAGTATCTCGTGATTAAATGGTAATCGAGTATATTAACACATTGCAAAGTTATGTTAGTCAGGCTAGTCTATGAATGAGTGACCATTCGTTGCATATTGTGTCCCCTACGTGCTTTAAAGAGCATTCTAATCGCTCCCAATTATCATAATTTTAAATATTTTGACTAGCATTACAGGTAGCTGAAACTCTAGAAAGCCGACAAGAGTCTTTTTGTAGAACTTCAATATCACCTAGTACTTGGGTCTGGTGGTGGTTGCTTCACGTAAAAAAATCGAATTTAGGTGATTAATTGCAAATTTTTTATTTACAAACAATTTTATTACCAACTACTTTAATTGGATACTTTAGTCTGTATTTAATTTTCAATAAAGGAACATTACTGTTAATGACGTGCCGGGTTCTTTTTTTCCATTTTACATAAACGTACATGAAACGGACACAAAGAACACTCAGACTTAGAACAACTATTTGTGGATCGCAGTGTTGTCCCACAACACTTCGGCGCAGTAGAAAGCGGTGAGACGACTGCTTAAGCCGCTACGCCATCCGTGCAGCCAATTTCTTGTTATTTATTTAAAGTACTTATGGATTAGTTAGTGTTGTTTGTTCTGACTATTTACCATCACATCACGTTTCAAACACTTTACTTCGATTTAGGTTATCTGTGTCCTATTATTCACTAAACTCTTTTTAATTTCTCAATATTTTCTTACCAATCAATTAATCAATAATGTTTGAAATGCAAGACTTGTTTCGTAAAAATTCTTAATTTATTTGAATAGCATCTTTCATAAATCCTTTTTATACATTATTTTTAACGACAGTTAAAATAAATCTAAACAAAAGATAAATAAAATATAAACAGCGCAACCAAAACGACAATATCGCGGTGTGCGTACTTAACGAAAGGATAAGTTATTCTTCGGGGCGCGATTCTCGTGGCTTCTGTCGAAACAACAAACAATTTACATACCTCCACTCCGAGAAAAAGGTCGCTTTCATAGAATCTTATCAAAGAAAATATTTTGCTTCCTTCGTAAATAAATTATTAGATATTTTCACCTACGTCTAACATTGGCTTTGATTTACTGCTTTCTTAAGAATAATCTTGAAAATAAAAAAATAATTTAAATGTACGTATTTATTTCACAGAGTAATAAAATATTCATTAGATGTTTATTTTTTTACATTTGAAATTTTGTTAAGTTATTAAGAAAGATCATAATTAATGATCGGCCTTAGTACAGATGCAAATGTTACATAATATACATTAATAATATTTAGTAGTCCACTGCGTGAGGCAGATCTGTGAAAAAAGACAACGCCCGCACTATGTACAAATTCTGTATCGCGTGGGACTTTACAAACATACATGAAACAGACACAATGAACACCCAGACTTACAAAAACAATTTGTGGATCACACAAAGTGTTGTCCCTTGTGAGGTTTGAGCCCACAACACTCAGCGCAGTAGAGAGCGTCGTGGCGGTTAATCTGTTGCCACAGTCATGTAATGTAATAATATAATCATAAACCACAACAACCATAAAATGAAAATCTATTCAGCCTCACAAATCATACTTAATCAAACTTTCAGGTTACACAAATATCATTATTCATCGAAGCAATCTACCACAATGTAATATTAATATTGTGAAAAGTTATTCAGCGAACAATTTCATAAAACTGAGGTCCAAAACTGTTTCATCGGTTTAATTAAAAGTTTGCGCCGTACTCGCGTCAAAAGCGCAAAATTACTAGTGTCAGTCATATTTCGCCCAACGACGTCACCTGCCAATGACACGTGCCAAGCCGCAACAAGCACATGCTTCATCCATTTTCAAACTGTTCATTTAACAAATAATAGTTTAAAAAAAAAAACAAAAAAAGCACGCTTTTATAGAATATGAAACAAAAAGGGTATAAAATCATTTTCAATAAATTTAATTTAAGGATATTGTGATTGGCAAAAAATAATTTTATCGCAAAAACGTGTCTTTTTGTTAACATTTTTTTAACTATTGTTTAACTATTTAAAGTGTGTTTTATTTGAACTGTCATATCTCTTTGTTTCTTTATCGTAGAGATTCTTGTATCATGATGATTAGATCATCGAATAATCGACTTTATGGTGTTATCATATGTGAAAACTGGTTACCAAGTTGTTTTAAGAATTATTTCGTAATCTAACCATTTCATCTAATATATCATCGCTACATATCCTGTCAATTTTAAACAATCAAATACTTCTATCCGATCCATCAAGAAACCTTCTACGACTGAATGCTACGTAAGCTTATTCAGCAGCAAATGTCGAGAAGCTAAATAAATGACTGCATGACCAACTGTACAGCCTTGCGTTATGTAAAAAGTTGATGCTCAACTCAAGACAATTGGCAACATATGTCTTTGAATTATATCGTAGTTACATTTCATAGGAAAGTGTATAGACATTGCTTTAATTACACGTATACTATAAAAACATGTTAAAAAATCATGAATCCTGAAAATATTGGTAAAGATGATAGGACAAACTATTCAAATTATTGTGTTAATATCGGTTCTTGGTAAGTTTGCAAAGTTTCAAATCGAGTCGTCGTTTTGAAAGGGTTTAAAATCACGTTCAAAGATTTTGTTGCATGGATACATCCATATAAAAGCATATTGAAAACGGTACCTTCCAATATATTGAACATAGATATAGAACATAGTTTAGAATAATTTGAAAATGGGCAACTGAACAATGGTTATTAGAATTTAAATTTTGAAATTTTTGTGTTGGATGTATAAATACTATATATATATAGTATTTATACATCCAACACAAAAATTTATATATATATATATAAATTTTTGTGTTGTTCTCATATATATGAGAGAATTTCAAAAAAAGGAATTTTCTTCTCGCAATCCTGATTGAAAATTTCGACAATAATTTTTCTTCTAATTTTGATAATTAATAAACGATAAATTTCACTGTGATGTCCATCAAATATTTTTGTAAGGAATTGAACGCTTTACACAATTGGTTTGATGTCATTTTTCGATAAATCAACTCGGTCAAAAATTATTCAAAGTCAAAGTTAAATCTGTTCTTAATTTAGCAGTTTACCTCAGTTAACTTTAAATGTTCTAATATATTAGTATACTGTTTTTGTTAACAGCACTTTAAAAACTTACAACACACTAAAAAATAAATAGGTTTCTTTTGTTGAATTGAATATTTTAATTTATCTATACGGATTTACAAACTATTGTAAGCTGTTTTTTAAAATATATTTCTTTGTCTCAAAAAGTATTTTGTAAACCATTAAAACAAAGTTATTTTATACAAATGTCTGTCTATGATCATTGTAGAAATTAAAAAAACTCTTTACACTTAATTATTTTATGGTCACCTTTTCAGAAAACATAATTAATTTACCAAACAAGAAAACTATACTATTAAAATGATTAAACTTTGAAACTTGTTTATCCCTGTAACTTATAGCTTTAGAAATTCTAAGAAAAATTTAAAACTATAGAAATTCAGGTAAATGATTACAATAATTACAATGACTAGTTATGAACTAACTCTAACTTCCCACTATTTTTTTTTCCGTAGCGAACTTTTCTTACAGAACATAAATAATAAATGGCATCCCTGGAAGATGTGTCGATGCCAAAACTTTGTATCCACTGCGTGATGTCGATTCCGCTGTCTAATAATCATTGCCGACTGTTTACAGACTCTGTGGTAACATTGTGCTGAGAAAAAACCTTGAGATAGTACTGTGAATCTGAATATATATTTTTTTAAAGACAACACCCGCGTTAGGAATATATCCTGTGTCGCGAGTGACTTTACAAACAAACAAGAAATAGGTAGAAACAACATCCAGACTCAGAATAATAATTTGTGAATCGCACAAAGTGTAATCCCGGGTGGGATTTGAAGCCACAACTCTCTGCGCAGTAGTCAGCGCCGTGGCGACCGCTTAAACCACCACGCCATCCGTGCAGTCATACACTGCAATGTATGTTAAATGAGCCTTAAGATAATGAAATTTTTCAACACTATCAATTTGTGAATTTTTGTGTATCAAAGACACGAACAAATCTTCGAAAATAATCCACTCGATCAATCGACAATCGACTGTATCGAAAAGGTTATAATTGTTTTCTTTATTACTTCTACTTTACTATATACAAAATAAATACTTTCTTCGGTCTCCTTTCTTTTTTAAATATCATTGTGTTTTTGTGTGAATTAATTCCATTTATTTTTTGAAATTTCTATCCTGTTCTCTATGTAACATTTACTCATTTTGTCTATAATAATTGACATCTAATTAGATGACTGCTCTATCTATGGAGTGATAAGGAAACAGTCGAACGAACATAGATTGGCACTGTCGCCTTAACAACTTATCCGTTCATTAAAGCGTGATAATGACATATTGTCACAAATTTATATATAAAGTAATCCTAAGTAGAGTTGCAAGATTTCGAGTAGGGTGGGTGTAGTATTGATATCGCTATATGATATTTCTCATAATATATTATTTAAAATACAAAATTAATTTGAACTTGAGGAATAATTTAAACTCTCAACCACGTTTATACTAGGTTTATGCATACATGCTTCAAAGTAGTCTATTTGTTTTAGTATGAACAAAGTTTCTAATAGGAAAATATCGATGACACCACAGTGTTCTATTTCATTGCAATTTTTGCATAAATGCTTAGTTCTACTACAGAAGATAAAGATGATAACAACAAAATTTTAAATAAATTGCATCTGCCAATTTTTTTTATCTTCTTGAAAGACAAAGGACCATAACAGTCTTGTGTCTGTGATGTACGGTTTTCAAGCTATTTTGTGTCACTTCACGTTTACTACATTACAAAAAGTTGAATCCCCTTAATATTAACGGAACAGATTTGGTAGTTTTCAACATTGTAGCAAAAGTGAGAGGAAAAGCCTACGTCCATTTTTGCAGACAATTAGAATTCTTAGAATCTTCAGGCTTTTTGCTGTACATTTTTACGGATATTTGGATACGCTATATATGGGATATTACACATATGGAATACTTATTGATCGTGTTAATTTCTAGACTAATAATAATAAGTTATCTGACTAGAATATTTAAGAACAGAGAGGATAGGTCTCGCTTTATTAGGCATGTATCCAGGAAAATATTTAGTTTCGAGAACTCTTCATCCAATAAGAGATCAACGAGATAACATGCTACTGATAACATATGGTAAGCTTAACTAGAGGAATCGTATTAAGCTTATTGTTTGCATATATTTTATATAGAACAGATGGATACAGTTATAAAATGGGGCAATATTCGGACTTTACTTTATCACCAAAAGCAATACTATATTTAGCAGTCCAGCGTTCTATGAAATCATTATGCGATGTGTTTACATGCATAGGACAACGCGATTCATGGGATTACACACATCTTTATTTATTCACCTATACAAACTTTTGTATGACATCATATAGGGTGAACCACGAATTAGTTAACATTTGAAACAATGGTATAAAAAAAACCGTTTGATATATTATAAAAAATGTTTATTTACAAGAAAATTAATTAGTTGGAATTTATTTTTGAAAAATTATATCATCAAAATGACCAGTGTTTCGACGTTTGTACTCTTCTAAGCAAGCATCGAAAATTTCGAATACTCATCGGCAAAGAGACCGCGAGAACACCGACATTTCTTCGCTGATTTTTTCTTTTAGTTGTGGTAGTATGTTTGGTTTATTGCTTTAACATGATTCTTTAAATAACCCCATAAAAAGAAGTCTGCTGGGCATAGATCTGGACTTCTGGATGGCCATGGAATGTCACCTCGTCTGAGAATCAGCTTTTCCGGAAACATGTCTTTGACCACCGGCAGGTGGTCCGGCACCTCATTGGATGTGTGACAAGTGGATCCATCTTATTGAAACCATGTGTTACGATTGTAGCCAGCAAATTCGAATAGCATCCGTCTCAAAAACTCCCGTAACATGTTTGCGTGGGTTGTTAGATTCAAAAAGTTACGAATTTTTGGTCCATCCTATATATTAAAGTCTGACCATACCGATACCATAACATGAGCCTTAAAATAAAAGTAGATACAGAAAAAAACAAGAGTTTTATTTATCTATTGGACAATTCAAAAGGTTACCGAAGTAATTCATCTGTTATTTTGTTTTTGCGACATCACACATTAAAATTATGGTCTTTCTCATCGAATATCATGATTCTCCCGTAGATGATAGAATTTACAAGCAAACGTTTAATAAAATCTATCCTCTTTATAGTATAGTATATGTATGTTTAAGATTTAGCATAGGCTCTACTTAATTTTGAATCACACAGCCATGTTTACAATGTATCAAATTATTATCATTATTGTTAACCCATTATTCAGGTTCTTGTGTTAACGCCTCATTTTCCAAATTCAAGCCAATAAAACGCTTATACCAAACCTCGCTTCAGGGTAAATAGTAATATGTAGTTTAGGAATGACAAAATAAGGGTTCCATTTTATAGTCGGATGAATATACACATATATTGAGACAATAGATCATACTCTAAAAGATAATGTTATATGTACATATGTACCGTATGTTTATATTAATGCCAGAAATAAGAATATTAGACGCAAAATCTCATAGTCCCTATGGTTGTTATATATTTTATATAAAATTATTTTTAACATTTACATATGTATGTAAAACAGATATTTTTGTTTTGTGCCATAATAATACATATATGTCGTATATAAAGGAAAGCATATGTTTAGACTACGAGAGAGATATTCTCTTGTATTTTAATTTTAGTATTTAGTACTCTACGTTGTGGATTTTAAGTTGTTTGTGGGATTTACAATCAAGATTGGCGCTACTTTCTATCCTGTAGATTTACTTTCTGAAATATTTTAAGTGAAATCTGTCGATCTTTCGGTTTATACGAAACACAAATAACTCAAGGCTACTATTTAAAGCCTCATTTCTTAATTTTATTCCATTCTCTAAATGTTTATTGTTTCTACGTAATTAATGAGTTTATTTACTGTCCTGTTAACTTTTTGTTGTTTGGGTACTTAACATCAGATGCCGTTAGCAAACCAATAAAATAGATTTTTATTTCATTTTGTTTCTTACTGGGTTTTGTTTTGTACGTTTATTTTGTTAACAAATATTTTGTAAACATGACTAATTTTTGTACTTTATGTTATTTTAACACTATAGTTTGTTTTGGTGTGAGCTAATATTATATTTTATGATATGAGATACATGAGATTGAATTAGTAATAGGAAACATTTATGTTGGATGAAATTATTATAATATAATAATAATAAAAGCCAATAAAATATAATATATGCATTTTAATTGAATAAAGAGAATTATAATAATAATGTCGCAGTCGTGTGCAAGCAGTCGAAAATAAAACATGGAATGTTTTGTTTTCTGTTTGCTGTTCCTTTTTTATGTATTAAAAAATGTAACCAATATTTTTATAAGTGATATAAATAGAATAATAATAAATGTTTATTTCTCTTCCACAAAAGTCCCTAACATTAAAACTAATATCTATGTTTGTGGCAGAGTGGTATCCGTACTAGGTGTCCCTGTCCCTGGTGTGTGTATTTTGTTCATTTTTGTCATAGTGTTTGAAAGTAAAATAAAAAAATCAGTGCGATGGATTTGTTTTAAAATGTTTTTAATGTAAACCTTAGATTTGTTGCACCTGTGAGAGTTCATATGTAGATCATGTATTAGAAGCGAATGTTTGCGAGAACTTTGTGTTAAATAAACAGTTGTCAGATCGAAAACACATTAGCCTTAAGATATAGTTCAGTGGTTTTTTTCTTTTATTTTTTTTTTAAATAAGAAACCTACCAACGTGACTCTATTCTGCCTGATGGAAAGCATGAATAAAATCCAAGAGCGGTGGTCGCCGTACTCACTGCGAATGAAGACAGTGCAGTATGGCGTCCCACGCTATGGCGGCCTAGTGAGATGCTTTTTCACGCCCCGCTTAAAGGATCCAAGATCGTAGTGGGAGGGCAACACGTGCGCTGGTAATGAATTCCAGGCTTTAACCGATTTACACAGGAAAGAAGAGCCGAACCGTTTAGTTCGGGAGTGTATGTCTACCACTCTGAAACGGTGACTGCCAAGGCCAGCACGAAATGTCCCGTAGGGGAACGGAGAGGATGGGATCAGTTGGAAAAGTTCGTCAGAACACTCTCCATGATAAAGACGATAGAGGACTGCCATAGAAGCGACATCTCTTTGCAACTGCAGAGACTCAAGGAATTCAGTGACTTTCGGGTTATTGATAATCCGGACTGCTCGCCGCTGTGACCGATCCAAAGCATCAAGCAAATACTGCGCGGATCCATCGTAAAGATGAGAATAGTACTCCACGCAGGAGTGTACCTGGGTCTTATAAAGAAGACACAGATGCTCAGGTGCAAAGAACGCAAAGAACCGTCCCACTCAGTTTAGTATACCCAGCTTCCGCGTGGCCGCCTTAATGACGCTTTCTATATATTCTCACAGACTGAGATCCCGGCAAATATTCATACCCAGAATGCTGAAATTGTCATGTAGTAGTAGTTGAGTGTTATGGAAAGTGGGAAGGGGAAGGAATCGAGACTTTTTTGCAGAGAGCACGCACGCCTGTGTTTTCTTGGCATTGAACTCGACCAGATTTTTATGACTCCATTGAGAAATGCGGCCTAGGAGCCGGTCGAGCTCAGTAACAAGCTTTTGTCGCTTTTCCTCAACGTCCGTTAATTTTTCTTTAGGGTGACCATAGTATCGTCCATGAACTGTGCTGTCGTCTGCATAGCAATGTATATTGCCAAGGGTCAACATGACATCGATATGCAGAAGAAACAGTGTGGGTGAAAAGACGGAACCTTGAGGTACACCAGCATTAACCTGCTGAAAATTGGAGGTTGCGCCGTCGCAGAGGCTTCTAATGCGGCGCTCGTGCAGAAATGCGACCACCCAGCTGCAGAGTTTGGGGGGCAGGCCGAATGACGGAAGTTTGGAGAGGAGCGAACGGTGCCAGACCCTATCGAAAGCTTTGGCCAAATCGAGGACTCTCCATGCCTATCTACAGCCTCACCCCAAAGGTGTGTGAAGAATGCTAGAAGATCACCCATGGATCAGTTCGGTCTGAAGCCGTATTGCTGATCATTTAACAACGAGTGATCCTCCAGGTGACGGACTAGTTGTTTATTAATGACATGTTCGAACACCTTGCAGATAATAGAAGTGATGGCTATAGGTCGGTAATTGCCCGGGTTGGAGCGGTGACCTTTTTTGGGGATAGGTTGGACATTCGCCTCTCTCCAGATCTCTGGAACAATCTCCGAGGAATACGACAGGTGGTATAGGCGCGGAAATGCTGTAGACAACTCTGGAGCGCAGTTCTTAAGACCGTAGCTCCGCGCGGACGTCACTTTGCCGAATATCCCGCATTGTAACGTCGCAGGTCGGAATGGTGGGCGGGTGCAGGCCATGGTCCTCGATTCAGGAGGTGGCCGCAAAAAGGTCAGCAAGCATATTCGCTTTCTCTTGCAGCTGATGGGCGAGCGATCCGTCAGAATATTTCAGCGAGGATTGGCAGTGATTGGACTGCACGGATTTGGCCAATTGCCAGAACTTACGGCTACCCGTAGGGTGTGCGATGAGTTATTGGCCAGTCCGTACAATGCGCTAGGTATCCGCTCTAATGTAAGCCCTCTTGCATTCCCTGGTGGCTTTCTGATTGTACGCTGCTTTTAGGCGATCCACGTCTGGATGGTCTTGAGCGTGAGCCCATGCGCCGTAGGTCGCTTGCTTGTGAGCAACAGCATGAGTGCACTCACGATGGAACCAGGGGCAGGCCTTCGTGCTGGCGACCTAACTGTAGGGAATATAATATTCCATAGCGACAGTGATCTCGCCCGCAACGGTAGATGCACTTTGCTATAGATCCCTGTCTTTGAAGCAGCGTTGAGCCCAGGGGATGAATGCAAAATAATCTCGCATTCCATCCCAGTCTGCTGACGAATAACAGTCGTCACGCTGCCATAGGTCGTGGCGGGGCAACAAGAGGCACCGTGGTGGACACCAGGCAGTGATCGGAGGATGCCAGAGGGGCGAGAACCGATACTGTGTACTGCGCTGGGTGACTCGTCAGCAGTAGATCTAGCAAAGAGGGCGCTTGACCTGTTTTGTTTGGTATCCTGGTGGGCTAGAGTACCAGCTGGGTGAGGTCATGCGTGAGAGCGAATGCGTGGGCAGTTCGACTCACGTGGTCAGTTCTGGAAGACCCCAACCAGGACTCATGGTGGGCGTTAGAGTCTCCCAGAAACACCAGCTCAGCGGTCGGAAACTGCTCCTGTGCCTAATCTGTTGCCTGACTGAGATGGTCGAAGA
This sequence comes from Hypercompe scribonia, assembly GCA_949316085.1. Taxonomy (NCBI): domain Eukaryota; kingdom Metazoa; phylum Arthropoda; class Insecta; order Lepidoptera; family Erebidae; genus Hypercompe; species Hypercompe scribonia. Next base: position 9,426,766 of record OX438989.1, on the reverse strand, counting down.
TGCGAGTTATCTCAGAGTCTCCAGAATGGGATCGATAGACGCACGCGTAGATTCGGCTTGTAGATCCGAAATCTACGTGGAGCCAAAGAATAGAGAAGGATGAGTCCTCAAGGCAGCGCAGACGGCGATAAAAAACATCCGCCCTGACGAAAAGACAAACTCCAGCCTTTACGAGAAAGCACTCCTCAAGTATGTACCCGGATTGTGGAAATAAACCGTGTCATCAGGGCGGCATATTTGTGTCTCCGTCAGGAAAAACATGGCCGACCGTACCGTCTCAAGGTGCTGATGGACGGCGCTGAGGTTTGCATGGAGTTCACGGATATTCATGAACTCCACCTCAAGAAGCGAGTTGGTTTGAGAGGAAGAGAGTGCCGCTGTTGAACCTGTATTCGTTTTTGTTTGCGCTGCTATGATTGTAGTAGGAAAAGTGAAACGGGGACATGAAAAAAGGCATGAAAGTCGTCGCGGCAGTGTTGTCTGAGACTCGGAATACTGTGGATTCACTTTACAGTGAAGCAAGACGGTGACCGAACCATCGGACGGAAGGGCTTCCGTACCCTCCCGGAAGTGGTCGCCAGGCCCCATCGTCCGGTCACCAGCCGGCACGACAAGCCACTCCGCAGATTATACGCGACTACGAGCACTCCACTGCTCACACACATACTACGATAACTGTCACCCCTGCATCATTGGGCCTCTGGTGTCGCACTCACCAACGAAAGACGACTACACGAACGCTGTCGCTTTAGGTTGATCTTCTGTGCGAGGGTAGTACCACCCCGGTTAAGCCGGCCCGTTCCTGCTGAGATACTACTCTGAAAAAACGGTTGGGTGAAAAAACGGGAGATTATAGATAACCTTCAGCGGTGCACGCTAGGTCCTTTCCAATTTCAACATATGAGTCTTTTCGGCCCCTCCCTATGAAGAAAACGACAATAACGATTGACAAAGGGCGAGATAAGTCATTTTTATGACATTTTCAATAGCTATATATCGTAAATTTAAAAAAATGTACATTGGTTTTTTGGTTCTGTTGGACAAAAGTTATATGAGTGTCAAGTATTTATCTATAATGACAGCTAGATATTTTATGTCGTCTACTCTCTGTAATTTTGGACACAAGCATGGTGTGTTATGGATGCATGAGTGGGCTGTTACGTTGTGACTGAAATTATTATGATTTAAGAGGAAAATAATGTATTTTTATTTGTAGACGTACAGACTTAGTCGACGTTGTCTTAGCCAGTTAGAGCCTAGTGTGACGCCGTCCTGAGCATGCTAATAGATCTCCTCTCAAGTGTCTTTGAAGTAATTATTCTTCTTAACAATATTTAATAGCAAATCAAATGTAAGGTTAACTTTTTAAAGATAAAATAAATAATTAAGATATGAAAATTTCACAAGAAAACTCCAACAGAAGGCTCCCACGTGTTTTCTCGGTAACTACGGCTACACAGAACCGCAATGCGATATCGTCCCCCCAAGGGGTTCGCCTACTTAGAAGCGAGCTCGAAATCTTCTTCTTTAAAATATACCGTGCACTCCATCTGTTTTGGTCACATCTTAACAAACAGAACACCCGCTTCCATTTATATTTGCACTTAATATTTGATTAAAAAACCATTCACTTAATTTTATATTAAACTCTCACAAATTAATATCACACACGTGCCTGCCTCGATGGGGTAGCGGTAACGGAAGTCGTTGCTGTGCTTGAGGTCTCGGGTTCGATTCCCAGATCGGACGAAATGTTTGTATGATCTACAAACATTTGTTTCGGACTTTGGGTGTTTTCATATGCATGTATTTACAAAAAAAAAGTAGATACATGATTTACAAAAAAATAGTAAACAAGTATTCTAGCAGTTAGTCTAGTTATCATAGTACAAACTCCTCTTAGTTTGAAACTAGATGGCTTTGTGTGTTAAATATCCGAAATATTTATTATTTCTAATTTTTAATGGATGATTTACACAGACACATTTAGAGGTGGATTAGCAATATCTGGTAAAAACATTTTTATGTACATTACGGTACATATAAATACTACTAAATGTATTTGAGTAAAACAGCGTGAAAGACTTTGTACACAGGTTAGAATATTTACAAAAAACCTTGTTTTGCTCTTACTTTGAGTAAAGTTCACTTTTCAGTGATGTAATCATATAAAAGTATTGTAACTGTACTTCGTATCAAAAAGGTTTTAGTGAGTTAAATAGACCTAGAAAGCTGTAATATCAAATCGTAGAATTTAGCGTTCTGCTTCTTAGTCTTCGATAATAGTCTGTGAAAATCAACAGGTAAAACTGTTTCTTCAATAACTACTTAATGCACAGGCCTACCGTTTGAATATGAACTGTTTTAAAATAAGATGTACGTCAAAGAATCGATAATCATTCACCGTAATGCTTAGAATTAGTTACACTACATATTTAAGTAGCGTCAAAGCATGAAGAAAATTTTATTTGATAGGTAAATCACACTACAAGATATAAGCAGCCTTACGATATACTTATCGAACTTACACAGACTTACACAGACTTGTTGACATCGATAACTTGTAATATTCCAAAAGCCTGAAGTCCAACCTCTACAGTATTATTTAAACGTACCTATAAAAAAAACTATTTTAAAAACATTCTTAAATATTTTAAGGTAAGTACAATTAGAGGTGATATGGAGGGTTTTTTTTTATTTAAGAATCTACCAAAGTGGCTCTACTCTGCCTGATGGAAAGCATGAATAGAATTTAAGAGTGTGATCGCTATACTAATTGTGAATGCAGACAATGCTGTATGGTGACCCACACTACGGTGGGCTACTGTGATACTTTTTCATTTCACGTTTGAGAACGCAAAAGGCGTAACAGTCATCATGGCAGTATTAGGCTCACATACTTGCCACGATAATATTCACCCCTGCATTAATGCGCTTCCGGTATCGCACTCACCAACGAAAGACGACAGCACGAATACTGTCGCTTTAAGTTGGTCTCCTGTAAGAAGGTAGTACTGCCCCAGTCTAGATAGCCTGTTTGTGCTGAAATTGGTGTTTTTCTACTATCGACAAGAAAAGAGAATGTAGGGTAGGAAGTGTTAGATATGAAAGTTGAACAAAAGAAGAGAAAAGCCAAGGAAAAGGTAGATAGACTGTGTAAGAGATTATATGTACAGGAAAAGAATAAACAGGGAAATAAAGACTAATAGCGTATAAGACAGAAATAAAACACATGGTGTCAACCCTATTTAAAATTGAAATTAGGGTAGGCAGATGATAAATCCAAAACAAAATGAGACTAAATTTAATTATGTACTATTCTTCGAGGAGAATAGCAATTATACAAACTAATTCATGTATTAACACAATTAAAAATGTTTGAATGGTGTATTTAAACTGTAATTGAGTCATAATCAAGGCTCGAGCAGTTTAATCAGGCGAGCGACCTACTGCCGCGACGGTCGACTCTAACATTTAACGCAATTACTACCGACGTCACATAGTGTGCCACAGCCTACAGATACACTTAGATACATTTATGTATTGTATTTTATTCAACGATATTGAACAATAAGCTATCGTGATATGCATATTTGACGCAAGAGATTAACTGAAATGTGGTAAAGAAAGTATGTACATCAATTAATAAACTAGAATATAATATTTAGATATTAAATTATCATATCTATCCTTTTTCTATTTGTATTTCTGCTAAAAAAATCCTACAAAATGTCTGTCATTCCCTTTTAGAGTCTTTTACATAGTAAAATATAATTTAGCATTTTCCATTTGAAGTGTAATTTGTTATTAGGGTATGAAAGTAAAGATCTTGACGAATACAAAAATAAAAGGCAATGTACAATATAAAAAAGGGAGTAATCGGTGAAATGAGAATGATACATTATGGTCTCAGATGGAAGGAATAGGAAGGAGTAATCAAATTTAAATAACCTACAAAAGAAGTGTAACAGTCGAAAATATAATATATAAAGATAATTAATAATGTACCTACAATAATAACTCTTCTTGTTCTCAACCAAGTGACGTCCACTGTTGGTCATAGGCCTCCCCCAAGGTTCGCCACAGCTACCAGTCCTGTGCCGCCCGCATCCATCGACTTCCTGTGACCTTTACCAGTTCATCGGACCACCTCGTGGAACCCTACTAAAGCTGCGTTTCCCAGTACGTGGTCACCACTCCAGAACTTTATGACCCCAATCGGCCATCGTTTCTGCGTGCAATGTGCCCCGACCACTGCCACTTAAGTTTAACAATTTTAAGGCAATATCAACACAAATGATAACATTATTGACTAAGATTCTAACATTATAAAACCTTCATAAATATTTGTACTTTAAGAGAAAAAGTTCCATAGCACGATGACACTATAGAAGCCTCGCCTCTTTTATCCTCTTTAAGTCCTATAATGAACTGTTTTCAAAATATGTCATAATTATATTAAAAGAATCATTATCAAATTATTAAATTAATAGACATTTTGCCAACGCCGCTCGTTAGAGCACATTTTACCCATTTACACCCCATTACGGACACAATTCTAATAAGTTCTTCATAATGACTTCTTAGGCAGAGAGTAACCTATATAAATTATTATGTTAACGTTACGTTACGTTACTAGGTTATTATTTTCTTAAAATTAAATCTTTAACATACAAGTATATGTCGTCATGTTGGGATTTACGAAATATATAAATATAGCGGCAAGTTTTATGGTAGGCGCCATACTGCATTGTTTGCTTTCGCAATGAGTATGGTGACCACAACTGTTGGATTATATTCATGCTTTTCATCAGGTAGAGTAGAGTCACTTTGACAGGCTCTTAAAAAATAAAAACAAATTAATTAAAGAAATATGTACAGAGTGAATGTAATGTAAACTATAGTATAAATAAACTTATTTAAATCTCACAGAATAAATATATTTATATATTGTATTTTACATTTAATACACAAAAACATTTGTTCTCTGTATATGTCATTCAGCAATAAACATATTGGTCATATTGGAAACCAATGATTGGAAACCAGTTACCAATGTGGCCGAAGGGAAACACCTATGTAAGTAAATTTATCAACAATCTGATAACCATGGTACAGGCTACTACAGGCCAGTACTATAGTATAGGTAAGTTAAGTAGCACGTACACTACACGTTTACTACGTATACTGTTATATACATAGTAACCTAATAACATAGTAGAAGTTTCACAATAACGAGTTACTGTAATCCAAGTATAGTTATGAATAGTTTTTGTATTGAGGCAAACGCATTACTCACAGGGCCTCTGACAATAACAGTCACTAAAACAATATATCTAATCGTCCACTAACTTATCACACACAAACACAAGAGCACACAAGTTATCAATATTATCTTCTAGTGTAAAATATATTATGAAATACTTATTTTATTTTTTTTATTTATAAACGCATGCAATGTTTACTTTACATTTAAATCCTCAATTAAAAAGAAATACTGTAATCTTAACGCGTGTAATTAAAGCCAATTCTAAAAAAAATCGTTAGTTAATGGTTCGATTCAGAAAAAAACGATTTTATCTAAAAGTGTGTTGTCATAAACTGCCCGGCATGTGAACATTATATAATATTAGACAGGCTCCTAACTGATAAATCTACACTGTGGCTCTCAAGATGGTCGCAATATTGGCACGCGGTAGTCAAGCTACATATTAAGTGTTCAACCACAAGGCCCTAGCAATCACAAAATTTACCTTATTCCCCCACGTCTGTACCATATGAATAATTAAAATACTCATCTCCATTTTCACCCCTTTATTTGCTTAGTTTTGTCTGCAATCAACCGTGAATGTAATTATTCAAATCAGTTATAACACTCGACTTGAACATTGTGCTATATTAATTAATTCGAACTGTCTATTTGCGTCATTGTATGACGATGCAAAACCACCCACGAGTGTATTTATACAATGCACCGTCTACTGGAATTCTCCATGATTTACAAAAACTTAACAAAAAAAGCGTGTTAAAAACAATCATCACATCATTAGTAGCCTTTCGTAGTCCACTGCCGGCCTTCGACTATATATCAGACCGCCCGAACTGTCGGACGCCTAATTCGCTTTTCGAGTGGGGCGTTCCACAGTCGATGTCGTTTTGCGTCTGAGGGACATGACCGAAGAGGCGGTGAACTGTGCTGTTGGCGGTGTCGTTGACCATCGCCAACGCATTCAATATTCTACTATTAAGCTACCGTAAGGGAGCACTCCAGTACCATTGATGCCAGAGTACTTGAGGCGACTGATAGCAGACTATCTAGAGGAGCGTACCGTCTTGCACGAGGATCAAGATGATTTTTTTAAGGTTTCAGCTCATGTCGTGCAGTGTTCCGCAAGAGTCTGCTCTCGAACCACTCCTGTGAAACATGGAATACTACAGGGCCCTTCGAGGTAGTCTTCCATCCGGGTTGAGCGTAATTTCTTACACCAATGTCACATTGGTCACAGCCCGGGTAGCGGACTTACGAAAGGCGCTGCACCTGGAGAATCTCTTTGGTGATTGGCAAGGTATTAGACATTAAGACAAGATTAAATGAGAATTCTATAATATAATAAAAAGTGCCAGATATCAACACATCTTTAAACAACTCAGAATACACTGTAGCTCTCATTAGAAACAAAACCTTGCCTAACTTAGGGTGTACGTTACCACTGCTGAGTACTAGCTTATTACGTGTAGTTATCAATATGTTACCTAAATACTCAAACAACCAGCACATATTGATAAGCGTTTATAATTACATTAAAATCCTTGTAACTACACTACTCCTGCTTATTATTGAGCATAATCATACCACATTTTAACTATTGATATGAATGCGAATATATATATGTGGGTGTGTTTGTTTTAACATAAGAACTTTTACCCTTTTTCCTGACAATACAAGTTTTTATGTCTTCAAAAATTACTATTAGTAAGATATCTAAATTAATTGAAGAACTACATCAGAATTATAATTTCACACAACCGTCTGATCACAAATTAAACAGAGCCTGCACTTAATAACCAGACTGATGTTAAACTTACTCATTTAAGATTTTTAATCATGCCTAACAAGAGCGGTTTAACTTTACTAATAACATTCTTATTTATAAAATATTCTATTGTGATAGCTATACTAACTTATTGCATGGAAATGTTAACTTTAAGTAACGAGATTAGAAAGAAAGTTGACTTCTTGTTTTAAAAAAAAAGATTCAGTAATTGAGAACCCAACTCGTCGTTATTTTGAAACCTCAAAAATAATGAAATTTAAATAAAAAAGAAATTGAAAACGCAATCTTAGCCTCCCACGTGACTAAAAAATCGCTCAAGATATGTCCCAATCAGCAGGAGATTACTGGGTTCAAAGATTTGCACACATTAAAATTCACCCTGCAGTCTTACTATGCCTTGCGGTATCACCAGCGATAAATTTGAATTTTACATTTGACTTCGCGTACTTGCTTACTGTTTACTAAGTAGATTTGTGTTTCGCTTGTGGCGAATTGTTATCACGCTTCTTCTAACTGACGTTAACGACGCTTTTACGGAGGAAGTCATGCACATTTGGACTAGTTCGATCGGAGGATTACCGTGACCTAATAAAAACTAACCTAACCTACAAAGTATTATTTTTCACCGCATTGCTTAACTTGGTTTGTCAGCAGAGCCTAAACCCAAATCTTAACTCGTTCTCTTAATTCCAGGGGGCATAGGAGACTTAAAAGCAGCAACACTCTTGTTACTCTTCAGCAGGTCTAATGGCATGTGACTATTATTCATGGAGACCATTGCCACTCATTTGTTCCCTATTCCGTAAAAAAAAAACTTATTGTCATAGATGTCAACTTTTCTTGACATCTATACTTAAATATGTCAAGTAACCTTGACATTTATTAAAACAATTTTTTTTTCCTGAAAATCATTATCACCTTTTTATAGATAACCATAAACGATACACCTTTTAAAGTATAATCTTTTTTTTACAGGTGCTATGAATACGAAGAAATTGTGATGGAGGGATTTGTGGATGATATCCTCACAGTTTATTGTACTCTGGAATTTTTCCTCAATTTAAACGAATAAATATTCAAGTTTAGCCGAGGTCGGGTTTCATCATAAAAAGTAAGTAATAAACAGCGTAATAAAAGTAAACATGATAGCTTTACTGAATACGGTAGCGCTCGTTTAGCTGTTATCGTACTGTACCAAACACATACATATATTTTATGTAGCATTTTATTTTTTTTATATGATTAAATTTATGTACGAGATATTTGAAACTATAATATATATTTTGAAATTTCACAATTAGATTTAATATTTTATTACAAGGACTAAAAGATCTTAGAGAGTACGCACGTACCTTTATCAAAATATTGTGGTGATAGATACGGCTAAAAAATACATAACATACGGTAAGAGTTGGTAAACTCGACAACACACAAAGACACAATTAGGGTACCGGGTATGTTATATACAGCTTTGAGGAAATAAATATGTCAGTAATATATATAGTAATACTCGTATATATGTCAGATAAAAAAGAAGATTAAAACAGAAAGTGAACAGCTTAACATATTGTTATTTAGCATAAAGCTACCAAATGAAACCTCCTGAAACAATTAAACGGACTAAAAGATCTATACGTTTAAATACTCTGTACGTAATAGAGGAACGGGTAACATGTCCCCCCAACGCAAACGGAGGATCAACCGACCCAACGAGGTAATTGTCTGTTTGGCTGCGGCCCACCGATTGATGATAGGAAGTTGTACATATGCTAACCGATGTAAGAATTTCTATATCGCGATACAGGATTAGTAGTCACTCCGTGGTCTCCGATAGATGGCGCCGTAGTATGTTTTTATAGCGCTGCGTGTGGCATTCGCCACACGCGTGGTAAGATTTTTTTTACTATTTATGTACAAACACGACAGATGATATTTTGTCCAAATTTTAGTAGAGTAGGTTGATAGCGCGGAATTAATATTACTAAAAACCAAAAGCTCATAATATTAACTTATGATATATGAATACCAACATATAAACACTTTAATGTCAGGTTGCTACGCCTGCTTTCCGTGTTTATACTAAAACTGATTTATACAAAAACTTATGATACACACCGTATTACCATATCCCGGGATTCGTAAATCCGTATGATTAAAGTTTGATATCTATCGTAACCTTTTTTGTTGATGTTATCATTACTCTACTATTGAGTTCAATAAACAATAACAATACGAGCCTACAATATTCACCGAAATCCCCGACGATTCGTTTAATGGAGCTTTAACACATTTAAAGTGAATAAAAACACAGGTAAAGTGGGCAATCACTGTTATTTTAGTTATTTATCACGTCGTCGCTAGTCGCCAGCATAAAATGCGTCTATAAGGATATGCGAGTATCGATGTGGAAATGACTAGGGAAATAAGATGGAAACTTTGTTCATAAAAGCTATTGATGTTCTATGTACGTATGTCAAAAGTAGTATATGTATAGTAATAATATAGTAAAGATGAAATGATGAAACTAGTCATAAACCGAGTCACTTTGTCCCATCAATCTTTATACTTTTATATTTCGTTATCAACTATATTTTATTACGACCTTTATTTTATTATGAATAACTGAAGACAGACAGACTAAAGAATAAACGTTGGCAATTCTTACTCAACCGAGCATTTAGTGGGCACGTGATCTATTCAACTGAAGTGTGATTTATTTTAGTGATAATGGCTTCACAAGGTTCAGGATAATGTAATATCTTCTTTTTTTCGACAATAATCCTGTGTCACAGGGAACTATACAAACATGCATGATAAAGGAACAAAAAATTTTCAGATTCAGAACAACAATTTGTGGATTACACTAAGTATTGTCTCGTGGAGTGTTGAACCCATAACACGCTGCACAGTAGGGAACGGCGAGTCAGTCGTATAAACCACTCCAACCCATCCACGCAGTCAGTGCAGTTTGGAAACAAACTTAGTATGAAGTAATCACAAATTCGTGTCTTATGCTACTGTTCAACTATTCATTTGCATAAATAAATAAATATTTCGGACATTTGACACAAAATGCCATCTAGTTTCAAAATAAGCAGAGCTTTTGCTATGATAACTAGACTGATTGATACGTTATAATGTGTTACGTGTGTGTAAACTACCCTAAAATATTCAAACACCTGATGTCCGTGTTAAGGTTGCCTGGAAGAAATCGCCCTGAGCGATTAGACCGCCGATTGTTACATTTACGAGTACATATTTTGTAACTAATTTCTTCTTTTGTTTTGTAATAAAGAAAAATAAATCAATAAATGCAAAAAAAAATACTTGGATACCTTTTTTGTAAATACATACATATTATACATAGAAAACGTAAACACTACAATAGTCAATTTAAAAACCTTTTTTAGCTACTTCTGCAGTTGATGTCTGTACAATTAATTTCATTCGTATTTTATACATCAATGGTACAAAAATTAAAATGATTATTTACATTTTAATACTGGGAGGGTCAGGATTTTATGACACTACGTCCGTTGTGGAGAGTGAGAAATGTAAAAGTTATTGAGTAATTTTCAAGATGAATTGCCCCTAATTTATCAATCGTTTGAACGTATTAAACGTGCACGGTTAGGGCGGTTACGTACCATGCCCGATTCCTATCCGATTCGAACCAGTGAAAAACAGAACTCGTAATAATAAGACACTAGAAGTGACTTAGACCTTATCGTCGCAATATGCTTCTTCTGGTGTATTATTATTACAATTTCTGTGTTTCACGGCCATGAATCAGATAAAAGTCGGGTGTAATGTGAATCCGCCCTTACGGTCGCCCGCTGGCCCCATGTAATATCGCCCTTCTTGTCGCGTATTCGTCATCACTCACTTCGATTGCAACGCTCAGCTTTTATTCGTTCGATTATTGTGAGCAATTCGTAATTTAATTCGGTGAAATTAATCCGGCATGATTAAATTCTTGATACATGTTTTTAATATTTGATTTTTAAATTGTGACCCAAAAGCCACGACATTTTTAATAATGAGGTAATAATATTGTATTCTATACAGTTATTGAGAGCATAAAGAAAAGATGCCTAATTTTTAACTAACTTCAAAATAGAAGTTTCCTCTAGGTAGGTAGTATAAATAAATCAACATCAATATGCATCAGCCACCATAATCAAATAACATTACCCATCAACAAATTTAATTATTGAAATATGTACATACGTGAGCACCAATGCTGTGATTTTTTAAATGTTAGTACTCGACGACTACCTCGCTATCCATTTGGATAATAATTTAACTTAGGGTACATTAATGATTAGCATTAGCTACAGTATGTAATGTCTACTGGTAGTAGCCTATCTAAACTGAGTTGAATATCTTATGTAACTCAAATGAATATTGTTCACCTTGTGTAAGTTCTGATCTTGACTTTAAATGATCTTAAGGTGCAACAAAAAAAAATGACAAATCACGACAACCATTTCAATACGTTCTGTTCCAATTGTAAACAGGACTAATTTTGTAAAACTAAAACTTAAGAATTAAGGGTAATCCATTGGTGTGGTGATGGATTAAGAATACGTAGTGTAATCACCCCTATTCATCCCGTGGGTGTCGTAAGAGGCGGCTAAGGAAACAAACTATTCAGGAAAATATCAAGAGTAACAGAAGTAAAACTTAAAACAAACTAGATATTCCAAATCGTTGGGCCAGCGTGGTATAATATGGGGTGCTGGGCTAGAAAACCTCCACGTGGTGCACCCTGGAAACGTTGGCGATGACGTTGTTTCTTCCTCTGTTATTTTGAGGAGGTCGTCTCAGCCAACGGCTAATATTCTAGCACGAAGAGGAGGCCTTATATCTTCGGCCATTGGCTGAGGTTTGGTTCAACAGAGAGGGTGTATCAGCCGGTTTCTCTGTTGGCTCTTCGCTCTTCGGAGCAATGAGGAGGAAAACCTCGGTAAAAAATCCGTCGGATGACGGTATGGACGTACTGGAGTCCACAGAAGTGGAGATCTGCGAGAGCAGAAAACGCGGACGCTCCAGGGACGAGGAGAGTGACACGTCTCAAGAGATGCTACCTCCTAAAGTGGGAAGCAGCCGCAGAGGTAGGTCACGCACGACCATTTCTACCCCTTCAGGTTCTGTTTTCTCGAAGGCAGAAGCCTATAGACGGGTCAGGGCGGAGGGCGAAAGTGCAGCAGAAGAAGAGATTGCGGATCTCCTGCAGAAGATCCGGGAGCCGATGGATAAAGTTTCAACCCCCCAAACACCGGCTTCTTTGCAGGAGAGAGCAAAGCTAGCGGTGGCTATAATCGAGAAGGTGGCTACCAAATCCAGAAATCTGAAGAGCTCTTTTGTAAGAGCTCTGAAGGACTCTGCTTTGGCTATCGCTGGGGTCGTTGAGACCATCACTGGGGACGTGGCTCGCCTCCAGACAGCTAACGACCGATTGACAGGACAGGTTGCAGAACTTAGTGCTCAGTTCGCTCAATTTAGGGAGCGGGCGGACTATCCTGAGCGACAGAACTCTGCTCCACGGCAACCCGCCCCTACTTCGTCTCTTGGTGGCGTCCCCGATGCTCAGCTACGCCAGATTACTGACGCAGTCTGGCGTATGATGGATGGGCGTCTCGCTGGCCTGGAGGCGAGGCTACCTCCTGCTCCCATAGTTCGGCCACCACTCGCAGCAGATAAGCCGAAGAAAACCGCAGTGCCGACTCCACTCCCAGCTACGGGTGGCCGCGTGACGTATGCCACGGTGACGTCCCAATCAGCAGTTACACCGAATGCGACACCAGCGACCAAGGCAGCTGGAAAGAAGATTAGACCTCCAACTAAGACCTTGGCAAAAACAGGGGCGGAATTTCCTCCGCTGCCCACTCCATCACCTAATACTCATCCCTTTTCTTCGGCTACCGCAAACGATGGGTGGCAAGTAGCGGGAGGAAATGAGAAGTCCCGAAAGCGGGCTAAAAAAGCTGCGAGGGGAGCAAGACCTACACTTCAGCCCGCGGTTGCAGAGTCCACCAAGAAGAACTCTGGGAAACTGCGGACCCCTAAGACAGCGGCTGTGGTTGTAACTTTGTCACCGGAAGCGGCTAACGGTGGAGTGCCCTACGCAGCCGTCTTTAAGAAGGCACGGGATAGTCTGTCAAAAGATTTCGGAACGGTAGGTGTCAAATTGCGTCTTGCCCAGACGGGAGCTCGAATTCTTGAGTTCCCTGGAACTGAAGGGGCAGAGACGGCAGACAAATTTGCCGAGAAGTTGCGCGGAATATTGGCAACCACGGATGGTGTCAAGATCACCAGGCCTACTAAATGCGCGGAGCTGCGCATTTCAGGCCTGGACGATTCGGTGACGGCCGAGGACGTCCGCGAAGCGATTCGGGAGAAGACCGGATGCAACGCAGACAACATCAAGATCGGCACCATTCGCCCCGGTCTGGGAGGCCTTGGTGCGGTATGGGTTAGCTGTCCTGTAGCGTCAGCCAAAAGTCTGGGCGAAATTGGCAAGATCCTCATCGGTTTCGTGAACGCTAGAGTCACGGTTTTGGCGGCGAGACCGATGAGGTGTTTCAAATGCCTGGCTACGGGACACACTCGCATCAAGTGCAATAGTTGTTTTGACTGTAGCGGATTATGTTTCCGTTGCGGTCGACCGGGGCACAAGGCGGCAGAATGTTCTGCCGCCCCTCACTGCCCGGTATGTGCGGCGGGTAACAAGCCCGCCAATCATCAAATGGGGCAGGGAGGTTGCAAGCCTCCCCGAAATTCTCGGCTAACGTCGGGGTGTAGCCAATCGGCCCAGGCTACCTCTGACGTCGTTCCTGCGTCGAAGGCCTCGCCCATGGAGGGGGTTGTAGAGACGGTCCAATAATGGACCAAGTCTCCAACCTCCTTGTTCAGACGAACCTGAACCACTGTGCCGCGGCGCAAGACCTCTTCCTGCAAACCATGGCACAGTGGTCGATCGGCGTTGCTGTAGCCGCGGAGCCTTATTATGTTCCTCCCCGTCCAAACTGGTTGGGTGACCGGGACGGCTCTGTGGCAGTCGTCGGCTCCACAGCGGCTCATTCCCCGCCCTTGTCGCTAAGAGACAAGGGCACTGGATATGTTGCTGCTGAGTGGGGGGGGATCACCGTATACGGTGTATACTTCTCCCCCAACCGGAGTTTCAGCGACTTCGAGGGTTTCCTCAACAGCTTGGAGACCTCGATGCGGCGACTAACGTCTGGGCACGTCCTAGTGCTGGGGGACTTCAACGCAAAATCCATTGCGTGGGGCTCCCCCAGGACGGACGCTAGAGGCGAAGCCGTAGAGGAGTGGGCGGCCTCAGTGGGCCTCTGCTTGCTGAACAGAGGCTCCACCAACACGTGCGTGCGACAGCAGGGGGGGTCGATAGTGGACCTTTCGTTCGCTACCCCTACCCTCGCCGCACGAGTAAGGAACTGGCGTGTCCTGGAAGAGGTTGAGACGCTCTCGGATCACCTCTACATCCGATTTGAGCTCTCCCGGACCCAGGACCCCAGTAGGCGTCACGCGGCGCGGCGTTCTTCTCGCTTTCCGCGGTGGGCTTTTTCGAAGCTGAATAGGGACCTACTAGAGGAGGCGGCCATAATTCATTCTTGGCTGTCTCCGCAGGCCCCGACCGAGGAGGTCGACATGGGGGCTGGTCGCTTTCGTGATGCGATTACGCAGATCTGCGATGCGGCCATGCCCCGCATCCGAGGTCGTCGACCTCCGCGGAAGGAGGTTTATTTATTTATTTATTTACACTTTCTGCAAATAACTTACAATGCATAAAGCGGACTTAATGCCGTAGGCATTTTCTTCCAGTCGACCTTTGGGTAATGCAGAGATGCGTGTAGCAGGTGTAACATCAGAGCTAGTGGTGTAGATTTTTTAATTTGCGAATAAATAATTAATATAATATAATATAAATATAATAAATAATTTGTATTTTGTAATACATAATGATATATATATGATATGATATATATATTTATATAAATAAAAGGAAACACATATCTACATACATATACATAAATATTCGTACAATGATGAATAGGCCAGCAATTATTCTGATGACTCCGTCAATAAGTCTCCGTAAAGCTTGCGTACTCTAACCTTAAAGGTTAATGGGTTAACACACCTTCTTATCTCTAAGGGGAGGGCGTTCCAGAGATTTACAGCTTGGACAGTAAAGGACGAATGGACAATATGGGAATTATGTGATGGGCAGAGAAGGAGGAGATTATCGGAGGACCGAAGATTTCTGTCATGATTAGAGCAGAGATATTGTATATGAGTGGTTAGGTAAGTGGGTGGGTTAGGAGAGTGGATGAGGGAGTGTAACATAGTCAACGCTCGCAAGCGGCGGCGCTGTCTAATAGGTAACCATGACAGTTGCCTCCGATAAGTGGATACATGATCATACTTACGTAGGTTGAATATGAACCGAATGCAATTGTTGAGAAGTCGGTCTAATTTGTTGAGCAGATCTGCATTCAGGTCGAGGTAACACACATCACCATAGTCGATGATTGGCAAAATTAAGGCATGCACTAGCATAATCTTAATCTTTATGGGGAGAAAGTTTTTTAGTCTATAAAGGCCACGTAAAATATTCGTGACCTTTTGACTAACATTGGTTACCTGAACATGCCAATTCAGAGTTCTGTCTATATGTAAGCCGAGGTCCTTAACCGATAGATTGATGGGCAATACTGTACCGTCATATATGATACCAGTGACGGCGTCAGGATCAATTCTACCCGTCATTCTGGGACTCCCTAAGAAGATTGCTTGACATTTACTCGGATTCACGTTTAAACCGAAACTGCTGGACCAGTTTTTTATGGTGTCTAGGTCGTGGTTAATGTTGATTATAGCTTCGTTTAAGTTTTCAACTCTCGCATGTGAGTAGATCTGCAGGTCGTCTGCATACAGATGATACGAACACCGAAGTTGGTGAGTTATGAAGTCGATAAATAACGAAAAGAGAAGAGGGGAAAGAATACCGCCTTGTGGTACACCAGAGTCTAGTTCGGCCCACAGTGATGACGAATTATCGGTTCGGACAGACTGCTGGCGTCCACGAAGATAGGATGAAAACCATTCCAGTGCATCATCGGAAATCATGAAGTAGGCAAGTATTGCGAGTAAAATCTCATGGTTCAAAGCATTGAAGGCGTTTGAGAAGTCAATTAAAGCTAGCACAGTTATTTTGCCTTCCTCCATTGCTGCCTTAATATCAAGTGTTACCTTGAGCAAAGCTGTCCCTGTACTATGTCCGGGTCGGAATCCCGATTGATACTTATTGAGTAAGTTGTTTTGATGAATGAAGTGAGACAGTTGCTTATGTACACAGGCTTCCAGTATCTTGGACAGGAAAGGAAGAATGGATATTGGACGGAAATGGGAAGGGAGGGAGGGATTAGGTACTTTAGCCAATGGACGTACATAAGCCTTGCGCCATAAGGAGGGAAAGGCGTTGGAATCAAGGGAATAGTTAATTATGTGGGTGATGGCGGGTAAGAGTTGGTCCAGGATAGTGGTCACCATAAAACGGCTAATGTTGTCATTACCGGTGGCTTTGGATTTGATAGAGATAAGAAACCGCCGGACATCCTCTGATGCAACTGGAGAAAAGTCAAAGGAGTTTATAGTAGGTCTAGGCAGGCGGGTCACGGATTGGATAGTTTGGATTTTGCTTTGATGATCCAAGGTAATAGAAGTGGTGAAATGACGATTGATATCATCTAAAGCAACGCCCATTGGAAGATCCACGTGGCGCTTGCTACCGATGCCAAGAGTCCTCAAGAACTTCCAGATGTCGGCAGAAGAAGATGTAGAAATGTTATCGAGAATATAACGGCGTTTGGCATTACGTATCATCTGATTCCACTTGTTTCTAGCAGTTTTGTAGGCAAGCCAGGTATCATCACTTCTAGTTCTTTTAAAACGCCGAAAAGCTCGGTCCCGGCTCCCCATTGCGTTGCGTATGCTATCTGTCAACCAAGGTGCGGGAGGATATTTTAGTTTGATATTCCTCAATGGCGCATGAATATCGTATAGGCGTAATATGTTTTCGTTAAATATTTGAACTTTTTCGTCGATAGTGACAGCTCTCGTTAAGGGTGCCCAGTTTATGTGGGAAGCATCTTCTCGGAGTTTGTCCACATTCATACGTCCAAAACAGCGCCTGGACATCATTTTCGGTTTAGGCTTTGGCGTTTTAATCTTGTACGAAAGATATACTAGATCATGATGTGAGAAACCAGGTGCTGGATGCTGGCCATGCGATGAAACTTTTTCAGGGGACGAAGTAATTATAAGATCAAGCAAGGTGTCTTTTCCATTTAGGTTGTGATGTGTGGCATGAAGCGGTAAGCTATGTAAGCATGTAGATTCGAGTAAGTCCAGCAGTTTACGGCAGCGGGGGGAACTGTGACACAGCAGATCAGTATTGAGATCGCCCATGATGACGTGATGTTCATACTCGGACCCCAAAGATTCTAAAACCGGTTCGAATACGGTGAAGTAATCAGTAGCCGGGGGACAATATACGACACCTAGAACAAGTTTGGTTCCTCCGACAGAAACCTCAAGGAAGAGATACTCAGCGGGTGAGTCAGGAGGTGATTTCAAAGCAAGATTATAAGAAAAGTCAGGACGTAGATATATGGCAACACCACCGCTCCTTTTGTTTACCCTGTCGTTCCTGATGAGAACATAGCCTGGTAGGGAGTAAGAAGTGGAAAGAAGTTGGGGCTTGAGCCATGTCTCGGAAATCAATATGGCGTCCACGTTTGAACCATTGAAGGTTTCCCATAAGTCGCTATAGTGACTCGGTATGCTTTGAGCATTTATGTGGCAAACGTTAAACAAACGTGGACACTTTTGGTTAAAAATACTGCGCAATATATCCCCGAGGGTATCAGTTACCGAAGTAAAACTTTCATTTGCTGATGAATTTTCAGAGCCGCTGGCGGAGTAGTAGGGGTCAATATCAGTCATAATGCAGAATATAAATTAAAATAAATATTAAAAAATAAATATAAGTAATATTATTGATAACGTATATTACGAGCAATCAAAGTTGTTAAATCAAATGAAGGAATTCAATACTCACGTCAATGCACCACCCGCCGGCTTACACTAGCATTTTTGGAGTATAATAGCAAGAAAATAATATTGAAAAAGTGAGAAAACATATAATATAACATTCGACAAAGTAGGTCAGTTTTAAAGTAAAAGTGAAAAGTAATAGTTTTAAAGACGTTGATGATCGATACGAGAATATGCGTGAATATGGAACGCATCGATTAAAGAACTGTAGTCTTAAACGTCAACTGACAAACATTGACACTTTAATTACCTAGTTTTGTTGTTGTTACTATAACATTGTAAAATAATGAAGGTAGAAAATAGTAATAGAAATTTACATAAAACGACCTTGAAAAATTGATTTAAGAAGCATTGAATACCATAGAAACCTGGAAGTTAGTTTTCCTTTGTAGTATTTTTGGTGATATTCGGCAAACTACTGGCACCCAATGGACTGC
Organism: Hypercompe scribonia; assembly: GCA_949316085.1. NCBI lineage: Eukaryota > Metazoa > Arthropoda > Insecta > Lepidoptera > Erebidae > Hypercompe > Hypercompe scribonia. The sequence goes on along the minus strand of OX438989.1, from coordinate 9,408,132 downwards.
TGCCCTTCGCTGTACATGCATTTGGATGTTTCTGAATCAACGGTTCCAGTTCGGCCAAAGAGGTTATCTTAACCCGGCCCCCATCCGGCACCTTGACGACTATGACACCTTCTTGAGTCCAACAACCCCTGACACCAAAGTGGAGTCGAGCCCGGGCAAATGCAGACTGTCTGGTCCTGGTTAAATATTCCTTGACAGTGACGTTCGTGCCCTTGAGCTTAGTCTTCAGTTTCCAAACAGCAGATTTGAAGTCTAAGGTTGAAAACCTCACCAGTATAGACCTCCTGTGATCCTTCTTAGGACTGCCAAGCCTGTGACAACTTTTGATGGACGACGCAGTATAGTGCAGATCCAGCCTACCACGAAGAAGACCGAGGACCGATTCAACACAATTCTCGCTGTCAACTTCGGGAACTCCGGTGAAGATGAGGGCTTTCCGTCGATGTCTGGTTTCAATAATGTCGACAGTCTTAGAGCACTCATCTATCTGTTTTCGTATCAAGCCCAGCATGCTGAACACAAGCTCACGGAAGGTTCTAAATTCTTCCGCAAGTCTACCAACAGTGTCTTTAGCTGGTGCATTGCACTGTATCTGTGCCTCAAGCTCACCCATTCGTTTTGTGAATACTTCCTCCAGACTCTTCTGTGCAGATTCAATGACAGCTAGTTGGGACATTCTTATATCAGTGTTCTTGTCTTTCGTGTTGTAAATTACTAGCGAGCGGCTGACAGGTGGATAAACTTAAAGATGTTGTTGTCACATCTATAGCTCTGCCAACGTGAGTGTGAGTAAATTACTGTAATTAACACTGATTTCACTTATATAGATTGCAAATAAAGTATTAATTTAATTTATATCGATTTTTCATTCAGGAGCACAAGTGTTGGGGTTTTATACACCTACCCGAAAAAAAAAAAAGTTTACTGGTGGTCCCAAGACTTGGTGGACCTCCGTGCGGCCTGCACTCGTGCCCGGAGGTCCTACACTCGCAGTCGACGACGTCACCGCGAAGATAGCGGGGAGGACCAGCTTCATGAGGAGTACCGAGAGGCGCGGAAAACTCTGAAGCTGGCCATTAGCCGCGCCAAAGATGTGAAACGAAAGGAGATGCTGGAGGGTCTCGATCGTGACCCCTGGGGTCGCCCTTATCGTGCGGCGCGACAAAAGCTCCGCACGTCGGGCCCCCCCCCTGCAGGAAGTAGTCGAGGGCCTTTTCCCGCAGCGGGCGGAACACACATTCCCGTCGATGGCCTTCATGGTCGAAGACGACGAGGGGAACGAGGGGAACGTTCCGCTCATCAGGGAATCAGAGGTAGGGGCGGTTGTTCTACGGATCCGCTCTAAGAATACCGCCCCCGGGCCGGACGGTATATCTGCCCGTGTGCTGGCCCGAGCCCTCGAACACATGTCGGACCGCCTCAGGGAGGTCCTGGACGCTAGCTTGGCGTCCGGATGCTTCCCTGAGTGCTGGAAAAGCGGGAAGCTGGTCCTATTGAGGAAGCCGGGACGACCAGCCGAATCGGTAGCGGCCTATAGGCCCATCCTGTTGCTGGACGAGGCGGGTAAACTGTTTGAGAGGATACTCTCTGCCCGCATCGTCCGGCACCTCTGCGAAGTGGGCCTCAATCTGTCGGACGCCCAATTTGGATTTCGGGCGGGGCGTTCGACAGTCGATGCCGTGCTGCGCCTGAGGGCCGTCACCGAAGAGGCGGTGAGCTGTGGCGGCGTGCTGTTGGCGGTGTCATTAGACATCGCCAACACATTTAATAGTCTGCCATTTAGCTGCATCAGGGAAGCACTCCACTACCATGGGGTGCCGGAGTACCTGAGGCGGATTGTGGCAGACTACTTAGAGGAGCGTACCGTCATGTACGAGGACCGAGACGGTGTTCTGAGGCGGCGGCCCATGTCGTGCGGTGTTCCACAGGGGTCTGTCCTCGGACCACTCCTGTGGAATATGGGATACGACTGGGCCCTTCGAGGCCGTCTTCCCCCCGGGTTGGGCGTAATTTGTTACGCAGATGACACATTGGTTACAGCCCGGGGGATGAGGCGGCACGCCTGGCCACCACGGGTGTCTCTCTAGTGGTCGCGCGTATTGAGGCGCTGGGTTTGCGGGTGGCCCTGGACAAGACGGAGGCCCTTTTGTTCCATGGGCCCCGTCGTGGTCCACCCTCCGGTGCCTCCATCGTAGTCAATTCGGTCCTCGTACCGATTCGAGCCCAGATGAAATATCTGGGCCTGATCCTCGACGGCAGGTGGCTCTTCGACGAGCACTTCCGGCAACTTTCTCCAAAGCTGGTCGGCGCTGCTTCTGCCCTGGGGCGAATTTTGCCCAATTTGGGTGGAGCCAGCATCGCGACGAGACGGCTATACACGGGGGTTTTCCGGTCAATGGCACTGTATGGTGCACCGGTGTGGGCGGCGGCTCTGACCGCCCAGAATAGGGCTCGTCTCTGGCGCCCTCAGAGGATATTGGCGGTTAGAGCCATACGCGGTTACCGCACCATATCAACGGAGGCGGCGTGCGCCTTGGCTGGAACTCCCCCGTGGGATTTGGAGGCGGAAGTGCTCGCCGAAGTTTATCGGCGAACGGCTAATTTCCGGGCGGGTAGCGGCATACGTCCCCCGCCCGAAGAGATACGCGAGTGGCGAGAGGCCGCTCGTCGAGCCACGATGGCTCGTTGGTCGTCCCGGCTGGAGACTCCACGTGCTGGCTTTGCCACCGTGGAGGCTCTCCGACCAGTCATCGCCGAGTGGGCAGGGCGGCAGCACGGGACCCTTTCCTTCCGACTGACGCAGATCCTTTCCGGGCACGGTTGCTTCGGGAAGTATCTGCACTCGGTCGCCAGGAGGGAATTGAGTCCCGCCTGTCACCACTGCGACTGCAGTGAGGACTCGGCTCAGCACACGCTAGCGGTTTGTTCCGCATGGGCGGCGCAGCGTGGGGTCCTCACTGGAGTTATTGGAGGAGATCTCTCGCTACCGGCCATCATACGCTCCATGGCCGGTAGCGACAATTGTTTTACCGCGGTCGCAACCTTCTGCGAAGACGTAATTTCGCGGAAGGAGGCGGCGGAGAAAGCCCGGGAGGACGATATCCGCTCGGACCCAATTCGCCGCCGGCGAGCCGGGGGGCGGAGGCGTGCATACCAGCGCCTCATGCCGCCTTGAGTGTGGCCGCGGGTGGACGGGACGGGTTTTCCCCTCCATCCGCTATAGTGGCCAGCCGCGAGGAGGCGACGTCCGCGTGTGCCGTACGTCGCCTAAATGGAGAGGTTATCCGTAGAAGGTGCCCGCTTTAGCGGGCAGGCGCTAGGAGGGATCTGGATGACGTAATAGCAGCTGTTCCCGGATCCCTCCTATGTCAAGCGCAGAGTGGCACACCGTGTGGTTTTAGTCGGTCCGATTCCGACACACCACCCCGCCGTAAGCCCCGGTGGGGTGACGGCACGAGGGGGTTTCCACACGATAAAAAAAAAAAAAAAAAAAAAAGCGTGGTATAATATGATGATGAAGATGATGGGTAATAAACACATAAACTCGGCCACACAAACACGATGTACACACCCGGGCACACTCAAACACACATAGACTTACACACCACACATACAAACACAGACATAGATGAGCGTGGCCTTATGATACACATGAATTTGACTGACTTACATATTCCAAGGTCACATTCACGAGAAGGTATTATGTACTATTTTATTACTGAAATATACACATATTGTTATTGTGTATAATTATTATTGTTATTATTATAAAAGGAAAATTCAATTTCGTTTGAGTTACAATCCACTAAAACCACCTACTTAAGGAACAAGTGCTTTAAACTTCATAGTACTTAATCAAACTTGTAAACGACGAACAATGAGCAAATATTATTTCTGGCCATTATTGTTGAAAGAGACATCTTAAGATATTCTTCATTTGTGTGAAAGTGTTAAAATTTGGTTTCATAAAACGATTTTACAATTTATTTACTGTTCAAAATGATAATAATTTACATACAGTTATAGCAATAAATTGCTGATGTTGCGATTAGATAGAATTAGTCTTTTGAACACTGGCACTCAAATATTTTGAATAAATAGTGTAAAAGAAAAATTGTAAGACTTTTCATTACTTTATTTAAAAATTTGGAATGTTATCATGGTAGATACTACGAATACTTTATTCTCTTGGCTCCAACCTTTATGCCTTATAAGCGCTATGACAAAAATATAGCAAGAAAACAGTTTGATGATTACACGTGCCTTTTCTATATTTCTGTACGCTTTGTTGATTTATGTGGAAAAAAAATGGTCGTTACTTAGCTTTACACTATTAAAATAAATGTTATTCATTTAAATTCACAATGACAAAACTTACGCAAATTACAAGGATGGAAACTGGGTAAAAATTTCTGCGAAGAGAGATCAGAAAACATCTTCCAAGAGGTTTCAAAAAAAGACCTTCCATTCAAAACATATTGTCTCAATAGCCATATTTTCAATTTATTTTTTATTGAATTTCAAAAAGAAAATATTGTGACTGAATCTTAACTATTTAATAAAGATACTCTTTTGAAATAGTTATCGATTCTCACACGTTTGAATGACTTAAGGCTTATATTTCGTGCTTATTTTGTACTTATAATTAAATTAATACCCACGTAAAATATCAACGATATTAGCCTAATTAGTTCTTAGAAGGCAAGTGGCAAGTCTTTAGAAAAGAGATTGATAATTAATCTTTTGAGTAATATACGGCAGTTTCATAGAACTTTTTCGTTACCCTTATTATTCCTAAGATTATTTAGGGTTGGCAACTACAGTTCTTAAAATATAGCTTGATTCATGTGACAGGTGCCTACAAAGATCATGACTTCTAAAATGACACTACTGACAACTGACACAAAGATCAAGCTATATTATAAGAACAGCTGTTCAACCGGTTTTACATAAATATCAGATTTACTACAAAGCGATTGACATCGGACCCGCGCAACCCTGACGGCAAACTAAATTCGTAAGTTGAACTAGTTGTCTGCATATTTGAAGGCACTGACTTAACAATACCGATTGTCATAGATGTTTATGGCAATCAGAACTGATGGCTTAATGTGTTCTCCGAGGCACGGGCGTAAAACACCGCCTAATTTCCATTCTCTAGAATGTTATTAAGAATTTATGATAAAAAAAAACCAACAACACTTTTGGCGCGACCTGGGAATCGAACCCGATTCGACCTCTTGATTGGCACTCACATGCGCTAACCGGTAGACCAACGAGCCAGTTTCATAAAACAACAAACATTTTTCAAAACACCGGCGACATTTATACAAATAGACGACCTTTGGTTTTGTACTTAGGCTGACCTTTAAAAAGGATGATGGAAACGTTTATCAATTAATAGAAAATTTGGTGAGAGAGTTTAAATTTTCTCCAACGCATGTTTACTACTTATTTAAGCGATGTCTTTTGACTGGTCTCACAATTTTTAACGTCAACTGGCCTCTGGTACCAATTGCCAGAGTCTAGTATGCGTCCCAAAAACATAGAATAACTAAAAAAACTGGAAATCATTTATCAGTAAAAAGTAACATTTCTAATTGGTTTCAATAGCTTAATTTCAATCCATGAAGTTTAACAGCGCTACCCGATGATTACATTTGAAATGCCCTTTTCGTCCTTGTCGTCTCGTTTAAACGAGGTGTGTTATATACTTTTTTAGATAATAGAATTTTTAAGCTATTGCAAAATAAACCTAGCACCTCCACTCCGACCGGCACAGTGTTGCGGCGTTGAAAGCCGTGCATCGTCTAACGTCGTTTCAGTTCGACAGACTTCGGCACGGTGTTTGTGTGTGTGCGACTAGCCGCATGCGTGTAGACTGTACGAAGCTCGCATGGATCGAGGCGAGCTACTCCGAAGTAAAAAAGGCTTAAAAAAATGCTATGCAATAGCTTTACCGCAATATTCCCCGACTGCCACACGCATTTGTTATTTACAAATCTCGTCTCCCCTTGGCTTTAGTTTGACTGCACGGTTGACCAAGTGGTTTAAGCGGTCGACACGCCGCTCTCTACTGCGCTGTGTTGTGAGTTCAAACCCCACACGGAACAACTCTTAGTGTGATCTACAAATTGTTGTTCTTGTTATGGGCAATCTTTGTGTTCGTTTCTTGTATGTTTGTAAAATCCCTCGTGACACAGGATTTATTCCTAGTGCGAACGTTGTCTTTTTAAAAGAAAAGAAAAAAAGATCACAGCGGCGATATGTAATTTTTGCTCTGCTCTTCTCACCTCTGCTTTGCATGTTACGACACTCGTCTCCAAAAATCCTCACTCTGCTCGGTTTTGAGAAAATAATTGAGAAAATAATTAACCTGTCTGCTGCTGCTCGTCTTCGAGAAAATAATTGAAAAAATAATTAACCTGTCTGCCGTGGCATGTCTTCACACATCTCATTTCGTCTTCAACTTAATTGAAAACGGGCTTAAGGCAAATGGGATAAGAATCTATTGCTGTGCATATCTATAAATAAAAGGCTAACCTAGGACTTTGTTCTACATTTTTAACACTGTTATACTGTGCAAAAATAATCAAGTTTTGTCAATAGAGATAAAAATATGTCTTAGTTCGTAAGTGCGCAGCTATCTTCAGAAAGACGTACACAACTACTCGCCAAATATGGAACTACGTTTAATTTCACGGGATGAGTTAAAGAGCAACTTAAACTATCCCAAGAGATAAATGTGGCTCTAGGCTTGCCCCTTTGATTTAAAAATGAAAATGTTACTTACGTTTTGCTAGAACTCCGTAAACAAGTGATCCTTTTTTGGCACTAAAGCTTTTAGGTAAGTGAACATTTCGCTCAAGCAGAAATGTTGTGAATTTAATAAATGGATAAATACATTTCATCTGGTACCCTCATAATAGCCGAAACATCAAAAATGTTTTTAATGTAAACAGACATAGGAAACGCTCCATTTAATAGAATGAATTTTAAAGAAGGAAAATAATCCAAAGAGAAATTACTATGAAACACACTCACTTTACTACTTTGGAAAAAAAACAATCACCCCTGTTATAAAATAATGGTAAGTGTTCTTTTACATATCTTTATAATAGATGTAGTTTAATATTTTGATGTTAAGGAAACTGTATGTTCTGTACTATTAACGTACTTGAGCTGTGCCGGGGTTCGTAATAGTTTTAAGTCTCATAATTCCTCGCTTGTTGCTTTTAAAAAAAGGTTAAAATCACACGTAAATGTTATCAAAGTAATCTAAAGGTTGACTGGTAGAGAATACCATATGGCGTAAAGTCCGCCTCGTGCAAAAGTAATGCAGGAAGTATTAAAAATAAATAAATAATTAGCCTTCAATGTCTAACTGCGCTTGAAATATCTATATTTCACAAAGTGAATGCTATGCATACTGGGCTATACTGGTATCTGCAGAAAGTGTAAAGGAATATATGGAAGAAAAATACATTTGTAATAATGTATTTCTTTTAAACATAAATAGTAATAAATTGTCATGACAACTTGTGTGTGACAACAAGTGTAATAAATAATTAAACATATATATGTAGATGCGGGTTACCTAAGGTCAGGATGATTGGTGCTCCTTGGGGGAGACCTTCGTTCTATCTGGGCCTAATCCTTGACGGAAGGTGGCTCTTCGACGAGCACTTCCGACAGTTTTCTCCAAAGCTGGTAGGCCCTGCTTCTGCCCTTGGACGACTGTAGACGGGGGTGATCCGTTCAATGGTTCTATATGGTGCACCGGTGTGGGCGGCGGCTGTGATCGTCTAGAATAGGACTCGCCTTTGGCGTCCTCAGAGTATATTAAAGCCATATGCGGTTGTCGTAATAAAAGTTTTGCCCGGACCCCTCCTGTCTCAGACGCAGAGTGGCACACCGTCCGGTTTTAGTCGGTCTGATTCCGACACACCACCCTGCGGTTAATCCTAGTAGGGTGACGGCCCGTGAAAGTACACACACGTTAAAAAGAAACACCATCCTTCAGCAGTGGTTGGCGATAAGTTGGCTTGAATTATTATTACAATTCTATATACTTATTTATAAAAATGTAATATAAAAACTACCTGTATAATTAAGTCATAACACTATAGCCTGACATCATTTCATCAATCATCATCGTCATCATCAGCCTTTAACAGTCCACTGCTAGACATAGGCCTCTCTAATTATATATTTACAAATTATATATTATGTAAATAATACATACTTCATATGAACAAATAAAAGTATTTCTCCTCTTTCTCTCTTCTACGCTGTGCGCATCAGGGCCCATAATTGCTACACAGCATACGTTTTTGAAGTGAAAACTTCTTTAGACGTGTTGAGCATTTTTTGGATGAACAAAGATCATGAAACTCGCGTCAACATCTTTCCATGAGCTATAAGTATACTTTGTATGTTAAACAAAGTACGTTTTACATGGCGCTCTCTGCATGGACGCTTGATTGAGGCGATTGTGCTAGTGAGGCAATGCATGCTATGTAAGACGTTACGGTCTCAGAAGGATCAAAAGCTTTGTAAAGGGCGAGTTAGCTATCGTTGTGCAAGTTGTGACAAGTTGTCAGGTTTAGTGGGAGTTCTGGCAATCATATAATGCTCAAAATACAGTTATAAGTTTCCTCATAAATGCCTAATTTTTTTACCAACTGTACAATTTACATTATGGAAGCAATAAACTATTGAGTATTGAAAGCGCGATTTCTGAAAGTTATGTTATTAAGTTTTACTACAACGTATCGTATTCATAGTCTCATAAGCACATTAATTCCTATGGTTAAAGATAACTAGTATATAAGAAAAAAATATTTTCTAGCTATTGTTGTATGATGAATGAGGAGGACAGGGTAGTAGATAGGCTATACTCTGGGTGCATGACACATTATAATTAAGTCCACTCTGAGATGACCTACTCAAATAGGCGGTCATTGCCAGAGTAAAATCATTTTGAGAAGGAATGACAACTTTGTAAAATATGTTCAAAGCGTTAAAATTCTGCAAAAGATGATCCAACTCCAACTGCCTCTCTTTTTCTTACCTCTTTCATACTCTTTAGTTTTATTGGAAACTTATTCCAATTGACAACCATACAGCTCAAAATTTATTAAACTAATAGTATGCATTACTGATATAATATCACTAAAATATTCGTACGTATGAGTTAAATATTTATTTCAGACACGGCTAGTTCAGCCTACAACAGCGACGTTACCTATTTATTCGTCAGCCATAGTTATACATTAACAATTTCCAACTCGAAAGGGCAAAATTCGATTATGGCGGGGTATAACGACAAGCCGCTATTCAGAATAAATAGAACGTGAAGCTTGCCCTGGCGGCGGTCGTGGAAAAATTCAATTGTTTTTTTTTCAGTTCTACTATGAAACTGGATACTAAAACTATATAATAAAGGGAACCTTAATTAGGAGATGGAGGAGTAAGAAAAATCTCGGGTTTCTTTTATCAAATTTCCTAGTGTTTTGTATTTTCTTTCAATCGTTTAGTAAACTCTCTCGGACATTGTCGTGATAGATAACGTTACGTTGTCTTTATAGCGCCATAAAGTAGTTATTGCTTTGCGGCGATAACATGCGATTTATAACACTTTAGCGCCCGCTAGGGTGCCCCAAGGAGGGTTTGGGCCTCTCACTTTATTTTCACACATTTATATTGTTCACCAAGTTTTTGTCGATTACGCTTCGTTGAAAAAGTGCGTACTCAGAGATAAGTTTCAAGAGGAATCCATAACGTTGCGCCTTATATGGCCTCTTTAATACACTTTTCTCTTATAAGCTTATTGTATTTCTCTTGTAATTAAAACTTAAGAAATACACCGAACTGTAACAAATTCCGTACAATGGAAAAACACCTGAAATCGTAATGTAGAATAAATTTCTCCTTGTCTGACTTGTTTAACGTTCGTAACGCATTACCTACAACTTCATGTCTGCTTCCGCCTATATAATCGACCTCTTAGGTTAAGCGACTAGAAGATGATGCTCATTTTAACTTTATGTTTTTTGTGGCAAATATTTAATGTTGTTAGCTCTATATTTACCTGCATGCTCGTTATGAGCTATTTCTACTGCTCGTTATGAGCTATTTCTATAATTATCGTCTACTGTATTACTTCAAAGAAGTAGTTTGCCTGGTGTTTTCAAAATGAATGGCTAAAAAAATATTAGGATAACATTGACTTCATTTTAAGTACTTTTTGATACTTAAAAGAGGTCTATGTGATAACTGTTATTATAATAGATTAATATTTTGTCTATAGAAAACAACTAGAACTAATTTTAAAAAATATCAAGTAAAAGGTTTTACTTTATAAGTATACTAACCGTCGTATCTTCCCCATATTAATCATATTTTTAGATCCATCCATGGAAATTGTGCTGTGACTTTTATGGAGATATTTAAAAAGGTCATCACATGAGCTTTATTTGTACTATTCCTACCTACTTCTTCGTTGTAAAATTTGAATTAAAATGTACCGTTATCTCATCAAACAATTACAGCTGAAACATTACAGCTATCATCTCTTAAATACTTATCAATATGTACGTAAATTCGATCCCGAGCATTTTCTTTTATTAACCCAAAAAAAAAAAATTTTGAAATCACAACAGAAATGAATAATGAATGAATAATATAAATAAATACGGTAAAATTTCAAAATATCCTCATTGCAAATTAACCTAAATCACGTTATTTTTTTATTCTTCCATAATTATGTAGGCCCCGTCAGCGACACGCCTATGCCTCTTTTTCAATTAAGCCGTTTAGCTGTCCCTAATGTCAAAGTGGGTGAAAATACCGCCAAACGATATTAATTGTAAAAGCCGGGTCTGATGTACAGTAAAATTTTATTGCGGCCTTACGACATAAACGCCGTGGGTCGTGAAATTTTTTTGCGTCAATATAAACTTTGGCAATTTATAAATTGTGATCAAACATTTTTCGTTTTCAGTACTCTCTTTAATATGACTAAATCTTGAATCGCAATACAGGTATAGCAGAGGATTAAACCACGAACGTTGGTCAAAACAAGAAGCTCGAATTCAACCACAATCTTTATCATTATTTGCTAGTGATATATAGTGTAGTTTAATGTTTATATCTACATATATAATTCAAGGCCTAAATTTGTTGGGGTGCGGGGTCCGGAACCTCCACGTGGTGCACTCTGGGCAACGGAGGCGGCAGCGCCTCTCTCGTCAAATGGGAGAGATGCCGCCTACGGCGAATTCCGACCGAGGTGGGAAAAACCCTTGTGAGGGTCATTCGGAGGCTTTCTACGTGTCCCTCTGTTTAGCAGAGGGCATAGTAGAGAGTATGCCAGCGAGAGGACAGGTTCTCAACCGCTGGCACTCTCAGAGGTAGAGGACATTGGTCTGATGCAGACCAAAGTCCGGCCAAGTCGTAAACTTGACTATTTGCAGTCAGGAGCGACGGCTCTTCGAGGGCTACGAGGAAGGAAACCTCTTTAAAGAATCTTGGGGCGGACGGAACCGGTCTGGTGCAGACCCCGTCCGGTCCAGCCGTAATCCTGAACGGACAGGACCGGTGGTTCTTCGGACCCACGAGGACGTAAACCTCTCTAAAAAAACCCCAAGCCCACGTTCAGACGCCTGGCAATGGGCTGAGTCGCTGGAGGGAATCCAGTGCCGAAGGCATCCTATTGTCGGAGGACACTAAACTCAAAAACATGGCATGGGTAAAGTAAAGGTCTCACCTACCCAGGAGGGTCCCAGACGCACTTCGCCTGGGGAATCCCTCCCGGAGCCAAACGGCTCCGGCAGCTCCCAGTCGTATTCTGGGGGGAGCAACCACTGCCAAACCCGCCCGTCGCCGAGCGGTAAATCCGGCAACCAACATATCACGAAGGACGCGCAAAACCGTGAAGCGGTGTTAGATTGTGACACTGCCTCGGAAAGGAGTGGTGCGAGCACCCCGTTGATGTCAGCTGTAGAACAGTACCAACGGACTCCTCAAAAAAGAAAAAGGCGCCAGATCCACGCAAGAGAAGAAAGCATGCTGTCGGCCTCTAGTGACGAGGTCACATTAGTCAAAGGGGGTACAAACCGTCGGGGGGCTCGTGGCAGAGGTCGACCTCCCAAGACTGGGCGGATGGCCCAGGAGAGGCAGATTGGCGGATCTGCGACATCAGAGAGGGCCGAAGGTGAGCTCTTGCTCAAGGCTCTACTTGAAAAGGTCGCATCCGACATGACAACGACTACTACCACGAGTGACGTAAGCGTGGAGGAACTACGCCGCAGAGTTGGCAACCCCGTGGAACGGATCGAGCAGGCAATCGGCTTAGGCGATTGCTTACTTCAGACACCTGAAGTATCAAAGAACCCTGAACATGAGGCCCTTTTGGCACTCGTGCGCTCCATTGTCGAGGCAGGGAGACTTCTCGTAGCCGAGAATAAGGCTCATGAAAGGGAGAAAGCCCGCCTCGAAGTGAATCTCGCCGAAGCCAGCGAGAGAGCGTCGGGCTCTACGCGTACCAACATTGGGGCAACGCTAGCATCATCACCACCGGCGGTATCATCAAGCCAGGTGGAACAGAACATAGTCCGACTCATGGTGGAGATGGAGGAGCGGCTCACGAGGCGTATTTCGGCAGTAGAGAGTGTCCACTACCGCCCACCTCTAGCTCCACCAAAGAATACAAATTATGCGGTCGCTGCCAAAGCTGGTTCAACAGCTCAGAAATGGAAAGGTGAATCATACCCAGACCCCAGCTTTAGCCTCGGCCAATACCATACAGCACCCGCTGGAAGAGTGCTGGGTGGTGGCCGGGGATAAAAAGAAGAAGCGGAAGGCCGCCAAAAAAGCAGCCAAAAACGCCAGAAAGACCACTGTCGCCGCGATGGCAGCACCGAGGAGACTTCGCGCCCCTCGCTCTGCGGCCGTCGTCGTCACTCTAACGGAGGAGGCAGCAGGGAGGGGCTTGGGGTACGCCGAGATCTTGGCCAAAGTTAACCTCAAGGCTCTCAAGATACCGGGCGTCCGGTGTAAAAACACATGGACGGGAGCCCGGCTTCTTGAGATGCCCGGTGCCACCAGTGGGCCCAAAGCTGACGCCCTAGCGAGCGGCTAAGCTAAGGGAATCACTGGACGCAGCTGATGTCCGAGTGTCCAGGCCCGTAAAATGCGCTGAAGTACGCAATACAGGCCTGGACGACTCCGTCACGGTGGACGAGCTCAAGCTCGCAGTGAGGAAGAGCGGAGGCTGCCCTCTAGAACATGTAAAGGTCGGAGCAATTCGCTTCGGCCCAAGTGGACAGGGGGCAGCAGTTGTCAGTTGCCCTATTGCGGCGGCCCAAAAGGTCGCTGTTGGACATACCCTTCTGGTTAGAGATTTCCTGAGGGCACAGGCACGGCTCCTGCAGGTCCGACCGGCAAGGTGGTTCCGGTGCCTGTCGGTGGGACATGTGGGGGTTCAATGTACGGCGGCGGTCACCATAGGTGACCTTTGTTTCCGTTGTGGTCAAGCCGGTCATAAGGCGGGCGGTTGCAGCGCTCCACTGCGTTGCGTTAGGTGAGCAGCAGGTGGCCGCTTATTTCACGCCAAACCGAGACATAACTGAGTACGAGCAATGGCTCGCTCAGCTAACCGTCGTCGTCGATGCCTGTCGACCCCTTCCGGTTCTTGTGCTCGGGGACTTCAACGCCTGGTCGGTTGTCTGGGGTTCTCGGCGCACGAATCCAAGGGGGAGGGCATTGGAGAACTGGGCCGAAAGATCCGGCCTAGTTGTCCTAAACCGAGGTGCCGTACCTACGTTCGTTACGGCGAGGGGCAGCTCGATCGTTGACATTTCGTTCGCGTGCCCCTTGCTGGCACATCATGTTCTGGATTGGCGCGTCGTTGTGAGGGAGGAGACAGGTTCAGATCACTGATACATTCAGTTTGAAGTCTCCGCTCCTACAAGTGGCGCGCCGCCCGGAGTGGCTCCACCAGAACCACGTTGGGCGCTCAAGCGCTTAGGTCGTGAGCTCCTCCTGGAAGCCGCTATCGTCCAGGCCTGGGTCCCTGCACCGGACAGGCCTGTCAACGTGGAAGCGGAGGCAGAATGGTTCCGGGAGGCCATGACCCGCGTCTGCGATGCAGCGATGCCTAGGGTCCAGCCAAATGCTGTTAGGCGCCAGGTCTATTGGTGGTCGCCGGATATCGCAAGGCTGCGACAAGCTTGCGTGACCGCGTGCCGCCAGTGGTCCAGGTTCCGTAGAAGGCGTCGCCGCCCCTCGGATGCGGTAGCTTGAGAGGCCGAGCTGTTAACGGGATACAGGGATGCCAAAAGGACCCTCAAGCAGCGATAAAGCGGGCCAAGAGTGAGGCCCGCCGCGAGTTGCTGGAGACCCTGGAGCGAGATCCGTGGGGGCGCCCCCTTTCGTATGGTCAGGGATAAAATGCGCCCATGGGCTCCACCGCTAACCCGGTGTCTTCAGCCAGAGTTGCTTGAGCGGGTTGTCGGCTCCTTGTTCCCGGTGCGAGTGGTGGAGCACACTCCACCACTGATGGCTCCGTCTTCGGTGCCCGAAGCGCCTAGCGTGGTTGACGACGACGTGCCAGAGGTCGCTTGGGAAGAACTAGCGCTGGCGGTGCGACGGCTTAAAGCAAAAAGCAGCGCCCCAGGACCCGATGGCATACCAGACCGAGCTTGGGTCCTGGCTCTAAGCGACGATGCTCTCGAGCTCCGACTGAGAGAGTTCTTCAGCGCATGCCTCGAGCAGGGCCAGTTTCCAAAATTGTGGAAGACGGGGAAACTGGTGCTCATCCGAAAGGAGGGGCGCCCGGCAGACTCACCATCTGCCTACCGGCCCATAGTGTTGCTTGACGAGGTATGCAAACTCTTTGAAAGAGTAATTGCACGACGCCTCGTCAAGCACCTCTTCAGGGTGGGGCCGGATCTGGCGGAGAACCAGTATGGTTTCCGTCAGGGGCGTTCCACCGTGGATGCGATCATGCACGTGAAGACTCTGACGGTGGAAGCAGTTTCCCGGGGCGAAGTAGTATTGGCGGTGTCTTTGGACATTGCCAATGCGTTCAATACTTTGCCCTGGAGTTGCATCAGGGAGGCACTCGTATATCACCGAGTGCCTCTCTACCTCCGTCAAATAGTCGGGTCATATTTGTCGGAAAGAGCCGTCATCTACCCAAGTAAGACCGGTCTCGGTAGACGTGAAATGTCGTGCGGAGTTCCGCAGGGATCGGTCCTAGGACCGCTCCTGTGGAACACTGGCTACGATTGGGTGCTTCGCGGTGCTTTCTTAGATGGCGTCGTCGTCACGTGTTATGCGGACGACACACTTGTGACGGCGTGCAGCAAGACACATCGTGAGGCAACCCTGAGGGCCACGGCCGGGGTTGCCCAAGTCGTGGAGCGAATCCGGCGGTTGGGTCTTGAGGTAGCTCTACACAAGTCTGAGGCCTTGTTCTTTCATGGGCCTCGGAACAAGCCACCAAATCGATCCAGCCTCATAGTAGGAGATACTCGCATCGGCATTGAGTCCTCCATGAGGTATCTGGGGCTCGTACTCGATAGCCGATGGGACTTCGGAACTCATTTCCGAAGTCAGGTCCCAAAGTTGGTGGGAGCAGCACGGGCGTTGGCGCGGCTGCTGCCTAACATGAGGGGACCCGATGACTCCTGCAGGAGACTCTACGCAGGAGTTGTGCGGTCAATGGCCCTTTACGGGGCCCCAGTGTGGGCCGAGACCCTCAAGGCGAGCAACGTCGCAATACTGCGACGACCACAGTGAGTGCTGGCCATCAGGATCATAAGAGGATACCGCACAATCTCCTTTGAAGCGGCGAGTCTCCTGGCTGGAACTCCACCATGGGACCTGGACGCGAGAGCCCTTGCGGCTCTTTATCAGTGGCGCAAGGAGGCATGGGAGTTGGGCCGGAGTCCTGAAACTCGAGAAATCGAGAATGAGAAAACCCAACTCCGCCAGTTCCTTGTGGAGGAGTGGAAGGAACGACTTGGGTAACCAAGCGCCGGGCACGCCGTCATTGCGGCGGTAAGACCCGTTATGGAGGATTGGCTCGAGAGGAATAACGGGACCCTCTCATATCGGCTGACGCAGGTGATCACTGGAAAAGGATTCTTCGGAGATCACCTGTATCTGATCCGAAAGGAGCCAACGCCTGAGTGCCACCACTGCGATGGCCGGACCGTGGACACGGCGCTCCACACGCTGGCAGAATGCCCAGCGTGGGCGGAGCTGAGGCGTGACCTTATGACGGCCATCGGGGTGGAAACTCTCTCGCTCGGTAGCATGATCGCCGCCATGTTGCGGAGCGAGAGCGTGTGGAACTCCGCCCTCTCCTTTTACGAGCAAGTTATGCTTCAAAAGAAGATGTCGGAGCGGGATCGGGAGAGGTTTAGAACTCTCCCGGTCCGCCAGGCCCGGGAACGTGTCCAGTATCACAGACGGCTCGGGCGCCGGAGATTACAGAACGATCTCCGTCCTCCATAAGCGCTAGACTGAGGGTGATAGGTGAGGCCATCCATCACCCGAGCAGAAGTACGCCAGGATAGCAGCGGAACGTGCTACGGAGCACACGCTCTTTTGGAGCAGAAAAGGGGTCATCTGCAAGCCGTAGGTAGATGACCCGAGGTACGTCGGGGTTTCAGGGATTTCCTTTCTAGGGTGCACCTGATTCCCCGGCTACTGGTACCTGAGACGGCGTGCGCTTTTTGGTCGGTTTGAGTCCGACATAACCACCAGTAGGTGGTATCCGAGGGGATTTCCGCACAGAAAAAAAAAAAAAAAAGGGCCTAAATTTGTTGGTTTAACGTATTAGCTGATTTAAAAAAAAAACGTTTTTGCCAATCAGTTACAACTGTCCGGCTGTACCCTTTATGCACCCTACCATACACAATTTCTACAACACCCAAAGGGTTGGGTGTTAAAAAATCTCCTGGGCATTAAATCTGCCGATGTATTTTTTTTTCCTATATTAAGATCCTGCCAAATTGAATCTATTCTGCCTGATGGAAGGCATGAATAGAATCTTAGAGTGGTGGTCATATTCCTCCTCCATATTCCTTGCAAATGCAGATAATGCAGTATAGTGACCCACACTATGGCGGCCTAGTGAGATGCTTTTTCACACCCCGCTTGGGGACGTAAAAGGCATGACAATAATTGTGGCAGTGTACGGCTCGCACAGTTACCACGATAACTGTCACCACTACATCAGTGAGTCATTGTCATTTTTAACAAGCTTTTATTAGCTTGGGTTGTATCTATGTATGTAACGGAATCTTTGAGCTTAATTTCATGTTAAGAATCCATGATGCCGCGGCAGCGACGAAACCGTGTGTGTGTGTGTTTTGATCCATTCGGTGAGTGGTCTCGTGGACACCAGCTTATTTAAGTTTAATAATTAAGGTTTCACGATTAATCAATAATTGATTGATTGATGTGATATGTAAATAGGTCAAAACAAAACAGTTCAGTTCATTTTCCATTTTCTTGAATTTCCTTTTGTTTGTTGTGAAGTCTATAAAGCAATGTTCTTGAAATTTAATTAGTAAATTATTTTTAAGTAATTAAAAATTAAATTTTATTTGTATACTTAAGATATACTACCATGTCGGGCCTAGCTTAGTAGTGGTTAGTAATTCTGGCTACTAATCCAGAGGTCGTGGGTTCGATCTGAATCAAACCAAAACTAGACAGGACATAAGCTATGGTTCTTCACTACACTACTATATTTCAACATCTAACAAGCATTTACGGCCATCTATTGCCAACATTAGAAAATAAAAGTTCTTAACGCAATGTATAGAGGTCAGTCAGAGCAAAAATTTTCATTTCATTTCAATCAATTTGATTCAAAGCTACTTGTAAATGTAGGAACAAGAACAAGAAAAAGAGATTTGCTTATGACATGTACACATGTAAATCAAGAATCTCCTTTCCAAGCCATGACTTAGCATTATTTATACCATTAGTACCATAGCCTCACAGAAAACTGGTGTTAAGCAATTTTTTGCTGTTTAATTTATTTATTTGTTTATTTACAACTTTATGCACAAATTAATGCATCGGCGGACGGTTTTACACCTCATAAGAAGTAACTGTAGTTCAACCACTCCTAATCATAATTACGAGGCGTAGCCACTCCAAGGCGGCAACATAGTTGTGGTTCTTCTGTTACTGACGCATTAGAAGAACTGTTAACTGTTTTTCATCAGTAATAAAAACATGGAAACTAGCTTTTGCTTCCAGCTATGCTCGTATACCGTATGAGAAAACTATACCCAAATTGGTTAAGTCACTTCTGAAATTATCACACATAAACAGCCAAAAATTCTAAAAACTATAATTTTAAGTTGTTACTTCAATAAATCCTTGAGATACTAATCTTCTTGAATGAAGAAGACTGAAGCATTCACTAGCCTGGTTTAACTGATGGAGATTCTTAGGTCATCAAGTGCTATTATAGACAGAAATAAAATGTTTTTGTGGAACATTTTTGAATAAATAAATGAATAATACTTATTATCTAAAAATAAAAGATTTCATCACATTAAAAAAATATAATTTTTGAATGACATCATTGATACTAATCTTCTTGACTGAAGAAGACTGAAGCATTCACTAGCCTGGTTTAACTGATGGAGATTCTTAGGTCATCAAGTGCTATTGTAGACAGAAATAAAATGTTTTTGTGGCACATTTTTAAATAAATAAATGAATAATACTTATTATCTAAAAATAAAAGATTTCATCACATTAAAAAAATATAATTTTTGAATGATATCATTGAACCTTATACTAACAACTTATTTTATAGCACTCACAAACTAAATACATATAGTAATAGTTCAAAATTCAAATTCAAAATGGAGTTTAATTATGAATTATGTCTGAAGAAAAAATATACCTATTGTAAGTATACTTCAACAACAAATAGAACATAAGTAGTACACCTACATACATTTTATTGTTTCTAGGTATGTTAAATACCTAGAAACAATAAAATGTATGGTTAATAAATACTAGTTGGAGGTGGACGTCCATACAAAAGTTTCCAT
The DNA here is from genome assembly GCA_949316085.1 of Hypercompe scribonia. Taxonomy (NCBI): domain Eukaryota; kingdom Metazoa; phylum Arthropoda; class Insecta; order Lepidoptera; family Erebidae; genus Hypercompe; species Hypercompe scribonia. The sequence continues at coordinate 9,389,035 of OX438989.1, read as the reverse complement.
GACACTGGTTGAATCAATTTACCATAAAAGTCAGGCTCTTCAAACAATGTTACAACAGAGTTCAAATAATGAACCATTTCATATGCATCTGGAATATTGTCACCTTCTGAAGAGAACTTGTATAATGCTAAACATGGTACCGATTTTTGATTGATGATATCAAATAATAAATTTGCAAAACCGCCACCAATAATTCGAACTGAATCCTCTTTGGGCTCGTGTTCCACCCATTCTAAAGCTTTAAGTTTGTTTTTGTAGGGGCACATTTCATTGATTACATATCGGAATGGTGATGTCATAATGTGCCTTTTCTCGTGAGCAAAAGCACTCGTTAAAATAATAACATCCTTTATGTTATCAACTTTAAATTTATCCACCACTTCTGTTAAAAATTGATGTGAATATTTGTGTACCAATGGTGCTCTTAAGAGGAGGATTACTATTTTACGTGTCTCACAAACATAAACTTCACAACTGCCCACAATAGAAGTAGAATCCAGCTTGTAAGGATCGCATCCCGCTACCGGGATTAGAGCAGGACTGTACACCAACGCTATTCTTCTCATGGATAAAGAAGAGACGATCAGATCACACGCAAGTTGGCCCACATTTCCAACAGCCACACTTGGTACAATCAAAGTGTAACCACTTAAATCACATTTACAAAGTGTTTTCCAAAGATTTATTTGAGCCATGTTTTGAGAACTTCAAATTTTCCGGCTACACAACCTCCAAGATGTTATATTATGTACCGTCATGTAAACTTTACATGACTTTACATTGTAAAGTTGTCATTATGACAGATAAACCTAGACAATAATTTAACTACATTAATGCTGCCAGCTCTTGATTAAGATGTTCCGCATAAAAATAAAAATCAAAAGTTATGTGCATAACAAGATCATTAACTATAAGTTACAGTTTTTTATATACATGGGCCTAAAGTCAATTCTATATTTTCAAAAAGATTTTAGCATTATTTAAGAATTTCATTGCAATAGAGTTATATTACACTGCCCGTGTGTTGGTGTGAGTCCTCAACCACGTGTCGGTTTGCAACAGAGAGGTACTGGACGCTAGTCTGGCGTCCGGACGCTTTTCTGAGTCCTAGAAGAGTGGGAAGCTGGTCCTATTGAGAAAGTCGGGACGGCCCGTCGATTCACTCGTGGCCTATAGGCCCATTATGTTGTTGGACGAGGTAGGTAAATTGTTTGAGAAGATACTCTCTGCCCGCATCGTCCAGCACCTCGCAGAGGAAAAATTGATCTAGTAACTAAATCACATTATGCAAATTAATTAAATTAAAAAAAAATATACAAGACTTCCTATAGGAATTTTATTTCCATATAAAGCAAGATCAGTTACAGTCGTTATTTTTCTATTAACTTTGCCAATTAAATTGGTAAAATATTAGAAAAGTAATTAGTAGATTTTTGTGGTATAGCAGGGCTCATTCTCGATGTAATTATTTGCAGAAGATATACAAGATACCACAACCTTTTAAATAATTTTATCGCGAAGAAGTTTCACAATATAACTAAAATTAAGTGTATGTATAAAAATTGGGAGTCTAAAAACAGTTATTAGAATTGAGTATCTGAAAAATTTTTAAAAATTAGACTCCTTTTTTTTGTGATTACAGATCATGTTGGCTTTATTGTTGGCTAGTTTAACAAATAACGCCAGATCCACATTTACATATCAAAACGTGTCGTGTGACATATAGTGTCGTGACGCTGGGTGTGCAGGCCACATTATTGTGTTCTGCCACTTCAACTGGTGCTTCTATAAACGAATACTTCTGTCTTAAGAATTTGAGTCTAAACCTCAGCACTCATTTGTTTAGTTATTACTGCAAATGTCATTTAAATCAATGATTAAAAGTAAAAATCGTTAAATTATATTTTTGTTCTATTCAAAATCAAAATGAAAGACTTATATTTCATTTTTTATTTTCATATTTAGGTTATATTTCATATTTTAGTTAATGTTATGACAAAGTTCTAGCCAAGGTAGCACTTGCTCGGAATTGCTTACTATACTCCATCTCACGAAAGAAGACTCCCATACGCGGCGCTGCAGTCATGAACGGAATGTTGACCGTTTTTACTATTAAATTACCTGAAAACTCCAAGTAGTTTACAAAATTGAACAATTTGTCGTTGTCTTTATATCAAAGATTAAAAAAATTCTAATGGAAAGAAATCAAATAAAAAAAATTTTTAGTTCTTGTATAATATTTTAAAAATATAATTGTGGTCACCGATTTTGTTTATTTCATTCTAAATGTTTTACAAGTTTGCACCATCATCAAACCAATCTTTTGGAATCAGCTTTAAAACATTTTCTCCATCAACTTTAAAATTGTTTCCAGATTTTTATTTTGTTTCCAGGTTTATTTAATTTTATGTATATATATTAATATTTTATTTATTTGGTTGGTGTGTCGGAATTTAATTGGTTCAAACAATGGGGCTATTTATTATTATTGCATTTCAGTTTATAAGTACAATAGGCACTAAAATTACCTCCAACGAATTTTAAACATTAATAAAATACTTTCATCTTGCTAAGTACAGAAATAAATAAAAAATCCCAAATAAAATAGTGAAAATCACGTTACTGTTTTTTCAAAATACGTACTTGTTATGGCAGGTACTCTCTTACTAACACAATTTATTGGTTTTTAAAACGCCCCCATTTTGCTGTTCCAATTCTGAAAACCCCTTCATCTCTAATATTATTTCTTAACCAGCACTTTTGACAGCTTCAGGTGTCGTAAACACGGCAAATGACTAAAAAAACAACAATGGCAATGAACATAACAACAACGTTTGAAAACAACAAATGTTGTTATGTGGATCTATTACATTAGTTCCTTTTATCGCCGTGAAACTAACTATAGGAATTTAGCAGTAATCGCTATCTAATTTATACTGGCAACTCTGAGTGAGACTTCACATTACTTCATCCAATCCAAGGAAAAGAAAATTAAGATTTCCATGTTTCGACTACTGTAAAAGGTTTTAATGCACTAAATGTTTAAATAAACTTCTAATGATTGTAAACACACCATAGTTTAAGTTATCTATAGTGGTAATTATTTATTTCTTTATACACTGAGTATGACTGAGCAGGAAAAAGTTGACCCACAGTTGGAGACCTTTATTCTATCCGAAACGCAAAAACAACGTTTTCAGGTTAGTAAAACTATTAAAAATTATCTTAAACTATTGACAAATGTTGCAAATTCCCTTAAGAATGTGTATTTACTCAAAGTAATTACAAATTAATTAATTAAACGAAACGCTTTGTTATCGACCTTTGATCCATTAACCATGCATATTTTTGTACAATTTTGATATGAATAAAGAATAAATGTACATTATTTCTCATACTAACTTAAACGGCTAATTATTATCTTACGTATATTACAGGTTCTTGTTCACGGATTAACGGACACATGCTGGGATACATGTATGGGACACCCATCTACTCGTCTAGGTTCCAAAACGGAAGTGTGCATCATGAACTGTGTTGAACGATTTATTGATGCCACAACATTTATCACCAGGCGTCTTATGAACACAACAAAATATCGTTCTGAAGCTCCTCTTGAATTCCAGTAAATTAAGTGTACCAAATAAGTAGTAAACATGTTAGCCAGTGTTAAGGACTTTCTGCGCCGTCACAAACGAAAATTTATAGTGACTGGAACAGTTTTTGGTGGACTATATTTACTAACAAGCTATGCTCAAAAGAAGCTCAGAGAATGGCAAGAAAAAGAAGCAAAAAGATTCTTTGAAATGACTCGGAAAAAGCAACACTTTGAGAGCACAGAACGCACTTGTAATCAAACTATTTTATCATTGTCAAAAATTGTGACTGAAAGTATTTTGAGTCTATTGAACACTGAAGAAATAGTTCAAAAATTACAAGAAAACCCACCAAATAAATTGGAATTATGGGAACAGTTAAAAATCATGATATTTACTAGGATTTGTGTCCTTGTTTATGCTTTAAGTATATTACAAGTGACATTACGTGTACAACTCAACATTATTGGTGGTTACCTGTATAGAGACTCTGTCCATGAGGAGGATCCTCTCATAGACAGTAATGTGCAGGCTAAATACTTGTCTCTATGTCACCATTTTGTGGGTCAAGGTGTGGAGGATTTGGTGAAACAGATAGAACTTGTCGTAAAAAAGGTTGTTGAACCTATGTCTCTCAAGAAAAAAATGACACTACAGGAAGTAGAACAAATATTTTGGTCTATACAAACTATTCTATGCACAGATGCTTCAAATGGAGATCCTGTCAAAAATATGGTGCACTATCTGCTCTCTCACACAGAAATAAATGATGGTAAATTAGATACAATTGTAAAGGAAACTATGGATGTCTTAGAAAGTGATGAAGTTGCATCTATAGCTATGTCATCCGTGAGCCGATGCTTTTCTTCTGTGATTGACGAAGTGGCTAAACTATTTGCAACAAAAGCTACCCCTGTGACTAAAAATCATTTGGAATTAAATGTTAGCCATGTTATCACCAATGGAGCTTTACAACTAGGAGCAACGCCCGACTCTTTTGTAGATGTCAATAAAGTAGAGCTTTACTTTGTTAAACTACTCCCAGTTATAAATGAACTCGTTTCAAAGAATATGTGTAAGGGTAACACAAACATTCCAGACATGTTAATACAACAACTCACTCTAAATGACAAAATTAAGCTTTTAGGTGCAAATATTTATGAAGTATTTAGTAGTCATTAAGTTCTATCATATCACATTGTCGATATTTCATTGAATAGTTGGCTGAATATTTAATAAAACTTCTTAATGCAGCCTATATGTAATAATAAAAAATCTTTGAAGTCAAAGATATATGCTATCAAAATGTTTAATTTTCAAGTTTAGGTGTCTTGGTAATTAAGTTTTTGTATTTTGTGCATTTGGGGAACAGTAATAAAAAACTTAAAATTACCTTTTGTTTTATTTGTATTGATAAGTGTATCTTACCTGTAACTATGGCTGTGTTAAAGAGTTTATGGCTTAAGTATCTAGGATTGTAAAGTACAATTTTATTGTTATACAATACTAGGTTCTAAGAATGAAATTTTTATAAGGCTGGCAGAGTATATAATATATATGAGAATTCTGTGTACTACAATGTTGCCATTGCATCGCCTGAGAATGTGTTTTACTATTCAACTTCATCTACCTATCATGCATTTTAAAATGATTGTAGTTTTAAATAAAACCTATGTATGTTGTATCTAGCAAGTGACGGCATAATAAGGTATTGTCATAACCGAAAAAAATATTGGCTTATCTCACTGACAACAACTTTTTATTGTCACTGAGATAAGCCAATATTGCATATGCCAATAACTTTGGAAGACAAAATGTATTTAAGTATTATCTGATAACTTTTCGCATACAAGTTTTACTGCCATTTGAATATGTCGGACAAATAGCAACGCAATATTCTGCCGAATACCGACTAGGGAAAAATGTAAAAATTAATGCACAATATTATTTACAACTTTTTTAAACATATTTTAGGTATACTAGATGACTTAACAAACGTTTTTTGGACATATAAACTATTTCTAATGAACAATAAATTTTCGACAAAAATAAGAATAATACTAAAAAAAATGTGTTGTAGGGTGAAAATTTAGGGTTGAAGTATTTTTTAAAGGCAAATTTAAAAAACGTCCAAGTAATAAAAATTCTGGAAAAGGGGTACTCTTATAACCTAAAGCTATAAAAATAGCTTAAGACCTATTTTTAGATCTACCAAATATACATAATTATAAAAATCTTAAAAGTTGCTAAAGCCGATTCGAAGGAATTCGATAACGGACACTGACTCGGGTTTTTTATAGCTGGCTCCTGATTCAGTGTAAACCATACAGGTTAACATAGCAAATATAAGCAATTCTTACCAGATCTAATAATCTATAGATCGGTAAACATTCTGAACCTGTTGAGGCGCGTCCATACCTAGGAAAGCACATCATAAGCCGTCCCGTTCTAAGTTGCCATACGAACATCTAGTAATAGATTTAGTGCAGACCCCAATCTAGTTTGGGAAAAAGACTCTGAGAAAGAATGATGATACAAAATTTATTTTATTATACGAACATAAACGATTGATTGAATCAAAATCAAACGAACGTTATATAGGTAAAGAATTCGTTAACATTTGAATCTAAAATCCCGCGTAAACATGTTACGGGAGTTTCTGGGACCGATGCTACTGAAATTTGTTGGCTACAATTGTGATACATAGTTTCAACAAGATGGAGTCTCTTGTCACTCTTCCAATGAATGCCTGACGGTGGTCAAAGACATGTTTTCGGAAAAGCTGATTTCCAGACGAGGTGACATTCCGTGGCCACCCAGAAATCTAGATCTATCCCCAGCAGATTTCTTTTTATGGTGTTATTTGAAAAATTGTGTCTACGAGTACATCAATAACTCAAATACACTACGTTAACTAAAAGAAAAAATAAGCGAAGAGATGTCGGCGATCTCGCGGTCTCATTGCCGACGAATATTCGAAAATTTAGGTGCTCGCTTAGAAGAGTGCAAACGTCGAAATGGTAGTCATTGCGACGATGCAATATTTGAAAAGTTTTCCAAATAATAAATAATTTTTATATAATAATATATTAAATTCTTTTTTTATACTATTTTTAATTAATTCGTGGCCCACACCTACCTACTTCGAGCGGTACTCAAATCCCATAAGATATTAGATAAGTACCGTAAACCCTACACAAGTTTATTGGTGTTACTAAAGCGTTTAGGTACAGTAATAATGATTATTAACGTATCAAATGCCTTATTCTAAAACAAAATCCAAACTATTTACATGCGTCCCAGTTGAGGATATAATTTCTAAAAGTCCTTTTAGTTTTCATACACACCATGTCTAGTTCTGACTCCTGTGAATTTTTTAATAATAACGAATACTTAACTGTACTTAAATTAATGATAACTGTGTTTTAATTTAATTAAATTAAATTTGTCCCATTTTGGTAACATTTTTAAACGACTTCAAAAAAGAAGGAGGATTGTTCTAAATTCGATTGCATATATTTTTTTTATGTTTTACCTCACAACTTGTTGATCAGTTATTAAACTTGTTGAACTCATAATATCATTATTTTTGTGTTCGAAAGCTGGTGCTTGTCATACAGTCACATCAAAATTTGAGTGCTATCTGACGAGTAGTTCTTAAATTATCTGCAATAATGCATATTTAATAGAAAACATCATCGTCAATATAGTCGATAATGATGAATTATAGGCGGACTTAATGTCTAATTCATTCTCTACCAGTCAACCTTTGCATGATGCAGAGAAAATAAGAAGTAGGTAAGTGCCTTTCAGATGATGTTGATTTGTAATAAATGAAGTACACATATACAAACTTATTATATGTATACTAAAATTTATATAAATTATATATTAATACATACATATACTTAAGTTGATATAAATCTATATAAATACATACATACACAAAAAAGTACCATAACAAGTACAAGGTGTGTTCAAATAGTATCGCGAATTTTGAATCTTCGCTGGTTACGTTTATTCGAATTTCGATTTTTTTGTGGCTTTATGTGTTTGGGTTCGTCTTCGATTTTTACCTACTTATTCAAAAAAATGGAACAAATAACCTGTATCAAATTTTGTGTTGAAAACGAAATTAAATGCGCGTATGCATTCTGTATGTTCACTGTGGCATACGGAGAAGCTACTTTGGACAAAAGCAACGTTTATCGGTGGTACAAAATATTTTCAGAAGGCCGAGAAGATGTCGACGAGGAAGAGTGTGCCGAACGCCCGAGCACTTCAACAACAGCCGAAAAAATTGATGAAGTGAAGAAAACGGTATTGGCAATCGTCAAATCACCGTTAGAGAAATTGTCGAGGACCTAGGCATATAGATTGGCTCGTGCCATTCGATTTCAATCGAAAATTTGGGCATGAGACGGGTCGCCGCAAAATTCGTACCAAAATTGCTCACACATCGCTGCTTGTACGTGACTTCTTGGTATTGCCCAGATCTGGCCCCCTGTGACTTGTTCTTGTTCCTGAAACTGAAGAGGCCCATGAAAAGACGACGCTTCGCCACGATTGACGAGATAAAGACGGCATCGAAGGAGGAGCTGAACAAGATACAAAAAAATGATTTTTTGAAGTGCTTCGAAGATTGGAAAAAACGTTGGCACAAGTGTATAATATCCCACGAGGATTACTTTGAAAGGGACAAAATAGATATTCACGAATAAATAAATAATTTTTGAAAATACAAAAAATTCGCGATACTTTTGGAACACACTACATATAAGATGATAATCATGTATTAGTTGATTCTGCCAGCTGTTTCAGTAGATACTGCTTCACTTTTTTTTAAATAAAAAGCGTTGGAAGCCAAATTAATTTCGAGAGGAAGCTTATTCCAAAGAAAAACGGACTGCACAAAGAAAGATGAACCAACAAACTCAGACGTATGGGAGGGACAACGAAGGAGAAGATTGTTAGAGGACCGAAGCTTTCTGCCGTGACATAACAGTTGGAAGTAGCAGTTTAAATATGTTGGCGAAAATGGGTTATTATGTATAGAGTATTGAACAGTGTGCGCGCGTAATTTTCGACGTAGACCAATTGGTAGCCAATTGAGCTGTAAACGGAAAGAGGATACATGATCATACGGAGATTATAAATAAATCGAATGCAGTTATTAAGAAGACAGTCTAATGAATCGAGAAGATCTGTATTCAGGTCGTAACAGTATACATCACCATAGTCGATTAAGGGGAAAATAAAGGTTTGCACAAGCATAGTCTTGTTTTTTACCAGTAGAAAATTGCTCAGACGATTTAAAGCCCGATGAGTCCCAGTAACTCGCGTGAACAAGTTACTTTTTTGTAACTTGTTCACGCCAGTTCAGTGTACAATCGAGGTGTAAACCTAGATCTTTCACCGATGTACTCACCGGTATGATAGTTCCATCAAAAATAATAGCCGGAAACATCTTAGTGTCCACTCTACTCATCGATCGGCGACTTCCCACTACGATAGCTCGATATTTTGAGGAGTTTGCTGATAAACCGAAACTTTGAGACCATGTTTTAATGTTTTTGTAGATTGTTTTTGATCATTCGTATTGCTATCGAAATATCTTCCACTTTACTCTGTGAGTAGAGCTGTAGGTCTTCGGCATATAGATGATACGCACAAAGAAGTTCCAGGGATAGAAGGTTAATATACACGGAAAATAATATAGGAGAAAGAATACCGCCTAGAGGAACGCTAGAATCAATCTGCTGGCGTCCCCGAAGATGTAATGAGAACCATTCCAGTGCTTCAGGTGAGATCGCAAGATAGGAAAGGATAGACAGGAGTATATTGTGATTGACTGTGTTGAAGTTATAAGAAGTCGATGAGTACCAAAACAGTAACTTCTATCTATCTATAACTATAACTGTAAGTATATATGCGATATCACCAGTTACTTTAAGAAAAGTAACCGGTAATATCTGGCACTAGCGAAAGTAGTGCTGTGACCAGGGAAACTGGACTGAAACGGACTCAATAGGTTGTTTTTGTAGACAAATTCAGAAAACTGCTTGTGCACACAGCATTCTAGGACGTTGGAGAAGAAAGGGAGAACGGATATTGTTCGGAAATGGTTTGAGTGTGTGGGATTTGCAATTTTAGGTAAAGGTTTAAACACAAGCTTTGCACCACAGTGATGGGAAAATTTCAGAATATAAGGAGTAGTTAATAATATGGGTATATAATATATAGGTAATATATATTATAGTATGAATTATAGGTAAAAGTGGTCAATAATTGTTACGACGAACAGCGTTAGATTTGATAGAGGATATAATCTTTTTGATTTTACTCGACGCAACCGAAGAAAATCGGAAGGAATTTATGTTAGAGTTATTTAAACTTGTCATGTAGTCAACAGTGCGATACTCGGCTTGGGAATCCAAATGAGCAGAGAGAGAAAAATGGCGGTTCTAATCCTTCAAACCAATTGTCCCCTACAGATTATCTGATGCTGCTTACCGATACCTAGACTTCCAAGAAACTTTCAAATATTGGTGGGAGAAGAATAGATGACATTATCAAAAATGTGACGGCGTTTGGCGTTGCGTATCATCTGATTGATCATCTGATTTCTCGTGATTTTTTATAATGTGCGCTTTGTCTCAGTACGGTCCCTTATGAATATATAAAACCTCTATCTCTCCGTCGCATAGTCAAAAGCACCTCCTTTTTCATCCAGGGAGCAGGGTGCTCAGGGTGTCAATGTCAATGCACAGGGTGTCAATCTGAGCGTCAAAAAGCATCCTAGAATCGTGCTAGACATCCAGATCTCGGATGGTACCAATTGAAGGGTATGACCCCCCAAAGTATTAGATGTGTGCAAAACATTATACTTCCTAGTATGTATTACAATAGAATATTTAGCAGAGTTGAGATCGAGTTTATTTAGACGACAGTAGTCTTGTAGATGATTCAAATCATCTTGAAATGCCGACATATCTTCAATTAAAGATACTTTATTTAGAACTTTCGTGGCGTCTGTAAAGCGATGTCCTGCGCTTTTAGACATATGTAACTTCTCGAGCAAATTAGTCACAGCAATAGCTTTTACTTCGATTTGACATATATCAGCAACAAAATTACAAAATGAGGAACTAGGTAGAGAAGATATCAGACTATCTGTGTTACTAGTGTCATGGTTAAGAAAGGTAGATTTAAAGTAAGAGGAGAACACCTTACAGATGGATTCAGTTGTTGATATTTGATTTTTATCATGATCAAGAAGTGTGCTAGGAATATTAAGTTGTATAACCTATATTTTCTATATGAGGAGCCTGCCAAAATGACTCTACTTTGCCTGATAGAAAGCATGAATAGAATCCAAAGAGTTGTGTTCACCATACTCATTGCAAATGCAGACAATGCAGTGTGGTGACCCACACTATGGCGGCCTAGTGAGATGCTTTTTCATGCCACACTTGGAGACGTAAAAGGCATAACAGTCATCGTGGCAGTGTAAGGCTTACATAGTTTTCACGATAACTGTCACCCCTGCATCAATGGGCCTCCGATCTCACACTCACCAACTAAACACGACAGCACGGATACTGGTGTTTTAGGTTAGTCTTCTATGGGAGGGTACTACTGCCCCGGTCGAGCCGGCCCGTTCGTGCTGAAATCAGCGTGGCTCTACTACCTAAAAAAATGAACAAAAAAAAATATAATAACACTTGCTTCATTTACACTTGTAAATATAATTTAATTATAAATTTAATTCATTTTTTTATTATAATTTAATTCAATATAATTTCTTATCATGTGTTTATTATGATTATTCCCCTTCTCGATAAAAGCCGCCAAAATCTTCAGTGTTATAAGTAAAGTTATTTCATTTTTATTAAAGTATTAAGAATCTATCTTTGATTTTTTTGGCCGGTTGTTAACTATGTGTCCTAAGCTTTTAAAAGCAACTAAAAACTTACAATTAAAATCAACAAAAAACAATAATTTGGTGAAATAGAATTTTCTATTCGTGTAATGTACCTTAATTGTATTAAACAAAAATATTTTGAGGTACGAAACGCCAAATTTATTAATCTTATCGTATGAAGATATACTTTCTGTGATACGCTACTGATTGGATTATAGATAAACCTATACTTTTAAATTACAATCTGTGTCAATTTTTTCGTCATAGTATGAAATAATAAAAATTGTTTATTCATCTTTCTGCTAACAAGAATTTGTTACAATATAACCCTTTATATTGTGTCTGCGTTAAGTAAATCCGTATAACAAAAAATGTCAAACATATATACGGATCTGGTTCCGTCCTTTTGCCAGCGACTAATTCAACTGAACAACGATGTTTTTGATCATATCTGTTTTCCGCCTCTAATTCTTTAAGTCTCTATTAAGTTCTAACATCCGCAGTACCGTCTGATCAAAAGAATTTAAATGTTATATTTTAAAGAGATTGAGCTGACTTATTACTTTGTGGAAAATTATTTATTTCAATGCTTACTTACGTAACCTAAAAGAAATTATGGGTACGCTGTAAATTGAGTACATGGACACTTTTCTATGAAATAATTGGCAACTGAGCAGACGAATCAGCTTATTATAAAGCACAAGTGCGCACAAGGATGCCTTAGTGCACTCCCTCTTTTACTTTCGCACTTTTACTTGCAACTTTCTTCACAGAATTAATGTAAGAGGAGTTGGACTACGGTTATTTCACTAACTCACTAAGTGAATGAATGATATCACTGCAATCAAACCAACCTAAATGTGCCCAAGCATGGCTAACTTAAAATTGAAACTAATCGAATCGTCCTTTACTTTCCTTTCACACTATTTAAAATGTGAAATAATTTGTAAAAGAGATTATTTATGTACTCGAAATAGTTATTGCATAAGACTGTAGCGCGAATGGTGTGTCTCCTGTCGCAATGTTGTTATAACTCTAAATTTATTTTTAACGCGGGTAAGTGTTTTAAACGAAACATTTCCTTGTGTCAATCTATCTTAATCATTTAGTTTAAATGAGAGAATAGTGTGGCAGAAGCAATTTATTTTATTAAAATACATACACTTATAGGATATATTTAATCGTCGACTTGAAATTCAGGGCATACATATTCACTTTGAAATGAATCTATTTAATATATATTCGAGCGGAAATTGGCACAGCTACAGACATTTCTTAGAAGAGACTAATCCTATGCCCTATGGTGAAAATCTCTTATGTATTTAGATTACAGACGTATACAAGGAACAGTTTGCTACGCTAAATTCCATCAGGTTATTAACACTAATCTAAAACACCTGATCTATAAATGAATTAAGTAAATAGTTGTTGTTAAAATGTTAGGTGTATTCTTTTTCACAAGATTTTTTTTGGATTCAGGTCTAAATATTCATAAAATGTATACCTACTGTATATATAACCAAATCGCTTATATCTATACTAACTATATCAAATAAAATACACAACAACATAAAAGGAATAATAATTTTTAAGCTATTGCATAGCTTTTATTGCGAGATTTTATTGAAAGCCGTGCATCCTTTAACGTCGTTTCAGTTCGGCAGACTTCGGCACTGAGTTTGTGTGCGTGCGACTGGACGTATGCGTGTAGTCTGTACGAAGCTCGCACGGATCGAGACAAGCTGGTCCGAAATATTATAATTGCATAAGTTGATAAAAAATGCTATGCAATAGCTTTACCGCTGCAGCCCCCGAGTGCCACACGTATTTTTTTACTTACCGAATAAAACATTACAAGTTATAGACAACAATTTTATAATGAGATTTTTTTAACCGAATAAAAAAAGGAAGAGAAACTATGTTCTATGTATGTTTTTTTAAAATCACCTAGACGAAACTTAATTGCTTATATCTGTACCTCATCTTATCGTCTTATTTCGAAAAAGTTAGTTAAGTTCAACTAAAGATTTGGTTCACTAGGTTTATCAAAAATTTATACCTACAGCTATGATTGATGCAATTAACATAATTGATACAACAATGTATTCAAATGAGTATATGAGTACTTAGTGTACATTTTGTCCTTACGTAAATTGCCTATAGTTTTTCTTGAGGCGGCAATAACTTCAAAACTCTTGATGTTTTTAGGTAACTGTGATAAATCGGAATAACGATAAATTTTACAATAATATTATAAATTTAATTATACTTGAATGATAAAATGAATAACAGTCTATACAAATTTATTAACTTCTTTGCCACATCTTCGGAAAATGTTTACTTGTTGGAGACCAAGTGAGGTAGTACTGCTTTTGTCACCAGAAGGGTGCAACCTTAGATTTCAAGGTTCATTTTCCTTTGAAGAAATCTGACTTTTCTAATCACTCACGCAGGACGTATAATCCCTTTTAAATCAATAAAGCTGCTAATAGACATTCTTTTAAGGACCTCGAAGGAAAAGGAAGCTTTTGCACGACTATGATGACATTAACACAACAGTTCCAGCTCTATGTTAATTTGATTACTTATATTTCTATTTGTTTTAATTTATAGCGTGATTTATACATATGACTGGCAGAGACGATAGAATAATCTTTTTGAATAATAATTATAATAATATATCTCTTTATTTTACACCAGATTAATTGCAAAGGTAACTTAGAGTTAAGGAAGTACAAGTGACAGCCTTATCGCCCGTTTGCAATCTCTTACAGGCAACCATGGGATGGAAAATATAGAGTAGTGCCTGATGTAATAGAAGTGCATAGGAAAAGGAAATTAATGTAGTATATATAAATTATATACAGTAATAGTAACATGTAGTATGAATTTTAAATAAATATATGCAAAAAACAACTAAACCTTATAGATATTCCTTTACCTAATCGAGTAGCAGAGTGCAGTAAAGTTAGCCATGAAACATTGATATATCCCAGGTAATATTCTTTTACCAATCTATTAAAGGTAGTCAATCTTTGCACGCGTCTAATTGCAACTAGTAGTGCGCTCCACAACCGCACCGCTTGGACAGAAAAGGAGTGGTCAAAGAATTTGGTAGTGTACGCTGGCATTTTTAATTTCAGATTCTCTGGCGATCTCAGTCGTTTGGGATGTGTATTATGTAGAAAGTTAAACCGAGATTTAAGGTAACGTGGAGTAAGAAGATTGAATAGAATGTTACTCGTATATAAAAGAGAAAGAGTATGTGTGTTCCGGCGAAGGTGGATAGGTACCCATTTAAGCTGTTTATGATAGTCGGATACATTATCATACTTACGCAATCCAAATATGAATCGTATACAAAGATTTTGGAGTCTTTCAAGCGTATTTAATTAGTCCTCTGTGAGACCAAGATAAGTGGCATCAACATAATCAGGGACAGTAACAAGGAAGAATTATGTAAGAGCAACCTTAGTAGATGTAGGTAGATAATTGCGTAGTCTGCGTAAAGACCCTTCGACAGCAAACATTTTATAACTTAGTTCTTGTAGCTAAGGGCCCCAGGATAAGGTACTGTCAATATAGATTCCCAAGTTTTCACCCTGTCACTGTACGGAATAAGTGTGCTATTGCACATGACTAATTGAAGTTTTGTCCAATCAATTTTATAGATCATTCGTGAGCTTCCAACGAAAATGACCTGAGTCTTGGATGGGTTAATTTTCAGGCCATAGGTATATAGGCTCCACTTACATATTTTATCCAGGTCAGCATTAGTGGTGTTGATAGCATCAGTCAATATTATGAAGAAGCAAATAAAGCATGATTCATAGTGGTATGAAATGTCCCGAAGATTCGAGAAAGGAAGCGACAGTCAGGGTGGCCGTACGATTCTACATTCGTCGGCCGTTCTATAATGTATTGCGACACAGACCAATGAACTTTTCTGGACTATAAATTTAATTTTCTAGAATTCAACTTGAGCTACAGTGTCTCAGTGGCACTCATTAAGTTCTATATTCTATATTATTTAAAGGTTTTAAGTGTGTTTGCAGTCAAGTCTCAATAAGTCATCATAAGGTTTATTTTTCAAATTAAACAAACACTAACACTTAACAATAGATACGCTTACGTCTTTATCCCCGAAACGTTAGACAACGCGCAACTAAAAGACAATATTTTGCCGACTACATATAATTTTAATCCAACTTACTTGATAGCGGGCAAAACCATTGCCGTCCATTAAGCTCCTATAAATAAATCAGTTATGTCAACCACAGGACGTCCACTGCTGGCTACATACCTCCCTCAAGACTCCATAACAACCGAGTTTTTGCTACCTGCATCCAAAATCCAACAAACACACTTATGTACTTTTAAACACAAATTTATTATAGATAAATACTCAGACAGAACCAATGAAGGATCAGCAGGAGCAGGAGCTCATCACACAATATTTGTCTAGGGTTGGAAACAAACCCATCACTTCTAGCATGATTTATTCACATTGTGATCAATAATGAAAGCACAAGTGTTACTGATATTATATGTATGAAGAGGAGTTTAAATATCGGATTACTAGCTCACCCGTTCCACATTGGTCACTAGAGAGTCCAAAACGAGGTCGCAGAGGTCAACTACGGTACATGCTATAAACTGTACCAACACACACCTAGTGTTCATTTCATTTAAAAGTAATTATCATTTTATTTATTTTGCTGTTAAAGTTTGTTATGTTTTACGGATTTTTATGTTATTTTAACTATTATAATAAATGTCTTCTTTAATAAAAAATGAAAAAGAACGATAGTTATGTTATAATTAATAACTACACAGTTACTTTTAGGACGAAGGCTCTGAGAAAGTGTACACGTTGTAGGTAGATAATATTGATCAGTTTACACAACTAAGTATATCAGTAAGGAAACTGATAACACTTGTACACTGGTATCTTATTCAACCTCTTCTCTATTTCCTTAAATATCTTAAATATTGACATAAATACTTTCATAACATAGTAAGATGTGTTATCTGATAAAAACTTATGATATTATGGAAGGTGTATCGAGATTACACTGTACTCACAATAACTACATTTATTTTCGTTTTTTCGCCGAGTATTTTTACCAAACTAGATTGGAGTCGACCTTAAGTCTATTAACACACGGCTGGATTTCGATTTTTACATCGAGAGACATCAGATCCCTACAATCCAAGCACTAAGTGATATCGTGTTCTTATGGAGTGATCATTGTCGGATTTCTTAGGACTCCAACTACTCGTAACGATTGTGTCGTCGCCATCTATAGATTGACCTAGCTAAAATTGCTTAACTTTGCAAAGTGTTAACCTACGCGGTTACTAGTGCGCCACGGCCCATCTATACATTTATTTACGCTATTTTTTTATGTTTGAAAGAAATTTTAAAAATCTCCAAATTCCGCTTTACAAAATTAGTGTACATGGAAGTTCACTACAATTCACCCAGTGAGTATTGTAAGAGCCAAGTAAAGGATTAAACTACACAGGGTAACAGTACTGCAAAGAGGAAGAAAATTTGAAACAAATCCCATACTAACCCTGTTGGCCAGTGTGGCATAGTAGGCCAATACCTCTTTTCTAAGGAGACACTTATATCCAGCAGGGTACTGTTTAAGGCTGTTGATAAAATGCAATAAAAACCATCCAAAGCTTATCTACATTATCATCTACTTTACTTTTTAGAATACACTTATATACTTAGAAACAAGATCAATTAATATCTGTAGGGTAATAACAAAATCTGTTTGTTAGTATCAACTATATTAAATTTTCCAGCGCTCTGTCCTACTGTTTCTTTCATAAAATTTTTCTTTATGGGTTCATTCAGAGATATTTCCATTAATATCTAAGCAAAGGTAATGACAACAAGGGAAGCGTAAACAGACAGCTCGGCACACCTGAAGCGGTTGGTGTGTGCGATGTTTGTCTGTCAATGCGGTGTGGATATGCGGCATGGCCGTGTGACGCGAGTTGCGCACGCAGCCTCAGTCCGCAACTGCCAATAACCCACTAGAAGTCACCGAGCGCGCGCCACTCGCTCCTGAACGAATATCGACGCGTGTAAGTAAAACGTAAAGCCACCCCGTGAGACCCACTGAAAAATTGTGCCATAGTTTAACAGTGACTACTCAAAAATAGTGCCTGGAAATTTTAAATTAAATCTTGATGAAACTAGTGTTAATTGGAAACTTATCACTGTGTCAGAGAAAAGAACGTACTTATATTTTTCATGTAAGTACACTTATGTCATAATAATTAGACATAAATTGTTTTATATATATATTTAGACAATGTAGAAAAAAATGTCTCATGACAGAGAGACTCTTCAAAATAGTGATTGTATGATTTGTGTTTAAAATTTTGCCGTCATTTAAATATTTATTTAATTTGGTTTCCTGAATTTACATTAAATAATGTATGGATAAACCTGCTCAGAGGAAAATCATTTATCTAAATAGTTATTATGCTATTAAAATAATAATTTGGAAAATTTGGTTTCAATTAATTTTCTATGCTATCAGTTATTGTATAAATTTTTTACATGGTGTAATTTCTATTTTGTACCAAACTATCACCAATGAGTAACGTATCTATAGATAACTATTTATAATTATCTGATAAGTAATAAGTATTTTTTTTAATTCTCAATTGTTGAGTACATAAAGATAAGCCAATATAATATTTATCTGTACTATCTAGGTAAGCAAGGAAAAGTAATTTTAAATACTTTAAATAATTTTCTTTTAATTACTTTAAAAACTATTAAAGTGGTATGAAAAAGCGCATTTGTATACTTTGCAAATAAAAAATTGTGCAGAATACACTAGAAGTCAGAAGTAGTATAGTAAACAGTTACTACATCTATAAACGTACTCGTAAATGACTTACTCTCTTCAAAACTGTTAAAGGTTGATTACGTAAACAGCATTACACATATTTTTCTCAATAACTGTGTCCTTTGCTCTGAATAAAGAATTTCCTTAGCTTTCTATCACATACCTTGGACATACCATCAATAGGCAAGCAGATTTGCTTGTTATATTTCTACTCTTATAGTTTATATATCGTGTGGACTATAAATTCCACTCCGAGACAGCAACCGATTCTGCAATTCGAGAGACTTTCATTCATAAAAATTCCAAACTGTTAAACTTATTTTTGAACATTGAGTATTCTAAACTGCTGTAAGTATTTGTTGCTTACAATTTATTCCTTAATGAATTCGGTAAACCAAAAAACGTAATATCTTTATCATAACTTAAAGCTTTGCAGGTTTTTATCTGATTAGATTACATGTTTTTATTAGATGTGAAGAACCAATTTTACGTATTATCTGACAAGCGAGTAGACCGTTATAATAAATTAGTTTTTTTTTTAATATTATATTTAAAAAGTTTTTAAAAATCCAACAGTCGACGTCTGTCGGGTGAGAGGACAATTAGGATGATTTAAAAAAAATTTTCGTTGGCATAAGTTTGTGACTACTATCAAGGGATTAAAACATTAACTGTAGAGCATAGACAAATTTATTGCACTTACAAATAGTGCAAACTATTTACTTCGTTTTTTTTTAAATAGAAAGTTAGGTCATATATGTGTAGGTCAGCTAAATTGACAGAGGTGATAAAGAATTTAAAAAAGGAGTAGAGAATATAATTTTTCAGATAAATAATTGTTGGTTTTTTAAATCACATTTGTCCTAAATAAACGTTACAAAACGCCAGATTTGCAGACTTGTATAACTTATTGAATTTTTGGTATTAGATTTGGTGCTCTCCTTAGATTATAATTCTCTGTATACAAGCATTTTAAATTTACCTTACTAGTTTTTGATCAAAATGTATCCTACTAAAATTATAAATACGAAAGTTTATGAGTATAGATGTTTGTTACTCTTTCACGACAAAACTACTGGACGGATTTGGATGAAACTTTACAGTAATATAGGTTTATACATCGGAATAATATATAGGCTACGATTTGTAATGATTTTATGAAATTTTGGTAGTAATATAAAGTCGGAAAAAAAACTAACCTCTGGGAGTTATCTTGGTACACGCTGCCTAAACCATTGAAGTTACACAAACATGATGTACCGTAAGATTGTTTGTATGTGGCCGACCAAATTCGACACGAGCGAAGCCGCGAACAAAAGCTAGTTACGAAATATATGTAAGTTATAACGGAAATACATTTGTATTGCTAATCGTAAGCATTACCGTTAGGAACACGGGAATTACAAATTATTAACATGAATGTTAAGTAACAACATAAGTTTTGACATTCCATAAGTTAATATTATATAGTTTTAATAATAACATTTAATAATGTTTTCGGACATCTGACAAAACGCCATCTAGTCCCAAATTAAACAGAGCTGTTTAAATATTGCTAGCCTTGTAGATGCAAAGTAAAGAAGCGTTAAGCTAAATGAATTTTAATGAAAACTATGAGGTACACGAATATACAAATGCCAGTTGTTGAATAACTCGTACACTATTGATTTTGGCAAAGGAAACTCTTATGTTACGGCCATAACGAAAGAAGTTACTTTTCCAGTTACGTGCTCCTCATAAAATTTTCATTTTTTGGTTATCTGAAATACTTCATGAACGGTGTAGATGTTTGCGAAATGGTTAATCCGACACGGATAACGTTGATACCGCTGTTACAATTGGTCATAGAGGTAAAGAAAAAAAACAGCGAGTACCTAAGGAAAATATAAGAACTCTAGTTGTTTGAACACAAATGCATTTGTATGGGCCACTATTAGTTAACATTTGAAAAAATTATATTAAAAAACCCTTTTGTATATTTTAAAAATGTTTATTTACAAGAAAGCTAATTAGTTGGAAATTATTTTTTTAAAATAACATGGTGTAAATGACACAGTTCGACGTTTGCTCTCTTCTAAGCGAGCATTGAAATTTTCGAATACTAGTCAGCAAAGAGACCGCCAGATCGACGACATCTCTTTGCTGATTTTCCTATTAGTTAACGTAGTGTATTTGGTTTATTGATGTAGACACGATTCTTCAAATAACCCCATAAAAAGAAGTCCGCTGGGGATAGGTCTGAACTTCTGGCTGGCCATGGAAGGTCACCTCGACTGGAAATTAGCTTTTTCGGAAACGTGTATTTGACCACCGGCAGGGACTCATTGGATGTGTGACAAAGGCTCCATCTCGTTGAAACCATGTGTTAAAGCCAGCAAAGTCTACTGACGTCGGTCCCAAAAACTCCCATAACATGTAACGTATGTAACGCGGGATGTTAGATTCAAATATTAACGATTCTTAGCCCACCCTAAATATTTAATAGCAAATTGCAGGTTGTTTAAATATATAAGAACTGACGACGGACCCGTTGGTCTAGAGTAGTTAGTGGCCTTAACGGACAAATGGATCATTTGTTTTGTGTTGGGGATGTATGTATTTAGAAATATTCACCTACGTTTGCTTACCGAGCTGTCTGCGTATCACAATCCAGGCTAGGCATGGTTTAGGATCATGCGACCGTGTATGAAATTATTATTATTAACTTATCGGAAAATAAT
This sequence comes from Hypercompe scribonia, assembly GCA_949316085.1. Taxonomy (NCBI): domain Eukaryota; kingdom Metazoa; phylum Arthropoda; class Insecta; order Lepidoptera; family Erebidae; genus Hypercompe; species Hypercompe scribonia. Next base: position 9,367,917 of record OX438989.1, on the reverse strand, counting down.
TTTGCAAATAAAAATGTGTGAATTAATTATTTGCCCGAAAATTTGTATGTTAGCAAAAATATATCGAGTCTTTATATAAAACAGGATGTATGTTAATATATATTTACTTTAAATGTAATAATTTTAGTTTAGGACTCCATGATTTTTCTAAATCTCGCCGTACATAGTACATATACCGTATGGTGACGAATTAAGAATACAAAGTGTCTTTCATCCCATTTGTGTCTTAAGAATTGGCTAAGGTAGCAAATTATCCAGGACAAAAGCACTGTTAAGAGAAAGAAAACTTGATACAAACCCTATTCCAAACCGGCTGGCCAGTGTCGTATGGTAAACTAAAACCTCTTTTCTAAGGAGAGACCTACGTCTAGCTGTGGACTAAGAAGTGCTTGTATAGTTGATGTAATGTATGATACAAATATATTTTTTTCGTACGTATTATATACTAGCGACGCATCCCGTTTTACGCACGTTTGCAGTATATTATACATATAGACCTTCCTCTTGAATTACTATCTCTATTAGTGAAAACAAGATTAAAATCCGTTGCTTAAATTGAAAGATACTTACAACAACAAAAAGTGACTTCATTTTATATCTCTTATATGTACTTAATAATTTTTATTCCGCTTGTTATATTTTGTTTTTTAAATATTAAAAGAAAATGGATCTTATTCTTTTTTTAAATTGTAAAACGACATTCATTTGACTCTCAGTTTATTTATTTTACGCAGAAAATACGTATTGTTTATGGTTATTATCGTTTCACAATAGGATATAAATAGTATGATATATAAGTATTTCCAAATACAGTTATGAGGTAAATAATAAAATAATACGAACAACTATATTCCAAATAGGTACGAGTTAGGCAACAGTGCCTCGAGCTATGTACTATCTTCGAAATTAAATACTTTGAGTACATGAATATATCTTGCGTCTTTTAATTCACTTTCAGTTGCCGCAATATAACGTTGAGAAGTCTAGAATTAATTATAATACAAACGGGCCTGTTGGTCTAGTGGTTAATGGCTCCGCTATACTGGAGGTCGTGGGTTCGCTTCCCACTCAAAAACATACATTTTTGTGATGAGCACGATTTATTGTTCTGTGTCTCGGTAATTTATCTACAATATATACGTATTAAGAAATATTTAATTATGTTTATCAACAGTTTGTTACCATAGCACAAACTCTATCTAATTAGGAATCAGATAACCGTGTATGAGATGTATAAGGTTATTTATTTATTTTTTATTATATATAAATGGAAACTAGAATATAGAAATGAAATTATATAGAAATTAAATATATAATACGCAAACACATCAGTTCTTATTTTCATTGTTAGTTTAACTGTATAATCCGTTAAGGATAATAACATCAATCATCTTCGTAATATGTTATTGGTTACCAAATGGCCTCTAATAAAATCAAATAGAAACATACGTAAATAGGAATGTATTAATGTGCTTCTATCAATACTATTTGAATTATACTAAACACCATCTGTCAAAACATCTGGTATAGCATCGACTGCTGGTAACCCTTGCGCGAAAAAAGTTCGTATCTAAATTTAATTATTTTTACGAGTATAATAATTAAATGACTATTGTTTTATTGACGTACATTCGGTAGACTATTTATAGGATACAGGAATGTAATTTTTTTATGTAGATACTAGAATATTAAACACAATCTGTGGTAAATATCTCTAAACTCAACTTTCACTTGATCTTAACTGAAGCACACATCTATGTTACCTAATATTGAAAAAAATCATTATATAAATAACTCACGCAATCATAAAAAGCGCATAATGAGCGTATGAATATTACAAAGAAGCCGTCGAATGCAAAATAATAGTAATCGAATAACGAATTTCATCTATACTAATATTAAAAAGCCAAAGAGTCTGTCTGTTTTGTTGAATCACAGAATTGATGGTTCGAAATAACAATCTTTTAGTGTTGGATAGCTTAATTATCGAGAAAGTCTATAAACTATTTAATATCACGCTAAAACCGTTCGAGTATCAATGAAAAATGGTGCAAAAAGGTATAAATTTATCCTTTTAAGAGACGCAGATGGAATCGCACAGGTCAGCTAGTACTTTATAAAGCTGCTGTTCTCATAAGGTGATGGCTAAGTAGCTTGAAAAAGCTTGCTCCCTTCGTTATACTCGTACATGTAGAAGAGTAGTCTTGTGAAGCTCAAACAAAAATATATTTGTATGTACTCAACTTTCCCGTTTGCATTGCCCTTTGATGTCTGTACATACTCGTATTTATACAAAAAGCAAACCCGTAAAAACCCTGATGTTTTCAGAAAATTGGATCATTAAAATTATACCTAATAAGGGCTTTACAAAGTTGCTTTGCTTTACTCGCTCATATCATGTCCTTTCATCATCATCATTATCATCTTAGAAATAAGACGTCCACTGCTATACATAAGCCTCCTACAAAGCTCTTTTCAACAACATGTCCTGTGTTGCCTTCGTCCAGCAAATCATCATGTCTTTTATATCGTAATGAGTTTGGTCATTATTAAAATAAACAATAAAAGAAAGACACGTATAAAATGTCTTATCTGTAAATGTGAGATTATTTCGTGAAATTAATCGTTCTATTAAGTCATTTTAATTTTCAAAAATTTGATGAACATTACGTTTCACTCTAACCTATAAAAAATCCACAGCTAGACATAGATCTTTCCTTAGAACGGAAGTTTTGGCATACTATAGCATGCCACCTTACCCTGTGTAGTTTGTTCCCTTAATCGGCGCTTACGCCACCCACGGCATGAATATAGGTAATGATACTATTCTTAGCCAGTCATCACCCAAGTCACATATTATCATATCTCCCTAACTTCTACTTACTATTATGATGACAGTCTTGGCGAGGAAAACAATATCGTGAGTCCGATTCTCAACCAACACAAATAATCGTGTGATAAGCATTATCATTTACTCTCTTTCCGGGTATTATTAATCTGTAATATGTATCTACTTCAAACATAGGTACGTCTATCAGTACAGGAAACGCCTAATCCGATAGAGAGTAATTTTGTATGAGAGATATTGGTATATAAATTACATTTGTGATAATTTTTTTAATGTATATTCTACAGGTAATTTTACAAATAGCAATTTAAAACTATAATAAAATTATTTATCATTATAACATGTGTATAAGATGTGTATAAAGTTACTATTACGAACTCACTCTGTGAACATGTGAATAGCTCTGTCAGTGGTTCATTCACGTTAAGAAAATATGGACGCATCGATCAAGCCTCGAACGCTGATCAATCAGATTCCAAGCTTTTGCACGAAGCGATATTAATCTTATACATATAAATGAATTGTTTTTCGTTAGTCTCATTAAAACTCGGAAAATGCTCGATCGATTTGGCTGATATTTGTCTTGAAATATTAGTGGAAATCCAAGGAAGGTTCAAATGATGTGAAAAAATAGTGTCCATCATAATACTAAAATTCTTGCATAGGAAATAGTGAGCAAAGCTAGTATGAGATAAATATGATAATCGAAACAAATGTAACGATAGCAACAAATACATACTCGTATATAGTGATAGTGATCTATTAATCTGTGACACTCCCGAGGTCGCGTCGCGAGTGACGGTTAGATTAATTGAATGATTTATTTTAATCACTTAATCTAATGAAATTAATACCTATAATATATAAAATTATCTTTTAGTTGAACTTTTTCTATAAAAGTAATTAGTATTAGCAATTAATAATAACGAAAAAAAAAATAACGTTCTTGTTAACACCATCCACGCATTGAAGTGTCCATAAAGGTCTGTAAAGACTTAAAAATTCATTATTTCATTATTTTTTCATTAAAATATTTTTTTCGTAACTAATAAATTCCCCTTATATTATTATACATACAAGGTGGACCACGAATTAGTTAATATTTAAAAAATCGTTTGATATATAATAAGAAATAGTAGGTAGAGCCACGCTGGTTTCAGCAGGAACGGGCCGGCTCGTCCGGGGCAGTACTAGCTACCCTCCCACAGAAGACCAACTTAAAGTGACAGCATCCGTGCTATCGTGTTTCGTTGGTGAGTGCGAGACCGGAGGCCCATTGATGCTAGGGTGACAGTTATCGTAGTGTGTGCAATACAATGCTACGATAACTGTCGTCTTTTACGTCCCCAAATGAGGTGTAAAAAATCATAATAGACCGCCATAGTGTGGATCACCATACTACATTGTCAGCATTCGCAATGAGTATGGTGATTACAACTTTTAGATTCTATTCATGCTTTCCATCAAGCAGAGTAGAGTCACTTTGGCAGGCTACTAAAATAAAAAAAAAAGAAAGAATTGTTTATTTACAAGAAAGTTATTAGTTGGAATTTATTTTTTAAACATTACATCGTCTAAATGACCACCGTTTCGACGTTTGCACCCTTCTAAGCTAGCACCTTAATTTTCTAATACTCATCGACAAAGAGACCGCGAGAACGCCGACATCTCTTCGCTGATTTTTTCTTTCAGTTAACGTTTGGTTTATTAATCTACACACGATTCTTCAAATAACCTCGTCAAAAGAATCCTGCTGGGGATAGATCTGGACTTCTGGGTGACCATGGAATTTTGCCTCGTCAGGAAATTAGTTTTACCGGAAACATGTCTTTGACCACCAGCAGGTACTCCTCGAATGTGACAGTTGGTCCATCTTGTTAAAACCGTGTGTTACGATTGCAGCCAACAAATTCCAGTAGCATCGGTCCCAAGAACTCCCGTAACATGTTTGGGCGAAATGTTAGATTCAAATATTAACGAATTCTTGGTCCACCCAATACTTTGTACTAATTTCTACAACTCAACCTCGACTAAATTTATTAAGAAATTATTGAAAACTGAAGTAGATTACAATATTTGTGTCCTTTTAATCTAGCATAACAATAAAACATTCAGTTATATCGACTGTTATAAGAAACAAAGCGCAAAATGCTATGACGATGATGAGGTTTCAAAGGTATATCTCAATGTCACCTCAGACATTATCTAATGATGAGCGATTGTTGAAGATAATTCGGTTAAGCCTATGCTATTGTTTGGAAATATGATCTTTGTATTTACTTTACTGCAAATATTAGATATTAACTGACCCGTGCAATCTCATCTGTATCTTTTATTACCCGTAGCGTGATGTTAAACAGCATGAACATAATAAAGGTTATAATAGTGAGCCAATCATCATAGGTAGACATATACTGTCGCGGGTTTTTTTTTTAGAACTTATGAAGAGGTACAATTCTTTCATACATTATTTTTATGAAACTTTAACCGTTTACGCAACGCACGCAATGCAACCACTCAAAAGGTTTTTGCAACATTTTTCATTGATAGTCCACTCCTTTTTGTCGTAGTGAGATAATATCTGATTTATAGCCTTTCTCAATAACTGAGTTAACTAACACTGAAGGAATTTTTAAATCGGATCCACAGTTCTTAAGATTAGCACATTCAACCAAGCAAACGAACTTTTCAGTTTTATAATTAGTAGAGACAATTGACAGGTACACTTACAAGATCTAGAATTTCGATGCTTAATAACTTCGCAAATAAAGTGAACATTTAAAACAACCAGTACTGACTGACTTAAAAAGAAAACCATACATCGTAAAAATTTAAAAAATTGTAGTCTAACTAATGTATATTCTCTCTCTGGACATTCTGTCTTAATCAACTTTTCAGCCTGATCGCATCGATTTGGCATAGTCGTTTTTTGGTTGATAGAAAAAAAAATAAATTTTACACTGTAAATTGTTATCTCAAGTGTTTCTCTGTAGCTAGCAATTATCATTTTAAAATTTCACTTACGAGACACATTAAAATAACACTTACAGAGAGTTCATCAGAACCACCACCATCGCGTCACTTGCTTATTCCAGTTCTTCAACCTACTGGCTATATACTACTGTATACGCCTGCTTAAATAAAAATAACACTTGTCTTAAAGCAAGCTTTATAATAATTTAATCTTTGTTACTACAAATATTCAATGGAGTTGAATTGAGTTCACAGCGCACTGCCGGCTGCGCATTTATCAGCTTGTAGCTCGTAGATTTAATTTCAATGTTATTTCAGTGTAAAAAATTACATAAACACCCACCGAAATGTAAGTGTAATGCAGATCGAACGATAAATAATATGAAATGCCATTCCCCGTACAGTCTATTCTCGTCTGAGTTATCATTCAAAACAATGTTCGAGTTCTAATTAAAACTAACTCAATTTAAATGTGAATACGTACGTGAATAAATGCAATCTCTTTTGAATTGCTCGATGTTTTGACCAGGCACGGGAAAACCGACTTCGACATTCTCCATCTTCAAATCTTTGAAGTACTTTTTTTTATAGATAGCTCGCGGACTAGGAATATTCCTATATCACGGGTGACTTTACAAACATACATGAAACGAGTACAAGGATACTCTGACTCGGAACTGCAATTTATAGATCACACAAGGTGTTGTCCAATGTAAGGTCTGCACCCACATCACTCAGCGCAGTTGAAAGTGGCAAGATGACCGACTAAACCACTACGACATTAGGTGCAGTCATTTTAGGTCAAATGGTCTTTCATCGAGAAAAGCTCTATCATATTTCTAAAGAAGATTTCTATCAAGAAAAAACGAGTCTTTTATTTCAAGAAGTAAATCTTCTTAATCTTAACATAAAAAATGTGTTCTGCGCATGTCTCTGATTGGTGAAGTTCTATTAGGCATAGACTTACAGCTTCATTTTATTGAATTGTAACTCTGTCATCTAATTATCTATACTGCATGACAACTGTATGTCCTCTCGTAACTGGAGCGTTGACATTTATGCAACGTAAAAAATTCATACATAATGCACTAGTAGTTAAATGTTGTTGCACATATATTTATGTATAAATATTATTATAGTTTTTTATAGTTTATAGGGCAAACGTGAAGGTGAATAAGAAAACACCGCTGCTCATGGACACCTACCAGTCAAGAGACACAAATACTCCTCTTTTCCCATTCTCGGAGTTTTCCATTCATTGAAAGGCACTTGAAGAGTTACTTAATACTGGTTGAAGTTGATACTTGTAGGGAGTAAACTCAGGAAATAGTAACGAAAGAGTACTCCAGTGCTGGCCCGCATGTGCCGAAGCATGGCTCTGCTAAAAAGATAGTTTATGAAGCATAGTTGATGTTCTTTATAGCAATACAGTAACTGTCAATGCGTGATGCGTTTTTAGCTACGGAAATGCTTTAACAAATCAACCTTTATAATAATGTAAAACCACCAAAATATTATTTTTGACCGAGAAAAAGACCTGATAGAAAAAAAGTAAGAAAGAAAGAAAAGTGTTTATTAATTTTTACAACGATTGCACACGTTTTTTTATATCTACTATAATGTAGGACAGCTGCTTAATAAATTATTATAATATTTTTCCTCCAAGTAGATGTACTTTGAAAAATTTTTTAAATATATGCAATATCTTGATATCTATGTATTCAATTCTCAAGAAGGTACTTAAATCACACGGATTTAAAGATTTCTTTTGAATACAGTTGTTAGAGTTGTTATACATATGTATTCAAAATACCCTCTGGCAAATATATACCGTACCTTCGCCCATATTAGTTAACACAAATAGGTATGTTTCAACATATATAAGCCAACTCGCTTATAGTAACACCACAGCCTCACAGAAAATCGGTGTTGTTAGGCGTATGAGTATCAAAATATCAACTTTCCTCCTTACTCTAACTCTAAGGTCATTTAAAGGCTGAAACGAATTTGTTTCTCTTGAATTTTTGAAATTTCGTGTGTCCATGTTTGGCAGGACACGACACATGGTGCAAACGAGTAATCAGGCCACTCGATAGTAAATAACCACCTTCGAGGCTCAAGTGCGTCCCCGGATAATTATCGACCGACTGGTTATCAATTCGAAAATACTGCAGGCGACAATTGGTTGCACGGACTTATTAAATAGATAACGTTTGTAATTCGTTCCACATTCTTTTGGTTCATAGCGTTATCGCACGTATTAACATTTGCCTAGTTTCTATTCGTGTACATCATAACCCTCATTTATTTTCAAGTAAATGCCAAAATATATACATAGATGTTTGGCAACTATATCTGATAAATGAAAGGTATTACTGATTAACATAATTAGTCTTATGTTATCAATAAGTTACAAGAGGAACTTGTGACTGAATATGCTACGAGTATATTAACACACAGCAAAGTTAAGCAGTTTCAGACTATGATGCGTGACTAATCCTATTTTATTTTTTCTTCTATTTAAAACGACAACGCCCGCACTAAGAATAAATCCTGTGTCGCGGGGGACTGTACAAACATACAAGCCACTAGCTAGCCCCTCTTGTTACTTATTGATAACATAAGACTAATTATATTAAACAAAGACCACCTAGACACACAAAGTATTGTGAGGTTGGAACCCACAACTCTCAGCGCAGTAGAGAGCGGAGTGGTGACCGCTTAAACCACTTGGCCAACCGTGCAGTGAAGACTATTCTGAACATATTGAGACGCCTCGTGCCATCGATCCTGGTTGTCATAGGAACACATTCGGCAATTTTTACGGGTAGTTAAAAAGTGCGACAACAGCCATTTTACAGAACTCCGATATCACTTAGCACTTAGATCGTGGAGGACTGATGGCAATCGTTCCTTGTAAAAAACCAAAATTCAGCTGAATCGTAGTAGATTTGCCGATCTCAACCTAGTTTGTAAAAAAGACTCGGTGGAAGGTTAACATATTAATTAATATAATTACTTTGCGCCCAGGTACCTTTTCCGTAGTCAAATAACTTTTATTTTATTTATATATATATATCTTTATTTATAAGTTATCAAGAGTGTTTGCTCTACGTAACCGAGAAATATACACATTGTGATAGCATATCGAACAATATTAAACTATTGAAAAATTAAAAATAACCTTCATAAGAACATGTTTTAACAAACAGTCGTCCATTTCTGTACTAGTCTTATTAAATAGCATAGTAGTGTTCCCTTTAAAAAAAAGGCACAGAAGTGGATGGCCAACGATAGTCAGATCACAATTTGAACCAAGGGTTTAGTGACACTAAATGATTTTCCAGAAAATCAACTAGCTGAGATGGCTTTTTCTTTTTTTTAGTGTTGGCCTGCCAAAGTAACTAAAACGAATCAATAATAATCGTAATCGATTTCTAAGAAGACTCCGCTGACTTTTGAAAATATTTTGAAAAATTAAAAAAGAATGCAAACGCCGATCTGTAGTAAATATGAACGCGTTTACCATCTGGTGTTGTAGTCGTATGTCGCCACGCCACGACGTCACATTAATCATCAAACGCACTTTGAGAAAGCTCTCGTCAAATCTCAATATAAAAATATATTTAGTTTTAATTGTTATTCAGATTCAAACGTTTTTACTGTCTCAAAAAAGGAGGATGGTTTGAAATCGGTTGTATTTTATGTAAAGTTTATGTACAAAATACATATGTCAATTGTTCACTTTACTTTTACGTACTAATTTTATAATTATCTGTTTTTATGAAAACTACATTCCTAACGACAAAATATCAATTAAAGGCTTTCGACATTAAGCTACAAAATTTTTCTAAATGGTTTGTTTACATTCCTCTCAACGATATATGTAGTAGTCTGTTGTGTTGAAAAACAATTGACTCGTTTACACGCTGTGGTGGTTTCCACCCAGACAGGAATTCTATTGTACTGAATTTCGTTCATTCGTTGGTAAGTCAGGTGCATTTCTAACATTTTACATATGAAACGCATAATGATATTCAGAAGAGGTTAATGAAATAGAATGTTAGCTGAAGAGTAAAAAGCGAAATATGAACAACTTATAATAAAATTCTAGATTAACTACAACAAGACTGGGTGTCAATTACAAAAGTCTTCTAATATTACCAAAGTGACTATCCTGCCTGATAAAAAACATGAATAGAATCCAAGAGCGATGGTCGCCATACACAATTAACGCCACTTCACGTCCCGCTTAAAGGATTAACCAACTCCATATTATTTTTAGAAACCCTAATAGTAATAAAAGAAATTACATATCTTAATAGTATAACTATAGTAAAAATAGTTTTCATACCAAGTACCACTCTGATGTAACCTAGCAAACTACGCGCATGTGCAATCGTTATGTTATTCATAACCTCCCCAAATACGATATATGGTTCGCACTCACAAAAGAAAACATAAAACACATAAATGTCCCCGTGTACGTGACCTTTGCTGTCGTAAATAAAATATAGTTGTCAGAGTTCAATAACAAGTACGATTATTTGTGTGCAACATCTATATTTGCTCAACAAACATCTTTGTTACTTTTTGAACTGCATGTTTTTCTTAGCACAGATTACAGATATTTTCGTGTTTATAATGAGGTGAGATAATTCACGTTTAAAATATAAACATCCTTTTAAAATCTTTTGTGTAATAATGGTATACAAGATCTTTATAATTCAATAATGAGTGAAAATAGCGCCATCTTTATCGTGACTCTGTTCGACTAGCTTCACAAAAAACAAAGGTGCGCGTGCAACGCGACACGGTTTTGCTCCAGATTATCTATAACTAGTATTAAATACCATAGCGAACCTATACCACAATACACCTTTTTCTCACGACCTTGTACCTACTTCGACGAAATACGACTGTCGCAAGCCCGCAGTACAACTATGTTATCCTATCAATAGAAACAACTGAAGGACTGAAGGTACATGTAATACATGCACTGCATAGTAATGAGGATATATTAGCAGATAACGTGAAAATCAACGGTATGATTAGATCCTATTGCAACAATTTATTTCAGTTCGTGCTCAAGTGTACATAGTAAAGTCCCATTATTTTAGCGGTTTTGCAGATCTACTATAATTTTAACAAAATCATATACTGGCTTCTGGACCTCAGGAGGCAATGGAACGTGCGATTAAGTGATGTTATTTTGTCACACGATAAAGTGACGAGCTAAACAAAACCAAAAGAAGCCACAATTTAAAATTAAGCTGTACATAGTAATAAATTTGCTTTTCTATAAATTAAATCTTACTCATGTTGAAATTATAAACATCAATTAATTAATATTATTACTATCGTGGATATATCTAGTATACATTACTCATGTGTGCGGTAGTAAAACTTACACCATAAAGTTATAATTACTTTTACTGTTAACAAAGTAATAAATATTAATTTAAAGTTACCTCGTTTTACAGTATTATTTTCGTCCATGTCGTATTGAATAACTCTGGTACAGAATCATTGTTTTTTAGAAACATTTATTAATAAAATGTTACTTTCAGATAATTACTGAAAACAATGTTTGATAACATGGTAGTTAGCCATTAACTGTATTATCAAAAGTGTTGCTATTTATCGTCATTTTTAATGAAAAAATAACAACACTTGACTTTTGATCAAATGTGTATTTCAAATATAATTTAAAAGGAAAATGAAATACAAAACTACTTTTTGATAAGCAAGTCCTGATATCGCTTATAAGTTTTATTTATTTGTAAACTATGTGCGCATTATTGTGCCTAACGGAATGCTGGCCGTACAAGAAGCACGTCGCCAAATAGTTTAAATAAATGGTATGTCACTGTCATACTTATAGATAAAGGGCCAAACATAAACGTTCTATTTGATAGGTATGTACTTATATTAAATACCTGTAAGTGCAACCGATACAGGATACATTAGCAATTAAACGACTATAAGAATGTCATGAGCAGGTCGATACGTCATATAACTAGAAAAGTGATGCACCGCACGTCAGCACCAAAACAGTGCGAAAGACGTCGACTTGCTTGATTAGTCTACAAGACTAATAAACTATAGTCCAAAAACTAATGATGTTAACCCGATAACGATACGAAAAAAATATATATGTAACAGACAAGAGCGCACCGATTGCATATAGAGATGGGACAAGGCCACGAGAAGAGTTCGTATTTCTACTTTGCTATTAAAGTTTTTTTTAGTTTCTTTTATTTGTAGCTAATTTTCTAATTTCAGTCTGGTATTATCATTGGTCCTTGATGCGTGTATAAATTGTCTAGTCAATCAAATATCCCGAAGTTGCAAATATTCGTTAAAACATTTCATTGCAAAGACAAGTACGGTATAAATAGATAGATAAGAGAGGTTGATGCAACTCAATCTAACATAAAACGTATAAAAACTTAATTAATGTACATTTTAAGCCAACATTACGTGAATCGTAAACTAATGTGGTCTGTACAAACTATTCAAATCAATTCTACACGGTTTCAATATTCCCAAGCAACCAAATAAGAGGGATTACTCAGGAAATTTAAACAAGGAATCTTAATACTTTACTCTATGTTTTGCTCGCATAGCTACGTAAAATAAGACAGTTTATTTAATATAATTGCAGTGCCTTTGCTGGAAAGACTATCAGTAAATGTGTTAGCCTAACACTCATTGCCGGCGTGACCTGTTACATGTTGATAAAAACCTAGAATATCTTTCAAGGATAAGATAGTACACATTAACTTCTTTGAATGAAAAATGTTATCGCACCTTATTTTAACGTAGCCTAAATTTTCTATTTCGTTTCCATATACTGTACATTATCGATTGTTTCCATTAATTAAATATTCATTGGCATGAAATTAAATGATTACGTCACAATTATTATCTTGCAAGCGTCTGGAGCTACGATGAAACTACGTGGGTGAGTACACAGACATTGAGTATGAGAATAAATTAACTTAGCGAATATGTGTTTAATGAAACAAATAGCATATAACAGTTTTCTCGTGGGTATCATAAAAAGCAACTTAAGGGAATAAAATATTCAGGAAAATATCACTACAACAAGAAAGAAAACTTGAAACAAATCCTATTCAAAGCCGTCTGGCCACCGTGGTATAGTAGACCAAAACCTCTTTGCTAAGGAGAGACCTATGTCCAGCAGTGGATTGTCAATGGCTGTTGATAATAGATGTTTAAATTGATTTACCTTAACTTGTACTTTTATCTCGCATACTGCTTGTCCAACCTCATAGCTAAAAATAATCTTAAACAGATAACTTAACGGATTAAGAATACGAAGTATTGACACCCTTATTCATCACATGGATGAGGTAACAGGCGACTAAGCGAGCAAACTCCACACAAAACCATCACTGCAAAGAGAAGGAAAACCTAAAACAAATTCTTTACCAACCCGTCTGGCAAGTGTGGTACAGTAGGCAGAAATCTCCGTTCTAAGAAGAGGCCTATGTCCACCATTGGACTGTTAAATACTGTTGATAATGATAAATGCACCTCTACGTATACGCTGCGCTAATTGTAAAATATTTTTATCAAATATAATATACAAAAACACTACAAAATGAATATTGAAAAAAATTATCAACAAATAGATATATGTATTATCAATGCCGTAACTAGTATCAGTTAATCGATTGGTGTCTTAAGGGAGTGGCAATAACCTTCTTTTCGGCCTTTTAATCATACGTATAAGTCATCGCTTTTAAATTTTTGTAAGGCCACCAACGAATCAAGAAAAAATGAAATAAACACGATTTCAACATTCATCTCTTTGTGCAAAATAACTAGTAAAAATGGTATTATCTGTAACTTCATTATGCAATGGCTACGTTTTCTAGTCCATAAAATTTTAAACAATTAGCAGAAATCATTGCTTTTGTGTAAATAGACTCTTGTGCTATATCTGAGGACCTACAATCCTTAAAATGGGTGGCTACAAAACCGATGATTTAACTTTGAACGATTGATTTCATTTTGTATCACATATATTTTCCTGTTCTGACCAGTATTATCACAAATGCAGAGCAACATATTATAAATATGAAATTCAGACCTAAAATGTAAATCATAAGTTTTAAAATGACACTAGTGACAACTGTCACAGATAACAAGCGGTTTTGAGGATTATAAATATATTATATATGTATATACCTTATTTTTACCTTTCGATGGTTATATCGAACTCAAATGGACCAAAAACAGTAACTTCGGAATTAGATGTACCCTTAAAAGGAAATCCTTGGAACGCTGACTTAGCTCGGGCCATCTGGGGCTTGCAGAAGCGCCCTTTCTATCCCCGAAAGAACGCACGAGCTCCGTAGCGCATCCGACCTGTAAGATTCTAGTATACCTATTAGGCTAAGTTCAGATGAACGCGCGGAGACGCTCGACGCTCGGTAGTAGCATTCACATGACGGCATTTGTACGCGCGGCAGTCTGGCATCAACATTGCTCAAAAATGGACGTGGAGGAGGCAATTTGCTTATGGATTTTATACCGAAGGCTGAGACGTCGCAGAAGACATGGACGATACTGGGTGCATCCCATTTTGAGTGAAAGACTTTCTTCAAGCCTGTTCATCACTTTATATCCCGACCTGAGACTACATGAAGAAAATTTTTTTAACTATTTCAGGATGTCGGTTGCATCTTTTGATTTTTTGTATGATTGTGTTGAGAACGATTTAAAACCCAGGGAAGATGCTATTAGATATTGCATATCACCAAAAGAAAAACTCATAGTAACACTACGGTAAGTTATTTCTTTATTTATCACACATTAAACAAGAATCTTAAACGAGAAATTAAGTAGGTACTTAAGAAATGAGACTTTCGAGCAAATTATATTTTAATTATTATGATTGAATAAATCCAGTTCTTGAGAATCTTCGTATGACCCGGGTGATGTTACTTGTGACAAATTTGTGGGAGGTGAAGTGTAGGAACTAGTTGTATAACCATATTGTGTTGAAGATTCTCTATCAAGAAAACGCATGGTGTCTCTATATTGAGGACTTCTGAATGAAGTAGGATAGTTTCTTGGCTGCTGTTGTGTATTATATGAAGTAGGATGGTAGTTAATATCTTCAAATGACTGTGATTCTGCGGATTGGTAGCGCTCTAGTAAATTATACATTTCAATTTTCAGCTTCAAGCGCCGGTTTTCGGAAACTTTTTTTATTTCCTTAACCAGTGAAAGACAAAATAACTTGTCTTCATCATCTTCTTCTTTCTTTTCTGTTACATTTTTATTACGAGCATCAATACTTTTTTCTAAAATATTTGCAAAATGCTCATCGGCTGGGTTCAATTTAATTTTTTTTCGGGGTAAATGTTCAGTAGAAGATTTAACGTTACTGTTGATATTGTTCGTATCAACATTTTCTGAAATTTCCACTACGTCAAGGCTATTATCAGTAACTTTTTTTTGAACTACTTGTCTAAGAAATGATAATCTTTGAAAATATCCAAATGAAGTTGTTGTTGAAGCTGAAGAACCGGATTTCATAAATTTAGTTTTCTTAAGTTCTTTAACATAGGCATCTCGTAAATTTTTCCATTTTTTCTGCAATAATGATCTTAAAACCAAAAGTATTTATTAATTTATGTTGCAGGTACTTAGCCAGTGGTTCTTCATTAGCAGAGCTGCAGTATGGTTATAAAATTGGCAAATCTACGTTATCAGCTATAATTCAACAAGTGTGTAAAGTTTTATGGACAAACTTAAGAGCTATGGTCATGAGCCCACCAACTACGGATAAGTGGATACAAATATCTAAACAATTTGCCAATAATGCCTATTTTCCAAATTGTATTGGCGCTTTGGATGGCAAACATGTTCGTTTAATTGAGCCACCACACTCGGGATCAATGTATTACAATTACAAACACTTTTTCTCGTTAGTTTTAATGGCTTTGTGCGATTCTAACTACTGCTTTATATGGGTAGACGTTGGAGCTTACGGAAAAGACAGTGACTCGGGTGTTTTTAAAGAAACATCCTTTTACAAAAAATTATCAGAAAATTTGTTAAACATTCCTGAGCCCAGATCTATCACTGATAATGAGAACAATGCATTTAAATTACCATATGTAATTGTAGCTGACGAAGCTTTCGGTATGACTAAAAATCTGATGAGACCATATGGAGGTAAAATGTTGTCAAAAGAAAAAAAAATTTTTAACTACCGTCTTTCTTTAGCACGAAGGTATGTTGAATGCACATTTGGAATAATGTGCAACAAATGGCGAATTTTGCATCGGCCAATAGACGTCAAGATAGATTTTGCCAATGATATTGTCAAAGCCAATTGTGTTTTACATAACTTTGTTAGAACAAGAGATGGTATAAAATCCGAGGATATGAATTGTCCGGCGCCATTATCGGATATAAATCCCACTAATACTGGACGCCCAATCCATGAAGCAGATAATATTCGAACTAAATTAACAAATTACTTTGTAAGTGAAGGTAAATTAGATTGGCAAGAAAAATATATATAACTCTTATACGTATAATATTATACATGCGATTGTAGCTTACCCAAGTTTTTCTTTTTTTCTTCAGAATCAGTATTTTCACAGAAAATTAAAACTAATTCTTCCCAAGATCTTCTTTTTATTATTTTATTCGAATATTCCTTGGAGTTAATATTCCAGATAGCGTCTTTTTTTTCAATTTCGTCAATAAGCAAATCGATCGATACAATGTCGTCTTCGGTGGTCATTTTTTCCTGAATCTATGCGTCTATCCGTCTCAACTCGCGCGGATCAATTGAACAGGTCGGTACAGGTTTGTAGAACTTGAACCGCGCGGTACTGTGCGGTTACTCGCGGTACAGAACTAGCGCGCGTGTCGGAGCGCGGCGCGCGGTTTCGCGCGGTGATGTAGACGATTCTTAGCTGTTTACTTGGATCTTGTACCGCGCGGTGAGTCTCTCCGCGCGGTGCCGCGCGTTCATCTGAACTTAGCCTTAATGTCCTTTATTTTTACACTGATATCTATTGGATAATTTACTAGCCGTTCCTCGTTTTCACCAGCATTTATAAATATTTTTAAGCTATTTGCTTGCTCGACAATTGAGTCATCAAACGCAATTTTTGATTTAATCTTTTTTCAATTTAGCTATAAGCACATCCAGTAGTAAAGATGAACTTTTAAACCTTATTACGGTGAAATAAGTTAAAAGACTTTCTGAAGATTATTTTTCGTGTGGAAACTCTCATCGGTCAACACTTTGTCGAAGCTTGGTGTGGACTAAACTAGACACGTGTTGACACAAGTAATTTAATTGCAATGGACTCGGATGTAGCATGATGATATACTCGGTTGATATGATTGGTGATGTGCATTTAAAACAGAAAGGTAAAAGGCATATTTTCTTCTGGTCGACAGAAGATTTTTTTTAATAAAAACTGTGTTAAAAACAATAATTAAAACATTTTGATTATCATTTTTGATCATGTAGTTTTGTTATTATCTGAACACATAAAAAATTATGCTGTTAAATTTACTCTGTAAACTTAAGAACAACTGTAGTTTAGGTTATGGCTGAAATGATCGTAAAAGAATATTAAAAATTTGTCTTTATTATTATTCCTCAAACGGTACAATCGTCATGACAGCTTTTGTCTAAATATATCAATCGATTTTGTTAAAAACTTTGAATTTTAACGCTCTAAAGTGAGAAATCATAAACAATGGTTGCAAAGTAGACTACAGTTCCAATTTTAATAAAAATAATCCACCAACTTGAGAAATATAAAATCCAGTAGAGAGCTAAGATAACATGGTTTTCTTATAAATAAAGTTAATGCTTGTTTAAAACGGGTAGTATAAAACTAGAATAGACTCCATTGTGCGCGGGCCGATCACATTTTTCAGGTAGTTCTTGCTAGTTTTTATCTTTTATAATAATTTAAGATTGATGATATAAAGCATAGCATATAATACCAAAATAGTCTGGCCCTTGTTGACATAGACTACAGTTTTGCTTAAAAAAACAAGAAAATGAATAAAAACATCTCAAACTTAACGTCATCTCTAACTTAATTTATTAACTTAAGTTATACTATAAATTTTAACGAAGCAGGAAATATTGAAAAAAAAATGCCTACATTAATAATAATTTTATTAAATCTTCATACAACACTGTTGAAAACATTTGTGATTGGTTTGTTTATGCAAAACGATAGAGAACATGTTGGCGTATGTGTTAATATTAGTATAATGAGAAACTTTTCAATAATAGTTAATTTACCATGAGAAAATTTAAATAAGTATTATCAGCAAAACAGATAAATTTTGTGTATATTTAAATAATTGAATCAAGGTCAATATACTTCATGGCGTCATTAAGCCTTGAAGACAGAACATTACAGAACCTAGGCCACCTAAGAAACGTCATCTGTGCCGCTGAGGACTTCACAAACATTTATGAAACGAACATAAAGGACACCCGGCCTTCGAACAACAACTTGTGGAGCACACAAAGTGTTGTCCCATGTGAGGATGGAACCCATAACACTGAGCGTAGTTCCTAACCTAGTTACCACTACGCCATACGTGCATTCAAATCAAATTACGTCATTTAAATTGAAACATAAATATTTTTTGCGTCTTCCTTTCAAGAATATTATGTAATATTAAGCATAAAATTTCTTAAGCGAGTGTTGCGTTTTACAAAATGCAACATCTTAATCAATTGGATATGGATAGGCAACTGGGCTCTGACATTCAAATCGAACTTTTAGCAATTACGACAGCCATAATTAAAGTCAATTGTGGTATTTGTATGTTTGAACTTACAGTATGCTATTTGTATATCTTTTGTTAAAAAGATTACTTATTATAATAAAGGTTAAATCCATATTTAATAAACAAATTATAAAGGTACGATACTTTTTGGCAATTGCAATCAAAACTGACAGTCACAAACGCACATAGGTACCTACTTAAATTAGAAAACTACAATGTTGTTTTAAAAGTATAAAATGAATATTTCAACGGTGTTGACTATATCTTTTTCTCTCTTTTTACAACCTTTATAATGGCGACTTGGTTGTTCTCACATAACTATAAATGTTTGTGAAGAGACAGAAAGTTAAATTGGTATCTACACGAGGTAGTTACTTCTAAGTAAACTCTATGTAATTTGTAGGCAAGTTAATTTTTCAAATATTTTTCAAAAAAAATGTATTTTGTGAAATTAACTCAAAATTATATACATGATTATCAGCTGTCTAATAATTTATAGCCGAAAATAAGGCTCTATTTTGAAAGGAGGCTTTGCCCCACTATACCACAGTGATCAGGCGGACTATGTTACATCAAAGATATTATTATATCGAAAAACAAAAGATTGTAGTCAATTCTTTTAGACTTGAAATGAATATACTGAATAAGAGATTAATTGAAAATGTATGTGCATATTATTGTTGAATATGTTCCCGCGCGTTCAAAATAATCCACAGACAGATCTCCTTTAGAAGTTCAGTTTGAATTTCACTAATATTATTTATTCTGTGGTTTGGTGCAGAAATCATATCAAAATATTTTATCTAAATAAACTACAGTAGACTGTGAAGTAAGGCACCCAATTTATTGTTTATATGCTGCCGTCAGCGAATCATAAAACTTTGCATACACGGTTCAAAGATAATAGAGAAAGAATATATCTGTCATCCAAAAAATACTATCACCCAAGTCTGGAAAAGTATTTTTGAGCAACTGAAAGCGGAGTGTTTAATTTTTTTTGATAAAGTATTAATAAAATAGTTAATAAAAACAAAAGTTTAAGTATATTTAAATGATAATAAACCCAATTTTTTGATGTCGAAAGAGAACCGTCTACCGTCTCATTTTAGCGACAATGACATAATGACTAAACGATCAACATACATAATTTACACATCTATAAAATACTCTATTTAATATAATGCTTTCGTCATTATCACGTTCCATAACGTGTACAATTTAAAATGTTGTGTAGTCGATGCTCGGCTTTCACTGGGCTTATCGTCAGACCTCGCCATATGCTTTGTGCTTTATCTATATGAATCAGTAGTTACCATAACAACATATTGTTATAGTATTGTATGTTAGTGTTTCTATTTTTTGCAGTCTGGATTCCTGTTACTTGTTCACGTGTTTTGAAACACGTGTTCCATTAATAGTTATCGCTATCGTAAAATATTTACAATATTTTTGTTACTTTACCGTTTATCGTTTGTTTCATGTCTCTTAACATCAGTATCTAATTTTCATGCCGTGAAACTACCTTTTTAAATAATTCTTTTGTCGGAAACATACGTCTCTTTGTTACAAGTTTTTATGGATATGGGTAACCGCTTGCCATCATGAGTTGTATAAACAATTTGACCGATAATATGTTTTTTTAATATTACGCAAAACCACTTCACTGAAGCTTGTTATACATATGGAACGGAATCTTTACATGTGATTTTTTATAAATTGAAACATTGTACAATACTGTATACTGATCCATCACTCGTCTTTGGGCTGCATTATAGTTTGAAAAATATGATTTGAGGACAAATCGAACAAAATACAATAAAAAAAAGAAATTATATTTTATTAACGAGGTCATAAAGTTTATTGCAAAGAAAGCGTGGGATGCTTAGTTAAATACATATTAAACATACTGTGACATCGAAAATATTAGTAATGAGAACGTCCAATGTAGAATTACGGAAAACTAAATCTTACCTATAAAAAAGTGAATTACCGCAAGAACGCAAGATTCTCTCTGCAGTTAAAGTGTTTTTTTTTTAATTTCTCTTAACTATAAACTTATCGAAGGGCAAGAATGATAATTAAATAAATTACTTATGATCTTTTGATAATTTCAAAGTTAACAATCAACTTTTATGCTAATCATCACCATCGACAGCATTTAATAGGCTACTGTTTTGGTCAGACGGGTTAGTATGGACTTTGTGACGAGTTTTTCTTCTCTTCTCCACGATCCCCACTTCGGTGTGTCAATATGTCAACTTTATTGAACGACATGAGATCTAAGTTATCTAATTGTTTGTAGCCGATCTAATCGCAGCGCTTTTCAGTGTAGAATCATCGTTCGATAACCATTGCCAGGTCTATTAACTCACAATCTTACCAATATTATTAAGAAGGTAAGTTTGTTCGTGTGGAACACTTTAACACCTTAACTGGTTCACTAATCTTCACAAAATGTTGCAAGCAGTTTTGGGACAATCAAGAGACAGGAAAAAACATAAAGAAAAGACAACTGATCCAGATAAAAACCGGTAGACAGAAAAGCAATCGTTTTTGAGAGCAAATTCACGGCTTATACAAAATAATCAGGAATTAAAAAGAGATGATGTTATGAATTTCAGGACTCGTTTACGGTCATGAAATTACTCTATATATAATACGATAGGATACTCTGCAAAAATGTAGATACACACAGAAACTTGAAAAGTAGCCTTTTGTAAAATGGATGACTTTAAGTCGTATTGATTACAATTTATACGTGCAGAATATAGACGGGTTTTCTGAGTACATTAGGGGATAAAGTACTCTATTATTTTCTCAAATGCTTATCCCTATCATCAACCTTTTACAATCCACTGCAAGATATAGACCTCCCATTAGAAAGGAGGTTTATCCGTATGACGGCATTTAAATGTTACAAACAAATGAATCGACGACGAAGTAAAAAGGCCCGAGTTTACTACACGAAAACCACAAAGCGTGTCTGAGACAGAGGTGAGTATCCAAGCTCTGAATCAGGGCTTGAATACTCATCCAAGTGAGTAGTGGGTACAAGGTAAGTACCTCCACACAACAACTATTTTACGAAATGTACAAGTAAACTAACAATGCGTGTAAGCGCTGTTAAATTCCAAACTAATTTAAAATTTTGGCCTTACTGTGACGGCAACAGAATAGAGTCCTGTTAAGTAACCCAAGTATTTTTGAGGCTTTTTAAATTACCTATATTCTCAACAATGGGTACAACGACAATATTGTGTAAGTATACAATATATTTAAGTGTCTCTTATTCAAAGCAGCTTTTAAAATAATTCATTTAAATACCTAATTACTCACAAGAACAAACAAAAGGCTTTTGGGTGTGTATTTACGAGTACATAAGGGTGTATATTACGTGTACATGTTACGTGTGATATATAAATATGTTCGTACATATATGAAAGTTAAGTACTGTACTCAATTACCTATTCATAGTCTAGAAACATTTCACAATCGTTGCTATAAAATCAGGAATATAGAGAACAAAGGGCAGAATAACATAATATGTAAATCATATGAAAGCAAAACACAATGGTACTTAGTGACAAAACGTTTAGGTCTACGAGATAAAGTTTCATAATTTCATGCTCTAACATAAATTAAACATAAAAGAAAAGTTTATATTTAAACGGTAGTAGAGCCACGCTGATTTTAGCATGAAGGGACCGGCTCGACCGGGGCAGTTCTACTCTCTTCCAGAAAACCAACCTAAAACGACAGCATCCATGCTGTCGTGTTTCGTGAGTGAGTGCGAGACCAGAGACCCAATGACGCAGGGGCGGCAGGCATAATGGTCACGTCGGCCTTACACTGCCACGATGACTGTCACGTATTTAACCCAAACCCTATACCGACTCGTTTGGCTAAAGTTTTATAATAGGCCAAAACCTCCTTTCTAAGAGGAAAACTTTGTCCAACAGTGGACCATTAAAAGCTGTTGATAATGACACAAGTAAGTGTTAAAAACGAAACAAGAGGTTTGAAGAATATTCAAATGGGCATGAAAGCTATGTTGTTCAGTTATTGTAGTACAACTATATCGTATGAACTATATACGCATAAAATACGTACAATGTCCATAAATATTGATTGTAGAAGAAAGTAATCCGATATGTCATAGCCGATGCATGATTTCTCACGATATAAAATAATTAAAATGTTCAGAAGATACTCAAAATACAGTAAAAGAATATTTCGTGGATTAATTTCGATGTAGTTTTCATCAACAGGGAAAGTATTCTAGAAACACTCTCTCTGTATGTATCTATGTGTAAACCCTCCTCTAGAGGAAGGTTTATATAGATAAATGCATACAATGCTACATTTTTTTTATATGTGGAATTCCCGGAAGATACCACTGGTTCGACTCTAGGCCGGCATAATCCCGATGTTCCGTAGCACTCGCTCCGCCACCCCTGCCTGCTTATACTAGGATGACAGATGGCCCCACTTACCACCCACATCTTTTGTCATGTCCGGCGCCTAAGTCGTCTGCGGTACTTGGGCCATACCCGGGCCTGGGGAACCGGGAGAGTTTTAAAATTCTCCCAGTCTCGTTCCGCCGTCTCCTTCGCAAGCATACCTGCTTGAAGGAAGAGATATACGGTAGATATAATTCATGTTACCGAGCGAGAAAAAATCCATTGCGATTGCCACAACAAGGTCACGTCTTTGCTTCTTCCACATCGGACATTCTGTCAGCGCGTAGAATGCTGTGTCCAGGGACCAGCCATCGTAGTCATGGCACTCAGGCGTGGGCTGCTGCTGGATCAGACACAAGTGATCTTTAAAGCATCATTTTCCAGTGATCATCCGTGTTAGCCGGTATTAGAGGGTCCCGTGGTAAGTCTCGACCCAATCCTACACAACGAGTTTTACCGCTGCAATAATGCCGTGCTCAGCCCTCGGTTCCTCAAGTCGTTCCTTTCATACGGATATTCCACTCACACCACATCTTCCATGCGGCTACTGTGTGGTCACTATCCCTTTTAATCCTGTGGATATCGTAAAAGTTGACTTAGACAGCAAATTACACAGGAGAGCAGTGGACGAAGGGGGACCTTGGGCCACCGTGGAATAGCACACCAAAAACTTCCTTTGTATAGAAAGGTCTATTGCCAGCAGTGCACTACTAAGCTCTCTTGATGTTGAGGCACCTCAACGTATGAAGCCGGAGCGAGTCCCTAAAAAAGTATAAGAGACAACTCTATGAAAATTCAGATCTTACTCGATACTATTTTGAATACCAGTTTCGACAATAAATTACTGTGAACATATTCATTGCAGGTTCATAATCGAATGCCAGTTATGTAACCTATTACATAACTAGCATTTGATTATAAAGTATATTCTATGCCTATAAAGTTTAAAAAACATTAAAGTGTGTAATTGCATTGTAAAATATGTATCACTTATCTATTTTATTATTTTCAAACCTATTCGCTTTCAATCTACCATAACTTTTACACGTATAAAATTCCTACATATGTAAATGGGAATGCAATGGCGATATTTTTGTACACTAGCTATTAACTCCTTATTGTCGGCCGATAGCGTTCCCAGATTGCTAACAACATTGCAATGTGAAAGGTAATTTTAGTACTCGGTACAATAGAAGGGCCTCGTTTAATAGACCTATTGGTCTTGACTCTTGGCTCTTCGCGCCTAATAAACTTAATGACTAACTAGATTACTGTTTTCACAATTGCCTCCTTATAAATATATATATATACATATATATTACTATACTATACTTATAAAAAAAATTATATAAAGATCTTGTCATTTAAAAACTAAGGGTTGAGTCTAGTGGTTAGTGATCCTGAATGCTAAGCCAGACGTCTTCTGATACCCAGGACAAATAATTGTGTGTTAGTCTGTGTTCGGGTGTACGTCTACAGCCTTTTACAGTCCATTGGTAGGCATAGGTCACTTAGTAGAAGGGGTGCTGGGCTAGAAAACCTCCACGTGGTGCACCCTGGTAACGTTGGCGATGGTGTTCATCACTGCCAACGGCTAATATTCTAGCACGAAGAGGAAACCATTTTCTTCGGAAATTCGACCGAGACTTGGTCCAACAGAGCGGGCGTGTTCGTCGGATCCTCTGTTGGTTCTTCGCTCTTCGGAGCATTGAGGAGGAAAACCTCGGTAAAAAATCACGATGGTGGGACCCTTTCAAGGGTCGAAGTTCCTCCGTTCAGCGGTGGAAAAGTAAGACGGGCTCGGTGTGCACTTACACTGCCACCGAGCAGGCATCAGGAGACGTAGTCTCCCTGCCGCCGTCGACATATCGTAGTCCCGAGTTGGAGTCTCGCGACTCCAATCGAGAGCGAGGGTCTTGGCTTAGCTGCCCGGACTGCGAGGAAGAAAACCTCTATAAAAAATTACCCCGAATCCCGTGTTCTGGTGCGTGACCAGGGGATGCATGGCTGATGGGTAGTTCAGTCGTAAGCGCACTCCCAGCCGAGGCACCTGCGGACCCCTCGGTTGGGCATAAATTTACGCTTGCCCGGGTATTGGGGATCTCTGCCCGGGTCGACATTTATTCTCCCCATCTCGTGGGTTCAATAATGGAATTTCAAACAAACAAAAACAAAAACCTAAAAACTGTGGAAAGAAAGAAGGAGATAGATGGTGGGAAGCAAAAAAGGTCTGACGACTTCTCTTCCAACGACGAGGAAGCATTGGTTGGGATGCCTACCTCGGTGGGGCTCCCAGAAGTTATTATGACTGCTGGGAGCCGAAGAACATCGGAGCGATTACGTTCCAAGTCTACCGCGGGTGGAAGCTCTAGTGTGAGGACGGACGTGCTGGACTTCATGGAGACGGAGCTGTGTGACAGCCGAAAACGCGGACGCTCCAGGGATGAGGAGAGCGATACATCCCAGGAGATGCTACCTCCTAAGGTAGCAAGCAGCCGCAGAGGGAGGTCACGAACCCCGATCTCGGCCCCGTCAGGCTCCGTCTTCTGCAAGGCGGAAGCCTATAGACGGCTCAGGGCAGACGGCGAAATCTTGGCGGAGGAGGAGATTGCGGATCTCCTGCTAAAAATAAAGGAGCCGATGGTGGGGGATTCAGTTCCTCAAACACCATCGTCCATGCAGGAGAGAGCGAATGCGGCGGTGGCCATCATACACAAAGTGGCCACCAAGTCGAGTAACCTTAAGGGCTCCTTTGTGAAAGCCCTTAAGGACTCCTCTTCCGCTATTGCGGGGGTCGTGGATACCCTCATCGGGGACGTGGCTCGGCTCCAGGCGGCCAACGATCGCCTGACGGGGCAAGTGGCTGAGCTCAGCGCTCAGTTCGCCCAATTCCGGGCGCATCGCCCGACAGAGGACCCGGTCACGTCCCCGTCTCAGTCTGCCCCCTCTTCCAGCCTCGGTGGCATTCCTGATGCCCATCTGCGCCAAATAACCGATGCAGTATGGCGCATGATGGACGGGCGTCTGGCTGGCCTGGAGGCAAGGCTGCCACCAGCTCCTGTTGTCCGGCCGCCGCTTGCGGGCCATAAAGCGGGGGTTGCATCGGGGTCAGCATCGCTTCCCGTTGCGACCGGTCGCGTGTCCTACGCGGCGGCGGCAGCAGTTTCTGCTGCTCCTGCAACTGCTCCGAGGGCACGGCAGGCGGCCAAGGCAGCAGCCCGGACGCCCGCACCGAGGTCAGGGCCCAAAACAGCGGCAAAGACTGGGGCGGAGTTCCCTCCGCTCCCCACTCCAACCGCTGTATCTGGCACCTCAACAAGTGCTCCCTCCACATCTGCCCCTTCCACGGATGGTTGGCAGGTAGTCGGGGGGGCTAAGAAGTCCCGAAAGCGGGGTAAGAAGGCTGCACAAATAGCAGCCTCTACCCCGCAGACGCCATCGGCTGCAGTGGCTGCCACAAAGACGCCGCGCAAACTACAGGCGCCTAAAAGCGCGGCCGTGGTAGTCACCGTGTCACCGGAGGCAGCTAGCAGCGGGCTGTCCTACGCGGCAATTTTCAAAAGGGCCCGGGACAGTCTCGCTCACGATTTCGGGACAGTAGGTGTCAGAATGCGCCTCGCCCAAACGGGAGCTCGAGTCCTCGAGTTCCCTGGGGCTGAAGGTGCTAAGACGGCGGACACAATTGCCGAGAAGCTGCGAGGTATGTTTACGGCTACGGATGGTGTCAAGATCGCCAGGCCCACCAAGTGCGCAGAATTGCGCATTGCGGGCCTGGACGACTCCATAACGACCGAGGCTGTCCGCGTTGCAGTAAGAGAGAAGACGGGTTGCAACGCGGACAACATTAGGGTCGGCACCATCCGCCCCGGTCCAGGAGGACTTGGTGCAGTGTGGGTCAGCTGTCCCGTAGCGTCGGCCAAAATGTTAGGCGACGCTGGCAGGTTGCTCATCGGTTTCGTGAGCGCTAGGATCACAGTCCTGGCGGCGAGACCGATGAGGTGTTACAAGTGCCTGGCATCGGGACACACACGCGCCAAGTGCGTTAGTTGTTTCGACTGCAGCGGGTTATGTTTCCGCTGCGGTCGACCGGGGCACAAGGCAGCTGAATGCTCTGCCGCCCCTCACTGCCCGGCGTGTGCGGCGGGTGACAAGCCCGCCAATCACCAAATTGGGCAGGGAGGCTGTAAACCTCCCTACAATTCTCGGCAAGCATCGGGGGCTAGCCAATCGGCCCAGGCTGTCTCTGATGTCGTCCGCATGTCGGCATCGTTGCCCATGGAGGAGGTTGTAGAGACGGTCGAGTAATGGCCCAAGTCTCCAACCTCCTGGTCCAGACGAACCTGAACCACTGTGCCGCGGCGCAGGACCTTTTCCTGCAAACCATGGCACAGTGGTCGATCGGTGTTGCCGTAGCCGCGGAACCCTATTATGTTCCTCCCCGTCCAAACTGGTTGGGTGACCGGGACGGTTCCGTGGCAGTCGTCGGCTCCACGGCGGCTCATTCTCCGCCCTTGTCGCTAAGAGACAAGGGCACTGGATATGTTGCTGCCGAGTGGGGGGGGATCACTGTATATGGTGTATACTTCTCCCCCAACCGGAGTTTGAACGACTTCGAGGTTTTCCTTAACAACCTGGAAACCTCGATGCGGCGTCTAACGTCTGGGCACGTCTTAGTGCTGGGGGACTTCAACGCAAAGTCCATTGCGTGGGGTTCCCCCAGGACGGACGCTAGGGGCGAGGCCGTAGAGGAGTGGGCGGCCTCGGTGGGCCTCTGTTTACTAAACAGGGGCTCCACCAACACGTGTGTGCGACAGCAGGGAGGGTCGATAGTGGACCTTTCGTTCGCTACCCCTGCCCTCGCCGCACGAGTAAGGAACTGGCGTGTCCTGGAAGAGGTTGAGACGCTCTCGGACCATCTTTATATCCGATTTGAGCTCTCCCGGTCCCAGGACGCCAGTAGGGGTCACGCGGCGCGGCGTTCTTCTCGCTTTCCGCGGTGGGCTGTAGCCAAATTAAATAGGGACCTACTAGAGGAGGCGGCCATTATTCACTCTTGGCTGTCTCCGCAAGCCCCGACCGAGGAGGTCGACATGGGGGCTGGTCGCTTCTGCGATGCCATTGCGCAGATATGTGATGCGGCCATGCCCCGCATCCGAGGTTGCCGGCCTCCACGGAAGGAGGTTTACTGGTGGTCCCAGGAGTTGGCGGACCTCCGTGCGGCCTGTACTCGGGCCCGGAGGTCCTACACCCGTAGTCGGCGGCGACACCGCGAAGAAGGCGGGGAGGACCAGCTTCATGAGGAATACCGAGAGGCGCGGAAAACTCTGAAGCTGGCCATAAGCCGCGCCAAAGAAATTAAGAGAAAGGAGATGCTGGAGGGTCTCGATCGTGACCCCTGGGGTCGCCCATATCGTGCGGCGCGACAAAAGCTCCGCACGTCGGGCCCCCCCCTTACAGAGACACTCCAGCCCAGCTTCCTGCAGGAAGTGGTCGAGGGCCTTTTCCCGCAGCGGGTGGAGCACACACCCCCGTCGATGACCTTCGTGGTCGGAGACGACGGGGGGAACGAGGACGATGTTCCGCCCGTCAGGGAATCGGAGGTAGGGGCGGTTGTTCTACGGATCCGCTCTAAGAACACCGCCCTCGGGCCGGACGGGATAACTGCCCGAGTGCTAGCCCGAGCCCTCGAACACATGTCGGACCACCTCAGGGAGGTCCTGGATGCTAGTTTGGCGTCCGCACGCTTCCCTGAGTGCTGGAAAAGCGGGAAGCTGGTCCTATTGAGGAAGCCGGGACGGCCAACCGAATCGGTAACGGCCTATAGGCCCATCGTGTTGCTGGACGAGGCGGGTAAACTGTTTGAGAGGATACTCTCTGCCCGCATCGTCCGGCACCTCCGCGAGGTGGGCCCCGATCTGTCGGACGCCCAATTTGGTTTTCGGGCGGGGCGTTCGACGGTCGATGCCGTGCTGCGCCTGAGGGCCGTTACCGAAGAGGCGGTGAGCTGTGGCGGCGTGCTGTTGGCGGTGTCGTTAGACATCGCCAACGCATTTAATAGTCTGCCATTTAGCTGCATCAGGGAAGCACTCCACTACCACGGGGTGCCAAAGTACCTGAGGCGGCTTGTGGCAGACTATCTTGAGGAGCCTACCGTCATGTACGAGGATCGAGACGGTGTTCTAAGGCGGCGGCTCATGTCGTGCGGTGTTCCACAGGGGTCTGTCCTCGGACCACTCCTGTGGAACATGGGATACGACTGGGCCCTTCGAGGTCGTCTTCCCCCCGGGCTGGGCGTACTTTGTTACGCAGATGACACATTGATCACGGTCCGGGGGATGAACTTTCAAGAGGCGGCGCGCCTGGCCACCACGGGTGTCTCTCTGGTGGTCGAGCGAATTGGGGCGCTGGGTTTGCGGGTGGCCCTGGACAAGACAGAGGCCCTTTTGTTCCATGGGCCCCGTCGTGGTCCACCCTCCGGCGCCTCCATCGTGGTCAATTCGGTCCTCGTACCGGTTCAGGCCCAGATGAAGTATCTGGGCCTGATCCTCGACGGCAGGTGGCTCTTCGACGAGCACTTCCGACAGCTTTCTCCAAAGCTGGTCGGCGCTGCTTCTGCCCTTGGGCGACTTTTGCCCAATCTGGGTGGAGCTAGCGTAGCGACAAGACGGCTATACACGGGGGTTGTCTGGTCAATGGCGCTGTATGGTGCACCGGTGTGGGCGGCGGCTCTGACCGCCCAGAATAGGGCTCGCCTCTGGCGCCCTCAGAGGATATTGGCGGTTAGAGCCATACGCGGTTACCGCACCGTATCGACGGAGGCGGCGTGCGCCTTGGCCGGAACTCCTCCGTGGGATTTGGAGGCGGAAGTGCTCGCCGAAGTTTATCGGCGGACGGCTGACTTCCGGGCAGGTAGCCGCATACAGCCCCCGCCCGAAGAGATAAGCGAGTGGCGAGAGGCCGCTCGTCGAGCCACGATGGCTCGTTGGTCGTCCCGGCTGGAGGCTCCACGTGCTGGTTTTGCCGCCGTGGAAGCTCTCCAGCCGGTCATCGCCGAATGGGCGGGGCGGCAGCACGGGACACTTTCCTTGCGACTAACGCAGGTCCTTTCTGGGCACGGTTGCTTCGGGAAGTACCTGCACTCGGTCGCCAGGAGGGAATTGAGTCCCGCCTGTCACCACTGCGACTGCAGTGAGGACTCGGCTCAGCACACGCTAGCGGTTTGTTCCGCCTGGGCGGCGCAGCGTGGGGTCCTCACTGCAGTTATTGGAGGAGATCTCTCGCTACCGGCCATCATAAGCTCCATGGCCGGTAGCGACAGTTGTTTTACCGCGGTCGCAACCTTCTGCGAAGACGTAATTTTGCGGAAGGAGGCGGCGGAGAAGGCCCGGGAGGACGATATCCACTCGGACCCAATTCGCCGTCGGCGAGCCGGGCGGCGGAGGCGCGCATACCAGCGCCTCATGCCGCCTTGAGTGTGGCCGCGGGTGGACGGGATGGGTTTTCCCCTCCATCCGCTATAATGGCCAGCCGCGAGGAGGCGACGTCCGCGTGTGCCGTACGTCGCCTAAAATAGAGAGTTTATCAGCAGATGGTGCCCGAGGTACCGGGCAGGCGCTAGGAGGGATCTGGATGTCGTAATAGCAGCGGTTCCCGGATCCCTCCTATCTCAAGCGCAGAGTGGCACACCGTGTGGTTTTAGTCGGTCCGATTCCGACACACCACCCCGCCGTAAACACCGGTGGGGTGACGGCTCGAGGGGGTTTCCACACGTTAAAAAAAAAAAAAAAAAAGGTCACTTAGTAGAAAGGAGGTTTTGGTCTACTATATCACGCTGACCAGACGAATTTGTGTAGGATTTCTTTCAAAATTTATCTCTTGCAGAAAAGTTATTTGATCTCTTAGGCGCTTTTTATTATAGCCAGGGATCCGTCACCACACGGAGTGTTTGAGTGTAATTTATCTATAACCTTAGATAAAATAAGCTCAGCCAGCCGTTTGTAAGGTGTGTAAAAAGAAATGTTTATCGGATTAGATGCTTATTCAGAAAGATATCCAAACATATGGTATAAACAAGGTCATTTCATTTAAATTTTGATAATTCAGGTCGTTGATAAGACCGCTAGATGTAATCAAGTACCTAAACTATCGTAAACCATATTGTGGTAATTGGAATACGACAATAAAACATCTTTAACAGGGTTACTGCTAACAAGCTTTAATTGTATAAACATCAGATAGACTTTTTATTGGCGTGATTAATATTGCGGTATTATCCCTCATAAATGTACTACGATTAAGATAAGCACATCAATTGGACTATTATACTGTTTTCACATTAAGAAGAAAAAACCGTGAAAATCAGTCAAAATACCGTGACACTGACTTAACACTACAGTGAAAGCGTCTTCTATTGTTTACCAGTACTTTTAAATATCTTAAATTACACCCTTTGCTGTTACAACATAAATCAAAAATAAAAAAGATCTTCAATACGGTTGAAAGGTTTTTTTCTTTGTTACGTCAGGATAGCGTTGTTTACAAATCGATCTGTAAAAGTATTATTTTGTGTGATAAGGACCAAACGTAAAGTATACCGTCTGGTCCTATTCAAATTTATAGACAAAATTCGACCGCGTTTATTACTTAGTATAGTACAGTTTATTACAGAACAGTAGTAGTTTATTATGACACAGTTTATTACTGCACTACATTTATTAAAAGCTAACTAATTTATTACGATTCGCCATTATTTTACGGTTATCTTTAACCGACTAATCATGTTGGAACATTACTTATCAATATGCAGTTAAACTGTATTTTAGATTATTTCATTTTATGATAATCAACAATCACAAAACTGTTTAAACACCCAGCATTTCTCGTTAATTACTATCGTTAAACTCCACATGCATATAGTACATATGTGTGTAAAAACGAGGTCCGATAACAGTACTGGGTTGTAAAAACGTACAAACGTCCGTGACACCATATACCTATCTTTTAAGGTTTACCTCGTCGTTGGGTAGGATAATCGTCATATTGGATTGTGAGAGCAAAATTACACAGAGTGCACCTGTGTTTGCGCATGCACTCGTGCACTATAACATCTCATGGATTGTTGAAATTGAACGCCGTGGCCGAAATTGCCCAAGAATATATCATCATCATTTTTCAAGGTGGGCGCACTGTAACCTATTTTATGGTAAACAAATTTGTCCACGCTGGTCAATAATCAAACCCGATGTAACCTGATGATAACTGCCCTGCTCACACTCAAAAGACACAAGTACTTTACCGTTCTCTGAGTGCCCCCTTTGAGTACATATGCGCATACACACGAAAACCGCAACCCTCCTTCTGGCGCATTTCGGTATAAACTAAATCAACAATAAGATTGAATTATATTTGTAACTAAAGAATTAGCGTATTTTATATAAAAAGTAAGTAAATACCGATCTACATAACTAATTTTCCAGTAAAACGTTATTTTTTAACATGTAAGCGCAATGCGACAAAACGGTATCAATTAGCATAGTCCGGTGAACTAAAACGGTACAATCATTAGAATCCAGTTCAACCAACTACATACTCAAGAAGGTACCTAAACTGTTACTACTGTACCTAAACCTTTCCATATCCGCAAAAAAAAACAATCTTCAAACAATCTACAATCTATCTTAGAATGATCCTAAAAGCAATAAAATATCGTACTAGATCCAAAATAATGCAATGTATTAAATGGCTAGCTCGCGTGAATATTTTATATTTCTTGTTTTTAACATTCTCTCTGAGGAGAGCACTATGTTCTGAAATAGACTATTAAAGGCTGCTCATGTTGATGATGAACTTTGAAAATGACGAACTTCCATTCAACAGTTTATTCCTTGTTTTATTCCTGAGGGTGATCTCTAAAAAAAGTTTTTTCAGTGCTTACAACACAAAAAGCATTAGCCGCTAACATTTCAAGTTTGTAGCTCCTTTGATTTAGGGTCAATTAGTCAAGGCAAGTAATGTAAACGTACGTAAGTACGTACGAGGTAATTTTAAAAATAATTCATTGGTGAGTGCAGGACCGGGGGCTCATTGATACAGAGCTAACAGTCATTGTAGTAACCGTGTGTGCCTTACACTACCCTGATGACTGTCATGCCTTTGACGTCACCAAGCGGGGTGTGAAAATGCGTTTCACTAGACCGCCGTAGTGAGGATCGCCATACTGCATTGTCTGCATTGCCAGGATTAGTAACCACTACTCTTGGATTCTATTCCTGCAGGCAGAGTAGAGTCACTTTTTCAGCTTTTTAATATAGAAAAAAATAATTAAATACACTAATAGCCTAGTGTTAAACGAAGGCGATCAATTGACCATAAGATAGGTACTGCACTATTTTTTCACTATGTGTAATGTTGGTCTATATGTTTGTACATCGCGTCCACGTATTTGGTAATATAATATATTTAGTAATATTTATGCATTACAATAACAAGCACCATAGTCTAAACAAATACAAACAATGGTAGCTGTCTCGGCGTTATGCTCGCGAGCAAGCGTCAATGAAACTATTTATTTTCACTTTCTAATTTTTTATATTGTTTGCTACAAAATCACCACATGCTTCCTGTCCCAGTTACTTTGTTTTTTAAGCTTTTAAAATTTTTATTGTAGTTACACAGTAAAAACACATTAGTTTATCGTGACTGCATAATTCTGATCGATAAATAAAATTTGATTTGATTAAAAAGTGGTCCATTTTCTTGTTCAAATCTTAATCACCGAAGTTAATTACATAAAATAAATAGAGTGAGTTTTTATACATCTATTATTATTATGAAGATGCAAAGTTATGTGGATTTCAAACTTTCAAATATCAAAATTATCTGCTGGAGATAAATCTCACCTTGGAAAGGAGTTTTTTACGTACCTTTACATATACTTTTGTTCGATTCACGGATCAGGCATCTTACAAAAAATCTTAATAACAGCCCGGAGTATGAAAGTTTGGTAAAGTTTCATGCCCGTGCCTCGGAAACCATGTTAAGCCGTCGATCCCAGTCGTCATAAACATTTAAAACAATTGTTATTCGTAGGTTAACTTAACTTTTGAATTTAGTTCGCCCTCAAGGTAACGAAGGTCCGATACCAATCGCTCCGTGAAAAACTGCTACTTAGGTAATATCGGTTGAACCAGTAGATGACCCTAAATAATCTTGGGAATAATAAAGGTTAGGAATGTTATAATGACTTTTTGGATGGTTATAGAATAACTACTGTAGATGTAATTTTTCCTTATTAACCTTTAAAATTGAAAATATTGACGTTTTTTCAACGTTTTCCTTTACAAGTTGCCATTCTGCTTAGCGACATGGCCAAAGTACTGAAGTATACACAACTGTGTACTGTACTATGGTTGATACAATATCCCATTAGCATTTTCCTACAGCAACGCATTTCTAAACTATCCTATCTTCTTTCTTTCCAACTGGTGCACTGCCCCCTTTACCGCGGCTTATAGAAAAATGGGGAATATGAAAGTTCGCAAGAGCTTTGGCAAGTGTGTGATTTGCCCAATTTTACTCAACTTCTACATCGCAGTTCAGGTTATTGACCATAAGTCGTTTCATTTCATCTACACAGCCGCTGTTCTTTTAGTTTAAACGCCCAAGGCATACGTAGCTCGGAACCACGTCGTACTTGTAAGCTATTCGCAATTTGTGTCACTTTGATCATCATTTTGGTCTTAGATCGGTTTATTTTCAAGCCAAACGTAAGGCTTACGCGATCCATTTTGAAAGTCGTTCTTTCATTAGGCCGGCATGATTTACAAACAAGGTAGTATCGTTTACGTACTGCAAATTTGTAATCTTGTATCTACCAATCACAACACGTTCAATCCTCAAGAGTAATTCAGAGTGTTAGAGTGATTAACTACGCCAATCAAGTTAATACAGGGCTTTACTGTTATAATTTTTTTTTCACAAACTCTAAACTCACATTCTACTTTAACGAATCTGGTTGCTAGTTATTTTCTCTTAAATGGTGGGTATCCATGGTATAAGCCGCGGTTAAACGATAACCATTTCTAAGAAAAAATCTCATTTGCAAGCCTTAAAAAGTTTTTAATTTTACCCATAGATGTGGTACTTCTAGTAGTAAAAGTTGACATTTTTAATTTGACTTTTGATACTGAGATTTTTTATGATTTATTTACATCGAAATTAAGTTTAAATTAAACGAAAATATTATAAATGATATCTTTTCGAAACTTCATATATTTAATACTAGTAATGTTGAATTGTGCGTTTGAAATAGGTTTAATAAAAAAATATGATTTGAAATAACGTTAGACTCCCAATGTTTATCACATATGAGTACTTACTCGAATTATTTTCAAAATATTACTCTGTTTAATACTACTGTTACTACTACTTACTCATATAATCCTGAGCACTAAATTATAGTTTAATAGATAAAGAATTCTGCGACAAATTGTTTGGTAAGACTTTGTCTCAGTTTTTAAAGAAAGAAATTTAAAACGAGGTGCATTTAGATTTCAATAAAAGTTAAATCTGATCGAAAAGTAGCGTTCATCTTCACAACGTACTAGAGAGCAATGAGTATATACGCTCACTGGATGTAAGTTTTACGAGGCAAAAAAATTACGTGAGAAAGAATGTGTAAATTATACTATTGCTGATATTTAAAAAAAAAACAAAATAAATCCGTGTTTGATATGGCTAATTTAAAATTAAGAAATCGGATCAGTCGTGCAAGTGATGTGTTTACCAACACAAATAATTTTTATAGTTCTTCATTTATTTGCCACTCCTCGCAAATTTTGTTTGACACCCCTATTATTTCTGCTATGCACTTAATTACTTAGGCTCAATCTCTTTATTTAAGTGCACGTTTATGCTCATCCATATATCGTATCCACAATTAAAATATCCTCAAACGACGAAAAAAAATCACTACATTTATTACTTTCATAGCCGTTTATACTATACTTTATACTTAAACTATGATGTTTAAATGAAAAACCTTTTAAAATTAAAAAAAAAATATCAAAACTTATCATGTACCAATATACAATTACCAAAAGTCAGAAACTCATAACCATAACATTTCTGTACGTCTTTATAA
The DNA here is from genome assembly GCA_949316085.1 of Hypercompe scribonia. Classification (NCBI taxonomy): domain Eukaryota; kingdom Metazoa; phylum Arthropoda; class Insecta; order Lepidoptera; family Erebidae; genus Hypercompe; species Hypercompe scribonia. Next base: position 9,331,670 of record OX438989.1, on the reverse strand, counting down.
CATTGTTATATAATTATATACAGGGGTGAAATGATTGCGTAATATGAGGATGTTGTGCATAGGTAGATTGTTTTGCAGATTACTTGCACGCTAGTGACTTTCTGCCATTGTGTTCACATTGATTTATCAAATCGTTATATCTGAATTATCATTATTTCTTTGAAAAAGGCATATACATATATACAGTCAGTTGAAGCCATCCACTATCCCTGTCAAAACATAGGAAAATTTCATTCACAGTATTATTTTATTTATTTTTAAACAATGACAACTCCCGCACTAGGAATGTGTATGATTATACACTGACATTATCCAACATTTTTTAGTACTTTGAAAAGGCTACTTTTGCAATGAGTCCGTTTTTTATATATTGTGGTGAAAATTATGCAAATTTTTTTTCGTCTTTCAGATGTCACAGAACCACATAGCACGATAATAGACGCAGTTATGCAGGCAGGGGTTGGATACAGTAGAGCTCGGGTGGGATAACATTCCCTTGTGATGCGTGTGCGGGTGGCGAGGGCGCTGCGGGCGCTGCGCCGCGCGGCGCTGCTGCTGCCTCTAGCGCTGACTGCGCTGGCGCTGCTGCTGCTGCCGCGCCCGCAACCCCTCACACCCTCACCTGGGAACTCCTTACCCACCGCAGTGCTGAAAGATGATCTACATCTGCAAGTTATAGAGGTAAACTACGATTACACTACTACTATAAAATTTGTCTTACCCATAGTTGCATACTAAACTGTTATTCCTAGTTGTTAAGTTGGATTTATATTATCATCATCAATAGCTTTAAAAGTCCAGCGCTGGACATAGGCCTCTGCTTAGAAAGGAAGCTTTGGCCTACAATACCACGCTGGCCAGATGGATTGGTACAGAGTTTGTATCAAATTTTCCTTCTCTTTTTATTGTTACTATATTTTTATATTTTATTGTTACTATATATATTTATTTATTTTTTATTCTGGGTCTACCAAAGTGGCTCTACTCTGCCTGATGGAAAGCATGAATAGAATCCAAGAGTGATAGTCGCGATACTCATTGCGAATACAGACAAGTCAGTATGGCGACCCACACTTTGGCGGCCTAATGAAACCCGTATTATTGTCATCACATACATTAATATGCAATATGCATTGTATTTATACATTATCATACACGTATAAGACCTTTCAAAATTAGATCAAACATTCCAAAGATAAACGACCAACTTTTTTTTAATGTTTGGAAACCCCCTCGGGCCGTCATCCACCGGGGTTTACGGCTGGGTGTTGTGTCAGAATCGGACCGACTAAACCACACGGTGTGCCAGGAGGGCTCCGGGAACAGCTGCTATTACGACATACAGATCCCTCCTAGAGCCTACCCGCTAACGCGGGCACCATCTACGGGTAAACTCTCTATTTTAGGCGACGTACGGCACACGTGGACGTCGCCTCCTCGCGGCTGGCCATTGTAGCGGATGTAGAGGAAAACCCGTCCCGTCCACCCGCGGTCACACTCAAGGCGGCATGAGGCGCAAGTATGCATGCCTCCATATGACGGCCGGTAGCGAGAGATCTCCTCCAATATCTGCAATGAGGATCCCACGCTGCGCCGCCCAGGCGGAACAAACCGCTAGCGTGTGCTGAGCCGAGTCCTCACTGCAGTCGCAGTGGTGACAGCCGGGAGTCAATTCCCTCCTAGCGACCGAGTTCAGATACTTCCCGAAGCAACCGTGCCCGGCAAGAATCTGCGTTAGTCGGAAGGAAAGAATCCCGTGCTGCCGCCCCGCCCACTCGGCGATGACCGGCTGGAGAACCTCCAGCCGGGACGAACAACGAGCCATCGTGGCTCGACGAGCGGCTTCACGCCACTCGCGTATCTCTTCTTGCGGGGGCCGTATGCCGTTACCCGCCCGGAAGTCAGCCGTCCGTCGATAAACTTCAGCGAGCACTTCCGCCTAAAAAGATAAACAACCCAAGGTCAACCTTGCATTACATTTTTATTTGTCTGTATAATACTTATTCGTATAAATCTCGGCAAATGTAGTGTAGAACGTCCTCAGGCCAGGTGGAATAACGTTATGTATCTAATGCAGGAGTTAGATGCTACACGCTAAGTTAGCGTGTAATTGGAGAGGCTTCCAGTCCAGGAGTGGACTGTGAGTAGTAGTTCTGAAATGTAACCCCTGTACAGACTGAGGCTAAACAAAACGGATGTGTAGGCTAGCACAATTTTTCATCGGTTTCTCACAACACCGAACGTGCTTAATCGTAACAGATGAAAACGGATGTTCTCACAATTGATTTAACAATTCTTGTCAACAGGAGAGACTAGGTAATATGTAGATACCAAACAAGGTATGCCGTACGTCGGAATTTAATCAATAAAAGCTTCATGTACTATCTAACCTACATATTCGATCCTTACTTTAGTAAAATGTTTTTTCACGCCTCCCATGGGGACGTAAAAGGCAGCCATTGTGGCATTGTATTGCACACACTAACCACGACAACTGTCAATCCTGCAGCAATGGGCCTCCGGTCTTGCACTCACCAACGTAACACGACAGCATGTTTGTTGTCGCTTTAGGTTGATCTTCTGTGGGAGCGTAGTACTGCCCCGGTTGAGCCGGCCCGTTCGTGCTGAAATCAGCGTGGCTCTACTACCTTTTAACTATGTATGTTAATAACACTGAGTAATTTTAAGTATATGGTATACGATATAAGATTTATCGAACTATGTATTATATATAATCTAACTCTGACAGTTAGCCTAGTCCTCATTCTGATTAGCTTTAATTCGAGCAGACCCTACTCCAAGAAGTATGTACCTAGAAAGTACTTATAAGTGTGAGATTATTTCAGAAAACTATACCATTGTCCTGTTGCCATGTGAGAACATGGTGGTTGATTACTATTTCCCTGTAACCAGTTTTCTCATCATAAGTTTAACCAGGTCTAACAGTTTTTTGATTTGTTTTGGTTGAAGTGTTACATGTATTTCAGAACGAAGTCGTTCCAAGTGCAGATTACGTAGCAAACCAAGAAATTGAAGGTGACGAAGTGTCACGCCGACCGTGGTTCATGCGAGGAGGAGAGCAACGGCCCTGGCAGAGTGATCCACACGCCAAATTATTCCCTGAAGACGCACCTGGAGATGACAGGTATATTTCTTTTGACCTTAATATCTTGCCTGTAGTTGTATAATCAAGTAATTCTCTATCGGATCTCCCCTCCTTAACACTTTCAATCAATCAACCTATACCTAACCAACCTTCTGCTGAACGGAGGTCTCTCCTAAGAAACTGAAATAAAATAAAATCATTGGACAGTCTTATAAATAAACCAAGCAGGTCATATAGCAAACATTATATATCACAATTAAAATTTTTCTTTTACTTAATTGTAAAAAATAATAAATTAATTACTATATATTAACATATGTACTTGTCTATTTATTTATAATATATAATAAAAGAAGTTAGAGTCCTTGCATTTTAGAAACTTTGTATATTTTTCTAAAACATTTTTTTATGAAAATGTTACAGTTTTAGCCTTCATTGAAACTATCTGTGCCAAAAGAGTATAAAATAATAAACAAAATTCCCTATAACTCACCACCCACACAAAATGTGCACTATTTTGAAGTGAAATTTGGTTAATTTCTTAAATCTTGAACAGTAAGAAGTAACAAATCCACAGAGTACCAAATGTATTATATTACATTTCATATCGTCAGCGGCGTTCTAAATTTAAAAGCCTTGTTTTTTTAGAATTATTCAATTCTTTTCAAAGAAAAAAAAACTTTTGTTCTAAAAATTGCAATTTCTGAAAGGAACATTTATAACATTTACAGATAATTTTCTTTTCTCATAAATTTTGTTCTGATTTATTTTATGCGAATATCTACTTATAACTTGTTCATACGTACAGACTGGGTATCAATGTATCTTCAAAGATTTTCAATTTTTCAATTGCAAAAGAAGTTTATAATCGCAGTTTTTTCTGTAATATGACATGACAATCAACGTGTTTTAGCTACGTAGACTCTTAGGTGTTTAGTTCACTTAGAAGAATTAACTGGGGAGAATTAAATTTACGACACTTATTCTTTACATTTGCTGCGTGATTTGCTTATAGTCAAATTTTAGAATTTTTATTGACTTAGAATTCTAAAATTTGACTCTAGGCTTTGACTGAGATTTAGATTTTATTAATTGATTCCGTCAATAAACTATGTACAGGCTGACACATATATGAGGGTAGTTTCAGCTTAATGCCTCTACATGTTCTTAAGTAAACAGTTCTTGGCACACGAAAAGTCAGATAGACGAACAACTTAGTGATACTACAATATAATAGGTACCCATATGTGTGTGTTAAAAAAATTTGTAAATCAAATATGATTCCAACTGATCTACTGGTCTTTATAATCCTAATAATAAGTAGTTGCATTTACATACATTTATTATTAAGATTATAATTACTTTTATCAATATAGCATTTCATGAAATGCAACGTATCGTTATAATTATTCCAAGTATGTTATATTAATATAGCTAAAACATTTACTACCTACCTTTTTACAGGATAGTCCAGCAATTAATGTATACGCTACCAAAAGACGAAGATGTGCCTATTAAGAAAATTTTACTGGCAAACGGCCTCGGAGCATGGGGTGTAGGTGCAGGAAGGACGGAGTTTGTTCGTAATAAATGTCCAGTGGATCGCTGTTCTATCACAGCAGATCTGAGGGATGCCACAACTGCTGATGCCATCCTATACAAAGATCATCACACAGTTTTAAATCTGAAACGTTCGAAAAATCAGGTTAATCTTCTATATTTCCTTTTTAACTGGTGTTTTTATTGTAAATAAAGGTCAACATAGCCTTCAGGCATTTTTAGTGGATTTGATTATTTATTTATATTTGAAAACACATATAAACTTATTTACCGCCTTACTAGCTTTTGTACGACGGTCCGCCCGTCCTTTGATCACCAGTGCCATGCCTCAATAATATAACGACAAAATATTTCATGATATTTTACATTTAATTTGATGCTTAGTACATACAATGAGAATATCAATGAGTTTAATATAAAAAATAGAAATGTAGTATAAACCATATTCTCAATTTTTATTCAGCTAAGTTGGGCATCAAGCATACGGTCATTGTATTCTTAATTATTTATACCACGATATTCTTAATAAGTTGTAAAAAAATATAGATTTTGGTAATTTACAGATTTGGATCTTGTACTATTTGGAGTGTCCATACCACACCGCTTCATTGAGACCGTCATCATTTGACGTCTTTAACTGGACATCAACGTACCGTCGTGACTCCGATATTGTTGCTCCATATGAACACTGGGTCTATTACAATTCTAAAGTCACTGAAAAAGAACTCGACCGAAATTATGCAGCAAACAAAACTAAGAAGGTTTGTGTAACTTTAATATCCAATGACAACTCTGACATACGACTACTGTCACTAGGACTTAGATGACTTCCTCTTCAAAGAGGAGTTATAATAGAAAAAAAACAACTGGCATCATAGAGCACGTTGCTCAGTTACACGAGATTTTTAAGCCAGCACCTAACCAAACGAAAAAACCTAAGCAAGGCTAGCAAAACGAACCTAACTATTTATATAAATATTGTATTCTCAGGTAGCGTGGTTTGTGTCAAATTGTCACGCTAGAAACCATCGTCTCCAATACGCTCGTCAACTCAGCAAGTTCATTCAGGTGGATATTTATGGTGCGTGTGGAACCCATCACTGCCCGCGAACTGATCCAAACTGCCTCGAAATGCTCGAAAGAGAATACAAGTTTTATCTAGCATTCGAAAATTCAAACTGTCGTGATTATATCACAGAGAAGTTTTTTGTAAATGGACTGCAGTAAGTTGATTTATTCTTTATGCCACCAAGTTTCACCTATTTATTTTAAACAGTTTTTAACACACAATACAATATTATAAGAAAACATGTAATCACGTCAAACAATTTTTGATTAGACACAGATACTACACGACTACACGGTTGGCATAGTGATTTAAGTGGTCGCCACGGCGTTCTGTACTCGCACTGTGTGTTGTGGGTTCAAACCCCCCATGAGATAACACTTTGTGCGATCCATAAATTGTTGTTCTGAGTTTGGGTGTGCTTTGTGTTCGTTTCTTGTATGTTTGCAAAGTCCCCCGCGACTCAGGATTTATTTCTAGAGCGGGCGTTGTCTTTTTAATAAAAATAGGTATGATATTAACGATAATGTTGTGTAAGTATTGTTTAAGCTGATTTTTAAAAAAATATTCCATTTGTTCCAGGCATAACATTTTGCCTATTGTAATGGGCGCACGCTCCTCAGAGTACGCTGCAGCGGCGCCACACAACTCCTATATACATGTCGAAGAATTTGCGAATGCAGAAGAACTTGCAGCGTATCTGACTCGACTTGATGAAGATGATAATTTGTATAACTCCTATTTCAAGTGGAAGGTGCGTTTGCTCATTCTAAAAACGTTCATTTTCATCAATGTATAACAGAAAGGACAAACTTTTTGACTAGATATATTTTAGCCTTATGCTGCCACCTCCAAAGACCGTTCCTTGAAAGTTCAAAGATCTTAACTTGGAGAATTTGACGACGAAAAGTTTATGATAATCGTTGTTGTGTTTGTGGGTTGCAATTACACTACATTTTGTACAATCAACGTTATTACTTTATTCATTGAATTTACAGAGCTTGATACCAGTTGACATAATGCGTAATTAATACTTAGTTTTTCCTAGCGTCCATGACAAACTTTAAATTTTGAGGACTAACACAACGCGAAATATCCATCTTTTATTTGCTAAACTTGAAGCATTTCTTATAAAACAAAACGCAAAAATATAAGGGGTGATCAATAAGTAATAGCAATGATAATCAATATATAAAACAATGATTAGAGTAAAAAAATATTTTATTTTTCAACATAGTCTCCTAACAAATTTAGTATATCTTTTTTCTAAGCTCATGATTCCCTTAGAAAAAAATCTTGTCTTCAAAAACGCCTCTACACTGGTCATCACTTCACCATTGTCCTCCAATTTCTCGCTTCGAAGGTATTCTTTGAGATGTCGAAAGAGATATAAAAGTCGCTGGGAGCCAGATCTAGCCAATAGGGAGGGTATTCGAGCAGTTCGAATCCCGTTTCTTGAATTGCAGCCATCGCGGACGTTGTCTTGGTGAATCAGCCCTCCAGCTCGCAATTTGTCACGTTTTTTCCTTGATTTCCTCTCGCAATCTTCTTATTTGATCTGCGTAGTAAGGGCCCGTTATGGCTGTTCCCTTTTCTAAATATTCCACCAGTATAATACCTTCAGCGTCCCAAAAAACAGGCGCCATAACCTTGCCTGCTGAACTTGACACCATGAATTTCTTTGGCGTTGGTGAGGAAGCTTGTTTCCAGGTCGTCGACTGTTGTTTGGTTTCAGGATCAAAATGGTGAATCCAGGTCTTGTCCATGGTCAGGAAACGATTCAAAAAAAATCTTGATCGACCTGCAACTTTTCGAGATTGACTCTCGAAATGTCCAGACGCTTGTTTTTTTGCTCGTCGGTTAACACTCTCGGCACCCAACGCGCCGTGACTTTTTACAGACGCAATTCTTTAACAATTCTTTTTTGAACGCTGCCATATGAGATCCCTGTGACCTAAGCAACATACCTTACGGTCACTCTTTGATTGGCCAATATTTTCTTTTATTTCTTCTACTTTTTTCACGTTGTTCTCGGTCAGAGACGTGGATGGGCGTCCCTCGCGGTGTTCATCTTCTGTTTAAATTCCTTTACCCAACGTGCAACTGTGGAATATGGAGGAGCGGACTCCCGCCAATGCTTCTTATGCTTATGTATGTCTTTGGTAGATATTTTTTTAAGCAGAGGTACTTAAAGACGGCTCTAATTTCGTTTTTCTCCATTATGGTGTTATCTCGTAGACAGTTCGTATTCAAATGAATGTACCTCTCTTTTTTTTGTTTTGATGTATGGCTATTGGCCTCAGATGGCCTCTACAACCTAACCCGGATTTTTCTGTGAGCGCTGAGGGCTATCAACCGGTCATTTATTAAGTAACATCGCCCAAGGACACCCCCTGTGGGGTACGGACCTCGGCTTGGGGCGTTACTGCTAAGTAGGGGCGACCTAGACCCATGTTTAAACGGTTTACGCGGTGCGTATTCCGTTCCGTCCAACGATACGGTAGACTTGTTGGACGCACGAGTGATTGGTTCGGAAACCAAATTGCTCGTGGAGGAGGAGATGGTTATCATCGGTATATGTTTTCAGCCTATTGTAAACTAAGCGCTCATAGATTTTATCTAATCCTTTAAGCAGACTTATTGGTCTGTAGCTAGTCGGTTCGGATTTTGGTTTGCCGGGTTTGGGTATTCCAATAACCACGGCTTCTTTCCATTGTTGCGGAAAGATATTATTGGCGAGCGCTTCGTTAAATATAAACGTCCGAAGTACCAATATCCGGCAAAAGTTAAATAACTCTATTTGTTATACCGTCCGAATCGGGTGCCTTGCGAGTGTGTAGGCCCTTAACGATCGTCTTTACCTCTTCGAGGGGGATTATTTCTAAGTCTTGCTGGTTTGTCGTCGTCGTTGTTGTTGTTTTTGTTGTTGTTGTTGTCGACGTCGGGAGTGAGGCTATGCGCTCTACTTCCGAATCTACTTCTGCTATTCTATTTTTGTTGTAGTGTATTGCGCTGGGTGTGCACTGACGCTCCAGACTGTCGGCCAGGCATTCGAATTTGTCGATGTCGTCGAAGGTTGGTGGAAGGTTAGGTCGGCTTAGAGGAGGCATTGAGGTGACCGTATCGCCCTCTAGTGAGCGGGATAGTTGCCAGAAGGCAATGTACCTCCCGGGAATCGTGCTCTATTTGTATTATTTTTTTAAGCTGAACTAACAGGTGTAAAAGCAAGCAAAAAATTTTTTTTTCGATTTTTGTGCCCTCTTGTACTCGATTATCATTATTTATTAATCACCCCTCGTATACATCATTCGACAGGCCTCTTGGTCTAATGGTTGCTGACCCTGACTGCTAAGCCGGAGGTCGTGGGTTCGATTCTCACCCGAGAAAAATACTGTGTGATGAGCACACTCATTTGTTCGGTGATTTGATGTAATTTGTCTATAGTATTTATGTATTTACAAATAATACCTGGTTACTATAGTGTAATACATAGTGGTCCTGTCTACTTTGGGATCAGACTGTCGTGTGTATCTCACACACGACAGTCACACGACAGTGTGAAGTTATTATGTTATTATTAAAAGTATATACATTACAGGGTACGGGTGAGTTTATAAATACGTTTTTCTTCTGCCGCGTGTGTGCGATGATACACGCCAACGAGCGACGCCACCGCACCGCGCACTACAACGACGTGCAGGCGTGGTGGCGTGACGGAGCTTGCACGCGCGCCACCTATTGGCGCGGAGCCGACGGTAAAGACACCGCCTCGCCACCTCTTATATCCTCCAACTGATGAAAACCACACCTAACCTTCTGTGATAAGCGTCACTTCCGCATTTGAGCGAACGGTTAGAAGTTAAACTTCTTATTTTGTACTTAGAGAATTTAAAGTACTCCTGCATTTCAACGTCACGTCACTTCATCTTTTTGAAAGTGTTACCCACAAATTGGGTATTTTAAAGTGACAACCTCACGATTTATGTATCCGCGCCAGATTTAGATTAATCGCTTTATTGGCTCGGTATACTATATTAATTTGAGGTTGTAGGCGCTAATCATTACAGTTCATATTATCGAGCTTACAGTCGCAAGTTTTACTCTAGTGAATATGTAAATCATGTTACATTTCGTAAGTTGTGGTCGCATTCATCAATGCGTTTCCTCTACGGTAGCGACATCTCTGTTAATGTTTAAAATGTCATTTTTCAAATTTCTACGCTCATTGTGTTTATTTGTAACGTGAACGAGTAATGAGTAAAGATCCTATAGGCCATTGTGAACGAGAACTGATCTCATGTTCTTTTCAACGTCAATAGGGAACCGCTTATGTAATTAGTAAATTAAATAACCACGTAAATTAACAGTTGATTAAACATTCCATTCGATTAGTTTGAATTTTGTATTTTGGTTAAGTTACAACGTTACTGTTATTTTTTTATATATTTATTACGTTTTATAATCTTTTTTGTAAATTATTCGCCGATTCATATTTTATAAGTCCCTTCTTTTTCTAGATTATTGTTAATTTTTATGTGAAAGCAGCATTTTTAAAGGTTTTTGTTAAAATGTGACTAGGAATGCGTCATTGTATTCAAACTAGACTTATTACTATATTTAATTAGTTGCTCTATGTAACTGTTAATAAAAAAATTCCTAAGTCAATAATATTGACAGTATAATGTATGTTAATGGGCACATTTAAGTTACTTAAATAATGTCCAAACTTAAAGTGAGTCTAGTCATGAAGCCATTAAAGCACAGAATACCAAAAAAATCTAATTTTACGCACAATTTGCACAAAATTGGAGAATTTTGTTATTTTCACTAATATTTCCATTTTACTTCTTAAAGAGGTTTTTATATTATTGTGTACCTACTTAGTTGTTAGTTGCAATTAAGTATTTTAATTAAAATATTGTTATATTTCCAGTTTATAAATTGCTAATAATGTTCGTTTTTTACATTATTGTTGTTACGTTGTGGTATTAATCTAATCGTGTATGTCGTTTCTTAAAATAGTATACACTAATCTTAGGTAATAAAAGCTAAAAATGTTTCAAAATAAGAAACATGTTTTATATTAACACACATCGATCATTAGCACCATGTTAAGCTGTAACTATCACTGCATGCCACATTTACAGAACGCCATGCCGAATAGAGCCATCACTTTTAAAGTATTGTTGTTCAAGAAATTCTATTGAGAATGAAATAAATGAAAGTAGGCTGAGCCCGTCTGTATAAATTAAAACTGAAACTAGGAATAATATTAGAAAGTTCCAACTTTTTAGTTGTATGTTTACAACTAAAAAACTGAATGCCAATTCGTAATTATTTGAAATGACTACATTAGAAATTCTTCTGATAGAATATTAGATCGACAAATTCGCTTTTATCAACTAGCCATGTCAAAATTCTAAGACTATCTATTATAACATAATACTATAAGTAATAAAAAAATGTTTAGCTTAAAGTTAACTATACACCTAATTTTTATGTTGCCTATGTCGGTAGATAAGAAAGTAGCACCTAAAAATACATAGTAACAATCATAGATTTAAATATACAAGTTTTTGAGAAAACGCTGCCTACCGTAGTAAAATAGTACGAAGTGTTCCATTAAAGACAACAGGTTAAATAATATTATTATTATAAAAGTTTACCTTAAACAACTTTGAAACTTAATCCAAGAACATAAGAGAAGCTATTGATTGCAGTAGTTTAACTAACAACTGTGTAAAACTTAGCTAGTAAAGCGGCCCTAATTAAGGTGTCCGCTAACGTTCATAAAACAAACTTCTCATGTATGTTACTCCTAAATCGATTATCCATAGAGAGACTACATTTGTTAAAAAGACAGATAAATTAGATATATTTAATATCTACTACCTACATGTTAAACACTTCTAATCCTTATAAGTTACGACTCCGGATAGTTATGGCGCCTCTTGGATTGCAAGCTTTGTACTTAATTACGATAAATTGCCATTCGCAAATGACTGTTGTATACAACATGTTTATAACTTCTACAATTAAGGAAACATTCCATGTATTAATACTACTTACCTAAGGATATAAATTATGTATATATATAGTTAAATATTATGTAGACAATTATCAAATAATTTGTGTGTATTATAATGAAATGATGTTATATATTTTATTCAATATCATATGACATAGCATTTTATTACGTCGTCTTCGAGTTACAAGGGTCAAAACCAAATCAAACTAAATTATTCATTTCAATCTATAGCACCTTATGGGTGCGATGATCCGAAAGCTAAATGGCTAAGAATTACATTATATAACATAAAATGCACATAAACAACTTTGAATGTAATGTACATTTACGTTGTGACGTGGAAAGTAATATAATCCAGATATTGCATGATGGCTTCCCATATTGCCGCCCATGTCTCTGTTGCTCTTGCCGATGTTGTGTATAATTATTTAAAACTGTCATAAAATAGAAAATAAACCACACCAAAAATTTTATGGCAACATAGAACTGTTTCTACGTAAATAACAATTGATTAATAATAAACAGATATTTTGATGGTTTTCCTCAACAACTCATACAATAGTTTTGTTATCTTGCGCAAGTGGAATTGCTATTTATTGCGTCTACGACTGATAAAATCTTTCAAAATAGTTTTGAAAAGGAGATTTCTTATCATCAATCAAACGTATATCATGATACAATGTAATTTAGCTTATAGTTGGATCGCTTGTGAACCTTAGATTTGAAGGGATTATGTCCAAGAATGCATTTATATGATTATGAAATGCAATGACATTTCGTGAAAATTACAAATATATGACACCAATTAAAGTATTTATAGGGTTATCATTAATTAAATCTTTGTTTATCAGTGTGTGAAAGTGCCATTCAAAAAAGAAATAAAAATTTATCTTGTATAAAATTTAACAAAGGCCTTTCAGATTGTTGTAATTAAAAGGATTAAGAAATTTTCTTTATGCAGTACAAATAAGCCACTGACATGACACCTAGTGATCATCTTACCAATGAAAATAAAAGATAATTAATGAACTTGTTTTAATCGTGTTGCCGCTTTAAAAGAGTGCCCTCTATCTATGTTCCTCATTTAGCGAAAGACATGTAAGCATAACGCATGAGAGCTCGTACTATTATCAAAATTTTGGTTTTGTCCATTGTCCAGAATGAGAGTGCATGGAGTACCGTTACTTCCTTCTGGGAGGAGGTTATGCGTTCAAAAAAAAACGGCAAGACAGGAGAGAAAACTCAGCACTGCTACCTCTGCCCACAGTAGACTCACTGGGTGCCAGAGTACATTCGTTGATCTCCGGCCACCTTAGGAAGTGTTCACAGCCACAGTGTTCTGTGTGCGCAAAGAACTAAATAACTGTGACCACAATCACAACCGGTGATGAGACCCGTCTTGTGTGAGACGGAGATGCCGGACAATGACTGTCGGGGGTGACGGACGACACCAATTACGATTCGCGGTCCCCCGACATTTGTAACTCATAGTCAGCGAAACGACAGATCCCTTCGCTCCCACTCCCCGTCCATGAGGATCTTTCACATGTGGACAAAAAAATCGTACTATCATAAAATATATAGATTTAGGTTTTGGATACGAATCTGGCAGAATAACCATTCCGTATACAAACTATCAATTGTACCAGTGCATATAAAATTTACGAATTAAATGTAGACACAAAGAAATTACATTTCTATTGGACTCAATATTTGAAATCACGACAAACTTCTAATCCTGCCATTTTATTTATGAACTCAATAGTCTAGTAATCTGTTAAGGCGACAAGGTTCTATCCACTATTGTTCCGTACCATTCACTAACCCAAAGTCAGTGGCACACACTAAAAATAGAACTGATTACCTTTCAAGGCTGCTAGAAGATCAGGCAGAGAACTACACTAGTTTTATACACTGCCTTATTGTCAGGATATGAATGAAATCATCTGTGTCATTTGAAAGGTAAAGACTCCATACCTCCTATCCAATCACTCTCGTAATATTGGTTTGTGTAGATAGGAATTTTGTAGTGGTATGAGATAGTAGAATCTAATAATAGTGGAACTTGAACTTGTTTCACCTGAATTTTGTTAACAATCTAACTGCTACTGTGTAGTATAAAGTAAATTCAGTGACAATATTTACAAAAATCTTGTAAGCATAAGACAGACTTTTGTAAACTAATATGAATTACCCAGAGTTCATAGATCCATTATAAGCAACTCAGAGTCATAAAATTTTTAAGTAAAAATGAATCTCTTTTGACTGTGTTAAAACCTTAGCACCCACACTTCAACAGCATTATTTCACAGATTCAACATCAATAGACTTTAACAGTCTGCTGCTGGATATAGGTATCCCAGGTAGGTATATTAAAGTCGCGCTGTCACGCTGGCCAGACAGATTAGTGCAGTGCAGTGAAGTTTGCCTATATAGTTTGATCCCTTTGTCACCTCTTACAACACCCATGGGATAAATAGGGGTGCTTGTTTCACCAATTATAAAGTCTTTCTATTTTGCACTTTTAATTTAAACCTTTTTTTCCAGATTCTTGTTTATTAAATTTTTAACAACTGAATAATAATTTACATATATTTATTTATTAAGTAATAAAATGTAACATATTTAAAGATTTTTTTTTAATTTAAAAATATATTTTAGCCTTTCAATTTACATCACAAAACACTAAGAGAAAAAAAATTAACATAGAACTAGACCCTGTCATCAATGTGATTAAGACGACTTCGATGAACCAATGTAATTTCTTAACACTTCCATGTTTTTCAGATTGGTCTGAATTTGTAGTTGTACATTAACACATTCAACAACATAGTTGATGGCATTCTGGAATATACTTTGAGCTTTATGCATATTTTGAGGAACTAAAACTCCAAACCAGTGAAGCGGATTTACTGTATTTTCTGCTTCATTTTCTACAACCTTTAATTGCTTAACTCCATCCTCTTCAGCAGTTTCACAAACCGTAGATGCTGAAAAATCTGAACTACTCTCTGTAGGTAATCGCGCAGTACTCACCGAACTCTGCCCCATTATATATCGAGACTTTGCTAAATGTATACTCCCATTATTGATGCTAGATTCAATGTTTAATTCGCAACGCATTTTTTCTTCCATTAAGTGCAATTGCTTTAAGACTATTTTGTCCAACAGTTCACACGCTATATCTTCTGAAGGTAAATCTGAATCAAAAAGGAAGAGATACATATTTATATCCAACTAAAACCTAGCCAAAATTATAAAATGTGTGTTACACTTCGATACAAACAAAATATATTTATATATACGTTTAAGTTATAATAGTGCATAGTGATATAAATTGTACCTTGCTCCTGTTTATTCATTTTAATTTAAAACTTTATTTACAATTTATTCAGAGAATTTATTGTCAATTGTTTTATGTCAATAATTGCAATCGTTCCAACTACTGACTTTGACATTAATTGACAAACATCACATGATCAATTTAGGCCGTGGTCCGAATCACGCTCACAGCGCTCATAGCGTACCAACGTGCGGTCCAATTCGTGCTTTTCACGCTCACCGTTAGCGTTGTGGATGCTATGACGTCACATGTGACGTCACTACCTAGTGCTCACAGTACTGACGGTTCGGATCGTAAATCGGATCGGATCGTATCCTAAATCAAATCGGATCGTAAAATAACGTCAATGTTCACGATACTCGTGAGCATTCACGTTATTTTGCGCCATTTATTTGAATCTATGAATCTATAATTGCGGAAAATGCTTGAAATACAAGCATTTTTCCATCTTCATCAGCTACACCACATACTCCACTCATGTTTATGTCACAAAATGCTCTGTTAGGTTATGTTCAACTTTTTGAATTCGTAGGCACACTCACAAATGGTCCGAATTACTAACACTGCTAACAGACGTTGGCGCGCTCACGAAATTGTACAATACATTAGCAGTGTAAGCGTCGTAAGTGCTGTGAGCACAATTCGGACTGCAGCCTTAGTTCTTCACGTTTCTTTTCGCTTCCGTGTTTGTATTTGAATAAATCTTTTAAAATATGTTTTCAACAATCTATACATTTAATAAAATCGTAGTAATCTAACGACACATATTTTATAAAGTATGATACCTTTGTACGTATATTTACTTTTTGTGTCCTAGAATATATTCCTGCATTATTTTCTCTATTTCCTTCAGTCATATCTTATGACTGAACTCAGTAGGATTCCCATATAACTCTCTTCACTTACTTCGTTTGCAAAAAAAAACGTATACTTATATTTTAATGCTGTTTTAAAAGTTGTTTAATTATAATGCTATAGCGACACTGGCATCTTAGGTATGTTTGGTGCTGTCGACCCTTCACGCAGACGACATCGCAGGCAGCAGCTAGTCAATAATAAATAGTATAAAAAAACTTGTACTACCACTGGTCATAAAACTGATTCAAAGCACGTTTTAATAATATAAAATAAGCGAATTGCGACTACGTCACAACTTTGTTTTTTGTTTTTATTTTTTTGTTTTCTTTTGATTTTCATTTAAACTTTTCCATCGTCCCTTGTCTATACCAAATATTTTCTGTTTTCAAAATATTTCTTGAGAAATATATTGTTTTACTCATGTGTATTTACAATTTTATTCGATATTCTTTTTTCATTGTCTTCGTCAATGGTCTTTATTAGTATTGCTAGGAATGAGCCTTTATATAAAATATATATATATATTTTATATAAAGGCTCATTCCAATTCCAATAGAATATATATATATATATATATATATTCTATTATCTAGGATTTTAACTTCGTAAAGTAGTTAAAAACTATTTGTGATTTTAAATTTTTAATTTAATTTCATCAATTTATTATTATTATGAAAAAAAATTTTTGAGTTTCTGCAGATCTATCATTTTATTACTCGTTTGGCACGATCTAATAACATCTTGGTTTAACAAATTAAAATACGATATCGTGACATCATGTCTTAGCCTCGTGGTCGTAATGGACATCAAATGGTCTTTAACTGCATTAAATTTTCTCGAATTTTTAATTTCACCACACATTGCCATAGTGAAAATAAAAAATAGCAGATAAAATTCATTTGAAAGGACTGATGAACTCATTCCAAGCAGCAATTTCCATCGTGGTCGACGCCTAGTAAAATTCATCAAGGCTCCCAAAGCGTTTTTAAACAAGCGACTTTTAACTGTCAAACTTGGCAACTCGATTATCGAAAAACGAAACGATCGCCGCCATTTTATTTTTCTTGTCTGAAGCGTATGAAAATTAATTTCGGATCTGGGTATAATAATTTACGTTTAACTGAGAATATACGCCATTTAAAAGTTATAAATAGAAATTGTCACTGTATAACATCAGACGATGTCGGATAAGAAGCGTTTGTTGAATGATCTGAGAGTAATAGACTTACGTGCAGAGTTAGAAAAGCGAAATTTAGACAAGAGCGGTGTTCGCGGTGTGCTCATACAACGTTTGTCGAAGGTAGCATGACGTGTATTAGATTATCTACTCGATTCTATATGTAATATAATTATTTACATACATGTGTTTCTAATTTTCTAGCATTTAGAAGAGGAAGGGCATGACCCAGCAACTTTCAAGTTTGACTTAGCTACTGTTGAACCTAAAACGCCTGCTAAAAGGACGAGACGGTCTGAAAGCACGGCTGAGCAGGAAGAAGAGGCTCCGGCCATGGAAGACATGATTGTTCAAGATGACGCTGGTGAAGAAGAAGAATCTGAACATTCCGAAAAAAAGGAAAAAGTCACTGTTAAAACTCCAGCTGAGGTTAACATGGATGTGGATGAAACTGAAAAGATTAGCAGGAAGAGAGAGATAAAAGACGAAACTGAAGCGGTTGAACCAAAAAAAACTTGTCTTGAAAAAGAATCAAGAAATGTGGATGACCCTAAAATAGAAAATAATATTGATGCTGAAGATAGTATCAACTTGGATATTGGTGATGATGAATTGCTTAATGAGGAGGTACGTTTTTATTTCTTCAGTGTTACGGTTAAGCTGCCAATGGGCAAATCAAAAGGCACCAATGGCTTCGTGATGGAAATAGATTAGAAATTTTTGAAGGTTTTTTATAAATTGTTACATGTGGAATATCTAGTTATAAAAGTGTTATATTTATTACATGTATTTTATTACATTAATTGTCAAATTGTATCTAACATACATTGGGATACCGTGACAATAATTTAAGAACTGAAGTTTCTCATGTCTTGCTTCCTTAGTATATTAATAGCATAGTACTGGAATCCTGCCAAGAATGTTTATACTCATTGTATTTGAATAGTATGATTTACCAACATCTTTTATCTTTTGCAGGCAGACAGCAATACTAAAGTTATCAAGAAAGGTAAGCTTTACAAAGATAGGTTTATTTTATTTTATAATAACTAGATTATATCTGGAATCAAAATTAATTGTTATTTTTTTATGTTTGAGATGCAATATGTTCTGAAATGTAAAATCTTAGTGACAACTTCATGACAACAATTTCATTTGCATTGTTTTGTGAATCAGTTTAAGATTCTCTTGTTGATGGTGTTACTGATGCAGTATCGAGATATTTTTGAGAGCAGGTGACGATGCTGTATTAGCATTAAAATTGATGAGACAATGTTTGGGGTAGATGCCACACTTCTCATGGTGCCAGGTTGATATACAAAACAAGACAGATATTGTGTGCATATGGAAGAGTGGAGAGTTCTGTAGCGAAGAAGCAACAAACCCTGAGACCTGTAAGCACCCCACATGAGAAAACTGTAACTAAAAGTTACAGAGAAAGGACAACAAACATTTGTTAAATACATTGGAGGATCACCTTGAAAAGCTCACAATAAGGTGGCTTCCTTTTGGTGTTTATGTTATCTAAGTACCAGGGCATTTCCTGTAACCACGAGCGTCAGTGTCCTACGGTTATATTTACTTTACTATGGACATAGATACTATGCTACGCCATATCCAGATGGTGGTGCTAATGTCGAATCAAGTTTTCAGGTCAGGAATATTTGTATAAACAACATGCAAGTATGAAAAAACACTTGAAATCTAACAACACATCGTGTCAAGACCCTGAAGAGGCAGAGTGGGCCGCTCCCGAATATTGGCGAGCGACCTGCGCTGACTCAGCTGATAATGCGACTGACTTAGATGAGGCGGTTGGGGAGGACGACGAGCCAGCTGAGCCAGCGAGCGCCAATTCTGCACCGGCCGACCCAGCGACCAACGGCGACCAGGTGCCTGCTGACAACGAACATCAAGTAAACTCCGAAGCCCCCGCCACTAGGTTGGTGACCGTCGAACGACGACGACGACGCCCACGCATCTATATCTACTTCGATAATTTCGACATTCGATAATCATTCCGTAATCACTACAAAGTTTTGCACCATTTGATTTGGACTTCTGGCGCCTGCGTGGATTGAACGATCGTCGTGCGTAATCATTAGACACGTGGACATCATCCTACTCGGTGGTCAACATTTGAACTACACAACTGTTAGAAGACTGTTACAAGATCAACATGCTTGGATTCCTGTCAGCTACAAGTACATCGTGGGTCTTCAGCTTCAGTACAATGTGCAGCTCTTCGGGTCCTACTGACATGCCGTGGACGACTGGTGCAAAACTTTGTAGATGATGAGTGTTACTACGGTATTACTAAAACCCTTGAATAAGTCGTCAAAACCCGCGCAATTTACGGACTGTGCTCAATAACTGTTCTTTAATAACTATTTAAACCATTTTTTACATTTCATTATTAAAAAATTGATATTTGCTTTTCCAGCATTGAAGGTGAAAAAACTGACAAGGACCAAAAGGGTATGTATCAAAATCAATACCATAAAGATTTGTTCACACTTAATAAATGTCAATGTAAAGTAAAAGTATGTTACATATCCGTTGATTATGCTTTGGGCGTTCTACATATGAACTTAAATAATGGTTGTTCTATCATCAAGGAAAGTAGCATAAACTATAAACAAACAGATATTGCTCAGCCTAAAAACATATTTAATAAACTTACTTTATGTAACAATACTACAAGTTCTGCCTAGCTTACGATTGATTGCCATGTGAGAAGTTTCACAAGCTACAACATAGGTCATAATTTAACTTACCTCAAACACATAATTCCCACAGATGAGAAAGAAAAGGAAACTGATAATGAAAAGAAGGATAAAAAGGATGATAATAAAGAAGGTGGTGCAAGGAATCTGTGGGTTAGTGGTTTGTCCGGTGACACTCGTGCCAAAGATTTGAAGCAACTGTGCAGCAAACATGGAAAGGTAAATTTTCTCACAAAACTGTTTTAAGACTTACTTGATATTATTATTACATAGACTTCTCTAATTCTGATCATAATGGTACTTGTATGTTCTTACTCTGGATCTTGGAAGTCTGTAATTAAAATATAAACATAAAATTTGTTTGGTTTTTTTCCAGGTAATTGGAGCGAAAGTAGTAACTAATGCTAGAACGCCAGGTTCCCGCTGTTATGGTTATGTGACGATGGCAAGTGCTCAAGATGCCGAAAATTGTATCAAAAACTTACATAGGACAGGTAAGTACTTTACTTTAGTACAGTAGCTCTCACTGCACATTTTGGTTCATATCACAAACCTATTGATCTGGTGGTTAGTGATTCTGACAGCTAAGCCAGGGGTTGTGGGTACGATTCTCACCCAGGTCTAAAGTTTTATGTGATAATATCAATTATTTGTCTGGATGTAAATTATCTATAATACGTATCTATTTAGAAAACTATAAATATTTGCTAGTTTGTGATCAGATCCCTGTGAGTGAGATATGTGAGGATATTATATTTTTGTGTTTGTTTTAGAATTACATGGTCGTATGATCTCAGTCGAAAAGGCAAAATCGGAATCGGAGTCATCTTCCCGTCGTCAACCTCCCGTACGTTCTGAGCGGAGGCCAAGTAAAGAACGAAAGGAGGAACCACATGAGAGTGAGGTATGTTATAAAACAAACGTATCAGTTACTAACGAAACCTAACCTGTATTAGGAAGGTAAAGTTTAATTCATTCTGTTAAATTACTTTTAAGGAACACAAAGAAGGTGCAGAAAAAGGGACTGAACCAAAACCTAAAAGAGATGGAGAAGTGTCAGGTGCCGAAAGCAATAGATCTACATCTCGCACACGTGAAAAGTCGCATCGTTCTGACAAAGTAAGGCACAAGTATATCATTAAACACTTAATTTTAACTTGCTGAATAATTACCATTATTGTCCACCTGTTTACTTGTTACTGTTAGTGCATAATGGAGGTCAAAGTTTTGTTCATGTTTAACAAATTGAGAACGACAGGAGGGGAAAATTGTAATTGTTGCATAGAATGTGAATGTCCCTGTTCTTACTTGTATACATTATAAGTAAAAGGTTATGTAATACCTGGAATCTTCAAGAGAACACTGTACCAACTTGTGAGTATTTATCGGCACAAGAAAACCGATGCCATCGTAATAATACAATGGTATTATCTCGTAACAAACCGATGTTAAAAAAGTAACAGCAACTAGATTAACAATATTCAACAATATGTTGTTATACCACAAAAATATTAGTATTAATTACGATCAAACGTTACAGGACAGACCTAGACGTAGCACCAGAAGTCGTGAACGGCGACGATCGCCTCGGGAAGTCCTGTCGTTTTCCAAAATTTGGGTGAGTCTTTGTTGTGTACAAATAGTATAGAAATACAAAAAAAAACGAAAATGTCTATGTAATAGTAATATATTACTACTGCTTACATAGATACTATTATAGTAATAGTATCTTTGAATTCTACTACCATCTGGACTAGATATCAGAAATTTGATGAAACACTATTTGATGTAACTATATAATGTTGCCCAGTCTCACATGCATTGTAGTCAACAGTAAATAGTTCTGACGCTTTAGTGCGAATTTATTTTTCTTTAAGTCGTTAACGGTAGTGAGCGTGTTTGGCGAGAATTTAAGGCGAGTCATTCACAATACCGAAAGCTCTTACTGTGACGATAGAATTACTGTGAAATAAACTCACTCGTTAGGAATATATGCTGTGTCGCAGGAGATTTTACATGAAATGGATATAAAGAACACCCAGACTCGAATTTGTCGATCGCACAAAATGTTTTCCCATGTGAGGTTTGAGCCCATAGCATAGTTAAACCACAATCCCATGTATGCAGTCATGTTGATGTGAAATAATCTCGCCTTTGGCTCACTGTATTCACTGGCCTTTGGATCACTCAAATAATGAATACTGCAACACAGACTGCTAGGCCTGAAACCGTGGGTTCGATTCCCACTAAGGACAAGTAATGTATGATGAGCATGATCATTTGTTTTGTATCTGGGTGTAATTTATTTAAAATAGGCGTGTAGTTAGAAATATATAAGTGTGTTTATTAGCGAATCGGTTGCCACAATATAGGCTTCACCTAATTTTAAGATCAGATACCCGAGTGTGAGATGTGTCCATTTATTATTACACTCAATTAGGGTTGCTTTAAATTTCAAGAATATTTTTTTGTATAGAAGGAACGTGACGTGGCCCGAGCTCGCGAGCGGTCCCGTGCAGCGCGGGAGGAGGAACGACGGCGTCGTGCCGCAGAAGACGCTCTGCGAGAGAGGGAACGCCGCCAGCGCCAGGAGAAGCATCGCCTCGCGCTCGAGCGGGAGAAGCTGCGGGCAGAGCGGTAGGTGTCCTAACACTTTATAACCACACTCCAGATTCCAATATTCTTTTACTGCATCAATACATGTAATAGTCGACTTCCCGCAGAGCCTTTTTTCGCAAACTAGGTTAGGGTTGACTTTAAATCTCCTACGATATAGCTAAACTTCAATTTTTTTTACTAGGGAGAAAATAGAACGCGAGAAGAACGAGCTACTTCGGCTGGAGCGCGAACGTCACAGATTGGAGAGGGAGAAATTGGAATTGGAGAGACTGGAATTAAAGCGTGCTCAATTAAGGTCAGTTTTCATTGCTTCTTTGCGAGTGTTTAATTTTATGTTTAACTCATTTCAAAATACTACAACTTGGTAATAATAATACTGTAAATTTACTTTATTATAGACTTACTTTTCTCTATATTAATTTAATGATCTGCTATTGTGTTGATTAAACTATATGTTATATTTTATATAAAGAAATATACAGTTGAAGGGCCAGGTACACAACTCGCTGATAAAGTCCCTGATAGACTATTTTGAATTAATCTCGCAGATCGCTATAGATTTCAGTTTCCTAAGTCTCAGATAGAGATAAATGTGTCAAATAACCATTTACAACAATCTGAAACTTTATCTTGAACTATTGAAACTGACCCTAAGAGTATAAACAATATAATAATATCATTAAAATATACCATACAGACTGGAAGAAGAGCGTCGTAAGCGTGGCTACGAGAGCAACACGTACCGCAAAGCGGGCAGTCCGCCACCCGAGCCAACCTACGAACGTGACGCAAGACACAAGCGACCACCACCCCCGCCCATGGTACTTACTGCTGCTAACTTCTATAGAATTGTCCTACTGTTAGTCCCACACACGCTAGCCTAATTGAAGTCCCAGTGTGAAAAAATAAGAGACGAGCCCTCAGAGTTAAATCGATATCGGGTTTATATAGTTTTTGTATTAAAAAAAGTGGGATGGTATTTTATAAAAATTAATGCAGGTGTTAAGAATATTGCGTCATATGATGCAACAAATGTACCAGATTCTCTTATCACGATCTCGAACAGTAAACTAATTATAAATGCTTTATTTTCAGTCATCTAATCGTGGACAGTTCGAAGCGCCACCACCTCCACGCTTCGAAATGACTGCCAGCTACGACCGCGGCACGGACAAGCGTGATCGGGACCGCGACTACAAACGTGACTACCCGCGACATGTTTCAAGTACAGTTTTGACATTTAACAAAGACATATGTTTTGATAAAAATGTGTACACATTCTCATCCGATGGGTATCGTAAGAGCCGACTAAGGAAACAAACGCAGGCCAACAGAACTGCGGAAAACTTGGGAATAACCCCCATACGAACCTGTTTTGCCAGCTTGGTAGATTGGACCAAAACCAACTTTCTTTAGACAGGCCTATGTCCAGCACTGGACATAGGCCTGGTAGACCTGGTTGTTAATGATGATGTAAAGTGAAAAGAGCTTAACTTAAAACTCAGTTTTTTTCTTTTCTTCATCATCATACCATCTTGTCAAACTATATTTAAAAGAGTTTTATTGACATGATGCTTTTTAGTAATAATATATAATCTTATTTATACATCTCAAAGTATTATAACTATTGTTGCAGCTGGCAATATGAAGTACTCTAGTAATGGTGGAGCCAATGAAGATTCACGGCAACCAATGCCACCCGGCACGAGACCTAAGGAGCCTAGGTATTTTCCAAACGTTATATTAAGAAATAGTAAAACGTTATGCACTTTTCCAGTGCAAGTTATATTTTTATACAATTTTATGTGTTAGTTTATACATTCTTGTCTTTAGGACCAATTTCAACACTGTCTGATAAAGTCTAATAGGCTTTTCTGAACTTATCTCACAAATAAACATGTATTATATCAAAAACAGCAACCTTTATCTGTTATATACTAGATAAATTGCAACTTTATCAGAAACTGGTGAAACGAGTCCTTAACAAATCTATACAATGTGCACAATTAAAGCAAGGTGTCTTTACAGTCGATCGTACGAGTCCCGGGATACCCGTTCGTATCGTCCATCTCCTCCGGGAAAGCCTGAGCCTCGCAACTGGAATGCGTCCAGCCGTTATCCAGATGCTGCCGCGCCGACCAAAGGTGGGCAAATTCATTTATTTTTTTCTGTAACTGTAACTCATAAGGAGGATTTTCTCGTAAGGATTTTTGGTTAAAACTTTAAAAGAGAAAATAATTCTGGTATAAAGTTGCAAAACTTATTTTAAATGTTTAAAAGTTAATGACACTTTCGATTTCCAGGTGTTTATTAAAAAAATCAGTGTTTTTGAATAATGATAAACAGACATTGAGAGACACAGAGAGTGTTAGTGCTAGTATCATTAAATAGTAACAAATATCAATTCTATCCTGTATAGTAAACTACTATACCAGTACTATACTATACGAGTGTTGCATGGTTAGACTTATCCTGTATGTATACCTACTTAGTAATATGTTACTCCAGCATTTATGGCTATAAAACAAATGTAGAATGTAGAAAAGACGAAAGAAGGAAAATGTAACATGAAAGTAGTTACAACCAAATCACTGACAATGATTAATAAAACAAATCGTTATCATCATCCTTATCATCAGCGACTGATTTGGTTAATCGCTTTATTATGTACAGGCGGTAACACCGGTGGCGGTGGTAACGAGACGTGGTCGTCGAGCGGAGAGGCGCGCTACGGCTACGAGCAGCGCTACGCACCACAGTACCAGCCTCCCCCGCCCGGGGCTACATACCCGGACCGCTACGCGCCACCCCCTAGGGACTATACGCGCAAATACTAACTGTACGTTCACTACTAAAAACCAAGAGCGAGGTTGTATCACATGAACTCACTCTCAACAGTTGTACTAACCCTGTAGTTGCTTCAATAAATTTTAATTAATTTAATTAAGCTTTAATTTAACTGCACGGATGGCGCAGTAGTTTGTGCGGTTGCCGCGTCGCTCTCTACTACGCTGACTGTTTTGGGTTCAAACCCCACATGGGACATTTTGTGTGATGTAAAAATTGCTATTTTTAAAAGGAAAGTAGATTACAAAAAAAAATTAGTTTCATATTTATTTATTTTAGATGTCTATTTTTAGTATTACATGTCTAATTTGAGACAATCTTTGACATTTATAACTTCATTTGACAGGACAATACTCACTTTTAATTTAATTTGGAGAGTGAATTAGCACCAGTGAGACTGAATTTGGTGAACTTGACAGTCTAATAAAAGTGAAATTAACTTGCACCAGGCCCTTAACGCTTTAATTACATTCTCATGGCCACTCTCGTAAATACTTACATAACCAGCCTCTACGCCATATGAGCACAGCTTCCCCTTATACGAAATGTAATTATAATGTTATATAAAGCATTACTTGTTTTAAAATATATAAGTAAAAAATATTGATTAATCTTGTTTCAGGTTACCGCCAGTAGATGTGGATAACATTTGTTTTTAAAGTATGCATGTTGAATGCAATTATTTTACTGCTGTAAAATATCTTACTGAGGTCTCTGGGATAGTATCTATCTCTTTTAGCTGCAATAATTTTAAGATACCATAAGAAGTTGCTATAAAAGTAAACGACATAAACTGCGCGGTAGTGTGGCTCATTCGTTTTGAACGAACCACACTACCGCGTGACTCACATATTTAACATTATTACAAAGCATTAACAAATAAAGTCTAGCCTTATGGTATACTTAAAATAACTACTCGATGTTTGGCCAGTTATGCAACGTTATTCTCACTTAATACGAAACCTGAAAAAAAAACCTGAGTTTGTTCAGAATCAGCAATAAATTAGATTACAATAGTTTGTAAACCATACTATATTTTCTTCCAAACATCTATCAAAATTTGTTAAAATAGCCCAGACTAATTACTTGTTTATAAAAGGCCAGCCGGCGGTTGTTATAGACATTAATCGAATTCGCACCAACACCGCCCACCTTCGTCCAAAGTTCGTAGGTTTTTGATACCTACAGTGCAGCACGGGCAGCAAGCGGCCATTGACGCGTTGGATGACAATATTTCATCGAGGATAATGATGCAACTAAATCTGCTGAAAATCTAGTGAGGTTTTTTAATTCTGTTTATTTTTATTATTCTTATATTAATATGTTTGGGGTATTTCGGGTTTCGTATTATGTAAGAAAAATCTTGTATTGTGAATATTATAATGAACTAAACATAGTTTAATCACCAGGGTGAAAACGTAATTAAAAATCGCATATTATTTTCTTAGGGTCGATTTATACTAGCGCAGAGTCGAAGCGCATCGAAGCGTCTATCCAAAACTTAACATAACAAATTCAACCTTAACTCCACAGCGTAACGCACACATTAATTCGGAGATTTTAAAAAGACGCGCGTATTCGCCGGAATTCGCGCGTCTGCGCGCGAACAAGGCTGATTGGTGCGCGCGCGTGCGCGCGCATTCTCGTGTATCCACGCGCCCACTAGCGAACCAACGCGTCATCAGTCGGAAATTGGCCTGCGTCGGTGTTAATCACAATGGACTCGGACGAAAAATTAATTTACCTGGTGCAAAAATATGAATGCCTATTTAATCCAAAAGCTAAAAATTATAGTGACAAACATTCCAAAAATAATGCTTGGGAAAAAGCTGTTGATCCCAATACTACACGTGAGAGTGCGCGTGCGAATACGCGCGCATTCGTGCGGCTTCGTTTTAGTTGTAAAAAATTTGACGCTTCGATGCGCTTCGACTCTGCGCTAGTATAAATCGACCCTTAGTTAGAATAATGTGATGGTGTTAGAGAAGTTACAATTAGCGCTTCTATTTTTGTTAATTGACTCTCCTCATACTTTTACTGTTAGGTTTCATAAATATTTCAGCTTGAATATTATGGCTGACAATGTGGTCATTATGTAACTTTCCTTCATCAGTTGGCAGTTTTCTACCTATGTTAAAATTGTTATTCCTTTAATATCGTATTCAAGCATTTTAACGCTAATAATAATGATGTACAAAGAAATATAACTTTTTTTACAAAAAGAGAGACCCTTGTGTAAAGAGTCCAAGGCTAATAATCATGGCACTGGAAACTGCAGCCACTATTGGTTTAGTCTTCAACGTAGTACACAAAATTTAAAAAAATATGTCTTGTAATTGTCATGAAAATACCAAATAAAACAATACATACATCAAAATCTCTAGTTCATTTGACTTCCATTATTGAAAAAAATGTGTAGACAAATCTACCTGTATCGTCTTAAATATATCGCTTTTCCTAAAATAGATTCTTAAAACCACTAGTAAAGAGAAACGTTTATTTGATAAAAGTACAACTTTTATGACTAACATAGTGAAAATAATAACCTCAGACATCTTACACACGGCCGTCTCTAATTCCGAACTACGATAACCAGGCTGCTGATAAACATACTAATATACTTGTATATGTATAAATACATATTATAGATAAATTACACAATATCAAATTCGTGCATATATTTCTATTCCGCCCTCCAGGAAGAGGATCATGCGATTAATTCATCAAAATTTCCCTCGGTAGGCGCTACGTCTTACTAGTCAAAAGCTTCCCCAATACAAAAATAATCGAGCGTCCAATAGCCAGCGCCAAGCTTTTTGGTTTTCCCATTGTTGAGCTCTTAGTTACCTACATTTCCTCATATATCACTAAATGCTGGTAGGATGAGTTCTTTTAACTGAATCTTAGTTACTACGCTTTTTATTTTATAAAATTGTCGAAGAATGGGACGATCAGCTCTTGTTGCATTGTTGAGCTCTTAGTTACCTACATTTCCTCATATATCACTAAATGCTGGTAGGATGAGTTCTTTTAACTGAATCTTAGTTACTACGCTTTTTATTTTATAAAATTGTCGAAGAATGGGACGATCAGCTCTTGTTGCATGCGAAAATTGTGTGACAATATGAAAATTGAGTCATAATTTATCATGCTCTTGACCAAAATACAGACTTACAAGTTACAAACGTATCTTGAGAAATATCAATCCTAACGTTTGTACAAAAGTTACGATAAGTTAATACGATTATAACATACTAGATATTTTTATGTAAAATATAGCATATAATATATTATTATAAGTAATAAATAAAGAATTCCAAACCGTTTTTGTATATTTCATTTAAAGAAAACACCAGATTATAACAGATCTCATCATCTAGGTGGCAATTTTATTAATATAAAATGAGATTATGGACAGATCAAAAATACAATTTTATTCTGAATAGTTTGCTAATAACTAACTTGTAGTCAATCTTAATAGGTATTAATTAAAATAATTATTTTGCTGGGAAGAATACTTCAGTAGCCAAATACTGTGAGTGTTGTTTTGTAACAAAGGTAAATGAATAAATAGCTGTTATCAGATTGGTTTTCATATGGGGCACTAACCTAGTGTCAACAGAGGCGTGTAGTATATCAACTCATCCTCCTGAAACAGTGTTTTAGCAGAAAATAATTGTTATTTGTGTAACAGTTAACCTGAAAGCAAAGGAATACCAAGGTAATGGGGCAGAATGAAACAGCCTCAAACACTTTTATAACTACACAATCACAGTGTATTTTGATTATCAAATCTCAAATAAACATAGAGATAAATCACAAGATAAGATATAAATCACTAAACTTAAAGTAATCCAAAGCCCATTAAATGCTTTAAAGTAAAAAGTAATTCAAAATACATATGTTTAAAAAACCAATTTGTGCTTATTATATTTAGTTTGGATGGTTATATTAAACAATATGATCTGCAACAGGTAAAATTATAGTCAAGTAAAGATTTCTTTGCGAAACAAACCTTAAACTTTTCTCCACAAGGTAATGGATTCAGAAGTACGAATATTTAATATTCTACTTACTGTTTTTATATGTACCGTTTTATAAACACTGACAAGTTATGTTTAACATAGTATAGGCACCCACCACCTCTTATAATTTACGTAATAAACAAAGGTTGCTTCACACTTGTGCCTGTAAAAAGTTAATATTTTCAACAAATAATCTTGTTTGTGTTGGAATATAATTGTCATTCTGTAAGAATGGTGAGAGTTGACAACTCCAGCCATTTAGATGTTTGTTTGGAGGTTCAGTGATTGTATCTTCGAGTGCTTTGAGAGCATTTATAGCATCCTGTTGTCCTTGCACTGCAGCGAGTCTTAACAAACGTGTTGCAGTTTCTTCGTCAATTTTTAGCCCTCCGCGACCTTGTCCGTAAAAAACACCCAGGTTATATAGAGCACCTGGATGTTTTAAAGCAGCAGCTGATTTATAAAACTCCATTGCCTGTAAAACGAAACTCGTCACATATATGGGTTTCACACGACACAGTATTATAACTTTTATAATAGACTAGACATGGATTGTCCAGTCAAATTAGTTCTGTATTAAATGTCTGTATAATGTGCACAAGTAGACTTATGTGTGAGAGAGAAAGTTGTGAGGTCAAATCCAACATTTATCAAATAGTCATTTAATATTTTGTTTAGCAATTAAAGATCAAAATACTTGAAAACAGTGTGAATAAGTCGTAACAGTCATTACGGATCATTTATGTTAAACTGATTCATGTCCAGATCAGGCCAACGTGGGACACAGATCATACACTACATAATATAAACTGCTTCATACAAAATGTATGTAACGCTTCAAATTGGGGCCATGTATACACTATGACCTGGTCTAACAAAATTCTTCCTTTAATTTGTTATAATATAGTTAACTTATTTTTTAATATAATTGTGTCTAATATTTTAAATTCAATACAAAATTACACAATTTATAAGCAAGGTTGACACAAAAAGATTCTAAATTTGCAGTGATATGTGTTGTCAATAACATCATTACCTACATATAATTATATCTAGATTATTTACCATTATTTGCGCGAGATTAAGGTATAGTATGCCGCTAGTACCGCAACTTATTTAGGATCTCAAACACAACTTGGTATAATATTATTTGATCAATGAACTACAATAATGAAGTAACTTTTTAAATATCATACAAAATACTTACAACAGCCTAAAATTTTGTCTCGCGTAGAGTAAACGTATTTTTTAATTTAAATATCAATAAGGAAGAGGGAAAAGTCAATAGTCACTAAAATTCTGTTGGTGACGTATTTTAATGATTCGTATAAGTGATATACTTACCATTTTCTCATTTGTTGACACTCCCAAGCCATTCTCATAACAGAGGCCTAAATTGTACATAGCTGGTGCATGGTTGCGATTTGCAGCAGACCTGTAAAAAATATGAGCATGATTAGGTAAATCGTAATGTTTCTTTTTTCTTTAAATAGATACAAGACTTTTACTCCATTTATCAATGAGCTTTCAGATGGTTATTGACCTAACAACTTATCCCGTCGCAAAAAAAAAATTACTTCTAAATGCATTCATGTGATTTTAAGAGATAAAATGAATGATTGTATCCCATTGTCTTGTGTACGGTGGGCCAAGAATTCGTTTACATTTGACTCTAAAAGCCCGCATGACATGTTACGGAAGTTCTGGGGACCAATACTACTGGAATTTGATGACTACAATCGTAACATATGGTTTCAATAAGATGGAACCAATAGGCTAGATGACACCTTAGTCAAATTAGTTACTTTTATCATCTGTCAAAACGACAATTTGGTATGAAAAATGTACTAAATACCAAATTGTGACGTCACTGTTTTGGACTACTCAATTGAACAATATATTTCACTGTATATTTGATTGAAATTCGTAATAATAATCAAAAGCTATGTAAATTGTATTTGCCGAGATGTTTCACGATATTAGTTTTAATGAAGTGGACATTGGTATTCATTTACGATACAGTGATCTACCCAATTGTCACACATCTAATGAGACCCTACTAGTGGTCAAAGACATTTTGCCGGAAAAACTGATGTCCAGACAAGGCGACATTCCATGGCCACCCTGAAGTCCAGATCTATCCCCAGCAGACTTCTTTATACAGCATTATTTGAAGAATTGTGTCTACATCAATAAACCAAATACACTATGTCAACTAAAAGAAAAATTAACGAAGAGATGTCGGCGATCTCGCGGTCTCTTTACCGACGAGTATTCGAAAATTTCGGCACACGCTTAGAAGAGTACAAACGTCGAAATGATGGTCATTTAGAGAATGTACTTTTTAAAAAATAAATTCCAACTAACTTTTCTGTAAATAAATATTTTTTATAATATAGTAAATGGTTTTTTTTTTTCAAATGCTAACTAATTCATGGCCCACCCTACATAATAGGCGACTTTTGTAACATAACATTCTCAAAGATTTTTTTATTATATATTGACTATTTTTTAGAGATCTTAATATTACAATAACTAAATAATCCACTATTAAGAAAGAATTTAAAATTCTAGCATAAAAAACTTGTATAATATAAATTACAAATGTGCCTGTCTTTGTCCCTTATTTATCTACAACAATATTCTAATTGGAATATGTTTTTAATTAAAATTTAAATATTTAAAAAATTACTTCTGCATTTAGCATCAAAGAAGACATTAATTTACAAGTGTTTAGCAGTAGTACAATATTTATCAATAAGTAGCATGTTGCAATAATAAGCAACCAACCATCATCAACACTCCACTGCTGGGCATAGACATCTCCTTTACAAGGTGGATTAATAATAACTTACCTTAGCAAATTTAGCCCATCTTGATACTGTCCATTTTCAATAGCTGCAAGACCAAGTTTATTCTCAATAGAATTTAAGACCTCTCCCAAATCATCAACAGAACTATCACAACTTGTTGTGCTACTTCCAGACTGTCCAGATTTTTCATTTTTACATCCAGACTCAAAATGACCAGAATCATTTGACACCAAATGTACTGTTGGTGAAAAGTCTGACACAACTGTACTGAGTTTAGGTGCAGACGTTAAATACAAATTATTCTTCTCTCCACTAGTTATGTGTGGCTTTAAAGATGAAATTATGTCATGCACTGTAAGACATTTACTGTGATTGACTCTCAGATGTTGTTTTAACTTCGAGTGTATTATCTGACT
The DNA here is from genome assembly GCA_949316085.1 of Hypercompe scribonia. Classification (NCBI taxonomy): domain Eukaryota; kingdom Metazoa; phylum Arthropoda; class Insecta; order Lepidoptera; family Erebidae; genus Hypercompe; species Hypercompe scribonia. The sequence continues at coordinate 9,299,086 of OX438989.1, read as the reverse complement.
AGTATACCATCCCAGGACAAGTGCGCCACTCTAAAATTTGGAAAACAAAATTTATGGTAAACATAAAGGTGGCAAAAAATGTAGTAAGCGTTTCGATAAATTATACCAATATAATCTAATCTATGTTACGATATAAATAAACCAGCTAATACAAACATACCCATGTGATGGCATCCATCCAACTTTTGTTCAAATAATCGAAGTTCCATTTCTTCCTGTTTGGGCCACTATCGTTTTCAAAAAAAGTGCAATTTCTAGAAAACCATTTACAACAAGGTTGTTTAGTTTTTTCATCACTAAAATTTCCTGGTGTACTGTTTACAACGGTAGTACTACATCTATCAAAATGGCCAGCACTCCTTTCGAACGTATCCCTGATACGACGCGTTACATATTTCCACATGATTTTGTTTATTGATTTGACGTCGGGAGATTAATTATTCTAACTGATTTCCATTGCGAGATGGTTACTTATAAACTACATTAAAACTAGAAATTAATCTAATTCTATGAAAGTATACACCAACTCAATTTTGAAATAATTTTAAATATCACAGCACTTCTTGTCCTCAGACTTGAATGCAATAATTCCGCAGACCAAAAATACGCAAAATGTCAGTCCATAAGTCTGTCAAAGTCAAATTTAACTTTATAGTTCGTCTCACGAAAGAAGTGTGCGACGCGACGTTGCAGTCACGTAATGGAACATTACCTTTACTGTTAGATTTCTTAAAAAATTCTAATTTGCGGGTATTCCTGGTAACGGATTGCTGGTAGTATATAAAATTGAATGCTTAGTTTTTATGTTATTCTTAATAACATAATTGTAGTCACTAATTGGATTTATTACAGGCATACTTCTATCACTGCCTGATTTATATTTATATTTATTTATTATTTATAGTTTATTATAAATATTATTATCGTCATCAGACTTTATTTTACTATCACTTGCTGTAATATAGTCTATTTCTTCTACAAATTTTCTAAAAGCTTTATATGTCTGCACTGAACGAACCAATCTTCTAGAGTTACTTTTGTAAACGCTTTTTTCGTAACTTCAAAAGTGTTTTCGGGTTTTTATTTAGAATTATGAATTAAAACAATAATAAAAATATATATAAAGAATAATATTCACCCAATCTCATTCTCAATGAAAGCCGATCTTTAGGCTGATCTGACTAGTGTCACTTAACTTTGTAATGTGCCATTCTCCATATTTACCACTCATCTGCGAGCCCCTCTTAAGAATGAGAGAAAATGAATTTTATTAATAAAACTTGAATTTGAACACTAATTACCATAGTTGTAACTTACTGTTCCTTTTTCATCAAATCGATTTGATCGTCCTTTAAATGACAATAATGTATCCTCTGATATTTTTGTGGGACTTAAAAAGTTCCATCTTCTCATACAAAACTTTGCTATTTTGGTTTCTTCTAATAGCCTTTTTCTTTAACCAAAATTCACATTTCACTTTTGAAATAAAATATAAAGTAGAGACCTCGAAGAGTCGAAAAAATTTGGAGTCTATAACGTCTATAATATAGACATTTCATTGTCTGTGATTATTTGTATCGCGGCAATTAGATACATTTTAAGTAGAAAATAACAATAAACATTGCTTTACAACAATGTGTGGTCGAACCGCATTGTAAGTACAAATAGATATTATATAAAACCGTATTCAGTTATAACTAGGCAGATTTCTAATAGATTTAACTTTTCAGGTATCTCTCTAAGGAACATGTACAATGCGCTTGCAGTTACAAATCTAAAAATGCAAAATATATAAAACCCCAGTGGTTGCCTGAACATAATGCTGGAAAGGATTACACTCCATCCTACAATATTGCCCCAACTGATGTGACACCAGTTTTGATTTCTTCTAGTAGATTTAAAAATGTAGCAGAAAGTAGCAGAGTTCTTAAACCAATGATGTGGGGTATAATACCACCCTGGCACAAGGTATAATATTCTCATGTAAATCTAAAAAATATCTAATCATTATTAATGTGTTTCTGCAATTACAGGGAGATTACAAAACCCATAACTTAAGCACAAACAATTGTCGTTTAGAAAACATAAAGGAATCTAAACTATACAGTCCAATATTGCGAAATGGAGGTAGATGTATAATTACTGTAGAAGGATTCTATGAGTGGCAAACCACTAATAAACTTACAAAAAATAAGCAACCTTATTACATATATTCACCACAGGATGACAGTGTTAAGGTATGTTCTATTTCAGTTAAGACATCATTGGCTTGACTCAAATAAGGCAGAGCCCATATTTTGGTAATCACACACACCTATTATGTATACTACACGTAGATACAGAATAAATGATCATGCTGAAAAAATTTTCAGAAATTGTACTTGACTGCTTCAGTGGTAGGGTATGTATATAGGGGACTGCCGTGCTGAGATCTTGGGTTCGATTTCTGGCAGACTAGATATTTATTATGGAATCTAGATGTAAAAATGCATATATATACAAAGAAAAGCATAAAAGTATTCTATTAGTTAATCTACCTTTCATAGTAAAAGTTCTGCTTAGTTTGAGACTAGATGGTGTTGTCAGGTGTCTAAACATATTTAAAATATATGAAAATATCTAATGTTTGTGGATTGCTATGTTTTACCACCTCTGAGTAATGTTGGACACATTATGGTGTTTTAAATAATTTTCAGGTAGATGAACCAGAAACTTGGCAGACTACATTTGACGAGGACAAAGGTTGGAAAGGAATAAACCTACTTTACATGGCAGGTTTGTACAATGTGTGGCAGAATGAAGAAATAATTATATACTCATACTCTGTAATTACTATGGAATCAAATAGTACTCTGAATTGGTTACATCACAGAATGCCAGCTATATTAAATACTGAAGAACAGATTGAAGTGAGTATAAAAAAGGACAGGCAAAGCAAAATGTTTGATTAGATTTCATAGTCCAATATTATGGCACAAAGTCTACTACATGAACTTAATGCTACTCTTAGGACCACTTTCAAAACTTGTTCAAAGTACATGATAGACTATTCTAAACTTATTTGCCAGATAATACATATTTCAGTTTCAAGAATTTTGGATAGACATATTTGTCAGATACACATATATGCATACCAGCAACCTTTCTGTTACATAGTATATTTTTTCAGTAACTGCTGAAACTAGATCTTAGAATTCTCAATTATTTTTTGTTAAACTATAGGGTAGTATGTAAAGAACATTGAAATTTACTAACATGTTTAATATTGCAGGCTTGGCTTGATATCGACAATGTTGGACCAGATATGGCATTACTTAGTCTTAAACCAGTCAAAGTGTTGTCATGGCATCCAGTTTCAACTAGTGTGAATAATTCTAAAAATAAATCTGATAATTGCAATAAAAGGGTAGTAGAAGAGAAGAACAAATCTAAACAAAAAACTTTAAATTCTTGGTTTACGAAAGCTGAAAAGCGGAAATCATTGGATGCAGATGATTCAGATTCGAAAAAAATTAAACAATAAAAGTTGGTTTGCCAAATAAACTGTTTTAATCAAACATTAGTCCATACGTAGTATGATCCAAGTGCATATGACTCTTTAATTATTATTATTTTTATAATATTAGGCCACAAATTAACTGTTTAAGGTATCAAACCAAAATATGGAACTCAGATGTTTTCAATTCTAAATTCTCTAAAATCTGCTTCACATCTTATAGTTCTGTGGTTCTTCAAGAAGTCTGAAACAAAACTGCATACTTCATACTCCTCTGTAACAAAAACACGATTGATTTGTTAGTGAGTGAAGTGTATCTGGTATCCAACTAATGATTTGAGCACTAAACATTAAAACATAAATTTTGTTAAGTTACTGACATTTAAATAGTAAATAGAAACATGAAGAAGATCACAGTCATTGAACCTATATTTTTGTGTGTTCAGATTTTTGAAAAAACTGCACCAGGAAAGATTGCATGATATTTATAAAACATCAATATAAGGACAATATATTTAGACATACATAGTGTTAAAGTGTGTTGTGACAACAAAATACAGTAATTTGGTGTAAAACAAACTACATTTTTAACTTCAACATTAAGGGAATGAACAATGAGTACAGACTGAATGTGTTAAATGAATTGTGATAATCTCACCTGGATATTTACTACATTGGTATATAAGCCTGATTAAGTGCTTAGCTAAACTTTTAAACACTCCTTTGCCTTTAATATGCCCTTTAAAGTAGTAAGGTGTGAGTATCTTCACAACCCAGGGAGCTATACGCTCCTTGCAACTCACGATAAATTCAGGTGTTTCCTCTAAGGGAGAAATAATTCCTTCATCGTCACTGTCATATCCAAAATAATAGACAAACTTTTCTTTAATCTGAAAAATTTAACAATGATCACCAGAGGAAAAAGGTGTAGTGTCAAATTATGTAGAATTGTAAATAAATAACCTTTTCCAGTTGTTTTCTATTATTATCACTAATTTGGTCTAGCAATTCATATAGTTTTTGTTTCAGAAAATATTCCTCACATAGCCATTTGCTTGAACTACTTTTCTTTGGTTTCTGATTTTCTGTCTTCTGGGTTTGAACTGTCGTATCACCACTAGCAACTAGAAGCCCCGTTAAAGAAGCTAGTCTCTCATCCAGAGATTTTATTTGGGCTGCATGATTTTCAATCACAGCATCGTGTGTAGCATTAATTTTACTAGTTTCTATCATAATATTTGTAACTTTTTTTGTATGATCATCTAGAGTAGTATCTAATTTATCACACAATGCACCTTCAAATATATCATCATCATTTTGATCACCTTGAAATAGTTTTTCTAACTGCATCATCAACTCGTCCGGGTCTGATTCTACGGATGTTTGTTGATTTAGTTGTGGCGGTGTAGTAATAGTTGTAATATGGCCAGGCTGCTTGATTATTTGTGCCACCGGTAGTGCTTCAATTTTTGGTAACGATGTACATGTAGTATTTATTGAAAGTGGTGCATGATAATTTTCATGATGGCCATTGGAATTGTTATTAATTGCTAATAAATTTGGGTAACTTTCATTCAAAGCATGTTTTGGTGACATTGAGGCAACATTTCTTCTTTTCCTCTTGCTCAGTCCGCACTGGCAGTTATTTTCTTTTATAGTATTACAAGCTGCTTGTATTTTTTTGTCATTAGGTGGTAGTTTATTTAAGCATTCATATAACATTTTGTTTAATTTTCCTTTTTTAGTGTCATTCTTTAATTCATTGACCTTAAAACAATATGTGAATTATTTAAATTACTACATTTTACAAATATAGTTACACACATTTATACATTCAAAAGGCAATAATTACCACAGTAATAATGTTTTTCCTATACAATTGTGCGACCATACATGATTGTGCTGCTTTAGTCTCAATATTTTTTGCACATCTCCAAATAGCACTTGGTAAATAAATGTTTTTGTTGAGAAGTTTTTGATTCGTTTCATAATTTATTGATAACAGTTTAATTACATATTCCATATAATGTTTACGGACCTAAAACCAAAAAGAATAAACTGTAGGCATTAGTAACCGTTCTTAAGTTGTTTAACATTATTTTGTTCAGATAAATTTTATTGACTGACTTCAAAAAAAGAGGAAGTTCTTTACCTTTGAAATTAAAAGATGAGGCTCTAATCCAATTTCCGGCAAAGCCATGAAAGTATCGTCACTTTCTTGCAATAGTTGATCTATAAGATCCTGTTGTATATATTCTGTAGACATTTCGACTTATTTTATCATATATTGCAAGTTCAGTAGTACTAATTCATATAATTTTAATACCAAAACCGGTTGGGCTCCATAGCACGCCTCTGCCGATAAAATTAAAAACAAACAATTAAAAGAATTTGACAAGCTTTGTCGAAACAGAAGCTACTATAAGACGTGATCGATTCGTGATAAACACATAATCGATTTTTTATGTCATTTTAAAATATTTCAAAAAAATTTAAAGAAAATATTGTCTTCTCTAATGATCTCGTAAGAAAGTCTATTTCTTCATTTTATTAGTAATATAAACGATGGCTTCATAAAGTAAGGTAATGTACATGTATTTAAAGAAAATTTAGACAGAGTATTTTGTTTTATATTCTGTATAAATTTCCATTAACTTAGTTCTACTTAGTGCTCTGATACAAAATAATTCGTGGTCTCATATAACTTCAATAAATCGTTGGTTCATCGTAGGTATTGTACACAGTACCTACACTTTACAGCATTATCTACAATTAGTACAGAGTCAACTCCTATGTGTGCAGTGGACTTCGCATATACACCGAAGTTGTTTTTAAAAAAGCGTACCGATTTTTAAAGGTTTTGCGACATTGTTCTAAACTTTCTAGACTTTCGTCTCTAACAACTTCTCGAACTCCAAAAGTCAATTTAGCGATAACTTTCAACATTCACTTCCAACCTACTCAATCTCACAAAATAGTATCATGAAAGTCATTTTCGTAGTTAAACACTTTTCTATTAAACAGTAAACGTTGACTATAGTCTGATTGCTTCATATTATGAACGAAAGTTGAATTTATATGTCCTTGTATTACTACTTTGCTACAAAAATACATTTTATGACATTTATGAGATCGAGAGTAGATTGGATTTGAAATTTGATTAAGTTTTCATTATGATAATAACAATTGACTCTCAGATTTTTCATTCTATTTCTTCTAATCTCATGTTTTCTAGTATTGCTCCTAGATAGAAACTTGGCTATTTCTTTTATAGTGATTTCCTGAATTAATTTTTTTGATGTCCAGAGTTTGAACGTTCTTCATGAACCAATAAATACTATGTGTTCAGTATTACTTATCACTAGAAAGATGTTACTCAATTTAGGAAATCATATTTATGATCTACTAGTGCTATCATCCTCGAGTTCACTTACATAAAAAATGATTATTTTATATTTCTTGAAACTAGAACTTCATTATTTATTGAGTATCATTACTCATTGGAGTATCTTTAATATACAATGAAAAATTTCACGGCAAGCACTTAAAATATGAAACTTTCAAAAATCAAACAAATTCACTTTCTTATATATAATATTAGCTAGGGTAATAACAAAAAAAGTGGCATTCGTAAATTGTGAGGACAATGGTGCCAGTTTGTTTAATTGTTATCTTAGCGAAACTGTTTCTTTATAAATGTTCTTGCGCATCCCTATTCCGTCAAACTTTTGTCTTTGACATTGATAATTTTTTATCTGTGGATTGCCGCCTAGCACATACCGAATAATATTTTTTGTTTCCTAACAATTCGTTTTCTTTTACCATGGCAGATTCTACAGTAATGGATGTAGGTAAAATGAAAGTAGTTGACTTACGCAAAGAACTAAAGATTCGCGGACTCTCGTATGCCGGTGACAAGGCTGAATTAGTCTCCAGGCTTCAAGCGGCGATCGCTCAAGATGAACACGGCGACATCAACCTAGACTCGGATGAAATTGACTCAGATGGTGTTTTAGAAGATGAAGATGATAAAAGTCAAACTGATATACTAGACGATACTGCAGTTGATCCGTTGAATGAAGAATTAGCGCTCTCCGATCAACCTGTTCCGAAACCCGTCAATGATGCTAAACCCCAGCGTATACTGAAACGAAAGATTACAGCTACTAGTATAGAGACTTCTAAAGAAACAGGCGACATCAAATCAGGAGAAACTAAGGAAAGCACTGGCAAAAAGATTGTATTACACAGAGCTGTATCAATTTCATCAGCTCCTTCTGAAAAAGTAGAGGAAAGTGAAACAGATAATCAAAAAGAAGGCAGCACAGCAGTCAACAAAATAAAAATAACTGCTGATGTGGATACTAAGACAAGACTAGAGCTACGGGCTAAGAGATTTGGTTTACCAGTTAAGATGAGTGAAGATGAGAGGAAAGAAGCAAGGAAACAGAGATTTGGACAAAGTAACTCTAGTATAACTAAAAATATCACATCATTACCTTCTGGTACTTTAAGTGAAAATATGGAAAAACTCAAAAAACGAGCAGAAAGGTTTGGACAATCAGTGTCAAAGATTATGACTGATATTGAAAAAAAAGAACGTTTAGAAAAACGAAAAGCTAAGTTTGGTAATTTAGCTTAAAATACCAGCTTAAATTTTAATGTAAATATATTTCTATAAGAATGAAACTAGATTAGTTTCAACTTTTTTGACTAATATCGGTTAGTCACCAATTTAATCTACTTTCTATAGATAATGAAAAAGTATTGTATTTTGATTCGATAAATTACCAAACCACGAATCTTGTAAGGAGTACGATAAGGTACATTGTATGAAGATTTAACTTGACCTTTGTTACATAAGAGCATAAATAAAATACATTTGACTTGTAAAATATCTTTTTTTTGTCTATTATAAAGTTTACACATATGTAAGGCTGCTTATTATATACCACCTGAGTTTATCCATGGTATATCAGACATATCTCAGTTACAATTGGTAATAAGTCATTATTTGAAAAGTTTTACTATTTCTTTTATTGTACTTGCGTTGTGGAGTACTTATGGCACTCTCCATGTAAAAAATCAAAATTCGATTGTTACAACCTCTGGACCCTGCCGACCTGAACCTGACTCAAGTTTATGTTATTCAATTTACTATCATAACTATGCACAGCATGAATTCCCATGTCCGCAGCCCATGCACATTAGTATGCTTAGGTATTCTACAAATAGGCAAGAATGACAAGCAACAGAATCACTCCAATCTTACATTGTTCTTTAAGTTAGGATATTCCAGACCCAGTGTAACTACATTTTATATTTGAAAGTGCTTACATTACTTAATTTTATATAGAAAAAGGTAATATCTTAAAATCTTCAGCTACTGTGTCTTTATCAAGAGACACAGAAGTTTCTTCTTGCAAATTGTTAGAATCCTGAGGTATTGGTATTGCATACTTCATATAAGGTTCCTTATATAATATTGACCATCTCACTGCAACTTCTTTGATTAGTGTTTTCCTAAATGCCATACAATGCATGAACCTTAACTTCTCATACTTAATTCTATTAAACCCTATATGTGCTAATGTATATCGCCAACATTTCATGATTTTGCTATTTGCACCAACATGTTTTGAATCTGGTGTAGTTATAATTAGTAGCCCGCCAGGTTTTAATAATTTGTAGGCTTTCTCACAGGCGACAATTCTTAATTCTGAAGTAGGTATATATTCTAAAAGGAAACAAAATGTAACAATATCATATGAATTTTCTTGAATTTCTTGAACTACTGAAACTTCGTTGACAATGTTATTTTGACCAATATTTACATTTAAAAAATCACATTGTAAAACAGAATTGTTTGCAGGACACAAATCAATTGCAAAAACATCAAAAATATCATACATATGAAATGGATTATAACAACTACCAACGTCAATTAATTTTAACGGTGTAGTGAAATTTTCATTGGTATTTATTTCAGCATGTATTTTGTTGGCAATTATAATTTCTTTCTCCTTTGCCTTAGCATAGCTTTTATTAATAAAATAGTCATAACAATAGTCTACTACCCATCTAATTCTGGAAGTGGCTTCACTAGATGAATTTTTACATTGACTTTCCCAATGTGTATTCGCCAATTTTTCCATACATTGTGCATAACATAATAATGTATCTTTATTTTCACAGTGCTCTTGCCAAGCTGTTTTAACTCCTAATTTAAAGGTCGATTTTCGTAGTGACAAGTGAACATTTTTTATATAATCTGATAGAAGTTTATGTTCTTCGTTAGCCATCGCAACTTATAAAAGTAAGAATTACTTATTTTGCTCAATAACAAATGTTTGGTTATGTCGCACGTAGTCAGCTAATCGTGGACAGAAGATGTTTCTTAATATTCCTCATTGGCTTAAGTTTGAGAAGCCAGACAATTTTTTTCTGTATTAACAATAGCAGACCGCTTGGAGTACACAAGTAACTAAAATATTTACAATCACGACGCGATACAAACAAATCGTAAAATAGTAGTGCTGCACAAAAATATCGATATATTGCAAGTTATGTTTTAAATTTAATCAGTCGACTCGATGTTTATTTCTGTGTATCGTATTTATATCAACATTGATTATTTCTAAAACTGACCATAAAAACTAATAAATGGTTTAGTTTTGTATACATGTAGTCTTACTGCACACATAGGTCTTTGGATAGTTAGTTAAAAATAAAAGTTGTGTAGATATGTCTTACATGTTTACGTCATGTATTTAAATATCCTCTATTTGAGTTATCACATTAAGTATATAGAATTTATTATAAGAACAGTTTGCTAATAGATAGAAAGTTTAAGCAAGAAAATTGTAATCTAAGCCACTTCAAGTTCTAGTATCAATAGATAATAATTTACTCTTTATTTCTAACCAATATTTTATCTGTCACAACATGACACATCAGTGTTGCCAACTCTACGTCTTTTTACGTAGATCTACGTATTTTAAGCCTTCCACGCAAACCTACGAACTTTAGTCCCAGAATCTACGTATTTTCTATCAAAATTATTCAATTGCAAAATAACATATCCCGTTGTTAGACTGAATGGGCATTATTTTTGTTACTTTCGTAAAAAAAAGTTAATAAACGTTCCGTTTTATACTAGCGCATACTCGCCTCGCCTCGCCACTCAACTTATTATTACGCCATTCATTTTAAAAACAGTGTCAGTCATCAGTCAATTCAAAAGAACTGAGACTCATGTGACTGTGTAAAACGAAACGTCTTGGCGTCTTGTCTGCGGTGTCTGCCGTAAATAAAACGGTAAAAGTGAATCTTAACCTAAAAATATTTCGAACTAAGAAATGCAATCTGAAAGCCCAAAACTCTACTTGCTATATCAAAAAATTTTTATAACCTACAAGACCATAATGGAATGTTTTTTAAAACCAGAATATTTGGAATTAACTGAACAGGAAAAAACAAGCATTCATGTCCATGACAAAGTTGCAGCATTGGAAACAAAAATATTGAATATTGATTTTGAAAAAATTGAAAACCATTTACCCCTGGAAGACATCTACTTAGGAGGCAATGTTACTGCTTTAATTTCAATGAACAAAAACAATATGCATCCAGATCAAATAAGACAGTTAAGACAAAAATGTCTTGAGTTTTACATTGAAAGTCTTATTCAAATAAAAAATCGCTTCCCTTTTGAAGATGAGCACAGACAAAGGTTGAAAAATTTAAGGTTTTTAAACCCTGACACATTGCTGGACTCAAATTTAAGACGTTCTGTACCGTCTATAGCTCATTTAGGGCAAATGTTTCCAGGTAATAATCATTAACTTCAAATATTTTATTTAAAAGTTGAGTCTGTGTCTTATTTAGTTTTCAATTAATAATTTATTTTCAGGATTATGTCCAACAAATTTGACAGAATTAGACCGGGAATGGAGAACGCTAAGAAATACTAATCTTCCATTTCAAGAGGATCAGCTAATCAAAGCAGATGAGTTTTGGCGTCATATTTCAAAAATAAGAAAAGGCGACTCGTCTCAAATGTTTCCTTTACTGGCCCAATTTGCGCAAAATTTATTAGTATTGCCACATAGCAGTGCAAATGTCGAGCGTCTGTTTTCTGCGATCAATTTGATGAAAACTAGCATAAGAAACAGACTTTCCACAGAAACGCTAACAGGCTTACTTTTCACGAAAAGTGGCTTAAAAATAAACCGCGAGCCTTCGCAGGAACACATTAAACATTTTAATAAATATATGTATAAATTTAATTTGTCTGAAAATGATAATAAAAATTGAATAATTTAAATAATTCGATGACCCTGAAAGTAGCGAACTTTTTTAAATTATCTGTAAGTGGTGGTTTCACATGTAGAATGTAGATATTGTAAAAACTAACCGGCTACTGGAATATTTATTTATTTATTATTATTTTTGTTCACGGAGATATCTCTCTAACCAGTTTTATCTATCTGCTGTCTGTCTGCAACTTTTAGGGTCTTATGAATTGTCGTTTTATTCACTTTTACCTACCCTACTGTCTTAATTTCAATCAAAAAAAAAAGTACGTAGATCTACGTATTTCTCATATGGAAATTTTACTATTTCTACGTAATTTTCTAATCTGGCCTACGCCTTTTTCAAAATCCAAGTTGGCAACACTGTGACACATCAAGAAGGTTTAGGGATGTAAATAAAAAGAGATGGGTCTGAGGCAGTAATTGTCATTTATCCGTACTTGTAAAAACAGTAAACTATCTACCTAAGAATGAATTCATTGACAGGCCTAGAGTTTACTTTCATTTTTGCAAGAAGCCAGCAACGATCTTGGCTGCCTTGTATCAATACTTGAACGGACAGGCAGTATGATTAAATTCATAAAAGCATGCAAAGTACATTATCTTACTTATTTACTTTACACTTATTCAACAATATTAATTAAATATTCTAAGAAAACTAAAAATTTCTAGGCACTTGGTAGTTTGTTGATCCAGTTCCAGTTCGTTTGTCGATCTGATGCCCACATGGGACAAAACTTTGTGTGTATCCACAAATAATTGCTCTAAGTCTGGGTGTTCTTTTAGTCCGTTTCATGTATGTTTATAAAGTCCGCAGTGTCGCAGAACACGTGATTTATTCCTAGTGCGGAGTTGTCTTTTCACAATAACAATATAATATTTCTGAATGACTGGAGTAACTTGCATATTATAAAAAGCATTTAATAGAATTTCTATTCTCCAGAAAATCCTAATTATCTTGCATGCTATGTGATTCTGATGACGACAGTGCATTATCTGTAATAAAAGCAACGCTATTCTGCTATCGTTATTTTTATATGATAAGCTCGATTAAACACACATGTATGTGTTCCTGCAGTGCCACTACTAGTTGTCACGCACACAGGAGACTGCTTCATACTATTTGTATTTGTATATTTTATAAATTTATGTACAATCTATCCGCATATCAAATTTTAATCAAGCTTGCGAGGAAGAAAGAGTACACAGAAATTCGTTTTATAACAGTATTAACGATGTTTGTTATGAATAACATTTTTGCAATACCTGTATCAAGGTTTACAAAATTGACCTGGAAACTACTACTGCCTTGTAATAAAATAGGTCCTATACTCTACACTCAATGTCAGGTAGTTAAAGTACATAGCCATGAGCATCGCCAGAATTATTTTTAAGGAGGTGCATATACATCTACTACACATACTATTAATTAATATAAAAATATAATTATACTAGGTCTTTACCTACAAAGTCGATTTCTTTTTATAAAATTAAAAATATGTGTTTTTCTATGTACAGTTGAATCCGTTTATTATGACTCCGCCTATATTGACCAACCGCTTATTATGACGTAGTTACACTACGAAGTTTGGTTTTCATACAAAATTCTTTATAAAAAAGTCGGATATAATGACTTCGCTTACAGTGACATGTCGCTTATTATGACCCATTTTTAATAAATTATGTCCGATTATAATGACCATAAAAACTTTAAAATTTAAAGGTGTGAATTGTAATGGAGGCAAATTGTCGAAAGATAGAATAACTGTCATGGTAGCAGCTAATGAGTGGCACAGATAAAAAGAAATTGCTCATTATTGGAAAGTCACAAAAATCAAGATTTCAAATCATTAACTGTCGATTATGCTAATAATCGTAGAGCTTGGCTGACGTCAGAACTTTTTGAAAAATGGCTTCGAGTTTGGGATCGTGATTTGGTGAAGAAGAAGAAAAAGATTTTATTGCTGGTTGATAATTGCCCGGCGCATCCCAATTGTAACTGATTTAAAGTCTATAACACTAGCTTTCCTGCCGCCGAATACAACATTAGTACTACAGCCAATGGATCAGGGAATAATACGATCACTCAAAACGAATTTTAGAAAGAACCTTGTGCTTAAAATGATTAATTGCCTTGATGCTAATGAAAACAACTCTTATACAAAAATAACGGTGCTAGATGCAGTTCTGATGGTTAATGACGTCTGGAATAAAATGTCACAAAGTACCATTCACAACTGTTTCAGACATGCTGGATTCATTGAAAGTCAAGACGGTTTTCCTATTATAAATAGAATATGATATGTATGATATCCATAAATAGAACATGAATTGATGAAGAAGATAACGTCCCTTTATCTTCGTGTTCACGAAACCTAAATTCAGATTCCTTAGCAGCACCGGAAATGTGGGAAGATTATGTTGATATCGATAGCGCTCTCTTCTCATCCGAAGAACCCACCGATGAAAATATCGTACAGAACATTAATGCTAAAGAAAAACTCGAAAGTGCTGGGAAAGAGAGAAGAGGCATTAAAAACTGCAGAATTATTATCACGATTTGTTCATAGCAATATTGAAAATGATAATTTAACCATAGTGATGTCTTCTATACATAATAGTATTAGAGACTGTTTTACAATAAAATGAAAAACAAAAGCAGACAAAAATTACAGATTACTTATATTAAAAAATACACTTGTATGTGTATGATGTATGTACATACATTTGAACTTATAGCGTGAAATTTTTATTTCATAAGTTACTATGTTTCTCTATTAAAGTACTTAAATACATACATACTTTTTACATAAAAAGGATTTTTTTTCCACAAACGCTTTGTATGACGTCCGCTTATTATGACGTGTTTATCAATTCCTTTCGATGTCATTATAAACGGATGCAACTGTATTTTCTTTTTTGCTAGGGGGATGCAATCGCACCCTCCTCCCGGCATCTATGTATATAACAACATAAGCATGCATACGAGTAGTTTTGGCATTGTTTGGTAGATGGAAAGAGTGAGGTGGGCGGAGCATAACATCCCTCATCGCGCAAATGGTTGGATTGTTCCATAACTAAATCTCATTAGGGCATCTCTTCTTTATATTGGTTCCGTGGATAGAACTAGAAGGATTACACAGTAGGTCCACGGCTAAAGGATGACAAAAGCATATCACTAGGTCGCCGTAGTGTAGGTCACCGTGCTGTAGTGGAGACGCATTCGCAATGAGGATAATAATTACCACCACTCTTCCATTGTACTCATGCTTTTCATCTAATTTTTTTTTAGTATTTTTGGCAGGCTAACACACAAAGTAAAGGAGTTGGGTAAACAAAAAAACATGAATCCCAACGAAATGTTTTTTATTGTATTTTATTGCATATTATATTAAAAACCGTGTTTGAATAACTTTTCGGACACAAAAATCCATAAGGTCACTAGTACAACACTTAAATTCTCAAGGTTTAATTTAGAAAATGAAATGCATTCGTAATATTATAGTATTTAATTAGGGTACATACAAACATTTTGTAATGTTGGAGTATAATAATCAAACTAATAAGCACTTTCTTTGAGTAGCTAGTGAAAAATTTGTAGGTAAGTATATTTCTCAACTGTTTTATAAAAATAACTATAGAGAGGAGTCAGTGTTTACCGTGAAATACGTTATCTTGAATAAATTAAAATAATATCTACACTTAATTCAGATAAATATAATATTTTATACAATTTTAAAATATACTAAACAAAACATTAATTATAATACTACTGCTTATTACAATTTTGACAAATCGGTAAATTTGCGAATTATTAAAATTTATCTAATTTTAATGCAAATGCGATTCCATAGGACTCCTCTCGCACGAATAACGACGCCTTATGCATATATCATTATTTTTAAAATTTAATCGTAGTTAAATCGATTAAAACATTCCATCACTATTATTCTCTACGATAAAGGAAATCACACGGATATTTCGAAAGCCAACAAAACAAACAAAAGCGTCCACTAATAAGTGTTAGCATAAAACAAATAAACGAGTCCAGGTAACGGTTCGTCGCCGGCCGGGGACCGGGCCGGGACCGCCGCGAGGCGCCCGCGACCATATGTACAACGGATAAACACTAACAACATCGACGGCCACAACTTTACCCCTTAAGTGCGTTCGCTCGCGACGCCGGCCGCGGCGGGACTACCGAACATCTAACGAGTAAACATCGAACAGTTTCGTGGGTAGGGGCGGGCGGCGCGGCCGAGACGGCCCCGGGCCCCGGCCGGCGCCGGCGGGCGGGGCCGCGCGCGCCGCTCCTACCTGCCCTCCGGCAGCTGCCGCGCCGCCGCCGGCTGCCGCGCCGCCGCCTCCTGCACACAAGCAATCAGCTCACAAGCTGCCACTACTGCGACCGGGCCGGCGGCGTATGGCCAGCGGCGGCCGCGGGGCGCGCGCGCTACACGGGCGCGCGGGTGGTGTCGGGCGCGGTGCGGCACGGTACCTTGGTGCGCGGCTGCGGCTTCACGCGCAGCGTGGCGGCGGGCGGCGCGGGCGCCGGGGCCTCGCGCGGCGCGGGCGGGGCGGGGGGCGCGGGCGCGGGAGGCGGCGCTGCGGCGGCGGGCCTGGCGCGGCCCAGCGACGCCAGCACGAGCCCGCGCAGTAACGCTGCGCGACTTTCTACTTCGGGCCCCGCCTGCGTATCGCTGGAGCCTGCGGTCCGACGGAGTTAAGTTTATTATATAGTATAGGAGCTAGCAACGTTTTCGAGAAAGAATTTTAGGTCAGCTGATTTTGTGATATGTCGTCCTTCTTGCACTGTCGGTTAGAGACTGGGCTATCTGGCTGGCGGTAGCGGTTGCGTTCATTAGTGCGCATCCTACCTGTCCAGGTAATAATCCTGGATTTTAAAAACATTTTAGAAGGCGTAATTTTTAATTTTTTGTTTTCAAATAGGTCTACCTGACATACTTTTTTTATTGCCAGACATTTTTGACATTGCTAACTATATGCCATACGTGATTTTTTTTATTTTTTTTTTTAAAATTTCAAAGTATTTTATAATGTCTGTAATTTTAATATTATGTAATTTAAATATAAGAAAACTTAAAATAAATTTGCCAGACATTAAATCGATTGTTAAGTCTTGAATTAAAATTAAAAAGTCATGAAAAGTATTGCAGTATGATGCTAGTAGTCCGAGAGAGACAGTTGCAGAAAAAGTCGAGAATGATACAGAGAACCATTACGAAAGTAAATTACTTTTCACTGTGCATATAATAAAAAATAATAATAATATGTATCTATGTTTTACACA
The DNA here is from genome assembly GCA_949316085.1 of Hypercompe scribonia. Lineage (NCBI taxonomy): Eukaryota > Metazoa > Arthropoda > Insecta > Lepidoptera > Erebidae > Hypercompe > Hypercompe scribonia. The sequence continues at coordinate 9,281,964 of OX438989.1, read as the reverse complement.
GTCCTTGGGAATACCAGAATCTGGCGTGAAACAAATGTTACAGGAACGCTTCTTTGGCCGCCTAAAAAAAGTACTTAAAAGTCTTTTATCGGGCCCTACACGGGCCTGATATAGACTTTAAAGCGTCGCCGTCTTGGCTACGGTATGGTGATCTCTTTGGAGAAATCGAAGGTTTTGTTTGTGCAATTATGGACGAAGTTATCATGACAAATAACTACCGGAAATATATCCTGAAAGATAGTACGGTTGACATCTGTCGGGCGTGCCACCGTCCTAGAGAATCTATCAGGCATATTATTTCTGGTTGTTCTCGTCTTGCTAACGGTAAGTATTTGCACAGGCACAGCCAAGTAGACAGGATCGTACACCAACAACTTGCCCTTAAATACCAACTTGTCAATTTTGAAGTACCTTACTACAGGTATGTGCCCGACCCAGTTCTCGAGAACTCCTTGACACGGCCCGTATTGTGAGGAGGTTCCTGTCTTTGGAGCCCTAACCACCGGTATCTTGGTCCCTGTACCCGATGTCGGTGGTCTACTACTATTTGTTATATTTTTAAATGTGTATTTTTTATTTTTATATATTTAAAAATGTAATAAATATGTGTATATAATGAAATAAAGAAAATAATAATAATAATCATTCTAGTCAGAGCAAGTTTCAAAAAAATTTAAATATAGAAAGGAATATAAAATTAGATTAAAATTTAAAAAACAACACTTTTTATTGAAATTGTTCTGATTACTAAATGGAAATTATAAATAATTAATATTAAGTTTTTCAAGTTGTTTCAGCCTTTTATATGAAAAGTATTATGGTATCGTTATGTCCTTTACAAAAAACACATTTTATTTTATCACTGGCCATTGTAACCAAATTAAAAAATAAACATTAAAATCAAAACAAAAACAAACATGTGACATTAGACTGACGCCATCTTGCAAACTTGCCTGTCGCGCCACTGTCGTTGTCTATCTCTCTCGCGTCTTCAGCTGTCTCTCTCGGACTACTAGCATCATATTGCAATACTTCATGACTTTTTAATTTTAATTCAAGACTTAACAATCGAATTAATGTCTGGCAAATTTATTTTAAGTTTTCTTATATTTAAATAACATAATATTAAAATTACAGACATTATAAAATACTTCGAAATTTAAAAAAATAAAAAAAAAAAAATCACGTATGGCACATAGTTAGCAATGTCAAAAATGTCTGGCAATAAAAAAAGTATGTCAGGTAGACTTATTTAAAAACAAAAAAATAAAAATTACGCCTTCTAAAATGTTTTTAAAATCCAGGATTATTACCTGGACAGGTAGGATGCGCACTAATGAACGCAACCACTACCGCCAGCCAGATAGCCCAGACTCTAACCGAAAGTGCAAGAAGGACGACATATCACAAAATCAGCTGACCTAAAATTCTTACTTTTCAAACGTTGCTAGCTCCCGTACCAATATGTGAACTGTTCTTAATATAGAAACGGATAGGTACTCTTTGCGTTTGAGACCGGTGTCATACAAAAGTTTTGACGGGCATCCCAATAAGCTGTTGAAGCATAACAAAAAAAAATTATGTTTGATCTTGCGTAATAATTTGGGCAATTTTGGGCAATTACAATGACACTGTAGAAAAAATTTAAAGGTACAAACCGAGGAAGCCGGAGAGTAGAAACTGCGAATCGGAGTGTTCGGGCGGCGGCTGGGGTTGTGCGGCTGCGGGCTGCGGCGGGTTGGGAGGGGGCGCCGAGCCCGAGCCGCCGGCGGCCGCTCCGCCGCGCCGCGGCAGACGCTCTAGCTGCTGCCGCGCGGCCTGCGTCAACATAACGTGCAGAAACGCTCTTAAAAAATTTCTGGTTTTTTGTAGTACTGCTTGTTTTTTATTTTTATAGTTGGAATAAGCGCACAGCGAATAATCATCAACTTCAACAATTTAATGTTCGTATAGTTTCAAGTTTTTCTTCTCTTTGCAGAGACGTTGCCCGGTATAGCTTGCTCCCTTAGCCGCATCTTACGACCGTTAAGTGTTAGTAGGAAAAAGGGTACAATTATTCACCGACTACCGAGTAAACAAAATAACACTACTTTCTGGTCGACATACAATTTGTGTACTAAAACTGGTATTATTGAAAGACAATGGCTTTAGTTAATGTTATAGTGAGAGAGACGGTAATGTTGGCAAATACTTATGTGAATGTTAGTTATTAGATTAGTCGAATTCATTTATAATTGTAAATTGTATAAATATTTCATAGATTAAGATCTTAAAATGCATCCAGTCCATCCAAAGGTTGCCTGGAAGAAATAGCTGTAAGCGATAGGGCTGCCCATTGTACATCACATTCGTTGTACTATTTATCAGTTTGTTAGCGATCCGTCCAGGTTTCGCACGAAAATATTTGTAATTGTCCTTTTTTCTCTGTTATAATATGTATGTATTGTGCATATAAACCTTCGTCCTAATTCACTCTTTCTATTGCAGAAAATCTCATTAAACTACGTAGGGTTCTTCGGAAGAACTAAGCTGACGAGAACAAAATGCTAGTCATGGTCGAGCCGCAGCTGCAATAGAAAGAGAGCAGTGCTGACAAACAATAGCAGGCCAGAGTACTCACGGTCGCCTGCTGACGTTCGAGCTGCAACTGCATCTGGAGTTGCTGCAATTGGCTGGGTGTACCGGGCTGGCCGGCGCCGCGTCGCACGCCCGACAGCTGCGAGAGCAACTCCGCGATGGGGTCCACTACCGCGTCACGCGACGAAGGCGACAGCGATGAGATGCCGCCGCCAGTGCTGATATAACTTTTATTTAATTTTTATTTCAACACACCACTCGAAACAACAATCTATACATACAAAAGAAATAATAATATAATAACATCCTCACACACGGCTGTCTGATCCCAAACTAGAAAAAGACTGTACTATGGGCATCATGGGCATGGTTTGCTGATAAACATACTTATATATTCTTAAATAAATATTTTAGATAAATTAGTCACAGAACGAATGAAAGTGTTTGTCACACAAAGATATGTCCTGGGTGGGAATCGACCCCACAACTTCTAGCCTATCATATATACAGCCAGGATCAATAAGGACTATACCAAGAGCTCTATACCAAGAGGCCCACATGTATAATAGCAAAAATGACGTCATACCTTGGCATGTGACGTCGATAGCAATTTTATCACACCGTGTGACGTGGTGTTTATTAAGCAAAAGTTTGCTCAATAAACACATTTTGAAAATTAAAAGAAAATAATTTTAAAATCTTTTTTATCTTATATTTTAAAATCTCTTATTTGTAGAGAAAACGACACTAATAATAGAAAAAAAGGTATTTTATACATTGAAAGGTTTCATCATAACGTATTATCTAGTTAAATAAATTTTATTTAAATATCACAAAATAATTCTTTGTACACAATTAATAATTGCCTTGCCTTCAAACCTCCTTGCTAAGGGGTGGCCTATGTCTAGCAGTGGATTGTAAAAGGCTGCTGATGATTGATGTTGATGAATTAATATTAAAAAAAACTCAAATGTTGACTAGCTAATTTCATGATATCGGTTTTTGTGACGGTGTGCGCCCGCAGGTCGTAAAAACTTACGACCTGCGGACCAGATCACACAGTGTTGTCCCATGTAGGGTTTGAACCCACAATACTCAGCACAGTAGAGAGCGGAGTGGCTTGGCGTTTAAGCCACTAGACCAATCGTGCAGTTTAGTTGATAAGAAAATATACTTTCAAATTAAATTCAAAGTTTTAGTCTTTTAATCTTTTAATCTGTAAACGCAATGTTCTTACGCCATACGGATATTAAAACAAAAAACAAATTCTCAACTGTCAACCGATCACGTTTGTTTATAGAGCCAACTAATGTCAAGACCACGTGGCAATATGGCGTCAAGATTATATACAAAACGTGAAAATGATAACTTTAAAACATTAAAAAGTTAAATGAAGTATTCAGTACATAGTAATTATTATAAAAAAGGCTATAATTCTTACCTAAATTGCATATTCGTGCGTCTAGCACGGCTTACGCCCCGACCAGAATGGGGCATGCGCCGAACTCCACCGTGTCGAATGCCACTTGGTTCGTCGTGCAGCGAAGTTAAGGAATATTGTGTTATAAATTAGGCAAATTTGTTGCAAACCGACTTATTCACTAGCAGATACCAGAAAAAAATACAATAAATAAACTCGAGCGACCACTGCAGTCCAGCACTGTTTGACGATTCAGAGAGATTGAAGAATGGGGAGGAGTCAAAGACATCATCGACAATAAAAGAAATCGATTACAATGAAATACGATCGATTGTAAATATTTGATTATTAAGAGATATCCATTTCATTTTATCAAATTTAATTTAAGAAATTACAATTTTACAAAAATTTATATATGGTACCGTACCTACAGCCCGTATATTGTATCACCACTAGGGTGTCATTGTATAACAATTATTTGGACCACCGCACCGTAATGAAGTTCTAATACAAAATTCATGCATTTATCTTCGGATATATTGTCGTGGATCGCTATCATTTGCCGAATTATTTATGATCTCTTTCTGTAGACTTTATTTGTCTCTAGAAAAACCATATTTATTAATTGATATTATTTGATTGTCAGCTGCATACTGTAAAATAACACTAATACTTAAGGCCAAATTACAGATAACCGAACCCTTGACTTTAGAGACCAAAAAATGAGTCTACTAAAACCCGTGATATATTCAATAGCATCACACGTCACAAACACTTAGCATTACTTTTTTTGGAGTGGATGATTTAAGTATACCCTTACACATTGATTACAGTAAATATTAGTTTATTTATAAGAGATAATTTTTCTGGCTTTTTATTTCCATCCTAAGCTCATCAAATTAAATAAAAAAAAACAGTTTTTGTAGTGATTTAGACGTGAACGATTTTGTTTACAAAGATTTATTTAAAGTTACATTAAATAAATATTTTTTATTTTAATGTTGCGTTTTCGTTGATAGTTAATCGAATGTCAGCTGAAACTTAATTATTTTTAAATATTAAAAGAAGACTCGATGGAAAACGGCTGCCTATTAATAAGTTCGATTTTTCGTATGTTAATGATTGTTCATATACAAGTAAATTTGAAGTTGCAACATTATGTTAAATAACTTAATTGGTTACTTTAAAAAAATCTTGTATCTATGGGTTGTTTTGTTTTGCTCAAACAAAAATAGCTTCATAATTGCACGATTTCGCGAAAAAAATTATTGAAATTGTGGCAGATACGCCTATAAAAAGGTTTTTCGAGTTGAAAAGTGTGAAACGACATACAAAAAATACTTCTTAAATTTGATGAATTTATAGTGAAAAAAAAGTTTATTTTTATCGTATATAAAACTATCTGGTGATTGATGATGTAATTTCGAGTTTTTTTCATAACAGTATTTTAATGATCATATTTCTAATTATATTTTTCCATTTTTTTTAGTATGTCAGCACTTAAAAATTTGCAGAATAAAATATTTCCTTTTTTAACTTTTAACTTTATAGATTTTATTCATACTGCAATCGATCAAGACACGAAATAAGAGAAACAAACCCTACACAACACGAGAGTTAAAAAACACTACTGTCATAGTTAAACAGAAATCAATTGTTAAAGTCTGACTAAAATACAATGTTACATAATACTTTGTTAGTACAAAAGTCGAAACACCCCAAACATATTATGATAGCAACAAACAAAACAAAAAAATCTCACTAGGTTATCAGCTGATTTGGTTGCATCATTGTCCTCGCAATATTCGATAGATATTTGGGATTTTATACATGTTTTAAAACCTATTGAAATCTGTTCTATTGCTGATTCTGAACAGACTGTGTGCATGCTTCGTATTAAGTTAAAATAATGTAGTATAGAAAAATAAAATATATTGAAAAAGGATATCAGAAATGAAATAAGATCTCTGGGACCCGTCCTATGCTCCAGGGTAAGATGGCCGGCGAAGTCATCGGTCACAAAATTTGGTTCCCCACCTGGCATTGAAGCACACACTGGGCACACCACCTGTACAAAAAAAAATATATGTGGAATTTTATACTTTCTAAAGAGAGGCCTATGTCTATCGGTGGACTACTACAGTTGTGGCACGCTAGTTGCATTAATGAGAAATAAACAAAACTGATGCGGAAAATAGAAAAACAACCTTTTAAGGATTGTATATCATGTCAAAATCTCAACTGAATCATTGCTGGACTGGCATACAAAAATAAACTTAACAATTCTATATATAGATGTGATACATAGTAATAATAATGTAGGTGTAAGTACACTGACTAATAACAAGTATTATAAAACTGTAACAGGTAAACACGGTGCTAAAGTAACAAGAACCTAAATAAAACTATATTGAATTAGAAACATTAAACTAACAGATAAAAGTTTCCCCTGAATCAGAATATGTAAGTGCAAGTCAAAATAATTTAACTGTTACACATGCTGATTAAAATTACAAGTGAAGTACGCATTCAGTATGTTTTGGTGATGGAGCAGGCAAATAAGCAGATTTGGTCTCCTGTAGCAATAGATTACCTAAACTCACGAGAATGTGATCGTTAACACATCAAAACATTTGTCAATTTCACTTATTTATAGCCAAATAGGACTGTTTATTTATAATAAAATAGGATTCTATATTTATGAATTCAACGTTTTCAGAGGAGACGAATAACAACTCTGGAGGCATTCAGTTTTATTACTGATTACCCTCACATATAGGCAATATTAGCACATTAAGCTTATTTAAGTCCACATTACCTCATTATATTCTAAGAACTGGTACTTAACACTGCAATAGCTTAAAACGGTATGAGTTACATATTAATATGCTTATGCTTTGCTTATATCAGCCACTATAGCCAAGACATACACTAGCATGACATAAAATATGATACTGTTTGTTTGTTTATGGATTAAGAATACAGAGTGTTACCATCTCTTATTCACCTAGTGGGTGCCGTAAGAGCTGACAAAGGGAGAAGAAAAGCTTAACACAAATCATACCAAACCATCTGGCCAGTGTGGTATAGTAACCTAAAGCCAAAAGCAGTGGATATTTCAGAAGGATTAAGGCTTCCCCACACAGGTGTGTTATTACTGGTCGATAATATCAGATGTGTTACAGCAGGACCGAAGCTTGCAAGCATCTTACTTCTATTGTGTAATTATTATCAGTGGAAACATAAGTAACTTCATAGCCATCCTAATGCATAATGTATTAAGAACAGATATTGCAATAATGCATTCAATATTGTTGATGGGTAATAAAGCACCCATGTGGGAGAACCTTAATCCTTTTGAAATGAGACTGATGATCATCATCCTTTAATATCCCCTGTTTTTAAGCTGTGGCCCACTATATCACGCTAGCCAGATGGGTTGGTATAGATTTGTGTTAAGTTTTCTTCTCTTTGCAGTGCTGTTGACCTGCATAATTTGATCCCTTAGCCTTTAGGTCATAATTTTAAATCCATTTTTTTTCCACACATTCTTGAGTCAATAAGTTTATTTGCTGCCAGTTACTGTAAGAGTACTTACAGCTAATGTTGTATCTGCATGCTCAGCCGTGACATGCTCCATGAGTGCTGTGTCAGTGAAGCCCATTCTATTGCAAAATGGACATGTGTATGCCTGAGGCTGTTCCAAAGTTAGTGCCTCTCCACCATAGTACAGATCTGAAGTCCAAAGTAAATTATATTAAATAATTATTTCTTTTTAAATATACAGGATTTTAGTTTTTCTTTATAAGAAAATCGAATTAGTAATGTTATTTTATTAAAAGTTTTGTCATAGTGGTAATTGTAAAAAAAATATTCATGACATCCTAATATAGATTACAAAAAATATATATGCAGTAATATTACAGATACAACACTTAAATTTGTTAAATGAATGTGTAAATATTGTGACATACACACTGATTTGCCTGCAGATGCTGATAATAAAATAACAATAAAATAATAATGTCTGGCACTTAAGATTATGTTATCCATACTATATTTTTAATTTGATTTTCCAGTTAGTCGATCAAATATCAAGAAGTTAAACTTGAAAGTCAACTCAAAATATCAAGACTTTAAAACTAATAGGTAATATAACTCTATTGACTTGAATTTTAACTAAACAATATGCTAACTGTAAAAGAAATCATAAAATTGTCAAGAGACAATTTTATGATTTCTGATTCTCTAGAATTTATGTGAGAAGACTCACATAAATGCTAGAGCCCTTTATTGTTTAGTAGTGAATATGGCATAGATGTCATTTATAACTTTTGTTCTTATAGTAAATAAAAGAATATAAACAACCAAATAGGAAATTATATACTGTTTTAAATTACTACTGTATTTGAATTTATATCTTTTAATAGTCCACTGCTGGACATAAGCCTCTCCTTAGAAAAGTTGTGAAAATGAACTACAATTAAATAGCTTAGAATTAAGTTATTTAGACAATCAGTAGTAAAAATTGAGCATCAGCCTTAAAAAATATCTCTAAATTCAGAATTATTGACTGTTTCTAAATTATGGATAAATTAAGGTTATGACTGAAGGTTTAATGATTTTAGTTATTAAGTAAGCAGTAGTAATCTATTTACTTTTCTATTTTTGTACTTAAATATTGGGTAAGTGTGTAAGTGATTCTAAAATATACGGATCTCAATTTATATTTTTTTTATACATATTTTCAGAATAAACTAAAATTTATTTACTGCTTTGAATATAAGACAATATAAAAGCTAAAAGTCAGATGAGAGGGCATTTTAAAAAACAAATTTGGCACAGAATTGTAGTCTGATTAGAATTGTAAATAGGTCTCACCAAAGTCACTTCTTGATAGAATGCATTGCATAGGATGCTCTGTAGTGTGTTGGTTTGTGGTAGCGCCGGACTCATAGCAGGCTGCGCACAAGTCATAATCGATGCAAATCAAACATTTGTATCGTCGTCCTCTAAAGTTATTTTTCAAACAAGAATCACAGCTGACTCCTGAAAATATGTCAATAGACACAATACAACAACAAATCTTCAATTTTTCTTTGTCTAAATCACAATATTCCTAAAATTAGTAACATAAAACATATAATGGCATCATGACGACAATATTTTTATAATTTTTTACACTGATATTCGCAGTGACAATAGCTTCGAACCAATTTTGATTATCATTACCCACCTTCATGGCGATTCATTTTCGCCAGAAAATATCGTCGAAACAGACACTTCTTGGCACTAGGATTACCAGTACTATATGAGGTATTTATATTACTAATCTAAAATAAGTAGCACAACATATAATATACTAAAATACAAGATTGTTAACAAAAATTTCCAAGCAAACCTAACCCAACCAGGCCATAATGACGTCACATAAATGAATGAACCATCGATATAACTACTTTCTTTTAGAACGAATGCGCAAAGGTATTTTGCATTGAGCTAAGTATGTCACCGAATTGGTTTTCAAGTTTTGCAATTGGAAAAATTCGTAAAATAAAAACAATAATTTTCAAAAATATAAATCTAAGGCATAAGGCATTATCTAATAAGGCAGGTAAACGGTAATCAGTTTTTTTATAAGTTTTTTTCATATTTAGAACTCAACTAATTCATGAAATGAATTTTAATTAAATTAAAAATTAAAGTGAAACTTAAAAGTGAATCGAAAATTAAAAGTGAAGTTTTCCTCAACTCATATTTAGTTTGTCTAATAAGATAAATACTTTAAATACAATTGTCTTACAATTTTTTAATCAAAGTAGTTTTATTCACCGTCACGCTGCCCAGATTTTGAATGGGCTAATCGATCGAGTTTAGAGTATAGTAAAGTAAATATTGCCGTATCATGAATAATTAATTGAAAATAATCAGAAAAAAACACAAATATATTTTATGGTTATTTTATACAACACATTAATCGAGTGACATCATTATTATGTATTCATCTCTCCAAAAATAGATTTTGTATGCACAATGCACATCTCTATCGATACGAGACTGATATTTGACAGCTGTTTTTAAAAAGTAACTTTCGTTTTCCCCGTTTTTGCAAATTTATCCTCACATATCTGCTATTTAACTCTGCCAAAAGTATTTTCTGCTGTAACACGGCATTATATTGCTATGCTTTATTGTCGACATTAAGTACTTGAAATTTTGAATGGTATACTGACCTGTTAAATTTTACCATCATCATTTTGCGCGGGAATCATAGCGGTCAAGGTGTGATGAAATTAGATTTTTTGAAAAAATATTTAAAATGACTGATGCTTTGTGCCATTTAGTTGTAGACGGGAACGAAGTTTTAGAAATTAAATTAGGTAAGTCGTTGAAGTACTTATTTGTTTCACAAAGTTATTTAAAACGGAGGTCTAGTTCATGACACTTTGTTCACAACCAGAATTTTATTGTATTGTTGCTTGATTATTGTTTATTTTATAACTGCAATTAACAAGAGAAGTTCATGTTGTTTAGTTAGGACAGTTGCTGATCTTGAAAATGAGGAAACAAGTTTTCGACCAGAAATGTGTCATCAAGTGTTTGGCGAAAATGAAAATATATTTGGTTACACAGACCTGCGCATTAAGTTGTACTACAGTGCAGGCAGTTTGCAAACATATCTTGGAATTGAATACACAGAAAAGGTAACAATACCAAGATCTTGATTCAGTTCAGTTTGTTCAGCTTACTTGACAGAAAGCTAATGTCTGTTTTACTGCAGATTGAGCCCAATAAATCAGAAGGAATGACAGCTGATGATGTAGAGGCTGCTATGGATAAAGTTCTAGCACCTGGTTATTTGACAAACTTGGATAGTTTCGTGTCTCTTCTGAAAAAAGATGAGAAATTTGTACCATTTGGAAGGATGCTTCATTCATTCACAGTTAAAACCAGTAAGTGTAAACATCTATGTGTTATTTTTAGACATATTTTCATATATTTGCTTATTGTGAAGTTATAAACGAGTTTGATAACAGCTTCTATTTCTTAAAATTACTCACAGTATGGTTTTTTTTATCTAAGCATTGTTAGTAGTGCTTGAAATACTATTCATATTTATGAAGATAATGTGCTTATAATAGTAATGGGGTAGATTGTTATATTTTATATTCTGAGACAGAACTGCCTACAAGTAAGTTCAGATAAATTTGGGTTTTAGAGTGTTTATAATTAAGAGGTATAATTTTAAAGTAATTATAATTTATATTTTCTTTATGGTAAGGGGGTCTTATTATAAACATTTTAGAGTCTACCTTTTAGTTGCCTAAACATATATTCACAGTCACATTCATATTCACACATAATGAGTATAATACAGACTGATTTTTTTAACGCATTAGACCTACATAATATATTATCCCTTCAAAAACATAACACATACAAAAGTGTACAAATTTCGCAAAGCAGTTCTTCTACTGCAATAGGTTGTGAACGAGTGAAAACCAAGTTGGTTAATTCAGTACCTCCCTATCTATGGCAACAGATATCCAACCCTTTGCACATTGTTAGTATACCTACATAGAGGTACTTTGAAATAAAAAACTACAAGCAAAACCTATGTATATAAATTTTTCAGTTGATTAGTCTATGCTTAAAAAACTAAAAAGGTTTTGCAGCAATGGAATTACATACATCCTGACAAACTTTGGCATTTATAATATTTAAAGTTAAAAAACATTAAAACTTTTATTGATAAAGAGTCTAGGGACCTTATTCGATATAGCGCCATCTTTCAGATACCGTGGGATTTTTTTATAAAGTCTAATGAGTATTTTGTACCATATGCACATCTGGCGAAAAAACCTTATAGTTCCATCCATTATTATAAAATTTGGAACGATTCAAATATGCATCTTAATAGATCTTTCTATGAGAATGAGATGTTTTACTACTGTAAAAAGTAGCCTATACCACTCTCCAGCCTTCTAACTATCTCCAGACACAAAAATTTTATCATAAAACCGCTCCATTGCGTCATTTATAATATTAGTAAAGATTTCACAACTTTTACAGCAGAAGAACTGCATTGTGAGACTTGTACATTTTTTTTCATGTTATGTTTTTGATGGGATCTCATTTTTTTTTGTAGTGGTCAACCTTCATGAACGACTGCGTTCGCTTCGCCACAGATGTTGTCTGGGTTATTATTTTATTATTTACTAGCTGTGTCGGCGATTTGAATTTTGAATTTTTACCTTAAAGCTGTGGTTTCTTGCTGCATAAATCCTGATCCCGTAGGATATTTGGAACAAAAAGTAGCCTATATGTTGTCCGGTAAACTCTTCTATTGCCTAGTGAAAGTCCTATTGAAATCAGTTCAGTAGTTTCAGAGTTATCTTAGACATATAGACAGGCAGACAAGTATGTCAATTTTATTTATATGTATTGATGTATTGATAGCTATCTGGGAGCCCATTGGTATACAGAAAGCCAGATTACATAGTTATATTCAGTTTGTTTATCTCGAAAACGTTATTAAAAAAACAGAATGTGAGAGTTACAATGTGTTCCAATTTTGGAGGCATTCAACAACAAAATTAAAGAACTTTCTTTCAATAAGTCTTAAACTACTGGTTCAATAATAATCTATAAATTAATTTTCAAGCAAGAAATTAAAACTTTGTTCCTCTACATATTGAATCATAACTTTAGCTAGAGTTACTACAATTGCTTGCTGTGTTTCATATTATGATGTGATTCCTTTATAGTTGACGCAGAATCACTCACTTGTGAAATAGTAATAATAAGACAGTGTGGAAGTCCTGCTTTCAGTAATCAAAGTCAAATTATTTTGCAGTGGAAGGAGTTACACGCACATTTGAAGTATACTTCGCTGAAGTTGTTAATCCTGGATTCCTGGATTATCATAAAAGATTACAAACTTTTCTGCTTTGGTATGTGGATGCAGCATCTTTTATTGATGTAGATGATGAACCATGGACTTTTTTTATTGTGTAAGTATTTGCTTATCATCATCTGCTGGCTTCATATTACCCTCAAAGGTTTCTAATCGACAACTTGGATAAACTACTATCAAACTGCCACTGCGCTTGTATAGTCTGTGTTCTTTCTTCCCATTGGCCATATGTTTACAATATAACTTTTTATAATGCAAGTTATATTTACAAAACCTACACCTACCTACCTTATACCTATGAATACATACCACAAAACCTAAGTAGGAATGTTAGTTATGTGAATGGTAAGACGAATTTAAAGTGAAATAAGAACATTTTAGACCATTTTAATACATACCGATAAACTCTTCCATATTTTCTAGTTTACTTGGACATTCTATAATAATCAATTTATAAGGTTATAATCTTATGTGAAGCTTATGTCTAGCAGTGGACTATTAAAAGCTGTTAATGATAATACACACATTAAACATTAATCGTAGATTGTTCAATATATTTTAATCTAATCCCTATCAGTAAGATTTATATTTAATCTAAGATTTATGTTTATTCTAAGATTTATATTTAATCTGATATTTATGTTTAATCTGAAATTTATATTAATTTAAGATTTATATGTTAATTTTATAATTTTTCAGATTTGAAAAGTTCCAGTCTAGTGAAGGCAATGTCCGTTACGCCACCGCCGCGTACGCTACAGTTTATCGATACTACGCATATCCAAATCATACACGACCACGAATCTCCCAAGTGCTCACTCTACCGCCATTCAGGAAACTCGGCATTTGTGCTCAGTTATTAGAGGTAGTGTATAGTATATACGATTTGATAACATTCAAAACAAATGTATTTTATAAGTTTACACACAATCAAGATTGTAAATTTAATTGAATGTTTGTCACCAAAAGCTGGCAAAATATTTTTTTAACATATATTATTTCACACAACTGTATATCAATAAAAAGTAAAATATAGCGTGAAATTCAAGTTTGTTAACAAATAGCCCCAAAAATTAATAGATAGCTTGCATCCAAACGGACTATCCTAACCAACATTATTATTTTACTTCTACTTATCTCAGCCTTTGCCTGTCGAGTTCTTTCAGCCCCAATAACCATTTGTGTTTCTGTGATGCGACTGACAGTAAAAACGATTTTACAATAATTATATACTTTTGAACTTCAACTTATGATAGTATTTACTTAAACAAGTCACCCAATAAGCTGAATATTTATCTATAATTTGTATTTTATCATTTTCAGGCAATATACGCGTATTTCTTACTGCAGCGAAAAGTTGTGGATATAACAGTAGAGGATCCGTCAGAAGACTTTCAGAGAATCAGAGACTATGTTGATGCTAAGAACTGTAGCACTTTACCAGCTTATGAACCTGCCAAACTCGTAAAAGGGTAAGAAATTAATAGTGTATTTTTAATAAAAAGTACGCAATTTTTATACGGCAATTTTCATTTGGGCAAAGTGGTCTTTTTAAACTTGATTTTCTTTTATCGTTGTAAGCAGGATATAGTAAAAACGTATATAATAAGTAGCTTTTAACCGCTTCTCTCGCTTGGAATTTGGTCTGCCACATTAAGTTTCGTAATAAATAAATATATTTTTTTAACATACAAACAATCCTACGGTACATCATCTTTGTGTAACTTCAAGGGTTTAGGCAGCGTACGCCAAGATAATTTTTTTTCCGACTTAATTGAGTTGTATCGTTATTTTACGACCAAATTACATAAAATCATTACAAATTGTAGCCTATATATTATTTCTATGTATAACCTACTACTGTAAAGTTCCATCCAAATCCGTCCAGTAGTTTTTTCATGAAAGAGTAACAGACATCCATACTCACAAACTTTTGAATTTATAATATTAGTAGAATAGTAGTTTTAAATTTAAAATAAAAATTTAAAAACTTAGTCGAGTTTGAAATGATATTTACATGGCAATAGATAGCAAAAATAACCGTAGAAAACGAAAAACGAAGCCGTAATTACCTACTCCCTGAAAAGCGAGATCAAGTCTCTCGCTCAGAACATTTAGTTTTTACTTCAAAATCGAGACATCCGTTAACGATGCTGTAAAAGTATGTTTGTTGCATTTAGTATGATTTTGTGTTGGTGTTTTCCTTTCCTGTGTATTGAATTTTTTGAGTTGTATAATTTTCTGTTGCCATTGATGAGGTTATGGTGTCTAGTGGTCATCTTCTATCTATCTATGGTTGTTTGTTTATTGATGTTTATTTTGCATAATCTATTTAAAAAGGAATTGTATTTTATGTAAAAAGGACATTATATTTTTGTAATTTGGTTCTTATATACTGTAATTTCTGTGTTAAATTTTCGTGTAAAAATTGTTTCAGATTTTGTGAAGAAATGGCAGAGGAAGCTCGAAATAAGTTTAGAATCAACAAAAAGCAAGCACGGCGCGTTTACGAGATATTGCGTCTAAAAGTTACAAACACTTCTGATAAGACTGCCTATTTAGCATACAGGCTGGAAGTTAAAAACAGACTGAATGCACCTTTCCAGGTTCGTAATTTAATACTTTAGATTTCAGAGAATCTAAATTATTTTAGGGTCCTTTCACACTAACGTTTGTCCAGCGTTCAGACAATATAGTATACTGAAACTTCGTTATTTAACTTGTAATAAAAATAATAAATATTTATTTAGTTGCAACTTTATGTATTTGTACATCGGCAGACTTAATGGCCTGGGCATTCTTTATCAAAAAACTTTTGAGTGGTGTAGAAATTTAGCAATTTATAAATATATACAAACATACATATCATTAAGTACACAGGAAAGATACAGAAGGAAAAGTTATTATAATCCAATTCATCTGGTCAGTGGGGGTATAGTAGTCCTCTCCTTAGAAAGGAGGTTTTAGCCTATGTCCAGCAGTGTACTATTAAAGACTGCTCATGTGACGTGGTGTGTAATAATAGACCATAAGGAGGTGTATCATTGATTAACTAACTACCATCTCAAGAAGGTAATCATGCACGTTTTTTTAAATGATATCATTTGTGTCCACAGAAAAGGAAGTTAGAAATGAGGAAACTGGAGAAAGTACTGAACCCTGAGGAATATGCTGCTACCGCGAACTCGACTGGCGTAAGCGAGACTCACGGACGTCTCTCCTCACAGTATCTCGCTCTCGAACAGGAATACCGCCGCGTTATACACAGAATGGAACTTGATAACTAAATAACATTACCAACTAATGTCCTCTTCCTTCGTTCACCTGTCATGCCTCTTTACAAAAGGGGTACTAGCTGTTTTTAGACTTACACGACTTTTATACATACACATAGTTTTTCTTGTACAGGGGGCTTCATTCGCGATAAAATTATTTTAAAGGTTACGTGCTAAACTCACCAGTCTACCCGTGACCAGGAACGATATAACACGTTCGAAACTTCAGCAAATAGAAGGTATCGTAACCTTTTAAATAATTTTATCGCAAATAAGTCTCGCTAGATGCCATTCGTTGGGAGTCAAAAGCAAAATATTACAGGGTTGAATACTGCCTCCGTATGACTTACATAAATTTTTCATTCGTCATGTCAGTTAGCACTGTTACTGACATTTAATATCCGTCATCTTTTTGTTTCATGATTGGTAAAACTCCAGTCACATTTTTTCAATAGCAGTTTGACCTCAGGTTAATTTTAATGTCTAAAATATTCACTGAGATCATGCTCACCATATAATTATAACTACTCCGTGATTTAATTGAGATTACAAGTGAACATGCTGAAAAAAGTGGTAAACAGGTTTATAATCTGTGATTGAGATGTTTTAGCAGTTCGACAACTATTTTAATATTCATTAAATATGCTTTTAAGACCATACACACCTTAAGATTGTTTTTATTAGGTAAATAGTGTCGTCTTCTTATTCTCATTGGAACAAAAATAAATTGAAATAAAACTGTATTATTAAATTGTGGAGCTGGATTGTTTGTAAGTTTTTTTATTAAACAATAATTCTAAAAGATTTTTTTATTGTTATCGTTGCTAAATAAAAAGCAGTATTCTTAAATAAATGTAATGCTTTCATCTAAAGTTTCATCATATTCTCGTTTTATTTTATAACTTAACAGAACAATATAAGCATTATACTAATTCAAAATGCAACAGCTTTCTTAATAGACATAGTGCTCAAAAGTTGTAAATCTTTAATCTAAAACTAACTTGCCCAAGATGATATTCTATGAACGTAGCATATTTACTAAAGCTAGAGTGCCCAAACAGGACAAATTAAAGTATAATAACTAAATCTAAGTTTAGACATAATGAGTATCATAACAGTAACTAATTTCCAGAGCCTATTGTGCATCAAAATGTTGGTGCTAACATTTAACAAGGTCCCAATAATGAGTTAACAACCACTACATAATACTGAAAAACGCTTCCTACAAGTATATAGAACGCATAGTAACTTGAGTAGTTGGAGACTACCTATACGCCCTCCCGGCTAAAATACCTAATTCAACATTCAACACTAATGAAGGCTTTGATATAAGTCACTCGTTTACAATTTTGATTAATTTATCTTCTAAACATTTTCGCTTGGTTTCCGATCTTAAGCCTCTGTCGGTCTTGTGTATGTCGTTTCAATAAGACACGATTAATCTCTCATACAATCCAAATCGATATTTAAAAAAATAATGAGCCAGCTATTTTTTTAAACAATATTTATAAACTAGACCATAGATTTCTAGTGTTTCTACTAGATAGTAGAACACTTATAGATATAAATCAAAGACAAAAATCTAAACCACGATCAGGATCTCTTATTTGAAATACCATTTTTGCTCCTGTTGTTATATAAAAAAATATTAGTTTTATAAAGCATGTATCTACATTTTCTCGTAAGAAAAGTGTTACTTGATAAAGAAGAAGAAAATGTTGATACACATGTGTTTATATTGTGATGAACAACAATAACTGTAGGTATTGTTAACATTTTTTTCGAATTTGGACGGTGGTTTTAAAATGGAGTAAGTATTATTTTTAATTTTGAAATGTTTTGGAATGTATAATATCTCATCCCTTGCTCTTTTCATCAGCTTAATGGGATCGAGACATGCTGTCTGCTACGTAGTACACTTCTCCAAACCATTCGCTGTGTTCGTCTAGGTACCTGCGAAATGAAAGCAATATTTTATTTATATATCTAATAACCTAAAAATTTCTTTACTTTATGTCTATTTACAATAAAATTGTTACTATAAATAATATATATTTTAAATAGTATTATTTGTGTAATTACCATTTTTTAACAAAGAATATCCACATTTTAAAAAAGCTAATGGAAACCACGTCTCTGGCGTTGTCCAATATAATGAAAATAACTTTCTTTGACTTAAAAATTACGTACAGATTTCTTTAGTCAAATAGTTGAGTATTAAGAAATGCATCTCGATTTATTTATGTTATACTGGTTCAGTACCAGTGTACATGGATGAAGTGGGACGAAAAACATTGGTACTTACTGCACAAACATGTCGATATGTTTCAAGATAAGCTTCAATTTGAAGTCAGGCATTTGAGTAGCATTCAGAAAGTCTGGTAATTTGACTGCAATGTTACGAAATCAAATTTTATTATTATGTTAATTTTATTGTAACACATACACTATATTTTTAAGTGATCGGATTTTTACCAAAAAGTCTGGCAAGATGGATAGCTCCATATACACGGCACGGTAAATGTTCTGTGCCTTCGCGAGGAATAATCTGCCATTTAGCGACCTGAAAGATACACAATCATTAATAAATAACGTAGGCCTCTCCCAAGGCACACTACAGAGCCTGTCAGCTGCTTTTTGCATTCTGTTAAAATATTTTTTATAAAAAAAATACATGGAATTAGTTATGACAAGTATTTTTAAATAGGAGACTAACCTTTTCGAGTAGCAACGAGAGTGGTGTCCGAGTTGTGGTAGGAGCAGCCGGGGCTGACTGAGTGGGTCGCGCCCAGCCTTCGCTCATGGATGAACCGCTGCTACCGACACTGAATTATATTTGCTGACAAATTAAACTAGTACGAGTACAAATTTTAGAACGGATACATAGGACCCAGATGATTCAAAATACATATTATTAAGTCAATTCATGTATGCAATAACGACTTTAAAGTTAATATTTCAAAAAATATACAGGGTACTACTTAAAAAAAATGCATGTTACCTTGACGAAAGAGTTTCAAAGGTCCTCGGTTCGCCGGTAGAGGTCGATGGAGCTGGTTCTTCGTTCTCCGACTGCTGTGACACTGCCGACCTGTGAGATCGAAGCCTAAAACCATGAACATTTTTAGGATTAAAACACAAAAATATATATATATTTGATTTGGGACGAGATTTGGCAGTGTGAGGTGTTGCTGCTATAAAGCGATAAAGACTGTCGAGCTTAATAGTAGTAGCTGTATTCCCGGGTCGGGCAAAAAAAGTAGTACTGAGTTTTTCTGACTATGAAAATGTTTAATAACTGCCCAAAGTTTGGAAGTTAGGGGGTCTCAACCCCCTTGCCTAGGAGAGCACAAAAAGCCGTCGGTCTTGCATCTGATCCGTCTCCGGTCGTGTAGGATTATGAGAGTGTAGTTGTTTTTGCGCACACTCTTGTGTTGCATGTGACATAACGATTAGTTAGTTTTATTATAAGCTCAAAACACTGGCAAAAAGTGGTTAAATATGTGTCTACCTGCCCCTTCGGAAAAATAGGCGTGATTTAATTATGTATATGTAGTTTATTAGTATTAGATTAGTTTGAAGTACTCAGATGAGTATTTTGAACACTATTCCCCAAATTTATTTCTAAAATGTTATTAAATAACGATTACTATCCTCACAGAAGACCAACCTAAGACAGTATTATCCGTGGGTGCGAGACCGGAGGCCCATTGATGCAGGAATGAGAGTTATCGTGGTAAGTATGTGAACCTTACATTACCATGATGACTGTCATGCCTTTTGCATCCCCAAGCGGGGCGTAAAAAAGTATCTCACTAGGCCACCGTAGAGTGGGTTAGTATACTGCATTATCTGCATTCGCAATGATAACCACAACTCTTGGATTCTATTCATGTTTTCCATCAAGCAAAGTAACATCACTTTGGCAGGCTCTTAAAAATAGTATTTTAGTTTAATATCTTGGAACTAGTTATATCGATAAGAATATTTTTAACTTGTCTTATCACCTCGGATATATTAGATTATGGGGTTACATTTTAATATTTTTGTTTTACTAAAAACAAGTAATATTTAGTGAATTACGATGCGTTAGCAGAGAAAATGTTACATATTTGGTGTCTAATAACGTAAAATCTATTATGGATAATCGACACAATAGACGATATGTGTGTCATCTGTAGCTAAAATAGTTCCAATTGTAATAAGTACTAGCTGACCCGGCGAACTTCGTACCGCCTTAGCGTAGCAATGATGCACGATTATAAAAATGATTGATGATGATTATAAATATATTTTTCTCCGTAAGAACCTTCTCCTAATAATAACAAATACAACAAAAAAAGAATTAGTGAAATCGGTCCAGCCATTCACGAGTGATGCCGTGACCAAGAAAAACAGGTTTCATTTATATATATATATAGATAAAAAATAATTGCTGATCGTTAGTTTTACTAAACCTCAATTTGGCTAATGGCTTCACTGATTAGACTACTTTTGAACTTGAAATATTTGTGGAACTCCAGAGAAAGTTTAAACAGTAAGATGTTATAAAAAAAAAAACAAAAAAAAAAACAACAATTTCTTTTGAGAGAGACAAAGTAGCGCGGTCTAGTGATAAGATATGTCTCACCTCCGTGCAACATTGCCGCTGCGCGTAGACGACAAACCTTCTTGCGACTTAGTGGACCCGCCGGTATGATTCTCATCAGTAGTCGAATCACTTTTAGTTGTAGTTTTGTCGTTGGAATCATTCTTAGACATGTCATCGTGACTGTTATAATCATCTGCGAAAATATTTAAATTCTCACTTATCCGATCACAACTATTTTTTTTGACGTGCGTGGTGTATGCTCTTAAGTAGTTACGCCTCAGTACCAATAATTAATTTTCTGGAACTCGTGAATTTTATAAAATGACTAGTTTCTGCCCGTGGCTACACACTACTTGTATGTTGGTTATCGCAGTAAAAAGTAGCGTATACCCTTTATCAAGGCTAAAAGGATTTCCATGCTAAATTCTACTAAAATTAGTTCAGCGGTTTTGCAGTAAAAGCCTAACAGACAGAGTTACTTTTACATTTATTAAAATAGCAAGGATATTTACTATTGTTGTTGTTGGTCACGTCGTCGTTATTTTCGTTTCTTTCACCATCAGTAGGGTCTGGTGGCAAGTGGGAGTATTCTGGGGTTTTAGGACTACTCATCTCCACTTCAATTGAAGCAACGGTGACTTCCTCAGCACTTTGTTCCATTTCTTCTTCAGCTTCTGCCTCTAATTCCATTTTATGGTGTTCTTCTTGCCTAGAATGGTTTCAGGTGGGTATTCAGGAAATATTTTTTTTAAAGACACTTCCCATTAGGAATATATCTTTAACATACAAAGAACAGCTAGACTCAATCGCAAGAATTTGTGGAGCATTATCCTATGTGAGGTTCGAACCCACAACAGCGCAGAAGAAATCTGCGGGGCGAGAGATTTAACCACTACGCCACCCATGCAGTCTGATAAATTAGGATATATTACATATCAGTAATATACTTAAGTTACTAGAATTAAACATATTGCGTTTCGTCGCATGGAATACTCAAATTAATTAAATTACAAACATAGGTTTCACAAAGTACATACTTAAGAATATATTACTAATCAAAAAATAAAAATTACTCGCATTATGTTTCTATTATTATTTTATTATAGGCTCGTCGCTCAGTGGCAACCGCGTCGGTTAACATATTGAGACCTGTCCGTGCTTTGGAGAGCACATTAAACCGTCGGTCTCAGTTACCATACGAACATCTTCGATAAAAAAATTGTAAACCGCGTAAAAAATCGTAGTTCAGGCGTATCAGGTGTAGTAGACTTGATGCTGATCCTAACCTATTCTGGGTAAGCCTCAGGGAAAAAAAATTAAAAAAATATCATTAATACTGACATTTTCCTTTAGGACATTCACGAATATGGTACTTACTCGTCAATGAATTGCCCACAAATTTGATGGTATTGGTTGAGTTCCTGTTTGTATAGCAAATGCCCTCGCAATATAAAATCGAAGTACACGCGCAGTCCGTCCGCTACTTCTCGAACCAAATTCAGCCTGTGAATTGTAATTTTAGGAAAAGTTGTATTAACGCAATGGATCAAAGTTACTTGCGATGTATTTTTAACAACCTTTAAGTTCAGTTCCACTACTTGCTGATAAGTCCCTGACAGATTTCGATGTCACAAGTCTTGGGTAGAGATAAATATGTCGGATGACCAATATATATATATCAGCCTAGTTGGTCTAGTGGTTACTGTATGCCACTGCCGATCAAGAGGTCTTGGATTCGATTTCCAGATCGATTCAAAAAGTGTTATCAAGTTTTTCTGGTTTCAAAATACTTAACAACAGCCCGGGTTCGGAAGTTGGGGTCTTAAGTCCTAAGTCCCATTGGGTTGTGAAAGTGAGGGCACAGAGGAACTTGTGTTTGCGCACATTATTTATTTTTGTTTCAGCATCTAATAATTAGGGCCAGGTGGGGTAAGACGGAATGGTGAGGTAAAATGTTGATCATACCAAAACAGATAATACAATGTCGTCGTTAGAAAAGTTATTTTAACGCCATCTGACGGTATGACTGGTATTTAGAAAAAAAAGTTATGGTTTGATTTGATTGTTACGTCATAGCATAGATTTAAAATTCTATACCCCATCTTACTCAAGGGGGTACTTTATCTTACCGAAAAGATTTAAACGAATAAATATTTCGGACATTCGACACACAACGCCACCTAGTTTCAAACTAAGCAGAACGTTACTATGATCATTAGACTCACTGATAGAACACTTATATACTTTTTTTTTTGTAAATACGTATATACGATACACAGAAAACATCCAAACTCCGAAACAAATATTTGCAGATCATACAAACATTTGAACCGACCCAGGAACTAAACCCGAGACCGACCGAGAGAGATTAAATGTTTTGTTTTGACTTTTACACGAAGATAGACTGTTATTCTCTGAAGAAAATTTCGCATATTGTGCAATTAAAAAGGGAGAGGGTTTAATTATGAAAAACATGAGTTTTACCCTCACATTCCTATTCATGTTTCTATATTCAAAAGAAATAAAACTAACAAAATAAGATGGCTGTCGATTAACAAATGATGCTGATTAACTTTTAAGAGTTTCTATACCTGCAAGAAACATCAAGTAGGTCAGGTTTTTGCGGAGGGTCGTGTCGAGCCCGTGTCGGGTGCCAGGCTCCGGCACGCGCAAACCACTTTACGAATGACTCCAAGATCTGTGCCGCACAAGGTGTCGCTGGCAGACGTGATAAACGGCCACGTTTTACTACTAAATGGTAGTCAAATGTCAGCCGATCCCTATATAGATAAAAGTTAAAATAAATACGTGTAGAATTTAAGAAAAGCGCAACTTTTTCGGTAATAATTTAGTTAGTATATATGAAGAATGATGTTAGTAGGGGGAACCCAGGGAGAGTGAATTATAAAGTATTTTTATCAATCCAACTTCAAAGTAGTTATTTTTCAATTTAACTTTTATAAAGATCTAAAGTCCTTTTATGTCTCCAAGTGAGGTGTAAAAAAACATCTTAATAGGACGCCATAGTGTGCGTCACCATACTGCATTGTCAGCATTCGCAATGAGTATCGTGACTACAACTTTTGGATTCTATTCATGCTTTCCATCAGGCAGAGTAGAGTCACTTTGACAGGCTCTTTAAATAAAAAAAAATGATACACACACTACATATTTACTACATAATCATACTTAAAGGTGTCACTGATAATTTACATACATATTTCTAACTAATCATAATTAAATATACACCTTTTCGATATCTAAAAAAGTGGCGTTAGCGTATTGGTTAAAGCTTGCCGCAGTGAAGGTTAGTCGGATGCAGGTTTAAATTCTATTTGGGTCAGAATTGATGGCAACCATCCATGTTGTTCGTCAAAGAAAAACAATGTTTGTCGAATTGTTATTTTGTTAGTTTACGTGACGGTAATTTATTGCCAACACGACTTCATTAACTAAGGCCTCGGGCAAACAAATATTTTTCATCTGTTTGACAACGGGATTAGCCTACAGTTGCTTTATAGGGTTTATACATAGGCATGTTCATATCCCTGTGTTGGCTAAGATATTTTTGGACAACTTTGCAATTGTGTGTGAAATTTTAATGAGTGATAAAAATAAGGCATTAAGGTACTTTTAATGTATAACGTTTCTTCAATTTATAATTCTATCAATTTTAGTTTCGTGCATATAATTCGACGTCTCGCCTAGCTGGAGGTTAATCGAAGAAAATTCGCCCGATTGTACGAAGCAGGGGTTAGGACGAGGCCGGATGAGTTAATAATAACCGTTCCCGGTCTGCCGTCCGGCTAAACGAATTATAAATGAGAGGAGTATATGCGAATGTGGCTTGTTTGTATTGTGCAGACATTCATATTATTATGGATTTATTGAGCAAAGACTAGCCGAACTACACAAGCGACTTTATTTGATAGAACTGTTGTAATATCTATTAGCAACATATTTAACATAGACCACTTGTTTAAACCGCTGAGGTGTTTATGAGAGACGTTAGCAAGTAGGTAGGTATACGAGTATAGCTGTGTCGTGATACGAAATTTCTCGTGTTGAATATAATATGTGTGCACCTACAATGTCCTAATATAATATCTGTGTAACTTCAACCGTTGGGCTGGGATTCGTTACATAACTTTATTTAATTTATTTTAAAGATCCTCTCTGTGTTGTTATTTATATATATATGAGTGTGTGTATACAGTTTTTTTACGTATAAGCTGTTTTAAAAAATATATTTTTAATTTCTGTGAATCCACCCGCCTTTGTACATTTGTGAATCGATAAAAATAGTTGACGGTCTTGACGATCTTATAAATTGAAACTGTCATTACAATTTGGATACTTGGGTTATTACTGTAACGTTACCGCTACCGACGAGTGCGGCAACAATTTCAATGCGTACGTCGTATTCCTAATAATATTACTTATATAAACTTGCTTTTGCCCGCGGCTTCGCTCGCGTGAATTTTCGTCTGCCACATAAAGTTTCGTAACAGATCATTTTAAATGAATATATATTTTTTAACATACAAACAATGTTACAGTAGGTACATCATCTTTGTGTAACTTCAGTGGTTTAGGCAGCATACACCAAGATAACTCGCAGAAGTCAGATTTTTTTTGTCTTAACTGACATGTATATTACGACCAAAATTACATAAAATCTATGTATAACCTATATTACTGTAAAGTTTGATCCAAATGCGTCCAATAGTTTTTTCGTGAAAGAGTAAAAGACATCCATACTCACAAACTTTCGCATTTATAATATTTGGAGGATTAGCTTACTTCTAACATAGTTACCTTAGGGCGGAGGGTAACGTGATGTGCGCTCTGCCAACATGCGCGTTCGGAGGCGGAGATCGTGGCTGAGAGCTGGCAGAACCAGATCCTGAAGACGAGTCGGTGTCGCCTGTCTCTCCTTCTGTATTGGTTTAAGTTTTATCATCTACTAGAAAAAAATACATAAAACTTATAACAAACATGTCTAGATAAAAAATGTATTTTGTTTGTTTACTATTTTCGAGTTTAGATGTTATTGAGGAACAGAATACAAATAGTTAAGTATCAAACGATAATTAGAAACTACGATTAACGATAACTATAATGTTTAGGCCTATTATGAATAACTATATGAATTCGTGAGATCGTGTTAAGAACGTCTTGGATGAAAGACGAAGGTTTCTCTATTTGAAATTGTCAAATATATATATAATGTTTAAGATTGTTATCGTATATTTACCGCTGTAAATAAATTTAAACCGAATCAAAATTGTAGTCAATAGTTTGTACAAAGTACAGTGCGGTTTTGTGAGAACGATTAATCAATAAATAAATAAAATAAATAAATTTTTCAGACATTTATCACACAACGCCATCTAATTTCAAACTAAGCAGAGCTTGTACTATGATAACTAGACTGACTGATAGAATACTTATATACCTTTTTTTGTAAATACATACATGTTATACATAGAAAACATCCAAAACTCCGAAACAAATATTTGCAGATCATACAAAACACTTGGACCTACTCGGAAAGAGAAGAGAAGTCAAAAGAATATAATCAATTCACTGGGAGTTCATGTAATGAAAAGCTATAAATGTACAAACCATCTGGATCAGGCTGAGTGCTGCTGGAAGAGCCGTCGTCACTGAATCCGTGACGAGGGCGTTTGGCCGGCCCCGCCCCGGCATTTGTGCTGCCACCCTTTTTACGTTCTCGTCGATACAGATATGCACCCCTACATACAGTAAATTCTATCAATCGATATTTGCAATTGTAAACACTCGAAAACTTAATCATATCTGTTTTTCATAATTTTGGGCAATAATAATAATAAAAAATGAAGAATTTGGATCTATTTCACGAGAGTGCCGATATGTGGAATGTAGATTCGGTGATCATTGTTCCGTAAGTCGTATTTGCTCATGAATTGATAACCAAGAGCCGTGATCAACATCTTAAAAGGTTCAGGTTACGAGACTAGATCAAGGGTCTGATGCAGAAGGCAGTCCTTGACACGGCACGTATAGCGAAAAGATTCCTGTCTTTAGAATCCTAAACATGGGTGTCTTGGTCCCTGTACCCGATGTCGGTGGTCAGCTTTTTCATTATATTTTTAAATAGATATTTTTGTTCTTTATTTATATTTATTTAAAAATGTCATCAATATGCATATAAATGTAATAATCTCATTATATAATAATAATAAATCTCTTTATTGTACACCTGATAAACTACAATGTAGCTTAATACTAAGGAAGTATAAGTGTCGACCTTATCGCTCGGAGTCAGTATATAAGTAAGAAATATTTCTAATAAGACAATTTTACTTGTATATTTCTTAAGGCAAGTCATTCTGACTTCCGTTCAAATATAACCTTAGGAAATACAGGACATATTTATCCTATTTAAACCACAAATTTAAAAATGCAAGTCTTACAACGAAAAAAAAACTATCTACCTACCATTACTGCAGATCATCAACAGCCTTTAACTAACAGTCCACTTCTGGACATAGGGCTCTCTTTAGCAAGGGTTTCAGCCTACTATACGACGCTGGCCAGAGGAGTTGGTATAAGGTTTGTTTTAAGTTTTTCTTCTCTTCGCGGTGATGTTGTCTTACATATTTTGTTCCCTTAGTCGCCTCTTACAACACCCATGGGAAGAGTAAGGTTGGTGACACTCAGTATTCTTAATCCACGTCACCACTGTACAGCACGCAATACTGTAGATACTTAAATATATAATCTATACAAGTCCTATAGAGAGTAACTTTGTAATTGCACACTTCTTACATATATAGGACTTCAAAAGTATTTATGCAGTTTGTATGAATCTTTCTTTGAGTTCAACTTTATAGTAGAATGAAATAAGAATGAAAATCTAAAAGTAGGTAGTAGTAGGTACATTTGTTAATACAAATGTTAGATTTTTTCTGCAAGCTTACAGATTTTTACGACTAATAAATTCAATAAGAAAAAGAAATTAAAAAAATATTTCTTAGGATTTTGTTTTAGCATTTTATCTACATGATTATACACATGTAATGTTTTTGTGAAATTACAGGTCAGTGTGCATAAACAGACCCTCAGATGGACATGACAAAAGTATAAGGTTTCCGTTTTTGCTACTTTGGCTATGGAACCTTCATGATAGGCTTTTAGAAACACTTACAGTTGTAGTTGTGATTTCTCAGCTAGGTCCCTTTGTAACTGCCGATTTTCTTCAGTATCTTTTAGTACAAAGTCTTCACTAACACAGCGGTCCCAAGATGAATTCCAACCTTGGAAATGAATCAAGTATTCCACAGTTCGGCGCCCCCTCTTGTCTTTACTTTCTATTACCTCTAAGACCTGTTTAAATTGAAAATAAGATATCATGCTATAAATTGTGTCATCTTATTATATATATACAGATGTATTAGTGTTCTTTGTTTTGCTAAAATTTGGAATGGTTGGAAAAATTTAGGTAGTT
This sequence comes from Hypercompe scribonia, assembly GCA_949316085.1. Lineage (NCBI taxonomy): Eukaryota > Metazoa > Arthropoda > Insecta > Lepidoptera > Erebidae > Hypercompe > Hypercompe scribonia. The sequence continues at coordinate 9,253,689 of OX438989.1, read as the reverse complement.
TCGATTTTTGTCTATTTGTGGCTTACCACGGTAAGTTTAAATAATTTATATTTACACAACTGAGAGATTCTGTTATGTGAACGGGAAGAAAAAGTTATACCCGATGTTATCCAGACTTATGACATTTATTCATTGAACAAATTATTATTATACCTGTTACTTTTCTTTAAGTATCATTGTTTTCAATCTGCCCTACAAATAATATATATTTTTACTTAATAGTTTTTTTTGCAAGCTATGGAGGAAACCAACTAGATTCTGTTTATGATGTTTTTATTTTAGGCATATGTATTGAAAAGTCAAACAAAGAGTTTTGTGAAAGCATGGCTACTTGCCCCGCCCGGGCTACACCCACTTTTACAGATTGAATGCTAATATCTAAAAATCATTTGATAATGTTCTTAAATATGTTAATGAATAATAGATACAGAATATTAGTTAAAACACACAGTTTGGAATAATAATACAAGAAATAATTAAATGAGTTACAATTGAATATTCATGTAATTTAAGACTTTAAATTATATAAATGTTAATTAGGAAGTCTAATTAAGAAACATTTCATGGTGTTTAGTTGTTTATCCCAAATTTCATGAAAAAATTTTAAAAGTTGATATTTAAAGTTTTTATTTTCGGGTAAATTAAAAAAAAAATATAACCTGTATATGGTTTGTGTTTAGATAGTTTCTTTAGATTTTTTAAGGATTATTAAGTTATGGGTAATAAACTGCGATAGGGCGTGGTTAGGCCTACCGGCGTGGCCATACCTTTGAATCGTAGAGAACTTTAGCTTTTGTTGGATCAGGTTCATAACACAGAACGCGTTCACCTTCACTGAATTTATAGCGTATACCTCTTGTAGATACCATAATTTAATTCTGTTGTACCGGCAACGCTAAGTAATCAATATTTGTTTAATAAAGTTATGTAATTCACTAAGTAAATCTTTACGTTTACTTATAATGCGGTATACGTAAAATCACTTTTAAATGTCGACAAGAACTAATAATGCTATTAAACTATAATATTATCAGAAAGACAAAATTTTAGAATTAATATTAAGCAACTGTGGACGTTGCAGCCGGACGTGTAAGACACGCCTATTTTACAAAAATAATGTTTTGTTTGGGCGTCGGCTGATGTTTATTTTGATTTCAGCTGTCAAACAAGTAAATGCATAATACAGTTTATCACAGTATTTTTCGCATATGGCAAGGAAATATTGACGATGCGCTACTAGTACAAAATGAACAAGTTTAAAAATATTGAAAAATGATATTTCTTTCTATATTCTCTATTTATAAAACGAAGACCCACAAGCAACAAAAAACGTTTTGACTTTTAAAAGATAGAAATTAGTGATATTTCAAATTTAAATCAGCCACTTACAATTTTTTATAAAACATAGCTGCCCGTTTTTTCATAGATTTTACATTTCATTTATATATTTTAGAATATATTGTAGTGTAAAAACCAGTGACCAAATTTATAACATTATTATTTATGGTAAGTAACACGGTTTTGACTTAACTCGGGCGTTGACGGGTTCCCGCCCAGTCTGTTTATACACAATGCAGATCCTACCGCATATATATATACGCACATTTTGTTTGACTGAATACATTGCTTCGAGTGCGGTGGCGGCCGGCATGGCAACTGAACCACACCCCGCTTCCTGAAGTGGAACATGTTTGGTCATTGACATTTTGGACGCCGTAAATAGGATTGAAAAGTAGAATGAAATAAGATGTTAGCGCGTTTATCTTTTTTTTTTATACCTGTGTAACGATTGGATAAGCTGTAAGCCAAAAATATGTAATGTATGATATTATGAAAAGTTTTAATGTTCAAGATAGTTTTGATGAGTTTGTACTCGTTGAATTCATTGCCTAGGTACCTCTTATTGTAATTGCTGTCATAATTTTATCCACATCCAATCAGTCGCCGCCGGGTACGCCTGGTAGCCAAGAAAAGGCAGAATATGCGGCTTTGGAGCAGTTTTACCATTTCGTTCGTGTGGTGGTAGAGACCATAGGGGGCTGGGCTGTCGACTCCAAGAAATTTGTGGAAAAACAGGGCCGTAGGCTTATAGAGGGTAATGATAACTCCCTTTGCAGTTCATTCCTATTATAAGGGTTGGTCATTATCATACAACGAGCAAAGCCGCGAGTGTAATTGGCATCTTCCACTGGAAACGGTCTGGGGTAGGGTAATTTAGTTGTTATTGTATTCTATTACGTTTACTTCTGATTACAATGCAGGCAATTTATTTATTTAATATACATGTTACATACTAATGCTAAGTAATAAACACGTCATGAATATATATTTAGTATAGTAACAATCTATATTTTACTATATTCAGATTTAGTTATTGTTTATTTTGGTTACCTACCTAATGGGATACATTTCATAACACTACTCAACTTGCGTGTGATGCCTTTAAATTTTATTAAAATATAAAAAAAAATTGATCTGATTGATGTTAGATTTAAAAATCTTTCAATTTGCAACTTTTGTATATATCTGGTATTGCTAAGTATTGTTACGGATTTATGAAGTCTCTATGAAGAAGAAGCACGTGCATATCTTTAAGGTCTAGTTTAAAATTATGATTTTGGTCGAGTTTCGAATTAATAACATAATATTTAACTTGTGATTATTTATCCAATGTGTTTAGCTTCTATAAAGTCAAACTACAGATTATCTAAAGCGGATTATTATTCTTGTTGTACTTGGAAGCACATGAAAATGTCAGTGTGATAATATTGAGTTGGTGATATTTGAATATGAACTAGGTAACCTGTGTACACGCGTCGCGTCGGTTAATATAATTATTATAATATGCATTTATATTTGAGTAATATGATCATTACTCAAATATGAAAATGTACATTTTTTATACCTATATTTTTATTCAATATTTTATCTGTTCTATGATTTGAACATAACTTGCCTATAATGAAAGTGCATTAGAGAATACACTACTACGAAAAAAATCAAAATTGCAGTTTCATATTCAAGTACTTACTTAATTACAAAAATTTATGGATCTGTACGATGAGATTTCTCACTGTACGACTATGTACGACTTTTTTAAAATTAGCTTTATAATTTTACTTATCCTATTACTATATAATACAGCTATATATGGATATACACTAGGTTAGCACATTTAAATAAAAACTACCTAGTATGTTAAAAAAATAATTTATTTGTTATTATATACTATACAATATTAGAATATCTACCGATATTCTATAGTCGTAATAAGAATACGCTTATAGTCACTTTATAATTCTACGTTTTGGCATCAGTTTAGTGGTGGTAGATGGGGGCAGAATAGGCAACAGGGCCAGCAGCGTAGCTAACAGGGGCTACAGGTGCAACAACTTTGGCAACGTGACCTAGAGCCTCCTTGTGCACCACGGCGTTGAAACCGTTGTGGTCGTCGGCGGTGTACTCCACGGTACGTTTAGTACCATCAGGATCGACCACGGAGTAAGAACCTTGTACAACATCACCATCGCGACTCTCATGCTGGCTCTTTGAGTCACCGGTGAGACTGTCGTGCACGTCGTAAGCGAAACTGTACTGGGGGTGTGCGTCATATTCCACTTTAGCGATAGGAGCAGTATACGCTACGGGGTGTGCAGGAGCAGCGTATGCGACAGGGGCAGCGTGTACGACGGGCGCGGCTGCGTACGCTGCGTGATAAGCTGGAGCCGCAGCATATGCTACGGGAGCAGGGACTACTCCAGCGCTGGCAGCAGCCACCAAGCACGCAAGAACTACAAACTGTTAACAATAAAATGAAAAGTATAATGCATTTAGTTAAGGACTAACAGGTATATACTGCAGAAATTGCTTTGGTGGTTATTGTACCTTGAATGCCATTGTGTTGTACGTGACTTGTTCGAGGATGCTGAATGATGCATGATGAGAAGTGTATAGAGCTTTTATAGTAGCAGCTGGGGCATACCCTTTCACTTGGCGGCGATCGTGCAGATGTCGCGTGACCGTGAGTTAGAGTCCGGGGGCGAAAATGCTCCCTAATCTTTGCAGATCTAGACACCTTTATCCTAATCTTTATTAATGAACATGTAATAAAAACGATTACTTTCAATAAGCCTTTATTCTTCTATTCAATATAATTGTTATTAATCAAAACGAGAAATAGATATCAAAGGAAAGAATATAGTAATATTCGTGGATATATGCATACTAAAACTTTATCCAAATCGAAATACTTTAATGTTAAAAAATTTTGTTTCCAATATAATAATTTTATTTATGCCGTAGGTTCCGTAAAAGTCGACTCGGGAGTTAAATATGCAAGACAGCAACACTCCAAAGGGAAGGAAAACTTGAAATAAACTCTATTCTAACCCGTCTAGCAAAGGGTGGAACAGTAGGTGAAAACTTCATTGTTAAGAAGAGGCCTATGTCCTGCAGTGTGAGTCCAACAGGGACTAGTATCAGTATCCGCAAAGTGATTGAATTCTATAGCGAAAGTAGGTTATAAATAAAACTTTGTATTTTTTGTACTTAATTGTTTAATTTAATGTCAGTAATAAATAATAATAAAGCCCTACTCTCATTTCAATTTTGCAAAATATTTCTAGAATAAAAAATAAACCTACATAATCTTAAAGTTATAAAACTACACTATACTTACATACATATTTTACAAGACCAGTTTCGATGGTTTCATATTGCAACATTATAAAATTTCATACCGTCCTAATTTCCGGTAATGACAGAGATAGCCTTTGAGAGAGTAGAGTAGGGTCCTTATAGCCCTGATGGAAACGTTAAAAAAAATCAGGACTTCATTCTTATAGAAATAACGAGTTTATACAACACAGTAAACAGTCAACAACAATCTTTTAGTTATCAGTCCTTTAAAAATGACTTAATTCTTAGGTACTTATTCAAAAATTTGCAATTATTGCACAAGTTATCACATTTATAGTTTGCAGCGATTACCTTGGCCCTTACTATTGTGCTGAGTTTTGTGGGGTCGATTTCCTGATGAGACAACATTTTGTGTAATATATAAATTCGGAGTTTATTAATTTAATATTATTATTTAATATATAAGTTCGGAGTTTGGATATTCTTTGTGTCTGTTTCATAAATGTTTATAAAGTCCTCCGTGACATAGGATACATTCCTATTGCAGGATAGTAACTCGTTGAACGGGCACTGGTAGTTTAAGCTGATAAATTTCAGAGTTCCTTTATTATGGAACAACAAGGTAGGTAAGAAAGAAATAGCGCACGTCGGGTGAATTGGAGGTTTGTGCTGCTAAGGTTTCGCGACGTTTTCCTTCTAGGGCATTTCTTATAGTAGGTTACATTAGAGTAGCTCATATTAGGTTGTTCTTGTCTAAGTCGAAGCAAAATCAAGGGCTTAGTAGTCGTAGCAGTTGGCCGCCACAGTTTTATTGTTTGCGAGGAAAGCTACAAACTTGATAAATAATTGTCTTACAATTTTTTTATCAATGTACTATATCGATATAAATATATTATTCTATTGTAAGTTAATCAGATAATAATAGATATAATAATCATCCATATTCTTAGGCGTTGTTTATGTTTCTCAAATTAACTAGTTGCTGCAAATTGATACGTTATAGTTAATTGTGTTTTACGCTTAAAAATTTAAAGTTATGATTACTAATTTTAATAATATAATAACATGATTTAGGACTTGCTATTGAAGTGTTTCATTCGACATTTCCAAGAAAATTGCTAAACATAATTGGCCGACAGGGCTAAAGAGTTCTGGAGTGGCGATCTCGTACTGGAAGACGAAGCGTGGGTAGGCTCGCTATAAGGTGGTTCGACGATCTAGTAAAGGTCGCGGGAAACCATTGGATTCGGGTAGCACAGGACCGGTTGTTGTGGAGAGCCTTGGAGGTGGCCTATGTCGAACAGTGGACATCTTTCGGATGAGATGATGAAGATGATGGTGATGATTGAAGCGTTAATACCTTAACCTTAACTACATTAAAACCGATAGAGTTGCAGTTTCATTATATTAAGAGATATTAACAAACTTTTTTACTAGTGTTATGCTAAGTCGTGACTTACTATACTTAAAAAATAAATAAATAAATATTTAGGACACTTGACACACAACGTCCTCTAGTTTCAAACTAAGCAGAGCTCGTGTTATGATAACAAGACTGACTGATATAATAGTTACAATTTTTTTTGTAAGTACATACATATTATACATATAAAACACCCAAATTCCAAAACAAATATTTGCGGATCATTCAAACATTTGGTCCGACTCGGAATTGAACCCGAGACCTCAAGCTCAACAGTCGCATTCACTACCGTTGCGCCACCGAGGCAGTCACTGATGTGATTTTTTCATTTACCTTCTGATCTTCGTGAAGTATGTGATCCTGGCGATAATAAAGTCATTTTTTTCTGTTAAACACTCCACAATCCCCAATATACAAAGCATTCTTTCTATGCTTTCCAGTTAAGTTTTGGTTAATAAAATTAACGTATTCTGGGTTTCGGAGATAATGGAAATGTGAAATTTTTGATTTAAGAAATTTTTGTCTTAAACCAAAAAGTTTCACAGATAAGACTATGTCTCAATTCCACAATTTACAGATCGTCTTTAGATGTGGATCATATCGTCTGCAATCAGATGTTACACAATACCTACCTATTCAATAATATTATTCATCTGAGGGCCTTTTTTAAAGTAATTCTAACATTTATTGCTACACAGATACAACAAGCTCGTAAGCACTCATATTTAGAAAATTTGCACGGAAATATTAAAATAGGCATGCGTTAAAAGTAACAGTATACATTATAACATCATTTAAGTTTTATCGTTTTTAATTTTATTACATTATTAGCATATAATAGCAATCGTGTGCGTGTAATACAAATAATAGATCCTATATATTTTTTAAGCCCAAGTTTAAATTAACTAGTTAATAATAATAATTCCACACAACTCATACATGGTCGTCTGATTCCAAATTAGGCAGAGCCTGTGGTATGGTAACCTACTGATAAACATACTTAAATATTTCTAATTACATACATACATATTGTAGATGATTTATAACCAGATGCAGAACAAATCATCATGTTTATCACACAATAATTTATCCTGGGCGGCAATCGAACCACGACCTTCAGTTTAGGAGTCAGGGTTCTAACCACTAGAACAACGGGCCCGTCAAACATTTTCCCCCCTATTTAGTAAAGATCGGTGTGATTAGACTCGGGAGGTTCATAGTTATGCTGACCTGCACCTGGAATACTCCTTGAAGTGGAATAATTTTCAAGGCCTAGTTTTTCTTATCATTTTATTTAGTACCTACATGATAAATTTCATCACCACATCATTCTTACATATTTTTAGACGTTTTGTTTTTCTAAGTCACAATGCAAACAGTGTAAAAGTAGAACTCTGCTCACTTAGAGTTAAGCACTATTTTAAAAGGATAAATCGATGCATATCATGTGCTAACAGTTAGTAAAGGAAGAAATTAAGTATCCATAAAAAGTAGCGCGGCATTTATCGAGTACGTGTGCTCTTGTTATACTAACTTGCATTTCGTACACATGTTTGTTGCGCAAGCGCTGCGCTCCACCCGGTGTGCTCAAGGATGGTACGCCCACAGCTAAAATTACTTTAACAATCCCATATTTGACAAGTCTAATTATTTGTTTTATAAGCATATCAAGATGTAATAGGTTTAAATTTGTTACTTTTTATAAGGCACAGTCTTAGCACTTTAAGTCGTGGCGGGAAGAACAAAGTGCAGATGTTAAGAAATCCTGTTTTTGTACTTTTATGCTTAGAGATTTTATTACTTTTACGTTAAAAGTATTTTATTGCAGGTTTTCATACCAGTCTTTGGTTCGAAATCTGTTTTGGTAAGGTACCTTATCTGTACAGACTTATATAGTATGAATTTAAATTTTGTTTCATTAAATATTGATAGACCTACTTTCCCTAAATATTCTTTTAAATTTAAGTGTATTTTTTTTATATTTTAATCGACACAATACGCGAAATTATGTTATTTATTGCCGTTACGATATGAGTATGAAGGCAGCCCTCGACTTAAACCCTTAAAGTTTGATACTTTTGTAATAACTTACATTCAGGAAAGTTAAACAATACTAAGATAAATCTAATCGGTGCTAATTTATTTTAATTGTATATTAATCCGGAGACTAATATAGAACAAACATAAGAGCGGCAAGCTTTAGTGAAAAGATACTACTTAAAGCTTCACAGAAAACCAGTGTTGAACAAATGACTTCACAAATATCCATATAATCTTGTCCTTGTGCTGAATTAAACCTACTGATATTTTCATTTAGTCGTGGGACAGCTTGTAGAATACGCACAAAATTTAAAGTTCATCCGAGCAATCGTTGAACATCTGTTACCGTTGTTGCTTTGCTCTGTAGGTAGCAATAGTATTTACGTTTTTCCAGTTGGTAATTTACCCAAAAATTTGGGATACTTCGACGTGGCTCTTGTTTCGTCGTAGTGTTTATACTCCAAGTGTCTTTGGGTAATGATAGTAGATATGGGTATAAAAATATATTTAATAATAATGTTAAGCATTGTGATGGATGGTTAGGTTTTGATATTTATAGAAATAAGATTGTGTGTTGGCCATTAGACAAATCTAATCAATTATTAATTATCTTATACAGCTTACCCAACATTAGACTAAGACACAAGTTTCATTGTAAGTGTCAAATTATGAACCTTATTCAGAATAATAATAATGTCCTCACACATCTCACAGACAGCCATCTGATCTCAAACTAGGTAGAACCTGTATTATGGTCACCAGACTGCTAATAAACATACTTATATATTTCTAAACACATACATATCATAGATAAATTATACCCAGACCCAGAAGAAATAATTGTGTTCATTAAACAAAGGTTTGTAGCGAGTGGAAATTGAACTCATGACCTCTGGTTTAGCAATTTTTATCACTAACCACTAGACCAACAGGCCCGTCAATATGTTATATGTACTAACAAAAAAGTATATACTATTTTAATCATAAAATAATAAACTAATACATAAGTCATATATTTGGATTAACAATAAATAGAATAAAAAATGTAACGTCATTATGATATAATAAAAAGTATATAAAATATATAATACATATATAATATAAAAAAAATACAATAAGAGACACATACAACCTCTTCCTTTTTAAAGTCAGTTAAAAATGATTACAAATGCCAACACTGTATTTGTAGTGCGTAATACCTAACTTGTTTTCTCATTAATTGGACCAAGGCTACAATTATATGATTTTGTTGAGTCTTTTTATATCATTCGTAAATGAACTGTATCTTTGATGCGTTGGTGTCGTTCAATTAAATTATGACGATGCGTGCCGGCTCAACGACCGTGTTAAGTGCCTTTAAGCTGTTATAAAACAAAATGGGATTCTGATTTATGAAGATATTCATACCGGTTTGACTCATATTGAAGTTCATTGTAACATTAAAATATTGTTAGGATATTTTGCTACAAGATGGACTGATGATCCTAAGAGCGACGATCATGTCCAAGACCGAGATAGTAGGAGTTCCTTGGAAGAAACCGTCGTTCAGCAGTGGACGGCGATAGGTCACCGTCCTATATTCAGTAAGAAGATTTTGTGTACTGCTACTTAAATATTATGAGGATGAAATATTTGTGTTTGTAGTTGTTGCACTCTGAAAGAAATAAATCGATTGCATTAAATCTTTTACAGATAGAAAGCTATTTGATCTAGAAATGACATACCAACGTTACATAGAAAACTGGTGTTAAGAAATTCTTTTATGGGTTTTTACTTTTTTTGGTGGCTGGCAGCAGAAAGATGCGAATTGCCCAAGACCGAGATGGTTGGTGACCCTTGGTGGAGACCTTCGTTCAGCAGTGGACGGCGATAGGTTGAATAGAAATGGAGTGACGTCACCGGAAACCAAAAGCCCTGATTTTAGGGTAAACTTTAAACGGGCACCAACATACTAGTGATTCTCATGTATCCCTGTACGATAGTCACATACTTTGAGGTGCACTAACAACGGTTCCCGGATTCCTCCTACTTCAGGTGCAGAGTGGCTCATCATGTGGTTTTAATCAGTCTGATTAAGACATACCACCACGTTACGACATACCATACATCTACACGTTAAAAAAAAAGGGTTTGTTGCAAGTTTTCTTCTATTCGCCGTGCTGTTATCTGCGCAATTTGCTTTCTTAGTCACCTTTTACGACACCAACGGGATGAACAGGGATGGTGATCTACCGTATTCTTAATCACGTCACCACACGGATTTGCTTGTTTGCTAATCTATATATAATATAGAAAAAGAACAAGAAACAACTACACAAACACATGTCTTATCGTTACAATTGGAAAGGTACTAGCAATTTGCATTATTAGTTGAAGTTAATTTAGACTGACAACATATTTATATTTTTGAAGTCCTAAACCATGAAAATATTTCACAAAAACGTAGGCGATCCTATGTATATATATGTTTATACATTGTCAATTAACAATTTAAACATTAATAAAACTAATTTACATATGTTAAAACCTTCACGCCCATAAATCTTATCTTTCACTTCTATCGAAAACTGCGGATCGCATTGAATGGGTATTCATTAAGTATTTTGTTACTTACTATTCGTGTTTCGTATGGCCATTTGAAACAATGGTACAGTTTCACCTTGACATTATACTGCGTGTGTTATGTTGATGGTTATCCAGCTCGCCTTTAAGTGCTGTCTGTCGACTAGCTTTCATGATTAACGATTACTGTAATAAATATTATTAAAATCATAGATAAGTTAATATTGAGCGGTACAAAAAAAACAGACATTTCTTTTTTTAGCTTCACTAATTTAAGAATGAAAAAGTTTAAAAGAAAAAATGTAGAGAAACAGAGAGAACAAGAATGTGAATATAGTGACATATATGTATATATGTCTTGTTCATTATTAACTTCTTATATTAAAAATATTCATAGACTCTCTTACAATTAGTACATAATTCTTAAAACAATATTTTTAAGAATTGTGTACGCGTATTAACATACGCGTAATTAATAGGCTATGGGTATACAATATTGTAATATGAAGCAAACACAATTTTTATGTAAACCATTAGGGACCTCAGTGTTAATTCGGTGTTACAAAATATTGGAGAAACTCGTAACTTCGAGAGAAAAAAATTGAAAATATTTTGAGTGTTTTAGTGTAAATTACTGATATAGAAGAACAAAATAAAATGGGAAAAGCTGGACTTATCAAATACGTGTGTTTTTTTATTGTTAGAATAGTCAGTGTATTTTGAGTAAAATTTTCTGATGTAATATTTCTTATAAAAGTTCATTTTGATGAACATTTATGTGTGTATAAGCAAGAATAACATATCATGTAAAGGTAGCAATATATGATTGATTGGTTATAAGATTTGTCATTTATAAAGTAAATCATTCTCACTACTTTCATGCAATTGTCATATTTTTAGAACTTTGCTAAAAGAATTTATGAAAAATTCTTTCAGCAAAGTTCAAATCAAAAACTAAACAGTCAGTATTTACTTTTAGGAATAAAATAGTGTCATGTACAAATTAAATATTACTATATAGTATACATAAATTAAGTAACTAGAAAATTTACAGATATGCCACAATAATCTTACGAACGAAAAACCAAGCGACTGGTGCGTGTCTAAAATTTTAAATAAAAAAAACCATCAAATTGAGAACCACTTCTCTTTTTGAGGTCAGTAACATAATGCTTGCTGTGAGTGAGTATACTTTGTGCATTTATTTTACTTTTAATGTATAGGTTTGCATACACTTTCGTGGGTTGCTATCAAATAGACATTTAAATTTTCTTTCTTTTACATAGGTATACATACCTGTATCACTTCAACTATACCTCGGTTTACTTCGTTGTGTCAAATTGCACAATAAAATGAGGAATTCAAGCTAGACTGAAAAGCAAAAAATAAGGCCAGAGATATTCTAACCAATTGGTTGTTTAAAACAGTAGTTACTGTTTAATTAATATTATAAGTTTGTATTTAATTACTAGTTTTGGTATAATTAGGAGGCTGTGAGAGCAAGGTTTCTGGTATTGCTTATGATGGCGGGTATCAAGCATTAGCCTTACAACTTCGTGATCTAGATAGTTGTACGGTTGCGCAGTGTACTTTAAATTTACTTTTGTCATTCCTCGGGCTTTGTCGGGCATGTCATACGCTTGATGCAATGCTCCAAGCACGACCCCTGCCTTTTTACTAGTTAGGAGTGCTTTGCCTGTACTCTAGGCTTTCTAAATTCTATTTTAGGATGTTGTTCACTAATTAGTCGAGGTTTTAATTTACTCTTTAAACAATACAAGTTCTGTTTTATAAACGAGTTGTAATATATCGTATGTCTTAATTACATATTGTTTTTTAAATATAGGTTCCTATATTTCTGATTTATGTTTCAAACCAATGATAAGTTTGTTTAATTGAAATATTAAATTTTAAAGTCGTTCAAAGTTTTATCGTTAATTTCTTGATCCTACATGTTAGATGAAATATGTTAATATACAATAATTATGTAAGTTACTTTGCACTTGGTTTGTTCCTTCTCTAGGAAACACAATTATTGCATGGCAGAAGGAAAGCTATATATTTGTTTTATGACATATAATTTGGGTTGCTAGATATGAATATGCAATACGCTTACATAGTAGCTTATCTATTTGTATTAAATCTATACAATTTTGTAAAGTTTTGTGCTTTGTATGCGTCATCAGACGAATGATACGAATCGTGCAAGAAACAGCTGCGTGCGTGACACCACTCGGTGCAACTTGGACTCGTGTTATTTGTAATGTTCCGAATATCTTTATGTATTGTGTCCACGTGTTAAATGGTGCAATTGAAGTTACTAAGTTTAAATATTTAAAAAGTTTGCACGTGCCTGTTTATTAACTGTATGTGCGTATTTTGTCCCATATGTAATTAAATTAGCGAATAGAGTGTCGGAAGCGCATCTAGTGACATCATCTTCAGAACGGTGTCTACTATTTGTATTTATATACGTTTTCTTGTTTTTTGGTCACTTTGATTAAAAAAATCTTAAATTTAACTTGCGAAAAAATAGTTTAATTTGCCATGTATTGTACGTGTGTAAAGTTTACATTGTAATGCAAATTTGGGTCGACTGACAGGAAGGCCCTGATAAGCACAAAAAAGTTGATTACATCATGAACTTAGTAACAAACAATTAAGTGAATACTGCTACGAACCACCACACATATCGAAATAGTAACACATACAATATCCAACGACGTGTTGACAAAGATTAGTAGTTCTAACTAGAGTGAGTTGTTTGTGGGTTTTGTTTCGTTACTACGGTTCGTTTTACCTCTATTGCTAGCAAAGTTCGGCAGTCAGCTCTATATAATATAATAATATTTTAATAATATTTCAGACATCTGATACAGATCGCCATCGAGTCCCTAAATAAGCATGGGTACTAGGCAATTGATATAAATACATATCTACTTTTTTGTTATTGTACAAACATAGTATACATAGAAAACATTAAAAATTCGAAACAAATATTTGCATACAAATTTGCAAATAAGTATTTTAAGCTGACTGCCAACGACTCAAGTTCTTGGCGAGGGAAAGAAAAAGGCAGTACAAGGATTCTCATACACTCTCCGATGTTACACATCCAGTTTTTTTTTGTGACCAACACTTTTTCTACTGACTACCTGTTCTATCATAATAAGTTGTAAAATTTCATGTCTCTTGTATATTAGTAACTTAAAAACAAATTTATCAGCAGCCTGGCTGCTTTGGTATAAGCTCTTAGCTATCAATCTGTGAGACTGACAGTCGAGATAAGTAATTTGATTCGTACTTCCCCGTTATACGATAACAATCTTCATAACTAGTTGCCTATTGCACTAACAGTATTGGTTACAAATATTAGGCTATAAAATTATAAACAACTGTCCAACTGCTTAAGGTTATACTAAATGTAACTCTAGACTAGATTATACTAATGTGTTCATATATGAAGCGATAGTGATAACGATGTGCTTTGATTAGTTATATTTTGCTTATTTTATTGGCTGTAATTTAAAATATACATACACTTTCACAAGAAGTCTGAATTAAAACAATAACAGTAACTTAATATATTTTGCATATGGCTGACTTATCTCAAATTATGCTTAATCTGTGATATGCTATAGTCACCACACTGTTAATAAATATCCTTACTAATATTACAAATGTTAAAGGTTACTTTTGCTGTGGTATTACATTTAATTCTCAAGGAAAGATCCATTGCAATGCGTATTTGAATAATTTCAAATTTTATTAATTTCAAATGGCGCTATATGGATATTACTCTTTTAGGAAAAAATTACTGTATGGACTTAGTGAAACTTTACAGTAATTTAATTTATGCATCAGAATAATGCAGAGGCCACTATTTACGGCGATAACCGGCACGAACGTGGGTGGAGCCGCAGGCAAAAACTATTAGTTATATAATTCTTAGTATATTGATATCTAACATACACTGACTGCAAGGATGGCGTAGTGGCTTAAGTGGTCGCCACGCCGCTCTCTACTGCGCTGCGTCTTGCGGGTTCAAACCACACACAAGGAATAATACTTTGTGTGATCCACAAATTGTTGTTCTGAGTCTGGATGTTCTTTCTGTTTTTTTCTTGTATATTCGTAAAGTTCCCCGCGATATAGGGTATACCTAATGAGGGTGTAATCTTTTTTAAAAAAATACTGACTGTTTGTCTATGACCGTTCTCATGTTAATAATTGTACTGAGTGAGAATCGAATTCATATATATTTAAAATTAATAACAAAAAACTAACTTTAACTTTTAAATTAAACGAAATTCATTTAATGATTTGAAATTTTATGTATGTAGTACTATGTAGGTTGTAGGTAGGTATGTATTAGTCATCAACACAATATTAGTTTAATAAAACACAAACTTGTACCAAATATAATGGATTTAGATAAATATTCGATCTAGGCCTTTTACTTACCTAACATATTTTAAATACAGAATTGCCACTTGAAAATATAATATAGACAGAAGAAAATATTTTTGTATTTTATATATTTCACTATTAAATACACAGCTCTACAAAAAAAAATTTTTTGGTGTTGCCTTGGATATTTTTGCAAATTTTTATGTTTTCGAGTACCTAAATTACGAATATATTCATGAAAATACTGAATGTGCTCTTTTTTTTATGATTTTTACGTATCTTATGTTTTGAACAATTATCAGCTTGTTAGTACTAAAATTTGTTTTCCCAGTCCTGATTAAGCTTCTGCGCAACTTTTTTGCGCATACAAACATCACGTGATCTCCACTCTCAGACTCCTTGCTCCGCAAAACAGCTGATAACTCAGTTATTTGATAATATTGAAGTACTTACACGTGAATCTGGATAAGTTGTCATATGTTAATATTTTGATTCAATTGCTGAGTGTTCATTCTAATATATTTATCTTGTCTTTTTAAACATGAGTTCGTCACGAAGAAAGTATAAATATAGTAGTGATTTATTTTGTTATATTTGTGGTATTTATATATTAAAAAAACAAAAACGAAATATCACAGACTTTGTTAAGGAGACTTATGCTGAATATTTCGGTTTTAAAATGGACAAATTAGATAAATCATGGGTTCCGAATAAAGTTTGTAAGTCCTGTGTTGAGTCTTTGCGGTTGTGGAAAAAAGGAGAACGTTCTGGATTAGACTTTGGTATTCCTATGATCTGGATGGAGCCTAAGAATCATGTCGATGATTGTTACTTTTGCGTAGTAGATGCTAAAGGTTTTAATCGAAACCAAACGTGGAGATATCCAGACTTACAGTCTACAAAATGTCCTGTTTTACACAGTGAAACTCTCCCTCGGCCTGTTTACGTTTCAAAAGTGATTCGCATGCCCTCAGAAACAATGATGTTGCCGAATTCACAGAAATCGAAACAGTCTACCAGTGGAAGTGAATGGGAGGGTGAAACATCTACGCCAAAGTTATTTTCTCAAAATGAACTCAGTGATTTGATACGGGATCTAAATTTATCAAAACAGGAATCAGAACTGTTAGCCTCAAGATTAAAAGAAAAAAATTTATTGGCATCAACAGTAACAATTACAACATACAGAACGCGAGAAAGTGAGCTATTACAATTTTTTGATGAAAATGAAGGACTGGTATACTGTACTGATATTGCGAAGCTGCTTTTAGACATGGGCTTGAAAGAATACAAACCTACTGAGTGGCGTCTTTTTATTGACAGCTGTAAAAGAAGTTTAAAATGCGTCTTACTGCACAATGGAAATAAATTTGCATCAATTCCAATTGCCCATTCAACAAAACTCAAAGAAGAATATGAAAATGTAAAATTAGTTTTAGAAAAAATTAAATACTCGGACCATCAATGGCCGATCTGTGTAGATTTGAAAATGGTTAATTTTTTACTTGGTCAACAAAGTGGATACACGAAATACCCTTGCTTCCTTTGTATGTGGGACAGTAGAGCAAAGCAACTTCATTGGGAACAAGATGTTTGGCCTGCAAGAAATTCTCTAACTGTCGGTAAAGCCAATGTAATAAGGGAACCGTTGGTGAACAGAGACAAAATCATACTTCCACCATTACATATTAAGTTAGGAATGATAAAGCAATTCGTTAAAGCTTTGGACAAGGAAGGGGATTGTTTTAAATACATTTGTCGAAAATTTCCGAAGCTTAGTATGGAAAAGTTGAAAGGTGGAATATTTGATGGTCCTCAAATACGGCAATTGATAAAAGACGCAGATTTTATTAAAGTTATGACTGTTCCGGAAAGTGAAGCTTTGGAAAGTTTTGTGTTGGTAGTCGAAAATTTCCTAGGTAACCATAAAGCACCAAATTATGAAGAAATTGTACAAAATATGCTGACAAACTTTCAGACTCTAGGAGCAAATATGAGTATCAAGTTACACTATCTCCGCAATCATTTGGATAAATTTCCAGATAATTTAGGAAATTATAGTGAGGAACAAGGAGAGCGGTTCCACCAGGATCTGAAAGTAATGGAAGAAAGATATCAGGGTCGATGGGACTGTCATATGATGGCAGATTACTGCTGGTCTTTAAAAAGAGATTGTCCCCGGAAAAATTATAAAAGAAAAGCTCTTAAAAGGCGTTTTATGGAATATAAAAAATTTTTTTCAAATTTTCCTCTCTATTTACTTCGATATATCATATTTTTATCCAAATAAAACTGACATTATAAATATATCTGTTATTTTGTTTCTCGTTTTCCGATTTTTGTAATGTAAAATAAAAATAAGTATTTAAAAAAAAACGAAAGCAAATCTTACAAAATCATTCATAATTTCATGAATTTTGAGTATAAATATATCCAAAACCAATCTTATATCTAGGGCAACAAAACCACTGTAGACCAGTGATATAGATTGTCATACTAAATGTGATATGGAGGATGTTACACATAATCATCATCATCATCATCACAGCCCATAGGAGTTCAGTGCTGAACATAAAAGTAAAGCTCTTCTTAGAAAGGAGGTTTTAGCCAGTATACTACCAGGGGGTTTTAGGATTTCTTTCGAGTTTTCTTTCTCTTTGCAGTGCTGTTGTAATGTGTAGTTTATTTTTTTAATCGGTTCTTACAACTCTTACAGAATGAATAACAGCGGTGATCATCGTAATCCGTCACCACACGGCATTACACACACTTCGCTCACATTATAGTGAGTAATGTGAGTGTGTATATTCATATAGTTTAATCTAATAAGTAACGTTTCATCTGATAATTTAAAACTTCGCTCAAATGTTTAATAGTTTTAGAATTTCTTAATATTTATGTAAAAAAGTTGGCTATGATTCACGTTCGTGTCTCAGAGAGTATTAAGTAGTCGGTCCCGGTCGTAAACACTTATAGTAACCATTATTGGGCAGTTAATGCTCTCAAATACATATACTGACAACTAGTTTACCTCTGAATTCAGTTCACCCTCAGGGTTTTTGGAACAGGAGGCACGATGCCAGTCCACCCACTGCAAAAACTGACATTCAGGTACAACCGGTTTTCAAGGGATCTCCTTAGGTGTACCCTAGGTGCACCTGGTTCCCTGACTACTGGTACCAGAGACGGTGTGTGGTTTTTGATCGGTTCGAGCCCGACATAATCACCTTTCGGTGGTATACGTGGGAATTTCTGCACAGAAAGAAAAGGTACAACCGTTTGAACCAGCAGCCCACTCCCAAAATTCTTCGGATTAATAAATGCTAGGAAGATGATAATTTAGATACACTTGTCATCATTGTTTTCCGAAACTAAAAATTTCAATGTATTTCAACATGTCATTCGACGACACAATTGTTTTTAGCAAGTACATACATACTTAACCTAAAAAGTATTCTATTCATATATCAAACATTATGATAAATCCTTAAGCAGACAATTACTTTCTTTATCACGTACAGAATTTTCCACCTTAGAGTTGCATACATACATATATTATGTTAATAAGTTTTAAACTCAACTAGTATCCTTGTGTACCTATGTTCTAGTTAAATACATGGACTAGTTTCTTAGAAATATTGTCAAGGAAAGTGTTTGGTATATAAGATTTGGTTTGAATGTAAAGCAGGGTTGTGTCGCCTGACGCAAGTGGTGCGGTGACGCATTCCTGAACAGCAATGAGGCCAATAATTTAAGTCAAGGTGGTTATACTTTTTAGGTAGTGTGTTGTTAGCAAGGTATTTGTAATTCTCTACATTTGAATTTCAGATTTAAATGAAAGCAAAGTGAGCTCAGTCTTTGTAGTCGAAAACAGAATGCAGTAATCGGCGAATACTTTTCCACTTTTAAATTTAAATGTCAGACCACACGTAGTTTGTTATTTCATCAATTTACAAAAGTAGTTCTGCTCTGAAAAAGTGTTTTTAAAACTTATCCATAAGTAGTTGTCCTTGTTCTATTATTCAAAAGTTATTTAATAAAAACTTATGCCTTATCGTTTCATATTTATTCTGTTTATTAATTCAACAATTGATGTTGCATTAACTATGTTAACTATGGGCCACTATAGTATAGTAGGCCAAAACATCCTTGCTAACGAGAGATCCTTATTAACCACTGTTGTTACAAACAAATTTTATATTTCAGATAACCTATTATATAAAATCATGACAGTATGCTTGACCTGAGCAGAGTTTCTTAATTGCTTACCTTGTAAATGTTCAAAGCCGCAACAGCATATTTTAACGACTGTAAATTAAAAGTGATAACTGGGAGTCTGCTTTCAGCACTTTTCTATACGACTCTAACTCGTTTTCAATGACTATTACAGTTTAAGAGCATTACAAATCTAATCATTATTTATTTACTTTATTTATTTATTTATTTACATTTTATAGAATTTGGGCACTCACGGAATTAATTAATGTGAGTGTGTATATTCACATAGTCTAATCTAATAAGCAACATTTCGTCTGATAATTTAAAACTTCTCTAAAATGTTTAATAGTTTTAGTATTTCTCAATATATATGTAAAAAAGTTGGCTATATTTTGCCCAAGGCATTCTCTTCCAGTTAACCTTAGGGTGGTGTAGACATAATACAAGAGAGGTGCACAGAGGTTACATTAACAATGAAAATACATATATCCTACATGAGTAAACATATATGTACATACTTGAACACATACAATACATACCTCATAAATACACATATAAATATACATTTACATACATGAATATACACATACACACGTATTTAGATAAGAAAATGTGTGGAGAACCATTCTAGCGCTTCAGAGGGAACCATGAGATATTTGAGGATAGATGAAAGGATTTCATGACTAAATTATTATTAAAGGTATTAGAGAAGTCAACTAATTCAAGTACCGTGACTTTGGTGTCTCCCATGCCCTTCCTAATACCGCCAGTCACTTTAATGAGAGCGGAAACTGTGCTGTGCCTGGCCCTAAAGTCAGATTGTAGAGAATTAAAAGTTGGTTTCTGTGTACAAATTTTGAGAGTTGCTTATGAACACAGGCCTCGAGTACTTTATACAGAAAAGGAAGCATATAAATAGGACGAAAATGTTCAGGGGGAGAAGGATTATTGTTTTTTGGAAGAGCCATGTCATAAACTTTTCGCCACAAAGAGGGAAAGGTTCCGGAGTCGAGAGAGAAATAGATGATATTAGTGATTGCTAAGAAGATACAGTCCAAGATAGTAACAATCATGCGATGGCTTATGCCATCGCATCCTACAGTATTAGAATGGATAGACAGAATTTCTTTTTGATATCCTCAGGAGGCACCGGAGAAAATTTGCATGAGTCGATGGTGGACTAGTAAGACCAGATATGTAGTTCGGTGTTTGATACTTAGTTTGAAAGTCCAGCGTAGCTGTAGATGAAAAATGAAGATTTATATCATTCAAACTAATTGTATTATTAAATGTGAGCTGTTGTTTTTCACAAATACCTAGAATATTAAGAAATTGCCAGATCCTGGCAGAAAAAGAAGACTATATTTTAAAGAATATGTCAGCGGTTAGCATTACGTATCCCTTGATTGCACCGATTCGTTGCAGCCTTAAAATAGTTTCATTTGTCTTCGTGATGATTTTGTTTGAACCGACGAAATGAGTGATCCTGTCGTCACATAGTAGTTCGAGTCTCCTCCGTCATCCAAGGCGCCGAGGCACATTTTATCTTTACTGACTTAATTAGAGCATGGAGGTTTAGTTTGACAATGGTGTCACCAAAAATAGAAACTTTGTTGTCTACGTCGGTAGCAGCCTCCATGTTCGTCCAATCAATCCCAACAGCATCTGCATGTAATTTTTCAACATCCGTGCATCGGAAACTGCGAGTCTGCACGAAATTAGGTGTGATTTGTATGGTTTCAGGATATAAGAGAGGAAAATCAAGTCGTAATGGAAAAACCAGGGGCTAACACTTGACCATGCGAAGAGATAAGGTGTGGGGAAGAGGTAAGAATAAGATCAAGCCAGGTGTCCTCATGGTCAATATAGTGATGAGTGGCGTGGAGGCTGGTTGCTAGTGTGATGTGAAGGAGACTGCGTGTACGACGTGAGTTTGAGGCTAGAATGTCAGTGTTAAAATCTCCCATGATGATGTGATGAAAATGTTTTAACCCGACCGATTTACTGTTTTATCATCATCCTTATCATCTCAGTCAAAAGACGTCCGTTGTTTACTGTTTATTACTAACAGAATGTGTAATGTACAAAAATATCAATAAAATTATCTTACTAAGCCAGTCAATGACGTACTTTTAGCTGATGTCGGCCACAGCAGCCAGTCTAAACGGTGGCCAATCAACTACACAAGAGATGTTATAGTGCACAAAGTATATACAAATACCAACAACTGTTACTAAGCTAGCCCTTAACAACACAATAATTATAAATCTACGAGCAATAGCAAACACCTTCAATGAGTATTTTCTCACGAGTACAAATATAATAAATCATGAAATTCGTAATACAAATATAAACTAATAAATATTTTTTTTGACGCCCATAAATGAATCGAATATGCATAGAATATTAATGTCTCTTGTAAATACCAAATCCGAAGGTTACGACTCAATGTATACTAGTATTTCAAAGATATGTAAGATCCAACTAACACCCATCATTATGTTTCTTGTAAACCTTTCATGGCAAACAGGTACATTGGCGGATAAACTTAAATATTCTGTGGTCGAGCCATTATACAAAAAGGGTAACAAAACTGAAGTATTATAGGCCCATTACTCTCTTGCCTATCTTTTTTAAATTATTTAAAAAAGTCATGCACGATAAACTAACATCTTTTTTCACGAAACGTGCTATTATTGACAAGAATTAGTTTGGGTTTCACTAGCGAAGACGCATGTTACCTGATAAATTATATTTTAGAAAATGTAAATAATAATTTATACACAACAGTTGCGTTTCTAGAAATAACAAAAATTTAGATTTTGTGTCATACAAACAGCTTTTAACGACCACAAAATGATATTTTTTGCGTATGGTATATCTGTTATGGTAACCCCCGATAAAATCTGACAATCACTAAGCACAAAACTGATCTTTACAATACTATGACATTAATTAGTAATTAGTCAAATGATAATAATCTCAAAGTATCTGAAACAAATATTTTGAATTTTGACAATTTTAGGAATTTTGAGTTTGACATTAATTATTATGGACATATATTATCACATGCTAATTATGTGACATTTCTCGGATAGATAACAAATCCTAAATTTGGTTGGAAAGAATATATTGAAAAAGTGAGCAATAAGGTGAACGGGTTTTCTTGCGCTCTTTATAAATAAGTAAAAATAATAAACCAAAATACGGCGTGTACGGCTTATTTTGCTTGTGACGTATCTATTCTTTGGTATGAACTCTTCATCAATCATCATCATCATAATCAGTAGCCTTTAATAGTCCACTGCTAGACATAGGCCTCACTTTAGAAAGGTACAGGCCAAAACTGTAAGGTCCAGAATGCATAAGTGTCGTAGTAGAGTTATTTTGACGATATGGTTCCACAACGTGGATATCCTTGCATTTTAGATATTGACTGTCCACATTACTTTCTGTGTTCGATTTAGCTCCTGATCTAGATATTTCCTCACTAATAATGTTTTCTCTCTTTTTACTCAGACAAACACTCGAAGACCTACTTGCGACAATTACATCTATATTTGAGGAATACTCTGCTTAATGGTCATTATTTGTCATTTGACTTAAATGTTCATCAACTCCAGTTTCTGCCTCTTTGGTTGTTACATTTTTGTCTCTTGAAGTAACATTTTGATCGTTAAGTGAGTCAGTAGGACATTTATCACTGTGAAATGTCCCAGAACCTTGATGATTCAGACCATGATTTCAGAACAAATCGCCCTTATTCCAAAGATTTAAAAATAATTTCTTTGGCTGTCCTTTATACGGGGTGGGCAAAGAATTTTTTAACATATGAATTTAACATCCCACGTAAACATGTTACGGGAGTTCTTGGGACCGATCCTACTGGAATTTACTGGCAAGAGTATCTTTACTATCTTTTTCGAGTATATTACCAAGTTCAAGTGTGGCTTGGTAATCAGCTAGACCCTACAGACTGGGGTTGGAAGTTGGTCAACAATATATTAGAGCCAGTTCAAACTTTACTTCCACCTGCGCCGGAAAAACTGCTGAACACTATTTTTTGCAACTGCAAAAAGGGATGCAGTGCTAAATGTGGTTGCAAAAAAGTCGGACTGTTTTGTTCTTTGGCATGCACAAATTGTCAAGGCCGGTCGTGCTCTAATATTGAAACACAAACAATGGAAGATTCGCTTGACTCCGACGAAGTATCATGCGATACATCGCTATTGGCGCAATTTACTTGCATCCAAAATGAAGATGAAGAAGAAGCAGGAGGAGAAGAACAAGAAGAAGAAGATCAAGAAGAAGAACATCAAGAAGAAGAACAAGAATTTGAAACTTACGAATAAGACAAATAAACTTCAACACTTTTTTTTAATTTACATCGCTTTTATCTTTCACAATTTTTGAAAATTTCCGTTATTTTGCAATAGTTTTACATTAAACAGGATCACAACTGACCGGTGGAGTAGGCCTACTGGGGAAACCACGTTAAAAAAAACGCGCTAAGTACACTACCTCATAGGTGGCGTGGAAACGTGTGCATATTATGACGATAACAACTTTTATAACTTTTTGAATCGTTATATCTCAGAAACGGTGGCTCGTAAGAAAAAAAGTATTGATACATTTTTATAGATAATTTTATGATCTACAATTTTTGTCTGATGTACTTTTATGATAAAACTTACCATTTTGCTGAAAATCGCGTAAAACTCATTTTTTTGACCTTTGACCTTGAATAAAATTTTTTCCTTAAACGGGAATGATGGGGAACTTGGAGACATTGTTTATAATTATGTTTTGAACAACTTCACAGAAATTCAGCTTGTTGGGACTTTATGTAACTTCACCCTCATTTTTTGGTCTAAATTGACCGGACTATTAAATAAGTTTAAAAAATTATGTTAGTAGTAGATGTAGAGCAATTTTATTCTATTAACACGTTGCCTGCCAACCTACGAGTATACTCGTAGTACATGATCTGGGCTGCACCGCCAACTACGAGTATTTTCGTAGTTGATTGTATGCGATTTCTGACGAATTTTAAACCAGTGGCCGTGTAAGGAGGACGGGGTTAAATTCTTTGGCATTTGGAATAAAACATTACTTAAATCAGAAAATTAAGTTTAATAGAAAAAAAATTAGGTACATCACTGTGAAGTCACAAAGGAGTGAAAAATTTTAAAACAATTTTCAACGCATAAGGCAGGTTTTTCAGGACATACCGGACAATAGTAAACTGTTTCTTTGCGTTTTTTTTCTTTGGTGCAGACACGACACGGCTTCGTCGGTTTTTGTTTTTTTTGGGTAGGTGGTAAACGCTCTAAGTAATGTAATTCTACTTGCTTTTTCTGCTCATGATGACTGTGTTTTATGAATTTCTCGCCTAAAAGATTTTTTACAACCTCATCTTTGAACGAAAGAGCATCTAATTTCTTTTCTGGTGGAAGATTGGCTTGTTAGTTGTAGATCATGCATCCGTTATGAATGAAAATTTCAAAAATGTGGATCGCTAGTTTTTTGTACCAAAACAATGTCTTTCTAAGAGCTGAGTAGTACGAGAGCATTTGATCTGAAAGATCGATCCCGGACATTCCGTTGTTATAATCTCTAACTACATTAGGTTTTATTGAAACCCTACCGTTTTTATTTGACACGGGAACCAGAATAGGCTTATGCATATTAGAGATACATAACACCTCTCTCTTATCCTTCCAGTTGCACACGAAAATATTGTTAGTTCTCTTTGTAATCATCTGGCCTTTTTTCAGTTTGGTGCTCAACAGAGTTTTAGGGTTTCCTTTGCGATTTTTTCTCAAAGTTCTGCAGACATATGTCGATCTTTCAGTTAGTAACTTAGTGAGTAAAACAGAGTTGTAGAAGTTGTCGGTGTAAAGTTTGTACCCTTTGTCAAGGTAACTCTGCAAAAGATTCATCACTATTTGTGTGGAGTGGTTATATTCGACTCTGAAATTTCTAAGGATTGCTTCGTTGTTCTTGCCAGTGTATATACGAATTTTTAAAACAATCCCATTCGACTCACACAGTTTATAGAGTTTAATTCCGTATTTGTGTTTTTTATTTTTTATATATTGTCGAAATACCAAACGACCTCTCCACAACATCATTGATTCATCAATACAAATGTTAACTTTGGGTGTATATATGTCCGACATTACTTTATTGAAGTGATCTAGCACAAACTGAAGCTTGTAAAGTGGAGTTCCATCGTCTTCTTCATTATTAGCAAAATGAAGGTGTCGGAGTATCAATTGAAATCTATTCCGGCTCATTATCTCACTAAAAAGTGGCATATAATACAGATCGTCTTTTTTCCAATAATGTTCAAGAGATGGCAAATTGACAGTACCCATATGTAATAGTAAACCCAGGAAAACTCGCATCTCTGTTAAAGTAGTACCTTTCCAGGCTTTCAGCCGTAAATTGCGCCCAATACGCCGAGAATTCAAGCACTGATTAGCATATAGATTAGTTTGGGCAACAAGAAGATTAATAAAATCGTCTGTAAAATATAAATCGATTAGCTGACTTACGTTGCTCCATCCAGCAGACTGAATTTTGAAACCAGGATCAGCAGTGAACGGAAAGTCTAGAGGAGTCTCTTCATCATTGCTGTCTACATCTACCCAATTATCTTCGTCTTGCGGTGACGGTGGTCGAGAAACAGAAGGATTCACCACATTCAATATAGGTGGGTTCAAATTAGAATTGAGATCTACAACGTTCGCAGGAGAAGGTGGTTTTGATATGTCATGTACAGGAGTAACTTGTTGGGATACGTGGTCTTCTTGTGACAAAACTGAACTTACTGATACCCGACGGATAGGCTGCATGGGACAGGCCTCTCTTTTGCTACTTGCTCGCGGTTTTACTTGTCCCTTTTCCTCCTCGGCACTTGATGAATCTTCCAATATGCGGTGCTTAGGACGGCGATTCGGTATCATGAGAGGGCTACGAACAGAAAATATTTCGTCAGAGGACTCACTATCACCCCTCTCTTTAGATTGAGGGAGAGTTCCAGGTTCACCATTTTCGACGGATAAAATGTCGCTGTTTTCGCTCTCCAAGGGTAAAGTAAACAATCGTGAACCACAACGTCGCTGGCAGCTTGAATCTTCTTCAATCTCGCTCAATGAATCTTCATTTGAGCCTTCCTCATCGGCTGTAGGATGATAGTCATAATCATCGTCGTCAGCAGAAAAATCTCCTTTACGACTGTCTTCCGACTCACTTAATTCAAACAATCTACGTTTGCGAGACATCGTAAATCAAAATTACAATAATTATGATAATTTGTCACCTTTTTTCCCGAGCGCATGTAAACAAACTGCACACTAATTGTCAAAAGTTTTGATGCACACGACGAATCTCGCACGTGCCGCGACACAACATGAACAATACCGAAGCTTTACGATCCTACCCGAAGCAACGCGAGCGCCAGAGTCAGAGCAATCGTACGGCGCCCTCAGTTCCCGATTGACAGAGCATGGGAGTGCAAATTTTCGCGCCAAATTATTTACGACTATACTCGTAGTTTGGCAATAGTTAATAAAAATCCTATTTTATTGCCATACTACGAGTAAACTCGTAGTTAAAACTAGGATCCACTGCCAACTACGAGTATACACGTACTTACCATTTTGTATGGTGGCAATAGCCATAAAAAAAAAATACTACGAGTATACTCGTATGGCAGTTAACGTGTTAAGGAATTCCTTATAAATGGTGTGTTGTTGAAGTCATAAGTAAAACAAGACCTCAATAAAATTAATTCATAGTTGACATGTAAAAAATGACAGTAAATATGTACTTATTTACATAAGTAGTAAATCTTCTTAATATTTTAAGTTAAAAATTGTTTATTTTTATGGTTTTATGGGTCTATTCATTTCAATTGCCTTGTGATACCACCTACGTACTGCCACATTTGAGGTAAATGAATTATTATTATTATTAATTTAATTTACCTCGGCAATGTTCACACTAAGCCGTATACTTTAAAACATCTATATTTAAGCTTACTCGTAGATAGTTTCAGTAGTTATAACAGAAAGCTTTTAGTCTTTTGTATTTTTAGATTTTCTTTGTTACAAAATATTAATTCATTATTTTTTTTCATAAATATTTTATCCATTGTTACGCTGTATAAAACTATAGAACAACCAATTAATAAACAAATTTTTCAGTTTTATCAGCTTGATGCTACTTAAGACAGAACCAGGTGATTTTACAAGTATTATTTATACGTGTTAAATCTGAGAGAATCTTTACCACTTCGAGCGATTTTAGATTGAAGTCTAACTGTGTGTGAAATTTTCTTCTATCTTTCTTGTTTGTATCTTACTTATCTTGTAATTATATTTTAGTTCAGCGTAAACCCTGTTTATCCTAAAGAAATGTAATTACTATTTATAAAAACTAGCTACTTTAATTCATTTCATTTCATTTCATTCAAATCCATTTTCTAAGAAGAGGCCTATGTCCAGTAGCGTACTAGTAAATTTTGTTGATGATGTGATGATAAATGTATAGCTAGATAAATATAAGATGGTTTAGTACTTTTTCTTATATTTGTTTCTCGTATACTTGTAGTTATTAACTAAAAATGATGTTTTTCTTACTTCCTTTTCTTATCGATTTTTACATATATCAAAGTATTATAAAAAATGACACAAAATATTCAATTTATGCTCGATTTTTTACTAATTTTTTACCACAATCGACACAGATAAAAGGAGAGTGAATAGAAGAACAGTAGAAGATACTTAGTCAAATACTGCAAAAGATCGAGTTTCTTCCTCTGTACTTCTGCTCCTGTATCCATCAACTTCCTTGGTACAGAATTATTTTCTTTTCACAGTATCGGTCTATACCACTATAGGTTTTTAACTTTTCTTGCGCTGATGCTAGTTTCATGTGACCTCTAATTAAAGCCACCATAAACTGGTATAATTTACATATTGAACTGATATTCTCATATATATAAAAGTATACGAGTATAAGTATTCTATCAGTCATTTTAGTTATCATAGCACAAGTTCTGTTTAGTTTGAAACTAAAAGACGTTGTCAAATGTCCGAAATTTCCGAAATATATAAAATGTATTAATTGTAGTATAATAAAGTTAATTCTATTATATTCTATTAATGCTGTTCAAACAAAAGCGTTGTATGAAAAAGTTTAGAAGGAAATATGATTTCAAGGTTATAAGTAGTAAATAATACTTTTATTATTACTAGCTTCCGTAAGATTGGTTGCTCGATATGACCGTGGCTAAAAGATTTTATAACACAAATAAAAACAAAGTGCTTTTGTAGTTCAATATCACAAAAGAGAGGAAAAGAGGCAGTGTTGTTAGTTTGCTTAGAATGAGTCATGCAGTTTAACGTAGCTTTCAAATTTTATAATTGAAATAAAAAATTCTAATTGATTTTTATTACTAGAATTTAATAAAAATTAAACTGTCATTTAAATACGAAAGGATTTTACTAAGTACTTTGTGAATGCCACTTAATATAAATAATTTATATTCCTATTTATCTTGTAATTAGTGCTTCACGGTATCTGATTATAATGGCATTATTATAAATATGGAGTTATGTAGTTATATTTATATATAACATAATTAATATATAATATAATAATAAATAGAATGTTACTTCGTTTTATATTTATCATTCGAAAAGTGTTGTCATCTATGCATTTTCATGAGTGTCGAATTCGTATTTAAAAAAAGAGAAATTCGCTTTTGTGATGCAAGTATTACTTATCTATACTTGTGCAGAATAATGTGATTCCAAAACAATATATCAGGTGTATTTAGCAATAATGGGTAACAGCGCACCTGTCTGGCATCGCATGGGTGTTACTGAGTATTATAAGATCTCTACTATGAAAATACTTTATTGTTGCTGTTTCTCAGCAACAGCTTCTGGAAGAAACATGACTACAACAGGAGTTAGATATCATAAATGGTTATTTTCTTGAATAGTTTGAAGAAAACACACGTACTATTAACTAATTTAAATTGTAGAATTATACTTTACCTTTAAAATCGATTTTTTTTATAAAATAAGTTAAAAATATATGTTTTTCTACGTATTTTCTTTTTTGTTAGAGGGATGCAAGTGCATTCCCTTGCAAAAAAGAAAATACATAGACCTTCTTCTGGCATCATTGAAGACGTCGCTAATTTATGGAAGAAGAAATAAAACATATATCAGGCTAATTGCCAGTATCTGGCTAATCTTTTCGAATTCAATAATTATTATATTATAAAAGACGTTCTGTAGAACACACTGTTTTATTTTTCAGAAGGAAAACTTAATTAGTTTGACAATCAGTTACAGCAATTTTTAAATATTACTTAATCATACACCTTAATAATACACCTATATTTTTTAAATTTGCCCATGAATTTGAAATAAATATTGACAGCCTTGAATCTATGGGTAGAACCTGAATGTCACTAGTTCATTAAAACTTTAAATGGTGTAACTGCTGCTCCAATTAAATTGTGCCATGTATTAACGACACAACGATGGCGTTTATCGCTGACATTGATTTAAATTAAAACTTTAAATATCACATTGAAATAATAATAGTCTGAATAACCTTTTAATTATCAACATGTCCTTTGCTTGTTTAGTTAAGTTCACAAATACATTATAGTATTAGAAGCTATGTTGGAATAGGCTTTGTATTTAAAATATTAAAATTAAGAGCAATTAAATAATCTTAAGGCCATGTTTCGATTCAATAATGTTATATATTTATACTCTAATTCCCTACACTTTAAATAATATGATTATAACCTCTAAACTATTTAACACTTGAGTATGTTTAACAAGTCCATGTAAAAAGACTATAATAATAAAGTACCCATATTTAACGCTAACAATATCCTTAATTGAGAAACATTCACAGATACAAATGAATGAGTGGTTTTAAAAGAGTGCAACAGTTAATTTGAATATCACCATTTAATTTATTGTTTGAGACGTTAAGTTGAACGTAGTGTATTACACAACATCCTACAATAAGTTCGCTATATGCGTCTCTTGGCTGCCAACCTCAATGTCCACCCTTGAACTACCCTCGGCCCACTAGTGCCGAACGAATGAAAATGCGTGGACACAACGTGTACATTTTTCCGGTGCGAGCACGCACGTCCTTCGCAAGGTTGCCAATTGTTTTGCAACATGGAGACGCATAATTTTTGTAGCCTGGCAACGCGTATACGCTAGTCATAAAACATTGGTTGTCAAAACAAAATGGAAGGATGGTGGTAGTGAATGTTTGATGAATTAATGTTTCACAAAAAAAATCTTTCTAGTCTATACGGAGGCGAAGAATATTGTCTGTAATACTAAAGTTTTGAATGTAAATCTCATGTATTTTTAATGTTTTAAGCTTTTTCTAAAAAAGGCCCTTGAATTCGGAAGATAGATTAAATAATTATAGTTGACATATTACAGCTATGGTAGTTATTTTCAAACAATTTAGAAATATAAATATCATATACGCAACGATAGTAAATTAATAATGCACCAATACTATGTAATTTGGAACTAATTTTATTGAAATGTTCAATACTTTAAATTATTATTTATCCAAAAACTTAATATTTGAAATAAAATTTTAGTTACGATTTTAAACTAATAATTACCTTAGATTTTACATTTCGTTATGTCTACCATATAACATCACAGTGCCAAAATATTCTATGAAATTTATGACAAAACACTATGCACAATAATTATTCAACAGACGGACAAAAGGCCGCCAAGACAAGTTCAACAATGTTATGGGTTTTCCAGTTTTGTACGTATATATAAATAGTTAATAGTATATCATTATTACAAAATAGTCAAAATAGTCAACCCGACGTCCTTGGTCATACTTCCATTCGTGCAAATGAACGACGGGGTATTATAATGCAAATGTAAGTAATATAGACGGTAATATATCAAACAGTAAACTTACTGTAGTCTATGTTTAAATTAACGAAAAACTATTACATGGTCTGCAGTATTGTTCCCTCTAACGTTTGTTAACTAAATTTGAGTGATGGTTTAACCTGTGAGTCAGTTTATTTACTGACTAATGGATATTAATTTAAATATATTTACCTAAAATGTATTTAGACAGCACAGGACTGGTTGTAATGAAGAGCCTTGGGGAGGCCTCTGTCCAGCAGCAGTCGTCTTTCGGTTGAGATGATCTACCCACAAACTATGTAAAAATATTACATACATTATTATTTATTTAGTTGAATGTACTTATGCGTGCCGTGAAAATCTTAACATTTTTTTTTCATCACTCAGTATTCTTAATATGTACTCATAACAACTAATTTTGAATAAAAACCTTCATTCATAAGTCTAAAAATACGATATAGACGTCGTTTTGTCACGATGTCCTTGCTTTTGTTACCGTTAATTGCTTGGAAGTGGAGCAATCGAAATAAACTTGTTTTATAGGTACTCTTATCTAGTTTTAAGTTGCAAAGGATGTCTTGTGTTTATATCGTTTCGTAAGTGCAACATGTTGAGGAGCCTGTTCCAAATGTCGACGTCTATCCACGTCGAACTAAAGTGGACCACTATTGCCACTTAAAGTGATATGTCACTAGTAACGCAATAACATGTGTTTGTTAATTCACCAATTTGTTGATATATATACTGTGAATTTATTTATTTTGATCAAATGTCTTTTTAACAGGCTACAATGTATTTAATGAATTAGAATGAGTTGATATTGAAAGAGTGAAATCAAATGAATTTTGAAAGAGTAGAGATCCAGATATTTTTACAAGTCCCAACATTTTTACGTCTAACGTCCAAGACGGGGTGGATAGAGGCATTTTAAATAAAACACTCTCATTATGTCGACTATTAAAAAAACGAATTAATACCAAATTAACTATTTACTGTTACATTGCAATTAACTATTGTTGATAAAACTTTATACACAGATTTGAAACTACAATAAGTAATAGTATTTTTTTTTAATTTTAATACTATTTATTAAAGCGTATTTATGTAAATGAGTAGGAGGGGGAGGGGAAGGAGGTTCTATTGCCGGCAACCGTGTACATTGTATATCAGCCAAAAAAACATTTTCTATATGTTCCTAAAAACAATTCCTGGATTCTTATAAAAATATATCCACATACTCGTAAGTCAGAATCCAATAAAAATATGTTTTACATATCAGAATTAAGCTAATTTATTAACAAGTCGACTCTCAGAAGACGTAAATCTTAGTCAATTAATTGTCTAGCTAGTTGATTAAGAAATTTATTAAAATAGTGCCGGTTTATGCACATACTATCTGCCCCACGCCATCTCGTCTGCGTCACCTACTGCCCGTAGCGTGATCATATACAGCCTGAGCAAATTTGATTACCATAAAAAAGGTTGCAGTGAACCAACCTTAAAAAATAAACATATGCTGTCCCGGACTTTTTTTAGAGTTTTTAATGGGGAACAGTTCTTTTACACATTATTCTTGCCAAACCTTAACCGTCCACTCACCACATGCAATGAAAGCTGTCAGAAGGAATATTTTGACCTCATTTTCGTAACCGTTTTCTTTGATACTCCGCTTCTTTTTGGTGTAGTGTAATGATATGTAGCCTATAACTTTTCTTTATAATTAGGCTATTCAGCACTGGGAGAATTTTTTAAATCTTACCGGTAGTTCCTGATATTAACACGTTTAGCCAAAAAAACAAATAAACAAGCAAACTCTTCAGCTTTATAACATTAGTACAGATTATGTATAATGTTCAAATCGTAACACTCACTCACAAGTTTTCTGATCAGTTGTAGAAAATTACACAAGCTCGTAATTTGTTCAAGGCGGAAAACCTTAAACTCACATGTTATAACACTTTGTTTCGTCCACTTATTGTTGTTAAGAGTTTGGATGTTCTTTGTGTTCGTTTTATGTATGTTTGTAAAGTCCTTCGTGTCACATATTTTTTTTGTGCGCGAGTTATCTTTTTACTATTTGTTACATAAATACTGTATCTTTCATATTTCGTATATTTACGCTTATGTCAAAATATTTTTAAGAGCAAATAAGATCTAAATTACACTAGCAAAATTTTATTAAGCTCTCCTACATATTTCAGGGCAATAGATAATGTAGTTCGTGCAAAATCTATCTATGATAATGAAAGAAATATTCCTTTTTTAATCATACATACATAATATAAAGCCTTAATCTTATTATTTTTTCAAGACATCTCTCACGTTAAGAATATATTCTGTATTGCGAGGGATGTCTGTTTTCAATAAATACATACATAAGCACTTGCTAATTTAAAAATTCATAGAACTTTGTCTAGTAACACAAGGGTTGCTTGATGAAAAATATTTTTTTAAACAAAAATAAGAAATAATTTATAATTTTTGGCAGAAGTAACATACTTATTGTTTATATACGAATAACTCGCTTACCTATTAATCATTATTACATAGAACCCAAATACACTATTATGTAAAATTAAACCTGATATCGAGAAACGGCGAATTGGCATAGAATGTGACTAATGACCGTACAACCAACATGTGTCAATACATGATTAACAATAGACACTTCGAGAATTCCATGATCACTTCATTCGAGCAAACATGTACCATACATTTTAACTATTGTTTTGCAATTCCTGTTTCCACTTCACCAATACGATTGTTTTTAACACAATTTGTAGCGTGAAGATCTTCAACCATAAATCCTGAAAAAATACGTTATTTCGTGAATTGAGCGAAAAATCGATGTGACCGCGATGTTTCATAGACTAAGTGTATTGCACAAGTAACCGCATTGTATACGTGGCATTGTCCAGTTGTCCCCTCGGCCCGCCTCGTACGTGCGTACTTGAATATATTTAAATTTAAAGATACCACCAGGATGAGGCAAGCGTTTTGTCAACTACTATAAATGCTGTTAATGTCAAACTGAGGGTACAGTTCACAGCTCAAAGCACCCCTGAAAACATCGCAACAAACTACAGAAATGGCAATCAAGGTACGGAACGCGGTTGGATATTTGTGAAGTGTATTTCAACAGTGTGTGACAGTGATATTAATAGTATAAAGTGAAAAAATCTTAAATATAAAATAACCTTAGAAATCTCTTTTGCACACAGTTCAGTTTTATTTTTTTATAATTTCGACATGTATAAGAAGTTTAGGATACCAGTGAAAGAAGTCTGGTTTATTGAGCGTTAAATACTTCTGTTTCAGTTGGTGGTTTTCTCTTGCCTTCTGGCTTTCGTCCATGGTAGTGGAGTACCGGCAGCAATTGCTGCTGCACCTGTTGCATACACGGCACCCGCCTTTGCGGCCAGGATTGAAGAGTTTGACTCATTACCACAATATAGGTTCGGTTACGAAGTAGGGGATTCCCTCACCGGTGATTATAAGAGTCAATCTGAACAGCGAGATGGTGACTTGGTACGGGGACAATATTCTCTGGTAGACTCTGATGGCACCCGTCGTGTTGTTGACTACGTAGCTGACTCGATCAACGGTTTCAATGCTGTAGTCCGTAAAGAACCTTTGGTAGCTGCTGCCCCTGCTGTCGTTGCGGAACCTGTTGTGGCACCCGCTCGCATCGCTGCTGCTCCTATTGCTGCTGCCTCCGTGGTCGCTCAACCAATTGCACCTGCACCAATTTACGCCCGATACGCTGCCGCTCCGGTTGCTGTTGCCCCTCCAGCTACTGTTGCTGGACCAGCACCAGTTTTCGCCCGATATGCCGCGGCCCCTGTTGTTGCTCGGTACGCTACTGCTCCTGTGGTAGCCCCAGTTGCTGCCTATAGAGCACCTGTTGCGGCTGCATACACTGCCCCAGTGGCTGCAGCATATTCTGCTTACCCAGCTGCGGCATATACCGCCGCTTATACAGCACCCGTTGCTCAAGTCGCTGCTGCTTACTCTGCACCGATTAGGGCGGCATACACTGCTCCAGCTCTGGCTCCATACACTGCATCAGTTGCGCGTGCAGTTCCCGCGACGGTGGCACCAGCTGTATCCACCATTCGTGCTGCTCCCGCAAAACTTGTGGAGCCAGTTGCTGCAGCTGGCTATAGATACCCTTGAATGCCATACTCTGATTAAACGAAACTTTTATACCTCTTAAGACTTGACTTGTATATATGACTAGCATTAGATATCACTTTCTTTATTTTTTATGAAATACATAATGAGATTATAACTTTTTTTTTTAATCTGCGTACCTACATAATAGTGATAGAAGATAGTCCTTTTTTGTCCAGACACATTTGTAAAAATCAAGAAGGCAAAACCTATAAAATCAACATGGCTTTAAATAAATAAACGATATAATAAAATAAATAAATGTATCTATAAAAATGATTTGGTCAACGAATTCTATAACCCGTATGTTTATTATTACGATTTTATTAAATTGCCGTCAAGAGCGGCCGTGGACTTTAAGCATAAGCTCGAAATGTCCGCGAGGAATCGGTCAAGGTTTGGTGGTCTCTGGATGTTGTTAAAATCACATTTGGTATTATAGTCAATAAATATGGCCTGCCTCTGCCTTTGTGACTGCCTCGTTGGACTGGCTGTTAGCGTATGCGACTGCTGAGCACGAGGTCTCGGGGTCAAATTCTGGGTTGGGCCAAAAAACTGTTCTTGACTTTTTTGGATTATAGAAATATTTAATATAAGTATCTATGGGTCTCTCTAGGGGTCTTAGACCTATGTCTCGGAGAGCACCTGCATCTGATCTTTCCCCGGTCGTGTTGGAGAGTCGTCCCTACAAATTGTGAGAGTGAAGGAACAGAGTTTACTTCTATTTACGCAAACGCTTGTGCTGTATATTGTCTTCTGTATAGTGGCCTGGTATCGCAGCCGTGGCCTTAATCAGCTTGGAGTTACAGACAGACAGAGAAAATGAATATGGGTACAGGATACAGATTAAAAATAATTCTAATTATAATGTTTGTTCAATAACTAATATACACAAGCTACAGCAAAAATTGGTACTTTTACCTTTCCGTTGGGTAAAAAAATGTTAGTTAAGTCTATATTTATGATGGTGGTGTAATTATATGTTATAACTACTATTAACAATATAATATATAAAATTGATTATTATTATGTAGTCATACATGTTATTATTGAGCTCTTTTTAAGAGTTCTTCTTAATTTATGTATATATTATAGCTGTTACCCGCTGGATGTTGTTCACTATTTCATTGGTTTTAATTTTATTTGCGTGTAACCCTATTGTTTTTTTTAAATAAAAGTAGCCTAAGTTACTCCTTGTAACATCAGTTACCTACTAATAAAAGTCCCGTCAAAATCGGTCCAGCCATTTCCGAGATTAGCCAGAAAAAACAGACAGACAGACAAAAATTGTAAAAAATGTTATTTTGGTGTATGTATCGTATGTACATTCACATGTATGTAGTAAAAACCGGCTATTTCAATATTACAAACAGACACTCTAATTTTGCTGCTGCACGTAGGCCTCTCCTTAGAGCTGAGGTTTTGGCCTAACCACACCGACCAGACGGGTGTAGGAATTGCATCAAGTTTTCTTCACTTTGCAGTGTTAATTTCCAGTGTAGTTTACTCCCTTATTCGGATGATTCCTTTTTTTAATTTCGCCACCACTGTCGTTTCTGTATGTTTTTTATTACAAGACTTACTCAAGGTTTACTGATTACATAAATGTTTTGGGCAATACAAACACTGGTCTTCTTCTTCCTAGCCTTTATTTTAATTGCCAATGTTATTTGGGCTCTAGTTCTACCTTAGTAGTCAACCGATTTCAGGTGGATGTCAATTTTTCCACGGAGCGACTGGCATCAGACCTCTGCAGCCCTGAAGGTGCCTTGAAATTAGAAGTTGAACTTGTTATTAGTATATCTGTGGGCACTAACTGCCCAATAACATTTGCTATATGTTTTCTTGACAACCAGGACCGACAGCTTAACAGCTTCTCCGAGGTACGGACGTGAAACATCATCAAATTCCATACTCCTGGCTGTTATCAAGAATTTCTTGTAAGAAAATCCCAATAACACTTTTTGGCCCGACCCGGGAATCGAACTCGAAACCTCTTGATTCTAATGCATACGGTAACCGCCGGAACAACGATATAGTTATACCCGGTGTACCGTAAACACTGATATCATTTTGTATTTATTTATAAACATGTTCATCCAAATCAAAGTGCACGTCAAATATCAAAATTTTCTCATCAATAAAACACCTACAAAATATTCTATTGCTAACACAACTCCTTACTTAAATACCAATGTACAGCTTATGTGAAACAATATTTTCTATGAATGAATACAGATTAACCTTAAGCTTATATCGCCTAAGGCACTAATAATACGTATATAATACCTGGCGATATTCCTTTCGATATCATTCTGTCATCAGAAGTCAATCGATCCACATCCAAAATGGCATTCAAGGTAATTATAACTAGAAGAATTGAGCAACGAAACGGATTACATCTTAAGTGTAGAATTTTTATGTGTTAACTTTTTCGTGTCAGTTTATTTCTTTAAAAAAGCTAACGACCCAGAAGTCCGGGTTTATACCTAGTCTTGCCATAAATATTGTAATAAAGAAAAAAGAAAATTGTTAACTGCAAATAACATTTATTACTTTTACAGTGTGTCAGTTTAATACATAAATATAAAACAATTAAAAATATAAAAAGCTTATTCGAAGTGGTCTCCATTGGCTGCAATACAGTCCTTTAAACGATGAGGCCAGTTATCAATAGAAGCACGCACTCTTTCCATGGGAAAATTCTTCACTGCCAATCGTATAGATTGTTTTAGGGACTCCAAATTATCATGGCGTTTAGAGCAAGCTGTACTCTCTAAAACTGACCACAAATCATAATCCAGCGGATTAAGATCGGGACTAGACGACGGCCAGTCTTCAGCTCTGATGAAGTCCGAAACGTTCGATTCCAACCAAGACTGCGTGGACCGAGCTTTATGACCCGGCGCCGAGTCTTGCTGGAAGGACCATACTTGGTTATTGAACATGGTGATGTTAAGGGGCTTAACTACCTTCTCAAGAATGGTATCTTGATACACTTGTGCCGATGTTTTGATACCTTTTTCACAAAAATATGGCTCAGTCACTCCTTCATAGCTAACACCCCACCAAACCATCACTGAAGTCGGATAATGTCCACGTTGCACTCTGTCGACTAATTGGGAAGCTTCCTTAGAGCTTTGAGCATAAATACGGTCATTTTGTTTGTTAAAATGTTGCTCAATTGTAAAAATTTTCTCATCCGTAAACAAAATTTTTCTGTGACCTCCCTTTGCGTACCGCTTCAGTAGTTGTTTCGATTTTACCACCCTATTCTTCTTTAAATTATCAGTTAAGAAATGGCCAGTGCGTCTCTTATAGGCTGCAAGTCCTAAGTCATCTTTTAAAATACGCGACATGGTTCTAGGTGCTATCTTCATTTCCCGAGATAAAATCTTTTGCTTTCGGACAGGATTTCTTCGAATTCTTTCCCTTACTGCTTTGACCACCTTTTTCGTACGAACACTACGTGGACGGCCAGATCTTTTTCTGTCACAAACAGAGGAGGTCTCATTGTACCTATTAATAGCCCGGTACACAAACATTTTACTAATACCAAGTGTATGGAGAGTTTTAAAAATTGCATTTGGCTCCATACCTACTTTGTGTAATGCTATCACAGCGATTCGGTTCTCTTTATCACCCCACACCATTTTAATATCGCAAAATATTTTACAATGTATTGGCGCCAAAATGAGAAAACACAATGAACAATCGTATAAAAATGACAGATTCGAAATTCAAATGTAATATTTTTTTATAATTAAGTGTAACAGTATTTATGGCCAGACTAAGTATATTATCAATAAGTAGCTATACCCTGCGCTACGCAGTGGTACATTGTGGTTGCAAATCCCTCTTTTTTCTCTATAACTTGTCAAATTTTGAAATCAGTTAATGAAGAACATTTTGTGTTTAAACACTAACTTATTATTTTCAAATATATCGAAGATACTGAATCTTGTAAATGTTCAAAGGCTTAAATTATGATAGACCTGTTTCATGAGTGTAAGTTCATCGTCTTTTCATTTCTGTGGCAACAGTTGTCTTGGGATATTATTCGTTGTCGCTTAATAAGTTTAACAAATAGAAAAACGCAATTTCAAAACCCTAATTTGATTGTCAATACATACATATTTGATTTAAAATTATATTATAAAAAGACATAAATTCACTCCCTTGTATTCGTAATTTCTGTGCTAGGGGAACAATACTTTTTGCCACCATATACCCAAATATCCGTTACTGTACAGTACACGTACAATATTGTTTGTTAGGATAACAAATATTAATTAACTAAACCACCCGCTTTTAAAATTGCTCGCAATCTCTAATTATAAGCAAAATTGTAATTGATCTTTTGTTGCAGTTAGTTGTCTTGGCATGCTTGGTAGCGGCCGCCAGCGCCGGTTTGCTCCCGGGAGCTGCAGTTTCATATGCTGCACCACAGCAGATCGTGCATGCCGCCCCCGCAGCGTACCAAGCTCAAGTAGCGTACCCCGCACCTGTTGCCTACTCCGCTCCTATTGGATACTCTGCACCCATCACTAAGGTGGTTGCTCCCCTTACCAAGGTGCTTGCCCCTGTACAAAAGATTGAGGAATACAACACTCATCCCCAGTACAGTTACTCATACGATGTACAGGACAGTCTCACCGGAGACTCTAAGAGCCAGCAGGAAAGCCGTGACGGTGACGTAGTGCGTGGATCTTACTCTGTAGTCGACCCTGATGGCATCAAGCGCACCGTAGAATACACTGCTGATGATCACAATGGTTTCAACGCTGTCGTACACAAGGAACCAATTGGCCATGTCGCTAAAGTAGCCGCATACTCTGCCGCTCCGGTCTCTTACGCCACCGCACCCGTCGCCTACCACGCAGCCCCTGTATCTTACTCTGCTCCGGTTTACCACCACTAAAAGTGTTTACTAGTCAAAACGTAAAATGAGAAGCAAATATTTATAGTCTTTGTTTTTCTCTAATAAATTATTTTGAAAATATTGTTTGCAGTCTATTTGTACAATCTTAAATTAACAACATATGGTACTGATATTTTCATGTTAGTATTCTTCGCTACTCTTTTATGCTTTAATCTTACAACCCATCCCCATTAAACGACATTGAATCCTTTACATCTGAAAAAAGATCTTTGTTGCCATCCAAATCACCGTGATAAATAATTATTGGATATTGTGTATAGATTTGTGCTTACCAAATACTCAACATTTATTTTTTGTATTGTGGTTTGGTACTATTTGGAAGCTAAGTATAAGCTTTTTTTTGCCCACTTAACAGTGGTGTATATTGGATGGTATTGGTACAACCTCGAGACTTTTAATGTCTACTGTCGGTTCGACACTGTATTGTGACATTCACCTTATCACATATGATTTATGAGCATTTTAATAAATTATTTTGAAATACTCGGGTCAGGAAGGGTTGAAATATTAACATAAGAAAGCTTTGAATAAAATGAAGTAAACCCTTTAAATATGGAAAACCTAGAATCAGGAGACCCCGTTATTTTATAATTATATTTCAACTTCTCTTTCGCAGTTGTAGTAGCAATGTAATAGAGCTGTGTATTGTGCAAAGTGCATTTGACTTTTGCAAGAGATTACAGGAGTTTTACTGGTAACTGCCAATAGTTACCCCCTAGACTTCAACGCAACTATTTCATCTTTATGAACCGGTTATCTTTTAGGTAGCAATTTATTTACCAATTTACAATCCAGACAATTCTAAAGAAACGTACGTTTTCAGTTTGAGGTTTAAACTACATTAAATATTTGCCTATGTATTTAGTATGATAAGATTTTTTATGCAATTTAGTCGAAAATAAGTTCTCTTCGTCTTACTGTTTGAACTTTAAATTTTTGCTAGCGAATATTTGACATCGTTTTTAGAATAAAATTAAGAAGAACAGTAACATTGGTTTCATGAATTGCATGAGGTATTGTTCAGCCCGCCATACACTGGCTACATCGTACGTGTGTACTTGAACATATTCAAATTAAATATGCCACCAGGACGAAGTAATTGTTCTGAAAAGCAATAAATGCCGTAAACGTCAAACCACAGACACAGTTAACACCTCTAAGCATCCCTGAACACATCTTTAGAAACAGCTGAAATGGCATTCAAGGTACGGAGTGCGGTTGGATTTTACAAAGTGTTTAACTAGTGTTTTTATGTGATAGTGTCATCGATATACAACAAGTGAAATAATAAACAATCAACTATAGCAAATAATAATATTATAAACTGGTCCAAAATATATTAAAAAATAAAATATTTGGTTATTGGAGTTGGCTAATGTCTTAACTATAAGTGCAACGACTTGGCGTAGATTGATCGATTGCATTGACTGCGTTGATTCTCGTGCGCATTCATAATTATAAATCTTGAAATAAAAAGGTTTAAAAATGAATGTCTTTTGGAGTACCCTAGCTTAGAATCCTAGCGCTTTTGAAGTTTACTTGTTAACAAAATAGTACCGTAATACTCACGTTGGTATGATTTTAATCGATATTTCGGTTTCTTCCTATCTCGATTTCAACCACTCAAAAACGTGTTTTACTATTAAACGCAATACAAAATAGGCACCCCAAAATATGCGTTTAAGAATACCAGGAAAAATCAGCCAACATATAAATTTATTCATTTTTAGTACTTTTTAAGTTCTTATCCATTTTTAAAATTTATAATAATCTTTTTATAACAACATGTACAATAAGTCAAATTGGATATTTCTAGAAGAATATAGGAAAAAGAGTTTTCTAAGTTCATAGAAAGGTTTCCTTTCTGTCGAAAGTTTCAAGTAATATTAATTATTTATATTTCCAAAAAACATTCTTATTTTGTCCGATTGAGGTTTAATTTAGAAAATAAAATTTAACATCTCCATTTTACACTTCTTCAATGATAATGATTAATAATTCAAAGAATTTTATTTCAGTTGGCTGTATTTTCTTGTTTCCTGATATTTGTTCATGGGAGCGTAATACCGAACATCATCACTTCGGTGCCCGCGGGTCCATATGCCGCAGCTTACACAGTTCCTGTAGCAGCTGGACCAGAGGACTGTGATCCATTACCGCAGTACAAATTCGGCTACAATGTGGCAGATACTCTCACAGGAGACTACAAAAGTCAAGCTGAACAACGGGACGGCGATTTAGTTCAAGGACAATATTCTCTTGTAGAATCTGATGGCACTCTCCGGGTAGTCGAGTATACTGCTGACTCAATTAACGGTTTTAACGCTGTTGTTCGCAATGAACCTTTAGCCGCATCTCCAATTCCAACTGAACCTGTCGTGGTACCCGCAAGGGTAGCTACTATAGCACCTTTTACTACCCCACCCACATTAAATGCTGCATCAATATTTACCCGTTACGCTTCTGCTTCTAAATTAGTGACGCCACGAGTAATCATCTCTCCAGACTCTGCACCGGTATTTTCTCGTTATAACACTCCCGTAAAAACCACATACAACGCTGCGTATACTGCTCCTATTTCTGGCACATATTCTGCAACCGTTCCTACCTCATACCTTACGTCTGTAGCCGCTCCATATACTGCTTCCATTGCTGCGCCATATACTTCGCCATACTTGGCTACAGCATATGAAGCCAGCTACTCTACTCCGTATACGACGGCGTACAGGGCTCCAGGGACATCTACCTATTCAAATCTCGTTGTAAACTCCATTTCCCCAGTAGTACGTTTCTTTCCTCAGGCGTCAGCCCCTGCTGCTATTACAACTGTCCAGGCTGCTCCCGTAGTTACGGATGGTTGCTCTTAAATTTAAATTTAGTCTATAAAA
This sequence comes from Hypercompe scribonia, assembly GCA_949316085.1. Taxonomy (NCBI): domain Eukaryota; kingdom Metazoa; phylum Arthropoda; class Insecta; order Lepidoptera; family Erebidae; genus Hypercompe; species Hypercompe scribonia. The sequence continues at coordinate 9,210,429 of OX438989.1, read as the reverse complement.
GATACTGACATGGTTTTCGAAACGTATCGTATTTTGTAATTAATATAACGTTTGTCTATTTTTAAATATAATATAAGAATAAATTAATCATATTGTAATACATAGTTTTTTTATCAGTGAAATGAATTCTCAGAAAAATAAGCAATGAATAAATACAATAGCCATACTCAATAATCATTGATAACAAGCTTCGATCCTAAATGGAAAATAAATACAAACTGGTTTTATGTAATAACTTTTTTAAGTTACAGCTTGTGTTTTCTGTACACGCTGCCAAAAAGAGTTCCTAAGCCTTTTCAATCATTATCTACTAACAAAAAAGACATCATGTGTATACATATAACTTACTATTTGAGTTCTATTTATTGTGTATATAATGAAAACATTTTACCAAACGAAGGATGGAAAGTTAGTTTCATTCTACTCTCGAACTGACTGAGGAAATCACCAGATTACAAAGTAATAATCCAATACTTAAAAATCAGGATAAGAAAATATAATTCCAATTCATTATGCTACTTGTTTTAAGTTATCTTTGTTACTTGTTAATTTAAGATGAGACTAAAGCGAGAAATTTGTATAAGACGGCATGTATTGAGAAGAATTGCTTTTTGCATGAGTTTAAAGGTGGATTTCGGCATTTTCAAGCTTCCTAAAGAGTCTCCGAGGCTTCACCAGCTATAAATCCGCATTTTAAAACTAATTTTAAGTAGAGATTTTATTATTAAATGTCACTTAAAACGAGGTTCATTGATTCATACTCAAGTGAGTGATAGTTTATTGTAGAACGATATTTCGTCAAAATCTTACAGAAATACAGATGTGATCTTCGTTTAGGTGAGACAAACTGAAGCTGGTCACAAGCGATAATTTTTTTTAGGAGAATGAACGTGTTTTACTATAATTTATTTTTAAACAATGACGAAAGATTTACTTTACCTGATTTTATTTACAAAAATACACTCATTATTTTTATTTCATTTCCTTTTACTTAACCTTAACTGGTATTCAATTCACTTAAATACACATTCAACTATTTGTTTAAATTAAAATCATCACACCTTTTTGGTTTATTACAAAAGCATAACATTATTAAAATAATATAAAAACAAAAGCATAGATTTCATAGACAATTCAACATCAAATTGTTATATAAACACTTTATTTAACAATTTGAACGTTCCGTTACAGCTAATATCTAGCAATTTTTATTTTAATACTTTTATATTTAATTTTGGGTGAACGGATTCTCATTACTGACTGACAACCTCGATGGCATTGCGGTAGCGAAGACGACTGCTGTGCTTAAGGTTTCGGGTTCGATTCTCGGGTCGGACCAAATGTTTGTATAATCTGCAAATATTTGTTCCGGAGTTTGGTTGTTATCTGTTATAATATGTATGTATTTACAAAAAAAAGAATATAAGTATTACAAGCTCTGGTTAGTTTGAAACTAGATGGCGTTGTGTGTTAAATATTCGAAAAAAATATATATTAATGTGCTTACATTGCTATATAAGCAAATAGCATACAATATATAAATTGATAAAAATTATATTTGTATAATATAAACCTTTTAGTATAGTTTACTGTGTGATACGGAATATTAATGGCGATGCTGCGAAAACGTAATTGAGAATAGACTGTGGGTGGGAATCAATTCTTGATACAAGAGTAAAATTTAAACTCATTCTATTAATAATGTATTAATAGATATATATATATAATATGTCAATAATATATTAATATATGACATGAATGACTTTTAAGTTTTGATTTAAATTTAAAACTAATTTCAGGTAATCAGAGTTCAAAGGACACTTCAGACGTCTATTAAAATATGTACCGTAGACACGACAATGGGTATTATTTTAATTTTATCTACCTGCCATTACCTTTTTATTATTATAATTATCTCATTACTTTTCTTTAGGGAGAGAAAATACATACATAATTTACTAGCAAAGAAATGATGATATGCATATTGCTTAATATGACAAATGCCTTCTTAGACCACAAAACATTGCTGCCAAAAAACAAATACGAAATAAAAAAATTTCAAGAAAAAAATAACAAAATACCCCTTTCGAAGGAAAGTCTTGTGTCCAGTAGTGAACTGTTAAATGATGCTAATGATGACATTATCGTAATATGTTGGCTGATACCGCCACAAGGATATGTACTGTTTTTTACTTGTTAGTGAATTTTTATTGTTTTAGAATATCTTCTGTTCGAACTAGGATTTCTTTTACGTTAAATTTTCGTTTACTTTTTGTGAATCTATAGTTGGGTAAGTAATCATATTTATGTGAATTTGGGTAGTTCTACTAAAAACATTGCTCATATAAGACAACGCGATTCAAATAAACAAATGAAGAAAGGGGACACCGCACACCGATATACATGTTGTATTTATCAAAAGCGCAAAAATAACTCTGAAATAGCTTCACATTGGTCCGAAAATTGTTAGAGAATTGCTTTTACTACCTTCTTATTTTCCTTTTTTTCTTTACCTTATACAAAACCTTTTTCTTGCACTTTGTCATCCATAACCAGCTAATTCATTCTTTGATTAGCTTTACAGGCCAACATCCAACCATGCTTTTTCCTTATTATGCATCCCTCTACTGATGGGATGTAGAAAAATGCTTATCACACTATGCTGGCCTAAGTTTTTCACATTTCTTTCTTCTAGCAACCCCATATACTTCGGTGACTCCACCAGCCCCCCTCTTCAGATTCGCCTATAATTCTTCAATGTCATCCAGTAAGGGTTCCGGCTTCTTTAATGCGATGTCAAGTTTCTTTTTAATCTTTTTTCTTAAATTTTTCTCTTATTTTCTTCGCTCAACACTTCCACTTTTATTTTTTGAAGTTTAGCTACAGATATAGGAACTCGATACTACCAGCGTCTGAATAGACCATATATCCTGCAAACAACGAAATGCTCTCGTATTTACAACTTTACTTTTTAGTCCTTCACCTTCAATAATCAAATCTATCAACGTTCTTTCATCCTGTCTCTGTTATGTAAGCCTGTGAATCTCTGTGTGAACAAATGCTGTGTAGTTCATAAAAAAATTATTCTCCACATATATTTCTAATAATCTTTCATCATTATCATTCACTCTATTATATTATCTTCGAACATACCTAAAGCTAACTCATACTCGTTACGTTTGACACCAATCCATAATTAACAAACGAAACAACACCTTCATTGTCGTCTCTTATTAAAACTTATTCATCCTATTCTTGCCACATTTTTTTCCCACTATTGGACCGACTTTAATGTGTCTAGAGAATACGTTTTAACTTCTTTTGTAAGGCCCACCTTCAGCCTTATGTAGAGAAGTCTAAGACTCACGCAATCATATCCATTCACACGCCTAGACCTTCTTTCAAAAAACACAATACCTACTCTTTGCCTAGCTCTTTCTGGTTCTGATACACCTGACCAGAAAACTGTCCGGTTAGTGTACAACATCATGCACTGTACCTTCTCGTTTCGACACAAAACATCTGTACTTCTGTTACACATCAAATCATGCACTTCCGTCATTATATTAGCTGTGCCGCCGCACATATTCAGCAGAGCAAAACAACTCTCAACGAACTGCTGTTCTGCCCTCTGAGGAGTATGGCGTGACGGGTGACGAGTCTCTTTGCCTGCTCATTCTTGTCTGTGCGTTCGATTTTCTAAACCCCCCCTCAAATAGCTGGCAAGGAGATTCATCGCACCCTCTGACCATTTAACATCTGCCCAAAACTGAGACCTACTTCTTTTTGATACTTAGCCATGAGTGTTGAAAATGTTTGAATGTATTTAAAGCACAATTTGGTATGAAAAGGAAAAGGAAATACGAACTGTTCGCTATAGACTGATATTGGTAGAGTGTCAAAACAGTGCTGAAAGCTCTAGGGTTGCGTACCCTGTCCGTCAGAAATGTACCTGACTTGAGTATTTCTTCAGGTTAATCAAACAAAGACAATCTTATAAATAATTTTACTTCAAGTGAATGTTATGTACACAGTTACTAAAGTGAACTTATAAATTAACTTATGTTTCTATGGGTGTACGCTTACGGAATTCCAATACGTGACATGGTAAATAATCAGTCGACCGTATTTCAATGAACTTAAAACGAAAGGCCTTGAATGTATTTCGCACTTGACCTTGAATATAATATATGTTGATAAATATATGCATATATCATAAAAATTATATACTGTATTTTTCTGTTAAATAAAAAATTAATGTTCAATAGTTTCATGTGGTATTGTTGAGCACGCTGAACGGTGCGGTGGCGGTGGTCAGATTGTACGTGCGTACTTGAATATATTCAAATTTGGAAGTGCCACCAGAATGAGGCAACCGTTCTGCCAAGTACTATAAATGCTGTTAGTGTCAAACTGAGGATACAGTTCACAGCTCAAAGCATCCCTGAACACATCTCAACAAACCATTAGAAATGGCATTCAAGGTAGGTATGGGATACAGTTGGATCTTGTGAAGTGTATTCTAATAGTGTGTGAAAGTGAAATGATCTAAGTGAATTACTTTTTTAAACAGTGTGAAAATTTACCTTGTTAGTGGACTGCAATAACAACAACTCCTAAATGACTTTGTAGTCAGTTACTTCTCTGATAACGTATATTCTAAAAAGCAAAAAGTAAAGTTAAAGAGGACTTATCAAACATTTTTTTTTTAATTTCAGTTGGTAGTTCTCTCATGCCTTCTGGCATTCGTCCATGGTAGCGCTGTTCCTGCAGCCGTTGCAGCTGCGCCTGTAACTTACGCCGCACCCGCCGTTGCAGCCAGGATTGAAGAGTTCGATCCTTTGCCACAGTATAGATTTGGTTACGATGTGGCAGATTCCCTCACTGGGGACTATAAAAGCCAGAATGAACAGAGGAATGGTGATCTTGTACAGGGACAATACTCGTTGGTGGAATCTGATGGTACTCGCCGCGTGGTAGACTATACTGCTGACTCCATTAATGGATTCAACGCGATTGTCCGCAAGGAACCCTTAGTAGCTGCCGCTCCCGCCGTTGTTGCTGAGCCTGCTGTGGTTCCAGCTCGTATTGCTGCTGCACCTGTTGTAGCACAATATGCTGCTGCACCCGTCGCCGCTGCGCCGGCTATAGCTGCTCGATACGCTGCGGCACCCGTTGCTAGCCCGGTAGTAGCTGCCCAATATGCCACCGCACCCGTTGCTGCTCCAGTTGTAGCTGCCCAATACGCTACGGCACCCGTTGCTGCTCCGGTTGTAGCTGCCCGATATGCTGCCGCTCCAATTGTAGCTCCTCGATATGCTGCTGCTCCCGTTGCCGCGCCAGTTGTAGCTGCCAGATACGCTGCTGCTCCCGTTGCCGCGCCAGTTGTAGCAGCCAGATACGCTGCAGCTCCCGTTGCCGCACCAGTCGTAGCTGCCAGATACGCTACCGCCCCCGTTGCTGCTCCAATTGTAGCTCCCCGATATGCTGCTGCACCTGTTACTTATGCTCAATATGCTGCTGCTCCATACGTTGCTCGCTCTGTGCCTGTAACTGCCGCCTATAGAGCTGCATATACTGCTCCTGTGGCGCCAGCCTACAGTGCACCTATAGTGGTGGCTTAATCTGTACAATTGAAAGCTTATTTCTTAGAAAACTACGCTTGAAGACTTGAATTGTATATACGACTGTTTTTTTATATTTCTTTTATGTTTTTTTTTAGTATAAAATAATTAAATTTTTGAACTTGAAAAAATGCTTTTAATTTTTTTTAAATAGTTTAAAAATATTTTAAAAAAATTTTATCCTGGCTTACACACGATAAAACGTTTTTAGAATACACACTGAATATTGATTTGTGTTATTTAACACATATAGGCAAAAAAAATCTATAAATTAATTGTTATTTCGTCAATATAATTAATTGTATTATAATATAATTAATTGAAGAAAATGTCATATCAACATCAGGTTAAAATTTATAGATGTTTTGAACCTTTCTTCTTAAATCAATCAGACTTTGAGTTATTCAAAAAAGAGTACTGTGTGTTACTAAAGTAATATAGAACAAATTTGAGCATCACTGATAACCAAAAATATATCATTAAGCAAGAAAAATTATATACGACATAAAATAATATCAGAACAGACGCAAATTTACAAATTTATAGCTTTACAAAACGATCATTAATTTAGTTTTATAAATGAAGTGACATTTCTATAAAAAGTAATGGTTCTACTTGATTGTCGAAATACCCATTGGATGAAAGGAAGACGATGTTGTAACGCAATAAAATAAAACTATTTTCTACTACTTCTCTTCTTTGCTAATTGTTCATGGGTATGGTTGTAGTTTTATAAATTGATAAGACTTTCAAATGGATACATCTGAGTTTTAACAATTTTTAAATTTCGTGATGTAACCATTACTGATGATGATGAATGATGCATCCTTAACTATATAAATTATCGCTACGGATGTTAATATCGATTAAGAGGTACCATGATGTATATCGCCATATTTGCATTTGAATTATTCTCTCTAAATTAATTGAACTCTAGGAAACACTGATGTTGGTTATCACTCAATGAAGCTGTGAGATTACCGTAGCTCTTTATGTATGAGTTATAAATAAAGAAACAAAACAAAAAGCACTCAGATTCAAAAGAACAATTTATGGATCACACGGAGCGGTGAGGAGAGAACTCCAGCCACTATATCATTCGCTTAAAATAAACAATCCACTTAATATTAATTACAGTAAAAATGTATAACTCATGACACAATACGATAACACATACAAAAACTTACATTTAACGTTAACTTACACCTAATTTTTACATCATATAAAAATGTTGGCCTAGGTATTTGATAGGGAACCCTGAGAGGTTTTTGTGCACGAAAGTACTTGCTTACAGCCGGAATCACAACAAAGATCCGAGTTGCCGTAAACTTGCTCCAGATTCGTGAATTTGAATTTGCGATTGCCGTTGTAACTTTAGTTCTGGAACCATTTCGCTACATGGAACGGTAATACAAGTGTGCTCGCAATTTAAGCTTGTCGTCGTATATAGCGATTACAAAATATACTGAGCTGTATAGCATAGAATTAATGGAGTTGTAGAGTACCGGAAAGGGTATAAAAAAATTTTCTGTGCTAACAAAATCCTTACAGACTTGCTGAAACATTACGTATTGGAAGAGGAGTATTAATTGAGGAAGATTTAAGATATGTATCAACAAGTTTCTTAGTGGAGCAGTGAAAGTGCTAGGGACGTCTTATTTTATTTATAAAACCAATGTTTGATTGTTTGTATTTGATAAGCAGCTGCTACATTCTACCGATCAAGATGAAATTTTTGCAGACTTTTCATATATCCTTTCATTAGGAAATACGTATTCCTGATTTATATGAAATTATTTTATATATAAAAATTGCTTTAGCTTTGGTAAAATCATGAATATTATTATATATTGGTCAAACTATTCCTAGAAAATTTGTTGTCCAGTGTTGTTAGTTTTAAGTAGGCACATACAGGGTGGACCACGAATTAGTTAATATTTGAAAAAATCGTATAAAAAATTATTTTAAATATTATAAAAATTATTTATTTACAAGGATTAATTGGCATTTATTTTTTAAATGTTATATCATCTAAATTACCACCGTTTCGAAGTTTGCACTCTTCTAAACGAGCACCAAAGTTTTCGAATAGTCGCCGGCAAAGAGCACTCGAGATCGCCGACATTTCTTCGTTGATTGTTATTTTAGTTGACGTAGTGTATTTGTTTTATTGATGCAGACACGATTATTCGAATGCCCGAAAAAAAAGTCTGTTGGGGATAGATCTGGACTTTTGGGTGGTCTGGAAATCACCTAATCCGGAAACATGTCTTTGACCACCGGCAGGGACTCATCGGATGTGTGACAAGTGGCTCCATCTTGTTGGAACATGTGTTACGATTGCACCCAGCAAATTCCAGTGTCATAGGTCCCAAGAACTACCGCAACATCTGCACATATTCAGCAGAATTAACTTTTGCTGAAATTGAAACCCATACTTATGTCCACCTTGGGAGTATGAAGTGGCCTCTTGTGTTTAGCTTTGAGAGTTTTGCTGCTCCAATTCTGTATGTTTACATATTCGTTGAGGCGAAAATGGACTTCGACAGAAAATAAGATATTGTCAAAATTACTGAATCTTTCTAACATTGTTTCAACATTAGACTGGCGCAAATTTAAATCATTAGGTTTTAGTTCCTGCACTATCTGGATTTTATATGAATGTAATTTTAAATGTAATTTCAAAATACGTTTATACGTCAATAAATTTGGATTGCGTGGAACAGAAGCGGCAACTTACTGCACGTTCTCTTCGGTCCGAGAAGTCCATGGGGCTTCAGTTTGCTTCACATTAAGTGTAGATTACGTCTCTTCGAAATTCTTCAACCATTTCTTTATTAAAATAACACTCGGACAACTATATAGGGTCTGCATTTGCAATAAATATGGTGACCACAACTCTTGGAATTTATACGTGCTGTTAATCAGGTAGAGTAGAGCCACTTTAAGAGGCTTTTCAATTAAAGAAGTGTACATAACAAATTAAGGCTAGTTAGGATTTTCGTATTTGCAATAATAATCAGTGATAGTGGTTTTTTTGCCATCACGATACCAACGCATACGTAAATTAAATGGAATATTTCCGAGACCATTAACCCGGTCAGCAGCAACCGGGTCTATCCAGAACCGAAGGCTTAGTGTGCTCTCCGAGACATGGAGGAGTCTTAATGTGTTATTAATGTCCACCCATCCAAAAGCAGTCTGGCTAGAATTACTTAACGTCGTAATGTGTTGTGTGTGCAAACCTACTCATGTGAGACTAAGGGTTTTATCTACGCATGACACTGATGATTTATCGTCTGTTAATACATTTAAATCGCAAAGAGCTCTTCAAACGGATGACATCGATGGTAATTTTATCCGATGAATCATTGACACGGAAGTGTTTGACATATTTTGTATCACGAATCAATGAAATACAATTGTATTGATACTTTTCGTGAAACGTAACATGTATTGCAAGATTCATTGTGTCGCGTAATTCGTAGCACTTTCTTCAATAAGTTAGTACGTATGGACCTCACGTCTTTTGTTACGAATGTGGACGATATATAACGCGATACAGTCCACTGGACCTCACATTCCGCTTTGAGGACTGTGACCATCCTACCCTAAACATAAAGACATGGACTCCAAGGTAAGATATTATTTTTATTTTATTAATAAATTAACGTAACTTAATAACTTGTAAATTTCATACAAAACGTGTTTCGTAATATCTCTTAAAATATTTGTACTATAAAGTCTTAATCAGTAATTAATTAAATAATAAAAATACTTTAGTTTTTTGATATAGCTTTATGATAATCCTTGTATTATCGATCATCAAAACAAAAATTTTAATTTTATTTTTGCTGATCTATTTTTCCGAATTTTTCTCCACAAAACTTGAGTCTAGCCTTTAGGTGCCAAGAATCTTTTAGTTTTAACTAAAAAAAATATTTTAGAAGTAAAATTTTGAAATTCAATGCATTCATCTATTTAACTTTTGTTTTTAAGCAATTTAAATAAAAACTTTTGAACGCGATGTAACAATTTAAAATCCCTTTTATTACAGCCACAGGACCATTATCTTTGTATATTACCTGTACAATAAAACAAGTTTTCATAAAATAGAAACAGTTATATGCAAATATGGTTCCGAATATATATTTCGCTATTATTTCTGTAGAAGTGTGTTAAATATAATCAAATCCTTCATTATAGTGTATTTTTGAGTTCACTTACGTCATCAGTCAAGAGCGTGACAAATAATTTTTATCGCTTAAAAAAGCTATAATCAACTTTGTAACGTGTTATCTTTTATATAATATTATACATAGGTTAGCTACTAGAAAAATGTCTATTTTTCATTAGATTAGGGTTACCAGCCCAAAAATCAGTAAATTAGAAGGTTGGTATCAATCTCTCTTTTTTTATGTCACGGGGGTGAAGTTCTACCAACATAGTAGTAGTTTCACAAGACGCCTTTACATGTAAATAAATATCTGTAAATAAATTGATTTCAATTGTACTAGAAATTAGAAGCCTTAGTAGCTCTTCGAACTTTTATAAAACAGAGTCGTCGATTTTTGTCTATCACGTATGTATAGTAATCACGCGCCTGACGATTGACCAACGCGATCCATATTGGGACCTTTTGCAACATACCTTCTTTATACATGACACTTTCGTTTCAACCTGCTCCCGTACATAATAATTAATATGACTGAATTGCAATATTTTAACGTTTATTAATTTGTTTTAATTTTTTTAACAAATTTAATTCCGGTTTTGGTCAGCCACATAAAAATGTGTAGTATGCTAATAGCGTGGTCTTCTGTTAGTTTATGCATACTTGAGTTGTACCCAGTCAAGTAACTTATAACTCATCGTTAATAATCTTTGTTTTTTTTTTGAGAAGTCCATTACATCTTCTTATCATAACACATTCTCTATTGCAAATGAGACTACAAAAGACTTCAACGCGTGCAGTTTATCCATATCTATGTATTAATAAGTGCGAAGAATGCTTTGTATGCATGTTTTAAGTAAACACGCGTAAGTAAGAAAATAAAGTATATAATATCTGAAGTTTATTCATAGAAAAGTATTATAAGTTTATTCGTACAATTTGTGCTGTAGAGTAAGTAGTGCTATACCTATATTGTTACTTGACTTGATACAATACCCAACACAACGAAAGTTGAAGTTATTGTGGTTACTAAACAAAAATAAGATATTCGAAACGTTTCAAAACTGAGTTCGAGTAGCTATAACGGAAATATTACTATATATTATTACTCACAAATATACTAATATTTACTCATAAGTACTTGGAGAATGTTAATCGAGTATATTAATAAATTGCATTTGAATTTCTATAAAATTTATATTCATTCGACGAATAACAACGATAAATTCACAAATGTTGTAGCTAATGCACAAGTTTGTTGGATACTACAGTGACAAACTTACTACAGTTTGTCAGATAAACTGCCAACCAATGTATTTAATTGTACAATATTTGTGTAATTAGCATATTTGCAAGACTTAGTTACATTAATCATAACTCATACAAAAAAGCATATTTACTTTATGTTCAAACTGAAGTCTTATAAAGAAAGTACATTTATCTTACAATACCAGAAAATGTTGTTTTTGTTACATTACAATCTACAGCGAAACATAGGTACGCCTCTTGGTATTACATGTTTCACGCTCTGTTAATTTATCCTAAAGTCAACAGAATATTGATAAATAAATTCAGATAATTATATATTTTCTTAAATAATGATGAATTAAGTCCAACCACAGAATGATATTGCTTATCACACAATTATATTTCATTGGTGAGAATTAAATCTACGACCTTCGCTTCAGCAGACAGAATCACTAATCACTACACTCTATGAGTTTTTTATATACTTTGAACAGTATTAAGAGAAGAAACACAGCTTAATTTTTTCAATTTTCAAAAAGGCAACTTCCATATTAGGAATATATCCTCTGATACAGAGGACTTTACAAATATACATAGGTAAATCGGACAAAAACGACACCCAGACACAGAACAACAACTTGGGGTTCAAATCTACAATATTCAGTTCAGTAAACAATGGCGTGGCGACTGCTTAAGCCACTAGACTATTGGTGCAGTCGAAATCCTATCAGATTTACAATAAACACTCTTTGCAATAATATTGCAAAAAATATTCTTAAGTAATAGGTTAAACTTGTACAATGAAACGTTAATTAATATTCCATTGACCACATGTAGCACGGCCTGTACATATATAAAAGGTGTTGATATTCCGTCCGCGTGTGGTTACGAAGAAAGGGTCCAAAGCATGTCGCAACGCTGGCTGTCGTTTGTAAACAATACCATCATATGTTACATTGCCCAATTACATTAATAATATTAATCATATTATTATATAATATTGATTTTGGTAATCTATTAATCTACCAATTTATGGTAGGTCAAATAAAAACTGAAATGATTATTTTCTGTATGCGCGTGAGATATTTATAATGGGTTCAGTGCGTATGTTTTGAAATATTAAATGCTGAGATAGGAAAAAATATAATACTATGATAAATTTTAAAACTGATTTTTATTAAATTACTCAAATTCAACTCATACAATAAATAACTTCCTTGCAAACTAACAATAAATGTCTCTGTTTTGCCTTTCCATAGACTGTGCCTATGTTAGACTACCATAAAGTCATTAGAAACTTAGTTCATTTTTAACTTAATCGAAAAATAATCAATAAATACTTTTAACACAATTAATATATTCTTAAAATAAATAGTACCTATTTTATAAAAGTGTATTTGTTCCAGATTGTAGTATTCATCTGCTTGGCGTGCGCGGCCAGTGCGAGCGTCATCGCTCCTGCACTCCCACTAGCGCGCGTCGATCCTCTACCTCAGTACTCGTACGGCTACGACGTACAAGATGCACTCACAGGTGACTACAAAGGCCACCAGGAGCACAGGAACGGAGATATCGTCACTGGTTCCTACTCAGTCGTTGACCCCGACGGCACGCGAAGAATCGTCGATTACTCCGCTGACCCTCTGAATGGTTTCAATGCGGTCGTACGCCGCGAACCGTTAGTCTTTCCAGCCCCTGCTAGAGTGCTGGCTCCCGCGCCAGTAGTCGCCCCCGCACCCGTTCTTGCAAGAGCACCAGTCTTGGCCCCCGCCCCTGCACCGTTATTCGCTCCAAGATTACCCAGCCCTTATTTCTTTTAGACGAATTATTACAATTTTGTTGTTGATATCTAATTTTAGGATTTTATACATTTGTTATTTATGTAAATAAACGCTTTCTTTGATATATTTACTACATTATTTTTAATAACTAAATGTCACACCTATTCTAGTATGATTTTAGTTGTTAGTAGGTAAGTACCTAGCAAACATAACAGACTGCGATAAGGCCGTCCATTGTACCACAGTTTTTTTTTGTGGCATTCTATAATACATTGTATTTTTCTTGGTTTTGATGTACAAGAGTATGAAAGTGTACCTATCTATATGAATCTATAATTCAGATAACAGTAAACATTGGTTGGGTTACATGAAACTTGCGATATATGAGAGCTAGCTTTAGCCACTTTATTAGGAATGATTTCGATATAAAATTAAAGACTTTAAATAATGCTGAATATAAATTTAAGGCAATTTGTCCTTGTCAGTGCATTTAATTTCTACTTTCTATATTTCCGCAAAAATAAAATACAGGCACTGGAAGTAAATACTGAGTATTTTTTCCATTTTAAGAACCTGTCAAAGTGATTCTACTCTGCTGATAAAAAGCATGAATAGAATCCAAGAGTTGTGGTTACCATACTCATTGCAAATGCAGACAATACTGTATAGTGATCCACACTATGGCAGTCTAGCCAGATGCTTTTTCACGTCCCGCTTGGGGACGTGAAAGACATGATAGTCTTTGTGGTTTTTTTTTTTTTTTTTTTATACCACGACGGTGGCAAACAAGCATACGGCCCGCCTGATGGTAAGCGGTTACCGCAGCCTATGAACGCCTGCGGCACCAGGGGCATCACGTGCGCGTTGCCGACCCTTTAAAAACCTATTTACCCCCTTCTTGAAGAGCCCCATACTGTAGTTTCCAGGGAAAACCTCGGCAGGGAGCTCATTCCATAACGGGATTGTTCGCGGGAGAAAATTTCTCTGAAACCGCACTGTGCGCGACCATTTAGGTTCCAATGTATGTGGATGAGCTCCCTGACGATGGCGAGCGGTGCGATGGTAGAAAGTGGCTGTGGGCATCATATCAAACAATTCTTCAGAACACAGCCCATTGTAGAGACGATAGAGCACACACAAGGAGGCAAAGTCTCTCCTAAGACTTAGTGGCTCGATACCGTCTGTGAGATCAGGATCGTCGACTATTCTCACAGCACGTCTCTGAACTGAATCGAAAGGCTCAAGCTGGTACTTCGGTGCTCCCGCCCAGAGATGACAGCAATACTCCATGTGAGGTCGAACTTGTGTTTTGTAAAGTAGTAGCCTTTGTGCCGGTGTGAAGTATCGCTTCGCTCTATTCAGAACACCAAGTTTTTTTGATGCCAGCTTGACCTTCTCTTCCAAATGAGCTCGAAATTGGACGTCACTGGAGATGTCGACACCGAGGATTCCAATACTCTGTGAGATGGTAAGGGGTGTATTCTGGAATTGTGGAACCACAGTGAACGGGGTTTTCTTAGCGGTAAACGCACAGACTTGTGTCTTAGAGGGGTTAAATTGGACCAGGTTATCCCGACCCCAATCGGAGACTCTGTGTAAGGTGCTCTCGATTTGAGACACAAGTTGTTCGCGACTTTCTACTACAACGGTACGAGGGATGTTAGCTCGGCCCGTGTAATACGCATCTCCAGTACTGTCGTCCGCATAACAATGGATACCATCCGTGGACAGCATATCATTGATATGCAGCAAGAACAGCGTTGGAGATAGCACGGAGCCTTGCGGGACACCAGCGTTTATGTCCATGCTTTCGGAACAGCTACCATCGACGACGGCTTTTATGCGTCTGCCGGACAAAAAGCTAGCCACCCACTTGCACAAACCCTCGGGCAGGCCGTAGGATGGTAACTTCGATAGAAGACCCCTGTGCCAGACCCGATCGAACGCCTTTGCTATATCCAGGCTAACTGCCAAAGCCTCACCTTGACTCTCAATGGCTGAAGCCCACCGGTGAGTGAGATACACTAGAAGATCACCAGTCGAGCGACCGTGGCGGAAACCATACTGGCGGTCGCTGATCAAATCGTACTCTTCTAGGTAACTGAGGAGCCGTGTGTTGATTACACGCTCCATCACCTTAGAGAGAAGGGAAGTTATAGCTATAGGCCTGTAATTCGATGGGTCCGATCTATCACCCTTTTTTGGCACTGGATGCACATGGGCAGTCTTCCACGAAGACGGCACTTGCCTTTTGCGGTAGGAAAGCGCGAAAAGTCGCGTTAGTACAGGGCACAACTCAGGAGCACACTGCTTGAGCACCACTGCAGGTATGCCGTCTGGCCCACTCGACTTATGAACGTCTAGACAGTTTAGTTCCCGCCGCACTTCTCTTTGCGAAATGTGTATTTCCGGCAAAGAGTGTTGGCACGGCGGGTTAGTAGGCGGTACCGCACTTCCATCCTCGTTCATGGTCGAGTTTGAGGCAAAGAGTTGCCCAAGTAGGTCGGCTTTCTCTTTGGCACTGTGGGCCAAGTTACCATCGGCATTTCGCAATGGTGGTAAAGACGACTGGCAAAAGTTTCCCTCGGCCGCCTTAGCAAGAGACCAAAAGGCACGACTCCCAGAGGGGTAGCCCGTAAGTCGCTCACCAATCCTGCCAATGAAATCGAATTTGGCTCTGGCAATTGTCTTTTTGCAGGATCTCGAGGCAGCATTTAGTTTGCGTCTCACATCAGAGATGTTCGGATCCTTATTAGCACGGGCCGTGGTCCAAGCCCTGTAGGCAGTCTGCTTGACTAGTCTGGCTTCCTTGCAGAGCCGGTTAAACCACGGTCGCTTTTGTTTTCCCGCAGCTACTGATGAGTTAGGAATAAAATACTCCATACCCACCAGGATCGTCTCAGTGACAGCGGCTGCGCAGGGGTCGGGGTCTTCTGACGCGAAACAAAGCCGCCTCCACGGGTACGATGCGTAGAATTCACGCAATCCATCCCAGTCTGCTGATTTATATTGCCACATGCGGCGCAGGTCGGCTGGGCGAGGTGGAATATGCCGCGCGCATGGGACTACGGTCCGGACGAGGCAGTGGTCGGATGAGCCGAGAGGTGCGTCCACTGTGATAGTGTAGTCGTCCGGACGCGTCGTCAGCAGAAGGTCCAGCAAAGAGTGCGCATGGCTCTCAATATCAGGTATTCTTGTTGGGGAATGTATCAGTTGTGAGAGGCCATGAGCCAGAGCAAATTCATGAGTAGACCTTCCCGCAAAGTCGGTGGATCGAGAATTTAGCCACGGTAATGTAAGGTTCACACGGTTACCAAGATGACTGTCACCCACAGCATGGATGCTGTCGCTTTAAGTTGGTTTTCTGTGAGAGGCTAGTCTACCCCAGTCAAGCCGGCCTGTTTGTGTTGAAATCAGCGTGGCTCTACTACCTGCAAGACTGTTTAATTAATAATACTAGAGATAGGCTAGATTTAGAATTTCGTAGCATTACAGATATATAGTTTTTGGGCCATTTTTACGTTATAATACATATTGTTTAAAATAATAACTTTGTGCACTATTTCCACATTTCAAAACTAAGTATTTCAAACATGAAATTCTTCTGCAAGAAAAATATTATACAGAATTTTTTTATCATAAATTTTTACAGAAACGAGATGATCATTTTTAATTTGACACCCGTAATAACAGCGGCCTTACTACCAAAAATACAATAACCGATCAAGGCAGGAGAATCGGCACGCACCCGACTACCACCACACTGGGCCGTGCTCGAATTCCAGTGAAGATCGTGACCTTGCCTTGGTTAAGTGTTGGTCTCACCGTTCTCGAGAAAAGGATAAGCGATTGGCTTAAAAAATATTAAGAATTAAAATGCAATGAACCATGTGATATTATACCAAGAACATATCGAATATATTTTAGAGGAATTTCAAAAGATAAAATAAAAGGTGGTGTAGAAGAACTTTTTTTCTGGGCATTAAATTTTTATTAACTAATTCCTAGTTAATAAAAATTATGTAAAAGATTGCAAAAATGTTGTTCTGAAGTAATGAGACGATTACATGAATTAAATATTAGAATATATCCCATCATTTTTACACAAACCCAGGTTAATTATTATAGTAAGGGGTTCGCTCTACGCTACTCATTGAAATCGTTGCCCGCTTTATTGAGTTTATGAGACAACTACCTTCACCACCTCAATTAAAAGCGAAAGTTCCAACGAACTTCTCATAATGGCGAGGTTCGATTACCGGATCGAGCCTTGTGACGTCACAATATTCGATTGTTATGAGTGGACATGCGATGAATATAAAATGAGACCGAACATTGAAAAGGACAGTTCCAATTCACAGTTGAATATAACTACAACGAAAATGGCATTCAAGGTATATAATGGTTTATATTTTGTATAATTTTCAGTCACATGTTGTAAACTTTGTGTTGTAAAATTTGACATCATCACGTCGACAGCATTTAATAGACCATTAGTAAGACGGTTACGGCTTACTATACCACGCTGGTCAGACGGGTCGGGTAGGGTTTGTTACAAGTGTTCCTTCTTTTCGCAGTGCTGTTGTCCTGCGAAGTTGACTCCCTCTTACGATACCCACGGGATGAACAAGGGTGGCGACACTCTGTATTCTTAATCCATTGCCGCATAGTTGTAAGACTTACTTATCTAAAATGTTTTATTTGTTACAGTTCGTCGTATTCAGTTGCTTAGTTGCGTTGGCAAGTGCCGGTTACATTCCGACTGCACAGGTGGCTTACTCAGCCCCCATCACATACACGAGTCACGCCATACAAGCAGCTCCACTTACCTATGCTGCACCGATAACTAAATACGCTGCGCCAGTGGCATATGCTGCCCCTGTAGCGAAAGAGGTCCCCGTCGCGCCTGCTCAGTACAGTTTCTCCTACGACGTACAAGACGGCCACACTGGTGACTCTAAATCCCAGCACGAAACCCGTGATGGTGATGTTGTCCATGGCTCCTACTCCGTTGTCGATCCCGACGGCACCAAACGCACAGTAGAGTATACCGCAGACGCTCACAATGGTTTTAATGCCGTGGTACACAAGGAACCATATTCTGTCAAAGTTGCTAAGATTGCAGCTCCCATTGCGTACGCTACCGCTCCCGTAGTACACAGTGCACCTGTATACCACTCCGTACCTGTAGCCTACAGTGCTCCAGCATATGCCTACCACCATTAAGTCATTAAATAGATGCCATGACAATTCAAACAGAAATTTTTGTAAATAAATTATATTTATTGCTATTTTATATATTTATTTTCCAACGATTGTGTAGGTGTTAAACCATTGATACTCGATAGTTTTTTTACATTAATGAATCAGTCAATAATAATGAATATAATATATACATAATATAATGTTTCGGATATTTGTCACATAACGACATCTAGTCCCAAACTAAGCAAACCTTGTACTATGGGTACTAGACAACTAATATAAATACACATATCCTTTCTTTTTGTAAATGTATACATAGAAAATACTCAAACTCCGAAACAAATATTTGACAAATATTTGGTCCGACTCGGGTATCGAACCTGAGACCTCAAACACAGCAGTCATGTACGCTACCACTGCGCCACCGAGACAGTCAATTACGAATAAATTAGTAGTAAACAAAGTTGTAATTATTGTATAATGTATTTAATAATGCCATAATTTAAATTAACATTATTCAAAAGTTTAAAATTGTCTAAAATTATTGGCAGTTGAAATGTAAACATCAGATATCGAATAATTGTAATCCCAGAACACCAGATTGAGGTGGTGCTGGTATAACTTGATCTGGTCCAGGTATGACCGTAAGTCCACGCTGCTTGCGCTTGCGACGCTCAGCTTCTCCGCCTGGCTCTGGTTTTCGCGGAAGTACAGAGAAGCGTCGCCCTGGTGGCACTGTTGACATTTTCTTGAAGAGTACCTGAGTTTCGATGGCCTGCTCTGCGTTCATAACCGATACAATTTGTTTCTCGCGCTGCATTATAGCTTTTCGTTCGTCCGCCGTGACCGTTTGTGACATCATCTCTGCACACTTGAGCAAAAAAGCGTGCACTCGTTCTGGGTCCTGCATCTTCTTTGAGTATTCGTAAGCTTCTTCCACTAATAAACGCACTTCGTTAGCGTTGGTTTGTTGCATATCTCCACTCATCAGAACGAAACAGCCGTTTAACCACCATGTGACATTACCCAGTTCTTGAGCTTCTCGCTGACAACGTTTGCCGTAAAATTTAGCAAGAGCATAATTTTTTTGTGTACAAAGTAGTCGAGCCAACTCATACATGAGCCAACATTTCATAGTTGAATTCTCACACATCTCAAGAGAAGCTTGTACTCTTTCAGTTGCTTCTTTTATATCTATGAACTTGTAAGGATAATTAGCCATAACAGAATCGAAAGAAGTAGGACGGCCCACTGGTAGGCCCATAAGAAATGCGATACGACGTCGATTTCCGCGTTCACTGAGTGTGTATGATAGACGATGTTGTGATAAATATCCTTCACCCACGGCCCTGTACAAGCGGTCAGTATAAAACTCTTTGTCGGGTAGTGTTCTTGGAGTTTTTGAATCGAGGAATAACTGCATACGTTCGGCCTGTGCTATCAAATCCATAACGCGGTTTTCCCGCATACTCTTCTCAATCTGTTTCAACAAACGTTCAGACGTACGCGCTCCAATTTCACGCTCTCTTATAAGCACTAAGTCCTTGTATTTATTTTGGTGTTTCGATTCTGCTCTCTCAGCAAATTTAATAGTATAATATGGTCTCTGTGACCGCAACATCTCTTGTCTTTCACTTAGAGATCGCAAGGCTTCTTTTACAAGTGATTTTAGCTCTTCACTGCCAGCATAATTGGCAGATTTAATTCGTGCGTCTTCAGTGAGACTTTGAAGGAAAAATTTATCATAGGCCATTGGGCCAAGATATTTCATGGCTAGTACACGAGATAAGATATAATGCTTTCGAGCCTCCATCTGCGTCAGTTTACGTTTACGCTCAGGTTTGGGAATACGAGACACATGTGTGACCTTTTGCGGTTCATTACCACTACCCCGTGTCGCTTCGAGTTGTTTAATGAGAGGCAAAAAGTCCAACATAACGCTCCCAGCGTTGACTCCAATACAATCTTGAATAGTTTCTTTACCTTGATCTATACCTTCAGTAAAGTATGGAGGCTGGCGTCGAACCCTGAGTCCTCGAAAATTCATGACAACAGAGCGTTCAAAATCGGACATGGTATAGAGAGCACGCGCCTGCATATTGCGCGCATTCATGTTTCTTGGTTCAAGCTGAAGCGCCAGTTCTGCATCAGAGTAAGCTTGCACTGGCTTAACAGCATCAGCGCAAACCTGGCTGCGTCCCGTCAGTGTACGCACATCCTCAGGACTGTTTTGAAAAGCCTCATCGTAAGAAGCTTTCGCCTTCTCGAACTGCTCAAGGCGACGCAGATAAGCTCCTCTTTCGCGGTATACGGTGAGTGCTCCATACAATTTTTTCTCCTCCATTTTATATAGCAAAAATTAACAACTCCTTTCAAATGCTTGTAGTCTGAATTCAATAGGACTTAATTTATATCTTTATTGAAGTCAAAAGTTGACATATTTTGACGTATGTTTTTTCTATCACATTTTATAACATTTTACAACTCTAGTAATGTTATTAAAACTTCCTTGGAACCGACTTCTAAATAGAAGCACCTAATCAGTCCTAAAATAGTTCAAGTAGAACAGAATACATTATTTGTAACTACCTACAAATATTTATAGTTATATATATATTTTCGTCTATTGAATTTTAAAAGTAACTTATAACAAAAAAGTAATTTACAGTAACATATATGCTAAGGACTGTTCCCTTAATGTGGTGTGTTCATAACTCAGTTCCTCCTCCTGTATTAGGCAAGTAAACAAGGTTCTTGTGACAGAACAACTACTCAGTGTTTACCCATTAACCGGGCAAATAAGTATTGTAGTCGAACTACTTTAATGCTGGAATACTCGCTCACATGCTTACATTAGTATGTATGTGTTAGCTAAAGAAAAGCATTACAATATATAGAAATGTATGTTAATATTATATTGCTATATTGTGTTTAACAATATTATACATAGTTCTAGACAAATTACAGATTAAAGTTTTATCTACCACTTCAGAAAGTGATGAAAGTTTCCCTACTGCAAATAAAATAAGAAATGTTTTCGTTAAAACTTTAATAGCCATTATTGTTCAGTCATTGTGGGTAAACAGGATTTTAGGCCGCGATCAATCGTGCGGCAGGAGCATAAGCAAACGGTGACGAGAACCGGGCAACCGGGGCTGTGTAAGCAGCAAACTTAGTCACAGGAGCAGCTGCAACAGGCACTGCGGCTGTATATCTTGCGGCAACTATGGGTGCAGGAGCGGCAGCCAATCGAGCCGGCACCACAGCGGGTTCGGCAACAACAGCGGGTGCGGCAGCCACCAGAGGCTCTTTTCGCACAACCGCGTTAAAACCATTTACTGCATCGGCAGAATAGTCAACAATACGTAGAGTACCATCGGGATCGGCGACCGTGTATTGTCCCTGAACCAAGTCACCGTTTCGTTGCTCCGTCTGGCTTTTGTAGTCACCGGTGAGGGCGTCCGCTACATTGTATCCAAAATTATATTGTGGAAGTGGGTCGAATTCTTCCAGCCTTGCTGCGACTGGAGCGGCAGCGACAACGGGTTGAGCCACAAGAGGAGCAGCTACAGCTGCTGGTTGTAAAACACCCGCTCGTGCGAGAGCCAAAAAGCATGAAAAGATGACGAACTGTAACAAATCGATTCGTTAGAGACCACTAATGGTCATAGCACTAGTCTGGTTTAGCTCAGCATGTGACACATCAGTCGTACTTGAAACAGTGACACGGTTTTGCGAGGGCGAGACTAGTGCAGTTGCGTAAACTTATGCGCGGAGAAATTACTAACAAGCTGAGGATAGCTCGTTCGTCAAGGACGCTCACGGTGTTGCCTTTAGCATGTTAATGACTTTAAAGTAGATGGCTATTGTACGGCACTGTAGTTTATGGATTGTAATTAGGTTTTGTTAAATAAACACAAGCACAACTATACCCGTGACATTTGTCTCATGTTAAGAACTTTTATGACCTTACTTCTATTAACTGTTAAGTTTATGGAAGAATTATACTGCCAGTTTTCATATTAAAAGTAACTTGCATCTTGTAAATTTTAGCCTAGACATAAACTTTTTACAAAATATCACGACACCTATAAATTTTGACTTATAAATTACACTGCTTATGACACACATGTGTTACGATTTTCTTGAATCTGTTTTCGAATTTTCACTTATGATATACGATTACTTAATAGCGTTAACTCATATTGGAAAACTCAGCTCATTGTCGCTTAAAGTTCAGGTATCTAAGTTTTGTCATGTTGATGTAAAACACGCATCACTGACTAAACTGTTAGAAGCATTGCTTTTGCAGTAAAATATTTAACTGTAATATTATTAACTGGTTCACTTAGTAGAGACTGTGATATGGATTTTGAAATACAGGATTTGATTTTACAATTCTATAAGTTATAGATAGCTGTTGATTGATATGGAAATATCTAATTTCTATAAAGAGAATTGATGTAAAATCAAGAAGAAAGTTTACCTTAAAGGCCATTTTTGTTCCTGTTGAGTTGTTGAGATTGATCAAGTGAGACTATGCTCCTGTTCTCTTGAACGAAGTATATATAGCAGCAGTATATTGTGACATCGACTCAAGTTCGCGTTTTGTATTATGTGTGCGCATCACTATGTATGTGCACGCAATTGGAAATGAGAAACAATTTGTCAATGGCGGAAAATTCGAATGCGTTCTTGAAATTTGGCCAACTATTATGAAATTTAAAATAATGTGGTACAAAGTGTTATCTGATAACAATTCATCAAAAAATCTAGTAGTAAACACACAAATAATTCCATTCGACACTCTCTCAAACATTCAATTAAAAGACAATGCAAGAAAAGGTGGATCACCATAGACAATATCAGATGGTGAGATTATATTTTAATGAAAGAATTCCATAATCTAGTCTTACTCTAAATTTTCAGTAATGCCTTATTATACTCAATGAAGTTTTTAAATTTTTGGTTTACAAATCTACCGTCATTAGGTATGTATGGGTACCGTGATTTCATGATGAATGGCTGTGATTCTACATAATATCTAAACTAAATTGATTTATTTATCACAAAACGCGTCCTTTTTTGCCCAAAAAAAGTCTACGTTTTCTGTTATCTTTCTAACAATTTTTAACTTTCACACATTTTTTTTTCTTTTCACGTAATCATTACTTCAAATTGATTCATTAGGAGTCGTGCAAAGGTAATATTAATAATAATTTTCGGTAATGAGTATAGATAAGTATAGAATATGACAAGACATATTAATATCTTTATAAATTAACTAGATCAAAATACAGTTCTAGCATAGTAGATACATGATAAGTGTGCGTACTAACTACCAAAAATTGGCACTTGTGACAAAGTGAAGATTTTGTCAGATTTGTCAATGTCAATAAATTGATATTATTATATAACCTTAAGAACTTACAAACACTTTCAATAGTATTAATTTACTTAAATTCTCTCTCTTTTTACGAGTACTATTATTCCACACTTGAGATTTTATAATAATTCAAGTTTATTTAGAAAAGGATTAAAGAATATTAATACCTTAACTTGTTAGAAACAATTTTATTAAAAGGGATAATTTTCTGAACGCTTAGGGTTCTAGGACAAAACCAAGGATTCAAATAAAATATTTAAGTATAAAACATGTCTTGAAAGATAATCAACATCATCGTCATCATTTGATCCAATTTGAGCACAAATCTGCCATGCTAGTAAGGGCTGGCAAGTAAAACTAGTACCATTAGCCTGGAGCGCCTGCGTAATTACCATAGCATCTTGTTTAAGTTGTGGGGAAATGTTCGGTATTACGACGAAGGTGAGTATATATTTTAATTGGGCAACTTAGTTCAAAAATTACGTGAAAACCAGAGGCAATAGATATTAGAAAACAGATCTAACATCTTGTGCTAGTAACCTCTGATATCACAGATGCATTTAAAATTATTAGTAGCCCCAGAGACCAAACAATCAATCTCTTTTGGGAAATCTTCTCAGTTAATAAACAAAAGTTTTTTTTTTTATAGATGATTGCAGTTTTTCTTTCTGAACTCTACTCCGAAACTACATTTATTTTGGAAACTTGTACTGTTTTAGAAACTGCAACACGTAAAATTATTGTATAGATAGATTCTAAAGTTGTAATATTATCACTAATAATTATTAAGAGAAATAGCCCAATAATAATAACGAGCTGGACAGTTCTGTTTGACATTCACTACTATATAAATAAAAAAACTAAAAAAACACGCTTTTATTACAAATCGAACCAAAAACTGGAAAATAATCTTTAATGACAAAGAGTCTAATATTACAGTAGTAGAAGTTCGAACAATCAATCATAGTGAATCACTTCAAAATAAAATTATAATAAAATTTAAGTTATTAACAGAATAATTCAATTCAGAGTAAAAACATGGGGTGCTCGATATTTTAAATATTACAATAATTCTATTGGCAAATATCTATGAGAGGATAGTTATGAATCGCAGTAAAATACACCACTGTGACAAACTTATAAATCTATTTTCAAATTATCGCATTGTCATCGGTCCTTGAGACGTGTGCAAAGTTTCAAGTTGATCAGATTTTTAGAAACCGGTGAAAATTAAGCTCAAAGATTCCGTTACATACATAGATACAACCCAAGCTAATAAAAACGTGTTAAAAACGAACGATAAATAATAAACTTTATTATAGAATAATTTAATAGGTAAAAAACTCATTTTGTGTCTTGTATTTTTAATTCATTTCCTTATATAGTAGTCCTTTCATCTTCATTTTCAATGATAATCTCCAAAACATTATAAATTTTTGTTTTAACAGTTTATTTATCTGACCACACAGGATTACTATTGGTGATTCAGTAAAAAAAACATTCGTAATTTCTTGTAAACTTTTGTATGTATGTGTTATATTTGCTTATGTATTATTTGGCTTAATTGATGTGGTATAAAATGCCACACGATCTTTTAGACAAGTATGTCTCATCATTGAAATAAACTTGACGTTGTCTGGAGAAATAGAGGTAACTGGCATAGCGAATTTTCTATTGAAGTCGACATTTTTAATATGCTTTTATCATTTTAACCCGTTTCTTTGTTTGTAAGCCTGTTTTTTTGTTTTTTTCTTTAAACTATAATTATTATTTACAGCAATACCCCTTTCGATCCAACGTCTGCTTAATGAACAACGGTGTTAGTAGAAAACATAACAATTCTTAACTTTTTCTTCTATAGTTAATATTTTGTATTTTTTACTTTAGTATTTGTCACGTGCGGAATTAAAATACTATGGTTTGTAGAATTCTTAAAATCCATTATATAAAGTAGGTTTTTTATGTGAAAATAACATTAAATTTGCCAAATTTCTACAACAATTCCATCAAATCTAAAATTACTCGATGTCAACTTTAAGTTCAACATTTTCATTATGACGTCGATTCATTACGTCAATGATTTTATATTCTGAAACAGTAGTTCCAGAATATAGAATCATTGACGTTTGGTAGTTTTATCGAAGATCTTAAAGTTTAAATAAATATTGATTCGATCGATGAATATTTTTCAGACTACCAGTAAGTTAGTATATCGGGTGAGAAACACGTAAGGCTGAAATATTAATAAAAGCTTCATATACAAGTTGTACAAAATTTTTATTGTTTACATTGCATTTAACACTAAAATAAATAACTGTTGTGGATAAGGTTTGACTAGGATCAATTTCAGTGGTGGTAAAGGGGGGCAGCATGGACGATCGGGGCGTGGTGTACTACGGGAGCTGTGGCGTAAGCAACAGGAGCTACCTTGGCGATGGGGGCGACGACTTTAGGGACATGACCGATTGGTTCCTTGTGCACAACAGCGTTAAAACCGTTATGGGGATCGGCAGTGTATTCTACGGTTCTTTTCGTGCCATCAGGATCGACGACAGAGTAAGAACCTTGTACAACATCACCGTCGCGTGTTTCATGCTGGGTTTTAGAGTCGCCGGTGAGACCGTCTTGCACATCATAAGCGAAACTGTATTGAGGGTGAGGGTCATACTCTTCGGCCTTGGCGATTGGAGCTGCATATGCTACAGGAGCAGCGTGAACCAGGTGTGCAGCAGGAGCAGCGTGCACGACGGGTGCGGCTGCGTAACTGACAGGGGCGTGTGCTGTGTATACCGCAGGTACAATGTTACCCGCATTGACGGCAGCAAAAACGCAGACAAGGATTGACAACTGGAAATATAATTCGATTACTATCACAATATAATGTTATTATGATACCGTCTATTTAATTAGAAATCGTAACATCTGGGCACGTATGTATTCAATAAAACACTACATAAATAAAATATTAAATGAAGGAGATAGTTCTACCAGCTTCCATAAATAATCCTAACCAGTTATAAATTATAAATTGATACCTAACTTCATATTCTATTAACAAATTATTACATAAAACATTTTTATAATAAAAAGGTAATGTATCGCACCTTGAAAGTCATTTCGAAGAAAATACGTGACTTCTAAGACCGAAAGCTGAATGTCCAACAATAGTGACACTCGGAGATTTTATATGCGTCCCAACTGCTTCGGCATTGCAATACCATAGAGTCAGTACGTATGTGTGAGTGTGTAAGCTCGCATAAACCGGTCAATTTTGAATGTTACACCATTCAATATCGTCTTTAACAGACAGCAACCTTTTGCTTATCTCTCCTTTATATGTTAATAGGAGCAAGTAGGATGATTAACTTGTGTACAAAGATCACTTGCTTTGTAATACTGTTGACTTTTTTGGGCCGTATGTCCTTGTGACAAGGCATGTTTGCTGATATTACTTTTCTTAATGCTAATCTAGGTCACCTCACGAGTGCACTATATATTTCATAGGTCTCAATATTTTATAACTAAAATGCTGTAACATCTAACTAGCAATGAAGAATAATAGTTGGCGTCGCAAATTCTCTTACTATTCTACTATTGTATAAAATATTTTTATATGAAAATTTTCTGTATTTCACCTCAAATGTAAACTTTACATTGCTGCGGCTTGAGACTGAGTGGTAACTGCGTAGATTAACATATTGCTAACTGAAGCAATCTCAGCCAGGTCAGTCTCTGGATGGGTGATCATTTTTCACCCTTTGTACCTCGGAGAGCACTTAAAACCGTCGATTGCTCTATGAAAATCTTTAGCAATTGTTACGGGTATTTGAAATTCTTAAAAGTCCCCCAACAGTTTTTCTACAAAACTACATACATATATTGTCTAGTACTTAAATTATGGAGGTCTGATGGGATTTACCTCATATAAAATCGTATCGTAGCAGACGTAAAGCAAACTCCAATCTAGTTTGGTGAAAAGGTTCGTATAAAGATGTAAAACTTGTATAGAGATCTTTGATACATTTGTAAATTTGTTAAAAGCGGCACCTGCTTTAAACATACTGAATATATATTGACAATTTTTTAATAGCATTTCAAGATTTCTTTCACTTTTATTCAGTCTGAAAGTAAACGTGAAAGTGTGTAAATTTTAGAATTTATTGAATTTCCACTTAATATCTGTGTAAAAATCATTCCAAACGTTTTATATTTTAAACCAGCCTCCTTTGTATGGTCCTTATCACGATTTTTCGCCCATAGAATATGTAAAAACTTTGACGTTTTTAAAACCATTTCTGTTTAATTTCTTTGGGGGACCTAATAATACAAATCAATGTAAAATTATGAAGTATATCTAGCTTTTACTTCAGTAATATACTTAGATTAATAATCTCCAAATTAATTCGAGTGCATTATTTATTACCTAGGCGTACAAGTAAGTAAATATAAATATCTTATACATTCCGAAGTAAACCATTGAAAATAAATACACATTTAACAAGTTACTAGTAGCATCGAAACACATGTATGTACATAGCCATCGTTTTATATTTTTAAAATTATAAAAAATAAAAAATAGACACGTTTATAGTTACACTTTTATTTTATCCACTCCTTAAAAGATGGTGCTGAAACACTTTCTCATTTCTTTTGTTTATCGTTTAGGAGGCAAACAGACAGATCTGATAAAAAGTGACTACAGCTTTTATCACATAAGTGAAATAGAAAAAGAAACTTTTTGCAAAATTCCTTACCACTCTCTTTTTACATCTGTATTGATGGGCTTAATAAGATATTTCGAAAGGTATATTCTTTTCTTTTAAGTACCAATTTTTTTTAAATATAGGTTTTTATTTCTCCATCTATTCAGGTTAATTTTTTTTTGCTTATTTATTTATAGCTTTGCCTACAATTGTTACATATTACTTAAAAATACATGTATCATAAATAAGACACAGGTGTACAATATCAGTCAACAAACACATTTAGTGGAATAAGCGAGATAATTCAAGAGCCTTTTCTAAATTCTTGTTATTCTGAGAGTATGTGTAGCATAGCGTGGACGCCAAATGACCGAACAGTATTCAAGAATGCTTCAAACAAAATAGTTGTACAGTAACTTTTGGTTTCGGGATTGAGCAACGATTTAGCATTGCGAATTATAAAGCCAAACGCTTTTGAAAGTTCTTGAACAACTATATTAATGTGAGCCATAAAAGCAGTTTTCTATCCAGAATAATGCCCAAATCTTTTATACTCTCATTACTGGGCAAATAACAACTTTTTCTTTCTATTTTAAGTTTTAAGAACTTGCCAAACGACTCTACTCTTCCTGATGGAAAGCATGAATAGAATCCAAAATTTGTGGTTTCTATACTCATTATAAATGCAGAGAGTGCAGTATGGTCATAAACACTATAGCAGCCTAGTGAAATGCGTTTCACACCCCGCTTAAGGACGTGAAAGACATGACAGTCATTGTGGCAGTGTAAAGTTTACACGGTTACCACGATGACTGTCACCTTCGGTCTCGCACTCACTAACGAAACATAACAACAAGGATGTTGTCGCTTTAAGAAGGTAGTACTGCTCCGGTCGAGCCGGCCTTTTTGTGCTGAAATCAGCGTGGCTCTGCTACCTGAAAATTTTATCTATACATTGTAGTTTTCGGGTGAAAGTAAATTGGCTGCATTCATTGATGTTTAGTTGCAACTTATTTCTGGTATACCAATCTAAAAGATTATTCATATCCTACTGAATCAACACTATATCTAAATCCGATTATCTTACTATATTTTTAGGGCTTAAGATATGTACGTCGGAAGGCACATTCATATATTAGGCTGAGAATAGTCAAATATATTGCTTTTGTAAGATTTTTTTTATTACCGGATTTTAAGTCACTGCAAAGTAAATATTTTTCATTTTCAACATCTATTATATAAGCCATTATAACATTTTCCTTTCCTAAATTCTTCGCTTGTTAACATATGAACTAAAATAATAGACAGTTAAATATAAGTTCACCTATTATTTAATTTAATTTAATTTAATTACCTATTATGTATATTGTATAGTTTACAAGTATATTAAGACAAGTAATTACTCTATTCTGATACTTCTGTAGGTAGACAATGTCTTGGTTACGTTATGCCAGTTTCTGACGAGTGTTTTCACGTCTGTACGCTATGTATGTATCTTTGATCCGCTTGATTTTGTGACTGGTCTAGAAAAACGGGAACTTACCGCTCACCTTGCGGGTGACTGCGATCCTTTCTATATAAGACCAATCAAGAAAGGTTTTTTTCACAGAGTCATTTACTAATTTTAAAGTGTAGCTTTAGCATGTAATGGTTGTCCCTAATGGTGGGCCGGTCATTCGCTGAGTTATTTTTGTTATTGTGGTAAGACGCCATTCATGGCTGTTCATTGATAAAAATTAAAATTGGCGATTAATTACTAACTATCTGATTAATACAAATTAATCTGTACTTATAGTTCCACAGTACATTTCGTTAAGCCTATTTGTATGCAAACGCGCATGACGAAAAAATATATTAGAGGTAGAGAAAAATCTTTCATTTGTAAGGAAGATACCTGAATGAAATTTTTTTACTTAAGTACTGTGATAAATCTTAATTACTGTCGGCAAGAACGATACTAAACATTTTAAAAAGAATATAGACGTGGACTCGTAGAAACGTGTAGAAAGAGATAAAAACAATTACAAATATATTGGAGCCCTTATTTTGAAATTTGTTTTTCACTAAATCACTTCTCGATTTACACACTATATTTTTCATCCTCTACTTTTCTAGGTTCAGGAACTTTCCGTTGTTCAAACTTGATTCCTAGCGTCAACTCTTGTCGAATAGTAGCGTGTTCGTGCAATCCTTTCAAACACGATTCATGTGGCTGTTCAACGACCGACCGAAACGGTGTGGATGCGGTCATTGGTTTGAACTTTACCCAGTCACACCTATAACACCGCCGCATCATGTTAAATAGAAGTGATGACTGAAGTCTATAGACTGACTTCAGCTAACGTATTTAAAACTGTTTTGTTGTGTATTCGTGTAATAAAATAGTAGAATTAATTGATTCAAATTTAAACGAAATAATATCAAAATGAAATAAATTCAAATAAATGAAATAGCAGAATTATTTGAATTCGAATTTTTATGAAGTAAGTTTTAAGTTTGAATGAATTAAATTATGCGCTAGTATTAAATTAAAAGTAAGTAAGTTTTGAAAGTAAATTTTGAAGTTTTATTTTTATAATATTTAGCTTTAAGTAAACTAAGTGCGATCAAACCATGTGTAGCTAGAAGTTAATATTTATCTTACAGCATAAAGGTAATTTTAACACTTTTTAAGTGACTTCAAAACAGGAGGACGTTTTATGTTCCACAGTGTTTTTTTATCTGTATTGTCACCGATTTCTCCGTCAATTGTGGACTGATTTAAAAAAATATATTCGAAAGTATATATACTCGTATTACTATCTGATAATGGAATCCTAAGGAATTCAAGGCAATTCTCAAATTTTAGAGGCACGTATTATATTCTTTATAAATTATATTTTTAAAACAATCTTGCGATCACTACGATCAGACTGATGAGCTGACGATGTAAAGTACAACTCCTTAACGGTTAGAAATTGGAGGATAAGTCTTTCAATATCATGCGTTTGCATGGATCTTCAATTGTATTCTACAAGTTATTTAGGTGAGCTGATGATAGAATGTAAACTCGTAGGATTTGAAGAGGTTGCCATGGCTGAAATCGGTTGGAAGAGAATAATAATAATAATTTAGTAAAGTTGTCATTGTAGAATGTTATTCAACTAGTACTTCAAAATTCTCAATTCAACAGTCTCCATAACACTAAAATCCTCTTTTCTACGGATAGACCTTTTTCCAGCAATGAACCGTTAAAGGCTGTAATTACCTAGGTATGAGTATAATAGCCTTGTATTTTGTACAGTGCATTAGTGAAATAATATATCTTGTGTTTGGAAGATAAAATCTTATTTTCTACTTTTCATTTCCTTCTTCGATAAATAATTAATAGCTACAGTCAGACATATACATACTACCACTACTTTCTACCAATATACTAATTTTAATATTAATATACTAAAATTAGTTGTGGAAAAGTTGAAACTAAAAAAATATGGATTATGAATAACGTACTACCTAATAATATCTCAACTCCTGTACAATCATTGGGAGTGGTAGTAAAAATGTCCAATACCAACCATGTTAAAATAGCGAAAATAGTGAAATTAGTAGAATGAGCTAGAAATATACGTACACATATAGGCCTTTATCCAAAATTGAAATATATACAAAACAAAATGTATATTTTGTTAACTGCATATATAATCAATTTGATTTTAATTAAAATTTTCTCTATGTTCTTCTCAGAGGAAGTCTTAGCTATTGCGAGGCCCCGGGCGTTTAATCATTGCCAGGCCCCGGTCGAGTAGTTCATCGCGAGGGTCTTTGTTGATTTAGTTTTAATCATGATATTTGAAAAAAGTATAAGCTGAAAACAGTCGACACTAGAAGCCTGTAAATGACAGGCGAAATGAAACCCAGTAATTCCTGCTGGAGTTCGCGAGGCCTCTTCGTGTTGGCCGCAGGCTGTTGTATTGCCACCCAAAGGCCACCCCTGGTTCTTCTAGTTTATTCTTAGTTAGGAGTAGTACAAGCAAGGAAGCAAATGAACACATGGATTTTAAAAATTCGAATGTAATGATGGTTTGTTTGATCTCAACAACAAAAAAATAATTAAAATAAAAAGGAACTCATCGTAAAACGATTTGTTTCTTGAGACTACTGTGTGCGTTTCCTAATAAGACAGTTTATATGTTTATCAATATATTACTAGATAATTAAATACAATTCATTAAAAAATAAATTAAGTCGACTATCTGTGACAACTTCCTAAAAATGTCCCCTGCCGAATATGACTACTTTTGTATTTGACCATTTCTTGTTACGTCCAGTTCTAGTAAAGACGGCTTCTGTTTTAGACTATTTCGTGGTAAGTACAGTGTGAACAATAAGAGATATTAGACTAATTTATATGAAAAGAAAAACCCTCCTGGATACGATAAAATTCTTAATAAATTGAAACGAACTTAAAAATGTGTTTATTGTATATTCAATTCATCACAATTTAAAAATTATGAAAAAAGAAACAATATTGGTAATCACACTTTTTATTGTAAGTCGAATTTTATGTCCGAAACCTTTAAATTTTCTTAAACTTCCGTGACCGTAATATATTGCCTTCTTCTTTAAACTGGCCATAAATTAGAAGAACGCGGGTTTTCTTGGTATTCTTGCATTTAACCACCTGTGCCATCCCTTAAACGGATTTGTGTATGTGACTACACTTGAGCTATTCATAGCATGAAATGGTCAAAAACAGCAACAATCTTCATTGGAACTGGAGCTGGGTGTAACAGGAAGTGATCAAACACAGAATTAATCATGTCTGGACGACGACATTTTAAGAAATTGTCACAGATTGCATTGCTCATTATTTTAAACACTATATTTGCTGATTTAGTTAGAAAACTATGATGTGGCGGGAATTAAAGCAAGTTTGTGTGCAAAATTTCAATCAGTGAAAATTAACTTGCTCATGTCTTAAACACTTCAAAGTTTTTTTATGTTTGTCACCGATGTCCACCATGTTACGTGTTGGTCGTGTACTATTAAATTAAATAATAAAGCCGTAGTGTGACAGAGTCGGAAATGTCACCGTCACATCTGCAAAGAAAACATTTGTAACACTTGTCTCGCCCTCATTATAATCGCTGGTTTCGACGCCCGAGCATGTAAGGTCACGCGCCTCTCGCTCGGCGACTGCAGCGACCCACTTCCCGCGTCAAGACCTTGAACTAGGTAATCCTATGCGCGAATTACCCCGGAACCTTAGTCAGCTTATTGTTACCTATACAATAAATTATTCATATGTATATCTATGTGTGCCTACTTAATATACTTCCGAGTAGACACAATTATTATTATTAATTATATTAATATTAATCAATAATTATTAAATTTATGTAATAAATTTTCGACGTGCAAATGTGTTATTTCCTTAACAAGTTTAAACAATACTAACATATCGTGATCCTAATTTTCTGCTTAGCTTTATTACCTTAATTTTTTTCAATGAATCAAATTACAGTTTTACAATGTAGCTTAAACGCGATAAATGATCTCGTTAACAGTTAGACTTACGTAGCCATAATAATGATTACTTACAATTCAATTTAAAAAACAAAATTTCTAAATCAAATTTGCATGCCATCAAAACTATACTATAAATAGGTATTATTTGGACATAATTACGTACAGCTAGAAGTGCTAGAAAAGGAGTCACAATACAATAGATTAGCTAATGCATATATCACCACCCGACAACTGTCTTTGATCAATTTTTTCTTTTCTCCGTCCAAAAGTAATAACCTTCCATTGGCAAAGTATTACGATTAAATTTCACAATACAACACAAACACCAGTTACGCGTCGTTATGCAAATAAAACAATAAAAACAAATATCTTGGAACGCAATCGACCTCCTTTTTATTTAAATTTGTAGATATAGGTATTCTTTTATTTTAATGTCCAGTAATAAATACAAAAAGCCTTCACAGTTTACACGTATACGTTCAAAATCTCTAATTTCATACTATTAATCACAACGTTTACACATATCTTACCAGTTAGTATCACAATCTTAAAATAACAATTACAAGTCTACGTTCTACCCTAGTATTTCTGGACCGGTATGAAATATTGTCCACTTTCGAAATTCACTTTAGGCTTTGCTTCCTTTTGTGTGGTGAAATAAATCGATGATTTGTCTTGATTATAATATGCTTTAGAACGTCGCGGCACTTTCGGATTATTTATCCGTCTGGTGGCAGAGGCATCATATCGAAGAGCATTTAAATCGTAACTTTTGACAGTGTGCTTGGCGACAGAGGATGGTTTGACAACTACAGGTGGATCTACAGGTTCCTCGCTGAGTACTGCTTTGAATCCATGTTTAGCATCGGCAGTATACTCTACGGTTCGTTTAGTGCCATCAGGTCCTACAACCGTATAAGCTCCTGTGACAATATCACCCTGCCTAACTTCATGTTTACTGTTCCAATCTCCTGTTGTAGGATCTTGAATATCATATGAATATTTATAGTCGCTAGGCGAAGGTGGTGGATCTCTCACTATGATGCCGAAAGCAGGGACAACAAACAGTAGTAGCGATATCTATAAAAGGTAAAAATAGTGTTGTCAAATAAAATTATAATCATATATTATCTTTTATTATATTTCTACTGGCTAGCATTCTAACCTTATTTAAAGTAACCATAGGTGGAAACTAGTAACTTTATTAGAATAATTATAGTTCTTCCAAGCCTTTTTCTCACAACTTTAGTAGACTATCTAACTCCTAAATTACTATTAAAAAAATCATAGTAGTAAACCTCGACATTATGAAAGGAATACCAGAATGATTTTAGTAAAAAAAGCACTTCTATTATATCTATTTACACATACCAGGCAATCTACTCGTATTTCTTCGTTTTTCTGTCTTTATTAACACAAAACTGAACTGAGCAATAAAACAAGTAACACTGATAAATTTTGAGGCTAATTTTATTATTACGCCCTAATTAGGTCATACATAAGTTGATATTATATATGTAATATAATAAAGTTATATCGTAAACTTACCCTTAGCATGTTGCTTGTACGTTGAACAATAGGGTACGAAGTAAATATAACAACCGCGCGGTGACTGCTGCTTGTATTTATAGAAGCAGTTTGCGTTCACTAGAACGTTCCTTATTGGCAACAGGCGTACGAGCTCCGCTGTTACCGGTGTAAGTGCATTAATAGTTTGTCGTAATGAGCTTTATTATTATACTATTACATCACAACTCGTAATCATTATGTGGGATTGTAGAGGTGTAACCTAACGTAGTTTGAGCATTTTCTAATGAAAATATAATGTTTACGTCGTCACGACAAGTCTGAAGTAAACGTTTACGTATCATAAATAGTTGCAGTTTGCAGAACAGTGACAAAACTTCTACTAGATTTTATAATATTCCACTGTTGTCTAAGAAAAATGCGCAGAATTTGATAAGAACCATCCAGATACATCATTAAGATAAGTATGAAAAGTAGTTGCGACACATTCTTTGAGAACAAGTTAATTAACCAATAATCTCGTAGCTATAATAATAGTTTGTTTATTTTTATTCATGTAACATCATCTTCATAAAAAACCGGTGGCAAGCAATTATTTGGTTACTTTTTAGTAAAGTGAGTGAGATTTCCAGAGGCCCGACCCCAACTTTTAACTTAAAAGACGAGTGGCAGTCCATGAACGACAGTACAAACTTACCAACGGAAGACTATTCTGCTCGTTTACCTTCTACGTCATAAAAAATAAGTAATTAATAATAAAATAATACTTTTAAATTGTTTAATTAAGAATCCTCCCAGTGAGGTGCAAATATAATATTAATTAAACTTATTTAAATATGCTTTGCATAAAAATATGTAATCAAAGTTATACTTAATACGTACAGAAAATTTATTATCAAACAAATGTTATCACTGTTGCGAATAGCACATATATTATTTTTAATTTTTATGGACCGTAAAACTCTTGTGAAGCGATCTAACTAGAACCTAATTAGATTTTAGTTATTTATGAAATCTACTGTAAACAAAGCATATTTCTAATTCACTTACATATATCTGTTTAAGCGCTAGATATCGTGGTATAAAGTGTAATATGTATTAGAAAAGAAGGCTATCGTCATGCTACTTCATTCTGCTGCCTAGGATCTACTTACTAGTAGGTAAAACTGTAAAGTCTAGCTCTAGTAACAAACTATTATCGTAATGAAATTACTTAAAAATTATAAAATGTAACAAAAACTTTATTTAAATTAAATAGCTTAAAAATACATTCACAAACAGTAAAAAATTGATTGCTTGATTAGTTATTTTTTGTCATTTCAAATTTATTTAGTTTTTAGCTGTGTTTAGTTCTATCCGTTGTTCGTAATCCTTTGATTCCGTCTATTTTTTTCTAAAATTCTTGAATATCTTTTTTATTTAATCCATTACTTAAAAAGTTGTTTTTTTGATTGGTATTTTCAAAATATTTATTAGTAGATAGATATTTTTATTTCCTTTCCGGTAAACGTTCACGCTGTGAAGGAACCTGCATTCAAGGAGATAAAGAGACATCTTCGATGGTTTTAATCTGCGCTAGGTCAACTTTATGATCTATTACATTAATATCTTTATCTTGGTTATACTATATAACACTGATCATAATCACAATAAACATTTCATAACAATTACTGGCTCAGTATTCATCTCACTGATTTATTTTAACTATGAAGACTTCACGGTTGAAGATAGTAACAACTCACAACCAATGAGTCTATAACGATATTGAAAAATGGTTGTTGTTGATGAAGATTTATATAATATCAAAATTTTAAAGTGAGATCTTTATATGAATTCTATGCTTGGTAAGTTTTTCAACCACGATTTCAAATGAAGTTTTGTTAGTTTATGCCAAAGTGACTCTTCTGCACCTGGTGGCAAGCATGAATAGAATACAAGAGTTGTGCTCATCATAGACAATGCATTAAGGTGACCCACACTATGGTGGTCTAGTAAGATGCTTTTTCACAACTCGTTTGGGGACGTAAAAGGCATGACAGTCATCGTGGCATTGTTTGCACATACTTACCACGACAACTGTCACCCCACATCAATGGGCCTCGAGTCTCGCACTCACCAATGAAACACGACAGGACGGATGCTGTCGCTTTAGGTTGATCTTCTGTGGGAAGGTAGTACTGCCTCGGTCCAGCCGGCCCGTTCGTGCTGAAATCAGTGTGGCTCTACTACCTATGTACTTATTCATATTGATGGAAGAGAATTGCAGTATATAACTTTATTTGTAGCTTAACGTTTGATGAGTTCTTAATTTCAGTCAATACTTTTCTGTTTTCGTTAACAGTAAATTTGTAGTAACGATTATCATTCCACTTCATTTAAACTAAGGTATTGGATAGGGATTCTATTGTATTTAAACTATATTCCCCATTAGTTATGACATATTTTATAGTAGTCTAAATACTTGCTTCTATTATATGGTTATATTATAGGCATAAGCCGTGAAATTTTACTTTCACGCAGTTTAATTATTGTGTCGACTGCGATCTCAGTAAAGCTCGCACCATATACTCTTCGGTATTCATAGAATCAAAGTTTAAACCTCAAATAAATGTTTAAGCGTTTGTTTTGTAACATATAGATATAGGTAAGTTATCTAACTTCAGGAAATACGTGCAGATCTTGGAATATTATTGAAACTTTGAGTTTATGAGAGCATTAAAAAACATACGGAACATTTAGAAATATTTAGAATAAAACCTCTTGTAGTAATTGACAACTAAGTTAGCTAATAAAATAACTAATAAAACAACGCTTGAGTGGGTTTTTTTCTGTTACGCATAGTCTTCCCCAATGGATATAGAACAAAGATGATACTCTTTATTGTACACAAGTTGATATATATTCAAATGGTACTAAAAATATATTGTTTTGGTGGGTGGGACTGAAATGGTGGTCCTTACAGTAATTATATTCACAGATCATAGTGTCTCTTCCTCTCGTGGTTGTCAGATCACTTACCAAGAGAGGAGTCGTCGCCAATTTACAATCTCTCTACTCTTTAAATAGATATAGTGACCTGAATTCAGACCTTCTTAACAAACTAGACCGACTTCTCAATAACTGCATTCGATACATTTTTAATCTTCGAAAGTATGACCATGTCTGCTTTACGTTCCCGATTAAAATGGTTACCTATTCCCTGGTTACCTATGCCCTATTATAATCACGACAGAAACCTTCGCTCAGAAAATAATCTGCTTCTCTTATGTCCCTCTCACAAATCTGATTTCATGAACTTTTCGTTTTTTGTTCAGTTAGTACTACTCTGGAATGCGCTCCCGCTCGAAGGCAGGATGTCCACAAACCGTTTTACATTCAAAAAGATGTACATAATTTCCTTCTTAACGAGATTGAACAATTCTCTAATTGATAGTTGGCTCAGCTTATAGTCAAGTTTTTATAGTGTACGAATATAATCTAAATGTGTGTGTATATGTGTATATTTATGTATATATGTTAGGGTGTCCCTTAAATTTCAAGTTCGATATTTTTTTACGCATACCTTCTTGAAAGTTTCGTAATAACCCTATATTGTCTAGAAAAAAATATTAGTTCGATATATAAACGATAACCCGTGCCGACTTGCTATTTAAACTTGTCGATACAAGTTGCTTAAGTACTGCCCAGTGAC
Organism: Hypercompe scribonia; assembly: GCA_949316085.1. NCBI lineage: Eukaryota > Metazoa > Arthropoda > Insecta > Lepidoptera > Erebidae > Hypercompe > Hypercompe scribonia. The sequence goes on along the minus strand of OX438989.1, from coordinate 9,171,579 downwards.
CTGTTACGACATGTTTTATTTGCCATTTCGTACGTGATTTTTGAGACTATTAGTGCTTCATTGTTTAGTGCGTAAACATGTCGGTGGAATTACGGAGTGATAAACAAAATATTTTTCTTATCGGATTGACTAGCTACCAAATAAATGGTGCAAAATTACCATCTAATCGACAAGTTCTCTCAGTCCTATTTTACAATATTCGTGAGGTTAAATTGACTGTTAGTGAAAGTGCAAATCTTGTGATTAGGGAGTGCATCATATATTGGGAAAAAGCAAGAATTCCAACAAGGGCATTTCCTAACTGCGTGAAGAAACTTATTGATTTATATCATGTTTGGAGAGAGTTGCAAAAAAATTGTAAGAAAACTCAGATTACGTTTAAGAGTCGTGAGAACAATTTTATAATTAATCTTGATAATTTGTTTGATATTGCACATGCTGATGCTTTTGAGTGAATGAAAATAGAGGAAGATAAATTATTTTTAATGAAACAGAGAGAGCCAGGTCGACCGGGATGCTTAGGTGGTGTAGATAAAAAATTGGCGGAAAAAGAACAAAGATCTAGACAACGACGATTGGAAGAAGAGGAAAGGATTGTAAGACAAAGAGAATCACTAGCTGTTGCATCTACTTCCACCACAAATAACTTAGACAGTGTAGAAGATTCAGACGAAGAACAGATCTTGAATTCTGAACTCAGCTTGCCGGACGTTCCCTGCCATGAAAAAAGTTCAAAAAGAGGTAGAAAGAATCTTATAACACCTAAACTAGTTGCAGCTTTAGATCGATGCCAGTTAAGCATTAGAGATACGGTTTACATTCTTAATGCGGTGGTAGAAGCGCTTGGTCTGAGCAGCGATGATTTCTGTATTAACAAATCCTCGATTCAGCGAATTCGTACTGAAACTAGAAAATCAAGGGCAGAAGCAATAAAATCTAACTTCCAAAACAATGTACCCGACATAGTCACAGTCCATTGGGATGGAAAACCATTACCGGGGTTGGATGTACGGAGTTCAAAAGAAGAACGCTTGCCAGTTATAGCTTCATTTGACGATAGAGAGCAGCTTCTTGCAGTGCCGAAACTAGAAAGTTCTTCTGGAAAACATCAAGCGAAGGCTGTATCAGCAGCTCTCTTTGACTGGAACCTTTATGATAAAGTGCAAATAATGTGCTGCGACACAACAGCTTCCAATATGGGCCGTTTCAATGGAGCTTGTGCTATTTTGGAGCAAACTTTAGGAAGAGAATTGTTGCTTTTCGCCTGTCGTCATCATGTTTATGAATTGGTCCTAAAAGCTGTCTTTGAAACCAAGATTAAGCAAATTACTAGTAGCCCAGATATTCCGATGTTCAAAAAGTTCCAAGAAAATTGGAAAAACATTGATTGTACTAAAATTGAACCATCTCTTAATTTCGTAAAAGCACGGGTTGCCGAGACAGACATTCAAGCGTTGTTACTATTTTATAAGGCAGAATTAGATAAAGGTTTTGTAAGAGATGATTACCGCGAATTGGTCGAACTGTGCGTAATATTTTTAGGAGGAGACACAGAGGAAAAATTAAAACTAAGGCCCCCCGGAGCTATACATCAGGCACGCTGGATGGCGAGAGCGATCTATTCTTTAAAAATATGTTTACTTCAGTCACAATGCAGAGTAACTGCGAAGGACAAAAAGGCTCTACAAGATGTTTGCTTATTTCTCGTAATATTGTATGTTAAACCTTGGCTCGAATGTACAGTGGCGACCAAAGCACCTAATCAAGTTTTGCGCTTCCTGAAGATGTTAAAAGAGTATGAAAAAGTCGACGCAACAATTTCTAAAGCTTCTATAAGCAAGTTCAGCCATCACTTGTGGTATTTATGTGAAGAGACAGTCATTCTATCACTATTTGATGATGAAGTTGACAACCAAACTAAGAAGAAGATGATTGCCAACTTCAACAGGGACAAAATCTCGGATTTTAGCAAACGCTATGACCCGTCGAAGGAAGAACTGACTCAAAAGTTGTTTGGTAAGTTAAATTGACTTTTTGTTGGATTTCAATTTCAATGTCCAATACTTATTTATTTATTTTCAAAATTGTTGTTGATTTTTATTTGTTATTTAACTTATTTTTCTTTTTTTTTAGACAAAGCACTGGATGATTTCGTATCGGAAAAGAGCAAACAATTTTTATCACGACTGCAGATCGACGACAGTTTTCTAAAGGAAGATGTATCTTCTTGGAATAACAATGCTGCTTTTCTGGAGGCTAAAAGAAGAATAAGTTATTTGAGAGTTGTAAATGATACTGCTGAAAGGGTTGTTAAATTAATGCAAGATTTTAACGGACTTATCACGGCTGAAGAAGAACAAAAACAGTTCTCGCTGCGCTGTGTCCAGGAACATCTAAAATTGTTGGATACAATTTGACTGTAAAAAAACTACTCTAAAAAGAAGTTACCCTGAATGATTCTTATTTCTTTATGTTTTTAATTAAAGATTAATGTTCATCTAATTTATTATTTAATTTTATTCACTTAATTCATTGCATTTATAGTGAAATTATAGCAGACTGAAATTTTAGGACAAAACACGTTTTTTACTAAACTTTGAAGCTCGGTCGGTACTGGTTGCAATTATGCTAGATTGATAAAATTTTATATTTAAGTATCTTATACCATTAGTAAAAATTATAGAGGGTATGCATTTCGAAATTCGAAAAAAAATTTTTTTTTGTCATATAAGGGACACCCTAATATATGTGTATATTTATATGTGTATTTATGAGGTATGTATTGTATGTGTACATGTACGTATATGTGTACATGTACGTACATATATGTACTCATGTATGGTACATTTTCATTGTCAATGTAAAAACCTCTGTGCACCACCCTTACAATATTTCTATACCACCCAAGGCCTTTCTTCCAGTCAATAAGATTGACTTGGGCATTAAGTCCGCCTATGTACAAAGTGCATAAAATGTAAATAAATAAATAAATAAATAATGTATGGAAATTCCCAGGTAGAAAAATAACACACAATATGTTTATTGTTACTGGTGTGTAATTAATGTATAAAACGTAGGTAGATGTGTCCACTTAAGTAATCACATTTAAGTTGGCATTGAATTATCTTCGTAAAAACCTATTTTAATATTTTTAGTACATGGTTTAAATAATTAATGCCTTTTTTTTTGTTTTAAGCGCCTTAATTTTATCTATTCTGACAATCTCACAATGTACTCGTATCATTACTACGACGCCATATACCCGTATCTTTAGAGCTATATACTAGTACGTATATATTTAGTAAGGGGCTCCAAAGAGATTACTGTGCTTAAGGAATATATATTGACTAGTTTAAAGCAATAAGTCAAACAAACAAGAAAAACAACTTTCAGTTGTTTATTTCACGATATACTTAAATGACTGCAAACTACTACGAAAATATCTTTTATGACAGTTGACAGATCGAGAGTGAAACGGAACTGAATTTTGATCGAACTTTTACGAGAATTGGCCTTCTCAAAGATCACAAACGTATTACCGGCCTTTGAGGCCCCCTTTGTGAAGTGAAGTTGGTATTGAACACGATCACTTCTCTTGCGTCTGACTGTACTTTTTTTATGTACATATGTATTAAGTATAGAGACTGCCGCCCCGCACTGAACCGCGACAGGACTATACTATACATACTAGACAAGGAAATGGTTAACCTACTAGTATCAGTTCCTTTACTAATAAAGGTGAATCATAATTTAAATTAAGTTCTTTGTATTTAAAATCATGATCTCAATGCTTCATGCTATACAAGAGAAGGTCAGTATTTTGCAGAGAGCCAATATCATTTTTCATTTGTGCTGAAATGATTATCTCTTTAACTCCTGCGGTGATTACGAAGGTTGCCGTAATACGTTCTTGTAAATTCACAACATAAAAATAGGTTCTATTTTTCTAGTTTTAAGTATCACCGCTTTTTTAAATTATGTTTAACGTGTGTTTATCTTAGTGTTCCCCAAGATTGCCCCTTAGTCTTGCAATTAACAAATGTCACTGCTGTTTTTTTACAAATAACTATAGTCTAGATGATTGTAAGACTGTCTTTATGCATTGAAACAAGGCCAAGACTAGTTTAGTCATTTCTTGCTCGTACGTTGCGGCAACATATATTTAACACTTGTCTGGTATTAACTAATCAAGAAAGACATTTATTGTTTGTAAAAGTAATAAATCATCTAGCTATCACGGTTCAAAAGACATTCAGGTCGAGGAAAATTGCCAACAACAAAAGTAACTTGTAAGGACCCCTTTACTTTTTAATTATATTTTATTTTAATACTCTGTAAATATGTTCAAATATCTAGGTACTCTATTACAATACATATGATCAAATATCTTGAAAGGTAATAAGGACTGATACACGCACATTGAATGTAAAGTTAGAGACCACACTGTTGTTCACAAACCATTTATAATAATAATATTTATTTATTTCAAAAGGCACTTAATACTAGATAACAAATAACTTGGAAATATTTTTACAAACCAATAAATGTAGCATCTGCAATCGAACTTGACAAAACCTGTATTTCGATTGTCAACACCAATTCGCTCTAATTATTTTATTGCAACAATACCCTATGATTGTTTTTTGCTAGTTGGACTGTTTCAATATCCATACAATCCAATACCTATCCAGTATTTAATGTAAATTTAAACATATTTTCTATTGTAAAATCAAAAAAAATGTAGAAGTGTGAAAAGGTCCTCTGTTTTGAGTGATGAAAGTGTTGAAATACATATATAAGTGTTGTGAGGCTGATGTAGTGGTGTGTAAAGAGGGTGTGTATATGTGTAATGTTTATGTAGATGAGTGATATAATACATGTGATTTTAATTACTGTGTTATAGTTTTTAGTATTTCTGTTTCTTCGTAGTTAAGTTTCTGCAAGTATTGACTCACTTTTACTTTGTATTGTTTTTTTGTCAAAGTGTAAATGTTTAATGTTTTGTTTACATTGTTGTATAAACATGGTCTAAGAAATCCAATAAACCTTCTGCTAAACTTTGTTTTCCAACTGATCTGTGCCATACATACTTTATATTTTCGGCGTTTCTTAAATAATTTTGGGTTGTAAGTTAGACCAGTATGTTGTTTTAGGACAATATTCAGGATAAACAATTGCCTAACCGTCAAAATTTCGCACGAGTGGTAAAGTGTCGTGGTGGGAAAATAGATATGCCTGAAACTACTTCCCTTCAAAATAGCTCGCTGCGCGACCTCAATGCGCTTCATGGTAATTTTACATACACCTCCCCACGAAGATATACAATAAGTAAGTATGGACTGACAGAGGGCAAAGTATAGGGTGGGCTACGAATTAGCTAACATTTGAAAAGTCGTATATAAAAATATTTGAAATATTATAAAAATTGTTTATTTACAAGAAAGCTATTTAGTCGCAATTTATTTTTTAAAATGACATTGTCTAAACGACTACCGTTTCGAATCGTTTGCACTCTTCTAAGCGAGCACCGAAATTTTCGAATAGTCGTCGGCAAAGAAATGTAAGATGTCGGTGACATCTCTTCACTGCTTTTTTCTTTTAGTTGACGTAGTGTATTTGATTTATTAATGCAGATACGATTCTTTAAATAGCCCCATAAAAAGAAGTCTATTGGGGATAGATCTGGACTTCTGGGTAGCCATGGAATGTCAGCTCGTCTGGAAATCGCCTTTTCGGCAGTGACTCATTAGATGTGTGACAAGTGGCTCCATCTTGTTTTAACCATGTCTTACGCTTGTAGCCAGCAAAATCCAGTAGCATGGGTCCCAAGAACTTCTGTAGCATTTTTACATATTCAGCACAATTAACAGTAACTGAACGTTTGTGAGAATCTTCGAAAAAGTAAGGTCCAATGATTCCTTTTGCTGAAATATTGCAACCCAAACTTACACTTACCTTGGGAGAATGAAGTGGCTTTTGGGACTTTTTCACTGCTCCAATACCTGCAATTCTGTTTGTTTACATATCCGTTGAGGTGAAAATGTACTTCGTCAGAAAATAAAATGTTGGCAAAATTAAACGAATTTTGCTAACATTTTTTCGGTATACGACTTGCGCAAATTTAAACCATTAAGTTTTTGTTCCTGCACTATCTGGATCTTATATGGATGTAATTTCAAATATTATTTTAAGATACGGTGTAAGGATGTGCGGGATAACCCTAATTCAGCCGAACGTTTGCGCGTCGATAAATCTGAATTACGTCGAAAAGAAGCAGAAACTTGCAACACGTTCTCTTCGGTCTGAGAAGTCCGTGATCCGTTGCACTTGAATTTGGTACCCTAGTAAGAGAACTTTAAGAGGAAGATTTGCAAATATTTATTTAATGAAACTGTATGGACAAACGTGTATCATCTCATAACATAGCTAGTTTTATGATACTTTCATTCACTTTTACACAGTGCAATTTTATAAATTAATTTTCAAGTCACTATCTCGTATATCTTAAATTCATTTGGACTAAATGAACTAGATATCACAGTTCCCTTCTCTTTATACTGATTTATAAGTAAATACCCATATAATTATTGCTATATTACTATAACTATTTATTACTATATTTATTGCCAATAATCATTTAATTAAGTCGTTAAAAAAGAAGTAAGTAAAAACAAAGGTATCCAATTTGCAAAAGCTCTAGCGTCCGTTAGACAGAAAGGAATAACTTGGTAAAGCAAATAAACAACACAACTAGGATTTAAAAGTCTCTCAATATCCTGGTAAGTGATTAGTATATTACTTTTAAAGAATATTATAGTTAAATAAATTAACATCTTGCATTATTAGAACCTTATAACGACACCTACAATAAAAGAGAAAAGGTCATTGGTGCCGTAGACCTTGTTCACTGATACCTGACTGCACTAGTTAGTGACATTTATTAGATCCGATCTATAATACAGACAGGTCACAAGTATTTTTTGTAAGGCGGTCTAGATTAGGAAACAGCCGACTGTTGTCTGTTGCGCCCGCGCTGGTAATAACCGGGCGCGGCTGACACACATTTAAATGTGCACATTGCTTTATACACATACGTAGTCTACTATTCATAAGGAGCCATAATTGTCACTTTATTTTATATACTATGTATTATAGTTGTCTTTTATTTTAAAACAATTTATCAGGTAGATCTACAAATTATGTCTGTATATTATTGTTAATTCACTTGACAACAAATGTACTATACTTAAGTGTAAGCCACTAGGAAAAATATGACTAGTTTACTTGCAAAATAACTGTAAATTAATTTTTTTTTTTTGTTATATGAATATTTATAGCCTGACAAAGAAAAAGTTATTAAAATTGTTAACAATTAACAAAATCTATTAAAGTTAATCTTGTATAGTGACAACAAGCAACAAAAAAGCAAAACAGTTCAAATTGCTTTTCACAATACGGTGAAGTTCATATTTATTTGGTCAGCTTCTAATTGGTACCGCACGACTGCACGGTTAGCCTAGTGGTTTAAGCGGTTACCACGCCGCTCTCTACTGCGCTGAGTATTATGGGTTCAAACCCCACATGGGACAACACTTTGTGTGATGCACAAATTGTTGTTTTGAGTCTTGGTGTTGTTTGTGTCCATTGCTTGTATGTTTGTAAAGTCCCCAGCGGCACAGTATTTATTCCTAGTGTGGACGTTGTCTTTTTATAAAACGAAAACAAATACGTCTAGTTTCGTTTTTATATCGGCACTAGCCTAATCGACAAAAACTTGTTAAAATGACCACTGTTGTAATTATTACACTCGCGTAACACAGTAAATTTTATAACAGGGTCAAAAACATACTACATTGGGTAAAAGAAATACAATATGACAAAACTTTAATTGCAAATTCTTTGTATGCATGTATTATTAGATGCGGATTGATTTCATCAAGTACAATAAAGGCGATAACAACGGTTAACTTGTAAGAAACTGTAGATTTAGAATAGAAAAAAATACACAAATTTTGATTCCTCTTATTTATTACCTCAGCTTTAACACTTCAATTAACAGTACGCTACACAATAGTCATAAATAAAACATTAACGTAATACGGTTTAGGTCACTGCGGGCGCGTGCTCGCTTAGACAGATCTAGGTTAGTTTTAAAGGCTTCTAGATCCTGTTCTAATTGACAGAAATATTAGCTAGTGACAGCGAAATGAAGAAATCATTCAGCCGTAAGATGATGTTCTGACTGCTATAGATGCTCTTTTTTACGAAGATCAGCCTAAGCAAGTTTATGGGTTGTTGTGGACTAGTGTATGTAGGCATGGGCGGCCACTGGAGCAGCGACTGCTTTTACTACGGCAGCACCAACAGCCTCCTTGTGCACCACGGCATTAAAACCGTTTTGGGGATCAGCGGTGTACTCCACAATACGACGAGAGCCGTCAGGTTCCACTAGAGAGTATGATCCTTGGACTACGTCGCCGTTACGGGATTCTTGTTGGTTCTTTGAGTCACCTGAAAAATGTTAATACATATTGAAAGAACTGAAAGCCTAAAATCGACCAACGGTGTGCGTCCACCAATGAACTGCGATAGGCTGATGATGATGAAAGAACTGGAGGTTAAAGAGGTTGGAACTGGAGGAGGTTCAATACTACAAATATTTGTTTTAACACCAGAATGGTACTAAAAATATAAAATATTGGTGCAATCTTTTTCAAATATAAAAAAATATTGATTCAAAGTCTACTTTCTCATTTAAACTGTGTCCATTGTCTCTTATTGTTTATTAATAAAAAACGTAGACTATAGAACTCACGCTACTCTAACTGGAGCCGAACTTCAATGAAAAATGTTGCAAAAACGTGAAAAACTTATTCATATTGAAAGATGCAGAGGAAGTAACGCAGATCCGCTAGTATATTTAAAGCTGAGTAATATTATAAAACTGAAGAGTCTGTTTTGTTAATCACGTTACTCTTGGCAATGCTTAGTTCGAATCCAAAAATATTTTTGGTGTTGAATAGCCTGTCTAGGAAAGTTATATTATATCATGCTACGAATAATAGAAGCGGAATATCAATGGAAATGTTACAAAAATGGCAAAATTTATTCCATTTGTAAGCTGCTGAAAACGTTTTCCTGTAAAACTGTCTTTATCACGTTTGTCGAAATAGGGCCGCAAAATGTTTTTAATGTTTAACGTCTCCCTTACAATGTAGGTCCAACAATTTATATAGTATATAATATTTACCGGTAAGAGCATCCTGAATGTCATAAGCGAAGGAGTACTGCGGGTTAGGGTCGTATTCCTCTACCGGTGCTGCCACCTTGGCGACGGCGCCGACCAATGGAGCCGCAACGTGGTGTGCGATAGCTGGTCGAGCAACTGCATAGGGTGCTGAATAGGCTAGAGGACGGGCATAGGCGTACGGTGCAGCCACAGGCAGAACGCCACCGAACGCTCCTTTGCACACCGTCAGGAGAGCTGCTACGATTATGACCTGGTGAAATGGGATTTTTATGTCAAATGAAAGTAATCATAAGTATTGAGGTGGTAAGAGGAAAATTTGCCTACTAAAATTCGATGAGTCTTCATTTCTGATTTTCTCTCGATCTCCCAAACGTTATTTAAAGGTAAATTGGAATTAAATTTTGATGTAATTTTTATTACGAGACTTTTATATTCAGATTTACAGGAGTCAAGCCTTTGTAATTTCTGACATTTCCTGGGACATTATAATAACATATTTAAATTCTACATAAAGAATACATTACAATCTTTCAGTTATATGTCTAACTTTACGTATCAACTTCTTGCAATACTTTACTATGGTATATTACATGTTCAAACTTAGTTTCTGTCAATTTAAAAATTGTAACCAAAAATTTTTTGAGTAATATTAATATAATCAAAATTGTTACTGTACCTTCATGTTGCGTGAGTACCTTCGGTGGCTCTGACTCGCTGTGAACACTGAAGGGTGCGCATGCGTGGCTTTTATACACATGCACACTTTAATACACCCGTCTAGAAAAACGTTAGAATTGTCGCAACTGGCCCTGTACCCTTTAGAATACCGGTTACCTACTTTAATAGTACAATTATAATTCAAACTAATGGATTATTTCAGATGACCTAACATTTTAAAGAAAATCTCTTTTTGCTGTCTATTTTTACTGAACCTAAAACATTATACGTTTTTATATTATTTCCAAAAATGACCTAAATATACTTTTGCTTATTGTTTAACTTACTTTTACTATAACTATGATAAAAATTACTAGGTTTCGATAACTCTAGCTCAACTGATAACTCGGTAATCCTATTTGTGAACTCTATCAATAATAGTTTTTCTTTGTATCTTTAGTTCTAAAACCAATATAAATTTTACGAAGGTGTCGTCTCCTGTTCTACAATATAAACATTAAAGATGCTCTCCGTGATAACGTGCAAATGGTCATAACTAACCTCTTGATAAAAAGGACAGGCAAAAAAGTAATTCATTTGCTAAATTAAAGATCACCCAGTACTTCTATTTTCTTAATTTTAATGTGCAAAAGTCACAACTGAAATATTTTAAATACCTCGTTACATAAGCGTACTGTCAGACATTATTAAAATTACAGCAAAAAATACTGTTCATGCCAAATTCATCCACAATTTGTCTTGAATTAACGTTCCTCAAATGCCTTCTCCTTATACCGATTAATATTTTCGTAAGTCCATTGTACAAAATGTAAGGAGGCGGAATAACTAGATGTTAAGTTTTTTGGGTCACAGCTGCACGTTATCAAAGTACATGTGTGATAGTGGTCACACTAGCGTTGAGATAATTCATAATAGTCGAGCCTTATACGAATAAACGATCTATGTCTAGTAGTGAGTTACTGCAGCATGTACTTACGTGCCAAACAAGAATTATAAGTCACTTAAATTATATCGAAAATATAGTGTAAATTATAATCTAAATGTAAGTTTTAGGCTCTAATTTGATCGGTTTGAATTTTTTCTTTTATTTTAACCTACCATTGTTATGTGTACCTACTTATTATTTCGTATTTGTTTTTTAACACTAGGCGATAGCAGCACTGGTGCAATGAAAAACTTAACGAATTCCATCTTTAACCAAATGCTGTTTTTTTCTGATAAATAATAAATACATGTTTACAGACACTATTACGCATGTTGATTGTATCATCAGGTACCTATCAGAAATTAAAAAAAAATGGTGTTAAGTGGTCAGTCTAGTAACTTATTATTATACATGCTGTTGCACACGAGCAAGTGGTCTACCGCGTATGGGCCAGGGACCGCGCCCAAGACCAGCCTGACGTTGATCACCTAAAAGCAACGTACAACAAAGCCACAAGGGAATGCAAGAGGATTTACATTAGAACGGATGCCCAACGCATTGTACGAACTGGTCAAGAACTCATCGCACACCCTACGGGTAGCCGTAAATTCTGGCGATTGGCCAAAGCCGTGCAATCTAATCACTGCCAATCCTCGCTACGACCACTGAAATGTCCCGACGGATTGCTCGCCCATCATCTGCAAGAGAAAGCGAAACTGCTTGCTGAGCTTTTTGCGGCCAACTCCCGAATCGAAGATCGTTTGACCCGCCCACCATTCCGACCTGCGACGTTGCAATGCGAGATGTTCGTATCCGGCAAAATGACGTCCGTGCGGAGCTGCGGGCACTCGACGTCCGGAAAGCCAGCGGACCACCACTGCGCACCAGAGTTATCTCCTCAAGAATTGTTCCGGAGATCTGGAGAGAGGCGAATATCTAACCCATACCCAACAAAGGTGACCACTCCAACCCGTCCAACTACCGACCCATTGCCATCACTTCCATTCTCTGCAAGGTGCTCGAACGTGTCATCAATAAACAATTAGTCCGTTACCTGGAGGATCACTTGTTGTTAAGTGATCAGCAATACGGTTTCAGACCGAATTGATCCACGGGTGATCTTCTAGTATTCTTCACACACCTCTGGAGTGAAGCTGTAGATAGTAATGGGGAGTTCTTAGCCATCAGCCTCGATATGGCCAAGGCTTTCGATAGGATCTGGTACCATTCGCTCCTCTCCAAACTTCCGGCATTCGGTCTACCCCCCAAACTCTGCAACTGGATGGCCGCACTTCTGTACAAGCGCCACTTTAGAGTCCTCTGCGACGGTGTGACCTCTGATTTTCAGCAGGCTAACGCTGGTGTACCCCAAGGTTCCGTCCTATCACCCACACTGTTTCTCTATATTCTATATTAAGAGCCTGCCAAAGTGACTCTAATCTGCCTGATGGAAAGCATGAATAGAATCCAAGAGTTGTGGTCACCATACTCATTGCAAATGCAGACAATGCAGTATGGTGACCCACACTATGGTGGCCTTGTAAGATGCTTTTTCACACCACGCTTGGGGACGTAAAAGGCATGACAGTCATCGTGACAGTGTAAGGCTTACACAGTTACCACGATACCTGTCACCCCTGCATAAATGGGCCTCCGGTCTCGCACTCACCAACGAAACATGACAACACGGCCGCTGTCGAGCCCCGGTCGAGCCGGTCCATTCATGATGAAACTAGCGTGACTCTACTACCTTATGAATACTATTGTATATAACCAATATTAAATATAGAATTACTACTAAGTCTTTACCTATGAAATTAATGTTTTTTATGAAATAAGAAAACGTTTTCTTTCTTTAAGTTCTATATCAATTAATTCAAGTAATCATCCATTCAATCTATACATCTTTTTCAACACGGTGGCAGTTTATTGGTGGATGAGAGCCAACAACTGCTTCAAAGGCAACTGGTGTTGCCTCTCGGGTAACATTACGCAACTGCCGGTGTATCTAGTCCAAAAAATATGCATGTTCCCTATGCTTTTTATTTTAAAACTAGCTTTAATCTTAAAAGAAAAAAAACAACGTGTAAAAACGTTACTGGATACAGGTTTCGGATATAAGACTTAGAGACTAATCTGAGTAATAAATTTGCCACTGTCAGGAGATTCATCATTCTCAATCATCCTTTCAATTTTCATTCTGGAAAATTATTAATTTTGAACAATTATGTAACAAAGAGAACATATATAACAACCACAATTAAGAACCTACTCTTTGTTTGAAGTCGGTTATCAATTAAGGCTTCTTTTTTGATTGATGCAGTGACAGTTATCATGGTAAGTGTGTGAGCTTTACACAACCACAATGACTACCATTCCTTTCACGCCCTCAAGCGGAGTGTAAAAAAGCATTTCACTAGTTCGCCACAAGCTGGCGGTCGGGGTGGTTTTTAGTGGTAACACCACATACTCCTGACCCTTGCACCCCGAGGAGCAGGAGATCCAAAGGAATTTTCCGCCTCGTTACTATACGGCATTGTCTGCATTCGCAATAAGTATAGTAACCACAACTCTTGGAGTCCAGTTATGCTTTCTGGCAGAGTAAAATCACTTTGGCAGGCTCTTAAAATAGAAAAAAAAAAAAGTGTAAATGTACTCGTAGATGTACCCCCTGAAAATAATTCCCGTGTATGACACTAATTAGTGATACATCAGAAACCATTCCCTCCCGCTGATAGCACTAGGTAGGTTTCAGATTTTAGATTGCTCTGGCAAGCTTGGTTGTACCTACGTAGTACGCTCTCATCTTATGAGCTCTTGATTTTTTGACATTTATAATATCTTTTGGAACTGTGATAGACTAATAATGATGATGATGAGTATCGCATGAATGGTCAGCACCAAAACGATTATTATAAAACATGATCATGAATGTGGCCAGAATTATTTTCAGGAGATACACCTAAATCCACACATACTAAAATGAAATATTTTTTTTATGAAGTAAGTTGAAAATATGTTTTTCTATGTATTTTCTTTTCTGCCAGAAAAAAAGAGGGTCCAAGTGCACCTCCTTGAATTCGCTTCACAGCACTGATGATTGTGATGTCCATGATAATTATGAACATTTAACATGATATCTACAGCACCATCTAGTAAAAAAACCTTACACTAATTTTAAACAAAAATGCAAACCACATACAAACAATATATTTTTCATTTGGTTCCTAATTTATTGTGCACGTTGATAGTAAGCAAAAAATATTAATTAATTTAGTGTTAGTGTGTAATTTATAAATTAGAAACAAGTTAAGTTGATAAACATTAGTATCATTCGTTTAGAAATTACGCTTATGAAAGTTTAGTGCAGCAACACTCACTGTGTATTTCTGTTTATGAAACGAAACGTCACTTTTGACTTTCTGTATTTCTTTTTTCGTGAATGTCTTTAATACGACAAACACTGTGCTTTGTTATGTATTTATAATATACGGAATTGATTTTTTTAACTAGTGATAAGTACAATGGCAGACTTTGATGCGATATATCCTGATGAAACGGAAATTGAAGAGAATATAGAAGAAACACATGTGACTCTAGTACCTGATCCGATAGTTATTCGAGGGGCTGGTAACATGACAGTGTAAGGATCCCTTTGTATACCTTGTTTAATATACATTAGTAGCTAGCTTTACAACAGATTAAGACTAGGCTTAAAACACTCGACGCTTAGTCGAGTGTTTTTATGTCTTACTAAAAAGTTATTCATGATTCTTTTGTCATTGGACTTGTGGCATTGAGAGACTATTTCTTTATGCATAATGTTGACCAGGCGCCAATTTTCATTTTGCAATTTACTTGCATGATAGTCGAATTAATCAACATTAAAATAAACTTTCTACTGAGTCATAAAACAGAATTGGAACTTCAGTACATAAATAATAACACACTATTTTAAATACTATTGTGTTCTTATGTCAACTATTATGAGCATTTTATGTCATGTAATTTTGTTACCTACATTGTAAATTGGATGCAGAAAAGTGACTTGAGTTATGCAATCCTCATATTGTATCATTTTTTGTATTAAAATTTAATTTAAAAATATAGTACTATGACCTGCTTATAAAACAATTGTGTTTTCAGTATATTGTTAATTGACAATAGTACTGGTGAAGAGATTTATAAATTGAAAACTTTTTAAACTGGATCTACTGTTAACTTACTGTAGAATTTTCTATTAAAATTCTTTTTACAAATGTACAACATACTTACAAAGACAATAAAATAAAAACATATTTTGTTGTTGTAAGAGGTTATGACTCAGAAAGTCAGCGAATAATATGTACATATTATTATATGCATAGTAGATAAAGACAACCGTTACACCTTTAAGTGCTTAGTCAATAGTGAGTTTATGCCTTTACATTTGATTTCTGTACACATTTACTTAACTTTATATTTCTTTATTCTTTTCTTTTTCTCTTGCCTAAAGAGAGGTCTAAGTCCAGCCAGCTGACTACTAAAGGCAACAGCCTTTACAGTACAGTGACATCAACAGATGGTGATGTTTCATTATTAAATCAACTAATAGTTTTATTGTATTGAAGATGTGGTGTATAATATATAAAAATCAAATTATAAGCTATTCAGAGCACACAACTTCTTATGACCACATAATAAGTGTTACTGATTCATCCTCTTTATTTGTAAGGTAAACTAAAATAGGGTTAATTAATTAATATTGTGTTTTTTTTTATCTTGACCTACCAAAGTGACTACCCTGCCTGATGGAAAGCATGAATAGAATCTAAAGTAAATTAAAAGAGAAATCTAATACATTATCCAGTCAATAGAGTTACATTAATTTATGAATGTATTTTTTTAAATGCTTTTATTAACAGTTTTACAATTAAATCAATAGAGTTTTAACATACAAGTTTTGCTAATAGAAAACAGCACAGGACATTTCCACTTTAAATGTAGCTATAGAAATTGGGAAGTACCTGTATTCTACAGAAAGAAAAGGTTAACTATATAGTGTGGCTCTATGAGGATTGTTGTAGTGCATGGTGTGATGGTATCATACATTGCAACTGTATTAATACTAACTACACATAGTATGATAGACTAGCATCACTTTTAACTGTCAATGTACAGACTCTGTAGTATGAGTAGTCAATATATACTGAATTTGTCTTACATACACTGATAGGATTTTTAAATTTAAAATGCATGATTTTTATGTACAATGTATTTATTTATATAAAAATTAAAGCTTTCAAGATTTCTTTCTGTAAAGGTACCATTAACCTAGAGAGACTATTACGAGTATTAGACATAGACAACACTCAAACTTCGAAACAAATATATGCAGACCATACAAACATCAGGTCTGACTAGGGAGTCAAACCTGAGACCTAAAGCACAGCAGTCGTAGACATTACCACTACGCCACCAAGGCAGTCATTAGATTATTACCACTTAAACTAATTTTCAATTAAGTTGAAATTCAAATTTTGTTTATAAACAGAAATTATGTTTTAATTAGTAAATATGTTAACCTTGTTCAGAGGACAGAAAAAGTGTGTAGTACGTTAACCTACATTATAAGCCTAACAGAAACTATCAGTAATGTTTTACATGTTTGCGTTGGTTGTGGTTACAATAAATACTTCTTTTTGTGAACTTGCAAATAAGAGAAGTGGATTCATAAAAGTTCTTATTCCTAAACTTCACCTCATTCTCTCAAAATTCTCAAAAAAAGAAAGGAAAATACAGAAAGCGGAGATGTTACTGTGACAAGAAGAATAGATAGCTATAGTTGACATGAGAATGTAATTGGTTCCAGTACTTACTACTTCTTAAATCTTTATCTTATATTTTTTTTAAAATAAGTTAATATGATTTATTTAAATAAAAGAGAAAAATTATCTTGTTCAGGAAGCTTTAAATTGTAGTTTTAGGTATCATGTGTTATCAATTATTTCAATCTGATATCTTGAGTGTGTAGGAATGTATTTTTGATTTGTTTATCTTCTAGTGTCTGTACAAGACAAGGCAATTGAATGCCTCTCATGGTAGGTTCAGACTAAAATCCTATTTTAATTTGTTCTAACAAAATACAGAATGCTTTGACCAGTTTTCTAGTTACTTTCAGTTCTTAAATGATATAGTAAATCAAAGTGTCTTATGACTATGCTGTGATCTGTCTTAGCAGACCCTCATAGACCTTAGTATCTATCAACTACTCGGCCTCCTATAATAACCCAAGCAATTATGTATTTTATCTCCTCACTATCTAATCTAATTTTCCCTATGTATTGATAAATCTGCCGGTGCTTAAAATAATCTGTAGGTTCACATATAGTGAATAGTATGGATTTCATTGAAGATATTACTAAAATTAAATCTAGCTTATAGCTTATGAGGGGTGACAGATTCATACTTTCGTAGAGTCGAATACTCCTGCGCACCCGAATTCCTGAGGCCGGTCAGCCTTTCTAGGACATTTTTTAAAACTATAACTGCCTTCTGTCATTATTTTGAAATAAGATTAGAATAAATTGGTTTAAATTGAATACACGGATCAACATCACCGTAGACAAATTATTCGTAACCATGGCGCTTACAACAGACACAGAAAATATCGAAAACTAATTCTCTAAAATAGATGAGTAACATCAGAGTTCGAAGCTGAATAATACAGAGTAAAGGATAACGATGGTTAATTTTTTATTCTTTTCTTATTTCAAAAGGCTTTCCAAACATACAAGAAACGCACACAAAGAACACCCAGACTCAGAACAACAATTCATGGATCACACACTATTGTCCCATGTAGCATTTCAAATGCACACAACAGTTAGTACAGTAGAAAGTGGCGAGATGACGCTTAAACCATCACGCCACCCGTGCAGTCAACTAAAAAATACCTCCGGGGCGAGGCAAATCTGGACTGAGTCGGTTATTCACAATACTCATTTCAAAAAACCAATCGTGCTATTTCTAAAATATAAGGGTATTTAATTACATACAGTCTATACAACGTTACGCTAAGCATAGGAGTAAAAATAAAAAAAAACAGTATATTATAAAAAGTATGTGTTTACATTCCAGTTTCGGTCTAAGTAACCGATTCAACTGCGAGTTCCCCTCCGGCCTGCAGTCACGCGTAGCTCCAGAGGAGTATCAAGCGACAGTGGCGCGGATCAACAGCGTATTAAAAAAGACCTTACCTGTCAACGTCAAGTGGCTCTTCTGCGGCTGCGTATGCTGCTGCTGCACTTTAGGCTGTTCTCTCTGGCCAGTTATATGCCTAAGTAAAAGGGTATGTATATTGTGGAGTTTTCATATGAGGGCCTAGTGTGAGTTTATGTTGCGATAGACCCGTACTGTGTAAATTTATTCTAAGTCAACTCGATTTCAGTGCAGAAAAATCGTTACGCCGAATCGGTCACCGTGACGATCGAGTAGTTGTGAAATAAACTCACACTAGGGTCTTAAAACTAAAAACACAACATTTTTTTGCCATATAAATTATTTTTAATATGGAAATTGGTGGTAAAAGGGTAAAAATGAAGGGTCATATGTATTTTCAATGGCCAATCATAAAAAAATAAAATAATTGTCAAAAAAATAAGAAAACAAGGATGGGCCACCCTTGTTACTTAGCATTATAAAAAATATTTCTAGACCTACAGGACACAAAAAAAAACATAAAAATCAGTCATGCCGCTTCAGAGGACTCTGGTTACAAACGCTGTGACACAAGAATTATATATATATATAGATAATTATAAACTAAAATATAAAATATAATTTTACAAAATTACTAAATAATGTGATTTTCAAACATTGCTTTTTAAAAGTATTATATTAATTTTTCATAACAAGTGTTAAAATCATTAGCTTTTTAGTATAGTATAATCTTCTATTTTAAGCCTGCAATCTTACAATACAGAACTAATGTCCCATACATACATACATATAGTATAGACACAACCTCCTCACTAATGGTCAAATCCTTAACGAAAAGTCCCAATTGCTTGATCCTCATGCTGGAAAGTACCTTTATTTTTCTTTCTAAGTCTAAAGATTTTTTTCTTAAACATAGAACACCTTTTGAACTACGGTATAAGTGAAAAAGATGGGCGTGGATATGAGACTAAGCCGAACATGAACATTTCCATTTGACTGATCAGACGATTTTAAGTTAACACGAAAACCTTTTTTAAATTATGATTCAGTTGATGTTTTTGTGCATTGTATAGCTTCTAGTGCCGCTAATAATACCTACTATCTTAAAACTCCTTGTGGTATTAGGCAGACACCGATTATGGATAAATTTATTGCAAGGATTACCTAATACTATTACGTTCTTTATAATCAATTATTTTATTAAAGGTGTAGGTTTTTTAAGAAAATAATATTTATAGTTGAGATTATAAAATAGTATATTTTATTTTCTGAAAATAATTAATTATGTACGCATACAAGTATATGAGATATAAAACTTACAATATACAAGGATTATTTTCGATTTAAAAAACTGCTAATAAATCTCAGCAAATCAGCCAAAAGTACATTTATTTACGTTTCCGAGTTAGATTTATACATTTAAAATATAATTCATATTATTTACGTACGTAGCACAAAAACAACAGGAAAATAACATGCAGTACCTTAATATTATTCCATTTGATATAACATCCGCTATTGATAGCTAACCATTTCTTAGCAGCTTACATTTATAATGATCAATTAAATTAAAAATAAAACAATGTTGACTTGTAAAGAACCTTCGTACATAAACATGCCTTTTTAAATTTTACTAATTACAGTAATGAGTAACAGCTATTACTTCCTATAATCATAGTTTATTTTTTCCATACTAACATACAATACTTCGTGTGTCAATTTAAATTACGATAATTCCTACATGAACACAAACCTTATGATATAAAAGTGAAAATGTGTAAACATCTCAGTCTGTTTATTACTTAATCATGTCCTAGTTTAAACAAACTACTAATTAATCTCATTAATGTTGAATTATAAGCGATTACGGTACCGATGGGTTAAATATTATAAATGATAACTTGACTTCTAATACCACTTGTTGTGTGATATTATTAAGGAAGTGGCAAAATAAGTCAAGATTGCGCACAAGTGACAGTGACAATTTATAACAATAATATTTAAGACAAGAACGTTATATTTATATACTAGCTGTACCCTGCGCGTTGTTACGAAACCAACCAAAATAAATTTGAAGGAAAGAAATAAAAAATATTGATACCAACTCGGAAACCTTCGTGGGCTCATGCACAACAACTTTGCTAAAGATAATCACATGATCAATTGCATAGTTTACGATTTTATAAAGGACAGACAGACAGACAGACAAACATTCATTATTATGAATATGTTGCGTGTAAAACGGTTACTGCCTATATCGAACATTTTTCATACTTTCTCCAATATTTATTATTGTCTGGAAATTCACCACATGTTTTCCAAAAGCTATATTACGAGGGTAAGTTTTTAAGTTCGCGGAATGACAGTGAAAAAGGCGGGTAAACGCGCTCTTTTGATGCCTACCGTATTCAGTGACTCATAATTAGTCTGCATAGTAAAATTTGTTGTGATTGGATCATTAGTTATTAAACTATCGTTGACCAAGTATATTAATCGGGAACGAAGTGAAAAAAATGGAGAAAATTGAATTCCGTGCGGTGATAAAGTTCCTTACTAAGCAAGGAAAGTCTGTTCAAACCATACTCAATGATATGTCATCGGTTTACGGGGATTCTTGCCCAGGAAAAACAATGGTCTACAAGTGGCATAGTTTATTTAGACAAGGCAGGGAATCACTTGAAGACGACCCGAGGCCGGGGCGCTCCGTTGAGGTGACTACGCCAGAAGTTATTGCAAAAGTAGAAAAAATTGTATTGGAAGATGCTCGACTAAAAAAGAAACAACTCGCAGAAATGGTTGGAGTATCGGATACAACAATTTTTAAAATTTTACACGATCATCTTGGCATGACTAAGGTTAGCCATGGTTAGGTGGGTGCCGAGAATGCTCACGCCATTGCAAAAACAACAGCGCGTGGAATGTTCACGTGCGTTTTTGGACCTCTGCAATGAAGACAAGGATGGCGTATTGAATCAAATTGTTACTGGGGATGAAACTTGGGTTCATCATTATGAACCCGAGTCCAAACAAGACTCCATGCAGTGGCACAAAAAGGGCACAGCACCACCCAAGAAATTTAAGGTTTCACAGTCGGCTGGGAAACTCATGGCAACGATTTTTTGGGACTCAGAAGGAATATTATTGATAGATTATAAAGATAAAGGCATTTCTATAACGGGGGAATACTACGCTTCAATCTTAGAACAGTTAAAAGAAGCCATCAAAGAAAAAAAACGGGGAAAATTAACGAAAGGTGTCCTGCTATTGCATGACAATGCTCCCGTTCACAAGAGCCGAGTCGCACTGGCTGCCCTGCATAAGGTGGGCTTCGATATTTTGAATCACCCACCCTACAGTCCAGATTTGGCTCCGAGTGATTATTATCTCTTTCCAAAAATGAAAAAAGAATTACGTGGTAAGAAATTTTCAACTGATGAGGAGGTTAAGGAGGCGGTTTCGGCGTATTTTTCAGACAAAGATAAAACTTTTTTTTACGAGGGAATAAAAAAACTAATTGAAAGATCTGAAAAATGTATTCGTGTTGCAGGGGAATATATAGAAAAAGAAAAATAATTTTGTGTTTTTATTATTACTCAATACCCTCCATTCCGCGAACTTAAAAACGCCCCCTCGTATTATTTAAAATCTTATCGACTATATAGTGAACCATCTGTCTGGTGCGGCAGTTAGTGGTTTAAAAAGATAATAACGACCTACAAATAAATGGTGATCTGACCAATAGATAATTTTTGAAATCACCATCAACAGCTTGTAATGGTTCACTACTGAACATAGACCTCTCCTTTGAAAAGAGATTTTGGCCTACTATACCAGCAGGGCAGAGGAATTGGTAAAGGGTTTCTTTCAAGTTTTCCTTCGTTTTGCAGTGATGTTGTCCTGCTTAGTTTATTCCCGTAGTCGTCTCTTACGACACCCATGGGTTGAATAAAGGTGACACACTGTACTCTTAATACATCACCACACAAACTTTTCAAACTTGTATTTAACATTGTTTTACCTTTCTTCTGATACAAATTACTAAAAAATTTCTTTCCTAGGTCTGACAAAGGACAATTTGTTTTCAGACACAACACTCTCTGAACAAACTACTGGAATGGGAGAACAGCCGACTGTACAACAAGTTAGGACTGCGTTGGCGACTTACAAAGCAGCATTGCGACTCCTCTTCGATGATGGAATATGTACTTCTTATAGAGTTTATTCCCAAGATTCCGATATACAGACCTGATTAAGGCCCATAGTGATATACACTCATGTAAATATAGCACCGTATTAGTTATTTGTGCTCTGTTCAAAACGGTTTGATAAAATATATCCAAAGTTTTTAAATCTTGTCGTAAAGATATTTGGATAACATACCAATTAACTTTGACTTGTATACGTTTACAAGTGTTCACTACAGGTGTACAATTCAGAGCTATTCATAATATTGATAAAATAGAATATTTCTTATTAAATATGTTTGGAACAGAGTATTACATGTCTGCACCTCAAGAGTAACAACTTACTTACGTGGCTAAGCCAATAAATATGTAAGCTAGGATTACGTTACTAGACAACGCAGCTGGATACCGACTATATCAAATTACCTAACACCGTTACGCATTAAGTGCATATTTCAATAAAATAAGAATTTACTGCCGTATCCTCAAAAACCATTAATTTCACTAAATCATAAAATCTTGTTTGCAACAAGCTCAGTATCAAAGTATTTAGTTTATTAAACGTCATCGCGTTTACTGCCAATTTACATTATATAGAGTTAGAAACTTTTTTTCTTTCTTCTAGATATTATGGTATAATTAACAGTTGTCTCATATGTGGCATTTTTTATGTACAAACATTTCTTTTTGTAAAAAGGGACAGTACAACATTTCTTATATTGAAATGACTTATGTGACACTACATGTCACTAATTTTGTTTCAGTAAAAAAATGTGGATAGTAAGTAAGAAAAATAATTGTAGGCGTTCCTTTATAAATAATGTCATCGCTGTCATCGCTTAGACAACACTGTCACATTGAAATATTATATAATAACAACAAATCAATTGATGTGCAATATCAATGAATTAAAATCATGGCTTATAAATATCTGATGTACAAATAAATATATCAAGGTCAAGGATATCATTCGAATTTAAAATTAATTACTGAACGAAATTGTTTTCCTATGATTTTTTCTTTTAATAATTCAAAAAAAAATTTGGGTAACATGCTATTTTAATATTAACTCTACACGAAATTTAAAAATAATTATTTAAACGCAAGAATGTTTGTACTCTACAAATTGTGTTATGTTGTGTAAGATACGTAGCTAAACAACTACGTTGCCCACCGCACTTTGCAGCGTAAACAATCCTATATCTTTTCACTAGAAAGTAAATAATTTAATTGGATATCTATGAGATAAAAACAAACTTTATGGGTATATTATTAATGTTTAGAATAGATTGTCAGAAATGTTTTTAAATTTAATTATTAGCTGGTTCAAAGACACTAAATAGGCTAAAACTTAGCTTGTTACACATATAAACACAATTCTTTGAATATAGAGAATATGAATCGCTAATTTGTGGTTTTTGAGTATGTGGCCCATAAAGGCACAAAAACGTCAGCGGTGTAGTAAATAATGAAATGGTATATTCAAAATGATAATAAGTGGTACTGTTAACGCTTTTTGTGTATCGTTGTCGCGTTATCAATATCGCAAGCTTACACTGCAAAATGTTATCGCAGTTTGTATATATTTCAAAGTATAAAGTTAGCTAAAGCTTTGAGGGGCTGCAATATTATATGAAAGAGTCATATAATAGAAACTATAAACGATAATTTCTAGTAAATTGTATAGATTCTGATGGTTTTTCTTGCACGTGATATGACGTGTCAGAAGTCGAATTTATAAAAATGTACATTAACGAGCTCTACATTTAGAAACATTGCTTCAGATACTTACTATCTGAAAGTTTATGTTCATCGCTCTTTTCATAACTATCTGATAGATTAATGTTAGATTGTCAGTCTGTGTCGTGCATATACTGTTCTCCATATATTACTTAGTTAACTACTGAAAATGAGTTTGTTATTTTCTACTTTAAATAATCTCATCTCTCTATATCTCTTGGTGAGCATCAAAACGTATAGAAATTTGGGTTGCATTAACACGATGAAAAAACTTGCCATTAAAATTGTATTTTTTTTTTATTTTAAGAGCCTGTCAAAATGATAGAGTCATTTTGATTAAGAAATTACCAGAATACGTAAAAGTTGTTTATTTTTTATTGTGGGTCTACCAAAGTGACTCAACTCTGAATGATGGAAAGCATGAATAGAATCCAAGAGTTGTGGTCACCGTATTCATTGCGAATGTCGACAATGAAGTATAGTGACCCACAGCATGGCGGCCTAGTAAGAAAAAAACTGTTAACATACTGGGCGTTATGTATAAATAGTATTTTACTTAAATAACCAGGACCTCAAATCTCAAAATAAAAAATCGTTCAAAGTTCAGCTCCGATCTACACTGAACTTTTAGAGAAATAGTCCAAAACAAAGTTACGAAATTAGTAAAACTTTTCTACGAGAATACCTTTAAAGACATTTTTATGAGATCTAAAGTAGTTTGCAACTAGAATATTGACATTGAGAAATACAACATGATTTCATAGAAGGCCAGTGAGGCGACGAATCGATTACTCTATAAATTTTTTAGTGCAACAAGAGCTGACTGAAATGTTAAAATAAGATATCGTTATTAAGATATGTATAATTTAAAAAGTTTAAATTACTTAGTTGTCAGACAAGTATTTTAATTTAAAATTAATATTAAAGGTTTTTTATTTGAGTCGTGTACTGAAACGCATAAAATGAGTTACGAATTGTTGAAGTTTTGTTTTCGAAAGCTGCGTTTTATTTTAATTATAAATAAAGCATATTTTATTATTTTTTTAATACTTGCTAACCACCCTAAAAAGTTTCTGGAAACTTCTAAACGCCTTTTGGAAGACAAATAATTTAACAAAACTCAAATTAAATAATTATTTTAAGTACACGGCCTAAATAAGTTCGTTTGTGAAAAGGTCTTTTTATATTTCATTATTTTTAGTTGGTACATCTTAATCTTTTGGTTACTTGTAATTTAATTTCAAATCGTGCACCGTTAGACGATTAATAAAGTATATTTCGACCAGTGTTAACTATTACGTTACAAAAATATTTAAAGTCCAGCATTTATTATAATTCCGTGGATGCTATCTGCATCCATTATTTACAAATATCCAAATGATTCAACACTAGTGAAAATCATTTTTTTTGTTTAATACTCCATTTAAAATCTTGTACTAGGGCTTAAACGTAATCATATCCAATATCAACACTCGCCACTAAATATTCTTATTCAGATGGCCTAGTGTGAGTTTATTTAATATCAACATGTTCTCGACAGCGAGCGCGCTGATCGTTGCGATTGATGACCATTTCATTCCGGATCAATCGCATCGCAGAACACGGTCACAGTCACGATCAAGTTCATGTGAAATAAACTCACATTGGACCTAGATCACATTCGATAAATTCACTTCGTAAATTGCAAAAATTTTAATTATTCAATTACATCTCTAAAACTAGCACCAACTATACATATGTTCATACAGTACCTTACAGATCATCAAGTTATTCTGTTTCTGGCTCTTATGAGAGACTTAGTGAGATCAAGTTATATAAGTTCTGATGTAATTAGAAAAAAAAATACGAAACATAACACATTTTCAAACACATCTTATAAACATACATATTTACCTTTCGAGTATAATCTCTCATGGTTTTCCACTTAAGAGAGGATGAATGAAAGAAGACTTACAAATGGAACTTACAGTGCGAATTTGTCTAGAAGCTGTTCCCGGCGAACATAAATATACCGATAAAATCAGTAATGTTCTAAAAAAGAGCCATGTGAAAAACACTAGGAACACGAGAGAATACATGCAACGATTAACGAATGGGCAGAAATAAAAGGGGTGTGTCAGGACCACAGAACAGAGAAATAAATATTAGAAGTGCCATCAATGGTAAATCTCAAGAGATTTTTTGTCGCCTAAACTTAAAATAAACGATTAATATCATATAATATCATACACACATAACGAATAAACGCCGGTTTCTATGTTACTAAATACAACCTTATTTCTTTTAAATAAATTAACGTTTCACTTGCATATTTGTGTTCTAGGAGCGGTACGTTACTTTACCAAATATTTTCGTTTAATATATTGTACGAAATATTACCACAGAAATGCAGTTAATTGCGTGCTCTCGTGCAATAGTCTCGTGCTAGTAGCAATGTAATTAGTACTGAAATTTAATTCGTGATGTATGATAATTTTATAGATTAGGATATAACGGTTCAAGTACGATCTTATTCAAAAATTTACAAAAGTACCGTAATTGTGAGCGATCACTCTTAAAGAGATCATCAAAAATTCTGGCGAACCTAACATGCCTACATTACATTTTTGCACCATTTTGAATTCTGTGGTCAGAACCGTAGCTAGTGAAGATGAATTATTTTTGCCTACCTCTCTAAGAAATAGGCGTGACATTATCTATGTAACTCTGAACAGCTTTATTCTTTACAGCAGGCCTATACATAAAATAGCAATTAACTTTCAAATTATTGTATTGTTGTTTTCGTTATTTGTTTACACAATACTTATCAATAATATCTACACTAAGAAAACGAAAATGAAATAAAAATATTACATTCGATTTTATTATTTAGTAAGTTAAATGTTTTTATGTTAATATCAGTTAAGCTAAGTTTAGACTACCACACTACACCGTGTACACGTATTACATATGTCTGTCATAATATTCACAATGTGCTTACAAATATCATGAATAATGTTACCGTATGTAGGGTCCCAAAACATCATTTTTATAATATTTTAAGCTTAAATTCACCTGTATATGTTCAAACATTGTAACTCTTAAACACGAAGCACTCATTATACGAACATACAAGTGAAGGGTGTTACCCGTTCATATCGTTTTTATTTATGTAAGTGTAAATTCATTTTTAATGCAGTCCAGTTCACGTCAGAGCTATTTTTATTCTGGTTTATTTAACCAACTTTATTGATAGAGGTCGGTAGTGATTATTCTCTCAATTCATTCTAATCAACGCAATTGTTCTGTCATCCATGAGAAACAATTTGTATCACTTAAAAAGCGTAGACTTATGTGCTGTATGTATTAATGTACCTGAATGTCGATGTTAGTTTACGTAGGGATGTCTATGGCTACACGCGGGTCGGGTAGAGACTTGAAGTTTACCTTACGCTCTCTGTTCTGTTTCCATTCAAACAATGTCTTTTTAAATGTATGTAGGTGTTTAGAAATTAGAATTTATTTTTATATAAGGACGGATCAAATTAAATACAGCAATGAGTTTTTATTTGCTACTTAGTTCACGATCCTTCCAATAATAAACAGAGCAGTGGGAGAGGAATAACATTAAATTTGTATTGAAACACAATGTTATGGAAGCCTGTAGAATCTATACCGTAGAGTCAGATTAATATATAATATGTTGGAGGCGATTCTAAAGTAAGTGCTAGGGAAATGTTTGGGACTGTGTTATTAGATGATTAGCTTATGTAACGTTAGGTAAATCCCGCCCTCTCTTCTCTTTTCAACATGTTGTGAATGAGAATACCGCCAAGGGATTATCGAATAATTGCTGTAAACGTATTGTGAGGTTCCATGGATCTATAGCTTGCTCGGAATGTTCTCTTGCCACAGACACGACTTAGTTTTATATACTATTTGAACGCAACGGTTGAAAAGCGAACAGGGTATGTTGACCGTAAGTTGTAATATAAGGAATTGTAAATATTTTAAGAACTTATAGATTATTTTTGTTCAAATAATAAACTTCACTAAATGTGATAAAAATATCTTTTATTTATTGTGTTGATAATATTTTACAGTCCAGATGAGCCTTTCGTAAGCACCTACTTATGACATTACCTACCCTGGTTCTATTGAGATATATCTGCTAGTATCAATAACCACTAATATAAGGTTAGAAGTTTAAATCCTATTAACTTTTCATTTGGTCTCGGTATTTATTTAAGAATTCAACCACATTGAAATTCTCACCAGACTTTGTATTTAAATGAAATTTAGTAAAAATCCCCTTTAAAAAGTTATTCAATTTCAAAGATGAGTGTAATGATGAGTTATAACTAGAGTCGATAGTGGTGTACAGCCAATAACCAATATATAACATATCAGGCTTAAAAAATTGCAACTGTATTATTTAAATAAAAATTACCAATAAATTTTAACACGTTCGCTGCAAGATAACACACACCGTGTTTTTAAAAACTTTCGCCAGTGTTGAAAAATACACTCATTTTTTCGATCCGCAAATGCCGACCACACGCCTGCCGTGTTCCGTACGGCAGTTCTAATAACACATGACGTGTTCCCGTCGAGCGTGCTTTTGCCCACACTACTCGTGTCTCTTACTCCTTACGACAGTGCTGAAAACACATCTGTTGTCTAGAAAATATATTATTAAGAAATGAGAAATGCCAACCGACCATTAATGAATTTTACATACAAGTTGTAGAGACATCAAAAAGAAGAAAGGATTCGACGGTCTCTGGCTCAGGCAATCAGAATGACTTACCAATAGACTAACTAACCACTGACCACTTCAACAGTTTTTTTTTAATCGCTAGCTAGGATCTCGAGGTGACTTTTCCAGGTCAACGGCCTGTCTAAGTAGTCACTTCAACAGTGCTACTCAGTGCTCTATTTACACAAGAATATAGAAAATTCCCTAACAGTAAAATTATTTATAATTATAGATCATTGAACTCCGATTGTACTTTCTGTGTATCTAATATATGATCTTAGTTACCTATCGGCTCAAACTTGTATTTGCTTCAACGTTATTTGATCGTAAATTAATTAATGAGTCATGACTGCCGGCATGTAGTTTGTACAATTAACTATTAAATATTCTTAAACAACTTTCATTAATAGAACTTCTCTATTGACGCAATATATCTACAAATCTTTTAGTAGGTACACCAGGTTTGTTTTTATGTTATTCAAATTAAAATTAATATTTAAAGGATATCCTTTCATCTTAGACTACAAATTGGCGCTTAAAATGGCACTAATTATTGTGTCAAAATGTGTCGCTCATTGAGTATAGTGATGTGCCGGATAGCTCTACCCGAGAATATCCTATGGAAAGAAAAGATCATATCTGTAAATAATTAGGTTACTTTTTGGTGAAACTTGAACGAATCTTTTTCGTTACTAGCAAAGCACTACAATAAAAAGTATGTTTGTAATAAATTCAATCCAAGCACAATCCAACCGCACTGAGCCAAAAATATTTTTTTTTTAAATGACGCTCAGTGCAAATCAAAACATCTTAATATTTAGTCCTAAACATCATTTGTCGTTTCAAGTTCATACGTGGAACCATGGGCTAATAAAACTAAAAAGCCGTGAACGAATCGGCTGGATCTATATCCTATAAATGGGTAAGTATACATTTTTAACGGTCCAGTGCTTCACTAATACCTACAGATCCGCTATTAGACAATTCGCCCACACTTGTTCTTGTTATATATTTTAGGTATTATAAAACTTCGAAAACTAGCTCTAGTTTTTAAAAAAGGAAATCGGTAACTATAATACGGTTAGGATTGCATATTTTTTTAAGAGAAGGAAAACTTGAAATAAATGCTATTTTACCAACCCGTCTGGCAAGTGTGGTATAGTAGACTAAAACCTCATTTTTAAGGAGAGGACTGTTGTGTAGTAGACTACTAAAGGCTGTTCATGACGGTGTTTTAAAGTATAATAACAGTACTGTATCAGTTCTAGGGTAAAATATTTTTTGTTAACACATCAAATAGTTACATTTAAACTGTATCAATTTGAAAATTTAGTTGTTTTAAAAGTCTAATACTCTATATATTGGCAGATTTTATTTAAAAGTATTTCAACATATTTTTTAAAAGCATTCATTGTGTAGTGTTATTATTAATGTCTTATTAAATATGTGCACGTGGTGAAGGTAGTTACAAAACGTGTATCTATGGTATGTTTAATCGAAGCCTGTCGGCGAATAAAGTTACGCTTGTTTATTTTGATAGGGTAATAATGCATCATATGAATGAGCTGCCGAATATAGTTAGCTACAGTGTTGAATTGTAGTATCGATTGAGAAAGATTATAGGCCGTTTAACATACCCTCGACGGGCGAAGCATTGACATAAGCGTGGGGTAAAACTATAAGGTTAATTTTTTTCTTATATTGTGCATACAGGTAAGGATTTTAGAGAAGATATTTGTTTCTGCTACTCTAAATTATTATCATGATTTTGCAACGCGTAAATACCTCATTTTAGTTGCCAAATTTAATTTACAAGTAAAATATTGAAGAATTTTTATTTCGTAATAGTCTTTTTTTAGTACAGAAATAAATAGTGTGCTAGAGCATTCAGACAAGGGTGTGCCACAATTAAAAAGTAAAGTAGGTATGTACTGTATATAATTACGTATATAGTACCAATATCCCTTTTTAATGGTTCATACCCTAAAATAGTTAAATATATACTTATTTTTGATATTTCTACTATGAAGTACTTAAGATATCGCGCCATGATGTCTCAGTCTCATTCCACATAATCTCTGTCCCAGTCTGATCAAGAACCACGCAGAACCTGTCCCATGATGAACAAACTTCTGATAGACATATTTAAATATTTCTCAATACATATATAATATATTACTAACACAAATGGCCGTGTTCATCTCATAACCATACGTCCTGGATAGGAATCGTACCTACGATCTTCATTCAGGGTCACTTAACTACTAGATCAGTAACAGTTTCGTTTTAACTTCTAAAATGTAATTAATTGAGTACAAGTTCAGGAATCACCGCGGTCACTGACCTGTGACGATGGCCTGGTGGTACGCCCAGTGCAACCTGGTCGAAAAGTCAGGCAATTTTAATGCTATGCAATAGTTGTTACGTGATCACCTCGATACCTATTTACCCATTTTGAAAAATTCAGATTAGTGACGTACTATTATCATAATCTGCTAAATTGTTTGGACAAACGAAATAAAATTTCAATGTGAACACATTTTAGATCTCTGTTCTGCACCTAGCATTCAAGATCTATAATTTAAAATATGCCAAGAGGCTATCGCGAGAAATATTATATTTTGTGTTTTATAGTATAAAAAAAAAGAAATATAGTGTGAATTTACATTTATTTTGTTATAAATAACTTCATCATATACACATACGTAAACACTCAAGGCACTTAACATTATGGTCCCTCAAAATAATACACTTACAGTTATGACACAAACAGAACAATAAACAAAATATTGTACAAAACTGACACCTAAATATCTCAAAATTATACAAAAATTTCATATTAACAAGCTATATAAGAAGTTGCATTACTCATAATACATATAATTTACAATTCATTGATTAAATTATACGTCGATATTAAAAAAAAATATTGCATTCATAAAAACTACGACATACACATATGGAACCGACTAGTGTTAGTAAAATCTCTGCCCAATACAATACTATTACATGCAGTTAATAACACTTTGTGTTACAAAGGCATACTTAAAAAAAACAATACATAGAACGCGAAATAACACATTATATGCAATGTCGTTGAGAACTCGTGATGTGAATCCGACTCGTAGTCGAAGTGTATAGACATAACCACTTCCTACATTCGGACGTCATACAACACGTCGCCAATTTACACACTGTCTTTACATCGCGCAATTATTAATACCTACCGCCTTTATGTAGCCTGATTTATATAAACAAAAAAATAATTATCAAATTCACAAATACCAATAATAATATCAGATCTATTCAAAACTACACAACCGTCGCAAATAATATCTACATTATCTAATTTAGGGACGTTACTTTTTATAAGCTCTTATTATTTACATTCAGTCATTAAAACGCTATCTATTCAATATATTAATTTCATAGGCCCAAATTGGTAATAATACAGATAATTTCGGGCACTTACGTTATTATGGCAACAATAGTGCGAAAACGCAAAATAAATCGTTACAAAATTGTACAAATCCATGGCTCCACATTTGTTTAGTTTTTAATTGGAAGATATTATTTTACAGCATTTGATTTATATCTAACACTTTATTTATCATGGACAGATGTGTTTCTTATCACGGAAATATTGCACTTGGTGAAAGTACCTCGCCATGGTTAAGAAAAGACTGCAGTGTCTTCCATACTCTATTGGTAGAAAATGTTACACATGGTAGACGTCAGTCTTCGTGTTAGTATCACCTACAATTTATAAAACCACAGGGAAATGAAGAGCGACAAAACAAACTAGAACTCCTCGCTTAACTCATTTGCACATAGTTAATAGGGAATTGTCCTTTAGCGTGGTTACAATCGCCAAAATACCACTCTTCGTTGATTTTGTATCTTACTTGTATGGTATCCCCTGTCCTGAAACCTAAGTCACCGGGCTGTTGCGGCTCAAAGTCATACATGGCGACAGCGGTGCCGATCAGTGGCTGTGGTGGCATGGGTTCGTTCGGCAGGGGAACTTTAATCTCCACATAGTTGGAAGGGAATACGCCCTGAACGCCGTTCCTCAAACTCCCGAACAGCCATTCGTGGTCTACTCGCCTTATCAACTTAATCTTCGAGTTTACCTATAATGAAAAAGATTTATGTATTTAGAAATCATCTAAGTGCAGAAGGTAATAACGATTGTGGTTGTTGTACAGTCAGCATCAGATATTCCTTAGCACTTGAATAGTTAGGTAACAAACTGTGGTGAACAACCTATTCAAGTGCTAAGGAATATTCATACCAATCATTGACTTTCGAAGTGACTAAATATTAGGAACAATCTTTGGCTTACGATGTGTTCTATTAAGGATCTAAAATAAAAAAAATGTGCATAATGGAAATAATTCAAGTAAAGCTTAGACAGGTATGGAAAACAAAAATTTAATATAATTTTCCTTTTCGGGCACTATTAAGAGACTAGACTATGCACTCTAGAGTCAATTTCAGAAAAGTAAAACCATAAAATATAACAGAAATATGTTTTTTACCTATAATTAAAAAGATTAATGTATTTAGAAGTCACCTAAGTGCGAAAGGTGAGGACGGTTGTCCTTTGTTGTACAGTTAGCATCGCATACAAACTAATACTATCTATTCAAATGCTAAGGAACATTCAATCATTAAATTTCAAAGCGACTAAAATATTTGAGGCAATCTTTTGTTTACAAACACATTGTGCATTGAAACCATCAAGAATACGAACGACAACGTCATGAATAACGAAGGAGTCAACATCCCGTCGATGATCGTAGTCGATGTGAAATAAAAAAAATGAGTTTCTATGTATTTTTACATGATAAATCTAGAACCTATTTTTTTAACTAAGATTCTACTATAATAAAAAAAATGCATGACAGGAATAATTCAAGAAAAGCAAAAGCAGGTATGGAAGAACAAAGATTGAATACAACTTTTCTTTTAGAGCATTGTTAAGAGTGTATGTACACAATGAACGCTGAAGTCAATTTGAGGAGAGTAAAACCATAAAATACAACATAAATATGTATTTTTAATGCAAGTGGGTTTTCCCGTGAGGTGTTTTAAATTAAACACCACATCTAAAATTCAAGATAACCAGTTTCTTTATTGTCTATATAATAATAAATAAAAATCAATTGCCACGTGT
The DNA here is from genome assembly GCA_949316085.1 of Hypercompe scribonia. NCBI lineage: Eukaryota > Metazoa > Arthropoda > Insecta > Lepidoptera > Erebidae > Hypercompe > Hypercompe scribonia. The sequence continues at coordinate 9,137,685 of OX438989.1, read as the reverse complement.
ACCTATGCTAAGCGACTACCAAAAAGGAAAATCATCATTCAATTCGTCGATATTTTTTTAATCTTTTCCTTCTAGATGGAGACGTTATTATAATGAAGTTGTTTACATATTTTTTGAAGTTTAAAAACTGAACAATATCTCTTATACTGTTACGTTACGTTATACGTCATCCTATACTTGGACATTTAATAACTAATGATATTTGAAGAGGAAAGAGAGAGAAGACAAACGTTTCGCATTTAAAATTTTCGTTTCGTCTTTTGGTTTTCCAAAATTACCAGCTCTTCTAGGCCGCCGTGGGTCGCCATATTTTATCTGTATTCGCAATGAGTATGGTGACCATCACTCCTGGATTCTATTCATGCTTTCCATCATTCAGAGTTGAGTCACTTTGGTGGGCCCACAATAAAAAAAAAATAACTTTTGCGTATTCTGGTAATTTCTTAATGGAAATTAAAAATTTATTTAGTTATTATTTAATTACTTTAAATTTCTATTTACGGCAGACTAAACATTGGAAGCTAAAATGTATACTAACATATTATTGCAAATAACAAATTATTTTACAATTATTATTTTTGGGGGTTTTTGTTTAACACCGGACGGTAAACTTTCTTTTTAGTTACCTAAGACCGTGTTCAAAGGTCACGATATAAAGTAGTATTAATATAAGCATTTTTAATTAAAAAAAAATAAATTAGTAATATAAACCTCGAGTACTAAGCGCCAGGAGACTGTTTATGTCTACATCATCGTTCTTCGATGAAAACAGTTCCGTTTGTTAACATTTCGCAAGATCACAAATATTTATATAACTGTTCTTTGCTTTTTATACATCTCTTCTTCCTAGCCTTTGTTATTCCCAAGATTATTTGGGGTCGGCTACTTGTTCAATCAGTTTTATCTGAATATCAACTTTTCCACGGAACGGCTGGCATTGAACCTCCGCAACCCTGAGGGCGTACTGAATTCGAAGCTAGATTTTTTTTTTATAGAAGCTCACCAACCTGACTCTACTCTGCCTGATGGAAAGCATGAATAAAGTCCAATCGCCATTCTCACTGTGAATGGAGACAACGCAGTATGGTGATCCACACTATGGTGGTCTAGAAAGACCAACGAAGCAGTTTTATATACGAGTATATGTATATATATTTATTTGGTGTTCACCTCGACATAAACCATATTAAAAACATGTCAGCAAATTCACCATAAAGTGCTTCACAGCACCACCAGTGTTGTAACGTTACCGTGACATCACTTCACTGTTAGGAAGTATTGTTGTAAATCTGTTGTTATAAAGAAATTACTATTTTGTAACTTATTATATAGACACAGGCGGAGGTTTAGTAAAACAAGTTATAAAAGGGCCGGTACTAAACTTAAAATTTAAATCCATACCCAATCTAGCAATGTACCGAGAGGATCTGAACCTGCGAGAACGATTGTTCCTAAAATAAAACCTAATCGCAAGGATCCGTTTGAAATTTTAGGAAAGCTTGACTTCTTCGAGTACTTACCTGCTTATATTCAACTTTTTATACTGGGATAGATACTATCGAATTTCCCCACAAACATAATATTTAATTACGTACGGCCCACGTTCCCACTTATCCTCCTGCACTGCTACCCGACCATAACAGCAATATTTTTAAGTTAATTTTTGTTCTCTATTTAAAAATAGAATCCAAACGAAAATAGCTTTCCATACGAAATAGGATTAATATTTATATCCCTAGAAAAGAAGTAGTAAAAATAAGTCATAGTAAAAGAAAAACGAAATATACACATAGTATATGTACATAGTAAATATACAATAGTGACAATCTCTATTACTCGTACAATTTGTACTTGTACATCTAAGGTTAAGTATACATAGTCCCAAAATAAAGATAATCCCTCAAACTCAGACATTGTTTATAAGAATATTACCAATATTTACACACTCAGACAACGAGCGATATAAAATGACTCATTAAACCCATTAATTGCAGATAAGGGGTTATCTAACTGTCGTCATATCTCTTTGTTTACAAATTAATGCAAAAAGCCGCAGATTTTGTCACATTTCAAATGTTTTACGTTTAACTTTGTGTATTTCTGATGATAAGAATATTGTACGCAATATGTTTTTGACCTTATTTTGTAAACATAACAATTATATCAAGTATATTAGTTGGGTATTTTCTTGAATCATTGTGAATTACAGAGTATTATCTTTACTGGTGTTATATAAAAATACTAAACAGGTGTTCTGTAAATATCGAGAATTCGTGAGGTTTCACAAACTGCTGATGTAGGTCTGCTTATTTAATAAAGTAAGCGAATTCGTTGCGAATTGGCTAAAGAAAAATAGTTACCTAACACCTGAGGAACTATATACAAATAGTTACCTCAGAGGAAGTTGATAATTGAATTAACTATTTCAGTTGTATAATTTATGGGTATGTTAATTGAGGTAAATAATAATAACTAGACATATTACACACATACATTTGTAAATACATACATGTTATGGATAAATTACATCCATACAAGTGATCATGCTCATCATAATTGTTTATCCTAGATGGGAATCGAACCCAAGGACTCTGAACCAGTCCAAATAATGTAAAGTTTTAATTTGTTCTTGATCAATTTTATAATGTTAACCTGGTTTAAACACAAAAGGTTGAATGAACTGTAATTATGAGCCTCTTTCACATAAAAATGGACATCAAATCGTCTGCTACAATATATGGAAGTGATAACGAGTTCCTGTTATATCGCATTGATAAATAAAACAGTGAATGCAAAATATGTTATCAATAAAATTGCCAATACGCGTCACAGTTAAAAACCAACAACATATAATTAATAAAAACACATGTGTTGTATATACGCCCCAAACAATTTGTTCCCAGAACGTGACACGACTGCGACGCCATGGTTTTAACGTAACGCGACTTGTATCTACTTACGTCAACACATATGTATTCAGAACACAATTGCTGTGTACATTATGAAGCAGCAAAACATACTACATAAATCATTTAGACTAATTTAACAAGTATTAGTTTAATTTATGCTATTTGAACAAATTAGTACGACCGCAGTACTTCGAGTTTCACAAGGTAAATAAAATATGATATTTGTAACACAATGTGCAAAAATCATAATAATGAACATCATTTATGACCTGAGTAATGTTTTTTTATAGTAATTGAGAATATTGAAATCACGTTTTAAAAGTAGGGCTTGGCAATATACTTCAATTTATTTGTTTAAGCGTGCTATCAGTGCAACTACTTTGAACAATAGCACTGCAAATAGGAAAATATGAAACAAAACCTATACCAACTCGTCTGGCCAACGTGATATATGAGGCCAATACCTCCTTCGTCACGTAAAGAATAAAGCTAGATAGATTTTTTTTCGTTTATTTAACAATATGAGAGCAAACCATGCAGAACAAAACAACTGCAAAGAGAAGGAAAACTTGAAACAAACCCCCTTATATAAACCCGTCTGGCCAGCATAGTATATTAGATAAAAACCTCCTTTGTAAAGCAATACACTGTTACAGACTATTGATCATGGTGTACTAGTCTCTGGAACTATACCAATATACCAGTGGTAATATACCTACAGTACACTAAGAGACACACGTCCGTGTGGTTTCGGATTATAAATACGTAGTGTTACCATCCCTATTCATCCCGTGGGTGTCGTAAGTGGCGACTAAAGAAACAAACTATTTAGGAAAATATCACTACGAAGAGAAGGAAAATTTGAGAGAAACCCTCAACCCGTTAGGCCAGCGTGGTATAGTAGGCCAAAACCTCCTTGCTAAGGAGAGACCTATGTCCAGCAGTGGACTGTAAAAGGCTGTTGATAATGATACTAAGAGAGGAGTAGTGGGCATCGCTGTAACGCATCTGCGGGGAACGGTGAAACAATAATGTTTACGTAATCTATACATTTTACTATTTACATCATGAAACCATTCGCTTATTTACAACTTTCCCTTTAGTATGTTATCTAAAAACGGATTGTTCTTTGCTAGATTTTTATTGCAACGCAAGTAGAGCAATAGAATTATCGTTATCAACAAAATGAGAACAAATACGATGTGTTAATTTAAAAGCCTTGTAAAATCGTTTGATGGTAAAATAAACTCCTGATATCATTTACTGTTGTCGTTTCATCGCATAATACCAACTTCTCAAAGTATTTTTTTTAGTTTATTTTTTGTTGTAGTTAAGTTATAAGAAAAACTTACATCACTTTACGACTCCATAGTTTTACTTCTCAATTATCTGTCGGTCGTACTACGTTGGCATTTCGAGAAGTTGACTTTAAGCGATGAAACGGTTGTTTTATTCTGATTCTTCTCCAGCTAGTCAATTCGTTTATTATTTATTTACCATTTTATAACATATTGCGTAATACTTACGTAATCTTTAGTCTCTATTTTAACACATTTTCATTTGTATTTCCTCAACTCAAAGAGCCAATAATATAAAAGACCTCATTAAAATGTCGAACAAAAAAACACGCAAGCATATGGATAATCTTTAAACTAAATTTTAAGTACTATAAACTCAACGTTACCTACTATTAAACATAAATACATCCATAAGCTTAAAAAGTGTAAGAATAAGTAGACGGCGGTTTCCTGGTGATAAAGAAATACTTGTATGGTCGTCAGACGGTTATCGCTATAAGCTATTAAACCTGACACATTGACAGAGACAAAATAACGGTCACATTCCTCTACTTTTATTTGAGACATTTCATACACATTTTACTTTATACTAGGAATGAAGTTATAGTAGAGTTTTTTTTTCGATACCCTCAGTATTTTTCATAATTTTTTCCTTGTGCCATACTTTTCATTTATATGTTCGGTGTTTATATTTTTCGAGATTAAACCTAGTAGTATAAGTTGGTATATTAAGTGTTAAAAGTAACCTAAACACAGCCCAAAAATATCTTTATCAGAATTGGAAACACGTTATTAGAGTGGTTACCCACCGATTCTAGATTCAAGTTCACGTCTGACTAAATCTATATACATACATATATATATTTATGTATTAAGTTGGTTTGTTTACACTGTAAAAACTCAAGAATTTCTGTACCGATTCACCTCAAATTTTGACATGATATACAACCCGCTTCAGAGATTGATTTTTTCGCGTTAGTTATTTTTCTCATTTCTTATTAATGCAACCATAACGTTAAACAGCGAAGCAGGGCAACTGACAGCTAATACTTTATTGTTTTATATATACTCGTATGTCGAATCCACAAGTCTTCACTACATTGTAAAGCTCTGTATAAAAATGGCTCAATAAAACATAAACTCATTACTCTGATATGATGAAATTCTGTAGTAGCCACGTAAGCCACGTAGAACGAAAACTATGGTGAATATGTTACAGATAAACTATTGCACAATGATAGTCCACAGAAAAAAAAAATTACGGTTCTACCTAAAATATCTTATATTTTAGTACTAATATCACATCAACGATCTTTAACAGTTCCCAGTTGGACATACACCTCTCGTTAGCAAGGACTATTACATTATGAATACAAAAGTGAATTTGTTTATTTGTTTATTAAGCGTTGATGTTTCAACTGAACAATCGATCAAAAAAGATTAGAGACATCTTTATCTTAAAAATAAGTAACAACAATTTCAGTTGAAACCTTTTAGTTGTAACGCATGCGAAGCAATTGTTTTAATCATTCGAAAAAAATTACATTGTATTTATCAATACAGTGCGTTCAAGTACCATTAAATGGTTTGATATTTATCAACTCAATACGGACTGGGTGATATGCTACAGGAAGAGGCAACCTAATCTCGAAATACGACCGTCAGCTGGAGAATAAACAATTCATATGTAATTAATTTGCTGCGCAATCTGTTCAAGCCTGTTAAGCTTTGCATTAAATTTAAAAAACATACCTACACATACAATTATTCATATTTGTAATTGTTGTTTTCGTAAGTATGTATTACGTAACCATCATTAGTTTTACCTAAGGAAAACTCACAGCGCGCGTGGTTTTTATAATAATTATACTTTAAGTATAAAAATCAAGGACCTAATTATGCGACAGTCAATTGTTTATTAAATCCTCAATGTGTTTGTAAATCACAACGTCCTTGAACTTCTCTAGGAATCTAATATTTATATAAACGCTATAAATAACAGATATTTTGGCCAAAAGCCACGCGAGGTAGACAACTAAATCCACAAATGTTTTGTGTTTAAATGGGTAATCTTCCAAAATTTGTTATCGAAAGAAAGCAAATTGCAAACTTAAGATAAACGACATTTATTTCACCTTAAATTCACAGTTCACTCGGACAGGCCGGAACTACCGGCCGTTATATATCAGAAAAAGGTATCTGGTTAGTGTGCCTCAAAAAATGGGAGCATATTGGTGCTACTACGAAAAACTCCAAAGATGTCCATTTCTAACTTACGACTTGGTGGTCTCCAAGTATGGGGAACTATGGGAAGGTTCCTGTCGTGAAAAATTTAAAAACCCTAGCTAAGTAGAAGTACATTTTACAGAATTATTCATTTGTAGGTAGTCACAACGTGGGTAAAAAAATTTACTTCAGAGAGGAGCAGGAGCTAGGCAAAGTATGGCATGGGCAAGGCACATACAATATCACGACACAAAGCAATAAGTAACTCGAAAAATCCTTAGTAACAAAAATCGTTTGATTTCATACTTACCGAAAAGCATAAATCGTCCGGATGGTCTGTTGAATAGTTGAACAGAGCTATCGCGTATGGCTCTTCATCTCCATGATCGAAGTTTGTAGCCAAATTAGGCGTGTCCGTTGGCCAAACGCTTATCACATCCTCATCGATATCTGCAGGAGGCGGAGGTGGAGGAATGGTCGGCATAGGCGGAGACGGTTCTCTGTCCGGAGACAGTTCTCTCTCTGGAGAACTCTCAGGATCATCCCAACTGAACGGTTTTGATTCCTGTCACAAATGAGACACTATCTAATTATCTAGTCTAAAAATATTGCAGTATGTTAACGCGTGAAAACTACTGACATTTCTAACACTAATTTTAACACTTTTTGGTATAAAATGCCACATTCGAACGTTGAAGATAACTAATGTAATAAATTTAAAAATACAATGCAAATATTTATATGCACACGTATGAAATTTTTACTAGCTTAAGCAGCCATATTTGGGTGATAAACGATCTTCCTATTTGCTATTCAAGTTATCTCAAATTAAATGTCGTCGATGTCACTCGGTTTATTCCGCATGAATCATAATTTTTTACACAATTAAGTTCTAACCAACTGTATTGGAAGATTTATGTAGAATTTTCTAGATGTTTCATGTTTTGGTTTGAAATCGCTCAAAAATAATTTCAATAATTGCATTTTTATGTATTCCTTACTTATTTATAATGTCAACATGAAAATAATTTTTTTCATTTCTTAGTTTGTTATGTTGTCACGCCTCTTTAACCGAGAACAGAGACATATACAAACATGGAATACTTTTAACGCAAAACGAAAATAGTCCAGAAAGAGAACGGATAATTCATGGAGTACCAGGGTAGCCGCGGATTTCCACTAGTATTACAGTTCTAAAACTGCTAAGCTCGTAAGGATGACATTAAACTATCTGTTTGTTTGAATTTAACACGTTGAACGCCATGGCGGACGCCATGTGTCCGACAGCATACTGTCCCCTGGAGCCACAGCATTAAATCGAAAATCGTCAAAAAATCGCCAAGCGGCCTTATTGTACTGCGAGGCCGCGCGGGTCACATGCCTTGGTAAAAACAGTCGAAACACTGTCCGTTGGCTCCCTAGAGGCTTCTGAAGAGATCGAGGGCATGCGGACACATGGTGTCCGACGCGGCCTCTTGGACCCAACATGATGGCAGTCACATGGTGTCCGTCACGGCCCATTGAACTAAACATGGTTTTTAGTCTGGCGTTCAACGTGTTAACAATTGAACAACCACTGTATATGTCTTTTTTAGTTAAGCTACCTCAAGTTATTTCTTTTCTTGACGAATTAACAGGTGACCAAAACTATTAGTTGGATTTTAGTATTCTAGCGCCTTCCATCTAGCGCGACTAATTGTGCACGTCAAAATTCTCTGCGAAACATTTGACATAAAATAAGAATGAATATGTTAACATTTCGATATGAATGTTATATTATAAAAAATCGTTTAAAACATAATATGGTATTAAATCTGGATTAAATATCAATCGCAATCAGGGTTATGTAATTAGAACATCCATCCATGAATATTTTGGTCTCAAAAAAAAAAGAAACCAAGCCTATCACCGTAAAACGCACGAGAATTTTAAGTGAGGATACGTACGATAGTATAGTATATGTATCTATTATTTTATGATTTTAGTTTAAGTATTAAATATTATTCGTATACTCTACAACGGTTTTACGAAAACTCACAATTAAAACAAAGAGCTCACGGACATTCGTGATAATTATCGCGCAAATTTTAAAGCACCTTAATTAATGGTACGGTCATGAACACAAATAGCTCTGCATATTTACGCGTATCCAATTCAGCTATTTTTAATTCAACAGTAGATACTAACATGGCTAACATTTTTAATTTTTACAAAACTCGTTTAACTGAACTCTGTGCTGACAAATAGCATATGTTGCTTAAAGAACGGATGTTCGTAAACCGGACGTAGCGGATGTATGGGTTACTGATACTACTCGTATTGAGTCTATGTTTTAAATCAAGAGTTTAGTAGTTTTATTCAACATCATGGGACGAATAGGGGGGGTGACACATCATATTCCTAATCTGTCACCACACCAACTAAGACTATGTTGAAAATTAACAAAAAATTATTTCAACCCTTTTTGTGTGTAATTATTATTCTAATTAATCTGAGACGTTACTAGGGCTAGTAAAAAACATTCAGTTAGCAATCAATTATAGTCTACCAAGGGGGATAAAAAATATTTCACGTAGCATACAATTTATATAACAAAATATAAAAGCATTAAGAGCAAAGAGTATTAAGAATACAAAAAAACAGTTTCAAATATTTTCATTAGCAAGTAGAAACTCATCAAAATACTTACAAAGCTATCACCGAATCCATTAGATACTTTTTGTATAGGTGTAGTAGTGTTCACTGTCATCATTGTCACTGGAAAACTGCTCGTAAGTGTATTCTTTAGTAATGCTGAATTATCTGGCGGCTTAGGTCGCGATGGTTTAGCTCTTATTATTGTCGGCCCTTTGAGTAGAGCAGCAGGCTGGCTCGAGTTTCTTGATACTTCATATAAATCCCTGTTCAAAGTCGGCTTCTTCATCAGAGCAGGTTTATTGACTACTGGTTGAGGTGAAAATGGATCTATTGTAGTAAAATCATCAAGAGTGTCCTCTCTGTTTACAGACCTCTTTGAATTTAAGAACAGATCAAAGTCATCTTCAAAACCACTTTCTGCTTGAGAAGCATTGCCTCCATTGTGAGTATTGTGGTGATTGGTTGAGGTAGTAGCGTCTGAACCAAAACTGTCCACACTTAGTCCGTCACTGCTAGACCGTGTTGTGAAGGTAGGTGAACTAGGAGGTGAGGAGAGGTCTATCAGAGCACCAGTCTGCACATTCTTTGGTTCACATTTAGGAAACATTTTTTGACTGTCAATATCACTACTGAAAACTGATGTTACATTTTGTTGTTCATTATTCACAATTTGGTTTACTGGAGTTTTTGCTTTTCTAGACAAGAGTGAAGACAGCACAGTGGGTTTTCTAACAAAATGAGAAGGCTTAGCTGGCACATCTAAATGTTTCATGCCAACCTTAGGTGGTGGTGGACGTGGTGGAGGTTTCTTCTTCTGTGTATAATGTGGGGAAGGTTCGAAAACATCAGCACCAAAAGGATCATTGTCCCAATTGGTGACCGGAGAGTACCTGTTGACACCTATGGAAGGAATAGATGGAGCTGGTCTTGTTGGACCTTTCATATCTGTAAAGAAAAAAAATTGTTAATTACCTATAGCAAATCTTAAATTTGAAATCGAAATATTTTCTACAGAAATTGAATCTCTACTTAACAGGAGTTATCATCCCACCTGTATATTTAACCTTGACTCATAGATATGATAAGAGATATTGGCAGATAATTTGCTATAAAGAAATTTTATTACAGATAAACACAAAAATGTCTAACATTGATTTATAAAACATTTCCTGTTATAAGTTACAACAGAATTTTACTATTTCCCTATAAATGTACACATATAATAACTAAGGTCTATAATATAATTGGTATAATTTATAATACAGACTGTTAACCTTGGCAGGTTGAATCTAGACACAAAGTTATTCTATTTCATAATCACCTGTATCATGAATATTAAAATATTGTAGGTTTGGTTTGCAAACAATATTACTAAATAACAGCTGTTTAAGAACATTATTCAGTTCAGTGCATGTTTATGTCTATTGTCCAATATAATATTGTAAATAATATAATAACAATTATAAATATTTCAGACATTTAAGACACAACACCATCTAGTTTCAAACTAAGCAGAGCTAGTACTGATAACTAAATTAACTGATAGAATAGTTATTTACTTTTTTTTGTAAAATATATAATAATAATACAAAATATTATTCCATATAATACAAGCTTACTTATTTGTTAATGATGACTTTAAAAAAAAATAAGGTAGTATGACTCATAGTACTCAAGTCACTAACTCTTTGACAGATAAATAATCACAAAAAATTATAGAGAACTTACTAGAATATCTTATTAGGATCCACTTGAATCACAATTTAATCACCATCACTATACTATGAATCAACTAAATGATTACCACATTGCTAAATTAAAGCTAACGACTGCGACGTTTCGTTATTTGCGAGTTCGATGCGGCGAGATGAGGACAAAGATCATCGAGAACTGCGCACTGATCGGATCACAAAACTGTGCAACTGAATTACCGCGTAACTGGTGTTATTCAAGTCCGCGATAAAATATATTGATACTGAAATCCACCCACTAAACAATGATGCACACTACTCCACCGTAGTAACAACTCTGAACTCTATCGCGTGGTGCCTGGTACGGGACAGTGCGGCCTTGATAAAGTTCGACGTAATCGTGTCGAAGTATTAATTATTCAATATACCCCTGTGCTACAACAGGTAACAGTCCTAAACATAAAACTAAATATTGCTTGATACACACCTTTAAATAAGTCCATAATGTCGAATACTGCAACGCAGTGATATTACAACAACAGTTTTGACGTCAAAACGGACACAAGACAATAACAACTTACAAATCCATTTTTTTTAGCATTGGAGGTATAATCTTTGGACTATTTAAATATTACAGTTCCTTCATTACATACTATAATTTGCAGTCGTTTTTATCCAATTTTATGGTATACTGCCCTAACAAAAAGAAAATATAGCCCAATTTTAATCGTCCCTCATTATTTACGTTAACTTTTTGACATAAAGCTATTCCGCTGTCGTTTTTCTACGCCAGCTGTCGTTACTAACTGTCACAGTTGACGTTAAAAATCTTTTATCGTTATGGAAATGAAAATGACTTTAAGTCAACAAATCATTTAAAATTGTAATTAAAAATCATTATTTAAGGTCAAAGATTAAAAATTTTTTAGTTTGGCTAATTTTTCTACAAATAATTGTAAATTTTAAAATTTACATGAAAGTGTAAATATTTTGCCAAATGAAAGAATTATCTAAAAAAAACTTCAAACTCAAAAAAAATGAAAGATTTATCTATGCACCTACAGTACGATACAAAAGGGATGAAATTAAATGAGAGCACCACCTTCACTTATGTGGTAGCTATAACTACTCGAGTTGTTTTGTAATCTAATTATAACCTCTATTGTCTTTTTTTACCTCTATTTGTATTATCTCCTAAAGTTTGTTGATACTTCTTTAGCATTATATTGCCAAAGAGCAGTTTGCTAGCATTATTATTCTTATTTAAGGATGACCAATTCAATATACTTACTTTACTTACGGTACTTAATTGTTCCTATAATATTCCAATATTGTATGGCATTGCATTTGTTATACAGACATACTCATTACCTGAAATTCCTACTCGATTTGTCAACGAAATAATACGAAAACCACCAGGATTTGAAAAAAAATACTGAAGTTAAATGAAAAAACTTAACTGGCAATTGTCATTATTATAATAAATTCAAATCTAAAAATTGAATGTTTTTAAATACTTTAAGAGTGTGACGCCTACTTCTATGTTATCTATCTGCAGTGGCTATGAATTTGATTCATCAGTAGTTTGCACAGAGAACTCATCGTAACTACCAATTCATTCAATTCTTTCTACCTTTTTTTAACGTGTGTACGTACTTTTAACGTGTGGAAACCCTCTCGGGTCGTCACGACACTGAAGTTCGCGGTGGGGTGGTATGTCGAAATCGGACCGACTAAAACCACACGGTGGGCTACTGTGCGTCTGGGAGGATACCGATAGGAGGGAACCGGTAACAGCTGTTATCACGACATCCGGACCCCTTCTAATTCTTTCTATCCTCATCAATGTTATGTTTTTTATTTACACTTCTTGGTTAGTTCTAGAAGTGTGTTTTTTTTTAAATCTGCAATAAAAAAGTACCCTCTGTTATAATTGTTTTTCCTCTCCACTTCAAAAACCATGTACGAACACAGAAATTAGCAGCTCACGTATTATTTAAAGTTAATTTTCTTCTCTTTTACTCTACGTTATAGTATATCTTCGTTCAGGCATACTATTTTGTTACATATAATTATATAATTGGGATTTTTTTGCAATACTTATTTAATATGGTGATGACAAAACTATTAGCATGACCTAAAACATTCGTGATGGAGCGCTTGAAATAGTTTATATAATTTTTATAACTGCTTTGCAATTTTAAAGGTATTTATGATTAAACAGCATGTGTTACGAGTAGGTAAGTCTTAGTTTTAACTAACGTTCAGTGTTAACGTTTAATTAACGTTCAGTGTTAGAATAACTTTCATTGAGAATGGTGTAACATATGGCGTAGGCTATATATCATCACGCTGCGACCAAAAGCGGAGTATCAAAAAAAATTGTAAAAACGGGAGAAAATTATTCTTTTGGAGAGCTTCAATTACATGCTGTGTAAATGGTTTAAATTTTGTAAAGAATAATGTACAAAAGAGTGATTTTCCTTTAAAAATTAAAAAAAAGTTCGCGGCAACGTATATTACGTCTATCTTTTAAGGTTGGCTCCTGTAACCTTCTCTACTGTAAACAAATTAGATCACGCTGTATAACATCACGCTATAGGCAATAGGGATGTAGACGAGATTTCATTTCAGCTTGTATTTGCATAAAATTAGGGATTATAAAAAAATATAAATTGAAACATTTTCACATCTTTTTTTGTAATAAACAATATCTATGGTTAAAAATATTGCGGATGCTTAGACGGTGAATTGGATTTGTTTCCTAATTTACAAATGTCCAACTGACATTTGTCAAATGATAAAATCAATTGGTGAAAAATTGTAAACGTTAAGTTGTAAATAAGAATTTATTAAATTCAGAGGCCTTAAAATTACAATATTGGGGATATGTATATTAACTAAAATATACCCACTAATTCTACTATGATGACTGATGATATATTGCTACTCCCACTCGATATCTTAGTACATATTTTTAGAAAATTGAATACATCTGATCTTCGAAATGTAATGTTAACTTGCAAAACATTAAGAGATCTTATTAAAAACGACAGTAGGATCTGGAGATCCTTCTGTAGAAATTCAGTTATTTTTCGAGATCCTGAAGGGAACAGGTATTCTACGATGAAATACCTATGGTGTAGTCAGTATTTAAGATGTATGTATGTAATTTTAATAGTAGACATATTTTAGGTGGTATAATGTGCTATCGTGGTATAATCGGTGCAGAATATCTCGTAACTGGCAAAATGGTTGCTACAAAAGTAAGGTACCTATTATTAATATTTTATTTGCTATTAATCTTCCATATACCTTGTGTTTTGTTTTCTTATTTTTATTTAAGAGCCTGCCAAAGTGGTTCTACTCTGCCTGAATCCAAGAGTAGTGGTCATCATATGGTATAGTGACCCACACATGGTGGTCTAGTGAAATGCTTTTGCACGGGGGATGTAAAAATAATGACAGTCATCCTGGCAGTATAAGCCTCACACACTAACCACAATAACCACCACTGTGGCTATGGGCCGACGGTCTTGTACTAAACAACGAAAGATGACAGCACGGATGCTGTCATTTTGATTGGTCTTCAAAGAGAAGGTAGTACAGCTTGGTTGAGCCTACTCGCTCCTGCTGTAATAACATGGCTCTACTTCCTACCAATAACATCTCTTGTCATATCTAAATGTATGTAAAGTGTTAATAAAATTTTATTTCACAGGAACTCATTCGTCATTACACAAATTATATGCCATGGTTGACATTTTACAACTCTGATGCCTTACTACTCACCATAGGTTCAGAACTTGTGTGTCATCAAACAGATATTAAAGGAGTACCAATTTGTAATAAGCGTCTATGGAAAATTGATGTGCCCAAAGTATTGCGACAAGATGTGAGAACTAATGATATATCTAGATTCGTTTTGAAAAATAATCTGCTAATCTGTGGAAATAGGTTTGTTTATATTTTTAAGGTTTAATGATGACTATTATAAATGTGTTGGAAGTGTTCAGTACTGCTGTTGGTCAAAGTAACTATGGAGACGTCACAGTAGTTTTAGTCAATCTAACTTTAGATTTTTAAAAATGATTTGTAATATAATTGTCGTAAGAGACAACTAAGGGAGTAAATAATAGGTCAACATCACTCTAAAAAGAAAGAAAACTTTGATACAAACTATACTAACCCGTCTGGCCAGCGTGGTATAGTAGGCCAAAACTTCCTTCTAAGAAGAGGCCTACGTCCAGCTATTCTAGTTACTATTAAACTTAAAGTTATTTAATAAACTTAAAGCTAAATTTTCACTGATTTTATAGTTTTTTTTAAGGGATGGCTGTGTTGCTGTATATAGACTGAATAATATATATAAGAGACCGAAGTTGGAATGCCATATAAAAGACTGCCATGATGATGGACTAGCAGAAGTTTCAGCTGTTGAAATAATTGATAGTAGAGACCAATTATCAATTGTGAGTGGGTCGAGTAGCACTTCAAATTTACTGTTATGTACATTGAGGATAGGGGATGATGCTAGACTCATACAAAATGGCAATGAGAGTAAGTGAATTAGTAATATTTACATAGTGACATAGTCGGAAAGGTAATGGCAACAACTAAAACACAACTGGTGCCTGCTGTCAACTGTCATTGTTACACTTTTTTTAAGTTGTAGGCTATTTTATACAGCGTGACTGGTGAGATACCTTCAATACTTATGGAGAGTACTCGGTACTCGATTCTCGTTAACTTGATATAAAAAAAATAGGTGCTTATTTTTTATCGAAATGTCTCTAAAAAATAAGTGAAATTTGGATATTATACTCCCTAAGCTCGCCGCACTGTTTACGTTGATCTAGTCACGAGCGGCGCGGCGTCACCCACCCCCGCCCTCCATCCTGCTACATAGGCAACAGCTGTACAGTGTAGGTACCTATGGATTCTGTGTTGATAGCGCGCTGCGCGACACGTGCGGCCGCGCGGTGTCCAAGTATTCCGCAGTTAAATACTGGGCTCTCGGTGTACTGTGTACGAAGTTTACTAAGAAGTTATTTAATATTTCGTTTTTATGTTATTTTATTTCATGATATATGTTCGCATACTATCACGTCCTCAAATATTGAAGGTATCTCACCAGTCAGTCTGTATAGAAAACTTGAAACAATTTAATTAAGATTGATCAGACTTCTTTAAACTAGAATGTGAATACATTACATGAGAGGTCATTCTTAGGTATACATTCTGCAAATGACTGCACACCTGATGTAGTGGTTTAATAATTTGTATATAACCTATGGCTTATATTCTAAGTCGACTACCTCGAAATTGTTGTTCAGTTAAGTTTTCTGATTATAGAAGTGCTTAATAAAAGGCCCAGAGTTTTGAAGTTGACATCTTAACCCCTGTGCCTCGGAGAATACGGAAACCGTCGGTCATATCGGATAGATCATGAGAGTGAGGGAACAGAGAGTGCACCTGTGTTTGCACACACACTGCACTATAGTTTCTCCCGCGTAGTTTGCTGGTACCTGTTGAGACTGACCGCCGTGGTCGAAATCGGTTAGGAGTAGTACATCATCATCATTTTAAGTACTTAACCTTAATAACTATACCAGTTAGCTGATGTACGTAGGTGCTAAGGACAGTTAGGTTGGCCAGACCAGCTGATCAGTTAGCTTTAAAGTTTAAAACTGTCCTACTTGCTTCTTCGACGCTGTTATTGTGTCAGTAAGCTCTAGATCGGTCTATAACTAGCGACACCCATATAAAATAAGGCTTAAGATTGAAAACGGCTTCAGTCGGTCGCAGCGTACGCGCAGCGATTAAAGAAAAACGTCACCAAAAACTGTTATTGGACGAGTTGTTTTATCACGATAACACTATTACTCAACGATAACCTTGACTGCCCACCATCTTCTCTGAATGTAGTCCCCAGTGATTTTCACTTATTCCTAAATTAGCGGTACACATCCATGAAACTAAAGGACATCGACCATGTATTTGTATAGGCTCCTGGCCTAGACATGCACAGTTTATTATTGCAATAACAATATGAGTTTTCAGTGGCCTATAGAAAGCATAATTTTATGAAGTTTAGTGTCAAGTCAGTAATAAATAAAAAGCATTGTTTATGGTAGCTTATTATTTAATTTTACATTTCAATCACTTTCATAAGTAATTAATATATGCTGCTTTTAACGATTTAAACGGGTACTCGCACCAAAGGCAAGTCAGGCTTGTCATCAGGAGAATAATAGGATGGAATTAGAAAGTTAAAAAAACTAAATAACACTAAATAATCACTAAATTAGAAAGAGGTTGTATAGAAAAATGAAATATTTTTTCATATTTTCTAGTAGTAGCACTAACTTTTTGGTTCACTTCGTATACATGCTAGTGACTGTTTTTTTCGACATTAAAACAATACATATAATAAAATTGATCATACCTTTGATCATACCATATATTTGGAGTGTTTGATAAACAGAC
Source organism: Hypercompe scribonia (assembly GCA_949316085.1). Classification (NCBI taxonomy): domain Eukaryota; kingdom Metazoa; phylum Arthropoda; class Insecta; order Lepidoptera; family Erebidae; genus Hypercompe; species Hypercompe scribonia. Next base: position 9,120,435 of record OX438989.1, on the reverse strand, counting down.
TATATCTCTTGCACCAACACACAGGGTCATTAACTAGACTGGGTTGCGCTGTAAAAGGCATGTACTTAACTGTTTAATAAACCATTGCATAAGTAAGCATAATTAGCTGTAAATAGAGTAGCTATTTACTTACAAATTTCTAATTTGCAGATGTGATGTATATTTCTTTACAAGACTGCATTGGCGCCAAATGCTTATCGCTTAATAACATGGCCGACCGCCTTGCTATTGGCCTTAAAGGAAATAGTCAACCCATCTTGCTCGATGTTAATAAGTAAGAAACATATATTTTTGTAACTATTATTGTTTATATTAGTTTTTTACCAGTCGACATCAGGTTAGTACAGGTAGCATGGGCGTCGCTAGAATAATTTTTAGGAAGATGCATCGACATCTATACATGCTATTAATCAATTTATAATATAGAATTGTACTAGGTCTTTACTTATGAAATCGACGTCTTTATGAAATAATTTAAAAAGATATATTTTTCCTATGCATTTTCTTTTCTGACAGACGAGTGCAAGTGCATCCATTTGTACCTCCCGGCGCCCATGACAGGTAGTAAAACGAATGATAACAGTTATTTTTATTGAACCAATGTAAATGCTGTTATTAGTAGTGCGTTAATATATTTTTTAATTTAGTTCTGTCAACTGTGCAGAACTTCGGCTTTTAAATAATTATACCACTATAAAAATTAAAATGACACCACACTAGAACATGTTAACAGCGATATCGCTCATTCCTTAAAAACTCATACCGCTCGTATGAGTTTCTAAGGTGAAAAGATTTTAAAGTTATGACTATAAATACACATGGAAACAAAATTACTGTATTTTTATTGGCCTAAAAAAAAAATGAGATATGTAAGTTTTATAGACAATAAACATTTAATAATTAATTACTCGTACAGATAATAAAATGTTATACTATACTTTAGAAGTGTTTACTTATATATTAGTAGTAGTAGTGGTAGTAAATGCGACTGTTGTGCTTGAGGTCTCGGGTTCGATTCCCGGGTCGGACCAAGTGTTTGTATGATCTGCAAATATTTGTTTCAAAATTTGAATATTTTCTATATGTATAATATATACGTATTTGCAAAAAAAAATTATAAGTGGTCTATCAGTCAGTCTAGTTATCATAGCACAAGCTCTGCTTAATTTGAAACTATATGACGTTGTGTGTCAAATGTCCGAAATATATATTTATTTATATTTATGTTATTTGCTTTGACTACACTACCCCCTCTTTGGCTGACATGATGCTCTTGCCGGACACTTTCGATTTGCCACCCCTGCAAAACTAATAAAATTGTTTCTTTTCTAACTCAATACCCTATAAGTAATGTGAACTAATATATCTAATTAATAAAACTTTAAATTATGCGTGTAAATTTCCTGTGTACAACGTAGGTACATTTTAAATCTGTCAGGGTAGTTATATCATATCTACTTGCGATATAAAAGAGCTAAATTAAAGATATCAAACTTAAATTCGAATAGAACTCTGGTATATTTAAAAATACGGGTTTTAAACTAATTACAGTGCTCAGATGTTACTGACAGCTAAGGATACAATGAACCACAGACAATCAGTTCGTGACATTCGGTGGCATGATGAGAATACAGTTGCATATGTAACCCACTCAGGATTCCTTCATCTAATGGATATAAGAACTCATCAAGGGGTATTATATTTTATTTTAAATATTTTATTGAACAGACCAGTTTCTTTTACTTAGATATTAGTTATTTTTTTATTAAAGAACTTATTTTTCCAGTGATGTATTGAACTATAGGGGTTGCGACATGAGAAAAAAAAAATATTTGTACGCTATGAGTATCATACAAATAAAATTAACTAATAGTCTAGTAAACCATTATTTTAACACGTGCAAATCTTGGGTATTTCCTATTCATTCACCTTAGATAAACATATAGAAGTACCCCTATGGCACTGTTAAAAGTGGGCCCAAGAACGATCATGTCAAAAGTTACGAATGTAAAGAAGTACTACATCCTTATACTGACAGATATTATTACTTCCTGAAATTACTAGAGGCTTAGCTAATGGGGTCTTACTGGTATGGATTAAAGGGCACATCATTTCATACGAAAATAACGACGCCTAATAAATTGCGAAGTAATAGTCTACAACGTCAGAGGTAGTTCCAGGTACACTGCATCAGGCTACGCTAGTTAAACTAGCCAACTTTATTTGAATGCGAAATGAATTTTACGGCATATATCTAACATAAAACTAAGTAAAGATGTAAAAAGTAATCAACTGATGGCTCTTTGTTTACCGGATCAAATAAAATTTAATACGCAAATAGCGTGAGACACGCAAACACGTGAACTACACTAATGGAAAAAATTAAGGGATCAAAAAAAAATTCCAAATTTTTGGGCAGTTTTCAACAGGTCGTAACTTCGAGAGAAATGGTCGTACAGAAAATAAAAAAAAAGAAAATTGTAGCTCCAAGTGTCTAGTTTTTGGATTCAAACTTCAAAATTTTATAACCTCTGCGGTTTTTGAGTGATCGGAGAAAAACCAGCAATAAAAAAACTTTCAAAATTTTTTTAGTTTTTTTTTTTTGATCTACGGACGTAGAAAAAATTTTTTTAGCTTAACCACTATAAGGATCGGATACCTTGTTTATTTAGCTTTAATTTGCTTTTTTATGCACCCTGATACGCCATCTTCTAGCCGAGATATCGGTTTTCAAATGGAAAAGGATCTTTTTGTCTTTGATTATCGATATCTCGGCAAACAATGCTCGCACAGAAATTTAAAGATGGGTTTCAAGAACTTGAATAAATTTTCCCTAACGACTGGCCATTGCTTTTACGAAAAAAATTTTTTTCTCTTTGTCACATGAATTTGAAAATGCAACAAAAAAAGGGCTTTTGGTGGTTTTTTGGAAAATCAAGCGCTGGTTCGAAAATATTGAGGAAACCACTAATGTTAAGTATGCCTTTTACAGTTCAATATGTCCACAAAAACTCTACAAAAAACCAAATTAATCCAGCCAGCCGTTTTTTTGTTTCACTCGATAGAATTTTTGAAAAATTAAAGGATCACGTTTTTTGCTCTAAAATCTCACAATTTTTAAAAATTAGAAAAAAAATGTTTTTCCGAGCTTTACCCACATTTTTGTTCCAGAAAGTACTTAAATTAAAAAAAAAAAAATTTTCTCAACAAGTTACGGAAATTCAAAAAACCATCGCCTAATCATTTTTATCGCGTTTCCGCCGCTGCATTCCTTGATTCTTCTGATCTCCTTTTAATTAAATTAGAAAAAAAGTTAATACCCCCAATCGAATTTCGATCTTTTTCATACGCTTTTCGGTGATTTGCTCGCTTTCGTGAACCCTTTGCGCTAAAAGAAATTACAGTCGAAGGTTACAGTCAACATGCAGTTGCATGCAGCACACACACACACACACGCACACTCACATACACTGGAAGCGTAAATCCGACCGCACGACCTCCACGTGGTACGTTTTGGATAACGCTAATGCTGGCGGAAGGAATTATTTTATTAGACTTTTCAAAAGAAAAATTTCGAAAAAATTTTTTTTTTTTAATTTTTTTTTGTAAGCACTTTCTGGAACAAAAATGTGGGTAAAGCTCGGAAAAACAATTTTTTTCTAATTTTTAAAAATTGTGAGATTTTAGGGCAAAAAACGTGATCCTTTAATTTTTTCAAAAATTCTATCGAGTGAAACAAAAAAACGGCTGGCTGGATTAATTTGGTTTTTTGTAGAGTTTTTGTGTACATATCGAACTGTAAAAGGCACACTTAACATTAGTGGTTTCCTCAATATTTTCGAACCAGCGCTTGATTTTCCAAAAAACCACCAAAAGCCCTTTTTTTGTTGCATTTTCAAATTCATGTGACAAAGAGAAAAAAATTTTTTTCGTAAAAGCAATGGCCAGTCGTTAGGGAAAATTTATTCAAGTTCTTGAAACCCACCTTTAAATTTCTGTGCGATCATTGTTTGTCGAGATATCGATAATCAAAGACAAAAAGATCCTTTTCCATTTGAAAACCGATATCTCGGCTAAAAGATGGCGTATCAGGGTGCATAAAAAAGCAAATTAAAGCTAAATAAACAAGGTATCCGATCCTTATAGTGGTTAAGCTAAAAAAATTTTTTCTACGTTCGTAGACCAAAAAAAAAAACTAAAATAATTTTGAAAGTCTTTTTGTTGCTGGTTTTTCTCCGATCACTCAAAAACTGCGGAGGTTATAAAATTTTGAAGTTTGAATCCAAAAACTAGACACTTGGAGCTACAATTTTCTTTTTTTTTATTTTCTGTACGACCATTTCTCTCGAAGTTACGACCTGTTGAAAACTGCCTAAAAATTTGGAATTTTTTTTTGATCCCTTAATTTTTTCCATTAGTGTATTTTAATTATTATCTGTAATTCTTGTCTATACTAGATTGATCATCCTTTTAAACAAAAAAAATAATTTGTGTAATGTTATTATCTCAGGTGTATAAAGCAAGAGATCCATTCCAATCAACGTTATATTGTGTGAAAACGGATGGCGAAAATGCAATTTTAGTCGGTTCAGCTGAATATTCACGGTGCGTGTTATTTGACGCACGGAACTCCAGAAATCACGTGCAGGTAAAACTTAATATAGCTTGTTCTTGTGACTGCAATTGTTGTTGAACAGTATTATCACAAAATTTTAACTAAGAGAATCAAATATTAAGTGTTGTTAAGCTTATTAAGCTATTGCATAGCTTTTATCGCAGCCTTCGAGCGCGGCGACCGAATCAAGAAATTCCGTAACGAAAATAAGCCTAACAGCCCTCACTCCGACCGGCACAGGGGTGCGACGTTGAAAACCGTGCATCGTCTAACGTCGTTTCAGTTCGGCAGACTTCGGCACGGTGTTCGTGTGCGTGCGACTAGACGTGTGCCTGTAGACTGTATAAAGCTCGCACGGATCGCGACGAGCTGCTCCGAAATATTATAATCACATAAGTTGATAAAATATATAGCTTTAACGCGGCAATCCCTGAGTGCCACACGCATATTCTGTTATTTAGTTTTGAACTAAGAGATAATATTTATTCCAGATGTACTTCACTCAAAGAAACTCATCACCTGTGTACAGCCTGGATTTTGATTCAACCAAACTAATTACTGCTGTAGACCGAGGAGTTGCAGTTCTGAACTTCAACGTCGATTCAACAACTCAACCCTACAGAGATTACTCAAGTCATGTGTTTCAGTGACAGTGTATTAACACGGTGACAGATGCTATAATCGCTGCCACCGTTTTTCAAATTGAACTGTTAAAAGCGTACCGTAGAGCGTGGTTATAAATCACGTCTTAGGACCAAATTTGCAATATGCAAATATTTTATTATAGAGCATGAGAGATATTACTAGGTATTCCTTACTCTCACGCAAAGCAAAAGGAACTAAAAGTGGTACACTGACGACCACTGCTGCCACAGGACTTGGACGCAATTACAGTGACTGCTATGACATAAACAATAAAAGTGGATTGAAATAAAATGACAAGAGTTCGTTTTATTGTTGAACTCAATTATTATGACCAGTGGCGTAATTATACCCTCTGAGGCCCGTGGTAAAGTCATTGGATGGGGCCCCAAGAAAAATCATCACATAGTAAATTAATTTTAATAAATCGCTGAAATAGTTACCCAACAGTAATTATGACGTCCATTTTAGTTAAATATCTAATTTTCAGAAGCATAGGTGTTAAATATTTATAATGAAATAATAATTGAATGTTAAATATCTTGTTATTAATAAAATTATTTTCGCCGAGTTTTCTGTTCCGTAAAAGTATCAATAACATCATTAAAGACTAAAGTTTGAAGATCGGGCCATAGACTTTTTAATACAGAGAATAGCCAAGTTACGTGGCCGGTTTTGTGCCATAGAGTTTGTCACAGGTGTTGTAACAAATAACATTAATACAGTACATATTTCGGGCAAGCTGCGTGACATAAAATTATTCTTTATTATTAATAAACTAGCAAGTTCTTTATTACATGTTGCCTTTTCAATTTCGTCTCTGAAGGTGTACCGAAAGCAATAATTTCCTTGGCAAATGATTCAAATATTTCATTTTTACATATTTCAATAAATTCAATCAGTATCATCTAAATTTTGCAAGTGGCAGGTAAAATACTGAAATTGCAAATAATTTCATTCATTGAAGGAAACACGATTTCAGTTAATTAATAATGAAGTCCATTACTCGATAAAATATGTTCAATTTGAACAAACTTTCCAGATCTTGAAGACGCTCATCTTCATAACTTCGTCAAAATGACGTTTTATCTTCCCCTGAAGAGTTTTAGAAAATCAGGGTTGATGGATCACATTCCTGCTACACAATTTGCTTTCTTTTTTAAATTTTTTAATTCATATTATTCCAATTCTGTCAAATAAATTTTCAAACGTCTAAGGCATTTGAAAAATCAGTGGCTTTCAACTGAAGTGCTTTAGAAGCTGAATCGATTGTTTGAAGTATTTTGCAGTGAAAAATCAATAACATATTAAAATTGTAGCTTTAAATCTTCACAAGTGAAATAGCTTCATTTCTTTCATTTGATTTGTAATTTAACAGAATTGTTTTCATTAAAACTTTTTGGGCTCCAACAAACCGAATTTTTAAAGAAAAAAAGCATCATAACGTCCTGCTTATCTATGGTAAAGTTCAAGGTTTTCTCAAGACACCTTTTCTTTATCACATATAAAACGTGATAAGATTTTCCAAAAAAATGTTGCATATCTATTATGAGTGTTTGTACTCCACCATAAGTGCCTACCATTGTGTTGGCACCATCATATCTTTGTCCTCGATACTTATATAGAGGTTTATTTTTGTCGTTTATGGACTTAATAATTTGGTTGGATTGCTAAGGCCGTTTGGTATTAAGTTTCCTAAAATCCCAACTATTAATCTTTAACGACGAGTACCTTTGGAATTTCAATTTCATCTTTCTCGATTACAAAATACCACTAAAGTTGCACATTTGATCTGTTTTTGAAATATCTTGAATAGTATCGAATATGATAGAACAAAATGGTACAGCGTTTATTTCGTTTATGATTGCATTTTCTCCTTTTACAACCAGAACAGAAATGAGCTCATTTTGTATTTTTGGACTTAGTTATTTTATTTGGACCTTTGGTGCACTTAGCAGTTCTTGTAAAAACAGAATGTATTTTTGACAATAAAGCCACAATATTCAAAAAGTTCCTTTTCTCTGTGGCCGCGAACGGCTAGATTACACGTTGAAAGCGTTAGGGTAACATCAAGGAGTCTAGAGAGTTCTTGGCGCCAAAAAGAATTTTCTTTCTTTATCATGGACTTTAGCTCTTCATCTAGTGTTCCATGTAACCGCCATTGTTGATACTTTAGACAGGAGTCCAGGTGAATTTTCGACGCATCGTGTATTTCTACAATATGTTTTCAGTCGTCATAGCTATGCATCCAAACACTTTTTTCGTTTCTCGATTTGCGAATAATCAACATAATACGTCTTCTGAAGTTCGAGTTTCCCACCAAACTGTACTGCTACAAAAAAGGGAATGCGTTCTAACATTCATCCTTTTCGCGTTAATGCGTTTAAATCTTAATTATTTATTTGAATTTGTATATGGCCTTTGGTTGCATCTAACTTTGATTGATTTTACACTTATATAAAATTGATTTGTACCTCTATAAATTTATAATATATATGTTATAATATATTATTAATATTTTACACTAAATTTTGTTACAATGTTAGGTCATTGCTGAGCTCACAGCCTCTTGGCCTGGAGGCCCCATCGGATCGGGGACTCTTGCCAATTTTCCAGTTTGCCTGTCACCTTATAGTTACGCCACTGATTATGACTAAGGGTAGTTATAAAAAGAGTAATAGTAAATGATCTTAAAATAAGATTATATATATTGTTGATTGAAGAAGCACAGTAGGGTGGACCTAAACAGACCACAGTGAATAAAATGTGATTATATGTACATAAAAAAAACATTAAATAAATAAATTACAATTTGTTTACTTGCGTTTCTTTTATAAGGAGAGAGCAAGGGATCGGATCGTAAAATTACAATTATATAATCAAAATATGTAGTTAAATTCCAGTGGTGGGTAACATATTTTCTCTGAGGTGTTGGAAAAAAATGTGACTAGAAATTAACTTATATATTTTATCTTTCATTTTGGTTTTGAATCTTAATCAATATAAATTTTGCCAGTATTTTTATATTTTATTAGGAACAGAATAGTGCCAATCAACTGCCTACCAAAAACTCTAGTCACCGTACCGATATTTTCGCATAATACTCTCATAAATAACATTTTAGACAACTGACACGCAACGACATCGAGTCACCAACTAAACAGAGCTTGTACTATGGGTACTAGACAATTGATACTAGTACATGTATACTTTTTTTTAAGATATACAAATATACTTAGAAAACTCTCAAATTCTAAAAAAAATATTTTGCAAGATGGTGTAAACGTTTGGTCCAACCCAGGCATCGAAAAAAATACAAATTATTTACAAAACTTAGCACATAAACAACTTAAGAATGTACTATTCAGTACCCATGTTTTATGATTCATTCATCACATTCATTTGTTTTTAGAATAATAAATCATCAATATTAAAAAAAAATATCAGGTTTACACAGTCAAGGACATTATAATTATAGAGCAATGTGGCGACTGCGAACTGCGTCCAGCGTTTTCTTGCATTATTCTCGAAATTTGAAAATATAAAATTGGAATGCATTTTTCTGTTCCCCATGACTGACTAAAATTTTCGTGTTTTTTATGGTTTATTGGCTCTATAGAAAACAAGGCAACTTTCTAAAAGGCCAAGGAATTTTTTGAAGTAGAACAGAAGAATTTAGGCGTTTTGAGACCAATAAATAACGTAAGGAAATAGCCTCAATGACAGGTACATGTTTGGAATCGTCAGTTCTGTGGTTTTTACCATTTTATTTGGAACTTTGTTTCTATGCAGATTGAAATGGAAATATTTTATTATTTTTAAGATTTAGACATTTTACTAAAGTTTATCTACACTTGAAAGTTCTCAACTGCCTATTTTATTTGAAAACTAAGAAGCAACTGTGGTTTCAAAAATAGGTATACAAAAAAAATATTTAAAGTGACCTAGACGAAATCATATTGCTTATCATCATATATATCATTTTGTCATATTAAAATTGAAGAAAAAGGCATTTGTGTAAGCGTGACTCTAAACGATTAGTTTGTTTAGTGAAAACATGTAAATCATTTGGAAGATGATATTTTAAGTCTAACAAATTGTAGAAATGGACCGCATTATAATATAATAACTATTAAATAAAATAACTTTAGCAAGTTGGCAGGCTGGTAAAGCAAAGTCTGATGACGATAGTAATATGAATAACTTAGTCAGTGGCAGTTGTATTTCTAAAATAAATTTAATCGATGACCACAATTATGTTATTAAAGTATAAGAACTTTTTTTTTGTTTTATTTGATCTCTTTCTCTTTAGAATTTGTTAGACCTTTTATTTAAACATACAAGAAGAAAGTACTTAAGTTTATGTAAGTACTTCCAGAAATTAGGAAAATCCAATACTAAAGGCTGGCAGCATTCCCTCGCACGAATGCAGCGCCACATCGCATTTGCGGAATTTCTTTCGTGAGACAAAGTGTACTTGACACTTGACAGACTACAATAGCACAATTTTAAAACATAACCTCATTCCGTTGTTGGCAATTGCACTTAATTTTACATAAATAAACAACAATGAAATAACTAACATTGTATTTTAATAACCAGATTTATCTGTATCCAATACACAAATACCATGTTTAGATATAGTCTCTATAAATTTTTTAAATATGCTTATCCCCACGGCAAGCGAATATTGGCTAAACACAGACCTTTCGCTCCTGTTACCATGGGATTGTTGACCACCGCAGCCTTTTGTGATGACAAACGGAAAGAGTTTGATGTGCTGTGGGAAGACGGCAGTCTTGAACACGAGTTCTTAATTCGTCAAGCAACAACTATTAATGTAAATGCAGCTACACAACTTTTAACTGTCACTTTAGTCGCAATACAAGACACTAGTGAAAGGTATTTGATTTAATAAGCATAACTTGTAATTTTATTGTAAATTCATTGAAGACAATTATGTAGAAAAGCAAACAATTACCTTTGATTACTTTGATGTAGTTTATCATATCTTTACACATGTATAAAGTGTAAGTATTAGGTAACTATTGGTTTCATTACACACTGCTGAATTGTTAATAAGACAAATATTATTCTATTTAAAATTAAATCTAGGTTACGGGATGCATTAACCAAGGAAATATGTCTGGTGAAACAAGCCGTTGAATGGGGAGAGGATGGAACTCCACCACAACATTGGGACCAGTTGGTTGCTGTTAGAGGATCATTGTGCGATTTAAAACATAACTTAACCACCTTATTTAGTAAGTATATAATAACAATTATGTTTACCTCATAAATAATCTCTTGTTTGTCTGTACTTTTTTTGCATTCAATTTTGACTGCATCTGGATGCTATTAACTTCAAAAGACAATAGAATGTTTGAGTAGCTACAGAGGAATCCATAATAGATTTGACTAAACAAATCCAAATCTAATCTGATTTTACTATCCATTCACTAATATTTTCAATATTTTTCTTCTAATGATCAATATATTTTCTTCATGAAATGTACCACCTTTGGGTAGGGACTGGTGATTCATGCCGCACAGTGGGGCTAAAATGTGAAGAAATGATTTAAATTCACAATTTCCTTAGTGTGGACAGTACAGTAATAATACAACTATAGAACTATACAATTTGTAAGGATGCATCTTCGTTCGTCAAAGTTCTTTCAATAAACATTATTTCTAACATTCAGTTGAAAATATCCACCGTAATATATTTCCTTGATATTTTCCTAAAAATGTATTATAAAATCTTTATTATGAACTTTTAGAACCTTTTCACTTAATTGTCGATAAAATTTCGACAATTTCGCTATTGCCAAACAAAAATAAAATTTTCCTTTCTTAATATAATATATTGAGTACATTACATAACCACTCTATACTGATTGAAAAATAATGTAATGATTGACACAAAAGATTCAAAGTTATGCTCATTATTTCTACAGACACCTTTGCGTTTTGGAAGAAGTCAGATTTAAATAACTTTTAAGGTCTCTTTGAATAACTTCTTTCCTTTCGTGATTCTCTATTGTTATGTTGGCTAAAATTTCTCTATTACACACGCATTTGGTTAATTCATTCTCAGAATATAATATTAAAAGAGGATATTTTCTCTTATTTATTACGCTCTTATTAAATTAAAATATATTCATTGTATTTCAATAATTAAAAAAATATATTTCAGGCTAAAATTAAGTACTTATGAGATCGATTTATAACAGGTGAGATTAAACAGTTCTCAGTACTAATTGGGTAGATGACTGTATCGTAAATAAATACCAATGTCCACTTCATTAAAACTAATATCGCGAAACATCTCGAAAAATACAATTAACATAGCTTTTTATTATTATTGCGAATTTTAATTAAATATACAGTGAAATATATTGTTCAACTGAGTAGTCTAAAATAGTGACGTCACAATTCGGTATTTAGTACTTTTTTCATACAAAATTGTCATTTTGACAGATGATAAAAAGTAACTAATTTGACTAAGGTGTCATCTAGCCTATTACCAAATTGCTTTATATCCATTAATAGTTCTACATGTATTTAAATAAAATTAAGTAAATTTTATGGCCGTATTTATTATTAAACAAATACTTGTATTATACATTAATAATATGAAATAGTTTGCTTCTACTTTCGTGAGTAACGTGTATTTCATAGTACATCAATAATACCAGTAATCACTGAGAAAAATACAATAACCTTCAATATTTCTGGAATAGCAAACAAACAATGGATTTTGTAGGTCGTAATTGTAGTGAGCATAGAACGATCTACTTACTGTGCAAAGATTTAATAAAGTAGGCATATTACACAACTGTATGCTTGAAATTATTAAGTCAAGTGCGATAGTAGGCATCGAGCTACAAATTCAAAAAATGAGTATTTTGATAGAAAGTTGACTAGCCTCCTACAGAATTTCACAATAGATAGTTTTATTTTAGTTACGCTTTGTACAATACCATAACGTTTTCGATGGCCTTTGTGTCCGTTAGCAGAACTAATGTGATTTGCTCATAGTATACAAGGCTTTATATACACGCCCCACACGTTTTATTTATCGTTATCAAATAGCCATACATTACCTTTAATGTCCTATGTCTAATATCCTAGGGAGAGCCATGCTTCAATTTAAAACCAGTGTTAAAGAATTATTTCATTAATTTTCACCGAATGAGCGATTTCTGTTCTGGGGGAAGTGCTTTAAAGGCGCTAAACTCACTTGTGAGAGTCGTTCGTTCCAGCTGGTCGAAGTACATGGTAGCTACTTACTCATCAGGTGCAGTCTGCTTGTCTGTACTCCAGTGCAATATAAATATAAACTACGCAAATCCTTAAGCTATGCGCTAAACCACAAGCGGACGACCATAGTGGGAGGTCGCCACAAACAATTCTCGACAAATATCAATCTACGCTTCTTGGTGGGCGACTTGATCTTTGTATAATTAATCCTCTACGTTCCATAATAAGAGACGAAATTGCAGTTCGATTTTTACGAGCTATCGGAATTGATAATTATTTAGTTAGAGCAATACTGCCAAGCCGCGCTAGGCACTGGTACGCGCTCTAACTAGCCCGAAGTACAAGCGTGATCCTATGGTATTTCCTCTGTTAGGTTCTATTTCAAATGTCAAATTTCTTTATTTTTGTCAACATCAATTATTCTAACTAAAGTTTTTTAAGCCTGGTGTTGTTATATTTTTATAGGTTACATGGATTATGCAGAGAAATTAGCAACGGTTGCCGCAGAAATATCATATTTATCAGGCAATATTGCTGCATCAGATGCCATTTGTGAAAGGATAGATCATGCTTGCAGGTAAATAACCAACACTAAATGTATAAAAAGTTTTTATTTAAGCATGTTACGTTTTTATGACAAGAGTTTAAAAAAACAGTTTTCTTTTTTTTTCTTGTTAAGAGTGCTCAAAATTAACAAATGGTTTTTGTTTTAAATTAACTTTAATACAAATATTTAGATAGTTTATATCCATTAATATTTAAAACAACAATAGTCACTTCTTTAACTTCTAACATTGTAATAATAGATAAAGTAACAAAAAGGTTATAAACAAAATATTTTATCCTTATTTCGTATTGTGTGTGTATATACATAGTGGCAATATGTGTGTTGGCAGGACGTGCAATGTGCAAAAGCAGCTAACACACGATCTGCAGCAGGAGAGTTTGGAGCTGCAACAGCAGGCCATCATCAACTCCCCTCAACTTCAGGATAAGCTGAAGGATGATATTAAATCTGAAAGAAAACTAAAATAAGTATAAACGAAACTATAGCTGAAGAGGCTTGTAATACCTAATTCCTTATGGTTCAATTATATGCCATGCAATCGATGTAAAGTACAATTAATGGACTTTAAAGCAATAATCTAAAACAGCCAAATTATCTGTAAATATTAGGGTTAATACTTATATAATTACACAATAAGAAGCTTGTAGTCTGACAGTTTGTTTTATTTCGTATATAAAGAAAGATAAAGGAATAATATTCAAACATGCTTCCTGAAGCATTCATACTGTTTCATGATATGTGATGATTATGTACTCCGAGCTGATTTCGGCCACGACGGCCAGGCTCAACGGAAACCAGTCAATAACGCAGAGGATATTATAGTGTACAAGTGTGTGCGTAAACACAGGTGCAATCTCTGTTCCCTCACTCTCACAATTGGACGGGACGATTTTCCGACACGACCGGGGAGAGATCAGGTGCAGGATCGAGAGCTTTACGTGTTTTCTGAGCCACGGAGATTAAGACTTCAACTTCCAAATTTCGTGCTGTTATTAAACATTTCTATAATTAGAAAAACTCAATATTCTTTTTGCCACGATCCAGGAATCGAACCTTAGACCTCTTGATCGGCAGTCGCATACACAACCACTGCGCCACCGGGGCAGTCATCTATATACAGTAGTATATATTATAGTTGGCTAATCCAACCGTAACAGATACTACTGTTAGTACTCTATCGAAGTAAGTGCACCTATGTGGCAATGTACATTTACACTACATACCAAATTTAGAAATTTCTTACTTCCAGCAACTTATCTGAATTAAGTCAGAACATTTTTAAGTGCATTTTCATTATGGTTATCAATTTCAGAGTTTACATGTTTCTAGAATATTCTTGTAATTGTAAAAAAGAGGGGCAAATAGGTAGAACATACCTGCAGTTTTAGAAAGTAGCATCCTTGTTAAGATGAGTCTCGATGTCCACGCGACAGATGGGACAATGCTTGTTGGTGCTAAGCCACTGGTCCACACATTCCATATGGAACAGATGCATGCATGGCAAGCGTCTAGAAAATAAAAATGGGTTACATGATGAAGATTGTCTTCTAATACGCTTCAATTGTAAGTTTTGCACAATATTGAGTTTATATCATAAATTAGGCTAAGTAGGTAGGAAGTATTTCCATAATTGTTCATACTAAATTTTTAAAAAATATATTCGAGATCCCATAAGTTTTGTTTTTAAATTTTTTACATTTTATAGTTAATTGAATATTTTTTTATTTACTTAAGTGCAGTCTGTGTTTGTATTGAACAGAGAAAAGTATGAAGTAAAGTATCATTTGTTTGCATAAAATATAGTTAATTGCCAGGTGTCACATTGGTGGTTCTGTATCAATGTCGTATTGTCTTGAGACTTAAAAAAACATCAGTAATTACAACATTACCTGTCAAATTATTAGCATTATGTTAATAGACATTACATATAATAATAATATGAATAAATGTTTTTTACACCTGACACTCAATGCCATCTACCTTCAAATCGATCAGAGCTTGTACTATGACAGCTACATTGACTGATAGAGTATTTATTTTTTATTTTTGTAAATACATACGTGTTGTATATAGAAAACACCCATATTCCGAAATAAATATTTACAGATCCTACAAATATTAGCCTCGACTGGATCGAAATCGATACATCGAGCTCAGTAGTCGCATACGCTACCACTGCACCACCGAGGCAATCAGAAACGTAGCGCAGAATATAGTTAGTGAACGTACCCCACATACAGGCCAGAGGAAAAGAATATGGGTGAGTAACAGGTGTCACATCGGTAGGTTTGCATCAGTACCATATTCTATCGTGTTTCGATATAAAAATCTATATGAAACTAAACATTTCTCGACATTAAAAACAGTCGTATACATTAATCGCTAGATCAACGAGGCCGAGTCGCGGCCTATCAAGAAGTCAAACAGATCGCAGAAACAATCGCCGACAAGGCCCGGCCGTAAATAGAGTTAGATAGATACCTGCAGTCCGAGTCGATCTCGAATATAGAGAGGCAGATGGTGCACTTCTCGTCCTGGTGCGTGGGCGCGGGGCGGTAGGCGTGGCGGTAGGTGTTGCGCTCGATGACGGCCCCCGAGGCGCCGCGCCCGCGCCACAGCCGCGCCTCGTCCTCCTCCGCCGCGCGCAGCATGGCGGCCGCCAGCATGCCTGCGCCCTACGTTACACGACCTCGTTGGGTAAATAATAATACTCATTCTTTTTGGCCGTTCCTTCTATCGCATTTTCATGTCCTAGTTCAGACAATCATGCATACCGAACTAAACCGTCTATGAACCCACTTATATATAGAAAAAACGGAAAATACTGACGTAACTCGAAACCGAGAACGGTAATGCATACAAAAATATCAAAATCGGTCGGACCGTTTAAGCGTTGGATCTTTTTAATGTATCTGTACAAGGCCACAGATGGTTAATTTTACACTTTTCAAACCTGCGTTGATCTTTTAATGGCTGCATACTACTGGTTATGAGAACACGTGACAACTGCAAATTTATGTATTAGATTTCCTTATGGAAACCATCTAAGTTTCTGATATGCTTGGTAATCATGCATGTGATATACACTTCTGTTTTTAACCGAATACAATATGTACAATTTAATAGGCCTTTTGCAATAAGTAGTTAGTGTTGCATTTCAGTTTACTAGTTAGTAAAAAAAATTACTTGTCTCATCATGAAAGCTGGCTGTATAGAAATGTGTAGATGCGGTGGAGACGGATGCATCTGTAGATAATGGTGCATGTGATGATGGTGGACGTGTTGCCGATCACTGAAAATTTAATAATATGACACATTAATTCCTTAGTATATACATTGTATAGTTATTAAACTGTATGATTTTGTGTATGTAATTTGTGTGTATCTAATATATAAAAATCTCGTGTCTCACGTGTTTTTTATCGAACTCCTCGAAACGCTTTACCGATATTTGTGATTTTTTTTGTAGGTCTAACAATAGGTCGTAGGCTTTGTTTTATGCCCTTGGTGATAAGGATATTTCTCTCCAAAGTTTATAGTTTTGGATATTTTTTTTATGATTCCTCGTCGAAAAATAAAATACTAATTTTTCACACTTTTGCATTTTATAGCAAAACAATATTTACCAAGTCATATTTATATAATTCTTAGAAAGATTCAGAATAATAACGAATTATGAATATTGAATACTAATCTTAAGTTAATTTGGTATAAGTGTTAAGGTATTTATAACTTACAGTATCAGAGGTTGTTGTGAGCTGCCTCCATAATCGCGGTCTAACTCGTCAGGGAACTAAAACAAATGTATTATTAAATCAGAAATATTATAGTGTTTTAATTACATCGTAAATCATGCTTTGCCCAGGTCTAGTGCGGTTATACTTACAAAAATAAAATACTATATGTAGTAACATGTTCATCCAGCATCATCATCAGCCTATTGCAGTCCACTGCTGGACATAGGCTCACCTTTCATCGATTTAGGACTTCCCTATTTTTTTCGTATCTTATTTTATATTCATCCAAGATAAATAAAGATACGAAAAAGTAAGTATCGTATCATCAAAAGTGTATAATGGTAATTAGTATATTACCGCGAGTACGGCGGTGGGCGGTAGCGGGACAGGCACCGGCGGCAACACCGGCCCGAACGTGTCGCCCATCATCGTGCGACGCTGCATCTCCTGCAATATATGCCGATAAATAATGAATATTGAATCAATTGTAAGGTCAAAGTTACCCCTATATAGTGTCGAGGAACATATTCAGATAATATTGGACCTTAGGATGAAGTGTGTCAATAGACAAGAGATTGAAAATTTGTGTTTGTTTCTTTTCTTATTTTTTTTTAAGTTATGTATGTTTATATATATCAGTTTACCATATTTTTTTACAAAATAAATTATTTAAATATTATTTATTAAATAACAACTTGGTAATGATAAGTAAATCAGATCTTAGGAACCTATATAATCTTAGCAGCGACGTTCATTGTGTAATTATAGAAATTAACTTACCAGCATGTGGTGTTGTCTTTGCCACAATCTTTCGTGAACCAGGTACGGTGGTGCGACCGGCATACCGTCTCGGCGGCGTTCACCCACTTTGGCACGAAAAAGATAAAAAAATTAAAAAAAAAATGTATTGAGCTTTTTGTTCGTTCACCGTATCTACCAAATGCGTGTGTTATCGTATATAGGGCGATCGTGGAGTAGAAATAATTCATGCATTAACTTGTTATTATTCTGTCTTTGTCCCTCAAGTGTAAATCTATTACTGTCGCACTTGCACCGATGCAATGACCCTAAGTGTAGAAATAGTAAACCTTTTGAGTATTAGAGAATAAGTTTTGATTTTCTTCATGATATTTGGTTTGCCGTGCTATTAGCTTTCAGTTTTCATATTTAAATAATAACGTTACTTAATTTTTACATCGTATTCACATTATTCTGAAATATTATTATATGCTAAATAAATAATAATATTATTCTGTCACACTAAAATAATTATTTTATTATATTTCATAATTAATTGTTACCTTTAATTTTACTATACAATAATTAAAAATAGTATCACGCTAGGAACCATACTGTTTGAACTAATAATAATAATTTCAGTAGCTTCCCGCACACTACAGATGTATGCCCGACCACGAGGACGGTCGTGCTACGTTGCATTATGATCGACCTATTCTCACAGATAAGATTAATGTGGCCAATAAGCTTGATATTGGGGTGATAGGTCGATTAGAGAACCGCTCAATGACTTTCAATATCGCCGTTCTTCTAGACGAGAAACCAGTGAAATTGAAAAAAAAAAAAAATATTTGGATCTATCTCACGAGATTACCTATATGTAGAATGTGGATTCGTTCATTGTTTCGATAGTCGTATCTACTCACGGATTGATTGTCAAGAGTCTCGTCCAACATAATTAAGAAACTCACGTTAGAAGGCTGGATCAAGAATGTGATGCAAAACACAGTCCTCCTTGACATGACTCGTACAGTTAGGAGGCATCTTTGCGGCCATAGCGTGGGTCGTCTTACTGCACTGTCTGCATTCGCAATGCGTATGGTGACCACTACTTTTAGATTCTATTCATGCTTTCCATCAGCAGAGTAGAGTCACTTTGGTAGGCTTTTATAGAATAAAGAATAAAAATAAAGAGGTCTCTCTCTTTGGATCACTAACCACCGATTTCTTAGTACCCTATAACTGAAGTCGGTGATCCACAATTTTTTTTATTTTTAAATATTTATTTTTTCTTTTTTAAATTTTAGAAAATGTAAATACTATGTATACACAATTGTAATAAGGAGAATAATAAGGTATTATACTACAGGTATGTGCCCGACCCAGTTCTCGAGAACGGTCGTGCTACGTTATATTGGGATCGATCTATTATCACAGATAGGACTATTGTTGCCAATAAGCCTGATATTGTGGTGATAGATCGATTAGAGCGCCGCGCAATGATTGTCGATATCGCCGTTCCTCATGACGAGAATCTCGTGAAAGTTGAAAAAGAAAAACAATTGAAGTATTTGGATCTGTCTCACGAGATTGCCGATATGTGGAATGTAGATTCGGTGATCATTGTTCCGATAATCATATCTGTTCACGGATTGATAGCCAAGAGCCTCGACCAACACCTTAAGAGGCTCACGTTAGAAGGTTGGATCAAGGGTCTGATACAGAAGGCAGTCCTCCTTGACACGGCCCGTATTGTGAGGAGGTTCCTGTCTCTGGAGCCCTAACCACCGGTATCTTGGTCCCTGTACCCGATGTCGGTGGTCTACTATTTTTTATATTTTTAAATATGTATTTTTTATTTTTTATATATTTAAAAATGTATTGAATATGTGTTTAAATGTAATAAAGAGAATAATAATTTAATAATGGTATTTTTTATTTAAGCTATAAACTTACATTATTTGTAACTACAATAATCACACTAGGCTAAGCCTGTATCGAGACTATCAATACGATGACGGCAGAAAGTCGACGTTACTTACTTTGTATACATGAGTACACTATATTCATAAAAACTTAATACATACTAAAATGATTTACATATTCTATATATTTTATACATTCTACTCCAGACAGTAGGCATATGGGTCAATGTACGAATTCTTTCTGGTTCGCGTCCGCACTAATCGTAGTGTAGTATACTTACTGTGTGCCGGAGGAGCGCGGACGGCGTGGTGGGCGTGGTGGGAGTGGTGGGCGGGGTGCGGCTGGCGCGAGTGTCCGCTGCACGGGCACTGCGGGTTGCGTCCGGAGCCGCCGCACACGCATTGTGCGTGCCCGCAGCAACAGCGCTGGCACGACCCGCACGACACACGCGTTCTATACACGAAACATATTTGAAAGTGAATAAATTTTGTTCCGTGTGGTGACGGATTAGGAATGTCCCCATTCCTATGCATCCAATGGGTATCGTAAGAGGACCGAACTTTGCAGGACGACGTCACCGCAAAGAAAAGTAAAACTTGAAACAGAACCTGTATCAGACCGTTTAGCTAGAGGGGTATGGTATGCTAAAACCTCCTTTTTAAGGAAAGGCCTATATTCAACAGTGGACTGTCAAACTTAAACTTAAACTTAAAATTTTAATAATTAATTTTTGCACCTACCGCATCTCATTACTACATCACCTAAGGGTTGACTGGTAGAGAATGCCTTCATGGCATTAAGTCCGCCTTTTTTTAAGTTTAAATAAATAATAAATACGACAGTCACTATTCATAAAGTGATCCTTGTGCATGTTTATGTTTGCCCACTGTCAAAAAAAAATATCTGACTGCAAAAAGTCAATTTAGAATTAATATTTATATGAGAGCAAATCAGTATGAGGCCCGACACAAAGATTTTCATCACTTTTTTGAAACCAATTTACTATACTTTTTAATTATTTTAATTTTAAGTATTATACAAATTTTAAGTTTTTACGTAAATTTAGCTTTTACAGTGGAATAAAGATCTTAACATTTTTCATTTTTCATATGTTATAATATGTAATATAAAAATAACTCACCTATTCCCACGCAGTAAAGACGCGGGCACCTCAGGCATTTGGTTGATATGTGCTGATGGATGGTCCATATAAGTTGACATGCGTGGCGGCATACCGCGCATTATACGACGCAGTCCGGTTGCCCATGATGCCATTGATTCATCCGATGCAGATTCGTTTATTCGTGCTTCTGGGATTGTTCGCAATGGTGACCCCGTTAGGTCAATTACTTCTTGTTGTTGCTAAAACATAGGTACAACTAACTTATCAGGTATTTCCGCAACTTTAACCTTCTACGTGGTCGCTGCCATGGTCCTAAAGATAACTTGATCAGTCAGGTTAAAGAACACCTGATAAATTGTCTATAGCCCTCCTAAGGACTAGGCTATGGAATTTTTAAAAGATTGGTGCACCAAAATTATGTTCAAGACCCTTTAGATTTATTATTAGTTAACACCATCACGTTGCATTTGCATATATAATCAACGACAACGACAACGCCCGCACTAGGAATAAATACTGTGTCGCGGTGGACTTTACAAACATACAAGAAATGGACACAAAGAACACCCAGACTCAGAACAACAATTTACGGATCACACAAAGTGTTGTCCCACGTAGGTTTTGAACCCACAACACTCAGTGCAAGTAGAGAGCGGCGTGGCGACCGCTTAAACCACTAAACCAACCATGCAGTCCTTGCTTAAATTGTACTAGATATCAAAAGTAATATTTGTGAATTTGAATAAGTGTATCTAAATTGAGTAGCTGTGTCAGAATCGTAGTAAGTGTAGATTAATTGTCTCTGCCTACGCCTCAGAGAAATAAGTGACATTATGTAAGAATAACTTTTTTTGTAATTCTATCATCATCCAGAAAATAAATTATTTCAATACATATTATTTTTATAAACATTGATGGTAAATTTGAATATCAATTTTGAAGAGTATTGTTAGCTTATTTTGCGTTTTACTTATACCAATAATTCTATAATACTTACAGTATTGTTATCTTCTCCAACGACCATGACACCATCATCAGAGCTTGAATCAGACACCCAGTCAAGTTGTAAATCGGGTGCAGACAGGAACCCACCTGGAGGGTCATTGCTTTGTGTCTCCTGTATCATCATAACATAAGAATAAGTATTTATGATAATTAAGAAAAACTGACTCATTGAGTACTAATAAATATTTTAATTTAGGTTTGATTAGCTGCCAGCCCAGACAAACATGAGTACTCGTGGTCTTCCAATTAAGGAAGAGGAATTTTCTTTAAGACTAAAATAGATAAATTCTGTCCGTATGGTGACGGATCAACAATGCATAGTGTTACCACCCCTACTCATCCCATGGGTGTCGTAAAAGGCGACTAAGGGAACAAAATATTTAGGGAAACATCACTAAAATGAGAAGGAAAACTTGAAACAAACCCTATTCCAACCCGTCTGGCCAGCGTGGTTTAGTAGGCCAAAACCTCCTTGACAAGAAGAGGCCTATGTCCAGCAGTGGACCGTAACAGGCTGTTGATGATAGATAGTTAAATTCATTTGTCTTCTAGATTTGTCTAATTTAGTCTTAACATAATTGTTATAGTAATATCCATCTAATCTTGTCTAATCCAATAATCCTGTCAGTCTTTTTAAATTAAATACTACAACTACTGTATTAAGTTTACTGGAAATTCAGTTGCTTTGGATGAATGATCAAAACTAAATTTTCATTTATTTTCCTAAAAAAGTTAACGTAAATTACTGTAACCTGTAACTGTCAATTCTTGTATGTTAGTCAAAAATTAATTATATAGAGTAATTCAAATGTATCAATTCTTACTTGTTTATTAATTGTTCTAGATTCTGCACCTTGAATTCTTGAACTAGTTCCTGGCTGAGGAGATGGTTCCTGTGTTTTTCTGATATCACCCCCTGCACTCAAATGTTCTGGTTTCACAGAAACATTTTCTGTAGCAGTAGGATCTGCAACTCCTGGCTCTGTTTTCACTTGACATGGTGTAGTATTTTCTCTTTTAATAGAAGTAACTGCCATTACTGTATTTTCTTTCTTTGAAGTTTCTTGCTTGACAACAGGTTGTTGTGCATTAGGTTCTTCTTTTACTTGCACCATTGAAGTACCCTCGCCTCCACTACTGCTAGTATGATTTGAAGTCTGGTACATAGTTCTACAAGATTCAGATCTGTCGTGACAGTTGTTGCATCTTTGACAATATGTGTAATAAGAGGCAGGAGGCACTGGATTAGTTCCATAGCTGCAACTGCCCCTTGTAGCACAACCAGAGTTCTCTTGTTTGACTTGTAGCTTTACACCAGACCTACTTAGCTCAGGTTGCAAGTTTTGACTGCTTTCTGTACTTAATATTGGTCTTGTGGCATGCACATCTTCTTCCATATGTTCTGCCGGTTCTCCTTTGATCTCCACTCTTTGTCTACCTTCTAAGTTGTTACCAATCTGATTATTAGTTCTATTAACATTTTCTTGCTGATTTATCGCACCATTGCCACATTGTTTCTTTCTGGGCACATTTATATAATCTTCATCATCTGAACTGACTTCTATTAAATTTGATGGTTCACTTTCTTTTGATTGTCTTCTCCTCGGAGATATGTTGAGTTTTCGACTTGGCCGTTCTAAGCTACTCGACTGAGCAGTATTTCTTCCGGTACTAACTTGATTAACATTATATGCTCCTAAATCAACATTTTCTTCAATTAACTGTGGCCGATTTTCGGACATACGGGTACTATTGGGCATTGTATATGATAGTGGATGAGACATATAATTTCTATTACCAGTAAGAACAACCAAATTATTATGATACAAATATTCCCTTGAAGAATTTAAGTAAGGATAGTTTGGAAAATAATAATTACTTTGATTCTGCGGTTTAGGTTGGTATCGAATGTTCACGTCCGGAATTCTTCTTTGTCCATTGCCATCTGTGCTGTCTGGGTTGTTTGAACCGAAAGAATAGTCAAGTGAGCTAGAACTATCTGGCAGAGGTTGATACTCTTCTGGAACAGGTGTGTGAGAGTCTGATGGATGACTGAGTGATATGTTCACTTCATATGGTTGGTTAGGTGTTGTTGAATTCACGTAGTTAGATGATAGTGGTTTAGGCGCCTCATTAGATGTTGTTGTAGCTACATCTCCAGTTGAAGGCAGCACTTCTACATCATCATCACTTTCAGCAAATAGAGCATCACACTCCATTCGTTCTGCAAACATAAATTTTAAAACACTAATTACCACTATTTTGTACTGTTCTTGATGGTATAGAGATAAACAAGCAGCAGAGTAGCTAGACGTTAAATAACTACCGCTACTCATGGACATGCAACTCAAGTCATAAAGGTATTGCCACCTTTTTAGTTCCTGCGTTAGAACCAGGTGGAAGTAGAGGATTTAGACGCCAGTATCTTCACTCACTCGGTGAAAAGTTACAAACCATTTAACACCAGTTTTCTGTGAGGCCATGTTATCACTCTAGTTGAGGACATTAATGATTGCTGTATCATTGAAAATATATCAATGGATCTAGATACCAAATATCCATATTATTTGGGGTCTAGATCTCAGATACAGATCTTAAGTTTTTACTCAATGGGCATTGATGTTCATGACCCTAAAATAGGAGTAGACACCACTTCATTAAAAAGTGTTAATACACTTAGAACAATAATTTAATTATGAATGGTTTTATCGGAAAAATAGTTCATTCAGTGTCTTTGAGTTGGGCAGTGTTAAGTTCATCTTCATCATCAATCAAAAAAATATTTTCCATACAAAGATGTCAAACACAGACATTTGACACACAATGTCATCTAGTTAGTCAAACTAAGCTGAGCTTGTACTATGATAACAAGACTGACTGATAGAATACTTTTTTTTGTTAAAACATACACATTATACATAGAAAACACCCAAACTCCAAAACAAATATTTGCAGATCATTTAAACATTTAGTCTGACTCAGGCATTGAGCCCGAGACCTCAAACACAGCAGTCACACTCGCTACCGCTGCGCCACCGAGGTAGTTGAATATAAAAGGAATTGAATAGATTTTCATTGATACCTAATCATCATTACAAAGAATTTTATCTTTGTTTTAAAAATTAAAAAAGGTATAAGATCTATAAATATCCATCATAAAAAAAAAACATTTTTTCGTATTTTCCTTCTCATTCCATATCCACAGACATCCAGTACATCACTGCAATGTGTGCAAGTGCAATGCATGCCTCTTCACGGTACACAAACAGTAAACTGAAACCTTAAAAAATTTAGTTTGGGTTAATATTAGTAAGAATAACAAAGTTAGTGATATGCGAATTAGAAAGGAAACATATGGTGATACAACATACTAACTTAAGTCATGAACATCCTGAAACTCACTTCTATATAATACTCACTTTATAGTCCTACATACACATTTAATTATTTACCTATGATAAAGTAGTAAAAAAAACAAAAGTAATGTTTACATATATGTATAAGTATTATTACATTGTTTGTTTTTATTATACATTGTTGTAATCAGTTAATTTTCTGTATCATGCTGTAATGTACTTTGATATAATTGTTTCTTTAAATATAACTTACAGTACCCAGAAATGATCAGACATAGGTACATATACATATAATATTAATATAGACCATTTTCTTTTAGATATTAATAACGTGCCAGAGACAAAACAGCAGTCGAAAAATAACTTCTGTATGCAATATTTGTTAGACAGTACGTTTTAATGTATGAAGCAATTCATATGAATAACATTTCATTGTCTATTTACCGTTCTTTGGTTGACTGTCAGATTCAGTAGATGTAAACACTGTGTCCAGAATGGCTGCCAAAGACGATGGCCCAGCGATATCCCACGAAGAAGACGACTGTTCGCCTTCGCAACTCTTTTCGTTCATTTTATAGCAACCATTCCATACCGTTCAAGCTAAGTCTGAACGTACAAGGTAACTCCGTGAATTAGTTATTGTCAACACTTCAACCAACATATAAGATGTGTTATTTCACTTAATTTTAGACATATTGTTTATGAGTTAACTAACATGAACACAAAACACTTAACAGCTTCGACTGCATGAATAGCAATTAAAATGAATATAAAAACAGAAATAAAACTTATCCTGTATGTACCTCAGTATTGTTTTTTTTTAAACCTATATCTGGAACACAGCAAGATCAGATCGAATATTGTGAGTAATCAGTGTTATCAGCATAAAAAATGAACACAAATAACAAACTATAAGTCTAATAACTAAAAGTCATACCAAAATTTCATTAATGTTGAATAAAAATAATAAGTTAAAATCTATAACATCCTGAAGTATTTAATTTTTTAATTATGCATCATTTGCTTTCAGAAAATCAATGCTAATGAACCCAACACAAAAAAAGACTACTTACTTTACAAATGTGGGCAACACACTACAACACGTCAACTTAACGTGTGAGATTTCTATTTAGTGCTTGATGTTTGAATTACGAATGATTAAAAATATATATACTTAGTCTGGCCATAAATACTGTTACACTTAATTATAAAAAAATATTACATTTGAATTTCGAATCTGTCATTTTTATACGATTGTTCATTGTGTTTTCTCATTTTGGCGCCAATACATTGTAAAATATTTTGCGATATTAAAATGGTGTGGGGTGATAAAGAGAACCGAATCGCTGTGATAGCATTACACAAAGTAGGTATGGAGCCAAATGCAATTTTTAAAACTCTCCATACACTTGGTATTAGTAAAATGTTTGTGTACCGGGCTATTAATAGGTACAATGAGACCTCCTCTGTTTGTGACAGAAAAAGATCTGGCCGTCCACGTAGTGTTCGTACGAAAAAGGTGGTCAAAGCAGTAAGGGAAAGAATTCGAAGAAATCCTGTCCGAAAGCAAAAGATTTTATCTCGGGAAATGAAGATAGCACCTAGAACCATGTCGCGTATTTTAAAAGATGACTTAGGACTTGCAGCCTATAAGAGACGCACTGGCCATTTCTTAACTGATAATTTAAAGAAGAATAGGGTGGTAAAATCGAAACAACTACTGAAGCGGTACGCAAAGGGAGGTCACAGAAAAATTTTGTTTACGGATGAGAAAATTTTTACAATTGAGCAACATTTTAACAAACAAAATGACCGTATTTATGCTCAAAGCTCTAAGGAAGCTTCCCAATTAGTCGACAGAGTGCAACGTGGACATTATCCGACTTCAGTGATGGTTTGGTGGGGTGTTAGCTATGAAGGAGTGACTGAGCCATATTTTTGTGAAAAAGGTATCAAAACATCGGCACAAGTGTATCAAGATACCATTCTTGAGAAGGTAGTTAAGCCCCTTAACATCACCATGTTCAATAACCAAGTATGGTCCTTCCAGCAAGACTCGGCGCCGGGTCATAAAGCTCGGTCCACGCAGTCTTGGTTGGAATCGAACGTTTCGGACTTCATCAGAGCTGAAGACTGGCCGTCGTCTAGTCCCGATCTTAATCCGCTGGATTATGATTTGTGGTCAGTTTTAGAGAGTACAGCTTGCTCTAAACGCCATGATAATTTGGAGTCCCTAAAACAATCTATACGATTGGCAGTGAAGAATTTTCCCATGGAAAGAGTGCGTGCTTCTATTGATAACTGGCCTCATCGTTTAAAGGACTGTATTGCAGCCAATGGAGACCACTTCGAATAAGCTTTTTATATTTTTAATTGTTTTATATTTATGTATTAAACTGACACACTGTAAAAGTAATAAATGTTATTTGCAGTTAACAATTTTCTTTTTTCTTTATTACAATATTTATGGCAAGACTAGGTATATATCAATCGAGATTGCTGTAATCGACTATCAATACAATGAATCCAATGAAAATGTTTTGAAAAAATCATTTTATTACTTCTATGAGACTTCTTCGAGTGTAATTAATCTAAATGGACAACTAACAAGAAAACTGATAAACAATTACATAAAAAAAATATCAATTGTGTTTGATGTGAAAAATGGAAATTACTTCGTAGAAACAATGAGTACACATTAGTGACCGACCAAAAGTTTTGGAGTTTTGGTGATTTCATCCATTTCGGCCAATTTCATCCAAAAACTCTAGTTTTGGCTTCAGTTTTGGTTTCGGCCAAAAATCTTAATAACAATAATTTACGAAACTATAATTATAACCAAACTTTGCATCTGACTCATGCTCGCCCACCTTCACCACCATTCATTGTTAATCACATGGAGCTTAGGTTATGTTTTACATATAAACGCTTAACATATAAACTGTATTCTAGTGTGGAAACGAAAAATATCCAATGGCTTAGGAACAGAACATTTTTGTTTTCATAATTTGCAACTGCATGTCCACATGATATATAATATATATGTTTACACATACATATAGCATTTGCTGTTATTGTACAAGGACCTCAGGCAGCGATCATCTGTATTCACGGTGCGGTAATATCATATATCGTCTGTTGCATGAGTACACATTAGTGACCGACCGACAGTTTCGGTTTAGATTAATTTCATCCAAAAAATCTAGTTTCGGCTTCAGTTTTAGTTTCGGCCAAAAATCTCAAACGATAATTTACGAAACCATAATTATAACCAAACTTCGCACCTGACTTATGCTCGCCCACCTTCACCACCATTCATTATTAAGCACATTGAGTTTAGGTTATATTTTACATAAACGATTAACATATAAACTGTATTCTAGTGTGGAAACGAAAAATATCCAATGGCTTAGAAACAGAACATTTTTTGTTTTCATAATTTGCAACTGCATGTGCACATGATATACAATATGTATGTTTACACATACATATAGCATTTGCTGTTATTGTACAAGGACCTCAGGCAGCGATCATCTGTATTCACGGTGCGGTAATATCACATATCATCTGTTGCATGAGTACACATTAGTGACCGACCGACAGTTTCGGTTTAGACCAATTTCATCCAAAAAATCTAGTTTCGGCTTCAGTTTTAGTTTCGGCCAAAAATCTCAAATGATAATTTACGAAACCATAATTATAACCAAACTTCGCACCTGACTTATGCTCGCCCACCTTCACCACCATTCATTATTAAGCACATTGAGTTTAGGTTATGTTTTACATATAAACGATTAACATATAAACTGTATTCTAGTGTGGAAACGAAAAATATCCAATGGCTTAGAAACAGAACATTTTTTGTTTTCATAATTTGCAACTGCATGTGCACATGATATACAATATGTATGTTTACACATACATATAGCATTTCCTGTTATTGTACAAGGACCTCAGGCAGCGATCATCTGTATAAACGGTGCGGTAACATCACACATTATCTGTTGCTGCTTTTACTAGGCTCGACCCGAACGAAATACGTGAATTATTACTTCATCAGGATAAAAGAAACGAGTTTTTATTTAGTTTATACAATCAGTTAGAACATTATCAATCGCTATATAATTCTGTTTGCTGAATGTTGATTCTGAAGATACACTTATGATGAATTGTTATAATAATAATAATATTACTTATTATTATTACTATTATTTATATTACTATTGACTAATAGGTCTAGAAATTGTTTAATTGATGTGTTAATTGTTTAGTCTTAATGTGTTTGTCATAATAAACAGAAATGGTTTAAACTAATGTTACGGTGAGAACAAGACTTCCTGTTGTAACGAGTCCTGCTAGTTTTATTTTGAAAAAGGACAATATTAGCTTGTGCAGTGTAATGTATCTGAAACTGAGTGATTATAAGTCTTCAAATTTCATTACGTCATCGGGAGCAACATTAATAATGCCGCGAATTATGTTTACAGTCCTGGAATATCCTGACGTAATGACATATTTTTAGTGGAGCTAATTGAACATTTCTGAAATAAATAAGTGAATAAAACCATATCATAATAATTGTTTTAATAAAGCAAGTGATTATGATTAATTATGAGAATATAAAGTTCAACTGCTCGTCGCCATGTCACCTGTTATTTAATTTTCTATTGTAAGGGCAGTCACACCTTTATAATATAATATATTTATTTTGTCTGTATTTACGACATAAAAAATAAAAATTGCACATGTTACATACTTTAGTGATTGTGTTTTTATTTTATTGAATACTGTTTAACTATATGTATGTACATGTAAATACATGTGAAAGTAAATTTAAATATGTTTGTGGAAATCTCTGGTTAGGCCCAAACTGAGAACAAGGCCGAAAGTTCGGTTTCAGTTTCGGTTAAAAACCCAGTTTCAGTCGAACACTAGTATAAATAGCACTGATAAATTCGCATGAGAGATTATGTTACTCATACCACTGTACTTACACAGTCAGTTATTAAAAAATGTGTTCTTAGTTGGAATTGGCTGCTGATACAATAATTATAGAAATATTTCAAGAAGTAGTTAGTATAATAAAAAGAATATATATCAGAAAACTATTATTTCAAGAAAATTTTATGAAGAAGAACTATATTTAATCTTTCGAGTAGTTTTATTAGTTATGTATTATTGATACTGGAGACTTCTCACATCATACACAAGGAGTAAAGAGTCCTAGTATTAGTAAATTACTGGATGTATTATATGTGAGAAAGTTACATTATCAATGTGTATTTAGGTACATCACACTACAAAAGAACAAAAAAAAATGAGCCAACTCTTCGATATTTTTATGCGTGACACCTACGTCTTAGGCCTCCTCTACACTAGATGATGTCAGACGAATACACAATAGTGTAGAGAGGTACCTACTTCGGTTTACCTCGTCAAACTTTACCTCGCCTCGGGCGACTTTCTAGAGTACTTCGCCGAGGAACTTCGTAATACTTCGCGAGTAGTCTAGAGGAGGCATTACAAAAGCCTCGCGTCATTTTAATTTCTTAGTGTGTGTGGAGTAATGATATTAGTTGTCGGAAATTTTCTTTTTAATACGGCAAAATTTTGACAGTGTTGAATTTATGTTTAATCTGAAGAATACTATGAGAAAGATTAAGATATTATTAGGACTAGAAAATAATTCAATTTGCTTAAACGTCTCGCTAAACAAGTAACTTTATTTGTCTTGTCACACTCATTTGGCTCCAAAGTAAATAAAATTTATATTGTGAAAGATAGATTGGCTAAATAAATAGTCTTTTTTGTTAACTTCAAAATATATATAATATCGCTAATCCATGTATTATACTCTTTACAAAAGTTGCTTGACGTGACGGAAAAGTACTTTTATAGAAATTTGAATCCTTTAGACGACTTTCATACAAATTTTATCAATTTTAGAATCTTATTAATTCGTAATACAATACTACACACAATACACAGCACGTGGCAGTTTTGACTCGAGTTCATAAGCTACCAACAGATACTAAAGGCGAACACAACAAGAAATTATTCAATGGGTTATTATGCTCAAAATAGATACGAAGCTATGGTACTTATTGACGTTTGTTGACTTTTTGATTTTATTTAGATAGTCCTCTATAAATTCTATACCATTTTTATTACACAAATCGTCATAATAAATAACACAAAACATGTAAGAAATACTTGCGTATTTAGTGATAATACTTCTGATACTGAACGTTATTGTCGCATACAGACAGCAATTTTTCCGTTTTTAAAATTTGGACTGTCCATCTAGGCGTATAAATAATCTAAAACAAGAAAACTAGTAATATTTTGAAATTGCATAAAAATCGATTTACGATGTTTTTACAATAAACTTAAACTGACATATATTTCGATTCGATGTCATTTTTTCAATTAGACTTAGGCCGTGGTCCGAATCACGCTTACAGCGCTCATAGCGTACCAACGTGCGGTCCAATTCGTGCTTTTCACGCTCACCGTTAGCGTTGTGGATGCTATGACGTCACTACCTAGTGCTTACAGTACTGACGGGTCGGATCGTTAGCACCGTGAGCATTGGCGTTATTTGGCACCATTTATTTGAATCTATGATTTTTAGGCAATATTTTATTCCAATGGTTTAAGAAATGTGTTATTTTTCAGCTGGACTTTGTTTTCTATGGCATTTAATATTGCATTCCAGCATTTCACCAAATATAGTCTTGATTAAACATTCTTCGTTTTTTTTAAAATTAAATCAACTTTTAAATGCAATTGTTTTTTCCAAAAGTATCTGTTATACTCGTATGTACGTAGCAGGTTGGATGTTGAACCACTATTATATATATCCATGTTAATCACCTGAAATAGGTAATATAACCATCAACAGCTTTTAATAGTCTGCTGCTGGACATAGGCTGGAAACGGGTAATTTAAATTTTGATTGCAGAAAATGCTTGAAATACAAGCATTTTATCATCTACATCGACTACACCACATACTCCACTCGTGTTTATGTCAAAAAATGCTGTATTAGGTTTTGTTCAACTTTTTGAATTCGTAAGCACACTCACAAGTGGTCTGAATTATTAATACTGCTAACAGACGTTGGCGCGCTCACTAAATCGGACCACACGTTAGCAGTTTAAACGTCGTAAGTGTTGTGAGCGTGATTCGGACCACGGCCTTAGTCCTTAGTCTTTTGACAGATTGTCCTACTGAATACATACCAGTCTGCATTCTGCAATTTAGTGGTATCTCCATAAAGCCTGATAAAGCCCTTATTTAAGTCATTACTTTTTTAATTGATAAAAAAATTAGTATATGTTGTTTTATTTGATGACGTAAGTTAGGTAGTAAGTCTTTAAATTATTTGCAGAATTTGTGTAAACTTTTTAATCCTGTCTCTGAAAAATATTAAGTAAGTATTAAATTTAGTTTAACAGTTGTGTCAATAATGTTCTTGGATAAACATTACATTATTTCATATGAAACAAGGTCATTATTCTTCATATTTTTATATCTCAATGATAAAGAATAAGTCAAGTATCAAGTAGTTTTTACAATAATTATTTTTCATCCTTAGCTTAAAAACTATGTCAAAGTTATTACCACTATTTCTTGAAGGTGAAGTTGTTAAAGGATTTGGAAGAGGATCCAAGGACCTTGGGTGCCCAACAGGTATATAATTTCAATATCCTATAAGTTAGTATTTAAATTGTTACAAACCATTAAGAATTAACAACATAAATGATAATTTGTTTCTTTATATTTTCTTTTATTTTCTTATCACATTATAAATTTCCTAGGCCACCATAGCATGGGTCGCCATGTTGCACTGTCTTCATTCGCAGTGAGTATGGCGACCACCGCTCTTGGATTCTATTCATGCTTTCCATCAGGCAGAATAGTCATTTTGGTAGGTTTCTATAAAAAAAAAATAATAGTTTAAAAAAATTAAAAAAACGCGCTTTTATTGCTAATTGAACTAAAAACTAGAAAATAATCTTTATTGACAAAGAGTCTAATATTACAGTAGTAGAAGGTCAAACAATCGATCATAGTGAAAAAAATATTAAAAAATATCAAAAATAAAATTATAAAAAAATTTAAGTTATTAACAGAACAAATTAATTCAGAGTAAAAGTCGTGGGGTGCTCGATATTTTAAATATTACAATCATTCTATTGGCAACTATCTATGAGAGGATAGTTATGAATTGCAGTAAAATGCACCTCATGCTTTTTACTCCTATCAAATTATCGCATTGTCATTGGTCCTTGAGACGTGTGCAAAGTTTGAAGTAGATCAGATTTTTAGAAACCAGTGAAAATTAAGCTCTAAGATTCCGTTACATACATACATAGATATAACCCAAGCTAATAAAAGTGTGTTAAAAAAGAAATCTCAAAATCCCTTTCTTCATGCTTAAGCAGCTTAACTAGTTTTGATTCATAAAAGTAGCTGACAATGTAAAGGCTACTTTTGTCACATAAACTGTAGTGGTCCCATAATATGAGCAAAAACCACAGAGTCCACCTAGTATATAATGTAAAAATAACTTAGTTTTTTATTGACTGACAAACCTGTTGGTCTAGTGGTTACTAACCCTAATTGGTAAGTAGGAGGTTGTGGATTTGATTCTTACCTACGAATGTGTGAAGAGCACAATTATTTGTTCTAATTTATCTATACCATGTATTTAAAAATATATAAAAATGTTTTATTAACAGACATTGACAATTGACTGCACGGTTGGCTTAGTGATTTAAGCGGTCACCATGCAGCTCACTACTGCGCTGAGTGTTGTGGGTTCAAATCCCACATGGGACAACACTTTGTGTGATCTATAAATTGTTGTTACGAGCCTGGGTGTTCTTTGTGTCCGTTTCTTGTATGTTTGTAAAGTCCCTGCAACACAGGATTTATTCATAGGGTGGGCAATGACTTTAAAAAAAAAAAAGACAATTACCATAATACAGACTCTGCCTAGTTTGAGATCAGCTTGCTGTGTGTTAAGATATATGAAGTAATTATTACTGTGTATATGGGACACCTCTAAAAAGAGACCTATATCCAACAGTGGACGTAGGCTATTTATGATATTAGACAACACTAGGTCTTAAATTAATGTATTTTATTTAATTTATTCTGTAATCATTTACAGCAAATTATCCATCAGAAGTGGTGCAATCACTACCTAAAGAACTAGAACCAGGTGTGTACTATGGGTGGGCACAAGTAGACAAAGGTTCAGTCCTACAAATGGTTGCTAACATTGGCTGGTGCCCATTTTACCAAAACAAACAAATGTCAGTGGTAAGTAGATAACAACAGTACCACAATTGTTCATAATGTACATACAGGTTTTTGGTAGTCTGTTCAAATGACTTGACATTGGTATATTCTGAATAGAACAGAATACTGTGTTTTTATGGCATGGTTTAATTCATGCATGCATTAAATTTTACTAGAATAGCTTTTAACTCTTGCTTATCCACATACTACTCATCCGTGTTTATTACATTGACATCATTAATACATGTACAATTTTTTTTGCATTTTTATTGTTTGTTATTAATTTCTATACCCATAAGCTTAGTGATGAACCACGCATACTATTTTTTTTTATTTGAACAGTAATTGAGCTGTTCCAGTGAAACTGACTAAATCAAATTAATTTGCTTTTATAAAGTGGCAACTGAAATTAATGGCTAAAATACTATTTCAGGAAACTCACATCATCCATAAATTTGATGGTGACTTCTATGGGTCAAATCTTAAAATATGCTTAGTGGGTTACTTGAGGTGTGAGAAGAATTTTGATTCGCTAGATGACTTAATAGAGACAATCAAGCAAGATATATCAAATGCTGAAAGACTCCTGAAAGAAGCAGAAGAGCTCAAGACCAATAGTTTCTTTACAAATATAAAATGACTACACTTAAATATTGTTATGTTTTATTGTTATTATATTTTTAATGTTATAGTTGAAATATTATTGTTATATAATTTTTGTCAATATATAAAAAAAGCTTACTTTCAGTTCTACCTTTTTGATAAAAAATATATATTTAAAATTTGAGTTTGATTAGGATAAAAATGTCTTAACTAATTTACCATCCAAATATTGTATATATACCTATTATATAAACACCAGTTGGTTTTACCATATAGACTTGTATGTGAAATGTGATATTTTAAAGTTATATGTAAATAAAAATATTTACTATTTAATCATTTTTATTTATATTAAATTAAACCACAATATTCCCTTTGAAAAAGCCTTTAATATTACTGTTTGACTGGATGCATTTTCACAAAAATGTGAAACATCTCTCCTTACAACGGAAATAAAAGAATCTTAAATTAATACGGCTCTCTCTCCGGGCAACTTAATGTTGTTTTCTTCTAAACGAACATCCTGAAACAAGAATAAGAAGCATCATTAACAACGGCACTTTTTTTAAATGGAAGATTATTTGTAATTACTAAATGAGTTGTAATTTTCTTTGTAGTATAATGATAGAATTATACTATGCCTACTTTTCGGACAATTGTAAAAAGATTACAGGGTTCATTTTAACCTGTTTGAAAAGAATTGGTATATTAAAAGTGCCACATATTTCAATGAATCTTATACTGGATATGTAAATGTACATGATCCAACACAGAATTAGTCACTCAAATGCTTATAGATTTGTAATCTGCAAAGTAATTCATGAGATTTGTATGTTTAATAGTAAACACTAAGCACTCTCATACAGAATAAAGGAGGAGTCTGGATTACAGCATGTTCCTCAGGAACTTAACATGTGTGTGTAGCACAATACTAAAAACACACTCCACATAAATTTGTTAGCTAGCTAAGGTTATATGTCGCAGTGCACATGTCAAGTGTGATAGAGATGCATTTTAACATATAACTATGAAATATGAAACTTACAACTGCAAGCAATGTTAGACAAAGAAAATAAATTTAAAAACTTAGCATGTGTGCACAAAACAAATATCATATATTAATTAAATTAAGAGTATGATGTCAAGGTTTTTTTTCCTTTATCTCAAGATGTTGGTCGTCAACATCGTCAAATTGGCTCATATTTATGAGATCAGTACAAATCTCAAGATCAAGACAATTGACCAGCATATTACCATTGAAAACATACCTGCACCCTACATATCTATTTATTACATTACCACCACACACCACATAAGGGGTACTGGAGTTTGTTATTCTGGTTACTTAATTATTATCCTTGTATGTATCCATGCACATTAACAAAAGATAAAATTCACTTGAGGCAATTTTAAATTGCAAAGTGCCCAAAAGCTTGAATTTTATAAGGATTACTGTTTTCTTTTGCTATATCTGTACCAAATGATTTCATTGGGAGCTGTGTTGATATTTATATTTTTATTCATCATCAGCCTATCTCAAGAGTCTCCCCCAAAAAAGTCAACTATCTCATTCTTGGATAGTCTGCCTCTTTGTATTTTCAAGGAACTGAGAACATATTCTTACACAGTTAATGTTTGCACGAAATTATGAAAATGCATGTGATAAAATATTGTGCAATCTACAGAAATTGAAAGTAGATAACACAATTATGTTTACAACAATAAAAACAATAAAGCAAAATAATGTTATTATTTAAATGATTATAATAAAATTTATATAGAAAGCATACATGACCTCAAATGCTCTGCAAAGATAATTTCTAATTTTCATTGTTGAAGATACTGGTTTCAAATGTATTACACCACAATGTTACTATTGTGTACACTCTTAGTTTCTATAAATGTTTATCTGATATGCAGTTTGATATTTATTTCAGATTAACGGACTTAAGAACATAATTTTAAAGTTTTGATATGGATGAGCTGAAACTTTATAACAAATGAAATATTTGTTAGTTATGTGTAGTAGGTTTTGTAGTGTAGTAAGCAGCCAAAAATTTTGTCATTAGCCATTATGACAGTTCCTAAGTTAATGTTTTTAATTTATACTAATTCTTCTATAAAACGTTGGCTTAAAATGTACCCTTGAATGCTTTTAAAATAGGAGTTATAAAAACAAAACATAAACAAAGTGTGCGTTTAACAATTAAGTCAATTATTTTCACAAAAATGTCAGTTGACCTTTAAAAATATATCAGTAGAATTGTTATTTTATTATATATATACTTAGAATTGATTTGAGATAAATTAAGATTATGGATTTAAATATAACTTTTATCAACTACGCATGTTTAACAACATGGTGTAATGCATTGCAAACACTGAAGGAAAACAATCATGAAAATGTTAAGAGACTTTTAAGGTAGAATAGATTCTTACCCTCCGTTAATCTCGCGCGACCACCGGTGGGTTGACACAGGATTGTTGAACAACCAGCACATACGACCACCCTTTGCGCGTGACTGAATACGGTTGTGATTTTGTAGCAGCCAGGGCACTTGACATCCATGAAGTATGAGTTCGGATGTGGCACCAGCCTCTTCAACTTGTGTTTCCTTTTCTCCGATGCAGGAGAAGGGTGCAATAAATCAATCGCTAGCTGAAAAACCGAATACGTACATTTAGGTTATTTGATCACTTTGACATTTCACACATTAAAAGGCTTTATAACATCCAGACACTTCTTGTAATAAGTTTTGGACGCATTTCCCATATCCTGTAATAAGATAAAATGTAACGCTTGAAGTTTTATGAATAGTTTGTCTGACATGTCAGATACTGCCATGTGTATCTGCTTGTTTGGACAAAACCGAATCTCCATGAAAACTTGGTAAACACTATTTTATATACTCAACGATTTCAGAAAACGATAAAGTGCACAGAAAACTTGGAATATAAGTAAAAAATATTAAATATTTTTCTTTGATAAATAAAAATACACACCGGCATGGTTACAGCTTTGATGCAGAACCGGAAAAGGAAAAGTAGCCAATGATCCAACAACAAGGACTGAATACCGTAGACTAAAGAGATGGCTGCGTTCATGAGAATACAGCTTTTTGATTCATTCCTCCATGAACCGTCAAATTCAAAATTTGATAAATGTTGTCACTAAAGATATTAATTTTTTCGTAAATGAAATCTAAATTGAATTATTCCAATCGTAATTTGATGAATCGAGTCACAAAAAAAATTGAGGCAGTTATTTATTTAATCTTTCGGAAAACAAATAGGTTAACAAAAAATATAGGTACATCTCTATACTAGTTTTAACTAATTGTACACCTAATAGTATGCTACAAACGCAATCATAACAAATAGTCTAGTGAGTTGATTATGTAGTCGTTACATTATATTTAGAGATGAAATCGGTCTAACAACTAAACTTCACGTTTTCAGAACATAATTTTAAGGGAGTGAAAGAATTTAGATACATGTATTTCTTACAAGATTAATTACTAGTGAAGATAAATCGAATCATGAGTCAGTGTTTAAGTCTCTGAACTCCA
Source organism: Hypercompe scribonia (assembly GCA_949316085.1). NCBI lineage: Eukaryota > Metazoa > Arthropoda > Insecta > Lepidoptera > Erebidae > Hypercompe > Hypercompe scribonia. The sequence goes on along the minus strand of OX438989.1, from coordinate 9,081,978 downwards.
CTATTTTTAAGGCAACTTGTTTTTTAAATACACTATTTGACAGTTTAAATAGATATATGTACAAAAAGTAGATGTATCAAAAGTTAATTATATTTGTTGAGTTTGTATTTAAAATAAAAGAATTTAATAAATCTATCATAAGGAAAATAAGAAAAATATAATAATTTGTTTCGAAAATATATTAAATACATAGCTTTTAGTTCGAAATGCTTATTTTCAAGTTTACTGAAGATTTAAAGCATCTCATCTCATTATTGATTCACAATGCACAGATGCACAAGGCACAGATGATCTGATAATACTCATAAGCCATCATTTTATAAATCATTTTAATCATCATCTCATCTGAAAGAGTTCATCTAGGTCGAGCAGTCGAACGTCTTTCGATTTTTATGTATATTTAATTGGAAATTGTTTTTTTTTATTTTTGAATACCTTCAAGGAACTGTAAATAATTTTATAGCTTTATCAAAATAGAAAATATCAAATGCCTCTTTTCTAAGATGTTATATCAATTTACTAATTTAATTAGATTTTTTTGATTTGACAATGAATTAATCGGTAACTATAGACTTCTCTAAAGTGACCGACTCAACTGTCAAATTACGAGTCAGTAGTCATTGACTTGACATTAAGAATAACCTTACTTATCTAAATTTACCAAACACTGTATGATATTCGATATCTCGTGTTTCTACGTAAAAGAAAACATAAGAACTCCGTCTTAACGATTAATCTGACAGTTTTATATTATGGCAGACGAAGAGTATGAGGCTGAGGACCCTGGAGCAGATTATGATGACATTGCTGAAGAAGACGACAATATTGAGGAAACTGAAGAGCAAGAGGAAGATGGTTATAATGTACAATGTCTTGCTCCTGGACAAGCAGGTGGAGGAGTTGAGAAATCAAAACGCATCACTACTAGATATATGAGCAAATATGAGAGAGCTAGAGTATTAGGTGAGGCTTTGATAATTTACAGTCTAGTGATCTAGTTGTAGGTTTGTGTAAAAATAAAAACACCGGTGCACCAGAATAGAACATACAACAAAAGTAATAGAACATGGAACAAAAACAAAATTAAAATAATCATTTATTTGTGCCCTGACCACCACTGTGTAATAGAATAATAAATAAACTAAGTAATATATGTGGATGCTGCCAGTATTATTTTCGTGGGGGTGCTTCTACATTTATATATTCTATTAACCGATATAAAAAGTAGTATTATTGCAAGTCTACTTATGAAATTAATTTTTTTTTTGAAGTTAGTTAACATATTTTTTTTGATACATATGATATATGTTAATTGAAATAATCACCGTTATAATAGATAAATTGCTGTCCGCTCCATTTTATTGTTTTCTCGAAGTAATAAACTGGACAAAAGGCAAAGTTGTGTAAAATTTTGCAAGGGATGGTAAAATTGAGTAAAAATATGTTTTTTTTTTAAAAGGGCAGTGCAGGCGCATCATCTTTCATCCATTGCCCCATGTTAATATAGCAAATATACACCATGTATAAACCTATCATATATTAAAACCTATACACATTGTATATTTTATTAACATCAACAGCCTTTAACAGTCCATTACTGGTCACAGGTGTCACCTTAGCAAGGAAGTTTTCGTTACACATGTAAACTTATATAAATACATACAAATGCATATGAATAGCAATAGTAATGTCAAGTTGATTCTGACAGTTGCTTTTTTAAGAGAAAAGGGGTTGGTGGTCTTCCTGATTCCTGATTTCCTGTTCGTGAAATCCTCTTTTTGTCATACTTGTCTGTACAAAAAAATTAAATGGATGTTTCAGGAACAAGAGCACTTCAAATTGCTATGTGTGCACCTGTCATGGTGGAGTTAGAAGGTGAAACAGATCCACTACAAATAGCTATGAAAGAATTAAAACATGGGAAGATACCCATCATCATCAGAAGATATCTTCCTGATCATTCCTATGAAGACTGGAGTATAGATGAACTTATTATTATTGATCACTAGGGTAAATCACATCAGCTTTTATCGAATTACAAACTTTAATTCCTAAATCTATATAGAATTCTGACTAGTGGTAACTGAGGGCTAAGGCCGATTACCACTTTGATTAGTGCAAGTGCAGATAAACTTTTACTGATTATTGCCAGTTTAGCTGAAATATAGAATTAAGGCTGATTACCACATGTAGTTATAGAACAGGCGAAACACAAAACAAATACTTCCAAATGTGCTTAGACCAGGCACACTGCAAGGTAGAGGAAGGAGGAGCACGCTGGATGTGATCCTTCACAAAAAATAAAACATTCTATGGATTGCAGTCTACATGTGTTTAGTCCCAATCACTATACATCTACAGCAATCAGCTATGCTCAAAGTAATCAAAGTTGCAATTGTCCTTTAAAAATAAGAAATATGACTCTAAAAATGTATGTCTTAAGATAAATTACTCATAATTAAGATATAGATAAAATACTTATTACAAGTATAGTTTTAAGAAAAATAAATGTGGAATGTTTCTTCCAAAAAACTTTGTTTCTATTTATTTATTTAAACAAAACAATTTATATTTTATGTTTATATAAATGATGATTGTAAAGTGTTCATGAATTTATTAATGAGGTTACTCGGATCAATATTAACTTCTTTAAAAATCGAAAGACACTTATGAAGAGAATTTAATATCTTACAAGCATGTTTTTATCATTTTTGATTAAAATTTGAATCTTCAGAATAAATTGAAAAGAACTGCAATTTTATCGAAAAATAAATTTCAATTGGCCGGCGGCACGTGTTATTTTTTTTTTTCGAAAAAGAAAATTTACCCCGTAGTTTTTCGTTAAAAGGAAAGTTTTTTTGGGCGTCTGAAAAAAACTAATTTTCAACGACCACCCTACTGCACATATATATAATTCTGCTCTGGAATGCGTTCTCTGCCGAAATCAGGATGTCCACAAATCGCGTTACATTCAAAGCGAAAGTTCGCGAACTTCTCTGGAATGAGTTGGCAGAATAGTCACAACACTAGTACCACACTGTATTTCATCGTGTCCACATCAATAAACCAAATACACTACGTCAACTGAAAGAAAACATCAGCGAAGAGATGTCGGCGATGTCGTTGCCTCTGACGACGAGTCGTAGGAGACGATTCGTAAATTTCGGTGTTCGCTTAGAAGCGTGCAAACGTCGAAACGGTGGTCATACAGGCGATGTAATTTTTAAAAATAAATTCCAACTAATTAGCTTTCTTTTAAATAAGCAATTTTTATAATATATCAAATGCTTTTGTTTTACGATTTTTTCAAATGTTAATTAATTCGTGGCCCACCTATATATTATTTAAATTTAAAGTACATTTATAAGCTCAATAGCGTTGCATCTACCGCCTCTTATTTCTACACCTCCTGAAGGTAGACTGGGAGAAAGTGCCTCATGGCATTAAGTCCGCCTTTGTACAACAAGTGCAATAAGTATAAGTAAATAAATAAAATTGTTTGTACCCCTTTGAAACAAGTATGGTAACAACATTTATTTATTTATTGAGGAGGAAAGTGAAAAACTATACAATATTGTGCCATAAGGTTAAAAATGAGGCTCTCACTAGGCCGTCAGTGTCGTTAACCACGCTACATTGTCTACATTCACAATGAGGATGGTGGTCATCACTTTTGAACAGGGGTTTAGTGGGCTGTAGCAGAGGGTCACGTGGAGATAAGGGCCTCAATGTCTATTGAATACAACAGACCATTATATGAGGAAAAAAAATGTGTGCGTGTACTGGCGTACACTCGTAAGAAGTGAAACTTCTTTATGACGTTATTTTTCAAACAAATAATTTAAACCCGTCCGAAGTCGATGCAATCGCCACCTGGATTTCAAAAATGTAACTACTCAAAACGGGCCGCAAAATACATTGGAGACATTTACCAATCCCTACTCCGCTGGAGAAAGTATACTTCGAATCATGCGTGGTAGGGATAAGAAAAAGATGGCGCGTAACTGAAAAATGTGACGCGTAACGAAAAAATGTTACACTAAATTTTTTTCCAACCCCGATAAAGAAGTTTCATTTCAAAAAATTTCAACTTATTTTGTAAGGCATAGGATTTTTAAATTTCTTGTTACATTATTATTAATTATTAGATTAACAAGATTTAAACGCATAATATATATTTTGAGTTGCGACAGCCAATCGAAGCGTTGAAGTGGTCTAAACATTAGAGATACTACGAATATTCGGTAACATGTTTAGAAATTTACAAATAAAATATATTTATTATGACATGACCCAATCATGAATGAAACAAAAGCACCCACGGCGCAACGTCATAATATGTCACCCGCAAAAGGTACTAAGTAGTGTCTTCGAAAAATTTCGAACGGAATGTTAGTCGTGGAGTAGGGGTGGCTCGTCGCGCTATATTGGGTAGGCGGTCGGGCGTGGCTAGTACTTCAATTCTCCCCGAACGGGCAAGGGTATATATTTAGCCTTTGGTTATCGATATAGCGGTCGTGATTGTGTTCATGTTGGTATCAGTAGAACGTAGAGGCTGCGCCATCGATACATTGTTTCTTGCGGCGCGACAAAAGCTCCGCACGTCGGGGCCCCCCCCTTACAGAGACACTCCAGCCCAGCTTCCTGCGGGAAGTGGTCGAGGGCCTTTTCCCGCAGCGGGCGGAGCACACGCCCCCGTCGATGGCCTTCATGGTCGAAGACGACGGGGTGAACGAAGACAATGGTCCGCCCGTCAGGGAATCGGAGGTAGGGGTGGTTGTTCTACGGATCCGCTCTAAGAACATCGCCCCCGGGCCGGACGGGATACCTGCCTGAGTGCTAGCCCGAGCCCTCGAACACATGTCGGACCGCCTCAGGGAGGTCCTGGACGCTAGCTTGGCGTCCGGACGCTTCCCTGAGTGCTGGAAAAGCGGGCAGCTGGACCTATTAAGGAAGCCGGGACGGTCAGCCGAATCGGTAGCGGCCTATAGGCCTATCGTGTTGCTGGACGAGGCGGGTAAACTGTTTGAGAGGATACTCTCTGCCCGCATCGTCCGGCATCTCTGCGAGGTGGGCCCCGATCTGTCGGACGCCCAATTTGGTTTTCGGGCTGGGCGTTCGACGGTCGATGCCGTGCTGCGCCTGAGGGCCATTACCGAAGAGGCGGTGAGCTGTGGCGGCGTGCTGTTGGCGGTGTCGTTAGACATCACCAACGCATTTAATAGTCTGCCATTTAGCTGCATCAGGGAAGCCCTCCACTACCACGGGGTGCCAGAGTACCTGAGGCAGCTTGTGGCAGACTATCTTGAGGAGCGTACCGTCATGTACGAGGACCGAGATGGTATTCTGAGGCGGCGGCCCATGTCGTGCAGTGTTCCACAGGGGTCTGTCCTCGGACCACTCCTGTAGAACATGGGATACGACTGGGCCCTTCGAGGTCGTCTTCCCCCCGGGCTGGGCGTAATTTGTTACGCAGATGACACATTAGTCACAGCCCGGGGAGCGAACTTTCAAGAGGCGGCGCACCTGGCCACCACGGGAGTCTCTTTGGTGGTCGGGCGTATTGAGGCGCTGGGTTTACGGGTGGCCCTAGATAAGACGGAGGCCCTTTTGTTCCATAGGCCCCGTCGTGGTCGACCACCTGACGCCTCTATTGTAGTCAATTCGGTCTTCGTACCGGTTCAGGCCCAGATGAAGTACCTGGGCCTGATCCTTGGTGGCTCTTCGACGAGCACTTCCGACAGCTTTCTTCAAAGCTGGTCAGCGCTGCCTCTTTGACTTTTGCTGAATTTGGGTGGAGCCAGCGTCGCGACGAGACGGCTATACACGGGGGTTGTCCGGTCAATGGCGCTGTATGGTGCGCCGGTGTGGGCGGCGGCTCTGATCGCCCAGAATAGGGCTCGCCTCTGGCGCCCTCAGAGGATACTGGCGGTTAAAGCCATACGCGGCTACCGCACCGTATCGACGGAGGCGGCGTGCGCCTTAGCCGGAACTCCGCCGTGGGATTTGGAGGCGGAAGTGCTCGCCGAAGTTTATCGGCGGACGGCTGACTTCCGGGCGGATAGCGGCATACGGCTCCCTCCCGAAGAGATACGCGAGTGGCGTGAGACCGCTCGTCGAGCCACGATGGCTCGTTGGTCGTTCCGGTTGGAGACTCCTCGTGCTGGTTTTGCCCTCGTGGAGGCTCTCCAGCCGGTCATCGCCGAGTGGGCAGGGCGGCAGCACGGGACCCTTTCCTTCCGACTGACGCAGGTCCTTTCCGGGCACGGTTGCTTCGGGAAGTATCTGCACTCGGTCACCAGGAGGGAATTGAGTCCTGCCTGTCACTACTACGACTGCAGTGAGGACTCGTCTCAGCACACGCTAGCGGTTTGTTCCGCCTGGGCGGCGCAGCGTGGGGTCCTTACTGCAGTTATTGGAGGAGATCTCTCGCTACCGGCCGTCATACGCTCCATGGCCGGTAGCGACAGTTGTTTTACCGCGGTCGCAACCTTCTGCGAAGACGTAATTTCGCGGAAGGAGGCGGCGGAGAAGGCCCGGGAGGACGATATCCTCTCGGACCTAATTCGCCGCCGGCGAGCCGGGCGGCGGAGGCGCGCATACCAGCGCCTCATGCCACCTTGAGTGTGGCCGCGGGTAGACGGGACGGGTTTTCCCCTCCATCCGCTACAATGGCCAGCCGCGAGGAGGCGACGTCCGCATGTGCCGTACGTCGCCTAAAATAAAGAGTTTATCCGCAGATGGTGCCCGAGGTAGCGGGCAGGCGCTAGGAGGGATCTGGATGTCGTAATAGCAGCGGTTCCCAGATCCCTCCTATCTCAGGCGCAGAGTGGCACACCGTGTGGTTTTAGTTGGTCCGATTCCGACACACCACCCCGCTGTAAACCCCGATGGGGTGACGGCCCGAGGGGGTTTCAGCAGGTTAAAAAAAAAAAATCAGTACATTGTTTCTTATTTATTTTCTTCTAGAGTCACTTAGTGGCCTGCGTTGGCATAACGAAAGATTTTCTTCGTGTGTCGTGATAGTCATTATGTTGGTATTTGTGACTTATATGTGTCGTGGTTGCAGCCGCCAAACTGTTTTCGGTTAATACCAAGAGGTTTTGGACTGTTCGAGTGATGCCCGGATGCCGGCGATACTCTCAGCTCAATCGTCGTATTAATGTCGTATATGTAAGTATTCCATACCCTTACATATATTACAACAACAACCGTCAGTCTACTAAAAGGATAATCAAGTATGATAAGTATTTACTTACCCCACGGTAGTCAGCGGGATACGATACAGTGCCATGTCTAGTAAACATACTATATTACGTGTAACGCTTTTAAGGACTGTTGTTCCAATAGTTCTTAAGGTTGGCAGGCCTAAATCCAATCAAACCCGAAACACCTTTATGAATCGGTACAGGCAAATCGTATATTTTCTAGTTTCTTGTTAAATCAAGCCAGGCTGTTACTGTTCCAAAAACTTCGAAGGGCCACACATTCTTTTTAGCGTTCGAACCGACATGTCTCTTGGACAAGATGACGAAACTCTTTAAAAGTTATTACTGCTCGTATCAACCTATATCTGTCACGGGTAGGCTTCGATTTATTAGACAATCAGTTCAGCCGATAAGGACGCTCGACTTTGGATGTGATTGGTAGTGGAAACAGTCGGTCGTCTTCACGCGCTTCGAATCTCGGCAAAACCGCTCCGACAACACATTAGCAAGCACAGCCCTGAATATTATAAAAAATTTAGGGCGGCATAGTACTTTGTGTCTTGAGTTGCAGGTGTCCTTGCTTGGTAGTATTTACTTACCTTCAGGTGACTCGTCAGGTCTTGTGTCCTCTTACACCATAGAAAAAAACCGTCAACAAAAGACTCCTAGATAGTAACTATTTGATAGTAACTATTAGCTCAGCCTACAGATTCACGATCCACCCCCGAAACAAAGGTATAACTTAAAAAAGATAAACCTACCAGAAGAATGTAAATCAACCAATGTTGTACAAGGTGTCCAGAAATGGTATCGGGTGTTTGTAAGTTCAATGAAACAAAAATTATTTGTACGCAATAAAAAAGTTTATTGTTTATTATTAGCATATGAATTGGAGAATAATAATTCTCAGGAAACTCTCTGGAAAAGATGATGTTATCCAAATAATGACCGTTACGTTGCTGGCACTCTTCTAAACGGAAACGAAGATTGGCGATAACACGTTGACACATACGAGGGTAAGTTTTTAAGTTCGCGGAATGACAGTGAAAAAGGCGGGTAAACGCGCTCTTTTGATGCCTACCGTATTCAGTGACTCATAATTAGTCTGCATAGTAAAATTTGTTGTGATTGGATCATTAGTTATTAAACTATCGTTGACCAAGTATTTTAATCGAGAACGAAGTGAAAAAAATGGAGAAAATTGAATTCCATGCGGTGATAAAGTTCCTTACTAAGCAAGGAAAGTCTGTTCAAACCATACTCAATGAGATGTCATCGGTTTACGGGGATTCTTGCCCAGGAAAAACAATGGTCTACAAGTGGCATAGTTTATTTAAACAAGGCAGGGAATCACTTGAAGACGACCCGAGGCCGGGGCGCTCCGTTGAGGTGACTACGCCAGAAGTTATTGCAAAAGTAGAAAAAATTGTATTGGAAGATGCTCGACTAAAAAAGAAACAACTCGCAGAAATGGTTGGAGTATCGGATACAACAATTTTTAAAATTTTACACGATCATCTTGGCATGACTAAGGTTAGCGCACGGTGGGTGCCGAGAATGCTCACGCCATTGCAAAAACAACAGCGCGTGGAATGTTCACGTGCGTTTTTGGACCTCTGCAATGAAGACAAGGATGGCGTATTGAATCAAATTGTTACTGGGGATGAAACTTGGGTTCATCATTATGAACCCGAGTCCAAACAAGACTCCATGCAGTGGCACAAAAAGGGCACAGCACCACCCAAGAAATTTAAGGTTTCACAGTCGGCTGGGAAACTCATGGCAACGATTTTTTGGGACTCAGAAGGAGTATTATTGATAGATTATAAAGATAAAGGCATTTTTATAACGGGGGAATACTACGCTTCAATCTTAGAACAGTTAAAAGAAGCCATCAAAGAAAAAAGACGGGGAAAATTAACGAAAGGTGTCCTGCTATTGCATGACAATGCTCCCGTTCACAAGAGCCGAGTCGCACTGGCTGCCCTGCATAAGGTGGGCTTCGATATTTTGAATCACCCACCCTACAGTCCAGATTTGGCTCCGAGTGATTATTATCTCTTTCCAAAAATGAAAAAAGAATTACGTGGTAAGAAATTTTCAACTGATGAGGAGGTTAAGGAGGCAGTTTCGGCGTATTTTTCAGACAAAGATAAAACTTTTTTTTACGAGGGAATAAAAAAACTAATTGAAAGATCTGAAAAATGTATTCGTGTTGCAGGGGAATATACAGAAAAAGAAAAATAATTTTGTGTTTTTATTATTACTCAATACCCTCCATTCCGCGAACTTAAAAACGCCCCCTCGTAGCTATCGATATTGCTGCCATTTCTGACTTGATGTTTTGCTTTAACTGTTTTGTTTTGATAAACCTTACTTTTAAGGTATCCCCATGCAGAATAGTCAAGCGGGCTAAGGTCGGGGCTTCTGGGAGGCCAGTTGATGTTACCCCTTCGCGAAATGACTTTATTAGGGAATAATTCGTTAACAACTTCCATTGAGTCATTTGAGGTATGGCAAGTGGCCCCATCTTGCTGGAACCACGTTCTTGAGTTGAAACCTGCAAACCTCTGCAACTCTGGGACCAAAAAATTTCGCAACATATCGCAATAACGGTCACTATTCACATTAATTGCTCGGCCTCGTTGATCTTCGTGAAAATAAGGACCAATTATGCCTTTAGCAGACATAGCGGCCCAAACCACGGCCTTTAGGCTATGCAGGGGTCGTTCATGCTTTCGTCTCGGATTCTCCACTGCCCAGTACCGACAATTCTACTTATTCACATGACCTTTCAGGTGAAAATTTGCTTCGTCACTGAACAGTATGTTGTTAAAGTTGTTAAATCGCTGCAGCATTTCGTTCGCAAAATTCAGTCGATTAGTTTAGTCCGTATCCTTCAATTCTTGAACCAATTGAATTTTATAGGCTTTTAAATGTAAGTCTTTCTTTAAAATCGAATGTAAAGACAATTTTTGATGCTCAACGATTGGCTTCACTTTCGGATGGATAAAGACGGATTTTGACGAACCGACGCCTCAACTTCTTCAATTGTTTCTTCATCGCGAACTGAACGAGGACGACCAGAGTTTTGAATTTTAACTGTCGCACCTGTATTCTCAAACATCCTGATCCATTTCCTAATGCTATCGTCACTTGGCGCGTGGCGTGTACGATATTCCGCACGATAGAGACGTTGAGCAGTCACTATTGAATCACCATTACGATAATACGCTCGTACGCAAAATGCGCGATGCGTCCCCGGGTACTGTTCCATCGTGACTTAAACTCCACAAAATGGCGGACGCCACGAACCCCTCCCCGCACCCATTAGACGCCCCGTTTCGAATATGGCGCGAAAACAAATACCCGATACCCTTTCTGGACACTTTGTAGTTACGGAAGACAGAAGCTGCATAAACAACGCGAGTTCTAAAATTTTTTACTAAAACGTTTTAAACACAATTGAAATAGTCTAAGACTTTGCAACGTAACAAGAGTAAATCGTCGACAGATTCGTTACAAAGCGCTTAGATACCTATCATTCGCAGTGTCTAGTAAGCTTAAACGTATATTATGTTATAAATACAATATATGATAGTTGACTAGGATGAGATTCGTTATAAATTGCAAGGATTCTCATTCTTGAGAGTTCTTCTTGGTAGTCAATCATAAAACTCGTGCATGATTGGTCCGTATTAGCATATCTATATGTACTTATACTACATACTATAGGTTTATCCCACATCCTTGTCATCCATATTTCGTAATTACAACTGTCTGTTGTATACCTACGATACCATTGCCAGATGATATTGCCAGTATGTAGGTTCTGTTAATTGGGTATTTGCATGATTTTCCAATCCATTAAATAGTTATGTCTTATTATTTTTAAAATTTTTGAAAAAAATTTTTTTTTTATACATAAACATTTAAACTATTTAACAATAAAAAAATTGTTAAAATTTAAACGTACAGGTAGCTCCCTCTTGCGTATGTGACGACATTGTGCATATTCCGTTTAAATTTGTTATTTGTTATTTACGCTACTTTCAGTAAATTTTAAACTTAATGATAAAATATAATTAAACTCACTTTAAATAAAAACCAACTTAAAATTTTTTTCAATAATTTATCATTCGTCGTTTATCATGCATTCAAATGACGTGCCAATAATATGCACAATGACGTCAGACCAAACACATCACGTTTCACATCACGTGATTTTTACATCATATTTGACCACTTTTATTTATTTATTTATTTAAAAATTATTTGTAAAAATTAAATTTTAATCTTACGTAGGTATTTTATGTGTATCAAAGAATTTATTAACTGAACTTTATTTGAAAAATCATTTTCATGCAAATACCCAATTGTTTTTATTTAAAAAGACATCTTCCGCATTAGGATTATATATTCTGGTTCGCGGGGAATTTTACAAATACATATACCTACATGAAACCGCTACAAAGAATATCCAGATTCGGAACAACAATTTGTATATTACACAAAGCATTGTCCCATGTGGGGTTGGAGCCTACAACTGCTACACCATCTGTGTAGTCGGATTTAAATGGTAGAGTCGTGTATTTTGTAAAAAGGAAATGGGGTATGGTATCGACACTATTTCGAAAAGTTGATATAAAGCAAAAAGAATTATTTAAGCTTTCTCTTTGGGAGTACAAAGGTATTGAATCCCTCAAGAGCCGATGTGACTCACTATATGGATATTATTATATACATAGTAGTAAAAAAGAAATAAGAAATCGGAAAACAATATCAAGTTAAAATCAGGCATCATCGTTATGAAAGCAAAAAGTAATAGAGAATTACCTTAGTTAAAAACACAAATAACACATTCAATACCTAAACACAAAAATGACCTATGTAATAATAGGAACGAGGTAGGTACGAGTATATCTTTGTAGGTAACACTTATCTAGATGTCACAGCACCTTGTGCATGTGCAGTAATTTTATTAAGCGATGCGTTGATAGATCGAAGCGGATGGCCACAAAATGTATTATCGTCGATCCAAATGCGCCAAGTGTTCTTGTAGAATGACAAATATTAATGGTGTAATGAACGCAATAAATACCTTGTGTGGATCATTAGAATATTTTAAAGCCATTTAAAGCCTCGAAGTAAATTGTTATTAGAAATAAATGGTCAGGCTTTTGACGTATTTAGGTACATAAGCATATTTCAACATCTTTTATAAAATCTATGAGTAATTTTTCTTTTACTCTCGTATGATCGTACTCGTATTACACAGTAAATACAAGTTTACATAGTATCTTTAAATTGAAAGTAGATAAGTAGATAAATAGATTTGTTACTTTATTTGAATTAGTTTATGTTTGAGCTGGGGTGACCTGTATTTCAAATAAACAGTATGTAGTATTTAGTGCATAATCAAATAGATAACCACACCATAATACCTATTCCAGAGAAGTTTGTTTTCCTTAGACCTCGTTATTATTATCGAGAAGTAGTAAAGTGGGTTGTATATCAGGGTATATAATAGTAAAACAAGCAATTTGGATTCATAAACAAAATAATCTTTATTGAGGAATCCAGATTTTGAAATGAAGCAGACACAAAGCAGCGCACGATTGTAGTACCAGTGCCTGTCGCGCTTCGTGGGACGCGTTTGGCAAGCGTACCGTGCTGAATATCGCTGAAAGCTCCGCTACGCGGGGATACTCGTTCGTTCGCCAGTACCCCTCCGACCAGCGATGCTGTGCTGTCTCCGGAAATAGAGTACGTGAGCCGTCTCACCGTGCACTGTTGCGAACCGTTCGCCGCTGCAGCCAACATTTTAGCCATTGAATCGCGGTTAATAATAGAGTTGTCGTTAAATATTTTATGTTTTCCCTGAAACATTTCTTTCGCTTCGTATAATTTTGTTGAGGAGATATAAAATAACTGCGATTCAATGGTGACGGTCTTAACTCGAATTGCATTTTGGATGGAATGCAAGTCGTGTTGGGCCGCGAAATAAGTGTTTTCGCTGGTGCAGTGTAGATGTTTACGACGTCTTTAGATTGATCGATCAGGTGCGCGAGTGTGTGTGCAAATGACTGATAGTCCGTTGTTGCGGGCTTAAGTTAAACAACATGTGGACCAAAGGATTAACGCTATGGAGGTTTACCTTGTGCATGTTGTTCGCGGTGTCAGCGTTTGCCGCTGTAGCGAGAGGTGAGTCCTTGTCGCGTGAGTGGGAGCAGATCTTAGCTCGCAGTCTGCGTCACTACATTGCTGCTATTTTCGGCGTAACTTGCGCTGAAATTATGTAAAAAGCTCACGTATGTGCGCTATTTTTGGCGGTAACGTTAGGTGAAATTTTGAATGACAAAATGATCCAGTGACCGAGATATGAAGAAATTTCTATTTGCTCGTTTTCTTATATTTTATGATGTAAGGGTTAGTGGAGTGAAGGTAGAGCGCCGTCAACCGCTTCGCTTCATCGCAATGCTAGATACGTAAATAGAAATACAGGGATTTGTCGTTGTACGTCGCCATCTTGTGAAAAACGATAGGATCGTGACGACATTATAAAAGTATAACACAGGGATCTAGGTCACGTCATAACTTCATGCTAAGTGTTTTTGGTAGAGATTCTAATTACCTATAATAAAAAAGACCAAGGTCACCTCTTAAATTTGTGCTACTAAAATATTTTAAGTTGTAGTCATCATGCTGCTTGCCAGAAAAAAATTGGTAGATTTAATTTGTCGAATTATTTTGCAAGATATTTTTATTACACGACAATGTTTCATTTCCAGAATAAGTTACCTATTCATGATCAAAAGAAAATTGTATTTTAATTTTATGTATTTAACTAACGTCTATTCATCCAGTGTGTGTCGTAAGAGTCGACCAAAGAACCGAACAGGGTAACAGCTCTGTAAAGAGAAGCAAAATTTGAAACAAACCCTATACTGACATATCTGGGCAGAGTGGCACAGTAGGTTAAATATTCTTTCTAAGGAGAGGCTTCTATCCAGTAGTGGACTACTAAATGCTATAGATGATAATGATGATGACTCTTAACATGCTCTTAGCTAATGCTAATGCTCGTTAAGAAGAGCACGTTAGGCAACTAAGCATAGGAATGCTTATTTGTCTGGTAATAAAATTCTAAATTCGACACTAAAATTTTAAGAAATATTCTCGTAACCTTATATATAGTTTCATGTAAGTCAATGTCAACTAACATGGCCCACAACATAAAACACAAACTGCGGAGCGACGCAACAAGGCCGACCGTATTAACTGGATCTCTTAAAATACCGTGGATATGTAGAGCGTCCAGGAGTTCAACAATTTTAATCTTTGCATAATGTTATTATTATATATTATGATAATAATAATTGTAACTGCCTGGTCCATCGGTCAGCGTATAAAACTATCAATCAAAAAGAGGTCTCTTGATCTGTTTTCCTTCCATTTTCTTCCAACCAAAGTAAATTATTTACTGCACTCGATAAAAACTAAATTAACATGACATTTCTATGGTTATGGTATTATTATGAGACTAGTATCCCCGTGTTTTATCCCTAAATTTTAGTAAAAACTGTACTTTTTACCCGTATTAAATGTTTGAAAAATATTTTATCTATATTTCCTTTTTTTCGTGAAATTTTAAAATGTTTTAATGTTTATTCTACTCTTTGCAACGGAGAAAAATTCAAACAACATTAAATTTAAAAAAAATTGCACGTTTAATATCCCTTAATGCACCATTATTTAATAAAAGCAGAACACAACTTTTATTTACTCAACATTATTTGATGCCAGCAAAAATAACTGAATATAATTAGTCTATTTAACAACTTTATGCAAATATCAATGTTGAATGTAACTTTACCGATCAAGTAACTGCAGCCTTTGATCTTATTATCAAAGTATTTCGAATGTTTTGTTTGTAAAATAGACATACTTCTGGTTGATTGGTTGATGCATGAACACAATTAAAATTTCAAAAAAAAACATTGAAAAAGCTAAATATTAATACGTCAAGCAACAGATTTTCAAAACAAATTGGTATACAGATTAAGATACATAGGTTTAGTTGCAATATAAATCACGTTTCTCTCAGCTAGGAGTTTCCATTATGGTAGTGCAGTTGTTTTCCAATAGATATCCGCTACGAATGAAATGTATGAAACACAATGCTATCAACGCGCGAGGAGGCGTGTATGTAGGTCATATTTTCACGAGATTCCTCTTACAATCTTAAATAGATCAACTCACATCACAGTGATGAGAGTGATTGACATTCTGGCTTATCATTACCTATCATTTATTAATTTTATTATCTTTACACTATTAGTAATTTGCAGAAGAGCGTTCGTATCAATTTGATTCATTGCGACCATTTACGTTATTACATAGCCTATACTAGGTCCCGACGCAACATTCAACAACTCGTAGTAATTTTATAGTGTTCGTTAATGACAATAGTACTTTTGTAAGCCCTAAAATTTCCTAAGATTTTACAAAAATCAGTTCATTTCAATTTTTTGATATTATCTGGAAGCAGCCTTCGCCGTAAAATTGTCATTTGCCACCGGCGCAGTGATATGAGCTTTTTTACTTGAAGTACAACCTACAACCTACAACTACTGTACATAGTGATTGCATAGATAAGAAATGAGACAAAAATAACATTTAAAGCGCTTTGTACATCGTATCAAAATTTAAGGTCGGCCGGTACAGACCTCTTTAAGATTTTATAACTTTCAAAAATCGTCTTAACATTTTCATATAAATAGATATTAATACTCATCTTAAACGGAAAAGTGAATAAATTTATGGTAAGGTAAAATACCCGTTTGTACTTATCATTATTTATAGCATTTCACATTGATTATAAATTAGATTCATCAATCCCTGTTGATTTTCTTAGCCAAACGTATCTCAACAACATTTGTCTGCCTGTACACCTTTAATAAACTAGTTCAAAGAGCTTTTAGTAAATATTGTTTAGTTCATCTTATTTTTTAGAAAAGGTATGAAATGTGAACGCTTAAGCTATTAAGGTATATATATTTTAATAAGTTTTGAAATTATCTGCACAACAGAAAATTCTTAAAACTGTGTCTTTCGAAATCTGTTTTTTTTAAATATACATATATGTGTAGTTGATGTTATAAGTATTGATTAAATGAAAAAAGTACTGATTGATTAAAAATTGATTTGAAATATAGGATGTATAACTTATTGATCTATGTCGCATTTATTTACATCGACATTAGTAATACTTTAAAAAATAGTATTCGGATCAGCCCAATACTATTTTTAAACAGCACTATTTCCCACTTTTTAAATTTGTCACCACTTAGAAATTATTCTTGCATAAAATTAAAAACCACTTCGAGCTCCGAGCAATAATGAATTCAGATTAATTATCTTATGATAGTGTTGATTGAATCAAAATTATTCAGTTGGTTACCGACACTCTATTCAACTTTTATTCCACTTAAACCACTATCCTGATATAAGAACAGCATGAATACGATTCACAACACTTTTTCAGTAATGATAGAACAGTCATTAGTCTTGCTACGGACTTATGAATCAGATTTCATTGCGTAATTTCGATTGACAGCTGAACTACAAATAAATTAAAATTTATTATTAAAGTGATGTAGATATAAACCTTCATATTTTAACTTCAAGGAACAACACTGAAAGTTAAGTGGTGCACTGTTTGACTGCACGAATGGCGTAGTGGTTCAAAAAATCACCTTACCAGTTCCCGTTGCACAGGGTGTAATACTCAGCGCATCAGGAAGGGTTCACTTTCCATCTTGGGACAATAATGTGTCTGATCTGTTGATTATTATTCAGTCTAAGTGTTCTCTGTGTCCGTTTCGTAAATGCTTGTAAAATTACTGGCTGTACCTACAATATATTTCTAGTACAGGAATCGTCTATAATTGGATTATTTTTGAAAAATGAGATACACACAGGTGTGTAGCAACACCAAGTAGACATTTTTTCAGTCGACTGCTGTATATATGTCTTTACTTACTAGGAGAATTGAAACCAGTGTTTGACCTTCCAATTTTAGTATACAGCAGCTACCCTTATACGTTCTTTCTGCCAGGCTTTTACTTTTCACCGTTTTCACTATAATACGCGTTTGTTCCAATGACTATCAATCCTTCAGCATGATATGTTACATGATGGCACTTACACACAAGTACACCTGGTAAACTGTAGTAGTTAAATTGAAAGCGTACTGGGTGTTTGCCAAGAATACCTTGGACAACAAAAGCAGCAACATGTCTTTTCCTCGTCCCAAACATTGCTGATTCTAGCCAATATTTTACTTAGTATATTGTAAGGTAATTGTAAACGTTTAAGTAGAAACAGAGAAAAACGTTGAGGCCCTGGAGGAAATTGTTGCCTTTTGATCCTTGTATGTGTGGTGCAGAGCACTGATCGGATCGGATCCCTTGGGGTTGGTCGTGTTTCGTTGGTGAGTTCAAGCCATTGATGCATCGTTATCATGGCAGTTATCGTGGTAAGTGTGCGAGCTTTACACTGCCACGATGGCTGACATGCTTTTTATATCCTCAAGTGGAGCGTGAAAAAACATTTTACTACGCCATTACAGTGTAGGTAACCATATTGTATTGTCTGTATTCGCAAAGAGTATGTTGACTACAACTCTTGGATTCTATTCATGCTTTCCATCAGGCAGAGTAAACAACTTTAGAAAGGGCTCTATTATAAAAAAAATACGGAGTGTCACCACCATTATTCAACAGCATTGCAAAAGGAAGGAAAATTAGATACAAACCATATGCCAACTCTTCTGAAAGCGTGGTATAGCAAGGTATAGGTTTCACTCCTACCTAAGGAGAGGCATATATACAGCAGTTACTACGTGACTATTAAAATCTGATGATGATGATGGTGTTGATAGTAGTGTATGTCGTAGAACAGACCTTCATTCGTATAAAGTCCAGTTATAACGAAGAGGGAATGAATATTAAAATTTAAACCCACCAAATCTTTTGTTAATGCTACTTATATATATATATTTTACGTGAATTCCAGCTGACGACGACATACCATCTGAATCACAATGCCGGCCATACATCGAAAAAGCTCTTAAAGAGCTCGAGTCAGGAGATGTGGAACCAGGTAAAAAATTCATTAGCTATTTGTTAATTTTTTTATTCAATTTTTTATTGTTGTTTAATACTTATATATTTATGTTTTCTGATTTTATAGTTGCTTTCCAAACGTGCTGTTATGTATTCAAGGCCAAACACATTGTTGGTTGAAATAAATCACTAGAATAGACAAGTTTATTGGTAACTTTAGTTGGATAGATATACTTACTCTTTAAGTGTATAGAGGAAAATAATAAGTAGATACCGTTGCAAGAATAACTAAATAATATTGTTCAAATTTTGTCCAGAGAATTATTTACTTAAAAATTATAATTGCCCTTGCCACGGCTGGTGTCATCGGTATATTCTCCCAATTATTTTGTTTAGTTATATCTTAAAACAATTAGTTTCACCAAAATACATGTAAAATTGTCAGAAAATTTATACAGTTAGATGATAACATACTAACACAGTGTACCACATGCTTCGGTCACTTATTTTAAACCCTTAAATACAGAATAATCAATTAAGTAAGTGAGAAAATTAATACGATAATAAATTTTATTTTGGAACAAACATACAAATATAAAAGATTTTAGAACAGAAACTATCCTCATGTAGATATATGATGCTCGAGATAGGGACTGCAGTTTACAGATGTATGTATTAGTGTACATTCAAGAATGACAGAGATTTATTGATTGGTTGGATTAAAATTTAAAAAAAGCAGCGTAGGCGTAGCAATTAGTATTTGAGTAGGTCACTAGTAAAACTTAAAAAATGTACAAAGTAAGAATGGGTTATATCTTATGAATGTGTTTTAAAGCGTCTTATTTTACGACATTACGAAACAGTTTCCGGTTGAGAGTAACAGCTATCTTTACATAGTTGCTATTGTATCTGACCTTAGCGAAACCAGGAATAATCCCGGAGTGACACAAGTTTGTCGGCGATGAGATGTCAGATCTATTTTAATTACGCAAATAGCCGCGTCGCCTATATTAACTCACGCCTAATAAAAGATGTCAGCATAATCGCTAGTTCACATAATAATTCGTTTATTGTAAAAACAAACAGACATTAACGACCTGACAAGCATAGCGGAAGTTTTCACTATAAACATTGGAAATACATTATACTCAATAAATAATATATGGTTTCTGGCCACATCATTCATGACAGAGCATGGTTACGTGTAAAAAGTTGAAACGTTTGAAGTCATATATATTTCTACACAACAGAACATATAGTTTCAATATTTTGACTTGAATAGTGAAATATTACTTTATTGTCATTCTAGTTTACAGTTGGTCATCTAAAATTAGTGTCTTATTTATAGCTCCGCCCGTTAGACGAAGGCGTCAAGCTGGATATCGGACGTACTGTTAATAAAACATTTTGACTTTGAAAACTCTGTACGAATTATATGGAGATATAAGAAAATGAAAATTGAATCATTATTATATATAAAACTTTTACCAATAAACTTTATCTTAAAGGTTTTAGATAAGGTGACGTCCTTGCGTCTAGTTCAACTCTGTTTAGTCCCGAATCTGCAAACTTGAAAATTAACTTAATAATTTTTGACTAGTAAAAAATAAGTGTCTTGAGAAATCAGGGGATTTTAAAATGAAAAATCTAAATTATCTTTTAGGCAAATCTCTAGGTAATAATTTTACTTTTATGCCAATATGTGAACAAACATACATCCAGGTCCAGAACCTAAATATTTTTGCTTTCTCGTTCTCGTAACTAGTAGTAGGTACAGTTCTATCTATCCATCAAGGTCGTGTGGGATTACAAACAGCTGATGCGTTCTTATTTATACAATTGTTCTCCTTAGCACTATCGGTGTAATTATACGATTAATTTTACATCAATAACTTTTCTGGTAAATTATTGAATTACTACATTTTATATTTTGATTAATCTAGGAATATTAAGGCCTAAATGAATAAAACGTACTGGTCCCGATTTTCTATTGTTGGAAGTATTTCAATACCCTTTAAAAAACTCTTAATTGGTGCCTGTTGAAGACCTTTCGTTGCAAATTATGTGTATTTTAAAATATTTTTATAAATGTTTATGTTTTGTGTATTTTAAAATAATTTTAAGATATTGTGGAAATATTAAATAAACATGTGAAAAAAGTTTTCACTAAAAATTGTAAATTACTACTATGATTTTTTATTTTAATATTATTTTCGTAGCACTGTTCACTTTTCGTTCTGTTCACCGTAAGATCGAAGTTGACTTTCCGTCTCTAGTTCAGACCGGAGTTTCTTTGGAACAACTCACTCCACTCATATGTCGTTAGAAATAGGGTGACGTCGACATATCGGAGATTAAATAATATATTTCCTCACCACCTATAGAATAGCTCGTACTCCATTTTGCGGTTGTCTTTCGAAGGATTTACTCTGTTTGGCGAGCATTCATTTTCCATCCTGATGAAAAAGAGCCAAACATAATAGCAAGACGTTGAGGAGCTCCAATTTCGAGCACGTTGTCAAAGGTTTTGGTCGAGTCGATAAAACATTACTTGACTGCGCTTAAAATTTCTCTGCGCTTCTCGATAATTTCAGCTGTTCAATGTTCAGTACTTATTTTGTGTATATGTTTATATGTGTATATTCCTTGACGTAAATGCTTGTTCTTCGGGATTCTGTCGACGTAAAAAGTAGGTATGATGTTGATTAATTACAGTGAAGAGAATCTTGTTTGTATGATTAATTAAAGCTATACAACTTGTGTAATTTAAAGTATTATGTAAACAAACTCTCTTATGTAAAAGTATAAAGACAGATTCGGTCTATTCTATTGAGCAGATCTCGATGTGTGTATGTGTCTTGACGTCAAACATATTTTTACAGATCTCGATGATAGTCTTTGGCCTAAGTTTTGTAGTATTACACTTGTAATAGTATGGTGAACCGGTGATTTCTTGTACTATACTTTTAATGGCTTGGAACGCGTTCGTAGGCTCTCCCGTGTCATATAATTTTTCGCAATTTTCAAACACTCCCCTTAAGTCACATATTAAGTTGCTGAACAAGAAAACATTAATTATTTTATGAACGAATTTTTTTCGGTGTGTTTTTAGTTTTTCAACAATATTTTCTTGAAAATGTCTTTTTCGTTACGTTTGCTTATTCTTATTTCTAAATCTTGGGCAATTGTTTTTTCTATCTGTGACTATGATAAACAGTAGACAGAAAAATTAACGTCTTACGAATGCAAATGTGTGGACAACTCAATCAGCATTAAATGTTTTATTTGTTTTCTATTTCACGACTATAGTGTGAAATATATGGAATATTTCAACTTTATTTTACAATTCTGGCTTTTATTATGTCTATAGAACCAAAAAAAATTTGAGAACCGAGACTGAAATGACTAAACGAGGAAATATAATGCTTGCACCAGGTGCAACTCTGAGCCTGTACTTATTGTAACTTAGATAAAATTTAAAAAAGACGTGCATTTAAGAATTAAATGATCCTGAACTTGTAACTTCCATTCAAAAACATTTATTTTCATGTTACACTGGTTTATACCAGTATTTATTGTTCATATTCAACTATTGTAAAGACTAAAAAATACGAGTAACTCCTTTACAATTACCAACTATTTGGACGGCTAAATTTAAAAACTATACTTGTTTTTGTATCAAGAAAAAGTTACTAATTGTAACATTTATTTTATACCATGTAGCTTTACAAGGTATAGATCATATTATTTAGGAATCTTTAAGCCTTCGATCTTTAACAAAAGTATTCAAATTCTTCCATATGTTACAGGGTGACCTCGCATTGTTGAACTATATTTTCTACGAAAATACCAAGTTTAACTGATTGGAGCC
This sequence comes from Hypercompe scribonia, assembly GCA_949316085.1. NCBI lineage: Eukaryota > Metazoa > Arthropoda > Insecta > Lepidoptera > Erebidae > Hypercompe > Hypercompe scribonia. Next base: position 9,059,770 of record OX438989.1, on the reverse strand, counting down.
ATGTAATTAAATAAAGAAGAATTAAAAATAGTTTATAATCAAAAAATTAATTAGTAACAAATCAAAGCCAACTAAGATATCAAATTTCTGAATTCTTAATTATTTTGTTAACCCTGATTATTTATTTTTTGGTTTTTAGACTCTGCCGAAAAGAATGACAGTAGTGAAGTAAGGGTTGACAATGGAGACGATTCAAAAGAAGCTCTTTCTATAGAAGATGGAGCTCAAACAGCTGAAGCAGAGGATAGCACTGAAGAGGATGCACCATCAATAGAAGTAGCAGATGAGCCATATATTTATCAAGCTTCCATTAAAGAGGTTGAAAGTACATCTGATGACGCTGACTCGAAGGAAGCGATTGAAGAAGCTGACGGAGAAAGTAATGAACAACAAGAAGATGGAGCCCAGAAAGAAGGAGACAGCAAAGAGGAAACAGCATCTGCTGAAGATGAAACAGCTGAGCAAGGTTAGTAATTAGTTTGTTCATTATTATCCCTCTACTCGTGTCATATATAAGTTTTCAACTGAATTATATCTTATGTGTCTACAAATTTCTGTCAGTTTTCAATTTTCTGTTGACTGACCCAGAGATAAAATTGATTTTTATTGATCCACATCACCAATTAAAGTTAAGTTACATATTTTAAATATTTTTTTGCCATAAAAATTTCATCTTAAATGATGAATGAACATAATATTTTCCTATATCCGGAATTATGTCCTTATATATATCTAGTAAAATAAAAATAGTGTAAAATGAACAGAGCTACAAGCTAAAATAATTACAGTAATATTTTTTAGAGAGTGCAGAAGAGAAGGACGAATCTAAAGAAAAAAGTGACGACGCCTCTATAGAAGGATCTGAGGATGATAGTAAAGAATTAAAGGAAGATTCTAGCCAAGAAGGTGAACAAGAGCCAGTAAGTGATGATGAGAAGTCAGCAGAAGATGCTGATACATCCCAAGAAATCCAAGGTGAAGATGACGAAGACAAGACAAAAGAAGACGACGGATCTCAAGAAAAGGCTGATGAATCTCAAGAAGAGAAGGGCAGTAAACAAGACGATGACTCCCAAGAAACTACAGATGATGAATCTAAAGAAAGTAATGCAGGCGGGGAATCTGACGAAAAAGCTGAATCTGTAGAAGGAAAAGACGAGTCCAGTGAAGCGAAAGATCAATCAGAGGAACAGAAAGAATCGGGCGAAACAAAAGAAAAATCGGAAGAAGAGACAGCTGAAGAAATAGATGAAGGCAAAGAGAGCTCAGAAGAACAACAGCAGACATCAGCGGAAGAGAAGGATCAATCAGAAGAAAAAGAAGAAGCTTCTATCGAAGGAGAAGAGGGAGGAGAAGAGGGGAAAGAGAGCAAAGAGGAGGAAGACAGCAAGGAAGATAACGACTCCGAAGAAACTGCTGCTGACGGTACTGAAGAAGAAGCTGAAGATACAGAAGACAGTGATGGTTCAGACGAAGCTGGGGCTGAAGAAGGAACACCTGAGGAAGATTTATTACTTGTAAGTATCACGGAACACGTTATTGTGTTTTGTTTTTAAATGAAAATTTACGCTCAAATTTATAGAATTTTGTATCTAAGAATGGCAAAATTGTATACCCAAAACGAGTTAAATTATCTATCATAGATTTTTTCGAATTATTTCAGACTGGTGAAATTCCCGAAAACCTAAGATCTCGTGATCACATAAACAAGATTTTGAGATTAGACGAAGAAGCTAGTAAAGCAGAATTAACTATAGAAAGATCAGCTGACATCATACTCAGAGACCTCAAGAGGCTATATGAAAACTCAATCAAACCACTTGAAGGTCTTTATAAGTACAGAGATTTAAGTAACAGACACTTTGGTGATCCAGAAATATTTTCCAAGCCTTTGATATTGTTTATGGGACCATGGAGCGGTGGAAAGTCTAGCATTTTAAACTATCTTACGGGACTCGAATTCACGGAGTGGTCACTGAGAACTGGTAAGTTATATGATTTTGATAAATGGGAACATCTGGTATAAAAGACATAAGCTTATTAACTATGTTTTCTTTTCCCTTACAGGAGCTGAACCATCGCCAGCCTATTTTAACATTCTTATGCATGGCAAAGATCCAGAAGTATTAGATGGTACTCAATTAGCAGCTGATTGGACTTTTTCGGGTCTGCAGAAATTCGGCCAAGGTCTAGAAGAACGATTGCGGGGTTTAAAATACCCGAGCAAAATTCTGGAAAAAGTAAGGCTATTTGGTTTATGTATCACAACATGGCCAAATATAAAAATGTTAATATTAGTTATTTTATTTAAAGTCATTTTATCACTTTAGAACGTTTTAACTACTTTGAAAACTGTGGGTCATTTTGTGTTGTCTATAAAGGATCTAGGTCAATTCGTTCTTTAGTCGTATGTGTCATTCAAAACGGATACGTTTAACTGATCTGTGTGTACTGGTGAGTTGACGACCAAGAAAATCCTCGACGTTGAAATCATTTCGACGTTGTATACAGTGTATTTGCATTCCAAAAGTTTTACTTGGGTAGAAACTCTGAGTTTTTATCTTCCATTCTTCTTGAACACTCAATATCCTCTTTCACATACTCTTCATATCATTGTGAAATGGTTTTGGCTTTTTCTTTCGTCGCCAGCTGTTGGACTTATAAATAAGGCAATCGCTATCACATAGTAATTGCAAAGACACACTTGTATTTTAATTCAGTATGATTAAAACGAATAACTATTTTCTAATTACAATTTATATTATACACATATTTCTAGGTTAATATCGTTGAAATTCCTGGAATATTGGAAGTAAGAAAGCAAGTGTCACGTGTTTTCCCTTTCAACGACGCCTGCCAATGGTTCATCGATCGCGCTGACATCATCTTCTTGGTATATGATCCTTCTAAGCTGGACGTAGGTCCCGAGACTGAAGCTATACTCGACCAACTCAAAGGCAGGGAGTCTCAGGTAAAGTTAGTAATTCTTAACCCAGATGCCCATAAAGTAGGGAGAAATTAAAGTAATTCTTAACATCAGGCATAAGATCTGCATCTGTATATAGGTGAATTCTTTTGCTATTGGCATATAAGATAGACCATGGCAAGGTATTATGGAACAGAATAGCAACTATGACCTCCCTATTTAGCCAGGGAGATGAGTACTCGTAAGTAACAAATGACTTTGTTTAAATATATCATTTTTATTTTAATAGCTTCCTTTTTATCAAATGACATCATACCAATAGTTTAAAGTTATGGTTAACTTTACTGCGAGAACGTTGTTTTTTTAGAGTAAATGTTAATGTAGCGGCCTGTTGCTCAATTACTATGTTTAAACTTCTTTCTTTCTTCACATTGATAATAATAACTTCAATTCAGACACGCATCGTGTTAAACAAAGCTGATATAGTTAAACCGGAAGAGCTGATGCGTGTACAAAGCGCATTAATCTGGAACATCTCTCCATTGATGAGCTCGGCACAGCCGCCTGTCATGTATACGGTGTCCTTGTGGTCAATGCCCTTCGAAGCGGGCGCCCCCGTACGTCTGCTGCAAGCCCAGGAGCGTGAGCTGCTGAGAGATTTGCGACAGGCCATAGACAAGCGTATTGAAAACAAGATAGCCAGCGCTAGGAGATTTGCCGTAAGTACAGTCTTTTCATCTTTGTTTATTTAGATTAAAACAGGAGGTAATAAAAGTAGTGAAAGAATAAGGCAAGATAGTCTGTGGAATGTCTCACTGTCTGGTGTGGTTTAATTTACACTAAAATAATGTTAAACTTCAATTTTATGTGACTGAGTATTTATTAAGACTAAGTATATCATAACGTGATATGATTCTAAGAAACCGAAGGTGACCGAGCACGATATATCTCAGTGGAACTTCATACATTAGCCGCTTTTAAGTTAGCACTAAGCACTTTTAAGTCTAATATTTACATTTCTACCTAAAAACTGCGTTACACCATTTGCCTACACGTTGTAGTAGTAGTTGTAGGTTATAATTCTCTTATAGAGTCGTATTCTATGGCGAATCAAAAGGGCCTTTCAAGTAGGTAATTAATTGTGCCTTCTTAAAGGTTCTGTCTATTTAAAAAGCAATGAAATGAGTCAAAATAAGTTTTTGACTTTTTTTCTCATTTGACCTCACCCTTATAATAGGTAATAAATTTTTATAGAAATCTAGGGTTTGGCAATAAAGTAAAAATTACAAGAATCGTTGCGAATGTGTAGTAAATGTATACATGTATATTTCGTACCTTGTACCCGCCTTGTCGAAAATAAACCAGTAAGAATACGAGTATAATTCTTTCTTTATTTACTCGTCCCGCACACTCATACATAACAGTGACGAGGACTACCTACTTTTTTGTTAATAATGCCGTACTAAGGTACGGAGCTTTAGCAGTTGACCATAATGTACAGTCATGAAAAACTTTCAGTCGTCTACCGCAATGGTTTTTCGCTAACGATTTTGATAAAACTAAGGACATAGTAAACATATACAAAAGAGCGATTTTATTAAGCACACTCAATGGTAACACCTATAGGCTAGTTGCCGACCAGCATTACCTAAGGATTTGCAAACCGTGTAAGGACCGTATAAGGACTTGGACCGTATAAGGATGGATGTCCTAAATCTCTTAGACAATCATTTTATAACGATAAATTGCGGATTTGGTAAGAGGTATCATTTTTATTGAGATACTCAGTAATCTGAAGAAACATTTGCACAACGTGCGGCGAGACTGCATGGGTTCACTGTTGACTCCGCATTTTTGAACGTTGAAAGAAGCATTGCAGAATCGTTTCGTAATGGTAACGGGGCCTGTTGCGGAGCGAGATTAGTTGTTTGCTTAGAGCTTAGAAGAGTTAACTTGGGAAAGGAGATCGATCCGCACCTTGCTTGCGACTTGCCAGCGTAACCGAGCTCATCTGGTACAAGTAAAACAAGATCACATCAACGGCTGGAGAGCGCTTCTACTCTAAAATGATTATTAGTGGATCAGCATCTGGTTCAATCTAAAAGAACTATCTCAGAGGATGAGAAATACCACGATTCCATAGAAGGGATCTGTGATCGTACGAGAGAGCAGGGGGAATCTCCAAAGTAGATTATAAGCAGTTCCTGAGAATTAGTATTTAAGTTTTATTTATATTAGGTGTGTTGAGGGAGAAATGTTGTTTGTGTATACATGTATCCGTCTATACCTTGTCGACAATAAGCCGATGTGAAACTTTATTCACTCGTCCCACGCTCTCATACATAACAGAACTGCAATTAAGACATTCTACATCTGACAATAATGCACCAATTTTAGATCTCACCTTTCAAAATACATTTCTAAGCCAGTCACACTATCGATGAAGATAATTTGTTTTTTGAGAATTGAATCGTTAAATATATCTTTGTTATTCTAATTTTCACTCTTAATGAGACTTCAAATAAGAATAATTTTCAAATCAAATTTAATTGTTCTTTTACGAACAGGTACGCGTAAGAAATCACGCGAAGATGGTCGACTGCTATCTTACTACTTATTACAACCACAAGACCATATTCGGCAACAGGAAGCTGATTGCCGATGCTATTATTGAAAATCCTCAAAACTATCACATCTATGAGGGACTCAGTACATTAACTAATATTTCCAGGTAAGTGTTAGTGATGGTTACGTTGTCAAAAAACGAAAGTCTAATAATAAAGTCGTAAAAAGTTATTACTTTGACAGTGAAAATCTTGGATAACACCGTCTATTTTATACTTATTTTGTAAGAATCCGAGGTTTATCAATCACTCTCTTCTTTAAATTATGTTAAGATCAAGATCAAGTCAACATAAAATTAAGAGTTTTAAACGATATCAATTTACGAAATTCACACAAACATTTGTTCAGGTACGACTTGCCAGACCCCGAAACGTACCGGGATTTCTTCAGGTTGAATCCCCTATTCGAGTTCTCGCAGCTGTCGGCGACGTGCACATACTTCAGGGGCTGTCCTATTACGCGGCTTGACGTGGCCATCGCGTACGATCTGCCGGAACTCGTGGGCAAGTACAAGAAGATGGTAGAGACCGCCACGCCCCAGGGCATGCCCAAGAGTTGATGGCTCCGCGAACGAACGAATCCTACACCACACTACGTATCTGCTTTTTTAAATTAGCCAATTGGATTGGACATTATTTATTTTGGGCACATTTTGCATTTCTTTATCTAATCAGGCATCAGATCATTAGTTAATTTTCGTTACATCGCATTTCTGTATTTATCTATAATTTATTTTGCTTATAATAATCGCTTGTTCCTGTTTTTCTGATATGAATGATGTCGTCACGTATGGAGTTTATTGTGATTTTTTCGTACGTTTCGTTGTGGTGATGATAGAAAATTAATATGCAAGACAACTTCCAATCCTACTTTTGTCTTTTTATACGTATTGTCTGAAAAAGAACAATAAATTACTAGTCATTTTATTTATGAAGTTTTGTTAGTTTCTGTAATGTATCTTATTTATTAAGGTATATAAATGTGGGTGTTCCTACAAGTGCATAATCACGAGATATAATTAGATTAAAATCTAATTAAATACCGTAATTGTGTGGTTTCTTGTCTACCGTAATAATTTCTTTGTTAGTTGTTAATGAGACATAATGTGACTATGTATTAAGTAAAAATGAAATAAAAATTATTTGTATTTTATTTAAAAACAGTAATCTTAACCTCGTTCCTAATCAATTATTTTTAATATGGATAGTATGAAATCAAGAATGAAGAACGAACGTGAAGGTAAATAAATAATGTAAACCTATTTTTAGTAGTTTCTATAACATGAGAAAATAGACAAAGTCTGTGTAGCGACGAATTACGAATATGGAGTACACCACCCATACTCAGCCTGCGGGTATCGTAAGAGCCAACTTAGGAAGTTCACTCACCACGCAGAGCAAGAGCAGTGCAAAGAGAACAAAAACAACGTAGTCAAAACCTCCTCCTTTTCTATGTTAAGTATTGGGCTGTTAAAGGTTGTCGTCTGTTGATGATAGATATGTAGATGAAAGATTTCCAAGAATTGTAAAAGGGTAAACGTGATAGGGAGGTGGATTCTGGTATAGAATCCACTACACTGTGATACTATCAACATTGATCACATTGGTTGATTTAGGATGTTATTTTGTACATGTTGTTTTCTATTAACGTCGTAACTATAGAAATTCCAAAATATTTATACTCAAGTTTTTGAAGGATGTTCATCCAATATATCTTATTACATTTGTGGAAGCCCCACGAATAGAATAAAAATTCTAATGTCTTAGACAAGATGTTTAAAAACTACCTATAATAAATAATATTTGAAATTATGAAACAGTTATAAAAATTGTATGCAGGATTTTAGGTTTTTTGCTTTACAAAATAGTCCATTTTTCTATACGACAATAATTGTAAATTTTGGGCTGGCAACATTCAGTTATTCAGTACATTGCTGTCAGTTAAGTCTATTTAGGTTAGATTTCGTTTCTTTGATAACTTTCCTTCAATGGTTATTACTTCTCTGTTGTGAACATAGAGGATTCTATTATTTACTAGTTTACATAAAATTTAAGTAATGCACACAGATTTGTCACCCCATTTACATACCAACGAATGCAATGTTTTTATCAAAAAATTAATGGACTGTCACAGCGAGGTATAAAAACATCTAACAAACTTGCATAATATTGTGTACAATTCATTTTTAAACTATTTTAAATAGTCTTTACTACCTTAGGTAAAAAAGAAATGTATATTTAGATACCTATCATGTACACAACATAACGTTTGTTTTTTGTTTCTGTAGCATAACCAATCTCTAACGCTGTTTTTCTTATCTATTTAATACCAGGTTACACGAATTATAGAAAGCTATTTTATTTGTTCATGTTAATCAAATTTTTCTTAAAAAAATAATTTAAACTAGAAATATATTTAAAGTTTGAAGCAATCAATGACTATCCATCCTTTGGTCAAGTTTTTTTGGGTTTATCTAAGGCTTTAGTCACTTGCACTACTGTATTTTCTAGTACTGATATCAGAGAATCAGTCATAGAGACATGCCGATCAAATAATTTTCTTTCGTAATTGTATTATTTGATATAATGTAATGACAATATATAATTTTTACAGCATCCATTTAGAAAGTTCATGGGCTACTGCAATGATTATGATGCAGATATGAGAAAATGTTTAAAAGCTGAACGAATTGCACGTCAAAACGTAAACTTACAAGACGCTCGAAAACGTAACGCTGAAATACGGAAGCGCATAGCAGCACAAGAGCAGGCTCGCATACCAGCATAGGAGTGGGCTCACTAATAAAAACGTTTAATATTCTGTACTATATAGAAGTAGATAACTCATAAAAATGGAAGAAGAAAATTATGACATTCTAGATTCAATACCTGACTTAGATAACCTACAATCTTTTACAGATAGATACTTCAGCAAGAGGTATATTATTGATTTTAATCAAATAAAGAATAATGACATAATGATCATGTTCCATTCAAACAGGATAGCTCTTCTAAGTTTAGCTCCAAGTCATTTCTTCTTTAAGAAAGATCAAGAGTACAAAATCAACTTCTCTAGTGGAAAAGTTGATAGATTGAATAATACAGTAAAAGGCAAAAGCAAGAAAGGTGGTCAGTACCTAGTACCTAATTCAGTGATTTGTAAAGTAGAGTATACTGATGGTACAAGCTTTGACATACCTTGTGGTATGAAAGGTACTCTAGTTGAAGTCAATGAAGAATTAATAGAGCACCCAGAGCTGTTAAAAGAAATGCCTGATGCTGATGGTTTCATTGCAGTTATTTTATCAAGTATTGCTATCTCTGATGCAACTAAGAATGAACTGTTAACACAAGAGGAGTATTTAGAAGCTTTAAAAAGTTGTGAAGCAAGTCATGTTGAATAGAAATACATTAATTTTAAAATAACATTTCTTTTTTATTCAAGATAATTATATACAACAGACAGAGCCAACCTTTTGAACTAGCATTTTTAATTTGTCTTATAGCAATTTTTTATTTATTTATTTATGTGTGTTTGTTTGTGAATGTGTACATATCATAATTTGAAAGATTTCATTTTTTAATTAATTAAGATTTTTATTTATTAATGACTCAGAGTTTTAGTTCAGTTTTAAAAAATTCCATGTCTTGGTATGTTAATGTATGAGCCCACTTCATATTTTCTTTACATTGCCATAACACACACAAAAATTTTATGCACATAATTTATATTTCTTTAAAAACTAACCTCAGTGTGCCAATAATGGTAAGACAGTAACTCTTCTACATCATCAACTGAACTCCATGGATCTTTAACTTCTAGAATATTTGAACATCACTAGAGACATGGACGCAGGGCGGGGGTTGCACTTGTACCCTGTGGCAGAAAAAAAAAAAAAATTAATTAATAGATTCGATTTCATAGGTAAAGACCTAGTTTAATCCCATATTATATGCATCCCCCTGCAACTAATTCTGGCGGTGCCCATGACTAGGTGTGTAGGAGTAGTATAGGTGTATAATAGGTGGTCTAGGACAGCGGTTCTCAATCTTTTTTGGTGACGGAACCCTTTTGGAAAGCGAAATACTTGACGGAACCCTATAATAAAACAATAGTTTTTAAAAGTGTATTCTTTATTAATAAGCATAATAAAAGTACAATGTAACAGTTAGTTATTACTTACTTACATAACAAGTATAATAATAGAAGTTATTAAAAAAGAAAAAAAATCTAATGGGAGGTATGAAACTGTTTTTTATTTTTCATCAATTGGTTGATATCAGGTTTGATAGAGGACAGTTGAAGTCTCATATCAGGTTCGGCGTCCAGTCTATTGCGGTATTTTGTTTTCGTAGCTGCATAGGTTGAGAATCCTGTTTCGCACAAATATGTTGTTGGGAACGGGAGAAGAATATTCAGAGCCATTTTGGCAAGCATTGGAGATTCATCACGAATTCTGCACCAAAAATCGTTGAGAGGCGTCGTTTTGAACAGTACCTCCATACTTGTGTCTGATGACATATCTAAAAGAGATTCATATATCTCGTTTGACATACTTTCGGGCTTTTGTAAGTTGGGTAAAAAAGGATTATGAATCCATGAATTCAGTTTCATTTTTGTATTTTGTTCTTCGGGAAAATACTTCTCAAAAGATGCGCGCATCGAAGTGAGATATTTGACCAATTCCTCAAATACATCATCTTGAAACATTTCTGAATCGTTATCGCTAACAAACTCATTGAGTGAGGTAAAGCTTTCTATTTCTCTCTTTCCAACGCAAATAATCCAAAAATCTAATTTTCTTTTGAAGGCAGTTATTTTATCACAGGCCTGGAACACTGTTGTCTGTTTACCTTGCAATGATACATTTAATTCGTTCAGTTTTTGAAAGATATCCGCCATAAAAGACAGTCGGAACAACCAAGTTTTATCATACAAACGGTCTTTCAAATTAAAAGCAGTATCTGAAAGAAACATTTGTAACTCGGCTCTAAGTTCAAATAGCCTTGTTAAAGTTTTACCCCTAGACAGCCATCGCACTTCTGTATGGAGCAGCAGTGTTTTATGTTTGCTGCCATAATCTTCACACAATAATGAGAACAATCGGGATTGTAGTGGTCGTGTTTTGATAAAATTAATTATTTTTACCGCTTCTTCCATAACTAATTTTAGATTTGACGGCATTTGCTTCATCGCAAGTGCTTGTCTATGCAGGATACAATGGCTGGAACTACAATTAGGCGCTTTATTTTTTATTCGTGACACTAGTCCTGCTGTAATACCCGTCATCGCCTTGGCCCCATCTGTACAAATGTCAATGCAATTGTTCCAACTGAGATTATTTTCCCCAAAAAATATATTTATTTTATTAAAAATTTCTTCTCCGGTAGTTTTTGTGGGCAGCGGTGAACACATAAGCATATCTTCTTCCAAAGAACTTTCATATGGATATCTCACGATAACCAGCAAGATAGCCAGACCAGCGACATCAGTAGACTCATCTATTTGCAAGACGAATCGTTTTTCTTGTAGACGTGTAACTAATTCTTGTTTGACGTAGCTTGCCAGATCATGAATTCGCCGTGAAACAGTATCGTTTGATAGCGGCACAGTAGAAACATGCTTTGCAGATTTTTCATCGAGCATACATTTTGTTATGTCTAACACACATGGTTTTATTAAATTCTCAGCGATAGTGTGCGCTTCACCTGCTTGTGCAATGCGATAGCTAACTAAATATGATGCCTCTGTGGCCTTTTCATTGATAGTTTGGGTTACATGCATCATAGTTTTTTGACTTTCCAATAACTGTTCTTTTTTACGTACAAAAAATTCTTTATTTTTGTCTTTAGACTCGGGGTGTACAGTTTCTAAATGCCGGCGCAACTTGGCAGGTGCCATGGAACTATTAGGAAGCAGTTTACTACATAACATGCAGAGAGGTGAGCCGTTGGAATCAACAAATCCGAAATTGATATATGATTCATCATACTTCCTTTTTTCACCTTTGAAACCGTGGAACTTGACGTCGTTGCATAATCGTCTGGATCGGTAATTGCTGTATACTCCGCGCGATCTGATTTTGAACATTCGGCTTCGTTAGAAGATGTTGTTGCAACACGTTTAACGCCTGTAAGCCAACGTTCCATTCTTCTTTATTAATAATGTTACATGTCAGGATGGTGGGGTCAAAATAACGCACGATCGTTACTGCGTAAAAGAGTTTAGTCCAAAGAAGAAATGTACAATCAGAATACAGCAGTAGAACACTAAACACTTTGTTTCTAGCAAGTAGGTACTAATCACTCCGAACACTAATCGTCGACTAACTAAGCGTCGAGGCGCGATCGCCGCTTTTATAGTCCTAGCCAGATCTCGAACATTCTCAAAAATACTCGAGTCGGCGCCTTTGATAAATAACAAGCCGAAATAAAAATAGAAATACAAAAAATGCTGTGTAAACAATTTCGACTTTACGTTTTAAAATTAGAGCCGAAAGTAGCTTGTTTACAATTATTGTTAATCTCAGGGGCGGCTTTTATCAAAGGGACTCGCGCGCTTTTATCAAAGGGACTCGCGCTCACAAGTAGATATCCGCGGTGGCGGCATAGTAAAATTGTACGAGGTGACTAAGGTCGGCTGCGCCTCGTGAATCGTGATACGCCGCGTCAGAACGGTCGACCAGAGAGAGGTGTTTGGAATTTTTTCTAAATTCTTGCGGAACCCCTACAGGGATGTCGCGGAACCCTAGGGTTCCGCGGAACACACTTAGAGAATGGCGGGTCTAGGATATCGAAACCAATATTGCGGATTGCCTTGTGCGCAACTTGGATTGATGAGCAGGAGCATTATCGTGAAGAAAGAACACGTTCAATGACAGTTTTCCACATCGATCTTCTTTCTCTTTTGAATTAAATAGCCCGGTAAACCCGCACTATGCCTTACTCTATTTCATAGGCGCTAATGCCAGCTGTATGTCCGAAAGTCGTGGACGTTTTTCTCAAACACGGTAATTTTATACTATATATAGGTACTAGGGTGTCCCTTATATGACAAATAAAAATTTTTTTTCAAATTTCGAAATGCATACCCTCTATAATTTTTACTAATGCTATAAGATACTTAAATATAAAATTTTATCAATCTAGCATAATTGCAACCAGTGCCGACCGAGCTTCAAAGTTTAGTAAAAAACGTGTTTTGTCCTAAAATTTCAGTCTGCTATAATTTCACTATAAATGCAATGAATTAAGTGAATAAAATTAAATAATAAATTAGATGAACATTAATCTTTAATTAAAAACATAAAGAAATAAGAATCATTCAGGGTAACTTCTTTTTAGAGTAGTTTTTTTACAGTCTGGATACAATTTTAGATGTTCCTGGACACAGCGCAGCAAGAACTGTTTTTGTTCTTCTTCAGCCGTGATAAGTCCGTTAAAATCTTGCATTACTTTAACAGCCCTTTCAGCAGTATCATTTACAACTCTCAAATAACTTATTCTTCTTTTAGCCTCCAGAAAAGCAGCATTGTTATTCCAAGAAGATACATCTTCCTTTAGAAAACTGTCGTCGATCTGCAGTCGTGATAAAAATTGTTTACTCTTTTCCGATACGAAATCATCCAGTGCTTTGTCTAAAAAAAAAGAAAAATAAGTTAAATAACAAATAAAAATCAACAACAATTTTGAAAATAAATAAATAAGTATTGGACATTGAAATTGAAATCCAACAAAAAGTCAATTTAACTTACCAAACAACTTTTGAGTCAGTTCTTCCTTCGACGGGTCATAGCGTTTGCTAAAATCCGAGATTTTGTCCCTGTTGAAGTTGGCAATCATCTTCTTCTTAGTTTGGTTGTCAACTTCATCATCAAATAGTGATAGAATGACTGTCTCTTCACATAAATACCACAAGTGATGGCTGAACTTGCTTATAGAAGCTTTAGAAATTGTTGCGTTCAATTTTTTCATACTCTTTTAACATCTTCAAGAAGCGCAAATCTTGATTAGGTGCTTTGGTCGCCACTGTACATTCGAGCCAAGGTTTAACATACAATATTACGAGAAATAAGCAAACATCTTGTAGAGCCTTTTTGTCCTTCGCAGTTACTCTGCATTGTGACTGAAGTAAACATATTTTTAAAGAATAGATCGCTCTCGCCATCCAGCGTGCCTGATGTATAGCTCCGGGGGGCCTTAGTTTTAATTTTTCCTCTGTGTCTCCTTCTAAAAATATTACGCACAGTTCGACCAATTCGCGGTAATCATCTCTTACAAAACCTTTATCTAATTCTGCCTTATAAAATAGTAACAACGCTTGAATGTCTGTCTCGGCAACCCGTGCTTTTACGAAATTAAGAGATGGTTCAATTTTAGTTCAATCAATGTTTTTCCAATTTTCTTGGAACTTTTTGAACATCAGAATATCTGGGCTACTAGTAATTTGCTTAATCTTGGTTTCAAAGACAGCTTTTAGGACCAATTCATAAACATGATGACGACAGGAGAAAAGCAACAATTCTCTTCCTAAAGTTTGCTCCAAAATAGCACAAGCTCCATTGAAACGGCCCATATTGGAAGCTGTTGTGTCGCAGCACATTATTTGCACTTTATCATAAAGGTTCCAGTCAAAGAGAGCTGCTGATACAGCCTTCGCTTGATGTTTTCCAGAAGAACTTTCTAGTTTCGGCACTGCAAGAAGCTGCTCTCTATCGTCAAATGAAGCTATAACTGGCAAGCGTTCTTCTTTTGAACTCCGTACGTCCTACCCCGGTAATAGTTTTCCATCCCAATGGACTGTGACTATGTCGGGTACATTATTTTGGAAGTTAGATTTTATTGCTTCTGCCCTTGATTTTCTAGTTTCAGTACGAATTCGCTGAATCGAGGATTTGTTAATACAGAAATCATCGCTGCTCAGACCAAGCGCTTCTACCACCGCATTAAGAATGTAAACGGTATCTCTAATGCTTAACTGGCATCGATCTAAAGCTGCAACTAGTTTAGGTGTTATAAGATTCTTTCTACCTCTTTTTGAACTTTGTTCATGGCAGGGAACGTCCGGCAAGCCGAGTTCAGAATTCAAGATCTGTTCTTCGTCTGAATCTTCTACACTGTCTAAGTTATTTGTGGTGGAAGTAGATGCAACAGCTAGTGATTCTCTTTGTCTTACAATCCTTTCCTCTTCTTCCAATCGTCGTTGTCTAGATCTTTGTTCTTTTTCCGCCAATTTTTTATCTACACCACCTAAGCATCCCGGTCGACCTGGCTCTCTCTGTTTCATTAAAAATAATTTATCTTCCTCTATTTTCATTCTCTCAAAAGCATCAGCATGTGCAATATCAAACAAATTATCAAGATTAATTATAAAATTGTTCTCACGACTCTTAAACGTAGTCTGAGTTTTCTTACAATTTTTTTGCAACTCTCTCCAAACATGATATAAATCAATAAGTTTCTTCACGCAGTTAGGAAATGCCCTTGTTGGAATTCTTGCTTTTTCCTAATATATGATGCACTCCCTAATCACAAGATTTGCACTTTCACTAACAGTCAATTTAACCTCACGAATATTGTAAAATAGGACTGAGAGAACTTGTCGATTAGATGGTAATTTTGCACCATTTATTTGGTAGCTAGTCAATCCGATAAGAAAAATATTTTGTTTATCACTCCGTAATTCCACCGACATGTTTACGCACTAAACAATGAAGCACTAATAGTCTCAAAAATCACGTACGAAATGGCAAATAAAACATGTCGTAACAGGTCACTGGGCAGTACTTAAGCAACTTGTATCGACAAGTTTAAATAGCAAGTCGGCACGGGCTATCGTTTATATATCGAACTAATATTTTTTTCTAGACAATATAGGGTTATTACGAAACTTTTAAGAAGGTATGCGTAAAAAAATATCGAACTTGAAATTTAAGGGACACCCTAATAGGTACCCTATACAAAACAATTCATAACTTGTAACCGGTATGATGAACGAAATTACATGAATAGTGTGTTTCTACCGGTTTTCAATATAAATTTTATACTACCCTCTAAATTATTGTTATGTGTATATCACTCAAATTTTTGTCCTAATTTTTTTTTACTATTTCTTCAGTAACGTACATAACGATAACAAATATTTAAATTCTTCGTAAACACCCTAAATATTAACTTTCAGCCCAATATATATTAAAATTTGTATCCCATCAAGCGAGCATATCTTACTGTTTCGTAATAACATAGTAGTATAAGTGAAAATTTTTGGGTGAGTAGTCCTACTTTAATCATGATTTATCACATTGGAACGATATTTACTTCTTATGCTATGCTATAACTTTATCAGGCCAGTTATTGGTCGACCGCTGACCTTTGGTTACAAGCAACCGATAAGGAAGATATTGTTTAGTCAGAAGTTGTAACCATTTATTGCAAACACTTAAGACTGTAAAAATGTCTTGTGCGATACTCACCAGAGCTTTTTGCCTTCCACGAGTTATAAGTAAACAAATAGTGCCAGTGTCATCTTTGCGTTTGTACAGCGATCAGAGTAAGTCAAAGAAGACACCTTTGTATAATTTACACAACAAATATGGCGGTAAATTGGTGGATTTTGCTGGATTCCTCCTCCCAGTTCAGTATACAGATATGAGTGTGTCTGCTTCACATTTGTTTACTAGAGAAAGCGCGTCTATATTCGATGTGTCTCATATGTTACAAACTAACGTACGGGGCAAAGATTGCATATCATGGTTCGAGTCTATATGTCCAGTTGATTTAAAAGGCATGCCAGTTGGTACCGGGTCGCTCACAGTGTTCTTGACGGATAAAGGAGGTATAATAGATGATTTGATAGTAACGAAAGTAAACGAAGAGACTTTGTATGTAGTTTCCAACGCCGGAAGAATGGAAGTTGATAAAAAGCACATGAAAGAAACTTCAGAGTTATTTAGAAAACAAGGGAAAGATGTACACGTGGAATTCTTAGACGCCAGTGAAAGAGCACTCATTGCCTTCCAAGGACCTAAAGCAGCATCAGTTCTGCAGAATATTACGGACATATCGTTACAGGATCTTATGTTCATGACTTCCAAAGTTGGTACAGTAGCTGGTGTGGAGTGCCGAGTTACACGTTGTGGTTATACTGGTGAAGATGGCGTTGAAATATCAATTCCAGCAGCCAATGCCGAGGCTGTAGTAGAAACTTTGCTGCAGGCTGATCACGTTAAGCTTGCTGGCCTAGGTGCTCGAGATTCTTTACGTTTGGAAGCTGGTCTATGTCTTTATGGGAATGATATTGACGAAACTGTTACCCCGGTGGAAGCAGCTCTAACTTGGCTGATAGCCAAGCGCAGGAGGACCGAAAGTGGCTTTCCAGGATCGGATGTAATTCTACGACAAATAAAGGAAGGCGTTTTAAGAAGGCGAGTGGGAATTCGTATGGAAAGTGGTCCTCCGGCTAGGAAAGGTGCTGCTTTAAAAGACTCGAAAGGTGAAACGGTAGGAGAAATAACTAGTGGTTGCCCAGCTCCCTCACTTGGTGGTAATGTGGCTATGGGGTATGTAGTGGAGTCTCTCAAGAAAGCCGGTACTGAGTTGCTAGTAAATATAAGAGGAAAAGATGTTCCCTGCAATGTAGCTAAAATGCCTTTTGTTTCATCTAAGTACTACATTAAAAAATAAAAAAGGTTTAATAAATTAAAATTATGTTTTATTTACATTTATAACAGACATAACGATTTCTAACATAATTCTTTCTGCTCGTGATCCTTGTTCAGGAGCTTTAACGAAAATAATAAATTTAATTACAATTTCTGCAATTCACAAACATACTCTGGAAAAATATTTTAATATGTAAGAATCTTTACTCACGTTATTAATATATATATATATACTTTTTCCCTATTATCAATAATTTATATTAAAAATATAAATTTTTATAAAAACTTAGGAAATTATGTATCTCAGAAAATATTTTTATGTTATCAAAGCAAGACATACATACTTAATTTTCGTTTGGTAAAAAATAATTCTCAATACTGTTTTCTTTACGACTTAAAACTGAGTTCAAATGACCGTTTGAATTATGTTTCTTCAATATATTTAGTAATAACGTAAATTTAGATAATATAATACCAAAATAAAAACGAAAATAATACTTATCTAAAATTAATTCTAATTTTGTGGTTTAAAAATTAAATTTAAATAAACAAATTATTGAACATCTATACTAATTCACAAATAGGGTAAAAAGAGAATATTCATATACAATAAATTAAAATGTGTAGAGGGTGTAACAGAGGATACAGTCAGTAGAATAATGTATTTTTTTATGTTGATTGCTCGACAAATTATTATACAGTAGTAACTTGCAGTAGTAAATAGTAATACTAATGGTACATCATTATTTATTTATAAATTCACCATTGGCCATTGACACCAAGCGAAAGTCCTATAACATAAAGAGTCCGTACGTAAAAGATATCTGCCCAGACAAAGTTAAATATCATACATTCGTGAATTGCAACAATAATATAACTGAAAACAACAATGAATTTTTATTATTATACAAGTCTTTTTATGCAACAATAAAAGGCCATGTTATATCTACAGCTACTTATCTATGTTCATCCACAAGTACGCTAAAATTGGATATGTCACAAGGAATGTGATACATTTGCACTCTACTGTGTAATACTGTTTATTTTACTATGCTACAGTGTACTTAATTATCACAGGCACAATTCACTATTTAAATGGAATGATCTGGTCATTTTAAAATATTAGGCCGTTAATATATAAATTATATTAAAAACATTAAATCTTTTAAGAACCTTATTGGTCTTACGCTTATACATATTTGATAACTAATGTGGCAAACAAGGCAAACTTGAAGATTGGTAGTAAGAAAGGTAAGAAAGTTGGCAACCGTCAACACTGCGTCGTTCCTAAACATTGTCTAGAAAGAAAGCACGCTATTTTTTGTGTTAGTCAACTTTTGAAATTGACATCAAGTTGGTTTGTTTTTTATGTATATTACATTATTTTTAAATATTTTACTAGCACAAAACAATCGATTTATTTAGAGGAAATGCAGAGATTAATTGAGTCGAGTAGTGACTTGAAATAAGACTTGACACTTCAGTGTAATGCCAAAGATTATTAAATCAATTTTAGAAACATTATATGTGTAGTAGGCCACAGCCTCCTTACTTAGGAGAGAACTATGTCTTGGAGTGGACTGAAAGTCTGTTGATGATAGATGATGATATGTATAGAGTTAAAAAGGGATACTATTTTAGTGTTGTGAAAGTAGACAAATAAATTTTGCTCATAACCTTCTCTTATTTATTTAAATTATTCCCAGAACGTAAATGTCACAATAGTTGGTAAGAGTGAAAAGACTGTCTCACTGACAGTTGGTAAGAGTGAAAAGACTGTCTCACTGACAGTTGGTAGGAGTGAAAAGACTGTCTCACTGACAGTTAGATCTTTTCCAGCTGAAAACTACATCCAGTACTTACTTACTATAACAACATGAGCGTTTGACTGGATGTATATAGTTACTGTTTATATTTACAATTCGACAAGGTTGGTTTGCCACATTACTGTTTACTGTGTGAAAGATACAACACTTAAAATCCACTATCAATATATAACTGTATCTTTGTCTCGTTGAACGACAATAACTACATTTCATACCATACTAGATATGACATAACATTATAAATTCGTTACACTATTTGGGGCTTGAGCGATTGTCATAGTTTCAACAGTCTTAATGTTCCTATCAGTTCTCGTTGAGAGGCCTTGTTTTTATAATACTTAAACCGCACCATAAAGAACATGATAAATATACGATCTTTATCAGAAAATTCAATGTGGGGTTGCAACCCACAATACACAACGCAGCAGAAAGCGGTGAGTTGACCACTTCAATCACTACGCCATCCGTGCAGTCAAATCATTTTAAGTGATGTTATGTATTCAATTAGCTGATATTCAAAATTTATTATTAAGAAATAATAGAATAAGAATATTCATATTTTGTAACTTTTTTTAACGTTATTTAACAACATTACAAAATATATTTATTTCTTAAATATATAAGTATGTTTATCGGCAGTCTGGTTACCATAGTACAGGCTCTGCCAAGTTTGGAATCAGACGGCCGTGTGTGTGCGTGAGACATGTGTAATAATAATAATAATAATTTGTTTTTATATATTTCATTCATTCTATATTCTAATCATTTATGGGTACACATTATCTCATCTTAGACATGGGATTGTATTTTTTTTAAAATGATGATGGGCCGTTAACATTATCGATAAACCAAAGGTTCGTATTGTTAGAGGTTTGGACACAATCTCTAATTTTTAAGCCAAACACTATTTACAGGTGCGAGCATAGTGCAGACGCCACAGGAATGATAAGGCTAAGTCCTGTTTTGAAATCACGGTGCACTATCACTTAGGCCAACTCTTCTATGCCCCGTGCTTTTAAAATATTAAGTACAAATAATTTCTAATAATTTTGTAAAGTTGAAATACATGCAACGGTTCGAACACAAACTTTTGTCACTTAAATTCCGGTACATCTTTAAACGTTGACTGCGCCAATCGTGAGAAATCTTCGCTCAATTTATTGATGCGTTCCGAGTACTGTAACAGAAAATTATTTGACTTAATTGACTTTCTAGAGAAATACAATATCAGAATATGATTACTATTGACAACGTATGTGATGACGGATTAAGAGTACAGTGTCACTACCCTTATTCATTCCGTGGGTGTAATAAAAGCCGTCAAGGGAGTAAAATACTCAGGAACAGCACTACAACGAGAAGAAGAACTTGAAATAAACTGTATACTAAGCCGTCTGGCCAGCCTGCTATTGTAAGCCAAAACCAAGGCCTCTATCCAGTTGTGGACTCGTAAATACTGGACGAGAGAAATTTAAAGTTACTAAAAATCACTAATTATGAAATTAATCACTATTTTAATTTATATTTAGTATTGTATAGTAATGTAATTAATGTACAACTTACATTGTAAAAGATATAGACACTGTATAAAAAGAATAATGTATCATTGAAAGATTGCTGGTACTTAATAGCTCAGGTCTTCCAATTATAAGTATCAGCTGCACGAAAACATTGTTTACATTATTTTGTATACGTAACACACTGCTTCACAAGTTGTAAACACTATGCAACATATAAATAAATAAATATTTCGGACATTAAACACACAACGCCATCTAGTTTCAAACTAAGCAGATACTACTATATGGTATGGTAACTAGACTGATTGATACAATACTTATATATTTTTTTTTGTAAATACATACATATAAACATAGAAAACACCCAAACTCCGAAACAAATATTTGCAGATCATACAAACATGTGGTCAGACCTGGGAATCGAACCCGAGATCTCAACTACAGCAGCCGCCGCCGTTACCGCTACGCTATCGAAGCAGTCAAGTTAAACTATAAATTTGTTTCTTACATCGGTTTCTTGCGAGTGGTGCGCTTGGGTTTGTTTCCCTTTCTTCTCTTCTTGTATTCTACAGTTGACGTGATAGTTGATTTGGTTCTGCAGTTTCACAAATATTTTTCGATATTCGTCTTGTATTCGATTCATTTCGTTGTTTACGTGATCATCTTTTTTCGTAACGTAATCCTGAAAAAATGGAATTGGTACGTTGGAATAGTAGACATCGATGAGAAATATTGTTAATATTGGAGATTATTGTGTTATTGTATTTAAAAATTGTACTTTAAATCAATTGCGTATCCAGATGGTTTTTTGATATATGGCTATTTAAAAATTCGATTCTATAAAACCAAAGGTTTTTAAGTACGTTATATTGTATACCTTGTAGGTGTAAATAGTTTTCTTAGCATTTTTGTATTTTTCTAGGAGCACCTTCTGTTCTGACTGTATTTTCTCATATTTTTGTTCTAATTGTGCTAACTTTGACTGTAAATCGGCCGCTTTCGCCTTCATCGCCATATATTCTTTGGCCGTAGAGCTATTTCTTTGTTTCCAATCTTCTCTTTCAGTTTTTAACACATCCTCTAAAGAGCCGAGCCTCGATGCCCTTTCTTTATATCTTTCAGCTTTAAGTTTCCAATCCAATACGCCGTCCTTGGCTTTCTGACACTCGATTTGTAATTCGTTATGTTCTTTTATTAGTTCTGATATTTCGTTTTCTTTAGATTCTAATATTTGAGTGACTTTTGCTCTCTCTGCAAGTATAAATTCTTTCAGAGTGTCTACTTCTTTAGCTTTCCTTTCCAGAAGTTCTTTTAGTTTCGTTACAATATCTAATTGTTCTTTTTCTATTTCTTTAATCCGTCGAGCACAATTCATTTCGACAGTTTTCATTTCTAAGGTAAACTTTTCTGCTATTTGATCTCTAATCGCTTTTTCTTTTATCATAAGAGCAGTCTGTAACAAATTAAGGACTGGATTCAGTTTTTTATTAGATTAAAAAATACATTTAGACTTAAAACTAAAGCTAAAACTATAAGCTATATTACTGTAAAGTTTCGTGTAAATCCGGTCAATCGTTTTTGCGAGAAAGTGTAACATACGTCTATACAAACTGTCGCGTTTATAATATTAGTAGGATTCTAGTGGTGGTGGATTAATATTATCGAGTATGTTTAGTAGTATGTTTAGTTAATATATCGAGTACCACCCCTATTTAACCCGTGGGTGTCGTAAGAGGCGACTAAAGGCGCAAAAGGTCAGCTTAGTAACCTTTCCAAGGAGAGGCCCAAGTCCAGCAGCGAACTATTAAGGCTGTTAATGAGATTGAGTATTTATGTTGATGTTTGTATCAATATAAAATAAGTGTTTTGTAAATACCTTAGCGGCCATTGCATCATCACTACTTTCCACTAAGTTCTCAAAACTTGTGTGTTCCGTTATTGGTGTAGCTGGAGTTGTTGATGATTCCTCAGTGTTAGTGGCTACACTACGTTGCTCGCGCAACTTATTGAAGCGATCTATTATGTATTGTTGGAAGAATTCCGCCTTGCCTTTTAGTTCCTTCATTAGAGCTTCGTTACTTTCTTGATTGGCTGTAAAAATATATTTACTTATTATTAATAAAATATGAGTAAAATTGAACAAAATAATAATAATATTCTATTACATTCACGCAACGCCATCTAATCTCAAACTAAGCAGAGTTTGTACTATGGGTACTGGACAACGGATATACATATGTTTTATTTTTTAAATACACACATACATAGAGAACATCCCAACTCCGAAACAAATATTTACAGATCGTACTAACTGACCCAGGAATTTAACCCGAGATTTCAATAACAGCAGTCGTATACGCTACCACTGTGCCATCGAGACAGTCATAAGAAAATCCTTACGGGTATTCTGTCACTTTACATTTCAAGTTAATATATATATAATGATACGGATACGGCTGAAATTTTATATTTCACGTGAAGCGACTGCGTTCAGATTCATACCAACAGTAACTGTATTCCACAATCCAAATACTAAGCGACATCAAAGTTCTACGTCTGAGAATATGCTGTTACATAAACACAATATAATAGAGCTTGTACCGTAGTTCATAATCTCCTTGACTCATTCTTGTAGTGGCAACATTAAATGTGTTCGAAATTTCAAATTATTAATAATTCACAAGCCATTGAAGTATTATAGTACATATATAGTATAGTACAGTGAAGTAGTATAGTACAGTGAAGTATATATTTAAATGAACGATTGGCCTAGTGGTTTAAGCGTTTGCCACTCCGCTCTCTGCTGAGCTGAGTGTTGTGGGTTCAAACCTCACATGGGACAACACGTTGTGTGATCCACAAATTGTTGCACCGAGTCTGATTTTTCTTTGTATCCGTTTCATGTGTGTTTGTAAAGTCCTCCGCGACACAGGATTAATTCCTAGTGCGGGCGTTGTCTTTAAAAAAAATATACGTATAATATGAATATAATGTGTATACACAATAGAACTCACCTAATTTAATGGTACATTTGCTGAGCTGTTCGTCTAGATGTCGTATGTGTTTTATACTCTTTTCACACTGTGCGCACGGCTCTCTTTCTTTACGCATTGCAGTCTTTTCATCTAATAAAAATAAATTTTAAGATATTTATTATATTTAACAAAAAAAATACAGTCAATAAGTAAAATAAAATTGGAAGACATTTCCTACCATTTTCTTGATTACTATTTTATTACTGCCTGTGAAATAGGGCCGTAGATTACATTGAAAAGGAATATCTATTTTAATAATTAATGAACTTTTGTTCAGGACGCCATATTTTCTTATTTATACTATACAAAGGTATGTGGCCACAGACAATAACAATATAGGGACGCGAGCACACACTAGTGAGGTGACGCTGCGATTGATTATGATTATAATTTTACCATACATTACAACACTTCCATTCTGGGTAAATGATTTCAAGTAAAGAATATTTAACTAATAAAATTGTAAACTTTACAAGATTACCTTCTAAATATTTATCCAGTTTATCAGTGAAATCTTTCTGTTTACCAGTAAACTCCCTCTGTAATTCCGATATTCTCTTATTGGCTCTTTCCAACTCTTCCTTTGAACTCATTAAATCTGAGTTCAATTTCTCAATTTGTTGTTTATGTTTCTCCAATCTTTCCACATATTCAGTCTCTTGTGATTTATAGAGCTCTTTCTCCTTTTGTATTTTTGATTGGACATCTTTTAATTCTCTCGACACAGCGTCTCGGGCACTACATGCCTATTAAATGGTAAGTTATACATTTAAATAAATAAATATTTCAGACATTTAACACACAACACCATCTAGTTTCAAACAGAGCTTGTACTATAATAACTAGATTGACTGAAAGAATACATATATACTATTTTTTTTGTAAATACATACTTATTATACATAGAAAACATCCAAACTGCGAAACAAATATTTGCAGATCATACAAACATTTGGTCCGGCCCGGGAACCGAACCCTCAAGCATAGCAGCCGCTTTCACTACCGCTACGCCATCGAGGCAGTCATTATTATTATTTTACATTTATTTAGAGAATAATTTTTTTGACATTTGTGAGTTGAAGTGTAACTCGAAATAGAATATTTAACGATTATTTTATTACGATAACTTTTATCAAGCCTTTTACAGTCCACTGCCGGATATAGGCCTCCCCTTTACAAGGTTTTTGCCTACTATACCACGCTAGCCCGACGGGTTGGTATAGAATTTGTTTCAAGTTTTCCTTCGTTTTGTAATGATATTTTCCCGAATGGTTTGTTCCTTTAGTCGCTTCTTACGACACCCACGGAATGACTAGAAGTAGTGAGACTCTATATTCTTAATCGGTCACCACGCGGACGATCAAATACGATAACTTTTATTGGTGAAATAATTTTGAAACTACGCTAAACTTTTAAGGCACACATACGAAGTTGTTTAAAGTAAAGACACCACTTACTTGCAGATACAAGGACTTTAGTTCCCCATTTTCCTTAAGCGTGTCCTTTAGTTGTCCACTGTACCTCTCTAACTCTCTCAATAAGTCAGCATTTGCTTCTTGCACTATCGATGCGCGACTACCTTTTTCTGATTTGAGCTTTTCATAATCTAATTCTAGTTGAGTGTATTTGAGATCAAGCTGGCAGGGAAAAAAATATTATTAAAGTAACGATATATGGACGACAGTTTTGTTAAAGGTGGTAGTGGCCATTCTTTAATAATAATAATATCCCCACAAATGGTCGTCTGACCCCAAACTAGGTAAGCCTGTAGCATAGTAACCACACTGCTGAACAACAAGATTGTGTCTTGTTCATCACACAAAGACTAGTCTTGGGTGGGAATTGAACTCACGACTTCTGGCTAAGCAGTCAGGATCACTCACCACTAGACTAATCAACCTTAATGAAATAATGTGAAAACAGCATGTGCGTATATTATAAAATATACCTTTGAATATTTAATTATTAAATATTTTATTTAATATTTTAATTTAATAAAATAGATTTACTTTTTGTTGTTGAAAAGGTAAGTAGACAAATTCTCAAACAAGAATTTATGTATATAATAAAAAGATAAGGTAAAGTCATCATGACTTAAGTGAGTCTTTCATCAATAAGTCATCAATAAAAGTATCGTGGAATACATTTAATAGAATTGTATGGCAACTACGACAGATCAGGCATGCTATGTTTTTAAAATTCTATCAAGATTCTAACGAAAGAGGCACAATTCGAATGAATGCAAAAAAAATTACTAACATTTTTAAATTCGTTTCTAACTTCATCAATCTCGGCCTGTAGTCCTTCGTTCTGTTGCTTGTAGCTCTCCAAGAGCTCGCTATCAGAATTGCTACCAAGAAGTTCGAGTTTATTTTGTAAAACGGCCACACGCGAATTTAGTTGCATCTCTATGCCCTTCTGTTCTTCTATTTTCGCTCGAAGGTCGAGTTCTTGTTTTCGATGTTGTTCGATTTTTTTATCTCTGTAATGAAGTACAAGAAGTGGTTATATGCATGTAATTATTGGATGAGTTATTTATATAATACAACATTTTATCACATTCACACAATGCCATCATGATGTAACAGTCGACCTTATTAGGTAGTAGAGCCACGTTGATTTCAGCACAAACAGGTCGGCTCGACCAGTACACACTACTACCCTTACCAAATTAAAGCAACAGCATCCACGCTATCGTGTTTCGTTGGTGAGTGCCAGACCGGTGGTCCATTGATGCAGCGGTGACGTCATCATGGTAACCATGTGAGCCTTACACAGCCACAATAACTGTCATGCTTTTCACGTCCCCAAACGGAGCGTGAAATAATCTCACCAGGCCGCCGTAGTGTAGATCATCATCGTGCATTGTCTGCATTCGCAATGAGTATGGTGACCACAACTCTTGGATTCTATTTACGCTTTTCATCAGCAAGAGTAGAGTCACTTTGGCAGGCTCTTAGTATAGAAAAAACATTGGGCGTGGTTCGACACACTTGATCGGTTTTTTATAACAATTTAAATTATATAACGGTTACAATAAAAAATATTATTTACCTACTTCAGTTTTTGAATTGGAGAATATTTAAATACAAACTATCTACTCAGATTGCCACCACATTTTAACTTTAGAGCTGTATTAAAAACAGCTCGAGTCTTTTAAGTTTTTTAGTCCTTTAGTATTACGATTGATACTTATTACTAAAGATTGGAACCTCGTGTTAAATGAAATCGAGTCTTTCTTAGAGGTGTTAACCGAGTCTCTTGCATCACAACTAAAGAGAGATTAGGCGCACGATCTTTGGTTTTATGTGTTCTCCGATACGGGATTAAGACCCCAACTTCCAAACTCCGGGCTGTTATTGGCATTCACCATAGCACCTGGGAAATAAACCCCTTGATCGGTAGTCGAATACACTTGTAGTGTATTGTGTGGGGTTGATGTTGCAAGAATGAAGATGGAGTAAGAAATAAATAGCCCAAGGTGCACAAGAAACAGAATGAAAGTTTATTGTAAAGGATTACACACTACACAAGTTCAGTTTGGAAAAGAAGGAGTGATAGAAACGACAGATCGAGAGAACGTAAAATTAATAAGGAAGTAACGTATCAGCGCGCGGCGAGTTATCGGCGGTAGGACCAGGAAGGCACTGTCCGTCCTTCAATCTCGCGCTGGCGCGGTGCGTGTGCGCAAGCGCAACAGTGAGATATCACCGTCTCGCCCACACGCATCCGGCTCGCGTGACGTAGCCGGTCGATGGACAATAGACCATAACTACGCCGGCCGTTGTCAACAAAATAATATCTACTAATAAAGACAGTTTGTATACTTAACATTTAATTTAAATAAATAATATATTATATATATAAATATATAGGTAGACACATAATGGTAAGGCAAGTCACTACATCACCCCCTTCCAGAGACCATCAAGGGCGATAATAGTCAGGGAATTTAACGCGACGTCCTGACCGCGTCATTCCGATGACGTCATTGTCAGCAGAACGTAGGTCCTGATTATCCGCGTTAGGTGTGTAGTGATGAGTGTTAGATTTGAGTAGTGACTGTGGTGTGTTGTGGTGATTGTTGATGGTATGTGGTGAGTGTGATATGCTGTCAGGGTCACGCAGTATGAAGGCCGGCTTAACGCGGTCTATGGATACTGTAACCCGCTTTCCATTTACCAACAATTTAAAAACTTTATCACCTCTTTCAATAACAAAGTGAGGACCAGAGTATGCTGGGTTTAAACTACCACCAGCAGCGCAGTCTCTAAGAAACACATGTGTTGAAGTAGCCAAATCTTTGAAAATAAAAATTTTGTTATTAGTTTTGTGTCTGGCTGCTGGTGATGGTTGCAAGTTCTTGACAATATGCCGAAGCCTTGACAGGTAGTCGGTAATGTCAAGTCTTTCGTCGCTGTGCGGGTCGAAAAATTCGCCAGGGAGTCGCATTGGCTGTCCGTATACTAATTCGGCAGTTGAAGCCTGAGCGTCCTCTTTGAAGGCGCTACGAACACCTAACAGGACTAGTGGAAGAGACTCCACCCAACTATCGTTACCATGGCAGGTGATAGCAGCCTTGAGTTGCCGGTGGAATCTCTCCACCAGTCCGTTACAGGCTGGATGGTAAGCAGTTGTTCTGCGATGTTGAAAACCCGCCATGGTCGACAGACATTTAAACAGTGCGGATTCGAACTGCCTACCTCTATCGGTTACGATATCCGATGGGCAGCCGAAACGAGCGATCCATCCACTTAGTAAGGCCTTTGCCACTGTTTCTGCAGTTATATCAGCTAAAGGTATTGCCTCAGGCCATCGCGTAAAGCGATCGATGGCGGTAAGACAATAACGATAACCTTGGCAAAAGGGTAACGGCCCTACAAGGTCTATGTGGATGAACGCGAACCTTGATTTTGGTAAGCTGTATGAGTGTATTGGTGCGGAAACGTGCCTTGTGGTCTTTGAGCGCTGGCAAGCCAAACATGAACGAACCCACTCTCGGCAGTCTTTTCTAACACCAGGCCATACATACCGGTCAGCAACCAACCTCGCGGACGCTTTGGTACCTGGGTGACTCAAAGAGTGTAGGCTAAGAAAAATTGACCTGCGCAACTCTTTGGGTACATATGGTTTAGGCGTAGGAGTACTGACATCGCAGTATAGTTGCTTCTGTGAACCTGGTAGACTTACCTGTTGAAGTCGCAGCGATGTATCTCCGATAAGCAGTTGTTTTAGCTCTTGGTCTTCCTGTTGGGCTGCAGCGATTGTTTCAGCGGGCACAGGTTGAGTAATTTCCTCAATGCGCGAAATGGTATCTGCCACGACATTGTTTTTTCCAGATATATGGCGAATGTCCGTTGTAAACTGGGCTATTAAATCCAGATGACGGAACTGTCGTGGGGAGCAATTCTCTTTACGAGAGTGGAATGCAAAAGTGAGAGGCTTGTGGTCTGTATAAATCACAAAGTCGCGAGTCACAAATAGCTAGTAACTCGCGGTCGTAAGGAGAGTACTTAACCTGTGCCTCACTCAGCTTTCGTGGGAAAAAGGCAAGAGGTTCCCATGCTCCTGCTTTTAACTGCTGCAAGACTGCGCCAATGGCTTTGTCAGAAGCATCCGTGATCAACGCCAACTTAGCGTTGCAATCAGGATGAGCCAACAGTGCTGCTTGGCAAAGACTGTTCTTGCAGTTCTGGAATGCCTCGTACTCCTCAGGTGAAAAATGTATGGGGTGTGAACCCTTAACGGAGCCAACGAGAAGAGCATTCAAAGGTGCTTGGTAGGTAGCTGCGAGCCCTGCAGCCCCTAGAATGAATCGCCGGTAAAAATTTAACATACCTAGAAATCTGCGCAGCTCTCTGACTGTCTTAGGTACTGGGAAATTTTGAACTGCCTCGACCTTGGTAGGCAGTGGCCTGGTACCTTTGGCTGATATATGACAGCCCAAAAAATTAACTTCTGATGCTCCAAAAACGCACTTGGAACTGTTGATGACCATACCGTAGTCTCTGAGCCTGGTGAAAAGCTGACGCAGGTGGAGCTCATGAGTTTTCTGGTCTTTTGAGAAAACCAGAAAATCGTCGCAGTAGGCGTATGTGAAGTCTAGACCCCTGAGCATTTCATCCACAAAGCGTTGAAACGTCTGCCCGGCGTTCCGAAGTCCAAACGTCATGAATGGAAATTCGAAAAGACCGAACGGTGTTGTAATCGCTGTCTTTGAAATATCATCAGGATGTACTGGGATCTGGTTGTAAGCCTTCACCAGGTCAATTTGAGAGAATACGGTACATTCAGACAAACTATGCGCGAAGTCCTGAATATGCCGGATGGGATACTGATCCGGGATGGTTCGTGCGTTCAGCATCTTGTAGTCGCCACAGGGACGCCAACCATCATCTTTCTTGGGTGCGAGGTGAAGAGGCGAAGACCAAGGTGAATCAGACAAGCGACAGGTGCCACACTGCAACATTGCCTCGAATTCAGCCTTGGCTATTTTTAATTTATCCGGAGCCAATCTGCGTGGTGTACACGATACTGGTGGCCCTGGTGTAGTACGTATATGATGTACAGTCCCATCACGTCGGGGTCACCACTGTGGAGGGACGTGTGGCATGTGTCCCTCCGACACAAAGGGAGGATCCTCCGACCAGGCGAGGTGATCATGCCTGGCGGGCCACAGCCCAACGGTTGATGTTGGGATGTTGTACATATGCTAATTGCCACGCGAATCTCTATATCGCGATGCAGGATTAGTAGTAGCATTGTAGTTCATTACATTCATACGTTTCGTTTATACTTCGTAGTTCGATGTATCTTCGCTAGATGGCGCCGTTGTACATTTACTTTGTCTTTATAATGTAGAAGCCGCCACATCACTCCCCTCCAAGGCCGGAGGTCGATGTACTGATGAGTCAGCTGTCTATGCTCTGTTGTGGAGCGTGCCAGTGCCAGGAGTGTGTAGTTCCAGTGAGTCGGAACTGAGTGCCGCAAGTTCCAGTGAGTCGGAACTGAATGCCGCTAGTCCCAGTGAGTCGGGGCTGAAGTATGCAGATCCCGGTGAGTCGGCATTGCATGTGGTGGGCGGTGCTGCGGTGAAGTCCTCAGTGAGTCGAGGCTGAAGTATGCAGATCCCGGTGTGCCGGCATAGCATGTGGTGGCTGGCTGCTGCGTAAACGGGAGAGAAATGCTCTGCTTACATGGACCGTAAGTGCAGTGTGCTGTGCCTAGACGCTGATGAGGCCGTAGGGTAACCAGGCTGGAGCGGGCGCGTCCTGCGTGTGGTATCCCTGTTGAGGCCGAGGTTGCTGGCTGGCTGAGACTTGATTACCGCTCATCGTTGTGGGAGTGACGCTGCTGATATTGACTTGAAGGCTGCTTCCAATCACGTCGGGGTCACCAATGTAGTGTATTGTGTGGGGTTGATGTTGCAAGAATGAAGATGGAGTAAGAAATAAATAGTCCAAGGTGCACAAGAAACAGAATGAAAGTTTATTGTAAAGGATTACACACTACACAAGTTCAGTTTGGAAAAGAAGGAGTGATAGAAACGACAGATCGAGAGAACGTAAAATTAATAAGGAAGTAACGTATCAGCGCGCGGCGAGTTATCGGCGGTAGGACCAGGAAGGCACTGTCCGTCCTCCAATCTCGCGCTGGCGCGGTGCGTGTGCGCAAGCGCAACAGTGAGATATCACCGTCTCGCCCACACGCATCCGGCTCGCGTGACGTAGCCGGTCGATGGACAATAGACCATAACTACGCCGGCCGTTGTCAACAAAATAATATCTACTAATAAAGACAGTTTGTATACTTAACATTTAATTTAAATAAATAATATATTATATATATAAATATATAGGTAGACACATAATGTTAAGGCAAGTCACTACACACTTAACACTAGACCAATGAGGCAGTCGCTGTCATCTAGTCCTATGAAGAGAGTAGAGCTTGTCCTATATGTAGAGCTTGTGCTATGGGTATGGGTGCTAAACAACTGATTTAAATATACATAATGTATTTAGTAAAGACATACATGTTATACATGGAAACGTCCAGACCAAATGAACAACTAAATGCTCATTCACATAAATGTTTGATTTCAGCGAGAATCGAACCCGTGATCTATGTCGTAGCACCACTACGCCGCCCAGCCTTCATAATATAAGAATGTTTCTCGTAAATATTGTTTATACCTTTTGATTATTTCTTCTTGAAATGCTGATAACTTGTGCATTTGTTGTTTGTATCTGCTCAAAACTTCTTTCAATGTAGCTAACCTGCCTGGTGATGGAGGTTCACCTAGAGCGAAACAATAATTATTAATCAGAATGGTTCTCCGTGTGGTTAACAATATTGAGAATATCGAGTGTCACGACCCCGGTTCATTCCGTGGGTGTCATAAGTATCGACTAAGGCAGAAAATTCTGCAGGATAACGGAACTGCAAAGAGAATTGAAACTTGAACTTAAAAAGTCTTTTTTTGAACGTGTAGGAACCCCTTCAGGGCATCACCCCATTGAGGTCGAAATCGAATTAACGATCGACCAAAACCACATGGTGTGCCATTTTGCACCTGAGATGAAAGAGATGAAAGAGATGATAGTAGCCTGCCAAAGCGACTCTACTGTGCTTGATGGAAAGCATGAATAGAATCCAAAAGTTGTAGTCACCACACAATGCAGTATGGTGACCTACACCATGGCGGCCTATTACGACATTCAGGAACATTTCATTTGAAAAGCTCTACACCATTCTTTTCCAGTCCAGCATGATATTGTAGGGAAGCGCTTATATCCAGCAGTGGGCTACTAAAATACATGATTGATTAAATGGTATTATGGTAATAGGCTTAATTGTAGTTCTTACCAAGATAAGTGTTTTCAGGCAATGAGTCCATAAGTATCTGATGGAGTGTAGTTTTCCAATGTTCGTATTCCTTTTGATTAGCAGCCAGTTTGTTTCTGTGTAGAACCAGATCATGAGCTGTGAGTTCCAACTTTGACTGAAATGAAACACGAATATAAAAATTTGGAAATAAAGGATTTTTACATTTTCCGAATCATTTTTTTTATTAGAGAATAGTGGATAACTATTTATTTCAATTGATGTTTAAATAACTTATATAATACGAATAACGGATTTTAATAAACACATCTGTATGTTTAGTTGTCAAAAATCATTTTATCATCATTTTAAAAGGGTTGGTCTGTCTGGTTATTCTCCCGTTGTCCAAAGGGTGATCTAATTTTCACAGAGCTTTCAACTGTGAAGAACGTGCTACACAGACAGACAGAAATATTAACTATTTATAAGAAAAATTAGAAAAACTAGATAGTCGGTTTTTACTGCGCCGAGTGTTGTGGATTCAAACTCCACATCCACACTGTAGTTTTGAGTCTAAGTGTTTTTTGGCTCCATTTTTTGTATATTTGTAAAGTCCCCCACGACACAGGATTTATGTGCGGGCGGGTGTTGTCAAAAAAAAATTTGGATATTTTGTGTGATCCACCAATTGCTCTGATTCTGGGTGTTCTTTGTGTCCATGACATGACGTATGCTTATAAGATCGCTCGGGTTCAGGAGGACGCGGTCGAAAGTGGAATTAGAATCAAGAGTTTTGTTTATAAAAGAAACTATTTATTGTTAAGTTTGCAATGTTTAAATTAGGATAAATGTTAAGTTCAATGTTAGGTGAATGCATCCGGTCCCAAACATAACAGAAAGTACACTAATTGATTTATTGAAATTAGAAATAAGGTTCATATCACATGTTCGGTGACAGCATAAACCGAACAGAGAGCGGTCTTTTTTAAAATAGAAAACAAAAAAAACTTACACCTAACTCTTTGACTTGCTCTTTGGCAGCATTGCGTTCCGTTGTCAACTGTAACACTTTTTCCTTCAAGCGAGAGGTCTCTCCGCTCATAAGCCGGCTCTGAGCGGCTTCCAATTCGCTTGCTAGCCTATTTATTGTCGCTCCTTTATCTATTAATATGTCTTCCTTTTCTCTATCTTTCTCCATGCAACGTCTTTCTAGTGTTTTAATTTCGTTTTCCTGAGGTCAGAAATTTAATTGAGTGATGATATTAGAAAATTGGTCATTTAAGGGACGGTTCCACTAATTCTTGACAGTTTGGGATAGTTATTTGTCATATCCAAAGTGATCATGATGTAATTGTCGACCTTGTTAAGTAGTAGAGCTACGCTGATTTCAGAAAGAATGGGCCGGCTCGACCGGGGCAGTATTACCCTCCCATAGAAGAACCACCTTAAGCGACAGAATCCATGGTGTCGTGTTTCATTGGTGAGTGTGAGACCGGAGACCCATTGAAGCAGGGGTGACAGTTGTCGTGGTAAGTGTGTACAATACAATGCCACGATGACTGTCCTGCCTTTTACGTCCCCAAACGAGGCGTGAAAAAGCATCTTACTAGGCCACCATAATGTGGGTTACCATATTGCATTGTCTGCGTTCGCATTGAGTATTTGGATGATTTTTGGATTCTATTCATGCTTTCCATCAGGCAGAGTAGAGTAACTTGGGCAGGCCGGTAAAAAAAATACAGATAAATTAGCAATAATGTATCAGAGACTTTATCAGTAAATGGTCTAACTGGCGTAACTCTGCTTCTAAAATTTATTTACATAGAACTATACGTTAACATCGTTGTTGAGTCGTAAATTTGGCGATCAATATTTATAGATAGTTAACTTTTTATTTTTAAGACGGCGATCTAATGTATAAACTACCAGAGATAATTACTATGATATAAAACATTACAACAATAGTTATTATGACCTCATTTATAAAACACGGATGCTTACTTTCTCATCGAGTCTATTTTTCGCTTTTGTCAAATCATTTTGGAGTCTGTCCATTTCTTCTCTATGTCTGAAAATGATTATTAATTTAATTATAGTGACTCTTAATTTATCATCAACGGCCTTCAACAATCCACTGCTGGACATAGACTTTGCCTTAGCAAGGAGGTTTTGGTCTACTATACCACTATGGCCAGACGAGTTTGTATAGGATTTGTTTCAAGTTTTCCTTCGCTTTGTAGAGGTGTTATTGTGCATATTTTGTTTCCTTACTTACAACACCCATGGGTAGAATAGTTGTGGTGACATTCTGCATTCTTAACCCGTCACCACATGGAGACAGGCCTCTCAATTAGTTGTATAATAATAAATATTTTTATGAGCCTTAAAATTCATTGAGAAATGGCTTATTTAGAATGGGCTTGTTGGTCTATTGGTTAGAGTTCCGGAGGTTATGGGTTCGAATCCCACCCAAGACAAATAATATTGTAATGAGCACCATGATTTGTTCTATGTCTGGGTGTAATTTATCTATAATATGCATGTATTTAGAAATATATAAGCATGTTTATCAGCAGTATGATTACCAGAGTGCACGCTCTGTCTAGTTTGGAATGAAACGGCCGTACATGTGTCAATAGATAAAAAAGGAAAACAAAAATACATATTTAAAAATATAAAAATAGTAGACCACCGACTTCGGGTACAGGAACCAAAACACCGGTGGTTAGGGCTGTAAAGACAGGAACCTTACTATACGGGGCGTGTCAAGTAGGACTGCCTTTTGCATCAGAGCCTTGATCCAGCCTTCTAACGTAAACCTCTTAAGGGTCTTGGCTATTAATCCGTGAGCCAATACGACTATCGGAACAATGATTATTATTATTATTATTCTCTTTATTTCATATATATATACATATTAATTACATTTTTAAATACATAAAAAAGGAACATAAAAATCCAAATTTAAAAATATAAAAAATAGTAAACCACCGACATCGGGTACAAGGACCAAGACACCGATGGTTAGGGTTCCAAAGACAGGAACCTCTTCACTATACGGGCCGTGTCAAGGAAGGGTAAAGAAATAAAATTAATAATTATTCATGCCTTAATAATAATAATTTATTATTATTGTAATTGAAGCTTACCTATCTTGCTGTTCTCTAAATATCGCATCTGTATCATGTGAATGAGCAACCTGAAAATAAAATATGATGTGATAGCTAAATCAGTTTTTTTTTTTTTTTTTTTTTTTTAAAAAGACAAAGCCCGCACTAGGAATAAATCCTGTGTCGCGGGGGACTTTACAAACATACAAGAAACGGACACAACACCCAGACTCAAAACAACAATTTATGAATCACACAAAGTGTTGTTCCATGTGGGATTTGAACCCACAACACTTAGCGCAGTAGAGAGCGGCCGGGCGACCGCTTAAACCACTAGGCCAACTGTGCAGTCAGTTATTAATAGATCGGGGACTGAGAAGATGATGCTGTTGATGATAATGACAAGTTACTAAACAACACGATAGTTGACTATCCCTTTATTAAATAACAAAAATGTATGTTCTACTTTGATGTTATACTTAACTACACTACATTTCTAAGGTTTAGTTTGTCATTAAATCAAATAAACTGCCTAGGTGGCGCAATGGTAGCGTATGTGACCGTTGTGCTTGAGGTCTAGGGTTCAATTCCAGGGTCGGGTCAAAAATTGTTATTGACTTTTTCTGGTTATAGAAATAATAACAGCCCGGAGTTTGGTAGTAGAGGGCTTAACCCCATTGCCTCGGAAAGCACGTAAAACCGTGAGTCTTGAGTCTGATCTCTCGACCTGTGTCGGTTTATTGATTTGCTCTTTAGTATTGGACGAAGATTAATGTTCTGTTCTGTATGAGTCAAACTGTTTAAATAAGCATTAAAAATTCATCACCTGCATCGTATGAAGTCTTTGTTGCACATCCTGAAGACTTATATTAGCTGAACGTAACTCTAACTTCAATTGTTCTTTCTCTTGGTCATTCTCCATTAACTTCTCAGTGAGATTTGATACTTGATTTTCTAACTCAATCAATTTATGTTTACTTGAAGCTAAAAATTCAATATTGAATTTACAAAATTACATATTATGATGTACAATTTAAAGGATCCAATGGATAACTACCAATTCCATTGGAACCGTACATTATTGATTTGATTATTATTTTATTATTATAAATTTTATTTGATTGATTAGGTTATTATTATAAATAATTTTAGCTGTTTATCACAGCTTAAGAGTGTTTTATAGGCACTACTACACTCCTGAAGGCCTATTTTTTGTTGACGTGGTCGAAAATCCCTTCGGATCATCGGCTTCTCAGGGACACAGGAGCCAGATGTATGTGGTGTTGCCACTAAAAACCACCCTGGCGGCCGGTCTCAGACGTCCTACTCTAAACAGAACCCGGGCCATGTTATTTCAGGTCCCTCCAGGATAAATGCCGTGTCTGATCAGACCCTCTCACACTCCTAAAGACCTAGTGTGAGTTTATTTCACATCAACTCCATTATCACGGCAAACACGCTCAGCGTTGCGATAGGCTCACACTGAAATCTTAACCAACAGCCGAACGCTGTTTCCGTCGAGTACAAGTTTACGTAGTCTAAACTCACGCAAGGCGTTTTGAGTGAACAGTGTGATGTTAAATAAATATAAGTTTATTTAAAAATAAAAATCATCTTTAATTGTGTAATTACCATAGACAATTATATTTCAAAAATTTTACGTGTTCTTAAAAAGTATATCAGTAAATACATACCAAGTAGATGATGAGCCTCTTGTAGAGATAGTTCCGCCTTATCCCTATCACTCATAGCTGCAGCCAGCCTCGCGCGTAAGCTATCTATTTCAGTGTCTAACTTCTGCATCTGTCCAGCTAACTGTTGACATTCCTTCACACGGATCTAAAAAGCATATGTTCACACTCTGTGACTGTTTTATCGCAATGTATTTAATTTTGTGTTACGTAAAATAAATGAATAAACATTTTAGCCATATGACACGCAACGCCATCTAGCTTCAAACTAAGCAGAGCTTGTACTAAAACTTTTTTTTTGTAAATACTTACATATTATACATAGAAAACACCCAAAAATATTTTCAGATTCTAGAAACATTTGGTCCGACTTGGGAATCGAATCCAAGACCTCAGCACAGACTACCTCGATGGCACCACACGCTACTACTGCACCATCGAGGCAGTTTAAAGTTAAGTTTAAGTTAGTTTTATTTAACTATGAAAAAGTCTTTGAAAATAATTTTGAAATCATAAAGTATATTTTATCTCAATAGTTTACATTACTTCCTTGAGGAATCAATTATTACAAATTATACTAACTTCATACATCACTCTCAGCTGCTCATTGTTCATATATTCTTGTCTATCACAATTATTTATACCATTCACATGCCCTGAAAAGACAATATAACTACATTTAAATTATATTTATATAATAATTATTTTCCAACACAAAACTACTAAATAAACAGTCAGACACCAAGTCACAAGTGAATTGCAAGCTTTTGAAAAGCAAA
Source organism: Hypercompe scribonia (assembly GCA_949316085.1). Lineage (NCBI taxonomy): Eukaryota > Metazoa > Arthropoda > Insecta > Lepidoptera > Erebidae > Hypercompe > Hypercompe scribonia. The sequence goes on along the minus strand of OX438989.1, from coordinate 9,021,773 downwards.
AAGGTGTTGCCATTGACAAAATTAAACTTAATACTTGATACCTCTATATTCCTGTGGATAATAGTGGTTCTGTCCATCGCCAGCACCATATGGACCAAACTGTGCTTTGATAACTTCTTCTTGATGTCTCATGTGACCCACGTGGTTCTTAGGGGTTTCGCAATATAATTTAGGGGATTCTGAACCATGTTGTTCCTTCAAATGGTTAAGAGACTCTACATAGGTCGGAGGTAAACCCGTTCTTGTTGGTTGCACTACAAATAAATGTTATGTCAAAAATTACTGATGACTTTATGACGGGTCTGTTAGTCTAGTGGTTACTGATCCTGACTGCTACGCCAGAGGTTGTGGGTTCAATTCCCAACAAAGACAAATCTTTGTGTGACGAACACGTTATTTGTTTTGTGACATAATTTATCTATAATATGTATGTATTTAGAAATATATAAGTGTGTTTATCAGAAGTGTGGGTACCATGTAGAAACTTTGCCTGTTTAGAATCAGACAGTCATGTGTGAGGATATTATATTTTAGAAACATTAAACAAAAGTTAAATAAAAGTGATAGATGGATTTTTTATTGATGACTAAATAATGTATTAATGTAAACTATGTGTTGAAGCTGATAAGAAAACATGGATGTCCCTTTAAATTTACAACATAAAAGCACTTACCACTATTGTTTTGTTGTGGATCCAGGGTGTAATTTCCACTGCTATTAACAGAACTGACTTCGTCATCATCCAAAAGATCATCGAAAGCATTTGCCAGCTTATGCTTAAGCTGCAAACACACATAAACCCATACTTTTATCCAAAACATGATAAAGCAGAACTTAAAAACAATTATAAATTTTAACGATATTAGTGCTAAAGTAATATATCACACTAATTAGAGCTTATATACCTCTTCGTTTCGCCGTTTCTGATCCTCCAGTTCTTCTTGCTCGTCAAGTCTGTCTTGAGCACTATTGTTTATGTGGATACTAGCGGCGTCTTGAAATAAACTCATTCCGGGACCATCCATATTTGTAGTTTTTAATATTATTAGGTGAAACAAAGATATATAAAAGGTGAACTAAATAAATTATAAAGTGTAATTAGGAAACAATATTAGAAATTCCGTTTACAACCAGTGTACATAATACGTACATTTTTTTTTATAAAATTAACCAAAACAAGTTTTTGAATACTACTTAAGTGTGTTACCAGAAAAGAATATTAGTATTTGTTTTAGTTATTTTATAGTGATGCACTACAACATAGTATTGGATAGAATCGACTATGTGCTGAACGAAGTGATATTATTTACATCTTTAATTGTATCCTATAGATTTTTCATTTCTTTTAAATATTATTATAAATTATGTTGCAGTTTGCACCACATTTATTGGATTAATATATTATAATCCAATATTAGTTATCTAGCGCAGGTTTTTATAGTCATTTCAGCAACAGAAAAGTGGATAAGCGTATATTTTCTTTAAAAACTATTAAGGAAACCTGTTAAAAGAGACTTATTTCCAAGACTAATGATCTTTATTAGGCCATTTTTCCACGTTGTTAGACCTGTGAGTCGACCTCTAACATTCCGTGATTTCCACTCACGAATTTTCATCTTAATCGGCCATCCATTCTGTGCGATGTATATTCATCAAACTGATATTATCAACTTTCTAATCCGTTGAGCTATGATACTAATTATTCTTCATCAATTTATATTTCTCACTACTCATTTCCAATTTATTATTGAATACCATCAAGAACAAATATATGGTTAAATATGAAGCTATTATACATTTCACAAAAAACATATTAGTAATAGCAGACAGTAAACATATGTAAACGAACATCTTTTTCAATAAAAACTTTAATTGGCATGTGTTAGTAGAGTAAAATGTTAACAACTATGTAACTGATTGTATTTGTAAATAATTAGTTATTCGTTGTTTTCTATGACATTAACCTATATTTATGATTTTCAAATGTAAGTAGTTGAGAAATAAAATTATCTAATTTGCGGATAGTTTTATAAACAAGATCTAAAAATAACAAAAGATCAGATTTCTTCAAAATTCGTATGATAGCGGTGTCGTCTATTATGTAACCATTATCATCAACAGCTTTTTCATAATCCACTGCTGGACATAGGTCTCTCGTTAGAAAGGAGATTTTAGCCTACTATATCACACTAGCCAGACAGGTTATTAATTAACAAACCCTTGTCACAAGATATCCTTCGTGACAGTGTTTTTGTAATACGCGGTTTGCTCACTTAGTTGGCTCCTTCGACACATACGCGATTGATAATCGCGATGACACTCCGTATTCTGATTCCGCCACCACACAGACAATACCGTCACTTCTGAGACCGACAAAACACTGGGGCTCTTCGAAGTACTTCAGCCTCAGTCTGTTTCCCCCTTCTTCAGTGACTTGTGATATTTCTTAGCTTAGCGGTTTTTGGATGGGTGGGTGGGACTTATATGAACTAATCTAGTATAAGCGTTTTACCTGTAGTTCATAAATACTTTAGTAATTAATTACTATTTTAGAATATTCAAGAAAACAAAACTAATATCTCATAACAAAACAGTTAAATTATTTCATTCGAGATTCAAAATCCTTCCAAACATTTTAGACCATTGTTTTTGTTTCGATGTCGACCTGGCAGCTAAAGATCACATTTAATGTCTACACATTGCTAAAGAAACTGATTAGATATCTATTACTTTATATTTACGATTAATTATACTTTAAGAAGTCTAGTTTTGGATACTCTAGATAATTTTGGCATATTAGTAAAAGACATATTTTTGGACGAGTGAATAGATTTTCTTCGTGACTGTACATCTATCAAATCATCATAAATGTTTATATATACATGTATGTACTTATGAACGTACATACACACTGTTAAACACCGCAGTGTTAACCGTGGAATTTAACTTTAAGTTATTATAGATCAATCATCTAACAGAAATGGACTCCAAACCTGTTACCCATGTTCTTTTTGACATGGATGGGTTATTGTTAAGTAAGTCTAAGTTACTATTAAGAAAGTCTTCCATGCTGTATTCTAATTCTTAAAATTGCTTTTGCAAACCTAACCTACTAATACGATTAGATTTTTTTTTATAATGTCTTTATAATGCCTATTTGTCATGGTTATAGATACGGAAGATTTATACACAATCGCATATCAAAATATTTTGACACCCTACAATAAGGAATACACCTGGGATTTGAAAGTCCAACTAATGGGATTGCAGGATAAAGAAGCAGCTAAATTGCTTTTATCTACTTTGGATGTACCTCTGAGTGTAGAAGAATGGATTAATACTGCCAAAGTTCAGTATGAAAAAGTATTTCCTGACTCACAGCTAAAGCCAGGTAGGTTTTCAGTAGTTGTGCAGCAATTTTATATAAAACAAATAACACATAAATTTCCTTAAATTTTAGGTGCAAAAAAACTAGTAGAACATTTACATAAACATAATGTTCCTATTGCATTAGCCACTAGTTCACCTAAGGAAAGCTATGAAATGAAGACAAGCAAACATCATCAGGATTTCTTTTCTCTCTTTCCAATAAAAACATTTGGGTCGTCAGATCCCGAAGTAAAGCAAGGAAAACCGCATCCTGATATATTTTTGGTTACTGCCAATAGGTTTCCTGATAAACCAAAACCGGAACAGGTACTTAAACAACAAATGTACTTTATTTTGTGAGTTAGTGACTATTTTTAAAAAGATAACATTCCAAACACTTATTATAGTGTGGGCTTTTACTGTAAAATTATGGGAATTTAAGTGTTTTAATTAAATTAAAAATATAATCAAAACTCCTTTAGTGCTTGGTATTTGAAGATGCTGCAAATGGTGTGAAGGCTGCCAGGGCTGCAGGAATGCAAGTAGTGATGGTGCCAGATGCAAGGCTCAGCAAAAGCTTGACTACTGAAGCCACCCTTGTTCTTGAGAGCTTGGAAGACTTTAAACCAGAATTGTTTGGTCTCCCCCCTTATGATACATAATTGAATATTTTTTAGTTTAACTACTAAGACAATAAATGCTATTTGTCTTTTACTTCATGTATAGTACTATAAAGTAAATTATCTTAGTAAGAATACTACTGCAATTAGTGGGTATAGTACATACTGATTTCTCTACCTCAAAAATTAAAAAAAAGAAAAATAATTTATGAGAGAGTCTATGCATCATAAATGATCATTTATATATATAAACCAGTATATGGTATTTTTAAGAAATAACACAAATTAAAGAATACTGTACTTTGATTGCATTAATACAAAGTGCTTAAGTGAAATAAAGTGACAGCAAAGTTGTGTTTTTATTATTTTATATAAGATATTTAAATTATTATTTCAACTTTAAGAGTTGTTATCCTTCACTGATTCTATTTTTAATTCTTTTTTACTACCCAACACCTACCTTAGGTAGACAGACTTACTATTTTATTCTTAAAGATTGGTGGTTGTCCTTTTATAAACAGATAAAATACAACTTTACATATTTAACTACAATAGTTTTTAATGCAAAAACTAGTGCATGAATTTCGATGAAATTACAGTAATATAGCTTATACATTAGCATAATAATCGAGGTACATGTGAGGAAAGCTGCGGGTAAAAGCTATTTCTTATTATAAATCTTATAAAATTTTAAACATGTGTAATATGAGGCCTTACTAAAGAGAGGCCAATCTATGTCTAACAGTGGACTATTAAAAAGTAATGATTATTATGATTATGTAGGTCTTTGCTATATTGTAACTCATTTAGGCGTCACCTCGTCCTTTTCCCGTAGCTCACCTCGTAACTCGCTTGATTTTTTCCAAACAAGAGTCTGTTCACACTGCGAGAGTTAAATAGACTAGCTAGCCTAAATGAGTCGACCTTGGAAGAAAGGTAGTAATGTTAAAAAAAGTATGTCGTTTTTATGGATTAAGTAACACATTACACAATGTCTAACAACAACTTAGCAGGCCAGGGTCGAAAACCTGTAACTTCTAGCATTGCTGAAAACTTTGAGGCCTTTAACTGAAGTATGTAAAATGTATGTAATGCTAAGTATATAAGTATAGATCATTATTCAGGAGAACTGGTTATGAATAGGTATCCAATGCTATGTACTATTATATAAATAGTCTGCAAGTCTCAGTAATACTAGGCTTGCTCCACCTTCGTCGTCTACCCGTGCCCATATACGCACATCTACATTTTGCTGACTCTTTTTATGTTTAATGCTCCTTTTGACCGTTTTGTCACATCGGAGATTGCAGTAAAACGATAAGTTGTAATCGAACCGATAAAAACCAGCACAGAGAACCACTCTGCGTCTGAATTAGGAGGAATCTGTGAACATGGTGTCTAGTAAAATTTGTCGTAGTCGTAGCACACATAAAAACCACTACAATTATCATTTTTTTAAATATTTTAAAACATGAATATATGGCAATAATGACAAAAATTTCGGAGGGGCGTCCCTGCTTTTTTATCGCTTTATTAGTTTGAAAGCTGAATAAATAGACGTATATCTACATATCACCAAAACAAATCACAAATCGATTTTTATTTTTTTTTCATTTTAGCATCGACAACACAGTTGGTGAACAATACGTTAAACATGTCTGGTTTACTGTGCAGCAGACATTTAGATACTTGAATACCTAATAACACGATTTAATCGTAACATGAAGTTAGCAATCATTTGCACTCACATAGGAACATCGTGTAAAAAGTAGTAAAGTTATAGTAGGAAAATTCAAAATATTAAATACTTACAATTGTATTTTACTCTCTAGTTTCTACTTTAACTTTAGTAGTCAGTTAGCGTATTCACCACTGTAGCATATATTGCAAGAAATATAAAATAGAGACTAGGTAGAGTAGAGCTATCATTAGGTATTTTTGAGTTTTCTACAGAAAAAATCTACCGCATTTTACCTCTCTATTTCTGAGACTCAATTCTGTGATGTTTACTAAGATTTGAAGGTTACATGAAATTGCCGCTGATTAGATTATACACTTTGGCATAGTATGATTTAACATGACAGTTTGTTACTGCTTACTGAGCTTGTAATTTGTTTCAATTATTTTTTGTAAAAATGTTTATCCCAGTGACACATATTTTATTTGACATGGATGGTTTACTATTAAGTAAGTGATTTAAAAGAGGTTATTAGCACTTAGAAATGTACTGACCAAATTTTTTCACTAAAGGGGATTTTTTTTTAGACACTGAAGAATTATATACACTGGGTTACCAGGAATTGGCATCTCGTTTTGGTAAGGAATTTACATTTGAAGTGAAGAAGAAAGTTATGGGCATGCAGAGTAGAGAATTTGCAGCAAATATAATAGATTACCTTGATCTACCGCTAACTGTCGATGAGTGCTTGAAAGAAACAAGAAAAATATTCAAAGAATCATTTCCGAATTGCAAGGTCATGCCTGGTAGGTGTTTAAAAATATATTATTTTCTTATCAAACAAACCGTTTTTAAATAAGGTAATTTATTAACAGTATTATGCATATGCATATGCTACTACGAAACCTAAAGAGACACAACAAAGTTTGTGACTTTCTGGTTTTCTATTTACACTGAGAAGGTGATCAAAATTTGTTGAAGTATCGCTTGTGTTACTATAGCCAATTTAAATAAAGCCTAAATATGAGGATCACATATATCTCCATCGAAACAAACATTATATTACGTGGTAAAGACTGTTTTTGTGCCATGTGCAAATAAAATACTAGATAAATAAAGCAGTAAATAGTTACCTAATATAAGTAAATATGTGTTAACAAACATCTAATTTTATAGTAGAAGACACTACGTTAGTTCAACGATTTTGAACCCATGTACAGAAGTAATAAAAATATAAAAAATAATTAAAACTAAAAGTATCAAAATTACTCACACTAACTCATCCATCAACATTTGGACACGTTTGGAAAACCGAGGGTTGGAAGAAAAGGATAACCTTTTTTGTTTTCACATTTTACGATAAACTAAACACAAAAAAAATCTTACTTAAGGAATATAATTGATAAGAATAAAACGTATATATCATTTGTCTATAGGAGTAGAAAAATTACTTCACCATCTTCATAATCACAAAATTGGTATGGGTCTAGCTACAAGCTGCAGCAAAGAAACATATGATCTGAAAGTCGTAAATCATCAAGAGCTGTTTAATTTCTTACCTTACAAAACATTAGGGTCATCAGACCCTAACGTGAAACGGGGTAAACCGTACCCTGACATATTTATTGTTGCTGCCGAGAAATTTCCAGAGAAACCTTCTCCTGATAAGGTATTATAATATTATATATTTAATGAATTACTTGTAAACTAATAGAGACGCTCAATGATTATTATAACATAAAGTGTGGCCGTTAAATATTTTATTTGACGTGTAAAATAAAACATTATGAACAAACGATGGCTACAAAATAGGAAAATAGATGATACACGGCAGCTTTCACATGTACAACAATAATTTTGTGCAACAATAAACGACGATTTCTACCTGAGAAGATATATATATATATATATATATATATATATATATATTATATATTAATATATATATATATATATATATATATTAATAGGTATTAAGAAAAGTATATTTAAAAAAATGTTTCAGCCACATATACATATGTATATACTTCACTGACACTCACTTACTTATTTCACAGTCCAGTGATATTCCAGTACATCGATTTTATACATCTGTTATAATTTTCAGTGTTTAGTATTCGAAGATTCCATTAATGGAGTAAAGGCTGCACTAGCAGCAGGCATGCAAGTCGTAATGGTGCCCGATCCGCGATTGGACCGAACGCTGACAACTGAGGCGACTCTCGTTCTTGATTCACTAGAAGACTTTAAACCTGAACTCTTTGGATTACCACCTTATGAAAAATAATTTTAAATAAATATTATATAAATGATAATGGAGTGAAGTTTTTTTTTATTCTTGTAAATTCTGATAGAAATAAGTATGTATGGAAAAGAATAAGTCTGTGGAGTCCAAAACTTTGTCCATAAAGGGCCAAAAGTTTCTTCACTAGGCCGCCGTAGTGTGGGTCACCGTACTGCTTTGTTAATATTCGCAATGAGTACGGTGATCACTATCCTCGGATTCTATTCAAGCTTTTCATCAGACAGAGCAGAATAACTTTAGCAGTACATAAATAAAAAAAAATGTGTGCGTGTAATAGCGTACACTCGTAAGAAGTGAAACTTTTTTATGACGTTATTTTTCAAAAAAATAATTTAATCCCGTCCGAAGTCGATGCAATCGCCACCTGGATTTCAAAAATGTAACTAATCAAAACGGGCCGCAAAATACATTGGAGACATTTACCAATCCCTACTCCGCTGGAGAAAATATACTTCGAATCACGCGTGGTAGGGATAAGAAAAAGATGGCGCGTAACGAAAAAATGTTACACTAGATTTTTTCCAACCCCGATAAAGAAGTTTCACTTCAAAAATACGTTAGACTGTATCCTGCTGTTACGTTTGTAAAGAAGTCATGTCCAGATAAAAAAATTTTGTTTTTGTAAAAAGAACTCGTAGGTATTTTTAACTCTATTAAGCCGATTATTTGAATTCAGATGTTAGATTGCAAGTGTTACCTGTACTTGTATTTTTGATTTTTAAATTTCCTCTTGTTATTTCGCTCACTTTTACAGTAAATCACAGCAATGTTTTTTTACACAACAGTTGTGCCTAGTGACTAGAACATCGAACTCAAAAGGTTTTTTTATGATAAAGGAAACAAATGACCAGTTGGATTGACTATCGCTGCTCATGGACACCTATAACTCAATAATGATAATTGTATTGTAGGCCTTTCCAAAGTAGTCGATAATTAGTGTTCTCCCCATTTTGAGAAGCACTTTTCTTGAAGGTTAACTGTGGCACTTGGATTCGATTCGCGAACCATTGAACTCTAAATGTAGGAGGTAACGTATGATCAAATATACCCTATCCTCATCTGTCGACCTATAGCGCCTTAGCAGGGCCCTGGCGATCGGTGGGCTCGCTAGGGCTGCAAGTATGGGCTATTGCCATGTTTGCGTCCCTGGCGAACACACCGAGACTTGGTAGCCATTCGGATGAGAGGATAGCAGAATGTTTAACGATAGTTGCGCATGAACTAAGACACAGGAATGTTATCAATTTTATTCCCATGATCGGTTTTTGTGTGAACAAAGCCAACGCCGTTGCGGACTGTAAAGTTGAATGGTGTCTACAGATGGATCAGGTGACTATAACCCTTGGACGTGGTCAATGAGTCTTGTCTGTTTCGATCATTTAGACTCGTAGATATGAGGATGTCTATTCTATAAGGAGATACTCGGAGATTGTTATTATGAGGATGGGGATGTCACTTGGCGTAAGAAAACACAAACTTTATATTTAGAGATATAAAATACAATTTTGTTTAAATCTTTATTTCACTACTAAATACATACATAATATATATATATATAACAATTTTATTGTTGGAATTATGTATGCTAAAAATGAGGTTCCAGTTAGTTTGACTAGAAAAATTCTTGAACATTAAAAAACTACGCAGCACAACACTGTTAGAAGGAAAACTTGAAAATATACCACATACCAATCAGTTTAGCCAGCGTGGTATAGTAAACCAAAACCTTGTTAAGGAGAGGCTTATGTCCAGTCTATTAAAGTATGTTGATGATGATGATTTTTCAAAATACTGTAAAGAAGTCTTAGTTGACAAGGTACATTTGTGTTTACTATTAAGATCTATATTTAACATAAAATGCTATTGCTTTGGCATGATAACATTACAACTTTTAAGTACGGAGTTTCTAACAAATGACTTACAGTATAAGCACCAACAATATATACATACAATACACATCCATAATTCAAACTAATCATATGCTGGGAGTCCAAACACTTCAGGTTTGAACTCCTCCAAGGATTTAAGAACTAGTGTCGCAGTTTGTAAATGTTTGGAATCAATCCGGGGGTCTGGTACAGCCACTACTTGCATGTTAGCTGCATTTGCAGCTTTTATACCATTTACAGCGTCTTCGAAAACGAGGCACTGAAAAAAGAACAGAGGTACTGAGAAGAAGAGTACAGAGAAGAAATTAGTTACTTCTATATCATTCTATATTTGGTTCATGTTATGTATTTTATTATCTTTTTGGTAACAGTGTCATCACCCGTATACGTCCCATGGATGTCGTAAGAGACGAACAAAGAAGCAAATTCTGCAAAAGAAACTTGCTAGGCATTGGACTCAAGCTGATTTCGGCACGAGCAAACCGGCTCGACCGGGGCAGCACTAGTCTTTCTCAGAAGAGCAACCTAAAGTGGCAGTATACGTGCTGTCGTCTTTCGTTGGCGAAAACGAAGCGGAAGCCGACGTTAGTTGCCGCATCGAAGTTTCTAAGTTGTTGAGGAAAACCTCGAAGTCACTCTAACTCCGGTTGGGAAAGAAGTAAACACCGTATATGGTGATCACCTTCCACTCATCAGCAACATGTCCAAAGCCCTTTTGTCTTAGTGAAAAGATGATCCGCCACTAAACCGTTTGGGTCACCCAACCAGTTTGGGGGGCAGGAACGTAATAAGGCTCCGCGCCTACAGCCAGATCGATCGATCGTTGCGCTAAGGTTTGCAAGAAGAGATTCTGCGCCCTAGTTCAGTGGTTCAGGTTAGTCTGAACAAGGAAGTTGGAGACTTGATCAGTTCCTGGACCGTCTCTACAACCTCTTCCATGGACGCTGATGTTGACGCACGATCGATGCCAGAGATAGTCTGGGCTGACTGACTGGCTTCCGATGCTTGCCTAAGACATGCAGTTCAACGCACTTGGCAGGCCTGACGATCTACACTCTACCCTGTGGCTACGAATATACCCTGTAGCTTTCTAGTAAACGTGTCCACCGTCTTTGAGCCTTAAACCCCAGGGAAGACAGCATTACTTTTTTAGCTGCCTTCCATCCCACTTACGAGATTTTTTACTCTGTCTGACTACCTGCCACTCACTATTCAAGGCAGCAGACATACAGGGGACCGCTGTTGAAAGGCTCCTGTCCAGCAGCGGACAATTAAATTCTGTTTATGATTAACACTATCTAGTTAATTCTAGTGTAGTAATGCTATATTACTTACATCTTCAGGTTTTGGTTTATCAGGAAACCTTGAAGCACAAACAATAAATATTTCTGGGTCAGGTTTTCCTTTAGTGACCTCTGGATCCGTAGAGCCCATTGTGAGGTGATGGAATAATTTTAATACATCTTGGTGGTTTTTCATCTTCTTGTCCACACTGTCACTGCTAGAACTGGTTGCCAAAGCTATAGGAACACCCTTTTTGTGTAAGTGTTCTACTAGCTTTTTAGCCCCTGTAAATTTATAAAAGAAGCTATCAGTTTACATAACAGTAAATATTTTTTAATTAAAAATATTAATTAATTTGTTACTATGAAGTGAATACACTTATGCATACCTGATGTACATGTACAGTGATGATGTGATTCAAATTAGTAAGTAACTACATTGGCAGTAAGTGCATCTACTTTAAATAAATACTGCTGGTAATTGTAGCGTAGCACTACTACTAGTAGATTTCATATAAATAGGATTCAGCAACATCTTCAGCTAAATAAATATATAAAAAGCATGTATTAAGCCAGCCACAAACAATACAGTTTACCAGATAAGTCTACTGTAGGAGAATGGTCTGCATATTTCTTTTTACTGGTGATGTTAGTATTATACTTCAGTCTACTTGTGCAGGCATACCTACACATATAAATCTCTCTGCCAAATTGTAATGTGTGTGGCTGACTTTAGATGAAGATAAATCATTAGACTGTGATTTTACAGGTTTATTTATTTTGAAATTGTAAATGAGTGAAAAAAAACAATAATTACTATTTCAGTTATACATATGCTATGAAAGTAATAAATAACGAAAAACAAAATATTTTTTAGAAAGAAATTCATTCATGCATGCATTTTAATTCTTCAAAACCAAATTAAATGTTACCTGGCATTAACTGCACATTAGAGAACAGTACCTCACTTAATTGACTGCATTCCTTCATAAAATCATCTCTAGTAACCGGTAGTTCTAATATTTTAATTATTTTATCTGCACACTCATGGCCTTGAAAACCAAGAAGTGTTTTCTTAAGTTCCCATGTAAATTTCTTTCCATACTTAGCACATGCAGTTGTAAAAATTTCAGTATACACCACCTCAGAATCTGTAAATCAAATTGCTTTCAGTTTACACTTTTACAATAAATATTAAAATTTCATCATATTAAAATTTTACCGAGAATTAGCCCGTCTAAGTCGAACAATACATGAGTAACCTTTTTGTATTGCATTTTTTAAATTAATAGGATATTTAATACAATCAGAAAGAACCTCTACTATTTGTGAAATTACGACGACCAGGTTTTTAAAATATTTTTTATGAACTTCAGTTTCTGTAGTGTAGACACACACACATGTTGACAATTTGACATTGACAACTATGTCAAGTATTGAGACATATGACACTGATGACACATTGGACTTATTGTTCCTTGTTGCGCCATTGGCGGGGATATTTATGGGATCGAATATTGGGGATAAATAAAATACCGTTACGCACAGGATTATTATTCTGTGGAATATAGATAGAGGAGAAATAAAAGTTAGCTTACCTAGAATATGTTGCTATAAGAATAGACTATATGAAAGGGCTATTAAAATCACGTCTGTCTTCCTTAAAGGCAGATTGTTAAACTTGTTTATAGTATAGTGGGTGGTAAGCCTTCAAAATTCATCAATCGAAATGTAACATCCAGTTGAAGAATACAATTTTCGTTTGTTAATTTAAAAAACTCTAATGTACGTGGCAATTTAAATTAAATATCTACAAGACATGAAAGTTGAAATTAAAATACTAAATCACGAGGTCACGGGTTTGATTCCCGGATCATGCCAAAAAGTATTTCTTCTACAAGAAATCTAGAAGTTGAATAATAATTCGACCTTAGAATTCATTTCACACTCAGGATTACGGAGGTCCGATGCTGGTCGCTCCGTGGAAAAATTGATATTCAGACGAAATCGGTTAGCCTAATGGCCGACCCCAAATATTGGGCATAATTAAGGCTAGGAAGAAGAGAAGTGAAGTTTAAATCCATTTATAAAAAAATATATTTTGTAGTTTTCATAACACTTAGTATAAACTGCCTAATTATTAGCATCTTAAGCAAAATCTGTAAAAGTAGTTTTGTGTATGGAAATTATACGGCTTTATAAGAGTAGAGAACAGAAAAAAGTTACAAAAGGAAAGTTGTTTTACGGCAATTTCTACAAACATACTCGTATTTTTTATAAGAATGAAGAAACATAAAATTAACAGTATTCCTCAATTTTTATATTTAAATATAATTATATTGGCGTGGAAAGCGGAAATGATTGGCATACGTCTAAATATCAAACCAATCATGCATGCATTGCATTGTTTAAGGCTTAAAGCATGATTAAAGGGTACTTTTTGGTAATCTCATAACATACAAAAATCCTATTCATAAAATAATAATGATTATTGTTCTTATCTTTATAATTGTTGGAATTTATCTAATATTTCTTAAATTTTAGATGGTTTTAACAATACTGAGCGCCTAAAATTTTCGTCTTTATGTTTCGTTGTAAAGTTGTGTTAAAACTCTACGTCAACGAGCAAGTGATCATGATATTTCCGGTATTCGAAGACAATGTATTCACCTACTCTATTCTATTTGCAGATCCTCCGAAGTTACTTACGTAATGATTTGCTGTTATTTGTTGGCATTAGCGACGTAGGTCGAAAAGTTATTGGAGTGTTTTTTTTTAAATATTGACTATTGCTAAGCTTCTTAAGGCTCGGATGCATTGATCTGAATCCTGTTGTGTTTTTTTCTTTTTGTTAGTTTAATAAAAATAAATGTTATAATGAAAAAGAAAGGGATCAGTAAACTATTATTTTATTTTACTACCTTCACTTCTTTAATGATTTTTTTACTTATATGAGAATTAATTATTTTGAAGTTATTTGTTTATCATTATCCCCTTTAATGGTCCACTACAGGATAAAGGCACCTTCTAAGTACTTTTTTTTTTATATATGTCTACATAATTACAACTATTCATAACCATTGACGGTTTTGTATGTTAATTTAGAAATAGTTCCCGTTGGTCATCATCGTAAGCAACTACTTATAATAGAAGAAAATCATTTCTATTTATAATTGATTTTATGACGAATTATACAATTCATTTATCTAGAAAGAAATACCTATTACAGTACAATAAGGTTTACGAAAAGTTACATCTCATGATCTTCATAGTATGCCTCTTCAGATGTCACTTGTTAGATATTCAGTATATCAGTCTCATACAGTGCATTTAAAATTTAATTTTACAATATTTTTTTTCAATATAGAGCTGACGCTACTCTGTCTGATGGAAAGTATGAATATAATGCAAGATTAATTCTTGCAGTTACGTTCATAAGTAACACTTAATAGGAACATAAATTTTATATTATTATATATAATGTAGATCTAGTTAAGCTATCTGAATTCTTCAATATAAGTAATTTCTATCAAAAGAGTTCGACTAAGCTCAAATTGGCCGTACCTGGACGTCCTTGAATTTGTTGGGAATTTGCATACAAGGTGACCTTATTAAGTTTTAGTGGGGTATAAATCTTGCGTCTCGATTTTTTTGCTTTTATTTATACTCTTGGGTGTCTTTTTATCAGAAAACTGTATCAGGATTTGAAAATACTTAACTTTTAAATGCAGTGCACTAGTAACAACCTTGTAAAGGTCTTTGTATATATATATGATATAAACTTTAACACAATAGGTTGAATCGCCCACGTATTGGTCTAATTGTGCATGAACCAAAGCTGAACTTTAGGAGCATTAGCAGACATCAGTATATGGTCATACGCGGCCCATATTCACTGTGTCAAGTACCAGAGGCCTTGGACAACTTTTAAACTTTTTACACAATCATAGCCATCCCGGTATATAAATTTATTAGGTCAATATAATTAATAGAGTGACCACGTGTAAAAAAATCGGATTCTGAATTACGTGCAATAGCGAACCACATGCATACACTACAATTTGCAGTGCGCAACTGCTGTTCGATATCCACAATCCATAATTATTAATTCGTGGATATAGAGCGTGAAATAAAGCATTCAGGCAAAACAAGAAGTAAGTAGGTATATAGGGGCGCAACGTGTTAGCGGATTCTCCAGTCGTAAGCGACAAGGCTCGCGGGCTGCGTGGCAACTCCCGTGAGCAACTTCGTGTATGTACTACCTATCGACACAGATAAAGGAATTCCTATGTGATGTTAGTAAACAAAAAGTGTATAAATAAAAAGCGCGGTGTTCCCCTTGTCAGTCTGGTTGTGAATTTTAGCAGGCAATGATGTCTCTTCCGGGAGTTTTTCTTTTTTCTCACTACGTAGAGAGCTTTTGGGTAAGTTCTTTAAAAACCATTAATAAGTGTTTAAATTAATTTTAAAATTATTGTTACTTCGTAATAACTAGTACGTACTTAGTAGACATAATTAGAGTAATTTATTTATTTTTCAATGATATGATTATTGTAATATTCTTTTGTATTTCGGTAATTCAGGATACTTCTAAAGTTAAAAATAAAACATGTAAATAGTCTGCAACGTAGAAAAAATTATCCTTATTAATAGTAAATATGCTTTCATGCGTTTCACATTAATTTAATATTATTTATTTTATTTTCTTTATGTGTCTAACTTGCGCTACGATATCCGGACACAAAGATCGGGCCGAAGCATAAAGTGTAAGAAGTTACGGCTACGAGTAGAAAATATACATTATTCAGACATTTTTCTTGCGAATTATGAAGCGATGCCTAGCTTGCGTGTTTTGGCGAAGTTATGTTGGAAGTTAATTATAATAGCTTTTTTCTCTTCAGAAAAATTACTTGAAAAAAGCTTAAATTGTTGTATGTAAATTTGACCTATACGTTTATAAAATGATCAAACTAAATTGTTAATAAAGTTTGTGTGTAAGTAATATTTATAGTCTGGTAATTATTGTCCTTCGTAATTTATAATGACGTATACGGGTCTACTCTTGACAATTAAATAAACTCTTGTAATTCATCCATAACCGAAGTTATGGTTCAACTATTTTCTTAGGTTCCCTACTTCTTGCATGTATGTCGGTAACGAGTATATTAAATAGTTTTGACCTTTATAGATACCTACTACGTGCATAATTAAAATTCAAATATTGACCTATATTAAGTAAGACCTTAATACTTATACGTCTCGTTTAAGTTGAAACGAAGAATAAACCACATTACTCCTTGTCTTGTTTTTAAATAATAATACTTTGTATTTTCTTGAAGTCTCTTAATTTTTTTAGTATGATAATTAAAAAAGGCGAATTTAGAAGACGTCTTTTTTTGTTTTTTAATTTTCTCTTGAGTTATGGGTAATTAAATACTTTTGCTACGTTACAATCTTGTGAACATCATTTTTGGTATTTTTTAATGTGTTTTGTATGTTTTAATTTTTGAGTTAGAAATCTAGATACAGAGAGAGTGTTGCATTTTACAGTCATTTCGTAGAGGTTATATACAAAAAGTCTGTCATTTCCTTTTGCCAAACTGTTCTCTACTACAGTTGCATCAGGAATGCGTGAGACTGCTTGACCGCGACGTTGAATATTCAGTATAAATGTTCACTCATCGTAATATAGTTATTAATATTCAATCGGTCGCTTACTTCTGCCTCTGATTCAAGGTTAATTTTTTACTTGAACTGATTAAGAATAATTGTGAACATTGTTGTATGAGATATAAGTCGCAGGAGATAAGATTTCCTAACACTGAACAGAGATTGTGCGTCTCATTCTAGTTAAGTATTTATACATGCGTAAATAATTTAATTTGTACAGTTATCTTTGCGTGGATTACTTTTTTCTTCATCATAACTGTGTAAATATTTAATAATAAAGAACTTTAGTGCATCACGTTAATGTTTTGATGTCCACAGACAAATATGATCATCATCAATTCTTTTTCAATTAGTATTATGAAGAATTTATTATAAAAATACTTTAATAGATATTATTAGTTTATTGTTTAGACGAAATTGCTGCCAAACTACCTTTAAATTTCAAATCGTTTCCTTCTTTTTGCACCGTGGCCGTAACATTGAAAACACAGTGTTTAAAACGTTTAGTTTAGTTTTAAAACGTGTAGTAAGTAACACTACTTGGACAAATCTAGTGATAGAATTGCCCCACATCATTATGGTCCCTCTTTCTTCAATAAAATAAGTTCACTAAGTTCCCTTCGTGAACATAAATATGTCTGCATAGTTACTTATGAAGGAGTTAAGAATAACGTTAGGGTTCTTATTATTGTGCGATGTTATCATTTTACAAAAATAAAAACAAAGTAAAGTGGCAATGTCTGGTGGTCCATCGAAGCGATAAACTTTACGAAAACGACACAATTCTGACATGACACGACACAACATATACATATGTAACAAAATAAAGTGAACTTAGCTTCATTCATGGCTATAAATAAAATAGATACATACATGGAATTGTTATCCTAATATCAGAACTGTGTAACAAGCCAAAACAGTCTATATCCCAATATCTATTTTTAAAAGTAAATGCGTAAGTATTAGGTGCATTTAAGTACCTTCGTTCTACAATCAATTTTCGCTGCAATTAAATTCCTAAAGACGTAAGTCGTTAGGCGGAATAAACAAACTGGATTCAGTATTTCCGTATAAAAAAGTACTATATTGTGGATCTTTAATGTTGTTCGTTTTGAACGTTATATTTCACGTTTTGCTATAGTGAACTTTACGGTCGTCGCGTTGCGAAGGACCTTTTTCCTAATCAAATTGATCGACTTTTAGGAAATTAAGAAAAAAACTATCCGTATTTTTGAAGGAAACATTCAATTTAAAAGAATGCTTAATAATTCTACAGACATTTTCCATTTAGCAGCTAATCTTCCCACTTACATGAGATCCACTCTTGGAGATTTTGTTTTTGTCTGTTCTACTTTTGTGATGTGTTCGGCCTTCCACAACAGGTTAGTTGGCTAAAACTACCCTATTGGTATGATAATCGATTACCGAGTTCGATCGTAAATGATTGGGCGGTATACAATTTTGTATCCACCGTTTACCACCGTCCTATAACCTTGAACTTCATACAAGGCCGAACTTTATTGTACAATTAAATGTATAGTACATAACGTTGTTTTTTCGTGTCGATTAGACTAGAAGAATGTACCTACTCTTTGTTCGTAGTAAATATGTTATTTCTACAAAAATAAGGTTCGTATCTACGCATTTGGGTGGCCTGCTCACGTTGTGGTATAAAAAAGAACAGCTCACTTTATACTTGTTCAATGTCATTGATATTTTAATATCTTCGTCAAAGAGTGATGATAACGACGTTTAGAGAAGGAGTAAGAAACTTGCAAAAATAAACTTGTGTTTGTTTATTTTAATACACTTTTACGCGTGTAACAAGGAGCCATATTGAACTTAAAAGGACTTAAATTGAATAGTGGTCTATCACGCACATGGTAATAACTTTATGCAGTTAATTCCCGGTGATTATGTCAGATTGTGATATGCCTTTATATGAGCCCGGCTTAGTAGTTAAAAAAGTAGTGAAAGTTATGTACTTACCTTAGACCTGTTTCGACAGAGTACCATACCGCTCGCTTTACGATTACAACATATTGGATTGGACGTGCTTTCCGTGGGAGTCTATCTAGCAACTGTGGAAACATAGCACTTTAATTTAAATTAAATTTTAGTTGATACACAATAAGAACCCTGTTATATTAAACATATATTAAATATTAATGGGGCTTAGCGTGGCTCGTAAATACATTTTTGTGTCATTGTAACAAAATATTTCGTTAGTAACCGTCTCGCGTAAATTAATAATAATAATTACTAATAATTCACTAAAAATTAATCTATTCATATGAAGCTAACTTTAATATTTACTGATTGATATATATTTAATTCTTTCGTCAAGGATAAATAAAGGTTTTCCTTGTCTTACATATAGCCGTCGTACTCTAAAATTTATGAAACTGCGGTTTTTGCACTTCTGCTTTTAGTGATATACAATAAGGATTATATGTTTGAATACTCGTCTAAGTTCAAACAATACGTAAATTCTATAACCTACTCCATTTTAGACTTATAAGTCGGTTTTTGTAGCAATTTGGAAAAATTAGTTTTCATTTACTGTTTTGCCATAAAGTTTGCTTGTGTTTGGTCGAGTAAAGTTGATCTGCGTATTTGCGAAATGAAGAACTCTTGCCGTGTACTTGCGATTTTAATATAAATATATCTGCGACTCGCACAAATTTGAATTAATTGTGCCAAGATATTTCATATACTTTATTTTACAACTTTTTATAATCTGTAACAAGTTGAAAGTTCATACAGTATGTATATGTATATTTTGTAATCGTATTTTTGAAAAATTAAGGCCCATAATCTCACTACTCACATAACACTATTGAGTATGTGTGTATTTACTAAATTTCAGACGAAAACTATTATAAATTCCACTTAACTTCTGATAAGGAAAATCTACAGATAACTGTGAATATAATCAACCGTTTCCTTTCTCAAATTTAGCACCAATTTCTTCCATTAATAGTGACTTGTTAATTTAGAAATTTACCAACTGTACAAACTTTTAGGATAATTTCAAGGAACAGTTTTATGTATAAACGACGTTTCTCTTTTGTGTGTCGGAAATAAACTTTCAACTTCTATTATGTTTACGAGGAAGGAGGACTAAAAAGTTCAATATAGTAAACCAAAGCAGTTTGAATATACCCTACTAACATTGTAGAATGTTTCATAACTAAAAATATTTACAGCAAATTAATTTAAACCAAGTTTTCGAGTGTTTGTAAAGATTACCCAAGATAGAGTAAAGTGTGAGTTAAGTAGGAACAGGAAGGCAATTCCTATTTATAACTCGTAAGACCGTCGAAAAGTGGCATTCCAGTGGGTTTACTTGTCTCAACGAGCATTCTGTGCATCTAATATCTAAAGAAAAGATAAGCAACATAATACTCAACTCTGTGATTTGAGCTGTTTTGTAGTAAATAGAGCTTTAATATTTTAACTAGAAATATTTTTGAATTCACTATCCAGAAACGGTACCATCATTTACATAAGCTAGGCCTCAAATTAAAAATATTAAAGCAAAATAAAAATAACATAATAGAGATATGTCTAAATAGCTGCAAAGGCCGAACAAGAGTAACGAAAACAAACTTTTGACCACTGAGAGCACCAGTGAATTTACATTTTTTTTTATTCTTGGCCTACCAAAGTGTCTCTCCTTCTGTCCTGCAATTGTGGTATTTCAATTACTTTATTTTTCTTTAAAACTCTTCCTATCCTCTAACTAACTAACTAACTTATCCTCTTCTGAACCTCTAAACAATATATGTCAAACTTCGTAATCATTCAAAAGCGTCACAAAAATACATGTCAGTTTAAAGAATTTAGCCGCTATCAATAAAATTATATGAAGAACTTTCGGAAACGATGTCCTCAATCAAATATTGATTATGTTAAAGAGACATGATTATAAACTTCTGATTGATTTCTGAGATGTTTTAAAATCTTGATTCCTGTTTTACTAGAGGCTGATGATCTACTGGCAATCTAAATGAAGAGAAGGCAAGTATCAATATGATTTTACATTCATCTTTATTTAAAAATATATCTTTATATATAAGTGTTAAACCTTTTACTAAAGTTAATTAGTGTCGTAAAAATGGATATAAAATTAAAAGCTTTTTAATTTACGTATATTATTTACAAAATTCAAATAGTCAAAAAGCCATTATAGAATAGAATATGGTTTAAATATCCTGATGTTAGTACTTACAGATTACATCATAAATTCTGATGTATAGATCTGCTTATAACTCCTTAGTCAGGCGTTTGGTAGGTATTGATCGGAGAGTTGGCATTACGGTAGTGTTGTTTTAATATTAAGTCTCAGTCTGGAAGTCATATGAAGGGAAGCAGATGTATGTATAGTGTTATAGTGACACATATCCGATGCGGCGAGACGACCGGGACCGGTCGGCCTTCGGGGAGCAAAACGAATCACATGCCGCCCTCGGCCGCCAGTCTGCAGGGAAGCAGACTGTCTATACTATCTACAATCTCCAATTATATTTCAACTGAAAGCTGTTAACCTCCCTACTGTCCAGTGTATTTTATTACTACTGTTATCAAGCACCAGAAAGATCACATTCACACTATGCCACATAAATTAAATATTTCTTTATTTCGACAACAATGTGTGAATTTCAATAAGTTGTTAGGATCTCATTTTTTTGCTATCCAATAATTATAATAAATATTCCTTTATATATTCTTTCTTATTTTTTATGTATAATAAGTCCGTGTGATGGCGGACTAAGAATACCTAGTGTTACCACCTCTATTCATCCCGTGGGTGTCGTAAGAGATTGCTAAGGGAACAAACTATTCAGAAATATATCCGTACAAAGAGAATGAAAACTTGAAACAAACCCTATTCCAACCCGTCTGAACAGCGTGGTATAGTATGCCAAAACCTCCTTGCTAAGGAGAGGCCTATGTCTAGCAGTGGACTGTAAAAGGTTATTCCTAATTTCTTTGTTAGTAACAAAACGAGATACCACAAATTTCAGAAAATCTATTAAGTTAGTTCACAAATTAACTCTTTCTAGTGCTACTAAATAAATAAAAGCTATGAACTTTTATACCAGGAACTCTACAATGTATATCATTAGACTAGAAACTTAATTCACTTCCTTCTGTTGACTGTAAAAATGTAAATTAATTGCAAACTCGATGTAGTGACGCAACTGCCGTCTACCTTTTTTGAAAAACAGAATCACATTAAGCTGTGGCGCGAAAAATATTTTATGCCTTTATTCGTGTAGAGTGTCACTATGATTATACAAAACAACACCAGAACAACATGGATACATGGCGTATTCGTCCGAGAGAAGTATTTTTTTAGAAGAATTTCCATCTCACGGGCTCAATAGCGGAGAACCGTTTACGCTATATCATTAAGTCAACGGTTATGACCATAGTAACCTGACCGAAAAGCTCGACGAAATTAAAGATATTTAAATATCTTATAAACCAAGGAAGCGCGTTAATTTTTTGTAAGTTAAAATGTATATACATCTCGAAATTCGAGAAAGAGTAGAAAACAATGGCTTCTATATTATAATATGTTATTATTTTATGTTATTACGATACAATGTTAGAATATTGTAATAACAACGGCTATGGAGAGATGTGCAATCAATTAAGAGCGACGATGAACTGGGTGAACCGACCTCAATAAACGCGGAAGAATCTTGCAACGGTGCAGCAGTTGAGCGTTCCTTTAGCTTGTTGTGTATTATAATAGCCATTATCAATACACATTATTTCTATTTATTAGTATATAAAAGTATAAATACTGACAACTTATATTATGCATTATAATCAGTAAACCATAATATTTATGTAGGCACGCGTTTCGTATTTGACACTATACTGCGTACTTTTTTGTTGTACTTCATACCGCCTTAGAACGAATAAATATTGTGTTTAGTTCTTAATTGATGGCGATATACCGATAGCAGCGATACCTACTGAGTCCAATTTTGTTTTCAAACCGTCCAGGAACCCATTGAAATATATACACAAAATTTCATCCTAATCAGACCAGCCATATAGGAGAATTTAGGTGACAATCACAGTACAGAAAAATTATATATGTATTTAGTAAGATAGAGGAAAAAAAAATTAACACTATAAGGCTGTTTCAAAAATTAAAGAATATTAAAAAAAAAAATTCTGGTTATTAACGTTCACATTTTTACATCAAAAATTATCTGATGTGCTGTCGTACACTAGATTAATAATTAGCTTAAAACTTAGACGAAGATACTTTATGATACTACGAGTATTTACTTATGTGCTCACTCAGTAATGAGCACGTTTTGTGTATCGTGAAATATAGTAGAACATGATTTTCCAAAACTACTAAGTATCTTTTATTTTTCCAAGAGCTCTTCTCTTGGAAAGGGTGAATTAAACACGGCTAGGTTTTATTTTCTTTTCTTTTGCCTTAAGAACCTGGCAAAGTTACTCTATCCTGCCTGATAGAAAACATGAATATAATTTAAGATTTGTAGTCACCGTACTCATTACGAATGTAAACAATGCAGTATCGTTACCTTATGGCGATGTTCGGACGAGGAGAACCATCATACCCTGTTCAGTATACTTAGGTTTAGCGAGGTCGCCTTGTTGATGTTCTTGATGTACTCATGTAGGTTGAGATCCCGAGAAATTTGTATACCCATGATACCGAGCTTATATTGTAGTAGCAGTTGAGAGTTCTGAAAAATGGTAAGCGGAAGGAACGTAGACTTTTCGCAGAGAACGCGTACACCTGTTTTTCCTTGGCGTTTAACTCGACCAGATTCTCGTAACCGCTTTGAGAGATGCGCTCTAGACCTAGGTCGCGCCCAGCGACAAGCTTCTGTCGTTTTTCTTTAATGTCTGCCAGCCTGGCTGTAGGGTGGGCAAAATAACGTCCATAAACTGTGTCCATAAAATGTATGTATGTTGCCAAGGGCTAACATGTAATTGATATACAGAAGAAACAGTGTAGGTGGCAGGATGGAGCCTTAATTTACACCCACGTTTATCTGCTTAGAATGCGAAGCCGCGCCGTCACAAAGAACCCTGATGCAGCACTAGTGCAGGAAGGCGGTAACCTAGTTGCAGAGTTTGAGGGATAGGCTGAACGCCGAAAGTTTGGAGGGAAATGAACGATCAATCGGAACAATCCCTGTTAAAAGCTTTGGCCATACCCAGGCTGATGGCCAAGGACTTCCCATGCCTATCAAAGGCCTCAGTGGTCCGCATGGTCTGTTCTGGAAGATAAAAACCATGATTCATGGTGGGCCTTAAGAGCTCCCGGAAACATCAGTTCGATGGACGGAAACTACTCCTGCACTTTATTCGCTGTTTAAATCAGATGGTCAAAGAGACGAGTTATCCCAGAGTTTCCGGAACGGGATCAGTATACATAGATTTGGTTCATAAATCCAAAGTCCACGTGGAACCGGAGGATAGGTTTTGAAGGCAGTATAGGTAGTGACGACAAACATACTTCCTGTAAAAAAATACACTCCAGCCTTCGCGAGGAAGTATTCCTCAAGCATGTAGTCTCGATTGTGAAAATATGTCAGTATGTCGGCGTATTCGCATCTTCTTTTGAAAAAACATGACCAGCCGTACTGGATATTTGTGAACTTTCACCCTTAAAAAATGAGTTAATGGGAGAAGGAAATACCGCAGTTCAATGGTTATGCTTTTTCTTTACTGCTGCCATGAGATAAAAAAAGGAAAGAGAAATGAGCACTTAAAGGGCATGACTGTCATCGTGGTAAGTCATCGGTCAGTGTAAGACTAAGGCTCAGAATGCTGTGTCGTCATGTAACTGTAAAGCATGACGCTGACCGACCCATCGGACGGAAGGACCCCCGTACCTGCCTGGCAGTGGTCGGTTCCCCCGTCCACTCACCAACCAGCACGACGTGCCACTCCATGGGTTATGTGTAACCTGACGGGGCCGCCTCCCAGGGTGGTTAACTGTGGTTGGGCCCGTCTCTATGCCGCGGACGGCAAGCGGCACCATCGTTTCTACGGGTTTTTCTGACCGATGACTCGATCTACACTGTCCTCACATGACTTCACGAGTATTCTACTGCTCACACATTTACCACGATAACTGCTACCTCCGCATCAATAGACCTCCGGTCTAGCACTCGCGAACCGTCACGGATGCTGTCACTTTAGGTTAATCATCTGTGAGAGGGTAGTACTGCCCCGGTCGAGCCAGCCCGTTTAGAATTAGGTTATTAGGGTATTCTAATTAAGTTATTTATTTATAATGAAATAAATAATCGGAGGGCATTTAAAAATATTATTCGCACAGTTTGAGCACATTTTTTTTTTCTACGTCGTATTATCTTCTGACAGTGAGTGTGTCTATCATTCATAATTCATTGACCTTATAACAGCTATTACTTCATTGATGACGAGTGTGATTTGCGTGTTGTGCAAATATTTCTTTTACATAATTGTTTATTATAACTAGTGATGGCTCTAATTAAGTGTTTGTTGTAAGTAAAAGTTTTTTTTATTGCAGTACGAGTAAAAGATAACTCCCTCACTAGAACGATATCCTGTGTCACAGAGGACTTTACAGACATACATGAAACGGACACAAAACCATCTAGACTCCGAACAACAATTTGTGAATAACACACAGTATTGTCCTATTTGGGATTTAAAGCTAAAACACTTGGCGCAGTAGAAAGTGGCGTGGCAACCGTTTAAACCACTAAACCATATGTGCAGTCTATTAAATTGAAGTGGTTTAATAGTAACAATCACCTACACTGTCGAAGTTTTACTAACAATATTGTGAAGAAGAGTTAGTAATCATTCCGTCGCATAGGTATATTCCGCTCTGCTCATACAATTTTGGTGTAAGATAGCGTATTGTATATTCCACGCATGCATCTCCGCACATTTTTTGACGTTGAGTAGGGAAAAAAGTTCTTTGATGCGATTACGCAGATCTGCGATGCGGCCATGCCCCGCACCCGAGGCTGTCGGCCTCCACGGAAGGAAGTTTACTGGTGGTCCCAGGACTTGGCGGACTTCCGCGCGGCCTGTACACATGCCCGGAGGTCCTACACTCGTAGTCGGCGGCGACACCGCAAAGAAGGCGAGGAGGACCAGCTTCATGAGGATTACCGAGAGGCGCGGAAAATTCTGAAGCTGGCCATCAGCCGCGCCAAAGAAATTAAAAGAAAGGAGATGCTGGAGGGTCTCGATCGTGACCCCTGGGGTCGCCCTTATCGTGCGGCGCGACAAAAGCTCCGCATGTCGGCCCCCCCCTTACAGAGACACTCCAGCCCAGCTTCCTGCAGGAAGTGGTCGAGGGCCTTTTGCTGCGGCGGGTGGAACACACATCCCCGTCGATGACCTTCATGTTCGGAGACGACGGGGACAACGAGGACAATGTTCCGCCCGTCAGGGAATCGGAGATAGGGGCGGTTGTTCTACGAATACGTTCTAAGAACACCGCCCCTGGGCCGGACGGGATACCTGCTCGAGTGCTGGCCCGAGCCCTTGAACACATGTCGGACCACCTCAGGGAGGTCCTGGATGCTAGCTTGGCGTCCGGACGCTTCCCTGAGTGCTGGAAAAGCGGGAAGCTGGTCCTATTAAGGAAACCGGGACGGCCAGCTGAATCGGTAGCGGCCTATAGGCCCATCGTGTTGCTGGACGAGGCGGGTAAACTGTTTGAGAGGATACTCTCTGCCCGCATCGTCCGGCACATCTGCGAGGTGGGCCCCGATCTGTCGGACGCCCAATTCGGTTTTCGAGCAGAGCGTTCGACAGTCGATGCTGTGTTGCGCCTGAGGGCCGTTACCGACGCGGTGGGCTGTGGCGGCGTGCTGTTGGCGGTGTCGTTGGACATCGCCAACGCATTTAATAGTCTGCCATTTAGCTGCATCAGGGAAGCAATCCACTACCACAGGGTGCCAGAGTACCTGAGGCGGTTTGTGGCAGACTATCTACAGGAGCGTACTGTCATGTACGAGGACCGAGACGGTGTTCTGAGGCGGCGGCTCATGTCGTGCGGTGTCCACAGGGGTTTGTCCTCGGACCACTCCTGTGGAACATGGGATACGATTGGGCCCTTCGAGGTCGCCTCCCCCCCAGGCTGGGCATAATTTGTTACGCCGATGACACATTGGTCACGGCCTGGGGAGCGAACTTTCAAGAGGCGGCGCGCCTAGCGACCACGGGAGTCTCTCTGGTGGTCGGGCGTATTGAGGCGCTGGGTTTGCGGGTGGCCCTGGACAAGACGGAGGCCCTTTTGTTCCATGGGCCCCGTCGTGGTCCACCCTCCGGCGCCTCCATCGTAGTCAATTCGGTCCTCGTACCGGTTCAGGCCCAGATGAAGAATCTGGGCCTGATCCTTGACGGCAGGTGGCTCTTCGACGAGCACTTCCGACAGCTTTCTTCAAAGCTGGTCGGCACTGCTTCTGCCCTTGGGCGACTTTTGCCCAATTTGGGTGGAGCCAGCATCGCGACGAGACGACTATACACGGGGGTTGTCCGGTCAATGACGCTGTATGGTGCACCGGTGTGGGCGGCGGCTCTGACCGCCCAGAATAGGGCTCGCCTCTGGCGCCCTCAGAGAATATTGGCGGTTAGAGCCATACGCGGTTACCGCACTGTATCGACGGAGGCGGCGTGCGCCTTGGCCGGAACTCCCCCATGGGATTTAGAGGCGGAAGTGCTCGCCGAAGTTTATCGGCGAACGGCTGACTTCCGAGCGGGTTGCGGCGTACGGCCCCCGCCCGAAGAGATACGCGAGTGGCGAGAGGCCGCTCGTCGAGCCACGATGGCTCGTTGGTCGTCCCGGCTGGAGCCTCCACGTGCTGGCTTTGCCGCCGTGGAGGCTCTCCAGCCGGTCATCGCCGAGTGGGCAGGGCGGCAGCACGGGACCCTTTCCTTCCGACTGACGCAGATTCTTTCCGGGCACGGTTGCTTCGGGAAGTATCAGCACTCGGTCGCCAGGAGGGAATTGAGTCCCGCCTTTCACCACTGCGACTGTAGTGAGGACTCGGCTCGGCACACGCTGGCGGTTTGTACCGCCTGGACGGTGCAGCGTGGGGTCCTCACTGCAGTTATTGGAGGAGATCTGTCGCTACCGGCCGTCATACGCTCCATGGTCGGTAGCAACAGTTGTTTTACCGCGGTCGCAACCTTCTGCGAAGATGTAATTTCGCGGAAGGAGGCGGCGGAGAAGGCTCGGGAGGATGACGTCCACTCGGACCCAATTCGCCGCCGGCGAACCGGGCGGCGGAGGCGCGCGTACCAGCGCCTCATGCCGCCTTGAGTGTGGCTGCGGGTGGACGGGACGGGTTTTCCCTTCCATCCGCTATAGTGGCCAGCCGCGAGGAGGCGACGTTCGCGTGTGCCGTACGTCGCCTAAATGAAGAGGTTTGCCGCAGACGGTGCCCGCTTTAGCGGGTAGGCGCTAGGAGGGATCTGGATGTCGTAATAGCAGCTGTGCCTGGATCCCTCCTATGTCAGGCGCAGAGTGGCACACCGTGTGGTTTTAGTCGGTCCGATTCCGACACACCACCTCGCCGTAAACCCCGGTGGGGTGACGGCTCGAGGGGGTTTCCACACGTTAAAAAAAAAAGGGAAAAAAGTTCTTTACTTGCTTGTTTAGCTCCATCACTAAATTCAGTAACAAATTATCTAATTGGTAAAAATAATTAAAATGTTTAGAGAATTTTAAGGAAGAAACTGAACCGTGTCGACTGTCGACTTCAAATGCGAAAGGTGAATTATTTGCATTTAGCCTTTTTTTGTACAATCTCTCAGATTATAGAGTAATATCCGTTAATAACCTGTTATTACGTTTTTATTAAAATTTTATTCTAGTGCTAGACCAAAGTTACCTTGTTTCTTGTGCGGAAATCTCCGTGAATACCACCGAAAGGTGGTTGTGTCGGACTCGAAACATGAAAATTAATTTAACATTACTTATATTCTACGTCTCAGTTTTACTTAAACTCTGCTCGAGAATATTATGGAACGGCTCAAGATAACCTTTTGATTGTTTATTAATGAAATCGTCCAAATTTAACAATAACAAAACTGATTATTTCAATTTTACCTGGTTCAGGATTCAGGTGCACAGATAACAAGTAGATTACGGCTCAGATACGCTCCACAGTTCTTAAGTCCAAAAAAAAAGTATTTCTTTAAGTATCCAAATGATTTTATTCAGATTATATGTTTGTTGCATTAATTGACTGCATAATATGTAAATCCTTAGGAATGCTTTAATATCATATACCTTGTGTATGGAGTTAGTCTAGAGGTTAGCGTATGCAACTGGCAATCAAGAGGATTCGGGCCTGATACCTGGGTCGGATCAAAAGGATCAAAAGTGTTGTTGGGTTTTCTTACAAGGAATTCTTTGTAACAACCCAAAGCACGAAAGTTTGGCCGTGTTTCACGCCCGTGCCTCGGAAAGCACGTTAAGCCGTCGGTCTCGGTGGTCATGAGCTTCTATGGCAATCGTTATTTGGATGTATACTGTCAAATATACTAACAACTACTGCGACCTTCAAATTCAGTTAATTCTTTGGGTTGTATCTCTTCATTTATTCATTCTCTCCGTTTAAAAACTGATATTCAGATGAAACCAGTTAAATTAGTAGCCGACCCCAAATAATCTTGGCAATTAGAGCTAGGAAGATGTTCTAATGTATGGAATATATTTGTAGGTGTAAGGTTTTTTATTTTTTTTTACCTAAACTATGTAAAACCTCTGCAATGGCAGACTGCTGATGAACATACTTATAAATTTCTAAATACATACATATTACAGATAAATTACACCCAGATACAGAACAAGTGATCGTGTTCATCACACAAATATTTGTCCTGGGGAATTGAATCCACGCCCTCTGGCTAGCACTCACGATCACTAACTACACCACGGGCCGTCAAATTCAGTCTGGCTGGACTGACTATATTCGGTATCACTTTACTGAAATTCAAAAAGAAATGAATTAGTCTATTTCGGGCACCGATGGTTTCGTACAAAATGTTTTTTTTTTGGGCAATGTGTTCTGAATAATGTTTATTTGTTTTTATCTGTTTTTCACAGTGGTAAAATTGTACCATTTGACTTTCCTAGCCTTTCAATTTTATATTTTTTTTAAATGTAATGTTAAATGTTTGAGCCTTGTGTGGCTCAAACCTCCTCATCTTCTGGTTTCCTTGATAAAGGATTGTTTTTTTGCAGTTCATTCATTGAACCAGACACTTGTATAAGTATTTTATGTTTATTATGAGCTGATGCATGATTCTATGCATTTTTGAGAAAAAGGTTCCTAATGAATATAGGATTCAGGTGTATCTTTCTTTGTTTCTTTTTGAGATCAAAACACTGAAATAGATGTCGATGTGGGTATATTCGTTAACTAGTTTAAAAAAAGAAATTTTCTTCGTGGAATGGAAATTTTACATAACATTTTACGGCGGTGGTAAAAACTACCATCGCTGCAAAAGTTATATAAAACTTCACTTCTCGAAGGAATTTTTTTTATTTTTAAGATGCATGCATGCAACTCCTAAGATTTCTTTGTTAATATATTTAAAATACCTACGAGCTTTAACATATCCGTGTAGTATAGTATGTCGGTATATTGTATGTTCTCAAATTTCTATGCCAGAATAAAATACAAACGTAATATAAAGTATAAATAAGACCTTTGCATTTAGAAAATTTGCTGATTTCACAATAAAATATATGATTTACTACAGTAAAATTTGTCCCAGTAAATTCAATATAGTCATATAAAGCCGTTTCCTGACACCATTTTGAGGAAAAAAAACTGATTAAAAATATTTAAATTTTTATTATTCAGTCGGTGTAATTGTCAGGAAGCCCATAATTTGCTTACCTATATAGTAAACCTAAATGTAAAATGCCACCAAGAAATTGATATAAAAATAAATACAATGAACAAGGTAGAACAAATTTTATTATTTTGTCATTGGAGTAAGTACATAGCGAGGGCATCGGCTAGAAATAAGTTTCTTATCCAATGTCAAGTGTTTGCCTGTCAATATAAAGTATAACGTTTTAATAAATAATAAAAAATGCAAACTCTGATGAAATTGTGATATCGCAAACAGTATTGCAATTCATTCGAAAGCAAATATGTAATATTATCCATATTTTTCATAAAAATGTGGAATATTAAAGTAGGTTGAAGTGAATATGAATTGAAGTGTTTTTGGTATCTAGTTGCTCCTAATCTTAAAAAGTTCATTTTTATCTTTAAATATGTACTTAGGAACTTTGATTGACTTTGTTTGTTTTGTCGTGGTGTCTTGTAACTCAGACGTGGAATTGCAATTTGGGAGTAACGACTTAAAGGCATTACAGTTTTTAAATAGCAGTCTGGAGAGGTACATCCAGAGTACAGAAGATTGCCACATTAAACTTCGTCATTATTATGTTGCTTATCTACTGGTGAGTCGGTCCACTTGCGCTCCATGAATAGAATTTAGGGGTGGAAATGCATGAGTGCAGTTTCTATGCTTATAATAACAGTGGTTTTTTTAAACACTGAGGAAGATTTTAAATAAAAGAAAAACAAAGTTAAAGTTGAATTCAAATAAAAAGTTGTAGATAATTCAATAGTCTAATAAAGATGTTTTATCGACTTGACCAAAGTATATGTACACATAGAAAGATTGTCCAGAGCACGAAGGCTAAGAGTCGAATTTTACGAGGTTTTTGACCCAAGTAACTTTGTTAAATGGAAACAAAATGATAACATGGCAATAAAGACAGTATACTCTTGAAGATAACCTCGAATATTTGGGAACGATTGTATAATAATGTTTAGAATGTTTTAGGAAAAAAACTACGTTTCAGAACTTCTATTTAAAATTACTTTTGTTATCGTAGTTACAGACATTATCTAACTTTAAAGTCTGAAGAGTAGTTTATTCTTCGTAATTTATAATCTTTTTGGTTTACATAGACCACGTGTAGATAGCTTTTATTGATGATATAGGACAGGAAAACTGTTCTGAACTCCGGGTCCTTGGGGATGCAAATACCAGTGGTATGTAGTCTATATGCACTTATTTATTACACAGTCACACCGACGAGTCGAAGGTGGTGGCGAAGTTCGTTATCGTCCTTTAGGTTAAATAGTCAAATAGAGAGTTAATCAAATATTTAAATATAAATACTTTTTCGAATCTTTATTTTATATTTCAATTCTAGGTGTGTTATTTACTACGTCGGGGTTCCAGGGATTTCCTTTCTAGGGTACACTCGGTTACCCGACTACTGGTACCTGAGACGGCGTACGGTTTTTGGTCGGTTCGAGTCCGACATAACCACCAGTAGATGGTATGCAGAGGGATTTCCGCACAGAAAAAAAAAGGTGTATTATTTACACAATGAAGTGGCACTTTGGTACAACTGTGTAAGCTCTAATTAATTCAATGGGGTAAATATAGTTGTATTTTGAATTAAATTTTTACCCAAGGTGTAATAAAAACATATCTTCTGTAATTATGAACTAGTTGTTAATAACATCTTTATCGAACCAGTAATAATTAAGAGATTCTTGTTTTAAGTAAGCACCAACACATAATTTGCATTACCAGTATAGTGTCATGTTTGGCTTTAGTACAGATTTTTATAAAGGTACATACATCACGTACTCACTAGAGAGACATCTAGGATAATTTCACCGTTAAATAGCCACCCCTTCAAGTTTTGAAATAATTTTATGCGCATTTAGTAACCTTTATTCAACTGACTACATTGTTATTTAGTAATGAAGTAGCTCGTCCTTAAGTTCTTCATTTGCTAGCTGTGGAACAGCGAAGAGAGAGAGATAGCGAGAGATGCCAGCGATAAAAGTAACAGGGGTTACATTGTTTATTTATTTGATCGCTTACTTATCTTATCTGGGTCTCCCTAGTACGCGTAACCAATATACTCGTAAGTGTTGGTGTTGGCGCCGCTTTGTTCAAACTGAACTGTCCTTCAACTTATATTAAGTTCATTCCTCGTCATTTCGCACCTGAGTGGACTTATAGGTATTATTCACTTAAAAACTCATTTGTAATTCAAATGTTTTTAGTATATGCTCCAGTAATTCCATAAAATTATTACCTAGGTAATGAGGTTAAGAAAACGTTGTATGCGGTACTCCGTTTATTTGTGTTTCGTTTTTATTTTTAGCAATGAAGCGACAACTTAAACTTACAAAAATGGATACCAAAGAGGTATAAAGTACATATTTGTATGTAGGCAGGTACTGAACCAAAATACACAAGGTAGAATTGTTGGGTTACCAAGATCAGGATTGTTTTCAGCATATGCCTGTCTGCGTTTATCTTGACTGATGACGTACAACAAGTCAAATTGTTCTTGGATAAAGTTAATATTAAATGGGAAAATCGACATCAGGTTAATATACTTGTATTTCTAGTGACACGTTTTAAAACACTTGAAAATCATGAAGCAACGAAGCGAGAAACCAGTGAATCGATATAAATTTCTAAGCATTTTCTTGTATATGGGCCAGGTTTGCAAACCCACTGCTTATATTACACTGGGCAGAGCGCACCATGAAAAACTTCCCCACGACGTCCAATTACAGAGGCCATTACCAATTACCAAGCCTCATACCTATATAATAGACGCGCTAGACTTTCTAGTATGTTCATGTTAGGTTAAGACTTGCATTTGGTATCGTCATTAAGGATTACTTGCATTATTTTTTCAAAAATAGTATTACCTCAGAGACTCGTTCGAGTTATAAACGCTATCTTGTTTATTCTCGTCGCTCAATTTGTATTGTTTGAAAATATCTTAATTTATCTTAGCTAGCCATGAACTGAACAAACCTTACATTAATTACCGCAATAATACCTACTTACAACGGATAAGAGTGATTTTCAACAAGAACGTAAAATTAAACTGCATTTACATAAGTTTACTTATACAAATATATCTAATTAAGTCTGTAGTATTTAAGTTAATTGTCATTGTTAATTGCCAAAAATGATATTCGCTAATGTTGCCATGTTGTAGGATAACGCTGATATAAGAAAATGAGCAAGAAGTGATTTATTAATGCCATGTTTCTAAGGATTAAACAAGCTGTAGGTATATTTTTATGTATAATTTGTTGGGACCAGAAATGATCTAATAGATTCTGTGTACTTTTTATTGTAAATTCTTGAAATTCAGGATACGATAATAAAACTCGTACCAGCCGCTAACTGATGTGAATACTTGGAGAGATACATAATTTCTCACGGATTAAGTTGTCACTGCATGCAGTTACTGAGATGGTCGGCCATTGACGCCTGCTGTGGTGTGTCCGGTGCCCGCGGCTGCATCGTTACGTAACGAGAGACAGTTACGTACTCGTAAAGTCAATGTCAAGCTCAAGAACACTGCGTCAAGTGTTGTGGCATCGTTGTTGAGCTCGCACCGGCGCGCCGAGGTCAACGACCGCGATACCAAACAACATTCGTAAAGCCAAAACTTGAACTTCAACAAACATTCATAAATAAAAATATTAACAAATACAACAGGGGGTCAATGTACTTTTTAGCCGTTGACTAAGTCATTTTTATTTATGCATGTTTCGTCACTTATTAGCGTAGCTCTCCAGAGATTCTAGAGTTAGCACCTGACAGATATACATTGAGAAGAGTAGAGCTCTTATTAACTGTATACTCTAGACGTCTAGACAGTCTGAGAAAGGTTAGTTAACCAAATATCGCTTAGATAGAGTTTAACAAAAATTGAGGTTACCAAAAATAGTTGTTGCTGCGTCAAATTTAGTATTAATTTATTTTTTCAGAGCACGCCGCCACCTCTTGTGGACTGGTCATGTGTGCCGACCCTGGTTTTGGCTGTGATACTAGTTGTCGTGGTTGCAACAGCGCTCGTAGCACGGACAGCAGAAAACAAACAGTCTACTAAATTACCCGGACCTCAACCTCTACCGTTTCTGGGCACCAGATGGCTGTTCTGGAGTAGATATAAGATGAATAAGCTTCACGAAGCGTATGAAGGTAATGCTACGTTTTATAAACGATAACTAAATTTAAAAAATCCATATTCTACAAATTTTGATTGTTAATTTAATTCATGATGTTCACAATTGGTCGAATCCGCGTCTATTGGGAATAAATTAGATTGATTCATTTTTAATGAATAATATAGAGTGGTTCTACATCTTCATGGGAAAAATGAAAAACTCCATACCAGCAGATAAAAAAAAACAAGTCACTCGATTTAAACGCACAGATACACTCCATTCTTAAAGATAATTTATTTCTAGAATATATATGTACATACATTTCTAAGATAAATATGATAAGTTAATTTAGTCATTTATTTGGAGCATTTGAAGACTTATGGCCAGGTCAACGTGGATGCAGATTTCGAGAATACGAGTATGTGACAACACAAGATAAACAATGTTGTTCTAAATATAAATGACCTGTTTAAGCACATAAATAATTTGATATACTTTTTTTAAACAATTATAATTTTTAGTAAATGTTGCCATGTTCATTTTTAGCCTTATTAATGTTTCAAACTATACAACCTGGTCGATACTAGACCAAAGATATGTAATATCTAAGTATTACTGGGCTGTGTTAACACCTGCATGAATATCTACATACCTAACTGTTTATCATAGAAACGTGAAAGTTATTTATTTATTTCTTCGATTCTAAAAACATTGAAAAGATAACTTTTAAATAGATTGATTGATTTATTATTGGCTTTTTTGTTACGTTTTTATATCATTCGCTAACCTCGAAATTACAGCAAAAAAAAATCCCAAACTAATATCGTTCTGCCTAATTTTATTGAATCATTGAAACTATGACTAATTGTAAATGACTTTTATGACTTGCCGAATTTGATATCCTTGAAATTCTAGTTTGTAGTCACAATGAGAGATTTGCACACAGATATGTTCAGGCGTTACGGGCCGGTATTCGTGGAGACAACACCGAGTGGCGCTGCAATAGTTTCAATCGCCGAGAGGGCAGCACTAGAAGCTGTACTTAGGACACCAGCGAAGAGGCCCTATCGACCCCCCACCGAGATTGTCCAAGTGTACCGAAGAAGCAAGCCTGAACGATACGCATCCACGGGACTCGTAAACGAGTTAGTAAAGTTCAACAGAAGAATTAGTGTTCGAGTTTATTTTAATTAACTTAGAAACTTTTCTTAGTCATAGTTAGAGAGTAGTTAATTAGAAATTCAATCAAGAAGAAGTCTGACTGTTATGAAACTTAAGAATCATAATTAAACGGTTATTTCATATTGCCATTAAATTAGATGCAATAAGCTCCATTCAACGCACTTTATAATAAATTTATTTATTCCAACCATTAAAATTAATATTAATCGGACCTTTTACTGGACGATGTCAAACAAATATATCAATATGTATACGTGATTAGATGTATATCTGCCTATGTATTTAACACAATATCATTTAAAAATATGATATCTTTACGGTTAATTAAACGCACGATTAATGAGCTTAATTGTAAATAATTAATTTTACCCAATACTGTTCCTGGTGCATCAATCACTATAAAATAACTATCTACAAGTAAACGTATGGTGTGACGACAATGACCTTAATTGGATTTCTTTGTACCTGTTAGTTCATTATCATATTCCTTGCCTCTCGTAGCGCACTACTTTGTAAACACATGTTTATTGAAAATGATCTATAAATAAATATACCAAGTTAACTGATAACATAATTAATTAAATATTTCATTAGTTATTGACATAATTACCCAGTTAGAGTAGGTTATCGTTTAAGCGAACATTCATTCATCACAATGGGTGGTTCGACCTCGAGGCCTGTCTGACTTCACTGGAACTATTGTAGCCATAGTTGAGACCTCTGTGCTTGCTAGTCACGTATATCACGAAATAGTTGCGCAATTACATAAGGGTTTTTATAACACTTACATAAACTTCGGAAATAGGAAACCAACCCGAAGAAGCAAGACCTAAGTTAAAAACCTAGAAGGAGTCTATGTTCTTATAGTAACATAATAAATTTCTCAATATTGTACGAACAAATATTTCCAATTGGTCGAACAGAGTTCTCTAATCGTTTTTGTTTTATTTCAAGTATCTCCATATGATAATTATGTACGTACGAATTAAAAATAACAAAAGTTATTATTTTTTTTGTTCGAATTTATTCAGTTAGGTAAATCTTTAAGCAAGGACACTTCGTTTGGAAAAGGAAATAGCAAGACCGTTATTGCCTAAATAGCAGATACATCATTTATAATACACTCACGTATATTTGGCCACAAGGCTTTCAAGGTTTTTATCATACTGCATTGTTTGTATTGGCAATGAGTGTGGTAACCACCACTCTTGGATTTTATTCATACTTTCCATCAGGCAGAGTAGAGTAGAGTAAAAAAACTTACTTTAAATATCATACATATTATTTGTATTGCTTAGCCTTATAAGTGTGCGTTACAGAGTATATTTGCCGATTTAGGGCAGACCCTATCCCAATCTAGAGAGTCTGCATAGAGAGTCTGTTAGGGCCTCGAGGGCCTAACAGTTCAGGACTGTAAAAGGTTCGAATGCAATCTATGTTACATTCTTTACCCATTGGGGATATCTATTTCCTTTATCCTTTCCTTATTTACTAACTTTTCCTTTCAGCACTCTAAATTTTCCGTAAGAAAATTCAGTAGAATTCTTTTAGATCCGTTAAGTGCTTTCGATGTTATTCAATATCAGAGTCAAAAACTTTAGCATCCCATCGCATAGATAGACAGAGTGGTTATTCGTGATAAATAACGTTGAAGTAATTTAATTCTTAACATTGTTACTGCAGATGTGTAAATGACATATTGTTTTTTCAGACAAGGAGAGAAATGGTATCATCTTCGCAAGCACTTGACCGGAGAAATCACGAGCCCTAGTACTATGCAGGGTTTTCTACCGGAACTAAATAACATCTGTGACGACTTCCTTGTTCTTCTGGACTTCTGCAGAAAAACTGACGGCACTGTCGTTGGCTTTGATCAACTTACTAACAGAATGGGACTAGAGTGTAAGTATACCTATAAATATAGCAGAATATGTATAATACAAATATTTTGAGGTATAAAATTATTTTTCGTAATTGACTGGTTCATTAACGCAGTGACTACCTGAGCTAACCACAACCTTGAAATTTTGGCAGCTGTTGCTTTTAATATTGTGTGCACTCAATAAGAAAAAATTTTTATAAATTTCGCTTATAAGTAAGTCAATTAAGGGATGAACGGTTATATGGAAGTGCAACAATTTCAAAGTTTGAAATACGAAATTAGAAATAATAAAGCGAGAGAAGCCACGGGGCAACACCTATTTAAAAATAAAGCATTGCTGGATATATTAGTAGAAGTCGTGGTAATCCAAATTTTTACTTGATCAAATATCTACTAAAAATATCACAATCTGTTAAGTGCTCAAGAAACTATTAAGATAAGTTTAGATAGTAACGTCTTTAGACTTATAGACGATGCGATAATAGTTGCTCAGTAGGTACGTTGTCGTTGGTAATAACCGAGGCTTATTGCCTTGAGATAAGTTATCAAATCTTATGTTCACCGGATACGGATTGAATATGTTTAAACTTAACTTTCGGTTTG
This sequence comes from Hypercompe scribonia, assembly GCA_949316085.1. Classification (NCBI taxonomy): domain Eukaryota; kingdom Metazoa; phylum Arthropoda; class Insecta; order Lepidoptera; family Erebidae; genus Hypercompe; species Hypercompe scribonia. The sequence goes on along the minus strand of OX438989.1, from coordinate 8,983,233 downwards.
TATTTAGAAAAAAATCCTGAGTCAAAAAATATTGCGACTCTGGAAGTTGCGAGAATAGGCTTTATTTTCAAGTCATACTTCTTTAAGTCTTAGGTCAAACCAGACACTTACAGAATGTGTTTCTATTAAAATAGGCAGACAGTTACCCCTAGTATGGATTTACGTTACTATACAAAGAGAGACTCCTAAACTTTTAGTAATAGGCAAAATGTAAGTTTTGTGTCTTTATCCCGTACAAAAATGACAGATGTCACCAAAAAAAAAATTTTGATTAAAAAAGTGACTTAACTAAATTTCTAAATTAAACATCTAAGTTTGTTGGTTATTTTCGTAATTGATAGATTCGCATCTTAAAATAATATGCATCCTTGTGTACATCGTCGCCGAGTTCAAATGTTAAAGTCCGTGGGGTTTAAATAGACTTGCGATAATAGTAGCAAGAAAATGACGTTCTTCAAGATAAGAATGTGGGTCATTAGTAGTAGAAAATAGCGTTAGCTGCCAATGTGCTTGTGTGCATGGTCCAATCGCTAGGAATGCAACAATATCAGAAGTACGTTATGAATTGTGCTCGGCATTCCGTTTAAACTTATTAGTTTTAATGACCAGGAACTATGTGGTAGGAGTATCGTTACTAGTGGCTGTCACATCTTCTATTTTTAACCGACTTTAACAAGGAGTTCTCAATTCGACTGTACATTTTTTGTGTTGGTTACCTCTTAATTTAGTCTAGGTGTACCGATTTGAATTATTATTTTATATTCAAAAGCTTATCGCGTAGTCCCGTATTTTATATTTAAATGAGATTTGTTGAGCAGTTTTTAAGTTATTCGTAATAATACTTATTTTATAGAAAACATCATCAATGTAGCCCACATTGGTGATGTTTTTTATTTTTTACTTTTAGACATAAATTGAACAAAAAAATTATTTACGATATGATGATACGAATACTGAATACGATGGTTTAGAAAAGCATCGTAGTATTTCGAGGTCATTCTTTTCTATTTTGGTGGTGTTCTGATGGTATGGAAATCTTCAATAAATGACAGCAAATCTGTCGTGGTTGCAGCAATAACGTCTATGTGATTCAGTGATCATTACAGTCACGCAATATACCAGCACGCCTGTGACTTTAAAAGAGATACGCAGATGTGTTTAATATATAGCGGTTCACTCTATGACGAGACTTAGGGATCATTAAATACGTATTAAAAATTTGTTACGAATGAAAAAATATAAAGTGTTTTCGCCAAAATAACACTAAGGTAAAAAACTTATGGCTAAATGTCCTCTCATTTAGTGATGTTTTGACGGCAATCTTTATTGAAATATACTCGTATAGTCTTGTGCAACTGTAATATTCAACAAAATACACAATAACTCTTGACCTAACAATGATTAGGCATCAGAATTCCGGAATAAAACATAAAATCCAAGCTGTATTTTCTTTTTTTCCAAGCTTTTTTGAAATGGCTCTATAAGTGGATTTCCTATTTTAAGATTCCCTTTTTTGGTTTAACTCATTTAAGCGGCACTGCCTCTTAAGAGCAGCGCGTTTAGTAGGTCTACCCATATTAATACAAATAACCTACGTTATTGAACTACAAATTGACTAAAAATTAAGAAAGGAGCAAAATTTAAAAAAAAAAACAATAAATGTAGACTCCAAAAATAACAATTATTATAGACACTATAATATGTAATTACTTTTTTCTTTTTAGTACATTTTTGGTTAAGAATATTTTCTGTTTGAAGTTGGTTTTGTTTTATTAAAATTTCGTATATCTTCAAACACAAGTATAATAAAATATGTTAATTTTAATTAACTGTTTAAATATTTTGTATTTTTTAACTTTTGTACATTGTTTGGTAAAGGAAATTAAATTTGAATATAGCAGTGGAAATAATTATAAAATAATTCTAGACTAAGTATGATAATACACTATATAGCTGCGTAAATATATTGTGTAATTATTTAAATTTTAAATTTATTTATTGCTGAGATACACATTAAATTAATAAGAACTATTTGATTTTTGTGGGTAAATAAGCGTAAACTATGTGTGTAGGTATAGCAAAAATGAAACTATTTAAGAATACTAACTAATAAAATTGATAGTTCAGTTAAAAATTTTAATATCATAGTATAGCTTAAAGAGGTGTCGTGAATACAAAAGAAAAATGATAAGAGAACAACTTTCAAGAAGTACTTCGAATAAACGAAAGCGAGCAACCGGATAGTTTATTGATAAGTAAGGTAGGTTTTTTCGTAGTGATAAAGGGTGGGAAATTTATACCTACAAAATAGTCTTAGACATAACATTAAAATAAAACAATGCAAGATCAGGTTACAAAATTTATCACCAACCTAGTCATAACGGGTTCCTTTACCAAGAATCTTGTAACTACTTTCATAGCGGTGTGCGGTCTAATGCTGGGAACAAGACTCGGATTCCTAGAGCGTTGGATGTCCGGCCGGGCTGCAACATTAGCCACCGCGGTCAAGGCACACTTCAGGGCACAACGAGATTCTTACTACGGAGCACCTTTATGGAAATTCGCACCTACAACTCTTTACAGAACGTTTGTTAGGAGTGAAGAAACCATTCACACGTGAGTATATTCTATTATATTGATTTCAAGCATCCACTGTGCACCATAAATACCACGTACCATATAATATCATACTACGTACTATGTATTCTATAGTATTAAATAACGTGGCACTGTCGTCTTACAACTTATACAAAATAACTTCGATGTTTCTGCTAGACGCCACGGAACTTCTCAATTATTTTTCGGATTTTTATTCCTAGGAAGACCTCGTTGCTCATTCTTAGACAAAAGCGTGCGCGCTTTACGTGTCTACCTCAGTACAATCGAATAGTTAGATATAGAGAATGAAAGTTATGAAAACTTTTATTTCCGTAGCCTTATAATAATAATGATCACTAAGGCTTTGAATACGACTAATATAACGATGATGGAAATATCATCGTTTGGATTCTAATTTCAGTAGTGCGCAGTGGTCAACTCGTCGCTTCGTACTACACTGAGATATGTATGTGGGTTCTATCTCATATCGGCCATATTCATAAATTGTTGTCTCGAGTCTGACTGTTCTTTGTGTCCCTTCATGTGTAAACTCGAATGTAATATATAAAGTCCCCGCGAACTTATTGCTAGTAGGGCGTTTTTTTAAAAAGAAAAGATTTGATTGTTCGAAAATGCTAGACACCAAGTTGTTCATTCGTCATGCATGAGGTGAAGTCGTCGGTAGAAAAACTAGAAATTATTGCTATGTTGCTAATTATTTACTACTACACTCATATGTCTAGCGATGACCATATAAATATACATAGTCTAATGGATTTTTTAACAATGTATAATTTCGTAGAGCAAAATTCGAGGTTTATGGCAAAAAGTATCTAGCATAAAATATAATTTAAAAGTTTCTACTTTGTCTTTTAAAGTTGTCGCACAGATATTATCCCAGTAACATAGCTACAAGGCTGGTCAACCTGTGTTCGGCAATTTAGGACAAAGTTTATTAATCGGATTTTCTGACTTAATTTCAAGTCATGTGTTTTGCACACAAGATAAATAATAAAAAAATGAATGGTGTCGTGGGACACCAGGTAGGAACGAAGTTCCTTCGGATAATGTGGAATCGACACAATTTGCAAAAAAAATCGTGCTCAATTTTATGTAGATTTTCTTGATTTTTCTCTTAAATTTTGCTGATTAGTTTTTATTTAAGTACAAGAAAGTATTTAGGAAATTCAGTATTTTAGGAAATAAAATAATAAATTCCTTAAAATAATAAAATAGCACACATAACGCGCTTTCGCGCCTGCGCACGTCTCATTTAACGGTTTTATTCTACGCACTTTTTTCCACAGATTTATTCCACGCACTTTTTCCACTTACGGTTTTACTATCACATTTTTTTCAGTTCGGTCCCGCAGCGAAATCCCTATCCCCTCCAAGCCTGCCGTAAGGAACTTCGTTCCAAAAATATAGGAAGAATTACAAAATTTAACATCTCATTTCGTTTCGACTATTCGCCAAAAAGAGTAGTTGAAAACGTAATAATAATAACAGATGCACAACTCATGTCTGTAAAGACCTTTTCCCATTTTACATATGAATGTAGCTTAATGCATACATAGCCTTCGAATATCACATTATATTAACTGTTACCTGTTTAATTTGAATACGTCAAGCATAAAATTACATTATTGGCAGGATAGTATCAGAGCTGATGGAGGAAGCCAAGTTAAAGAAACAAGGAACTGCCAACGACGATGCTATGCGAGAAATTTTCTTAAAGATTCTCGAGAACCCAGCTCTAGACATGAGAGATAAAAAAGCAGCAGTTATCGATTTTATTACAGCTGGGATTGAGACGGTAGGATTAATAAGACTTTTCTAATGATTATCCCATACTTTTGCCCTACTTAAGTACTATTGCGGTTTTACATTGTTGACAGCTAGCAAATAGTCTGGTGTTCTTGTTATACTTACTGAGTGGGCGACCAGACTGGCAGAGGACCATTCGTGCCGAGCTACCCTCATGCAGTACGTTAAGCGCCGAAGATATTGCTGCAGCACCTTCAGTTCATGCAGCGATCTATGAAGCTTTTAGACTTTTACCTACGGCTCCGTTTTTGGCAAGACTTCTGGATGCGCCAATGACCATAACTGGCCATAAGTTACCTGCTGGAGTAAGTTTGGAGGGATACAAATATTTTTATAAGCACACTAGCTTTTGTACGCGGCTTCACCCGCGTGTATGTCGATTGTCGCGATAAATAGTATATAGTATAGCTAATAATATATAATAATGCGTAGGTTACTATAACAATAACATATTACTGTAAAGTTTTATATAAATCTGTACAGTAGTTTTTGCGCGAAAAAGTCACAAACGTCCGTATATGCTTACAAACATTCATGTTTATGACATTTAAAGTTTAAAAATATTAAAATATTTATTTATTTATTTATTTATTTATAACTTTATGCACAAATACATGCATCGGCGGACTTAATGCCTAAGGCATTTTCTGCCAGTCAACCGATTGGGTGATGCAGAGAAGATATGAGATAGGTGCACTTAAGGATAAGAAGTAATTGCCAGAGAAGTATATATAGACCAGATAGACCATAAATAAGTAAATATACTTACATAAACACATAAATATATAACACATACATTAGGGTGTCCCTTATATGACAAAAAAAAATTTTTTTTCGAATTTCGAAATGCATACCCTCTATAATTTTTACTAATGCTATAAGATACTTAAATATAAAATTTTATCAATCTAGCATAATTGCAACCAGTGCCGACCGAGCTTCAAAGTTTAGTAAAAAACGTGTTTTGTCCTAAAATTTCAGTCTGCTATAATTTCACTATAAATGCAATGAATTAAGTGAATAAAATTAAATAATAAATTAGATTAACATTAATCTTTAATTAAAAACGTAAAAAAATAAGAATCATTCAGGGTAACTTCTTTTTAGAGTAGTTTTTTTACAGTCTGGATACAATTTTAGATGTTCCTGGACACAGCGCAGCAAGAACTGTTTTTGTTCTTCTTCAGTCGTGATAAGTCCGTTAAAATCTTGCATTAATTTAACAGCCCTTTCAGCAGTATCATTTACAACTCTCAAATAACTTATTCTTCTTTTAGCCTCCAGAAAAGCAGCATTGTTATTCCAAGAAGATACATCTTCCTTTAGAAAACTGTCATCGATCTGCAGTCGTGATAAAAATTGTTTGCTCTTTTCCGATACGAAATCATCCAGTGCTTTGTCTAAAAAAAAAGAAAAATAAGTTAAATAACAAATAAAAATCAACAACAATTTTGAAAATAAATAAATAAGTATTGGACATTGAAATTGAAATCCAACAAAAAGTCAATTTAACTTACCAAACAACTTTTGAGTCAGTTCTTCCTTCGACGGGTCATAGCGTTTGCTAAAATCCGAGATTTTGTCCCTGTTGAAGTTGACAATCATCTTCTTCTTAGTTTGGTTGTCAACTTCATCATCAAATAGTGATAGAATGACTGTCTCTTCACATAAATACCACAAGTGATGGCTGAACTTGCTTATAGAAGCTTTAGAAATTGTTGCGTCAACTTTTTCATACTCTTTTAACATCTTCAAGAAGCGCAAATCTTGATTAGGTGCTTTGGTCGCCACTGTACATTCGAGCCAAGGTTTAACATACAATATTACGAGAAATAAGCAAACATCTTGTAGAGCCTTTTTGTCCTTCGCAGTTACTCTGCATTGTGATTGAAGTAAACATATTTTTAAAGAATAGATCGCTCTCGCCATCCAGCGTGCCTGATGTATAGCTCCGGGGGACCTTAGTTTTAATTTTTCCTCTGTGTCTCCTCCTTAAAATATTACGCACAGTTCGACCAATTCGCGGTAATCATCTCTTACAAAACCTTTATCTAATTCTGCCTTATAAAATAGTAACAACGCTTGAATGTCTGTCTCGGCAACCCGTGCTTTTACGAAATTAAGAGATGGTTCAATTTTAGTACAATCAATGTTTTTCCAATTTTCTTGGAACTTTTTGAACATCGGAATATCTGGGCTACTAGTAATTTGCTTAATCTTGGTTTCAAAGACAGCTTTTAGGACCAATTCATAAACATGATGACAACAGGCGAAAAGCAACAATTCTCTTCCTAAAGTTTGCTCCAAAATAGCACAAGCTCCATTGAAACGGCCCATATTGGAAGCTGTTGTGTCGCAGCACATTATTTGCACTTTATCATAAAGGTTCCAGTCAAAGAGAGCTGCTGATACAGCGTTCGCTTGATGTTTTCCAGAAGAACTTTCTAGTTTCGGCACTGCAAGAAGCTGCTCTCTATCGTCAAATGAAGCTATAACTGGCAAGCGTTCTTCTTTTGAACTCCGTACATCCAACCCCGGTAATAGTTTTCCATCCCAATGGACTGTGACTATGTCGGGTACATTGTTTTGGAAGTTAGATTTTATTGCTTCTGCCCTTGATTTTCTAGTTTCAGTACGAATTCGCTGAATCGAGGATTTGTTAATACAGAAATCATCGCTGCTCAGACCAAGCGCTTCTACCACCGCATTAAGAATGTAAACGGTATCTCTAATGCTTAATTGGCATCGATCTAAAGCTGCAACTAGTTTAGGTGTTATAAGATTCTTTCTACCTCTTTTTGAACTTTGTTCATGGCAGGGAACGTCCGGCAAGCTGAGTTCAGAATTCAAGATCTGTTCTTCGTCTGAATCTTCTACACTGTCTAAGTTATTTGTGGTGGAAGTAGATGCAACAGCTAGTGATTCTCTTTGTCTTACAATCCTTTCCTCTTCTTCCAATCGTCGTTGTCTAGATCTTTGTTCTTTTTCCGCCAATTTTTTATCTACACCACCTAAGCATCCCGGTCGACCTGGCTCTCTCTGTTTCATTAAAAATAATTTATCTGCCTCTATTTTCATTCTCTCAAAAGCATCAGCATGTGCAATATCAAACAAATTATCAAGATTAATTATAAAATTGTTCTCACGACTCTTAAACGTAATCTGAGTTTTCTTACAATTTTTTTGCAACTCTCTCCAAACATGATATAAATCAATAAGTTTCTTCACGCAGTTAGGAAATGCCCTTGTTGGAATTCTTGCTTTTTCCCAATATATGATGCACTCCCTAATCACAAGATTTGTACTTTCACTAACAGTCAATTTAACCTCACGAATATTGTAAAATAGGACTGAGAGAACTTGTCGATTAGATGGTAATTTTGCACCATTTATTTGGTAGCTAGTCAATCCGATAAGAAAAATATTTTGTTTATCACTCCGTAATTCCACCGACATGTTTACGCACTAAACAATGAAGCACTAATAGTCTCAAAAATCACGTACGAAATGGTAAATAAAACATGTCGTAACAGGTCACTGGGCAGTACTTAAGCAACTTGTATCGACAAGTTTAAATAGCAAGTCGGCACGGGTTATCGTTTATATATCGAACTAATATTTTTTTCTAGACAATATAGGGTTATTATGAAACTTTTAAGAAGGTATGCGTAAAAAAATATCGAACTTGAAATTTAAGGGACACCCTAACATACATACATACATACATATATAATACACATACACACAACTCATATACATACGTGCATACATATTACCACTATAAGATTTAATAATACCAGGTGGTGAACTAAGACTTCGCCATTTCAGCCAGCAAAAGCTTCTTCACCCGAACTCCAAACGAGTCGCGACTTTTAGCCATCCTGACTTCGAGAGGAAGCTTTATCGATAAAGAGTCCAAGTATGTTATAAAATATAGCGCTAACTATCAGAAACTACAGGTATTTTTTATGATGTCTAATGAAAGATTTTATACCATATGCAATCAGATGAGAAAACCCAATAGCACCATCTATCGCAATTTAAAAAGTTTGGAGTGATTCAAATACCTATCATAATGGACTTTCCCACAAGAATGAGACGTTTTACCGCGGTAAAAAGAAGCGTATATCACTCTTCAGGTTCCTAATTATCTCTAGAAACAAAAATCGGGCCATAAAATCATTCAAACGAAAGAAAGAAAAATGTTCAAACAAACAAAGACACTTTTGCATTTATAACATTAGGAAGGAAGTAAAGATTGTATGTGAGATTGCTCCACATACAACACATCAACAGCTTTTAATAGTCTACTACCGGACATGGCCTCTTTTTAGAAAGGAGGTTTTAACCTACTACACCAAACTTTTCAGACGGGATGGTGTAGTTTGCTCACTAAGTCGTCTCTGATGAAGCTCATGAGATGAATTAGAGGGAGGAATGTTTCGGTTTAGTTCAATCATAACATTTCTTGTGAACTGTGGATGCCTTACAAAGTATTTATCTATTCATGGGTGGACTAATTTGTTTTTTTTATTCTTTAAATTTATTTAAAAACTACCAGTACTTAAATTGTAATGTAAAGAATCCATTTGTCAAAACACAGTAAAGGATAACTGAGTAACTATGCTTTTAGATGATTAACTTAAAAATAATACAATCACGTCTTCTGTTGTAGACTTTCGTACTAGCTCATACGGGTGCAGCCTGCCGTCGTGAAGAGAACTTTTGTCGCCCTGAAGAATTCCTACCGGAACGTTGGATTCAACCGATGACTCCGCACTCTCCGTCGTTAGTAGCACCCTTCGGACGCGGGAGGCGAATGTGTCCTGGAAAACGATTCGTCGACATGGAGCTGCATCTGCTACTTGCTAAGGTACACAAATTACGAGTATGTTTATCCTAAGCAAATATATATAATATTTAAGTTAAATATAAACTAAGTGAAAAATTATTTGCTCATTAATATATTCTTAACTTTTTAGATAATGCAGACATGGCGCGTTGAGTTTGACGGCGAGTTGGACATTCAATTCGATTTCCTATTAGCACCCAAATCCCCAGTTTCATTGCGTCTGGTGGAGTGGTAAACAAGTATTTTAATTTACCTAACTTCTCCGATTATACAAATTAACGTATACGATTACGGTCGTATCACTTGCTCCTTTAATGGTATTTGTTACATGTAACTTACAAAAATCTTGTAGTTTTCTATAGGATTTCAGCTCTAAAGATCATTATAGATTATAAAAAACTGTTTGCCCTAGTACACAACCGAATATAGGTATACCTGGTATCCATTCAAGAGAATATTTGATTATGTGTCTATATTCGTGTATATATAAAAAGCTTTATTAAGACACCGATGTTTAATCTTTGGTATGCGATATAATTTTAATGTTTTCTTTAATGTTTTGACGATAATATTGTCCGTCTTTTTCCTTGCTAGATAATAATTTAAGACGTTCGTTCTATACAGTGGACCCCCGGTAATTCGACAAACGTTTAGCAGAGCAGTGGTCTATCGAATTTGTCGGATTATAGAGTACTGCCTAAGACCCCCAATAGCCCGGATTTTTTTACAAAACAGTACCTTGTAATCTGACAAATTACAGACAAATGATAAGATTCTATTAGTGTTATCTTCTGGGCTTGTGACGCCATTACTAGGTACGTATACGTAATACACAATGAATAAACGCTAAGCAGCACCGCTATCACACGTAGTCAAATTCAAACTAAGCAATCGGAATTGAAACAATACCTATGCGTCGAGCACAAGTTGTTCAATTATGCACGATCTACATTAGCCAAAATTGTTTGATTGATGTCGGATTACGGGGGGTCCGGATTAGACAGGGGTCGGATTACCGAGGGTCCACTGTATGTCTTCCACTGTTAACATCTTTGATATTTCATTAGGTCATTCACTATTTAGTAAACATAAATTGAAACTATAAGCATTTATAACTAAAAAGTACTAATTTTAGCAGTTTCTTATCACACATACAGGTTAAAGTAAGAGCTACCAACCAAGGGGTTTTCGTTGCCCTGAAGGTGTTTGATTTTATTTTTTTACCCAATGTGATAGTATCTGTTAATTTTTGAAGTCACATTGAACATCTGTTTGTAAATAAAACTATTTTAAAAATTTTCTTATTAATTTAATAATTAACTTTAAAATTAAGAGTTATGAGAAAATTAACAATAACTATATTTTATAATTCATGCGTAGAGTACCTACAAATCATACTTTTCTCGAAACACACTATTATACAAATGATAGTGTTATGTTTTATAAATTGAGCATGTCATAGATCTAGTGTTGTGTATTTAGAAAAAGTTTTTTGATTACAATATGATACAAATAATGTTGAAAAGGTTCTAAAATAAACGTTTAAAGTTAAAGTTTTGGATCGGGAATAAGAAATACACAAAAGTAGTGCAATTCATCGAAGTATTTGTTTTACTACTTGTTACTGTTTAATGCCTGCTTGGAAATACGTATAATCTATATTGTTGAGGTGGTAATTTTATTTCCGGATAAACTTTATTTCATTTGCCAAAGCAAAAATAATTTAAAATGTCGGATTCTGTATTCCTCATCACAAACAAGAGAGTCTGTCATGTGGTTGTCAAACTTATATCGTAATGTTTTCCAATATTAAAATTAACTGTAACTTAGTGGCCATTACACCTCGAATTTAGAGTATGTTACAGGGTAAAGCAAAATTCTGCTCAAATCGCACACAAGTTTCTTGTTGTGAAGTGACTGTTTACAAAATATTTAAAACCGCAATTAACGTTATATACTAAACTAGTTTATAGTAACACAATATTGTAAAAATATGGCTGTGTTAATATCAAAAACGTATTTATATGAAATGTTATAACCGCAAATACCTCTTGTTATAAGACTGTGTACTGCCAGCACATGCATTTGTGAGGATTTTCATATTATTTTATTCAGTGTAATCTATTTAGTTTAATATTTGTATATCGATACGCGTAATTTGTCTTTAGCCGAGGTTATCCGGGACCTAAGGGTGATCAATTAATTACTGTACCTTTCTAAGTTTGTGGCCAGGTTACGGTAGTTTTCAACCGTTTTACAAACATGATGTCGTAGAACAAATGAACGTATATTATCTTTCATTACATAATAAATAATGTCATGCAAGATTTTGGTAAAATATATAATTCCCAGTTTGTTCTATGGTGGTATACTCGTGTGAAGAATGATCATGTAAGACTATGAAATAAAAAGAAGAAGAAATTGCGTTGTTTTGTCTTATGACGTCACGTTCAACAGAGCTAAAGAGAACCGCAAGATTACGTGTAGATATACACTTATTCAGCTAAAAAAAGTTATACTTTGTAAGTGCAGCTTCAATATGTGTTAAAACGATATTAGAAGTGGCCATTTGATGTTTTTCATCAAGCTTAGTTTTATAATAGACTTCACGGTCACATCTTTGTTAGCTTTTATAATAGTTGAAATTATTGATTAGTTTGTTTAAGATTATATAAGGATCATACAATATATTGTTACGGAATATATTATTTTGGAATAATAATGAACCTATTATCAATGGATAGAACATATAGTAAAGAGATAATAATAATAAGGTGCTTTTTATTTCTACTTTAATCTTAAAACGTACTAGTCCACTACATGATTGCCTACAATTAATTTTATGTTAGTTACTATACTCCATTAACTAATGGTTAACAAAACTATGTCCAGCAGCGGATTGTTAAAATCCAAAACAAATATAAAAAGGGTTCTTTTATGGTCCATTTTTCACTTCGAAATAAGATGCAAACAAAATAAACCATTTAAGACTTTAAAATAATGTTAATTTCTCATATTTTCCCATATTTAACTACTTTGTTTCATATTAAGGGGTAAAAATTATTTAAAAAGCTTAGAAACCATTAGTTTAGTTAAATTTAAGATGATTTTATAAAGTATTGCAATGTGACTACTATAAAGAAACTAAAAAAACTAGCATTCAAAACATTTTTTTTGTAAAATACAGTGTATAAACTCTTCATAGTTTAAAGTAACACTGCACGATAGTGCGGCAACCATTCGACTGATATTTTGCTTAATCAGGTTTCCAGACACAATTCGTGAGTATCTGTTCGCAGTTCACTTTATTTCCGTTGTATTTTTCTTTCTTTGCTGTTAATTCTGTTATTTTTATATTTATTATTAGTGTTGTTGATTGTTCATCTGATTTATAACAGAATAAAGTTAAATGTATATTGCCATGTTATAGTGTATGTTTCTGCCAGTGTATAGTAAAACACATTTTTTTCTATGAGGTAAATATGTGATTTGTTAGCTTTGCTTTGTTAACTCCGTCCACATGTATGTCGGCTATCACGGTAAATAGCCTATGCGTTAATGCGTATAAGCTATATTACTGTAGTTTCATCTAAATCCGTATAATAGCTTTGCCGTGAAAGAGTAACAAACATCCACACATCTTTACAAACTTTCGCAATAGGGTACATGCACGTGACTCTAAAATGGACAAAATATTTTTATTTGTAAATTTTCTTACTAAAAAAACATATCTATGACATTATTTTTATAATTTGTTACAATTTAATAATCAAACAGTAGTTTTTTAAAATTCCCTCGCAAATTTCTAAAAAGACACGCTATTGGTGGAATAAAATGTGACGTCAGTTTACCCTTGGACGTCTTCTAATCTGCCAATAAGTTTTTTGTATGATTGCATTTTATACGTTAAAGTGATCAGTTTTCTGTGTGAAATTATTGAATTTACTTGCATGAGTATGGTATAGGTCGTTCTGAACAAATAGACAAAATTATGTTACTCTAATCATGGCAAATTATGTTACTTCATCACTCTCCAGCCCAATAACTATTTCCAGATACAAAAATCAAACCACAAAATCGCTCCGTTGTGACGTTAAAGAAAGACAAATATTCAAATAAACAAACGCACTTTTGCATTTATAATAATTGACAGGATAACAGAAATGTAGCTTATTTTTCGTTGTTTAGATTGTCATTATAATATTCTCAATGATAAAATGGTTACCTTATGCGAAATGTGGTTTTTATATAGTCCATATTCAAGAAAAAACCATCTGTTCGTCAATAGTTAAATACCTACACAAATGGAACACAAATATATGGGTAACTATTTAAGTACCTTGTGGTTGAGTGTTTTGAATTTGCGATACGATAAAAGTAAAGATAACGGGTAATGTTTTTCGGACGACTTGTGGTGAGATAGGTTATCAGGTTTGTTATTTTTAAAACTGCTATTTATTTTAAATAAACGGTAACTAAACGTAGTAGTACGTATTTTATGGTGATTGACAGATAACCTTTAAAATATTTTGACTTTAACTAAGTTTATAATGAAGTTCTGTGCTAACTTAGCTTTTATGTTTACTGAAGCATCTTCTATATTAGAAAGATATTCTTTAGCAAAAGATGCAGGGTTCAAAGCTGTGGAAAGTGGATTCCCATTGGGATTCACATTAGAACAAGTGAGAGACGCAAAAGAAAAGGCCGGTATCGAACAAGTTTTGATAAACTTAAAAACAGGTTTGTTAATAAATAAAGTTATGTTAATGTATCTTCCTCTTCATTTATTTTATCTAAAACTTCTTTTATCTATTTTTTTAATAAGAAGTAAATTTAAATTAAATGTTTACATTATCAATAATGTAACGTTTAATATAATAACTACAGAATTTTTGTATATTAAAATAGCAAATAAAAGCGTTATTGTTGTAGTAAAATGAACTAGAGATATAAGATAATGTTCAATATATTTAAGAATAAGTAAGTATATTTATACTAAATTAAATGGCCAACTCCCCAGTTGGAAGGCATGGTAAAGTAGGTCTAAACCTTCTTTCTAAAAAGAAATCTATATCTAAAAGTGGACTAATAAAGGCCTAACTGTAGATATACCGTCCAATCATATAAAGTGAACTTGTATGAGATGGGAAATGGAAGAGTTTTAAACTTAAATACATTACTTTTCAGGAGATGTAACTAAAGGAGAACTAGGAGTAACTGCAGTGCCAGGAAAAGAGAATGAGTTCAAAGAGAACTTTGCAACTACAGTTAACTATGCAAAGGCTTTAAATGCTAAGAAAATACACATTATGGCAGGCAAATTAGAAAACCCCACATCTCAAAATTGGGAAACATATGAGAATAATTTAAAGTATGCAGCTGATGTGCTTAAGACTGAGAATTTACTTGGCGTAATTGAGCCCATAAACCAGTACTCAGTACCAAATTATTTTTTAAGTGATTTTCACAAAGGTAAGTATGGTTTGAAGGGTAGGGCTTCAATAATTAATTTTTAATGACTAAATATCACTGTTTTTAGGGCTCCAACATCATGATAAATCATATTCTTCATTCCTTATTTTTCACCCTCATGGATACAATTTTCTTTAAACAATGAGATGAAATGGGAGGTGTACCTACCCAAATAAAAGGAATTTACAAAATTGATTAATTAATAAAGGAGTTTGGAGTAGCAAATTCAAAAATTACAACTAGTTAGAAAACATATTTTTTTGACTTATTTGAAAATAGAATGAAGCACTCAATGACTTGAATTATTATATTATAAGATAGCAAGGTTGAAAAATCATCTGGGCTGTCTATATTATATATATAGTAATTATAATCATGTTAAGCTATTGTTTGTATTTACAGCTTTGGACATAATAAAACGAATAAATAGTCCCAACTTAAAATTGATGTTGGACATATTTCATTTACAACAAATAATGGGCGACATATCACACAGCATTACAAAGTTCATGCCATATGTTGGCCATGTACAGGTATTAAGAATACTTCCTAAACATATATTTTCATGGGTAGAAAGATGTTACGATCTAATCTGCAGAAGAGAATATTTCACTAAAAGATTGACTTTTTTTAGATCAATGATCGCCTTACTTAATCTAGGAGAGAATGATAGTCAGTTTTTTTATTTAATTTATATTCACAATGGAAAGTTCTGAAACTCTAAAAGGATGCAGCCTTTGCCTAATTTGTGTATTTACTTTACCATTTAATACAACCCATATTCAAATTAATGAGGTAACACTAATAACTTGAATTAAAACAAGTTTTCTAATGCTCTGATGCATTTATCATTTGTAGGCATGTAGAACCGTCGGAGCCTTAAAATATAATATTTATGCTGTCATTTTATTAGGTTCCTGACCTCATCATAATATATATAGATTAGGGTTGCCAGTTCATCAAACCTGAAGTGTAAGGGTGATGAGATTTAAGGGTAACTCAGAACTTTAGATATAAGACAACAGCTTTTGGCAGTTGATATAGAAAGTCAAGTAAAATTCTTTGGTTATAAAACCAGTCTCTTGGGCAGAAACTTGTGAGTTAAAACAGAGAATAAAAATTAGTAATTGCCTTTCTTTATAATAAATATAATACTTTAGAGATAAGGAAAGTACTACTACATTGGTACTTTCTTTTACCCTCAAGTGTTAACCTAACTTAACACTTTTCTGATTGGCTCCGTGGTGAATTTCAACAAACAGTAGTGCTAATATATATATATATTTACAGATAGCTCAAGTACCTCACCGCAATGAACCAGATACCCCTGGAGAAATTAATTATCAGTTTGTGCTTGAACAGCTTATCAGCAATGGCTATCAAGATTGGATTGGTCTTGAATACAAACCTTTGAAGAGCTCTAAAGAAGGTTTGGATTGGATAAAAAAATATGGTTATACTTTGTAATGTAATAAATTAATAGGAAAGTGTTTCTATGCCTCTGAACTTGTCGAAAAGAGTACTCACTTATTTAGCTTAGCTGAAAATATGAGTTTTAAGGTACTGTTATTTTGTTTTTATTATTAATCTTTTGAATCATTTCTATTTGTTATATGGTTATACATAATAATCTGATATTTACAATTTTATTTTAAATCTTCTGCTAGTAGAGTTGACTCAAAAGTAAACTATGTATTATGTGACAAAATGCAATATATTTGTCAGTTGTATCTAAAGGTAAAACAAAATACACCTAGGTTTAAACCTAGTAATTTTAAGTCTATTTACAATGAGTTAGAACAAAGCTATATCTATAAGAATTGTTAAATAAAATATATTATTAACAATACATATTTTTATTGTTACATTTAAAATATAATCAATTAGTACTAATATAATTATGTTATACCTATACACCATTGTTCTGGAACTGTTGTACCCAGTAGTGCTTCTTTACTGCATCTAATGATAGGCGGTCTTTACTTGAGGGTCGGAGAAGCTGAAATAAACAAACACATTAAAATATTCTTTGCTACAATTGGTGAGCATAGTAGAGCTAGAAAATACTAATTTAAAATGAGGTACAGCAAGCGTCATAAATGCAGTTCCACTGCAATGTTTTATATTTAAATATATATGTAAAGTTTCAATGCACACAATACTCTAAATCTGGTGATAATGTGTGTCAATGTACACACCTGTGTATTTGTACACACACATTATTGTACATTGAATTATCATAGATACTAAGAAAAGCACAAAACTAGCATACAAACATGAACATTGCTGTGGGACTGCACTTATGATCCTTGACTGTATGTTATAATTATTTGTAGAAAGATTGAAAGATTTTTAAACTAAGAATCGTATGTACTTATATTTTACCATTTCAGGTGATTAATTTTTATCATACTGAACTTCAAATTTACACATTTTCATTTGTATACTTGAAAGTAGATAGTCATCATAAAGACAATAGTATTTTACCAACCTTAGAAATAAGATCCTTTGCACCTTCCGGTACATAGCTGGGATACACCATGTCTAATGCAAGTATCCTTGCATAAGTTTTGTCCTGACCTTCACTCTCAAATGGCGGTTTCCCAACAAGGAATTCATATAAAAGTACTCCAATACACCAATGGTCCACTGATACATCATATACTTCACGCTTTATCATCTCTGGGGGTAGGTAGTCCAATGTACCACACATTGTCTTACGCCTAAAAAAAGTGACAAGGGTATTTTATTAAAATTAACAGATTCACCGTTTACTCACGTTATCACCATACACTATTTTGTTGAGGCTTTAGATGTATAATGTATACCTATAGTGGTCGTGCACTAAGTGACTGTATGAGAATTCTTTTGTATTTTTCACTTATTTAACAATTTGAGGATGGAGTAGAAACTGCCTTTTGAGATAGAATAGGTGAGAAAGACAGCTTTGTTGAAGACAATTTCGATCGGGTTCGATTTTGTCTAACAAAACGATTAGATGGCAAATATAGATGTCAATGTATCTTTCATTTACCTTTCCGAAGGAGCATGCACAGACCAGCCAAAATCAGCAAGTTTGAGGTCACCATTATAAGCCACTAATATATTTTCTGGTTTTATGTCTCTGTGTATTACATGATGTTGATGGCAGTATTCTACAGCATCTGCAACCTGAGGCAATATACAAAGTTAGAATTGATTGTAAGGTTGTTTATTAGAGGATAAAATAGATTACATCCATTCTCAGTTAAAACACATCCACTGGGTCAGGCCTAGTAACATGTAAATGAATACAAATAGTAATCAAAGATACAATGATAATGTATTTTCTAAATAGCCGCGTAGCCCTGGCCAGCCCCCTAATGTGGTCAGCCCCTCTCATCCCATGGGAGCCATGAAACCCAGCAAAGGGAAAATCAGAGGAATGGGTAGCAGCATGCCTCCAACATAACGAACATCTACTGCGCTTGCCAAGCCGCCTACCAAGCGTGGCGAGTACGGCAAAACCCGCCCCCTGAAATGACAGACACAGATAGCACGGCACCCAGTCCCCGGCAGTAAAAATCGATAATGTCTCGAACAGGGTAGCATACCTTATACTCAGAATCACCAAACGGTATTCGCTGAAGGACATACAGGTATATGCGCCGACCTCGAGACGCTCAGCCGACGATGAAGTAGAAGTTATGTATGAGGACATTTTAACAGCTATACGTACTTTCGAAACGCACTTCACCGTTGTTATAGGGGATTTCAATGCAAAGCTGGGCAAATGGAATGGCGATGAGCTGAGAGTGGCGCCATTTTGATACGGGCAGCGGAACCACAGGGGACAGCGGTTGGCCGACTGCATGGAGAAGGAGGGACTCTTTATGATGAACTCTTTCTTCGAAAAACGGCCATCCCGCAAGTGGACATGGATCAGCTCCGATGGTTCCACGAAAAATGAGATAGACCTCATCATGACGACCAATCAGCACATATTTAATGATCTCTCTGTGATCAGTAAGGTGGAAAACGGTAGCGATCGCCGAATTGTTAGATGCACATTGAATATCAATGTCAAGCTGTAGAGGTCACGTCTGGTGAGGTCTACGCCTGTGCGAGATTAGAGTGGTTCTCAAACAGCTTAAAAACAACAAACCATCAGGTGACGACGGAATTACTACAGAACTTCTGAGAGCAGGTGGTAAACCGGTACTGGTAGTCCTCCAGAAGTTATTCAATTCTGTCGTACTTCAAGGTACAACGCCAAGAGGCCTGGCACGGGAGCGTAGTGGTGCTTTTCTTCAAAAAAAGTGATAAAACCTTATTGAAAAATTATCAGCCCATTTCCACTCCTAAGCCATGTGTACAAGCTGTTTTCGAAAATCATTACGAACCGTCTCACACGCAGGTTTGATGACTTCCAGCCCCTGAACAAGTCGGTTTCCGAAAAGGCTTTAGCACCATAGACCACATTCTTACGCTACGCCAGATTACTCAGAGGAATATAATCGGCCGTTTTGCTTAGCATTTGTGGACTATGAAAAAGTCTTCGATTCAATCGAGACTTGGGCAGTACTTGAATCACTGCAGCGATGCCAAATTGACTATAGGTATATCGAAATGTTGAAGTCTTTGTACAATAACGCCACTATGTCAGTCCAACTACAGGACCAGAGCACGGGACCAATCCAATTAAAACATGGTGTGAGACAGGTAGATGTTATTTCTCCGAAACTGTTCACAAACGCATTGGAGGACGTTTTCAAGTTCTTGGACTGGGAAGAATTTGGCATCAACATAAATGGTGAGTACATTACTCACCTTCGTTTTGCTGATGATATACTCATAATGGCGGAGTCACTTGAGGATCTCAGTACCATGCTCAACGACATTCGCAGAGTTACCTAACAAGTTGGTCTTAAAATGAACATGGACAAGACGAAGATCATGTCTAACGTCCATGTCGCACCAATACCGGTACTTGTTGGGAACGATGCAGTCGAAGTTGTGGACGAGTATGTCTACCTAGGACAAGTAACCCAGCTAGGTAGGTCCAACTTCGACAAAGAGGTCGCACGAAGAATCCGACTCGGATGGGCAGTGTTCGGGAAGCTTCGAGATGTCTTTTCGTCCAAGATCCCCCAGAGCCTAAAGACGAAAGTCTTCAACCAGTGTGTATTACCAGTAATGATATATGGAACTGAGACGTGGTCTTTTACTGCTGGCCTCATGGAGAAGCTCAAAGTCGCTCAACGAGCTATGGAAAAGGCTATGCTCGGTATTTCCTTGCGTGATAGGATCCGGAACGAGGATATCCGCAAGAAAAAAGGTTCTCGAGTGGCGACCACGTACCGGAAGACGAAACGTAAGTAGGTCTCCCCACTAGATAAACCGACGACGTAGTCGAGTCGCGGGGAGCCTATGGATGCAGTTAGCGTCCAGTCGTGCGGCGTGGCGTTCTAGGGGAGACGCCTATGTTCAGCAGTGGACTTCTTCCGGCTGATGATGATGACAATAAAATTGACTATATAATACCTGATAAATATATTTAGCTGCAATGGCTTCTGGAAATCGTCCTTTAGGAGAGTTGGTAAGATGCTTATACAATTCACCTCCTGCTGCAAACTCTACTACGAGATAGATGCGTCTTTCATCATGGAACCATGTCAATAACCTTAGTATATGTGGATGTCTGAAAGGTAAAATTTGACTTTATAGTATAAAGGAGTAAAAGAATATATTTTGAGACCGGAGGCCTATTGATGCAGGGGTGACAGTTATCGAGGCAATGGTGTTAAATACAATGTCACGATGACTGTCATGCCTTTTACATCCACCAAGGAGGCATAAAAAAGCATCTTACTAGGCTGCCATGTGTAATGAGTATGGTGACCACATGCATTGGTGCATTCCATCAGGCAGAGTAGTCACTTCGGCAGGCTTGTAAAAATTTTAAAAAATATATCAACAAAATAATTTATTTATTCAGTCATTGTAACATTGCATTTGTTGAATAAATGCTGTTTGATGTTTTCATGAAATTAATTTCATATAATGATATATGTATCATCAACCTCTAATGGCCCACTGCTGGACATGTTATAAGCCTCTTTACTACACTGCACTGGCTAGACAAGTTTGTGTCAAGTTTTTTTTCATGTTGCAGTTTTGTCCTGCGTAGTTTGCTCCCCTAGTCACCTCTTAATACACTTATGGGATGAATAGGGGTGGTGACACTCCATATTCTTAATCCATCACCAAACGAATAATCATGTATATTACATATATGCTATTTTAAATGTTCAAACTTAGTTCAAATACATCATATTCATGTTTATCTTAGTATATTTCAATTTCATTTAATGGTTGGTATTTCATTATGAATATAAATCATTTTAACATCTAGATATGCGAATATTAGAAGTGAGGTGAAAATGATATCTGTAAGATACTTCTAAATAAATTGAAAATATTCTTATTAATTCATATATTTGTGTTCTTATATGTTGTTGATGAGGCACTTACAGCTAAACTTTAACATTCACTTGATTGATCGCTTCACTTGATAATTACTTACTTGACATGCGACTGTATCTCGATTTCTCGCATTACTTGTCTCTCACATTTCGATTGTGTGATCTGTGATTTGAACAAAGTTTTGATTGCCACTAAATATCCAGTTTTCTTTTCTCTAGCGACATGAACGTGGCCAAATTTGCCTTGGCCAAGAGCGGAACCCAGTTCAAAGTCTCTAGGTGACCATTTATATCTGAAAACATGATACTAATGCATTAGAAAAGTATATGGTGAAAAGACTCGTATTGTTCATATTGTTGATAAACTTACGAAGATCCATATGCTTCATGATTGATTATTTTCGTTTCTAACTCTAATACTTCACTTTTCATTGTCATAATAGATCGCAAACGGTAAACGTTTGAAATGAAGTCTGTTTATCGAATTCCAAAGAATTCAGGTTTGCCGTTACCCCACAAAGTTTCAAATAATTTGACATTTCAACAAGCATAGAGTGTTGCCATAGTATTGATTCTACTATGAAACAAAAGTTTCTATCAAAAATTAAAACACCTAGGCTGCGGTCCGAATTGTGCTCACAGCACTTACGACGTTTAAACTGCTAATGTGTGGTCCGATTTTAGTGAGCACGCCAACGTCTGTTAGCAGTATTAATAATTCGGACTACTTGTGAGTGTGCTTACGAATTCAAAAAGGTGAACATAACCTAACAGAGTATTTTTTATATAAACATGAGTGGAGTATGTAGTGTAGTCGATGAAGATGGTAAAATGCTTGTATGTCAAGCATTTTCCGCAATCATAGATTCATACATTTAAATATACTACTTATAGTAGATAGTATACTACTCTTTTTGTCAGTCCTTATTAACATATGGCATCTCAGCTTGGGGTAGTGCTAAAAAAGTAACATTGTTAGAGTGGAACGGGCACAAAGAGCGGTAATAAAAGTTCTAAATTTTAAAAACATCTTATACCCCACCACAAACCTATACAAGGAATTTCCAGTACTGACCGTACGTCAGCTATTCATTCTACGAATAGTTTTGATACAACATCGAATCACACCTCCTTTAGTCATCTCAAGAAGGCGACTTGCTACTGTCTATGCAGTGCCTCGCTTTAAAACTATGTTTGCTCGTAATTGTTTATCATATCTGGGTCCTTGGATATACAATAAACTTGGTCAGGGAATAGCTCAGTCCCTTAGAGATTTTACTCTTAAAGCTTGCAAAAAAATAATTACCGATTATCTATTAACATTAGACTATCAATCTACTGAAACTATTTTACAGACATTAGTTTGAAATATATATATGTATATATACAGATGTTCACCTTTTCATATAAATTATGAGACTAGACTATATACTTGTTTATCTTTTTCTCTAATAATATTCTATTATATTTTTATTCTAATTATATATAAACAAAAAGAACATAATTACATAATTCCGTTTGTGTATGTGTGAATATTTGCGCATGCATATGTATGTGTATGTATGTGTATGCGTATGTATGTATATGTGTGCATATATATATCTGCATATGTATGCATATGTATATATATATATATGTATGTATGTATGCATATGTGTGTGTGTGTGTATATATATGCATTGATTGGACCAATATATATGTGGTATATAATGTGTACACGATATATATGTTAGTATAATTAATTTAAGTTGACATAGTTCTTTAGTTCCTTAATTAAAATACAACACTTTGTTTGCATTTTATTTTATATTGATTTAGTTTTATTTGTAAATTTTGCTTTTACTATGCCTGCCATTGTGTGCAAGCAATTATCGATGAATTGTTTTCACAAACACCTTACTTTTAAAATTTGTCACTAAGTCGATGATACCTACGTAGTCCATTGAAAAGTTACATTTGGGGTTAGGCCTAAAAAATGTAACATTTCAATGGACTAACGCTGCCGCAACACAGTTGTTACTAGTGCGGAGGGTAGTTGTCGCTACTTACTTTTACCACTTATTAGGATTAAGTTATTTTATTTCTATTATACATTTATGTTATTGGATTAGTTATGCCATTACCTGGGCCATGTCTGGGCCATTTGCAGAGACCTTCATTGAACAGTGGACGGCGATGGGTTGATTTTGATTGAAGTATATATCACACATATCTCCCTCACGATGTCACTTAGTAAACATTAAATAATCAATCATTGTTGACGAATTATTGTAGGTAACTCACAGATATTATAGGTAGAAACTACCTGTTATTTGTGATATAAGGTTTATGCACCTACGGATGGTGGATTATGAATTTATATTCATTGCATACATTCATACATCGCATTGTCTTTTTTTTTTTTTAATTTTATATAATAGTAATTTAACTTCAAATAATGTTTCTATTCTGGTTGATTAAACGTTGTATGGTGTGTGAAGTTAGTTTTTCGTGACTAATTTTTTCAAATATTATTTCCAATATTTTGAGTACACAGCAAAGAAAAGTCACCAAATGTATTTCTCCTCCAAAATGTGTTATATTTATATTGTAAACATATATTTTATTGTAATCGATACCATTTTCTGTTCAAATTTTGTAAACTAGTTTAACGTTGTAATAAATGTAATAAATAAATAAAATAAATGGCGCAAAAAAAAGTCAATGCTCACGATGCTAACGATCCGACCCGTCAGTACTGTGAGCACTAGGTAGTGACGTCACATGTGACGTCATAGCATCCACAACGCTAACGGTGAGCGTGAAAAGCACGAATTGGACCGCACGTTGGTACGCTATGAGCGCTGTGAGTGTGATTGAACGGACCACGGCCCTAAATCATACATAAAAAAACACCAAACAGTAATGACTTATTATATTATAGCTATAGTATAGCTGTATAGAATAGCTTATTTAAGTTCAAATTTGTAATCGACTGATTAGATTACCTTACTGAGTGAATATATTTATATATACTCACTCAGTGAAAAGTACCAAATAATTCATTCATTAATTTTTACCACTTGATATCATTTCTCGTACTCGTTTTGACTTGAGCAAATGCAATCCGTGTAAGCCATACAATATCAAGTCACAAATAAATAATATAGAATAGTACCAAAATTAAATATAAGACATCCGAAATATGAAATGTAATGCTAAGTACATATCAGTCAATCAATACACTTTAATTTGCAATAATGGGTTGTATATAATAAGTTATTTCCAAATAATAATGAAACAGCCACATTCTACCTCTAGGCATGCAAATATTATACATGATATATTATTAGTTAAGTGCCTTAGTTAACATACAACATACTGAACATTTTGAGTAAGGCATGAATCAGGTAGCAATTTGTTATAAATTCTGGAAAGTTATGAAAAGAATACTTTTATTCATTCATAAGGTTAGTGATGTTGTGCATAATTTTTATTTTACGTTTATGCTGAGTACCATGGAGACGCTTAAAAACTGCATGTTTCTCTTTACAATAATAGCAACTTTCAAGATGTATGTACGTGGTACAAGTAAAATTTTTAAATTAAAAAAAATGTCTATAGCTATCTCTCTTAATTTTACTTCAGGATCTCATACATTGTTTTTGAGCTTTGAATATCATTTCTGTTTAACGTATTTTAGATTCAAATTAAAAAATATATATTAAATCACTATCACTTTCTGGTGATTTAAAGGTGATCACTTTGGTGCGCTTATAATGTGACGTCAGATTATACTCGATCAGTCTTGAAGTGTTTTACTTATAAAGTTTGCAAACATTGCGTGATAAAATCAACTTATCATGGAAAAAATATTATAAATATAGTGTCATTCTTATGTGCCAAAATACATCCAAACTACACCTGATAAGGTGCATTTCTTTATGCCAATAAGTAATAAGTGGTGCAAGGTGGTGAGAAGCGATAGTATATCATGTTTGAGCTGTTTAGCACCACTACCGGAGTGAAGTACATTTTAGCATTAGTAAGGACGTTATGAAAGCAATATAAAATAAAAGAATATCATTTGTACGTAGTTACCCGCATATACTAGTTTTGTTTACAAACTATGACGAAAACATAACCTAGTTTATGAAAATGTTGTAAATATATTGTGAATATTAATACATAGGTAGATAAGAAGTAACTTATTACAATATAAATAATCACCAGACATCATACATAGCATCTTATTGACAGAAGTGTAATTGTCGACAAGTTTTGTTACACGAATATCATAACGATTTCAAAATTTGCAATTGTTTTTTGATAATTCCACTATTACGACATATTATTTATTTCATTGTTCACTATTACGATAAATTAAAAAAATAATAATATATTGTAATTCTAAATGAAAATCTAAAATGATAAATGATTGTATGAAATAAAAGTTTTTTTTATAATACAGAGGGTAATAGATAAGACGTGTCGCCGGATTAACCTGATGGTAAGGAAGTACCGCCACCCATTGACACAAACAACTCAAGAATCAAAGAAAAATGTCGTTAATTCTTTAAGTATGATAGAGAGACGTTTTAAGGCACATAGTATTATAATTCTTATTTTGAAAAGTTGAATTCACGATTTTGGTTTGCAATTAAATTAAAAAGTGAACTTTCCAATTAATTTGAACAATTCTGAAGTAATATGAAACAGGACAGGACACATGATACAACTCATGTATGTGTCTTCCACTCTAAAACAGTAGCCACCTAACCTGTACGTGTTATCGTGTAGAGGAAGGGAGGAGGTAGGACCTGATGGAAGAGCTCGTTAGAACATTCTCCACGATAAAGGGGATAGAGAGTTGCCATAGAGGCGACATCTCTTCGCAAAAGCAGGCTCAAAGAACTCTGTGACTACGGGATTGTTGATAATGCAGATCGTCCGCCGCTGTAACAGATCCATCGTAAAGAAGAAAACAGTACACGTAGGAGCGAACTTGGGTCTTGTAAAGAAGACAAAGGTGCTTGGGTTAGAAAAACTGTCGCAGCTCATTCGGTATAACCAGATTCCACGAGGTCACATTAGTGACGCTCTTGATGTACCCATGTGGGTTGAGATCTCGACGAACATCCATATCCAGGACACCGGGTTTACGTTGTAGTCGCTGTTGAGTGTTGTGAAAAGTGGGGCGGAGAAGGAACGGAGGCTTGTTGGTAGAGAGCGTATACACTGGTGTTTTTTTGGCATTGAACTCGACTAGATTCTCGTGAACGCATTGAGAAATGTGGTACAGAACCAGGTCGAGCTCAGTAGCAAGTTGTTGACGCTTTTCCCCATCGTCTACTGGCTTGGCTGTTGATTGCCCAAAATATCACCCATGAACTGTGCTATCGTCTGCAGAGCTATGTATGTTTCCAAGGGCTAACATGTCATTTACATGCAGAAGAAAGAGTGTGGGTGACAGAATGGAACCCTGAGGTACACCAGTGTTTACTCGTACGTGCCAGACCCTATAGAAGGGTTTGACCATATCGAATTTGGTGGCCAAGGACTTCCCATGCTTATCAATAATAGCCTTCCCCCGAAAATGTGTGACCTATGCTAGAAGATCACCCGTGGATCGGTTCAGTCTACAGCCATATTACCGATCACTTAACAAAGAGTGTTCCTCCAGGTAGTTGATTAGTTGCTTATTGATGATCCATTCAATCATTTTACAGAGAACAGAAGTGAAGGTTACAGGTTGGCAATTGGCCAGATTGAAGTGGTCACCTTTTTTGAGGATGGGTTGTGCATTCGTCTCTCTGCAGGTTATTAAGAACTACCACTAGGATCCATCGTGTACGCTGATTTTCTGCTCGTCAAGTGACCGAAGCTCCGCACGGACGTCACTCTACCGAATACAGATAACCCACATTGCGAAGTCGTAAGTCGGAATGGTAGAGCTAGCCGCAAAGAGTTCAATAAGCAGTTTCATTTTCTCTTGCGGCTGGTGGGCAAGTGATCTTGGTATCGGTGTTATTTCAGTGGTGTTAAGGAGGTTTTAACCAATCACTAGAACTTTCGGTTATCGGTAGGTTATGTGATGACTTTTTGGTTAAGCCGCGCAATGCGCTGGGCATCCGTTCTAATGTAATATCTCTTGCATTCCCTAGTGGTGTTGTTATACGCTGCTTTAAGGCGATTGCCATGAATATGGACCCTGGCCCATGCGTGGTATGCCAATTACTTTTATGTTATAACGTGGATGCACTCTCGATTGAACCAGGAGTTGGTCTTCGTGCTGTTGATGTACGTGTG
Source organism: Hypercompe scribonia (assembly GCA_949316085.1). Lineage (NCBI taxonomy): Eukaryota > Metazoa > Arthropoda > Insecta > Lepidoptera > Erebidae > Hypercompe > Hypercompe scribonia. Next base: position 8,955,732 of record OX438989.1, on the reverse strand, counting down.
ACTTCATTGTAGGAAATATTATATTTCATATGTGTTGTAATATTCTGTTTGTGATTTTGTCAGCTACTTCCGATGCACTTTGCAGCAGATCTCTATCTCTAAAGTAACGTTGAGTCCTTGAGCTGAGTTATTGATGCAAAATAATCCATCCATTATATCCTAATCTGCTGAAGAGTAGTGTCACGACCGTCTTTTTGCTCCTAAAGTCGTGGCGGGACAATAATAGGCACCACGGTGGATATCAGGTAGCTGTCGGAGACGTTAATCCATTTATCAACATATAAATTGTAAGAGGAAGGTGCTAGTATCTGAAACAAAGTTAAAACTATCATATTAAATAAACTGCCATCATGCAAATATAAAAGAAACAAACCGCCAGATGCCAGACGTACATGGCAGCGGTAAAGCCAGAAAAAATTATGCGGCTTTTATAATTAAATAGATAAATAGACTAAGAAAAACAAAAAAACGACTTACTGCAAAAAAAGCCTAGACGTTGTAATTATGCTTCTCGAGTGCAGTTAAGGATGTATGTACTTAGTTTTGAAGAGTGCACACAGTGCAGCGGGTACACTGTTGTGAAAACACTCGTTTTCCTCCTTGTACCGGGGACCGCGCTCCCTAACAAACCCTAACGTTAACGACCTCACACCCCTCTTACAGAGTCGATTAAATCATATAGATATGTGGTATACTACTTACAGACACGAAAACATAAGACCTTCAATTTAAAAACCCAATGATATCTTCATGTCTAGTTAATATATACCTATTTTTCTCTTTGAATATATGTAATGAGGAGTTAGCTGTCATTAGTATTTTAATTAATGGGTCAAATTTATGGGTTGGCAAAATAAAAACTTATCTTTTTACTGATAGATTATCCAAGTTAAAACAAACTACATAATCCTAAAAGTAATCAGCAGAGCCTGAACAGTTCTACTACCTATTAACTAGCGCCAGGATCGAATCAAGTTCAAAATTCCGAATTATAGTTTTGTTATTGTTATTAAAATTAAAATTTGTGCAAGCTTTAAGTTTAGCAGCTTAGTTTGTTCAATTAGAAGGACCTAGGTTGAAATTGGCATGTAAGATTCGTTTACGTATATAGTTAATTAGCTACAAGTTAAACTAACAAAAGCGTGTTTGTAAGTAGTTTATTTGTTTTTCAAACGTCGAGATTAAGATTTGTACACATGTTTTAAAATTATATGTCGTAAGTACGTACTCTTAATTTACATTATTTAATGAGGTGGTGATTGTAATGAGAAAATTCGTGAAATATTTTTTTAAATATTAATAAAATGAAACACTTATAATGAAGTTATGTAATTAATAGCAAAGAAACAAACGTTTTCTAAGCCTATTTTAATGTAATATAGAAAAATGTATTATTTAAAAAATGAATATTATGGATGTTTAAAAAAAAAGAAAGCAACTTTACAATAATAATTAAAGTTGGTCCACTACGAACTACCATATATACACGACGCAATTATAAACATACATAGCACAGTGTTAATGTTGTACTTGTAAGCTGTTCCGTGATACTACACCTACTTACTAGAACCGTAAGTCTAGATTAAAGAAAAAGTATGACGCTGTTTTTTTCTACTAAAAGGATCGCGAGATAATAAGGACAGGGACTATTTTCATATGTTAGTTTTATGAGACAATGATTATCAGAAAACATAGGTTACGCAATAAGATATTTTCAGAATAGACCTAAATATAATAGAAACAGGTGATGTTATACGTTAATATAAAACAAATAAAATGCGCAGTAGATTGCGATTCGGTGAGAGTTTTCAAAACCACCCCCGCTGGGCCGCTGCCGCATGCCGGTGGCGGGAAAACGTGGAAAACGCGCGCATGGGGTGGCGCTTACCGCTCATTCCGTAATGGAGCGCCGCTCAATCGATACACTACTTTTGTACGACAAAATCAACTATTTTACCTACAAAATACAGTCAATTGCTTCATAATTTCCTTATGACATTTGTTGGTATAGTTTTTGTTTTGTGTGGCGGTAATTTTTTAACGTACTTAGGATGTTTTACAAACCATAAACAAGTGCGTCGCAAAACTGCTTCAGACTAGGTAAGTGTAACAATTATTGGCACGTTGTGATGACCTAGTTATAGCCGTTAAGTGAGACAGGTACTGAATAGTATTACTAGACTTAGATTGAGTTAGTATTTTACTGGTTCAATAAAATGGCACAAATCAACATTGGGTTTTGTAGTTGAACTTTTAATCTCCTAACTGTAGGTACATCTGGACCTCTCTAAGGACAACGTATTAAAATACTTCGAGTTTTTACATTTATATTATATTTGTGAGCAAAAGATTGTAAGTAACTATGATACTTATGATTTGCTTTAGTGTACGTTACTCGATTTATTTGTGATATGCTGGGTCGATTTTAAAATTCGTTTTGCATTTGAGAGGGATACTGTCCGTTAAGTCCCACTTTAATTCATGCCTAGATTTACAGCTGAGAACCTGGACTCTTGACGGAATTTCTTAAGAATTACTGGCAACCTTTGAATGGTTCGGTATTATAGTAGGTAATTTCTGCGTTATAACTTCCGGAAAGCACCATATGCTAAAGTGAAACTGATACAAAAGACTACAAGTGACCACTGGAATTAGCCAATAATAAATATGTTATGGTTACGATTCTATTACTTTTAAATAGCTGCTAATACATGTGATATAAGTACTTGTGTCGTAACTTTATGCTCATCTCATGTTTGGGGTGAAATGTTAGGTGAAGTGCTTGACAATAAACGTCTCTAAATCCGTGAGCTTAATTTTCTCTTAAATGATGATAAGCAGTAAATATTAGATGTTGTATTTTAAATAAAATTTAATTTAAGCATAAAAATTAAGACATGAATATTGTTCAGCACAATATAATTGGCAATCATATATTGGATCTAAAATACTTATAATTACAAGTATTAGCCACAGTAATTAAGAAATTTGTCGATTAATCTTTTTACCCTCTAAAATTCCTCTTGAGAATGACTTAAAAACTTGCGAATACCATTATAAGAAGTATATATACTCGTATACGAAGACGGTAGATAGACTGCGAGACACCCTTTGTAAGCTTTTATCAGATTAAATCTAATAGACGGGAAGCTTATTACTGCCAATTTAGAAGTCCATGATTTTTCTTCAATATTTTTTGCTGTGAAATCTGTAGTTACATAAATAGAAACTAGCTAAGCTAATGTTAAATATTATATAAATAACGTCACATGGAGAAATGAAGCAGTTGTAATAAAATAAGCCTGCAATGGAGAAAAATTAGTATTGTAATAGGTCGTCCCCTCGAATTGGGTCCTCCTCTGAAATCGCAAGTGTCATTGACCGTGAGTATGTGGCTGTATGGCACGATGCCACCGCAACCACCCCAGTCGTCTAGCCGTGTGCCAAATCTGTCACCTCCTGTCTTAGGGGAGCGTTGCCAATACATTTGCAACTTTACAGTTTGACAATTTTCTGCCTTATGTGACTTAATGAATAGAAATGTCGAATTTTAATGTTAGTGTATTTTTGTCTTAAAATTCCGTAGGTGACGTTAGAGCCGACTAATGGAGCAAAGTATTCATAAAAACAGAGTTCAAAGAAAAAGAAAACTCGACACAAACCCTATACAGATCCATCTGTCCAGCGTGATATGTATACCAAAGCCTCCATTCTAAGGAGAGGCTATCCAGCAGTGGGCAATTAAAAGTTGCTGATTTGATGAACTATATTCAGAGTAAGATGGCGGATTAATGAAAGACTCGCACATTACGAAACTCAACGTTAAAGCTCTTATCACACTCACGCAAATTCATAAGGTAATATAGGCACGTGATTGTGTAAACATTGCTTCCAACAATATCACCTTTCGAAGAAGTATTGATCACAATTTCTTTGTCTATCAATCTCCGTTTGTTGAATATTATTGATCTTAAATTAGCATGTGATCCATTGCAGAGGTAAAACAATGACAATGAACTAAAGTCATTAGTAGAGGCGATTCGTATCATATCACAAGGAAGGGGTGAAGCTATATATAAGTCTAAGCATTAATTTCAGTGTTTAAAAATTAAAAAAAAACAATGTCGGGAAACTGACGTAGACGCACAAATTCTCTAAAGAAAATAAAATTGCTAAAGTCTCTGTCGGGCCAGAAGGCAATCAAGTCGTTTTAAGTATCCACAATATCACATCCTTCTATACAAACATGAATAATACATTTTTACCAAATACTGATTTATTTACATGAAATTGAAAAGATAAAATAAAGAAACATTTTTTTTTGTTTAAGCGGAACCATATATAACGGAAACTGCATAAAAGTAGATAGTACGTGGAAGATCAGTTTAAGTTGTAATAAATATTGCACGTACGTAATTCTTTATTATCTTTAATTTGTAGTCCATTGTACATTGGAAGACTAATTTTACAGTACAAATTGTATGGCATATAAATGTTATTTTAGGTTACTTATTTGTTCTTACTTAGTAACTCGGTGATTTCGTTTTTTAGTCACTCAATACTCGTAACTAGAAACTACATTGCTGTTTCGGCATTTTACAGCTGACAAATTCTTATAAGTTTTGTATGATTTAAAGATTGTTTGAGAAGTTTTCCATCAACTAAGAGTTTACTCAACCAATAATATAATAATATGTTCTAAAGAATCACATGATAATGGAATCAGCGTTAGTGTCATACATTATAAGTTCTTACGAAATATAAAAGGAAGCGAGTTGATTTATTGCAATGGACACAATTATCTCTGATTTAATTGCTGCCTTTTGTTTTCACTTTCGTTAACAGTTCTTTTATTTAAACATAAGAGACTGGTCGTAACATACTCGAAAGTCGTATCGTACGGCCCTTTGCATGAAAGCTGTTTACCAACAACATTGCGGGCCGCCATCGTCGGTAACCAGTTGAATGTTGAGAGAATTGACAGTGACACTCATGGGAAAAAAGTTTGAGTAGGGTGTCCATTAGTATATTGACTATATTGACGTAATGGCGCGAGATTAACACATGAATTTATTGGCTATATATGTATATTCTTAATAATCCTTGGCATTGTGCGGTTTAAACAAATGATTTTGAAATTTAATTTGTTCTAATAAATTTAAGTTTTTAAAGGGTCGGCAACGCGCACGTGATGCCCCTGGTGCTGCAGGCGTCCATAGGCTGCGGTAACCGCTTACCATCAGGCGGGCCGTATGCTTGTTTGCCACCGTCGTGGTATAAAAAAAATAAATAAAAAAATTTAACTTATAATCCTTGAAACATTTCAACGCTAAAAGCAACAGAATAGAAGAAATATAATATTAGATCTAACACCTGTATAGTAACAAGGTTCCGACAAATAATAATATCTGTGATTAATATAAGTGTTTACAGTGTGATTTTTTTGTGATATTTGTTAACAACCTTGACACGCAGTAATTCTCCTATCGATTTATCATTAGTGGTAGTAAAGGAAAGGCTTTTATGAGTTTTACTGTTTAACTTTTAGTTATGAAAAAATGTTTTGAAATATGTTTTAAATTATGTTTACACTAGAATATAATAGAATTTTATCGATTTCGACATCAGGTTTAAATAAAAAAAATGTATTTTAACATTATACAGATACTATTCCTGTTTATGAACAATACTATGAAAATATACATTCAGAGGTAAAACAATAGTTTAACATCTCCTTATAAAAGCAGAAGAATGGTATTCTTAGTTTAAAGGTACTTTTGTGAAGTACCGCTAACTGTTCCGAAGGGACACTTTCACTACGTCTGGCCACGGAACACGCCCCGGCCCTCTGATAAATGTCAATTTTGACACAAAATATGACACCTGCATATGTATTTGTGTCAAGTTACTTGCATTGATTTTAAGTCGACTTTAGAAAAGAGGATGTTCTTGATTTGGATGATTTTTGAATTAAATCGGCTTATCAAGATAGAGAAGTGCAGAGGCTAGCACGGATGGTATAGTGGTTCAAGCGGTCGCCACGTCACTCTCTATTGCGTCGAGTGTTGTGGGTTCAAACCCACACGGGACTACACTTTATGTGATCCACAAACTGTTGTTCCGTGTCTAGGTGTTCTTTGTGTCAGTTTCTTGTATGTTTGTATAGTCCCCCGTGAAACATACATATACGTGTTTTCCTAATGCGGGTGTTGTCTTTTTAAAAAGAGGAAGTAGAAAGTTTGCATCAGTGTGGTGATGAATTAAGAGTACGGAATGTCGCCAGCACTCCGTTATAAGAGCCAACTAACAGAACTATCGTAGTAGATACGCAGGAAAACGACGAGCATTAAAAGGGAAAAAGAACTTATAATAAACCCCGTATGAAACCGTCTAGTCAGTGTGGTATTTTACACCAAAATCTTTTTCCTAAAGGGAGTCAGCAGTGGAGAATTAAAAGCGATCGATGATCGACGAAGATCAGTCTTATTTAAATGCAAAGAAAATACTTCACCTTCGTGGGTGGGTGAATTAAACTCGGTGTTAGGAAGATACTTTATTATGAGAAATAATAAAAATAAGAATAACGTGGGTATACTAACATAATATTCTTGGTTACATTACACCACCAACCAAGCTAAACTGGTACACCGATTCTGAACTTACTTTCGGTTAATTTCGGTAAAACTTATATATAAAAATATTCGGGCCCATAATATATATAGGCAAATAGACACAAATACCTACTGAATAGAAATCTAAACTATATTATTGCTTTTAATGCATAATTTTTATCAATTTCTTTATTTATAAAATTAAGAGAATCAATGACACTTTGAATATAACAAAGATTGGGCAGTTTTGTTTTAAACGACTCTGTTAACAAGATTTATAAATTTTTGGAAGCTGTAGATTCTATGTTGTCTCAGTTCTCTAGCATCCGAGTTTTCAAGTCGATGTTCACAAATGTGTATCATTAATATGTCTCGTATTGTCTTAATAATAGATTTCAATGTAATATGCATTTTGTGCGTACTTTACTCAAAATTACTAAACGAAGGGTCTTCTTCCCCTTTTATTAAGATAGGGGTGTATTTTATTGATACCAATTTCTTTGCTAGGGGAAAATAAATATTTTTGGGGAATATTTGATGCCATTTTGCGATGCGTTTTCTTTTGGCTAAGAATCTGCATTTTATAGTTCGTTGCTGGATATAGGGCGCTTCTTAGGAAGAAGATTTTGGCCTACTATACCACCTTGGCCGGGTAGGTTAATAAGGGGTTAATATCAACAATATAAAGTACTTTCGATTAAAATAAAAACTGACACGTTTTTTGTACCTATTAATTTAAATACTTTCTATAGGAACAAAGAACTATATGAACAATTAGACTTTGAATTATGAGACCTAAATACTCACCGAAAACCATCAGGCGACTCGCCATCACGGTAGATCTATGGGAGGCATACTCTAGACTACTAAAATTGACTTTACTAAATTGAAAACTAAAAAAAAATAAGATTAACACGTATGGTCTGTTATACTTACCAACTTTATACAATTATAGATTTATTATAATATTATGGCGACATTCATTTATTTATTTCTTTCTTTCAATATACATTTTGATATCTATTATATATAGTATTCCCAAGTACAATCTATCCTTATGCTTAATGTAATCCAGATCTAGAGTTAATTCAACACAACGTGATTGAGTACCAAATTTCTATTTAATCTATAATGTTATTATAGAGAGTAGTACCTAAATTCATAGACAAGATAATAGTTCTACAAATTAGTTCAATTGTTTTGGCGAGTATATATTTAAAAAAAAAGAAACTACTTCAAACTCTATAAAGTAAAACTAACTATAGAAACTTTTACAATGAACTTGTACGTAAGCAATTTACTTTGAATTCGAATTCATGCTAATGTATTGACAATGGCGGTACAGACCTTGATGATGATCGAAATAGAGCAAAACGTGTTGGCAGTCGAAGGCAACCGCTATACAGACCATTGTGAATTATTAAGTGTCCCACTATCTGTGTTCTTGTTCACGGTCCGTGGTATGCCGCCATAGCTACATATAATACCTAGATATACATATATATTTAGGAAACAAGTGAACGCTTGGTATGTCGTGTGTACTTACAGATTTGTTCATAGCTATTGTTTATTCGCGTTGAGCAAATAGTGACGCATCAATTAAGTTCCGTCCCCTGATCAATTAGGTTCTAACAAATTACCATTACTTAAAAATTGGAATCTTTTTAAATTTTACATGCTTTTAGATTTAGTACGTTCGTCCCACGGCGTAAGTCGTACTTTAAACAACTCAACTTCACGCCAGTATCATTTATGGAAGACTCAAACAACTTTAAGTCTTAAGAATTTTTAGTATAATTTATTAGAATACATAAAATAAAATAATAGTCTTAACAAAGTGTAGGTGTAAGATAAAAACGATTGACTTAACCATTTTCGATACTAATCGCATCCCAGAATACATCAATACCAGCAATATATATTATTAAAAAAAAAGTATTTACTTAAAATCGTTACATTACATCTTATCTAAAATCTCTGCTGTGACTTCTTTTGTGAAAAACATCGTATGGAAAAATCACGTGGCTTTTAAAACTCACTCGAGAATTGCTGACTGTTAGATTTGGGATGATAGCGTTCATTGTAAGGTTTACTGTTTTCTCTTGAGAATGTTGCTGAAATTGCAATACAAGATTTAATACACAAGTATTCCCTAAAATTTTACTTACTATAGCAACTTTGTTACAGCAGTTACTTTTTTTTTAGAATTCGATTTATGATTGAAAAAAATAATTAATTTTCACTTCGAGATTTAAAATATGCACTTATACCGACTGATATAATGAGATTAAGCACGTGTTATACAGCATAGTAACCCAAAAGGCAAAGAGGATAAATACCTCCAATCGCATTTTGTCTTTAAATATGTTATTGTAAATGCAACAAATAATTTCTTGTCAACATTTTCTGTATTGTTATTTAAAAGTTGTAGTGTAACGTCATATCAATGGGCGTAAGCTAATATTAATACTAAATATTTCGGACATTTGACACACAACGTCAGCTAGTTTCAAACTAAGCAGAGCTTGTGCTGTGATAACTGACTGATAGAATACTTATTTACTTTTTTTTTGAATACATACCTTTTCTACACAAAAAACACCCAAACTTCGAAACAAATATTTGCAGATCATATAAACATTTGGTCCGACCCGGGAATCGAACTCGAGACTTCAAGCACAGTAGTCACATTCACTACCGTTGCGCCACCGAGGCAGTTACTAGACACAATCACCGTTACACGTTGCTGAATTACCAAAGAAGCAGAAACAAGTGATTTAATTAGTGAGGTTTAGACGTGTAGTAGTAACTCATATCCCTTAATAATAGTTAGATTAAATAATTAATCACGCTGCTCATATTAAGAATATGATCGTAAACTAAGTATCTAATAAAGCTTTCTCTAACTATGACTTCAGTTGAACTTACTTCCGAGCTTGTGATTTGTTAATGAATAATGTTGGTTCAGAACACGAAAGAAACGTTTAGATTTGAATTTATTAGAATTGAAATCTTTATGTACAATAAACTAGAATAGTTATGTAGTATACATAAAAACAATTAAAACCAAATGATCAACAAATACTTGTTTTTAATTACTTATTATTTAAATACGCAACGATTACCTTAATCAAGCCACATGCAATCAAAAACGCAAATTAATGTAAGAAAAAAAGCGGGCCAAGAATATTCTTTTCCTTCGTGGTGATATTTTGAACTACATATCTAAATACTTTCAAATGTAAAGCTTTGTTTCTTTACTATAGATTAATGAAACAGATCATTTGTGTAATAAGCCTAATTATAATCAATTCTTAATTATATGTCAGTAACTGATTGACAAATTTTATACCTATCAGTTGTCAATGTCAAAATTATAATTACTACCTGTTCTGGTTGTCTTTAGTAATTCAAATAAACCGAAGGTTTATCAACTAGTACTGTACTTAAGTTTGAAGTTTTATAGACATTATGTGGCGCTGAATCTTATTGAAGTCAGTTCTAGAACCGACAGATAAAGGTCGAGTCAAACAGCGGTAGGGGCGGTTGAATGAATTGTAATGCACTAGTTCATATTGAAGTTGTCACAGAAAATTGTTGCGCTTGGCGTACAGCGCTAATCGATAATAGCGTCTATGTTAGCGGTTGGTTAATAATAAACTGAACAATGAGGCCCAGTTTCATCAGTTCTTAATAAACATTCAGGTAGCTATCTACCATATATAACATTATATAACAGATAGAGGTTGTCTCACCAAAATTTGGGAAACTGAAATATGTACTTAATCGGTCAGATAAATTCAAAATAGTCTATCAAGGACTTCATCAGCCCGTAGTGAAATAGGTCACACTAGATTAGTAGCCTACTTATTAAGAAACAGTTTCTGTAATCCGTTATTTGTCCAAGTTTGCCAGAAGTTAACAGCTAAATTAGCGGACGTTGAGGAGAAGCGACAAAAGCTTGTCACTGAGCTCGACCGGGTCCTAGGCCGCATTTCTCAATGGGGTCACGAGAATCTGGTCGAGTTCAATACCAAGCCTCACGGCAGCTGGGTATACTGAACCGAGTGAGACGGTTCTTTGCGCCTCAGCATCTGTGTTTTCTTTAAACAATCCAGGTAAGCTCCTGCGTGGAGTACTGTTCTCATCTTTACGATGGATCTGCGCAGTATTTGCTGGACGCTATGGATCGGTTACAGCAGCGAGCAGTCCGGATTATCAATAACCCGATAGTCACTGAATCCCTTGACTCTCTGCAGTTGCGAAGAGATGTCGCCTCTATGGCAGTCCTCTATTGTCTTTTTCATGGAGTGGGTTCTGACGAGCTCTTCCAACTAATCCCATCCTCTTCGTTCCTCTACAGGACAACTCGTGCTGGCCTTGGAAGTCACCGTTTCAGAATGGTAGACATACGCTCCCGAACTAAACAGTTCTGCTTTCCTTCTTGTGCAAATTAGATGAAGACTGGAATTCATTACCAGCGCACGTGTTTCCCTCCCACTATGATCCCGGGTCCTTTAAGCGGGGTGTGAAAAAGCATCTCATTAGGCCGCCATAGCGTGGGTCGCCATATTACACTGTCGTCATTCGCAGTGAGTATGGCGACCACCGCTCTTGGGTTCTATTCATGCATTCCATCAGGCAGAATAGAGTTACTTTGGTAGGTGGTAAATAAAAAAAATAAAAAAAGTATTAATTTTTTTTCATTTCGAACTATGTAGTGTATTAATTCCACATCTACGCGTAATTGAGAGTACATTAAATGTATAATAGTGTTGAACATAGACATCTCCATAGAAAGGAAGCTTTAGCCTACAATATCATGCTGGCTAAAGGGAGTTGATATAGGATTTGTTTCAAATTTTTCTTCTCTTTGCAATGATGGTGTTCGGTGTAGTTTGCCCTAAATTACCTCTAATACCAAAGGGATGAATAGGGGTAGTAAAACTGTATATTCTTAATCTGTCACCACACGGAGAACGAAATCAAATCTTTACACATATCGCAATATTTTTTTGTATCAAATGCAAGTTCGCTTCCAGTAATAATTTAATTAAATAAGATTTTGTAATTTAATCCTGAGTTTTCCTGCTCTTGTAAATACTTTATAGATTAAGTATTAAATCTTGTTTCGCTTTCACGTTTTGAAATTTAATACATTAATTCCTGTTCATCGAGGCCATAAATGAGACTTTGTTATGACTACTAAACAAAACAGCTTGTTGCCTTAGTTCTATTCTGGTATTACATAGTCTATAAGCTTATATCTTCATCAATCAATCATCATCAACAGCCTCCAACAGTCCACTGTTGGACTGTTGCCCCTCCTTTGCAAAGAGGTTTTGGCTCACTGTACCGCGTTGGCCAGACGGCATGGTATAGACTTCGTTATAAATTTTCCTACTCTTTTCCCGAAGTTGCCTCTTACGACACCATGAGAAGAATAGTGGTAGTGACACTTTGTATTCTTAATCCGCCACCATACTGAAGTCCAGTTTATATCTTACAAATACTTTAATTTTTACTGTCATAACTGTACATAAATCATCTTTCCCTTTTACGTATAAATTCAATTTTTCCAATCAAATCTATTTAGGGTTAATATATACTTTCCGTGTATTAAAGTGGATACCACGATTGGACAAACGTAGTGTAGGGCGCCCTGTGGCGCGATGGACCGAAGACTTGAAGAAGGTGGTTGGCAGCGGATGGATGCGAATTGCCCAAGACAGGTATAGTTGGTATTCGTTGGGGGAGACCTTCGTTCAGCAGTGGACGGCGATAGGTTGATTGATTGATTGATATACTTTCCTGCACGAGTTCAAATGCTAAACAAGCTTTTATTAAAAGTAGAACAATGAACATTTTAAAATATTGTTACATGTTAAAGTTCGTTTAATTTGTAAAATAAACCCTATGACGACTGAAAGAGGTTTTATTGGTTTTAAGCGTTTTAAGAGTGTATCCTTAAAACGCTTAAGTAATACATAATAATCTTCCTTGATGATGGCCAAGTTCACTGGGTTTATCTCTTAAATTACTTATATATTTATCGCACTGTATCTGGAAGCTGAAAACACGCATGGTCTATGACACACCTGCTTATATAACTTGCCACAGGTTTACTAGTTTATTCCCGATCATTTCATTTGCTAACAAAACATTGGGGCACGACCGCTTCCGAGAAACTCATTCGTCCGCAAATGAGCCAAGTGCTTTACAATCTATTTAAATTCGACTTTGTTTTTATGCGAGTAAAATTCATTATTCTGAGTTTAAAAAGAAATTATTATTAGGGCTTAATCTAGAATCGTACAGCCGAACCGACTGTAGCTACCTTTCTCGAATCTTCGTAATATTTTGTAACAATATTTACAATAAACTGTTCTGTTACCGCAAACATCGCCCTATGAGATTTTGCGGTCATTAAAGTGATTGCACAGTTCTCTAGAATTCTGATAGATTTAAAGATAACAGTAGATTGAGCTTCACCATATTTTTTTTACAAAATTGCAGGGCTTGTCCAGGAACAATCAGTTTAATCGCATGATCATCTTCATTTTCGATTAACTTTTAAGATTTAAGATAAGTATTTAATGATTACAATTTGACGGTTGTTATAAGCACATCAATTGAAGTAAGGATAAGATTTAAGATTCACAAAAGTAAGCATTAACATGTTTTTTTGCCTAAACACCTTATTGTAAAAAATAAACTGTGTTACATATGAAGCGCTTATATTTCTTTCTGTATCTAGTTGAGTGTTTTACATAAAGACCTTTGATTTTTAAGAGCATCTCTTATCTAGGATACCCTTATCTACACAGTGACAGATATCGTATGTTAGCAATTTTTTGGGATTCCAAATAGAAACGGACAGAAATCAGGACACTACTACTACTAAAAAACTAAATCGCAGCGTCTTATAAACGTGCAGCTTACATTAAGAAAGTACTAAATAAAATAACACAATTCGTGAAATGCTTCTGCTAATACCGGTCGCTGGACTAGTAACTACATCCATGAGACAATAAATTTATGATTTTATCATTAAAATAACCATCCTTTACTATTTTATCGTTTTCTTCAATTAAACATCAACGCGTACTTGTGTTAAGTACTTGTAATTTGCAGTTTTGCAGCTCGTAATTTTCTTTTCAGTTATGTGTGTTAGGTTAACTTTCAAGATTTCTACTTAATCTAACAATAATCGTTGATACATATTATTTCATTTTAATCTCATTCCAATACAAAGTTCACAACCTGGTCAATCTAATTGGCTCTTTTTCCTTTTCAGAAATTACCTCCACAAAATTTTTAGGCGTTGTGACACTGACAGATTCTGTTTGTCCAGAATGGATATGTTAGTATGCAAGTGAAATTATGTCAAATGAGAAGGTAGAAGGTTCGTGGACATCCAAAATGGCAACCGCAGCTCCAGCGGCATCGTGCATGAGCACGGAACATGGTTGCGTCATGTTTGACTGTCTTGTGCATCTTTGGGAATGGTAAGTGTAAAACTTTTAAAAATATTTATAATAGAATTAGGTTGTGATGGTTTACGCGGTTTACTCACGAAAATTACACTTTTTTTTAAATATACATAACATTAAAGGATTTCAGACTATAATCGGCTTCAAATTACATACAGATTCGTTTTGCTGGTTTGACGTGTTTGAGTAATATACGTCTATACAATAATATCAGACTCACAACCACAGGTTTAACACAGATAGCAGAGTATTAATTAATGGGTCTGATAATCTAGTGGTTAGTGATCCTCACGGGTAAGCCAGTGGTCATTTGTTCGATTCACTTAGCGATAGTATGTATATATCAGTGGTCTGGTTAGCACGATACAGACTTTGCCTAGTTTGAGGACAGAGGGCCGTGTGTGAGATGTCCGAGGACATAATTATTATTCTTTTTTTTCTGTCACAGTAAATAAGTGATTTTATATACCTCTACTAGATTACGGCGCGCAAGATAGTGAAGCCGCCAGTTGGTATTTATTTTAAATATCATAAAAATAGTCGTATTGCCCTAAATATAATCTTTATAAATTGTATGTCTAAACTTATTCATTTTTTTTAAAAAGTAACGTCCGCGGTAGGAATAAATCCTGTGTCACGGAAGACCATCAATTTATGGATCACACAAAGTGTTGTCCCATGTGTTGCTTGAACTCACAACACTCAGCGAAGTAGAGAGCGGCGTGGTGACCGCTTAAACCATTAGGCCAACCATGCAGTCAAAATAATCATAAGTTACCCTATGTAGTAGTTGTTTATTTTTTTTGAGAGCTAATTAGTTATTTGTACGACTTATTATCTTCGATTAGATACCTTACACAAAAGGAAAGCTAACATTGACAAAGTATTTTTGGTATAATTTCCGTTTATTTAATTTTTTATATTTTAAATAATAATGTCCAAAGTTAATAGTTTAAAATAAACAATGTCGACAGTTAATAGTTAAAATAAAGTTTCGATCACATATTATTTAAAAGACAATAAAACACAACTTTCTCTGACGATCGAATGCACAATATCTAATACTATCATTTCTCTAAAATTATGTTACGTTCCAATTCATTCATAGCGTTGAGACTAGAGGATTATTTATCTAACCAGTTACAAATAATTTATCATTACAATATAATATATGTAGTTCGTATTCCGTAGTTCCACATGGGGAACCTCAATGCCGAAATATGTGGAGTTTACATACTAGAATGGTCACCCCATTTTATATTGTTTGCATTAATTTTCTCGATATTACAGCTACAATTCATTAAAAATTCAATGTATTAATTTGATCAGACCACTGTAACTATTATATATGTATGTATCTACGTTTGTGTAGGTTTATCATGTATCTGAACCATTTGATCATATTAATAGAAACCTTAAGAGAATCGGGACTGTTTTCATACTTGCAAATGTATTTATATGGGTTTATTAGGTATTAAGGCAATAGCAGTAGCAAACGAGTAGTCTGCTATTAATTTCTATTAAGCTCATCAACAAAAATACCCACAATAAATAACTCAATTAGTTCTTCGACTTATTAATATATAACAATAAAACAGGAAATACGCACTGTTGATAACGTTAACGTAACGTAACGTTCTCCATGTGCTAACAGATATAAAATACAGGTTGTCACCATCTCTATTCATCTCATGGGTGTTGTAAAAGGCAACTAAGGAAGCAAAATAAAAATCACTACAAAGAGAAGAAAAATTTGAAATAAATTCAGTAACAACCTGACTGGAAATCTTAGTAAAGTGGTCCAAAGAGACTTGTAAGAAATGGCTTATATCCAACAACGAACTGCTAAAGGCCGTTGATGTAATGTGAATACGTTTAGTCATATACTATAAAAATAAAACTTAACGCTTTGTTAAAAAGGACCAATAATTAATTAACGCACGAGTAATGAGGTTTATAGTTAACACTTGCTGTTGTCACAATGAGTTTTCTCTCTATACCACTTAAGGTTTCTGTAAATACGTACTTATGTCTGCATGGTGATAAATTACGAATATGGAGTGTCACCTTCCCATTCATAAGAGCCTATTAGGGGAATAAACATTGTAGTACAACAGCACTGCAGAGAAGAAAAACTTGAAACAAACCTCACACCAACCCGTCTGGCTATAATGGTATGGTAGGCCGAAGCCTCTTTTCTAAGGAGAGTTCTATGACCAACAGTGGACTGTTATAGATTGTTGGTGTGATGTATGTATGTCATATACTTAAATTATGTTTTCCAAAAGATCAGTTCTGAGTTTTCGTAGATGAAAAACAATGAATGTATATGAAAACGGTAACGAAAATTGTTCTTTCAAACTATTTTAATTTCAATTGAAATTTCTACTTCCAAAGTTTACTCAAATGCTAATTCCTACAACTGATTTTAATACAATTAGGTATATAACACCAACATTTCCAATAAAGCACTCTAAAGCTATTCAAGTTGAAAATACTCAGACGTAAATATCGACCGTGGTCTCCGGAAATTCTCCTGACAAGGCTACATTAAAAGTGGCCGGCCACAATGCCGTGCCATCCTCATGAATTATTACTCTTTTACTAACTTTCCACTGATGTAACAAAAGCTTGCCTCCTTGAATATAATCAACATGTTCATTGAATCTAGTAGTTTAATTGTGTATTAAACTGTAAATATATCTTAGCTAGGAGCTTGTACGTTATGACAGCTGTCTAGTCGCCTGTGTCGTATGTCGTAAAACCAGAGTTTGCATTTCAGCCGACTAGAATTGTCTGTCTAGTACGTAGCAGCCATGATACCTCTTACGAGCTCAGTTATAGAGAGAGAGAGTGTCATACAGTTTGCACTGAAAATAATAGTCTTTTTTTATGTATAATATTACAGACTTCTACATTGATTTGATAATAAAAGAAAAAATATCTTGAACAAATCGATTTGATAATTTTACGACGCATCTAATAAAGAACCGTTTTGTCGTTAATGATAGAATGTTCAACTTTTAAATGATTTAAAATGTTTTTAAAGTAACTATTAATGACACGACAATTACTTTGTGTTGTGTTTAAATATATTGATATTAGTGAAAGAAACTATACATGTACGAGTATGATGACGAGTGAAAAATAAAATCTTTTCAATCTAATTACAAGTGGTTACATTGCATTGTTTAAATATTCAGTTAATATACCTACTACATTAGCCTGGAATCCGTTAAGTATTTTAGGAAAACCTACGATAAAGCTCAGTTCCGTTTCAGAGGTACACCTAAAATAAACATGAAATATTTGTACTTCCGCTCTACGAGTTCGCTGTTTTGTTTCCATGGTACTGTTACGTCTAACTTTAGCTTATGCCTTCTTACGAACGCATTATGAAAAGTCTAGACGTATTGTGAGAGAAGAGGGGATTACATAGGCTGTGGTTACATGGGTAGTAGCGTCTATTGATATATGTCTTACTGAGTATGTCTACTCGAGTGAACAGCAGTAGGGGAAATTTTGTCAACAATAACACGTGATTTATGCACTTATGTGTATATATATCGTATAAATAGTATAGTTATACGTATTGTCTCAATGCTAGTGATATCAGTTGGAAAGGGATAATATCGTAGATATAATTAATGGGGGGAAACGAATACTGAGGAAATGAAATTTATTTTGCATAGGTTTGTGTAAATCTGTATGCTGTAAACAATTATACATCATTATTATTAAATTATTTATTTATTTTATGCTTATTTACCAAAACGTTTTATATATAGTTATCATATATTTATTTATCTTAAAGTAAAAACAATTTGAAACATCTTAATTTATAATTGACAAATCAATGTGTGCGTTTAATTTAAAGACAAAATAAGTTAATAGCATTTGAGTAGTTAGGTAATTTACTCAGATTTTTAGAGGATATGTTATATTCAAGATTTGTTATTAAAGAGCAATAGATTGATCTAAAAATCATTAAACTTACTCATTAAAATTGCACATTTTTTCAGTAGAAACTGCAATAACTGTCTGTAAAAAAAGAAAGACAAAGCGCAATTTCGCGATTAGGCACGTTAATAAACACTGCGTTGAGTTATGCTACAAAAGGAGCAAGAATATCAGTAATTGTGAAATAAGTACGTAGATCCGAAGACCTGATTACGAAATCACAATATTGGCCCCATCACATTTACGATAGCGTAGCATTTGAAATGATTACCAAGGCAGAGTAGTTTAATTATCATCATTTGAGATTGTTTGGTATGCTTTTAGTGTTGCCAGAAAAGAAAAAGAAAATTCTGCATTCGAAGAACAGCTCAATTGATTTGTTTCGGTCGTATTATTTGAATTCAGAGAGTAAAGTCACGGATTCATGCTGATTTCAAATAAATAAAATATTTGTGAATCAGTTTGTAGTTAATTAGATTAATGATTCTGGTCACTAGTTTTACCCGATAGCACACGCCACGACCCTTGATTTATAGTGATTATGGTGTATAAATATACAGGTAAATTAAATATTTTAAATTTAAATTAATATGAAAAAACTAGAATACCTTATAATGAGATATTTGTACTCAAAATCGTGACCTTTTTATTCCAGACAGCCATTATCAAACAGTTGATAACCATTTTGAAAAATACATTTATTAATCAATTTATTTACTTAGCGTAGATGAGGATTTATGTGGTATATTCCTTGTAAATAAATTAACTGTATTACGTAAAAAATCTTTAATGATTTTTTACAGCGTTTAAGAGTTCACTTCTATACATTTATAATCATTAAAAACTTCGAAACTTCAATGCACTTTTATGGTGGACATATGGCTTTATTCATGTGTAACGGCACCCCACTCAACTACCGTTCGAAATACGACGGCACACATTTATTAAAAGGGTGCATTATTATACGGGTACGTGACCCTGGTTTTAAGCTAGTAAAGTCTTGTGCAGTTTGCCTATCTAAATGTTGCGATAACCTATAACCTACCTCACTTTTTCCTTTGTTTCAACTAAAACTGTAGTTCTCAGACACGCTGTTAGCCGTTAAATAAACCAACCAAATTTTTTTGCAATGTTTAAAATTGTTAAAAAGGCATATACATTCTGAAATGATGTAATAAAATTATTTACAGCGTTTCATATGAAAGACATGAATAGTAAGATTTTATTTATTACAGATATTTTCCATATTAGATGATTGTTGATACCTATGACTCTTATGTTTAAGTCTTATAGCTATAGATTGCTGAATTATGTCCCTCTCACAACTCAGATTTCGTGAACTCTTCGTTCTTTGCTCAAGCAGTACTACTCTGGAATGCGCTTCCGTTCGAAGTCGGAATGTCCACAAACCGTTTTACATTCAGAAAGAAAGTTCATAATCTTTCTTAATTCTTAACGAGATTGAAGAATCATCTAATCGATAGTTGGCTCAGCTTATATTCAAATTGTTATAGTGTACGAATATAATCTAAATATGTGTGTATGTGTATATTTATGTATATTTATATGTGTATTTATGACGTATATATTGTATGTGTTCATGTATGTATATGTTACTCTTGTAGGATATATTTTCATTGTTAATGTAACTTCTGTGAACCTCTCTTACACTATTTCTACACCACCCTAAGGTTGACTGGAAGAGAATGCCTTGAGCATTAAGTCCGCCGATGTATAAAGTATATAAAGTGTAAATAAATAAATCATTGAAAATGTTTTCGTATATTTTGTTGAAAACTTATTTATCCTGTTTCATCTATTTCCAACGTTAATTGTGCGAAACAGTTCACTGTGTTCATGGCGTTTCTTTTAATAACTCCTAGTTGTTGCAATCTATGTCGTTAATCTAATCTTAGATCTAAAGGAAAGTAAATTTTGGTTTCACATCAATTTGGTCTCGCCACATTGCTCGCCGCGTTTGTAAGCGAATATATTTATGTACTAAATTGCGTTTCGTGAAATTGATATTTCGTATACAATTTGAATTTCCATCTTGTGTACATGATGCTATCCTTCAAGGTTGGTGTCGTAGATTGAGTTTGATTGCAAAATACGTTTATGCGTGAGATCTGCTGGATTTAAGTAAAGCTATTTTTTTTTAATGTGGAGTGTTGTAAACATCTCAGTGGTAGTGAACAACAAAAAATTGTACGCATAGTACGTATACTAGAAGTAATTTCTAAAACTTATTACAATTATTTTAAAGTTACAAATGCGACACTTCCACTTCCCCAGAATTAAAGAGGAGCAAATAATTAAAAAGAAAAAAAGCCCTTTAAAGCAAGAAAATAAATAGTACCGCATTTTTATGAAGTTGTGGTATCAGTTTCGTCCTGATGAATATGATTTACTAAATACTATTACTGCTACAAGCAGACAATATACTTTATAGAACGACAATTTCAAACACATTACAAATTCAACCAGTATTTCATCAATATAGATTCTTTCACCGACAGCAAAGAATACGGGACAAGCAGTACATTATTTGCAGTCATCAATATAAAGCTTGGATGCATCAATGACGAATTTCGCCGCACGCCGTAACCTACTAAAAGTCGCTTTAAAGCATATATAATCGATATGTTGGTATGAGGTGTACCGTGAACCATCCAAGTAGGGTCATTACTATTCAACGTGTAAAGAGGCCAGTTGTCAGTACGACTTCCATTGACGCATATACTTGTATGTGCAGATATAATACGGATCACGTGGTGATATCTAACGTGCTTTTATCAGCTCATTTAATTCTTAGAAAACATCGTCAGTTGGTCGTAGTTCGACCACAATTCATTAAATATTGTTATAAGCTTTGTTATATAAATCAAACTACTCAGTCTAAGTCAAACTTTCACTGCGTATACTTTACTTATTTGACATTTGTATTTTTTTTTTATTTTTAGCGTATATTATTTGAAGAATTCCGTTACTGTGTACAAAATATCACACGTATTTTGCTTCTACATATTGTAGTATCCATCCAATATTGCACTTTCCTCTGTACACGGAATTTAATTAAAGTCAAGGTTCACATAATTTTCTTCACGTGTTCTTAAAGTAAGTCTACTTTTTTATTGCTTAAAAAAATGTTTTATATTGCGATTAAAGCGAATATGCAAGACAACATTACAGCAAAGAGAAGATAAACCTGAAACAAACCCTATACAACCCGTCTGGCTAGCGTGGTATCGTAGGCCAAAACCTCCTTGCTAAGAAGAAAGGCCTATTGTGAAATGTTTCATACATAAATTAGCATTTTGATAAATATAACTAAATCAAAGTATTTCGCGCTAGAATAATCATATTATAGATACTTTCAGTTTCATTTATACTTTTAAACGCTATAATCAGTTGACTTCGCTATTTAAACATTTCTTAAAATTGGGCTTGTAATCAGAATTTTATATGGTGGACGCTGCCTCGCAGCTGTCTATTTCATTAAATGAGCCAAACGAAATACGAAAGTATTTGCTTTCTCTATTCTCAATTACAATCTTTTTCTATAAAAGACACAATTTCACTGTCTTCGAACAAACTCTTTAATAGAAAAAATATCAAAACTGATCAGACATTTTAATTTAACTTGCCTAATAATGTTTTTGCTCATAGCCTACTGTTTTCATTCATTTAGTACTTAGGGGGTTCTAATTATCTCTTATTAAAAACTCATATTTAAGTATGTATTGGACTCATACGTTTTATCAAATTTATTTTTAATAACAATACAAGAACCAGATAAAAACCAAGTTGGATGTATCTTTGAATAATCCTTCCATCGTTTTTATAAAGATTGCAACGGTGTTATAACTATCTATGTAACTAAAGTCCAATTTATCACATCACGTGGTCAGTAAAAAATTTTGAGGATGCATAGAAACAATGCAGAGGGCCTTTTGGCACGAAGTTTTTATAAGTGGCGACCGAAACTAATTCAGTTAAGACTATACAAGCTATAGAAAAATGGCTACTCACAAAAAGATTTTACTTGAATATTTTTTTCGCTCCATTAACTCCCACCTCTTGTCATTATTGAATTGTTTTTTTGTTCTTCATAATTAGTTCTCTGATAAAATAATTATAGACAATATTAAAGTAACGTTATACAACGGAAACATACCGCAGGTGCAACGAAAGTGTGTCGATATTGAGTAGATTTTCACTTGTTTTGGGAAACAAAGAAATGTCTGTTGGCAGGCCGCTCATGCGCCACGAAGCTAATTGGTAAAAGTAAAGTTTTTCTTTGTCTACTAGTAAGAATGGTAAATATCAGAGCAACCGCGCTTCTACATTTAGAATATACCTGATTCGAGTTCGCGAGTACAAATAACTCGTTGTTTAACTTTGCATAATCAATAATTCATACTAATTTTAGAACTCACATAACATTAATAGGCTTAGCGTTAATTTGATAATATTTAGGTTACGACTATTTAGAAAGTATTGTGTGGGTGATGGTTAGCGGTGTTATGGGATTCTCTTTTCATCCAGTTCCTCTGTTAAATTATGAATCGATAGTAAATGAAATGAAACCGGTTTATCAATGGTAGATGGAGATATTTAGATATCTCGTTTTACTGGGAACTTCGTTGTGACCGTTAACGAACCCAATATTCAAATATAATAAATTACCATTTTCTTTCTGAACTGTATAACCCTTAGCAACTTTGCTCACCTATAGAGCCTCCGTCGAAATCTCATGTCTTTTTCACTCTAAAAGAATTCAAATTACCTTATCGGCACGCAAGCGGACACAGGTAAAACCGGTATTATACGGTAAAAATGTAGACTCTCAAACGGGTGAGTTATTTAATTTGTTTGGAGGACAGTTTTCATTAGTTGCTTTATAGATGTACCAGTGATGACGTTTGCGGTGATCTCACTCTCGCTTGTGAGGTACCTATAGCGCCGTTTCGATTTTCTCCTCCCACTAAACGTCGGAGGTAGAAGCGAGGCTAGTACGTTACTACTAAAACAGTCGACGGCTGACGGCCGCTTGCGTTCTCTAATATTATCACTAATCGTAATTAAATTCATTTTTAATGCGAAATCACAAAACAGAAATAGTGAAAATTGTAAATAAAATATTTGATAAACCTTATAAGGCAGTATCAAAAACAACAATAAATGTGTACACCAATAAAAATAAATGAAGATAATTAAAAAAAATCAAAGTTTTGGTGCATAGTGAAGTGTCCCTTGTGTTTTAATAACTTTTGAGTGTACTTGAAAGAAGGTTTCTGTAAATGAAGTAATACAACCTCCGAGGCAGATGACTATTTGATGCCAACGAATAAGGTACGACAAACCGGATACTGTACAAGTTACTAGACAACCGTACGACTAGTTTAGTATAATAATTATAGTAAGTATATACGGGGTACCTTATAAAAAGACTTAACAAAACGGATTTTGAACGTTTTATGTTCGATAAGAAGGTAAAGAATTTTTCCTGGGTGTTCCGAATGCACCTTAAGTTCACTCACGCGAGGTTTAAATATTTGTAGTTTAGATAAACATTTGGTAGTGAGTGGGTGCACGCACCCCTTATGTGAGCTAGAACCAGGTGTCATGTCAACAGGTGGAGCTGGTATACATTTACGTTTGGTTTTGTAATTATAGCGTTTAGAAGAACGAATCTATTAAATTTTAACAGGCGGTATGACGCACTCAAAAGTAAACATTCACCTCAATGTCTACATTAATGGAAGTGTTTATTTATTGGCAGTAATATGTTTAAATAACCTATTTGCGGCCGAATATCACGCTAAAACTTATAATGACATGACACCAGCGTCAAAAAACCGTCATTTTTTACAATTTTGTAACAACTGAACCCATTAAAATTGTTAAATATAATGCGAATAGATAGGTGAGCTCACAGCATACCTAAGAACACTAGGTATTTAACACACCAATAAGTCTTTGTTGTTGAACAAGTTTTGTAGTTTTCGTACCTACCTGCACCAAAGAGCCGAAGTTTACTGCGTCCGGTCAAGTGCATTTAAGTAATTCACGATTCATTTCTATTATAAAACAATTAAGATACCTGTTTTTTACTATGAGACTGGAAATGAAACTTACTTAAACTATTTATGGCGTCCACTTGTTACAAAATTTTCAATCACGTGGTTTTTTTTTGGCAAAATCATCTTTGAAGCAGGTAGTTGAAGAGACCTTTCGCAAGATTTTTTGCCTTTAGACCTTTGTCCAACTTAGAGATTTGAATGGCGATGGCGGCAAACTGTTCAACACTGAGTTTTATATGCGAAGCACTTATTATTATTAACTAACTACCTTTTATTCTTTAGAAAATATCTAGATACATATTGTTTTTAGAAAATCATTATTGAATTTATTATTATTTAAAAAATCAACTTACTACAGATTAAAATTTGTAGAAGACGATATAACATCATAATTAAACAAAATTTTGGTATCTGCATCATGAATTCGGCAATTTTATTTATGCAAAACTTAATTACCAAAGTTTAACTTGAATATTGCTTTCAAGTTGACGAGTTGGTGACGTTAACACATACTTAATTGGAAAACAAGAGTCCCATAAGCGACATTATGACTACTAATCTAACCAATAGTTCATGAAGACGTCAACAATAGTACTTTTTGGACTTAGTGCAAAATATCAACGTAAGTCTAGGCATACCTGTACCTTTGTAAAAAGGTTATTTTTTTGAAAAGAGTACAACATACGATCTTTGCTACAGCAAATACTAGACAAGCAATAATTAAAAAAATAAAAGTAGTAAGTACATTTGTTGTATTTATTGCATTACATTTGAGTTGCGTTGAATGATCTAAATCTAGGATGATATCAAAGAGAGGTAGTAAGAAGTTACTTCCGTAGTTCACAGCTGAGGTAGGACATGGGTTGTAGTGCCATGCCCCCTCGCTCTGCACGCCCCCCCCCGCAGGGTGAGTGCCCGGCGCGAGCGCCCGCACACCGTCATCCTCAACGATCAACGCTCAACAAAAAATTCTTCCTTTTCCAGTTTTGTTGTGTTTTATTTAAAAGTTTCAAAGCCCCGACTACCAATTAAAGTTTTTGTTTCTGTCTATTACACATAATAAAAAGTGTTTTAAGAATGTCTACAAATCACAATGATATTAAAACAGTAATTGTTTTAGGTTGAATTAGACGTATAACGTCTATTGTATTTGCTGTCCGAGATTTAAAACTGCAGATATTATGAATAAATACTCCAATCGTGAATTTTCGATAAGGTTTTAAATTGATTTTATTTGCCTATACGACAAAGAGATCACTTTGAATTTGATAAGGTAATGCTAAAAGCAATCTGTTCTTCAATTTAACCTATACACATTCAACAGATTATTGCGAAGCGTGAAAGGATAATTGGAACGTAATAACCGTCTCGTTTTCTACAAAACCTTCGAGTATCTACAACAAGTCGTAAGGTAAAGTTTAAAATATACTAGATAAAGGCAGCGTATAAGATACAAAAAAATACACTTTATATTTTTAAATTTATACGATTTATGAGTATTGAAATCAGATAATAACTGTCAGACTCGCTATTTCGTTTTTATAATGTTTAGTATGTTATCGCATTTTTCTCACAGATCTTTTACCGTTAGCTAGAAGTTTAAAAAAAATGTTTAAATCGTAGCGAGCTACATCAATTTTGCCAAAAAATTGTTCTCGACTTTAAGATACTTTAACCTTTTAACTAGAGATATGACGGAATATAGATAAATGAACATGAATCATCTTAAAGTGAAAATTATAACGTAAAATTTCGTCAGTTCAAGATATAGTTATGGTTAATTCATTTCCTAATAGAAGTAAAAGGAAACGTTAGAGGTCAACCGGCATGGAACATTTCCTCTTACAGCGATATGTCGTAGAAAATAATTTCCTGCTTTTACATCAATGTAAATCAGTTTTCATGGAATGAAATTCAATATCATCTCTTTAAAAGCATTTAGTTAGTGAAGACAGTGATAGATAGAACGCTCTGATAGAACTAATGTGTGTATCGTTAATTCAATAATAGCTTGCTTTATGGTTTACAGTACTGTTATGACACGAGTTTGTATCTGTTAATTAAAGACTCTTTACGACGGAAACTACAACTCATTAAAACCACTTCCGACTTCTTTGAGACGCCCGCTAATTATCAACTTTATATTAGACCTAGGTAGTTTACTAAATAAATTTTCCTGTAACATTTTAATAGCAAGGTTTTCTTTGTCATATTCTAGTTAATTCTTACAGTTATAATGTCAAAAACGATGATGTTATGAAATCGTTTTTAGAAATGCGTTTTACATCAATTGTATATTGCAAAATATCTTTTAATAGTTATTTTGCTTCTGTGAAAAAGGTCTAAATCATATATCCTACGTCTAAAAAATAGCATTATGTTGTTAGAGAAACATTAATTTTTGCCATTTTGGAGTTTTTGTAATACTTACAATTGCTACTATATCGCTTAGGTGCCCGGTCGATAGATGTACTGTACAGGCTGCGGACACATTACACAACACCTGCAGTTTAGAGGCTCACTTGTTTATCTTGTGAGTACAGTTACTCTGAGAGTCCCTGTGTACCGAACACCTACAACACAAGCCTGTTTACATTATAAACTAGGCCCTTTATATAGAACGTGTTAAACTTAAAACACGCTTGTGACGGATTTTGCTTGATAAGGTTTTATGTCGGTACGGAGCGTTTAACTCAGCTTAAAGTATCTTAACGCTTTAGGAATTTAAAAAGGTTTAACTACTTAGTAAAAATCTATGATCTTCACGAAATCGGCTTAAGGCAACAGGGACGGACTAACTTTACTCATAAATTTTGTCAAATAAAATATATAAGAGGCCAAGTTCAGTAGTTTTTAGCTATAATATTAATCATTTATTTAAAACAATATAGTTTTAAATTTTCCCATCTTCTTACTCTTTTCCCAACTTTATTTGGGATCGGTGGAATGTGCTTTCTTCTGGTATTCTCTTCCATCACTCGTCAGTATTGACTTCCTACCTAGACATGTTCTCTTTCACGCCACCCTCGTCAGTCCACCCATCCTTCCTTTGGTCGTCATCTACTCTTATATTTAATCCACAGGTTCTACTTTAAGGTTTTCTCTAATGTTCCTAATCTTATCCATTCTAATCACATCATAGATTCGTTCGGCGCATTTCAGGCGTTTTTCATTCGTTTTCTTTGTTGGTCATAATTCCATGAAGAACGGCGGATTTAATGATCATTTAGTATATTTCTCCCTTTAAATAGGGAAATTGAGATCCATGTCCTTACAAATTTTGTCCTTTACCACAATTTAACCAACTCACTTTTGTACGGTATGGTATGGTGTTGATGAGTTTACCATCGTGGACAGTGGCCTGAACGTGGACAGTCGATTTGTTAGTAAAATAAATTATAAACTTATAAATTATGGTCGCAATTCAATATTTTCAAAATGACATAATTTATATTTAAATAATTTTATTAAGATCTTTATTTGAATTAAATGCAGTAGGGCAAACCATTCAAGGACAAAATAGAAATAACTTATGAATATATTTTCAAAAATTATAACGAATGGTTCAGTGACTACCATTTTAAAAGGAGTGTTATAAAAAATTTATTTTTTTTTCCCGTTTCCTACTAAAAACCACTTTGTGCCTCACAAAATGCTGTTTTATGAACGAAACAATCCTACTTGATATGTATGATGTGTATTTTTGCAAAGTTTTAAAAGTTATACAAACTATAATATACCAAAATGTTTCAATAGATATTGTATGCTTCCTAAGCTTAACGCTGAAGAGACTTAATGGCAAAGTTCGCTTCACTGCCTTGAAGCACAGTTCGATAATCTCCGCTTTACCTTACTTACTTACGAATACCTTACTTTTGAGCAACATGGAAAGGTTAGTGTTTCTCAAGCGTTATTAACAAAGAAGATTAAATTCTGACCTATAATCGGGCCCCTTTAACTTATGAATTAAGCGGTGTAGCATTTCGTGGTAAAGTGGCCCTAGGGTCGTGTTACCTACAAAGACTTTACTATATATTATTACTTTACTACTACTACTCATAAACTTAAGCGGAAGATAGTCTTCCGCTTAAGTTTATGAGATGTTGTGAGCGTGATAAGAACGTAATAAGTATTATTTCTGTAATTGCCAAGCAGTTGTATTATACTTTATGATTTTTTTATATTTACTTTAACAATTGAATTGATACTTTCAACGGATATTAAGATTTAAAGCTTAAGTTTAATCTCTCCGTGAGTCTAAAATATCTTGATGACAAATTTCTTTCAATTCCATTGGCCTAAGAAACTGTGATCTACAAACTATGTATGTAGTTTTTGCTTATACATCTATTAATGCTGAAGTTCTGTAAGGTAGGTAAAGTATATCCGGAATAGTAGTTCTAGGATATAGATTGACTTCTGACTATAAGCCATTATGACACAGATCGTGTTTGTTTTAGTCGGCTTAGTACTGTTAAGGAGCAAATAGACATTTAGAAGAGAACTAATAATAAGATAGTAATTAAACACTTTTCGAGATAGCTTTAGCCTGTATATAACAATGTAGACCAAGTACTAATCTCTGTATCAAGTATACTATTACTCGAAGTGACTGGTGTGACCACAGAACAGATGTTTATTTGTCTGTTCTGTGAGTGTCACAATGACTTTCATCTCTCACGATTCTGTGTCATTTCACTTCGCTGACGTGACGATGTTATCAACAATAGCATGTAGGCTACATAGCTGTGAAATTAAAATCGAATTTGATATAGGTTTCACTGTGCAATATTTGAGTACAGTCAACGCGTAAATTCGAACGTGACACCAAAGATATTCTTTAGTAATATCCAATAAAAAATAATAAAAAACTCTCTGACTATGCACTATTGTGTGGATATGTATACATATATCTGAAATTTTAAATATCTGATAAGTACTCTAATATTACACAGAAATGGTACTACCGTGTTTCGTAGCGAGCGTACCGGTTTTCGGTAGTCTAGAATATTAGATTACACAATTTTACAAAAGTTCATACATACACTTAATGTGGATTAGTCGTGTATATGATATAAATGAAAGTCTAATCATCAAATAAAATAAACAAAGACAAATATGAATATGATATTTGCTATTTATTTTGAATGTTTCGACATATAATACAATACAAACACATACAATACAAATAATTATCAGTGTGGTGATAGACTAAGAATTTGGAGTGTCATTGTACCTATTCATCCGTAATGTGACTAAGAGAGTAAATTACGCAGGACTACATCACTGCAAAGAGAAGAAAACCTTATACCCATGGGCATCGTTACAATTATTTACAATGAGGGCAGCTACATCCACACATACTATTTACCAATATAAAACGTAGAATTATACGAGATCCTCACCTCTGAAATTGATTTTATTTATGAAATAAGACAAAAAAATAGGTTGTAAGTGTTAGTTGTAGTTGTAAGTGCACCCCCTTGCATTTCCTCTCGACGTCCATGCTTATACCAACGCGTTTGGTCAGCATGGTATAGTCTGCTAAAACCTCCTTTTGAAGGAGAGGCTCATGTCCAGCAATGGACTATTAAATGCTGTCTGTTTGTAATGTTGTCCAGGTAATGATTAAAGTTTTTATTTTCTTAATAATTTAAATTGAATTAAGGTGAAATATAGCTTATTACAAATAAATTTGTTGTACAACTGATGACCTTACCGCAATTTCCTATCATTCCCAAGCAATTGCTGGAAACAGTCGTTAAAGACACATTTATCTAATATTTTTATAATTACAATTTATAGAGTTTTCTAAATAATAAACTCCAATCATAGAGTCCTATAAATATATAGCTATACTAGTAATACTATAGTAGTATTATTTAATATATCAGATAGACCGGTTTTGTCGGTTCTCCAAACATTGATACCAAATTTGCTGTCATTGATATATGCTATAGACACGAACTAATATTTCTTTTCTTGTTATTATAATATTCTAAAGAGAGGTCTACGTCCAGCAGTGGATTATTAAGTGTTTTAATATTAGATGATGATGATGATCACAACATATTACACCCATAACCCATAAAATATATATATACAATAATTTTTATTTTAAGTGTGAAATTCCATTTACCAAACTTCTACTACTTCATTTTTACCCACATCAACACTTATTGAAGTTAAACTAATTAGTAACGCTTCTTTCTGTTATATTAGTCTATGGAGCTCAAGTATGAATTACTAAAAATACACAGTTCACACGGATTTGCTATCAGAACAATTTAATGAACTTTTTAAAAAGTTATGCTCTTGTGGCGATTACAAAACTGAAGTAAAGTTTTAAAATCGAAATGATTTCTTTTTAGGTCAGTAAAAGGTAATTCAAATTTGGGCTTGCCAGCCAGTTTCATACAGTTTGTCAAGTGTGAGGAAATTTTCTTATGTGACATAATCTTCTTGCTACATAATTACTTTGTCACTAGAAATGTAATGAAAGCGATAAATAACGAGTATTTAGGCAAATTTTGGTAACGTTTCTTCTCTCACCACATAAATTTGCAGTAAACGTGTTGGTTCAAATGAAGTATGATTAATACGTATCGTATACATCTATTCTTACGAAATACATAATCTGACAATATTTTGTAAACGTTATTTAATGCACGATTAAGGTCAGCATCTTCCTGGAAACTTTAAAATCGAAATGGTTACGTTTTTAGCTTAGTAAAAGATAATTCAAATAAGAGCTTGGCAGCCAGTTTTATACAGTTTGCCAAGTATGAGGAAATTTTCTTCTGTGACATAATCTTCTTACTACATAATTACTTTGTGACAAGAAATTTAATCAAAGCGATCTCGTTATTCAGACAAACTTTGGTTGAGTTTCTTCTCTCACGACTTTGCATGAATTTGCAGTAAACGTGTCGGTTCAAATTCTTTATGATTAAAACGTAATAAAGATTATTAATCTATTGTTGCATAATGCATAATTTGACAAGACTTAACTTTATTTACTCATATTAAGGTTAGGATCAGCCTCGCAACACGAAGAAAATTAACGGCAATGTATTTGTAACTTTTTATCATTAGTTGGTTTTCATCATTCGCTTATTTGATTTTATATCATAAATACGACAACATAAAATGTATAGTTATTATTACTTTAAAAAGATTGTAGTATAGTAGGTGATGTAATTTGACGAAGGATTTGTTGGATCGCACAAAGTGTTGTCCCATGTGGAGTTTCAATCCACAACACTTGGTGCAGTAGAAAGCTGGAAGTGGCCTTTTTAATCAATATGTCTATCCGTGTGGTCAAGTCAGCGAGTTTGTATCTAAAGTTGGTACCATTTTCTCAATGCTATTTTTTTTTATTTAGTTTTGACAATTATAAGTCTGTTTTGGTACATACCTTTCCTAAAGAGTATGATGTATTCTGAGTGTTTACTTTTATAGTTATTATATACAATAGAAAAAAATATTGCAATTGTTAAGTTTGCGAATTTACTATAGAGGTTATTTTACTCAAACACGGAGAGAAAAAACACTGCCATAGAGGTGTGTATGGTCTATGCCCATAAAAAATAAGCAACCTGCTTCAAAAGCCTCTAATGCGATATTAAGTACAGCGTCAAAAATAACGTTCCAGTAAAAAAATAAAAATGGATAATTAAGACAATTTACTAGATGCGTGATGCCCGTCTATAAGTAAGTATGATTCTTGATATAATTAGAGTACCTAATGCTGTTAATCTTCACCTATTCCAACATATACGGTATTGAGCTATTACTATATAAACATATACGTAGATACTATATCCTGCGTAATGTATGTGGCTGCTTCGAAGTAACGTGCTTACAATACAAATAGCTAAATTTATCAGAATATTTTAGTACGTCAGCAATGTCTTTGTTAATTGTGTAAGATAAGAAATACTACATAGTAATGTGTTACATTTTGTAAATTTTGTAATGGACCTGTTATTTAAACATTACATTTATTCTTGATGATATCGGGATAAACGTCCAGACGGTATATTCGTTATAAAGGTCATACTTTAGGAAAGTTACGATACATGGGTAAAATTGCTATTTCTTAAATTTCTTAAAAGGACAACGCCCGCGTTAGGAATAAATCCTGTGCCGCGGGGGACTTGACAAACATACAAGAAACGGAGACAAAGGATACCCAGACTTAGAACAACAGTTAGTGGATCACACAAAGGTTGTCCGACGTAGGATTTGAACCCACAACACTCAGCGAAGTGGAGTGCGGCGTGGCAACCGCTTAAACCACTAGGCCAATCGTGCAGTCAATTCAAAAATTATTAGAATATATAATAATAATAATGATTTTTGGGAAACATTTCTACAACGCTTTTTAAAAACGATTTTAATTGGTCATACTCTATCTCACGAAATATATTATTATTAAGATTTATAAATGTAGGTTTAAGGCTATGTATTAAATGCACGGTGTTGTGGGTTTACACTCCCCACATGGGACAACACTTTATGTAATCCACAAATTGTTGTTCTTGTCTGGGCGTTTGTCCGTTTCTTGCATGTCTGTAAAGTCATGGGTCATCAAAAGGATTTATTTGTAGCGCAAGCGTTGTCTTTTCCATTAAAAAAAAAGAAAAAAAATGTGGTCGCAATACGAGTACACTAGTACATTAAAAATAATAATGTACAATTAGGTACGATTATTTTTACTACGCTGCTGTCGGTCATCACGACGCCATGAAGGTATTTCTTGTGAAGTTTGAGCTGTTAAAGTAATTACAGATTGCAGTTATTATCCTTTTTGTATAAAATGGACATGTGTTTTTTCTTCTGTATAAATTTATCATTCGTTAAGAGCAAGGAACGAGCATGTGCTATGAATAATACAAGAAAATAAGCAATTTGCTCGGAGTTTAAACAACCTTAACACAATATTTATGTAAATTGTATGTTTTACAGCAAAAATTACCCTCATTTAGTTTGTAAGTAGTCGTTTAGCTTGTTAGTTATACTGTATCGTCACATTCAACGTGCCTTTTAGTCTAGTAATTAGTGACTTTGACTGCTAAGCCGAAGGTTGTGGGTTCGATTCCCATTCAGGACAAATATTTATGTAATTAGTACGATTATTTGTTTTGTGTCTGGCTGTGATTATCTATAATATGTATGTATTTAAAAATATTTAAGTATATTTATTAGCAGTTTGGTTACCATACCATGGCTCTGTCTTATGTGGAATCAGACAGTTGTGTCTGAGATGTGTGATGTTATTGTTATCACTTTACAAAAATCTGTTTACAATCAGTGCGGTATATAAGAATCGCACAGAGAAGTTGTAACCGGTCCAAAATAGTGATGTCGCTCAAAAGCTATCAATACGTTTTCTATGGAGTTTATACAACCCTATTCACAAGAACAAACACTCTTTTTACAGTTCTGTTTGACTTCTAAACGCTATTCCTGTTTATATCATACTTATAAGTGAATTTAAAATTGTTAGAAAATTTTATATCTGAGGATGTTTACCCCATGAAGCGATGCTTAATTTAGTCAATCACTGGCAAATTATGATTCGCTCTTTAGCTGAAATTGTGTAGTAGACGTACAAACTACTCGACGATTGATACTGGAATTGGCAAACTGGCAGGTTCTATAATGTGATGACGTGGGTGCTTACCAGATCTTTCGTGGTGTCTACTCGAAGATATATTTTTAATTTATAAATAGTTAGTCTGGCTCTTCAGTCTCTTAAATAAAAATATGAGCAAATGTGGCAGGCGTTGTGCCAACTCGGTCGGTACCTAGATATATTTTAACTACAATACAGGTGATAATTACATGCCTAGGTGTTGAAAAAAATCCCAGTCATAATCAATAACTGATGGGTTTAACTTTTTCATTGAATTTCGGTTTATTTAAATTCTTTTATTTTTGGAGAAAATGTTGATCTGTATCAATAAGTGCAGATTAGCATTAAATATCTAACTTAATTTAGAGGCAGTCTATTTAACATCTGGCTTTGAATTTTGAAGCGTAAAAGTGAGCGTAAATGCTACTCAAACCACTGCTAGTATATAATCTGTTTGTTTATGCAAACGGCATTTGTAGTACATATATATGCTTTAGGTTGACAAGGAAATCGTTTTCATTGCTTTGAATCACGTTTGAGTGAGAAATAACTTGACTATAAAATAAAAAAGCGTGTAAGCTAGAACCTAATCATTTTTTAAAGTAATTATAAGATTGCTTTATAAAAAAAACTTTGAAGTATGCTCTAGTTGTGGTTAATAACGGCTTTATTTAGTTAATCACGGTGAGTTAGTCTACACATAAAATTACCCTTATATATACCCTGGTGGTGTGGCGACTTTCACATACAGCGCAAACAAAAAATACAAAACGCCATCTGGCGAAGATACATCGAACTACGGAGTATAATGAACTATGAAGCAACTACTAATCCTGTATCGCGAAATAGAGATTCTCGTGTCGATTAACATATGTACAATCATGATCACCTCACCTGGGAGGATCCTCCCTTTGTGTCAGAGTTCCCTATACACTTGAATTAATCCCCGTATTCCACATTCCGACTACATTTATTACATTAACCTATTGAGAAGAATACTTCTTTAACGATATGCCATTAGTTATTTGGTCATCAAAAAGATATTTCATGAAATAAACATTAAGAAGCAATGTGACTATTACATATCTTTATCATTAGCTTTACGATTTATATTTCACTATAATTTTGTAACGAAGATTGTTATCAGCACCTTGCAATGTTTCTTTGAACCTCGTGGTCTAATCGATCATTTTTGTTGTAACAAAACACGCAGCGACAGGCGTGTGTCTAATCATTTTCTAATGAATTATGTATTACATAGCCAACATGTCCTTGTATTATTGTAGCTGCTATTTGCTTGACTAGGTTAGTAATTACAAAATAAATACGTTCATATAGAGAAAATTTCTGGAATAACTTATATGTTTTTATATTTTATAATCTTCAAATCAACGCAATCAGGAAAGATAGTTGTCAGGTTTTGTTTGGGTGAATATAGCTATCTAAATTGCAAACTTTGAGAAGGCCGTACTTTACACTTATGGTGACTCCCACCACCTGCAGCAGAACCCTATTATCCATTAGAGAAACGCGTTAGATACAATCATAACATTATCACCTGCTGAAAACTAATATTATATAAGAGATCAAAATGTATACGTATTCCCACCCTGTAGAAAATTTATTAAACACGTAACATCTAACCTATGTTGCTGCTTTCTACACTACTGGAAAAAATTAAAGGATCAAAAAAAAATTCCAAATTTTTGGGCAGTTTTCAACAGGCCGTAACTTCGAGAGAAATAGGCTTACAGAAAATAAAAAAAAAGAAAATTGTAGCTCCAAGTGTCTAGTTTTTGGATTTGAATTTTAAAATTTTATAGCCTCCGCGGTTTTTGAATAATCGTAGAAAAACCAGCAACAAAAAAATTTTTTAAATTTTTTTAGTTTTTTTTTTTGGTCTACGGACGTGGAAAAAATGTTTTTAGCTTAACCACTATAAAAATCGGATAGCTTGTTTACTTAGCTTTAATTTGTTTTCTTATACACTCTGATACGCCCACTTCTCGCCCAGATATCGGTTTTCAAATGGAAAAAGATCCTTTTGTCTTTGATTATCGATATCTCAGCAACCAATGATTGCACAGAAATTTAAAGGTAGGTTTCAGGAACATGAATAAATGTTGCTTAACAACTGGCCATTGTTTTTTCGAAAAAAATTTTTTTCTTTTTGTCACATGAATTTGAAAATGCAACAAAAAAAGGGCTTTTGGTAGTTTTTTGGAAAATCAAGCGCTGGATCGAAAATATTGAGGAAACCACTAATGTTAAGTGTGCCTTTTACAGTTCAATATGTCCACAAAAACCCCACAAAAAACCAAATTAATCTAGCTAGCTGTGTTTTTGTTTCACTCGATCGAATTTTTGAAAAAATGAAAGGATCACGTTTTTTGCTCTGAATGCTCATAATTTTTAAAATGAGAGAAAAAAACTTGTTTTTCCGAGCTTTCCCCACATTTTTGTTCCAGAAAGTGCTTAAATTGAAAAAAAAGGAAATTCAAATAAAAAAAAAATTCTTTTGAGAAGTTTAATAAAATTATTATAATTATCGCCGGTATTAGCGCTATCCAAAACGTACCACGTGGAGGTAGCGCGGTCGAAGAATTTACGCTTCTGTGTGTGTGTGTGTGTGTGTGTGTGTGTGTGTGTGTGTATGTATGTGTGTGTGTGTGTGTGTGTGTGTGTGTGTAGTATTTCAGGAGAATTGAGAACCGGTGGCTCGTCAGTTCCACCGTATTTAATGACTCCAAACTCATGTTCCGAAGATTTTTGTTTATTTAATACGGGATGTTACCACCTCTGTTTTCAATAACGGCTTTCAAACGTTCAGCCATGTTAATGCAGACGGAATTGAATTGAATTTCCTTTTTTTTCAATTTAAGCACTTTCTGGAACAAAAATGTGGGGAAAGCTCGGAAAAACAAGTTTTTTTCTCTCATTTTAAAAATTATGAGCATTCAGAGCAAAAAACGTGATCCTTTCATTTTTTCAAAAATTCAATCGAGTGAAACAAAAACACAGCTAGCTAGATTAATTTGGTTTTTTGTAGGGTTTTTGTGGACATATTGAACTGTAAAAGGCACACTTAACATTAGTGGTTTCCTCAGTATTTTCGATCCAGCGCTTGATTTTCCAAAAAACCACCAAAAACCCTTTTTTTGTTGCATTTTCAAATTCATGTGACAAAAAGAAAAAAATTTTTTTCGAAAAAACAATGGCCAGTTGTTAAGCAACATTTATTCATGTTCCTGAAACCTACCTTTAAATTTCTGTGCAATCATTGGTTGCTGAGATATCGATAATCAAAGACAAAAGGATCTTTTTCCATTTGAAAACCGATATCTGGGCGAGAAGTGGGCGTATCAGAGTGTATAAGAAAACAAATTAAAGCTAAGTAAACAAGCTATCCGATTTTTATAGTGGTTAAGCTAAAAAAATTTTTTCCACGTCCGTAGACCAAAAAAAAAAAATAAAAAAATTTAAAAAATTTTTTTGTTGCTGGTTTTTCTACGATTATTCAAAAACCGCGGAGGCTATAAAATTTTAAAATTCAAATCCAAAAACTAGACACTTGGAGCTACAATTTTCTTTTTTTTTATTTTCTGTAAGACTATTTCTCTCGAAGTTACGGCCTGTTGAAAACTGCCCAAAAATTTGGAATTTTTTTTTGATCCTTTAATTTTTTCCAGTAGTGTATGTTGTTGATGACCTGATTAGCTTAACGTGAAGAAATCTCTCTATTGTAACTTTGTAAAAAGTAAGCTTAATTTCTTTCTTTCTTCTCCTAGAAAGAAATTATTAAAAAAGTTTACGCATTGCAACACTATGTAAAGGTTCTTGCTATTTCCTCTTAGTAATCAAAAGGTATTTTATCGTTGCTTAGAAAAAGGAAGAAAAAAAATAAACATTTGTTTGAGTATTATCAAATATTGTTGATCTATTTGTCACCGATCGTTGAGCACGGTCGTCGAGCCCTACGGTTATCGTGACTGGCTCATTGCCATCTCATTGAACGGATCCTGAGTTCAGTATTGGTTACATTGTATAAATAGATTGTCACTTTACCAATTAGCTATTTTTAAATGACACTTACCGTAGCTTTTACTCTTACCTCAGTAAAAACCGTTTGTAAGATCGAAAGACTTTGCATTGAAAATATTTAAAGCTCTGAAATCATGTAATTAGGAGAAACTTTAATGAGCATAGATGGTTAATACAATTGAACCGATGTGCTACAATTATATGTTATTCGATTTGTTGAGAATAAGCTAAATCAATCGATTGAACCTTCCATTTAAAGTTGAAAACTAATTTTTACCTTTAACGGTGGTACAGCAGTAATACAGTTACATATCCTACAATTTATTTCACTGACATCTAACTATGAAGTCGGTGACACTTTTTTAAATGATACAACAGAACAAGTTATAAGTTTTCATTAATTATTGTTTATTGATTTTTGCTTCATAGCGAAAGTAGAATAATTACATTACACAGACATGATTATAGAGTTTTACTAGTAGATGTGTTTAGTGTATCTTTTAAACTGAAAATACTTCAAATCTGTATTTGTTAATTGTGTACTTATCCAAAAAAATTCTTCCTTACATTGTTTTACAAAACATTTGATGTTTAACAGTTTGTTAATATTTACTAGTGTATGTAATTAGTTACGACACCAACAGTGTTTCTCATGCTGTTTGAGTGCAAACCTTATCTGCAATTGGTTCCAAAAACACTAAACACGACCCAAAAACAACTCTGTGTGTAACAAACCTGTAAAAATACTGCACAAATAATGTTATACCTGCCCTCAGTTCAATATTACTGTCTGCCATTCTTGAAGTAATCTCTATTATAAGAAAAGAGTCATCATTTTAAACAAATAATCAAATTTTGTCAATGCTGAAAAAGATGATCAATATCAAATAGCTGGTTATGGATACAACAGTAAATAATAGTGCCAAAGCTTACATATAGAGGTAACAGGTGTTTTAAACAATGACGCAATGTTCGTGTCCTTTATTATACAATGCATTCTCTACAAATACAGCTTGGGAAACCAACAGAAGTGGAACCGTGGACATGATCCAAATCATAAAAACTTGAAAGTCTTTAGATTGAAAAGTTTGTAGTGCGAATATTACCAAACTGTCTAACGTAGCTCTGCTCTATTACTCATAGTTTTTTTGTTTGATTATTAGTTTTAAATAGTGTAATTTCAGAAACTTTCAGATTTCATTTATTCTATTTGTAATGACTAGAGTGTTCTTTGCATAAAATTATTGGCTATATAAAATCACTAGTACCTTTTAGATCCTCAATGGGTACAGAGTGACCATGATTATATGAATCCAAAAAGGCACTAAGGGTTTAGAGGTTAGAGTCCCGGTGGACTCTAACTTCTAAAGCTGAAATATTTTCTGGTGTCAACCCATGTACTCTTGATCTAATTATTTCGAAGATCATAAAATTAAATAATAAATAGTAAAAAAAATAAACAGCAAGAAACTTCGTTCATTGTACTTAGTTTACTTAATTTCCAAACAAGCAAGAATGCATAAACTGTTTTAGTTCTTAATAATTACGCTTCTTAACAAGTTAACAAATGAGTGAACGAATAAAGATTTTGAAAAATACCTGATGAGGTGTGAGATCATCACCATAAAGTTAGAATGTCATACAATGTCATGCAGAAATAAGTTCATAATATATTTTAGAAGCGCAATCCCACACACTTATATTCAAATAGATCTTTGCATATTATATTAATCTGTCAATACTATTAGCATAAAGTACCTATATAACGATTGTCAGTAGATATTTTAATTTCAACCTTCGAATAAAGATCAAGTGAAATATTCTTTAAGTGTTTAACAATGTTTTAACTGTGATAGTGTACGGTTGCTGTGCTGAGGTCTCGGGTTTGATTCCCACGACCGACCAAATGTTTATATGGTTCGCAAATATTCAGTTTCTAGGTTTGGGTGTTTTTTAAACGTAATATGTATGTGTTTACAAAAAAAGTACGTAAATATACATTCTATAAGTCAATCTTGCTTTCATGGCACAAGCTGTGCTTAGTTTGAATCTAGATGGCATTGTGTTTTAGATGTTCGAATATTACTATGATAATCTTTGCTTTAATTTAGTACTCACGAAAAATACCTAAGAGATAAAGTATTTAATACCAATTGTCATATATCCCTGTATGATAAAAAGTAGGGTTAACTGACTCAAGTATAATGTATACACAATACCTAAACAGTGTACCTAAGGACTACTTGAAACTAAATCTGACTCTTACGATAGAAATAACTTACGCCGTCATATGTATGTATAAGAATAATATTATATTAAATATTAAATAATATTTATAAGACAATATAGGGAGTCTTATATCACATCTTCAGTAATTTCGTACCAAAACACGTTGCTTGATAAAAAGTGTTCGCTTCAGAATATTCCTTTTATCTACATGCGTTCATTTTAGTCAAAGCCTTTTGAAATCTTTTGTTACATAACGTTATTTATGACCTTTGTAGGCAAGTGCTTTCTTATAAAGCCTAAATGATTTCGAATTTGAACATTGAATGACTTTAGCAGCATTATATCTGCATTTATAATGTCATCATTTCTATTATGAACATTGCGTGTGAGGTCTGAGCAGTGTCATTACTTTTTATGTTAAGATAGTGCCAGAAACTTTAAAATTATATAGTTCTCTTGCACTCAGTTTTGGTCGTTCTAAAACCTAAATTATAAAACGTTGGGCTGTAAAAATCAGATGGTCATTCACAGTTAAGTCAAATCTCATATAATAAAATTGAAAATAGCGCGAAAACCACCGTTTTTACGTCAAAAGGTCACGTAAATAAGTTATGAAGGAAATATTATAACTCGTTTAGATAAAAAAGCTGTTGGATAAAATTATGTACTAACATCGCTGAATCTGGATAACATCATTTTTATAAGTCTTCATATAAACCTCACACTAGACATTAGACTGCCTCGGTGGCGCAGCCGTAGTGAATGCGACTGCTGTGCTTGAGGTCTCGGGTTCGATTCTTGGTTCGGACCAAATGTTTGTATGATTTGCAATTATTTGTTTCGAGGTTTGAGTATTTTCTATTTATAATATGTATGTATTTATAAAAAAAGTATATAAGTATTCTATCGGTCAGTCTAGTTATCATATCACAAGCTCTGCTTAGTTTGAAACTAGATGACGTTGCGTGTCAAATGTCCTAAATATTTATTATTATTGTTATTTATTTATTACTTTTCTAAATAAAAATCGAGCTTATATTCTATCGAGCTGTATTCTTTTTTAATTGCAAAAATATGTTAAATATTACATTAATATTAAATATTGCTTTGCATATGCATAAAATGAGGCTAGACAGAAGACTGTTCTTATAGACTTTTAAAAACATAGTGAGTTTAGTATGATAATGGGGTTTGAGAGACCCCACA
This sequence comes from Hypercompe scribonia, assembly GCA_949316085.1. Classification (NCBI taxonomy): domain Eukaryota; kingdom Metazoa; phylum Arthropoda; class Insecta; order Lepidoptera; family Erebidae; genus Hypercompe; species Hypercompe scribonia. The sequence goes on along the minus strand of OX438989.1, from coordinate 8,914,466 downwards.
TCAATGTTCCGTCTCGCTGCATATTTATGAAGATGAAAGCTTACAAGAATGTTTATAATCTAAAGAACATAATTTCATGTTTTATTGCTGTAAAGATTTTTATTACATTCATTAACAGGTGTTATGAAATTATAGACTTTGTTAAATTAATGAGCGTTAATAGTTCGTTTGTAGTTTAGTGTGTTTCTTTACACAACAAATACTAGTTGTTTTCCACAACGAATGGTTTTTGGTCTTGGTTTTTTATCTTCGGTCAATGACAAGGAATTAGGCGTAGGTGGTTTTGCAAATGCGAATTTGGTCAATTTTATTAGTTATAACATATTAGTTGGGACCAAAATGAATTTAAAGCGAAGGATTAAGCGTGATAACCTCATGTTATTCTGTGCGTTGGGGGTTTCTCATTAGGATATAATATCAGTACAGTTGTAATATAGGAAAAGGAAAGAAAATTTCTTTATATTTCTTATGAAAACAAAAACCTTTACCTTTATTGTACCACAAGTATTATTATTTTTTTGTTAATTTTAGCAAAGCCTAATTGACAATTTGGATCACAATAAAATAACGTACCTTGGAAGTTAAATATCTCATTTAACTATTGCGTTCCACTCCATTTCGATCGATGTATCTCGTTCAGTGTTCCACAACAAGGCTTTGGGCAGTAAATTATTATTCAGATCAGGATATTGTAGCTTACTCTCACTTCATTTACATCAGTAAAGACGTTTCGTATTCCGAATGAAGTTATTTTGGGACTGGGACTAGAATATTATTAGCGGATGACTGTCTGTCTTTGTTTTTAAGGTATTGAGGTTAACAAACAAGGCTTTATCAAAACATTATAGTTTACAGAGTCTCTATAGGTTAATAGTAAAAAGTATTTATTTACACTTCATTGTGTATCATCAACAGTTTTTAGCAGTCCACTGGCTGGACATAGGCGTCTCCTTGGAAAGGAGGTTTTGACCTACATCATGTTGGTTAGACGGTTTTGTATAAGGTTTTTTATGAAGTTTTCTTCCTCTTTGGAGTACTGTTGCCCTGTTTTGTTTGCTCCCTTAATCGACTCTCACAACTTTCAAGAGGTGTTTGGTTGATTGCTGCTTGATTAACCTTAACAATTCTATATATAAAAACACAATCGAATGATGTGTAGCTTTCATCTGAAAAGGCATTAGGAGATCAATCTAATATGAGTAAATCCGTGGGTCAAAGCTGGTAATATAAATTTAATTTGTCATAAACTGCGTGATATAACTCTCTGGGGTCTTTTTCTCCGAATCATATATTTTATTAGTCTATACATGGAACTCGTATGTACTGGCTATGATACAGATAATGCAACACCATTGTATTACTAAGAATATTCTCATACGTTCACTTTTTATGTAAGTAAATAAATTTTATTATTAACATGTTTTGAGTTGTTAAGTCTAAATATTTATTTGCAAAAACTAATACTCACTAAACATATATAATATAATATATCGTTACGAAACCGACGAAGTAACTAAACAGGCGATTTTATTTGCATCACCTATATTTTCACTCTTACGTGCCGGTTTTATCACAAATGAAGTCCAATACACATTTTAAGGACTGTAAGAGTTATTCTTTCATTACTTTTTATCGTTTGAGTTAGGTTACCTAAGAACCCTTGTGAAGAAGAAGAAAACCCTAGGGAGGAACTCGGACTGAGATGAATTTGTCCATGTAAGCGATGGTCTCTTGCCGTTAGGTGACTGACGAGTCATATGGCGATCACGATGGTAATTAATATATGATTAATCATTCAAATCAGGCAAGTACAGAAGATTAAAGAAGGTTTTGATATTCTGCTTGACTGCTGCTTATTGATTCTCAGTAACTAGTCTATTAAAAGTTTTGCACACTTCAATACCGAAAATCAACATGTCAAGGTGGACAAGGTCTTAATAAGATTGATGTAATAAATTGATTTGAATTATTAATTTTATTTTGAAGAAATGTTGCCATTGCAAAAAATATTACGACTAAGAACTTTTATTTATGTGTTTTTATTTTTCAGTTTTAGATTTAATTAATTTTTAAACTGGTGTAACATTTCTAATAATTTTAGAAATAATTTTAATTTTTGTGTCTCACAAAACACAAGGGCACTAGTTTACAAGTACATGTTCTCTCCATCTGAATACCCTGCGTATAAAAACTGTACCATCCTAATCATTTTTATTTTCTTAATATATTAAGCAGGTATGTTACTCTTGTAATAGTGCTACAGGCAATAAAATATTTAACAGAACAGCATTTTATGGTCTTAAATTAACTATACATATAACAGTACACATTGAAATTGATGACTAAATGCTGACAACGGTTATCTCATTGAAAAGGCCACTAACCCATTAATTCCATTATATTCGATACCAAAAGGGAAAACAATTATTGACTCAGTCTTTGATTACTCGCTACTTTATTGTTTTTTACTTAAAATAAAAATATACCGTTGGTTTCTGGTTTATCCTATTGTTTTTGGTTTAGTGAACTCGGTCGAGAGACGGCCTTTTTTGTGTGAAGTGCCGAGCTGTAATACTATACTGGCGACAGCACGCAGGCCGGACACAATCGTTCACGATAACAAAAACACACCTTATTGTAAGCATAGGTACTTGTTGCGGAGTTTTCATGGTCTGTTGGCCATTACAATGTTCCTAAAATATTGTGTGTAAATGCACTAAAAGACCACTTAAAATGTGCAAGATGAGTGATAAAACTTCGTTGTAAAGCGCTACTTAATATTAGCGAGAGACGGTAATGTCTCAAACTGCACTCGAGTACAAAAGCAGTACTTGGCACTCATTGTAGAGATGACAAGCCTTTACTTTTACACCATACTTTTACCGTACGAGTATATAATACGTAAAAAAATATTGCTATTAACTATCATACAAATGTTACAAGTTTCACGATGAGTATGAATAAGAATGTTTATAGTATATAGTTTATATACTATAATAATATAAAATACAATAAAGTTGCTAAATGCTAGCTGAGTCGTTAATGTCAGTGTTCTGATTGTGGTACCAACCAAAACCTTGCCTAACTCAGAATAACGGAACGCCTCTATACTGCTGAATTTACTTTGAAATTTCGTTTGTTATTATTGTTAAATATATTAAAAATTAACACATTAGCGAAATTTCTTTAATTCTTTTCAGTGTCCATCGTTTCTCTAAGAGAGTTAAATTTCGATTTCACAAAAATATACTTTGTATCTGATGGTGATGATAAGCGGAAAAGATGCATCCGGTTACTAGCAGTGCTTCATTTTCTTTAAATTCACGATAATATTATCTTACAGTATTCTATTTTCATACAAATATTCGGAAATATTTACGAGTACGTGCCTCGAGTTCGGTATACACATGGTACACAATGGATATATAAACCACCAAATGTTATAAATCTCAACACATTCGGTTGAATTTTAGCCTTTGTAGTGTTAACTAATGAATTCATTTTATTATAGTCGATTTTCTTGCATACCCACTTCCGTACAAGAGTTTGTCGAAAACTTTTATTGCACGAAGGCCAACACGATTTTTACCAAAGCTTGGGCCTTGTTTGCAGTATACTACATCGGATACCTGTTATTCTACTAGTCATTAGCATTTCTAAATTACTTTCGTTAATTGGATAGCAAGAACCAGATAAGCTTCTTATAGCATCCAGTCGGAGCGGTTCTGACGGAAATGTGGCAACCCTCGCGTGGTTTGATAGAAGCTATGTAGAAAGGAGCACGCGGCTCCAAGGACGACGACGTGCACGCCGGTTGTTCACCTCGGCAGCAAGAATGCGCGGGAACGCCACGGGAACCGATCGCTTGCGGTGCCGGACCGGCCTGACCGCCAATCGACACTGTCTTTGCATTCCACTGCGGTGAATCGTATATCTTGACATCTAACACGGTTCAAGTGTCAATGAAATTTTGCTGTCTCAACATTTGCTATTTAGTACAGATGCATAGATGCTACTGCGGCGACAGCTTTGATCTCCCCTTCACTAGTGTGTTCCTCGTTAAACTTTATTGTCCCTGTAGCACCTCATTTGTTTCTTCAGTCACTATTCATCAGTTGAAGCCATTCATAACTGTTTGAGTTGATTTTTGTTCTAGTCTTGAGACGATGCAGTCCTCGTTTTGTTAATGGAGATATTTACATAGTGGTTAGATACGTTGGTTATCGTTTTATGTTTTCTAAGTGCAACAGCTGGTATTTATGAATACAAAATGTACGTTTTGTGAGTTAGTCTACAGAAAGAATCAGTAGATATTCTATTGTGAATAAAATACGCTAGAAATACCTGTTCTAAGTAATGTGTGGTGTATATAATATCTGTAGAAAAAAATACACATGGCGCAAAAATTATTATTGCCCAAGACAGTGCCTAGATAAATAGCCTTCGATACTAACTACTAGTTAGATGTCTCATATAACTATAATACACCTACGTATAACAAATTATATATTCTAAGTATAGGAAGTTCTATAATACATCTGCGTATATAATACGCACATATCACGTTTCGCTAGGCAGGATACATTTCATTGATATTCTGCCATATTAATTTCATTTATATAAAATACTCAAGGATGTATAATTTAATGATTATAAATGAATTTTTAATAGACTAGGCATTTTTAGTTTTATGAATCTAGCATTTTAGTGGCTAAATATTTGTCTTTGGTTAAACTGTTGGATAAATATGGTAATATTCGGTAAATCACACTGTTTCAATGTCAACACAATAAACTGGACCCGGACACGTTTAGAGATCTGTCATTTATTTTAAAAGGCGTGACATTTGAATAAGAGAATGACAGTGTAGAAGCATTTACTAAATCAAAGTAATTTCATTCTTACGAAACAGTTTTCAACAATGCTGTAATTGTGTGAAAGTTAGATTTTATTAAAATAAAATAAAAACTCGTTAGCAAAAACATACTTGATTACTTTCTTGTTTTTTTAATAACAAGACAAGTCACTGCCGTAAGATAATGCCAATCATCGCATAGTAGAAGTAATTTGTATCAGAATCTGTGATTCTAGACACTATAGTTGCGGAGACGAATTCTCTGATAAACAGAATGTAAGCTTTTACAATAATAATCTCCATGTTCAAATTCTATTTCTGATTTTATTTGTTTATGGAGCACCGTAGAACTATACAAATTGTTTTGATTGTTTTGTTTTATCGCCAGTCTTTTGCCTATCTCCAAATCACCTTGAGAATGTAATCATTTATAGACGAAGCGGAGTAATAACTGAGGTACCTAATAAAAATATGTGTAAGAAGGTGGCGGAGCTAAGGTAAGCTATATGGCCTTTGTTGAGGAAAGAGGATTATGACCTTGATTAGGTTAAAGTCACGTATTTGTATATATCCCATCTAAGAGTTTGTTGTGTATTTCTAAGTTATGTCAGTAGGTTTCTATGAGAAATTTATATATTTGAATACAATAACGACCAACGAAAGTAGCCGCCACAATCAATATATGTTTACCAAATACCCCATTTATTATTAACTAATGGATCGTCACTCTAATGTTTATTTTTAGATAAATCGATTGGGGAGGCACTGCCTTAACGTTTTCATTCGTATTTAGATTCATATAGGTTAAACCATCGTACATAAATCAATGAAGACTACACTTTAACCAAAATTTATCAAATGAGTGTCAGTTTCTGTTATTGTTAACATAAAAAAATGATAGATTTTGCAATCCACGATCCAGGAACTACCTGCTTCCTTTTATTCTACAGGTAACTCTTTTGCATTTGTAACATGAATACTTAACATTACTTACATAATGTTGAATGTATACAGAGCTACGTTCTTAAGAAGCTTAGGTGACGAATGCTTATAAATACGGCTTCATCATGATGTCATTCAATACTGTGTTAGATTCAGAAATATCTTTGCTTTGTCCACATTAAAATAAGTATGTCATGAAAGGTAAACTTTCTATCTATGTTATTTAATATGTGGAGGGCATATTGTTGAGAAGCAAAATGTGTATAAGAGCCGGATGTTTATGGTAGAAAAAGAGTGATTCAGACTGAGATTTCTAAACTTTCAATTGAAGATGTGTCGTGAATGGAAATGGTAGTGGTGTTAAACAAATGTATGTGTAATTTGAAGATCGAGTTCAGAATGTGTTAGTAGTATTACGGTATTTTGTGTGCTTTCTGTTCGTGTTCTTTTATTTATGTTATGTATTCACAAAGTGTAGCGAACAGTTAAGGCTCCACAAGGAGGTTCGTAGATCTATTTACTCTTTTGTCTTTTTTATAACATTTTTGGTACTTAGACAGTAACGTAGTAACTGACTATTAACATATAAGAGATATTTACTACAAAAAAACCTAAAAGGTTAAAGAATTGTACACACTTTTCTCAAGACTTGAAAACGTGCATAGTAAAGTGGAGTTTCTTTCCTGGGTTCTTTTCTCACCACTCTACCATGAACAATCTGCGAACCCAGCTAGCTATAATTTTAATCGACAGATTGTTCATCTTTCATCTTTTATTGTTTTTTTTTTTATGACGTTCATAAGTGTCTTTTGTGACCTAAATGAATAAATGAATTTGACTTTGACTTTGACTTTAAATATTAAAACCCGTCAGTTTAGAAATATATCATGGGTTATGGGTTATTTGCTGATAAAGTACTAAAAATAATCATGTTTTCCTTTTTTAAACGATAGTTACCTTTTGTGAAAGATATGTAAAGTGAAAACCTTTTTTTTGGCAGGAAATCCTTTATCTCGAAAGAGAAGCTCATTTGTTTCCTTCCCGACAATGATCTTGAGGAATGACTCACTGGTAATAATTTGTAGAAAAGAAACAATTTATATTGATGTGAAAACTAATTATAAAATATGTACTTAAAACAGACTAATGTTAGTTGACAGGACGACGCTAAGGGTGTGTTGTTTTCATGGTGCTGTCTAGTGACGGCATCTTGAATAAGGGTCATGGGTGGTCAGAGTATTTTTTGGAAAAGGATAAAAACAATAGAATTAGTGAAATAGTTTTTGATAACTATTCCTTGGTATTGAAATTTTGCAGTATTAATATGTGGTACTGAAAATTTAAGTGAAGTAATTTGCGTTTGCATACTCTTCAGCTTGTCAAAACATTTCTATACAAAATAGCGGATAGATGTTTCATATATCCATATAATCATTTACCATTCTTTTTGAATTTTCTATTTAAAATCTGGATTAATATATTTATAGTCGAAACATTTTAGTAGGATAACAAAATTTTGACATCAAGGATGCTTAACCATAACTTGCGCGTTTCTGAAAATTCATAAACGTACTCGTATTATACTTTCAGATATTTACGGTACATTAGCGGTAAACACATATCATGTTTCACTAATAGTTGTGTTATAAATTGGTAGTCAGGTATAAAGGAATGTAATTTAGGAGCAAATATGGTTTACTTTTTATTTCTCCATTCATGCTTTTCAATGTAATATAACACAATTACGTTTAAGTTATGGTAATGGGTTGGTAAATAAACAATTGGATTCGCGTGTTATGTAAAGATATTTGTCGTGTGTTCTTATTCTCAGGTTTTACTTTTAAAAGTTTCTAAAACAATAATGTAATTTGTATAAGTGGGTAACTTTGGCTATTACGAGCATATTAACACGACAAGTTTTTATTAAGATCGTAATGATGTGATTCAGTATAAAGTAGATAAAATTACTGATAATACACGACTGTCTTTAAATTATTGGGCTAATGTTGTGAATAAACGTAGGGGCTCTCTTAGTTCTATACCATTAACTATTATTAGCATGTGGCTTTAGTTTGCAGTTATATAAAAGCTTAGTTAAGCTAAATGTTCAAATAGAATACAATAGTTATTTGTTCACAAATGTGATACACAAGTGCAACGGGTATAGGAAAATAATGTTCTTGCATAGTTAACGAAAATAACAGTCAAATATAAAAGAAACTAAATGGCTCTAAATTTAGAAATGCTTATGCTTGTATAAACTAACGTTTTACATACGTTCTGGTAGTAAAATTATTTCAGTAGTAAAGCAATGTTTTAGTCCCACGGGAAACCTTCACTAAACTGAAATGTCTTAAGGTTATGTAGGTCAATCTTAAGTATAATTGACATTGAAAGGAGAAATAATTATCCACCGTCTCGCCGTTAACGCCGCCACATTGTTGGCAATCGTCCAAGTAGATCAGCACCTAAGTCTCACAACACACACGCATATAACTGTAATATTAACTATCTAGACTTCACACTAAGAAACTAAAGAACGACAAATGCTCAGACATATCTGTCAAAATCAAAATATAGAATAAAGTCTGGGCTAAAATTAAGATGCGTGTGAATTCTGCGCATTTGCCAAAATATATATTCGCGGTATTTACTGAATTTCTCACTTTATAATGCTAGCAATGAATTGATATATTCTCTAAGCCTACTCATAGGTAAGGTAAAGTATTTAAATAGATTTGTTTCCAATTCAATTCGCATACGTTTACGTTTTAAAATTCTTGAACGCCCTTGGCTGAATTATTTTTATTGTTGATCCAGAATTGTAAAATTTTGTAAATACGCAAACTTTTATAGTACAGATAACAATCCTATAATACTAATAAAAAATCGTTCCTAAGTAGGTGTTTACAACACAAAAGTATCAAAATGTTATACTTGTCGCCTGCGTGGTTTAGGCTCTGCATTGATGAATCAGACAGCCAGTCAGGTGAGGTATTTTACATGTGTATATGAACCTAACGAAGCAGGTACCTATATCTAATTTTTTATAATTCATTTATCAAGTGGTTATCGTCAGGCGGCGAGTGACATCATTTATCATCGTTACTTGTATTAGTAAATATTTTTTGCTGCAGCAAAAACTGTTTTAACCGATCAAGAAGTTTTTAACCGGTCAAGGCGTTCTAAAGGCAAGTCTTAATTACAGGTGAACAGTCAGTTTTAAATATAAATTTAGTAACAAGTAAAGTCTAACTTCCTCGGTGGCGCAGCGGTAGCTAATGCGACTGCTGTTCTTGAGGTCTCGGGTTCGATGCCCGGGTCGGACCAAGTGTTTGTATGATCTGCAAATATTTATTTCGGAGTTTTGGGTGTTTTCTATGTATAGTATGTATGTAATTACAAAAAGTAAGTAGGTATTCTATCGGTTAGTGTAGTTATGTCAGTACAAGTTCTGCTTAGCTTGAAGCTTATATATATATCTTAGTTTTGAACTGAAATATCGTTAAAAATGATATAACTGCTGCTATGCACGATTGCTATCTAATAAGTAAAAATATACCTTGTTCTTTCACTCTTAGAAATTTACTTCATCAACGAGTAGCATAGTCTACTTCTCACCACGATAACTGACTTACACGCGGGTGGAGCAGCGGACAAAAGCTAGTACAATATAATTTTCAACTCAACATCCTTTGAATGATTTATCGATCTAAATATATACAGTTTATAATTATGCTGAAGGGCTAACGATGGACATGACTCATTAGCTTTCTTGAGAGGAAGTGGACGGACGATATATGAATAAAACTGCGTTTGTGCATCTCCTAGTCATTAGACGCGACCACTGTAACCGGATGTGTCGAATATGATGAATGACGGATTGATCATTATTGACTGTTTGAACAAACAGGAATACTGACTTGAATGTTTATTTAAAACTAGTTTATTTGGCTATTTTATCTTCTTCTTTATTTATATTTTACGTTTTAAGATGACACATTATTCTTTTCGAACGGATCCAATATATATCAACGTAGTTATCCATGTCAATTTTAATGAAGGACAGGAATAAATAAAATTTCTATCTACACATGAACTAAATTAGATAGCACTATTTGTTCCACAAAAGTTAAGTCACTGATAAAGTGACAAATGAAGAAATATTCTCTCTGATTTTTATAGAGTCGCAAATAAACTGTCATTGCCACTTCCACTGTATTTGAATTGACTGGTTACATATATATGAGTAGTACATTATGACATGTCGTTTAAGGCTTGATAACTTGTACATATTAGCGTGAACATTGCATTCAGTCTATGCCTTTAAAAGCTTTTACATCTCTAAAACAAAATTAGTTCGCAGGATTAACTTTAGTCTTGATTTTTATTGTTTTTTATTAGTTACTTATATTATGAAAACGAAAGTTAAGTTTCGGGGAACTTTTGTAACTCTTTCGCGCAATAACAGCTAAATGGACCTCGATGAAATTTGGCATAGAAGTAGATTATAGTCTACTTTTTATATTGAAAAAAATATTATGCCCTACAAAGTAACATCACGGGCCGAAGTTAGTTAAAATATAATTTATTACTACAACAAAAACGTAATACAGATACAAACTTGAAAGTATGTGTATAAAGTACATCGTTGTACAATAGTAATTTGTGAATGTTTAATTTGAGTCGTCGATAATGTAATTAGGTTAATGACACCGTTTGACTGTTTGTTTACAGTTCATTTACAGCCTTCTAAGCACACTGTGTAATCTGAGAGCGTATGATATGGAATAAAGATAGGTTTAAAAATTCCGGAAGTTAAAAGTAATGACTAAGAACATAAACAGGGAAAAATTATACTAATATAATGAAGCTGAAAAGTTTTTGATTGACTTTGGGTAATTATATTTGTGTTGAAAAGAATACGTTAAGAAACTTTATGCAAAATCATATACCCTCCAATTCTGACGGGGGACTGTTAAAAACAGATAACGCTCTTATGAATCTTAAGTTGCAGGCGTCCATGTCTGTAGATGGCAGTAATCATTTACTTGTTTGCTCGGTTATTTTTATGTCATAAAAATGTACCTTTATATTTACTATATTATATTATCATTTTATAGCCTTGTTTATGAACTTCACTAGGCCGCTTGAAAAAAAAATCTCACTAGGCCGCCATAGCATGGGTCGCCGTGAGTATGGCGACCACCACTCTTAAAGCCTATCTGCTTTCCATCAGGCAGAATAGAGGCACTTTTGTAGGCTTCGATAAAAAAAAAAACTTCGAAGCTTTATAGATGGGTAAAATATACATTTAACTGAAACATAACCTTGGACGTGAACTTGAAATCAAAATCAGACTGTCAACTCTGCACATCCTGCTGGTTTTGCGTATGTTATAGATTCATTTTTACATTGTGATTAGCACTGACCTCAAACACCTGTTGTTTTTGTTCTGCGGAATTGCTATGTCAATGACCTGTCGCTGTCGCCTTCGTCCATATAAATAATGGAAACCCATTACCAAGAACAGATTAAGCTTCATGGAAAGGTTTAAGACTCGCCACTATTTGTAGTTAAGAGACTGTACACGTAGGTACATATATATTTATATAGTCGAAGTATATTTGTGTGTTTCAAAATACATCTGAAATATTAAACATCTAATTTTTACCTACTGGGTAGGTATGTAAAAAGATATATTTTCCTAGCATTTATGAGTGTTTTTTTTTTAATCTTTTCACTGATATCCTGTCGTTATGATTATGAACTTTTATCAAAGTTCATGTTATAGATATAGAATACGCTCTCACAAGTCTTTTATCAACAAGAAACTCGATAGCAAAGAATATTAATAATAAAGACAAAAGAGGGAGAATGATTTTATATAGGGTAAGTGTTTAGATTAGTTTAACTTTGCGTGGGGAACATCGATTCAAGTTAAAAATTATCATAATTTGTGTGCTAACATTGCCATGAAAATTATTCTTTTATGTAAATCTACAAAAGGCAAAGGTATACTTAAAAATTGCATGCATATTCTATTAATACACTATACTTTATGGCACTGCAATTCTTTAGTTCATAAAATTTCTTTAGAATGTTTAAATTTTCATATTTCTTATAAACTAACAAAAAGGCCAAAAAATATAGATATTTGAAATTCATGTATTGTGACAATAGAGCGTCCTTAGTTTTAACAGAGGGCATGGATAAAGCTATTTTTACATACATACATATATGTATTAATTCTTCATTTCACGTCATCAGGGAAATGGAGATAAGAATTCATTGTCAAATCGATCAAATTGAATGATTTTAAATAATGTACTTTCAGCACGCAAACAAACACAATGCGTATTAAATTTTAATAATTCGATGATGGTTGGAAAAAAATTTTACGTGTAGACAAATATCTTCATTTACTATTTCTCTTTTGTTACAGGCTTGATCCACCTGCTACGCAAACCCAATACCAAATGGAGAACAAAAAAGTAGCACCAGCCACACAGCAGCCGCTTACACAACAACATCTTATGGCACATCATGTTCATCCCGATCAGATCTATGCACAGCAACAGCAACAATTATCCCACCTAAATTCTACACAACAAGGCCAAATCCAACCTAATGGTGTCATGCAACAATTATTGCAGAGTCAGTACCACTCAAACATGAATGCTCGATCTCCGCTTCTTGAAAACAGACACGAGCTATATGGTACTGGACATAGTCACGATTATGCTAGACATTATGGGGCTAACGATAACTATAACTACCCACAGTCACCACCAAGACACGAAAGGACAGAAGTTCACACTGACCACAATGTTAACCATGAATTGCTTCAAAATATACCTAAAGGATACAATGCGGAAGTGTACCAAGATTATTTAAAACGGAACCCACCGAAGGATACCAATCAAATATACCAAAATCACCAACCTACGTATAGGTCTAATGTTAATCCTAATCAGTATGGATCTAAACCATATCTCCCCTATTCCAGTAGAATAGGCCCGCAGAGTAATACTGAACTGCTACGACGCCAATATAGTGAAATTCAGCAAATGAAATTACAGCAACAGTTACATTATCAAAATCAAGCTCAAATGCATCAACAGCAGAAGTTTGCTGAACGACAATTATTACTACAACAAATTCACGGCGTACAACCTCCACCTAACTTACAAAATAGTATATATTCTGACGGTTCTTATAGGGATTTGGATAGGTACAGTAGTAAAAATGACTTCAAAGAGTATAGTAGTCCAGATATACAAAAGGACATAGATAGTTTCGCAAGAAATAACGAATACAAGGAATACGAACAGCAACGACGATATCAAGAATCGCGATGGCAAAGTCAACAAGCTGAGTATAGAGAACAGGAACAGTATAAACGACCACAAGATACCGACAAATCAAAAAGTCAATCCCCTCCCATAGTGTATAATAATCAAAAAAATAACGTTAGCGCTGCATCGCCTATGAAGTCCAGCGAATCAAGCACTCCTAGCGTGAAGTCTCCGTCTGAAAGTAGACGAAGTAGCGGAGGTAATCAGGCTTTGAGATCACCTATTGCACAACGAATACCTTCTGCTCCAGTGACAATGACTGGAATACTCTATAAACAAGGCTCAGATGGTCTGAAAGTTTGGCGAAAGCGATGGTTCGTTCTCTCCGAGTATTGCTTGTTCTATTACAAAAGTAAGTTATTTGATGGTTTTGACATAATTAGTTATTGCTGTTATCTACTACTAGTCTTGTTACTACAGAAAGCTTATTGTTTAGCTTAATAATTTTAAAATAAATTTTTACTTACTTTACTATTAATTTTAAAGGTCAAGATGAGGAAAAACTTCTTGGTTCAGTACTTCTTCCATCATACAAAGTATCTTGTTGCACAACTGAAGATAAAGTTTTGCGTAAATTTGCTTTTAAATTGGAGCATGCGAACATGAGAACTTATATTCTAGCTGCACCTGATCAGGAAGCTATGATGAAATGGGTTAAGGCGTTAACTATGGCTGCACTTATGCAAAACATCAAGTAAGTTACCATACAGTAATCTTATAAATAACTACCACTACTCCTAATATATAATCTATGAGTTTGGACGGCAGAGATATATTATTTAATTACTTTCAATGAATAGAATAGTGAAAAAAGCTGTTGCTGTTAAGATATGAGTTTTACACATTACAATAAATAAATTTTGACCTTTAATAGCAAATATATTAATTTCTAAATATATCAACCGACAATTTATATGCATTTTTTTTCAGTGAACAATCACAAAAGCCGAGCGACAGGACAGCTGCAAAACCAGAGGTAGGTATTCTCGGAGCACGTATAATTTACCGGTGCAGATGATCGGTCATTAGTTTGTCAGAGCGAAACCAAGGACAGATATTACGTCGTAGCTATAACTGCAGATAATTGTGTACAGATGACACCGCACTCTGCTTGTGAGCTTAGACAAACTGTTTATAATAAATATAATGAATATATTACAATTTTTTGTTTCATTGTAGTAAATTGAAGTCTTCGATTAAAATAAAATACTTTTTCCTTTTACAGGATTGCGATGATATACCTACTTATGCTAATGCGCCACCCAAACCAAGACGATCTAATGAAGGCTACAATTCTCCTAGTCCAGATATGTAAGTATAAATTTGTTAAATGTATAAAAATATCGAGACTAAACAAATATACCTACAATCCCAATTTCAAACATTACAGGTATGATCCAAACTACGATTTACTCAAAAAGCCTGCATCACACTACAGTCAAGGCACTGATCATGTACGATACCAAGATCATCTCAACTATCCAATTAGTCCAAATCAAGAGTCCACCTACACAAGCAGTCCACAGTCTCCACCCTCTGTTCATCATCAAACACAGTATCAAATAAAACGACCTTATGATACGCAACATCTCTCTTTACCATTAACTAATACAATCACTGATAAACTTGACAACAGTCAACCCAGTACGTCTATGTATCAGAATAATCAACAGTCACCTTATATTGATAGGAATCGAAGTCAGCAACAAGTTCCACAGGAAAATATAGATCAAACATATGATAGGCAATCTCAAAGAAATGTTTTCTTACAAGATACTATTACTCAGGGAGAAATAACGCCTAAGAACAATGATATACATGTTAAAAATTCTCGAACTAATATTTATGAAGAAAAAAATCAGTCGGTCAATACTGACACTACCTCTGAAAATCGAAGTACTTCTAAAGGTATTTCTAACCAAAATGCTTACAACAGAGATGTTTATGGAGAATCGACTTCAAGATCAAACAGATCAGGCAGTGTTATGAACGAAAAACTGTTAGTTGATAGACGAACACCTGATGCTTATGGCAGATCAGCTATGGCTACATACCATAAAGGTAAGATCGGTGATTATGAAGACTTATACGGACAATATACCACTGAAAATGAGTACGGAAAGACATATGTGAAATCACCCAATCCAGTTCAAGACCGCGACAGTGTTAGCATTTCTAGTCATCAACAACAACAGAAACAAACGGGGAGTCACGTAAGTTCCCTCTTAAGTATTTATATACCCCAAGTGTATAATATATTTTCTTCGACTAATGACTTAAATTTTGCTTTTAGGCCCAAGAAAAAAATTTTAGTGGACCATCAGTCTTAAGAAGAAAAAAGATGCAATCAAGTGGTATTCAACCGCCCATGCCGAGGCCACACAGTGCAGATTTTCTAGAATATGAATCTAAAGTTGAAATATTGAATAAAACAGCTCCTGCTCATATGGCTTATGATATGCGTAAAGAACCACAACGACCAAAGTCAAGTCTAGACATAAACTCTTACTATGACCCTAGTTCTGATAGGTATTACTCTGAAGAAAGTTACGCTGAAAAAATGCGTAAATCTGCTCAATATTTACAGCAGGGACTAGTGGCCGGACCAAAAAATATGGAAATTCCTTTAGCGAATTACGCTAGCGGTTTGGCGAAAAAACAATTAAGTACAGCTTACTCACAAATGACAAATAATAATTATGAAGGCGAATTTAGTGCGAACAGGGATAACATTAGTTTCAATTCAAAATATGGCAATGCACAAGGATTAAATTCTAATTGGACTTTAAAAGAAAAAGTAGAGAGTCAAAAAGATTATATGAATAGAAGTGGAAGTGTAATGAGTGATGGGTCCAACGTAAGTGGTTATGTCAAAGATGCTTCTAAATACGATGTGACATCTGAAGGTTTTATGAGGTCTGCCAGTGCAAGGTTACCGTCTAGTGTGCCCGAAAAAGAAGTTGAAAAGAAAGTTCAACAGGTGAAATAGTAAACTACATTTATTTTTGTATGTCAAGCAAAGTTTTAAAATGTTATATAGTTTTTAAACTGTGCTCTTCTAGAGATTTCTACTCATTACTTTATCGCTACATCATTATTTCTTTAATAAAGTTATTTAAGATTCTTTTGATGTTTTTTACAGCGTGAGGAGTCAATGAAACGGCTGCTTGAATGGAAACAAAGGATGTTACAGTCACCATTAACGAGAAAGAGTACTCCGGCCACCATTTCTTTAGCAAGATCCCTCAATCAAAGTCGCCAATCTCTTAGATCTGACCAATACAAACCTAAGACATATACAAATGCTTCTTATAACAGTTACTCTTCTGACGATGAAGGTATGTTTGCAGATTATGACATTCTTATAAAATATTTTTCATGTATGTAATGTTTGTAGGTAGATATATTGTAGCATGATTTAAAAAAGTGTTTTCATATATTGATTCTTAAAGTAAAGCATGTATAGCGTGTTTTCAATTTTTTTATGACTGATTTTACTTTGCTTGAATGTTGTTTGCTGAAGTTGTCAAATAAGATATTAAGTAAGTGGGTATTCTGTTTAAAAATATACAATAGTACAATATACAATAGATTTAACAATCTAATAGAAAAGTTTAAAAGCGAAATTGTTTTCAATATCATATTTTTATAAAATTTTCCATGTCAAACATACAAACAAATCATTTTCGAATCATTAATTTGAACTCGTGTAATTCAGTTTCCATTATAAATCTAAAAAAATGCCATTAACTTGAGACTAAATTTCATTATTATTACTATTCTTATGCATTACCTTTATCATATACATGGACTCAGCAGTAGCATTATGATGACTTCGCTTTGCGGAGAGGTACCTTCCTGCCTGCGGGGACATCGTGCCACTAACATCATTTTATTGGCCTACTATTCGGTGGAGGGTTGTAAAATCTAGTTCTTGTTGGTTTGTTATCAAGTAGTTTGCATCACTCTAACATTCGAAGCGATATCTACTAACAATGTGGTGTCCGTTAGGAAACTATAAATCATATTTATGTTTAATAATTACTATTAATATAGTAATTATCGGTTTCACTTTTGCACCTCAGAGGAAACACCGGGCACTGATCTGCAAAAACCCAGAATTATGCAGGCAGGAAGGTCTTATACAGAGGACCTAACAAGTCCTACCATTATGCAACCTATATCCCCGCACGTGCCTACTATTGCTCAAATCAATTTACCAGTAGTAGAAAATGAAGGAAAAGAGACAGTTAATGAAGTTACACATCCTTATCAAAATTTGCTTTGCATACCAAAACCAAAACTAGAGGAAACTGAGTGTGATGATTATGATAATGATAAAAATGAAGAAGTTACTGAAAATTCAAATCTTCTTAGTACATCAAAAGATGGATATGAAACAAATGATAGCGAAGCTGAATCTGAAATGCTAGAAGAGTATACTGACAATGATTTAGATGAGGTTTTACTCCAAAATGATGTCGACTCTTCAAATAATGTTCAAAAAAATGAAGTCGCAGGTGACCCTACAAGTGAAAACCTGAAATCTAAAGTTGAAGAATCTGATTCAAAGTCTATTACTCCTCCTGTAGGTCCCTTAGTTCCTGGTGAAAACCACTATTTGCCTATGAGTCCTCGAAAAATTTCGGTGAGTGAACCACCCCACAAGGCTATTTTCGAAAATTTTTGTGTATTTGATCAGTCCTTACCTCAATCTTATGAAGATAACCCGTATGTTGAAATGAATATAGGAAATGAAGAAGAGGACACTCAAACTTATGAAATTGTTTGTGTAAATAACGGTCATGTTGAACCTGTTTATATGGAACTTAGTAATGTTGCGTCTGGTGAGAAAATAGCTAAAAGTGAATCAACTTCAGTAAAATTATTAGACACAGCATCAAATTTTGCAGATACGAAATCTCAGACATTAAAAAGACCGTCAAAATGTGACAAGAGTATAAAAGAAAAGTCAGAATTCTCGGATACCGATGATGAAGCTCATAAAGACTGTTCCTTAGAAGCTCCTTTTAGTAGATTCAGTATTTCCGACACTTTTCGGCCAGCGTCGTACTATCTAAGTGGAACTAAGAATACTCTGGATAATCAAGATAGTTCTGATAGTGAAATTTTATCTCCTCCACCAATCCCTAATTCTTCGCCCCCTATTGATGATTTTTCTGATGACGCTCTTTCTAAATATATATTAGATAAATTAGACAAATCGGATATATCACAAGACAATTCTATTTTGAAGATGTTAACATGTGAAAATCAAAAAATGAATACCGTCAAAAGAAAAACAACTTCACTCATGATTTATGGTAGCAGAACATCAATACACGATACTCTTACAAGGGGAGAAAAAATTCGCAACAGTAGGGCTAGCCTTACTAGTGACAAGAATAAAGTGATTGAAAATTCTAATAAGCTGCTAAGCAGCACGTTACTTGACTACAATAATTCAAGCAGTATAGAAACGGACTCGTTAAAAAGTTACAGTGCAGATAGAGGCTCTTCACGATTATCCTTGGAATCGGATGTTAGTAGTAAATTTGATATAGCACCATCGAACATATCTTCTGAGCTGACAAGCTTAAACGATAGTGATTTTGCTGTCGATTTTAGACACCCTACAGTATATCGAGATTTGGAAATGGTAATAAAAAGAAGACCACTTTCTGATGATTCATTGTTTAACTTAGTTAAAGCTGAAATACCGATGCATAATAATGAAATACCAAGTTACATAGATTTAGATAGATATTTAGACAATTTACAACCTAGTACAAGTGAATCACATAATCATAATTTAAATAGCTCAGCGCCAGAACCTTTAAACTACAAGCATAATGTAATTCAATCTACTATACATAGCGTCACACATACTCGTTGTTCGAGTACACCAGTTAACCATAGTAGCAGGCTTAACAGCTACGGAAGCAGAAGTTCGATTGGATCTCAGTTTAGAAATATTAATGAACAGACCTCCAATAACATGGGATCCCAAAGTTCCTGTAGTTCAGCTGGAATGACAAAGTCGCCTATGGCGTATTATTGTAAGAATAATGACGAGGAAAAACTTCTGAGTAAAAATTTAAATAACGATGCATTTTCCGATAAAGTCAAGGAATTTGAAATTGAAAAAATATCTCTCAGAACTAGTAACGAAATAAATGCTTCGTCTACTTCAACAGGTTTCCACAGCAGAGAAAGTTCAACAGAACACAGTGCACCTTATTATTACTCAGATCTGTCCTCACAGGAGCACATAAACGTTTTACCTACTTCTCATTATTTAAAAAATACTAACCTTCATCGTAAACTTAATAATCAAAGACGTAGGGGTCCATTACATAAGAAAAATGACATTTCACATATACATAATCCTATCCGTAACAATGAGGTCATAACATCTGAACCATCTTTTGAATTAGTTGCTTCAGCTAGGAGTGTTTCCGTGGAGTTTTTAAGCGCAGCTGACAAGGACCCTGAAATTGACATGAAAAATATATATGAATCCACGGGTGGCAGAAATTCAAAAATTCCAGAATCTATGAATTTATCAGGTCTTGGTTATAAAAAAAATTCAAGCGGTAATAACCAAAATGAACATTCCTTAGTAGATTCTACTACCATAAATGCAAGTCCTTTAATAAAATTATCTAGTACAAGCATGTCATCCCATTGTAGTGGTAATTCTTCGAATACTGTTTACTATGACGCCGAAGCAGAAGCAAGTACCTATGAAAACGTCATCAGTCAAGGAGATCAACATTGGGATGAAGATGTGCTCTGGACAGATAATTTAAGACGAGTGTCTTACAGACATGCCCGATCTATGGATGACTTGGATTCTATGCCGTCTCAAACATCAATAACTGCAAAAAATAATATTGAAGTTTGTGGTCTCAATAGCATAAAACGAGTCAAAAAAGACAGTGGAAATAAAATTAGTAGAAACGTAACATATGTTAATTGTGATTTGCAAGGTCGAATTCTTAGGCATAGAGAAAATTTTGGCATATTGAATAGCCGACTACTAGAGGAAGAACAAAAATTAGACGAGAATGATGTATATGTCAGCCTTGCAGAAGGAGCTGAAAAATCTTTAGAATATACAGATGAAGGTGTCTATGAACAGTTAGCAATAGATTTAATAAAATCTGATAAAATAACCGAAAATAGTAATATTGTGAAAGTTAAAGAAAAAAGTAAGAGAAAATTTGAAATCGATAGAGAAAAATTAAGACAGTGGGATTTAATGTCAAGCGGTTTAATGAAGAGTAGAGCAGGTAACGTGCGGGGTGCGGGTGCTAGTGTGGGTATGGGAGATGCTGCCTGTAGTACGGACACTGGAACTGACAGTGCAAGCAATGAAGGTATCCTCTAACATTATATGGTCCCGTAAGGTACACTAAGTAAGTTTTATTTCTGTTACAATTTTAAAAGCAAAGCAAAGTCATTATTCATCTACTTGAGATTGTAAATAATTTGGCATTTCTTATAAAAGTGTAATAAAAAATAGTTTTGGTTTAACGGAAAGATTTAAACACGATGAGGTGTAAAGCAAAACAAGCATGCGCGTTTAACATGGATTGTGTTTTTTGTAAATAGCAACAAATGTACTAATATGCAAACTGAAGCATACTTTATCTTGTTTTATCATTTACTTTTTGAAATAATTAATTAACTTAAATAAAGGCATAATAACCATCCCGTAAATGTGTAATGCGATAGCGATTTAAAAAATTATTTCAGCTTCTATGACAATGTCAGGCACAAATACGGAAACTGGTACTAATAATAATTCAACGAATCAACAAGCATTGTCCAAGAAAGCTTTTCTCGGAAGTAATACATCAATAGGAAGAAATAATCGGGATGCTAACATACCGGTTCGGGCGGTAAGCCCTAGGGTGAGATGGGTAGAAGATAAAACATCTAATGATCACTACGGCTCGCAACAAATGTATACGTCACAGCAAAATGTAAGATTTTTTGTTTTATTCATTTAAGTGACTCATTACAATGTTAATAATGAGTATACGTTATTAAATTTGATAATTCTTTATTTCCAGCTAAATTCGGCAACAGAAGAGTCTTGGGCTTCAGCTAGATCACCGTCTAGGACTTCTCAGCAGCCTATAAGAGCTGTTAGTCCCAGGATTAGAAGAAACACAGACACTGATGATCTGGTAAAACTCAATATATAATGCCTGTATTTTGTGATTTAGAATAAATATTTTTGTGAGTGATATACATAATAATTAAATATATAATATTATTCATTTATTTTAGAATATTCTTAACAGATATTTTGTGTTTGTTGAAATTATATAATGGGTTTACTTTATTTTAGTTAGTTTTACGTTGCTTTTATCATTTGTGTTGCGTTTTGTATTACCACAATAGCAAAGAGGGATGCAGCAACTTAGTTTGACTGAACAGTTGGGCGAGATACCAACCGCCGGCGAACTTCTGGGTCGAACTCATGAAGAATTGGTGTTACTCTTGATACAACTACGCCGGCGGCATGCAGCTACACATCGTGCCATTGAACATTGCTGTGCCAAAATCAGTAGTATTGAGGTGTTTGTTAATTGCTTTTTATTTTATTTATTTTGCAATGTCTTCGTATTATTAGTATTTATATCTAATATTTATGTTGTGATCATTGTTTTATTCTAGAAATAATTGCTTTTATATTAAACTTGACTTACTCCACAATCGTTTTAAAAAATAGTAAAGTACGAAACTGAGATAAAAAAACTGTACACCCACGTAATTTTGTCATGTTATTTCAATATAAAATGCTTATTTTTCAGGATTGTCTCAATTCTTTAAAAGCAGCGGAACGCGAAGAGAGTTTGCAACGCTTAGAACAACTTAAGATGCAGTTAATGGAATTAGAATCCCAGTACGAAAAAAGCAAGCCTCTAGTGCAATTAGTAGACAACATGGTAAAATTAGGTTCTCTCTACAATAGACCAGGATCTACTATTGAACGCCTTGAGAGGAATCAGAGGTTAAGACAAAAAGTCTTAGCTGAGCATGCACTGGAACAGCAAAGGTAAAACATGGTCTTAATGTAATACAGAAATAATGCAATCGAAAATGATTAAATTCTCAACAAATACTATTGTATTTTTCAGGTGGTTAGAAAGCGTTGCCGCCGGCAAACCATTAGAAACCGAAGCAGCAAGAGCTAGAGTTGCTGAATTATGGGCATTAGAACAAGAACTTGCTGATGAAGCCGCCATATTGCAAGGAATGAAAACTGATAAAGATACTATTGAGAATTTACTTACTGGTATGTTATTTTTTAAGGATAAAAATGATACTTTTGATCAGAAAATATAACAAAGTACATTATAAGTATATGTATGAATAAAAATAATATTACCTGACTGCAATTTTTCCTATTAATTTGGGTATCCGAAGGAATCACTTCAGGGATGCATCATGTGACAAACATTATTACGCTTTACAGTTTTACGATTTCATAGTACTATACGATTTTAATGTAGTAGAATTAATAAATAGGTTTAGGATATTTTAATTAGAATATATAAAAGTCAGAAATATATAGTTTCAAGAAAGTTAAGATGATACAACCGTTACAGGTGTGCGTGGCAAATTTGCGAGGCACGAAGATGTTCAAAACGGTGATCTATCAGCTGAAGTTATTTCTGCAATGACTCGTAGGGCTCCACCAAATAACAATGGTAACGGAAGTGGTCTCGAAGCGGAACTTACCCGAGTGCAAGAAATGTTGGCACACAATTCAAAGGTTTATAAGGTTTTCGTCTATATCATGCACTATTATTTTTATTTATTTAAGTACTTAAGTATAATTTATGCAAATATTATTTTTGCACGCCTTGTGATTTTTTTTGCTATCTTGATGGTATAAATACAATTTATATCTTTCTTATATAAAAGTTATATGAAGCATATTTATTTAAAGGCATAATGGCGATGCATGTTAAATTTGAGAGATATTTCGATTCTGGAAAGAAGGGTACAAACTATAATTTTGTTATTTTCACAGAAACTAGAACAAACGGTAGCAGATAACGCGCGTTTGGAGCGTGAATTACAGCAATTGCGAAGGGCATTACAAGCACGAAGAGCGGCAGGGCCCCACGCACATCATACGCAAGTCTCTAATCCTACCGCTATGCTTGAGGATGGTTCGTATTTACCCACACACTATATTTTAAGTATTCGTTCTAGATAAATTTAATTTATTAGACAGTTCTTATAAATTGCAAAAAATTATAAATTTCTAACAAATTAAAATATTTTCAAAAATTGATATTCGTAATTAGTTTCAACATTTTCAATGAATATACTTCACTTATGCGTTATGTTTTTCCGTCACATCTTAGTCATTTATTCTATGTGAGCCTTTAAAAATATAGACTTCACATACTTGAATAATAAAATAATTGTATTTTGCAGAAGTATCCCGTGTACAACAACTAGTTTCTGCTTTACAACGCCAGCGTCAAGAGCTCAGTCGCGCTGTCCGACATCTTACGCAACAGTCCCACGCGTTACAGACTACTCATGACTCTTTACCAGGTTAGTAAGCTGGTAGAAACTAAATCAAATAGTAATATTTGAATGGAAAATAGACTTAGAATTTGGTATGGAAAGTGAATTACTTTTGCTTAATAGGCATTTACTTATTTAGATTAAACCAAATCTATTCAACTTCTCGTTAAATCTTGTTATATTTCCAACATATTAATAAAAGGTATGTCAAACAACTGGTATGCCTAGACTGTAAGCTATGAACATTGAAACAAAATGATTGTATTTATATATTAATTAAGAGTTGAAATAATATGGTGCGCGTCTAAGTTTACAATATGTTGTTCCCTTTGCTTTTGAACTATAAATAGAACCTCTTAAAATTGAGTACTTGTTAGCGAAGATATAATGTAAATTATAAAAAATAAACCTGTGTAGAATTCTCACCTTTTCTGAAGTCATTCGGAAAAATATCGTCTGTGTGCGTTTAATTTACTATTTAAAATAAAATAACTGGTCTCACTCACCCATAGGAAAACGCCGACCAATCTCTTCTTGGCAAGAAACTAACCTGGATACCGGCCACACGATTGATCACGGTCAGTCAGATTACGACTATCACGTTGGACAGCTTTTACCACCTGGACATTACGAACCTGTTAATGTTGGAACGCCTTTATATGTCGATACACGAGTACCAGGAAACGATGTTACGTCTCCATTAGATAGTGAGGACCTGCTACAAACTGGATTTGGTGAGTTTAATCTTGTAAAAAGATAGCTCACAAATTATCATTATTATTTTTAAAACTCTTTACTACACTAAACATTTTGATTTTCAGGTAACCTCACTAACGTTGAAAAACAAGAAATTAAAACCGTTCGCATTGTCAAGCGTGAAAGTGAAAGACGCCAAAGGGATAGGGAGCGCTCTCTCCAACCAATGTCAGACTGGCCTTCTAATAACATTACCGCGAACCTCGATCAGTTCTTAGAGGAAGAACTTGTACAGTCAATGAACTACTCAAGAGCATCATCTTTACCAAGAGGCGATAAATATGAACATTACTACCCACAAGCAGACCAAAATTACTTGCAACTTAACATGGAACTCAGCCCCAAATATGTTTCAAGTCCATCTTTGTCAATCTATGACTACTCACAAAACAATTCTTCTCTCAGCAGCAGCTATCACAAAAGCTATGACAGATCTGGTTATGATAGAACAATTTCACTATCTACTCAATACTTGAACAGTCCCACAGATAGTTCAAGAACATTGACAAATGATCCTTTATCTAAAACTAGTAGTGTAGTAAGTTTAACAAGGTCAAATATGGAATTATCCCCAATATTCAAAAGTGAAGCTGCTAAGCAGATTATAACAGAGATGTCAGGAGACACTCCAAAGAATGGATCATTGCACAGAAGGCAAGTTCCTAAAGAGAAAAGGAGACATTACACGGCACCCCATCATCTTAGTGCTAAAACTTTGAATGAGATGCCGAAAGATTCGTACAATCAAGATGTAAGTACTTTAACGTAATTTTAGCTTTGTGTCATCGCGAACATGTTACTTTGGTTTTTGTTTTAGATTTGGTGGGTAAAACCAAGTAGAAATGATACATATTAAAGTTAACTCAACATTGGTTACTCATAAATACTCTTGTTAAATCTAATTCAACTTTATATTTTATTCAAATAATCGAGAAAATATTTAAAAATTCTACTTGATTTCAAATTAAATATCTACAACGTCTCATTACAGAAGGTTGGACGTGCGGTAGACGATGCTGACATGGAGCGAGTACTTCGTGGGGCTGCCCCTGATGTAGTACGATCAGCTTTACCACCTCAAGCGCTTCGTCTTGCTGATAACACCATAGATCAGCTGCTTGCTGCCCCGCAAAAAATTCTTATCCCGGAGCGATATATCCCTGAAAAGGTGAGTAAATAAATCGAATTTGTGCCCTTTTTTATCGTCTTATCTTAGTTTCTGCATTTCTCTGCCCTGTACTCTTCTCTGGAATATAAGCAGCTTTTCTGTATGTTATTATTGTTAGTGTTTATGTACTCTAAAGAATAATGCTTATGATGACAATTGCTAACAGCCACCAGAACTGTCTCCTGAAGAACAACAAAAAAGACAAGAGAAAGTGGAATCAATCAAGAAAATGTTAACGAGTACATCAGCTGATCCCAGCAAGGTATTGTTTTATATTTTTTTATTTAAATTTCCATTCTCAAGTATATTTAGGCAGCAGTTGAGAGTATTCTGGATAGTTCAACACTGTTAGAATTTTAATAGCGTTTAAGAAATAGGTTAGGACTTTTGACGTCTGTTAACATTTACGTTACCAAAGTATTCAAATAACTGATTTTAGCTGTCTGTGAACCTTGTCTAAATTATCCAAATTAAAGCTATTGCTTTCTTCATTGTATTTCCTCAAAACTAGTAGAATTACATAATTAAATTATTGTTTCATTCATCTCGATATTGTTCATTGAATGTGTTAATAATATCATACACTTTACAAATACTTGCACACTTTTCATTCGCTCTGCTTTCCATGTTGTTCTGGATGATACATTTGCATGATTATTCTTAAAATGGTACCAAATACATAATATAATGAATATGAAGTATTTAATTTAAAATAATTTAGTGTTTACAGATTACAATACAGTTACTAACTTTACATAAAATATTTTAACTATTTTATATTGTTACTAAGCAATTAATCACATTTCGCAAAGAGAAGTGCGGCGGGAACTAAACTGCCTAGACGTTCATAAGTCGAGTGGGCCAGACGGCATACCTGCAGTGGTGCTCAAGCAGTGTGCTCCTGAGTTGTGCCCTGTACTAACGCGACTTTTCGCGCTTTCCTACCGCAAAAGGCAAGTGCCGTCTTCGTGGAAGACTGCCCATGTGCATCCAGTGCCAAAAAAGGGTGATAGATCGGACCCATCGAATTACAGGCCTATAGCTATAACTTCCCTTCTCTCTAAGGTGATGGAGCGTGTGATCAACACACGGCTCCTCATTCGATTTGATCAGCGACGGCCAGTATGGTTTCCGCCACGGTCGCTCGACTGGTGATCTTCTAGTGTATCTCACTCACCGGTGGGCTTCAGCCATTGGAGTCAAGGTGAGGCTTTGGCAGTTAGCCTGGATATAGCAAAGGCGTTCGATCGGGTCTGGCACAGGGGTCTTCTATCGAAGTTACCATCCTACGGCCTGCCCGAGGGTTTGTGCAAGTGGGTGGCTAGCTTTTTGTCCCCCAGACGCATAAAAGCCGTCGTCGATGGTAGCTGTTCCAATAGCATGGACATAAACGCTGGTGTCCCGCAAGGCTCCGTGCCATCTCCAACGCTGTTCTTGCTGCATATCAATGATATGCTGTCCACGGATGGTATCCATTGTTATGCGGACGACAGTACTGGAGATGCGTATTACACGGGCCGAGCTAACATCCCTCGTACCGTTGTAGTAGAAAGTCGCGAACAACTTGTGTCTCAAATCGAGAGCACCTTACACAGAGTCTCCGATTGGGGTTGGGATAACCTGGTCCAATTTAACCCCTCTAAGACACAAGTCTGTGCGTTTACCGCTAAGAAAACCCCGTTCACTGTGGTTCCACAATTCCAGAATACACCCCTTACCATCTCACAGAGTATTGGAATCCTCGGTGTCGACATCTCCAGTGACGTCCAATTTCGAGC
Source organism: Hypercompe scribonia (assembly GCA_949316085.1). Lineage (NCBI taxonomy): Eukaryota > Metazoa > Arthropoda > Insecta > Lepidoptera > Erebidae > Hypercompe > Hypercompe scribonia. The sequence goes on along the minus strand of OX438989.1, from coordinate 8,887,046 downwards.
TCATTTGGAAGAGAAGGTCAAGCTGGCATCAAAAAAGCTTGGTGTTCTGAATAGAGCGAAGCGATACTTCACACCGGCACAAAGGCTACCTACTACTTTACAAAACACAAGTTCGACCTCACATGGAGTATTGCTGTCATCTCTGGGCGGGAGCACCGAAGTACCAGCTTGAGCCTTTCTATTCAGTTCAGAGACGTGCTGTGAGAATAGTCGACGATCCTGATCTCACAGACGGTATCGAGCCACTAAGTCTTAGGAGAGACTTTGCCTCCTTGTGTGTGCTCTATCGTCTCTACAATGGGCTGTGTTCTGAAGAATTGTTTGATATGATGCCCACAGCCACTTTCTACCATTGCACCGCTCGCCATCGTCAGGGAGCTCATCCACATAGATTGGAACCTAAATGGTCGCGCACAGTGCGGTTTCAGAGAAATTTTCTCCCGCGAACAATCCCGTTATGGAATGAGCTCCCTGCCGAGGTTTTCCCTGGAAACTACAGTATGGGGCTCTTCAAGAAGGGGGTAAATAGGTTTTTAAAGGGTCGGCAACGCGCACGTGATGCCCCTGGTGCCGCAGGCGTTCATAGGCTGCGGTAACCGCTTACCATCAGGCGGACCGTATGCTTGTTTACCACCGTCGTGGTATAAAAAAAAAATCAAACGCTTGACTGTTCAAGATACATTTCAATTGTTTGTTCAGAGTCGCTTTGCATAAAAATTCTATCTGTAGACACTAAAAACTTTTATAGCCGCTTCGAATGTTGGCTGTAAATATGTAAAAAAGCATAGTCCTATATGTGTGTGCTTGTATGATGATCGTTAGAGTCCGGACGCTGGCGAAAAACGGCAACGGGAGCACTTGCTACAAATGAACCAGATACTCGCCAAGCAAGTCACTGAGATGAGCAAAATCATCGCTGGTAAGGAAATTGACTTGATTGATTTATTTAATTAAAAATTAAAGTTGCGTAAAGCCATAGTTACTTCGTTGTTCTTTTGACATTTTGGTATGACTTACACTCCTTTAAATATAAGTACACATAAGATTGAAGTTTTCTATACCTACTCTTAAAATAGTTCGGTTTTAATTAAATATTCTTTTGGAAATTCTGAAATCAATTTTTACTAAATAAAACAATTCCATAGTCTTAATATGAGTTTTTGATCGTTAAAGTTTACTTTACAAAAATCTATTCTTAAAAAGTTATTTCAAGGTTGTGGTAGACACCGGACAGAGCGGGACTATTCGGCACTATTCGGCATGATTGACATAGTCGTCCCGCCCTGCTCACTGTTTCACTCAGCCGTTGCTCGCCGTTTATAAATAAACCTAATTTAATATTTAAACTCATAATAAGTGTTGTGAATTTATTGATCTTTCTTATTCTTAAATAAATTTAATTGTTGCACTACATACCTTTTCTAAAACATTAATTACGTTGAATATATATCGACTAAACCATTTTTTATTAAGTACACTTTTATTAATCTTACTCAAAACCTTATCTATACTATTCATAAAATTGTCCTGATGATTTTTTTGACAAACCTGAATGTTTTGATGTGTCTAACTATCACGTGTGTTCACGCCAGTAACAGTTTGCTTGATGTTGTTTGTCCCATTTTGTGCAGGAACCAATACTGAGCAAGGGCCGTCTGCATCCAACCACTGATTAGCCATACACAAACATTTGACACCACAAGCACATTATTTAACTTCTATCCTGTTCGTTCACTTAACATTTCAGATTTATATGACATATAATTTAACATAACGGTAATCAAAATTTACATCACTATTACAATCACTATTTTAAATGTCCACATCCAAATCGCTTGGAGTCCTCCGAAATGGTTAACGAGTGAGTACCTTGGCTATTCAGACGGTCCTTAGAAGATGCCTACTATCCAGTGTGTTGCAGCATGGTTTCGTTTAATGCATTTTGTTGTGAGTAGTTCACCTATATTAGCTTTAATTTTAAACATTTTAGACGCAGTATTTGCATTTTGATGTTTGAATGATGATTAAATTAACCAAGGATGTTTTTACCAGTTCTGATATCTGTTGTTTTTTAACAGTGAAAGCGTTAGAAGAATTACCTCAAAATGGAAACAGTGACGATTTGGACGATCGATCTCCGGACATGGAACTACCAATCTACCAACAAAGAGACAATTTCTTTACATAAACTAAAATTTTTAGTTGTTTAGTTCAATAATTTGACCATTAATACAACACTTAGATGTATTCATTCTTTGGAATGTTTATATTTTTTGTTTTTTAATTTTGAACATTTTAACAATCATTTAGTGAAATTCTGGTACTTAAGTAGGTATCGTTGGCTTAGTAATATTATCTACAACATGTCTTAGTACAACGTATAACCAAGCTGGGCTTTAAATATATTATAAGCGGTCAATGTAGATTGTTCAATTACTATTAGAAGTAAGGTAGATAATTAGTTTTTTCCAAAACTATTATTATGATATACATATATATACTTACAATGAAATATAAAAAAAAATCCTATTGAAAAATATATGAAAATACTTTTTATAGATAAGATAAACGTGTTACTGATGAGAAAATGATTGTCTTGGAATTTAACTGCATTTGAAATTGTACCTTGCAGTACAAGAAACAAAGTCGTTGATTCCATATTTATTGCGAACGAACTATAATAACATCACTACACCGTAAAACAAGTATTTAATTAAAAAAATGACGTATAATTCGTTAAATAAATTTAGATTTGCTGAATGCATATCACATTTCTAAATATAACATATCCACTCATATAAATAGTAGTTATTTTTATAACGGTTGCTCAATGTTGATGACATTCCTTAATATTGATAGGAGTTTTGAGTATCAACATAAATTTGTGCACAAACAGTATATATAATTTCATGACTGCACAGTATCAGAAATAGAAACGAATTCATCTATAAACAGACTTCAAAAAAAGAAAAAATATTCTTAATATTGTTGGTTTTTTTTTACCTCAGGACTGTTATTTACGAATCGATTTGGAATATTTCTTTTTTAATTTGGAAGAGAATACTTCGCATTCGGTTCTATTCAAATTTGAAAAAATCCACGTCTACCGGTTAAAATTAAAGAACGAAGAATGAAATTATTTAGTTACGAAGTAGGCGCGTTCAGTTATAGTTATTTAATAGTTTTTTATTATTACTCATGTAACTATCACGGTGTGGCAGTTGTAGTGTTGTGCTTATAAAGGATTTTGATATCTAATACACGTCTTCTATGTAAAAGGCCTTCAATTGTTATTATAGATATAAGTAATAGTAAAATGTACCTATATGATATTATTGTATACAGTTGCCATGTTAATTATTAGAAAGTGCACTTTGGCATTTAATTATTACTAGTGAAGAGAAACGAACAAAAATGCGTTTTAGTATTATTTCGTTAATTTTCTATATTTTATAATGTAAATAATACAATTTATATAATTCTCTGTGTGTACCTACGGGGTTTTAAGTTTCTTATATGGAAATATATGTAACCCGTCAATTACTTTTGTACTTAGTGTTATATAGCTTGATAGTGGCAACACTTGATCATTTGAAATAATAAATTGGTTTGTGATAGAGATCAAATAATAATAATAATTTTTAAACTTATTTTTGTATGTTTATTTTCAACAAATATTTATCACCCAATTATATATACCCTTTAAATAATATTAACAAAAAAATATTTAAATAATATAATAATTTGCGATTATTACATTTTTATAATTAGTAATTTATAATGTTTTGTTTTGTAATGTAATAACTTGTAGTTTATTTTCAATATTAAATATTAATCTTGTATTTTTGTAACTTACAAGTACACCCGAAATCCAGCACAATAGAGATAGTCATAACTAATATCGGTATAAATGTAGATACATAGTAGACATAGATGCTTTAATATGCCTAACCATATTTATGTCCTTAAAATAATGATCAATATAGTTAATTTTTATCTAAATTTACTTTTTTTAAGTAATTTTTCTTACACTATTTATCTGAATTTTCAAATTAAAATCAAATTAGTGCCATTTTATGCATTTCAGTGTTTTGATAGTTTTATCAGGGCATAGCCATTGACTCTAACATTAAAACTATGGGTAAAATGTAATGTAACCATAATTACCCTGTTTAAAGAATTAACACTAAAAAACTTCCCAACAGTTAAAGACTGAGTTTGTTTATATTTCTTATCTAATTCAAATAATAATTTCTACTGTCAATTATATACTTTCTAGATATATTCCTTATACAATATATATCGTAAATATACAATCATCTCCAATGTACTCACTCAAGAATATCATGATATATTCGGCGATCACCGATACTCATTTCCATTATAATTACTGTATTTCCCGAATTATTGTATTGTAGGAGGATTTGATAATCTCAATCGGATAGTTATTATTGTCAATTAGATGTTATACAAGCGTGTAATTATCCTAATTATGTTAAACAGAACCCAAACTTAAATTGTATGTAAATCGTATTTGAGATCAGTATTGAGTGTTCACTGCGAGAACTAGCAACTGCCGTCAAGTTAGTTTTGAATTATTGGGATTTAAAAGATCCCTATCTGTAAAAATGCTATACATTAAAGCCAGAAGTTAAAGTTTTGATTTTTATTTAGTTTAAGTAAATATGTAAATAAGAAGTGTACGAGATAAGGGAATTCATTAGTAAAGTCGGACATACAGTTATTATAGTTTAACTGATGATCAGTTGATAACCTCATTGAATTTGAAGCGGCGTACGCGAAAAAAATCGAGAAAACTTACGATTTATTTTGATAAATAAAAAGTGTTAGATGGTTTTACTTATAAATGTTTATTGACTGTCCAGACACTTAAGTAAAAAAATATAAAGTACAATTACAGTATTTAAGGACTTACTTTGATAATATTTAATTATCTTTATTTATCATATTATTAATATCATCAACTGCTGGTACAGTTAATTCGTCAAAATGTGGTTCCTTGTTTGTCAATTTGATAAATCAACCGTTATCATTACTCATCTTTAATATATAAAGACTTCTCCGCGCCTCGGCAAGCACGTTAAGTCGAATTTATATTCTTTTATTCAGTATGAATCACTTGTTATTTTATTTCTATCGACTTGAACTGATTGCCTTCGTCTAACACGTTTGAAAATAAAAATCCAGTCTGCAGTCAGTGTCTAGAATCTGCTTTTATTAGTGTATGCACTAGTTCCAAAAATTTTGGTTCAATGACCTGACAAATATCAATTTTTACATTGTGCAAAGAAGTAAAGCAGTCAGATGTTGATTGCGGCTTTGATCGCCAATATGTATCTAAAAGTAAGCTCATATTTTGACATTTTTAGGAACTGTGAAAGATAGTGCTGCAGTAGTTTGCCAATTTCAAAGATAACCTTCACTATATAACACACCACATCGTCCTATATTACTTTTGCCGAGATGCGGTCTCCACTCAAGAACGGTTATGGGTTCTGTGGCTTATATGTCCAGCTGCTGTCACTTTAGTTTGCTGACCAGCGGGCTATGTCGATAATTCAGGTTCTTTGCCGGATCACCTCATATCTGAAACGATTCTGAAGAGAAACGCCGAGCATAGCCTACAGATAGAGCTTGCGTATAAGCCCTACTTCTATGGGAGCCATGACGAGAGGACTCGACATAGCTTCGTAAATGTTACCCAACCCAACTAAATTTTGTTAGCCACCTCGTTCCTGAAGTTATTCTACTTGTATAACCTCAACAACAAGTGTAATACATGTTCATCGAAAATGAGCTTGGTTTTATACAAGTTCGTTTGTCTCAGCATCTTTTTAGATGTTGAAGCATCTCTGCCATGATGACAATATTGTCTGCAAATCGCTGATGAGAGATAGATATATCTGAAAATTATAGAAAAGGTTCAGTTGTGAAAATGAAGGCGATATTAAACATCCTGATTCAAATCGAAAATAATAAAAGAAAGCGAGTAATCAAATTATTTACCTGCAATTATTGAACGATGGAAGTCGTTAATACCAGTTATGCTGTCAAAGAGTATCTCGCTTGCAAGGTCTCACTTGTAGTTGATACATTGTCTAAAAATCATAATTTTATAAGAAAAAGTAACAAAACAAAGTTTGTTTTTTTAAATATAACTTCAAAACCAAACTTGTTTGTATCAATATCGTTTGACCCCTAACACAATTTAAAAAAAAATTGTTTTTAATAACTTTATAGACGAGTCTTCTCTCTCTTGGTATTATTTTCGTAAATATCTGTCACACTGTCATAAACAATAAACTAAATTTCAATTAAAACTACTGCAAAGTAATCAAATGTATGCAAAAACAACGGTAAATGCGTTATGAGTTACTAATGTCGACCTGGAAAAACATGTTTATCTAATCATACATTAAATCCGCTGATCATTGGTCAATAATATCATAAAAATGGAATAATATGGTACATGCAAGTGCTGGTTATAGGTATTTATCGTAAATTCTCTCATCTCAGAAAAAGCATCTCAGTAGGCCGTCATACTGCATTGTCTGCATTCGTAATGAGTATGGTGACCATAATTCTTGGATTCGATTCATGCTTTCTATCAGGTAGAGTAGTCACTTTAGCAGGCTCTTAAAAATATAAAAAAATAAATAAAAGTCCTTTGCTAAGAGCATGCTGTTGTTGACATTTAAAAAAAAATAAGTTGTGAACCCTTATTTTTTTTACCTATAGCTGGGGGAAATATTATTAATGTCACTTATGATATTTTATTAAACCAAAAATATAGGTGCTGGTTCTTGCAGTAAACTCTCGATATGGTATATCATCGCGACACTGTGCAAACTTAAAAGGGATCATTCGTATAAAATTATCAGCATTTCATAATAAACAGTATTTATCGCCTTACTAGTATTGAGCATATATATCAACTCGATTAATCAAATTATCATTAGGTATTTCGTAGCATTAGACACCTAGCTACCTGTATTCTACGAGTGACTCTGTAAATTGTATGTGTGTAGCTCCTTGTTAAAACCTATTTGCCCGTGAAATTATTATATACTGCAATAAGATATTGGTCGAGAAAAACCACGTTTCACTGAGGAAAAGTGCACAGCACTTTGTCGTTACTGCGCAGTAAATTTGAAAAAAGAAAAGAACATGAAGTGTTGGTATAATTTAAATCAAATTATTAACTCGATATAAAAATAGAATGTTTCTGTTTTACATTTGTCTATAGTAAAGGAATAATTACTTGCTTCAAAAACTTGTCGACAGAATCACTAGTACAGGAGGTAATATTTTGACTGCCTTAAAATGAATTGTTGTGTGAATCTACAGGAAATCATATTGTTTTATGTTAACTCTAATGAAATTTAATTTTACATCAATCCTTGTAATTATAGTGCGTATGTTCACATTTGAAAATAAATACTATGCTGTACTACGCCGTGGTTTTATTCATTTCCTTCATCAATATTATTTAACAACACCTCTTAAGGACACGGACATATTTAATGAAATTTTTTAACAACAATTTTAATTATACTGACAAAATGGCAGTATAATGTAACTAATTTTAATGTTTATTGTCGTTAAACAGACACTAGGATATATGGTAATGGGAAAATTAAAATTACAAGGAAAACGAAGGTTAAAGAAGGGAAGTAAAAAATGGATATTGATTTTCTTTTCTTTAAAAAAAGACAACTTTCAGAATAGGAAAATATCTTGTGTCACGGAGGATTTTTATGATATTATACAAGGTACACCAAGACTGAATAACAATTTGTGAATCACACAAAGTGTTGTCTTATGTGCGGATCGAAATTTTTCGATCTTAGCGCAGTAGGAAGGGGCAAAGTCACTGGTGCAGCTACCACTACGTCATACGTGCTTAAATAGATGAATTGGGAGTGTAAGTAAGCAATAGTGCGAGTAAGCAAGGTTAAATATACCAACAGGGTTAAAATTAGTGCTATCATAATAGACGTTAGCAAAAATATTGCAGCCCTCTAATCGTATCGTATGACAATACAAAAATAATCCGAATTTTAAGTGACAGAACCTACGTGTGATAGAATTCCTATGGAAACAGGCAAAACTTGATTAAAGAATTTGTATGCAGCGTGTCAGCTTTATTTTATTTTATTCGACTAAGTTTTTCCAGGTAAAGTCGAAAGGTTTAGAGATTTAAATAAAAGGTAAACAACGAAAAGTCACTGACACCTTACTCAGCTACCTTTTATTACAAAAAAGTTCTCTTATCAAATAATGTTTAAAACACATCTATTTCTTAACTGAATGAAAATGATGCATTAATAATATATATCATAATAGATCTGACTTCCATCAGTTTGATGTTTTTAAGAATCTAACTCATTGTTACCAACTAAAAATGTTGATAAGGATACCGGAGCCTAATCTCGCCTTTAACCGTTATTCGGTGGGAGGGATCTCAAAGGACGGCAGCACACCAATGACCTTTGGCGTATGGTACTCTATGGTGGGTGATAGTCAGTATTTCCTTTTTTGCCAAATGACTATTCTGCCTGATGGAATAAAATCCAAAAGTGGTGGTCATTATACTCAACGCGCATGCAGACAATGCAGTACGGTGACCCACACTATGGCTAAATAGGTCTTTTAAAACGATACTAGTGCCAACCGTACCAGAGATAATACTATGTTTTATAGACTGTAGTGAATTTATTGGCGATAAACTGTTTTACTCAAGTGTGTATTTTGTGGTGCCCGACTTATATCTTTCTTTTTTCTTTTTCTATTTTAAAAAAAGACAGAAATAAATCCTGTATCGCGGGGGACTTACAAAAATACAAGAAATGAACACAAGAAACACTCAGACTCAGAACAACGAATTGTTTATCACACAAAGTGTTGTCCCATGTGAGGTTTAAACCTAAAACACCCAGCGAAGTAGAGAGCGGCGTAGTGACCGCTTAAACATCTAGGAAAACCGTGTAATGTCGGACAAGACAGGGTTTTTTCAATGATTGTGACGTCCTGCTATTAATCTATAATCGCGGTGACAAAACCAAACAAACCTACAGGTACTAAAGAAGTCTTAATACATATTTTATTCAATAGTAAACTACCTAAAAAATTACTAGTTAACAAGTGCTACTTCGTCTGCGTCGCAAAAGGAATAAATTTTCCCGTTCTTTGCAACATTTTCCATTGACACTCGACTCCTAGCTAATCTTAATATTTTGTAACCATCTTATATACTTACAATCCACAATAAATTATTTTGATTTTGACTCCTACAGGTCTGTTAAGTGTTTTATATATAGATAAGATCCTTTGAGGCAGCGGGAGGCGTATCCAGAAGTGGACGTGTCACGGTCATTGTTAGGGATACTTGATGATGTATAAATGAACACTTATTCCTTTTAGGCACACCAATACATGAGTCAATCCTGTTCCCGATCTATTACACGACTCGGACGATTGTTAGTAAACAGAAATACCCAATTGGTTGACGTTAATCGAAACTGTAACTATCAGCTTCGTTTGAATGAAATAGGGCATCTATAGAGAAGTTTTGTTATAGTAGATGGTAATGAACCTAATTTTGTTAAGTTTTATTTTATTTTGAACTTTCACAATTTTCTTCTGGTTAATATCGTTGCACGTTCCACAATAGTTTAATTTTTCCTGCAACTTTCTAAACAGTTTGTTTGTGGGTCACTACTGTTGATCCTGGTGCACAGGAGTTACAATTCTGGACGTGTAAGAGTGATAAATCTCGTTAAAAAACTCAATTCCTTACATAATATTTCTGTAAAGCCAAAATTGTAGTATACACCCAGTGTCTTAAGTATAAGAACATTAACAGGACATACTTAATTATGTAATTAAAATTGTATATTATACTCGTATTTTAGGTGGTCCGACGACCTGGTGAAGGTCGCGGGAAGGTGCTGGATGCGGGCGTCACGAGACCGCCTGTTGTGGAGAACCGTGGGGGAGGCCTATGTCCAGCAGTGGACGTCTTTTGGCTGAAATGATGATGATGATGAGGATTATACATATGGAGTGTTTGTCAGTTTTATATTAAAATTGTCTTTCAAAAGATTTACTGCGCTAGAGACTGATAAAATTCAAGATAAAAATGTTTCCAGTTTTTAGTGGTTGTACACGAAGTTTACAATTCAAATTTATTACGCTAGGGCTAGGTACCTTAGATGACTCAAGTGCTGGAGACCGCTAAACGATTTCCATCCTTTAAAAGCGTAAGCCTGGGGGTTACAGCTGAGGTCATCGGTCACCCTGGCAGAAGCAGGCCGGGTTGGTGATTCAAGCGCTATGGACCGTGCGCGCCCTTTTGGTAACAGAAAGGAAACATCGAGGTTTCGACTTAGGAGGTGATCATCTGTAAGCCGTAAATAGATGGCTCAAAGTACCGTAGGGTTCCAGAGATTTTCTTTCCAGGGTGCAGCTAGTTCACCTGTTAGAGATGAATTGAATTGTAAGGCAGTTCGTTATATATAGAGTCGGTAACATGAAATAAGAAATAATCACACGAGAGGAGCCGCGAGACATACTCGTAGTTTGCTTATGATTATTTTGAATTTATTTGATAGTCTTATTCCCAAATAAACTACTGAGTAAAAACTTAGTAATATCAGCCCCAAGAAGTTCCTTTAGGTTCAAAATATCATTAACTTATCGCAAAAAATCAGAAAATCAGAAACCCTTATAAACTACAGTGTTAATGATAGCTAAGCTGCCAAACAAACAGCTTATTGAAAGCTTCTTCTATGATTGATTGCATTTCAAATTCATTTATTTTTGTATTTTTTTTGTAATACGATAGCCAATGGACTAAATTAGAATTTAATAATGTTTGTAGCAGGGCTGTGAATTTTACAGAACAGCAGATTAGGCCATATTTAAAAAAAAGTAGAAATATGCACAGAAAAAGAATTCTTAAAATTAAGTAAAATTTACAATTCCATCCAATCAACCTATCGTCGTCTACTGCTGAACGAAGATCTCTCCCAAGGAGCGCTAAGCATCTCTTGGGCTATCTGCATCTATCCGCTGCCAGCCACCTTCTTCAAGTCGTCGGTCAATCGTGTCGCAGGGCGCTCTACACTACGTTTGCCCAATCATAATATTGGAGTATTATTGAGTGTACCGAACACTTAATCGTCTGTATATAAAAAAAATCTAAATATTTTGTGATTAAGAGTTTTTAAAATGTTTCAACAGTGTTTCAATATTACAATTTTAATTGGTGTTCTAAGTCGGGTGTTCTTTCTGTCAATGTTAATGTACATTTGTAAAGCCCCACGACACAAAATATATTCATAATAAAAATATATTTCAATTTTGACTCCTAAAACTGTAACTAAACACAAACTGATCAGTGTCACTTCATGCTAACTACTCTTTTTTTCAAGAAAAATGCCAATATTGGAAGCAAAGTATGTATATTCAAACTCGTTTGGTATTCGGCCCATTGGTGTACAGGAAACGAAGGATTTAATGACTAAATAAAAATGCAGGATACCGTACCGAGTATTATATGTAGATATAGATTCTAAGTGTCAAAGTTAGAAGTCAGATTGAAAGTTACCTTTACAATTTACTGTACGTTAATATTGACGAATAAATTACTAATGAAATTGAAGAAATATTTTTTTCTTCCAAATTACGAACCTACCAAAGTGACTCTATTTTGCCTGATGTAAAACATGAATAGAATCTAAGAGTTGTGGTCGCCATATGCATTGCAAATGCAGATAATGCAATATGGTGACTCACACTATGGTGGCCTAGTCTGGTACTTTTTCCGGCTCCGCTTGTGGATGTAAGACATGACAATCATCGGAGTAGTGTAAGGCCTACGCAGTTACCACGATAACTATTACCCTTGCATCAATGGGCCTCCAGTCTTGCACTCACCAACGAAACATGACGCCACAGATGCAGTAGGTTTAGGTTGTTCTACTGTGAGAGGGTAATACTGCCTCAGTCCAGTCAGCCCGTTTGTGCTAAAACCAGCGTGGCTCTTCTACTTGACATGTTCTGAAAAGAGTAGAAACAGTCACGGAACACTGTGTTCAAAAAGGTCTCACTTTCAGAGAAATAAATTCTTTTAGCCGATCATATTGAACGATTTTATAATCAAGGATCAGAGGGTACAAGTAATTTATCGACTTTGATAAGTTAGTTATATAAGTATTTCCTTAGTTGGTCACAAAGGCTTAAAACAGGAAATGTGATAAGAACGTTAAAACTGAAGAGATTCTTAGCACAAAGTTCTTAAAAATTTGGATTGATTACAAATGGTTGTACCGAAATCAGTAGATACCGAAAAGATCAGAAAAATAAACTGTAAAGATAAAAAAAAAGGTGGCAAAGGCCCGATGAAGATTTTAGATTGACTTTAAATTTTCAAGAGAACTATCCCTTAGTTTATAAACATATTATCGGAGGTGACAAGCTGATGTAACGATGCCGGTAGTGCACAAATCATTAAATTGCAATTTTATTAACAACTTACTTATTAGAATATTGAATTACAGAGGTTAGTAGGGGTGGCAAAAATTCAGTAGTCTACTGGCGGCAAATATGTAAATCCTCCATTGTTTACAACAGAAAGCGAAGTAAGCTGGGAAAAAAATATTCTGCTCAGATACCACGAAAATATGAATTGGGCGCGTATTCATCATCACTCATCAGCACATGTTGCGACTTTTTTAATGTTCGCTTGGTTTTAGGTAAGTAAACAACTCAAGAAATATTATCATTGATAAATATCTTTGTTTAAACAAGAATATCTAACTCAAATTAGTTCATTATATAAATCAGAACACTGTCTTGCAACCAGTGTATTCGATATGTTTTATGTTCAGCCTTTGGAAATAAATATATAAGTCCGAAAGATAAAAGTGCTATAAAATATATAAAAAATAGCGAATAAGTTATTATAGAAAATCGACAATTAATAAAAAATTTAGAAAATCCAATATTCAAAAACGGTAAGTTTGGCTTATAGAATTATAATATTTCTATGAAAATAGTTAGAAACGTGTAGCACATGTTTTAAACTGTTTCGTGCAATGCAATTATATAATAATTCATAGATATTCACATTGTTTTACCACGATACCGTAACTAGCAACGTTATGCCGTGACTTTGTTATTTCCGTTTTTCACCCTTCCATATGTAGAATTATATCGGTGAGAACACGCAGTTGCGTAAATTAATTCATTAGTATTAGATGTTTCATTTAAACGTACTAATTTGCTTCCATATTCCAAATAAATACGTTATTTCATAATAAAAAATTTTAAAGTAAATTTATGCTTATCTACATTTAGTTCAGTATAAAAATAAAAAGTAGCATATGCATAAATAAAAAATATTTTCTTGTTTTCCTGGCCATTGTCATCTTCAAGAAACAAAGGTAGGTGTACCAGACCTTTGGGATTAACATTAAATACTCTTTGTTGAATGTGGTTGCGATTCGCGGCGCGTGCGCATGTCTACGTGGACACGGTTCAATGTCAATAGTCTTCCTTCCGTTATCTCGGGTGACAAATCGAGTTGCGATCGAACGGTCGACCATTCATCTTAAATGTCAGCACAACAATATGAATTATAATAATGTGTGTCTTTGTACCGTATCCATGATAGAAAAGGCATCTATTGTTTCGCATGCGCTAGATTTCGGCTGGACGTAGCCACCTACTTAAAATTGCGTTGTAATATAACCGATTTTTTTAAGATAAAAACATGTTAATAAAAACGTTCGAACATAAAATATCACATATTTTTTTTTCTTTTTTGATTATGTCTTGTTTTTTTATGTAATCCACAACGGTAGTGCCGTTGTGGATTACATAAAAAAACACAAAAATTCTAACGATATTTCATATTTTCAAATTTTCTAAGTTATTTAGAACTTATGATGGCGTAAAAAGAATAAATTAGACTTTTTTTTGCGCCATCATATAATTATAAAGAAACTTATTAAAGTAATCAACCTCTTAGAATTTAAAAAGATTCAAATTAAAATCTCTGAATTAGACAAGAGCATCTAATTTACAAAATAACTAACTCGTTAGTAATCCCAGATTAACCCATGAGTGACAATTCTGCTGTATTATAACCGGTAATTGTTACCTCGTGCTCGACCTTTATACTAGTTTGTCAATGTATTTAGGTATATAACATTATTAATTATGAATAAATTTCAAGTTTAAAATAAATTTACCTAATTCGTCATCTACTAAATGGGTTTCATTAAGTTGAAATTAGGTAAAGTCTACAAAAGTAATATTTCATATTATCCTAATGCTGCGGTCGGCGAGAGGCCTTGTTATAAGCTGAGAGATAGCAAAAACATAATAAATGGGGCATTAGAATATCTCTAGCTACTAGGTCATCATCAGACTTGTTTTTCGTATAAATATTTTCACTTTGAGACCACTTAGTAGATGCAAGTAGGTAATGTTCGGCGATATTAAGCTAAAAGGGAAAGCTTAAGAGATGTTTTAGTGTTTATGTATGAAGTTTGGCCTGTCGCACCACTTGAGAGGTTGTTTTGCTAAGTAGCTATCTTTACAAGTACTTAGTTAGCTCTGATAGCACTGATGCTATTTTGTGTTCAGATGGTTGAGATTTCTCTAGTAAGGAAAATATGTTAGAAGTAAAATTAATGTCGTGAATTTGGTCTAAGTATATTTACAAAGAGGTATATATTAATTTGTTTAGACACAGCTTCTGCAATTCTGCATTACGAATCTATTCTATATTGGAAAGAATATCCAGACACAAACAACTACTTGTGAATAGTACAAAGCCCCCAACATTAATTGTTGTACATAATTTCAGATATAGTTTAAATAGTTATGTGCGATTAGGCTTGAGAGTCAAAAGCCCCTTACAAGTAAATCTTACCGGCGTCTTGACACCTCACCAAATTGTCCAAAAGCATCATTTGTTTAAACTGATTTACGAAGATTCATATAATTTGAATATACATCTTTAGTCGTCGTAGATATGATAGTCAAATGATTGGAATAGGGGGTTTGAGATCAATCTCAGGTCGAGTATCTTAAGGGTTAGCTGCAATTATAATGATATAACTTGCAATAATTCATAGACCAGCAGTCTTCTCTGTCTCAAAATCAGGGCAATTTAGAACGTGTAATAAGATAACCAGCCTGCCGATTTATATGATATTAATAGCTACATACATGTGATATCACCCATATATCACAGACAAACACAAAACAAGTGATCGTGATTTACATCACAGTAGTCTCTCTACTGTGGGAATCTAAACACACGAAGATCAATTGCTATTATTATTTATTCTATTGGTGAAATTTTTATACCTGGGCACGCATAGATTGCTCGATGAACTTGTATTTAGAACGAATAAGAGTAGTTTGTTTACTTCCGTGAGAATTTTGTTAGACTGCGTGAGAAAGCTGTAGAGCAAAAACAACGTCATAACCATAACAAGCTTATTTTCACCATAATTATCACAACTATTTGCTTATTGATACCGACCTTTCGTAAATCTTGTACTAGAACTTGATTAGGGATTAAAAAGTTACGTCTTTGAATCGTCGAGTACACTACAGTAAAGGGTGAACCAAGTTTAACAGGGAGATAAGTTTTTAGAACCGTTTATAGGACATTTGAATAATGTTTTGTTACAGTTGTGGTCAGTTTTAATACATTGTTGTAGATTGTTTCTATCATATTATTAAAGTATATAGACAAGATATAGTTGAATTTTATCCGCTATTTCACTCGCGTGGAATTTCGTCTGCCCCATTAAGTTTCGTAATAAAACATTCAAATAAATATTTCTTTTTAATAAAAAGTATCCGTAAAGTGTTTACTTTTAATACTAGCAAGAACATGTGTACAAAATTTCATGATGATCGGTTGAGTAGTTTTCGCGTGAAACCGTAACAAACTTACATTCACATTTATAATATTAAGTAGGATTATCACGATGTAATCTTTTTCTTTAGTAAGTATAATCAAATTTTTCTTGCTCTTTCTTAAATATGATAGATATAATATTGTCCCAAATGGTGTTTTGAACTTTTTGATAATATATATGATATTATAAAAGTGTATTAAAAAAAGTAAAATTACTTCATAGTATAATACTAGTGTTTATTTTTAAGTATTAGTAAGTCGACAAATGAGCACATTAGAAAATAAAATAATAAAATAGAGAATTGAGAAAGTTGATAGTTAATCGTCATCTTTTTTATTGTATTTCTATATTTCGGTAATTCGGGCAGAAACCTGTATTGTTTTACTTCGGACTTCCAATTTAAAAATAATTCCTAATATAAAAATAATTTTTACAAATATATTTACCGTTCTAATTACAAAATCACGCAGCTCCACAAATGTTACCAGCTTGTAATTTGGGTAAAAGACACTAATTTAAAACACATACGATTATAACCGTATGAGTATAAGTGGATGCTCGTGCAGAACCTGCTGTGACATTAATTCTGCTTCGTTAAGTAGCCAAGGCGATAAGATTCGGGAGTTGGAAAGTTCGAACGGCACATTTTTATCATTGTCACAAATTAAATGTAATAAAGTATATAGAGCCTTTCCCTTGATACTGGTTTTCGTACCGTTGGTCGACCTGAGCACCCACCATTGATCTCATTGTTTGAGACATTGCACTTTTGGTGTGTATCGTTTATGCACCATCATCAATCAATATATATACAGCATGTGGTTTTATTGCCTGTACTATGTATATACTAGAATATGAAAGGTGTTGCAATCTAATATTAAAGATTCTTATAAAAAGTTTTTAATTGTTTTACATCTCTCTAAATTGTTGTGTAGTACGAAAGACTGTTCTAATAAAATTTAATATGCTAAAATATATTGGTTTTCAAATTCATTTATATTTTAAATTTTAATGAATACGTAACTGTGTAAAAATAAGAGTACATTTGAACAAATTTAATCATTTAAATAGTAAAATGTTTCTCATTTTCACATAAAGTACCTACTATTCTGCGTGACAGGACCACGGCAGTGGTTCACTAGTACAGGAGCAAATGGATGATGATATATACTTTGTAATCTATCCGGTAGTTATCGGTATACACCGTGGACGATCAATTAATGTTTAGTGTTAACATATGTTAGTATTATTTTGGCTGTGTAAAAAAATCTAGTATAATGTGTAGATATTACCTTACAAATATAATAAGTGCGTGGTGGGGTAAAAGGTGGTCCAGCGACCTGGTAAAGAGTCCCGTGAAGTTCTTGGATGCGAGAAGCATGGGACCAACTTTTGTGGTAAAATTTGTGGGAGGCCTATGTCCAGCAGTGGACGTTTCATGGCTGAGATGATGTTTATGACAATAAGTGCCATATAATAAAAATAAAATGATGTATAGGGTGAGTCAAGTATTCGCAAAAAAATGAATCTAACATTTCGTGTAAACATGTTACGGGAGTTCTCGTGATTGATGCTACTGGAATTTGCTCGCTACAATCGTAATACATAGTTTCAACATCAAATGAGTCCCTGCCGGTGGTCAAAGGCATGTTTCCGGAAAAGCTGATTTCCACACGAGGCGACATTCCATAGCCACCTAGAAGTCCAGATTTATCCCTAGTAGACTTCTTTTTAGTTGTAAATCGTCGTCGTAGAATCGTGTCGACATCAATAAACCAAATACACTACGTCAACTAAAAGAAGAAATCAGCAAAGAGATGTCAGCGATCTCGCGGTCTCTTTGCCGACAAGTATTCGGCAATTTCGGTGTTCGCTGAGAAGAGTGTAAACATCGAAATGCTGGTCATTTAGACGACGTAATTTTAAAAAAATAAATACCTACCAATTAACTTTCTTGTCAATAAATAATTTTTATAATATATCAAATGTTTTTTATACGATTTTTCAAATGTTAACTAATTCGTGGCCCACCCTATATTTAAAAAATAAAGTATCTAAGAAAGACACATGGTATTAAAAAAACATTTCAGCTTTCTTTTCGTTAATGCTTTTTACATTGTTTTCAACATAAACTCAATTTCTAAAAACTACAACCAACGTTTTTATATAATATTGTTCAAAAAGAGGATACATTGAACGCATTTTAGCGTATCGCGCTTCAATTTAGACAAAGAAGAAATTAGTATTTATCACGCACCCTGTGAAGCGTGTAGATTGGTGCGCCGGAGCATATAACCGCGTTGCAGCTACGAACGCGACACAATCGCACGCCGGCCGTCGCAGCCACACCGCAACTGTGAGTACATAACCAACATATTTAATTACATTTAAAGTAATGAAAAATTTGTTCGGGTCAATAGCAAAACCATTTTTGTCAAGGTTAATGTCAAATGTCATTTTTAATCTTGAGAATGATTTTTAAGTGTGTGTGTAGTGGAAAAAATTTATTTATAATGTGAGACAAGCTTTTTTCTTACCAACAATCTTATGAATAAAAAAATTGTCAATCACACTTACTGAGTAAGTGTTTATGCTTTTAACCAAGCAACTTTATTTATTCGCTTGTTTATTGATTATCAATTTTACAATAATTTTCCAAATATAGCACTGGTCTATATTTAATGACGTTTAGAGAAAGTATTTAAACAAATTATGGAAATACTAATTGCTGTTGTTAAATTTTTAAAGTGTCTTAACCTACTTTTAAATGGCAGTGTTTATTTATTATTATTTATTTGGACTGTTAAAGGCTGATCACGTGATGTGATGTTTTTTTTAATTTGCAAATTACAACTCAGTCTTGTAGTCTAAAATTAGTGTAAAAGTGTGGTATGGTGTAGTGAACGATGAGATGTTTCTAATATTTTGCGTATATAATTCCAAATTGCATGTGATAATAACACGGAAAAGCTTTTGCGAGAAGCTTGTAAAATATTAAATGTTATAAGTGGGTAAACGAGATAACTGGCAGAAGCCTCAACTGTTTTTTAAATATAAAAATATTGAACATGAAAAAATTATAAAGAAGCTAAAAAAACAGTTATTGGGTTACAATATCTAATTTATAATGATATTAAGTCCATTTGGTACGTATTTTAAAACAATAATTATGTTATATTAACAAAATAATGTCTTAGTTAATTAGATTTTATTATGAAGTTTAAGTTAAAAAGATATTTTAAGTATACTTACGTATTTTGATATTTATTGACACTCTTAAGAAATGGAACTCTGTTTCACATTTTTGAATTTGGATTATGTTTGAAATTTGTGAATGATATTAGGTGTAGTTATTTTTTGGACGTCACATGTAATATTATGCATTTCAATAGATTTCATTTAAAATGTAAATGGAATTGTCTCTTAAAAAAGCAAAGCCTAAAACAATAAGTCAGGCACGAAATTTATAACACATGTTTATTGTGATAGCTATGTATTTTTTTAAACTGTAGATATCCTTAAAATGGATGTCTATGTATAGAGTATAATATTGTAAGTCAATGACCGGTTTACTGGAGCACGGAGTCCACTATGTTTACAAATAGTTGAAAGCTTATTATTATGTAAATATTGAAACAAAAGTAAGCGACTTTCGCAAAATAAAAACAATCTATCAATCGTAAGGGCTATGGTAATTTTTGAAATGCAATATTTGAAATAATTTATGGATGTATATGAAATTAACGGAATGAATATATGTCTATGCCAAGTAAACATTATAAATCTACTTTCTTAAATTAGAAATGATCGTAAAAAAGTTATTAACTAATTATATCCATCATTAACAATATTGCAATTATATTAATAGTCAGATTGTGTTTCATTTATAGTTAAATAATGTTAAGAATAACATGGGCAATTGACAAGCAGATCGCAAAATTAGACATTTTCCGATCAACGATGAATTTATTTAGGACAAATAATATTAAATGAAATTTATTTTCTGAACTTACTCGTTTGAATATTACATCGACTTAATTTAAATAGCGGCTACTTTCAAATTTGGAATGTTCATTAAAAATAAGTTTTGAATTTGCATTTATCAATAACAAAATTAAATTTTTATTTATACTTTTGGTATAAAACTCGTTCTGGTATTCGTGTCAATCATGAGTTGAAGTTTTCTTAGACTGTATGTTTCAAAGTAATTTATTATTACTGATATATTATAAAACTGATAGGAGAATTTCTTATTCCTGATTGATTTTCTACTCACGATGTTCCAAGATTATTTGCGCTTAGTATTCATAGTTGGCACGGGTATTATGAAACGTAGTATGTTTGAGTTCGAGCGAAGATACAGATAGACTTAAGTTTTAATGGGTTTGTTTACCATTTAGGAACAAAGGGTTTTCACTTTCGGCCGCTGACCTTAGAGGCAGGATAACGACTCCTGAAGTGAACTCATCAGCTCCTTAGTATGCAGGAGGCTTGTCAGCAATGTACAGTCATCGGTAAAGCAGTGCATGCGGAATTGCGTGCGATATAATTTCGTGCTATTGACTTGTCTGACAAATTGTTTGTGGTTGACAATAAGCAGGAAAAATTTTTTTGAAATTAGCTCATATGCGTTTTATATCTGTGTGGTTCGATGAAGCTTTAATTTGAAAAAAGAATTGCAGCATACAAATAATAAGTTGGAAAGCATTCGTAGAAGCGGTTGCGATAAAAATAAATTAACGTTTAAAAAATTAAAAAGAAGAAACTAGAATGGTAGTTAAGTAATATTTAACTTATTATATAGATATAATAGAGAGTTGTAAGTATAATTATAAATACGTTGGAATCCTAAACCTTTCGGCTATCATATAATTATGTATAAATAGGTACTTTTATAAATTCCAGCATAAAGTTGGAACCCTTTTGAAGGAACGCTGCGACATTCTCGACATTTAGAATTGATGCATTTGGTTCTTTATTACTTCTACATAATGGGGTCAGTTACTCGCATTGAATGTTAACTATCAAGACTATAGGAAGTCGTATGATGCTTCTACCGTAGATAATTGTATCATGATTAGATATATTATCCTTTATTTCTTTTTAAGAATACCGATGATGTGAGTCACGTTTCAGTAGTTCAGTAGTTTCGGTTCCCTTAATCATGAACTTTACCTTACTATCAAATTAATAGTACGAGAAAGTATTAGGCTGTGGCTAGCATTATTTATGTTTGTGGGTAACAATCTGTATGGGGAAACGTCAGTGTTATAACACATAAATAAAACATATTTTTTATGCATTGGGAATATTTTAATACCCAAGATAAGGAAAAAGGGAATACAAATAAATCCCACCGTCAAGTAATACTAATATCAATGAGGAAACAGATATTCTTTCAAATAACCTGATATTTGGTTTACCCGTAAAATATTAGTTGCTACTAAGCATAAATTATATAAGCTTTAGTATTATTAGAATCCAGGACCATTTAAATTGTGGTAGAAATTCATTTCGTTAATTGGAACAAGTTAAATACAAAGAAGGTTGAAATTAATTTGAAAATAAAATAAATTATGTAAATGACCCGTAAAGGACAAAGGACGTTGATGCGATTCTGGATCTTTGACACAAAAAGTTAAGCTTCTTAGGCCCTGGGATAAAAAACTTCTATTTTACATTTTTGGAGTCTAAACTGATGAATTTTTTGCACCACTAATATTAATTTAACCTACGCCACTTTTGCCTGATTTGCATTGCTGATGGACTTAATGTTAGAATTATAGCAGATGTTTGACCGGTTACTTATTATTCGCGTGTTAAATGTTGACGACAATGTCCAAAATTTAGCGTTTTTATTTATCAAAATTTTATTTATAAGTAAATAATAATACAATGTTTATTGCTATTGGTGCAATCTTTGATTAATTTTATTGTAGAAACCAATGAGTAATATGCTGCAGGGTTTTGTTTTTGTTATTGATGAAATACTAAAAAACCTACAACTGGTAGCGAGTGTTAAAGTCGTAAATAGATATTTGCATTGAATTTATCTAAAATACTCAATAATAAAAACTTTAATTACATTAATGAACAACAGATAATAAATATTTAACTAAATTTGGAGGAAATCAGTCTCTAAAAGCTCTAGTCAATGCTTTTATATATCTTACTTACGTTTGAAAGTGCACTGTAACAAGAACTATTCTGTAATAAAAATACATCAGTTTGAGTATATATTCCGGTACATTGTATATGTGTGTTACTTGGAATCAAAAATTAAAACGGGACCGTTCTTTGTCTTTGTACAAGTTCATTCAATAATATCAATGTAAACTAAGTAAGTTCATTCAACACGTGTAAAGCATACGATCTAATATAATGAAATGAGATAGACTTGTTTGTTGACACATCTTCTGTGTTGAATACTAATAGCTATATAATTACGTTTATACGCAGCATAATTATATATAGACATAGTTATTATTGTACAGTCGAAGTTATTCGCGATAAATTTGTATAAAATTTAAAACGTTGCGACACTTTCTACTTCTTCGACGTATCGAATGGGTTATAGCGCTCGTGATCACGGACAGACTAACGGGTGTACCTGAAACCACGTATTTTTTTTGTTTCTGATCACCTTTTTCGTCTGCTTTATACAGTTTTAGTTGTATTGCTGACGATACTCAACTAAAACTATGTCAAAATGTAAAAGTTGCCAAAAGCCACAAAAACAGCAAATTTGTACATAAAAACTAACTACATATATACTGCTACGCTTTGCAAAAACCAGATAAATACTCTTTGAAGTGTATTTCATGTCACAGTTTGAACTTAATCGGTAGAACTCCTTGCTTTTCTAAGCATATACAAAGCAAACTAACATTTTTATATATTTATATAAAAATAACAAAGTTAAGAGCAATTGGTAGAGTCAAAGTTAATTTGAAACGTAAATGCAAAGTTCATGACACTTTGTTTACATTTAGGATTAAAGATAGGGAAGGTGAGCCAACTACAAATAATATCAAGGATAAAGCTTTTCGACTATTGCAGCACATTATTGCACATTGTTATTGCGCCTTAAATCTAAATATGTACGTGTAAAACTTACCCTTTATTGAATTCAAACTTTGAATATCTTACTGATACCTACATAATTCGTATAAAATGTTTCTCATCATTTCTTTATTATGAAGTTTTGTAAGCCTTTATTAATCATGATTATACTAGTTTGGACTCTCTCTGTGTAAATGACAAGTAGTAGAGCCACGCTGATTACAGCACGAATGGGTCGGCTCGACTGGGGCAATAGTACCCTCTCACAGAAGACCAACCTAAAGCGATAGCATCCGTTCTGTCGTGTTTTGTTGGTGAGTGCGAAACCAGAGGCCTATTGATGCAAAGGTGACAGTTATCATGGCAAATGTTTGAGCTTTATACAACCACAATGACTGTCACGCCTTTTATGTCTCCAAGCGCGGCGTGAAAAACCATCTCACTAGGCCACCGTAGTGTGAATCACCATATTGCATTATCTGTATTCACAATGAGTATAGGAATCACAACTCTTGGTTTATATTAGTGTTTCCACCCAAAAACTAAAATGATATAATGATTCAAATCTGCCGTAAGCATCGTTATGCGTTTAACCGTTTTGCTGTTATGGTAGGATTCAAGCTTTTATTTGACTCATTGTGACCCAGAAACAGAAATCATTTACTTCGAAATATTTGGGCACCCAATAAAATTTGTGAGAGTGAGCAACAGTGCTACAACAAGTGTAATTCTATCTGGAAAAAATGAGTAGATATTTTCTATCGTTAGCTAACTAACCAACATAAAAAATTAGCATCACAACAAAACGAAATTAGACATTATCCGAAGAGTGTATAGAGAAGTCACGATATATGAGTACTTTTTAACTTTCCGCATTACTGAAACGTATTTACCCACATAATTTAAACTTTATTTTAACATGAAACTGAATTATAAAATATATAATCACGAATAAAAGATAGTAAAATAATTAAGCAAATACTTGGTAACAAAATAAACTAAAAAAAAGTTATTTGAAGGTCAAATCGAGTTAATGGACAGAGATTAATGTATTTTAAAGTATTTAATTGCAAACGAGAAACTATTAATAAGGATCAACTTAGTTCAGGGATCTGTGCTTGAAGCCAAGAGTAAGACAAATGATTGAATGATAAGGAGGTTGTTGTATTTAAGTTTATAATTTTGGGATTCATACAGAATGCTTTTTCTTTTTGCAAGTGAAGCTTCTTCGTCATATTAATTTGACTTTTGACTGCATGGCACCAACAAGTAATATGAAAAATAAATACACGTTAATAAAAATAACCTTAAACCTTAAGTAATATTTTATTATAGTATAAGTAGATTTCTACTCTTTCTATGGCAAATTACTTAGAAAGGTGTGTTCTCTATTAAAGATAATTGTAAATAGATAAGTGGGTATCTGTTAAGCCTAGTTAAACGAATATGTGTGTGCTTGTTAGGTCAGTAGGCGAGTACTGTGAACGTTTGACACATCTAGAGCGCGAGTACCGTTACTGTATACCGCGTTTGCACTCGTCTTGTCATTTTGTAGTACGCCAACTGTTTGCTTATAAACCGATTACTTATAGTTCAACTTTAAGCTATGTATATGGGGCTGTTATATATATATATATACGTGAATGTATATCCTTATCTATTTGAAAATGCATAAAACGCGATGAAGCAAGCAGGCTAGGATCCATATTATCTGATTTTAATTATGAACTTGGTAAGAAATTATGAATGATATCCTATATAATATCATCAATATGAAACTCTTTACTTCTTTATTTGTTATTTTTTCATCATTACTGTTTACCCTAAAGTAAAGAAATTTTGCAAGTACGCAGACAGGGGCAAAGAAAAGTAAGAATAAGGGCAATTGAAATGGCAAACAAAATTAAATTAAAGTAAAAGTAACAAAACAAAAAGAAAACAAATTGCCTAACTTGAGTGGCAGTGGACGAGGCAAATTGCACGCAGTAACGATGGCCGATGAGGCCATAAAGTTCTTGAGTGGCGCCTGTATATTGGAAACTGCAGTGTTTGTAGGGGGATCTCTGGAAGCCTTTACATGTGGGTGGCATGGAACGGCCTGTTGTGGGGAACCTTGGTTGAAGCCTATGTCAAGCAGTGAACGTTTTTTAGCTCAGATGATGATGGTATGACGAAAAGTAATTTATAGTGAAATTATTATAAATATGAAATAATTAATATCTAATATTCATTTTATTACACTAGTAAAAGAGGGAAAATAACTTTTTAAAAATGATTTTAGTTGCATATAATAGCTATATAATTATAAAATTGCTTTATAAATTTTGAGTTCTAATACCGTGCATGGGTAGCTGTCGAAGTAGAAGAAATCACTTTATTTAACTTGTTAAGCTTAATGATTAGGCTTAGTTTATGATTAAATATTTTGAATTAATTTTGAATTTAGTTCAGAAATCAGCAGGTTAGGTAAGACGCTTTTATGTTAAAATATTTAAATGTTATAATTACTTAAGAATTTACAAATATTTTTATTTTTGCTAACATTTCTAATGCCGTGCCCACGTTCCAATTGTATCATTATAAACGTACTCGTATTAAGTAGACAGTTAGTAACATACATACTCCCGTTCCTGTTCTTTGTTTAAGTACTGCTTTCATACATTCCGTACATTCATTTTACTATTTATTAAATATAGTTTAAATTTCTAGATTTAACTTTTCATATTTAAATTCTCTATAAATTAACCTAAAATGAGCAAACGCAGAAATAAAACTACGCGTTGTCATAACACATTATGTTAATAACTTAGTGTCACATTATTACGAAGCTATTACGCTTTTAATCAATAAAAAAAGATACATAAACTCAAGAGGTTTCCTTTGCCTCTCATAGACAAACCAAAAAACATTTGTATTTTGGTTAGTTATAGTAGAAAAGAACAAGAAGTCTGGTTCTTGATATTACTTGCCTTATAAAGGATATACTTAAATTCAGTTGCATTCATAAAAAAACAAATTGCAACTGTCGAAAGAATATTAAGCTTTTTTTAGAAAGGAAAATCCTAGCGGAACAATGTTATTGTCAGTCTCTATGGATTTTTCGATTCGATTCATTCCCGATATAAGTTAAGGGGATGGAACATTACATATACATATGTAATGTTTCATTTACATATACACGTTATAATTTTTAACGATTTCCTAAAGAAAGGAAGTTCTTTTGGTTTTTTTTTAATAGTTACGAAAAAGAAAGTTTTGAGAGGGTCACCGCTAAAGAAGAAATTCTGGTTTAATTAATTTTATGTTCACATTTAAAATTTATGGGTTTTAAAATGTTATAATCAAGAATTAAAAATAAGAGGAAAAAGTTTTAGAATTAGCTTTAGTTCTGCATAAACACAAAATTTTTTCAGTTAAATGATTCAACTGTGTTTTTGTTGATTTGTGAATTTAAAAAAGGACGTCACAAAGTTGATTACTGCTACTACTTAATCTATTACGAGTATTGAGTTGCCGTAGCCAGTTTGAACCCGTTAGACATCCCGTTCATAGCCGATACTCGTGTGCCATGGGAAATGAATAACTGTACTATTGCACACTCACAATTTTCTCTGGTTCAATTTAGTTCCTTTTAAAGTGCATATCACACACGGACAATTACATTTTTTTTTTTGTAATAGTTATCTTTTTTGGTTTTAGGTTCAAAATGCGAGTCTTACTGGCGTCGTTGGTCGTCCTGGCAGTCTTCACGACTGCAATTGAAGGTAAGTTTAAATTTTATAAATATATTATTACGCTTTTAAGGACTCATAGAAATAATAATAAAAAATAATAATTAAAAAGTATATACATTTAAAGATCAAAGTCGAACTTTGCAAATTTATTATAGTTTTCATCACAGTTAGAGCAAGTTAGTGATGTTACTTATGTAACGAGCATGTGGTTTCCAAACTTTACTAATAATTAAACTGCACTTAGCTCTGCTTGATAAATATTGCAACTATCACATAAACTTGCTAATGTTGGTACGTGTTAATAATTTATTTCCATTACTGCGTGCATATATTACGTTACTTAAATTCCCAATTTATTAGTCCTGAATATTAATTAGTAATAGTGCATGCATAGGTCACCCACTAAGAGCTTAGGGCCCCAAGTCAACTTCACCTGCAAATGGTTCACTTGCTGATCGACAAATGATGCTCTGGTTACCCAAACATCCCGATGGACGACAATAGGCTCGATACCTATTATGTGCGACCAAAATACTGATAAAAAGTGGGTGTTTAATACATCTCTGCCTACCCCTACGGGGAAACTAGCAAAATATATAATTAGTAATAAATGTTATGTATGTAGTTCGTGTAAAATTTGCGGTCTCAATCTTATTATCCTATCAACGCCAGACGTTTCGTACATCTGATATTGACAGGTTAGAATTATGCTAAATTTATTTAACATAATTATTTATTCTTTCAATATAATATTCATCTTATATTTCTCTCTTAATTTAGACAGATGAATTATTATTCTAGGGAAAACTTTGTACTTAAAAAAACACCACTGTCTTGTAGAAAACAGTTAGTGATGTTTTTGTGTGTTTGTACTCCAATACCCGTTGTGTTTGAGTACCATACTTTTAACGCGTATTATTAAAGGATTTCAACAAAAACTCACCTTTGGTTAAATACCTAGTACAGTGAGATCACCTTTGTTTTAGATCCTGAAACATAATTTCCAGTAAATCTTTTATATTGTATAACATTGTATAACAATGGTTTTCATTCTTTCATTTAATCTAACCTTTAACGGTTCATAGTATAAGCTCTATTTAGTTTGAAACTAGATAGCGTTGCGTGTCAAATTTTCAAAATTATCATATTATCCTTCATCATTCATTAATGTAGATCAGAATTATATGATCACAACAAGAATTGCACTAGCAGTAGCCAATGTTTCCTAATCATGATTTTTTTCCAGCGGACAGCAAAGCGCGCGTAGTATGCTACTTCAGTAACTGGGCGGTGTATAGGCCAGGTGTAGGACGTTATGGTATAGAAGACATCCCTGTTGATCTTTGTACACATCTGATCTACTCTTTCATTGGAGTCACGGAGAAGAGTAACGAAGTCCTCATTATTGATCCTGAGGTAAGATTGTTATGTAAATGTTGTTTGACGTAGCGTAAGGAAAAATCGGGATTTTAGCTATTTCGTTAGATGACAAATAAAAAGAATAACTTAATTGTTAATCAGCTATTTATAATCATCCTTTTGTATTCCAATCGTAATTAATAACTCAAATTTAATGCATAGAAACTCACTGCAATAATAGGTAAAAAAATGAGCTATTTGTGTTAATATGTACACACTCTTAGTACCTCTTTTGTAATAATAGGCAGTCAAGTGTTTTGATTTAGTCCTTTTGACCGTCTTGGTGGCACAGTGGTAGCGTATGGGGCTGCTGTGCTCGAAGTCTCGGGTTCAATTCCCGGGTTGGATCAAATGTTTATTTCGGAGTTTGGGTGTTTTCTATGTATAATATGTAGGTATTTATAAAAAAAAGTATAAATGTAAATTTATTTCAGCTGTCTAGTACCCATAGTACAAGCTATGCTTAGTTTGGGGCTAGATAGCTTTGTGTGTCAAATGACCAAATTATTTATTTATTTATTTCATAGTCTAAATTATTACTGATAGTTACTTGGTGAACACCACGTATATAGAAGAATAGAGATAATTTTATAGGACAGAAATATCCTGTATAAAACTTGTTTTTATCTCAGTAACAGTGAAATTATTACTCAATAACAGTTGGACGTTGAGAAGAATGGATTCAGTAACTTTACGGCTCTTCGGAAGTCTCATCCACACGTAAAGTACATGGTGGCTGTAGGGGGCTGGGCAGAAGGCGGCTCTAAATACTCTCATATGGTGGCTCAGAAACAGTCACGATTGACTTTCGTCAGGAGTGTTGTTGGTAAGTAGCTTTCATTTCTTTTATTTGCCAAATAGAAGTAAATTCTGCACACATTAATACTAAACTACTTGGCATGGGCACTTAAGTTCATAACTTACATAAACATACACGTATAAAAACTCAAAATTTTAACTGCCATTAAACGTTTGAAACTTCTATACAGAGACCTAATAGACCAAACTAAAAGAATTGAAATCAGGCCAATAAATAAACTTGCTAGTTGTGGAATATTGTTTTTGATTATTCGGCATGAAGAAAGGCATGAGTTTGTGGAATACCGAGTCACATTCCATGTTGTTTGCTTTAACTAGATATGGAAATTTCATTGAATATTGGACTGTGCAATTCTCATCTTATAATGTTACAGCAGATGAAGTTGGCACGAAGTTTTAGAATGAAATAAAATATTGTAGAAAACAAATTCCGACAAATAACTTTTTAGTACATCAGTGAGCATTTGAAAATAAATAACATGCTAACTATCAAAATAACTTCCTATAATTTGTCTGTAATAGAGTCTTTAATTATAAAAAATAACGTAAAATTTCCATTAATTTTTCCTAGCTTTAAAATATTTGGCAGTCGAAAAAGTTAAAAAGAAAAGTCTAACGATGAAACCAAGAGCATACTATCAAATAAACATTACACTATCAGCATAACATAACATTACAGCGTTGGCAAACAATGCGGAGAAAATAATATGTTAAATGAAATATAATATGTGATGTCATAACAAACCAAAAAGCCATAAATTATGAGCCGCTGCGTTGTTCGAAATATAATTTCCTCATATGACATTCTTACACATAGTTCAGGCGAACGTTAGCAAGGAAAACAAAGGAATTAATGATATTATTTTGACGATACAGTGACTCTTTTATCATTGTTCTGTGTCCTTCGCCACTCAAATTTTATTAAGAAAGTTACAATAAGTATAAAGTCGTTATAAGTCCTGTATTTATGTAATTTATAGCAAGAATAAGTTTCCTTTATATAGTCTTTCTATAACTGTTAGTGTTATAGTTTTGATCTAGAGATGTTTTTTTTCTGTAGGGATAAAGATCTCTTATCAATTATATAATATTCAAAAAGATACCGGCTGTATAATTTGGGCAAAGGTAAGATAATATATAGGATTATTACTAAAACTAAAATGTCCTTTCTAAGGAGAGGTTCAACAGTGGGGTATTTAAGGCTTGTTGATAAGAACTGATGTATTCCGGCGTGGTTTTCTTTTCTTAAATGTTTTTCAACTAATCTAGTAATTGTTTGATTAGCGAGTCTATAATAACCACGCTATCATATTTAAGGGACTTAGTCTAGATCCGTTTTTAATATTAGTCGTTATTAGACAGCGCTGAGGCAAAATTTTATATCAAGGGACATGATATTCAATTTATTTTTCAATTTTAGCGTTACGTCCCCCGAAGTGGGTAAACAAATAAACATTTTGATATTCTGAGAAGGAGCATGAGTAAATAAAATTTGTCAAAATACCAATATCCCGCCACGAGACGTTTCTTATAATTTCAACATCAATCATATTTTGATTCTAGTCGTACATCAAGTGTCATGCTCTTGTTTAGCCACTTTGTAAGTAACTCAAAAAATAATATCATAGACAAATCTCTTTGAATATTAAAAGGTAGTTTAATCAATAAGGTTTTATAAAGACTACACAAAAGTGGTAAAATTATTGTGAAGTGATCACCATCTGTCACTTTGAATATGTTAGAATTGGTGTTTTGAAAACGAGATTTATGCTGCCCGTAAATTAAAAACAGAGTATTATATTATACAAAACAATTTGCCAACGAATTAATTAATCATATGGCAGTGAATACCTAGTACATTCATATATTTGAAGATACAAAGTTACACATGCCTCTTCCTCTGTTTACTTAGCAATTTTAATTATAGTTTGTTGTAATTTCAATAGTTTTTCTTATCTACCGTATATTCGTTTCACCCAAACAACTGACAAAGTGAAATGAAAAAAGGGTTCATAAGTTCTTTGAGTAACGTTTTATAATTTGTTATCTCAAAGTCTTATTTAGTATCTATAAGTACAGATGTAAGTTTAAACCTTAGTTCACTTATCGAATAACGTTGCATCTGGTTAAGTTAACTAGTTTAATTTATATTAGCAATTAAACTGACGGTATGATAACATTACGTTAACATTAACGCAAAGATAGATTTAACTTTACGCCTTCAATTCCTTAGTGCAAAGTTTTCGTGAGACATTTCAAAAAGTAGTAGTTTCATAGTTTTTAAGTAGTTTGTTCAATATTATAGATGAAGATTGACTTAAAGACAATATACGAGCGAGATTTATTCGTTCAGATCAAGAGCAACTGTATTCATAACTTGACTAATTATTGTCAAAGTTATAATATAACAAACAAGATTCACAATTCATCCATTAACCAATTTAAGTTTAATGAGTTTTATGTTTTTATTTTTTAATTAAATAAATTAAAAAAAAAACAAAGTTAAAACACTTTTGTTTTTGTCATTTTAGTCGGCAGCATATTATATATTTACACTTTGCGTCATTTATGTAACTGGTAGCAAATCTACTGTCATCAACTCAGCATACCTATTTTTAGAGCGTCAACTTCTTTTGACAGAGAGATTTCTGGATAAACATGATTATATTTTTTTAAATATTTAACTGTTATAGATAGTAAAGTAATACTCAGATATAAAGTAAATGATCCTGTTTGTATTTGTCTCGGATGGGATTTGAACCTTACATAGGTTAAGTGGAAGAATCACTGAATGTGAAATGAGGACCTCCTCATTTTTTCCAATATACATACAATTATTAATATACCTACATTACTCATAGAATTACTTAATATAATTTCAACCTCATCAAGTGTTCCTTACATTATATAATTTAATGATTCCAAAATACTTAAAGCTACTTTGGCATTTAAATTATTATGATCGGTATAACGTGACTGGTTTATAGTTTATTTTAAAAATAAACAATGATCGATGAAATAAGCAATCGCTTACCATGGTTTCTTTCATTTTCATTTGCATATTTTTTATACAGATATTTCGTAGGCATATAATATAAGCATTTTGATAGTTTTGATTGAAATATCAATATGAATAGGCCAGTTTTCTTTCTTATTTAAAAACGTGTGTTCTAATTTTTTTTTTGTTTATTTTGATGTATTTAATATATAGTGTAAATCAGAGTCAGAATAATGTGATGTCTGTCATTCTAGATTTCATAAAGAAATATGACTTCGATGGTTTGGATCTCGACTGGGAGTACCCTGGAGCCGCTGACCGTGGTGGTTCCTTCTCTGATAAGGACAGATTCCTCTTTCTGGTGCAAGAACTCAAGAGGGCCTTCATCAGGGTCGGTAAAGGTTGGGAGCTGACTGCTGCTGTTCCCCTGGCTAACTTTAGATTAATGGAAGGATATCATGTACCGGATCTTTGCCAGTATGTATTGTTACATATCTTAAAAAAAATCCAAGTTAATTTTAAGTATATTTTTCAAGTACGTTTGTGATAAATGAACAAATTACAAATGTACTTGTAACACGCAATTATTGTTATAATAATTTCATTTTATCTCCTGAAATAGGCCATTATCTAATTGATTTTTGAATTTAATTAGTTTTTATTAATGTCTCATATTTAATTTTGTACTTAAATTCTAAAACTTGTTCTTTTCAATTTAAAAGGTGTAAAACTGACACTTTAATTAGTCATTCAATCAGTTTTGTTTCGTTTTGAAGCTTTGTGGAAAGTTAACCTATAAATTATGCTGCGAGAAAGAGTTTAAGCTAAAAAAAAGTTTGAAAGTATTATGAAACTTTTTAGAGTTTTATTCACAATTGGCTTAAGTACAAATGATTATAGATAGATAGGTTAGTATACGAGTCTGTCAGTGTCAAACGTAGTCAATTCAATTCTCACATGCTGCACTCAATCTTCGATACATAATATTATTTACATATTTTTAATATAATTTAAGTTAAACATTAAACATTAGGTACTTTATTAAATTCCTTCCTTAAAAATTATATAAAATAACGAGCTAAATATTAATTCCAGGGAACTTGATGCTATTCATGTAATGTCTTATGATCTGCGTGGCAACTGGGCCGGTTTTGCCGATGTACACTCACCGTTATATAAGCGTCCCCATGATCAGTGGGCGTATGAAAAACTTAATGTGGTGAGTAAGGAAGTTAATTCTTCTATTTTACTGTAATAAAATTCAGTTATCGGGAGTTAGTGCAGAAAAATGATCATGTTATGCCATAAAGATATTTGATACTTAATAGTGCATAAGGTGCATAGGCACTTAGGGCCCTAGACCACCTTGCAAGTAGTGCACATGCTGATCGATCGACCTGGTGGTGATCGATGGACCAGGCAAATAAAACATTCCGATTAGCGACAATAGGCTTGCCACCTATTACGTGGAACCAAAACACTAGCGAAAAGTGAGTGTTTAATATGTGTCTGCCTACTCCGGGGAAACAGGCGTGATTTTATGTATATATGATACTTAATAAATCATTATTTATTCAGTTATCTTAATTATAATATTATCTACAACGCTTTTAATGGTTTCATAGTGATTTAGTAGATTTTTCGTTTTATATTTTTAGGATACTTGAAAAAGCCCTCTCAAAATATTTTTGCTTAAAACTACAAAATATTGTTCAACTAAAATTAAAAAAAATGTCCTTTGATTTCAGAATGATGGTCTTGCTCTTTGGGAAGAAAAGGGATGTCCTTCAAACAAACTGGTTGTCGGTATTCCCTTCTATGGTCGTTCGTATACTTTGTCAGCTGGTAACAATAACTATGGACTCGGTACTTTCATCAATAAGGAGGCTGGTGGTGGTGATCCCGCACCTTATACAAATGCCACCGGATTTTGGGCATACTATGAGGTAAGATTGCCGAGTCTAAAAGGTAATTAAACTAATATAGAGTATAGTCTATGTTAGTGATATTAGTTCCTACCTAGTATCTTTCTAGTAGTTTTGAGTGTTTCCATGGTCCGCCCAATTGTTTAATTGTGATTAATACTGGTTAAATAACACGATGGCTAGGGCTTGTATGGGATTCGTATCGACAAGCTGACTCAAAACTATGATCCTTTTTTCAACCAGAACATATACTATATTCGCATAGATTTTATTTAATCAATGTTTATAGACTAAAAAAAAGACACCTCTGTGGTTTATTTTGACATTTCTTTGCAGAGTGAGCCTTAGAAAATGCCAACACCTTTAGGGTGCAAAGTCTAACGTGTAAAAATATCTATAAAAGATTTACTTGTAGAAATAAATATGATTTATCATCATTTATCATTCAATATTTTTCGCCCTGATTAATACACTTATTAATGCACTATGATGCGATTTATGAAGAAATTTTCTGTCTGACGTATCGAGTATTTATGACATTTAAATATTTTAATTTAGTAAATACAATTAATCTATAGTACTGTAACTCTTCTGTGCTGTTCTCCAATTTAGTCTTTATTCTATTCAATCTTTTGTTATGTGTACATTTTTTCTTACCAATAGATCTGTACCGAGGTAGATAAAGATGGTTCTGATTGGACCAAGAAGTGGGACGAACAAGGTAAATGCCCCTACGCTTATAAGGGTACCCAATGGGTTGGTTATGAAGACCCTAAAAGCGTGGAAATCAAGATGAATTGGATTAAAGAGAAAGGTTATCTCGGTGCTATGACTTGGGCTATCGATATGGATGATTTCAATGGCCTCTGTGGTGAGAAAAATCCGCTAATCAAGCTGTTGCATAAACATATGAACACGTATGCTGTTCCTCCTCCAAGGTCCGGAAGCAGTACTCCTACGGTAAGACGTTTTAACATAAATATTCTGACTTTACATAAACATAACCTTTTGGTATGTTGGTTCAATTTCAGGAGACATTTCTTTTGAAATTTATTTTAGTTACTTTTACCCAAATCGTGTAAAATTGTCTTTCCATACCAAATAATTGATCGATCATTGCATAACATTTCTAATCTGTTTCGAATGAAACAATCATTAATTTTATATTTAAAATCACAAACATTGTTCACTAACAAACTTTCTGATGGTTCAAACGAAGTAGAGAAGAGTAATAAATCGCAACAGAAACAAATGGATCGACCATTACTCATATTGATATAAATCTACAGCCTGAATGGGCGCGCCCGCCGTCGACGCCATCTGACCCGGCCGAGGGCGACCCGATCCCGACAACTACAACTACTACCATGAAACCGTCCACTACTGTCAAGATTACCACGACGAGTAAAGCTCCTCAAGTTATTTCTGTAGATGATGGAGAGAATGATATTGATGTTAGACCTCAACCTGCTAAGGAACCTAAACCTGTTGAAGTTCCAGCCGAAGTTCCTGAACATCCCATTGTAAGTAATTGAGTTTGTCAGTATGTTTAGATTTTTTCATATTATTGAATTTATTTGTAATATTGTTGACTCTCCATATTGATGAGATTGAAAAGTCGCGTTAGTTTTGCTGTACTTATTAAAATTATTTTACTAATAACAAACTGTTGTAAAAGTTCATCATAAGAAAGTCAGAAGAGCTTTTAAAAGTAATAAAAAAATTTAAGAGGTCATTAAAAGTTTATTATTGTACAGGACAACGAAATCGATAATCCTGACGTTTGCAACTCCGAAGATGACTATGTGCCGGACAAGAAAAACTGCGATAAGGTAAACTTAAACTTCTATTTAAACTTACAATAGAACTTAAAAATTGGAAACTTTTTATAAAACTCGTACCAACACGAAGAACACCTTATGTCAGTGAAAAATTGTAACATGTATTTGATTAACCCACCAGCACAATTTTGTCTGCGTCTTTAAAAAGAAATAATCATTTTAATAATACTTTACAGCCTATAGCCTTCTTTGAAAAGCATGCTATTGAACACTAAACGAATTGTTTAGTTCGAAACAATAGTTCTTGAGATTTGTATGTTTAACAAAATAAAAAAAGCTCTTGAATTTTACTCTTCAACTAATGTTAGATTACATATACAACAGCCATTTCTCATATTATATATTCTTTGCAGTATTGGAGATGTGTCAACGGAGAAGGTGTACAATTTACCTGTCAATCAGGCACGGTATTCAACACTAAGTTAAACGTTTGCGATTGGCCCAATAACGCTGTTCGCAGTGACTGCAAGAAGTAGACTAATGGAAATGTGAACAGGACGCCTTAGAGGGCATTTAAGAGACACTCTTTCATCAAAATCATTTTGTTTGCGAGACAGCTAATAAATAATATTTTACTCTTGTGGTTAAAGAAACCAACATTGCAGTAGATAGGTACACATCCATGGCAACTGGCATATACAGTAATAGTGTTACCAGAAATTAATAAATATGTTTGTTATGAATAAGCAAGTTAAATCTATTTTTGCGTCTCATATGATTAAACAAGTGCCTCAGGTAAAATAACTGTTTTGAAAAAGAGTGACCAGGCCGCCTCAGGACTTATTACGTTAAGTTTAAAATGAGTTTTTAACAATATTGTCGTATTTTGTTTCATTAAAACATAATGCGCCAATGTTTTTATGTATTTGTATGTCTAAGTTTATAGAATTCATGTGATTTTTAGTACTGATAAGAAAAAAATAAATTTTCGTCTTGGCGAGAATCGTTAACAGGAAAATATAAGATTTTTGTGCGTGTAGTATACAAGACTGCATTAACTAGAAATAAGCAAAAAGTAATTATTTTTAAGACCAGATTTTTATTGATGTTTAGATTCTATTATTGTAGAAAGGATATTGGTTTAATTGCGATAAGGTTCCATTTGATTTGTTCATTTTAGTTGGTTAAGGACTGAAGTTTTCTTCGATGTCTGTGTTCAGTAATTGTTATAAAGTTATGGCGGCAGAATCGTATTTATTTTATAAATTTGTTTCGACTCGGAAGCTAATTAGGCACTTTCGGCTTTTGGGGGATTTAAATGAATTTTCTTCCGCTTGTCGCGAGTGGCCGCTAGCTTAAATACTTGTAGATTAATTTATTTATTACAATATTTTTAAGACAATAAATAATGCAATAAAAGTTTGGAGATTTTTATTTTTACCCCTTTGTTACCTTGGAAATATCTTATACTCTTAAGAAATTAATACAAATTCTTCAACTAGTAGCTAATGTTCAGAAAATAAGTAGCGAATAACTAAAGAGGAATAGAAAAACGTATTTCATACTTTTTTTATACCGTAAATTCAGAAGCACATATTACTTGGAGATTATGAGAGTGAGTGCGGACGAGTTGCTTAAAATATATTTTACTGTTAATCTATGTCAAATAGAATAATACTGGAATTATAATATATTAAATATTTCGGATAAATCCTTAAATGTAACATTTATTATTGTGAATAATTGAATTTGAATTGTTATTATTGTGTGTGTATTATTATTGTAAATTGAACTCTTATTTATTTAAGTTACTTTTTTTTTCGATTTAATGTTTTTAATGTTTGAATATCTTCAAATCAATATTATTTAAAATGATTTAACAATAGCTGGGCATACCATTTAATGCGATTTCTTAATGAGTTCTGTGTCTATTGTTTTGAAATTCATACAAGATACTGATTTGACTTGACAGTCATCTTTAGAAATTAATGTATGCTTTAATACAATAAAAATTAGGCTATTTTCAATTTATTTATATGTCTAAATGCATAAGTCTGATTTCTATTTACCCATATTCTTGTTGGCTGGATCATCACAAGCGCACTCACCAAAATTGGTTGATGAATCAGTGACATTTTTGGCATTCCTCAGAATTGAGTTCTAAGCCAATGGATTTAAACTTGTTTCTAACAATAATAAGGTGCCGTACTACAAGTTCAATCCAGTTCTCGAGAACGATCGTGCCACGTTATATTGGGATCGATCTATTATCACAGATAGGACTATTGTTTCCAACAAATCTAATATTGTGGTGATAGATCGATTAGAGCACCGCGCAATGATTTTCGATATCGCCGTTCCACATGACGAGAATCTCGTGAAAGTTGAAAAAGAAAAACAAATGAAGTATTTGGATCTGTCTTACGAGATTGTCGAAATGTGGCAAGTGGTTTCGGTGACCATTGTCGCGATAATCATATCTGTTCACGGCTTGATAACCAAGTGCCTTGAGTAAAACCTTAAGAGACTCACGTTAGAAGGTTGGGTTGGTCTGATGTAGAAGGCAGTCCTCCTTAACACTGCATGTATGTTGCGGAGGTGCCTGCCTATGGAGCCCTAACCACCGGTGTCTTGGTCTCTGTACCCGATCTCGGTGGTCTACTATTTTATATTTTTTTATATGTATGTATTTTTGTTTTCCTTTTATATATATTTAAAAATGTAATTATAAAATATGTTTATAATTATAATAAAGAGAATAATAATAATAAATTTTATTACCTATGTAGTGAAAGTAAGTAACTGTTGTTAGGCCGATATTTATCTAAATATTATAACTAATAGACGACACTAACATTTTCCTAATTATGATTTCCACTATCACTTTCATAAAATTTGCATGTCATAAGTTTATCAATAATTTATTTATTTATTTATTTATTTATTCTTGATGCACATGTTGTACAAAGGCGGACTTAATGCCATGGGGCATTCTCTCCCAGTCAACCTTTAGGTGATGTAGAAACATGAGCGGTAGGTGCAAAGGCAAAATAATAAAGTTGACATACATTACTAATAAAATATTATTTTACATAAACAGTACATAAACAATACATAAACATACATGTATATAAAATTAATACAATATTCTATATAAATATAAACACTAACTCGGGTACTCGTTAAGACGATTCCACCAAATTATCTCTAAGTAGATCACGTACTTTCGCCTTAAAAGTGTGGCGATTTGTGGACATCCTGACATCGGCGGGCAGTGCATTCCACAGAAGAACTGACTGCACAAAGAAGGAGGAATTGATAAAGTTGGAGGTATGAGGGGGGCATAGAAGAAGCATGTTGTTTTTTGACCGAAGGTTTCGATCATGGGTGGAACATAAGAGACGGAAGTGGGGAACAAGGTATTCAGGTAGCGATGGAGAGTTGAGGAACGAAAAAAGAAAAGTGAGTGCACGCAAACTACGGCGCTGTCGAATTGGGAGCCATTGTAGCTGGGAACGTAAAGCAGACACATGATCATACTTGCGAAGATTGTAAACGAATCGAATGCAGTTATTGAGAAGGCGATCGAGTTTGTTGAGGAGGTCTGCATTCAGGTCAAAATAGCACACATCACCATAATCGATTAAGGGAATAATTAGGGACTGCATAAGCGTAGCCTTAGTTTTAATAGGGAGAAAATTTTTTAAACGATACAACGCACGGAGGCACGAGGTAACTTTCTGGCTCACGTGTGTAACTTGAGCACGCCAATCAAGTGACGAGTCCATATATAGGCCCAGGTTTTTAACTACTGCACTCAGAGGTATAGTCAGGTTGTCATAAACAACAGGTGGGATAGTTGCCACGTCCAACCTACTGAGCATTTGTTTGCTCCCCACGACAATCACTTGACACTTAGTTGGATTTACTGACAGACCAAATTTGGTAGACCAACTCCTTATAGATTCTAAGTCTTTGTTGATTTTCTCTACGGCTTCTGATATATTCTCAATTCTTGACAATGTATAAATTTGTAGGTCATCAGCGTACAGGTGATACGCACACTGAAGGTGTTGGGTTACGAGATTAATAAAAATTGAAAATAATAAGGGAGATAATATACCGCCTTGAGGGACACCAGTGAGAAGTTCACGCCAACTCGACGATAAGTCATCAATGTGGACACACTGTTGACGTCCCTGAAGATAGGAAGAGAACCATTCCAGAGCTTCTGAGGAGATCATGAGATAGGAGAGGATGGCCAGTAGGACTTCATGGCAAACGGTATTGAAGGCATTTGAGAAATCTACCAAAGCCAGCACTGTGACTTTGGTGTCCTCCATACCCTCCCTAATATCACCAGTCACCTTGAGGAGAGCAGTGGTTGTGCTATGACCGGGTCTAAAGCCAGATTGTAGCGGACTAAGGAGGTTATGTTCATATACAAACTGTGAGAGTTGTTTATGAACACAGGCTTCAAGGACTTTAGAGAGAAAGGGAAGTATAGAAATGGGTCGGAAGTGTTCTGGGAGCGAGGGGTCAGTTCTCTTAGGTAGAGGGATAATGAAGGCCTTACGCCAGAGTGAGGGATAGGTTGCAGAGTCAAGTGAAAAATTAATGATGTGAGATATTGCTGGAAGGATGTGGTCCAGGATAGTAACGATCATGTAACGGCTAACGCCATCACATCCTACAGCATTGGAACGAATGGACAGGATAATCTTTTTGATGTCCTCAGGAGATACTGGAGAAAAATCAAAGGAATTAATGTCTGGATGCGTTAAGCTGGATATGTAGCTCAAGGTTTGACTTTTGATTTGATAATCCATCTGAGGTGTGGTTGCAAAGTGAACGTTGATATCATCTAAACCAATTGTCGTCTTAAGCTCAGGACATTGCTGCTTTCCAATGCCGAGCGTTCCAAGGAATTTCCACATATTGGAAATTGAAGAGGTTTCTAAATTATGAATTATGTGGCGGCGTTTGGCGTTACGTATCACCTGATTACACCGATTCCTAGCGGTCTTAAAAAGATCCCAATTCTCCACACAGCGATTCCTCCTATATCTGTTGTAAGAACGGTCCCTGCGTCTCATAGCTGTTCGAATTTCCGCCGTCATCCATGGAGCAGGGGGGCGCTTCAATTTTACTCTCCTCACAGGTGCGTGGCTATCATATAGTTTCAGAACAGTGTCATTAAAAATACTGACCTTATCATTAATGTCTGTAGCTGTTGCCAAGTTGGTCCAGTCTAAAGCAGAAGCGTCTGTACACAGTCTTTCGACGTCTATTTGTCTGAAACTACGGATATGCAGAATTTTGGGAGGGGATTTAGGAGGTTTCAGGATATAAGAGAGGAAAATCAAGTCATGATGAGAAAATCCGGGAGCAGAATGTTGACCATGGGAATAGATTAGGTATGGAGCAGAGGTGAGCATTAGGTCAAGCCAAGTATCCTGGTGTTCAATATTGTGGTGAGTTGGTTGAAGGGGGAGGATATGAAGGCTAGTGGATTGGATGATATGGAGCAAATTACGAGTACGGAGCGAACAAGATGCCAGGAGATCAGTATTAAAATCGCCCATAATGATGTGGTGTGAATATTCTGACCCTAAAGATTCCAGAACTGTTTCCAGGCTGGAGAAGTAGTTAACAGCGGGGGGACAATAAACGACCCCTAGTAAGACGTTAGATCCCTTGACACAGACTTCAAGAAAAAGATATTCAGCAGTAGAAGAAAGATCAGAAGAGGAAATGGCTAGGATTTTGTAGGGTAAACACTCACGCAGGTAGATGGCAACCCCACCGCCCCTCCTCGGCTCAAGCCGGTCGTTTCGAATGAGTACGAAACCAGTGAGTGAATAAGCGGTGGAAACAAGATGCGGCTTTAACCAAGTTTCCGAAATCAGGATGGCATGCACATTATTGTCAGAGAAAGTTTCAGCCAATTCACTGAAGTGGCTGGGGATACTCTGAGCATTAATATGACACACATTCAATAGCGCTCGAGATTGATTGTTAAATGACAGACGTAATTGTTCACCCAAGGTGTCAGGTAGGGAACTGAAGCTCTCGTCTCCAGATGAGTCATTTGCAGAAAAATAAAAATCGTTATCATCCATCATCTTTACAAACGAGTACACAATAAAATAATATATATTTAATTTCAATATAATGTAACAAATGTTACACGAATAAATAAATAATAATAATATATTATATAGATATAATTATATATTTATAAGTCTAATTTATAATTACCTTGATCGAAACCGGTGAGTATTTCTACACCACCCGCCAGCTTACACACATGAGACTGTTGCAAAACGAAAGGTAAAACATAATTATCAAAATACTAATAAGTACCCGTGACCATAAATTATACAATCTAATCAAAGTGAAATATAAAAAAAGTAAGAAATAAAAAATAAAAATCTAAAGAGTATAAATGGTTATGCTAAACATCACTCCACTGCTGTGTATTCCAACGAAGTATTGTAAGAAACGGAATGCATCCGTTATAAATAATGAACGCTGAGCAAAGAGCAAAATTTCGATTTGACAGGTGCGATAACTGTCACAACACAATTGTAAACATCATTGGAAAAGTACGAAAAGTTAATTTTGTAATTTATTGAAGGTACAATACATAAAACCAACCGTCAAGAGTGATTATCTAAACCATGTAAACAAAATCAAAGTACCGTTGTATTTGCAAGATGACTAACAATGATGTTACATACAACTAGCGTCTTCGCGAACTTTTGTTACCAATATCTGAGCTCGCATTAGTGGAATCACTCTTGCTCCCGGATGACACCTTTGGAAATTTGACTAGCAGTGGTTTCAGGTCGTCGGTGGATGTAATTTTATATCGGCTGTTGTCACTCGCTTTGATTACTACGCTGCCGTTCTGAGTCCAACAGGCCGACATGCCGAAATGTTGTCGAGCCATGGTGAAGGCAGTCTGACGTATTTTGGTTAGAAACTCTCTCACCGAGTAACCAGAACCCTTAAGAGATGTCTTGGACTTCCAGACGTCAGATCTGACCTCTGCGGTAGCAAATCTCACCAATATTGGGCGACGATGTTCCTTAGAGGGGGCTCCAAGGCGATGACAGTGCCTTATGTTGTGCCGTGATACATCATGTAGTCCCATCTTCTCATTCATAACTGCAAGTAGAGTTGTAGCACAGTCTTCCTTGATAGCTTCGGGTACTCCTAAGAAGATGAGTGATTTGTGACGATGACGAGTCTCCATGGCATCAACCACTTTCACACACTCAGAAATTTGCTTGCGAAGAAGGCCCAACATTGAAAACACCAGTTCCCGGAATGTTCTGAATTCCTCTGACACTCGTGCAACCGTCTCTTTGCTGTTACTACCAGAATGCAGTTGTGCCTCAAGCTGAGCCATCCTTTTCGAAAAGCTCTCTTCCAGGTTGTTCTGTACTTCTTGTATATCTGATAATTGAGACATAGTAATAGATGTT
Source organism: Hypercompe scribonia (assembly GCA_949316085.1). Lineage (NCBI taxonomy): Eukaryota > Metazoa > Arthropoda > Insecta > Lepidoptera > Erebidae > Hypercompe > Hypercompe scribonia. The sequence continues at coordinate 8,843,847 of OX438989.1, read as the reverse complement.
GTGTTCAAAGTGTTAGTTAAATTATTCCTTGTGAAATTATGTTTTTGTTTTGCTGGCAGGTGGATAGGATACTGGTCTTAGATCATATAAACACTGTGCAGATCTACACTTTAATATACTTTTTGTGTGGAAATTGTAAAGATTTAGTGATTAAATTAATTAATACTTTATGAGCTCTTTAATGCGTGTGTTAACTTTTTAACTGCCTACCCGAAAAAAGTCAGTCACCCGACAATAATCTTGTTCACTGCTGGACAAAAACCTCTCCTTAGAGAGATTCTGGTCCATTTTACCGTATTGATTAGCGTTTGCAGTGCCGTAGTCCTGCGTAGTTTTGCTCCTTTAGCTGGTTCATACGACACCTAAAGGATGAATAAGAATTGTGACACTCCATTTTCTTCCTAATCCATCACCATATTGACAATTATGAGTTAAGTACTACAAACGAATTCATATTCTCATTTATAATATTAGGTGTAACAACACCATATTCTCTATTTGTAACTCATCGAGAAAAGGACACATTAATGTAATCATGTTTGACATGTAAGACTTGTACCATTTCTTTGACATACAATAGAGTATTATGTCAGAATGCTTCTTTGAAAGTGTCAGTGTTTCTAAGTAAAGTCGTGTCGGGAATAACTAAATTACTACATATTCGTGTAGGTTCCGTACTTTGGTCATGGTTTCTCGGAAAACGCTTAATTAATTATTTTTGGTGAGTTGTTTATAACATGCCACTATTTGACAGTTATGTGAAAGCGTGTTCAACAATTTGACTTTAATACTTGGGATATATAAACAAGCAAGTTGAAATTATCAAGACAATCCGAGTTCATACATGAGGTTGTATTTACTACTGTCACTGCCGCATTTTAAAAGACAATTTAAAATAACCCATTATCGTTAAGTAAATGACAGCGTCTTTGCACAATTTACAATCAAAGACTATTGTTTTTTTTTTTAATTTAATTGCATCTATATTTCCATAGGCGCCGAATTTTAAATAAAACTTTAATAAAATTGTGTTAAAGATTACTACTGAATTATTTATTTGCGTAAGATTAGTAAAGTTGCGTGCAAAATTTAATTTAAAATAAAAAAAGAAAAGGTGAAAAGGGGTGCAATTAGGCTAAAAATATTTCGTAATTACACACTGTAATCTTGACCCGTGGCTTAGTAGAACTGACACCTGGTAATCTCTGTACACGTGCAAAATACACTCTTTCGAACCCTTCAGACCTTAAATGAGATCGACCTTTGTTATTTCGGTCCCTTACAGTTAAATATATATTTAACCCTTTTCGCCTCTGATGCACGCACTCTTGACCTCACATTTATGGTGTATTTAAAAGAAAACTGTAAGGCTTAGTATGTATATATGTTGTGATTAAGAACTGTTAACGTGCTATAAGGTTTATATCTAATAACGGAATATTGGAGGCTGTTGCCGATAATGAACCCCTACATGGTCTGGTAATAAAAATATTTTTAAGCCACGGATCCAAAAATCTGTCTTTTTTTGTAGTATCTGCTAAGGTTTTAAAAATGTTTATGTAATCTAATAACCGCCAATATTGTTAGCATTTTACACTTCTGCAAATTAGGTAATAAATAATTACGTAATGATATTACGAAAGTTAGAGCGCTGCCCGGTAACTGCCTTACTCTAAGAAATATTATTAAGTAAGTGGGTTAAAATATAATGATAGTCACCTAAAATATGCTATATACTCGTGAACCATACATGCATGATTATATATGTATATGTGTGTGCGTGTCATATATGACAGGACTTTTAATCAAACGTTGGATTCGTCACTGAATTCGGAGGCAAGAAAATTTTCAAGAGCGAATGAATTTGACAAGGTGAGCACGTGTGAATTTGTATTTAACAAAATCTCATAACTTTTATTAAAAACTTCATGCGTTAAGTTAGAAGGTCATGTAAATATCATGAAATTGTACTATTAATTTTTCTGTTTTGTGCGAGGAATGCATTCAATTACACTTCTTATTATTAAAGAATCTTGCCACTAATCAGACAATCGCCTCAGCGACAGCCTCCTCGTGGCTGGTCATTGTAGCGGATGGAGGGGAAAACCCGTCCCGTCCACCCGCGGCCACACTCAAGGCGGCATGAGGCGCTGGTATGCGCGCCTCCGCTGCCCGGCACGCCGACGGCGAATTGGGTCCGAGTGGATGTCGTCCTCCCGGGCCTTCTACGCCGCCTCCTTCCGCGAAATTACGTCTTCGCAGAAGGATGCGACCGCGGTAAAACAACTGTCGCTACCGGCCATGGAGCGTATGACGGCCGGTAGCGAGAGATCTCCTCCAATAACTGCAGTGAGGACCCCACGCTGCGCCGCCCAGGCGGAACAAACCGCCAGCGTGTGCTGAGCCGAGTCCTCACTGCAGTCGCAGTGGTGACAGCCGGGAGTCAATTCCCTCCTAGCGACCGAGTGCAGATACTTCCCGAAGCAACCGTGCCCGGAAAGAACCTGCATCAGTCGGAAGGAAAGGGTCCCATGCTGCCACCCCGCCCACTCGGCGATGACCGGCTGGAGAGCCTCCACGAGGGCAAAGCCAGCACGAGGAGTCTGCAACCGGAACGACTAACGAGCCATCGTGGCTCGACGAGCGGCCTCACGCCACTCGTGTATCTCTTCGGGCGGGGGCCGTATGCCGCTACGCGCTCGGAAGTCAGCCGTCCGCCGATAAACTTCGGCGAGCATTTCCGCCTCCAAATCCTACAGGGGAGTTCCGATCAAGGCGCACGCCGCCTCTGTCCATACGGTGCGGTAACCGCGTATGCCTCTAACCGCCAATATCCTCTAAGGGCGCCAGAGGCGAGCCCTATTCTGGGCGGTCAGAGCCGCCGCCCACGCCAGCGCACCATACAGCGCCATTGACCGGACAACCCCTGTGTATAGCCGTCTCGTGGCGACGCTAGCTCCACCCAAATTGGGCAAGAGTCGCCCAAGGGCAGAGGCAGCGCCGACCAGCTTTGGAGAAAGTTGTCGATATTCATCCATCCATAGACTAACCTGGGTAAGATTGCTTAACATTGTAATGAGGTAATAAATATGAAAATAATGGTGTGAAATAAATTTTAATTTGTTAAAATATTTAAAACGCATTTATTACTTTCTTGCGAACATATTTCTGTAACCCAACATAAACACTTAACAAACATCTTGAAAGAATAAAATAGGACAATTACACAATTAAAATGGCTCAATTGTTAAAAGAGTTATCCTCTAACACCTAAAGATCAAGGACCCTTCCAAAATCAGTTCAGCCGTATTAGATAGTGTGTGCAAGGCAATGTCACAGATGACTTTTGCTTTGCCGTCGTCCCCAAGCGCGGTGTAAAAAAGCATTTTTAGATGTAGAGTACAGTAACCACAACACTTGGATTCTATTCATGCTTTCTATCAGGCAGAGTAGAGTCACTTGAACAGGCTGTTAAAATATTTAAAAAAAAGATATCGTCTATTACACGCAAATACTTGTATATACTTGTATATACAGGGAATATACTTCGTCAGGGTTGTAAAATTTGAGAGATTTTCCCGATTTCTCTGGGATCTCATCATCAGATCTTGATATGGTGGAACAATGGAATCACGTCGGGATCACCTTCGAGTATACTGGTGTGATGGTATGTTAAGTGAAGAGTTCCTTTGCCTGTCTCCAAATCATCATCAGATTGTCATCAGATCTAATTAAAATTAAAAAAGACCATTTCGAAATAAAACCTTTCAAACAGAACGACAGAACGGATGATGGAACTATGAACATTCGGATGTTTTTTAATGTGTAAAAAGTATTCGAATTGAGAACCTCCCTCTTTTTGAGTATGGTTAGTAAAAACAGTGAATATTTAATATATACTAGGTGTAACACATTTCTCCATACATATACTAATATCTGCGTAACTATAACTATTTATTAATACTAAATACTATGAAATTCAGTTGAATGTCGAGCTTATAACACAAGCATTGCTTTTCGACTAGATGGTGTTGTGTGTGAAAATGTCCAAAATATTTATTTATTTATAAAAGCCATAACCAAAACTTATATTCATTAAAAAAAAGTGATAAGTTTCACAATGTCATGTTTTAATTTAAATTGTAAAATTTTCTTTAGACTAATCTGGTACCAAAACGAACTTAAGTTGTATAATCTTAGGTACAGGTGTGTGTGCATTATCTGAACGGCTATAAGCTCGTCTTTCACGACTTCAAAGTTTTCATAGCTCATTATAAAAATTTTACACTTCGTTAAGCATTAATTAATTAGTTACCAAGCATAGGCTTGTACATTTCTTTGTATATAACATAATTAACTTGCACTGGATCAACGTATACAGAATCAATGTTATGGAAGCATATTGAATTGATTATTAGTAAATTTTGTGAACTAGCATACATTAATAGCCTTCGGTTCGAGTCCGACATAACCACCAGTAGGTGGTATCCGGGGGGATTTCCGCATAGAAAAAAAAGAAAAAAAAAGTAGCGAGTTAAATAATATCAATCTGCACGAACGCAGCACAAACATCTAAAGCTGATCCACGCATCTTCGTTTGCGTTATGTTCGTGACTGTATTTTAATTATATCAAGATACATGGATACTATGTATAGACAGACATGTAAAGTAATCTCTTGCAGGCATAAAAGAACCAACGTACTTAGTAGATTATTATAGTTTCTCTGGTGAAAGGGAGAGGTTCAGAATCTTGTTTTTCATTAGTTATTGCAAAAAGTGTTTGTTTGAAGTGTTTGAATATTTTTGGACAAGAAACAAATTTAGAAGTACTATATGTTTATAAAGTTAAGTCTAAATTTGATAGTACTGGTTAAAAAAATTTGGTTTTAATTATTCTACGGCTTGCCACGCCATTTTCTATTGCATTGAGTATTGTCGGTTCAAACCCCACACAGGACAACACTGTGTAATTCACAAATTGTTGTTTTGAATCTGGGAGTTCTTTGTGTCCATTTCATGTACGTTTGTAAAATCCCCAGCGACACAGACTATATTTTCATTCGGGTGTCTTTAAAAATAAAAATAGAAACGCCTATAGTAATATGAAGGAAGGAAAAAATGTAAATCCAGAGGTCTTGGGCCAGAAAAATGTTATTGAGTTTTTCTGATTACAGAAATGATTCATAACAGCCAGAAGTTTCAGCCTTAACCCCTTGCCATGGAGAGGTCGTAAAGCCGTCGGTTCTGCGCCTAATCTCTCCCCGATTGGATAGCCATCTCATTCGATTGTGAGAGTGAGAGAACAGAGAGTGCATCTATGCTTGCGCACATACTTGTACACTGTTCAGACTGCCCGTTGTGACCCGAAATCGGCTAGGAGTGCAACATCATCACCCGACCCTTTAAAAGCCTATTAAAACCTTTATATTATGATTGATGAAATCAAGGACGAACTAAAATACGATGAAATTATTTAAAATTAAAGTAACCAACGACAATACCTTGCTTTTCTGCCAAAACGTTTCTAAATAACGTACGCTTGAAACTCATTTTCGACTTACAAGCAATTTTATTCACCCGACGTATCACATTACCAAATTAAGCTACACTGAATTACTTGCTTTGAATATTCTAATAAACTTTCATACAGTTAAAATCACCCGCTTAAGTAGCGTTATCCTGATAAATAATACAGTTTGTGTTAGTATAATGTCGGTGTAACAAAAACGTTGCTTGGTATTATCTAGAATATAAAAAGTAATGTATGTTTCTCGGTATTATATGCGTTGCCGTACCATTTATCTGATGATCATGAAATATAACTTACATATGGTCAGAGATAGAGTCACGGACACAGGGTAAGTGACTACCGCTGTATATACAAGCCTTTTTTTTTCTTTTTTGTTGACGAGCCGGAAAATCCCTTCGGATCTCCTGCTGCTTGGGGTGCACGAGTCAGGAGTATTTGGTGTTCCCACTAAAAACCACTCTCATGGTCACCTTCTGGCACCCTACTCTGGGAGAGGACCCGGACGATATGATTTCAGGACCCCCCTCAAATTGACGCCATGTCCCATTAGGCCATATCTCGGGGGTATATACAAGCCTAGTCTTTAAATCCCCGCTGAAAGTTAGAGGTGATTCGATTCCGGTAGTTTGGATGAAAAGTTATAGTTATATATATATAGAATATATATATAGAAGAAGTTATAGATTTTTTGTGAGGCAGTGGTATCGTTTTGGTTCAGCTGGTCAATTTGTGCATGGCATTCCCGCAGAAAATTAGAAAATGTACGAAAAGTTAAATGTCTTTTATTTTGAAATTCTTTTGCTCAAGTAAATCATGGAGATCAACTTAAAAATAAAGTATAAGTAGTGCTTGTATTTATAAATAATTACAACAAAAAAAAGTATTTGGGCTCGTCCGGGATTTGAACCCGGGACCTCTCGCACCCTAAGCGAAAATCATACCCCTAGACCAACGAGCCGATTGATATGCTTATTTAAAATACGAATCTTGCTCTTAAACACGTTTTAAAAGAGAAAGTATCAAAATTATTCAGTGACGTCGTCGGGCCGTCCTATAGTTGTTCTAAAAATCACGTACGTCGCTTTGGAATATGTGTTTATTTTCAATACACTCATGGACAGACCACGGTATCTCTTTCCATACGAATTTATGTGCATGAGTGAGTGAGAGTTCCGAGATGATGGATGTATTATAATTAAAAGGGATACATTAATGAAGATCATAGAACTAAATAGTCGCATACTACGTAGACAATATTGTCTGGATGAACAGCTGATTCAGAATTTAGTTATCCATTATTGATTCAGTAGTAGATTTAAATTCCACTTAACTGAACTATCGGTTTAAGGGGTTCGGGTAATGTTTGAATTCAATTTGAACCATTGGGGTGGGCATAGATGATGTCATATGTATCTTTGGATGTAGATCAAATAATAATACTTAGCATTTATTGTAAAACTACTGGTTTAATTGACGACATTTATGAACAATGTTAGATAGCAAATCAGAGTTAGCTTACGTTATCATCAGCGGCTCGTTAATAACTCTGTCTTAGTGACATTTCCGAACACAGGACAGACGCAGGAGTATGCGGCAGCGGTCTTACCGACTTACTGTAGTCTCACTCTTATTTCTCTATTCGAGATTTGCCGAATTCCTTACAATAACACGCTATGTTATCATTTTCTGCTGGTTTGCCTATAAATCTAATCGTTCCTAGAATAAAGAAATCTACTATAAACAAAACATTAAACGTCGTGCCCCCTTTGAATAATTTTTTTATTTAAAAATTATTTAATTTTTATCAATGTCATTTTATATTTCATCAATGTCAATGTTGGATTCCAAACTACGCTATACGTGAATGTGTTCATATTATAGATAGACCAATTGCGCCCAGACATAACATAACATTTTGCTTATTTCTCACATATGATCAGCTGACAATTCAACAGACTATCATAAATATTAGTAACAGATACAGAGTACCTATTATCTAAAAAATAGTATTCTTGTAGAATACCCGAGTTAATTGACAAATTCTGAATTTACACGAGTGATTCCGCGGACAAAAACTAGTTCTATTACAAATAAAAGAAATTACGTATTGTTACTCATGAGGATTTTCATACAGTCAATAGTGTTTACCTTCTTAATATGTAAAAGGTATTTTGTATCAGTTTGCTCATGAAGGGATTAGGTATAAACACTGCCACTTTGGAAGTTTATACTGAAGTAGATCATAATAATCGTAAAATTATTGTTTATAAAATTGTTTTCGAGGCTTTTGTTCTTAGAAGTGTATGGAAAAACGAAAAGCATACATTTAAGTTATGTATTCTTTTAATCATCATAATCCTTTAACAGTCCACAGCTGGACATAGGCCACTCCTTAGCAAGGAGATTTTAGATTACTATTTTACATTCAATCAACCTATCGTTGTCCACTACTGAATGAAGGTTTCCCCCAAGGAACGCTAACCATCCCGGTCTTGAGTAATTCGCATCCATCCGCTGCCAGCTACCTTCTTCAAGTCGTCGGTGCATAGCGCCGCAGGGCGTCCTACACTACGTTTACGCAATCGTGGTATCCACTCTAGTACACTTCGGTTGCAGCGACCATCGGTTCGTCTGGAGGCATGGCTGGCCCACTTCCACTTCAGCATACTGATTCTCCGTGTGATGTCAGTTACTCTAGTTCTCTGTCGAATAACCTCGTTATTAATTTTATCAGCCAGAGAAACACCCAGCATCGCAAACTCCATCGCACGCTCCATCGCACGCTGAGCTACTTTAAACTTATGGACCTGTCCAATGGTAAGTGTCCACGTCTCGGTTCCATATGTCATTACAGGTAGAACGCACTGGTCAAATACTTTGGTCTTTAATGATTGTGGGATCGGTGATTCGAAGATGTGACGAAACTTTTCGATTTAACATTGCCATCTTTTAATTATTGAATATGTATAAATATGTATATACTTTAGTCACTAACTACCTCCAGACATTAAATCCATTATAAGGTCATCTGGTAGAAATATCTATGCCTGAAAATTCGTGAGTACAATAAATAATATTGTATTACGTTACGTAATTCTTGGCAGTAGAGGATCTAGCCTGTGAGACTTGTGCTTTTTACATGACTGTTATATTTTTCATGAATTTATGCAATAAGATATTACATTTTCTTGTGTAATCCTAGAATTTAGAAACATGTATTAGAAATATAATTATGAGAAACCTCTAGTGTTCAATATATTTGTATATTGATCTTTCATGGTATCAAAAGTATAACCAATTAAATGGTTCAGCTCTTCCTTCCTGTGTCAATTAGTTATAATCTGGAACTCACTACTAGTGCACGTGTTTCCTTCAATTATAATCCTGGGTCTTTTAAGCGTAAAGCTTAACACGTTATGAAGATAATATAAGTTGACTGTAGTTCTCTTAAAAGTAGTTATAATAGGTTTAGTAATTATGATAATATGGAATCAATGTGGCGGGGGTGAACGTAAGTAACTTATGAAATAGTTATTTATTGGGTTTGGCACCGACTTACCACACATTTTAGGTACCTAGCACATAATATAATAAGTTTTTAATTAAATCAGTAAATAATTAGGTATAAAAAAGAATTGTTCCATAGTAATTTTGTAAATAAGCCATAACAACTTATAAACGCAAATATCATGATTGCTCAGTCAAATAATTTTAATTTATGTTCCTATATTTTTTTTTGAGACTAGCTAAATTATAGTGCTACCAATTCATTTGGATTTAAGTAGTTTGAACAAATAAATAATTTAGTTTATATTTCGCTTTTTAGTGTTTCTAGTTAGGAAGATTTCGTTTGGTTTTTTGAAGTTGATTTTGTTTTCCTTTTATATATTTTTTTTTATTTTACATTGTAAGTTGAACTGTCATATAAGCCTATTGAAGTTGGGTATATGCTTCAGAATTATGTTGAGTATTTCTATTACTCAGGGCCTGGTCGACGGGGCAACACGGATCGTGTACGTGATCAAATAGAATCGGGCAAGAAATTCGATTTAGTTTTTGAAAAATTTGATGATAAAAGCAAAAGACATTGAGAGGTTAGTTGTCATAGCGCTTGTGTCAACAACCTGTCATATATATGAGGGTTACCTTAATTTTGAACTTTAGGGGGGTGATTTTTGTGCCTAAACTCGTGAAAGTCTAGTGTGACTTTATTGCATGTCTAATCGATCGTCACGGTAACCGCCTTGGGCGTTTCTGTTAGCCCGTACTGAAATCTTTATCAATTAAAATGCCAAACGCGCTCGCCATTGAGTACCTGTGAAACAAACACTTATCGCAACACCAACTGCGGTCACTATGGCAATCTAAAGTGAATGAACTCACATAAAGCCCTCAGAGCACTGTTCCAAATTCTGTAAATATTTATGTAAAAAATTTCGAAACGCCTAGTTTATACTACGCTGAATGTTGACTCACAGCCCAACAAATTGCATAAGAAACTGCATAATGATAAAGTGTTAGCTAGGTGTGTAATTACAGTCAAGATTCCAAAAGTTAAACCTAAATTTTCTATATCTTTTCTTTCCTACAGAATACTGATACTGATCCTGCATTGGCAGCTTACAGTATCTCTTTTTTTATTTGTGGAAACCCTTTCGGCCCGACACCCTACTGGGGCTTGCGGTGTGTCAGAATGGGACCGACTAAAATCATACAGTGTGCCACTTTGTGCTAAACATAAAGAGATCCAGAAACTGCTATTATTATAAGATCTAGCACATCTGCTAACCTTTTTCTTTACTTACAGAATACTTTTCGCAACATACCGCCGGTTGTGGTGATAGAGGGTTTTGTGTGGGACTCCCGGAAACCAGTTTACCCACTAACCCCGCGCCTGCCTACTTCGACAGCCAGGAGGAACTCCAGGGACCTCGCGGCCTCGCGGAAGCTGGGTATACTGAACAGAGTGTGACGGTTCTATACGCCTGAGCATCTATATCTTCTTTGTAAGACCCAGGTGCGCTCCTGCGTGGAGTACTGTTCTCATTTTTACAATGGATCCGCGCAGTATTTACTGGAAGCTTTGGATCGGTTACAGCGGCGAGCAGTCCAGATTATCAATAACCATCCATTCGAACCAACCATTGATCAGCGACCGCCAGTATGGTTTCCGCCACGGTCGCTCGACTGGTGATCTTCTAGTGTATCTCACTCACCGGTGGGCTTCAGCCATTGAGAGTCAAGGTGAGGCTTTGGCAGTTAGCCTGGATATAGCAAAGGCGTTCGATCGGGTCTGGCACAGGGGTCTTCTATCGAAGTTACCATCCTACGGCCTGCCCGAGGGTTTGTGCAAGTGGGTGGCTAGCTTTTTGTCCGGCAGACGCATAAAAGCCGTCGTCGATGGTAGCTGTTCCGAAAGCATGGACATAAACGCTGGTGTCCCGCAAGGCTCCGTGCTATCTCCAACGCTGTTCTTGCTGCATATCAATGATATGCTGTCCACGGATGGTATCCATTGTTATGCGGACGACAGTACTGGAGATGCATATTACATGGGCCGAGCTAACATCCCTCGTACCGCTGTAGTAGAAAGTCGCGAACAACTTGTGTCTCAAATCGAGAGCACCTTACACAGAGTCTCCGATTGGGGTCGGGATAACCTGGTCCAATTTAACCCCTCTAAGACACAAGTCTGTGCGTTTACCGCTAAGAAAACCCCGTTCACTGTGGTCCCACAATTCCAGAATACACCCCTTACCATCTCACAGAGCATTGGAATCCTCGGTGTCGACATCTCCAGTGACGTCCAATTTCGAGCTCATTTGGAAGAGAAGGTCAAGCTGGCGTCAAAAAAGCTTGGTGTTCTGAATAGAGCGAAGCGATACTTCACACCGGCACAAAGGCTACTACTTTACAAAACACAAGTTCGACCTCACATGGAGTATTGCTGTCATCTCTGGGCGGGAGCACCGAAGTACCAGCTTGAGCCTTTCGATTCAGTTCAGAGACGTGCTGTGAGAATAGTCGACGATCCTGATCTCACAGACGGTATCGAGCCACTAAGTCTTAGGAGAGACTTTGCCTCCTTGTGTGTGCTCTATCGTCTCTACAATGGGCTGTGTTCTGAAGAATTGTTTGATATGATGCCCACAGCCACTTTCTACCATCGCACCGCTCGCCATCGTCAGGGAGCTCATCCACATACATTGGAACCTAAATGGTCGCGCACAGTGCGGTTTCAGAGAAATTTTCTCCCGCGAACAATCCCGTTATGGAATGAGCTCCCTGCCGAGGTTTTCCCTGGAAACTACAGTATGGGGCTCTTCAAGAAGGGGGTAAATAGGTTTTTAAAGGGTCGGCAACGCGCACGTGATGCCCCTGGTGCCGCAGGCGTTCATAGGCTGCGGTAACCGCTTACCATCAGGCGGGCCGTATGCTTGTTTGCCACCGTCGTGGTATAAAAAAAAAAAAAAAAAAAAAAAAAAAACCCGAAAGTCACTAAATCCCTTGAGTCTCTGCAGTTGCGAAGAGATGTCCTCTCTATGGCAGCACTTTATCGTCTTTATCATGGAGAGTGTTCTGATGAGCTCCTCCAACTGATCCCATCCTTTCCGTTCCTTTACAGAACAACTCGTGCTGGCCTTGGAAGTCACCTTTATAGAATGGTAGACATACGCTCCCTAACTAAACGTTTCGGCTCTTCCTTCCTGTACAAATCAGTTAAAACCTGGCATTCATTATCAGCGCACGTGCTTCCCTCTCACTACGATCCCGGGTCCTTTAAGCGGGACGTGAAAAAGCATCTCACTAGGTCGCCATAGCGTTGGTCGTCATACTGCACTGTCTTCATTCGCAGTGAGTGCGGCGACTACCGTTCTTGGATACTATTCATGCTTTCCATCAGGCAGAATAGAGTCACTTTGGTAGGTTTCTGACTTTAAAAAAAAATATGTATCGGCTGTTTCAGGGATCCTCACTGCCGTTACCTCATGAAAGCAGTACAGCCTGGGATGTAATCATCCCCAGGGTGGGCCGCCACCGACCACCATCACTTACTAATATACACGTAGCACGAAGTAGCCGTACCCGGTGACTATCTGAGTCAATTGGTTGGTGACACAGTCGACCTTATCGATCTTCGAAGTTTGCCAAAATCATTCCCATAACTCCCAACCGCTAAGAAATTTTACCTTCCAGTATTAACTCATGTGAATAACCTGAAATAATATAAATTAAAATTTAAACAAACGCATGATATTGAAAGAATTACCCTGCAACGCTTAACCGTTAAGGAGTTGTACTTTCCAGCATTAGCTCATCATTCTGAGACGACGATTGCCAGACGTAAATACTTATAACATCTTTCTTAAAAAATATATAAAGAACATAATGTATACTAATAAAATTTATAGTTTGCCCTTAATTTCCTTAAAATCTCATCATCAGAACCTAATGTGATGATCATGAGAACACTTGTGTACTCTTTTGAACACAAAAAAATATTTCAAAATCGATCTCCAATTGACGGAGTAATCGGTGACCATAAATAAAAACAAAAATAAAAATACATACAGTAAAACATAGAACCTCCTCCTTTTTTGGAGTCGGTTATAAAGCAGCAAATCTCACTGGATCAAACCAAAAGGGAAACAGGAGTTAAAATTATAAAGAAAAATTCATGTAAACTAATGGATGTTCCTTAATTCAGCCTCATAGCATGTAAATTATGTGTGTAGAAAGTGAAACTTGTATTTAAACAAAACAAGTTAGGCGTTTTGTCGCGTGAGTAGACGAAATATATAAAAAGTTAGTTGTAGAAATAGCGTCAACACTTCATAACAATTTCCATTCTACAGACCAAAAATATAATAAGGTTAGGTCAGATAATTAATTTTATGCGGAAATATAATAGTTTTCCTCATGAAACTCTCTGAATGAGTTCATTATAAGGTTAAATCTACATTGGATTTGGAAGAGTGGTTACATATTTATAAAGAAGAAGGAAAACGGTAGTTGTAAATAGGTTTTTATTTGGTTTGAATTACTTTATTAAAACGTAATAATTATAGGAAAAATTTAAAAAAAATCACAAAATAGCATTGTGTTCCGTAGATGTTATGTGTGGTGTTCTGGGTGCGAGTGCCAAAAATCGATCGAAGTGACCTGCAATAGGAGTAATCTATGTCCAGCTATAAGATGATGATTACATTAAATACTGAAAAGAAAAAGAAGAAAATACAATTTTTTTATTTTACCTGCAAATACGAGTGTTTTGTTATTATATACTAGCTAATATTCGAGACGCGTTATCAAGGAATTATTACCTATTACGAGTTCAAATTATAGAGGGCACCGATATGTATTATTTTCAAAACGTTAAAACAAGAGCGTGTTTGAAAAAATGCTGCGTAATGAACTGTGATTGCTCTTCTAACAACATTTCACAAACCAGACGTGAGAGGAATAACGTGAAAATATATCGTCGACAAATTGCTCTGTAACTATCTACAGCCAATGTAAGCAATACAAAGAATATTATTCTCTGTCGTTGATTAACTTTACTTGTAACAAATCTAATAAAGATTAATACAGTCCGAGCCTGAATATAGTCAATTTTATTTTCGACTTTTTCAATTGTTGTAAAGAACTTTATGAAGGTGCAGACATTGTTATGATGAAGTTTATCTTTAAGAAAATAACTATGTTCTATAAGATGCGCTTCATAATTCTCATTGGTCGAAGTAGTTGAAACCATTAGAGAATATAAGAATTAAAAAACTAATACATATTATTGACTTTTGTGGATCACTTAAGATATTAGTAGTCAAATGAAATAAATGAATAAGTTAATACCTGTAGTTTTAAGCATTACTGTCTCGGTGGCACATTGATAGCATATGCGGTGTCGGATTTGATTACCGAGTCGGTCTAAATGTGTATATAATCTACGAATGTTGATTTCGAAGTTTGAATGTTTTCTTTGTAAAACTTGTGTATATTTACAAAAAAAGTATAGAATATTAATAAATAAAATATAAAGTGTATTTTGTCAGTCACTCTAGCTGTCATGGTACATGCTCTGCATAGTTTGAAGCTAGCTGGCGTTGCGTATCAAATGTCTGAAATATTTATTTATTATGTTATTATAAATAGATACGCCTATTATACTTATCTCCATATCACGCAAAGAAAGTCTGGAAGAAGCTTCGACTCTGGATTTTCAATTAAAATTAAATATAACGCCACAAGCATTTTCTTACAGAGTTATATATAAGTGTTTACCGAAGTTTTCTTAAAACTGTGATTAATTTAAAGAAACTATAATGTTATGCCAAATATTTTTTTTGTTTTTTACAAATAAATTGTTAACCACTAAATTGTAAAATAAGTAGTAGGCTTATTTAGCGCAATACGAACCTTTTAGATAAAACACATGCCATTGTTAATGGTAAGCTAAAACTTAATCTTTTAAACCTAGTAGTAGTAGCGCATATACAATTTACTTGAAAAAAAAATACAGAAAAATACATAAAAGTGCAAAATTTCAGCGTATCCGCGCATCGCATCGCGCACGAGCGTAGCGAGTCAACCCTCGCTCGACGCGCTAGTACCTCCATGGAAATCGAGCGCGTCGTCCTTGCGTTACCGCTTGCCGCCATTGCCGAGCTTTCCCGCGAAAAACTTATTACTGACATTAAATAATTAAGCGTGTGTTTGCAAAAAAGAACGTGTATTATTTATAAAAAAAAAAATTGTTACTGATTTTAATTGCCTTGTTATTGAAAAAGTTTGTAATAATGGGTTAAATTCTATGCAGTTTTGATGCAATATATGCCGGAATGAGAAACAAAAGTAAAAAACAGTGATGATAAAGATGTTTTACGTTTTGGAAGTTTTTGTGACAGACTAGTGTATTGGACAGATTCTAAAGGAAAATTAAAACTACAGTGACGTTAAAGTGAGGTAAGTGAATAGTGTTGAAAAGTATTGTAATAAGTCTTAACAATTTTCAGAACTGTACAAAAATGAATAAATAGTTATACACTTTTCTTTAATTAGTCTTAACATAAACTAGAACACTCTTCTGACGTCATACTACTTATTTATATTCACGTTGTGATCTACGTATTTAAAGTTGCAATCCAAAGTTTAAGGTCATGTAAAAATATTATGTTACTGCAAAGCACGTAAGAGAGCACATCTTATTATATCATTGGTTAAAATTTAATTTTAATACAAAGTAAATGTTAATATTTTAGTATTAATAAAATGGACATACTAGACTTTCTTTTAACAAACTAAAATTTCAACTTAATATTTTAACTGTTATTTCCTATTATAATTTCATAATTCAGTAATGAGGTGCCGTAATCTTGATCGATTAGGTTATCTTGTCTTTATGTCAAAACTATCTAGGGTTAAAAAATATGCGCATAGAGAATATCCTGCCATTGGTAATAACGTAATGACGTAATTTTTTTTCTCTAAATTATAAGTCGTGGCTCCTGTTCTTTAGTGATATAACTGGAGAATCATGAAAAATTTTTTTTTTATTTCGAAGTCACATTAAATTGATTGACTTTATTAAATAACAAATCGAATCAGTAGTACGTAATTTAAAATTTCTTTAAGTATATTAGGTATATAATAGTTGAACGATACAATCTCTCTCATATAAATTAAACCGAAGCATAATTTTTTGAAGAATATTTGGTATGATTTATTAGAATAATTTTAATATTAGTCCATCACTACGCTGACTTGTGCACAAGTCTTTGTGCGCGAGTCGGCCAGGAGTTCCATAGTCTGGGTTAGCACTAAAATATCTTACCATTTTAATTACATGTTACTTTGAACTCAACTATATGTTATTTCTTAAAATAAAATATACCACAACCAATCTTGTGAAAACACAATCATTTCAATAATATACCAGATATAAAATCTAAATTTCAAAAAGACGATCATAAGTGAAATTACATAGATAATTAGAATTTTTTTGTTGCTAACATGAGTCGTGGGATTGTACATTGAATATGTAACTTTTGCACTTTGGAAACCGAGACACGTATAAATAGTAGTAGTAGTATATTATAGAATATTCGAATTGGACAGTCAACAGACAGTCATCATTTCACTCCAATGGTGTTCGAGTGCTGTTTTTGAAATTTTCGAAATGATTTAATCGATTAAATTTTTAAGTGATGTTTAACATAAAAATGGTGAAGTTAATTTAGCAAATTCTTTATTTAATCTGTCTGAAAAAGTTGCCTAAATTTTATTTATTTGTAAAAGTATTGTCGAAAAATAAGCATTTAATAGCCATAGTTTATTAATCTCTTTCTTATATATTATGTTAAAGTCTATATATTTAAATGTGTGTATTTAAATATATAAGTTAAAATTGTGGCTTGGTGTGACGTTGCTTTTATCTCGTTTCGACTAATAGTGGTAGACTTTTTATCATAATTTATACCATCTCTAAGGAGGAATTTCTCCTACTAAAGTTTATTAATTAAAAGTTCTCTTTTTTGCAAGTTTATTAATTAGTTTTAAATATATTTTTCAATATCTGACGTAGAATTTAGTGTCATCTCTAGAAGCACTTCAGACTATCTAGTAATCTAATACAGATGTAGAAAGGTTATATATATATTTTATTTGTTAGCGATCTGTTATTCTTTTCAGAAATTACACTGCCTGAGCATTTATTTAAATTAAAAAGTTGCTATAATTATTTTTGTGCTTATTTTGTGTTTTCAATTAAGCGTTGATTCCCTGTAGAACGGTATATGACATTACAAACGTGAATAGATAAAGTAA
Source organism: Hypercompe scribonia (assembly GCA_949316085.1). Taxonomy (NCBI): domain Eukaryota; kingdom Metazoa; phylum Arthropoda; class Insecta; order Lepidoptera; family Erebidae; genus Hypercompe; species Hypercompe scribonia. The sequence goes on along the minus strand of OX438989.1, from coordinate 8,826,493 downwards.
AACCAGTAAAGAGGTTAAATATTCTATTTGATATTATGAATCAGATGATTAGGTGAATTGAGGGCCATCTAATTTCACAATTCTAATTATCATTGGGTGCTGAAATGTAAGCAAAAGCAACGAAAACGGTACTGAGTTATGGCGTTCTAATGGTTAAAGTTAGAAAGTTTAGAGTTTAGAGGGAGTTAAGCGGGCTATTGTATTGCAGTTAGCTAACAATAATTTAGACCCAGTCCGTCGGCTCTGTCTCAACTCAAATTATTTCAAATTACCATTGCTCTAAATTAGCGTTAGGTAGCTGATAGAATGTTACAGCTGCCTTTTCGCGTTTGCGTTAATAGATTACAAAAACAAAATTTTGAATTATACTCAGTTAATTGTTTAAGTCCTGTAAAATTTAGAGTGCCCTTAACTGAATTTCTCAATTTAGAGCGGTCTCTAGTGTGGTTTAGGCGAGTCTGAAAGTATATTAAATGGTCAGTGTTTTTGGAGTTTTGTTTTACCCACAATGCTTGTTTGCGTTACTATATCCTTTTAAAACTTTTTACGAAATTTTTTAATTTAAGTTACGAGCGGCATTTTATATATTTTATTTTATCTTAAACAATATCCGTAGAATTACTAAATTTCTTTAAAGTATTATTGGATGTAAAATGATAATGTTATGTTCGATTTACAAACTTAAGGATTTAAAAAAATACGTAGATATAAATACAAATTATTATGTTTTCCTTGTATTTTTGAAGTATGTTTGATGCTTCGTAAGACCTTACCATGCACATACATATATGATACCTGATAGAAATAAACGATAATAAATTGAAATAAAAATAAATTATATTATATTATATTTTCTGAAATCTGACACAGACGCCATCAAGTTTCAAACCAAGCAGAGTTTGTACCATAAAAACTTTATGATTGATAGAATGTTTATTACTTTTTTGTAAATACAAATGTGTTTTACACATTATGAGACCGGAGGCCCATTGATGCAGGGGTGACAATTATCATGATAACTATGTGAGGCTTACTCTGCCACGATGACTGTCATACCTTTTATGGCTCCCCAACCGTAGCGTGAAAAAGTATCTCACTAGGCCGCCATCGTATGGGTCACAACACTGCATTGTCTGCATTTGCAATGAGTATGGTGACCATAACTCCTTGGATTCTATTCATGCTTTCTATCAGGCAGAGTAGAGTCACTTTGGCAGGCTCTTCATATAGAAAAAAAAATTCAAAAACACAAAGTTCGGAACAAATATTTGCAGATCCTACTAACAAGAGCACAGCAAAGAACACAAATACCTAACGGTTTTCATATTCCTCTTTTACCAGATAATGTTATAATAGAAATATAATGTCTTAATATAAAAACAGTTATCCGTTAACATATTAACTCATTAGCATTATGTGTAGTTTGGAGCAGTAAATGTACACACATTCCCTGGAAAATAACGACTTCGATAAATTATTGGTATGGTCTGCTGTAATGACTTCCATCTTTTTAATGTTTGTATTAGGTCTATTATTTTGAGGTTTATGTGTAGTAAATTCTGAACTGGTGGTAGTTATTTCAGACATCCCAAGAACATTAATCCCTGTTACAGTTCTGTTTGTTAGTACGGGTTTTTCTTTTAAATTTTAAACACTATTCCACTAACTTCATTCCTTTGTTGGACCTTTTTAGTTTTAAATAATACTACCATTAAAAGATTTATGTATAGGTACAATAGGTTATTTCACACCAAGAACTTAGACCTGCTGAACGACAGACGAGAATCTGACAAATCAAAGATGTTTTGTTTGTAAATTAGCGACAATAAGCTGTCCATGTATTATGTGGGACCAAAACAATGACGAAAAGTGAGTTTTAATACGCCTTTCTCTACCTCTAAGGGGAAACAGGCGTGATTTTATGTGTGTATGAATGTAGAAATACAATAGTTTTCTATATAGTAATGGAAAGTACCATAAAATCCAGACTCGATATTTTTGTCATCAGATAATTATCAGGGGATAATTAGACGCTATCGCACCTCTTACTATTCTACACTAAGAGGATAAACAGTGCCCACCTTAGACGACACCCCTCGACCGTATAGGGTTGTCGCCTGTCACGGGTCGAATTAAGTAATGAAAGAAAAAAAATATTTGGCATACTAAAATATACTACTTTTGAAACTTATATGATTGGTTTTTAACTGTGTATAAAATTCACTGCTGTAATAAAAGCATGACAATATGAGATTGGAATCTAAATTTCTATTTTATAACTTGCAGTCCATCAGTCTTCGTTTTTCACAAACAATTTCGATGAAATTTGCAAGAATGAGTATTTTAATTATTGTGGAAATCATCAAAGCCAAGAATGGACTTAATGCTTATGTAATAAGGTAACATATATTTTATCACATTGCTGCAGGTGTTCTTAAGTGGTAATTTTAGCAAGTCGAGAGAATACTATTTGATATTTTTATTGTACCTAAGTACCGTTTATTTTTCGTCCTTTGTAACTTTAGATTTTTTTATTGTTTTTTATCTTGATCTTGTCATTGACGCAGATGAAAGTATACAACCGCTGAACAACTTTGTAAAAAAAATGTTGTATCTGGTCTTGTAGTATTCTATTTTAAAAATAACGAGGTTATTTTTGAAAGGTCAAATAAACTGCGCTACGTTTTGAGAATGAAAATACACAGTCTGACCGAAATTAATCCTGTACGCTCTCGAACTAAATGGCTCTTTCTTCCTGTGCAAAACCGTGCTCATGTTTCTCTCCCATTATAATTCCGGATCCTTTAAGCAGGGTGTGAAAAAGCATCTGACTAGGCCACCATGGTGTGAATCACCTTACTGGATTGTCAGTATTCGCAATGAGTGTGGTGATCACAACTCTCGGATTCTATTCATGTGCTCCACCAGGCAGAGTAAAGTCACTTTAGCAAGTTCTTAAAAATAATAATAATTAGAATTTGGAATAGGTTTTATTATTTGATTTAAAGTTATTAAAAAAAATTTTTGGGTTATTTTTCGTACATCGGTCTCAAAAACTACTATTTGTTTTAAATTAAGAACGTAGAAGAAAAGATCTTTCAAGTTTTAATGTTATAATTTGATATTACATTGCCTTTAAGTATTGTAAAAAATGTATTAGTAGAATTCATTAATTTGATAGAATAGATCACATAAGTCTTACTTCCATACAAGAGAGATCAATTCGTGTAACTAATTTTGATAATAAACATTAGATATCAATAAAATATATAAAAAGTATTGTAAAACACGAATACACATTTTATTGTATTAGAATATAGAGAAAATTAAAATTGACTGGGATACTATGAAAAAAAAAAACAACATCACATTCTCTGTATTTGAAACTTTCAAAGTAATATTCTGTAGTGTAATCTCATGAGTAACGTAATGTTTGACCTAACACTTAAAATGTGTAGACTACCTAAGTACATTTAGTTTAATGTTTTTTTTTCAATCTTTAAAATATTCATAGACACGTTCGTGGACCTATTATAGCTTTTTTAGGAAGTTACTGGTTGTTGCCAGTGTCTCAGTTAGCCTGTATAAAAATGTAAATTGTTATTACCTACATATATAGAGAATTGATCACTAACCATTCTTTTGTAGCCTTTCATCGAGTAAATGGGGTTATCGTAAATGTAACCACGACCTTCTGGCCTTACTCTAGGGAAAAAACTCAGAGGGTAGCCACTTGTATCTCTTGATTTGCAAGCATCAGTTGGCGGTAGCAGCCATGTACCATCAGGTAACCTGCCAGCATATTTGTACCCTGAACCACCAGGTCCGTCGATTGCAAGCAAACAAATATACAGGCGAAGTTAATAAAAGCATGTTATAACTAGAAAGCCTGTATTTGCTCTATATCTTTGGGACCAAGAGTCGACAGGAATGATTTATATCACAAAACTCTCAATCACACTGGTTTATTGAGAATACTAAAGGAATATTTACGATATACTACAAGTTCAGAGCTACATAACCAGGTGTAGTAATAAATGAGATCGACCTGGTACTTTGGATTACCTGCAAAATATTGGTTCATGCTGTCAGTGTTGGAATTAATTTCGTAGCTATGTAGCTGTATCTACATTACAGCTATTCACCACGTTTTAAAGAATGACGGTTTTAATCGCAGTTGTGCGCGTCTTTGTCTAACCTGTCACGAGAGGCGTTTGCTACGGAGTATTATTACCTCGTTAAATTATGTAACGTAATTTAAGCAAAACCCCCTTTGATTTGTACTTATGAGTTAAATTTGTAAATGAAATGAATAGTGTTATAAAGGGTTTGTTGTTACGGTGTTAATATTGTAGATATGGATAAGATATAAAGCTTAATTGACTGTATCTTTTGATTGTATTGACATAGTGAATTCATTAATTAGGTAAGATAGACAGAAAGTACCTGATAGATAAATAGATGGAAAAGGGAGTGATACCATGCCAGAGTTACGTTTTCCTGTTCAAATACGACAGTAAAAGCAAACGGAAACTGTCGCCTCAATGTTTAAGGTGACAAGATGAGTGTAAATGTAAATAACAATGACACGCTGGTAACTTTAAGGATAAAAAAATAATGTATTTATTTAGGGCACTCAAAGACACCCCAATAGAAGTGGTAAGTTTTTCTTAGGAAAAGTCTTGCTTTTTGTATGGGAGAAGTAGTATTGATACTGGATTTTTATTATTACCGTATTATCTATGTGTTTACTATTATATACATGGTAAATTATACTTATTTCTGAAAGTAATTTTTTCACAGATCATTTTACATGTCGTACTTTACAGTAAGAAGACACCGGCATTTCATAAGGCTCACTTTGGTAAATCACAGAGGTGTCTTTTTTCAGTTCGTGAATGTTGATTAAATAAAAACTATGTGAGTACAAAATAGGGCCGGGATTTACCTTTTGGTGAAACAATCATAGTTGTGAGTCGATCTGTCCACACAGACGGCACACGAGCCCCAACCATCGTATTACCTTATCAGTATTAGTCGAGATTAACCACCTGAAGCACGACACTACTGCCAGCAAGATATTTGGGTAAGCCGTGGTTATATTCAAAGTCATCAAACATCAATCACTCAAAAGTCAAAAAACATTTCAAACTTACATATACTATACTCACATTTACACGCTCAAAAAATTATTATTACAATTCAACTTCCATATAAAAACAAAACAAATAATAAAATGAAAAAAAGAAGAAAGAAGAGATGATATATGAAATACAACAATAAATTTAATATTTATCACTTTTAAATACAACAAACGTAAATGCGGGAGTGAACAGCATCAATCCCTGGCAAATGTCATTTAAGTAATTTAAAACTGTGTAGCAAGCTTTTCACACAATTTTTGTCTCATTATGAACTTAACTTTAAATATTTAAATATTTAATTTTTAAATTTTAGTGTAGAATGGAATGCCCAGACGTCACCTTGCTTACATTTTGTAATCCAGTCATTTTTTTTCGTTTATTCACAAAGTTTAACGTCATTCAATATCATGAATGTTGCTAAACTTTGTGAATAAATGAATATTTTTCTTTGTATACACCTCTAAAAAATATAACGTAGTAGTTATACCTGACACCACTTCGCTACGCAACATTAATTAGAAATAAGATACAAAACTACAATGAAAAATAGTTAAAAAACAATTTATGTTGTGTCAATATTTGAGCTCAATCAGTGCAGTGCTTTTTGAATTTTTGAAGCATACCCATTTCGTACGATTATTTTTATATTTATAAATATTAGAATTATTTCGCTAACGATGCAAAGTCAAAACAACAAAATATCATATTTCAGTGTGTAATCTTATCAGTTCAGTAGATAGTAGAGAACGCCATGTATATAAAGTCGACGAGAGATTTACTGTCCTCGATATAAACATGCGTGGTTCACTGGCTTCCAGCCAAATTATTTTTTTGCCAAATCTGCAAATGTGGGGAATAAATCCGAAGGCTAAATTTTCCCTTTTACATTACTATTGTATTTTAACTAGTCACAACTGAAAATGTGGTTGAGTTTCAGTAAAAAAGAATACAACAATATCGTGCTTCCTTTTGATGAGACTTTGTACCTCAAAGACTTTTATCTTACATTTAGGTTAAATTCTAAAAATATTCCTAACTATTGTCAGTTACCATAGTAAATAGTAGCCTATGCGCTATTATGTTACTGTAAAGTTTCATCTGAATCCGTAAAGCAATTTTTGCATGAAAGAGTAACAAACATTCATAAAGCCTTACAAACTTTCGCGTTTATAATATTTAAAGTAAAAAAATATTAGAAATTTATATTTTTTTACATATGCAATATGGCGCAAAAACCTAATATTACTATTTATTGGAATTTATAAACTTGGAGTGAATCAAATACACATCTTAATGTATCTTCTCATTAAAATGAGATATTTTTTAACGCAGTAAAAAGTAGTCTATATCACTCTCCGGCTTTTTAGATATCTTTAGACACAAAAATCATACTTTAAAATCGCTCTGTAGCAACTTGAAAGAAAGGCAAACCACAAACAAACACCTTTTCATATTTGTGATATTAATAAGGATTAAAAAAAAAGTGACTGACAGAAATGATATTCTGGTATTAAAAAGAGATTTTCTCTAAAAAATTGAAAGCGTTTAGTTAGTTTCTTTTAAGGTTGGCAGGGGTATACAGCTATCAGAGATGTTAAGCTATTAAATTAGTAAAAGCTTCACCAGTAAATCTACTCTATATTAGTACAATATGTTCTCAAAGAATATAAGGTTTACAATTACCTACAATGGTTTTCTTTTCTAAAGTACGTTCTATTATTGTGAAAAAACATACAATAAATCATTTTCATTTCATCAAAGTATGTACGTACATATTAGGACGTTTCAAACTAAAATATTTTTCTTCTTCTTGTAACCACGGAATAGAAAGCGAAGTAAGTAAAGTAAGTAAGAAGTAAGTTAAACGTCAAGTTTCGTTTAGATGCCAAAATAGGGCTCTGAAAATATGAGACTTTAATAATAATATTAAGGTCCGCATCGTACGTCCCATAATATTAAGGCAGGTGTTATTTTTTCTTGTGATTTTTATAAGTAACTACCCATAAATTGCACTGCAAAATTCATTTAATATTTTTGTAGAAAATTGAACTCCATCAAAAGTTATTAGGGGTCAAAAGTAAAATTAATTCTAAGTAATAAGATGCATTACTTAGAATTAATTTAACTTAATTCTAAGTAACAGCATTCAATTATTTTAAATAATTAACTTATAATATTTTTAAATCATGAATACATATATGTTAAATAAGACCGCTTGTCTTTTAGTCTGGACATGAAAATTTAGAAACAGGAATGACTTATTCAGGCCATGTATTAAAATATTTTAATATATTTTTTTAATAAAATTTTAGCAATCTTTGAGCGTAAAAGATAACAGTTTTATTTTTTTTTCAGCTTTGATAGCTTAGAAATAAATATCCAGTTTGCTTTGAAACCTTTATACGTATGAATAAAAGAATATTACCAAGAAAACAGCTAAATTGAAATTTCAACTTTGAACTCGAATAACTTTTAACTGAGTTGATTCATCGAAAAGTGACTTCAAACCTTTTTTGAAGAGCATTCAATTATCTACAAAAATATTTGATGGACACTGCAGTGCAATTTATCCTTTGTTAATTATAAAAATCAGCAGATTTTACCTGTTTTATTCTTATGAGAAATCGAAATTGTGATGCGAACAGCATTTTGCGTATTAAAATCTTTGGAGCGTGATTCAGAGAATTATATTTTTTGTTTTAAGCACCCTTGTTCATATATAAACTGTTTGATAGATTTTCTCGGCAACACGATTATTTCGTCAGTAGTAATTACATAAATCTGATGATGTTTTCCATTGAATGCCTATTAATACCGAGAGAGACGAGAAGAGTCAACAAAGCAGGTTCTCAATAAATGTAATTAATGTATGTTGTAAGGACGGGTCAATGACCTTATATATATAAGTTACACTTGAAAGCACTAATATGTAATAAGCAAACTCTTTGACATCTAATACCTTTAAACGAGTAAATATATGCGTATTTACGATGTGAATCTCGGAAACGGCTCCAACGATTTTCATGAATTTTAGTATACAGGGAATTTCAGGGGTGATAAATCGATCTAGCTAAGTTTCAGTTTTAGAAAACGTTGTTTTACCCGTGTTTTCAAGCAATGAAGTGTTTGTCTAACAGGTCCGTTTTGATACTTATCTATGTGACAAAATTAGGGATAGGTACAAAACAGCTGGTAAATTGTGAATCGACTATCACACAATAATAACGAGCAAAGCTCGGTTTCCAGGTACTATTTATTAATAGGTGGTATTATATTATAAAATACTGAAGTTCTATTTTACTATATTTATAGGTAAATTTAAAAAATGAATTAATATGAAAACAATAAGGGGTACTGAAAATCACTTTATACAATCACTACAAGGAAACCTTACTGCAGATATAAAATATTTTTGATATTATATTCTCTTTTGTGGGGCATTACTTAGTTTATGAGAAGCAGAAACAATAGAAATAAGGGTATTTTTTTGTTTAGCTAAGAGAAAATCCACGAGTCTTACGGTCGCAAGATTACTTTTATAAATCGACGACTTTAGCGTTCCTTTGTTTCTAGAATTCATTATTGGCATGCATTCGTTGTCTGTTTCGCTGGCTGGTATACGAACGGTTGAAGCTATCAGCTTGAAATGGATGTGTATTCACAAGGGGTGTTTCTGAGGTGACATCAAAACTGACGCGAGACGTGCACTTGCAGTTATTGCGAAGTAAATGTTTGTTTTTATACTATTTTAATGGATTGTATTAAGTAGTATTTGTTTTTTGAAGTAAATTAATGAACATATACAACAATAACAAATATTAATTAATCAATCTCTCGTGGATGCATCATAGAATACTTGCTATTTCTAGTTTACATCAACAATCTCCCAAATAGCATCTAAGGACTCCGTGTATTATTTGCCAAAGATATTTCTCTCTTGGTTGCAAGCCAAAATGTGGCTGTCATAAATGACAAACTGACAACCTTTCTTAATTCCACTGTGGACTGGATAACCCAATACAATTTAGAAATAAATTTCTTAAAAATGAAATTAATTACATTCCATCTGACACGAAAGTTACATATTGATTTTGTATATCGGGACGCTAAAATAGAAAAGATTCGTGACTTCAGCTAACTGATACTAAGCATTATAAAACATTAAATCTAAATTACCAACATTCTGCTATGCTCTGCAGTAAGTTCTGCTACCTGTGCATCCTCGTGGATCATCTTCAAAGTTAATTTGATGTTTTGATCCAGTTAGACGATACCAACCTTAGACGATATTGAAATTTACAAACCATATTTTCAAAAATTAAGAATAGTCAGCGTTCCTAGTATATACATTCTAGAAACTACAAAATTTGACAAGTAACAAAGTTACACAACGAGGGAGGATACTAACACAAGATATACATTACGACAGAAATATATGTTTCATTCATTCCAAACCATTCATCAAAAAAAAAAATCGAATTGCATGCACCAAGTGCAAATGTATGTTACGTCCAATAAAATCTATATTAAATTACATCTACATCAAAAATTGAATTCATTTATCGATAAATTAAAAAAATGTATAGAAGTCACATAAACTAGTATTAAAATTTAGTTAAAAGTTAATATTCTATAAGGATATTGTCATATTTTATAATTATACATATGTATAATACAAATAATCAGCTTTAGACAGACTACACCTTTAAAATATTATAAAATCTTTGTACACATTATGGAATGCAAGAAACGAATTGAATTGAATTACGAAAAACTTATAGAAAACATATCGGAGAAGGCCTATACGAGTTAGAACAAGTTCTTTTACATACTTAGCTAGACTTATACAATTTTGTTCTTTTTTAATTCAAAGGCCATAAGTCCTATGTTTTTCTATGTTAGAGCCTGCCAAAGTAATTGTGTCTAATTGAAATTCATGAACAGGATCCGAGAGTGGTAGTCACTATTCTTATTGCAAATGCAGACGATACAGTATAGTGACCCACACTATGTCGGCTTAGTAACATGCTTTTCATGCTCTACTTATAGGATCCGGAATCATAGGGACAGGAAAACACATGTGCTGGTAGTGAGTTCCAGGTTTCGATTCATTTCCACAGAAAGGAAGAGTATGTTTTCCAGTTTAAAATTATGGTTTCTAAGACCAGCACGTGTTGGCGTGTGAATATTTTATTACAACGTATCATGTCGTAGGTGCATCGAAGTATATAACACTTTTTCAAATATTCAGTAAGTTATCGAAATTAATTTAATATGCCGTATTCTATGATAGATTTTATCTTTTTTCGTCATGTCATTGACATGATGAGAAAAGACGTATATTGCAAACCAACCATCATCAATAACTGACTAATCCACTGCCTACTAACTAGTATTCCATTAGTATTGAAGTATTGAACATTAAATGTGGATGATGTGGCGACTTTCACAAACAGTTGAAACAAAGTCATACTACAGCGCCATCTACCGAAGACACATCGAACTACCGAGTAACTTATCCTGTTTAACGATTTAGAAATTTTCGCGCCGATTAGTATGTATACAGCATCCCACCTTTAACCTCTGGGCCGTGGTTCTCCAGACTCTATTACCTCGCCTGGTCGGAGGATCCTCCCTTTGTGTTGGAGGGACATGATACCCGTTTTTCCACAAGTATTAATCTAGTTTGCTAACCAACCAGTATTTATTTCACTGTGTTTACAATGTAAGTAAGTAGGTGTAAGTAGCGTACTGACCTGAAGAGGACACCGTACTGACCTCATCATCCCGCTACCTGTGGATTAAATGGATTAATTCAATGAAAGAAAATCAATTTATACTTGTAAAACAAAATTACCAAGAACACAATTTTCTTAAGAAATTTACCCACGGTACATTTATTTTTCTACATTATTCGCTCCACCTCGTTACTTGTAGATAACTGTATTAAACACTGTTACAGAGATCGTCAAAATGTCCATCAAACTGTAGTCTCGACGAAATTTTAATAACTAAGAAAATTGAACACACCAATTTGCATTACAAGTGAAAATGTCTGAATGCCTTAATATTATTCAAAACCAACAGTGATACAATTATTAACTAATAATATACACAGATGTTACCTAATAGCAGTTAGTTAAATAAAACTGTGTATTGTACGAACGAAACCATTAAAAGTTACAAGGTGTTCGTTAAAATAGGTCTAGAATACAATACAATTACAGTAAATCATTTACACCGTCTACTCAAAACGTTAGTTCGAATGTATTAATGCACCGACCGTACCTATTCGTGGATACTCTTCGAAGTCTGTTTTAACATATGAAAGTTTCAAAGAAACAAACGATAGTTGAAGTTAGTTATATAGTTTGAAACGTATTTAGCTGTGAAGTTTGAAACGTATGTACGTAGAAGTCATGCTAATCCACTTGCGAGCTTAACTTTATTTACTTTTTTTGTCCAATTGCCCAGTAACGATTATATTTTTAACCACATTTATTTTAGTACAAAACTTCATATTTTTAAAATTAATCAAAATTATAATTTCATAAAAAAATAATTACAAGAAACAAATCGTATAACACGGAAATATTCTTTTAAGTAAATTAGACAGTGTTACTAAAACTTAAATGTACTTAGTAGATTTTCTGTTTATTAATCATTTAATAGTTAATGGCTAGCGTATGCGACTGTCAATCAAGAGGTCTCGGGTACGATTCCCGGGTCGGGCCAAAAGTTTTGTTGGGTTTCCCTTCCAAGAAATTCTTAATAGTAACCCGCAGTATGGAATTTTGGCCGTGTTCCGCGTCCGTGCCTTAGAGAGCACGTGAAGCAGTCGGTCACGAACATGGCAATCGTCATTCAGAAGTCAGCACTCAAATATACTAACAACTAGTTCAACTTTCGAATTCAGTTTAGCCCCAGGGTTTCGGTAATCCAATGTTTTGTCGCTCCGCGGCAAAAACTGACATGTAGATAAAATCGGTTGAACTAGTAGCCGAAAGGTATCAATGGTCTCCAGCGCTAGCATAGCAAGGTTTATCATGATGGCTTTCATATTGTTTGTAGACAATATAGGCCGGCTCGACCGTTGCAGTACTGCTCTCTCATAGAAGACCAACCTAAAGCGACAGGATCTGTGCTATGTGCTTCGTTGGTAAGTGCGAGACCGAGACCCATTTATGCATGGGTGACAGTCATGTTTTTTACTTCTTCAAGCGGGGCTTGAAACAGAATCTCACTGGACTGCCAAAGTGTGGATCACCATACCGCATTGTCTGTATTCGCAATGTGTGTGGCGACTACAACTCTTGGATTCCATTCACGCTGTCATCAGCCAGAGCAGCTGTACTAGCACTTAGCACTTTATGTAAGTTGTCAAAAAAATAAACGTTTAATGTTATAATGTACATAACATGTATATTATCAAGGACCATAGCGATGAGCAATATTCTTCTCAGCATGAGAAATATTCATGATTCCTGCCAAATAATAATAACTTAACACATCACACACAGCTGTCTGATTTCAAACTAGGCAGAGCCTGTAATATGGTAAACAGACTGCTGAAAAACAAACTTATACATAAAAGTACAAAACTACTGATCGTGCTGTAATAAACTTGTGCACATGCGCCGTTGTGAGTATTGATGTTCAATTTCATCAACATCCCTTTTTATTGACATTACACTCGAACTTTTTGCAATAAATTACTGGTCAATTTTTCTTTTCAAATATTGTCACATAATACAAGTCTGGAATCTATGGTTCTAAATACTGTAATAAAGGAAACAGTTAAAATATATTACAGACTGATTGACGGTTAAGTCGAGAACATGTGTTTGATTCCCACCCAGGACAAATAATTATATGATGAACACGATCCTTTAACTTTGTTCTCTATCTGAACATTATTTTTCATTATAAACGTGCATTTAGAAATTTTTAACTACGTCATATCAGCTGTCTGGTGACAGAGAAGAAACAGGCTCTGTATTGTTTGGAATTAAACGGCTGTGTATGAGATGTGTATACTTGTTTGTCATTGTTGTTATTAGTATTATTTTATATGTACTTCGAGATTGCTTAGCAATGACAACCAAAACTATTTACTAAGAACAAACCTTGCGTCTCTCAAAGATGTAATCATCTGACTTTGTGGGAGGATCCCTTTTTTATTCTAGAGATAGAACACTCATGTTTCCATAGTAACTGTAAATGTAGATTATTCCTACGACAAATTATGCTAGTGATAATGAGAAGCTAGAATGTTCTTATTTGATTTTTTTTAGTATCGAGATCTGATCTCTTTTTTTATTTAGAGTTATTTGTGTTGATATTTTTTTCCATTTAATTATTTGTCACCTAATTACCAGTATAAAACTATCATATATTTACTGGTTACCAATTTTATTATATACTTTTTCCACTATAAACACTGTCTTAATCAGTTTTACTTATTGGACCACATTATCTGTCTAATTAATTTGGCATAAACTGAATGTATAGCAACATTCATCTTAAACTCGTAGTTATGTACAAAGGAAAATACCAAAGTATGCCAACTTGAGTTTACATTATTTAAGTTGTCCTGACATCCCTTTACAGAGTCTGAACACTTTGACAAAACGGTGACGTTTTGTGCTTGTGCAAATATTGTAAAGAACAGAGGATCTAAAGGCTCTCTGGGGATCTATTTGCGGGTCTTACACAGATCCTGTGCAAACACACTTGCCCAGTATTTATGTAGGTAAATGTGTGCTCAAGTGCTTAACATTTAAGACCAGTTTTTTGTTTATATTAATAGGTTGATGTTTTTTTGTTTTATTTTATAAATGGCAACATTTGACAAAATGTTAACATCTTTTTTGGAGTCTTTATTTCTTTCTCAATATAAGATTACAGTTCTGGTTTTAAACCCCTTTTTAGTCCGATGCAAACGAAATATTTGTTTTTCGTTTCGGTTTCGGGATTAATTTATTATTACTACATTAAATCGTCTAGGGTCCATGTGGTGACAGATTAAGAATAGAAAGTGTTATAACCCTATTCATCTCGTGGGTGTCATAAGAGGTGACTAAGGGAACAAACTTCGCAGAACAACATCACTAAACAGAGAAAGACAACTTGAAATAAATCTTATACTAACTCGTCTAGCCTGCGTGGCGTAGTGTGACAAAACCTCCTTATTAAGGAAAGGTTTATGTCCAGCAGTGGACTGTTACAGGCTTTTGATGATGATGAGTGTGAAATCATCTAAGTATAATATTTCTTTGAGTTTTACAACATCTAGAATTTACATTCATAATGTTAGTTTAGATTAGCAAGCAAGCAAGCTTAGATTAGCAAACAGAAAAACAGAGGTCTTCCATCCTGAATTTATGTGGTTACTTCTATGCTTTTTAACTAGTAATTATCAAAGAAAGATCGAATTCGAGATGTATACAAATCTTTCCTTTCTTTCTCTCATTTCTCCTATTTTGGGTAGCAAAAATCATTAACTTTTGTACTAATTTCTGTTTACTTTTATCGGATGACAAAGCAACTATTTTCTAAAAAGTTTCACCGAAAATAAGCCTGGACATACAACAACAACGAAAGACACACTGTATTTTTTATTTCTTTTATATTGATTTGGTCCATGAGATACGAAACCTGTGTTTTAGGTATGCATAGCAGATTATTACCTTATTAGCCTTTGTAGGAGGTGATGATGTTGTGGAAATAGAACTCGATAAGGTCTTCATTCCGCTGTGATGTTTTCTTGTAGTTTTGTTATGATTTCTCAACATTTGATCATTATAATGTTGATAGTGTAGAGAAAGAATTACGATATTCCTCCAACAAAACGAGAGGACCCTCCGACCAGGGGACGTGATCATGCTTGACGGATTGCAGTCTTCCGGTTGATATAAAGAAGTTACAGGTAGTAGAGCTACGCGGATTTCCGCACGAACACCTAGTGTCCCGTACGCACGAAAGTACTGCCTCCCACAGAAGATCAACCTAAAGCGACACCATCCGTGCTGTCGTGTTTCGTTGGTGAGTGCGATACTGGAGACCCATTGATGCAGGGGTGATAGTTATCGGGGTAAGTATGTGAGTCTTACAATGTCACGATGACTGTCATACCTTTTACGTCTCCAAACGGGGCATGAAGAAGCATCTCACTAGGGCGCCATAGCGTGTGTCGCCATATTGCATTGTCTGCATTTGCAATGAATATGGTGACCACAACACTTGGATTCTATTCATGCTTTCCATCAGATACAGTAGAATCACTTTGGCAGGTACCTAAAATAAAAATAAATAAAAAAAAAGGTATGCTTATTGGTAAGAACTTATACGCTTATACTTCGTAGTTCTATGTGCCTACGTGGCCTGTCTTCTTGTTTCATTGTATGTGAAAGTCGCTACTATTAAATTGGACAAAATACTTAAGACTTAACTTACTTGACTTGACTTAACAGAATTAATTTCTTAAACAAAAAGAATATATGTAAATTCCTGTACCGTTCTTGAAAACCTAAAAACTAATACAAAAATAATTGCAACTCTATACACGTGGAAATTTATAAAATTATTTTAACTTAAGGTCGAAGTATGTCATCTATGAAAAAATACGACTAAAATTTACACACATATCAATAAAAGTAAAAATAATTCAAACTTAAAGTGGCATTACAAAGCGAAAATATTTCAGTGGAAAGATTAGGCGGGTAGTTGGAAATGATAAAATCGATAAGAGTCGGCGGCGCCTGCAAGACTAATGCCAATTCCGAGAAACATTCGACTTTAGCTACTTTTGCAATCGGTCCTGTGGCTTTTCATTGACATAAAATTCAAATATACCTATTTGATTTTGTAAGAGGACCTTTCCAACCAATCTGGTTGTAGAAATTTGAATTTACAATAACTTTCTAACCGACCTGATGTTCTAAATTTAAAATTAAATGTTTTAACTCAAATTTTGCTTTGTTGGTTTTCATTTTCTTTGGACAACCACAGATTTGGTGTTTGGAATGTCAAATCTGAATTAAATAACAATAACATACGAGTAGTTGTACAAACAGAGGTAATATAGCTTTTGTTGACTATATTAAGCATTAAGGTGTTTAGCATTTTTTACGAGTATAGTTTTTCGAGTTGAATAGAGAATGCAGGTCCGATTATAAAATAATTGATACATACATATTTATAAATGGGGTGGGTCACGAATTAATTATCATTTGAAAAAATTGCTAACAAAAACCATTTGATATATTATGAAAATTGTTTATTTACATGAATGATGGAGACGACGACGACGAAAGACGAAATTTTTGAATTCTCATCGGCAAAGAGACCGCGAGATCACCGACATCTCTTCGCTGATTTTTGTTTTTAGTTGACGTAATGTATTTGGTTTATTGATGTAGACAAAATTCTTCAAATAATCCCATAAAAAGAAGTCTGCTGGGGATATATTTGGGCTTGTTGTACTTGTACATGTTTTTGACGACTAACAGGGACTCATTGGATGTGTGACAAGTGACTCCTTCTTGTTGAAGCCATGTGTTACGATTGCAGCCAGCAAATTCCAGTAGCATCAGTCCCAAGAACTCCCGTAACATGGTGGCACGGGATGTTAGATTCAAATGTGGTAACAAATTCATAGTATAGAACCATTTAATTTATAATAAAAATTCAATTTCTTCAATTTATTATATTTGAAATAAAATATATACGATACGACAAAAAATATATTGCATAATTTAAAGTTAGAGCTTGAAATGAGTGGGTGCCATTGTTGTTTCAGATAAGCAACCTTTACAAGTTCTAGTAATAGCTTGACTATAATAATATCAAATTTGTGTAGGCGTTGAATACGAAAAAGGAGAAGTAATTGGAAAATTTCTGATGAAATAAATAAATTCTCAAAGACATAACAAAATTTCTTTCGCGCCGACTTATACATTAATGCAAAATATGACAAAATATGACATGGATAGAAACTCAGGGGCTTCGACGCATACAGTAGTCTCTTAGTTTCATGAGATTTTATCAATGGCAATATGGCACGTTTCTATACAGGTGTATGCGCTAAAATCAGAAGGGGTTCGGGTGAGTACACTTGTTACTCATGAGTTACAAGCATCTACAGGCCGTTAGTATAACAGCGTCTACATGACATGTTTCTATACAAGTATATACACCAAAACCTGGAAGGGCTTAGATAGACCTGTTACTCATGAGTTGCATGTGACCATGGTTCATTGGTATATAAGTGACCATACAGCATGGTATGTTTCTATACAAGTTTATGCGCCTAAATCCGAAGGAGTTTTGTGAAGAAGAATTATGGAAAGAGGCGTCCGGTAACCTCACTATTTTTTGTGATATTTAGTGAAAAGTATGGCAACGAATTTATGGCAAAAATATGAACTCCTTTATTTGATTGTTTTATAAATATTGGAGTACTTCATAGTGAATTATGTTTGCGATAAATGACATTTTAGCAAGGCCGTGTACATTACCCTTTTAAATTTAAAAATTTCAAGTAGCACTTATTCTTTCAGTTTGCGTTTGCGTAACTCGTTATACGTTTTGTCTCTTTTTGACAAAACATTGTCTTTTTAATTTAAATGATTTATGCTACTGAAAAGAATATATATACAAACATATATACTACAGATATAATATTATCTTCGTATATAGATAAAGTAAAAAATTTTGTATGGACCCAAAGTAATGGCTTGTATAATTGCTCCAATGGCACATATAGACACATATTTATTACAAATAGACATACAATTTTCTATTTCTTTTAAAAATGAATTATTGGCAAACGGACGACTCGTATTTAAAATCATGAATTTGTCATTTAAAATTTCATTACCTTTTGGATTTTGTGGTTTAACTTAGTATTTTTAGCTTACATTGGTGTAGTCGTATTTGATGTCGTCATTACATAAAATTGATACTCCACTGTTACTCATCTTCCTAGCTTTTATTAATCCTAACATGATTTGAGGTCGGTTACTAGGTCAACCAGTTCTACTTGAATGTTAGTTTTTCCACAGAGCAACAAGCATCGGTGTTCTGCAACTCGCGAACCCAATTTGAAGGTTGAACTAGTTTTCAGCATATCTTCGGCGCTGCTTCTGCCCTTGGGCTACTTTTGCCGAATTTGGGTGGAGCCAGGGTCGCGACGAGACGGCTATACACGGGGGTTGTCCGGTCAATGGCCCTGTATGGTGCACCGGTGTGGGCGGCGGCTCTGACCGCCCAGAATAGGGCTCGCCTCTGGCGCCCTCAGAGGATATTGGCGGTTAGAGCCATACGCGGTTACTGCACCGTATCGACGGAGGCGGCGTGCGCCTTGGCCGGAACTGCCCCGTGGGATTTGGAGGCGGAAGTGCTCGCCGAAGTTTATCGGCGGACGGCTGACTTCCGGGCGGGTAGCGGCATACGGCCCCCGCCCGAAGAGGTACGCGAGTGGCGTGAGGCCGCTCGTCGAGCCATAATGGCTCGTTGGTCGTCCCGGTTGGAGACTCCACGTGCTGGCTTTGCACTCGTGGAGGCTCTCCGGCCGGTCATCGCCGAGTGGGCAGGGCGGCAGCACGGGACCCTTTCCTTCCGACTGACGCAGGTCCTTTCCGGGCACGGTTGCTTCGGGAAGTATCTGCACTTGGTCGCCAGGAGGGAATTGAGTCCCGCCTGTCACCACTGCGATTGCAGTGAGGACTCGGCTCAGCACACGCTAGCGGTTTGTTCCGCCTGTGCGGCGCAGCGTGGGGTCCTCACTACAGTTATTGGAGGAGATCTCTCGCTGCCGGCCGTCATACGCTGCATGGCCGGTAGCGACAGTTGTTTTACCGCGGTCGCAACCTTCTGCAAAGACGTAATTTCGCGGAAGGAGGCGGCAGAGAGGACCCGGGAGGACGATCTCCACTCGGACCCAATTCGCCGCCGGCGAGCCGGGCGGCGGAGGCGTGCATACCAGCGCCTCATGCCGCCTTGAGTGTGGCCGCGAGTGGACGGGACGGGTTTTCCCCTCCATCCGCTATAGTGGCCAGCCGCGAGGAGGCGACGTCCGCGTGTGCCGTACATCGCCTAAAAGGAGAGTTTATCCGCAGATGGTGCCCGCATGAGCGGGCAGGCGCTAGGAGGGATCTGGATGTCGTAATAACAGCTGTTCCCGTATCCCTCCTATGTCAGGCGCAGAGTGGCACACCGTGTCGTTTTAGTCGGTCCGATTCCGACACACCACCTCGCCGTAAACCCCGGTGGGGTGACGGCCCGAGGGGGTTTCCACACGTTAAAAAAAAAAAAAAAGTTTTCAGCATATTTGAAAGCACAGACTTTCCAATAATGATTGCCATAGATGTTCATGTCCGACGGCTTAGCGTGCCCTTTGAGTCACGGTTCTGACACTCTACTGTAAGTATTTAAAATATCAAAGAGGCCTTTTCACTTTGAATGGGGAATGTCAATAATGATCTTTGAAAATAAACCTGAATAAAACTATATAAGGTTATATTATTACCGCTACGACAGCACACAGAGGTCACCCCAGCTCTAGAGAAGGAGCCCGATTTAACATATCCAATCATGTTGAAAGATTATGCAAAGGTCTCACGTCGGGATGGAAGCGACGCCCACTATTTTATATTTCGAGGTGACCAGAAGATAGAAGGATATTCTCGGGTTTATCAGACAAATAAATAGATTGGTATATAGGTACTTGTTATGCTCCGACTTGCATAGTTGTAAAAAAAAATAAAATTAGTTTTATTTATTATTAGCCGACCCTGTATCTCTTGTTGGCCGTAGTATGATATTCTAAAGCGTGAACAAATTTGTTTACCATAGTAAAGATTAAAGAGAGTTAACCTTCAAAGGTATTTTTCTAGTTTTATTTTTTTTTGAACTTTTAAGGGAGGATAAGTCTGTCATACATTATTTTTTCGAAACTTTAATAATTTACATACCGCATATAATGCAAAATCTTAAAAAGCATAATTATACCCTGTTTTTGCAACATTTTTTATTGATGTCGTGATCTTGTATTGGTCGTAGCGGGATACTGTATAGCCATAATCGTTTTTCTCGATGCATAGGCATAGTTTCTGATATGAGCGTGTTCAGCTAGGGAAATAAAAAGTCTAACAAACAACTGTCAGTTTTATAATATTAGTGTAAATTTATAAGTTACTAGCTTTGCTCGCAAGCGAGGTATTTGATCTGCCACATTAAGTTTCGTAACAGATCGTTATTTTTTAACAAAAAGTATCTTATGTCATCTTTAATACCTCCAAGAACATGTGTACAAAATTTCATGATGATCGGTAAAGTAGTTTTCGCGAGAAACCGTAACAAATAAACTTACATTCGCATTTATAACATTAATAGGGATTGTACTAAAAATTTTTATGACATTTTCTCTGTAATGCAGCTTTGTCTGGTGCAAATCAAGTATTTTTATTTCAATTATCCGTAACAATTTTATCATTATCTTAGAACCCGTAGATAAAATATAACAATACTCTATTACAGCAAGAAAATTACAGCGCATTAGCAATTCAAGAAAACTCCACCTAATCTACTTAATTGCTTTGACGGTTATTTTTGGTTGGAGTGACAGTAGACGTAAGGTGTATGATTGTTGAGTGTATATACTTAGTCTGGCCATAAATACTGTTACACTTAATTATAAAAAAATATTACATTTGAATTTCGAATCTGTCATTTTTATACGATTGTTCATTGTGTTTTCTCATTTTGGCGCCAATACATTGTAAAATATTTTGCGATATTAAAATGGTGTGGGGTGATAAAGAGAACCGAATCGCGGTGATAGCATTACACAAAGTAGGTATGGAGCCAAATGCAATTTTTAAAACTCTCCATACACTTGGTATTAGTAAAATGTTTGTGTACCGGGCTATTAATAGGTACAATGAGACCTCCTCTGTTTGTGACAGAAAAAGATCTGGCCGTCCACGTAGTGTTCGTACGAAAAAGGTGGTCAAAGCAGTAAGGGAAAGAATTCGAAGAAATCCTGTCCGAAAGCAAAAGATTTTATCTCGGGAAATGAAGATAGCACCTAGAACCATGTCGCGTATTTTAAAAGATGACTTAGGACTTGCAGCCTATAAGAGACGCACTGGCCATTTCTTAACTGATAATTTAAAGAAGAATAGGGTGGTAAAATCGAAACAACTACTGAAGCGGTACGCAAAGGGAGGTCACAGAAAAATTTTGTTTACGGATGAGAAAATTTTTACAATTGAGCAACATTTTAACAAACAAAATGACCGTATTTATGCTCAAAGCTCTAAGGAAGCTTCCCAATTAGTCGACAGAGTGCAACGTGGACATTATCCGACTTCAGTGATGGTTTGGTGGGGTGTTAGCTATGAAGGAGTGACTGAGCCATATTTTTGTGAAAAAGGTATCAAAACATCGGCACAAGTGTATCAAGATACCATTCTTGAGAAGGTAGTTAAGCCCCTTAACATCACCATGTTCAATAACCAAGTATGGTCCTTCCAGCAAGACTCGGCGCCGGGTCATAAAGCTCGGTCCACGCAGTCTTGGTTGGAATCGAACGTTTCGGACTTCATCAGAGCTGAAGACTGGCCGTCGTCTAGTCCCGATCTTAATCCGCTGGATTATGATTTGTGGTCAGTTTTAGAGAGTACAGCTTGCTCTAAACGCCATGATAATTTGGAGTCCCTAAAACAATCTATACGATTGGCAGTGAAGAATTTTCCCATGGAAAGAGTGCGTGCTTCTATTGATAACTGGCCTCATCGTTTAAAGGACTGTATTGCAGCCAATGGAGACCACTTCGAATAAGCTTTTTATATTTTTAATTGTTTTATATTTATGTATTAAACTGACACACTGTAAAAGTAATAAATGTTATTTGCAGTTAACAATTTTCTTTTTTCTTTATTACAATATTTATGGCAAGACTAGGTATGTATAGTTCTTTGGTTCCTCCAGTAACCTAAACTACTTGATAGGTTTTTACGTTAGATTCGTTTTCAATATGAACATGGCACTGAGTACATGAAACTACTAAAAATTAAATTATGGATGAATTATTCCAAGTAAAAATAAATTACGAGTAAATTAGTTTTAAATTTTCATGTACTAACTGCTTCTGTTTTTTTCCAAACTAAGCTATAATCTAACCAATTTTTGCCGTTTTATTTTGTTTTCTGCAGAATTATCGCTATTAAAATAAATAGTTAATCTTACTAGACAATCCGAGTCAAGTAAAGTTAAACAGAATAAAGACTCTTTTATTTTCAAACTTAACTACGAATGAGTTGGAATCCGAAGTGATTGGCAACTGGGAAATAAGTAACTGGCAACTTATGAATAGGTTATTTATTATTTGTAATGGGGGAACTACTAATTGCACTTCGATTTTTAAATTACCTGTAGCTGAGTTTGAAAATAAAAGGCCACTCATAGGTATGTTATCACATATAGTATGAGTTCAAGTTTAGAGAATAAGATTTTATGGTCTTACTTAGTGAGGATACATTGAATCTCGTGATAATCAATTTAATGAGTTCTGTTTATCAATTAAAAATAAGACTTGTTTCAGTTGCAGTAAGATCCTTTTTACTTAAAAATACTTAAGTTTAGATTTATATACAGTCTTTGTGTATATAAAATTTATATGAACGATATGATACGTGTGTTTGATTTTAAAATATTATCCATCAACATATATGTAGCAACAAATTACTTGTATCTCTGTCACTATACAAAAGTTTATGCACTGTTAGTTCAAGTTATACTACTTTTTATACATACATACATAAAATCACGCCTGTTTCCCCGGGAGGGTAGGCACAGGGATATATTTCAAACGCTTGCATTCGATTACCAGGTAATGACTAATATGAAATAATTATATCTCAGATGTAAATGTGCTTGAGGTCTCGGGTTTGATTCCCGGGTCGGACCAAATGTTAATATGATCTACAAATATTTGTTTCAGAGTTTGGGTGTTTTTTATGTATTTTTATATTTATAAAAAAAAGGATATATGAATTTATAACAGTTGTCTAGTTCACATAGTACTAGTTCTCTTTAGTTTGGGACAAGATGGCATTATGTGCCAGATTCTGAAATATTACTATTATATTAGTTACATATAAGATAAAAACAAGTAAACAAAATAAGATAGTTATAAGAATAGAGATAGATAGAATCAGAGATTATTATCTCTTTGAATATTGCGACGCATTTATTACACAAAGAACGATTACGAACAAATGTTCCTTTAAATTTTGCAGATAATGTATCTCCTTAGAAGATGCAATCAATTTTCATGTTAAATTTATGAACGAATATAAGCGAAATATGATTACGTGGACGATGCGGTGATTTAGTTAAATTAAATGTAAGTTCTCAAAGCTTTAATTAATTACCTTTTCAGTGAATGTAGCCTTTCGTATCATTAATCTACCAGCAAGCATTATCTGGTCTCTTAAATATATTTGAAGTGGTCGTATAATATATTTTATTTTTTTTATTAAGCAGAAAAATCTAATTTTCTAGTTATTTATGACACTTGACAGACATTAATTTGTTCCATTGTGACATGCTTTATAATTAAAAATGCTTGGGATGTATTGTTTTATTGTTCTTAAAGTTACTTTAACAATAAATAAATTCGTGTTTTTTATTTCGTTTAATTTAATTATATTGAAAAACTGTATTATTTTTTATAATGATTATAAATGTGCTGCTTTTATAGAATGTTTGCTTTATACGATTAAATTCTGAGTTTTTTGTCTAGTAGAAGTTTTTTTTTATTGAGTACTTAGTGTGACTTTATTTCACATCAACGACGTATTCAGAGTATACCAATCGCAGCGATATAGTATAAATTCATCCTCGGCCTTTTCTAGTTTTGTACACACAAATTTATCAATTCTACAATATCTATGTCTACCTATATTGTTACCTTTTAAATGATTATAGCTAGCTGAGAAATGTCCGTGGCACATAGAGTTTATTATAGCGCTAATGTTAGAATTTACTACATATCTATAATGCCAAGCAGGTTGCAATCAATGCACACTTTACAAAGTCTCAAAACCATTTAAAAAAAACTTAAATATGCACACAGATAAACAAAAACAAATAAATGATAAATCACCACGTATATTAGCTTTCATTATTACGTTTAAACTGAATATAGTGTGACAACTTTAACATTATAGTTACAATTTAGTAAAGTTGAATGTTTCTAACATGAATTACGGTGCTACCGCAAATGGTGGTAAATGGAAACTTAGTGAGGTAAATGCGCGAATTTTCTGGTTGAGAAATGTGTTAAACTGTAATTTATTCACAAATAGGATTGGCTTACGTTAAGTATGTGCGCCAATTAGCAGTTCAAGTTAGTACAAACGAACGATGCGACAAGTTTAGTCATTCATAAAATCATTTATGAAGGTTGTTTTGTTCAAATTTGGAATGAATTATAAATATTTTTTTTGTAAAACTCCTTACTCGGAGCCTTTTTTCCAAATTATGTAGGCGTCAGTTTGATGTCTAACACGATACGACTGAATTTCCATTTATTACGATGCTAGGCGACGTCGATCTTTTGTATAAAAACGTTATCGGACTTCACAAGGTTCTATCTATATAAAGATTTATTTTTTTATACTGCCTGCAAATAATTAACATTGCATAAGGTGGACTTAATACCGCAGACATTTTCTTCCAGACGACCTTTAGGTGATGCAGAGATGTGTGGAGCAGGTTTAAAAATGGAGCTAGTAGGGTGAATTATTTAATTTTTGTATAAATAGTTTATATAATACATAATGATAAACATATATATATATATAAGAAACACATTACATACATATATACATACATATTCATACAATGATGAATAGGCAAATAATTATTCTGAAGACTCCGTCAACAAGTCTCCGTAAAGCTTGCGTACTCTAACCTTGAAGTAAAGGTTGATAGACTTTCTTATATTTAAGGGAAGGGCGTTCCAGACATTCATGTGTATATCAAAGATGTTCATATGACGACTGAAAGCGACTTAACATGCTCTCGGAGACACGGTAGGGTCTCAATGTGTATTGAAGAATCAAAGAATGGTCACTCATCCATAAACTGACCTAGTAAGGATTGTTTAACTTTGCAATATCTACCTACATCTACCTACTCGATTACCACTTAGCCACGAGACCCAAATTATTTGCGAAAAATTTATATCAAACTGAATAAGGACAACATTGTAAGCGTAGGAGTTGATATAATAGTTACTTCAATATTAGTTACTCGTTCAATAATTTCTTCTTAAGAAGATCGTTAAGGTTTCCCTATAGAGAGATGTAAGTGTGTCAAACATAATTTATCATCGTTAATTACGACTCCCGGGGTTTGTGAAAAGAAGTGCTGTTAATAGATAACATTTGTTACAATTGAAATGGGCATGTGTAATGAATTATATTTATACTGTTCAAATCTATATAAATAAATTATGATTTTCGTATAGCTTTAATTAGTTTAATAAGGTATGTATCAACACTGACCACATGCGCTCGTACCCTACCACTAACGGATACCGGGTAGAGACGTTATGAAACGCTGAGGTCATTGTCAAATATTAAATACATTTTATTTAAATAATTAGCTAATACAGAGGTTACAAAACATTGTAATGTAATTAAAAGTGTGTATTATGTTATAATTTTGATTTGAAAATGGTAAATAAACATTTAAGAATCAATTGTAGAGATT
This sequence comes from Hypercompe scribonia, assembly GCA_949316085.1. NCBI lineage: Eukaryota > Metazoa > Arthropoda > Insecta > Lepidoptera > Erebidae > Hypercompe > Hypercompe scribonia. Next base: position 8,800,562 of record OX438989.1, on the reverse strand, counting down.
TCCTATACATGGTATTTATAACTTTCTCGATACAATATCGAAAATTAAAAAGCAATTTATCCTCCTAAAATAATAGAAGTTTATTTACTTTTCCCGTTAATATTCTATAGAAATATGTACTCTTTGCTTGGTCACTTTGCTTGAGTCACAATTATTTAGATTTCTTTTTCATTCATTGTAATATCGTTTTAAACGTCATCTAAAATCTCGAACATACAGACGAGGATGTTATACGTTTGTGTAAAAGCAAATAGTTTCCTTTATTCTGTAATTGCTATTCTCTTGAAGTTTTTTTTTTAAGCAGGGCTACTGCCTTGCCGGTGTCATTTACAAGCCGTAGATATATGGCCCGAGGTACGTCGGGGTTCCAGGGATTTCCTTTCCAGGGTACACCTGGTTCTTCGGCTACTGGTACCTGAGATGGCGTGTGATTTTTGGTCCGTTCGAGTCCGACATAACCACCAGTAGGTGGTATCCGAGGGAATTGCTGCATAGAAAAAAAAAGGGCTACTACCATCATACCTCCACAACCGAAGTACTAGGCGATATGGACGTTCTGTAGTAAGACTTGTCGAATGTTTTACGGTTCAACTACCCGTAACAATGCCACAGATGTTCGTATGGGAACTGGGACCGATAGTTTAATGTTCAGTGCGAGGTATGAAAGGGTCTCGATGTGTTAAGAATGATCACCCATCCATAGATTGACCTGGCTAGGATTGGGTAACTTTACATTGTGACAACCTACTACTTAACTATGAGTCCTTATTATTAAATTCTAAAAAAGGTATTCTAATGCCGATTATTCTTTATTGTATTTGCTTAAAATATTACAATTTGCTCAGATGGTTACGATGTTGTTATTTCAAGTTTTTCCAGCTATAAAAAGCCACCACCCCCAGCGAATCATTATGTTTGGTGCGTGGGAGTAATATTAGCCACTTTTATTTGTATTCTAACAATTTGATTTAATTAATACACGTTACTTCGTTCAAATAACAAAATACTAAACAACAACACAAACTAGACTTTTTCTTATTATGAAACTTTGTGTTTATTGTTTTGTTTTTAAAACTAAATATAAACATGAATCTGCCACGTTTTCTGACTAAGTACGAAACTTGAAATAGTTTGTTCAGAATCAGTAACACAATCGATTACAAGAGATTTTAAAGCAAGTTACATTTAATTCTAAATATCTATTTAAACATGTTAAAATAGGACACACTATTTAACAGTTAAAAAACACCGGCGGCATTAGTTAGGTATTTATCAAATACATAGCGTAAATTGGCTTATGTATATATTTTATTTTATATATTTAAACTTATTGCACTTGTTGTACAAAGGCGGACTTAATGCCATGTGGCATTCTCTCCCAGCTGACCTTCAGGTGATGTAGAAATAAGATGCGGTAGGTGCAAAGCTTTTGAGCTTTAAATTTATGTTTATAATATACATGAACTTACTACTAATTAAAAATTCATGAATAATATATTATAATATCACATTAATAGTAAATAATAAATACTACATGCACACATACATACACATATATGATCAAATATTTGCCCATTCACTACTACTACATTTGTACTAAATAAGAATAACCTTGATTGAGTACCAAAAATCCAAGTGATGACGATGAAAGTTTTGGCGCAGGGTACAATGGCAGATAGGTGCAACCGGCATTATTCCATATAATTCTTCAGTCTCTTTGTGATATATTTTTAGATATATCCTTATTTCGACCTGACATACTATTGGGATGTTTAGTTTTTCTCAAGGATTACCCGAATTTGCACGAGAAAATCGATAGAGCTTACGGCAGAAAATAGAATTTTATGTTAAGATTCGAAAGCCCAAAATGTACTGTTGGTTAATTCATGAAGCAAATAGCAGGTATAATTAACGTTTGATTAGATCTAAAAGCTAAATAACTGAATAAATGAATTCTATTGGTGACTTTCACTGACTACAGATTTAGATAGGCAAACCAAATGCTACACAATCCATTTTAACAATCCAATTTAACATTTCGAATAAAACTGTTCACTTAAACTCTGAATCAAATACTGCTTTCTTACTAACAAAATAAATGATTTAAATTAAGAAAAACAATAAAACTAGATTGTACATCTAATCAATTGTTTGCTTTGAGAGCTTATACAGGTATTGTAAATACATATTTACATAGTTATGCTATGACATTCTGAGTTAGAGTCACTGGTCAGTCACCATAAGGACGATGATTTCTAGACGTTGCATGGCAGTCCAATTTAGATCGTTTTGATTGTCTTCTTTTTCGTCAGTATAACTTAAACTGTCATTGTATAAAATTTTTTTGTAACTAAGTAACTAGTAGACCATTAAAACTAGTGTCTAATATTTTTAATACATAAAAGTTAATATTATAAATCTATACTTATAATAAATCTGTAGAGAGATCAATTCTGTGATAAAATATATTTCCAAAATAACTATCAGGGGGTGATTAGAGATCGATACTGATGCCAAAAATGCAATCAGTAAAATTTTTGTCTGTCTGTCTGTCTGTTTAACCGTTACAGAAACAAAAACTGCTCGATGGATTTCAACGAGACTTAGTACAATTATTTTTCATACTCCTGAGCTGGTTTTAGTATACTTTTTATCACGCTACAATCAATAGAAGCAGAGCATTGAAGGGGAATGTTGGGAAAACGGGAGTAATTACTCCATTTTTTAAGCTTCCGTCGCGTGTGCAACCTTAATGGTTAAAGCTACATAGAAATCATATATGAAGGAAATGTTCTCCTTAAAATTAGATAAAAAATATCCCATGACAGTATATGTCTATCTTTTATGGTGGCTCACAATAACACGTGTAACTCCTGATAGCTTAGCAGTTCGAACTCTTACGTTTATAACTCTCTCAGTTATCACTAATTCAAAAAGTTAACATTATTAGCTATCCCATAAAAAAGAATCAATATAAACAAATCGGTATAGAAACACCAAAGTTATACATGAAATACGGTAATAATAAACCATCGCGCGTGAATGCTGAATCATGCCATAAGGATTATTTTTGTATATAAAGTCGCGAAAGTTCGAGAATCGGTCACCGCGCTCGTCGCATCTCGCGGCCGAAGGTATTATTACGTAGTAGACCCACGCTGATTTCAGCACGAACGGGCCGGCTCGACCGGGGCAGTACTACCCTCCCACAAAAGACCAAGCTAAAGCGACAACATCCGTGCTGTCCTGTTTCGTTGGTGAGTGCGAGACCGGAGGCCAATTGCTGCAGGGTTGACGGTTATTGTGGTAATAGTGTAAACCTTACACTGCCACGATGACCGTCATGCCTTATACGTCCCTAATCGGAGCGTGAAAAAGCATCTCACTGGGCCGCCATAGTGTGGGTCGCCATGCTGCGTTGTAATAGGTATGGTGACCACAACTCTTGAATTCTATTCATGCTTTCCATTAGGCAGAGTGGAGTCATTTTGGCAAGCTGTTAATATAAAAAAAGGGTATAAAAAAGTAGGGCGTCCGAGCGCGAGCTTCATACAATTTTTGCCTGTTGATACGAATAGACGTTCAGAGCGTTCGACCTTATTGACAGACGATACTTAATTGATATTAACAAACTGTGCTTATCAGCGCGACTTTTTTAAGTCTTTGATAATTTACTTTTATATTTCTTTCGTTGTTATTTTATAAAATAGGTATTAGTTATTTTGGTAGCGTTTAAATATTCGTTCAAATTACAATTTATTAATAATTTACATTTTATTTTTTTACGTGAAGTAGTAGTAGTAGGTACGTATACATTTTTAAATGTCGATAAGTAAGTTAGTTCTGGCTAATTTACGTTCACTTTTTGAAGTAAAACTTCTTTAGGCACGACTAGAGGGTAACTCAGATTTTTATTCTGACGGAAGTAACGCTCAGTATTCTATAGTCTGTGTTGATAATTAAAAATAGTAACCTTTTCGTGTTGCTGCAGTAGATCTCGGCGTCAGTTATTTCTCGCATGGCCAGTTCTACGTCACTCTTTCCCGGGTTAGCAGTTCTAGAAATCCTTATGTTCACGTGCCGGACGGGTCTACTTTCAACATAGTTTACCCAGAAGCTTTGCGTTGAAGTATTTTCGTTCTACAGGTACTTAAGCCTCATGTGAACGTGATCTAAACAGCATTACCAATGCATTGACTTAATAACATACAAGGAGCTACACGCTGGCGGAGTTGCGAGCACAGCTATTAACAATATTATGCGGTTCCGTATTGCGATATTTTTCAACAGTATTGTAGATTGATATATTATATTTCCCTACTAAAATACGAAAGTTAATCTGTCTGTTACATCAAAACCACTGAACCCTGAAGAAGGTCATAGGCGACTTTTTTTACGAAAAACGTTGGAAATGCGGACGAAGTCGCGGGCAACAGCTAGTGCATAAATAATCCGACTAATTTTATAAATGCGAAGGTAAATTTGTTTATTACGGTTTCACACGAAAACTACTCTAACGATCATCACCAAATTTTGTACACATGTTCTAGGAGGTATTAGAAGTAACATAGGATATTTTTTATTAAAACAAACAATTATTACGAGACTAATGTGGCAGACCAAATTCCACGTGAGCGAAGTCGCGGGCAAAAGCTAGCAAATAAGTAAGACAAAGAAAAATTAGGTTGTTTTAAACATAACATTGAGATTGAATTTAAATTTCACCAAACTAATAGTTTCTTTATTGCCAATGTTAATAAAATATTCAACTACTAGACTGGCTGACTAGATCTCGAAGGAGACACTGAACGTTAATCCTACAACAGGAGGCGGTGGATACTAAATCTTGATGTCAACTTTGGACTTGTAAAAACTTGATATAAAAGTTCAACTATTTATCAATCTAATTTTGTAAATGTAATTAATTTTTCGTGAGGTCTCCGTTCTACAGTGTACGGTAAAAGGCTGAAGCAAGCAAGCAAGAAGCAAGTATAATTAAACTAGTAATATTTTTGTAGCATTAGTAATTATTTCGTTGCTTTAATCTTGTCCATGAGGTAACGAAGCTCTCGCAATTTGATTCTGAGGTGGGACTCAAAGGGTGATAACATCTTTGTAACTTTGAAGTTGCAGGTTGCAGGTGTCCACGATCAGCGGTAGTTACTTAGCATAACAGAGCCTAGTATGAGTTTATTCTACTTCTATTTGATCGTCACGGTGATCACATAATCGCAACGCTAAATGCGTTCACCGTCGCGAGCGAGTTGATGTGAAATAAACTTACACTCGGCCTTCAGGTGACCCGTGCGTGTGCGACTGTACTTCCTACACCATCACTAAAATGAGATCTTAGCTTTTAGAAGGTTTTCATATGGATACTTATTTTCTAAGGGTGCATAAAGTTCCCACTAAGAACTTAAGGTCCAGGTCAACCTCACCTGCAACTCGTGCACTTGCTGATCGACAAACGAGACTCAGGCAAATGAAAAATCCCGATTAGTGACAATAGGTTCGCCACCTATTACGTGGGACTAAAAGACTGGAGTAAAATTTGACGTTTAATATGCCTCTGCTTAACCCTCTGAGGCAAAAGGCGTGATTTCATGAATATATGTATGTACTTATTTTCCATTACTTTGAAAGACAGAAAATATTGAACACGTGCCTAAGTGTTGAGCTTGGGGTGAACTACTAATAGTGACGTCATAACTTGTTATTTCCAACAAAGTTATACCCAAGCTATTTGGTTTGATAGAGAATTATTACATTTATTTTTATCTATATTGATACATTATCACAACTTTGGACTTTGGTTGACTTGATACCCAGGGAATTTTCTTTCAGTCAACCTTCGAGTGGTGTAGAAATTTAGTGAGGTAGGTGCATAGAGGTTACATATTATGTAGACAATTAAAATGTACACAGTTTACAATATATTTAAACATACATATTCACATATACATATTTCAACATTATAGATCATACACGCAAATATAAACATTACCATTCAGATATAATACATATAATGATGATAATGTATGTACTCATACCAGATCTTGGTGAGGGCGATCACTCTCAACGGACACCAGCCAACTACGCAAAAGATTTTATATAGTGCACAAGTTTGTGCGCAAACGCAAGTGCACTTTCTGTTCTCTCTCTCACAATCTAATGGGGCGGCTATCTGCCTCGACCGGGAGGAGATCAGGCACAGGGCCAACGGTTTTAAGTGCTCTCCAAGACATGGGAGTTAAGATCTTAACTTCCGAACTCCGGTATGTCATTAAGTGTTTCTGTAATCAAATTACTTTATAACACAACACTTTTTAGCCCAATCGAGTATTGCAAGTCAAGACCTCTTGAATGGCAGTTGCATACGCTAACCGCTAGACATTCATATATATCATATTAATACATTATGAATACCGAAATATAAAGTGTGCTATGGTTGGTATGCCTTAGTTTTGCAAGTGAATCTAAATTTGGAATGTAAATATCTATTCAACTTGAACGAAGAACGAATAGTTTAGGAAGTCGGAATCGCGAGAGGGACGTGAGAGAAGTAGATTATTTATTCCGAGCGAAGATCTCCATCGTAGTTAGAGCACAGGTAATGAAAATACGAAGCAGGGAAAGTAGAAAAGGGTGATGAGTTGAGAAATGAAAATAGAGAGGTCTCGCTGAGTGTACCGTATGCGCATCATGGTCATCCTTCCAAACATTAACAACTTATGGATAGAGTATTGAGAAGGCGGTCTAGCTTACTAAGGAGGTCTGCGTTCAGGTCGAAGTAATATACATACATCACCATAGTCGATTATTGGATTTAATAGTTTCTTGTTTTTTATGGGGGTTAGATAAGCTATCTATGAAGGTACTAGCCAGAGTGTATGTGTATGAGTATTGTGAAGTTGTAGCCTTAAATTGAAACCTATCTGATGAAAATATATATTCTAACTAATATTGTAAATGTGAACGTAAGTTTGTTCATCATGCTTTCCTTTTTTTTAATCCATCACCAATTGATAGCTGTATTATCAGTGCTATATAGGCTACTTTTACCGCGATAATCGACAAGTACGCGAGTGTAAACACAGATAAAAACTCGTAAGTAATATGGTATCGTATTACCTATTGCGGTGAAACGTATGTTTACAAGGACGGAGCTGTAGAAAAATAAAAAAAAATTGTCTATGCCTTACACAAAAATGTTGTTTTTTTACCAAATATGTGTACGCGTACATTCACTAATGAGGTTATTAGTACTCGGGCAAAAAAGACCTGGAACTTTTCCATTACATGTGTTTATTAGGCTTCTTAGTAAATGTGTCTACATATTCATTGATTGGCTTACACAACATTCACGGCGAACTTCTCTTGTCTGCCATGACTTTGGTATAAAGTGCTATTTCCTGTATTAAGAGTATAATCGACAGTTTTTGTTTCGATATTGTTAATATTTAAGTACTGCTCGTGTTTGTGAACATAATAGAAAAACTTAAGTTTCAATTATATCAACGAGTTTGTGACTGATTGGAAGTGTTACTATGTAGTGTTGTGCGTTTTATGCTCTTGTTTAGAAATGGTAAACTAATTCATAGTAGAAGAAATACATGTAAAACAATACACGTACATACATATGTAGAGAGAATATATTTATAAATGAAAAAGTAACTTTTTTTTATTTACATAAATAAATATATCTCTATGTAACATTATTGTATATATTAACATAAATATAAAACTATACTCTAACATTAAAATATAATATTTACATGCGTCAAAAAAGTTCTCCGCATCGTCGCCTACTGGAAGTATTCCCAGAAGACTGGCACCTGACACGTACTTAAAATAAAAAGTAAAAGAAATATCCATTTTGCTGTCTTTTTTATTAGTATTAATATGAAAGTATTTCAATGAAATTTAATATTAATGAATAAATATGTTTGTTCGTAAGTCCGAAACGAATATATACGGGGATAACACACGGATAACTCACAAAATCACAGAAAGCCATCTTTGTTGGTATGAACATGTGAGAAGACACACTGGAGATTATGTAATGTAGATCGAACTAAGCCTACCTAAAGAGAAAATAGGTAGAGGCCGCCCGCTAATGACTTAGTAGTTAAATATAGAGAGACGAAAAGCTAGTCCAGTGGCGCTAGAGCCAATAATCAAAGACAAAAGACTTCGCGCAGACAAGTGAGGAGACCTGACCTTTGTTAGATGTATTTTGACTTTCTAATCCAAAATACATAGGGATTTTAACTTTTATTTTTTTTATTTGATTTAACTGTCTGTATTAAATTTGAAAAGTTTGAAGTTTTCCCTTTTTTTCAGAATAACATAGTTGCAAGGAAAAGGAACACTTGAGACAAACTTTATACCAAACCGTCTGGTTGAGCCAAAACCTACGTTCTAAGGAGAAGCATATGCCTACGTTGACTGTGATAGACAGGTGATAGTAATATATTAAGAGGCAGTGATTTTTCTTGAAGATTCGTTTCTTCTGAAACGATGGCCAAAGGCGCCATAAAGTTCTGAAGTGGCGACCGCGTACTGGGAAACGCAGCGTTGGTAGCCCCCCACAAAGTGGGCCGACGACCTGGTGAAGGTCGCGGAAAGCTGTTGGATGCGGGCGGCATGAGACCGGCTGTTGTAGAAAACCTTGAGAGAGGTCTATGCCCAGCAGTGAACGTCTATTGGCTGAGATGATGATGATGTTGATCTTTTCTTTTACGTCTAATTTTGTTTCGGAAAGTTAATGAAAATAAAGTTAATCACATTTTATTTCATTTACAAGAATAACGGTACATAATATTTCCACCTCAAAGCGGCAAATCTGGCGGAATAATCAGTGGAAATGGCTTTGTTTCCTTCTCAGGCGTTAATTTAATCACTTGTAATTTTTTTTTCGTATAAAACTTTTGAAATCTCGGCACAATTCTTATGCTAACTTCCTACGTAAAATGCAGTGAATGAAATGGTCATAAAGCATGCAAGTTTTGATATATGTGCCATTTTAACCGGTTTACGGTCACAAAGATGGCTTTAGAATTAAATATATTTTTGCATAAGATTTATTTACTTACATATTATATTTTCACATTAAATTTAAGATGTAGAGTTTGAACTAGATCCGTGTTATTTAAAGGAAAGATTAAAGAAAAATGTTCATTGGAGATAGAAAAAACTTTTCACAGACAAGAGATGCAGTATTTTCTTCTGTAACTCTATTCTCAATAATTTGTCTTTTGTGGGAATCGAATCCACGATCTTTACTTAGGAATCAAAGGCAGTAACTACTAAACCAACAGGCCAGTCAACGTAATGAATGTATGTTTAAGTTGCTTTTAATAGTACTTTTTAAAATAGCTTAACCTTTTGCTGGACCCTCTGACATATATGCAAAATTTGTAGATGATTTGTTTAGTGGTTAAGACCTATAAGCTTCATAAACCAACTCGAAGTCGCGTTTAATTACATAGTTAGGATGTATTTAGTTCTAGTGGGATGCCGCGGTATAGAGTCATTAGCGATACAATTAATGCTCCCACTGCGGCAACGCGTGGTTTACGTGTATAGAGGTTATGCTCACAGAATATACTAATCTATCTAATAACTCTCGTCTAAATCAAATCCTAATATATATTACGTTTTTTGAAGCCATTCGTTACAGTTGCAGTTTTAAAAATAATTCCAAAACTATCTGGAAATCTCCAATGTTATTAATTATTATTGAGATCTACACACACTCATATCTTTTACATCTCACACACGATTCTAAATTAGGCAAAGCCAATGCTATGGTACCCATACTGTTGGTAAACACACTTAAATATTTCCATATAAATACATATTATAGATAAATCACACTCAGACACAGAAGAAATAGTCGTGCTCTTCACACAAATAATTGTCATGGATGTGCATTCAACCCACGGGGTTCAGCAGTCAGGGTCACTAACCATTTGGTCAACAGGTATATATAATACGCCTAAATAAATTCCCTATTAGGATAATAATATATAGGTAATCCGCTGAAACTCTCATGTTGAAACACATGCTTCAGTTCAATAGTCTAGCATTAATTATTCCACTGAAAAGAAAAGTGCCCGCATTAGAAATGATTCCTGTGTCGTGCAGATTTTGCAAACATTAAAATAATAGAGCCAAAAAACACCCACTCTTGGGATAACTATTTGCAGATCGCACAAATATTTATTCCGTAAGTAAATCAAACCCACAACAAACCACTTTCAACCATTACGTCACCCGCTGTTTTATGCTGTAACGTTTTATTAATCTAGCCTCTACAAACATGTATATAATATTATGCCGTTGCCTACAAACTCCATTATTACACATACTTTGTATTCCATGTAAATAATAAGAAATGATAAAACAGAATTTTATATTACCTCAGCGGTTTTTTGATCATTATTTAAAAAAAACACACTAAGGGTGCGCTTTGTGTATCTTATGAAAATATCATTAAACAGTATATATATTTATGTTGACAAAACAAGAGTAGCTTTTTCGTGAGTCCCGGTAGGAATTTAATTAAAGAGAATATGGGAAACAAATACAGCTATACACCTTAATGATGTTAAGAAGATTAAAGCAAAGTACCTCGTAAAGTGAATTTTTAGGTTATACCCGCATTTTATATACGAATTGTAAAGACAAAAGTTACATTTTGCATATCAAATCTACATAGAGAGTTATCACGCATATCAGTCCCCTTAGCCAAGATGCAAGTGGGTCTGATACAATCGTAAACGCCTCTGTATTCTTATATTATTTTGGTTAATATTTTGTTTTGACCACGTCAATTGCGTGGAGAGCCATCATTCTCATATATTTGTTGGATTTCTAATAAAATTTACGTTTGTTGAATGTCAACTTGACTAGGGGGCTAGTTTATTCTAGATTTGGTGAAAGTTCTCAAACAAAGTTTGATTTTTATAAATAAAAAAATATTTCGGACATTTGACACACAACGTCATCTAATTTTAAACTAAACAGAGTTTGTGCTATGATAACTAGACTGACTGATAGAATACTGATATACTTTTTTTTGTAATTACATATACATATATTATACAATTATACATAGAAAATACCCAAACTTCGAAACAGATATTTGCAGATCATACAAACGATGGTTCGACCAGGGCATCGGACCCGAGACCTCAAGCACAACAGTCACGTTCACTACCGCTGCGCCACCGAGGCAGTTAATCAAGTTAATCAATAAAGTTAATCAAGTACAAGTTCGGGAACAATCAAAATGTTCAGTAATAACAATATTTTTAATACAAAAATGTAGATCTACTAATAAAAATTCCTGTGCTTACCAACAAATTTACGAAATGCAACACGGAAATTCTATTACTGTGGAACAACGCTATAGTAACATTTAAGGCTACGTCAGCAGATGCTACAACTTTTGTCCTTTTCGTCAAGGTTAATAGTTTCAGTAAAAATGCGTTCAATCTTAAGAGCCGGCGGTAACAAAGCTTCGTTGTTTACGGCTTATACTGTTTTGTTGTTAAATATGACCACTTTTTTAAAGAATGTAACCTCAAAGTCTATCTGATAAAATTGTAGTCCATAAGCAACAGCATTTACGACCAACATCAGAGATTATATTAAATTTTACAAAGGTATAAGCTTTCAACTGTCTTTAAAAAAGGAGGTAGTACTCAGTTCAGCTGTAAGGACATTTATGAATCCATTTGGGGCATTTTTTTAAAGCTACACTTCCCCTACCGTTAGATTTATTCGTCTTTGTAGAGAAAAAGTGAAAAATAAATGTCCTAGTAGTCAAAATATATCGCTTAATAAAATAAATCTTAACGAAATAAATTCTTGTATTCATAATCAACTGTTGTTATATCAATCTCATGATATTTGGTCTCTCCATCGAAAAACAATAATACGGCCTGTGTCGAACAGCTTGACAGCTAATAAACCAACACGCCATAATCCCGTAAGCACTTGTCAAGGTTTTATTAGAAGTAAATATGTTTTTATGAAAGATATGTTTAGCAATATTTTTATAATAATGAATATGACTACTCGTTTCTGCAGGAGACAAACAAAACAAAGTTGTAACTATGTACAGTTTGAATATATCAGATAGCTACCACATAGCTTAACAGTTTATGCCTATTTTCCGTATGCTTGTTGGTCGTGTGGTTACCATATGCGACTGTCTATCAAGAGGTGTTAGGATCGATTCCCGGGTCGTGCCAAGAAAGCATTATTGAGTTTATCTGGTTACAGAAGTCCTTAATGACAGTATAGAGTTTCGAAGTTGGGGTCTTAACCTCCTTGCCTCGGAGAGCATGTAAAGCTGTCGGTTCTGCGTATGATTTCTCTCCGGATGTGTCGGATAGCCATCCCATCGGATTGTGAGAGTGGGTGAACAGAGAGTGCACCTGTGTTTACGCACACTTGTGCATTATATCTGGTTGATCTCCGTTGAGAGTGGCGGCCGTAGTCGAAACCAACTGGAATTTACGCATTTACGACAAATGCATGATGTACACAATCATCATTCTTAGTAAATTACATATAATATCATCCATATTTTGCTTATGTTTTATAGTTATAAGCCTAGTTTCAAGTGTATATATTTATGTTAGATTAAAGCCTTCCTTCCTTCTATAATAACTAAAAACTAAAAGCAACATAAACTGACACATGGATCGATCACTCGTAGCTTCCTAGTTATAATGACCTGACTTGGTCAAAGCATAAAAAATACGATTTAAAAATTAAAATAATTTGCAAATTCTAAATGATTTATAAATACTTTATTCCTTTCATACTAAAATGTTACTAAGTGTGCACTTGACGAAACTTTTCGTGTCCGAAGACTTTTCCATTGTAATAAATTGGAGAAGTTGGCGCCTATCGTTATAAAGTAACATGGCAGATAAGGGACAAAAATCTAGATTATTAATTGTTAATCTTTAGCCGGCGACCTCTCCTGACTGTAATTATGCTTTCAGTTAAGAAATAACACGCTTTAACAAAAAAAAAACATATAATCTGATTTGTTGGTATAAATTTATAACATGATTGATGAAACTAATTTATATTGTAATATAATTTGTATTGTAAGTTGTATTATATTGTAATATAATATAAATGTTTACTTAAAAAAGATATTTTATCAGCTGTGTGCCCTTGGACTTAGTTTCAGTTGGAATTGGCACAGTACGTTTTCTTGTTTCATTTTATACTCTCATTTGTATTCTCACACGCTCTTTTCATAACTCATAACTCTTTTTCTCATAGCTTCTTTGATTCGGCCCTCTGTGTCATTTGGGAATCTCACACAATTTAGTTTTTCATAATATATTTACATCTTTTTATCCACTGGCTTTTTCATACTCTCTTTCAGTACATTAATTCTCCAACTTGTTAAAACTTGTATGGTCACTCGTCTATTTCAAAGTAGATACATCAGTTCACGCGCAACATTTCTATTCAGTGGTTTACCATTAGCTCTTATAATCCTAAGGTCTATATATTTCGAAAAAACGTAACCATCATAAATTATACTATAACTCACGCCACGAAGTTTAAAAAGCATATTTTGTCCTTGAGTTAGCACTTAGCTGATTTTGTTAGACAAATTAATTTAAAAGTTGTAGTTTCTTAATTAATTTAAAGAGGAGAAAGATTTTTAATACAGTTAAAAAAGGTTTGAGTAGTAGAAGATTTATTTTTTCTTTGCCACTAGTAATTTCACATCTCGCAGACTAATGACACCATAAATAAAGATTCTTGTGTTATTTTTTTAATACATGTTTCATAAATTGTTGCACTGCACAATTTATCCGTTTTAAATGGCTACCAAAATCAATATTTGAAGATCCTGCTTTTTTAAAACAATCGAGATCGGCTTACTGTGAAGACAAATTGGACGATCTTCGTGTAGTTACTTCTCCAAAAGGGTCAGGCTTGAATGTAAAATATGCACAATAACATGTGTCATGCTAACCGTACGTTATTTATGGACCGAAATCGAATGGAGTTATACCACCATCTCGCACAAAGCTGATGCTATTTAATTTTTTCGTTGTTTTTCACCGAGTAAATGAGATTTCGTTTAAAAATGATTACATTCCTAAAAAAAGTTGGCATCAAGAAAGCAATCGGCAATAAAAGAAACCAAGACTCCAGCCAAAATTATTATCATCAACAGCTATTGTTATACATAGATCTCTCCTTAGAAAAGAGATTGTGAAATATTATCACTTACAACATCCACGGGACAGAAAAACAGGGTGTTACTCTGTATTCTTAACATATATATTGCAACTGCAAAATGAAACTGGGACAAGGATGACAATTATTGATCACCTGTTTTGATATTTCTACGGATGAGTTGCCTACCGAAAATATATTTCAACTGACAAATTATTTTGAAAACTTTATACGTGGGATCCAGAAAGTTTAGCAACAAACAAATTAAATAAGTAAGCCGTCATCTGTTTTCGAATTACTTTGCAACTTGCAATAAGTCTGCAAATTGCAGCAGCTATAAACTGGAACGCTTCTAAAGCAGCTTTCACTAACTTACCTGAAATAAAACTTGATGATGCTGTTTAAAGATTTATGCAACTACTTGTTTGAGAGGCTGTCATCGTTACAAACAAAACTGGTTTTTGTTTGTTGTATTTATATTGCATGTCTTAGTTTTTACCACATTTTTGTAAACGTTGTAATACTTAAGAACGAATTGTTGTAGGATTTTCGGTAGGACTAGTTTGTATATTTCGATGACTTTCGTAGTTCCGTAATAGAGAGACTCATGATACACCTCTTTGAAGCGGGCTTAAATTTGAAAGCCATTTATTGACCAACACTTCGCTATTGTGATTACTATTTCTTTCTAACTTTGAAAATGATATACTTCCATATCTTCCTACCTTATTGTACCTCCTTAAGAGTGATATTTCTAAAAATCTTTTCTTATAAAGGTCTGAGAACATAAATAGCATCATCATCATCATCATCATCATCATCTCAACCAAAAGACGTCCGCTATTGGACTTAGGCCTCCCCAATGGCCGTTATCGTCTAGTGATTAGGACCTTACGTTGTGGAAATAGCATCAGCTGTCACAATTTCAAGTTTGAAACCCCAGCGGCTTGGTTCTGTGGTATTGAATCTGTCAGTTAGAGCAAGATTTTTTTATATGAACAGATAGATAAGCGTTTATTCGCGTTTTAGAATGTTAGTGTGAACTATTCCTAGTCTAAGATTAAAAATTAATTATTCATAAGTCCCATATTATGTTACTGACTGAATTAAGGTGACGTCAGCTTTCATAAAAATTTTATTCTGGTAACAGTTATGTGCCAAGTCTAGAACGTTCCAATATAAAGTGAAAGTATTTGATGTTACCGCAGCGTATCAATACTTGTAAACTATTGTTGTTCGTTATCATGCCAAGTCGTAATACTATCATAAAAATAATGTCGAAATATAATTTAACATCCCTCTTACTTATAACATATGATACTATAAAGTAATGCGAGTCTAAGTATAATGGAAATTTACCTTGTGACAAATATTCTAAGGATGTGTACTGAACATCAATTTGGCCGTTTGAGCGTCAGACAGGCAGGATCTTGATAAGTTATTCTTATTATGAATTGGGTATTTACTATGTTAAATTTTAGAAATTACTGTTGCATGCACCATGATCGTAGATGAACAAGTGGAAAGTTTTTTATTTATTCAGCCTATTGTCGTCCACAAACATTATACACTAATAAAATTAACAGACATTCTACCCAACAACACGCGTACATATGTAAAACCAACTTACAAACATATATATGTACATTATTTTCCAAATATAAGAGACAGATCATGCTTGTGTAACATATTTTTGAAAGTCGTAATAGATTGCGTACGTCAGATAGAAATCAGTAAGGCATTCCATAAACGTACAATGACTTTGTATAAAATTGGTAGAATGTTTCGATATTGCCAATTTCAGGTTTTCAGAAGATCTCAGACATTTGTCTGCTGTTAGTACTTATATTTCGAGGAATAGTTCTATTCTTGAATGAATAGAAATAGGTAATCATATTTTGCTAACAAAAACTTGCGTTTGCAGCTCTGTTATGTACCAATCACTAAAATAAACTTTTACACTGACATTTTCATCCACTATTTTAAAACAAAACTTTGAAATAGCCAAAAAATCACAAATCAAAACTATTTCTGGCAGCTTTTTGAATAATTTACACACAGCTTTTATTCGAACCGTAAAACATTGAACAGAATAGAAGCTTTCGCCAAAGTCACCAGAATTTATCATTCTAACAATGGTTTTGTTGACATTTTCAGTGAAAACGTTGACCGTAAATGCTTTATTTTATAATATTGTTTGTTTTAGTGACTCATAATTTTATATAATATTACTCTGCGCTCTTTCTCTCTTTAAACTAAAGTATTCTAATGAAATTTTTATCTGGGTTGATAGGGCATGCCACAAAAAATTTAACACTTCTATAGAAGTGCACTTCTATACAACTCTGACTTCTATACTTGACTAACTTAATTTGGTTTTTTCTGCGTTTCTCTTCCGCATCCTAAAAGTACGAAACTCTCATGTATTAAAATGCTTTTACATTTTTAGGGATCTGTTTTTCCGTACTTTACGTAAAAACGAAAAGGTCAAGTGTTGTTAAGTTCGCGTTATGTGAGCGTCGAAACTATATGACAGTGGGATCGTTGTTTTTACCATCAAATGATGTTCTCATATATCTTGACTTTTTGTTGAAATTTTTCTTTGAAGAAGCAATATTTTTATTAAAAGAAACTTGTCTTTCCTTCTTATTTTCATTCAGTACAGCTGGAATTTACTTAATTTACTTCAATTCGGTCGGGTAGGATTCTTTCTTCCAAATCTTTTAAAGCCTACAAATCAAATTGGTTTAGTAATGAAATTAGATCATTTAAAGATTTCGTTGTGTTTATTTTTAGAGCTTATCGTTTTATCTTCTGGTATTGCTACTCATGCTTATAACAATTTTTACTAATTTAAGTGCTCATGTCTTTTTGAGTTTATTTATCAAGGTTATGCAAATATTATTTTACTAATCATATCTAAGTGAAAGAGTAAAGAAAGTGATTGTTCCTTAATATCATATATACCGGGTGGACCAAGAACTCGTTAAAATTTGAATCTAACATCCCGAGCAAGTAAATTAACTAACTACACACTACCCGCACTATACACTACACACACTACACACTAACTCGTTTCTCGGAAATTTTGTCACAATGGATGGCTTCACGGGGCCGCAGCGTGCTTACTGTGTAAAATAATTTTATTTTGAATACGATTTACACTACTTAAATCAGTGTCCGAGTGCTCCTAGAATAAATAAATGAGTGAAGGAGTTCGAAGAAACGGGATCTGCGCTAAATGTGAAGCAAACTGGAGGCCCATGGACTTCTCGGACCGAAGAGAAAGTGTAGCTGTTGCCACTTCTGTTCGACATAATCGAGATCTATCGATGTATAAACGTTCGGCTGAATTAGTGTTATCCCGCACATCATTACGCCGTATTTTGAAATTACCTCCATATAAGATCCAGATAGTGCAAGAACTAAAACCTAATGATTTAAATTTACGCAATTTGTATACTGAAACAATGTTAGAACGATTCAGTAATTTTAAAATCGTATTTTCAGATGAAACCCATTTTTACCTCGACGGTTATGTAAACAAACAGAATTGCAGGTATTGGAGCAGTGAAAATTCCAAAGCTAAACACAAGAAGTCACTTTATTTTTCCAAGGTAACTGCAATTTCAGCAAAAGGAATCATTGGACCCTATTTCGTAGCAGATTCTCGCGCCCGTTCAGTTACTGTTAATTCTACTGAATATGTGAAAATATTACGGTAGTTTTTGGGACCTATGCTACTGGAATTTGCTGGCTACAATTGTAATACACACATCCAATGACTCCCTGCCGGTTGTCCAAGACATGTTTTCGGTAAAGTTGATTTCCAGACGATGCGATATTACATGGCCACCCAGAAGTTCAGATCTATCCCCAACAGGCTTCTTTTTATGAGGTTATTTGAAGAATCATGTCTACATTAATTAACTAAATACACTACGTGAACTAAAAAAAAATAGTGAAGAGATATTGGCGATATTACGGTCTCTTTACCGATTAGTATTCGAAAATTTCGTTGCTCACGTAGAATAGTGCAAACGTCGAAACGGTGGACATTTGGATGATTTAATTTTTAAAAAAGAAATTCCAACTAACTAGCTTTCTTGTAAATTTACAATTTTTATAATTTATCAAATTGTTTTATACGATTTTTTCTAATGTTAATTAATTCGTGGCCCACCTGTATATGGCTTACTTAAAATAGAAAAAAAAAAGATGATAACGGTCCTTGTACATTATTGCACATGCAATATGCTACATTATGATTCTACTGCAAAATAAAGTTTTTATCAACAGCCTTTTACAATCCACCGCTGGACATGGGCCTCTCCTTAGCAACGAGGTTTTGGTCTACTATACCACACTGGCCAGACGGGTTGGAATAGAGTTTGTTTCAAGTTTACTTTCTCTTTGTAATGATATTTTTCTGAATAGTTTGTTCCCTTAGTCGCCTCTTACGACACCCACGGGATGAATAGGGGTGGTAACACTATGTATTCTTAGTCCGTCACCACACGGACTAAATAAACTTTAGAACTAAGTTTTATATTTAGAACTAAACTTGGTTTATCCTGTTTCTTTATTTAATGATCTCTTTATTTACATTCGCTGTTTAGTTATTTGCTATAAAATTTATATTTCAGCCGAAAAATAAAGAGAGAAATTGGGACATTTTTCTTAAAAATTTGAGTTTAGTGAATAACAAATGCAATAACAATCCTTTGTTGTAAATTTAACAAGACTTTTAGATATGAAAATAATGAACATTGTGGTTTTAACTTTTCATTTAAATATTTAATTTATACAAAACGAAAAGGTTAAAAAAATCACAAACAATATTTTACATTATAAATTTTATTATAATTAAAAAAAAGAATAATTAGTTTGAAAAAGGTTTATTTGTATTGTAAGCGAGACTTGCCTATAAACATTCTTTTATACGGTAGAAAAGTCAGTAATTTTAACCAAGATCTCAATTATGTATCTCAATTAGCTGACTGTTTCTTAGTACTGGTTATCGTTGTCATGCTAATGGTGGCGTAAAAATTAATTTAAGAAAACATTAAAGGTTGGAAGAATAATGATAAACTTGATATTTTAATAAAGCAAATAAAGCAATGATAACTAACTACTGTTAAATAAATTATACTATATCAACTTACATTAATTTTTATTTCTGAAGGGAACGATAAAGGCGTTTTAAACGTTTATATTTTACCGTTCCACTTACATCACAGAGGGCAAGTTGTCTACTTGTCTATTTTCTATTAAACATACTTGTACATTACTAAACACAAACATATTTAACAGAATAAATTTTAATAATCCTACTCATGACATAACAACAGAATCCACGACACCTAGCGTACCAATCAAGATTTAACCTTTGGACGTATTCCAGACGCGTACACGTAACACTTGTATCAGAATAACCAAATAATAAGTAACTAAAAATAATAATGCTAGCAGATTTGGCCTTGAACAAAAATGAGCTAGGTTCGATTTCACAAGAAGCGAACGGTGGAATATTGAATAGGGCATTCAATTTTGATGAGGTCTACCTCGGTGGTGGGTTATAAACCGTTATTTGATTGGATACTAAGATTATGTAAAGTGAAGGTTCATCTATTGTAGGTGCAATTTACATTCAATTTTGCAGGTATGTTTCGTATTGTTTGTCGTTTGTATCGAGATAAATACATTGTTATACCAAAATTTATAACAGGGTACAATTGACAGCATTATAAGATGACAGAGAATATTGTTAAAACTCTTGTATGTCACTAGATTCGTAGATTAAGATGTAAAGGGAGGCAGAAGAGTCTGAAACAAATCAGTATCAACAAAGTAGTAGTAGGATAGGAATAGGTACCTAAACCATAATAATAGAAAAGATTAAGAGAAAAATAGGAATTGCCCGTTAAAGGGGTAAATAGTTTTATTTTCTTTAAAGCCCATCTTTTACAGAAAAACACAATTTGACCCTTTTTATAGAAAAAGGTATTTATAAAAACACGGGATAGTAGATAAATCTGTTACGAAATTCTGTATTCTACAAGTGACATGATAAATGTCAACCTCAAGTCACTTTTATGTTTATTGTTTTGAACATTTACATCGTAGACTAACAGTTGTATATTTTTAGTAAAAGATGTATGTTTTTTGCTCTGATAGCTAGTTTTTTGGTAGATGAAAACTGTAAAAATAATTGAAGATTCACTTCAAATGACGCATTATTTATTGCTAGCGTTGGCGACGACGACGGCTAAGCTCGCGCGATTCTCTGTACTACCCTATTAGCAATGCCACAGGAGCGTATATATCTTTCGGATAGAAATTGGATTATGTCACTCTAACTCGATAAACCACAACTATATGAAACATCTCTTCCGTGTTCTGTTATTATCTGAAGGAGTAAAACTTCAAATTTATACTAATGTATAAATGTGTTTTTATCAAGACCAAATTTATACAAATTTCTATCTATCGTAATCATGTTATTAATTATTAATAATTATTAATATAATATGATTACAATTAGAATTATCATTATAACATGATTACGATTGATCAAAATTTAGTCTAATGCTTAAAAAATATAATAATATTCTTATATTAAAAAGGATGTTTACTTTGACCGATACTGTTATTGGCAGATGAAAAAGAGAGTCTGAGCTACTCAGAATTTTTATTATTTATCATAACTTTTGCATGGCACTTACTACACAATTCTACAACGAAGACACCGACAGCTTAAGAAAAACTTCAAACTCTATAAGCCCATAGGAAAATTAAATAAAATAAAAGACAAGGTCTTGAAATATTAATTTACGAACATTATTTACTTTATTTTAAAAACAAGCCTGAATACTTAATATATGCATATAATAATACATGATACAATAATACACCAAAATCGATCTATCGCAGTCCACTGCTGAATGAAAGTCTTTCCGTAAGGAGCACCAACCATCCCGGTTTTAGGCAATTCGTATCCATCTGCTGCGAACCATCTTCTTCAAGTCGTTGGTCCATCGCGCCGCAGGGCGCCCTACACTACATTTGCACGATTGTGGTCTTCACTTACACACATACTTCGGCTTCAGCGATCGTCGGTTCGTCTGGAGACATGAACCGGCCCCCTTTCAATTCAGCGTACTGATTCTTCGTGCCATGTCAGCTACTCCCGTTCTCTGTTGAATTATCTCGTTACGAATTTTATCAGCCAGAGAAACTCCCAGCATTACACGCTCCATCGCACGCTGAGTTACTTTAAACTTGTGGACCAGTCTAATGGTAAATGTCCACGTCTCGGCTCGGTATGTTATTACAGGAAGAACGCACTGTTTAAATTGGTATTTAATGATTGTGGAATCGGTGACTCGAAGATGTGACGCAGCTTCTCATATGCTGGCCAACCCAAACGAATTCTTCTATCAGTCTCCCGATCGAAGTTGTGCCGGCCGAGTTTACTAGTTTGCCCAAGGTAGATGTATTTTTGCACAACCCTGATAGCAGCGCCGTTTACGGTTACGGGACTATACTATACGGGACTAATAGAATAATATAAATAATATAAATATTAAAACATGAAACTCAATATCATAATTTTCTACGGGATTTTATGTAAACAAAAAAAAAAATATAAACAAGAAAGAAAAAACTGTTTCTAATAACAGTGTGTAGGCAGTTTCCATTATTTCCAAGAGATTCTTTTCTGCCATTAAGAAATTATGGGAATTTGACAATTTCATGCAAAATTGTTTTTGAAATGTGTATAAACATAGGCGCTGTTTAATGTGTATATTCCTTTAGCAACTTCGGACAAAAATAAACATAACCAACATAAATTCTGAGTACTTTACCTTAAATCGAAGTAAATTACGATTCCATTAAGGCAATATAATATCGTTCGTTTTAAAAGTAATTATAAAAGAAAATTGTTGCCCGCAGTACAATAAAAACATTACACATTTAAAAAAATGTTTTTAAACTAAGAATTATAGATACAATACATCCATCAAGTGAAATACCAATATTATAGAAATGGGTTTCTCAAGTGCAATGAATGAGAGCTGTCGCCTCGATCGTCAATAGTCCCTCTCACAAATACCCGGGACGAGGATCAAGGAGTGAAAGCGACAGGCTAAACGGGTTATATCGTTAACGATTCGAGAATTATCGTAAACGTATAGTAGAGAATATTGAAGATATCAAATATATACTTCGGTTAAAATGGAATAAGCACCACAGGAACAATTTTGAGGATACGGTTGAACTTTTGGCAATTTTTGAGAAACAAACTAATTTCACTTGATCTCCTCTTACAAAGTAAATATTACTGATAAAAATTTCTGAAGTATTTATCTATTGCCTGGTAATCCTATTGCTTACATTTTCTATATATCATAATCTTCTACACATTTTAACAATGGTAGAAAATACTTCAGTACGCATGGACCAGCTCGACTGGAGGAATACCAAGCAATCACAGATAGGTGTTAAGCAAGTTTTAAGTTGCATTTGACCAAGTTAGAGAGCTCTAATTACGGGTCTTATAAGAACTAAGGCATTAATTCTAGAAGATCTCTTGCTATCAGTCATCTTACGCTCCACGAACATAGTTATATTTAGTACGTTGTATGGTTTTAGTAGCTTTCATTCTGATACAGCCCCATCGTAAACCTCAGTGAGTGACTGCCCAAGTAGTTTTTTACAGAAAACAAAAAAATGGACCAATCTTCTCTCTCTCATAGTAATGGCAACACTTAATGAGATAATAAGATAGAAAAATACTGCGTGCTATCTCGATAAGAAAGAAACTACGTTATAATTACAACCTGATCAATATTCTACAAAGATCTAAGAACGGTATAATGAATATTAAAGTTTATAAATAGTTACCCTCGCATTTTAATAGAATATATTATCAACAGAATTAAAATTAAAACTTAAATTGCCTCTTGAGAGTTTGCAATGGCGCCCGTCATTTAAGGACGCTATCACAAGCCATACACAATTGTGCTAAAGATACTTCGTTGCTCTTTCTTATTTTGGCATAATGTGTACAAAAAATTATTTCTCAGAATAAACTAACAAAAAATAATATGAATTTGTGTCTTTAATGTTAGTTCATTGTTTTCTAACTACAAAACAAAAACAAAAGGAGGTTTTTAACTTCTCTGTAATATTAACTTTTGGAATTCTCAGTTGGAAAAATATTTAATCGATATTACTGATGGTTCCTGTTCTTAATTTAATCTAAATTTGAAGTTATGTACACACCAACGCACATTAAATTGTAATATGTAATATAAGGCATGAAATTTGAAATTAAAATGATGTTTTTCAGGAACACATGAATCTTTCCGCTCGCCGTGATATCAACAGTCGTTGCTTATCTATCGTACTGTGATATTGCATCTTAACAGTTACACGCGAAGTAAATGAGAACCAAGATAATACTTTAAGCACAATTGTACATGACACTTTTCCAGCGCCTCAAAATTACGGTCATCATTGAAAAGTCTCTAGAGGCAATTAAAGTTGGAATTTCAACTGTTATAATAATTTTTAGTATAAGAAAACGAATTTAATCACTAATAAACTGAACTTAGAGTTTTGTAATACATTTTATTCTTGCGTAGGATGAATATTATTTTTGTTATTATTATTTTTGTGAAACACAATAACTTATCCATATTAGATAAAAATCTCGTTAATTTTAAAAATCTGTGTAAAACTGTTCTGTAAGCAGACATACAGTTACTTTAATAACTCAGTTTGTATCATTTTATGTAATGCGTAATAACCATAATTAACAATATGTTAAACTGTCTTTAAAGATGAAGTTTTGCTTATAAAAATAATATATATTTTTATTTTTTTTAATAATCTTTGGCACACTTACAGCAGTACATTACATAAATAAAAAAAGCAACAATAGGCTATTACACGTCCACACAGAAAGGAACAAAATTCTTTCAAATAACCCATAACAAAACTTTGAAACAATTTTTTTATATTTACATCTTAACAACCTACATGCCAATCAACATGTTTAATAAAAGTATATTTAAATTAAAAATATATAATTTAATAATGATATTGCGTGCACTCTCTCTTATCTTTGGTATATTAATTAAACTTGTGCCGTTCAAGTTCCATATTTGTAATGCCAAAATTGCTCCAACTGAATACACCTAACAGTTAGACCCTCGTTATAGGAACACGAGTCTATCAATGCGTGATACCGCCGGGAGCAGCTTATTTATTGGTTGTTGGTTTGCGTAGATCCGAGATAAAGATGATTGATTACGTGCTGTGTTATGAAAACTGTCATTGTTGTTTAGAGGTCATTTGATTTTTGTCACCGTTCCCTAGAAAAGCATTTTGTATTTCTGTTTACATAAGTATGTCATACATTTTATTTAATGATTGTAGTGTGTGATGTATGTAGGTAATAATGTGTCTTCCTTTCAGTCCTTTTCTTATTATTTCAAATTACTTTTTGTTTAATATTGATAATTTATAGAGGAAATGTGCATGAAAGAGCCG
This sequence comes from Hypercompe scribonia, assembly GCA_949316085.1. Taxonomy (NCBI): domain Eukaryota; kingdom Metazoa; phylum Arthropoda; class Insecta; order Lepidoptera; family Erebidae; genus Hypercompe; species Hypercompe scribonia. The sequence goes on along the minus strand of OX438989.1, from coordinate 8,775,773 downwards.
GAAGAGGTCTTCCACAGAGAATATTTATCAAATTGGTGATTTTCTAAAAAAGGGTCGTGTTGAAAGTACCAGGAACCGACAAGCCTGTATGCTGCGATTGATGCACGTGGACGAGATAAAAGTGCTGTGTCAGGACTGTATTGAGTAGAGATCAAGTGTCTTTGTCTACCCCTCTAAGAAATAGACATGCCATTACGTTTATTATTTAATTTAATAATTATAATTACTTTAGGCTAAATTACTTAATCCAATAACCAAAATGGGTTGACCCGGACAGAGTTATATAACGGCCTCGCAGAAAACTGATGTGAAAATCTCTGGAAGAAAAATTCCGGGGCGGCAACGTTTTTGTGACTCTTGAATTGCGAATCAGCTGGTTTGCTCTCGTATATAAATTCCTATCCTTTATTATTCCCGAGATTATTTTCGGGTCGGCTACTAGTTCAACCAGTTTTTACCTGAACATCAGTTTTTTCCACCTAGCGACTTGCATCGGACCTCCGCAACTCCAAAGGAGAACAGTATTTGAATGTCGAACTAGTTGTAACAGTGTATTTGAGAGCACTGGCTTTTTAATAACGACTGTCATAGACAATAATGACAACAGGTAGCGACGGCTTAACGTGCTCTCTCTCGTGAAACACGACCAATCTTTAGTACTCTGGGTTGTTATTAAGAATTTCTTTTAAGAAAAACCCAACAACACTTTTGGTCCCATCCGGGCATCAAACTCGAGATCTCTTGATTGAGGGTTACATACTGTCGTATCGGATAGCCGTCGCATCGCATTGTGAGAGTGAAGAAACAGAGAGTGCACCTATATTTGCGCATACACTTATGCATATACGAGTAATATCTTCTGAGTTGGTTGGTCTCCGTGGAAACTGGCCGCCGTAGCCGCAATTGGCTAGGAGTAACATTTTCATTAACTTTGTTAAAGATATATATTTATACTCATGTCTCACTGGCAATCACATCTTTACTGAATATTGTTACAATAAAAACTCTTTAGAAAAAGTACTATATCTTCGCAGTTTCGAAAAAGTCTTCTATAATGAGTATTTAATGACATGATAAAGCGATAAAGGTTTGAAGAATAGATACAAGAAATGTACAGTATGGATTTAACATAATCATACACTTTGTAATGTTAGTAGTTAAAGGCAGGATTGTATTTAGGCCTACATGCCTGACTCTGGCATTAAAGGCATGATTCTGAAACTGTAAATTAAAGGTAACAATACTCTCTGTTTTAATTACTGGATAGATTCTGAACGTCGTGGGTAACAGAGGTTAATACAGCAAATATAATTAACGTGGCAGTATTAGTTAATGTTCAATATTCAACTCTATTACAGTTTCTAATAGTTTACTTTCGAGTCTATACTTACACTACTTACTAATAAATAACTGATAAAGAGTTTATTTCAAATTTTCCTTCTCTTTTTTCATTGCTGTTATTCTGCAGAATTGGCTCCATTAGTCGGCTCTTATGACACCCGCGAGATGGAAAGAGGTAGTGACGCTCTGTAATCTCTATATATCTTCCGACACGGATACAAAATTAGACTAATAACAAAAAATAATCAAATTCAATACGTTAAAAAAAAAGTCTACGTCCAGTAGTGGACTAGTTTAGATTTTTGATGATTATGATGATGATAAGAAAAAGGCGTCTTAAGTCAAAAAACTTCTGTCGTGAAAAAATAATGCTCCCGATGAGCCTACCTAAAATTGATGAAAAATTGTAATTAACTAAGTTGTCATTCTCATGATCGGTCTAGAAACACATTTGTTATACCGAGCTAGAAGTTTAACCTATTTAAAAATAAATTAACGCTATAATAGCAAAAATACATTTAAATAGATTTTAACACCCGTGTATAAAATTAAATATTTAGTTTTTCGTTTGAGTCTTAACAGAGTTAAATCGTACGGAAAATACTCTAGAACGCTTAAAGTATTTTAGTATCGTATCGTATTGGTTAGTAGGATCGCTAAGCTAAGATCGTCACGGGTTTGATTTCAACCCAAGACAAAGAATTGTGTGATGATGCACGGTCAAGTTTTCTAGGTCTGGGTGAAATTTATTTATAATGTGTGTGTATTAATTAAATATAAAAGTATGTTTATCAGGAGATTGGGTACCCTAATAAACCGGTAAAACAGATACTTGCTTTCACGCAGTCTATGGGAGTGAAAGAAGATCGTCGGAAAGAGTCATTTTCGTGAAAAGAGACAAAAGTGTGTAAAAGAAACAGGAAGCTGAGTAGATGCCAGATGTTACATGTCTAAAAACCTCTCGATTAACCGAGATGTGCCTGGTAATAAGAATGTCGTCAAATCATGCATTATTATGGACAACAAAATATATACATGTATGTTAATTTTAAAGTTACTGTGTGTATAGTCTATTTGTTTTGAATTTAATAATGTATTATAATTATATGAAGATAAGTTATTTAACACTACGACACAATTATGATTATCTATTGAGTCGTGGCCTTATAGCTCAACACGATCGTAACAAAAGTGCATGCATACTTTACTATTAGATATAGATGTAAGTTTAATTAGATTACAATTAAACGATTTTTGGTGACTAGTGCTGTTATCTGTCCGTCGGTGACCAGTGTTGCCAACTATTGAAAGATTAAAGAAACTTGTATTTTCTATGAATCGATTTCACTAAAAATTAAAACGATTACTAAGAATTCGGCTATGTCGTATTCAATCGATTTTTTAATTATGGTTTTTATTTTAACTTTTCTCACTTCGAAGATAGTAGGTATATGTGCATGGTATTTTGTGGTTTCGTTTAGAAAAATAAAACGGATTTTTTTAAAAAAAACGTTTCAATTAGATGACTACTGGGTCCAAAATTGCTCTTACCCTTTATATTTCCGCGTATTATTCATCAACGAAGCAAATAAAGTATAGTAGGTATATTGACAGTGTACTTTTCAATTGTTTACAAATATAAAAAAAAACACAACAATTTTCATTAAGTAACTTTTAAGTTAAGAAAATAATTATATGTTTCGTGTATAGAGCCCCGCTAAAGGTGCTCATTTTCTTCTAAAGACCACTAGATATTTTTTTCTAGTTTATGAGCCAAAAGTGACTACTCTGTGGTTAGATTCGTTGGTAAGTACACGACCAGAGTCTCGCACTCACCAACGAAACACAACAGCACCGATGCTATCGTTTTAGGTTGGTCTTCTGTGAGAGGATAGTACTGCCCCTGACGAGCTGGCCTGCTCATGCTTAAATCAACGTGGCTCTACTACCTTGTGAAGTCATTGTAACAATCTTACCGCTCTTGCACATAATAAGTATAGAAAGCATATCTGAGCTAAAAATCTATGTCGTCAAAATAAATTTCATAATGTTATTTAACTCTCAGTCTGTTAAAGGTTATGTAACCGAGGAGATAAATTTAATGTAAATATTATAACTCATATATTTTGCGTAGGTACTTCATTTTCTGATTTCAATATGACATTGAAAATCAAAAGTAGACATTGATAAGCGAACTAATATTCAACAGGATTTGCAAAAGTATGTAAATTTTCTTAGAACTTAATTTTTAAAATATTAGTATAAATATTACACTACACTTTATAGTATAACTTTTAAACATTGTATATTTTCAATCATCACTTTAAATTACAGAACTGTGTTTATTGAGTGTATGAATTAATAAAGCAAAGAAATAAATGAAGTCAATTTAAAAGCGAGTATAACAAGAACTATCCCCAATCTCTTCTAGACGTGAAGTAAACAATAGATTGTATGTAAAATGCGAGATATTAGAAATCAAGAAAATATTTGGTTTAACATTTCTTTTTCAAACATATAAATAAGCAAACAGGATGGTCAAGTGCCATTGTGGGATTCGGCGTATAATCTAATAACTCTATTCAACTTCTCACGTCTATTCAAAATCACAATAGAATTGTGAAAACATTCACAAGAAAATCAACTAATATGAAGATGAGTCATTAGGTTTCGTTCTAACGGCAAGAAATATTTTTATGGTATTGTGTATCCGAAGATTGATCGTTGTATAGAATCCATACAAATGTTAGACAGTTACTATGGCAGCAACTTGTTGACAGGTAAAATGTTGCTTTTTCATTAATGAGCAGCTTTCCATGCTGGGATGTTAATGAGTTATTATAGTACATAATATGGTTATAAATTGACGAGACACGTGTACGAGAGGCTACGAGACGGCTTACTTATAAAGTCTCTATTATTCATGTGCCGAGAACGCCAAGTCATTTGGCGGCCATTAAAATTTTCTCCGTGGTGTTCACCGTTACTTGCTAAAGTTAGGTGTTATGTGAAAAACTTCAGCAATGTTCCCTTTTATAAAGCGTTCACTTGACGCGGACATTGTAATATATTAGTGTTGTATGCGCTTGACAAAAAATGATAAGCGAAATTCCAACTTCCGACATAGCATTTTTTTACACTGTTCTTGAATGTTGATTTAAAAAAGTAGAAAGAGCTGTGTACGTAATCTTGATATTTATTTACATAAACATTAAATAACACTTCATCTTTAATTTTAACGATTATATTGAAATAGATTTAAGTGTTATTAATTATTAAAAACTGTTTGTTGATTTTTGAATAGAAATATGTCTCAATATTTCGTCATTTTATGACTGTTTAAAGATATGAGAGGTTAAACCACAACAAATTAAACATGATTGCATTATAAGCTCTGTAATAATAAGTATCTTTTGTAGCATTATTTCAGATAGTTATTGATATATATATATAATTTAGATATATAGTTCCTAAAAGTTATTGTTGCAAAATTAATTAGGTCATTTTTTCACAGTACGTTCAAAACTGAATTCTTCTAGGCCTAAAATCTTCTCCAACATTAACGTTACACAGTAATAACAACATAATTACAAAATCGTAAATGCTATCAAAATGATTTATGTAGTATGTCATATATGTACTAGATATAATAGAGCATGTTAAATCACTGGTCTTGGTTGCCACATGAACATGTACATCAAGTTGAAGCCTTAAAAAGCCCGAAAACAGTCTATCTGCAGAGCTTCAATATCGCCTGGTGGAGGTCTGATGATAGTCGCCTCATAAAACCGATCTCAACTTAGTTTGGGAAAAAGATTCAGTGGAGGAATGATCCTAAAATATTTAAAACTTCATAGTTTTACGTGATTTATCTTAAGGTGAGTTTTTAAGAAACTATGAAATGTTCACTGTTTGAAACCGTCCATAAATTGTATTTCTCTAGAGAAACCACTTACCTTTTTCAATATATCACCTTAAAACGAGAATTTTAGGAACATAGCAACAATATGGCCAGGAATAATTATTAAGTGCACCTGTGTCATTAGTTATTACTAAGTAGATTGCCCATAGTACTGCTCCCGTTATTGTACCGCAAATAATTCATATGGTCTTCAATAACAACGGTATTACGTGTAAATCTTAGCGAAAAAGATTGTCGTGAAGTGTCCTTTCATACAGATAAATGCCTGCAAGTTCTCCTTCAATTCACGTATATATGTTATCAGCAATCTGTATAATTCTGTAATCTATACAATATTTACAATACCTAAAACGTGTAGGAAATATGTGACATTTTCTTTATTTTATACTTTGCATAGGCATTCTATACAATACCCAATGCACAGCTGGTAATATGCAATCTACAGAGACAAGTCAAAAACAATCCACTCAAACTCATCCAAATAATTCAACAACAGCGGGAATCTGGTACTCGGCGGCCGCTATCGGTGCACATTCTCTTCGCTTACTCTCCTTTGCGCTTTATCGATCACTCTTCTATCCTAACGTACATGGTTCTGAATAAAGGTAATTTAAAGCAAACAAAACGTATTTCATTTGCTCATGATTTTATAGCTAGGTAAGTTACATAGCATTGATAAATACAGCCCAAAATCTATTTATCTCACACATCGAAATTCAATTTTTGTCCTAACTATTCTATTTTCCTAATTTATTTTCTCAATTTATCATGCTGTAGGGCATAGTATACTTGTATATAGGTACCGAACAATTTATAATAGGATTGTTTTTACCCCAAAAATAACTATTAGGGTGTCCCTTAAATTTCAAGTTCGATATTTTTTTACGCATACCTTCTTAAAAGTTTTGTAATAACCCTATATTGTCTAGAAAAAAATATTAGTTCGATATATAAACGATAACCCGTGCCGACTTGATATTTAAACTTGTCGATACAAGTTGCTTAAGTACTGCCCAGTGACCTGTTACGACATGTTTTATTTGCCATTTCGTACGTGATTTTTGAGACTATTAGTGCTTCATTGTTTAGTGCGTAAACATGTCGGTGGAATTACGGAGTGATAAACAAAATATTTTTCTTATCGGATTGACTAGCTACCAAATAAATGGTGCAAAATTACCATCTAATCGACAAGTTCTCTCAGTCCTATTTTACAATATTCGTGAGGTTAAATTGACTGTTAGTGAAAGTGCAAATCTTGTGATTAGGGAGTGCATCATATATTGGGAAAAAGCAAGAATTCCAACAAGGGCATTTCCTAACTGCGTGAAGAAACTTATTGATTTATATCATGTTTGGAGAGAGTTGCAAAAAAATTGTAAGAAAACTCAGATTACGTTTAAGAGTCGTGAGAACAATTTTATAATTAATCTTGATAATTTGTTTGATATTGCACATGCTGATGCTTTTGAGAGAATGAAAATAGAGGAAGATAAATTATTTTTAATGAAACAGAGAGAGCCAGGTCGACCGGGATGCTTAGGTGGTGTAGATAAAAAATTGGCGAAAAAAGAACAAAGATCTAGACAACGACGATTGGAAGAAGAGGAAAGGATTGTAAGACAAAGAGAATCACTAGCTGTTGCATCTACTTCCACCACAAATAACTTAGACAGTGTAGAAGATTCAGACGAAGAACAGATCTTGAATTCTGAACTCAGCTTGCCGGACGTTCCCTGCCATGAACAAAGTTCAAAAAGAGGTAGAAAGAATCTTATAACACCTAAACTAGTTGCAGCTTTAGATCGATGCCAGTTAAGCATTAGAGATACCGTTTACATTCTTGCGGTGGTAGAAGCGCTTGGTCTGAGCAGCGATGATTTCTGTATTAACAAATCCTCGATTCAGCGAATTCGTACTGAAACTAGAAAATCAAGGGCAGAAGCAATAAAATCTCACTTCCAAAACAATGTACCCGACATAGTCACAGTCCATTGGGATGGAAAACTATTACCGGGGTTGGATGTACGGAGTTCAAAAGAAGAACGCTTGCTAGTTATAGCTTCATTTGACGATAGAGAGCAGCTTCTTGCAGTGCCGAAACTAGAAAGTTCTTCTGGAAAACATCAAGCGAAGGCTGTATCAGCAGCTCTCTTTGACTGGAACCTTTATGATAAAGTGCAAATAATGTGCTGCGACACAACAGCTTCCAATATGGGCCGTTTCAATGGAGCTTGTGCTATTTTGGAGCAAATTTTAGGAAGAGAATTATTGCTTTTCGCCTGTCGTCATCATGTTTATGAATTGGTCCTAAAAGCTGTCTTTGAAACCAAGATTAAGCAAATTACTAGTAGCCCAGATATTCCGATGTTCAAAAAGTTCCAAGAAAATTGGAAAAACATTGATTGTACTAAAATTGAACCATCTCTTAATTTCGTAAAAGCACGGGTTGCCGAGACAGACATTCAAGCGTTGTTACTATTTTATAAGGCAGAATTAGATAAAGGTTTTGTAAGAGATGATTACCGCGAATTGGTAGAACTGTGCGTAATATTTTTAGGAGGAGACACAGAGGAAAAATTAAAACTAAGGCCCCCCGGAGCTATACATCAAGCACGCTGGATGGCGAGAGCGATCTATTCTTTAAAAATATGTTTACTTCAGTCACAATGCAGAGTAACTGCGAAGGACAAAAAGGCTCTACAAGATGTTTGCTTATTTCTCGTAATATTGTATGTTAAACCTTGGCTCGAATGTACAGTGGCGACCAAAGCACCTAATCAAGATTTGCGCTTCTTGAAGATGTTAAAAGAGTATGAAAAAGTTGACGCAACAATTTCTAAAGCTTCTATAAGCAAGTTCAGCCATCACTTGTGGTATTTATGTGAAGAGACAGTCATTCTATCACTATTTGATGATGAAGTTGACAACCAAACTAAGAAGAAGATGATTGCCAACTTCAACAGGGACAGAATCTCGGATTTTAGCAAACGCTATGACCCGTCGAAGGAAGAACTGACTCAAAAGTTGTTTGGTAAGTTAAATTGACTTTTTGTTGGATTTCAATTTCAAATACTTATTAATTTATTTTCAAAATTGTTGTTGATTTTTATTTGTTATTTAACTTATTTTTCTTTTTTTTTAGACAAAGCACTGGATGATTTCGTATCGGAAAAAAGCAAACAATTTTTATCACGACTGCAGATCGACGACAGTTTTCTAAAGGAAGATGTATCTTCTTGGAATAACAATGCTGCTTTTCTGGAGGCTAAAAGAAGAATAAGTTATTTGAGAGTTGTAAATGATACTGCTGAAAGGGCTGTTAAATTAATGCAAGATTTTAACGGACTTATCACGGCTGAAGAAGAACAAAAACAGTTCTTGCTGCGCTGTGTCCAGGAACATCTAAAATTGTATCCAGACTGTAAAAAAACTACTCTAAAAAGAAGTTACCCTGAATGATTCTTATTTCTTTATGTTTTTAATTAAAGATTAATGTTCATTTAATTTATTATTTAATTTTATTTACTTAATTCATTGCATTTATAGTGAAATTATAGCAGACTGAAATTTTAGGATAAAACACGTTTTTTACTAAACTTTGAAGCTCGGTCGGCACTGGTTGCAATTATGCTAGATTGATAAAATTTTATATTTAAGTATCTTATAGCATTAGTAAAAATTATAGAGGGTATGCATTTTGAAATTCGAAAAAAAGTTTTTTTTTGTCATATAAGGGACACCCTAATAACTATAAATGGGAAAAGTTTCTAATTAAATAGTACGAGTGAAATGAAGTAGCCAGTTCCAATTTACATCAATGGGTATTGCCTCAGGGCGTGCTTGCCTTTAGATAAAATAATAAAATGGAATAAGTATGCCTACAGACCATCTAATCAAGAAAGTATCGTATGACGTTTAATACTTCTCAACACGAAGCAACTTTGTATAGGCACAACCCACACAATCTCAAAAGCTATTTTGTTTTATCACAAGAAGTATAATTCGTTATAACTCAATTAAAATGTAAATCTTTAAAACGTCATAAAAAAATAATACAAACACAATCGATATTCTGTTCCAGATTTTATTTCAAAGTCACGTAGTTAGGTCATTTGCCATAGTGTTGTGACTTTTCAAATTCACTGTTTCACCAATAATCGTTAAAATATTAGAATAATCGAGTTTATTAATAACTAATCGTTTTCAATCCAAAAGGATTTTTAATATTTCACAGTACATAAATTTCAACTGACGTCCAACTGTCAATCAAAACGCACAATGAAAATAAGTATTTTCCTTTATTAAGCACGAGAGGTTTTTATGAGAGGAAATTCGCTTTGTTTATTATAATAATTTGTAATATCTGTCTACTCTAGTATGTCCTTATATTCTATCTGTGCTAAGAGATAATTTTTCGTCATTTCCAAGCAACACCAGTTTGTTAAGAGTTATGTTAGTATGTGTGTAAATTAGTGTAATATTATATAAATCTTTGGAAAAATAAAAAATATTTGTTTTAAATTTTAAAATTAGGCAATGTATGTATTTTTCCGTTTGGATATTTTATTATAATTGAAGTAATTACGATAAAATACGCAAACAGACTATTATTTTTATAAACTGATTCTTCTTTATTCACTTACCTTGATGATACTTAAATTAAACTTTGAACTAAGCAAATGACAATAATGTCAAAAAGAGAACTAACTTAAAAAATCCAGGCCTGTGAATTGGTGGCGCTTTCACCAATGGTCAAAAGGTACAATGTCGGTTAGATTACGATGGAATTACAAAGATCAAAAATTATTTCTCTTTTATAAATTTCCGACATTAACCTACACTCGTTGGTCTATACTAAGATTTACTATTAAATCCTAAGTTATATACAATTTACAGGCTTTTACAGTAACATGCATAAATTTGTTAAAGTGGAATTGATTTGTAAATATAATATAAGGAAATGATATCGAGAATCGGATACTATAGAAATCGATTTCTTTGACACTTCACTATTTTTCAATCTGTCAGGATTGTCATACAGTACCTCTTAGATTAAAAGGATTTTAGTATCCACATGTTTGATATTTAATATAGATAAAGTGTTGTCAGAAATAGTAAGTATTTCGCATACACAAAAGCTACACATAACTTTTTAGGTAGAGTAAAAACCAAAAGGTTTTTATTCTTGCAATAAACATCTTTAACGTAAGAGTAATAAAACATACAGTCGTTTATTCATATCATATCTAGACTCTAACAAAACTACTGTAAAAAAATAACACAAAATGGACGCCACAAGGCATGATGGTAGACGTTTTTTTTGCCGATTCCAGTTGCCGGTCCGACGGGCGGAATAGCTCGCATTCCACTTATCAGATTTTACTTGTAGGTATAGTGTTTTTCATCGGCCTCCGTTCCCCTATGAATTGGCAATAAAGTGACATGGGACGACACAGTATTACGCAGTCCGGTCCACCAAACGCCGCCTTTGTCCTGAAATTAACCTTCAGTCAAACAAAAGTTATAATTGTTATATACGATTTTGAGCAGAGTATGTTAACAGTATTAAACGACTTAATTATGGTTTGGTTACTGCTGTTTAACAGTTACAATTATTAGCTAATTTGGATTCTGTAATATTACACTCAGATTGTCGGTTACAGTAAATGAGCTACTGTGTGTACATAAAATATTTTATTTTAAGAATATCCAACTATAATTTTAGAATACTCAAGGTCGGTTGTAAGAGTTTCTAATATAGTCTCAGATAGTTATCTATCATATATCACAATTTGACAAATAGAAGTTGCTGATATGAATATAATTATCTGACAGATAAGTCACCATCTAAGACTTTTGAAACCGAAATATGATGTTATCTTTTAGAAAAGTGCAAAATAATCGTCTATCAGTTACTTTATCAGCAAACGGTGAATCTTACTCAGATTATTTTTTTTAAATATGCCAAAGGATGCTTTCTACACCTTGTGTTTATCTATGTTCAAAAGTACGAGATACAATGTATTTTTGTCTATTTTATTTTTTATAAGTTTTACGTAAGACACACTATATCCAAGAACAAAATTCCATTGCAAATCATTATTGTAATTTTGACATGAATTTTAAATGTATTTACAGGCAAGAAACTTTTAGATGAAGTTGTTAGAATATGTTAATTTTTATATTAGATGTGGCGTGTTATAGGAAATTTGGGTAAAGACGAAATGTATCTAGTGAAGTAGATAATATATGAGGGCATCCTGCGTGTCCTTTTTCGGTACAAAAATGTAATTCTAAACTCAACACGTCCTCTTTCTTATAACAGTGTTATATTTCAATATTACATTTTCGGTTTGGATGTGTCTTTGTTTACGTAGTCAGACACGTATGTGTATTATATAGTAAGTATATCAAGGTGTTTAAATATATGAACAACACATCAATGTTTCAGGTTTCAATAAAAAAATGTTGTTTTAACTATCTTTCAAAAATCTAACAATGATTAATGATATTTCTCTCAATTCATTTCATATTATAACACTTGAAATATTCGATAATGATATAACATAGAACCGTAGTGCATTCTATATTTTTGTTTATCAAATTTTCGTATCGTAGTAGTAAATATTTAGAATGCACTTGTACATTCATAATAGATTATTCTTAAAAGGTTGAAAAAATCAATCGATGAACGTCTTGAGCTCTATGACTTACAAAATAGTTGCATGTTTTCTTTCATTGTAATTATTGTAAACTTAGCAGTGTCTCATAGTAACAGTAGATGGTTGCTTGAGGCCTGAACTTGGTTACATTACTCGTATTTACCATCATAGATACATTTTTTTTTCTATATTAAGAGCCTGCCAAAGTGATTCTACTCTGCCTGATGGAAAGCATGAATAGAATCCAACGGTTGTGGTCATCATAATCATTGCAAATGCAGGCAATGTAGTATGGTGACCCACACTATGACGGCCTAGTGAGATGCTTTTTCACGCCCCGCTTGGGGACGTAAAAGGCATGACAGTCGTCGTGACAGTGTGAGGCTTACACAGTTACCACAATAACTCTCCTGCACCTCCGGGCTCACACTCATCAACGAAACACGACAACACGGATGCTGGCGCTTTAGGTTGGTCTTCTGTGGGGGGGTAGTACTGATCCGGTCGAGCCGACCCGCTCCTGCTGAAATCAGCTTGGCTCTATTACCTAGCTACCTATCTATATTTAGCGTCTTTGGGAGCAGGTAACAGGTGTTGTTGCTGACACTAAGTTTTCATACTAAAATATCTAATAGTTTGGTTTAGTTTATGTTGTGATTTACTTTAGACTCCAGTATCTATTTATATCTATCTATCTAGATAAAAATAGTTAAAATAAAATTATTAATAAGTGTAAAATAGTAAGTATAATCAGTGTAAGATTTTATGAATAAGAACCGCTTATTTCACGAGTATTTTAAAATATTATTCTTATGAAATGAATATTAATTTAACGAAGTTGGTAAATTAACGCGAGAGTACTGTTATATTCACAATAGTTTTTTTTGTTAAGGTACAACTGCCACACTATAAATAAATCAAGTATCGTGGGGGTCTTTACAACCATACATGAAAAGATCTCAAAGAACACCCAGACTTAGAACAACAATTTGTGGATCACACAAAGTGTTGTCCCGTGTGAGATTTGAACCCACAACGCTCAGCGCAATAGAAAGCGGCAAGGTGACCACTACGCTATTGGTGCAGTCAAATTAAGTAGTTAGTTAATGCTATTTATTTCAATTTAATTCAATACTGTTTTGTATATGCTGTAATTTGTACGTCCTTTGTACTTTGTCATCTTTAGAATTTAAAAAAAAAGCTTAAACAAACACATAACTATAGTTTATTATACTATTTATTCATAATATTATCAACAAATTTTGCTGTAAATAGTTGTGTCATAGTGTTATTTTGTGGTAGCTCTTCATGTCAACCAGATTATTAGGATATGAGGGGTGCTTGCATCTTTTGTAAGACAAGTATTTCCTTCAACAGCACTTATAAAATTTATGTATTTTTGTAAGGGATGTTCTATGGAAGTAAATATATTTGTTTATAAAATCACACCATAATATCGACAGAACAGGCACATTAAGGCAGTACTTAAACGCTGTCTAAAATTGGCGGGCCGTAAATTCCACTTAATGTCTGTCGAAACGATCCAACACAATAGAAGTAAGATGTTTCTGGAAGGCAGCTTTTTCCTTGGTTTAATGTTCAGAATACCGAAAACTTTATGACTAACTGAATGTTAACACCCCTTAAACCAGTAGTGCTAAATGCCGACCACGGTTAAGGAGCTTCTTTTATATATTTTATATAGTTGAGTCAACGTGTCGACAACATGTCTGCAAGCAGATTGAGTCTGTTGTCTGACGTTTAAGCACATACTACCCACGCAACCACGTCTGCGTTACCAAGTCCGTCCGTAGCGCGAAGTCTTACAGAGTAAACATTTTAACCATAACAAGGTTGTATTAAGTTAACTTTAAAAGACAAGCATATGCTGTTGTGATTTTTTTTAAGAACTTTTACAGTGATACAATTCTTTCATACGTAATTTTTGAGAAACTAAATCTTACTTAAATTATTTACGCAGCGCACGCAAAACGAAAGTCTAAAAAGAATATTTTTTCCTGTTTTTACTAAATAATTCATTGACACTCCGCTCCCTTTGGTGATAGCGTAATGATATACAGCCTATTGACTATCTAACACTGAAATAAATTTTAATAACTGACCAGTACTTCGTAAGATTAGTGCGTTCAACCAAAATAATGAAACTCTTCAGCGTTATAACATTAGTATAGATTAAATTTTCATTTTAAAATGATGGTGATGAAAAAAATTATATTGGGAGTTTCTGAGGACAAACAAGTTATTCACCCAATGGGGAATGGATAGTATCGTCTACAGATGCAAGCAAGTCAAATATCACAAGCGTGTTGCTGCCCGTGACTAGAATCAGGGGTGTGTTTTGGGCTCCATAAGTTGAAAAATAATGAACGAATTATCTAACACTTCGGTTGAACCTCAAAGCATAGCTCTCCCACGATACCGATATTTCCCCCATGATATTAGTGTCATTTCTCGTTAAATTAGGATTTTTAAACATAATAATATACACACAATACGAATCGTTTCTAATGTTACTGCATTAGGAACGATTTACATGTTACGAGAAATATTGAAACAATGGACATAGATAATACCAAGACTCAGTACATTTATTTGGGGAACAAACACAAAAATGTTCTGTGTGAGAATCAAAATCACAATACCCGGTGCGGTGCAGTTTCGAGGGAGGTTTTAGCATTTACTTTAAATATTGAACAACCCATACACTCACAATGTGTTTTTAACATGAGGAGGGTTTTTAGGATCTACAAGGAATGAGAGAACAATATTTTACAGTGATACAACTAACTTTTTGTGAGTTTGTTGGGCAGTGTAACCATTTGTAATTAGTCGGAGCATAAGTTGTAGTTTAGTTGCTGGCTAAATCCCTGCTTGACAGTTTGTACGATTTTTGGTTTTGAATTAACTTAAGTGATCGTTAGTGTAACAGCAATTAGATTGATTATGGATGAGTGATTGACTGTGACTTCGTGTATGTGTGTTTGTGTGTGTATTTCAATTTCATCTACTTTTTCTTAAAAACATTTAAGTTTATTGTCTCTAAATATTTCAAATTCTTATTCTATTTAGTATATTTAACATTTTAGTAACATAAACAACAAGAGGAAACCTATGTCAAATATTGACTAAGAGAGTATAGTATAATCTTACATTATCATGAATCATCATTATTTTCCTGCCTCTATCCAATTTTATATAAGACAGTATTTTATTTATGTTTCTTTCCTTCCATGTGAAAATCACAAGAATCGCGAAATCGAGTTAAAAGCTTTCGTTATTTATAAATATCGAATTACTAGAGATCACGATTGATCATTATTACAGCTTCTAATGTAAAAGAAAATGGTCAATATTCCGTAAAGAGGTTACAAAGTCTGTAATAATAATGTTTGGGCGCTGCTTCCGCTGTAGGGAATTGGGCCACAAGGCCCGAGCTTGTGTAGCAGACACACCGAGGTGTCCAGTGTGTCTCGACCACGGCCGGCCTGCGAATCATCGACTGGGCAGCAAAAGTTGCTGCCCACCGAAGAAAAAGAAGAGGGGAGAGGTCCAACCTCAACCCATAACGAGTTCTAACTCGACGGGAGAGGCAATGGAGGCTTGAAATTCCCACCACAGACTAAGATTCTCCAGGGCAACCTTAACCACTGCCGCGCAGCACAGGATCTACTTGTTCAGACACTTGCGGAGCAGTCGGTTGCCCTGGCAGTCATTGCAGAGCCCTACAACATACCGGACCATCCGCGTTGGTTCGGGGCGGATGATGGTTTAGCGGTTATACATTGGGTGGGTGGGGAAAGCCTCCATTGCTCTCTTCTAAAAAAAGGTGCGGGCTTTGTGGCAGTCGAGTGGGGGATAACAGTGGTGATAGGCTGCTACTTCTCTCCCAATCGCGGCCTAGCTGAGTATGAGGCGTACCTACACGGGTTAGGAATCTGCATCCGCAGCTTCACCTCCCGTCCGGTATTCGTCCTAGGTGACTTCAACGCCCACTCAAGAGAGTGGGGCGACACCCGGGACGACGCGAGGGGAGAGGCTATCCTGGAGTGGGCAGCTGGACTGGACCTCCGACTTCTCAATCGGGGTTCAGTTAGCACCTGTGTACGCTGGCAGGGGGAGTCTATTGTCGACCTGTCGTGGGCAACTCCCTCTGCAGTACATATGGTGTCGGGATGGCGAGTGGCGGAGGAAGTGGTTACTCTCTCGGACCACCGACACATTTTATTCGATGTGTCACTCCGCCGCCCGGATCGCCCTCAGCAGGAAAGAGAACCTTCGCGACGATGGTCCCTTAAGCAGCTCAACAGAGATATGGTTGTGGCTGCATCCCACGTCGCGGATTGGTCGGAGGAAAGAGTTTCGTACGATCCAGAAGAACTGGCTGTCTGGTTTGGGAATATTATGGCGTCCATATGTGATGCCTCAATGCCCCGAGTCAGGGCAGCCAGAAAGAGCTCGGCGTATTGGTGGAGCGCAGAGATCGCGCAGCTGAGAACGTCAGTTGCTAGATTGCGCCGCCCGTACCTTCGAGCTCGGAGAAGACGGCGAGCCACAGTCGAAGAGATCGATAGAGCACGGCGGGAATATGGAGCTGCTGTAAAGGCTCTCAGCGATGCAATCGCAGAGGCCAAGGCTCGGTCATGGAAAGAACTCATCGCGGGACTGGATAGGGATCCATGGGGGCGCCCATACAAAATGATATTGGGCAAACTGAAGCCATGGGTCCCTCCGTTGACGGAAACTCTGGACCCAGAATTTTTGGGAAGAGTGCTAGATACACTCTTCCCAAGGGTCCAGGACAGTCCCCCGATTCCTCCGTCACAATCGGACCGGCAACCCTGGTCCGATGAATATGGGGTGACGGAGTTGGAGTTGGACCGGGTCACACGGCGGCTGGCTTCCCGCAACACCGCGCCTGGACCTGATGGTGTTCCAGGCCGGGCGTTGGTGATAGCTCTGTCGGTTCTGGGGAACAAACTGAGGCGAATCTTCACAGATTGTCTCAGCCTCGGTATCTTCCCCCTCGACTGGAAACAAGCGAGACTGGTACTTTTGAAAAAAGAAGGAAGGGCTGCAGATTCTCCCTCTGCATTCCGACCGATTTGCCTGCTGAACGAGTCGGGGAAACTCTTTGAGAGGGTTATCTCTGACCGGATCAGTGGGCACCTGTCGCGAGTAGGCCCTGATCTGTCGGCCTGTCAGTTTGGATTCCGACGGGGACGTTCGACAGTAGATGCTGTCAAGTGTGTTCGATCCCTGACGGAGTCGACAATCCAATCAGGGGGGGTGGCGTTGGCGGTTAGCCTTGATATTATCAACGCGTTCGGCACCCTCCCCTGGCAGGCAATTAGGGCGGCCCTTGTATATCACGAGGTGCCGCTCTACCTGCGGGCCGTCGTAGAGGCCTATCTACGCGACAGGACAGTGAAGTTTATCGGTCGGAATGGAGTAGAAAATCAGAGGGAGGTATGTTGTGGGGTTCCCCAAGGCTCTGTATTGGGCCCATTGCTGTGGAATCTCGCATACGATGCGGTCCTTCGTATCAGTCTGCCCTCTGGCCTAAGTGTAGTCTGCTATGCGGACGACACACTTATATTGGCTAGAGGGTCACGCTTTGAGGAAGTGCTTTGGCTTGCCGAGCAGGGGGTGGCTTGTGTTGTAAACAAGATCTGTGAGCTGGGCCTTAGGGTGGCGCCTCAGAAAACTGAGGCGATATGGTTTCATGGCCTACGCAGACGCCAGGAACCACCCAGCTCATGCCTTCGCGTGGGTGACGCTGAAGTCCAGGTGGGCCAGTACATGAGGTACTTAGGCCTTATCCTGGACAGTCGATGGAGCTTCGAAGAGCATTTCGGGTGATTAGTCCCCCGAGTGCGGGGGGTAGCAGGTGCGTTGCATCGTCTGTTGCCCAATCTCGGGGGACCACGGGAAGAAGTTCGCCGCCTCTATATGGGGGTTATTAGATCCATGGTCCTCTATGGGGCGCCCGTTTGGTTTAGTGACCTGGCGGGTGCCTCCCGCTGCCGGGCTCTACTCAGGAGCCTGCAGCGGTTGATGGCCATACGGATCGTGCGGGGCTACCGCACAATCTCCTATGAGGCGGCGACGATCCTGGCACGATCTCCGCCCTTCGATATTCTGGCCGACATGGACGCGATGGTTTATGACCAAATTCGTCGTTCTGTCGGTCGGAATGCTGAAGAGGCCGCGCCAGATCATGAGCCCGGAATGCTACGGCAGAACGCGCATAAGCAAGCTCTGGTGGCTTGGCAGGCACGGCTCGAAACTGAGGGCTGTGCTAGCCAACGCGCCGTCGGAGCCGTTCTGCCGAACTTCGAAGCGTGGATAGAGAGGACCGACTGTGTCACCTATCGATTGACACAGATACTCACCGGGCACGGCTGCTTTGGTGAGTATCTGAATCGAATAGAACGGGAGGCTACGGCACAATGCCACCACTGCGAGTCCGAACGGGACTCCGCCCAGCACACGCTGGAGGACTGCCCAGCTTGGGAGTCTGAGCGTCGAGTCCTGGTCGGACGGATCGGACGAAACCTTACGCCGTCAGCACTGATCACGGCAATGCTGGCGACTCGTGAGGGATGGGAAGCCGCGGTCTCCTTCTGTGAGCATGTTATGCTCCGGAAGGAGACCGCAGAGCGAGATCGGGAAAGGGCCGATCCCGCTCGAAGGAGGCGGCGAAGGGGACGCGGCAGAGGTCGCTAGTTCCCTAATCGCCGCCTAAGGGTCGCTGCGGTCATATCTTGGGGCGATGTGACTGCTGCAAGCGACCCGAGACAGGTGACACTCCGGTGCGGCCGGGGAGTATCGTCTGGGGCGGGGCGCTGTTCTGCCTCTTATTGTGCAGGGCGGAGAGAGGTGTGATAGCGTCCTGTCCTTGGGGCATGAGGTGCCCGGGATGTACCTCACTTGTGAGGTACGGCAGGGAGGACTCTAGAAGCCGCTAATGCGTTCCTGGAGCTCCTTCCGACTGCCGAGGTAGGCCGCCGCGGGGTTTAGTGGGTATACCGGTTTTCCGGGAGTCCCACACACGCCCTTCGTCCCTCCGGAGGGTATGGTGCGAAAAGCATTCCCCGCGTAAAAAAAAAAAAAAAAAAAAAAAAAAAAAAAAAAAAAAAAAAAAAAAAAAAAACAAAAGGCTATTGAAGTCTTGACTTCTTGCACATTGACTCTAATTAGGGCATTAAATTAGAAAAAAAAGATTACAAATTATAACTTTGCTGTTGTTTTTGTATTTTGAGCCTACCAAAGTGTTTTTACTATGCCAGATGGAAAACATGAATGGAATCCAAGAGTGGTGGTCGTCATACTCATTGTGAATGCAGACAATTCAGTATGGCGACCCACACCATGACGGCCTAGTGAGATACTTTTTCACGCCCCGCTTAAAGGACCCGGGTGTCATAGTGGGAGGAAAACACGCGCGGTGGTAGCGAGTTACAGGTTTTAAGTGATTTGCACAAGAAGGAAGAGTTGAACCGTTTAGTTCGGGAGCGTTTCGTTGTTCAGGAAATAAAAGAATTAATATAATTTCATCCCTTTTTAAGGATAACTCTTTTCGCAAGGACGATTTCACGGTCCCTTGGGAAGCTAAGTGGACGCACAGTTTCGGTAAGCGGACGACCATCCTTTTATATCTTTGTCTTATCTCTTTTATTCGTATTAATGTTTATAATACATGAATGCGGCTCGTAATTCGGTACAGTCCTTAACAACCTCAAACAAAATTTACATTATTACCAAAATTTTTACCAGTACAAAGGAACGCTGGTATTTTAAAGAGAAATTCCCTTATTTTCGTAGTAATTTAATTAGTGATTACATAGATAATATAGAGCTACAGTATTTTTTAAACAGTACAAGTGAGAAAAGGACAAATAGCTGTCAGTTTCATCACTGTTGCGAGAAAGAGTGATTAATAAAATTTAATGCAGGACGTTCACATACAGAATACCGACTAATGGCTATATTCATATTATATTACGTTTTATATTTTTAGAGCAATACTCTGAGTGATTCGTACTGTGAAAGTTATTTCAATGAAAAATTTTTGTATTCGACATCCTTTCGTCATTTAAAATTGCCGTTAGGTCACATTAACAATGCAATGTATATTAATCTAGCTACTATCCGTTAAAAAAAATTAACTATGCTAGAGGTTTTATTTCATTCTTCTGTGAGATGAAATAATTTTTTGTTGACGATATTGTCTTTAGATACTAATTAAATTGGAATTGGTGTAATTTCTGAAGTGAAAACTTCTTTAGCGTTTTTGTGCACTTTTTGTGATGGGTTAAAAAAGTTAAACCCGTGTCAGGACACGTGACTTCATCGAAAGTTCATAAGACGTAGGGAGAGTAGACCACCGCCCGGCGCAGCGCAGGAGAGGAAATATCCCCCTCTCTACGGCGCGCCGAAAATGTATGCTTATGCCTGCTGTTTCCTTTGGGCGGCGAATAAACATGTGTATATAAATTGTCATGTTTGTGTACGATAGCGCATTAAATGAATATCATATTTTACCACCTAATGATAACACTTTTTTACTGGTAAATAAAGTAATTCATGCAAAGTTATTCCTTAACCATTCCAAAATATTAAAAATGCACAACGTTAATATTCAAGTTTTCACTTCTGCCAGCACTTTCGAAGTGCAACCCGTTGTTTTTTTTTACTGTATAATATCATTTTCAACAAGTTTACCCACACTAGAATCTTGTTGTATAAAAATAGAACGGGTAAAATTTCCAGTTCTTAAAACAGTTTTGATTAAGGAGTGTAATTTTTGAGTAAATTAAAAAGTAGAATTAACAACTAAATTATTTGTTTAAAATTCTGACAAGCTGTAAAGAAGCTTCATATAATTAGTCCATACATATGTAATTTACGAGCAAATTAAAAATTAAGCCTAGTGGAAAATAGCTTTGCAAAGTAAATCGTCTTTTAGAGAAAAGATAACAAGGGCTTACAAGTTTTCTTAAAACTGCCGCAACAGTTTTTATCGTTCGTATCGTTATAGAGTTCCGTACGTCCGAATGAAAAAACGGATCTCTAATAGGCTTACTCGTGTACCAGTCTATCCATATATCACAACCAATTTGCTCCGAATCTTTTGGTCCATCCGATAAGTTGATATTTAGTACACGTATCAATTTCTGTTACCAAAAGTAGATTTGCAATGTTAATAAATGAACTTTAAATGTTGACCAGCTTTAGAAACCTTTCTCTGAGCTTTTTTCCCACACTAAGTCGGAGTTGGCTTTAAGCTTACTATGATACGACAGAACTTTGATATTTACGTGTAGCGACTGCCCTCAGATCTCCACAACCCAAGTACTAGGCAATATCGAACTTCTGTAGAAAAAATGTTATCGTACTTTTTAGGATTCCATCTATCGAACTGATCTTACGATTGTCAAAGATGTTCGAATGGTAACTGGGATCGACAGCTTAACGTATTTTGCAAGGCATGGAAAGGTCTTAATGTTTTAAAAATGGTCATCTATCCATAGACTGACCTTCCTATTTTGTGGCATGATCACCTCGCCTGTTTGGCAGATTCTTCCTTTGCGTCGGAGAGACATATGACACACGTCCCTCCACGTAAGTATCAAAAACATGATACTTTGGACGTAGGACTAGGTGGGGGTAAGGGTAGTGGTGCATGGTCATGCCAATGTATATGCCAATTTACGAGTACGCCGTTTGTTCGATTAATGCCTATTGACCACCGGCGGCCGGTCGTTTCTTAACTATTAAATAATGTGGCCTATTTTAACAAATTCTTACTACTATATAAACTTTTTACAAAATATTTTCAGATTTCGTATTAAGTAACAATATCGTTGTTATATCGTGAATATCTAAGCGTTTTTAAGATAAGAGCCACACTGGTTTCAGCATCAACGGGCCGGCTCGACCGCGACGGCGGTACTACCCTCTCACAGAAGTTCAACCTAAAGTTACAGCATTCGCGCTGTAAATTTAGGTTGATAGGTAGGCCCAATGATGCAGGCCTGACAGTTGAGGTGAGACAGGCGTGGTGACTGTGTGAGCTCACATTGGCAAGGATACTGTCATACTTTTTATACCCTTGGATTCTACTTATGTTTTAGAGTAGTTACTTGGACAGGTTCAGAAAAAAAGTGTTATTTATCGTTAAACTTAATTTAAATAAAATTCCTAAATTAAATTGTTGTAATTATTTAAAGATATTAAATTTTAATCAACAAAAGGAAAAAAGCTATCAAAATCACCTATAGAGCCAAATTAGGCATTGTACTTAGTAATATAATAATAATAGTAATATAATTTAATATTCTAATTATAGTTTTGGACATCTGTCACACAACGCCCTAGAGTCCCAAACTAAGCAGAGCTTATACCATGAGTCTTAAACAACAAGTATATAAATATATACATACTTTTTTGTATACATATTGTACATTAAAAACACCCAAATGCCGAAACAGATATTTGTAGATCATACAAACATTTGGTCCGACCCGGAAATCAAACCCGAGACCTCAAGGACAGCAGTCGTATACACTACAACCGCGCCACCGAGGCAGTCCTAGTATTTAAATGATGTAGCGTCAAAAAATATTTTAAATGAAACTAAGCTTTGAAATAATCATACCTTCATATATTAAATAATCAGTTTTTAAAATATGCAATGATTCGAGGATATCCTCTGAGATCACTCAAGAAGACTGTGGACGGCAACAATTTTATTTTCTGTTTTGTGTAATGTGCCAAACCAAAATGGATCCAGCGAGTACGTGTGGAACAACTTCAGGAGACCACATAGTTATTTAAACCGGTTCATAGGTTATGCTGATAAAAATGTAAGAACAAAATGTTTTTACCACTTTCTATCCAGTTGAATTCGGTGTTCGATATTGAATCATTTTTTGTACAAATCTTAAATTACTTAGGGTCGGTTTAATATGCTTTTTCCTTATAAAATATCTCTGAGATGTCATCCCGTCGAATCTTATGCGTCATCTTGTTAGATAACAGTGTGTCTATTATTCGGTGTTGCTTCTTTATTATAATTACTATACTATTTTCAGTAAAAAGGTGATTGCTTTGTACTTAAACATTACAAGACCTATATTTTGATAAATAGCACTAGCTAATTGAGTTGTGTGCTTATTGTTTTTATGACTGTAATAAACAAATGATGTTATAAATATAACTGTATAGTATTAATCAGATATAGTATAAACGTAAGAAGTTTTGCCATATCCGTAGCAGAATGTAATTTAATGTATCTATCTTTGTTTCCAACTTTCAAAAGGACTAAATTTTTCTTTTTTGCAACAATATTTATTTAGGTTTGATCTGTTAGATGTCGCGTAATGATAGAGCCCGCAGAATTTGCCAATAAATGGGCTATTCAAAACTAAATGATTTTTTCCAATTTGAATCAATAGTTTGTGAAAATAAACAAACTTTTTATTTTTTTTATATTTAGTAATAAACTAAAGAATTACCACGGCTGAGCTTAAGGTCTAGCAAATGCAATAAAAGGCAGACTCATCTGACACTCAGTCGTAACCATTAATATTGTGTTTTAACCACTTTTTGTTTTTTATCCTGGATTTCTGTGTGAGAATATTTTTCAACAAAAAATAACAAAAGGACTGAAGATTTTAGTAGCTTATTATGTAAATAAGATTTTTTTAGTATCTATTTATACAATGGTTTATTATGTACGATCATTATAAAATGAAGCTTTATCATGAAATGAAAATTAGGTTTCTGCGTGAGCCAACTAAAAGATGACTTTGTCCATTATGTCAGATAATGATAGTCGACTTGTCTGTTCGCGATATCTATGTCCTGCAGTGGACTATGTCGGATGACGATAGCCGACTTGTCAGCTCGAGGTGCCTTGTCTAGCAGTGGAATAGGTTAGACAATGATAGTAGTCTTGTCTACTCGAGATGCTTTTGTCCAACACTAAACTATGCTGGACAATGATAGCCGACTTGTCTACTCGAGATGCCTTTATTCAACAGTGGACTATACTAACCTGTGATAGCTGACTTGTCTGCTTCACGTGCCCTTGTCTAGCAGTGAAATATGCAGGACAATGATAGTCGTCTTATCTGCTCGAAATACCTTGTTTCAACAGTGCACTATACTGAACTGTGATAATCGACTTCTCTGCTCGTTTACCCACCTATTTCATAAAAAATATGATATAGAAATAATACAAAATAAATAATAAAGGTTGTTCAATAGCCTCTGATTAAGAAAACCTCAGCATACACATTGTTTCCATTCGTATAACTAATCGTGGAATACATAAACTCAATTATTTAATGTCGTTAAGTCTCACCCTGTCCCTACAATTCATCTTAAAGTGTCAGTCACAGAACGAGCCTTATGATTAAGTAGTTTTTGAGTATGATGCCGTAACAATCGCAACAATAAAATAAACTGCACAACTGTATGACTAGAATATAAAATAGACGAAGTATTTGTATAATTAGGGTATTCTATTCTATAAACTTTAGTGTTGTACGATTATAAATCAAGAGCGAGGCTTTTAAATAATTTACAAGAAATTGTTTGTAAAATTACACGAATTGCTAAAATAGTCACTAACAATTTTGATATTACGGTTCTAAAATGAGACAAAGAGAAAATCAGCGTAACAAAACTCTTTGATGAAAGTTTTCTAACGAAATATGATATAATTTAGTTGCAATATTTACTCCTCTTGTTTAGGCACAAATAATTTATTTTTATAACTTCACGTTGATTGGCTGTCCTTACAGGCAAGTTCATCAGTAACCGGGAATACCGGCAACTTTAAAAAAGGAAGGTTACTTTTTGCATCAATATAAAGGTTTGGTTAAAATTTTAGGGGTTCAAATGCAATAACAAGAATAATGTAAACTAATCAACATATCGTTTTATTGATGCACGGTGTTTAAAAAATGACTTATGTATAACGCACTTTGCCATTAAGATGCATAAATTTCTAATTAAAACATCGAAATAATTACTTCTAAAATCAAAACTAACGCAAATCTAATATATAAAATTCTCGTGTCACAGGTTTCGTTGCCATACTCCTCCGAAACGGCTTGACCGATTTTGATGAAATTTTTTGTGCTTATCCAGTATCTATGAGAATCGGCTAACATTTATTTTTCATCCCCCTAAATGTTAGGGGTCCCCTAATTTTTTTTTTTATTTTTTAGACAAAATTTTCAATTTCTATTTTTTTATGATACAACATACAAAAATACATACAATCCTCAATTTTCACCTTTCTACGATCAACCCTTATTTTTTAATAGCCATTTTAGTAAAAATGGCAAAACAACGTTTGCCGGGTCAGCTAAATAAAAATGTACTAAAAGTAATCCGTGTTTGTATTGTTAACTTACCTACATGAAACTATTGCATATGAAATTCTAGTACAAACGAGCTGTAACTTGCCATAATTCGTTGTGGTACATTGTCGTAGCAAAAAATTGATCAAAACCATCTCTGCAGCACGCTTTAGAAATAGTTTTAATATGACATACGACGTGTTGAATTTCATGTTAAAATTAGATTTCAATAAATATAGAGATTTTATTTTTTGAAGTGAATACAAATCAACTTAGCATTTTCTATTTACAACATATTACATAGAAAAAACTTTAATATTAATAAACCGTATGATATTAAATAAATTGGTTTCCCGAAAATCTAATTTTTCGGTTCTCAAAACCACCCAAAATCATTATTTGCTTAGTAAAGAAACGCGGTAACACAAGGTGTTACCTTTATAATGTGCGTGAACAGGTTTCACATCACTCCAATAAATTTTGAAGACTGTTATAGTACAACATATATG
This sequence comes from Hypercompe scribonia, assembly GCA_949316085.1. Classification (NCBI taxonomy): domain Eukaryota; kingdom Metazoa; phylum Arthropoda; class Insecta; order Lepidoptera; family Erebidae; genus Hypercompe; species Hypercompe scribonia. Next base: position 8,749,939 of record OX438989.1, on the reverse strand, counting down.
AGTGGAACAGTGAGAACAATATAAATTAAAAATGTTGGACATTTATTCCGATAGGGTTGTTTATTAATAACTAATATTCACATTCATAGCCTTGAATAGTTCACATTTTATGGCTGGTCAGACGGATTTAAAAACATATAAGTAAGTGCACAATTAATTGTTTCTTTGTGGATGGAATTGAAGTGATTTTAAATTATATGAATAAATGTAATAAGAAATTATAGCCACACATCCTCGTATCCTCACACATCTCACACACGGTCTGATCCCGAACTAGGCAAGGTTTATACTATTGTAATTAGACTGCTGATAGACATACTTAAATATTCCTAAATTTATGTAAATATGTTATAGATAAATTATACCCAGACACATAATAAATGATCATGTTCACCACACAAAGTTTTGTCTTCAGTGGAAATTGAACACACGACCTCAGGCTTAGCAGTCAAAATCAGCAACCACTAAACGAACAGGTCAGGAACAAAGCGTATTATGCTTAACCTGGATGAAAACTTTCCTGAACAATAAGAGAGTATTCTCATACGAATTGCAGGTGTACATGGGTGGCGGTAGTCACTTTCCACCAGTTAATTTCTCTGCTCGTTTATCCTATATCATTATCATCATCAACAACTGCCTGTAATAGTCCATGGCTGGACATAGTAGTTCTTTCTTTAGTAATAAGGTTTTTACCACGCGGGCCAAACCATATAAAGATATAAAACCTTATATGCCTTTTTTCAAGTTTTACTTTCTTTTTACAGTGTCACACCAATTGGATGAATAGGGGTGGTGATACCCCGTTTTTTTATTCCGTCATCACATATAACCACCACAAATAAATAAAAAAGTAAACAACTTTATCAATGACACATTTCTACAATTATGCCTTTTTTATTCGGGATTGAAAGTTATTATTTTTAAAAACTATAGTGTATACTATAAAAGCCTTCATGAACATCAATTATAGCACTATATACCATTCCTGTAATATGGTATTAAAGATTAAAACTCCTTAGTCGGTTTCTGATTAAATAATCAAGTCATATTAGGGATTTCACCTCCTAATGAGCGATAATAAGCTGTAAGCTCTTATAAACCTTTATTTTGGTGTTCTAAAAGTTGTCTCAAAAGTCTCTTAAAATATCGTGTCTGCGCCGAAGTTATTCAAGGTCAAAAGCCACAAATATGAGATTTTCGCGATCATCTCGGTTTTCAGAGCTCTACGATGTTAATGTTTATTTTAAGATTGGAGAGCATAAAATTTGAGACAAGATCTGGGTAAAAATTTTTTTTACACGCCCAACCGTTTTTGAGATAGAGGGCGGAGAACCCGCAGCGCTCAGACGTTTAATGCAAGGTCAACCGTGAATTTACTTTTGCACATCATAATACCGTGCATAAAGTTGTGAATTTATTGAAATATTATTAATAATAAATAATTTGTATTATTTATTAGTGAACACATTAAAATTACATTCTTTTTACATATAATTAATGTTTTTAATTAGTAAGTCTACAAAATTTGATAAACCTGTTCCATTATCCAATCTTTCACCAAGATTAAAAATGGTTCAGGTTTTATTTAGAAACTCAGGTATAGGGCTGGGGGCTACAAAATGAACTCCTGGGGCCAATAAAAATTTAAAATTTACTTCAAACACTATTTCTTACGTGTAACAATAGATATAGTGTCCGCTGCTGGTGCAGAAAATCGGGGTTGCAACACACTCTAGCTTGTGATCAGTGCAATGGACAAGCTTGTCTTTATGGTATTTCATTATAAAGCGACTCTGAGTAAGAGTCTACTTTGGCCCCGAAACTTCTGGAAGGTCTGTGAGCAACGATCCCAGGACAACGAAAATAATGTGAATGAAATAGCAATTTTCTCATGTCCATGTGAGGAAGAAACAGAAGATAAAAAAAAATTGTTGTTCTTTAAATAATAAAAGATTTATATACATTTTCACTTAATTTCTATTCAGATTACAAGAACGAAGTAATTAATATATAACTACTGAATTAAGATAACATTACAAAATATTATTTCTTTTATTTCTATTTTATATGAACTAACATAAATTTAAATATCACAAGCATTACATCTTATGATGTTTTAATTACAAGAAATAAATTTATTTGTTTATTGACAAACTTCATGCACTACATCGGTGGAGTCAACCTTCGGGTGGTGTAGAAATTATTTAAGATGTAGGTGCACAGAGGCTAGATACATATTGTGTTTATTTATACACGTATACATACTCACAATTGAACACATCATATACACAGATAAAAATATACATAAAGGAATATATACATATACAAATAGACATGCATATTCATTGTGCAGAGGGAATCATTTGTGACAACATTATTTAAGGTTACGTATTCTATTTCCCGACGTTTCGAACGGGTTATACCGCTTGTGGTCACGGCAAGACTGATTTGAGCTTAGCGACGCCTTCGTGATGCACAAGGTATGACTACACCCACTTGGTCGATTTGATTGTTTGTACTGTCGGTACTTTTACACTCTACACATACAATGTAGAAATGTCTCTCACTCTTTCTCTCTCTCGGGAAATAGAAGATATCGTAACCTTTTTTAAATAAATTTGTCGCGTATATGTCCCTCTGCACAACGAAACTATGTGTATCTATAATAAATAATAAATAAATAAATATTTCGGACATTTGACACACAACGTCATCTAGTTTCAAACTAATCAGAGCTTGTGCTATGATAACTAGACTGACTGATAGATTACTTACATACTTCTTTTGTAAATACATACATGTTATACATATAAAACATCCAAACTTCAAAACAAATATTGGGTACAACAAAACATTTGGTCCGACCCTTGAACCGAACCCGAAACCTCAAGCTCAGCAGTCGCATTCACTACCGCTGCGCCACCGAGGTATCTATAAAAATCATAAATATCTAAAAACAGTTATTTCAAAAAATAGATAAGCATTGATAAATAAAATATTAAATATATGCAAAATATTATTAATTACGATGTATTAACTAAAAAATAATACAAACAATTTATTATTAATAATAATTAATTTATTTAATAACTCTGCACAAGATGTTATGATGTATGTTATTCACGGTTGGCTTGTTTTACAGTAAGTATGGTTGACACTCCGCCCTGTATCTCAAAAGCGAGTGGGACTATGAAAAAAAATTCTAACAAAAGTCTCAGTAAATTTTATGCTCTATAATCTTGTAATAAATAACAACAAAAGTAACATCATTGGAGCTATAGAAAACGAGATAATTGCCAAAAATTTTTGTGACCTTTGACCTTGAATAACTTACAGTGTACACATGATGTTTAAGAGACATTTGAGACAACTTTTAGAACACCAAAATGAAAGTATATAGGAGTTTATAGCTTATTATATTTCATTTCGAAGTTGACCCCTTTTTTCTGCTTAAGTGACTGGACTAAAATGTAACTAAATTTTTCACGCAACGTTGCGAAAAACCTGTGACATTCTATTACAGGCTTTGATAGTGATTTATTATCGTTCTTATAAGGGATTGGCCAGTTATTTGCTTGTGAGTATCAGTAAGTTTTACCGAGGGAAAGAAATAGTAGCCTTGTCATCAAATCCTGAGGGAGAAATGTGTACCATAATGTATTAAAACACATAAAAATATTTATAAAATATACATATATGTATCCTATTTTAGAGGCATAAATTTTACACTTCTTGTTTCTTTTTAACGACTAACACAAAGGAAAATTTAAAAAAAAAATAGTACACCATCACTAGAAATAAATCGACTTTACAAGAAAACGACACAAAGAACTCCCAGACGCAGAACAACAATTTATGGATCACACAAAGTGTTGTCCCATGCGGGGTTTGTGCCCACAACACTCAGCGCAGTAGAGAGCGGCGTGGCTAACCGAACAGTCTAAATTCTTATTCTATTGTTTATTTTTTGTAAAAATTGAATGGAAATTACAAGGCAGGTTCAAGAAACAATAAATTCCTTCGATAAACAACCATCAGGACACTAGTGTGATTGTATCATCTGCTAACAAACCGACGCACTCTTCGTGATACCACTTACTTTAGATTTAGCAGATTTGCTCATATCTGCCATCTGATCCTTTTTTTAACCATAATACCACCTCAATTATTTTAGCTTAGTGCTATATCTACTTTTGGCATTCGAAGTCTCTATTATTTATTTCATTTCTTAGTTTTTGTCAAACACGTCTTTAGTGACTCTAGTCACTAAGCTCTAGCTTCATTGTAACTAAGGCTTCCTTTCTAATGATTGTGTTTTTTGCGTTGGTAAGGACATAAGCTGCTTAATAAATGTGCTTTTTATTTCTGAATGTGACATGCGATTTTCAGCGTAAAACGTCCTAAAATATGGTTTACACAGGTTCTTATTGACCAATTTTTGATATCGATGGTTTTGATGTTGATGAATTTTCAGCATTCATTACTTGTAGTATTATAAAAAAGATACTAAAACTGTAATATTTATACGAAAAGGAGGATAATACACCGCTCTAATTTAGTAAACCACAAGCAACTTAAAATAATATGATTTTAAGCGTTATATTATAATTTAAAGTTCAAAGTTCATGAAAGTATGAAACAGTGGCAATCTTTACTGCAAAATAACATAATTATTTTAAATATTTCAAAAATAATTTACGTTTTTATCGGACAATTTTTTGTTATTTGTGCTTTGTAACCACCCACTATGAATGATGCCGCTTTGGTGACATCTCATTTCATGGCATCGTGCTGTGACACATTTGTCGCACCATCCTTAACTACCTTAATTTATGACCTTGAATCTAAAGTATTTAAAATGGAATTTTCATTGCTTAGATCTTGTTTTGCGACAGGTTACTTTTACTATAAACTATAGAATCGAAGGGATAGGATTGAAGAGCCACTGGCCCTCTTAGACATTTACAAAGGAATTCGAAATTAAAAATTAAAAAGAAAGCATGTTCCATATTTATCTGCTAAAATAGATATACATAATTTTACAATTTGTGATAAAGAAGAAAAACAAACGATGATTATAACTGTTCAAATATGTCCTATAGAAGTTTTATCGCAATCTCGAAATACGATTGCGTTTTTTGTCTTGTTATATAGCAATCATAAAGTAAAATTTACTTTGTTAAAAAGTTTACCTTTAAGTATTTGATTTGATCTCAATGTTGGACGAACAAATATTTTCAGTGAGACATCTGACATTACGAAATCAGAATTTTTTTAGTTGAAATTCTAAGGTTTGTTGAGCTTTTAGAATTTAGAAAGACACAACCTAAAAATGAGAGCACCGAAATTTTGTTTATATTTTGGAGTTCTTATGCTTAGGTTGTTTACTTTTTGTTGTTCGTGTTTACTGCGTTTTTAATACGATAGTAATACATTACAAAATTGCCACCTATTTACGATAGATTTAATAATATTTTTGTTTATCCAGCGATTCTATTCATTGGATTGTGATTAGCGTTTGGCTGATATATTTTACTACCATAAAGAAGTTATGATGTACACAATATAAGGATAATTACTATCAATTGTATTTTTCTTAGGATGAGACAGATTATCTGATTTTCAAATTCCTAAATCAAGTTTTAACCATTTTCATGACTTGGATTTCTAATTACTCTTATTGTTGAAAACATATCTTTACTGAAACTTGGGTTTTGTACCAAATTTTCGCTTTTATATTCATTGTTCAGACTTAAGAGTTTGGGGTGAGGATATTATGTCATTTGTGCGGTACCGTGTTAACCACAAAAACATAACATACGCATTTGTTTATGTACCACAATTTTAAGTAGGTGTCTATTATTCCATTGAAAAGTTTAGAACTTTGCTCTTTGTAACAAATTTTGTTTTATTTGTTTAAAATTTTTGTTATTATTTAAATACAACTTTAGTGTATCATAAACCAAAATATCTGATTTTGTTTGTTGTTTGTTTTGTTATGTGTGTTTTAAAAGTTTTATATTTTATAAAATATTTATCTGGAACAGATGATATTATCATCATGTGTTGATAAATATTAAAAAAAAATCTGTACTCAATTGATTGGAACTTTTACTTGCAGCAACGTTTTTACTTTTAATATTTCCTCTCTCTTTATATTTACTGGAACAGACCAATAAAATCAATGAAATATTCATCAATTATTTATCGATTAAGTTCTACGTCATGGTACTTATAGCGTGATGAAAAACAAGTTCCTATCTTTATAAGTAAACACACTAATAAAATAAAGTTAGTACATAAATTCTCATTTTTTGTGGTACAGTGGAGTCATTTTACTTAAACAACTATTTCGTTACTACTATTAGAATCAATATATTAATGTTGGTACTACCTCAAAAACTCTGTGAAACAATAAAAGTGTATAGAAATAGGCTGTTTTAAATGCTTTTAACTCCCAACGCAAAAAAGGGGGCATTGTAAGTTCGACGAGTGTGTTTGTCATTTTATCTGTGGCGTATTTAGCCTCATTGAAAAGGGCTCGATGAGTGGATAAACGTACACTGTTAATGATAAAGAACGACAAATATACTGAGTTCTCGAGTATTATATTATACTTAGACAAATCTAAGTTGCTTTGATTTGCTATTTGCTACGGTCCTTCCTGGTCCTGGATAAAATTTTTACTAATCTAAACTATAAGGGCTAACACGTATTTGTTATTTACTTTTTAGAAGTGTTATATTGTGTCGGGGGTTTTTCTAATTGTTAAATTATTTAAACAGAGTTGAGTAAAGACACCTATAGACATTAGTCTCAACAACAACATAAAATTATTTTCAATATTTCTGATATGGGTTATATTATTTACAAAAAACTTATTTAAAACAGAAAACACACATTCAATAATACAGAAAGCCTATTAGTCTAGACAACATATATAAATTTGGATAAAATTATTCTAATACATGGCAAACAATACACACGTGTATGTAAGCAATATTATCAATGAGAATAATAAAGCAACTAAAATAATACAGTGGTTTCTTAAAAGCTGATCAACTCAAAAAATCTTATCTTGAGTCAAACATTATAGCAATACAGTAAAAGTATGATGAGGTATTTAGATCAGTTAATACAGCTGACAAATCTTAATTATGGAACCTTATTTGCGTAACAGCTCTAATAGTTGAATAACATTTTGATCCTCCTTTCATAAACTAAGTGTAAGTCTAAGAGAAGGACGGCTCTCAGCGCTTTATTATGTGACCGTCTGTTGTTAAAATGTAGACATAGGCTGCGGGGATTTGTTTTATTTCCCTTACAGCTTTTACAAAAGAACAAACTGTAACGCAACATACTCACCATGGAACATACTTCTACTTGGTATCATGACGAGATCCCCTTATTTCGACTAATTTAATTTGGCACAATGAGCTAGGCATATTATACATTTACACATACATACAAGATTATTTTTTGGCATACAATTTTTTGTTCTAATTGTGGTTGTCGTACAATTAATGGCATATTGTTTCTTCATTCGTCATCTAATAGTTATTAGGCCTAAATTAAATATACATTATTATTGAATCATGTGGGTTAGAACAGAAACCATCAACGCGCGAAGGCGAGTAAGCGACGCGAGCGAGCCTCAACAGCGGCCGCCGAGCGCGATATCCTCTCTGTCGTTGTTTAATTATTTGTATTAAATGAGTGCAAAACAGTATGATGTTTTCTGATACTTACCTATTCATTATAGAGTTTTGCATTTGAGAATGGTACACAACAACTTATAGTAATTACGCGTATGCTTAAAAAATTATACCTAAACAATGATGTCAAATTAAGATTGTGTGTGACTATTATTAAGATAAGTAAAAGTATAGGATGTTAAATTATGAAACTTGCCATGACCAGGTAATCCGTAAGAGTTATCAAAGCAAAAAAAGGTCCATATCAAAGAACTTATTATAGATTATTGGGAACAGATACATTACTGTCAATACTACCGACTTTGCATAGCCAATAAATTGAAGGATTATCAGAAAGTGTAGTGACGTAGTAGTGACGGAATAGCAACACTAACTGATGATTGTTATAATAATCGATTATCTTACTTTGCTGATTTCATGAATAAGTTTGCACATGGATGAATAAATTTATTGATTATTAGAGGAAAATACTCCAACCTACGTCATTCAAAATTGTGTAGTACATTTATGAATATTAAGAAGGATTTCATAATAGTAGCTTACACTTCCTAGCTAGTTAATACTATTTACTAGTTTTATTTTTTGTATTTTGGCGATACTAAGACAAGTATTGAATATTGGTCCATGGTATTTCTTTTTTCATTTTGTGTTGAATCCACAATCGGTATTAAACTTGTCATGAGGGACCTATCTGATAATGATATCTCAATTTAAAAAAACCTTTTTTACGTTTTCGTAATTATTCCATGTGGCTCTGCCCGCTCCGACCGTGTTTCGGTAATCACGGCAAAAGTTTTGATGATGTAGTCTTCTGAAAGGTATTTTTTTTTAAATCAATTTAGTGACTTATGCTGTAAAATGTAACAAATGAACAAATAAATAATTTGCTTGTAACTTGACCCTATTTCGAATCGTTTTTTTTCTATATGAAGAACCTGCCAAAGTGACTCTACTCTGCCTGATGGAAAGCATGAATAGAATCCAAAGAGTTGTTGTCACCATACTTATTGCAAATGCAGACAATGCAGTGTGGTGACCCACCCATGGCGGCTTAGTGAAATGCTTCTTCACAATAACTGTCACCCTTGCATCAATGGGCCTCCGGTCTTGCACTCACCAACGAAACACGACAGTACGGATACTGGCGCTTTAGGTTGGTCTTCTGTGGGAAGGTAGTAATGCCCCGGTTGAGCCGACCCATTCATGCTAAAATCATCGTGGCTCTACTACCTAAAAAGTTAAGTTGTATAATATTTATAATATTTTTATGAAGAACAAAATTCGATGCCATGATTCCATTGCCATCCAAAAAACTGAAGCTAAGTCAATTATAGTCGATCCAAATCAACGTATTTTTAGCAACAAATAAGGTTTCATTTCACTTTGAAAACCTAAAACGAAAGAAATTAAAATTATGCTCCATAACCTTTACATTTATTTCGATGTCAGATTTTACCATTCAACTACGAATATCACAAAAAACATACCAGTTATTTCAAATTAAAGTTAAAATCGCTTTTATAAATTAGTCACAGTGAGTGGCTCTGTTAAAACTCATTATATATGCATGTCTTTAATAGGCTTCTACTTTTAACTACATTTTATGTCATTTAACAAACTTTCTAACTGCATCGCAATAGAAATTTCGACAGTCATTAACAGAGAATTTTGTTAACAAGTTGCATAAGGCAGCACTTCAAGTGTTTCATAAAATTTAATGCACCGCAAATATATGTGTGCGTTGCATGTTAAAAGTTTAGAAATACCTATCAAAAGTATACCACTGCGATATAAACAAAAGTTAGACATGCAATTTATGTAGCATAAGTTGTAATAAATCGCATTAAAGTGCACCACCAGAGGAGTAGTTTTGTACTTTAGTGCTTCAGAAATCTTAAACTTAAGGTGAGTTTTATATTACTGGTTAATGTGACAACGTTTCATGTGCATTGATCACTATGAGTAAGGAACATGTGACATAGTTTTTAAACTGGAGTTATACGCAAAAAATGTATGATAAATTAAAATGATATAATAGCAAAAAAATGTATACCAAAAGATAGTTCTTTTAGTGGCCCACTCTGTCTGAAGATCAGGTTCCATAGCTGGGTTTTGGTTGTCAGAAAACCTCGTAAGTTAAACCATCCGATTTACATGTATTCAGTTCTACCTAAGGTACTTACCTGGTTTATAACAAACTAGCCACTCCCCGAAGTTTTAGCTGCATTTATGGTTACTGTTTCACTTCGTGGCCGTATCGTGACATTATATAGCCAACAAGTTATTACAATAAAATAGAAAACTGATATTTAAATAACTTTACAAATTTATTTTCGTCAAAATTGGTTTAATGTGTAATAAAATTTTAAGATTTTTTTCTTTTAATTAGAAGTTTGAGAATATTTTTCAGTATTGTAAAAGAAATATGGTGTGATGTATTCCCAACTATATAGCTCCGGTAATACCTGCTTGGAGATGACATAGATTGGATTTATTTGTTATGGTAATACGAAACGAGTTGTAACAGCTCATACTAGTACATTTTTATCGTGGATAATTATCGAAATAAATTAAACTAAAACTAATTGAATTGGTTATTATATCCATACTTTTAGTTTTGGCACTTTTAATTTTAACATTATCTTCTTAATCGCAAGAAGTCTACTACTCGACATAATTTTTTTAATAAGTTATCGGACCACCTTGTAGGAGCCCCACCTATGCTCTTTCTTCCGGTTTGTGGTTATCACATCAAAACTTTTAGGTCAAAATTAAAAAAAAAACACAAGAAAATTACTTGCTTGCCATTTAATTTGCTAAAATAAATATTGTAGTTTTAAAAAGATGAATATAACCTGAAAGATCCGGCAAAAAATTATGTATAAAAATATAGTGTGCGGTAAAAATATTTTTCTTACGGTCAATGAACATTGTATATCTATGACAAATGTGTCGGCGATATTATTTTTTTCTGTGTGACAAATGGATCCGTCTATACGGTCAGGCATTTGCAAAAGAAAAGAGACCAGTGCTGACAACTGATTATCATTTTCGTGTATGATATGTTTAGAAATCGATTGAAATGTTCTGTTTCTAAATTTAACATTGTAATTTGTTCCTCAGAGTACATTGACAAAATCACTAAGGTAATCTCTTCGAAGTTAGATGTGCTGAACAAAGTGAGGCAGTTTTTCTCAAGTGGGCAACTGTGTCCTCTTTATAAGATCTCAGACTTGCTCCTGTGTTCAGTACTGTTCTCATCCTGGATGGATCCATGCTGTATTTACTGGACGCTCTCGATCGATCGATCATCGATTGCAGCGGCGAGCAATCCGCATTATCAACAGTCTTGAAAGACTGAATCTCTTGTGCCCCTATAGTTGCAAAGAGATGCCGCCCCTATAGCAGTCTTTCAAATAGTTCCACCTGCTTTCTTCCTCTGCAAAACAAATCGTCTGGTCTTGGTAGTCAAGGTTTTAGAGTCGTAGACGTACGCTTACGAACTAAACGGTTCGGCTCTTGCTTCCTGTGCCAATCATTCAATATCTGGAACTCACTACCAGTGCACATATTGCCCACCCACTATGATCCTGGGTCCTTTAAACGGGTCGTAAAAAGGTATCTCACTATACTGCCAAAGGGTAGGTCAACATACTGCATTGCCTACATTCATGGTGCATATGGTAAAAATAAAAGAACTGATAATTTATTTTTGACACTTATTTTAGTGAACTGTGTATTAAAAACCCTTAAAATATCCGAAGCCGTTGGCATTTACAAATCAACCTCCCACGGTCTTAGTAGTTGCGGTTTACCCTTTTAGCTCCGATGGTTGGTTAAGTGAATAGATGAGCCTTATCGAGTTAATTTTTTTTAAGTTGGATGAGGATTTATAAGTACTCTTTAAACAAAACATGATTGTAAGTTTACCTCGGTTCCTTCAAAGAGGGTTAAATTCATCAAATAATGCCATGATGTGCTTGTTAACATGACATTAAATGTTTGCATTGTAAATCTCAAATTATTCATACGTTTATATTTTAAATTCAGAATGTTGAAATTCAATAACTGCACATTTACAACTAACATTTCGCAATGTTATATTTAACGTTTAATATCGTCCCACTAAAGATCATAATTACAGTATATGATCTATTGAAAGCAGTAGAACTGAAATTGGTCCATTTTCATTAAAAAGAATACAAATCTAAATGCGAAAACTCCTTATCTCTTTAATTTGAAATCACATTGCTACGAGTACTATCTATACGACCGAATAGTTAGTGTTGATTAGGGATCTCATTATTTTTGTCCCAGCTGCCTCAGTGTAATGAGAGGATTTTCTTTTCTTTATACTACAGAAGAAATTGAGGTTAAAATATTGTTCTAGGAAATTAGAACACTTTACAGAAAAATACTAATTTAATGAAGAATAAATGTTACATAGCAGGCTAAAACCTTTCTGAGGGAGGCCTATGACCAGCAGTGGACTATTAAAGGCTGTTGACATGATGTTGGTTGTTGTTGTTGTTTCAGCCTGTTGGTGTCTACTGTTGATATGATGTGATTATGTGTAATGAAATGTGATAGCTTATTTAAAAATCTCATTAGAAAAATTATGTTATTGAGATTTTTGAGTGAAAGAGTGGAAGTAAATTGAGAATATTAGCGCAATCTTTCGCTTCCACAGATATGTAGGTAAACTTGAAAAATTTTCACTGCTTCCCAAAATAAACTGTTCCGAATGTCATTAATTTTATTAGGTGCATTTTAAAGGCAAAAGTAATCTTATCCATGGACGGATAATTTACTAGTTAAATATAAAAATTAATTACTTTGTGTAGCTTTCCTATAATGTCCTTTTGACTTGAAGGTATTTTATTTATGGATATTTTAACATGATTCTTTACATTAATAATTATCTACTATTGTTGATATGATTAGGTTTCAAATAACTCAATCAAAAAATATTATTTTACGTAAATCGTAAAAAAAATACTGAGTCATATTAAAACAGTGTTTAACACACTTTGATGTACTTACATATTTGTTCAGAACCGTACAGTTAATTTCATTAGTCTTTGGTGATACAGATCACCTTTATTATATATCAGGGTCTTCGCTTTTGTCTCTATTAGTAATTAGAAGCTTAATGAAATTACTGTTTCATTTCCTTTGTTTGCTCTATCTTGCACAGAAGAAAGGGGAGAATTTAGGGCCACTTTTAGTGTTCGTGATTTCGTTTGCGATAAAAAGTCAGCGTAATCGATTGTCATGTATATTGTATACATTCTTATTTTATATAAATGTTTCGAATGTATTCGGTTCTGTAATAAATTCGGACGAACAAAAGTTTTATGGCAGTATTTTGTTTGCGTAAGATAAAGTAGGAGTATCTCAGATGAAGTTTCTATGAATTAGTGTCAGTAATAAAGTATATATTAGTATGATTAAGAACGAAGGGGCATAAAACATAGAGATAAGAGGTTTCTAAGTATGGAGGTAGTGGGATTTAAGATAAACAACTGTTATAAAGAAAAGTGGATTGCATAGAATATTTCAATGCAAGAATAGAGTGAACAAGAGAAGTGTCGTACTTTAAGTTATTATAAACAAGTATAATGACTAAACACAGTTAACAAATAAAGAGATACTAGATTACATGAAACAAATGTCCTTTAGCAGTATTAGTGTTTTTTAATGCCTGTTTCTATAGTAATGCTGTTTGTAGAAGTCGTGGGTGGATTTTCATCCAGGATCAATATCTGTGCGAAGACTATGATATTTTATTTTGTGTGTTCGTAATTTTTTTATTTATTATTTACGATCATCATACACAGATGCTGAATTAAGTATGTAATCAAAAGTGACCATCGAAAATTAATAAGAAAACCGTTTGCTAGACTGTAACTAATGTATCAAATTCTATATGAAAATAATTGTTTTTAAACAAAACTCAGTATACTTAATTTATAAAATTAGCTACTTAAATTAATACCCGTACTTCTGCCGAATAAATAATAATCATTTATTACAAAATTTATGAATGAATGTTTCATAAATTCTATCAAGTACTCTATTAATTATAATATGACAAAGGAAGGAAAAATTAATATAGTATTCCATAAACTGATTACATTTCTAATTTACTGATTGGAAATGTTCTTAATCGAAGAAGACACGCACTCCAAGTTTAGTTCAACGAACTCTATAACCTAACTTTGATAGATTATTGTATTCCGCTAACAGTTTTTTGTTTAAATTGAATTTTATATACAGCATATTTAATACTCTGTAACGACAAAAAAATCAATATTGATCATATCAACTTAAATAGAATCATATACATAGATAGCGAACGTATTCCTCCGAACCTTTTTCCCAAACTAGATTGGACTCAGTTTTAGATCTACTATGATACGACTTAACTTCGATGTTTCACGTGAAGTGACCTACACAACTCAAGTCTTAGACGATGTTAAACTTGTGCAGAAAGATTGTTGTCCGATTTTAAGGGCTCTAACCACTCGTAAGAATTGCCAAATGGCTACCGGGACCAAGACGGCTGACGTGCTCTATGAGATAGAGATTGAAGGATAACTGCCAATATAAGTGTAGAGAGACGTGTGCCATATGTCTCTCCGACACAAAGGGAGGATCCTCTGACCAAGCGAGGTGATCATGACTGGCGGACCGCGACCCAATGGTTGATGTTGAGATGTTGTGTGTATGTTAATCGTCACGAGAATCTCTATTTTGCGATACAGGATTAGTAGTTGCTCCGTATTTCATTATCCTCCGTAGTTCGATGTATCTTCACTAGATGGCGTTGTAGTATATGTTTGTATTTGCGCTGTATGTGGAAGTCGCTTTAAAAAGCAAACGTAAATAGTAATTTCAAGATATGTTTCTTTGAACATCTAATTTCTTAAATAATGCTTTGTTAAAGTAAAATAGATTAAACTTCAAGTTCTTTGAAAACGAGTTAATGTAGGCTAGAATTAGCCGTTAGTTGATGCGAAGCTAATATTAAAATAACCTTCAACCCACGTGCGCAACTCATTGATTCTGATACCCACGCAAACTGCTTCTATTCTACTGCTTTTGAAATATTCACAGGAATACAGCCTTTAAGATATTTAATTACAGAAATTCATGACCTATAAATAAGTCATAATACATATTGCAATATTGTACCTCGATACACTTGCATCATGAACAGATAGTTACGTCATTCTTTTAAAGATTTTATCCATTGCTCACTCAAGTAGGTGTTATTCAGTGAACCAATTTCTGTTCTTTCTGCACAGTTTTCAATTCTTTTATTTCTTTGTATATTACGATCTAGACAACGGGAATGAAAATAAATTTGTCGCTTCTCGATAAAGTTAGTATTCAGTAACAAAATCACTTTTGTTAATTAAATGTTAACTAGTTACTTCCTTAGTTAGATTTTGCATTAAATTATGGTTCTTAATTATAAGCGACTAGCAGTGGATGGATGCGGGCAGACTAAGTCCGGTATAGTTGGCATACCCTGGGGGAGATTTGTTTAATAGTGGACGGCAATATGCTGATGAGGATAGTGCTACAGACTTCTAATTTTATGCTACAGTCGGTGCAATTCCATCGAAATGTTTAGTAACTAATTTCGTTATTATTTTTTTGAGCGACAAATTTAGTGACAGTCTAGTACACAAATTTTCAGCTGAGCCACGTACGTTTGACTTACAGTGCGAGTGTGGGAAAATTTGTGGAGACTATATAGGTGCACCGTAGAATCGGGGGACCTGAAGTCACGTGGTCCAGGTCCTCCTCAAAAGATTTGAAGTTAGCAGCAAGAATATTTTTGATAGACACACCACATAATCCTAGTTGAGGCGTCCTCAAGAAGCCACCTCAAGGAGCTGGGAATCGGAAAAGTTTTCCCATACCGGCATGAAAAAACCATTCGAATGTTGCTAACCCTCAAAATATATATGGGTACTCGAAAGTGTTATACACAATCTAAACATACGTGCGTTATTTCTCTACTGTCCGTGTCGTTTCTAAGTCCTTTTGTATCCAATAGCTAATGTATGTTTGAATAGTCACACCTGCATAAGGAAGGAAGTCCATAATGTGGCAACTCCATCGTTTAGCTACTGTTTGCTGACCTAATAAAATAAGAAGGTTGAGTTACTTTTATTCCTTTTTATTCTTATCAAAGCATACTTAATAAAATTATGATCTGCAATTACAACAATGATTTCAAATTATAGTAATTAATATGATAACTACATTATTTATTTAAAGTATTTTTTTCTGAACTCAATAGATAAATGCTATTAAATGTTTTGGATTGTAGATTGATGATGACGAATATATATATATATATATATATATATATATATATATATATATTCTATGTTAAGAGTCTGCCAAAGTGACCCTACTCTGCCTGATGGAAAGCATGAATAGAATCCAAGAGTTGTGATCACCACACTCATTGCAAATGCAGACAAGGCAGTATACCTATAGCCAGACCTACACTATGGCGGCCTAGTGAGATACTTTTTTACACCCCGCTTGGAGATGTAAAAGGCATGACAGTCATCGTGAAATTATAACATACGTGGCTGACGACCATTTCCTAAAATAAATTTAATTAAATCTTGCAAAAGATATATTATTTAGGTGAAAATCAATACATATCGGCACTATGCACGCTATCGCTATTTATCGCTATGCACTACAGAGTGAAGGTTTCATATTATTAAAAAAATATCAGCTCATATCTCAGATCTTGAGATAAAAGACAACAACAAAAAAGTTTTTATGTATAATAATTGCGAAAGTCTATAAACAGTTATAACAGAGAATACTTGAATCTAGGAAAAAAACATTATTTTTATGAGTCTGAAAGACTGGAAAAATTGTTGTGAGATGTAAAAAATTCTATCTTCGTAAATTGTAGATCTCTTGATTGAAAAGCTCAACCATTGAGAAAGGTTCTATTCAGTAACCTTACGTCAAACGTGTATATGTTATACAAATTAATAAAAATGGAGTGATGATATTATCCTATTAATTTTTTTGAAATTCTTAAGTATTTAATTTTTTTCTGATCTATCGCAAAGAGAGATGTGCGATTTCTTATTACTGTAAGACAAAAATGAAGGCAAAAGATTGAATATTTTAAATAAACTAATTGACTGAAATGCAGAAAGAAAACAAAATTAAATGTTACTTTCTTATCTTGTTGCAAATTGCTATGTATTTTCATAAATTAGTCTGATTTAAGCTGGATTTAGAGGCAGAAGTGAATGAAGATTGCCATTCCAATCAATATTGAACGATTGAATATACTTTAAATAAAGTGGCGGTGAAACGGAATGAAAAGGAAAGGGTCGTAAATTTAATTCGGCCTTAAAGGTCTTATCGGTTCAATCATATTTTGAGATAATGATTCTGTTCATTAAAACTGTAATGCTCATTTTTAGAGGTTTTAATACTTGCGTTTAAGAATATCATGAAATTTTAATATTATTGACATCTATAGAATTAATGTTTTCTTCTCTTAATACGATTATTCCGCTCTTTTAAATATATTTTTATATACTTGAAATTGTTTTTTTTGTTTCGTATGTTAGTCGTAAATTAACATGATTTAGAGTTAAATTAACTTTTTTTTTGTTTGTCATAACTTACGATCCATGTTTAAAAACACAAATCTCTTTTCAAAAATATCTACAGACTGCAGTGGAAACTTGAAACTATCACAATAAAATTGTAAAAAATCAGTTTAATTTTGTAAATTTTAACATGTTTTACAATTTTCTCGATAATAGACTCTAGTCAAAGCGATGAAATGACCAACCAAGCTTACCCATTAATTTGGGCGCTAACAAATCAAGAATCTCTAAAAGACAGGTCTATTTTTAATTTGTAAAAAATTACTGTCCAATTTTATTCATCAAATTTTTGCTTTACGAAGTTACTAATTGGTCGTTAAAATAAATGCCAGGAAAGGAGTTTTACAATAACTTGTTTCTGATTGCATTTTAAAAACTAACATTGGTATTTAAATATATACTCTACTTTGCACACACAAAAAAGTATTGTACAATATATACATAGCATTTATAGTTGAATTCATTAGGTCATTTCAGAATGGTGGCCAATTACATTAGTGGCACATGAGTAGTATAGTATAGTGTGAATTACCTATGACTAATAACTAAGAGATAACACATTCTGTGTAGTAAGGCAGACCTTTCGTTCCCAGCAACGAGGACTACAGTAGATCCACGCTGATTTAAGCACAAACGGGCCGGCTTGACCGGAACAGTACTATCCACTCACAGAAGACCAACCTAAAGTGATAGCATCCTCCATCTAGTGTTTCGTTGGTGAGTTTGAGACCGGAGGTCCATTGATGCGTGGGTGACGGCTATCGTAGTAAGTGTAGCTTTACACTACAACAGTGATGGTCATATCTTTTACGTCCCAAGAGGGGCGTGATAAAACATCTCATCAAGCCGTCATAGTGTGGGTTTGTCTGCATTCACAAAGAGTGTGGTGACGAAAACTCTTGGATTCTATTCATGCTTTCCATCAGGCAGACTAGAATCCCTTGGGCAGGCAACTTCCCTTTAGCAAATTCATAACTACATTTTTATTTCGTTAGTATGTTACTTATTACACTTTATTTTACTTTTTTTGTGGCATAAGGGGCAAATGAGCAAATTATAATAGTTACCCGATAGTTAGTGACCACCATCACCCACGGATACTTAAAACTAAAGACTTACAATTGCATAGCTGGTTTTTTGTGTTTTAGTGTCCCTGGATTCACTTGATAATATTGCTTTACATCTGTTTTAAGTGATGCTACGAATTACTTTCCTATGATTTCACATTATATTTCAAGTAATAAAATTGTATACTTCAAGTTTACAATATTACTAACACTTTATTCCTGTAGTTTTATAGACAGCATTAAAATAGCATAAAACGTAGTTACATTGACTAAAACACATGCAAGTAACAGTTAAAAATACAGTGAGCCATTGCAATCTATCATAAAAGAACGTAAAGGCTTTACGACATGACGTCTGTCTAATATGGTGCTTTTTATTTGCAAGCAGGTCGTCGACACATCGCGCTGTGTTGTGTTTGTCAGCTAAGTAAAATGTACTGTATCATTTTATTACAAGACGATATATTGTGTTTTTACAATGTGATAATTCATATATAATACAAACTTAAATGCATTAGATTTACATTAGTATTTCAATAGAAATATGATTCAACAGGCTTATTGGGCGCAATACCCGAAACGGCAAATTGTCTTTGAATGCATGAATTTCGAAATTATCAGTAAAAATATCGATAACTATAAACGTACTTATGATGATAGAGAGGTAGATAGGTGCATTTTAGTGTATATCATTATTACGAAGCATGAGTGACGAATATTAACAAAAAATATGATGTGATCGACGGCGTTATCACACTGCGATTTCTTTGAGGCAACCTTTAGATGGACTTTATTAACATGTAGTTTGTGGTGTGCATTTATAATTTAATAATATTATATTGCATAATTACACACACGAATAATATACAAATTCATACACACATATATATTTGGGGTCTGTAGCCGTAGAGGCAACTGGTGTTGACAGTGAACCGGTCTTAAATCCTTGTCTTCTTTCAGTTCATTCGATTTAAGCGACAGAATTACGACTGACGGAACTGAACATTCAGTGCGCCAGTAAACGATTAGTTCAAATGATGATTCATAAATATGCCTACGTAACATATAAACATACATACAGACAAACGATCCAACACATACTTATAACAAAGAGAAATAGAGATATTTGCAAGTTTTTTTATTATAGAAGTGCTCAACAACCTGGTCCGTCTTATGGCTTTCAGTAGGGAGTTCCACTGATGTGCTGCTTGCACATTGAAAGATGTTTCTAGCAGTAAAAGTTGTGAAGGGTATTGAATGAAATTTTTCTAGTGTTCCAAAATCATAACATATAAATATAATGTAAATAATATACTTATAGTATATATTCTATCCAATAAAAATATTAAATTAACACACAGCCAGATATAACACAAATTATGACACTCGTGTTTCCCTCCTACTACGATCCCGGGTCCTTTAAGCGGGGCGTGAAAAAGCATCTCATTAGGCCGCCATAGCATGAGTTGCCATATTACACTGTCGTCATTCGCAGTGAGTATGGCGACCATCGCTCTTGGATTCTATTCATGCTTTCCATCAGGCAGAATAGAGTCACTTTAATAGGTTGTAAATAAAAAAAAAATTACCGTTTAAAAAATATCATAAATGAAATATTTTTAGACAAATACATTTTTTATTCAAATGGCTATGGTATTCAATTTAGTAATGATTATTAGTTGTCAGAGAAGTCCTAAAGCCATAAATATAGTATGTGTGTTTATTGTTTCTATAACAACTTCAACATTTATCAGTTTTATTTAGTGAACTGTGAATGGCGAGATTGTTGAACCCTTGTAATTGCCAATGCTTATAAAAGCAAATGCACAAAAACTACTGAAACTTATCAAGTAATAAAACAAAGCAATAACTTGCTATAAACTAGAGTGCTGTTCGCTATTCCAACAATAGAGCAAGAACATATTTAAAATAATTGAATTTAAAGTATATTGTTTTGTATAAAAACTGCTCCGTTGCCAAACAATGTTTGGGTTTATATATAAGTTATAAATACGTATAAACGATAAATCTTTAAACGTCAATTGTCGTAGGAAACCTTATTTATTACTAGATAATATGCGTTAAATATCATTTTCATAAAATGCACACTTACGTTTAAATAAGAAATGGAACAAATATTTTTTTTCATTAAATATGAGAGGTCATGAAATATTTTAAACAGATTGTCCAATAACTTGTGATAACATTTTCAATGTTGCGTGTGAGTTATAACAAAATACAATAAATATAGATTAATTAGATGCAAGTCACATTGTCTGAATAAGGATCCTGCTTCAACAAATAGTGTACGTGAATGTCCTTTATGCCAGCTAAAAGATTTTCCAACCACATTTTCACGTTGGCAAAAGCACTCAAGTTAAAATATAGTGTAGTATGTAAAACACGTCTGTGACTGGTTCGTGTATTTGAATATTTTATTAAAATGGTGAATTCTTTTCTTTTATTTGGATAAAAAGTTACGAGTTCGAAAATTCACTTCGAACGTTGCCTCAATACTCCAGTCAGGCAGAGATATAATAAATTAAGCGATTACTCTAGCAAGGCTCGTACTGTGTTACAGAATATTTATAGTTAGCTTGTACAGAATGGTTATGGAAGTATATAGAATGGCCACATCAATAATCAAAGGAAGTTATAGAACTTGGTTGTACCAATCAGAAATATATAAACATGAAAATACATACATAAATAACAAAGATAGAGACAAATGTAAATTATACCATTTAAGTGATTAAATATGGGCACCCTATTGACATTGCGCGCAGTGAATGCTATTTCAATGCAGTCGATAGAGATAGGCATAAGGCATAACCTTTGACCTTGCTCGCACCGAATTGGTTGTCGGCTAATTCAAAGGAAACAATAAGAACGCAAGTGAGTATGTTTACGTTAACTGAATTTTGAAGGCTAACATCACACTTATGATATATTTTAGGAATGAGGAACATTAGCTCTATACGCTACTTGAATATACACTCTATCCGTTTATGTATAAATATCTACTTGTTTATTCATCTATGTGTTTTTAAACAGGACTATTAATTGCTACTTGATGTTTACAAATGTATAAATCATAGCTACTACTTGCCACGTGCCTTACTGAACCGTCTAAAGGTTAACTGGTAGATGTGACATTAAGTCCAAGCAAATTGCAACACAGAAAGTGCGTCAACAAAAAGTTTGTTAGGACAAATACCGAAGCTAAATGTTTATTATGGTATTTTTTTTAACTTACTTTTATTTATCAGGTCTTGTAGCAGCAAGTTCAGAATCTTACAGAGCACGTTGTAGTTACGATATCTATCAACTCAAATACTTTCGATATATGTATATAGATGACATAAAATGTTACTCACTGACGTGATCGAGTATATTATAAATATTTTTATGTTACTCCACCGTGGCATAATAAAAAATATTGCAGATTCAGTAAGAATTGAGAAAAGGATGTTGCAATGCTTTGGGCATGTTTGAAAAGATGAGTAAAAAGCGATTGACTACAATAGATCATAAGGAATCAGTGATATCGTAGATTGTATTTTTTTTTATATTTTAAGAGCCTGCCTAAGTGACTCTACTCTGTCTGATGGAAAGCATGAATAGAATCCAAGAGTTGTGGTCGCCATACTCATTGCAAATGCAGACAATACAGTGTGGTGACCACACTATGGCGGCCTAGTTAGATGCTTTTTCACGCCCCACTTGGGGATGTAAAAGGCATGACAGTCATCGGGGTAGTGTAAGGCTCACACAGTTATGACGATAACTGTCACCCCTGCATCAATGGGCCTCTGGTCTCGCACTCACTAACGAAATACGACAGCATAGAAACTGGCGCTTTAGGTTGGTCTTCTGTGGGAAGGTATTACTGCCCCAGTCAAGTCGGCCCGTTCGTGCTGAAATCAGCGTGACTCTACTACCTAATAAAAATTTAAAATACTTAAATTATAAAGATGACATACAATGCATCAATCAGCATCCGGCAATATCGTACGTACAGCCTATGTCCAGCAATCGACTATTAAAAACAAACAGGGTCGGACACATTAAGTCAAATAGGCTATCAGCATAAAGTCCTCTGAATCTGATTCTATCTAAGTATAATGATATTATTGTCAAGTCTATTTATATTATAAAAACTTGCACAAAATACAAACTTAATAATTTATTACAAGTTTTTTATAATGTTTGCATAAAGTTAAAACACCAAAAGTTACTTTCCAGGTTTGGGTGTAATTAATATGCCAGTATCTGACCTGTGTTATGGTAATCAGGTAAAGTTTATAGGGAAATTTCCGAATATTTCACTCAACAAATTTTACCTTCCATTTACTATGATAATATTCTACAATAATTTTATTAATGTTCCTAAAATATTTGTTTGCGATCGGTTTAGAATCTCAATAATTTATTCATTTCCATTTCTCTTATAATTTTATTATGATTTCAACTAAGCCTATACATTAAAATTATGAGAAAATAATTATGAGAAATTGAAGTGGTACCATTATAAATTAACAGGCAGTTTTTATTAATATGGCATTTATCTATTTGTAGGCTGGTGTGAATTTAGTTTACATTTGGAATCATTAACTATCTGATAAATTACAACTCTATCTTTCATCATCATTATCATCATCATCTGAATATCACAGACCACTGCAGGACCTTAGCCTCTCTTATAGTATGCCTCTTCGGTCATTATTTAAGGGTGAAATATGTACATATCTGAAATTGCGCCCTTATTTTGCATAAAGATAACATACAAAATATAATATAAAATATAAATGGACTATGTGTTATATCTACCTAGATGCACTCAAAATATTTTAAGGAATCTAAATATTATATAATCTCACCTTTTATAAGATAGAAAGACCTTTAAAAAGTTTTCTTCACTGTCAGACCCGGTGGCATCCAAAAAACAATACATTTTAAAACTTCTTCGATTTGACACCAATTTATAAAGAGGTCATAAATTTTGAACCCAAAAGATATAAATTTGAAGGAGGCAAGTTATGCTCGTAAATGTTTTTAAGAACTGTTCAATGCAATAAAGAACATCTGCTTAAAGAGAGCTGTCTGTAGAAAGATATATTTACGATATTTTAAGTTCTCGTCACAAAAACTTTATTTACGGCTTTTGTTCGTTTATTCAAAACATAATATCAGAATGATGACATAAATATCGAGCCGAAGTGATCTTCGATGGTTTTTTTTTATACTAATGCTTATAAACGAGCAGTCGTAATAGTTGCCAACCTTTGAGGAACAAATGTGTTTTTAGGAAATGCGTAGTGCATTATTTTACGTTCTCTCTTAATAATAGAAGCGAAAAAGCTTAATAGCTAACTTTATTACAAGTTCATCACAAGTTACAGGGTAAACTCTTAGAATAGACATGCTGAGTGGGGGTAGCCTAGCCTTACCTGTGGGAGAATTATTGGTCAATGGAGCGAATGTTTATCGGAGAAGAGACTACAAATTGTGAAATAAAAGTTAGATGTACTGAAAATCTGAAAAAGACCAGTCCGGCAGACCGGGCGTATACTATTTTTCACCTGGAATCACATAACTCAAAAGATTTAGGAATTAAGAACATTAGAAATAAGTCTACTTTTATGTTATAAATGATCTTAGTTGAATATCGGATTCAATTTTTGAAAGATCATTTATAAATATTTTAAGAAATACACCTATGCTATAGTATCAAGTTTGTTGAGAGACCTGTCTAATCATTAAATTTGGTGATATGCCAATAACAATGTTAGTTTAGGATTCGTTACCCGTCTTTGTCGAAAAATATTATCGTACACCTACAAATGAGGGCAACGTACAAAATATTAAAGCATTTAACAATATTAAAGAAGATTAACAAGATCAAACACACGCAGGACTAACAAAATCACATACGTATGTAAATAATACTCATTATTCTGTAGAAGCCTTATATTTTCTTAAAACAGTCAAAATGTCATCTTAAACACAATACTTTTTTTAAAAGATTGGCATTTCGCTGGTTTCCTGTACTTAGTTTCAACACTCTTATAAAAAAAAATAAGTACCACTATTAGATTGGCTCAAAGATTAAAACCTATCCCTTTTCATGATAAACTACTTTTAAATTAAAAACAAGAGCACGTGATATAAACGTCTACAAAGGTTTATTTGTAGACTCAAAAATATGTCAAGCAACATTAGTTTCCAATTTTAAATTTACAATGTTTATAAACTAAACTATCTATATAACTTAGTTAAACGTTTTGTAACTTTTTTGTATATTCTTTTAATTTGTAAAATGTGGGCCACTATGAGATCTGAGCAAATAGTGTTCAAAAATTTATATATGTATTAGACTGCATAATTATTTTTGTATGGACAGAGTGTCCAAATTTATTCAGAATATTAATTCTTGTACTTATCCAAAATCAAATATGTGACGTTAAGTAATAAATTTTAATATAAATAAATTAACAACGCTTTTCTAGAGCAGGACTAGACTTCTAGTTTATCATAAATAAACTTTCTTTTTCTACTGAAAAAGTAAAGGCCTGGTGTTTACTAACTAAATCGTTTGGTTTTCTTGTAAAATAAAGTCCATTGGCCCACTTGCCTTATAAAGAAAGATTATTACTCAGTTATCGTGGTAAATGTGTGAGCCATTGCCACAATGACGGTTATGCCTTTCACGTCCCTAAGCAGGGCGTGAAAAATGATTGCGCTGTGCCACCATACTCTGAGTCATTATACTGCATTGTTTGCATTCGCAATAAGTATGGTGACCACAACTCTTAGATTTTATTCATGCTTTCTATCAGACAGAGGAGAGCCATTTTGTCAGGCTCTTAAAATTAAAAAAAATGTATTTCTACGTATACTATTTTTCCCGTATAATATCAAATATTTGGTGTTGATATTGTATAACGTTTCTTTTGCACCCATTACCGGGTTTGTTGGTGATCTTGGATGAGGCTATCATTCACCAGTGGCTAGCAATGGACTGTAGAACTGAAAAAAATTCAACACCAAATATTCATTCTTTTGTTATGTACAAACATATATAATAGTAAAACTATTACTCATTCATTAAAGAACATTTTACTATCGAGGTAAATGGTATTTCAATTATCTAAATGCTTGAATAATAACACATCTATAATGAATAAATTCAGTTTCAGGTAAGTGGAATCCGAAATGCATGTATTAAAACCCGAAATTGTGCAAGCAATTTGCCCGTTAAACACAAATCACGACCGTAATCAATGAACATAATGCACTATTCTACAAACAATTAATCAGCGTGAGTGGCAATTTTGTACTAACATCAAATAATTGTTATCTGAGTGCGGTGAATTCCAAATGGGAGGATATAAGTTTGACCTGTATAATCTACTCGTATCAACGTCTCCACGACCTTTATTAATTTAGAGGGTTGAATTGATTTTGATGAATGGCATGTTCTTACATTCGTGTTCACAAGTATTGCTAGGTGTTTTAGGTGCTTGGTGTGTATTATATATAGGTGTACATTTTAGGACACCTATAGTAGTATTGCTAAGTGTCCTAAAGGTATAAAAGTAATCACACACATTTTTTTTAAATCGTGAAGAAATAAGCAAATGTTGTTAAGATACAAATTGTGCGTGGGGAAAGGACGGGTTAAGATCCATGTAATACTATGTACACTTGATTGGCATAATTTAATGCCCTCGTGTATAATTCGTTTGTAACATATACTAGTGGCTGTTATTTAGTAATTACTAATGTAAAAATGTGTGTCTATTAGTATATTGAAGTAGTATTAGTACTTGAGTATTTTTTAATGTAGTATACGTGTTTTTTTAATACTTACGTGATTTATATACATTATGCGTTCATATTGAAACTTGAGTAGTCACCTTTTGATCCATCCAAGATATATGGGATATAGCAGAATATATAACACTGACTGTTACAGAATCATACTTACCGAAGTTAATAGTTCTGAATTATCATGTTTTTTTGTAAATTTTTGTTTTAAGAGCCTGCTAAAGTGACTCTACTACGCCTGATGGAAAGTATGAATAGAATCCAAGAGTGGTGGTCACCATACTTATTGTGAATGCAGACAATGTAGTACGGTGACCCACACTTTGGGGACGTAAAAGGCATGACAGTTATCGTGACATTGCATTACACACACTTACCACGACAACTGTGACCCCTGCATCAATGGGCCTCCAGTCTCGCACTCACCAACAAAACACGACAGCATGGATGGTTGATCTTCTGTGGGAGAGTAGTACTGCCCCGGTGGAACCGGCCCGTTCATGCTGAAATCAACGTGGCTCTACTACCTTTTGGATAATGTTACAATTGATTATTAACTTATTCACGGGGATGATTACTCTATATTCAGATCTGCAAGTTAAAAAATTGTCAATTACGAAAGTGACGTAGTTTTACTAACAAAATGTAAATTTAAACGAGTTAGGGGCTCCTAATACTTCACATAATATTTATTCATCAAAGATGTTTGACAGAAAACATCTCCATTGACACTAAATGTACTAAATAGCCCTAGTTTGCTGTCGACACTAATTATATTTTCTTTCTAAGAGTATTGATAATATTCTCATATATTCACTATACTGTGATTTTTCGGCATTTTCATAATGTTTATACTTTACTTTAGTGCCGTCTTCTTTTCAAGATACAGAATTGAGAATACTAGTCACTAGTGAGAAAATAGTCTACGAAAGAAAGTCTGCCTGCTTGTCATAAAAATGTCAGCCTCACAAAATAAAACAGATTTAGATCGGCAATATTACTGCCTGTAATTCAAGTTACTTGCCTACAACGTTCAATGATAGTGATTATTTTACAGCAGTGACCCTAAAAATTGTGAATTTAAACTTGGAGGTAAGAAGAGAAATGTTTATGTAACAGAGAATTATAGTGTACCACGTCGAAAGCAAATACTAAAGAAACAACAATCATTAAAGTCAGTTATATCAGTTGTGGATTGTTAATTGTCGTGTATAATGAAATAAGTATAGAATTTAGTATGAACATGTGATCAAACAGGTAAATAAGAACTTGGAAAAGTTATGAAAGTTCTAGGTTCTAAGTAATCTCGTGAAACAATGTAAATAAACAATATGAATTTATGATACAAAAAAAGGGGTGTCACTAACGTCGAAAGTTTTTACCGTGGCAGCACCAACTTAAATGTAGCTTATTTTTCTATTATGAAATTAATCAACGTCACCTCTGTTATTCCATTAGATCTAAAAATCAATTGAAGAAAACTATACTAAACATCAAATAGAAAAATAAATTTTCCCTCAGTTAAGATTGGAATGTAAATTTTAGCTGTTTCTAGTAACAAAGTAGTTTAGTTACGAGTATATGTCTAAGAGGTGATTAAAGAAGTAGCCAATTTTTATACGATTTTAACGATAAATTGACTTATAAAAGAATATTTTTAGTGTATTTTTAATTACTTAACTGACCTCTAACCTCAGGTCAGACAACCTTAAGAGAAAAATGGAAACCTTGTGTTATAATATATTCTTATTATACGACTAGCTTTTGTCCGCGGGATCGGCGGCGTTTATGTCGGTTATCGTGGTAAATAGTAGCTGTGTAAAATGTGTTATTCTGATATATAACCGGGTCCTTTTAAGCGGGACGTGAAAAAGCATCTCATTAGGCCGCCATAGCATAGGTCGCCATATTACACTGTCATCATTCGCAGTGAGTATGGCGACCACCGCTCTTGGATTCTATTCATGCATTCCATCAGGCAGAATAGAGTCACTTTGGTGGGTTGTAAATAATAAAAAAAATAAGCTATATTACTGTAAAATTTGGTGTAAATCTGTACTGTTTTTGCGTGAAAGAGTAACAAACATCCGTACAAACTTTCGCATTTGTAATGTTTAATGTTTAAAAATTTAAAGAATCATACACAAAAAGAAAGTGAATCAATTCATGATTAAAAAGTTATGTGATGTCCAAGTTATGTAATGTTTGCAAACTACGTAGTATTTATTACTCGCTGTAAAAAAGAATATTAAGGAGAATCTTGATTTACATAACTATAATATACGAAATCGAACTCTAATTGATCTAATATCTTCTTGTTAATTATTGTTTATTCAGTAAGTATTTACCTAAAATATTAATAAATAATAATAACATTATTTTGTTGTTTTTGTGTCGTTTATACATTTACTACCTACACCTACTCAATACCTAATTACCTATTCAACTCAACTCAGTAAGAGTTAAAAGCTAGTAACGTAAAATAGATATAACTCGTGCGAGTTATCTTAGAAATAAATAATATATATATATATATATATATGTGTGTGTTTTTCTATTTATATACATATACATATTGGATTTATTTAATGATTCGTCAAAGAAAACTTACTCGAGCTATGTAAAATTGTTTCCCCCTATGAAAAGCGCTACTTTTAATTCCTACTGGGATCCTTCAGGTATTGTGTAAGCTATCTCCGTAGATAAATTATGGTACAATAACTAACATTTTTTGTTGTCTGTTCTAAAGTAATTGTTTTTTTTTTTCTATTGCAGGCGCAGCACAAGGATTGTTTGCAATGGACAATATTACGATGATCATGGTGTATTGAGGTGAGACTTTAACTACTTAGATTTGTAAATGATTTTTTTTATCTCTCTAATTTTCAAACTAGAAGATTTGCATATTATCTCAATAATTTAATTTTTTATAAATGGCTTTGCAGCACTTTAATCGAGTATATATAAGGCATACTTCGACCAATGTTCCCATTGAAACTACGACAAAAATTCCTTTTTCTTTAATTTAACAGACTCTAACTTAATAATATTTTACGTTTGCAATTCAAAGATTTTTGATATGAACCTTTATTATACTTTTCCTATTGACTTTCATAACATAGTGGTCTTGACCAAATAAACACTATCTTTTGGTAAACCCTGATAAGTACCAAGTCATAATAGTCAGAGGTCAAACAAAATTAACAAGTTAGGCACATAATGTGTTTACCAATAATCTTCAAAGGAACTGAATTAAATTCCCTTCAATTGTAGTTATTCTAGCTACATAATTTGAAGAGAGTATCGTCAGTGACTGCGAAGACAATATATTATTTCAACCTGAATGCACATGTGCCCATTGAAGTCGACCGACTTTGCAAACAATTGCATTATGTTCGTCTCCAAACTTACAAAGAGAATTGTTTTGAAATCTTGTAAAATATATTCAGTATGACTATGACTACACAGTTGGCCTAGTAGTTTAAGTGGTCACCACGCTGCTCTATACTGTGTCGAATGTTGAGGGTCCAAATCCCCATATGGGACAACACTTTGTGTGCAACACACACATGCACATCTACAAATTGTTATTCTGAGTTTGGATGTTCTTTGTGTCCGTTTCATTTACGTTTGTAAAATCCCCTGCGACACTAATTTTTTGCCTAGTGTGAGTGTTGTCTTTTTTCAAAAAAAAAAAGAAAATAAAAGTGTATTACATGTAGAACACAAAAAAAGACATAGAAATGCAGGATAAATCTTTCAAGTAGTTTTCAATTACAATAGCCTCATAATCCAGTAATAAAAATTATTTAAACTCAAGAAAGTGAGCTTTAAGCGGTTTTGGTCTGGTTTCTTCTTTTTATAGTCTAAGTAACCAGTAATGAAATGTATCCATTACTGACTTGTAATTTAAAAATGTACACGTTATGTTGTTTCTGCGTATTATATTTTTCGCTTAGCTACGCTAAGTCACGCAAATAAATAATTCTAGGGATGAAAAGCATTTTTGTGTAGGTAATGATGTAAGTTAATAATGTGTTTTAAACAATTGACTGAAAACTATGTAGTAACTGTATGTTTAAATATGTAATATTACTGTAGAGGAATGAGTATCATGTCCCTCCGAGACCAAGAGAGGATCCTCCGACCAGGCGAGGTGATCATTTCTGGCGGGCCACGGCCTAACGGTTGATGTTGGGATGTTGTATACTTAGTCTGGCCATAAATACTGTTACACTTAATTATAAAAAAATATTACATTTGAATTTCGAATCTGTCATTTTTATACGATTGTTCATTGTGTTTTCTCATTTTGGCGCCAATACATTGTAAAATATTTTGCGATATTAAAATGGTGTGGGGTGATAAAGAGAACCAATCGCTGTGATAGCATTACACAAAGTAGGTATGGAGCCAAATGCAATTTTTAAAACTCTCCATACACTTGGTATTAGTAAAATGTTTGTGTACCGGGCTATTAATAGGTACAATGAGACCTCCTCTGTTTGTGACAGAAAAAGATCTGGCCGTCCACGTAGTGTTCGTACGAAAAAGGTGGTCAAAGCAGTAAGGGAAAGAATTCGAAGAAATCCTGTCCGAAAGCAAAAGATTTTATCTCGGGAAATGAAGATAGCACCTAGAACCATGTCGCGTATTTTAAAAGATGACTTAGGACTTGCAGCCTATAAGAGACGCACTGGCCATTTCTTAACTGATAATTTAAAGAAGAATAGGGTGGTAAAATCGAAACAACTACTGAAGCGGTACGCAAAGGGAGGTCACAGAAAAATTTTGTTTACGGATGAGAAAATTTTTACAATTGAGCAACATTTTAACAAACAAAATGACCGTATTTATGCTCAAAGCTCTAAGGAAGCTTCCCAATTAGTCGACAGAGTGCAACGTGGACATTATCCGACTTCAGTGATGGTTTGGTGGGGTGTTAGCTATGAAGGAGTGACTGAGCCATATTTTTGTGAAAAAGGTATCAAAACATCGGCACAAGTGTATCAAGATACCATTCTTGAGAAGGTAGTTAAGCCCCTTAACATCACCATGTTCAATAACCAAGTATGGTCCTTCCAGCAAGACTCGGCGCCGGGTCATAAAGCTCGGTCCACGCAGTCTTGGTTGGAATCGAACGTTTCGGACTTCATCAGAGCTGAAGACTGGCCGTCGTCTAGTCCCGATCTTAATCCGCTGGATTATGATTTGTGGTCAGTTTTAGAGAGTACAGCTTGCTCTAAACGCCATGATAATTTGGAGTCCCTAAAACAATCTATACGATTGGCAGTGAAGAATTTTCCCATGGAAAGAGTGCGTGCTTCTATTGATAACTGGCCTCATCGTTTAAAGGACTGTATTGCAGCCAATGGAGACCACTTCGAATAAGCTTTTTATATTTTTAATTGTTTTATATTTATGTATTAAACTGACACACTGTAAAAGTAATAAATGTTATTTGCAGTTAACAATTTTCTTTTTTCTTTATTACAATATTTATGGCAAGACTAGGTATATGTTAATTGCCACGTTAATCTATGTTTCGCGATACAGGATAGTTGCTTAGTAGTTCATCATTCTACGTAGTTCAATGTATCTTCGCTAGATGACACTGGTATATGTTTTTGTTTGTACTATAATGTGGCAACGCCACATCACAAGTCACTATTTTCTGAGAAATCAAGCGTTCATTGTAAATGACGTATGTTGCGTTCCTTTGAAAAACGTACCCGTAGTGTGACGTATGACACAACAACATGATCTTAATCTACATACATCAACCTAGCTCATGAATATTTAAATTTATAATACAGTGACTTTCACTTCAACACGAATAATCACATCACAATGAGAAGTTAACATATGCTTAAAATTATTTTAATATTATATGTAGTCAACTTAAAACAGTAACTTCTAAAATAAGATGTGCAAATTATATTGGACAGAAAATTTTCAATCGTTAAATCAAACTTGTAAAACATCGATGGATTTCGTTTCTTGATAGAACTAGACAGAAAGATTTCCAAAAAATATTATTGCCATAGGTAACGGTAATGGCGGCAAAATGTTGTATGTTACCAACATTAAAAATAAAACACTATAGGCAGAAACTGTTAGTAACAACAAAATATATTTGGTACCGTATAAGAAAATACTACTTTCAAATAATAAAAGAATTAATGTACTTCTGTTATATAATTGTTTGTTGAAAATCAATATTTCGTATGTAAATCAATAGTTGAAATTGTTTTACGAAGTATTGGTAACACATTTTTCATTTGTCAAGCCTTCATGTCTATATACGTATATATATTATATGTTTCATCTTGTTTGAGAGTATTCAAGTTGCTTACATATTTTTACGCGGTATATGCAATTTTTTTCACTGCCTCATTGATCTAGCGGTTAGCTTATGCCACTACCGATCAAGCCTTGACGAGTTCGATCCCTTTTTCGGGGCAAAAAGTGTTGTTGAGTTTTTCTTATAAGAAATTTTTAAAAATAGGCCGGAGTAGGCACTTCACCGTGTTTCATGTACGTGCTTCAGAGAGAATATTAAGTCATTGGTTCCAGATGTCATGAATATCTAAGGCAATCGTTATTGGGCAACCAATGTTTTAATTATGCTGATAACTTTTTTTTTTTTTTAACGTGTGGAAACCCCTCGGGCCGTCATCCCACCGGGGTTTACGGCAGGGTGGTGTGTCGGAATCGGACCGACTAAAACCACACGGTGTGCCACTCTGCGCCTGAGATAGGAGGGATCCGGGAACCGCTGCTATTACGACATCCGTAATTCCACCTAGCGCCTGCCCACTACCTCGGGCACCATCTGCGGATAAACTCTCTATTTTATACGACGTACGGCACACGCGAACGTCGCCTCCTCGCGGCTGGCCATTGTAGCGGATGGAGGGGAAAACCCATCCCGTCCACCCGCGGCCACACTCAAGGCGGCATGAGGCGCTGGTATGCGCGCCTCCGCCGCCCGGCTCGCCGGCGGCGAATTGGGTCCGAGTGGATATCGTCCTCCCGGGCCTTCTCCGCCGCCTCCTTCCGCGAAATTACGTCTTCGCTGAAGGTTGCGACCGCGGTAAAACAACTGTCGCTACCGGCCATGGAGCGTATGACGGCCGGTAGCGAGAGATCTCCTCCAATAACTACAGAGAGGACCCCACGCTGCGCCGCCCAGGCGGGACAAACCGCTAGCGTGTGCTAAGCCGAGTCCTCACTGCAGTCGCAGTGGTAACAGGCGGGACTCAATTCCCTCCTGGCGACCGAGTGCAGATACTTCCCGAAGCAACCATGCCCGGAAAGGACCTGCGTCAGTCGCAAGACTTTTAACCTAAGGATTCAATTCACTCTTTGAGATGCGGAGGTCCGACGCCAGTTGTTCCTTGGAAAAAACTTATATTTGATTAAAACCAATTGAACTATGCAATCGAGGTCTAATAATCTTGGTATTAAAATAGGCTAGGAAGATAGTATTTAATTTTTTTTTCGTCACAGTCCCCAAAACTCTTTCAGTACTGTTTATACATCTGTTAATATTATAAATATTACTTTTTGCTCTCCTAGTCATGGTTCAGATTTGATATAATATGCTTGATGACAGCTGTCAAATACTACTGAACATAATAGAAACTCTCGACAAAGCAATATTGATTATTCAGATACGAATATTTTGTTTACTTTACTGAAATTTACATTTGAAATGCCTCATCATGTTTGCTTCTTTATCAACCTTATAAACATAAATATTTTATTAAAATGAAAGCTAGTAATCACTTTTAGAAAATGAATTCTACTTCACAGTAGTTATTATTTCATGGTATGTTATGGAGAAGTTAGAGGGCTCACGATTTCTTAATTTTCGGATTGGTAAGGGTAGACATTATGTTTTTCAGCAAATATTTGAACATTAAAACTCTTTTCTACAACTTGAAGTAGGTATTTAAAAATTGTTCAAATTGAAATCAGCGTTTCTCAATAAAATTAACACCCTCAACATAACTACGACACGTCTAACCTACAAAAAATATTACTCCATTATTGAATCATTATTGGAAATTATATAACATATTTTTTATTTACCTATTGGTTACGTAACCATATGTATATTGGCCTTATAATTACTGCAAAATATCCCTCATTAGAAGCAGAGGCGAGTGTATGTCATATGATTTAGTTTACACGTCTATTAACAGAAACACAAAAAATACTACGAAAATAAATAACTAAGCTAGTAACAGTAGCACTAAGCCTTTCTGGAGTATAAAATAGCAACAACAATTTTCAGAACTCATCTCTAGGCTATTACTTTAATTGCAATAACGTTATATTGTTAGAATAAATGGTCCATTGTTCATATTTATTCTCATATGAGAAAACAGAACTAACATCAGCATTAGAAGTGTACAGATAAATTACACCACCTCCCAACATCCAGAATAAAATGCTCTGTGAAAGCCTATATTATAGGGCAATCAAAATAAATCAAATGAATGAAATGTAATGAATCACTGTATGAGTTTTCAAAAAAAAAAAAAAGTTTTCAAAAGGAAAAGTGTATATATGTATGCAGTTGAAGAAAACCTTTCAGACAAAACTGTATGAAAAATATTATATATAAATGTGAGAGATCTGCTAATTGTAAAACTCAAACAAGTCAATTTATAAATGTAATTATTGATATTTTTCAAACTACAATGTTTGGAAAAGCACTAAGTCCTAAGTACTTATGTAATTACTGTAAGATCAAAATATACACTTATTATCTCATCAACTCATCAACATCCTTTTACAGTCCACTGCTGGACATAGGCCTCTCCTTAGTAAGGAGGTTTTGGTCTACTATTCCACGCTGGCCAGACGGGTTGGAATAGGGTTTGTTTCAAGTTTTCCTTCTCTTTGTAATGATATTGTCTTGTATACTTGGTCGGTTAGTCGCCTTTTACGAGACCCGAGGGATGAATAGGACTGGTAACACTA
The DNA here is from genome assembly GCA_949316085.1 of Hypercompe scribonia. Classification (NCBI taxonomy): domain Eukaryota; kingdom Metazoa; phylum Arthropoda; class Insecta; order Lepidoptera; family Erebidae; genus Hypercompe; species Hypercompe scribonia. The sequence goes on along the minus strand of OX438989.1, from coordinate 8,714,656 downwards.
TGTATACTTAATCCGTGACCACACGGACGACACGTAGTAAGCAATAAATAATATAGGACAATTGCTGTTTGTACTTTTACTTCATTTTCATAGTTAACAAAATTGTATATATCGTAGTAATGCTTAAGGTGAGCCAGATAAATATCGATAACAGACCGCATGCTATCCGCGGGCCGTGGTTTATGCATCGCTGCCGTAGTCTCTATATATCAGAGGTACATTGGTAGTCTCTATTTACAACGTTCCGACTGCACTCTTTCAAAGAATCTAACGATAATGCGATGAACCTGTCTGCGGAGGCAGACCGGTTTATCTCAGGTATCTTAAAATAAAAAAAAAATACATAGAATCTAGATCTTATAAATGAATTACTTCTGTCTTGTTAGTAAAATGATAAAGCTGTTGAAAGCAGCAGTCTTCAGCCGACTTAGGGTTTAAAACCTTTTTTTTCGTACAATTTTTATAAAATTATAAGAAAAAAAAGCATAGTATAGGTCAACGACACTTTTGTTGTAATTTAAATTGAGAGTTGTGTTACATATATTTTAAATTAAACCATTATGGAAGTTTTAAATTACAACCATGGTATATTATTCGTTCTGTAAAATGTTATTAGTGGAAATAAAATTTTACGTTTATGTTAACTAATATAGTTTTTGTCCTAGTTTTTAAACTAGGGCAAAGCTCGGCAATTTATATTTGAGAAACCAATATTATAAACCTTAGTGGTCAGTGTTTTCATTGAATTGAATTGTTTAATATGCTTCTATACAATACTTTATGGAAATAAATCCTCGAAGTGTTTGACAAAAGCATATTAAATATTAATATTCGGCCTACTATATAAAATATTACCACTTACGTATAACGGGGCAAATCAATCATCAATCAATCGAATACTTTGGAATGTAGACGGGAAAGTTGCGATTACATTAAAAAGTGAATAAGAAGGGAAGACAATGATAAAAAAGAAATTACTCAAATGAATGACTTTTTATGTCAAAAAGTCAAAATCTATGTTTCAGGGGAAAAGAGATGAAAATGTAAATGTATTAAACTAGATCACCTTTACAATAATTATTATATGACCACACTACATTTACCTTTTAATTTCTTTTATTATTAAACTACTACGTAGGAATATGCCACAATGTTAAATTAATATGCAAATATTCTTAAGGATTAATAAAATTAATAAAAAGTAGATAAGTAATAAAAATAAATAAATAATTAAATAAGTTTTTTTTTAATGTAACAACCATGTAGAGTGACAATAATTGATTTCATTTTTCTAAGATTTTAAAATTATTCAGTTGCTGTGCCTACTGTTATTTCTATTTTTTTTTATAATTACTAAATTTCATAATTTATGTACATACAATATTCTCTCAAATTTTTGCAATGCTTGGAAAGGGCTACTAAGTTGATATAAACTGTATCACAATATCACTTATTTGGCATTAAAGGTTTATGATTTCGATTTTTAATAAAGTTAAGTTAGAGTTAAAATGTACCGAATAAACCTCATTAATGGAGCAGCATAAAATCAATGTTGTAAATTCGATTCAATATGCACAATGCACATAATCTTAAATATACGCATATATTTTTTTTAATTATGCAAAAATATCTACAAAAATAGTATGTATTTGTATCGTAAGCCACTGGCCACTGTGGGGCAGCTAATCAGATGGTTGAGCCGGGATGAACTTCCAGACCCTGACCTCACTCGTAGCCCCGAATTCTGACATAGTAACTATGATTACACTCGAAGGATTCGGTTATCTCGACGCGGACGACAGACGACGCGAGAAGAAAATGATTATCTACCATAAACGGATGTTATCTTAGGTTTAAATTCCAACGTGGACACTGTCACACACCGTTAATATCGACGGCTAAGAACACGCACGCGGGCAGAAATATTCTCTCTGGTACTATACTTTACTGTACATACGACGCTCAGCCGACTCCTGAAGTCAGCGCGGCAAGTTGCACGCCCTACTTCACGACTGACATTCCATAAATTACTGAACACTATTACTTTATTAGAATTAATGCTTCTTAAAACATTTACAGAAAGCTGACACTTACAATGTATTGTACGGAGGCTTCAGTGTATGCTTGAGTGTGGCTCTTACATTTCATTTTGTAATTTTTTTGAAAACGTACTTTAAAAATGAAATTATATAATACTAAAACTAATATTCAATGTTATTTGCGAAATAGAATCTGTTATACCTAGTTAACATATTTTCATATGGTTTATTTAGTAAATCTCCTATAAATTGCTTTGTGTTGCAAATTTGAGTGTATTTTCAATAAAATGCAAATTGTGTATGCTGTGATCAGGACTGCACGATTGGCTGATTTTGTGAAGAGGCCTTTCATGTTTATTACAGCTATAGGCTTATTCAAAATGAAGATTTAATTTTATACTTGCCTAATCGTTTTCTAAGTCTAACAAAATACAGTTTAACGTTTAACACGAGTTTTGTGCACGTTCGAATGAGATTGTTAGAAGACAGTCTGTAATAAAGATAGGTTTCTAAGAACAAAAAGTCTTAAGACTTGTTTGTAACTAAGGATAAATTATAACAAATTCTAGTATACTTATTAATTTAACTTTTTTATTAATATTTTTTGTTTATAATATTGTCTGCACATAGGAACATGAAGTTGTTAAGTATATGCCAGGGTTTAATCTAGTTGTAAATGACCTTGTTCTGAACGGTCTGAGGTCGTAGGATTATTTACCAACAAGACAAGTAATGTTGTGTTGAGATTGATTTTTTTATATATATATTTGGTAATATACATCTTATTACAGCAAAAATATGGATTATAATACTAATAATTTTGGAAAATTTAAAATTTTCAACACAGAATTCTTTCTTCAATTTAAATACTTTCGTTAAAATTCTTTTAATTTTCTCCGATTTCTACAGGCGAATTATACATAATAACAACACAATTTTATTTACTCATTTTTCTTTAATTTTGATATAATTATAAATAAAAATCGTGTACTATGTATTACTAATAATTCGTATAGCAAGTTAACCTCTGAGCTTTTGAGAAAGTACGTAATTCGTTGTTGCTATAACCCTTTATCGTGTACCACAATGTATGTAACTAATTGAATCAGCAAGGAAGATGCTACAATTAATACATCACTCGTTAACGAAAGCTACAATGAAGTACTTAATTAAATTGCATCTTTTTTTTTAACGCCGCTGTAATGAAGTAATAGGACCATTTATTTGATGTAAAAATTGTTGATGAAGAAATGTTAAACATGATGTTATTATGTATTATGGATGTTATTTGTATTTAATTGATTGAACTACAAAGCATAATTCATTTTGAACAGTCAAAATTTTGAGTTTGCCAATGGACGGTCTGGTGAAACCAAAAAGTGTATGTTTAAGATCAATTTTCTGGCTTCACCAGACCTTTTACTAAATTTTTAATGCGATTTACTATTAAAATATTTTTTAATAAAACTGTAATCAATCGCTTAACTTGAATCTTGTTTCAAACTTGAATCAAACTTGATTGTTAACATGTGAAAACCTTGTGGGAGTTTGTGGCAGGGTGGTATGTTAGATTCAGACAGACTAAAATCAGACGGTATATCACTCTGTTTCTGAAATATGAGGAATCTGGAAAATGCTGTTATTAAGACATCCAGCTGGCGCTAAGTAGAGTTTCTCTCTATTGGACGACGTACTGTTACACCGCTGGATTTGGGCTCGTGTGGAGATTGTCCTTCCGGGCCTTCTCCGCCGCTTCCTCATGTGAAATGACGTCTTCGCAAAAGGTTCCAACTGCGATAAAACAGTTGTCACTACCTACTATGGAGCGTACGACGGCTGGTAGCCAGAGATCTCATTCAATAATTGCCAAGAGAACCCAACGCTACTTTATCCAGATAGAACAAACCATCAACCACCACCGTGTTTTAAATCGAATCCTCACTACAGTCGCAGCTTTCCTTCCAACTAACACAGGCGGAACTCAATTCCCTCCTAGCGACCGAGTTCAGGTACTTCCTACAGTAACCGTACCCAGAGAGGTCCTGCGTTAGTTGAAAGGAAAACCTCCCATGTTACTGCCTTGTCCACTTAACGATGCCCGGCTCTAGAACCTCTTTGGCAGTAAAGCCAGCACGTAGAGTCACCAGCCAGAACAATCAGTGAGGTATCGTGACTAGTGCGTGTACTTGGTTGGGCGGGGGCCGAATACAGCTACCTGCCCGATCACTTAAATTACTACGCCATCCGTGAAGTCATTGTATGAAGAAAAAGTCTACAAATAAAAACTAAAATAAACAGCAACTCGTCGTAAAACTTTATGGTTTTTATCTGATGACAGTAAAAACCGCTAGTGGACAAAACGTGTTTTCATTGAAATAAACGTTCGGATTTTAAAACTACATCCATTGAAGATTTTTGACGGGTGAACGCATTCGCATCAGCTCACAAAACGCCAATAAAATTGTTTACTGACAGGGACGAGCGTAGTAAATAGTAAAAAAAGGAAAATTCCACGACTGGTCGAGGTGTTTCCACGTTTTTCTTTTGAGAATAAGACAGTCATAAAAGTAAATTTATTACTAACAGTAAATAAACCGTAACATATTGCGCTTTCGAGCCGTAAAATGCTATCACAGCTCTGATACACAGCCGTAAAATGTTATCAATACGATCATTCATGGTTCTCTGAATACGTGAGAGTTATTTCATCAATTAATCATGAGTACAAAGGAGGTGATGCTTGAAAGGACTTTCCACAATACGAATTGAAGTTTTCAACTAAGTAATGGCTAAGACGTTAAACTTGCGAACTTTGAGCTTAAAATCTATTGAGTCAAAAATACATGTTATAATACTGTTTTTTCACTTACAAAACTAGTTGAAGTTCTTGCCGTTTTAATATCATATGTTGTTATGCTGCAGCGTAACAAGTACGGTGCAGGACCAGTAATCCAGTGGATATGGGTTTAAACCTCCCAGAGTGCTGTTGTAAACCCACCAGAAATTAAATGAATGAGTAAAATCACTTACTGATTTAATTTATTATAAACAATTGTACTATTTTTTATTAAAAATACCCAAAACAAACTATACGTATGTTAACTAATTACTATATCCATTAATTTGTCTTTTAGGAAAAGCTCATCAGCCATTTCTAAGTACGTAATTAAATACTGTTTTTCATTGAAAGGGTTTTATATCCCAAAATGCCTTTACTGTAAATTGTCTCTCTAGAATGGTAAATCACGGACCATAAGAGGATTGTGGAAAACGCCTTTTATGGAGAACAGGAAGGTCCGTATTTATAGTATAATTTAGTTTATTATGGAACTGTTTATATTAGAACTGGTCTAGCTAGGTCTATCCGTATTATTGATTGAAAAGTATAATGTATTATATTAAAGGAATATAATTATTTTTCTTCAATGAAAAAAGTGAGACAACGAGCTTAAAGGTGGAGAGGGATCATTATCATGAATTGATAATAACTTTTAATAGTTTTTTACCGGGTATAGGTCTCTCCTTAGAAAAGATCTTATCACTATGTAGGTGCCTATTATAGTAGCTCAAAACCTCTTTTCTAAGGATCAACTTGTAACTCGTAACCAAAATTAATAAAAAAAAGAAGGTGATTTATACATAAAACTTTGAAATATTTAGCTAAATATGTGTGCAAAGATATCTATGTGTTTTCTATGGAATAAATTAATGATCTCTTAATAAAACTCAAGACTAAAAAGTCAACTTAAGAATAAATTTATTTTACATGACCATCGAGCAATCAAACAGCGATACTAATAAATAATCTTTAAATAAAGATTCATTGAATGCCGTCATTTGAATTTAGTTTACCAAACTTGATCCTTCATTATCCGCTTCGACCTTATCAAACTAACTTCTACGTAATGTAGATCGACTGTTTTAAGTCTTTAATCAATCATGTTTCGCCTGACATTTTCCAGAAGCAGATTCCCCTAAATTAAATAAACAGGCAATGCATATAAACAAGCAACATGTTCTAATATCATTAAAATTGATACCTAATATACCATACATTCCATAAGAAGATTCTAGAGAATTCGTTTTGAAAAATGAAAAAAAAAATTTTTAAGGTATGGGATAGTACAGTTAAATTATCAAGATTTAATTAATCTCTTTAGATAAAATCCATGTAATACTGCAAGTAAAATTTGTTTACAATATACTGAACAAAGCAGTAAAAACATTTGAGATACCAATGCGTCCAGAGAACTATTTTGTCATTTTAAATATTAAAATGCCGACCGATTTGCGTTTGGTATGCCGAACAGAATTTTCAATTATTCGAATGTCAACAAAATTTACTGCTTAACAGTGTCAATTTATTTAACTGTCAGCCACAATATACCTAAGTAAAATACAAGAATATGCAAAGATATTTGCCATATGATACGAGTTGTATGAACACATAGGAATAGAATATATGAAAATTTAGTCATTGTGTTATTATATACTGGTTCACTAACAACTGTTATATAACTTCTTACAACTAATACACACTCATTACAAATAATTAAGTGTAGAATATCAAATGGCAAAAACAGTTTTCTCACACAAACACGAACTTAAAATACTAAGTTACATTACAGTGAAATACAAAAAAAAGAACAAAAAAAATGCAATAAAAAATAAAACTTGTGAAGGCAAAAATTGAAAATATGAAAGTTTTTACCTTCAGTTTATTGAAGATCATGCCTGAAGGAAGGCTTCCACCGATAAGAGTCAACCATCCCAGTCAATCCGCATTCCTGCACGGATGGATAGGTGAAAGTTTTTATACAAAGATGTTTATCATATAATCCTTGCCTTTGTATAACTCCTTGAACATTTTCTGCAATAGTGCCATAAAAGTATATAGCTATTCAGTGTATTAGACAGCACAATAACTAATAGTTAACATAAAAAATGTACACAGTTTATTACAATGAAAAATAAATACTTTTCATGAATTCATAGGAAATATGGATGTTGATGAATTTTCTTCTTAACAAAATCTCAAGTTTCGAACATTTTTCTTATTCAAAGGCTACCAAAGTGACTCTATTCTACTTGATGGAAAGCATGAATAACATCGAAGAGTGGTGGTTACTATACACATTGCGAACGCACAGTGTGGTGGCCCACACTATAACGACACTGGATCTGGTCTGGTCTGAACTGGTCCTAGGATCATAGTGAGAGGGAAACACTGATTTGCACAATAAGAAAAATTCGAACTGTTTAGTTTGAAAGCATATATCGACCATTCTAAATGGTGACTTGCAAGACCAGTACATGTTGTCCTGTAGAGGAAAAACCAAAGCAGGACCAGTTGGGAGAGATCATCAGAACATTCTCCATGATAAAAACGATAGAGAACTGACTCAAGAGATTCAGTAGCTTCGGGACTGCCGATAATACGGACTACTCGCCGCTGCAATCGATCAAGAGCACCCAGCAAACATTATATGGATCCATCTCAAGGATGAGAGCAGTACTCCACGAAGGAGTGAACCTTGATTTTATAAACAATACATGTATGTCCAGATGAGAAGAATAATCTCACTTTATTCAGTGTTTTTTCTTACATTCTCTACTTTTGCAGGTTGAAACTACAGCAAATGTCCATCACCAGAATACTGAGTTATTCCTGCAGCGACAGTTGAGCATTTTGAAAAGTTGGCAACCAGCCAGTGGCATTACCGTTTCTACAGATCTCTCTGGCGGACGGTTCGATCCACGCTATATCCACAATGACTCCACGAGCATTCCACTGCTCACTCACACCACAATAACTGGTACCCATACATCATTGGGACTCTGATCTCTCTCGAATACTGTCACTTTATGTTGATCTTCTGTAAAAGGGGAGCACCACCCCCGTTAAAGCGACTCGTTCGTGCTGAAACCATATCTGTGGTTATACCTCAGACGAGTTTATTAGTTTGGAAACTATATAATAAGGTAATATTTATCCCCTTATCCCATTGACCTCGTTTTATCCCTTAATATCTTTGTTTTTGAAACAGGTGTAAAACAGTTTTGTTTCAGCTCAAATATTTCGCACTACAAAGGACTAAGGAACAAAATACAGCGTTGAATTTAGTTCGGAATTTCGCACTTCTTAATAATGAATGTCTGTGTTTAAAACTAAAGTTATACTTCATAAATAAAGTTTTGTGAAAGCCAATTGATACAACACATTATTATTATCAAAGAATTAAAATTACACATTTAATTTCAACACACTTGGCAGAATAAAGTAACTTTTTGAATAGATAAAATGAACGACGGCAACAAACCAAGAAACAGGAAGCTATGGAACGATTAGGTAATGTAGGATGCATTCTATTCAGTGACTAGTTAACTATATTGTATAATATATTTAACTCTTCAACATTTATGAATAAGATAGTAATTACTAGGATTATATATGTATATGTGGTGACTTTCATATACAGTGCATACAGAAAAACATACTACAGTACCATCTAGCGAAGACACATCGAACTAGACAGTATAATGAACTACAGAGCAACTACTAATCCTGTATCGCGAAATAGAGATTTTCGCGGTGATTAGCATATGTATAACATCCCAACATCAACCGTTGGGTCGCTGCCCGCCAGACATGATCACCTCACCTGGTCGGAAGATGCTCTCTTTGTGTCGGAGGGACATGACACCCGTCCCTCCCCATGTTCATATTAACAATATTACATATTTATACATCTTCTTTCAAAGAGTTACAAAGAAAACCTATTTTTTTGTTAATTATATATTATATTACGAAATAAAATAGGTAACACGAAAAAAATATAAGAAAAACCACCAAGAATTCAGCAGCAAACAATGGTTAACTAACCGTTTCCTACTGGTAAGAAAATATCGGTATTATAAGATACTAATAATGCTGACGCCTATATTTCCCGGGGGTACATCAAGTACTAACGAATCAACATTTACCGATCCTTTGACTATTAAAGAGTTTCGGATTGTAGGGAATAAATAGATTTTATTTATGACAAACATTTTATTTGAACGTTATTATTTTTCTTGAAGTCGGCTTCCACACTAGAAAAAGATCCTGTGTGAATTGACACACTTACAAGAAACAGACTCTCTCTCAATTGAGTGATGGCTAAGGAAGGAGGAAGGTTTGATAATCTCCTTTTGTGAAAGTGTTTCTCTGGCAAAGTCTCTTACAAAATGTGTCAACTTTAAACATTCTATTACTATTATTTTTGTTACTAGCATTCGAGTATATCTTGATAATAATTAATCAATACATATTTCATATTTTTTATTTTCTTATTGCTATATATAATCTCCTTTTTTTTGTTTTTAACGAATTTTATCAATTTTTAGGCTAATTTCACCAGCTCCTGATAAAATATCAATTACTGATTAAAATATGTACGAGTATACCTGACATATATGTCTCTATCCAAGACTTGTGAATACGAAATCTATATTTGTCTTTCAAATAAGTTTATAACACTCTATTAAGGAGTTTATTAGCTAGTGGGAAAACTGGCCCTTAGTGTATAAACCCTAGATTACACACATTTTATTCTAAATTTCACAAGCCTCTAGTTAAATAAGTAGACATGTATAATCGTATTCATTTATATTCTTTTAGATTTAAAACGCGGTGCTATAAAAAGCGCTGCACTTGAAAATGTTAAAAAAATGTATATGTATGTATTTAGAAATATATAAGTATGTTTATTAGCAATCTGGTTACTATAGTAAAGACTTTACCTAATTTGGGATCAGACAGCAGTGTGTGAGATGTGTGAGCATATTATTATAATATTGTATAAACATATTGTACAACGTCACTATTATAACTTGGTACTAAAACTACAAACGTTTATTGATTCGCTAAGTATACTGTGCTAGCTACATTTCTCAGAAATATGTTTTAAAATATTTACTTGTTATTTCTGTAATGACTGTTCATTTGAACTTTAATATCCTTAAGCACAGTTTATGGCAAATTACTTTTGAAGTAAATATTGGCATATAGTCACATAAAAAGTTATTTAAAGAAACAGTAAATCGTTCAAGACAAGAGTAAATAAGTTTAGAAAAAAGTAAAGACATCAACAAAAAGATTTCTTTTGTATATTTCTATACTCTATTTTTTTTTATTTGCCCCGCATTGGGAATAAATACTGTGTCACGGGGGACTTTACAAACATACAGGAAACGGATACAAAGAACACCCAGACTCAGAACAACAATTTATGGATCACATAAAGTGCTGTCCCATGTGGGGTTTGAACCCACAATACTCAGCAAAGTGGAAGGAATAGGCCAACCATATAGTGCAATCCTTATACATAGCACAAAATGAAATCGCTTTTAGTTATTGTACGCTTAGAACTCACAAGAGGAAGGCTTACGTATCGTACATGTATATTATAGTAGAGAAAAGCCGAGAATTTCTAAGACTTGTAACGTAATGTTGAATTAATAATATTTTTGAGCGCTTAAATTACGCACTCTGGCATTAAACCCTACGAGATGGAACAAAATAGATTATTACAGAATCTTAATCTTAAAAAGATCTAGAAAAAAGTAAACGATAATATGTATCTATCTCTTAAGGATAACCCTTTTTTTTTTTTTTGAACGTGTGGAAACCCCCTCGGGCCGTCACCCCACCGGGGATTACGGCGGGGTGGTGTGTCGGAATCGGACCGACTAAAACCACACGGTGTGCCACTCTGCGCCTGAGATAGTACGGATCCAGGAACCGCTGCTATTACGACATCCAGATCCCTCCTAGCGCCTGCCCGCTACCTCGGGCACCATCTGCGGATAAATTCTCTATTTTAGGCGACGTACGGCACACGCGGACGTCGCCTCCTCGCGGCTGGCCATTGTCGCGGATGGAGGGGAAAACCCATCCCGTCCACCCGCAGCCACACTCAAGGCGGCATTAGGCGCTGGTATGCGCGCCTCTGCCGCCCGGCTCGCCGGCGGCGAATTGGGTCCGAGTAGATATCGTCCTCCCGGGCCTACTCCGCCGCCTCCTTCCGCGAAATTACGTCTTCGCAGAAGGTTGCGACCGCGGTAAAACAACTGTCGCTACCGGCCATGGAGCGTATGACGGCCGGTAGCGAGAGGTCTCCTCCAATAATTGCAGTGAGGACCCCACGCTACGCCGCCCAGGCGGAACAAACCGCTAGCGTGTGTTGAGCCGAGTCCTCACTGCAGTCGCAGTGGTGACAGGCGGGACTCAATTCCCTCCTGGCGACCGAGTGCAGATACTTCCCGAAGCAACCGTGCCCGGAAAGGACCTGCGTCAGTCGGAAGGAAAGGGTCCCGTGCTGCCGCCCCGCCCACTCGGCGATGACCGGCTGGAGAGCCTCCACGGCGGCAAAGCCAGCACGTGGAGCCTCCAGCCGGGACGACCAACGAGCCATCGTGGCTCGACGAGCGGGCTCTCGCCACTCGCGTATCTCTTCAAGCGGGGGCCGTATGCCGCTACCCGCCCGGAAGTCAGCCGTCCGCCGATAAACTTCGGCGAGCACTTACGCCTCCAAATCCCACGGGGGAGTTCCGGCCAAGGCGCACGCTGCCTACGTCGATACGGTGCGGTAACCGCGTATGGCTCTAACCGCCAATATCCTCTGAGGGCGCCAGAGGCGAGCCCTATTCTGGGCGGTCAGAGCCGCCGCCCACGCCGGTGCACCATACAGCGCCATTGACCGGACAACCCCCGTGTATAGCCGTCTCGTCGCCACGCTAGCTCCACCCAGATTGGGCAAAAGTCGCCCAAGAGCAGAAGCAGCGCCGACCAGCTTTGGAGAAAGCTGTCGGAAGTGCTCGTCGAAGAGCCACCTGCCGTCGTGGATCAGGCCCAGATACTTCATCTGGGCCTGATCCTGGACCGGTACGAGGACCGAATTGACGACGATGGAGGCGCCAGAAGGTGGACCACGACGGGGCCCATGGAAAAAAAGGGCCTCCGTCTTGTCCAGGGCCACCCGCAAACCCAGCGCCTCAATTCGCCCGACTACCAGAGAGACACCCGTGGTGGCCAGGCGCGCCGCCTCTTGAAAGTTTGCTCCCTGGGCCGTGACCAATGTGTCATCTGCGTAACAAATTACGCCCAGCCCGGGGGGAAGACGACCTCGAAGGGCCCAGTCGTATCCCATGTTCCACAGGAATGGTCCGAGGACAGACCCCTGTGGAACACCGCACGACATGAGCCGCCGCCTCAGAAAACCGTCTCGGTCCTCGTACATGACGGTACGCTCCTCAAGATAGTCTGCCACAAGCCGCCTCAGGTACTTTGGCACCCCATGGTAGTGGAGTGCTTCCCTGATGCAGCTAAATGGCAGACTATTAAATGCGTTGGCGATGTTCAACGACACCGCCAACAGCACGCCGCCACAGCTCACCGCCTCTTCGGTAACGGCCCTTAGGCGCAGCACGGCATCGACCGTCGAACGCCCCGCCCGAAAACCAAATTGGGCGTCCGACAGATCGGGGCCCACCTCGCAGAGGTGCCAGACGATGCGGGCAGAGAGTATCCTCTCAAACAGTTTACCCGCCTCGTCCAGCAACACGATGGGCCTATAGGCCGCTACCGATTAGGCTGGCCGTCCCGGCTTCCTCAATAGGATCAGCTTCCCGCTTTTCCAGCACTCAGGGAAGCGTCCAGACGCCAAGCTAGCGTCCAGCACCTCCCTGAGACGGTCCAACATGTGTTCGAGGGCTCGGGCCAGCACTCGGGCAGGTATCCCGTCTGGCCCGGGGGCGGTGTTTTTAGAGCGGATCTGTAGAACAACCGCCCCTACCTCCGATTCCCTGACGGGCGGAACACTGTCCTCGCTCGCCCCGTCGTCTCCGACCGTGAAGGCCATCGACGGGGGTGTGTGCTCCACCCGTTGCGGGAAAAGGCCCTCGACCACTTCTCGCAGGAAGCTGGGCTGGAGGGTCTCTGTAAGGAGGGGGCCCGATGTGCGGAGCTTTTGTCGCGCCGCACGATAAGGGCGACCCCAGGGGTCACGATCGAGACCCTCCAGCATTTCCTTTCGCTTAATTTCTTTGGCGCGGCTGATGGCCAGCTTCAGAGATTTCCGCGCCTCTCGGTACTCCTCATGAAGCTGGTCCTCCTCACCATCTTCACGGTGTCGCCGCCGACTACGGGTGTAGGACCTCCGGGCACGAGTATAGGCCGCGCGGAGGTCTGCCAACTCCTGGGACCACCAGTAAACCTCCTTCCGTGGAGGCCGACAACCTCGGATGCGGGGCATGGCCGCATCGCAAATCTGCGTAATCGCATCGCGGAAACGACCAGCCCCCATGTCGACCTCCTCGGCCGGAGCCTGCGGAGACAGCCAAGAGTGAATTATGGCTGCCTCCTCTAGTAGGTCACTATTCTGTTTGGCTACAGCCCACTGCGGCAAGTGAGAAGAACACCGCGCCGCGTGACCCCTACTGGGGTCCTGGGTCCGGGAGAGCTCAAATCGAATGTAGAGGTGATCCGAGAGCGTCTCAACCTCTTCCAGGACACACCAGTTCCTTACTCGTGCGGCGAGGGCAGGGGTAGCGAACGAAAGGTCCACTATCGACCCTCCCTGCTGTCGCACGAATGTGTTGGTGGAGCCCCTGTTCAATAAACAGAGGCCCACCGAGGCCGCCCACTCCTCTACGGCCTCGCCCCTGGTGTCCGTCCTGGGGGAACCCCACGCAATAGACTTCGCGTTGAAGTCCCCCAGCACTAAGACATGCCCAGACGTTAGACGCCGCATCGAGGTTTCCAAGTTGTTAAGGAAAACCTCGAAGTCGCTCAAACTCCGGTTGGGGGAGAAGTAAACACCATATACGGTGATGCCCCCCCACTCGGCATGCGACATATCCAGTACCCTTGTCCCTTAGCGACAAGGGCGGGGAATGAGCCGCCGTGGAGCCGACGACTGCCACGGAACCGTCCCGGTCACCCAACCAGTTTGGACGGGGAGGAACGTAATAGGGTTCCGCGGCTACGGCAACACCGATAGACCACTGTGCCATGGTTTGCAGGCAAAGGTCCTGCGCCGCGGCACAGTGGTTCAGGTTCGTCTGGACAAGGAGGTTGGAGACTTGGTCCATTACTGAACCGTCTCTACAACCTCCTCCATGGGCGATGATGTCGACGCAGAAACGACGTCAGAGGCAGCCTGGGTCGACTGGCTAGCCCCCGACACTTGCCGAGATGTGCGTGGTTTGCAGCCCCCCTGTCCAATCTGATGATCGGCGGGCTTATTACCCGCCGCACACGCTGGGCAGTGAGGGGCGGCAGAGCACTCTGCCGCCTTGTGCCCCGGTCGACCGCAGCGGAAGCATAGTCCGCTGCAGTCAAAACAACTCACGCACTTGGCGCGTGTGTGTCCCGATGCCAGACATTTAAAACACCTCATCGGTCTCGCCGCCAGGACTGTGATCCTAGCGCTCACGAAACCGATGAGCAGTCTACCGGCGTCGCCCAAAATTTTGGCCGACGCTACGGGACAGCTGACCCACACTGCGCCAAGCCCTCCTGGACCGGGGCGGATGGTGCCGACCCTAATGTTTTCCGCGTTGCACCCCGTCTTCTCTCTTACTGCAACGCGGATATCCTCGGTCGTTATAGAGTCGTCCAGACCCGAGATGCGTAATTCTGCACACTTGGTAGGTCTGGCTATCTTCACACCATCCGTGGCCGCAAACATGCCTCGCAATTTCTCGGTAAAGGCATCTGCCGTTTTTGCGCCTTCAGCTCCAGGGAACTCGAGCACTCGAGCTCCTGTTTGAGCAAGGCGCAGCCTGACTCCTACCGTCCCGATATCACTGGTAAGACTAGCCCGGGCCCTCTGGAATATGGCCGCGTAGGACAGTCCGCTGCTAGCCGCCTCCGGTGACACGGTGACCACCACCGCCGCGGTTTTGGGCACTTGCAGCTTGCGCGGCTTCTTCGTAGTGGCCACTACCACCGATGGCGACTGCGGGGTAGAGGCTGCTTTTTGAGCTGCCTTTTTACCCCGCTTTCGGGACTTAGCCCCGCCGACTACCTGCCAACCATCTTTGGATAGGGCAGATGTGGAGGGGACAGATGTGGTGGTGCCAGGTACAGCGGTTGGAGTGGGGAGCGGAGGGAAATCCGCTCCAGCCTTTGCCGCTGTTTTGGACACTAACCTCGGTGCAAGCGTCGTGGTCGCTACCTTCGCTGCCCGTCGTGCCCCTGGAGCTGTTGCGGGAGCAGCAGACACCGACGCCGCCGCCGCATAGGTCACGCGACCGCCCACAACGGGAAGCGCTGACGGTACCAATGCAGCCTTCGGCTTATGCGCTGCAAGCGGCGGGCGGACAACGGGGGCCGGTGGCAGCCTCGCTTCCAGGCCAGCCAGACGCCCGTCCATCATGCGCCATACTGCATCCGTAATTTGGCGCAGATGGGCATTAGGAATACCACCGAGGTTGGAAGAGGGAGCAGGCTGAGACGCGGACGGGACCGGATCTACAGCCGGACGATGCGCCCGGAATTGGGCGAACTGAGCGCTGAGCTCAGCCACTTGCCCCGTCAGGCAATCGTTGGCTGCCTGCAGACGAGCCACGTCCCCGATGAGTGTATCGACGACCCCCGCAATAGCGGAAGAGGAGTCCTTAAGGGCTCTTACAAAAGAGCCCTTAAGGTTACTCGACTTGGTGGCCACTTTGTGAATAATGGCCACCGCCGCATTCGCTCTCTCCTGCATGGACGATGGTGTTTGGGGAACTGAATCCCCCACCATCGGCTCCTTAATTTTCAGCAGGAGATCTGCAATCTCCTCCTCCGCCAGTGTTTCGCCGTCTGCCCTGACTCGTCTATAGGCTTCCGCCTTGCAGAAGACGGAGCCTGCCGGGGCCGAGACCGGGGTTCGTGGCCTCCCTCTGCGACTACTCGGAACCTTAGGAGGCAACATCTCCTGGGATGTGTCGCTCTCCTCGTCCCTGTCGCGTCCGCGATTTCGGCTGTCGCATAGTTCCGTTTCCATAAACTCCAGCGCATCCTCCCTAGCACTAGAGCTACCACCTGCGACGGATCTGGAACGTAATCGTTCCGATGTTCTACGGCTCCCAGCAGCCATAATGACTTCTAGGAGCCCCACCGAGATAGGCATCCCAACTAATGCTTCCTCTTCATTGGAAGAGAAGTCTTCTGCTCTTGCATTTTTCTCCTTCTCCTTATTCATTTCCTTCTTTCTTTCGTTAAAAGTATTGGTTTTAGTTTTGATTAAAGATTTCATGTTTGAACCCACGAGATGGGGAGAACAGAGGTCGACCCGGGCAGAGATCCCCAATACCCGGGCAAGCGTAAATTTATGCCCAACTGAGGGGTCCGCAGGTGCCTCAGCTGGGAGTGCGCTTACGACTGAACTGCCCATCAGCCATGCATCCCCTGATCATGCACCAGAACACGGGATTCGGGGTAATTTTTTAAAGAGGTTTTCTTCCTCGCAGTCCGGGCGGCTAAGCCAAGACCCTCGCCCCCGATTGGTGTCGCGAGACATAACCACGACACTCCTTTCGGGATTACGATGTGACAACGCTGGCAGGAAGATTAAATCTTCCAATGCCTGCTCGGCGGCACCCTAATGATTTTTTATCGAGGTTTTTCTTCTCATTGCTCCAAAGAGCGAAGAGCCAACAGAGGAATCGACAAAAATGCCCGCTCTATTGGACCAAGCCTCGACCGAATGGCCCAAGAAGTAAGGCCTCCTCTTTGTGCTAGAATATTAGCCGTTGGCGGTGATGTCCTCCTCCAAAAGGCATCGGAAGAAACAATGCCGCCGCCAACGTTACCAGGGTGCACCACGTGGAGGTTTTCTAGCCCAGCACACCCTTAAGGATAACACTACAGTAACCATTAATATCTTTTATAAAAACAATATAGGCTATTTACGACGCAATTTTAAACAATACTGTATTATTTCTTATCTATATATTAATACGTGATGCAAAAACTTTGGATCAATTTTTACGAAAATTGTGCTGACGCAGGAGCATAAAATTTGGTACACTTATAGATTATGTGTAGGAAAAGTGCAGAACGCTAATATTTTTCAATAATAATGCTTATAAAGTACATTAAATTAATAAATAAAACATAACACACACTACCATGCATTTCACACACACATACATACACAAGTATTTGTACACGCCATTCAGTCCATTGACATAGAGTACTGACATAAACATATCAAATAAAAAGTTTTATTCGCCTCATTTAATATAAAAAGAGATTTTGATAATAATGCATAAAAAATACATTAAATCAATAAATAAAACATTACACAACCAGCATGCATTTGACACACACATACACAAGTATTTGTACACGTATACATACTCTGTGGTCAAATTGTTTCTTTTGTTTATTATATACATAGTTGAATGTCCAACAGAAAAGTTTTATTTGACGAATACTACATGAAATACTGAGCGCTTATACAAATTTATGTAATATATATAAGTTGTGTAGCAGTAAGATACATTTAAATGTACACGGACTATCATTATATGCATAAAGAAAGTTCTGTAGCAGCAATCTGCAACAACAACATTCAGGTACAAAAAAAATATAATTTGCTATTGCTGGTTCAAAGTAATTATTGTGGTTTATGATTTCAGTAATTGCATATACTTCAGGATAAATAAGTGATTTTGAGAGATATGTACATTTAAATGTGCATGAATTATCAGAATTAACAATATCATCATACAGGTAAAAACTTTTTTTTCCTTGATTTCAGTAATTTAATGAAAGAACTTTAATTATGCCTCGACATAGAACATTAACGGGTCAGAGTGAGAGACGAGGAAGAAGGAATATTTCTCTAAGAGGAAGGAGTAATTCTCCATCAGTAGTATTCGATAATAATATGATTTTGAGAGATCCATTTAAATGTGCTCTAAATGTCATATCATAAGTCATATGACATATGTCATATGAAATATGTCATATGACATATGTCATGTCATAATGGATTTAGAGTGCAAGTTTTGCAATGCGAAACATTTTGAATCTTAAGTGACTTTAGGCGACCGAACTGCATTCACTTCAAGTTGTCACAAGGGTAAAGCAATATTACCACCCTTAAGTCAAAATGAATATTTTAAATCATTGTATGATGGACTTACTTCAAATGAATCTTCAATAAAAAGTAAATCAAAAAGTTATTTAGAAAATATGAGGAAATATAATGTTTTGCTATGGTTAGCTCAGAAGCCGAAGTTGCTGAGGCAGGTGACAAGTGGAGTCTATCATTTCAAAATACATAATGTTTTTTATCACAAATCTTTTCCAATGACTGCTGCATATGGTCGCTCACCATGTTATGCACAATTATATTTTTATGATGTTGACACTGCTATTAATTATAGATTACAAGAACGTATTAATCAAACATGTAACAACAACATAATGCGTGAAATTTCACTGGAGTTGGAACACAGTAATCCTTTTGTGCGCTTATTCATTGCGATAAAAGATCATTGTCAGTTACTTCTTTTTAATTTCATATAATTTGTTCAAAAAAGAAATTGGCAAATAACAGTGTTGGTCAAATCTGTGGTTATAGTAGTTTAGTTTTGGACAGTAGAACCTTAATAATGTTTGAAGATTATATTTTAATAATGTATATTAAATTACTTACAATTTAAATTTATTATGATCGAATTTCGACCACTGGGCGACCACTAGTTCAATTAAATACGCCAGATAAGTTAATACACACTGTAAGCATTTCGTGTAGTTACATTAAAATTATCCTTATCAGCATATTTATTTATTACTTTATGCACAAATACATGTATCGATGGATTTAATGCCTAAGGCATTCTCTGCCAGTCAGCTGGTTGGTCGATGTAGAGAAAAGATGAGGTGAGTGTACTTATGGGGAAATAATAAATAGTAGTAGTTCTTTAAAAGATAAAAGTGTATGCAGCAATATATATATACAAACACATACATACACATATATATATAAACGCACATATTTATTAACTAAGACCTCGTTGAATACAATTACATCATTAAAATGAATATTATATAAAATATTAGAAAATATCAAAACATTAAAATGTGAGACT
This sequence comes from Hypercompe scribonia, assembly GCA_949316085.1. NCBI lineage: Eukaryota > Metazoa > Arthropoda > Insecta > Lepidoptera > Erebidae > Hypercompe > Hypercompe scribonia. Next base: position 8,695,484 of record OX438989.1, on the reverse strand, counting down.
CAGAATCGCTGTCAGGTCATAACTGTACCTGTTATTCTAAACTAATATCATAACGCTTTGGTTTGTTTGGTATAAAGCTCTAATCTCACGAACTTTCTGGTTTGAATCGAAAAAATCTTTTACTGTTGGATAGCCCATTTGTCGACAAACATCACGCTATGACGAACAGAAGCCGAGTATCAATGAAAAATAATGCAAACACGAGGAAAATAATTTATTTGGCGGGTCAGCTAGTACAAAATAATTCAAAACGTCAAATATTTCAAAACAAATACATAAGAAAAAAATAGATTATTCAAAGAAGTTCAACAAATTTTTTAAATCGTTATTCTCATTTTAAATTGAAAAAGTTCTTTCTGAAGATTGCTATCAAACCCATGATAGCTTTTTCCACTGGCTAAGCTCAATAAACAAAGGTTTACAGGTAAAATATTAAAATGGACTTGAGAAATTTATTTCTACTTTAAAAATGACAAAGGCAGCAGCAAAATAATTAACATCATGTTTTCTTGCACTTTCACAAAGATCCAAAATTAGTTACCGTCCTGTGAGAAACAATAGCGTCCAGGCTCGTTCGCCCTTTAATCTAACTCTAGATATAGTCACTTTTTAGTTTCTATCTATTTACTACTAGGTACAAACCCATTTGCCATATGATAAATCTCTAAGGAGAAATGATTCTCATTAGTTGATTTCACTAGAAACATTAAATTTGTAAGTTTATATGATACTCATTATATAAGCTTATTTTCAATTTCAATTGTTGATACTTTTATTTTCGATTCAATGCAACATAACATACTCGTAAAGTCACACCTATTTCCCAGAGGGGTAGGTAGAGACAATTGATCTCTACTTACTACGGTCCTGACACACCTCTTTTGCTTCGTCCACATTCACACGGCCCTTGTTCAGAACATCACCAAATTGTCGGTAAATGTTCATCGTAGACGACCTTTCCCAATGCTTTCACACAAATTCGCTCAATAAATTATGTTTCTGATTCTTCTATTATCCATCCTCTTTACGAAACCACTTATATTTTACTTCAATAGCAATTATTTTATGACTCACAAACAAATCGTTTCAGCATAGTTTCAATTTAATCTTAAACAGATATGATACTGCTGCAATCACTACATAAATTTGTTTATCTACAAATCTTTTAAATTAAACGTAACATTCAATTTACGACTATTACATAAGGAAACTACTGAATATGGAAAACACGAGTCTTTGTAAGATATGGTAATCAAAGCATACATACTTAACACGAGTGATGAACGGTAGCAATTACAAGATTGGGTCAGATTGACATTGGATGTATATCAGATCATTGCATATCAATGTGAGACACAAAGACCGATTCTAATTAATCAAAGGGAAATCTCAACCTCCACTAAGAGATTGTCACAATCGTATTGCAAATCAGTCAGACAGTCACTAAGAGTACGTTCACAAATAGTGAGTTTAGACTAAACATGAACAAACCACCTATGTGAAGATACAGTGTACACTATCCTTTGTGAGTTATATGGTTTATTGAATACAGAATTGCATTAATTGTTTGTAAACACGGGTGCTAGTAACGTTGTGTATTTGCAACATACTTAAATACTGATCGAGCGTATAAAAGCTTCCCCTAATATACGGTTTCATTTGTCGTCGTCAGCTTATACCACGATAGGTAACAGAATTCGAGGAAATACTGACATAGACGATAAAACGCTTCATTTCACCATAGATATACGTGCCGATTCTTGGTACGAAGTAACTTATAACTATATTCTTGATAGTATATACAGAGAAATGCACACTCACATTTTTCTGCCTTTCCTATTATCACTTATAATAATTAAACTAATAAAATAGTTGCACACGGGAAGTCTGTCAAATATGGAACATCTAAATAATGATATAGAAATTATAAGAGTAACAGGATTGCTTTAAAAAAAAAGGGTGTAATAAATGTAACACAATTAAAAGAAAATATTTTTTTTTTTACTGCGCCAGTAGCCGGTCTTACCTAACATATTAAATGTTTCATATCAAAATAATTTGTTTTATGTATCAATTACAAATATTGAAAAATGTATGGATAAATATGATTGACGTTGTTTGTGTTCCCAATATTCATAGGTTCCGCTTTACTCGTCAAACAATAATCGTTGTCAAACATCGTAAAAATAAATATTTCCCCTTATTACTACTTATCGCTCGTAAATTTCAGTCCCCAAATAGAATTTCACTGCTTTTAATTGTGAACAAACTCAAGCCAACAATGTCTGCTATCATCAAAGTTTCCAAAGGCTTTCTTTAATCGCTTGACGTGTGAATAACTTCGAAGAAATCCATAGGAAGTTTTTCTTTGTGTTATTGTCAGTGGCACCGGTTAGTAGGTCGCAGCTGATGAATGATTGGGTTTTGATCGATGTTACGATTTCGAACGTTTCATAGAAACCGAAACAAATGTTTACTGCTCCCGTGATAGATTACTTCCGCCGTTATGTGGTCACTCCACATGAAAGTTCAAATGTGTTGATGTTCATATGAAAATTACTTGCGAGGAAAGTACTATGGTTAAGTTAGTTAAATTTTAATATACGTTCGTGTGTATTCGGTCCATTTAATTACCATTCGTAACAAACACTTACACTAAATAATAGAACTTCATCATCATCATCATCATCATCTCAGCCAACAGATGTCAACTGCTGGACATAGGCCTTCCTAAGGTTCTCCACAACAGCCAGTCCCGTGCCGCCCGCATTCAACAGCCTCCAACGACATTCACCAGGTCGTCGGACCACCTTGTGAGAGACCTACTGACGCTACGTTTCCCAGTACGCGGTCACCACTCCAGAACTATATGACCCATCGGCCATCGTTTCTGCGTGTAATGGCACTGCCATTTAAGTTTAGCAATTTTACTGGCAACATCAGTGATCTTGGTTCGCCTGCGGATCTCCTATTCCTGATTCCATCACGCAAAAAAACTCCGAGTATTGCCCTCTCCATTGCTCTTTGGGTGACTTTGAGCCTTCTTATCAAGCCCATAGTGAGCGACCACGTCTCTGTAAACGTACTTACAACAACATAATTCCTATAAACTTGTTTGGTTTTTCGTTGATAGGTACTTTTCTTACTACAAAGATCAACTTTACGTATATATAGTTTTAAATATTTTAATTAACAGACAAATTTTATCAAAAAAGTTTACTCTTCTTATGAAATTTTAAAATCATCATTATCATCATTATTAACAGTTTACAATAGGCCACCGCTGGACATAGACCTCTCAGTAACAAGAAAGTTTTGACCTACTATATCACGCAGGCTGGGTTGGTTTAAGATTTGTCTGAAGTTTTCCTTCTCTTTGTAGTAATGCTGTCTCACATATTTCAAATATATAATTTTAGAATCTATTACTTTTCTGCTGAACGCCTAATCACAGTAATATTATTGGATATTATATTATGAATATTGTAGTTCTGAAGTTTCGAGTAAAGAATTCTAGCGTAAAATATTATATGAGAAGTCAGCTAAATGTTAGTTCTACTGGAGCATCAATATTAAGTTAGTTAGACTTTTAACACCTAGGTGCGCTTTTACTTAGTTCGAACAAGCGATAACATACTTTATTTTTCTAGAATTACATGTAAAAAAGACATTTACTAGAAATTTTAACATAAAAACAAGTTAAATACTAGTCTGAACACACAAGCTCTGGCCTAAAGCTTGTTATACGCTAATGCGAAAGTAACTGTGTTTGTTTATTACCCTTTCACATATAAACCATTGAACTGCTTTTAATTAAATTTTTACCAAGGAAATACTTAGATTCCTCATAAGGCCATAAGCAGCTTTTTATCACGAAAATCGACTTTCACATCGACGGAACCAGAAGCAACAGCTAGTTTTAGACGGAACCATAAGGAACAAATTTTATAAAACTTAAAGTAAAACTGTGTCTATTTTAGACATGTTACATATGCACGACTACGGCGAAGCCAAAAGAAGAGTAACAGTTTTAGCAGTCTATGGATATAGGTTCGTATGTTCCACTGTAGCACCTAAACTACCGAACCGATATTGCTGGATTGATGTCAATATCATCATTGTCAACAGCTTTTAACAGCCCACTACTGGACATTGACGTTTCCTTTGAAAGGAAGTTTTGGTCTACAAAACCACGTTTTCCAGACGAATGGCTATGGGGTTTGTTTTAAGTTTACCTTTTCTTTGTAGTGATGTTGTCTTGCATATTTTGTACCCTTAGTCACGTCTTGCAACACCCATGAGAAGAGTAGGGATGGTAACACTCTATATTTTTTATTCGTTATCATACGGAGAGTCACTAGTTAGAAATAGGTGTCAATAGATTGATGATTGATGATGTTACTAAAGTTTTAAATCAAGGCATTTAAACTTCAGATTTTAATCTAGAAAAAAAATAACTGAGATAATTACCACGTCTTTGGTATCAGTATTAGTATGAACATATGTGTCATACTGTTTAATACGAAATATATGTTTAAAATGTGATCGCACAGCCGTTTCGGTGAACGTTCGTATTTGTACCACTTGGTGCGCGGTCTTTACCCTTACTTAAAATACAAGGATGAAAATAGGGCACGGCTAGTATATATGTCTAATCGAGAAGCGGGAAAGTTAATGGAAGTGTTCCTGGAACTTACTTAATCATGGTAGGTACATAATAGGTGCGACCACGGCTCTACCTTGACCATTTTTATATTTATTCATATCTTAAATAGTTTCTAGTGTCGGCCTTTTTAGAAAACTTTTATCATTTTTCTAACCTACATATTTTATTATATTATATATGAGTAATGTGAGTAAGCCTCAAGTTTGAAAGTTAAAGAAACAAACATACTAATAGAACATTCTTGCCAAAAGAAAAAGTTAAGAGAAACGCTAACCGAGCAACGAAATAGAACAAAACCTTTGCTTCTTTTACCGAAGAACTTTAAAAATTCCGACGCCTCTCGGCAGTAGCTAAAGTATTTAATCCGATTTAGAGGAAAGTTCCTTTTTCACTTGCTATTTATTTATTCTATGTCCGGCATCTTAGTTAACAGGTAATGTTTTATTCGGAGTACCGTGTACCTTTTAACCACAGTTTTGTGGAAGGTTATTCCAGTTAATTTTAAATATTAACAGTGCAAAGGTCTTTATTGTGTTTTATAGACTACTTGAAAAGCGCAACTTCGTTTACATCTCTCAACAAGAATAAATTTTGTCCATTTTTGCGACTACATATACAGTATATGGATTTCTTTGGTAAAATATGAAAAAAAGTATTAACAAGAGATATTGACAATTGCTGCGTGTGCTAATGACTTAAGAATATAGAGTATCACCATCCTTATTCATTTCTTAGGTGTTGTAACAGGTGACTAGGGAAACAAAAATAATAATAAATATTTCGGACATTTAACACACAACGTCATCTAGTTTTAAAACTAAGCAGATTTTGTGCTATGATATCAAGACTGACTGGTAGAATACATGTATACTTTTTTTTATAAATACATACATATTATACATAGAAAACACCCCAACTTCAAACAAATATTTGTAGATCATACAAACATTTGGTCCCACCCGGTAATCGAACCCGAGACCTCAAGCACAGCAGTCGCATTCAGTACTGCTGCGCCATCGAGGCAGTTAGAAAATACATTATCATTGCAAAGAGAAGGAATACTAGAAACAAATTCTATATCAATCTATATGAACAGTGTAGCATAGTAGGCTTAAATTGGCTTTCAAAGGAAAAGCTTACTAAAGTGTGACGACGATATTTCACTGACTCAAAAATAGCTTTTACGCCTTTAAAGCAATACTGTTTTAATTAGAATATATAAATATAATATTGACAATAGCAATGAAACCGTGAAAACTATCAAGCAATACACTATGCTTTTACGTTCTATAAAAGTTTCATAAAGTCATGTATTCAAACACTGTAGTATTTTATTATTACATTCTACTAATTAAAGCGGTTAAAGCCTCTGTTGTATTGAATTATAAACCTATTTATCACGTGTTATGAGAAATACCAGGTTTTAAATAAGCTTATAATTAAACATATACTTAATATATATAAATAATTTTATATATATTAAATCTAATAGAATCGACTAAGAGTAGATGAAGTATAATATTAACAATAAAGATTTCAACTTACATACTACTTATGAATAACTATACATTTTTTCTTTTTTTAGCAACCGATTAGTCAGGTTGTCTACCGACATAGGCCTCCCCTAGTTTCTTTCATTTGTATGACGTAGATGCAGATGAAGTAAGTGAAAATTAAAATAGTATCAAGTTTTGGTGGATTAGTGGTTTATGATCATCATCATCATCTATAGACTTATGAAGGCCACTGCTGGACATAGGCTTCTCCTTAGTAAGAAAATTTGGGGCCACTGTACCACGCTCGCCAGACAGGTTGGTACAGGGATTTAATGTTCAAGTTTTCCCTCTTTTTGCAGTGCTGTTGCTATGTTGCTCATGCATAATTTACTCCTTTGGTCGGCCCTTACGATACACACGTGATGAATAGGAGTGACACTCCGTATTATTATCATCATACACGGAGTTATGAGATGATGGCTCATAATCCCGACTTTCGACCCAGTAGACTGTTGTGAGTGGCCAGATCACAATTCAAATATGACTCGATCTGAACCTTTAAGACTCTGTCTCACGTGTAATACTAAAGAGGATCCAGTCGTCTGAGCAAGATGAATAATGATTGTACTGATTGGTTTTATTTTTTCTTACCTGTTTTCAAAAAGAGAATCTCATAGCTTATCGTCGTCGTTACCAGCAATTAAATTTGATCACTGCTTATGCACGTGCCTATTCTGTGAGCGTGTCATTTTCTCAATATTATTGAGAGTGTCACTCTTGTTTTTGGCTGCTACTTTCATATTTTTACGTCATATTAAGTTTATATTTCATGTATGTAAGGCAGATTCCGTGTGGTTATGGATTAAGAATACATAGTGTTACCACCTCTATTTATTCCGTGGGTATCGCAAGAGGCGACTAAGGGAAGAAACTATTCAGTAAAATATCATTACAAAGAGAAGGAAAACTTGAAACAAACCCTATTCCAACCCGTCTCTCCAGCGTGGTATAGTAGGCCAAAACCTCCGTGCTAAGGAGAGGCCTACGTCCAGCAGTGGACTGTAACAGGTTTTTGATGATGATGATGTAAGGCAGGCATAGAACCCAAGAAGCTTATCAGGTATGGAAAATTCTGCTGCCACAGTGTTACGCGTCACACTCAGTTTATTTTAACACTTAATCTTCAAATTATACTGACTTTAACATAAGTGTACAAATTATCTACAGTTAAGTAATAATGTTAACAGTGACTTGCCTGTCGATCTGGAATGAAAATCATCAATTATATTGATACATATTGCATTTCCTTGGGGGAGCCCTATTTCCAGCAGTGGATGTCGTGTGGTTGAGATGATAATGATGATGATGCCACCAATTACTATTATGATCAACTCGGCTAATTAATTGTACGTTGGCTTCATACTGTTATTTAAATTGATACACCATTCATTCAATCTTGTACGTTATCAATACAAACAACATGTATTATAACAGAACACCGGTATATATAATATACAAACTATAGAATGTTTACGATTTCATGAATGGATGGATAGACTCACAGGAAAGAGTGATCTTTTCCTTATGATGCATATAAATATACACCAAACTACAAATGTATGCAAACACAAACAGTTAAAATGTTAAATTCACTTGCAAATAGTATAGTTATAAGACCGGAGGCCCATTGATGCAGGGGTGACAGTTATTGTGATAACTATGTGAGACTTACACTTGGCCATGATGACTGTCATGCCTTTTGCGTCCCCAGGCGTGGCGTGGAGAGGCATCTCACTAGGCCGCCATGGTGTGGGTCACCACACTGCATTGTCTGGATTTGCAATGAGTATGGTGACCACAACTATTTGGATCTATTCATGTTTTCCATCAGGCAGAGTAGAGGCACTTTGGCAGGCTCTTCATAAAAAAGAAAAGTTTTGTTTTGTAAATAATTTATCTGTTTCAGAAAAAAATGTCTCTTACACTCTCATCGATAGTCTAAAATATATTTTGAATACTCTTAACTCACTTGCATAAACTAATGCCGAATAAATAATACGTCTTTTAAGTAAACAAGAATCTGCCATCATAACTCTCATCATGCTTTAAATGAAACATTTTAAAAAGGAACAAAAGAAAAAGTTACTAAGTTTTTTGCAATGAAAAAAAATATCACGAGGCTCTTTCTTGTTATGCAACTTCTACTGTGAAAGTAGAGCATTACAAATATTTAAGACGGTATGATAAAAATGTTCTATTATATATAAAAAAAAGATAAGAATGAATTATTCAGTGCCCTTTACTTTTTTAACCAAATTCATGTTGAACGCTCAATTTACGAATACACAGCTCAGAAAGTATAATATTTAGAAAGTAAGTAGACTGTTTCTAAATTTCAACAAAAATAATATAATTTGAGACAAAGAAACTTTTTGTAAATGATGATACTTAAAGTTAAATACTCTATCTACATACACTTAGATCTCAGACACCACTCTATCTAAACGTACATAATTATTTTCATTGATGTAAAAACATAGGTTCACAAAAACAAAATCCAAATATACATAAGACAAAAAATTAACTCGTACATATGTACACACGCATAAGCATAAAACCGCAACAATTGTAATACTGGCAATTGTTTAATTTAATTTTTAAATTAAAAAAGACGTGCCGCAATAAATTTCACCCATATAAGGGTACGAGACCGTTTCTCTCCCAACACATTGCGGTTTGGAGAGCACTCAGCGGAAACATTATTGTAAATTCATTATTGTAACACACTAATCTCCAACGTAAAACAAAATTAAAACTATTATCTTATTTTACAATTTTTTTTTATTTTAAAATACATTATATTTTTGTTCAGATTATAACTTATAACGAGAGAATAGTTGCATTTGTAGTTGGCTAATAGTTCAATTTCAGCTAAATTCAAAATTACTGTATACGCAAAAGAAGTAAACCAAACCCATACCCAAAAGCAATGTATCTTTAACAGAAAAAAGGATAAGATGTAGAAGGGTTCGAGTTGTAAGCCTGTAGACGTCTTAACAGAGTAATGACTTCTCAGAAGAGTAATGTGTTCTCATTATATTGATTTCTACTATATATTTTTTTTAAGACAACACCCGCCTTAGGAATTTATCATGTTTTGCGGAGAAATTTACAAACATACAAGAAACCGACACAAAGAACACACAGACTCAGAACAACAATTTGTGGATCACACGGTACAGTCCCGCGTGGGGTTTGAACCCACAATACTCGACGCAATAGAGCTCGACGTAACGACCGCTTAAACTACTAGGTAATCATCATCAACAGCTTTTTACTCTCCACTGCTGGGCATAAACTTCTCCTTTGAAAGATGGTTTTAGCCTACTATACCATGCTGACCAGTCGGGTTGGTGTAGTCTTTCTTTTATTCTATTGTATTTTTATCACTTTGAATCCTTTTTATACATTTTATGTTATTTGTTGAATTTTATTTTGTTGATTTGCAATTTTTACTGGAAGTTATAATTGTCTAGGGTGGAAGGCGCTGTCGACTGCAACGCAATGTACATATATTAATACGGTCGTCATCGACAACCTCTTATTACCAAAATTAACTGGTTACATTAAATTGTTAGTTTTAATTAAAATTAATAGAAAATTGTATAACAAAATTGTAAATGAATAAATAATTTGATTAGATTTTGATTTGTTACCCAACGAAGTGGATACGGGTCGGCTATTTGTAATAAAACAGTTAAACCAGTGGTGTTATCCTGCACAGTTTGTTCCTTTAGTCGCATGTTACGACACCCATGGGATCAATAGGGTTGGTGACACTCTGTACTCTTAACACGTAACGACTCGGTAAATGATGACTAAATTACTTTACTTACCTATTTATAACAATAATCTTAATAATCGCACTTAATTGAACTATTAAGTGTTAGTATTAAGTGATAGTGTAGTTGAATGTATATGAGAATGTATATTGACTTTCTTACTTTACCATATAACACGCTTAATATTATTATATTATGCTCTTTTAACATTAACGTCTACTTCCTTGCTTGATAATTTCTTATTTAAACTATTTATGGGTATCGAGTAATACGCTCGAGTGCATTGTGTGAATTTTTAAGTATTCAAAGGCTCTCATGCAACAGTTGATTGACCACGTTTTTAAGTTATCAGCTAAGTCCAAAAGTGACAAAGTAACTGTTGTTTGTCAGTGTCTGAACTTGATTATTCTTTATATAATCTTTGTGCTGTAACCCTTCTTGTGTTGATTCCATAAAAGTTTAAGTTTTAATCGTCATGTTTTACACGTTTAAAAAATCTTATTAATAACAATGGATATTGAAAAACACGTGACTTTAGGAAGTTTTAATGAATTAATAACAATGCTGTCTATTTTTTTAGATTTTTCTTTTTCTGGATTAGATAGTTATATATTTTGTTGATTTTTTTATGTAAACAATTTCCTGAAAATCGAGGTATTTAATCAAAATTCTCAGTATTTAATAGACAGATTTGTTAGTTGAAGTGACAATGGGCAGAATATACATACATATGTACATCACACAGTACGAATGGCGAATGAAGTTGAAAAGTTGCCACTAACCAGACCCAAGCAGGCCATAGATTACAGATTGAATGAAATAGCGCAGGGATTCTGTCAACAAGATATACGTAAAACAGTTTATGTAGAAGTCTTGAGGGTTTCCTTTCTTTAGTAGGGAACTTTCTAGATTACAAGCGATAAAAATGATTTATAGTGACAATATAAATGACCTTTATTTTCAAAAAATGACTAATTCCAAGTAACTCACAGTATTTTTGTAGGTATTTTATCACTCCTTTACTTAAATACAATACATTTTTTTCATAAATTTAAACAAACAGATTGTCCAGAATATTACGTCACAATGTGTTAACTTTAGTGTTTACGCAATGTACCGTCAGCTAGGGCCCTTTTTAGTGTAAAATCACCCATAAAAAGACTTAAATATCCTACAAACGAATTGTAAATGAGAGTCGGAATAAAACATTTCGTATTCAATTGTTTCTCATTATTATCAGGTTTTAATGTCGTCATAAACTTAGAAAATAAACAAAAAGATTAAAATATAGGGACGTAGTTTTTTTTTTCATTATCACTTAAGATTTTTAGTTCTTTACCCATTTATTCTGAATTTATTTGTTAAAATTATTATTTTATTATGAACTGACGTATGTAAATGTTTAAATTTATAAGGGAGTTAATAAACGTTATGAATTTTTTAAAAAAATACTGAGGTCAAATACTAATATTCCATTATCTTTTCTTATTGGAATATCATGAATGTTGAATTACATGAAATAGCACGATTCAAACGCAGGTGTTACCGACAAAGTGATTAAGTTAAGTTTCATGTTCGATCTGTTAACTTTCGTCATTACGCAAAGATTTCCACTTTCCATGCCTGTGTCTAGTTCTAGTTCAATGTAAAACTATCATCTAAGAGAGCCATTCTACATCCAATTTAAATGAAATATATTATCATCAATACTAATATTATAAAGCTGAATAGTTTATTTGTTTTTTGAACGCGTTAATCTCACGGAAATACTGGCTCGAATTGAAAATCCCTTTTAGTATTGGACGACCTGTTTATCGAGAAAGGCTTTAGGCTATAACATCTTGTCACCTCTAATAGAAGCAGATTAACAATGAAAAAAGTTTCAAAAACGAGAAATATTTACTAATTTTGAGAAACACAAGCGCAGTTATCAGCTAGTCCCTTATAAAAGTACAACTCCATTCATGACGACTAAATCGCTATGTTAAATTAATGGTTAAGTACTAATTTACCGTTATATGAGGTGAATTTTCTTTAATATTTTTAAGGAAATAGTGTAGATATATAGGCATATATAATAAAAAAAGTAACTAATGTATAGTTTAATATTGGTCAAAATATTATACGAGTACTTAATACTCACATAATCCAAAAAAAAACGTTATATCAGTAGTTGCATCGACAGATTTTGTGCTGTCAAAAGTTATTGAATAGTCACGAAAAAAAAACGTATTTCAGTATTGAGAAACTTCTCTTTAGACTTTATTTTGGGCATGTGTAGATTGATATCCATACAACCTGAAAATAATCAACTCGAAGACATACCGAAAATAATCCTAATGCTCCTTTTTTTATTTTGATTGATGTCAAATGTTTGACAGTTTGATTGACAATGTGTGACAGACAGTGTGAAAAAAGGAAATTGGTGTTTTTACTATTATCTTTGCATTTTTTACGTTTTCCTCTTCTTACAAAAACATAAAACAAAAATTAACCGAATAGGTTAAGTCGTTATCTAGTTTTGCACTTAGCAACACATTCGGTAATTCATTAGGTACTATTTTAATGGATAATAACTTAATAAGTACATAATTAAATATTTAAAAAAATTTAATGTTCAATTCTATTACGTTTTATCACAATTTTTTTATTTTTTATTTTAGATATATATATATATATATATATAATATTTATTTACCTCCTTTCAAAAGAAAGGCCTATATCCAGCAGTGGATTGCTAAAGGTTAATAATGATATCCATATTGAGAAATTAGGTATCTCAGATATCAATATTCAAGAAATTCAAACATAAGAATGTTTCATATGCTAAGTACAATATTTACAACTATAGAAATAACTATTAGAGGCATTTATTGAAATAGTAAAACGCACAAATATGTCTTCATAATGTTACTACGTTACATCTAAAAAAAGGCGTTTTTCCGATAATATTGAGTAAAAAAGTTGAATGTATTGGTGTTGTGTTCTGATCAAAGCTGAGATTATTTCTCGAGTTAATGTTGAAAAATTCTTTCAATAAATCGTCAAAATGATGGTTTCGTATATGAATGATTGATGAGAAATATCATTCACATGGTGGTTCAAATGTAGTTCCTTAATGTATTTTGATGTTCCGTAATGATCCGTAAATTGCAGTAAACCCGACTCTGCACGAAGTGTCTTTGAATACAAAATGACGATTATCTGCCAAGTATTTTTTTAAACCAATAGAAATAGTCACATTTTCCTATGATAAAAGTTTACATACACTATGATAACGTTAATAATATATCTAGAATATTCTGAAGTATCCGCTATTCATGTCATGGAAGTGGAGTAACTGACTTTAATTCTCATAATTTATTATTTTTCGTATTTCGTTTGGCCCTCAATCCTTGAATCGGCAAGAACTCAATGCTGTAAGTGCAATTCTATTGCACATGATAGTATAATGCCCGGTTTCTTTTTGTATTACTACCCTCAGTAATGGCCGGGGCAGTACTATCCCTCACAGACGACCAACCTAAAGTGACAGCATCTGTGTTATCGTCTTTCGTTGGCAAATGTGAGACCAGAAGCCCATTAACGCGGAGATGATAGTCTTTGTGATAGTGTACTACCACGATGACTGTCATGCCTTTTAAAAAAGCATCTCAGAGGGCCGCCATTGTCTTGGTGACCATACTGCATAGTTTGCAATCGCAATGAGTATGATAATTACAACTCTAGAATTGTATTCATGTTTTTTATCAGGCAGAATGAGACACTTTAGTAAAATCTTTATAAAAGAAAATAAACATTATCCATGATTTTTCTGCATATTTACTATTTTATTTATTTCATATTTATATCACGGACTTGAAATATACGGTTGTAAAATATGATTTTATTTTCCGGAAGCTTACAATTCTAAAACTTTGTGATGAAAATAAGTGCCACGAGTTTGAAAAGCATTTTTGATCGGACATAGCAAATATTATTTAAAAAATTGTAATAGTAAGTTTACATACGTATCTTTTTTATTAAATCAGAATTGATCTCAATTACGCTGAAAAAATACCTTTTTTTTGCACTCTTTTTATACTATAAACCCTAAAAAGGAGTCTTAAGATTATCTAAAAAAGAAAATATCCTAGTATATTATTAAAACTATTATAAAGGTATGCAAGCTGTTAAGTATTGTGCGCTCATTTATCACAAAAAATAAATGAGACAATAAGTAAGTGGATCCGAACAATAAACCACGTCAATCTCGCTATCTACTTTGTTTCAAATTTAGAAAAACAAAATAAAAATTAATTACGCCAGCAAAGCCGCGGACAATAGCCAGTTAAAGTATATTTTAATACAAAGACTATTTGAACCGAAACACGAAACCGAAAAACAAAAAGTCGGCGAAGCCATATACACTGCTGAAGACCGTAATAAGTAGAACCACCTTCCGGAAGATATATCATAGAGACCACGGCCCTTAACAAAGCAATGCGGAATACGGTACAAGGAGAAGGATTTTAATAAAACTAATTAGAAGTTTTAAATTTTAGAGCATAACTCTGTAAGGAATTTATGCGCACTTGTACCCAAGAACTGTGTATTTCATTACCACGGCTAATTCGTATTGCGATGTAATTCCAACTGAATTTGCATTTTAATTATTCTCATTCCCTGAACAGTTTTTATTTCTAAAGAGAGCTCGGCATTGCCCTGAAATTTTGGTGTACTCATCTCCGAAAACATTATTCAAATGACTTCTTCATATAATTTTAAATATTTAAATTAAACTTGATTAATATGCAAATAACAAAAGAGTGCAAGTAAGGACATAAATAGTCGATAAACGCTAAATACAGAATAGTTAGAATAGGAAAACCCTAAGATATTTTTATGTAATATATTTCAAATAAATTTGTATTTAATCTCCCTTTTAATAGAGGGCCATACTTAGAGTAATGCTGCTAATGTAATTTGTGTAATATAAAACTGATTCGTGAAGAAAATTCTCCGTCTCCGAAAATTGTTAGTAAAGATAGCAGAAGTCTGAATATTTATTTAAAGCATAGTAGTAAGAAGTATAGTAGTAAAAACTAATGTTTTAAAATAATATATGCAATATAGTTAAAAATTATGTATAAATTATATATAGAACTTAAGACTTCAGTATAAATTTTGACATCACGGAGCTTTTAAAATAATACTTCTAGTTAAACTAATCAATGTAATACAAGATGTTTAAAACAGTCGATATTAGATCGCCACACGATCTCTAGTAATACTCGTAGTTAAATTGGAAACTAAAGACTCCAAAGTCTAGACTTTCCGGCAGCAGATTTTTCTTCATTAAAAAGTGAGGAAAAGAAGACAAAATGCCGCAAAACTTTAATTCAATGAACGTTTTTAGTTTAGAAAGTATATTTTTACATTACATTCACTCATTCACTCTTAACTATATTATACACCTTGCAAAATTTAGCACTTTACTTTTTTCAACTTATCTAGAGAACAAACTGTTGCTACCTAATTGATCTTAATTTTAATTCTAATCATTTAGATTACAGTGTGATTATTAACATATTATTAACTAACTTTAAAATCAGCAAATAGTTATCATCAAGTAAAAATGATCATTAACACTCGTAGTTTAATGAGTTATTTTGCTTGAAGCAATATTGAAAGTCGTAATTTATTCCTTGGCGATGGTCCTGACACTTAACTGACAGTGTTCGAAGAAAAATTTTTTGGAACTCACTTGAGTAATGGACGACATTGAAGACTACACAGTTTACGCCAGTGCTTCGTCCGTAACATGTAAACAAATTGACTCATGTACTTTTGATATGAAATCATTGATTGATTACACAAAACAAAATTTATACTTAACACACATAAAATTAACTTCACTCCTATGTTTGTACACCAGGGTTCGCATAGATATGCAAAAAAAAACAAATACGTAAATTACTCACAAAAATTATATCAATTGTTCGTTCTTATTGTTGCATTCAATATCATTTAAGTCATCTTAAGTGAACATAAATAATGAGGTTGGTTGTAGTAAGAGTAATATAGCAAATATGAGTTAAATCGATCAATAGAAAAAGCGTTGTGAATGAGGTCCTTCATTGCAAACTACGAGTATGCCACATATACTTTCTTGGCCGCCCCCTATCCCCTCTGACTGTATAGAAGAGCTGTGGAGAGTAATGGATAGTGCCGTAGCTTTAGTAGGATTTTATGCGGATAAATTTTAAGAATATTCATCCCTAACACTACAAAAATGAAGAGTTATTTTAAGATGTAAAAGTAAATGTTATGTATTTGCTGTTTAGTGACCGTTTAGGTTATTTCTAATAGTTTACTTGATATCATATCTACTTAAGATATCATGATATAAGCAAAACCTTAATTTAATAAAAAAATCCTTAGTTATTAGATCTTTCTCTCTCTTGGTATTTTAGATTCTAACGTCAGTTTGATAACTACATATAATATTGAAACTGGTAAAATATATCTAAGAGTCATAAATTTGGGGCATAAGACATCATAATTCACCAAACTTCTATTCAGAAACGAATTGTGAAAGTTCTCTTCATGATCAATATATTCGATTTAACATTCGAGTACAACTTCCTACATACCTTTATGATGTATTTTATCTTTTAATTACATTTTGACCAATTTTAATTTCTTTTCAAACTAGTCAGGAGAACTATTTATATTTTTTAAGGTTTCCATTTCATATACATTTCTGTTATATTAAATAACTGTTGCAATATTGCAGTCACTGCAGCGCAAATAAAAAGATTTACTACAGTGCCATCTACCGAAGATATATCAAACTACGGAGTCATGAACTACGGAGCAACAATTAAATCTTTTTCGCGATATATAATTTTTCACAGCGATTAGCATATTTACAACATCCCAACATCGATCGTTGGGTCACAGACCGCCAGACATGATCACCTCGACTGATCGGAGGATCCTGTCTTCGTGTCGGAAGGACATAACATCTGTTCCATCCACAGTAACATAGAAAAAGTTTCAGATATCTTACTAACATGAAAAATGTTTTATTAAGGTTATTGTCTGTTTGTGTGTTGTTTAGGATGCTTGATAATGGCACAATAAGTCAATATATGTGCACGAACCATAAAAAACAAACTATTGGTAAAAATGTATTTACCAAGAACAATCATAAATTAGAGAGCTTACCCAAATGGCGGTTGTCGACACGCGGCCACGGTAAACCAACTTTTTATGATACATTCAGCTAAAACTTCACATAAATTTAAATAAAAGGATTCCTTATTTTATTTTTTATATTACCGTCCTTAATTTACTCCACATGGATGACGCTGAATATTTTAAAGAAATTGGACAATCTTAATTATTTAACCGATATAAATCAAAAGAGCACTGTCACAATAGTTCAAGACGTTGGGGATTATGTCCTGCTCATATTCAGTTGAGATTTTTTTTTAATATATAATGAAACTCTAAACGTAAGAAGAACACACAAACACACACACACTTACGCGCACAGGGGCACGCATGGACACATGCATTCGCATACACACACATACAAAGATACACACAAAGATTTCAAGGGTTATATTATAAGGATTACTCTATGTAATACCTAATTTCAAAGAGAAACACTGTTATCTAGCTTGGACACAGATATCCTAAGAAAAATTGCATAAGCTTTGATTTGAATCACAAGTGTTAAACTGTACCTTTGTAATAATTTGTTTAATAAATATAATTATCATAATTATGACAAGATACGTCAAAAATGAAAAATTGAAATTTTAAATACGATTGGGAAAAAGTCTGGAAAAATAAGTTCAGTGATTGTTACAATAAGTATGACCAGCAGAAAAATAAAAAAACTGAAAAAGAAAAAAATATTATAAATGTAGATGTCTAACAAAAAGATGCAAGAATGTTACAGAAATCTAAAAACTTACAGCAAGAGTTTGAACGCGAGCTACAGTCATGCAAAGTAAAAAAAACTGTAAATTACACTGTAAAAAAGACGAAGTAACCTACTTAAAAGAACAAGAGACAAGGAATAACAATTTTTTACGCCCATGAAGACAAGAAAACTAACTTGCGCATCTTCTGTCTTTTTACTGGTCACCGTCGAGAAGTCGGACCATTGCCTCTTAAATCTTAAACAGCAACAATTAAAATTAAAGAAAAGCAATAAAAAAAGGAACATAAGACAAAAACAGTAAAACTATGTAACCAGTATGAATGTAAGAACGTTAATAGGCTTGAAGCATTAAATGCGCTATTAAGCCCATAAAGTGGGACATAATTGAGTTACGTAAAACTATAAGAGTAAATCGAATAATAGACGAGTATCACAAGTTTGTTTAAAAGCTCGGGTAAAAGATACTTGGAATATTTTACGGGAGGCCCTTCCCTTCGAGATAAAGGGAGGATCCTCGGACCAGCCGAGGTGATCATGCCTGGTGGGCAGCGACCCAATAGTTAATGTTTAAAAGTTGTTTATGTGCTAGTTGATGCAAGAATTTCTACACCATTACATTTATACAGAATTAATTACTGCGTAGGTTGATGTGTCTCCGGTATCTACCGAATCTATGGAACGGATCTATCTATCTACGGAATCTACCGGCACTGTAGTATGTTTTTATTTATGGCATACAGGGAAGTCGCTACACTACCAGTATGTATTCAAACATAATAAATTTAAATAAATCTAGATTTTACATTGGGCCTAAGATTTACCAGCTATTCGTTTTCTTCTCTTGTCCTTCAGTGACCCGTGACTGAATAATGAAAAACTTCTTTGTGTGTTATGATAAAGTCACTACATTAGAATTTGTGACTGTATGTTAAGTGGTTTCAGGCGGGTATTAGGTAATGAAGTCGCGATCTCGGAGATTCACCCAGTCGTCGTGTACTCTCCTTGCAAACACTTACATAGATTCAAATAGCACTGACACTTTACAATTATCGGTCATTATAAAACAATTGTAATCAGATACCTAACTGCCACCAATTTGAGGTAGACAGCGCGAATTCGAAAAATATTATATAATATAAATCCATAACGTGTATTTATAATTACAAAGTATTACGCCTAATTTTTGTTATAATACATATAATTTTAAATATAGTAGTAAATAAAGGCTATTTTTATTTATTTAATTGAGCCTAATTAGAGTCGTAACTTTTTGTTATAGTGAAGGATATTGCGCAGATATTTTTTCTTTCCATATTATTTTTCAGTAAAAAGAATTTCATTTCATTAGCATATTTCGGGAGTGCTTATTTATGAGCGTACCTTACAAATTATTTGTGATTAGAAAATTATTATAAACGAAAGTGAAATAATATCCATCTTTGAAGTCTATTAAATTTAATGTTCAATATAAAATAAGAAAATAGTACGACGGTATCAATAAAGTGACTTAAAAATAATTTACGGGAACAAGATATCAAAAAATATCGCGCTGATAAAGTACTCATCAAGTTCATAACATTTTCTTTTCTTGATGAAATGGAAAGACCAAACATATTAATAACTACTTTCTCTGACGAATGTCAGAGAAAACAATAACTCAAATGGTCCTTTTGTTTTGTAATAATAACACAAAACATATTCATATTCCTATAAATTTGACTAACGTAGTCAAAATATATACATTAGTACCAACAAAAATGAAATTGCTTAGATTTTGTTTCAAAAATGCGTGCTGTAAATGGCATTTCTTGTATCGAAGGGAAGAATTCACTTTATGTCAATAAACAACTCTATTACTTTGTCCCAGACCTTTGGCGGCAGGCGACACGGTGAACGCGTGATAAATAGGATTTTCTACTTTGCATAATAATTTACCCTCTCGTAACTGGGTAGAAGGATGCTGTGTGCTATTTATTGCGTTTTTATTTCGCTCATGGTAAATCTATTTACTATACTTTTATGTCAATGGGGTTCTTCAATAATGACAATGTAATCACTACTACGAGTTCAAAGCATGCTTATATCTTTTTTTGAAAAAAAGCACTTAAAATTCCAAAATAGTTAGAAATCTAATTGAAAAATGGAAATAAATTCTACGCCCAAATTTCATGGATAACATTATAATAGCAATATATACTGTTTGCTCTGATTGAAGTCGGTGCCAAATCCAATAGGTACAAATTGTTAGATTAGGTGCAAGGTAGCTCGGTTGCAAGGGACTTCGAAGGTGTGTCGAAATCGGAACGACTAAAACCACATGGTGTACCACTCTGCGCCTAAAATAGGAGGAATTTGGGAACAGCTGTTATTACGACATCCAGATCCCTCCTAGCGCATATCCGCTAACGTAGGCACCATCTACGGGTAAATTCTCTATTTAGGCGACGTACGGTACACACGGACGTCACCTCCGACGGCTGGCTACTGTAGCAAATGGAGGGGAAAACTCGTCCCGTCCACCTGCGGCCACACTTAAAGCGGTATGAGACACTGGTACGCGCACCTCCACCGCCTGATTCGCTGGAGAAGAATTGGCTGAATGGAGTTTGTCCTCCCGCGCCTTCTCCGTCGCCTCCTTCCACGAAATTACATCTTCACAGAAGGTTTCGACTGCGGCAAAACAACTGTCGCTACCGACCATGGAGCGTATTACGGCCGGTAGCAAGAGATCTCCTCCAATAACTGCAGTGAGCGCCCCACGCTGTGTCGCCCAGGTGGAACAAACTGCCAACGTGTGCTGAGCCAAGTCCTCACTGCAGTCACAGTGGTGACAGGAGTGGTGAAAACTCAATTGCCTCCAAGCGATTGTAGGGGTTAAAACATCGGTAGCTTCGCATCAAGTGTGAAATCCGACTGCCGCGCGCGGACCTCATTCTTAAGGAATGCGTTTCGTCGCGCGGCCGATTGCCGTGATGTCACGCTTGATCGACGCTGCATCGGTCGTTAGGTATATACAATAACAATATGTGTGTCCGTCATTATCAATGTAAATCACAAAAACACAAAATATAAAACAAGAAACATATCACGCCACAGCGATCGAGTGCAGATACTTCCCAAAGCAACTCTGCCCAGAAAGGGTCTCGTGCTGTCACCCTGCCGGACCCACCCACTGGAGAACGTCCACGGCGATAATATCAACACGTACAACGTAGCTTGAGTGACCTCACGCCACTCACGACCTCTTCGAGCAGGGGCCGTATACCGCTACCCGCCCGGAAGTAAGCCGTCCGCCGATAAATTTCGGAGAACACTTCCGCCTCCAAATCCAAAGGCAGAGTTCCAGCTAAGGTGCACGCCGCCTCCGTCGACACGGTGCGGTAACAACTTACGGCCAACCGCCAATATCGTCTGAGGATGCCAGAACCGACACCCACACCGGTGCACCATACAGTGCCATTAACCGGACAGCAACCCCGTGTACAGCCGTCTTGTCGCGACGCTGACTCCACCCTAATTAGATAAAAGTCGCCCAAGGCCAGAATCAGCGTCAACCAGCTTTGGATCAAGCTGCGGGAAGAGCTCGTCAAAAAGCCACCGGCCGTCGAGGTTCAGGCCCCGATGAAATATCTATCTATATCCAGTACGAGGACCGAATTGACTATAATGGAGGCGCCGGAGTGAGGTCCACGACGGGGCCTATGGAATAAAAAGGCCTCTGTCTTATCCAGGGCCACCCACATTAAACGAACCAAGACTAGCCTGTTGGCAACGTGGTTAGTGATTCTGACTGCTAAGTCAAAGGTTGTGGGTTCGATTCCACCCCAAAACAAATGTTTGTATAAGGAGCACAATTATTTGTGTCTGGATGTGACTGTCAAATCTATATGAAATTGCAATGAGAACATTGTGTTGGTACTAAATCAATTTCCATTAAAATAAGAATTAATTAAATCTGTAAATTAAATCGTGTACATGTAATGGTTATGACCGAACACACATAAAATAAAATATAAACATCCGACTTGAGTACCTTCTCCTTTTTGAAGTCGAATAATTAACTAATGTGTTATCATGCAATTATGTTACGTAACAAATGCTGGTTTGATTATTAGTATCTCTTTTAAAATGACAACTCTCACACTAGCAATATATCCTGTGTCGCGTGAGATTTTTATGAAACGTACACAAAGATGATCTTGAATCACTATCGCTCTACCAAAATCTTCGTCCATTCACTTGTAAAAAGCATACAGCCCTCTACACCTGGTCACTAGTCAGCCATCTTACAACAAGTATCTCTGAGACTCAAATTCTAATTTTAGTCTTCAGAATAAATTTTGGAACTAAAGGTATTTCATTTCTGTGTTCAATATTTTTTTCTGTTTTTAACCGACTTCAGAAAGAGAAGCTTCTATGTTCCACTTTATGTCTATATTGTTTTTCATTTTTTGGCATCGATTTCCATTTATTTTTATATTTAAGATGCTTTATAAAAACCATTACCACTTAACAGGTAAACAATAACAATAAAGGTATTTTAAGCAATAAATTATTAAACTTGAACAAGCTTTTCAACTTTAAACTTATCACACATAATATTTCACAAAGTCCACTCCTTAAATTCCTTTTCGTTCATTAACAATGCAGGCCATTAATAAAAGCGAGTTCACCTACGAATTAGTGCCAGGCTTTTTTAATCTTTCATTATTTTACTTATGTTTAAGTATTTTATTTCGTGATATTAAAAGCTTTGTCTTCTAAGAAGTTATTTTACCTTTTGCTCGGAATCTGTTTGTTTTTGTAACTTTGTTTTTTTGTTAACCGCTTTATAAGCGTGGTGTAATAAATGCGTAAAATATCTATTGTAATATCATAGTACTGTTTGAAAAATAAAAGAAAAGACGTTTCAAAAATTACGACTGGCAATATCACGGCTAATACTATAAAACAATAATCAAACATTACAATAATTGTGATTGACTTGCGAAGTGGTCAAGTCAAAAAAATCTCTATTGAATTCAAAAATGTGTACCTCATACTACACCTCGCCCTCTCTCTGGTATTGGTTGCTTTTACCACAGAACAGAGAAATACTCGTAAACATTAGGTATGCGATCAGTGGTAAATCGTTCGCACACTTAGAAGTTTAATAATATTAAACATTTATAACGAAGTCTATGCTAATTAATCGAAAGGATTTAATGAATACAAATTCTAAACGCCACTTACCATGTTACTAAATATAATCTTATGTCTTTTACGTAAGGTGGCGTTTCACTTGCACATTTATGATCTAGGGGCAGTATGGTGCTTTACGAAGCATTTATGAGTCAAATATTTCAAAATATACGATATTATTAGTTCGTATTCAAATTAAATACGTAATATACTATAGTAATAACGGTTCAAGTACGATCGTTTTTAAGAACCCAAACTCTGAGCAATCGCGCTTGAACCGCTGCAAAAATTCTGACGGACCTGAAACCTGCATTGCATTTCTGCTTCATTCTCTGTTCCGTGGTTCTTAATATCTGATTTTAAAATTATTTCTAATTCTCAAAAAAATATTTATACGAGTATTTAAGCTTCAAACTAGAAAGTCACAGGGACCAGAAGTGAACAAGTTAGAATAAAATTTAACCAATCTTCTATTATTTTAAACTAATTGTTATCAACAAAAAATATTTAATAATTTAAATAAAAATGGCATAAACCAGATTAACAGAGAAGTATACAATTTATTTTAAAATTTAAAAAAATACGTAAGTTCAAATAAGCACACATTAGTTATGTGGCAAACGTTCATTTTATGCAGGTAAAATGCAAAACCACTCAGTACGCCTATTAGGGTCCAGCATTAGATATATCATTGCCTAACACCCACTTTCTTTTTATCTACCAACACTTAACAATTTATTATTTTCATATTTCATAAAATAATTTCAAAAAACTAACTTTAAACTTAAGTAGGCGAGAACCTCTTTACTAAAGAGAGACTTATGTCTATGTCCGGCAGTGGACTATGAAAGACTGTTGATGTGATGTCATATGAACTTGAATCTCTAAGTTTTCCAGCTAACTTTAATCATGGATCTATGTATATATATATATATATATATATCATGGCCTCATAGAAAACTAGCGTTAAGTAGTTTTTTCATTTTGTCCTACGAAATGAGTGATGTTACAGAGACTCGAATCCTCCTCCCGCATTCTGAGGAAAGGAACTGAACAGGAGGCAACACATTTTGGCCACCGCCCGTGGATATCTACAGGCGACCTAATGGGTCGTTTGCCGACTTTATCATAAAAATAAACTTTAATTGTGTTTGATGAAGGCTTAACAACAGCAATATAGTTATTGTAATATATTATTTAAAGAAATTTTATTACAAGCCTAAAAATATTCAAACGCTAGTTCGCTAGTTTCTAGCTCATGTAGTAAAATTGTTGTCTGCTGTTTTCTTAGTGTATACAATATTGATTTTAAAATCTAAAAGTAAAGTAATATAGTAGCCCTTACATATATCCTGCAGGAGACTTTTAAAATCTATTCCTTATGATAGAATGTTGAATTTGGTAGTTTTTACTTAATGAGGTAATATTCGTTTATCGCTTGTTTTAGTACATTCACATATTCAATAAATTATTCAAGCCATAATTGCTTGTCATTCTTATACCTACATGTGTCGTGGTATATGTCTGAATTTTCTCTAATTTCATTATGCAAAGTTGTCCCCAAATTTGTTTGAAGCTTGAGACGCTACGGTAATTGGAGCCAAGAAACATGACAAATTACGTTTATTAGTAGAGATGATTTGGTGGCTAATTAATAATAGAACATTATTTTGTAAATGATAAACGTCCTGATATATAAACGTGATTTATATGTAAATTATATTGAACCTATAGACAATTCTTTCTTTTGATTTTTTAATAGTTCATCACGATCCCGAGGGATATTATCGATCGACATTAATCTTGTCCACATTATTCATTTATCATTAAAATGTCACAGAGAAGTCTGTGTTGTGTGTTTCGCTGAACACAAAGCAGCAAGCGCTCTCATTGTTCAAAGGCTGTCGGGTGATTGTCGAATGACACGAAGGCCGTGCGTTTCGACGCTCGCTGAGGCTTGACTTTTGACATGTTCCGTGACCCGAAGATGTCACGAGCGTCATCGGAAAACATCGCGTGTCGTGGACGAAATTTTGTGTCAAACGACAAGGTCGCAGGAGAAGTGACCCCTAGTGAATAGGGAGTATAAGCTTATCGATCAATCATCAAATCAATTTAGTTTAAGCGTATATTTATAAATAATTTAGGTATTAAACCATATTTTTTTATATTTATCACAATTACATGATACACAAATCATTTTACTGTATAATTTTGTATTGTGTATTTAATACATTTCAGGATCACAAATAAAAATACGAAAGACTGACATTATTTAATAGGTAACCTTAGAATATATTAAAATATTCTACACAAACATTACTTTTGTAAACCCACGCATTTTTGCACATCTACTTCAGTGTACATTAATATTCATATAACATGAAACTCTCGAAAGCAAAATATAGCATCACACTTATGTAACAAGTTACTAGATATATAATTATCACCAGACAGACCATAATATTATCAAGAAGTTACAAACAATAGATCAGTCTAACAATAGTTATCAGCTGTTCATAACACCACCTAATAATAGAGTTAACATTATAGGCTGTTATTTTGATAGTAACTTTATCACTTATTTCAGTAACAAAATATGATTTATTACGTTCGTTTTTGACGATGACCGCACTCTACATCAGACAGGCTATTCAATGAAGAAACATGTTATCTGTTGGTAATTTTGTAAAGTGTTATGTAATATAGCTGAAAATATACTTGAGAATCAACTTTTAATTTTTGAGAAAATTTTAATACTCGACATTGTATACCCTTTAATATTAATAGAGCTTTAGTTCAATTGAGAGTATTTAATTCCACAGCAATAAAATGTGAAGGTCTCCAATAAAATATTAATTAAAAAAATAATAATATACTAGATATAAAATTTAATGAACACAAAAAAAGTTAGTGTAAACTATAAAATATTATTTGAAATGAAATTTATTTGAACTACATTCGTTTAATTTTTTTTTTCCTGTTCTACATGTTCTAAAAATAAATTTTACGTAAATCTTTTTATATGGGTGTGGTCATAAAAATATAGAGCATCACCGTCTCTATTTAAACCATGGGGCTACTGTCATAACAGGCGAATAAAGAAGCTAACTACGCAAGACAGCAACACTGCAGAGAAAAAACTTGAAACAAACCCTATACCAACTCGTCTCACCAGAATTGTATAGTAGGCCCCCAAGTCTTTTCAAAGGAGAGGCCTATGTCCAGTAATGGACTGTTAAAGGCTGTTGATGATGATAAAGACTTTTTGTAGGAAAAGCTTTTTTATTCCTACTATTTGTAGACTACCGTACTAAATACAAATTATGATTTATTCTACGCATTTCTTACTCGACCTTATTATTTTATTTCAAGTGTAATCTCTTCCCCGCAGATTGCTTAAAGGGTTTAGTCTCAGTAAAGTGTATTTACCACGATGTATATACAAGAGAAAAAAAGTCTGACTTTAATGGAACTGGAAGAGACATGTTGACTTTAGTTGAGCAGTATTGCGATTGTAGGAATATTTTCTTATATCGCAGTTAAAATAAAATGTTGAGCATCACTCCTCAGCCATATGTAATTCAATAATTATTTTAGCAGGGAATAATTACTCCTTTGTGCCTTCTTAAGGTTATCTCTTAACATATACAACTCGTCCGCAAAAAAAGCATCAGTTTCTGTTTTGTAACGTATTTTCCTATATTTTCTAACAATTATTATTTAGTCAAAATACACATTCAAGACTGTAATGGATCCTTCTAAGCCCATCAATCTTATATAAACAAAAGTTATTCAATGTCAATGATCACAAAAATGTTTCTTGTAGCTAAGTCTAATCCCGGTCTTGGGCAGTTCGCATCCGTCCACTACCACCCATCTTCGTGTTTTCGGAAACTTTTTTCCGAAAAGTTTAGTCTTTACTACACAAATATTTTAGATCATATTTTACTTTATTTTCATTATTATTTTAAATTGCCGTTTTTTATATTAATTAGAAAAATCACTTTTATGAGAATTGTTACAAACGCAAGTATTCTATCATGGTAAAATAGTCTTTATGCCATCGTATTACGATGGTCAGTCATCACAACTTAATACAATGCAATAGGTCAGTTCCAATAACATTAATAAGATGTTCAAATATTTTTGTTATTTGCTACATCTTATTAGTTATAGTCATAGTCTCTACAAAAATAGTGGTACATTTTTGTAGAGACTATGACATTAAATATTTACGTTTGAAATAACACAATGCCTTACATTACAAATCTGTCTTTGCATTATAATTAAATAAAACTGGTCTTAAAAGTCTGCATTCAGCAATGAAGACCACGCAGAAACTTTTTTCGCAATTTGAAATGGTGTCGGTACAATGGGTCAGAGAGAATACATTGTGTGTACATGATGATGTGACTGGACATTTTAGGTATAAAGAAGTGATTTAGTCAGACTAAATAATCGTTTACCTAAATGGGAACAAGAAAAATTAGATTTACTTAAAAAAGTGTAATACGTATAATTTATATCCATTTCTTTCTTCTCAGTGCATACAAGAAAGAGGTACATTTATAAGTATCTAAGTACTTAAAATTACATTAAATAAAATTATTAATAAGATGCATAAGTTTCCTCTCAAGACGTTCAAAATTTTCAAATTTTTGAACTAGTTTATCTCAAAATTACTACTCCTTAAAAAAAGAAAGGATTTTTTTATATATAAAAAAAAATCTAAATATGGGCTATTTTCTATTTTAATTAATTAATTATTTACAGTTTTAGGTTATATATTCAGAGAATACTATATTCGGACAGTAAAACCACTCAGTTTTATGAAGTTATTAAAAAAATATAGTGTTTATATTTATTAAACTTGTTTAGAATATCTTTTTTTCTGAGATTTCATTCATGAATATTTTCTAAATTCAAGAATCGTGGTCTCCATATTCATCGTGAATACAGACAATGCAGTATGATAACTATGGTGGCGTAGTGAGATGCTTTTTCACGACAAGCTTGGGCACGTAAAAGACATGACAGTCATTGTGGCAGTCATAGTTATCGTGGTAAGACTCACCACTTACCACGATAACTGTCACCCTTGTATCAACGGGCCTCCAGTCTCACACTCACCTCAACTTCACGGGTATAAGTACTATAATTATAGTAAACAGTAGCGTTATAACAAACAGCTACCAAACTGCTCCAGTTTAAAAGTTCTTTGTAATGTTCTCTATACGTCTATATTACATACTTGCGTACGTTAGAAAATAAAATTATATTTTTTTTGTATAATCTGACTTAGTGGTAAAAAAATTTTCTTAATTAACTTGTGTAAAAGGCAGGAAATGAACGTGAAACACAAAAATTTACCAAACAAATAATAAAACACAATCATACGCACCTATGAGTCCTGATTTGCAGATGCTCATGGGTGGCGGTAGATACTTTCTATCAAGTGATCCTTCTGGTCATTTGCACCCTACATCATTAAGAAACTGAAAAAGAAATAAATTACTTTTTATCTAAACAGATCTGACCAGACCTTTTTATCTAACATTTAAAGTAATACATCCTGAAACTTGTGATAAAAATACTTAAATGCTTAAAAAAAAATCATAATTTTTGTTCATGAATAAGAATGCTATTTATGACTTTTAGCAGAAATTTAAATTTCGAAACAAAAAAGAATGCTGGTCCTAACATTTAGTTTGGAATAATTATATGGTTTTATTCCAAGAAACGGGTTAATAGTTACAGGTGGGCCGTTTCGATACCACGACACCTTCATCAATCATAATGTTCAAAGTTTCGAGGAAGGGCTTTGTTATATTAAGCAAATGATCTGTTGATGATTATATGCTACTTTTATGTTTAACAGAGTGGTTAAATTTGATTGTGGTTAGACAACATGGAATTTTAAACTGACTTTTCCACATAGGATAACACATTAGGAGAGTTAGTAGCACTACCTGCTTTTAAACAGATTAATAGTTAGTATTTTATTTAATTCTGTTTAAATATTAAAAATATCCCACTTCATTTATTAAATTATATTAATCATGTAGTGCTAACACAAATCAGTAAAGGAATTCTGTCTAGGGTATGGTTGATTATAAAAGTTTCAATAAAACCATGATAAAGAGTACTATTTTGTTGGTAACTATTACCTAAAGGAGATTACGTATGAACTAGCGTCTTTTCACAAATAATTTAGATTTAGTTATCACTGAGTTGTAATTTTAGGTAATTAATCCAGTTGAATTTGTATCAAAAGTAATTTAGGTTACAAATATTTAGGTTTACAAATTTAGGTTTACAAATATTTAGTAAGATTACGAATTATAGAGACCACTAGTTAATTAAAAACATAAACATTTGATGCCATATTATGTAGAAGCCAGGTTTATATTACTCTAATAAATAATGTTTGTAGACGGTCGATATGAAGTCTACGGGTCTACGACTGAGCGGTCGTAGACATCTACGGAAGGCGTCTACGATGCCTTTGTTGTATTCATAGACTTTTTATCAACCATTTTATCAAAGTTTATTTTCTAAAGAACTATATATCTTTTCGTATAACATATTAATATCAATAGTGTTTTGTAAAATTGTAATAATATACTTTAAAGTCTATTAAATAACTGATTTTAATTCACTAATTTTTAATGCTGTGCACTTATTTATAATTGTAAGACCAAATACATATGTCTGTTTATGATATATGGAACTTCTGGGCAGACACTGTCGTATACAGAAACTAAAATTAGAGACAGGCTTGGCCTTGTTTATACGTTAGGAATCATCGATTATTCTTGAGTAAAACTAATGAGAAAAGAAAAAGAAGAAAAGATTGAGCGCTAAATGTTAAGTTAAATGATAATATCGTTTTAATTAGGTGTTTTCTATATATAGTATGTATGTATATACAAAAAAATAAGTATGCAAGTATTCTATCAGTCAGTCTAGTTATCATTTTTGTTTTTTTGATTTTAACCTGTGGAAACCCCCTCGGGCCGTCACCCCACCGGGGTTTACGGCGGGGTGGTGTGTCGGAATCGGACCGACTAAAACCACACGGTGTGCCACTCTGCGCTTGAGATAGGAGGGATCCGGGAACCGCTGCTAATACGACTTCCAGATCCCTCCTAGCGCCTGCCCGCTACCTCGGGCACCATCTGCGGATAAACTGTCTATTTTAGGCGACGTACGGCACACAAGGACGTCGCCTCCTCGCGGCTGGCCATTGTAGCCGATGGAGGAGAAAACCCGTCCCGTCCACCCGCGGCCACACTCAAGGCGGCATGAGGCGCTGGTATGCGCGCCTCCGCCGCCCGGCTCGCCGGCGGCGAATTGGGTCCGAGTGGATATTGTCCTCCCTGGCCTTCTCCGCCACCTCCTGCCGCGAAATTACGTCTTCGCAGAAGGTTGCGACCGCGGTAAAACAACTGTCGCTGCCGACCATGGAGCGTATTACGGCCGGTAGCAAGAGATCTCCTCCAATAACTGCAGTGAGGACCCTACGCTGCGCCGCCCAGGCGGAACAAACCGCCAGCGTGTGCTGAGCCGAGTCCTCACTACAATCGCAGTGGTGACAGGCGGGACTCAATTCCCTCCTGGCGACCGAGTGCAGATACTTCCCGAAGCAACCGTGCCCGGAAAGAATCTGCGTCAGTCGGAAGGAAAGGGTCCCGTGCTGCCGCCCTGCCCACTCGGCGATGACCGGCTGG
The DNA here is from genome assembly GCA_949316085.1 of Hypercompe scribonia. Taxonomy (NCBI): domain Eukaryota; kingdom Metazoa; phylum Arthropoda; class Insecta; order Lepidoptera; family Erebidae; genus Hypercompe; species Hypercompe scribonia. The sequence goes on along the minus strand of OX438989.1, from coordinate 8,664,627 downwards.
AGAGCCTCCACGGCGGCAAAGCCAGCACGTGGAGCCTCCAGCCGGGACGACCAACGAGCCATCGTGGCTCGACGAGCGGCCTCTCGCCACTCGCGTATCTCTTCGGGCGAGGGCCGAATGCCGCTACCCACCCGAAAGCCAACGGGGGAGTTCCGGCCAACGCGCACGCCGCCTCCGTCGAAACGGTGCGGTAACCGCGTATGGCTCTAACCACCAATATCCTCTCAGGGTGCCAGAGGTGAGCCCTATTCTGGGCGGTCAGAGCCGCCGCCCACACCGGTGCACCATACAGTGCCATTGACCGAACAACCCTCGTGTATAGCCGTCTCGTCGCGACGCTGGCTCCACCCAAATTGGGTAAAAGTCGCCTAAAAGCAGAAGCAGCGCCGACCAGCTTTGGCAGTCTAGTTATCATAGCACAAGCTCTGTTTAGTTTGAAACTAGATGACGTTCTGTGTCAAATGTCTGAAATATTAACTTATTTATTTATTTATTTATTATATCGTCGTATCAATAAAGTATGATTATTTTTCACTTATAGATGTTTCATCAATTCGCCATCCCCTAGATATAGAATTTATCTTATTTAAAATTTTTAGACCCGGTAATACTTAAAGTATGTTTATATAACACAGTAAAATAAATCCCTAAACTAATTTACACAGAGTACACAAATTATATCGCTGGAAACATTACTTTTGAAATAATTCAAAATGAAGTAAAATAACATTCAATCACTTTTGACAACACTACACTAAATTATAAATGTTTATATAATACATATGTATAAACTTTACATATTTATATGTATACTAGCTGACCCGGCGAACTTCGTACCGCCTTAGCGTAGCGTACCTTATTCATTATAAAAATAGTTTAATTGGTAGTAAATACTATTTTTCTCCGTAAGAACCTTCTCCTAGTAATAATAAATACAACAAAAAAAGAATTAGTGAAATCGGTCCAGCCATTCACGCGTGATGCCGTGACCAAGAAAAACGGGTTTCATTTTTATATATATAGATGTAATAGTTAATAGAGGCACGCTGACTTTAGAACGAATAGGACGGTTCGACAGAAGACCAACCCAAAGTGAAAGCACATATGCTGTGATCTTTTGTTGATACATACGTGAATTCAAGACCGGTGAGCCATTGATACACAGGTGAAAGTTATCGTGGTAAATGTGAGCCTTACACTGCCAAGATGACGGTCATGCCTTTTGTGTCGTCAAGGGGACATGAAAAAACATCGTAGTAGGTCACCACATTGTGGACCACCATATTGTGGACTACCATACTGCATTGTCTGCATTCGATTCTATTCATGATTTCCATCAGACAAAGTAGAGTCTATTTGACAGGTTCTTAAAAAGGCGAAAATGTGATATTAAAAATAGAATGGTAAAAAGTTCAACTAAATAGCAAACTGGGTGTCAGTTTTATCTAGTTGTTGCTTGTTAATCATTGTCTCGCAGATACCTTTATAAATCATCCAAACGGCGTTCCCGAGCCAAACTGACAGATTTGTTACTGTCACCAACTAAATGAAAGGACTCAGATAAAAGCCGATGAAGGGGAAAGAAAATGTAAGAATGATTCTTGCCAAACTACTTGCGGCATTGTTGTTCAGTTTTGTTAGTGTGAAAATAAATTGGTAAACATATAAAGGATGTTACAGAAAAGTGGTCAGATAGGTTTGTGTAGTAGAATGCTACTTAGTAGTGATTTTATTGCAGAAAGCTTAGTTTGATAGTAAGGCATAAAATTTTATAGGAGATTAATTAAATTTATATTTCTTAGGACTAATTAATACAGATTTAAAAGTTCAAGAGCATTTTTCTAATCAAAAAAATAATACATTGAAACTTAAAAAATTATTTGTCAGCTACACTCTACTAAAATAATAATGTAATCTCTAATAACAGAAATTGTTAAAGTACGCTAATAATAACCTGATAGTGGTGTAAATCCTAAGAAAAACTTGTGCACTTGTTGTGGTCACCATACTCATTGCAAATGCAGACAATGCAATATTTTGACCCACACTGTAGCAACCTATTTCACACCTCGCTAAGGAACGTAAAAAATGGCGTATCATGACAGTCATCGTGGCACTGTAAGGATCAAACACTGGCCACGATATCTCAATGAGCCTCTAGTTTCGCACTTACCAAAGAAATACGAGAGTATAGATGCTGTCGCTTTAGGTTGATCTATAAAGATAAAAAAGAAACCAGTCTTAATCTTAATCTTTTGGTCACGGCATCAGGTGTAAATGGCTGCAATAATTTTGCTAATTCTTAATTTATTAAATAGCTCATTTATTAAGTAAGGCTTTAGGCCATATAACATTACACTACTTCTAAGAAAAGCTTAAAATCAATGGGATATGTTGTAGAAACACGGAAAAATTATTTCTGTTCTTTGGAGAGACGCAGACGATTACGTAATTCAGTTGAAACATTTAGAAAATCTGTCCCAAGTTTTAAATTACTTCGAGACAGTACTTACGACAGCACTAATAAGTATTCATTAATAAATAGCGTTGCAGGTTCCAGGCCATTCAATATTAATTGACCGATATCTCGATAAGGCAGCGCATTACGCACAGTGAATTATCGAGGGAACTCAATTTACTGCTATCTGATATCGGAGACAACAATTGGTCTGTCTAGCTACGTCAGAGAGATCTTGATCTAGTATGGATTAGGTCTTGGGTGAATATATACTTATGAAAAGAAATTAATTCAGGCGTCTTAATATTGTATAAATGTAGACCTATTTATATCCAAATCAACTTGTTTAAAAATAATTTTGAAAATGAACTAAATCGGCTACTTAGCTGGAGTAAAAGAAGCTTATAAATAAAGAATAAAAATACAAACTTAGTACAGTGCTAAGCCTTTCAACTCAACTGAAATGCACTCAGCTTAAGAACGAGGCGAATGCACACGAATTAGCAGGAAATGCTGAGCGTGCTTCAGATAACTACCTAATTACGTGAAGGTAAACGAGTGAAAAACCACTTGGCTTTCTTGCCTTATATTCTTATCGCTCTACAGTTGCTGTTCAATAAACTCTAAAGGGTTAGGAGTTAAGTAAAAAGTATACAAATTATTTAAATAGTTTACCAAATACAACAAAAACGTACGTTAGTGAGAAACAGTAGTTGTACACTTTTAGGCTTCGTAAGAACAGAAAGCTAAGCAAGTTAGACATATTATTACTATGTTTTTAAAGTGACGTGTAAAACACAGCATTCAAATTCATGTTAAAAAATAATCAATAAAAACTTATTTGACGAGCTAATTTGCACGTAAGCATTAATTGGTCATGATTTACAGCCAAGAATTCGAAGTCGGTTTAAAAAAAATGTTTTAAGAGGATACTTGTTTTGTTATCAGTTTATAATCCTTGCAATATTCATCAAATAGACCAATGTGCTGTTAATAAATGATGTTCGCAGTCTACTAATCAACGCACTATTGTCGTGAATTAATTACGCGGCATATCAACCCGGGTCATCCAAATGAGAGTTTCCACAGCGGTTATCATACCCGCACTGCACACTTCCTCACGTCACAAGAATGAACTACCATTAATCACGTGGACCGCTACTAACCAACAACTCGAATGTGTTTATTATCTTTTCGTTTTGTTTGCAACTTGCTTTGACTAGATGAATGAATAACAAAGAAAAAGACACCTTATTTTGCTTTCATAGTTCTATGTGGGCAATTAAATTCCCACAAATGGTAAATGATGAGAAATTAAATACGTTTGCTAAATAGTAAATCATAAATATAATTTTTTTGCAAATATTTTAGATCTCTATCAGCCTATATTGATGTAAACCTACCTGTTTCAAAAACAATGTTACAATGTCTAGTGAACTTTATTAGAACTAACCTCACACTGTGTTGTGATTGAGCAATGAAAATAGAGTTACTGAAAGATAAGATACAATTAAGAGAACAAAAATATCAAAATACTATAACATCACTTTCACATGAAAGAACGATCCAACTGACCAGATATAAGATTGAATTAGTATACGATCGGTTTGGTCGTCCTTTCGTACACAACGAAATCGCCAATTTACTACGATTTCATTTTTGTTCAGGATAATCCTTTGTATGAAAGGTAAGATATCCGTAGGCATATACTTGATCATTCATCAATCAACCTATCGCCGTCCACTGCTGAACGAAGGTCTCCCCCAAGGAACACCAACGATCCCGGTCTTGGGCAATTCGCTGCCAGCCACCTTCTTTAAGTCTTCGGTCCATCGCGTCGCAGGGCGTCCTACACTACGTTTGCCTAATCATGGTATCCACTCTAGTTCATTTCGGCTCCAGCGACCATCAGTTCGTCTGGCAGCATACTGATTCTCCGTGCGATGTCAGTTACTCTAGTTCTCTGTCGAATAACCTCGTTACGAATTTTATCAGCCAGAGAAACACCCAGCATCACACACTCCATGGCACGCTGAGCTACTTTAAACTTATACTTGATAGTTTTTTTACATTAATCCTTCTTAAACTAGCTCTAACTAATCTAGAACTAGCGTATACAAATACAGACTTTATCTAATTTGATATAATACGATTAAATTAGGCAGTCGCAGCAACGACAACTTAATTGGAAGTCGTAAACTTGTGAAAGAGGCTTCAAAATTAAGATTTAAGGAAATATTGCATATAACAAACTTTTGTATAATAGTTTAAATGTTTAAAAACACAAGTTATATTTATAATAAACAGTTTAAAAAAAATTTAATTTCAAATACAATAAAGAATTTTGTATATTATATAACAAATCTTCTTGTCTGACAATAAAAACTTGAAATAAAATAGTTCACATAAAATCTATTTGTTATGTAATGCGTTCATTGGTCTGTGTTCTTTTCTCTTGAGAATCACTGTGAAACTAGTTGTGGTTTCCAACTAATATCGTATAAATTTGTTATTATAGTTGTGAGCTGATAAGTTAAAATAGTTATATTACTTACATAAAACAAAGGAATAAAAGTACTACAGATTCAAAAATACATATTTTCAGCTAACCACTATAGTTCTACTCTTTTCATTGTAATTGGGTTAGGAAAGTTATTAATACGTTAGTATCTCAAATAACTTTGTTCTATATATAAAAACATTTGAAAAGATGCCCAGTGGAGTAAATTATAATAATTATGACACCACTTTCAGGTTTAAAAAGAATAAAACATAGATTACATCAAATCAACAGCCTTTAACAGTCTACTGCCGGACATAGGCCTCTCTTTAGAAAGGAGGTTTTGGCCTATTATATCACGCTGGCCAGACGGGTTGGTATAGTGTTTTTTCAATTTTTAATTCTATTTGCAGTGATGTTGTATTGCATATTTTGTTCCCTTAGTCGCCTCTTACGACACCCATGGAAAGAATAGGGGTGGTGACAGTGTATTCTTAATCCATCACCACACGGAGTAGCATACGTTATTTACATACGTGTTATAGTTCTCTTGCATTTTGGTGTTCAGTCTGAGTTGGTTCTAGCTAATGCGATTAGCATTATAGATGTTTACGAATACTGGTAATCCCTGAATATCGGGTGGGTCGTGCGTGAACTTATTTTTCCATATGATAAATCGAAAATGATTACTAAACAAGTTAAGAAATGAGAGCACGTACTGTATCAACATCCGTGTGGTGACAGATTGAGAATGCATAGCATTACCACCCATATTCATCCCGTGGATGTCGTAAAAGGCGACTAAAGGAACAAACTATTCAGGAAAAGATCATTACAAAGAGAAGGAAAACTTGAAACAAACCCTATTCAACCCGTCTGGCCAATGTGGTTTAGTAGGCCAAAACCTCCTTGTTAAGGAGAGGCCTATGTCCAGTAATGGACTGTAAAAGGCTGTTGATGATGATGATGATGACTGTAACAACAAACAATGTTGACAAAAATGCATACTGGGTATACAATTTTTTAGGGCAAAGTGGAGTAAGCCAACAGTTTGTAATATAAATTTGTAGCGTCAGTTTTATGGAGTAATTACGTTGGGGTAAATACGTATCCAATGTTCGATCATCGTTTTCCGTTTTGCAATCAAAGTTTGTGATTGGTGTATTGATCCGGAAATTAATATCAGTTAAATGACCTGTATGCGTCATGATCTGCGAAAGGCTATTGGTTCAACCTTTTTTGAAACTAATTGACCAACTACAACAATAAGCTTAAGAAAAATCTTATTTTCGGTATAGTGTTACTGTTGTTATAGACATAGAATTTAAAAAAGAACATTAAAATTGAAACTGGCTTGCCACATAATTTATATTGTACTTCAGTAGATTTACCTTGAATTTTATACTACTTGATTATATTGTTTTTTGTGACTTTCTGCCTTTATGAATTAGTTAAAAACATAAAAATCCATAATAAACATTTTTTTTATATATACAGTTATTCATTTAGATAAAAAATATTAGTAGAAGTACAAAAAAGAAAAGATTGCGTAGGTGAGTATTTATTGACTAATTTATCAAATAAAAATAATTTTGACGTGCTAATTTTAACTTTAACCAACCAACTGTTGTTGCCAACATGACCGTATTCTAATTAATATAAATCCATTTGGTCCCCTTTAACAAAAACAAACAAAAATTTGCAATTTAAATTGATTGAATCAAATCCCTTTGTAACGTAAATTCCCAAATCGCATTAACTGTCGAAAATAAGAAACGAATCAACAGAACAAGAGGGCATTCTAAGATTGATAGCTGGTTCGCGTGTCGCCTCAAATGGCTTCAAAACAGTCGCACGTTTTACTCACCCCATTACTCCCCACACGGTGCATAAGACAGCTTTGTATGTGGAATTAATAGCTTGCTTCGTTGGTCTAGTGGTTAACATATGCGACTGCCGATCAGTAGGTCTCGGGTTTGATTCTCAGTTCGACTCAAAAAAGTGTTATTGAGTATTTCGAATTATCACTTAATAGCAGCCCGGCATTTGGAAGTTGAGGTCTTCACCCCCGTATTTAGGAGAGCACGTAAACCGTCGGACTTGCGCTTGATTTCTCCAGAGTCGTGTTGGATAGCCGTCCCTTCGCATTGTGAGAGTGAGGAACCAGAGAGTGTACCTGTGTTTGTGCATACGCTTGTGCACTATAAGGTAGGTCTCCGTCGACACTGGCCACCGTTGCCGATATTGTCTACACGTTCATCAATAGTCTAAGAACTCCCGCTGAACTGATCGAAGTGAATTTTGATGCCCAAATGACCTCAAATATTGTTAAACGTCGTTTGCGTTTATCTTTTTGATTAAAAAAAGTTTTCTCTAAGAAGCTTTCTTTGTGACTTTTATATTGGAAATTATAAGAATAATAATAACCTTACACACCTTACACATTACGATCTAATCCCAAGCTAGGCAGAACTCGTGCTTTTGTTACCAGATAACTCAAATATAAATATAAAATATTTGAGCCATACTAATTTCTAAACGTATATTATAAAATATATTATACGTAAATTATGCCCAGACGGTAAATGGTCGTACTCATTATACAATTGTTTGTCATAATGGGGCATCGAATCCAAGATATCCTACTTAGAAGTCAGAATAATCTTGCTAAGTACAAGACCAACAGATCTGGCCAGGTTTAGAATAACTACAAAAAATTAAAATATAAATCTATTACGTACCGACACGTGTACCTATTTTAACATTTTACTAGAAAATTTTATATTTATTCCCGTAGAGAGTTTAAGAATATCAGAAATATATTTTTCAAAGGATTCTATAGGTTTCTTTAATCTCTGAACCAGGTAGAAGAAATTGATACGATATCGTCCTTTTGCGTTTGTACTAACTCCAGAAGAAAAAAATATACGGGATTAACAAGAACGATTCCAGTTTTATTGTGAAATATATAAAAAGAACAAAACAGTAAAAAAAATTGTCACATTTTTCATTACCCAACTAGATTTAAATATCTTTGTGTCACAGAAACTCGAATGAATGGTACCCGTAGATGGCTTCAAAGGGATTACAACCCGGCTATGAAACCGACCCATTGTGCCCATTTAATATGTAGAGGTGAACAAAGTGTATCAGACATAGATATATGTACTGTCTGTACATTATTTTTACATTGTCTGTAGGCTTTCATTTTGTAGATAAGATACCTTACTTATTATTTTTAATGACACCTATTGGTTGGAAATAAAGTCTAACTAGGTACAAACCTCATTAATTTCTGACCAAAATACATCATTGTATAATTATATGTTTATAATAATGATTTGATAATAATCTTCTGAGAACTAGATGATGTCTGCCATCACATTTTAAGAGATATAAGTGAGTTACTACTCCTTGTGCACCCTTCCTCAGATTATGGGTGAAGAGTGGGTAGTCGAAAAGAATTAATTCTAACAGAAGGTAAAATTACTATCTTTGAGGAAATTACAACACTGTTTAGCTTAACAAAATGTATGTTTTTTCATTATGATATCGGCTATGTCGTTTATATTAGAGTAAAAATATAAATTTTAGCAAGCTATGAACTCGGAAGCACATCTGTTGTCGCTCGACAGAGTCTAGGAGTCAGGTTGTGACACCACCAGCATAATCTTATTGCTGTGGTCTAAAAGCCATCAATTATTGCAGAGACAGTCTCAGATTCTGAAGCGTCTTGCATACATATCTAGTTAGACAGTGATATCGTTGTTACGTAATTAATCTAAACAACAGCTAGTTTTATCATCAATTCAATATGCTTATGTAACGTTGTAATATTGAGAGTTCATAAGCTAATCAAACTAAAATTATTTAATCATAAAGGCCTTGCAGTAAAAGTTAACTAACTAGTCAGCTAACTAATAGATCTTAGCAATTTTAAATATAGCCAACTCAAGCCAAACTAAACTAAAAGGTCAATCAATTTAAAATCGGATCAAGGAGATTTTATTCTTCTAAACCAATTAAATTATGACGAAATAGAAGGACTTGTGGTAGTGTAACTTACACAATCCTAAAGGATTGTATGTGGATGTGTAAACACACATACACATAATATACACAAACTACACAAGCATACACTTCACACACATGTACTTCACACACAAAAATACACGTTACTTTACTTACCATAGATTTCATTTTGTGATTTCATTTTCATTTCAGTGTGTATACACTATGATTCAAGTTTGCATTTCTTATTATTACGGAACATTTTACTTTCTTACCTGGAGAGGGGTATTGATGACCGCGACATAGTTTTATACCACTGCTGTTTCAAATTGATTATATTGTGTGTGTTTCTTGTTCAAAAATAAAATTTATCATTATTATTATTATTATTTAACATAAAATGGTACAAATTTTGCACAAATGGTTCGGCTTGATCTGAGTTATCACGGCTCCACCGGTGTTAAGCAATACTTCCGTTCCTTTCTATCAAGTGAATGAAGCTTCTCGAGAATAAACCCACCCTTCCCCTGTTAAACGGAAGAGAACTCAAAGTATTTTTGATTTAATGAAGTGAACATCAATTCTTACATTATACCATTTTATGTTGGTCCATCACTCTTACGTAACAGTAGCATGGTAGTAAATTTGAAGTTATAAGGTTACAAAAACACTGTTTCAGCTAGACCAACAACCCAAATAAGCAAAAAGCTTTTTAAGGATTAGGTTTATGTACGTATGTGTTTATTATCACAAAGTTGCCAACTGATTATAAGCCCCTTTCATTCTAAAAACCATAATAATCACTTATAATAATAAGCATCGTACCTTGGTGGCACAGTAGTAGCATATGCGACTGTCGTGTTTGAGGTCTCGTGTTCGATTTTCATGCTGGACTAAATGTTTGTATGATCTGCAAATATTTGTTTCTGAGTTTGAGTGTTTTCTATGTCTAATATGTATGTATTTACAAAAAAAATATTTATGTATTTGTATCAGTTGTCTAGTACCCATAGTACAAGCTGCTTAGTTGTGTGTCAGATGTCCGAAACATTTATTTATTTATTTTATTTATTTATATAAAAATACAATATTCTACGGTTACTTCACTATTTGCTGGGAAACCACACATGATCCGACAAAAATGTAATTCGATTATTGTCGCCAGAGAATTATTTTTGACGACGATTTTCATTCATTAATCTTCTGACTATGTGTGGTCTCTTGGACATACTTTTTATATGCCACATTTTAGACGTTACACCATCAATTTATTTATTAATCTTGTATTTATCAGTTTCTGTCATGTCGTTACAGGATTGTACATACTTGTTTGGTTTTTCAGATACGTTTAATAGTTACGATCAAGTTCACTGTGGATGATGCTTGAGTAAGTGAGTGAGAACTTGAGTAAGGCATGCTATTATACAAATGGATTATGGTAGACCGGAGTGACACAATAACCTCGTTGAAAACCGGTGCTAGGGATTCTCTAGTTATTTTTCTCCAAGCGAGTTAAGTTAACACAGCCCTCTTTCCTCTTCTAGTATTTATAAATATAAACCAGAAAGATACAAAGAACATCCTGTCTCAGAATTACAATTAATAGATCACAGCGCGTTGTTCCATGCAGGATTTGACCCACTATACTCAGCGCACTGGAGAGCGGCGTGGTGACCGCTTTAACCATTACGCCATTCGTGCAATCTATTCAAGGGGTAATTCAATTATGACTCTGAGTTGCGGGTGCCCACGGGAGGGTTTGGTTACGATTAGGTGACCCGTGTGCTAGCTTACTCACTCATACAATAAAAACGTACGGTTGTATATAATTGCTAAAGAGATCATATGCAACCGTACTTGATTTTGTGAAGTGAAAGGGTAACCTATTTGTATCTTGCTTTCTGTACATTTCTTAATTTGAACTATTGTGGAACTTTTAGTACTAATGAAATAATAATAAATCATACATCTGACACACAACACCATCTAGCTTCAAACTAAGCAGATTGTATACTGTAACGGCTAGCTTGTCTGTTAGAATACTTATATACTTGTTTTTGTAAATATATATTTATTATACACAGAAAACACCCAAACTTCGAAACAAATATTTGCAAATCATACAAACGTTTGATCCGATTCGGAAATTGAACCTAACACTGAGACATTCTTTCCAATTGTAGTGGAAGTACATATCAATTTGAATAGAAGTCTAAATAACAATAAGTCAAAATATTATGCATAGAAGAACATGTATGTCTATGACTTGTAGAAACGGGTGTCATGTCCTTCTAACACAAAGGGAGGATCCACCGACCATGCATGATGATCAAGTCTGGGATGACGTTAGAAAGTTGTACATATGCTAATCTGAGCAACAATTTCTATATCGTGATACACAATTAATAGTCTCGCCGTAGTTCGTTACTACGTTGTTTAGTGCGTCTTCGATAGATGGCGTTGTGGTTTATCTTGGGTTGTACTGTATGTAAAAGTTGACATAATTACTATTTTATATTATCATCTATTTAGTATGCACATGATGAAAACATCATGAGTATACATGTGTCAAAGTACACTAGTTTAAAATTTACAAATTGTAAAATTATCTTTATTTGACTTAGTCATAATAGAAGATGTCGTTTAATGTACAAAGTAAAAGAACAACCAAAATCATACATTACTGATTTGTTACGGGGACTAACAATGTGTACCTGCATTAGTTTTCTATCAATAAGATTGTTTAATCAAACTACTATTACTGGCAACGAAAGGAGAGTATCATGGCTCTTTACAAAAAAAATGTATTACATTCTTTTTTAGACGAAGATCAAATAACTACTGAACTGAAATCTTCTTTAATGTTACTACATTAATTCCCAAAGGATTATTATACAAAGCAAACGAGATTGTTCATTAGTCTAAAAGGTTTTTCCTTTCATTTATTCACTTAACTAGTACACAATTGTGTTCAAATTTTGAAGTTAAACACACAACAAAAAAAAACTCTCAATACAAATTAACTTTATCAAATTGTTAAAATGGCCTTTTAATATAACTCATAACAATAAATTAGGTAGTTTACTTTCTTGTAACTTAACAAATAATCAAGAAATTAATCTTTATGTTTTTGGATATTATATTATATAAATATTAATATAATATTCAAAAGCAGCAGCAGTCTAGCAGGTGCTACTAGGGGTCCGGATATCGTAATAACAGCTGGTCCCGGATCCCTCCTATCTTAGGCGCAGAGTGGCATATCGTGTGGTTTAATCAGTCCGATTCCGACATACAACTCTGCCGCAAACTTCGGTAGATTGGCGGCCCGAGGGGCTTTCCGAACGTTAAAAAAAAGGTAGTTTACCTTCCTGCGACTTAACGAATAATGAAGAAATTAGTTTTTGTGTTTTTGAATACTATGCATGTTTTCACAGTACTACAAACGTACATAGAGAACAACTGTTATGGTAATTTATTCATATTATTATAATTAATGTTAAAAAGTGCAATTAATTGCAAAGTCTGAAAAAACAGGGGACCCTGTTATTTGTAACAATGATTAAATCAAATTTACTTACCTCAGCTGTTTATCGTTAACGAACTTCAAAGAGTTTAAATAATTAATGAATTTTTAATATAATAATAATATATAATAATTTAATCTTTGTTAAAACAATATCTATTGTTTATAAAAGAATTAAACCTTAATTGATAATTATAGTCCAATAGCTAAAGTTATTAAGACTTTACTTTTTGAATCGCAAACTTTTTTATGGTATAAGTTATGAGTTTTTATCCAGTTTTAAATTGCTTTTAAGAAAAACAACTCGACTTAGTTATTTTTAAAAAAAATGTTAACTTTTCAAGACCTAAGTAATGCATTGAAATATTCATAAAAAAGTAACTTAATATGTATGCTAAAGTCACTCATTTTTTTGTGAAACCAAGGTATAGATTTATTTTCTATTCACATTTATTAACATTAAAAGCTACAACACTTACACTATTTATGGTTAGACAGATTATTAGAGAAAAAAAAATGTTTTAGACACTCGTTTTAGAGGTTTATCGATGAAACGATCTACCATGGATCTATATAATACAATTTATTATATTGTGTTCTTGGATCTGTGTCATAAATTTCAAATTGACTGAGCAATTCCAAAACTCGTTTCCACAGTGTATTTAATTTTAAAAGGCGGTATTTTATTACCTATTAACTCCAAATTGAACATTTTCAACATCGATAGAACAAAATTTCTGGCTTTTCATATGTACATCTTGTAGTTGTACTTTAAATCGACTCAAAGCTGAGGTATAACTTAAACAAACTTCATGAAAGTTTATATCAAGTTGATAACCCTGCTAAAGCATCTCAAGTAGTCAAAACAACCAATATAAACTCATCCTGTTGCGTCTGTTTAAAAGTTGAGCGTCTGAATTAAGGTTTATAGCGACTTTAAGCCACAAATCTGTTTTTAACTATAGCTAGCATATACTTCTAAAGCAATCGCTTTTGGTCACTATTTTATTAACAGATAATAGTGTCTAAACTACTGCCTCGATTTAATTTAAAATTGTTAGATCATCTAAAAATGAAAAAGAATAAAAATAATTACGTTATATGGATTTGAAATTGAATATTCCATTACACTCACATAATTTTGAGTATTTAAAATAACTTTATACTCTTTTATTTATTTCTTTGGTTTTCGGTTGTTTTATTTTTGTTTTTTCGAACCATTCAATCATCTCAATTTAATTTAAAATTATTAGATCATCTGAAAATGAAAAAGAATAAAAATAATTACGTTATATGGATTTGAAATTGAATATTCCATTACACTCACATAATTTTGAGTATTTAAAATTAACTTTATACGCTTTTATTTATTTCTTTGGTTTTCGGTTGTTTTATTTTTGTTTTTTCGAACCATTCAATCATCTCAATTTAATTTAAAATTATTAGATCATCTGAAAATGAAAAAAAATAAAAATAATTACGTTATATGGATTTGAAATTGAATATGCCATTACACCCACATAATTTTGAGTATTTAAAATTAACTTTATACTCTTTTAGTTATTTCTTTGGTTTGTGGTTGTTTTATTTTTGTTTTTTCGAATCATTATCCATCAATTTAAGACGATGCAATTCCTATAACACGGTATTCAAATTCCATGCAAACTTATTTCTATAATATAACGTATGTACAGCGTTAATATTTCTTATTAAATTATCTGTAATTCTAAATAAAATTTGTACAGTTTAATGAACTCTATGCAAAATGGTACACTTCAAAATCAATCTTATTTAAAAGCTACTTTGTCAAGCGCTTCTTGGAAATTCTTTATTTCACTTCTTAGACTAATATATTCAAAGAGAAAGAAAAAATACAATTCTATTATGTTCGGTGAGCAATAAATTAAGCTTGATATAAAAGTTCACTTGTAAAGACGTATACGCTTCTGAGTCTTTTCAATGTTGCTATAAAATCTACGGTAATAAATAATATGCTTTACCTTTTTTGTTATTATATGAATTCTAATTAGTTCACTAATATTATCAGAAAGTAGCTATTTGTGAAATATATCAAAACTTGTCATATCTCACAAATAGCCAGATTGCCGATTGACCAGAGTGCCGACGACCATCACTATCGACAGCCTTTAATAGTCCGCTGCTGGACATGGCCATCTCCTTAGAAAGCACTTTTTGGGCTACTATGCTATACTCTGACTGTAAGGCGGGTTAAGACTTATTTTGTTTGAATTTTTCTTTTTGTCGTGCTGTTTGCCTGCGTAATACTCTCGTAGTACTCTCTTAGTTCTTACGACATCTACGGGATTAATAGGAGTTGTAAACTCTGTACCCTTAATTTGTTATAGCACAGACGTAACGGATAAATATCAACGTATATTTCTATAATAATGACATGCATATCTATTTTATGTATCTATATATAGTTAATTATGAATCCTTACTTTTCTCGGTCAAGGCATCACACCTGAATGACTGAACCGATTCAGAAGAAATTTAGGATAGAGATAGTTTGAGTTTGCGACGAAAGGTATAGAATAATAATTTTATAGTTATTTACCTATTTTTTTTTTCTTTTTGTACAAATTATTGTTTTAATTATTTTTTAATTGGAAATGGTACAAGTTCTGCTCATATTAGTTTATGAGCACAGAGCATGTATTGCGAATTTTCTTGTGTACTTATGTAAGATATGAATATCATTTTTTGGTAATCGAAAATAATATGAAAATTTTGTACAAAATAAGGTTAGTATGGGGAACCAATAGCAGATGAATCGATTTAGATGAAATTTTATATGGGGTAATTTTCTGCATACATGCTGGCGCAACCGCAGATAACAGCTAGTCATACATAAAATACATCTAGATCCAGAATAAATGGTTTGAGCATATCAACATAATTATTTGCGCAGAGTGAAAATTGAATTTACTACAATTTTTTTTCTCTATATTTAGAGTCTACCAAAGTGACTCTCTACTACTCTACTCTACTCTGCCTGATAGAAAGCATGAATAGAATCCAAGAACTGTGGTCACCATACTCATTACAAATGCAGACAATGCAGTGTGGTGATACACACTATGGCGGCCTAGTGAGATGCTTTTTCACGGCCCGCTTGGGAACGTAAAAGGCATGACAGTCATCGTGGCAGTGTAAGGCTCACACAGTTGTCATGATAACTGTTACCCCTGCATCAATGAGCCTCCGGTCTCGCACTCGCCAACGAAACACGATAGCACGGATGCTGGCGCTTTAGGTTGGTCTTCTGTGGGAGGGTAGTACTACCCCGGTTGAGCGGTACCGTTCGTGCTGAAATCACCGTGGCTCTACTACCTAATAAAAATGCGAACTGTTATACTATTAGCTACTTTATTAACAATTTAAGTTACTTCAATATGTGGTGCTTTTCAACTACAAATGTACTTACCATATAACTAAATTTAACATATCATAAATGTGTTAACAAAGTAAGACAATAAAAAAAACATATTTTATTTAAATCTAAAATAATCTAAATAATAATTTGGTATCAAGAAATTTGACTTCATTAAATGAAACCTTATAAAATGGCGCAATAAACCGTCGCTGTCCCCGTCCTGAATATTGAGTTTTGGATATAACATTATTTTGAGAAAGCTTTTCAACTTGTAGATTGTCAATTAGAAGTTTAGATGATATTTGCGTTTTTGCTACAACTTTTACTAGGATTGAACACCTTATGTTTAAGAGATTTAAAACGCATTCTGATTTTTTTTTTGCAATTTGAAAATATTATTTCGTACTAGTTTTTGCTTGCAGCTTCGCTCGCGTGGCATTTGGTCTGCCACATTAAGTTTCGTAACAGATAATTTGGCATATATATATATTTTTTTTAAACATAGAATCATACAAATTCTACAGTACATCATCTTTTTGTAACTTCAATGGTTTAGGAAGCGTACGCGAACTCTCTGAAGCTAGATTTTTCCGACTTAATTGACATGTATCGTTATATTTCGGTCAAACTTACGTAAAATTATTACAAATTGTACCCTATATATTATTTCGATGTACAACCTATATTACTGTAAAGTTTTTCCGTCCAGTAGCTTTTTTGTAAAAGAATAACAAACATCCAGACAAACTTTCACATTTATAATGTTAGTAGGATATTTTGTGACACGACATATAATTCCGTTATTTTTTTTAATATATTACAACACATCAACAGCCTCTAACAATCTAATGCAGGATAGTGACCTCTCTTTATAAAGGAGATTTGTTTTGTTTTTTATTTTGTTTGTTTTATGTTTTCTTTCTCTATATATTCATTATATTCTTGAAAAATGTAGTTACAGGGATTTTAATTATCTGCTTCTAGGTTTAACACACGTTGACGAATAAAAAATTAAACACTATTCAGTAATTACTAGCAAATACTCTGAATTTGTAAAACAAACATAACTTGGCATAGTGTTCATGGTATGCCAGAATGCATCGTGGTTGTTCTTATGGTCATCATCATTAATAGCCTTTAATGCAGCCACTGCTAAATAGCCTTGTCTTAGAAAGGCTTTTTGGTATATAAACTAAAAACAATTCTTTATTATAAACATTCACGATAAAATACCATATTATCTATAGTTAGTAAACAATAATAATATGATAAAACTAAAAAAAACTTTATTGACTAATCGAATTGAAAATCAACCCAAATGCCTACAATTCACCGGCTTCAAAACCAACTCTTATTACTACACTCAAACTACTAAGTTTATCAAAAAAAAAATCATCACCAAACTCAATGGACTGGAATATAAATATTTTCTACAGGACTGGCTGAGCCTAGTGTAGGAAGTTATAAGTATAATTTGACATAAAGTTCTTGATAAATATTTATTATAATAATTGATATTGTTTACTGTAACATCAAGAAATTGCATTTTGTCAAATAAAGATAGAATTATTAATATATTACTTTCTTTATTTTATTAACTTGGTCTCCTAAAACACAAGCCTCAAGGTTAGCTTAGGCTTAAAAAAATAATATTTAAATTAGTATTATTAAAACACATATAAATTACATATTTAAATGTATTTTTTTTACGGCGTACGTTTACGGCGGGGTGGTGTGTCGGAATCGGACCGACTAAAACCACACGGTGTGCCACTCTGCGCCTGAGATAGGAAGGATCTGGGAACCGCTGCTATTACGACATCCAGATGGTATCCATAAATGGTGCCCGCATTAGCGGGCACCATCTATGGGTAAACTCTCTATTTTAGGCGACGTACGGCACACGCGGACGCCCAGGTACTTCATCTGGGCCTGAACGGGTACGAGGACCGAATGGACTACGATAGAGGCGCCGGGTGGTGGACCACGACGGGGCCCATGGAACAAAAGGGCCTCCGTCTTATCTAGGGTCACCCGTAAACCCAGCGCCTCAATACGCCCAACCACCAAAGAGACTCCCGTGGTGGCCAGGCGCGCCACCTCTTGAAAGTTCGCTCCCCGGGCTGTGACCAATGTGACATCTGCGTAATAAATTACGCCCAGCCTGGGGACAAAACGACCTCACAGGGCCCAGTTGTATCCCATGTTCCACAGTCCCAGTCCTGGCACCCCGTGGTAGTGGAGCGCTTCCCTGACGCAGCTAAATGGCAGACTATTAAATGCGTTGGCAATGTCTAACGACACTGCCAACAGCACGCCGCCACAGCTCACCGCCTCTTCGGTAACGGCCCTCAGGCACAACACAGCATCGACCGTCGAACGCCCCGCTCGAAAACCAAATTGGGCGTCCGACAGATCGGGGCCCACCTCGCGGAAGTGCCGGACGATGCGGGCAGAGAGTATCCTCTCAAACAGTTTACCCGCCTCGTCCAACAACACAATGGGCCTATAGGCCGCCACCGAACAGGGGACAACCACTAGGCCAACCATGCAGTCAAACATTTTAATACATATTCGTATACAAGTCGGTGTAAGGGTGAGTGCACACCAGCCTAGGTCCTGCAAACGTTAATTACAAAGAGCATACGTGCCCTCATTCCACGCCGATGCACCGTCCTAGGTGCTAGGCAACAAATTTTGTTATTCGTTTCGATGCAGTCAATATCGTCGTGGCATATATTATACAGAAACATTGCTTCAAATTGAGAACGCCTAGATTTTTGAGAGAGCATTTTGTGCCTGTTCAATAGCTCTTTATAAGTCTGACGCACTCGGTGGCGTTAATAATGCACAGAGCGTGGTAATTTATGTTGTACTGCTGCCATTTATCTCACATATTAAGTGTAAAGCGAATTCCAAACAAAAGAAGCATTCTCTAATTGGTATCTTTCAGGGTCTTGTATAATATTAGACATGTGTTAGTTTTTTTGAAATCTTAAATGGCTCTCATGACAAAACTATATTTCTTCTAAATAGTCACTTAGGTACTTCTAAATATGTTAAAAATACATACTTTTCTACCTAAGCTATAGCCCAATGTTCGGAGAAAGAAAATTGGTAATAAATTACTTGTTGGTGATTTTGGGCTAAGCACATTAGTCATGAATGTAGATTAAATATGTGATTTAACGTATTCACGTTTTGATAATGGTCACAACCATAAATGTAAATGAACTAAAAAGTAATTTACATAAAAATAGATATGAACATTGCAGGGTAGTAAAACGGTTTTCTTTTGTGTTTGACAACTTTTTATTAAAAAATGAGAACATTATTCTTTCACATTCGAAGGAGGTTGCATAAAATTTAAATTTGTCTTCAATATCTTTTTCTCGAATCTTTAATATCATCACGTAAAAAGGTTATATTATACTAAATCTATCTAAGAATACAACACAACGCAGCTCTAACGCCACGTGATCAGCCCGCTGGCTTCAAGACAGGGTTTGCACCGCCACTGCCGCCGCATTGCTCCGGCTGAGCTCAAGACCGCGGCGTTAGGGTAAACGGCTCAAATTTATTTAATGTTGTAAATTTCACTTTGAAAAATAATTTTAACGTTTTGAAGCCTATTTATATTTTTACTACGTTATAAAGATGTAATTAAGTGAATAAAGTCATATTATTTTTTTTATATATTTTCGCTTTTGTCTTTTTCACGCATTCCTATTATATTAAAATTCAACCTCTAAGCAACAACTAGTGATTTTGAATGTAGAACTAATTACCTAGGTATTTAAGCAAGGTATCATCTTTTGCCGATCAAGTAAACTGTTACCGACAGCGATTTACTTGTGTTTTCTCGGATTAATTACGTAACGTCAGTAAAATTCACCTCTTATTTACATTGCTTCTCGGCTGACTCAATCTACGAGTTAACGTAAAGTTTGGGAGGGACGAGGGGGTCATAAAGGTTGGAGCGAGCGTGGATCGGTTCAGACGCCGTCATGTGGACGGACCGCTTACGGCCCACGGCACACAATTCGTTTGATCTCATCGCCGGCTGCTCTAAGCGCTATTTATGTCCTCGCAAGGCCACCTCTCGATGATGACGCTACACGAATAACGATATCGCCCTCCTGACAATGATACATCTAGTTAAATCTTTCTAGGAATATCTTTAAAAGATAATACTTTTTAAAGGATTTATTTAACTTTCTAAATATCCTACATTCGTTACACTAATTCGAATAGAAGTTTTTGGAAATATATATACTTTTATTTACTATTATCATTACAATTTGGTCATAATTTAAATAGGAATTGTACATAACTGCTTTTTAGTCCGTCCCTGTCATCTGGTGTAAAATGTACACCTAAGAGCGAAGCATCACAATGTCGTCGTTTGGCCTAAATTGGGAAAAACTGACCTGGTTTTAGTGTCCCACTTTTAGATATTTTGGTCATTACTTTTTAGTACTTTTATTTCGTTACTTTAAATGAATTGAGTAGGGAATTAAATTTAAATAT
Organism: Hypercompe scribonia; assembly: GCA_949316085.1. NCBI lineage: Eukaryota > Metazoa > Arthropoda > Insecta > Lepidoptera > Erebidae > Hypercompe > Hypercompe scribonia. Next base: position 8,644,205 of record OX438989.1, on the reverse strand, counting down.
ATTATTTAATTTACAATACTGTTTTAGATCACATCACTAAGAACTTATAATTGTTTTAAAACACTGTTATAAATAAATACGTTTTTGTTACAGATCGTGGCTGAATCTCCAAGCTACAAAAATATGTCAACAAAATATGTGCCACAAATTAGAATACTGGAATACAATGCCTGCCAAGAGCGTAATTTCAAAATGGCTGCGAGCAAAACAAGGAAAACATAAACACTCACCATGACGCTAATCAGCAAGTAACTATCAGAAAAATATGAACGTGACGGATCCAGATGTACTAGTGGCAAGGGGCCAACTGGACATATTGTACAGGGGGCCAGAGTATATACTGGAGTCCGCTCGCGCCTCATACAATAATGGCATCGAATTTAATGTCACCTTCGAAAATAACAGCAGCTATAATGTCTCCCAAGATCCAGAAGAACAGTGGAACAAATATATAAAACTACTTCAAGACAGAGTGCTGCTCGTTTCTTTTCTTTTATTGTTCTCCTTGACAACAGTCTTTGGCAATATGCTCGTCATCTTGGCCGTAGTGAGGGAACGCTACCTCCATACTTCAACAAACTACTTTGTGACATCATTAGCAGTAGCAGACTGTCTAGTAGGGCTAGTTGTGATGCCTTTTTCTGCACTATATGAAGTGTTAGAACATACGTGGTTTTTTGGTGTTGACTGGTGTGATGTGTGGCGGTCTTTAGATGTGTTATTCAGTACGGCCTCGATATTAAACTTGTGTGTGATCTCGTTGGACAGGTATTGGGCAATTACGGATCCAATAACATACCCAATGCGTATGAGTGGACGAAAAGCAGCGTTTTTGATCGCGGCTGTATGGGTATGTTCAGGGGCGATATCTTTTCCCGCGATTGCATGGTGGCGCGCCGTACGGGTGGAGGAAGTGCCAGATTACAAGTGTCCATTTACGGATAACTTGGAGTATTTAATATTTTCATCGACAATATCTTTTTATTTGCCACTATTTGTGATGGTGTTCACTTATTATCGTATATATCGTGCAGCGACTATTCAAACGCGGTCATTAAAAATTGGCACTAAACAAGTGATGAGACCTAGTGGAGAACTGGAGTTAACTTTAAGAATTCATAGAGGAGGTACAGTGCGTCAGCGTAGTGATGCGTGTCATGGTGTTTGCACACCAGAAGAGGCTGATCAAGAGCCTCTGACAGCTTTACAAAACAATGGTCTATCGCGTTCTTCAACACGTTTAACTAATGTCACTCATGGCAAACATTTGCCTAAAAACTTTTCACTCTCAAGAAAATTAGCGAAGTTCGCCAAAGAGAAAAAGGCGGCCAAAACTTTAGGTATAGTGATGGGTGTGTTTATAGTGTGTTGGTTGCCATTCTTCGTAGTGAACTTATTGTCCGGTATCTGCTCCGCGTGTATCATGCACGAGGAGATCGTCAATGTAGTGGTCACCTGGCTTGGCTGGGTTAACTCTTCCATGAATCCTGTAATTTACGCCTGTTGGAGCAGAGATTTCCGAAGGTAAGTAATTGTATTTAAAATACAAGGTGTTCAAATGTATAGTGTTCTGTATTAAAACAGCGGCAAATGTGATTTTATAAAATATTTATAAATTAAAAATCCCACTGTTGTTCAGAAATCTGCATGTTTCGTAATAGGTATAATATTACGAATAATACGTACGTATAATAAAACAAAAAATGAAATAAGCACTTTAAATAAAGCAAACATTTGAGACAACTGATAGACAACGCCATCTAGCTTCTAACTAAACAGAGTTAGTTGTACTATGAAAGATAGGTTGACTACTAAATGCTTTTTTTTGTAAATATATACACACTTTACATAGAAATAAGTCAAATTCTGAAAATAAAATTTAAAGATCAGACAAAAATGCCCGAGTCGGCATAGAACCCGAAAAGCAGTAGCATATACTACCACTATATACTACTACACTATACTACCACTGCGCCACCGAGCCAATCACAGCAGTATCACTATAGTTATTTACACTACTATAAAAATGATACACAAATTTCAATAAACCGTTAAATTTAAAATGTGCTTACTATAGAAAAAAGTGGACACTGAAATATCCAAAATGTAAGTGCCCTGCAAGTGAAATTCTCACTTGATTAGTTTAATTTAAACTGTAGTAACGTTTCAGAGCAGTGACAAAGGGTCGTTAACTGTTTACAGAGAACCACACTGTAGTATGCAAGCTTGTGTGCTTAATTAAATCTTTTTAGGCGTCTAGGCATGTAAAATTAGAAGAACCACAAGATTACATTACTTTTAATTTAAAATTGCAATTTATACTCTTATTTAAATTATTATTTACATTATGATAAATCCTGCTACGTTTAACATTGAAATCTACTCGCATAATTTTTATTTCATTTATAATACATAAATATTGCAGAGTCAACAGTGCAAACATTCTCTTAGAAACACTAAACCAGGAAATAAATTTTTGCATCTGACAGACAGCTTAAAACTCATTTCAAAACTAGAATACCTATACCATGACCTGTAATAATCAGTAGTTCAAATAATATCCTGTAACTTGAATCTAAATTCCCACACAAAATGATTTATGGCACTAACACGCACAAGATGTCAATTATGCGATATTTCCCGCCCCAAGTCGCATGTGTCCAATCGTGCCTGGAATTACAACGAACCTATAAATCTGACAACATTATGATATGGATGGGTCACCATTAAATCTTTTTCACGGTCGAATTTTTTGTGGGGGAATAAAACTGATATGTAAAGGCGAAATGAATTGTTTTATCCATGAATCTTGGGATTGGCTAATGATAAATGCGATGCCATTTATGGGTTTGACAAATGATATATCATGTAATTTTTTACAAAATTTCGATTCGTAATTAACTAAGTTCTTTAATTCTTGTTTTATTAAGTAACTTACAAAATTTTGCGGACTGAATGCATAGGGTACATCAGAATCAGTCACTATAATTTTTTTTTACAATCGTTTTGTAAAATAACGACAGGTTCATTTGATATTTAAACAACACTAAACAACAAGAAAACTTAGAATTATTTATTTACTTGGATTATTGGAATATATTTGTATTTTATAATTATGACAGAAGAACAAAAATAGATAAAAATGCAAATGAGGAGGGTACACATTTCACCACTTTGAAAGTGTCTCTCGCACAAACTAATCAGATAAGAAAAAATGAATGAAGAAAATATGTTTTATCTAAATGTGTTGCATTTTTTCAAGATATTTATGCTCAATACAGCTTGAAAAAACTATTTATAAACTGAAAAAGATCGTTCATTTATGTCGTTTGTTTGTGTCGTTCATTTATTAAAAATCAAAACGAACAAACAAGTTAGATTTATATGTTTACGACCTACGGTTCAGCAGACATACACTTGTACATTATACTATACAAAACACAAAATAAATTTAAGCACTTAAGAGAACGGCTTGACTAATTCGACTAATTATTTCTTCTTATTAATAATCATATTCAATTTTTTAACGTGAAAATTTGAATGTGTAAAAAAATGATAAAATTATTAAAATATTTACAGAATAACTTCTGTTAGGTACCTACTAATGTCTAAAGTATCAAATTGCGCTATCTGTATACGGTATGAGTTAATTATTTAAAAATAAAGTGATAAAATTCACATACTAACAAAATATAACAGAAATAATAAAGTTTTTAAATAATCACTTAGTTTAGGTATAAAATTATCCTAGTACCCTAACCTTAAACTGTTATCTAAGATCACCATCAGCGAAAGTTAAATGTATATGTTTACTGCGTAAGCACAAGGACAGTGCCATTTCTCTTTGTAGTAGCGTTTTATGGAGTCGTTGGGATATAACACTCGAATAAGTTTATAAGGCTACTCACAGAACGTCCAACTACTATGTTAATACTGGTTACAGCTATACTTGGCATTAAGCCAAAATTTACAAAACAAACAACGCCTCTGTTTTATGTACAAAGGGTTGTGTGGGAATCTGTGATCTGTTTATCTAATTACATGCTTTAGTAAATATCTGCTAAATGTATAAATAAACTTTGTTAAATTTAATAAAGCAGGTTTTGGGATCAAACTTTGGTCAAATGTCTTTGACCAAATCATTCGCCTCCTACAAATATTTGCTCTTAAATGTTCGTACAAAAATTTATTTTACTGAACCTCGAGAGTGAAGGAACTTCAAAGAGTATGAAAAAAGTTTCTAAAAGTGATCAATATCCTAATACATGTAACACTACTTACAATTATATTGCATTAGGTGTCAGGTCAGGTCAGGTGTAAAAAAGCATCTTAGTAGGCCACCATAGTGTGGGTCACCATACTGCATTAGCAGCATTCGCAATAAATATTTTAACAACAGATTTTGGATTCTATTCATGCTTTTCATTAAGCAGAGTAGAGTTACTTTAGCAGGTTCTTAAAATAGAAAAAAAAAGATGAAAGGAATACTTACAAGTACTGTTTACATTTGGAAATTATAGTAGTAATGATATATTAGTACTATCAGTTTTCGAATAACGTTCTAAGTACATGGAATCAGTAATAAGTCTAAAATCTAGTCATCTAATAATTTCAAAAAGGAGTTTCTTCATATTATATAACTCATTCATTCTAGTTTTATGATCAATTTGAAATCTATAGTATATACAAATAGATCAGACATATTACATTAATATCAAAGGATTCTTTTCACAATTAGGAAATAATTCAAATGAACTCATTAAATCTGTTTTAAGATGAATGTTTCAATCAATCATATTCAATTTCATCGCATCTCAGGCACTTAATAGTCTTCTGTGGTGAAAGCGACAGTGTTTTCTTGATTAATTTAACCGAGGAATTCTATTAATCATAATCTCGTCGGGAAGCGGAGGAGCCCTCCGGCGATTTTCAACGCCTTCGTAATCCACTTAAAGTTGTAGCTGAGGCTTCACGATCGGCATTGAACGACTGTGCTCCATTTAAGTCGCGTTCTCAGTAGAAGTAGAACACAAACACGTTGAGACATATTACGAGTATTTAAGCACGCTGAGAATTAGCTGCGTCATGCAGGCCTGATGTCCTGTATAATCGATTTGTGTGTGTTAGCTTTCCCGTGTATTGTTTTTTTAATACAAGGATTTTTTTATTATGTACCATCTATAGCCCTCCACACTTCACTGTAATACTGAGTATATATATATATATATATGTGTATTTTATATATATATTTTAGTGAATAAGTTGTTAGTGTGTCATAACATTATAATACATGGGTTGAGGCCGAAGTTGAAATCGGCCAAGAGTACATCATCATTATCGACTGCAAGATTGGCCTAGTAGTTTAAACGGTCGCCACGTCGCTCTCCACTTTACTGAGTGATATGGGTTCAAATCCCACATGGGACAATACTTTGTGTGATCCACAAATTGTTGTTCTGAGTCTGGCTGTTCTTTGTGTCCGTTTCTTATATGTTTGTAAAGTCCCGTGCGACACGAGATTTATTCCTATTGCACGTGTGGTCCTTTCAAAAAAAAAAAGTTTAAAATAATAAAAAACCAATAGTTACATGAAAGTGAAAGTACATTTTAAATACATATTTATATTTTAAAATGTTTTGTTTTAAACAAATAGTTTTGTTTTAATGCAAGCAACAAATATTTTACTACCATAAAACTTATTAATGTATGTGTTGATGTTGTTATTGAGTTTTATTGATTATAGAAATGCATGTATATATATGCATATGCATAACAGTCCGAAGTTTGGAAATTAAGCTTTCAACCCCCGTGCCTCGTAGAGTAGGTATGTAAAGCCGGCTGATCTCTCCCGGTCGTATCGGTAAACCGTCCTCGGATTGTGAAAGTAAGGGAACAGAGGGTCGATTTGTGTTTGCGCTTACACTCGTGCACAATAATATCGTAGAGTTGGTCTTCGTTGAGAGTGGTCACCGTGGCCGAAATCGGTTAAGAATACATAATTATCATCATTTATTTAACTCCAATGCTTATTAGTTTTCGTTTAGTTAATTTAAACATTTTTTTAAACTTAAAACGTTAGATTACTGTAAAACCTAACTGTTCCTTGGTGAGTTATGTGAGACACTACTTACTGGATACACAAGTAAAAAAAATAATATGTAGAACATCTGACACACAACGCCATCTAGTCCCAAACTAAGCTAGAGCTTATACTATGAATACGCTGAGTAGACAACTACAACAATATTTACTTTTTTGTTAATATAAATATATTTCATACAAAAAATATCTGAACTCTGAAACAAATATTTAAAGATTTTAAGTCATCCAGAAATCGATCTCGAGACCGCAAGCACAGCTTTCGCATACACTACCACTGCGCCACCGAAGCAGTCAAAAAATCAATAGTTACTCTTTAATATGCTTAACGTGAACATAAGCTGCATAAATTAGTGTAATAATATAGCTTGAGTAGGTGTGACTATGCTGTCGAGGTAAGCTAACTTTGTCACTAACACGTCCTCAGATTTTTAATTGTTAACCATTTTAAAGCAAGCCTCCTTTTGATGACAGGGTGAAAAATCCCTTCGGATCTCCACTTCTTTGGGTGTACAGAAGCCTGGTAGGTATGTTTCCATAAAAAAAATCACCGAGACCGCCATCTTTACACACCCTTCTTTGGGGAGATACCGAGCCATATGATCTCAGAAATCCCTCGAGCCCATTCCGGGGACGCTACTTAGCTAAACTCACCAATCGATCGAGAGATAGTTTTCGAATCATTATGTTGTGATCAGATATCACGTTTTTTTTATAATCAGGTCGCCATTCTATATCCTATCGCACAAATTAATCTGAAAATTAATCTGCCACCAGAAGTGCCCACTTTCTAGTAGACCACCATCAACGCTCGGGAGTGTTAACATAAATATTGTAATCTGTGTTCAAAAACCGCAGAATATTTCTAACTTAAATAATCTACTTAAGTCCTAAAAGTTTAAAGTTCAGTAAGGAGGATTACTTAATTTACTTAAATAGTAATGAAGATTGATAGCGTTTTGTTATCTGTGCGAAAATTGTCTCGGATACCATTCGCTGGTGGTTATATCAGCCTCAAATCGATCAAAAATCGCGTGCCGTTTCGGGTACTAGTAGCCGGAGAGTCAGGTGCACCCTAAAAAGGAAATCTGACGTACCTCGGACCAACTACGGCCTGTAGATGGCTTTCTCCTGTTTGAGGAATGCGTACACTCTGCCCCTGGCCTGCTTCTGCTAGGGTGATAGGTGAGTCTGTCACCCAAAGACTTGTGCTTATGCCCCGTACCTGCCCCGTTTTCAGGTTTGGTTGACCGGGAAGTCTCTAAACCTCATTCAACCCCGCTCCACCATCTGCCTTGTAAGCATAACTTACTCTCTAAAAAAGACGGTGGAGTTTCTTTTGCTCTCATTCTGTGTCATGGATGTAATCTTGTTACTGAGTGAGAGAACTCTCACTCCGATGGCTGCCATGAAGTCACGCACTTTGCTTTAGCCACATTAAACATTCTACCAGAAGGTAGAGCGCCGTATCCAGGATCCGGTGATCGTAGTGGTGGCACTCAGGGGTTAGCTCTTTGTAGGTCTTTGAAGCATCCTTTTCCTGGGATCAAGGCGTCAGCCGCTATGAGAGGATCTCGTGATACCTCTCGAGTCAATCCCATCCCATTAAACCCACTGCCTGATAGATGATTCAGTCATCGCTCTTAAGATATTCTCCATCAAAAATATTAAATTATACTTTAATTTGTATATTGTAATGAGAAACATTGTCCTGTTTAATCGACTTATAAAGATCCAAAGATTGATGTTTGTCCCGTATAATTCTTATTTACTATGTTATTATGCTTTGCATACATTAAATTCATCAATAACAAATAAATGTAATAAAATCATCAGCAGAAATAACAGCTTTAAATAAATTATTTCTCCCACTATTTACTACAATAAAGATGTCATAAAACTAAAGGTCGTGTACAATAAATATTTTTCATGATGCCTATGATACCAGCTTCTTGTTTTTTATGTTTCCTCTGCAATAACTAGTTTGTTTATTCTTGTACAGATATAAGTAGAGCGACTCTGTAAATTAGAATACTTTATTTAAGAATATCTTGTTTTATGTACAGTCACATAAAGTAAATGTAGGGAACATTTAGATATTGGATGCTACTACAATAAATTTGTTATGTAGCGTACAATAGTCCAATGGATAATAACCAGTTTTTGTGTTTAATTTTATACTAGTTACGAAGTCACCCACGGTTGTTGTTGGACCTTGCTCATCCCACGGGAACGTCACATTTGTTGGGATATAGTACATATATACTCATAAGTAAACTGCTATAATCATCATTTGATGCTATGGATCTTAATTTAGGATCTCAAATTAATGCCAGATATCTTTCAATATACTTGCACATGTGCACGTACTTTTGCAAAATCAATCATCAACATCAGTTATGCATGTAGTAATATGTGACGTTGTACCATAGTTATGTACAAAACAGGTCGTAACAACGGATACATACTACACGGCTTATGCCTCGTTAATTCAAATTTGCATCGCAAAATGGGCACGATTGCCCTGCAACAATGGCAGTAGCATCCCGTTTAGTCGATAGACATATGGAACGAGTTACGTATTACAGATTAAGACTAATTGTATTCATTTTTTTTTTCAATTTTATAAGAAACAAACTCCTTTGAAAAACATACCTAGACTAAAAAGAAAGGTAACGTCTTATTTGATTTACTTTTACCATATTATAGTAGTATATTTTTTTAGTTCAATCGACATGATAAAATGAATCATAAAACTGAACTACTACTATTACTATTGGCAAACACGAAGGTCATAGTTCAGCGAATCAGATACGCATGGCCGACACGTGAGGGATATTTTGTCGTTTAGTTTAGTAATTAGTTGCCCCGATACTGAAGTATTTTATTACCTACACTAAATCATAGTAGTAACAGCACACTAGTCTATTGATGTCACACAGGCATAATTTTATACACCCACTCCAGTGCGTGGGCCGTAATCATACATGAATATTTATATATCACATATATGTGTTAATTTCTTTTCATTGAGTTCTATTCAGACATAGGATAACGTCTACTAGAGAATGCGTAATTTATAGTTTTCTCGCAAATATTTGCAACTGAGCTATTTGGCTTGAAGAATTCTAACTCTGATATTTAATGAGAACTGATAACATTAATTACGCTACCGGAATGTTAACAGAACAATTATATTAGTAAGAGATCAACAAAATGAGTCTCGAGTGGTAGGTTTTTTTTTAAAAGAAAATACTAGGAATACATTCTGTGTCGCGGAGGACTTTACAAAAATACAAGAAACGGGCACAAAGAACACCCAGGCTCAGAACAACAGTTTGCAGATCACACAGTGTTGTCCTGTGTGGGATTTGAACTCGCAACACTAAGCGTAGTAGAGAACGGCTTGGCGACCGTTTAAACCACTAGGCCATCCGTGCCGTCAAAATTAGTGTAACGTTCGTCAGTGGAATTCAGTGTAAAGTTAGTCAGTTGAGTTCAGTGTAACATCTATGACGTTTTAATATTTGTATACTAAGCATGAATGTCATGATCCAAAAGCATTAGGTATACATTATTATATTAATTGTACTAGTTACTTTTTATCTAGTTTACGATTCTTATTTTTACGTTATCAGTGTTAAATAGCTAATATTTGATTAGATTTGATTAGATAGAGAAACATTTTTGCATTATTATCACTTATTACTATTGCATAGGTGGCGCAGTGGTGGCATACACGACTGCTGTGCTGAGGTTTCGGGTTTAATTCCTGGATCCTTCCAAATGCTTGTAAGATCTACAAACATTTGTTTCAGAGTTTAGGTGTTTTATATGAGTATGTAAATTACGTCTGTATTTGCAAGAAGAAAGTATATAAGTATTCTATCAATCAATCTTGCTTTCATAGCACATGCTCTGCTTGGTTAGAAAGGAGATGGCGTTGAGTGTCAGATGTCCGATAAAAATGTATTAATATAACATTATATTATTATTAGCGAAAGGAAATGTCAGAGATTGTTCATTGTTACATAGCTAAGCCACGTTAAAATCTGTCAATTGCATTGCATCTCATTACAGCTTTGTATGTCACGTCAGGGTACCATTTAGCGATTAACGGTGATAATTTATCAGTTAAGGAGAACAGACTTTCATGTGAATAAACTTTAAATATGAATTAAAAAACGATCACGATTATTAACATATCCACAAATAATACTACTTATTAATAATAGTACTTTAATACTAACCTATATTGTATGATATAGTGTGCGTAACATAGTTTCAGTTTAATAAATACTAAATAACAATCAGCTCAATAAATTACATACTCTTATGTTTTTACCCAAAAAATAATTGTCAAACTGATAATAAACAGATAAACATATATGATGAAACATAATCTGTAAATGATACTCATAAATATGCATAATAACTTTTGTAAAAGACTATCGTAATTGTGAAACGATTTGATTAGTAATGTGGCTCGAGAAGTTACTTAATATACTTACAACATAAATACAGATAAATATTAATATCACATTGTACTTTAACATTTCTATAACTTTAGTGTTGCAACATTTTTTAGGAGACTCCATTATCAACAACAATAGATATAATAAACGTAAAAGTTTCTGAACACATTTCAAAATAAACAAATTAAAGTAATCATTCGGTTCACCGGTTCATCACTCGGTTTCTCGCCGGAGGATAAATAAACAAGATCACAAAAACACTTATATTTCACGTATGAAAGATATATAATTTTGTGAAAATGAACATGATCAAGTAACAAGTATTACTTACCTGACCTGATTTGCCTGATCTTTCTGCCAAGTTATTGGCACGATCCGATTATCTCTTACAATCTAAGGATAGTTCTTTAAGAATCGATATCTGTTCTACTCCAAGTACCCAGCACCCCTTGCTAAAAATAGTAATGTAAATAAAGATTTTTTTTTAAATATATTCCAATTATAAAAATGAGATATTACTAATTTGAGCATATCTAAGATTAAAATTATAGAGTTCAGAACGTCTATTTCAGACTGTAATTTTATATTTCGGATAAAATCATTTAAATCTAGTTTCACATTTTTAAAATACTTTCTATTTCTTATTTCATTTCATGTTTTTAGACTAGAATAGAATAGAATAGAATTAACTTTATTGTACACTAAAATTTTTACAGATTTATACAAGGGCATATCAGTTAGATGACCATGTAAAAATGGTGGCTTTATCGGCCTTAAACACATAATATTGTTATATAAGTGTCGTTGGTCAAATATCTGTCAACTACAATAGTGTAAATATTTGATTTGATTTTCAATCTACATCTAATCACAGCGACACGTATCATAAAAACAGAGATGAAAACGAAACAATAGAAACTCAATGTGACCGTTTCAAATTCAGTAATTTATTGTCATGTTGATGAAATAAAAACAAATATGGTCAACTTCGTATCAGCCAATTGATAATACAATACTCGTATTCGCACTCAATTGCGCTATACACACAAGTAATAATTAATTTATTATTATCTCAAGATAAATATTAATATCACATTGTACGTTTAATATTTTTACAAATTCAGGGTTGCAATATATTTCAGGAGACTCCATTATCTATAATAATTGATGGGCTAAATGTAATCACTTGTTGAGTGCACATTGTGATCATCATCATCATCATAAAAATCATCAGCCATCGCAGTCCACTGTTGGACATATACTTCTCCAATTACGGGTACACCGGCACCTATTGCGCCTCACCCGATTCGAGCCGGTGTCCCACAAGGGTCCGTGCTCTCCCCCCTACTCTTCACGCTGTATACTAGCGACATTCCGAAGCATCGGTATGTGCAGACGGCACTATTCGCAGACGACACGGCTATCTACTGCTCGGGAGTGAACCCCTCGACAGTAGCCAAAAAACTCCAGACCGCAGCCAACGCACTGGGTGTTTGGTTCCGGAAATGGAGGATAGAGGTCAACCCCGAGAAAAGCCAGGCGGTGCTGTTTCACAGAAGACAGCTAAGCTTGTATCCTTTGGAGAAGACCCCTCAGATTAGGATGTTCGGCAAGTCTATCCCTTGAGCTAGGCAGGCCAAATACCTAGGCATAACCCTTGACAACCGTCTATCCTTCGGCCCCCACATCAAGGCAGTCCGCAACCGGGCTGCCTTCGTGCTAGGACGTCTACACAGTTTAATTCACGCGCGGTCGAAATTAAACTTAAAAAACAAAGTTCGATTATACACTGCATGCATACGTCCTATAATGACGTACGGCAGCGTGGTATTCGCACACGTTAGGCCACACAGGATCCATAGGCTTCAAACACTACAAAATAGTTTCATGCGCAAAGCTACGGGAGCACCGTGGTATGTACGCAACGTCGATCTTCACATCGACCTCAGATTGCCGACCATCAAGCAATTCATTAAACAGTGCTCCCTTAGCTACTTTGACTCTGCTCCGACTCACCCCAACCCTCTAGTGGTTGCGGCTGTAAATTACACTCCGAGCAAAATATCTAAAATACGTCGACCCAAACACGCGTTAGGGGAGCTAGACGACGACATTACACGCGCTCAACGCAGAGCGGACACACTAATCACGAACCGTCCGCGTTTTCGTCCCCGCCGGCGGGGGCGGAACACGCGCCGCGTAAACCGTCAACAAAACATGGGAGTAGGCCGCCCCACTGTTTCAGCAACACCCCAAGCCGAGGTTCGTACCCCGCAGGGGGTGCCCTTGGGCAATGTTGTTTAATAAAGGCCGGTTGAGAGCCCTCTGCGCTCACCGTAACTAAACCGGGTAAAGTTGTAGAGGCCGTCTGAGGCCAACAGCTAAAAATCATCACAAAAAAAAAAAAAAAAAAAAAAAAACCTATTGTGAATCGCATAAAAGATATTCATTTGAAAGCTTTATGGTTTAGTTGCTTTTGCTTAATTGCGTCATGGTTAGAACAAACATACAGATTTTTAAATCGAGCTAAACCGTTGCTTTTATTTTAAAATCTCTTTTTCATTTTTCAGTTGCCCTGTTTTTTTAGTTTTAGTTCTGTTTTAGTTTATTTATATGTTGCCTTAATAATTTAATAGGACATTAAAATACATCACCATCATCATCATCAACGGTCTTTAACAGTCCACTGTTGGACCTACGTCTCTGTTTCGCAAGGAGGTTTTGGCCTACTACGCCACGCTGGCCAGACAGATTAGTATAGAGTTTGCTTCAAGTTTTCCTGCTCTTTGCAGTGAAGCTCTCCTGCGTAGCATGCTCGTAGTTTTTTCATTGTCTGTTACACCACCCACAGTTTAAGTAAAGATGCTGACACTCCGTATTCTTAAGGCGTCACCATCACTGTCACCATAATTAAAACACAATGCCTAAAAAATCCTACATTTGCCTAAATATCACAATTATGGTCTAGTGATTTGAGAGAACAGCTATTATTTCTTTTCCCATTTCTTCTCCGTAGAGGCAATAAGTTTTGGTAGTTTATTTATGAAAACGATATCGATATCTTTAGTTTTTAAAATTGTACTTTGTTGTGCGTAGATAATTATCATTTTGAATTATTAGTTAAAAGAGGCGGTAAAAAATATTTAAATAATTTTTGAACAATGAAATATTTTGACGCTAGAACATTTTACGCAAGTGTTGGTCTAGTGGTTAGTAGAGACTCTGGCTACTAAACCAGATCGTGGATTTGATTCCCACCCACGAGAAATGATTATGCGATGAGAAAGATCATTTATTCTGTATCGAGGTATAATTCATCTAAAATATGTAGAATTGTAGATACTTAATTTAGAAATATTTAAATATGTTTTTCAGCAGTGTGGTTACCATAGTACAAACTCTGCCTAGTCTGTGTGACTTATGTGAAGTTTATTATGGCGTCTAAATTTGAGATGAACTTATAAATATCACCACGTGGCGAACATCGCTCGAGTGACACGTGTCTTGCCTGTTCGCGGAACCACGAGTTATTAGTAGACATATGTAAGTAATGTTGATGAGTCAATTAAAGTTTTGTTTGGTTTTTGTTTTCACTGGATACATGCAAATAACAGAATTATTCTGCACCATTCTTTTTGGCATCTATGATTTCAGCACCTAAGCTTACGATAGCTTTCAGCATCAATAGCTATTTTAGCTTGATACTCATTGTGGAAAAAATAAAAAACTCAAATTTTACTCCACATTCATTCATGCAGATTCAATGTTTGTATTGATGGTATACATAATGTAAAATGAGCATTGATAGCAGATTTTTATTTACAAGCGTTATTCAAGAACTTTGTGCAATCTTATACATCCGATCACTGAAAACTGTCATAAGTGCTAAATACGCAACACTGAGTAATATTTTTTGTAGGTAGAATTGAGCCATAGGTGCTGAAAAATTAATCCAAATGACGTAAATACTCCTGGAATTGCTCCCGAATGTGTAGCAGGTCGCAGACCAGCAGCATTTAAGTCTAAATCCGTGGGCGGTATTACCAGTAAATCTGCGGCTGTACGTGGTTTGACCCTAATATATTTCAAGTCCCCTAAATAAACACCAATGGGATCACAGCCCTTATTAGAACTAATGTCTTGTAAAATGACTGGATATACAAGACAAATTCAGTTGGTGTTCAAGTTTAGAATCAATACCAGTTGACCTTTGAATGACTTTTAAATACTTCCGTAGACACCTTACTATGCGGCAATTCAAAAAGTTATATTAGGCTATTAGTTCCGTTTCTCTTTTTTATCTCATACTAAACACAAATAATAATGATAGCTGGTAGTTTAAACAATATGGTAATGAAATTTTAATTGTAAAATCGTATTTCTTGGACCAGTAGTTGCAGTAAGCCTTGAAGAGGTTCTCGTTTTTACTGTAAGTTGTAAATTTCATTACATTCGATGCGTTACTAGTTTTTAATGAAAAAAAAAGGAGAAAATATACTCGTATGTACACTCTACCGAAGCTTCTAAACTACCAAAACGATTTTAATAAATGAGGTGTCAATAAATTTGTAATAATGCAACGAAGTAGTTTTGCACGGCTAGTAATATGCCCGATCCTGAAATGAAAAGTTTTAAATAAAAAAAAAGTTTAAAAAACAATAACCCGACTACGTAAGAGAGGGTCTAAAAGAGGAGCCGTGGTCCGCCAAATACATATATTCCTACTATGATTATCTAGGTGCTAGAAACACCTCCATTAACACAGTAGGTATATAGCTTAACCGACCACGGTTCTACTTTGCCCATTTTTATACCTACCATATGCATTTCTGGATTTCTAGCTGAATTCTTTTCCGGGTTTAAAATGTTTTAAACACTATTTTTTTCTTAACAAACTTTAATCTTTTAAGATTTTAATCATGATTCAAATTAATGTTTAACCTTTATACAGGTTAAACATTATTGTTATTATATATATTATTACAAATTAATGTTTAACCTGTATAACACATGATCATCTGTATGTAAATTATGTAGAATCATAACAGATATTTAAAAAAGTAGTGTTTACATCGTGCACTTTTATAGTAGAATAGTTTTTATTATATAAAATTTTGTCATATAATTTTATCAAAAGAAAAATAGTAGCGTTTACTCTGTACTCCGTCAGAGTTTCTGTGATCCCAAAAAGGCCTAGTTAAATAACTGTTTACAGAGGTACTTATATTGACAAAATATTTGGGTATATAATACGACTGACAGTTACTAATTCCTTCTTCTACTTGAAACAAGATTAAAAATTTGTACGGCCTACAAATATTTGCGCTGGGTTTCGATATCCAACAATGTTTATTTTATCTTCAACTAAATATGCTACCATCGTATTACACTCATATTGCTGCCTGGGATAATAGACCTCATTTTAAGTATATCCTATTTGGTGCTCTTAAAAATGTTACTACAGCTGATTTCAGCATGAACGGGCCGGCTCGTCCGGGGCAATACTACCCTCACACAGAAGACCAACCTAAAGCGACAGCATCCGTGCTGTCGTGTTTCGTTGGTGAATGCGAGACCGGAGGCCCATTGATGCAGGGGTCACCCCTGTGACAGTTGTCGTGGTAAATGTGTGCAATACAATTCTACGATGACTGCTATGTCTTTTACGTCCCCAAGAGAGGTGTAAAAAATCGTAATAGGCCCCCATAGTGTGGGTCACCATACTATATTGTCAGCATTCGCAATGAGCATGGTGACTACAACTTTTGGATTCTATTCATGCTTTCCATCAAGCAGAGTAGAGTCACTTTGGCAAGCTATTAAAGTAAATAAAAAAATACTGGTTTTTTTCTATCAGCTCTAGTTTAGGAGATAAAAGAAATCTACTTTTTACTGAAATTTATATTAATTTCTATATTAAACAATTTGAAATTGCCTCTTAAGTGGTTTCATCGAATGAAAATGTCTTGGCCAATTACGTATAGTCCTTCACCAATAATTAGCCATCGTATGCACGTCCTATCTGGCTTGAAATGTATTCTATATTGTCTTCATATCTCAGTGGAAACGTTGACCTTGTTCTTCACTAAGATCATTATTTTGAAAGTGATCTTTATGACTACGGAGATAATGTACTATTATACTCATGTTACGGCCTAAATGTTTAAAGCTAAGTAGCATTTCCTTAAGTAATTGTACATAGTTGTCAGCCTTGTGGTTTCTGAGGAATATCTATGCAATCACTACAAAAGATCAGTTTCTCTTCACATCAGTTATTAAACTCTCGAAATTAACAGTGTCTTTAATTAATTGATGTATATAAATTTGAGTCATGAAATGCTTTAGCAAAAAATCTTCTTTAGTAAAACTAAGAATTTCAGTTAAATTCTACTAAGATTGTTGCACTATTGGAAAATTTTATAAATGAGGAGCAGAAATTTTACGGCAGAAATTCCATGGATATTTCCATTTACCACAATTTTTCTTGTTATTGCTTGCTATGTCAATCATACAAAAGTAACAATTGTCATAATGACTTTTTGTTCCCATTAAATTGTGAGCATTCCAAACTTATAAGATTTATGTGTCGCCTTCGCCCACTGATATAAATGTTCAATGCATAATTTACATACACTATGAGACACCCACACTTTATGTTGATTGCGAATTTCAATGCCGACGTAAGTAAAATATAAGCGGCTCACGTCGTCTGTAATCAATTTTCGCTGATTTTTCAATATGTAAACGTAACGTACAAATATATATAACAAAACATATCAGAATTGCCAACACAAACACACTAGTACTGGCCACTAAATATGCTAACCATAACGAAACAATACGATAAATCTTGTAATCGTTATTGTAAAAAAGTAGTTAAACTAAAATTGATAGGTTCAAATTATATATTACAAAATGTTGTACATTACCTACCTTCTACAAAGGCAAGTACAGTTGCATCTAAATATTTTTTTGTGGGTCTGTGTAATACTTATTGACACTTGGGATGGGACAAGGACTAACGTTACTATTAAAATAAAAGGTTGAATAATAGATGTTTATTTTCTTTTTCGTGGAAGAGGGCAAAGAGTAGATGATTTACCTGATGGTAAGTAACTACCGACGTCCATGTACATACATCTGTTACTCAATTTCACTCTTAGAGGGAACTCTCCAGAATTAGAAGAATTATAGTGATGGAGGTTAGGCCACACCGGTAATATCATTCCACAAGCTACTTACACATTAACAGACCTTAACAGTCTACTGCAAGACAGACCAGTATAAATTATTTTTTGTAACGTCATTTTATAAACGACTGCGATTTCTTTTAAATTACGATCATAAGTTTGTAAAGTTTAATTGTAACTCTAAAACTTACTAATTTCATAGAGAGTAAATAATGAAATGAATTAAAAGTTTATTGAAATTACGAGTGAGATAACAACGAAAATTCCAAATAAAGAATAGAATTGTGAAATGAGGTATAATTTTTTTAGTGTAAACAAAATTGCCTTGAATATTGCCTTATACCTACATTTGTTTGCAGTGACGAGAACAATGGATGAGAATTCAATGGTAATTCTCAAAAGTGGAGGAGATATGGAATATAAAATGAGCTCTGCTTTTATTATATAAAATTTAATGTAACAAAACCTCCTATTAGCCATGTTTAAGATAAAAACCTCCTTTATAGAAAGGAGGTAAACTTTATCTAGGTCTTCTTTAGAGAGACACCTATGTCCAGCAGGGGACTATTGAAGGCTATTGATTTTATGTAAAGATAAATAAAAAATCATGTTTTATGAACTTTAAATCTATTACTTTTTTTGGTATTTTTTTGACTATACGGTTGGCCTAGTGGTTTAAGTGGTCTCCACACCGTTAAGTGTTGTGGGTTCAAACTTCACATGGGACAACACTTTATGTGAATCACAATTTGTTGTTCTGAGTCTGGGTATTTTTTATGGTCGTTTCTTGTATGTTTGTAAAGTCCCCCGCGGCACCGGATTCATTCCTAGTGCAGGCGTTGCGTTTTATAATGAAAAGAAATTTTAAAAAATATATGTGTTAAGAACCTGCACATGACTCTGCTCTATTTGACGGAAAGCATAAATATAATCCAAGAGTTGTGGTCACCATATTCACTGCAAATGTAAACAATGCGACCTAGGGAGATGCTTTTTCACGCCCGGCTTGGGGACGTAAAAGGCATGACAGTTATCGTGGCAGTGTAAGGCTCACACAGTTATCACGATAACTGTCACCCCTGCATCAATAGGTAATTAATAACTTTAGACTTCTCGTGCAGTAAAGTATATTTAAATAGGGAATAGGGTAATATTTAAAAGTAATTCAAAGATTATCTTAAACATACTCGCTAACTTGTTAAAATGCATTTGTTTAGAACTGCACCATCTTTTACATGATATGGAAACAGTTTTGTATCCACGGCATTTAAGGCCTTTTGTTTCACGAGTGTTGGCCACGAGCACTTCCACTTTTGAAGACCGAAGTTAGCTACTAACCCATTCACTTTGACGCTTCAATCTCAAAATGAATTTAAAACAATGAAAAAAAAAGCTTGTTAACTATCTTTCTAATAAAAATAATATTATATTTACGTAAACCTAAATGTCAGGTTTATGGCCCTTCCCTTCTTCCAAAAGCGCTAATATAGTGTAAAAAGTGACTTACATTTCGGTACTTCTTGTCATTCAAAAGAAGACCAAAACTTTGTCCATGTCAGAGATCTCCATCAATTACTTATCATTATGTTTTTGTGCGTACAATTCTAAAACAATAGAAAGAAAATAAATGACCTGCATAGACCTAGTCAAGTGTTTAATCACTATAGTAGAATATGTCCACATGCAGACTATTTAAAGATGTTGATGATAGTGACTATAGTAGGCACAGAAATTGTAGATGGAGTTTGCAATTTTATCAAAATGGCAACGTATTCCCCTCCACTACAGAAACGAGCAAAGCCTTATAACACCAGTGAGTATATTGTTTTAATATAAAGTTATCACAACGTCCTATATTTCGAAATGAAAAATGTCTGCAAGAAACAAAAATCTAACAGTTACAACAATTCATATCAGTGCTATAACATACAGATATAGAGAAAGATATCACGTTCAGAGAAACGGAATCACTTTACATTTTACTGACATCGTAATCTTAGGAATAAAAAAGTGTTACGACCTCTTTGGGTCGTACAAACGGAGACCCGCCAAATGGATGCTTCGAGGGTAAACGACATAGCTTTGTCATTCGACAATACCACGAATTGCGCAGTTCCACACACTCGTTCAATATACAAGTTTTTACAGCTAGATGTGTGTTAATAAATCAAAAATATATTTTTCTACCCTTCTTATATAGTAGTTTATTTCTATCCTGCATGAGTGGATTCAGCCTGAAGTGCGGTGGAAAGGTGAAAAGCAACTTAAAATTGACAAACTTTAAATTCTTCGATAGTGGTTGTTTGTGTTCGATAACTTTTCTATCTTTATCAATAACTCGTATAGGATCGATTCTGTTTTCATTGGTAATTCAGAGTTTATATATTACTTTACTCACATATACATAATTTATATTTAGGTGTGGGTAAATTTACATGTAAAGATCACAAAACAAGCTCTAAGAATAAAAACAATTCAGTGAAGGGATAAAGACGTAATTTGTACAATCGATCTACGATTATCACTTCGATCGAAGGTGGAATTTTGTTGTAAAACTAGCGAGGCATCAGAAAAACTAGATACTCATTCATCATTTAAATAGCAAGTAACATCATCACTTTTACATTGACAAGCTCAAATTAAAATCGCAGGATCTTTTTATTTATAAAATGAAAAATAACTATATACATATTCCATAAATGTCTATTTTATTTATACCATTTCAAAAATATGTTTTATTTACTGATATAAATTACTTGTTTATAATGCTATAGCTATATACTATAGCTTAAAATAACACACAACAATGAGTACAACAAAATTAATACCTTGTAAATGTGGTAAATAAATAATTTCTTTAGAACTAATATAATACGTACGCCTCCGAGTAATGTGTACATATTTAATTTTGGTTCTCACTTAAAACATAACTCGGGCAAGTAATGACATAATTGTTCTAACCTGGCTCAAAATAAGTCTATTTATACTTCTTGCTGCGGCACGAAAGCTCTACAAATACGCGTTGAATTATTCATTTCCTACCTAACCTAAAACATGATCTAATTTGGCATCCACCTCAGCGCTGTCATATACGAGTTCAGATTTTGTTTTTATACCACAAAGTTGTGTCATTTTTGTGCTAGTAAGCCTTTTTTTCTTTCCTATATTATTATATATGTACATATTCAACTAGACTAATGTGAAGTAAGTAACGTTTTTACTTATTTTGAACTCAAATATGCAGTGTGATATCTTTTTTAAGGTCAACTTTTTTTGAAAAAAAACTAGATTACCTGCTTGAAAATTTAATTTTATTAAAATTATTAACTTACACGAACGCAATATCAATTTTATCATTAGTCCACTAATTCTATACTATAAAAATTTTACTTCTTCTTAATGTACGAGTATACTAAATATTCGTAATTCAAAAGACAGAATACCTTCGTCTCAAAAATATTTTAAATACAGCCATTTAAGATCAAGGTAAATTTGCTTTGTTTATAAATTAATATCAATCACTAAAGTATGTTAAACGTCCGTCATTTAAAATTTGTTTTGATGATATTGCTATATCAGTTAGCTCTCGTTGCTGTACCTAGACCTCGTTATATAAAATCGTCCCATTGGATTGTGAGTGTGAAGGAGTAGTGAGTGCACCTGTGTTTGCGCACACACATGTGCACCACAATATCTCCTGCGTAGCTGCCTGGTCTCCGTTGAGACTGGCCGCCGAGGTTGAAATCGGCCAAGAGTACATTATTATTACCGATTGCACGGTTGGCTTAGTGGTTTAAGCGTTTAGGGACCTACTAGAGGAGGCAGCCATCGTTCACTCTTGGCTGTCTCCGCAGGCCGCGACCGAGGAAGTCGACATGGGGGCTGGTCGCTTCCGCGATGCCATTGCGCAGATCTGTGATGCGGCCATGCCCCGCATCCGAGGTTGCCGGCCTCCACGGAAGGAGGTTTACTGGTGGTCTCAGGAGTTGGCGGACCTCCGCGCGGCCTGTACTCGTGCCCGGAGGTCCTACACCCGTAGTCGGCGGCGACACCGCGAAGAAGGCGGGGAGGACCAGCTTCATGAAGAGTACCGAGAGGCGCGGAAAACTCTGAAGCTGGCCATAAGCCGCGCCAAAGAAATTAAGAGAAAGGAAATTCTGGAGGGTCTCGATCGTGACCCCTGGGGTCGCCCTTATCGTGCGGCGCGGCAAAAGCTCCGCACGTCGGCCCCCACCCTTACAGAGACACTCCAGCCCAGCTTCCTGCGGGAAGTGGTCGAGGGCCTTTTCCCGCAGCGGGTGGAACACACACCCCCGTCAATGACCTTCATGGTCGGAGACGACGGGGGGAACGAGAACGATGTTCCGCCCGTTAGGGAATCGGAGGTAGGGGCGCTTGTTCTACGGATCCGCTCTAAGAACACCGCCCACGGGCCAGACGGGATACCTGCCCGAGTGCTGGCCCGAGCCCTCGAACACATGTCGGACCGCCTCAGGGAGGTCCTGGACGCTAGCTTGGCGTCCGGACGCTTCCCTGAGTGCTGGAAAAGCGGGAAGCTGATCCTATTGAGAAAGCCGGGACGGCCAGCCGAATCGGTAGCGGCCTATAGGCCCATCGTGTTGCTGGACGAGGCGGGTAAACTGTTTGAGAGGATACTCTCTGCCCGCATCGTCCGGCACCTCTGCGAGGTGGGCCCCGATCTGTCGGACGCCCAATTTGGTTTACGGGCGGGGCGTTCGACGGTCGATGCCGTGTTGCGCCTGAGGGCCGTTACCGAAGAGGCGGTGAGCTGTGGCGGCGTGCTGTTGGCGGTGTCGTTGGACATCGCCAACGCATTTAATAGTCTGCCATTTAGCTGCATCAGGGAAGCACTCCACTACCATGGGGTGCCAAAGTACCTGAGGCGGCTTGTGGCAGACTATCTTGAGGAGCGTACCGTCATGTACGAGGACCGAGACGGTGTTCTAAGGCGGCGGCTCATGTCGTGCGGTGTTCCACAGGGGTCTGTCCTCGGACCACTCCTGTGGAACATGGGATACGACTGGGCCCTTCGAGGTCGTCTTCCCCCCGGGCTGGGCGTAATTTGTTACGCAGATGACACATTGGTCACGGCCCGGGGCATGAACTTTCAAGAGGCGGCGCGCCTGGCCACCACGGGTGTCTCGCTGGTGGTCGGGCGAATTGAGGCGCTGGGTTTGCGGGTGGCCCTGGACAAGACGGAGGCCCTTTTGTTCCATGGTCCCCGTCGTGGTCCACCCTCCGGCGCGTCCATCGTAGTCAATTCAGTCCTCGTACCGGTTCAGGCCCAGATGAAGCATCTGGGCCTGATCCTCGACGGCAGGTGGCTCTTCGACGAGCACTTCCGACAGCTTTCTCCAAAGCTGGTCGGCGCTGCTTCTGCCCTTGGGTGGCTTTTGCTCAATCTGGGTGGAGCTAGCGTCGCGACGAGACGGCTATACACGGGGGTTGTCCGGTCAATGGCGCTGTATGGTGCACCGGCGTGGGCGGCGGCTCTGACCGCCCAGAATAGGGCTCGCCTCTGGCGCCCTCAGAGGATATTGGCGGTTAGAGCCATACGCGGTTACCGCACCGTATCGACGGAGGCGGCGTGCGCCTTGGCCGGAACTCCCCCGTGGGATTTGGAGGCGGAAGTGCTCGCCGAAGTTTATAGGCGGACGGTTGACTTCCGGGCGGGTAGCGGCATACGGCCCCCGCCCGAAGAAATACGCGAGTGGCGAGAGGCCGCTCGTCGAGCCACAATGGCTCGTTGGTCGTCCCGGCTGGAGGCTCCACGTGCTGGCTTTGCCGCCGTGGAGGCTCTCCAGCCGGTCATCGCCGAGTGGGCAGGGCAGCAGCACGGGACCCTTTCCTTCCGACTGACGCAGGTCCTTTCCGGGCACGGTTGCTTCGGGAAGTATCTGCACTCGGTCGCCAGGAGGGAATTGAGTCCCGCCTGTCACCACTGCGACTGCAGTGAGGACTCGGCTCAGCACACGCTAGCGGTTTGTTCCGCCTGGGCGGCGCAGCGTGGGGTCCTCACTGCAGTTATTGGAGGAGATCTCTCGCTACCGGCCGTCATACGCTCCATGGCCGGTAGCGACAGTTGTTTTACCGCGGTTACAACCTTCTGCGAAGACATAATTTCGCGGAAGGAGGCGGCGGAGAAGGCCCGGGAGGACGATATCCACTCGGACCCAATTCGCCGCCGGCGAGCCGGGCGGCGGAGGCGCGCATACCAGCGCCTCATGCCGCCTTGAGTGTGGCCGCGGGTGGACGGGACGGGTTTTCCCCTCCATCCGCTATAGTGGCCAGCCGCGAGGAGGTGACGTGCGCGTGTGCCGTACGTCGCCTATATAGAGAGTTTATCCACAGATGGTGCCCGCTTTGGTGGGCAGGCGCTAGGAGGGATCTGGATGTCGTAATAGCAGCGGTTCCCGGATCCCTCCTATCTCAGGCGCAGAGTGGCACACCGTGTGGTTTTAGTCGGTCCGATTCCGACGCACCACCCCGCCGTAAACCCCGGTGGGGTGACGGCCGGAGGGGGTTTCCACACGTTACAAAAAAAAAAAAAAAAGTGGTTTAAGCGTTTACCACGCCACTCTCCACTTCGGTGAGTGTTGTGGGTTCAAATCCTACATGTGACAACACTTTGTGTGATCCACAAATTGTTGTTCGAGTCTGGGTGTTCTTTGTTTTCGTTTCTTGTATGTTTGTAAAGTCCCTCGCGATACAGAATTTATTCCTAAAGCGAGGGTTGTCTTTTCTCTTAAAAAAAAATTATCATCATTTCAAACCAAGAAGGTTACGTAGCTTTTTTTAACTTTTACCTAAATAATATGATTATTTATTTGCGATATCAATTATAGCTGTTGAGCTCGGATGAATTTTTATCCATTAAATATGGTTTGAACTTTTATTTAGAGTACAAATATTTTACCGCGGCAGCTCAATGTTGACTTATATTAAAAATACAAACTGAAATAGTTATTTATTTTTAAAAGTTATATATTAAATAGTATTTTATTCAGATTTAATAGCATATTTAGATGATTGTTTTTCTATTGACTTTTGGAACGTGACCATTAAAACTTTGGATTATGTACATCATTTCAGTAACATGGGCCATTGTGACTTTATAGAACAAATTGGAAATGCCTGGCGTTGTTGTCGTACTGCATGCGGGTATTATAAATTGCTATTCAGGGACTTTAGACCTTGTGTCTCGTTGGCTGAAAATCTCACCAATGTTTACGTTGTATATTTTCGAATGAAAATTTAATACTACAGAGACCTAGTTTATTACAAAATACATACTTATAAATATGTTGTATTTAAAGTAAGTGTTGTGCATATTAAAGCCTAGCTCTCGGTTTCTGATATATTATAATCATTATTGTAGGCAACGTAGTTGAATAGATTTTTTTCAAAGTTAATTTTTGGTTAAGATAATTACAATTTATCTTAACCAAAAAGTTACTTACATTTAACTTATTTGCTTTTAAAATATAGACATATTAAAAAGTAACGATTTGACGCCGATAAAAAAGGGCGTAAAAAATTTAGTGTGTTGTACAATTCAGTTTATTCACAAGTCAAATATTCGTGAACAAAACACCAATACATAGACGAAACTTAAAAATAAATACAAGGAAAATAGTTTACTAATTAGTTTAAGTAGCTGGAAAATTAATCCATAGCCACAACTGTCGTAATGTTAAACTACACGAGTTAAGTTAAGCAACTTATATTTCTTGCAAATACTGTAATTAAAAAACCTCTTAGACGTAGTAAACTTAATGGTAAAGATTGATAAATAGTTTTCTGAGCATTATAACTATTATGTTTTCAAGTCTTTTTGAAGAAACAAGATATTTTTATCTCAGACATTCGTATAACACGTATTATTAAAAAGCTTTCGGCTTAGAGTATTTCTATTTATATCTATTCTTCAGGTATATAAAACTTATCTTTAACTTCACAATTTACTGAATGTTTTCTTTGAGAAATACAAAAAAGTTGGTTAAATTAGAAACCTCCTTTTGAAGTCGATTAAAAATAGCTATCAGACACAAACGGTGATTCAGTCAACGACCTTCAAATGTTTTCACTTTTAGATAGGGTAGAACATTAGTTTGATGTTAGGTTTATTGTGGGCTAAAATAGTTTAGATAACAATCGACTGTGACGTGAAGTGCGTTATTATCGGTCGATAATATCGGATGCGTCACTACAGGACGGAGGAACGTAAGTGTTCTACTTCTATTGCGTCGTGATTATCGCAGCAGTGCGTTACTTCGTAACCTAATATATTATAACTAATAGCAGATATCACAATAAAGTATCCGGTATTATCGACTATTAAAATCGTACCCGTTTGAGGGAGCTTTTACGCAGTATTTACGCAAGAAAGGCGGTTTACGTCATGACCTGTCTTTGGTATTAATAAATAATAATGATAATAAATATTTCGGACATTTGACACATATCTAATTTCAAACTAAGTATAGCTTGTACTATGATAACTAGATTGACTGATATAATACTTAAATACTTCTTTTGTAAATACATACATGTTATACATATAGAACACCCAAACTTCGAAACAAATATTTGCAAATCAAACAAACATTTATCTCCACGTTTTTTCCCCTGTGACGGAGTGTCAGTAAAGTATTCTATAATTCATAATTATCTCTACCAATCAATGAAACTTGGATTTTAAATAGCAAATATTGTTTTGATACTTTTGCTTTGACCTTTAACATACGGTAAATATTCTAAGAAACCATAATACAAGAAAAAAAACTAAAGTTAAGGATAAGTCAGAAGCATTGAGAGTGATTGTGTGAATAATATATGGTGAGGTGTATTGTATGGTATGTAGCGTGTGAATATTGTGCTAATATGAAAAGTATGTTAACTTTTGTTATGTAGGTCAATACCTATGTAAAGGATATCATATCTACGCTACTGTTTATACAGATAATATAGAATCTATGGAACTATTAGCTGTCAGTATGACATGAGTGAGAGCGATGATAAAATTTTAGACGGAAAAAGTGAGGTTAAGCGATCTTTAGAAAAACGTGGAAAATATTCTCCTGCTTTATTTTAAATAGAAATATAATATTTTTTAAACTAGAAGTAAAGGCTTTAAATGTTGTTTTTCGTTATTTCAGGTAAGTTATTATGTCTGAAATATGTTAATGGTAGTAAAACTTTTGTGAACTTAAGTATGACGTAAATAAAAGACTTATTGTTATTTCAGAAAACGCAAATTTTGTCTTTATTTCACCTGAGTATTTACTATTATACCTATTTATAGGATGCAAGTTAGAAAAAAAATGTAGTCAAGTTATGACTTGAGCTAAAATGTTTTGATCATAATTCCTCTGTCCGATGCACTAGACAGGCTGTTTTGTACCACTAAATAGGTGACATCAGCAGTTGCTCAGTTGCCTCATAGGTTTTCAGAAAAACAGTTACTACAACGTTAGCATTTTATTCTGGATGGAAGGCAAATATTTAATATTTTGTTTAACTTGTTATAGAGATATGGTAAGGTAAAACAAAAGAAATTCCTCGAAGCCTTAATGCACAAAGTTTGTTTCTCACATATATTACGTTTACGGTGTTTCAAGTCTACTTGTAAGTTGTAAGTCTTTCTGATGGTAAGAATATCTCATCTATTGTTTAGATCTACAGTGAGGTAATGGAAAGGTAAAAGACAACTCACCTTCAGCATCGAGAGCCGTGCTCGCTCAACCAACTTACGCAATCAATTTACGCAACCTAGACACGAAGACCTTAATGTGTGGTATGAAGGTGAAGATCTGACTGATTATGACTTCCAAGTACTTAATGATATCAGATCTCTACAAAATATGGCTGTTTAAAAATATCTGTTCAGTTTCATATTGAGGAGCCGTGATGGAAAGTGACATGGAGGACAGTAGGAATCGCCTGTAAGCAAAAATTAAGAAGTTGGTTTTTTATATATTTAGCGTTAGCACACTATTTCTAAACCATGAGCGGACACTATTGTACCCTGACTGAGCATTGAAGAAAATCTCTTCCCAGCTATCACCACAAAAAAAGGAATACTGCCTTCAGAAATTTCGTATACTATAAGAAGTTCGTCACTTAGTGTGTGGTATATTTTAACTCTCTGCCTTCGTGCAGTCAAGTAATTCTCCAGCAGTGTAAACGGTATGCCTCTTACGCTGATCACTTCCAGTCTCTCCAATAAATGTGGGATACAAACCGTGTCAAAAGCTTTGGCTAGATTCAGGAAAACAGTTAACTTCTTCTAAACCTACAGATCGGTCACGACTGAATAGAAGAATTCATGGATTGCATCGTTTGTCGATTTGTGACGTTGAAACCCAAATTAAGCCGGAGATAAAAAAGCTCTCTTAGTAATTATTTAGACGGTTGTCTATTAGCCGTGCCAAAATTTAAACACTATTGGTAAAATACAGATAAGTTGGTAGTTATAAACACGGATTTCATTGCCAATCTTGTAACTTATCTAACGCTATTTTGAGCTCATTCGGTAAGGTACCAGTTGATAAAGCCAAACTAATAAAGGGAGTAATAGGCGGGCCTAGCTCATTAATGTGTTTCTTTATAATGTTCCCTGATACTAGGTCCATAACCACAGCATATTCATCTTAAAGACTTAGAATAAGCTCAAATATTCAGCTTCACTCATCGGTAATAATACGAAAGAATTCAAAGGCACGTTAACAGGGTGTTCCAACAGCCTGCGATGTTGCTTGGTACTGATTTCCTCAGTAAGAAATGTATAGATAACATGACCTTTTAAATACAAAAGTTATTTGATATGTGCAGTATATTTGGTCATCGTACATTTTATTTCTTAGATTTTTTGTGAATTTAAAGTGTTCGACTTTAGATTACTGAATTAATAAAAAATATTTTGGAGACTTTATTCCGAAACTTACATTTTTTAAATATCAAATCTAAACTTTTATTCTAATCCTTATCATATAAGGCCCATACCAATTTAAGGAGTATGAACCACACTTTATCTACGCTACCCTTCATTAGGCAGCCATACTTATTCTAAGACGAATAATCACCTATTTCCTCAACGCTTTGATAACGAAGGCGCACGAATCCGCGTGACGTCCCCCTCTCTTTGTTCAGTGTTTATACACCCCGTCATTACAATCTGCCGTAGCACTACATCCTGGGCTATTGTTTTAAAACAGTTAAATAATGAATGGTTGCAATTGCTATCTATACTATTCACTGCTGGCTATTCCATTATTGACTGAGGTCTATTATTTATATTAGTTGTAGCAACAACAAAGTTTGCAGATAAATGTCAGTAAGCTGGAAATAAGTGGATTTAGTCTGTCTATTAATAAAAAAACCGAGGATGTTAGGTGCTTTAACTTAGAAACATTGTTTATATGTAATCGTAACTTTCCACTCATATTCTACACGATAAAACATACATCCGTATGACTAGGATAGTAGTCAGTCCCACACTAAGCTCGGTTGCCGCCATTTGCTTAGTAAAGTATTTATATAAATGTGTAAAAAAATAATTTTTTTTTTGTTTTGGCACTTACACTAAATAATATAATGAAAATATTCGGTGTAATAACACTGAATATGTTGGTATTTATTCAGGACAAGTGCTCTAACCATAGAATTCTAACTTCTTAAAACTTCCATTTTACTATTTAAATAAGCTAACTAATTTACGGAGCTTTTATCCTAAATACGTGAAACTTCCACTAAACGTTTACTTAACATCCTGTACAGTACGACGTAGTTACGTAGCTTACATTTACGTAGCGCGACAAGCTTCCGGTTCCGGTCGGACTCCGTGTGTTGGCGGTAGTGTCAAGTTTGCGTTTTGCAGTGTTACCAACATTAGCTACCATTGTCGTCGTAGAGTTTTGTTATTAGAACGAAAGTTTAAATAATAAATTATGAAAACGACCAATCTGGCAAACAATTTCATTAATATTTGAGGTGGATAGCATTTAGTTTGATATATTTATATATATCCGTCCCGACCATATTCAGCCACTGCGACTTAGCACTGTTATTGAGAACTTCGGAGATGTGCTCTCAGGTCCTAGTACCTGGCAGTCGCCATATCCGATTTTTGCAGTGAACGTATGTTCACATTTACTATAAGTCAGTACCCCTCCGATATAATTATAGTGTATGGCCGCAGGTTTTTGGGCTTTAAGCTCATCCCGTTTGGCATCGAGCTCTTCCCTCTGACGTCGTTCAAACTCGAACACCTTAGTATGCACAGTACATCTCCACGGCGGCCTGTCCCTCGCCATCACCTCCCACAGCAACAGGTCAAAGTGGCAGCACTTTATGTGACACATCAGCACATCTTTATAGCGCAAGTATTGGCCGCCTTGTTTTCATTTGCCAGTAGTGCATTTAATATTTTGGTGGAGAGCTTTATGTCATGAAAACGGAACACTTTTATGCGGTGCTTGCCAAAAGCAACAGTGGCAGTTCCAATTCTGTTCTGTTCTGTTCGCTATCAAGATGACAGTTTGATGATGAAGTGCTGCCCAGATTTTGAAACTTGTCTACCTGCTTAAATGAGACGTCACGGAGTTTAACGTCTACTGTGGTATATTCAGAGTGCCTTGGACTATCACTTTGGTCTTTTTCACACTGATTTAAGGACTAAATCTGCAATATGACTCATAAAGACTTGTCATAAACCTTTGTAGACTACTGGAGGATTCCGCCAGAATACACAAGTTATCTGTATACATTATTTCATTACTCGTAGCGTGAGAGACTTTGGTGCGAGCTTGTAACTTGCTGAAAAAAGCTCCAAATCTTCGCCCTATATCTCACGTCATCATACAGCAGTCGGATCATTCTTACAAATTTATCCCTCCAAGCTTCCTCGGGACCACCCAGAGAGCTTCTCGAAACACGCTATCAAAGGCTTTTTTCAGGTCAACAAAACATAAATACACTGGTTGAGCCTCCTGTTCAGTTTTTTCTTGTAGTTGGCGGACAGAGAAAATAGCCAATAGGTTTCGGACAGGATGTTTTTAGGTAATGGCATTAAGCGGTTTAGTAGGATTCGAACAAAGTCTTTCCCCGGAGAAGTCAGAAGTGAGATTGCCCTATAAGCATTGCAGTTTGACCTGTCGCCTTTGTTCTTGTATAGGTCTCAAATGCGAGAGACTCAAAAGTCAACAGCTATTCTCTCCTCATTCCACATTGGTACGAATAGCTTCTAAATGATTTCGTGCAGTTCCTTACCCCCACATTTAAACAGCTCTCCAGGTATCTTACCAACACCAACCGTCTTTTGGTTCTGCTGTTGTTGGATAGCATTAGTTACGTCGCACAATGAGTGGGTCATCTAGCTTATTACTTGTGGGAAAAGTTTCCATTGAGCCAATGCGGGTGATATCTACAGCTCTGTCAACATTTAGCAACTCGTTAAAATGTTCTCCCCATATGTCGAGTACATCTTTTTACTGATAAGTAATTGAATACCTTCGAATGATCTCAGAGGCACTCTAAAACAAATTGTAGTACCGATCAGTTTGCAGATTTCATCAAAAAATGCACCCAACTGTTTAATGTCAACAAGCCACTGTATGCACTTCGCTTTGTCCTGCTACCGCCCATCCTTTATACTTTGTACAAATTGCCGTAACTCAAAACCACTTTGCTTGACTTGTTCCGTCTGATGGTCGTCATAGCGCGGCGCAAGTAAGAGCGGTGCCTACAGATGGTTTTGTGCAAAACTTCATCACTGTCACCAAACCAGTCCTCACAACCAACACACAATTAACAACGTCTATTTTTTGGACCACACCACAAACAACTTGGAGGTAGGTGTTACACATATCAAGACGTTTGAACTTCCTTATGTTCAAACGCTCAGGGTTCACTCTTTACGATCTATGGAAGTGTTTTGACATTGAATGCATCCATGTGATTTTACATTTTGTCAGGAGTTTAAACATAGTGTTGGTGAAAGTCAGCTCAAGCTGGGCATATAAGGATAGTGAGAGTTATCCGTTACTATTCACATTTCCAACACCATGTTTTTCCAAAACCTTTTTTTTTTTTTTTTTTTTTTTTTAACGTGTGGAAACCCCCCTCGGGCCGCCACCCCACCGGGGTTTACGGCGGGGTGGTGTGTCGGAATCGGACCGACTAAACCCATCCCGTCCACCCGCGGCCACACTCAAGGCGGCATGAGGCGCTGGTATGCTCGCCTCCGCCGCCCGGCTCGCCGGCGGCGAATTGGGTCCGAGTGGATATCGTCCTCCCGGGCCTTCTCCGCCGCCTCCTTCCGCGAAATTACGTCTTCGCAGAAGGTTGCGACCGCGGTAAAACAACTGTCGCTACCGGCCATGGAGCGTATGACGGCCGGTAGCGAGAGGTCTCCTCCAATAACTGCAGTGAGGACCCCACGCTGCGCCGCCCAGGCGGAACAAACCGCCAGCGTGTGCTGAGCCGAGACCTCGCTGCAGTCGCAGTGGTGACAGGCGGGACTCAATTCCCTCCTGGCGACCGAGTGCAGATACTTCCCGAAGCAACCGTGCCCGGAAAGGACCTGCGTCAGTCGGAAGGAAAGGGTCCCGTGCTGCCGCCCCGCCCACTCGGCGATGACCGGCTGGAGAGCCTCCACGGCGGCAAAGCCAGCACGTGGAGCCTCCAGCCGGGACGACCAACGAGCCATCGTGGCTCGACGAGCGGCCTCTCGCCACTCGCGTATCTCTTCGGGCGGGGGCCGTATGCCGCTGCCCGCCCGGAAGTCAGCCGTCCGCCGATAAACTTCGGCGAGCACTTCCACCTCCAAATCCCACGGGGGAGTTCCGGCCAAGGCGCACACCGCTTCCGTCGATACGGTGCGGTAACCGCGTATGGCTCTAACCGCCAATATCCTCTGAGGGCGCCAGAGGCGAGCCCTATTCTGGGCGGTCAGAGCCGCCGCCCACACCGGCGCACCATACAGCGCCATTGACCGGACAACCCCCGTGTATAGCCGTCTCGTCGCGACGCTAGCTCCACCCAAATTCGGCAAAAGTCGCCCGAGGGCAGAGGCAGCGCCGACCAGCTTTGGAGAAAGCTGTCGGAAGTGCTCGTCGAAGAGCCACCTCCCGTCAAGGATCAGGCCCAGGTACTTCATCTGGGCCTGAACCGGTACGAGGACCGAATTGACTACGATAGAGGCGCCGGGTGGTGGACCACGACGGGGCCCATGGAACAAAAGGGCCTCCGTCTTATCTAGGGCCACCCGTAAACCCAGCGCCTCAATACGCCCGACCACCAAAGAGACTCCCGTGGTGGCCAAGCGCGCCGCCTCTTGAAAGTTCACTCCCCGGGCTGTGACCAATGTGTCATCTGCGTAACAAATTACGCCCAACCCGGGGGGAAGACGACCTCGGAGGGCCCAGTCGTATCCCATGTTCCACAGGAATGGTCCGAGGACAGACCCCTGCGGAACACCGCACGTCATGGGCCGCCGCCTCAGAACACCGTCACGGTCCTCGTACATGACGGTACGCTCCTCAAGGTAGTCTGCCACAAGCCGCCTCAGGTACTCTGGCACCCCGTGGTAGTGGAGAGCTTCCCTGATGCAGCTAAATGGCAGACTATTAAAAGCATTGGCGATGTCTAACGACACCGCCAACAGCACGCCGCCACAGCTCACCGCCTCTTCGGTAACGGCCCTCAGGCGCAGCACAGCATCGACCGTCGAACGCCCCGCCCGAAAACCAAATTGGGCGTCCGACAGATCGGGGCCCACCTCGCAGAGGTGCCGGACGATGCGGGCAGAGAGTATCCTCTCAAACAGTTTACCCGCCTCGTCCAGCAACACGATGGGCCTATAGGCCGCTACCGATTCGGCTGGCCGTCCCGGCTTCCTCAATAGGACCAGCTTCCCGCTTTTCCAGCACTCAGGAAAGCGTCCGGACGCCAAGCTAGTGTCCAGAACCTCCCTGAGGCGGTCCGACATGTGTTCGAGGGCTCGGGCTAGCACTCGGGCAGGTATCCCGTCCGGCCCGGGGGCGGTGTTCTTAGAGCGGATCCGTAGAACAACCGCCCCTACCTCCGATTCCCTGACGGGCGGAACATTGTCTTCGTTCACCCCGTCGTCTTCGACCATGAAGGCCATCGACGGGGGCGTGTGCTCCGCCCGCTGCGGGAAAAGGCCCTCGACCACTTCCCGCAGGAAGCTGGGCTGGAGTGTCTCTGTAAGGAGGGGGCCCGACGTGCGGAGCTTTTGCCGCGCCGCACGATAGGGGTGACCCCAGGGGTCACGATCGAGACCCTCCAGCATTTCTTTTCTCTTAATTTCTTTGGCGCGGCTGATGGCCAGCTTCAGAGTTTTCCGCGCCTCTCGGTACTCCTCATGAAGCTGGTTCTCCCCGCCTTCTTTGCGGTGTCGCCCCCGACTACGGGTGTAGGACCTCCGGGCACGAGTACAGGCCGCACGGAGGTCCGCCAACTCCTGGGACCACCAGTAAACCTCCTTCCGTGGAGGCCGGCAACCTCGGATGCGGGGCATAGCCGCATCACAAATTTGTGCAATCGCTTCGCAGAAGCAACCAGCCCTCATGTCGACCTCCTCGGTCGGGGCCTGCAGAGACGGCCAAGAGTGAATAATGGCCGCCTCCTCTAGTAGGTCCCTATTTAATTTGGCTACAGCCCACCGCGGAAAGCGAGAAGAACGCCACGCCGCGTGACCCCTACTGGCGTCCTGGGACCGGGAGAGCTCAAATCGGATATAGAGATGGTCCGAGAGCGTCTCAACCTCTTCCAGGACACGCCAGTTCCTTACTCGTGCGGCGAGGGCAGGGGTAGCGAACGAAAGGTCCACTATCGACCCTCCCTGCTGTCGCACGCACGTGTTGGTGGAGCCCCTGTTTAGTAAACAGAGGCCCACCGAGGCCGCCCACTCCTCTACGGCCTCGCCCCTAGCGTCCGTCCTGGGGGAACCCCACGCAATGGACTTTGCGTTGAAGTCCCCCAGCACTAAGACGTGCCCAGACGTTAGACGCCGCATCGAGGTTTCCAAGTTGTTAAGGAAAACCTCGAAGTCGTTCAAACTCCGGTTGGGGGAGAAGTATACACCATATACAGTGATCCCCCCCCACTCGGCAGCAACATATCCAGTGCCCTTGTCTCTTAGCGACAAGGGCGGGGAATGAGCCGCCGTGGAGCCAACGACTGCCACGGAACCGTCCCGGTCACCCAACCAGTTTGGACGGGGAGGAACATAATAGGGTTATGTTTTTCCAAAACCTTAGGCCAAGCCTCGAAGTCACACCTGACTCTAGCATTAAAGTCACCCATCAATAATACCTGCTCCCGAGGATGAATTCTTGAAAGAGCTTGCGTGACCTCCTCATAATTGTGCAGTATGATAAAAGTAATGTGCTTCGGTGGCGCTTTCGGTTCTTTGGAATTGGGATATTTTTTATTATTATAATATTCTACGTTATACAGATACATGTAATAAATTTAAAATAATAATAATTTAAGAGTTATACTATTCTATTATAGATTTTTTTAATGTTATCTCCTATTATAAATTGAACCACGATATTATATTAATACGTCCAAGAATATGCCAAATGCAATTTACAAATGCAGATAAGAATTCTTCGTTTATAGGTGACTATGAATGACCGTATTAGTGACCACTAAGTTACTTCCTACACCTATTTAGACCTATAACTCAAGAGTCTGGTAACTCAAAAGTGCAATTCTGTTTTTGAAATCACTCGCCTCACAAAAGAAGAAACCTCCTTCAGAAAGTGGTTAATATACGTTCACATTTATGTCATATTTCATGTGACCAAGGAACACAGACAACAGAACCATTGGTTGTAAACACAGAATTGAATATGGCCTTGTATACTTACATGTTACATACATTCTTTAGTAATTTATCTTCATTCATTGTTTTTACGATCCTTGTTTTGTTTCGTGGGTAACGCGCAATATTTAACCGGTTGTCTGTCAAAGCTTTGTTTTACCCTCGTCGCATCCACATTCAGCCGTAACAAAAACTGGCATATGCCTGCGATTAAAACATCTTTTTTCTCACCCTAAATCTTTCAATGGTTTTATGTTAAATATTTTTAGATGGGTAAAACTTTTTGTTCGAAAACTTGCATAGTGATATTTAATACGATTAATTCAAAATTAATGCGTGTATGATTTTAAATTAAAATAATATCCTGATTGACACATTTTATTACACAAAAACACGGCAATCAGAAAAAACTAAAAATAAAAATAAACTCATCCGTCAGGCACAACCTGATAACTAAGCTACCGAAAAACATACTGATATATTTTCTTAAGACATATATATAATACATAAATTACAACCAGATACAGAACAAATTATTGTGTTCATCACACAGCATAGTAGGCCAAAGCCTCCATTCTAAGGTCTACAAGTATGTCCAGCAGTGGACTGTTAAAGGCTGTTTATGTGATGATAGATAATTTAAATAATTTTATACAAGAAGTACATTGTGCGTAGTAAAATTAACGACTAGCACTAAGTGCTTTGACGCCGAAGAATTTCTGCCTCCCTCTAAAATTCTCGAATTGGAGGGAGAAACTTTTTGTATTTTTTTTCCCGTCGAATAATCGATTGATATGCACTCTTTTGTTATTAGAAGAAAAGGCAACTCTCGCAGTAGTAATAAATCATGTGTCACGTATCACAAAATGTTCTCCCATGTGAGGTTTGAACTCTCAACACTCAGCGCAGTTGAAAGCGGCGAAGTGACCGCTCAAACTACTATGCCATTCATGCAGTCAAGTATGACTCTGCATATATGGCTCTTTTGCTCAAAAATTTTTTTATCAACCTCTTACCAACGCATATACGTAATACTATCCAAAATCCATATGTCATAGGGAATTATTAGAAGATTCAACAAATTCGTATTAGACGCTTAATAAAGGTAGTATGTGGAGGTTACACAGCTTGTTAAGATGTAAGATTGTCGAGTCGCAGAAAAAAGAAAAAGTTTTTTTTGACACACAGGCTACTTGGTGGAAAATAACTATTGCCGCTTAATGACACCGACGATCCAGAAGTAACAATCGTGTTGTTTACCTGAGTAGTGAGATTATACTTTTATTATTTATTTATTTTAAGAGATTACTAAATTGGTTCTACTCTGCCTGATGAAAAGCAGGAATCGAATGCAGATAATGCAGTATAGTAACCCATATTAAAGCGGCCTAATGAGATGTATTGCATGTGATAATTTGTTCCACAGATTGGTTGGGACAAGTTTGAAACTTAAAATTCGAGTCACTATCAATTGAATGTACTTCAAAGGGGAAATCGGGTGCTGTGGTGCCGATGAGATGAGACCATATTTGTGGTCAAACTTTTACCTCATAAAGTTGCAGGTGATGTGATGGAATGAATTATTGTTTCAGTCTGTTACCTTATCTTCTGAGCGACTGCGAAACTGGACTCCGTTCGATATGTTTATATATCTTTCACTCTTAAACTCTTGTATTTGTGTGATCCAGAAACATTCCTCTCGAATTTATGTATATCAACTTGCTAGATAATTGTGAACTTTCTTAAAGTGAATTTTGTACAACAAAGTTTCTTGTTCTTATAATATTCAAATTCCTGTAATACAAGTTGCTTAAGAAACTTCTAGTCTTGCTTACATGTTATTTTACATATTTTATACATATTACAAGGGAAATGTTTGAAAAATACGATTTTATTTCCAATATAGCTAACTTACTGGGATGTACACATTTTTTCCTGTATCACACGCATTCTTTAAATTCTTTTTTTGTGCTCAACTTATATATAAAAGCTTTTATATGTTTTAGTCAGAGTTTGAGGTTCAACTCCCTAATGGTGGCGAGCAGTTTGTGACAAAAACTACTAACACAATTTCAACGCATGGAAACAATTTCATAGGTGAAGTAATACATTTAGGGTGGAGGAAAAAATCTTAGTAAAAGAGAGTTGGAAACGAATGTTTAGGGTATGAACTCACCTTTCAAAAGTAACATTTAAT
The DNA here is from genome assembly GCA_949316085.1 of Hypercompe scribonia. NCBI lineage: Eukaryota > Metazoa > Arthropoda > Insecta > Lepidoptera > Erebidae > Hypercompe > Hypercompe scribonia. The sequence continues at coordinate 8,606,369 of OX438989.1, read as the reverse complement.
TTAACCTTAGATAGGATTTTTTTAGAATTACATTCGTTAGTAATAAAACTATGGTCAAATATACTTTCGGAAGTACGAATTCTTTATGGATATAATAGTATTAATACATGTAATGGACTGCAAAGCAAAAAAAAATATTTATTCTGGGCATCCATAACAATTGCGTAGAAGCCACAAACGTTTAAAATCTGCTAATTCTTAAGTACGAAATCAAAAATATATGATGATCTATGCAAAAGTGCCTGCTGTTCGTCATCCGATCAAGAAATATTAATGTTATAACGTTAATAATGACTATAAGCGATACAATTTCAGTCTGCGTAATGTTTAATTAATAATGAGTTAAACTATAATTGATGGCTCGGATTGCGTTAACTTTAATGACTGTTTATTACGTGTTATACTACCCATTGAATTATACTACAGATGCTGAAATTACTAATTACTAGCTAAGGTTAGAACCTTAATCGTACTGCGAAGTCTGATTCTGCATAAAAATATTTATTAATTCATGTTTATCTTATTTCCATTGATAGTTGAGTCCACCACAACTCATTTTCCTTTGATTATTACATTTTAATGAATATAAGAGTAATTTTTTAATTATATATCAAAAATGTAAACACGTTTCATGTTCTAAAAACACGTTCTAATGCAGATATATAATAATACTTCCAAACGTCTTTTGGCAAATAGTAATATATTATCTTTTCTATATCTTTTTCTCATCGGGTATGTGCTTAACCTGCCAATATATATACTGTACGATATAAAGCTTAATTTTCAAAATTCTTACCTCATTAAAAAGCAGTTATATAATTGTATTTATGTAAATAAAAAAAGTTTGTTTTCTATGAATTAAAAATAATGTGTACATAAAAACTTCAGACTTAAAAATAGAATGTAATAATTTCTTTTTAAATATTTTATAAAAATACGTAAAATGATTTCGTGTTTAAGTATAAGAACTGTGAGAATCCAAGAGAAAACAAACACAAAAAAGTTCAATTAATCACTAGGACAGCTCGTGTTCATTTATTCGTGTTGGCATCAATTTAACGGCTTGATTGAATTAATGACACCACAGACTGATACTGCATACGCTTAAACTACACGCATTGTGCTCAAGCGGGGTGTGAAAAAACATCTCTCAAGGCCGCCATAGTGTGAGTCACCATACTGCATTGTCTGCATTTGCAATGAGTATGGTGACCACAACTCTTGGACTCTATTCATGTTTTCCATCAGGCAGTACAAACAATTTTGGTTGATATTTTGAGTCTCTTGTGACTTCTGATTTCAAACACACATTACCAATGTCCGTTATTATCATGTCTTAATATATATTCAACAACTTATTATTTAAATTAGAGCTCCAAGAAGTAGAAAATAATTTCAACCTATTTCTCTGAAAAAGTTATTGTTAAAGTCCGCTAGACAAATGAGCACAGAAGTAATCCGGTTATGGTTCCATCATTTTTTGTATATAAGGTACGCCATCAACTTGTAGTATAATCGTTTTATAGTTTAATTTATTCCCTCGAGCCATTTTCACAAATTGCGTTGGGGTCGGCTTTAACTCTACTTCGATTTTGCTCAACTTCTAGCGTTCTAAGCAAATCGAAGTTCAGTAGAAAGGCAACATCTGACGCACAACGTCATCTAGTCTCAAACTGAACAGAGCTTGTACTATGAGCACTAGACAAATGATATATTATAGATGTTCGTATGACAACTGGGGCCAACGACTTAGCAAATATGAATATGCTTAAACAAAAATATACATATACGGGTAGATTTATATATGTCAGAGGGTCAGAAAGGAGAGGGCATCATAGCGGTCTTGGTTGTAGCTATCCATCGGGGGCGATGAACAGGAACTGTCAAAATAAGGACACACTTACATTGTACAATGTCTCATTATTTCATTGTTATACAATTTCATATAAAATCTCATAGAAATACAAATTTTAAATAAAATGGAAAATTCAAGAGCCAATAGGTTAGCATGTGCGCACCGTGTGACAGCTGTCTTTTTTTCATAATTCATCTTTTTTTCAAAAACCAACTGACGGCCACCATTACTCGTGGCGACACTTACTATTCTATTCGGGTTTAATCGCTTTTATTTCAACAACCTTATTTTAATATTATCTTTCACAGAATCAACTTACAAACAAAAATCCACAAATCATATTATGATTAAAATAATTCGTAACTTAATAATAAATTAGTTTATAATAAAAACTATCCATAAGCAGCGCGCCGTCATATATATAAAGATATATATATATAAATGCTATGAATGCCGGAATATAAGGTATGCTATGATTTAAATAATTCTGCCAGTTCATTGGGAAGAAGATCATGTACTTTCTTTTTGGATGAAAACCGATTTGTGGACATCCTGATTTCCATCGAGAGTGCATACCAGAGAAGTACCGTTTGAACAAAAAATGAATAGTTTACGAAGTCGGAGTTGTGAGAGGGACATGAGAGAAGCAGATTATTAACTGAGTGAAGGTTTCTATCTATTTATATAAAGACGTTGAGTTGAAAAAGAAAATAGAGAGGTAAGTGCATGCTATAGGCAACCGTTTTAACTGGAAACGCAAAGCAGACACATGGTCACACTTCCGAAAATTGAAAATGTATCGAGTGCAGTTGTTATTATAGTGTCTTCCATGCCCTTCTTAATATCGCCAGTCACTTTAAGGAGAGCGGTAACTATGCTGGTACCGGGCTTGAAGCCTGATTGTAGAGGGCTTAAAAGTTGGTTTCTGTACACAAATTGTGAGAGTTGTTTAAACACGTAGGCCTGGAGTAATTTAGATAGGAAAGGAAGAATGGCAATAGGTCGATAGGTGCTCAGCAAGTGAAAGGTCACCATTTTTTGAAAGAGAAATGATATAAACCTTACGCCACAAGGAGGAGAAAATGCTGCAACTGAGGGAAAAGTTGACTATGTAAGTATGTGAATACAGCTGTAGATCATCAGCATACAGGTGATATGCACACTGAAGATGTTGAGTTGTGAGGTTAGTAAATATCAAAAATAAGAGAGGAGATAAAATGCCTCCTTGTAGGACGCCAGTGTAGAGGTCATAAGAGACTGGGCGACTACAGTCTAGGATGGTGAGATACATGTGATGGCTTATGCCATCATATCCCACAGCATTGGAATGGATAGATAAGATAATCTTCTTGATATTCTCAGGAGACACCGAAAATAATTCACAGGCAGACACACAAATCAGTCTGTAGTGACTGTGTTAAGATCAGATATGTAATGTAGCCTTTGACATTTAGTTTGATGATCCAGCGTATCTGTGGATGAAGTCTTCTTGACTCTGTGTTTTGAAGTATATGTCGGCGATTAGCGTTGACACCTGATTGCACCGATTTCTTACGGACTTGTATAGGTGCCATTTGTCTTCGCATTGATCTTTCTTGAAATAAAAAAAGGACTGGTCCTTTCATCTCATGGTGGTTCGGAACTCCTACGTTATCCAAAATGCCGGGGTATGTTTTAGTTTTATTCTTCTGATAGGAGCGTGTTTGTTATACAATTTGATAATTGTATTATTAAATATACGGACTTTGTTGTCTACATCAGTAGCAGCTGCCATATCCACTCATCTATTTTAGCAGTATCTGCACACAATTTCTCAACATTCATGCGACGGAAAGAAGGAAGAAATTTAGGAAGAGTTTTGAGAGGTTTCATTATATACAAAAGGAAGATGAAATCGTGATGGAATAAACTAGGGACAGGGAGCTGTCCGTCAAAAGGGACAAGGTGCGCAGTGGAGATAAGCACTAGATCTAACCAGGTATCCTGGTAGTCTATATCGTGGTGAGGGGCTATATATTTGAAGAGGCAAGACTTGAATACTGGTTTATCTATTACACTTTGATTATCTAGAGGAGATTGCGTGTACGAGGAGACTTTAGAGCTAAGAGGTCAGTGTTGAAATCTTCCATGATGATGTGATGTGAGTGTTAGCCGAGCCTAAAGATTCCAGCACTGTTTCAAAACTAGAAAGGTAGTAAACAGTTGAAGGACAATAGTCTACACCTAGAATAATATTAACTCCCTTGAAACAAACATCGAGGAATAGGTATTCCGCGCTGGTGATAAGATCGGAAAAGTAAGAGGCGAGAATTTTGTAAGGTAGGAAACTACGTAGGTAGACGGCGACACCACCACCTCTACTATCTAAATGGTCATTTTGGATAAATGTGAAGTCAGAGGGAGGATATGAAGATGAGGGTAGGTGAGGTTTGAGCCAAGTCACACAATCAGGATGGTATGAACGTTATGATTAGAAAAAGTCTTAGTTAGATCGCTGAACTGACATAAGACACTTTGTCTATTTATATGGCAAATATTAAGACAAGGACGAGATCGAACAGAAATTTTTTGCCGTAATTTATATAATAAGGTTCAAATCATAGGTAATTTATTAAAAGGTAGTAGTAAAACAATTATATTATTGTATGTACCGTAAATAACATTCTTTAATTAATTCATTCTCTCTTCAATTAAATTAAGTCACAGGTCAATGCAATTTGCATTTGTATTTATACAAAATAGCCTTATTAGTAAAAGTTCTCTTCACAATACAGATGGTGGCCCCAATTCACCGCAATACTATGCAAAATACTCGTAGCATTCTTGAGGTTATTGGCGCCAGTTGGCGTCGGATTATTTTATCTAAACAGATCCAAACAAATTGTATTGTAATAGGTATTGTAATTTTTGATATCATATTATTGTTTTAAAAATAAGGATTCACGACATTCCTATGTGAAAAGTATGTTGAACAGAAAAGAATGATATTGCAATCTTAAAATATTTATATAGAGTGGGCCAAGAATTCGTTAACATTAGAATCTAACATCCTGCGCAAATATGTTACTGAAGTTTTTGGGAGCGATGCTACTGGAATTTACTGGCTACAATCGTAACACATAGTTTCAATAAGATGGTATCACTTGTCACACATCTAATGAGTGCTGGTGGTCAAAGACATGTTTCCGGAAAAGCTGATTTCCAAACAAGGAGTCGTTCCATGGCCACCCAGAAGTTCAGATCTATCCCTAGCAGACTTCTTTTTATGGAATTATTTTAAAAATTGTATTTACATTAATAAAATAATAAACCATTAATCAACCAAATACACTACGTCAACTAAAAGAAAAAATCAGCGAAGAGATGTCGGCGATCTCTCGGTCTGTTTACTCACGAGTATTCGAAAATTTCGGTGCTCGCTTATAAGAGTGCAAACGTCAAAACGGTGGTTATTTAGACGATGTAATTTTTAAATAATTAATTTTAACTAATCAACTTTCTTGTAAATAAATCATTTTTATAATATATCAAAATGGCTTTTTTTAAACGATTTTTTCAAATGTTAACTAATTCGTGGCCCATCCTATATTAGCACTGCAAGAAAAAGCTTCAAAAACGTAGTTTTTGAAACTTTCTGAAATGTTTTATATTCTTCACGCTACAATATCTCTCTGAATTTATTGTGGCTGATACTTATCAATGAGAAATTTAATGACGGTCTTTCTTTCACACATAACACCGTAACACAAAGTAGTAATTTCAATGAGGTTTGACACATTTCAAGAATTTTTCTCTTTTCCTTAGCAGCAACTTTTTTTTTTCAAAACACCTCAAACTAACCTTAATGTCTAGTTTATGATGCAAATAATTTAAAGTGAAAACAAAATATCTTAATTGTTACCAGTTCTAACAAATGTACATTTATAGAAAATAAAAAATCCAGAAACTTGATAAATATGCCTAGGTTCATATAGTAATATCATTTGTTTAATTTTATTAATATATGCTTAAAATGACCAACATTAGGCATTGAAATTTAATTCATAGTTATTTATTAAAGTTTGTTAGTTTATAAAAGAATGATGGGAAAGTTAACATCTCACATATTTGGCCGAAAAATGTTAAGTTTATTCTCTTTATTTCTAGAGTAATGGTAGGTATTAGTGTTATTATGTTTAAACTGGACCAATAATATTAATACATATAACTTGCATACATTTTATCTTGCTTTATAAGTATTAAAAACAATGAAAATATTTATAATATTTACTTATAAGCATCAAAAAAGTCGCCCGCCCCTGACAGTTCAAAATTGTAATTGCCCGTAAATTTTTCTATTCCATGTTTAAACAAGGTGTGACAGTTCCTCTGGCCTGAGCATCTGTGTTCTCTGGACAAGACACAGTTTCAATTCTACGTGGAGCACTATTCTCATAGCATATAGACGTTTTCGATCGGTTGCAGCGGCGGACAGTCCGCACTATCAATAGTCCCGAAATCACTGAGTTCCTTGAGCTTCTGCAGTTACGAAGGGATGTGGCCTCCAAGGCAGTCTTTTATCACCTTATTATGAGGAATGTTCTGACAAACTCTTCAGATTGTTCCAACTTCTTCCCTTCTATTACACGACAACACGTGCTGGCCTTGGAAACCACCGTTATGGAACGGAACACATAAGCTCTCGAACTAAGCGGTTCTGCGTTCCGTTTCTGTACAAATCAGTTGAAACCTGATTTAACCCACACGTATTTCCCTCTCACTATGATCCCGGGTCCTTTAAACTGAAACAACATCGCATAAGACCGCCATAGTGTTCGTCACAATACTGCATCATCTGAATTCACAATAAGTATGGTGGTGACAAGCCTTGTATTTTGTTAATGCTTTATATCAGGCAGAGTAGACTCCCTTTGACAGACTCTTAATAGGAAAAAGTCAATTATAATAATTTCATGTGGTTGTATTATTATTAATATATTTTCGTATTATAAAAGGTGTTACAAGAGTAATACAGAAATATTCATTTTCATTCATGCTATGGTCATAACCCGGCAAGTAACTGTTAATTTCTTGTCTCGATGAACAGAAACAATCAGCAGTATTAACTAACGAACGTACAGAATTAGAATACCGTCACCAATTCAAACAGAATTTGTTAATTAGTCGAACAAATTGAGTTGAACAAAATGAAATAAACTTCATGACTTCAAATTATCTGAGTTCATTCCGATAAACAGCTTGTTATTAAGCACAATGACTGCCTAAGTGACACATACTGTATGCGACTGCTGTGCTGAAATCTTAGGTTCAATTCCCAGGTCGGTCCAGTCATTTTGTACGGTCTGAAAAAATTTTTTTTTAGTTTGTCTGTTTTCTGCACAGGACATATATGTATTTACAAAAATAATATTGCGTCACTAAGCATAGCGTGAACTTTAGCCCACTTTTATTGCATAGTCTGCTTTCGCGATGAGTATGGTGACTATAACAGACTGCACGGTTTGCTTAGTGGTTTAAGCAGTCGCCACGCCGCTCTCTACTATATGAGTGTTGTAGGTTCAAATCCCATACAGGACAACACTTTGTGTGATTCAGAAATTCTTTTTCTAAATCTGGGTGTTTATTGTGTTCGTTTCATGTATGTTTGTAAAGTCCACCGTGACACAGGATTTGTACATAGCGCGGGCGATGTCTTTTTAAAAACTAAAGAAAACTTGGATTCTATTCGAACTTTCCATCAGGCACAGTAGAGTCACTTTAAAAGGTTCTTAAAATAAAAAGAAACCTTCTCAACTGCATTCTGCTATCGTATACAAGAGACTAATAGACTTTTAATAGCTGAAGGCAATAAATTACCGATCAAAAAGAGATTTTATTTATTCCCGTTTCTCAATAGTGTATCGAAAATTCTTCGTGTAAGCGGTCGGGTGAAAAATTACTTTTGTTCAGCAAGCGACCGACACTCTGTGTGATGGAAATTAAGGTTAATGTTGTAGCTTTTATTCAAGAATATTTATTAGAGTCTAAAAATACTCGTATATATAATTGGAACATAGTTCAATTATTAGTCTTGTTAGATTAATACAATACTTTTTAAGTGATTTTGAAAGGAAAAATATTAATTGAACTGATTATTTATTAAATGATTGAACTGGTTGTGTTATTTTTTACTTTAAGAAATTAAGAAAATGCAAAAAATATCGTACGGGAAAATCATTTTTTGGGGGTGCTAAACACAAAAAATCATAACTGGCAAATATTCAAGTTTGTACCCCAGTGATTAAGGTTCTGCGTTGATGAATCAGTCAATCAGCGCCAGTGAATTTATAAATATACACATATGTGTGCATATAGAGTTACATCATAAGATATAACATATAGCAATTCTATCAAAACTATCTTTATATGTATATAATTCTGCTGTGTATGTCACTGAACTCCTCCTAAGCGGCAGGACCGATTTGAATGAATTTTTTTGTATGTGTTTGGTCCAACGTCATCTCGTTTCAAACTAAGCAGAGCTTATATTATGATAACTAGACTGACTGATAAAATACTTATATACTTTTTTTATAAACATATACATATATTATACATAGATAACACCCACACTCCGAAACAAATATTTGCAGGTCATACAAACATTTGGGCCGACCCGGGTATCGAACCCGAGACCTCGAGCACAGCAGCCACTTTCCCTACTGCTACGCCATCGAGGCAGTCAATATATATTGAATAAATATAAAATAAATAATTTTTCACTTACCTATAACTCGAACTGGGTATTACCGGAAACTCTGAACCAGAAACTCGATGTAATCATGTTTTATTGCCTCTTTTCATTAAGTCTTTTCTCATTAGAAATATGTGCCACTTTAGCTAATATTTTTTTAAAACAAAAGCGCATGGTAGTATGTAAACTTTAATGTTGTTAAACTTTCTGCGTCTAGGAGTAAGTCATTATCAGTTTGCAAATGGTACACGGCTCTTATCGTTCTCATCCAAGCACTAAGGCTATCTCTGTAATAAAGGTGGTGATAACTTACCACTTAATGTGCCGGTGGAACTGTTAAATTAGTCATATTTTCAATTTACTTTAAAGCGTTTAAGCTCATGTAATATATTTAAATTTTTGTTCAAATACCAGTCATAAGCTCTTAAGCTGTTATTGGAACTGGAATTACTGGATTTTTAACTTCAAATGACTGTTACAACCAGGCTAATAAACATGATTTTTGGTATAAAAAGTTGGATATTAGCGTTAGCCAAGTTACTGGTTACTTTTTACCAAGTGAGTGAGGTTACCCGATAAGCAAAGTAAAACTGCCTGTTCATTTTTCTTGAGGATTTTTTGAGACAATTACGTTAGTTGCCGGTGTCAATGAGCGGCGGTACCGTCAGATGATTGGTCGACTCGTTAGCCTGGAAATGTAGTATAATTTTTCAAATATGGAATAGTTTTGTTAGAACACTGCTCGTCTTAGTGTTGTCTCAGACAAGAGATAAGACTAGTAATACATAAACTCGAGACTTACGGTAGCTCTTATCCAAGTTTTACCACTAGTTCTTCAGTTTTTGTTACATATCTAGTTGGAAAACAATCACATTCCCGAGAAGGATTCTCGTCGGCTAAGAACATTAGAGGACTGGTTGCTGTATACAATCTTGGTACAGGCCTGTATCACGCAGTGAAAGTGTATCAGCTGAAATGATGATGATATTGTTTAATGTCAGGGCAACAGTTTCAGCCACTACAATATTAGAATTAATTTATATCGTAACATAATCATGATGTTGAAAAGTAAATGTAATAAGGTCCATATAAATTCAATCAGTATAAGTTCAGAAGTAATGAAGTTACGCAAGCGATATTTCTTTATAGGCCACTGATGACCAGTTTACGACTTAATATATAAACAATTTTTGTAAAAGTTTAATAATGAATATTATAATTAATGTATTTTATTTCAAACCACATATACTAAACTATGGCTACATTCGAGTCATTTTTTGCGATTTATTAATATATAATAATAAAATATTTCGGACTTCTGACACACAACGCTATCTACTCCTAAATTAAACAACTTGTAACGGGTGGGCCAAGACTTCGTTAACATTTGAATCTAAGATCTCGCGCAAACAAATGCCGCTCTGGGCACGGGGATGGGTCTGACTACTAGCTCGTTCCTCGGAAATTTTGTCGCAATGGATCGCGTCATGGGGCCGCAGCGCGCTTTCTGTGTAAAGCAATTTTATTTAAACGACAGTTTGCTTATTACGTGTGAGACGCTTATTTCGCGTTGAATACGATTTACACGACTTAAATCCATGTCTGAGTGCTCCTTTAATAAAGAAATAAGTGAAGAAGTTCGAAGAGACGGGATCTCACTAAATGTGAAGCAAACTGGAGGGTCACGGACTTCTCAGCAAGTTGCCGCTTCTGTTCAACGTAATCCGGATTCATCGACATGCAAACGTTCGACTGAATTAGAGTTATGCCACACATCATTACGTATATTACATTATTTAATACTACTTTTCAAAGGTTATTTTAGTATTATCTAGATTAGAACAAGAATAAAAAAAAATTTAACGTCTTGAATATAGTCACAATTAAAACCATAATACTTAATACACCAAAATAATTTAACATACTGAATCTTTTACAGTATTTTTATGCTTTGAGAAACTTTCTTGTCTAAGAATACAAAAATCGGCACTTTGTAGGAGTACTTTACGATTGCTAATATAATATTTTACTCAACTTTATAATGCGTTATAAAAAAATAAACTTTATTTACTTAAAATAATTAATTATAGTTTTGTATACCTAGTCCTGTAAGGTCCTATATCTATTTTAAATACGTTGTACAATAATAAGTGGTTAAATCTCAAAAAGAATAATGATCCCGTAGAAGTAATGATTCACTACCTAATTTTGCCGTATTATACCGCAACAAACCCATTTGTTAAAATATACAGTTAACTACGCAACTCAAAATTTAATAAATTACTTAATTAATATTAATGTAATATAATGCAGACTAATTAGATACAGGCTCTGGTAACTTTATTATTTACAATGCACAACTGATTTTGGTAAAGTTATGTACATATATCTACTTAACTTCTACTAGTAAATAGCTCCATAAACAAACGAATGGTTTATTATTCACATATTCTTTACACACACTAGGATTTAACTATTGACATTTGATACGTGATTTTTGAATAACTTATGTAAATGTAGCATTTATACATTCAAATGGAAGGTTAAACCTTCTGTTTCTAAAAATGATTGACCTTCTGATTCTGGAATAGCTACTTTTCTTCTCGGTAATTTAAACTACTAGTGATTGTTGGAGAGAAATCACGATCTTACAGAAAGTCAATGTCAAGTATTTTTTTCCTTTCTTTGCATCGAGTGAGTACAGTTATTGGAAGGCATTTAAAAAGCGATAACACACATGTGTCTCTTGAGTTGCATTTTGTTCAAGAGTGACGATAGTCACTTATCATTAGGTGAACCACCTTCTTGTATATTCTCTTTACTAAAAAAACCTTTAGAAATAATAAACAATAGGTAATAAACACACACAGTTTAAATTTTATAGACCAATATATGATTAATTATTTATAAACACGTATTATGTACACTCTCCCTGTGGTGACGGATTATGAATACGAGTATCACCACCCATATTCATCCTGTTGCTGTCGTGAGAGTGACTAAGATAGCTAACTATACAGAATAAATGCTTATAACACAATTAGATCAACCGTATTAAATTGATTGATTTTGTATAGGATTAAAATGACATACATAAAATCACGTCTGTTTCCACGGAGGGCTAGGCAGAAGTATATTAAATGCCGAGAAATAAATTAAAGTTTTTAAAATATAAGTGTCGTATTATTAGTTCTTTAAGTTGATTTTATGAGGAGTGTTTAATATTTCTTAATCAGTATAAATCTTTATTACCGAATGGTGGTACTTCGTAATGAATATATCTAATCTTTTCTCATGAATCTATTTAGTACTAATAGATCATCAGCAAGAAATTGGTCGAAATATATTTCCTCTTGTCGTTTCATGTTTAAATACTAAAAATACATTTTAAAAGAAATACAGAGAAAGCTAGAAATAAAATCCTTTAATATTACATCTTGCCCGACAAAAGAGGAACGCCTTAACAATTGAAATTTCATTACGTGTTGCCAGAGTTTTCTTTTGTATCCGTAAATTAGGCGGCTCTTCAGATAAACGTTTAAAATAATAAATATTTTTTGATTATAAATTATGTATGGAACGAGTACTTGACAATTTAAGTAGCTCTGGACTTTTAGTAGGAAAATACAGTCCGTTGAGAGAATATTAGTGAAATAATTGGGATACTGAGCTAAAATTTTGATGTGACTGGTATAAAGAATGTTTGCACAATTGTAACGATGAGATTATCTCAATAGTAAAATTCCTTTCTACTATATAAATTATTTATTTTTCGATTTGCTGAATAATTTGTTTCGAGCTGCTGAAGTGAGAGACAAGATTACTAATAAATAATATCCAGAGCGCACAAGTTTTTGAACTCTACACTGAATCGAAAACTATGAATCCTAATAAACTAAACTTTGTAGCTATCACAGTTTTGGCTAATTAATTCTACAGTAAAAAGTTTTGGCAATAATTTGAATTTATTATACAAAAGCTTTGTAAACTTTTGGTACATAACAATTTTAAGTGAGCAACTAATCAAATATATTTTAGAGGGCTCTTGTTCTAGCAGTCAGTAACCCTGACTGCTAAGTCGGAGGGTTCGATTCCCACCCAGCACCATTGAATATGTGATGCACATGATGTGTCTGAGTATAATTTAGTAATTCATCATTGTCATCATCATCTCAGTCGAAAGATGTCTACTACTGGACAAAGACCTTCCCCAATGTCTCCGTAACAACCATCACAGCGCTCCCCTTATAAAACAGTAACAGCCTTTACCAGGTCGTCGGATTTGTCACGGGTAGGCCACCTTATGGAGGGCCTACACACATTCCGTCATCCAGTACCTAATAGCCACTTCAAAACGTTTGCTCCCCATCGTCTTATCCACAAGCAACGTGCACCCTCAAAATTTATCATTGTTATGTATGGAATTAGAAATATGTAAGTATGTTAATCAGCAATCTACTCTGCCTATTTTGATGTCAGACTACCGTGTGCGAGATATGTAAATTTATTATTATTACACTCTTTTTTGCATTTAAATTTATTACATTTAAATGAAAAGGAAAATAAGAACACATATTTAAACGAGTAAAAAAAAAGAATTTTTATTGTAAACTTTTACTATCAGCTTATAATGTCATTATACAATTTAAATAACACATAAGCTTGTCGCAAGATTTAAGTACTCGTATTGACACAATTTTATAAATGAAAATAAAACGGATATGTTTGATTCACACAGATAATTCTCGGAGCAAGCTTGTATATCACATTAACTGTGTAATGACATTATAAGCTGTAATGACTTTGTTCTGTATAACATACGAGACCAAACTCGATGGAGTTATGTTGTTTCATTACAGAGTTCCTATGGTCACCTTTTAGCTCCATCGTCAGATCAGGTTCATGTCATTATAATATTGAATTGTTACGTGATACATATATATGTGCAAAACTTCAGTTGTAAGATTCCAGCCGAACAAACAGGGTTACATTTATTTATACATTGCAAATTAAATAAAATCTAGCAAAAAAATATAGGCCACCAATTTCGGATGCATGGACCAAGATACCGGTGGTTAGGGCTCCAAAGACTTCTGCCTTCTCCATCAGACTGTTGGTCCAGCCCTCTAACGCGTTCCTTTTAAAATGCTGGTCAAGGCTCTAGGCATCAATTTGTAACTATTCCGCAAACACATTACACATATCCACAACTGTTTTTCTTTATCTACTCCTGCGAGGTTCTCGTCATGAGGAGTAGTAAAATGTAAGATCATTGCGCTGCGCTCTAATCGACCTAGCACCACAATATCAAGCTTATTGGCAACAATAGTCCTGTCTGTGATAATAGATCGACCCCAATACAACGTAGCTCGACCATTCTAGAAAACTGGGTCGGGCACATACCTGTCGGGCACCCCTAAGTTCACAAGTTGCTACTTATTATTATTATTTTTTGTCCCACCTATGTTTTTGTCAAACATTAACTTTATTTCAAAAATCTTGAGTGCAACGACGAATCGTATATTATATAATATTAAAGCCTTTATAAACTCTGACGTGGAACAGAGCTGCTATTACACGGTATACAAGGAGTGTAGATATTTACATGAGAACAGGGTTTGATTAAAGAGCGCCCAGATGTGAGGCTGTAGTGTACCGTGTTGTTTTAGACGAACGGCTGGCAGTACACGCTTGTGCTAAATTCAATATTACAGTCTATTGTCAGGGTGTAGACATCAAATAGGGTATTGTTAACGTAAGCTTTTTTATAGGAATGTAGTTTTTCTCACGGCACACTTCATAATGGGAAGGTTCATATCAGAACTACCAAACTACACAGAAAATTCAGTAAAAGATGTTTTTGAGAAACTAGCATATTGACCATTGCCCATGGACATCTGCAGCTCAAAAGTTGTAAGCGCCAGCGCATGATTCACGCCAATTATGCATAATGTCATAAAATGTTTATTTGTTTTCACAAACAAACCCCCTTAACCAAGATGCAAGTGTTTCGTGTCGATGCTCTTTCTACAATCGCTAACGCTAATATTCTCTTGTATTATTGACTAATATTTTATTTTGACCACGTGACTTAGCGTTGAAACACGTCCTTTTTGTATAGTTATTAGTTTTCTAATAAAGTTTACGTTTGTAGAACGTCAACTTGACTAGGTGAACAGATCCGCGTAATGTTTGAAAAAATTGACTTTATTAAGGATAATCGTATCTCTCTTTGCATCTGAAAATGTTAAAAACCAAATAATTTACAAGGTTACTATACAATTGAACCTTATCAAACTCATTTGGCAGTATGTGACACCGAAAGCAAATCAGAAGGAGGCTGGCATCAATGAGTCAATTAATTTAAAATGAAATTCATATCTCCTTGTCGGGTTTCACGTCAGAGACAAAATGTGATTTCACATATTGGAATGATGTTTTATTCAGCTACACAGTTACGAGTGACATCTGTGCTTTTATGTCTTATTCTAATATTACGCTAATATATATTCAAAAGTGTCGAATATTATGGTACATTACAAAAATACTTTATGCCATATTGCCGATGTTGTCCATATATTTATGACGAGAATTCTTTAATACTTTTTAACGTATAGAAGGTTTGTTTCCAAAAGGCTGTTTTAAAACAATTTCAAAATTATATTCTAAATCTACAAAAAGGTTTCTATACAAAAACAGGATTTTAAAAATAAAGATTAATTAGTAATTGTATAAAACTTAAACAACGATAGTTGAAATTGTACTGCTCAGGAGAATAAGCCATCGTTACACTCAGTTGATACACCATCATTTTCACTAGAAAAAAAAACAATAATAAATATATAAAAACAAAGGAGTATAGAATTTATTTCGTCTCCATTCGTCAACGACTCTTTTTTTAACAGTTATTAACCAGTTTTTTATTTAATAGAGTAATTCATTTTAGCCCTCTTTAATAACTTTTATAACCCCATCGTAGTGTTTTTTTAAACTAGTACCACACTAGGAACTTATCCCGTGTCCTTGAATAAGTTCTTACTACTTCTTTATGCTTAAAAAATATTTAAAATATAAGGCTTACAATTACTTCACTCAAAGAATTGTCTAATATTAAAGACCACTTTCTCCCTTCTTGTTAACAGTAATCGAATTCCCCCTCGAAAAAACGATTTATCTTTTGAAGAAATACATAAACGAGCAGCGCTCCCATTCTTTGAAAGAATAGGAGCGCTGTTCGCTTAAACCATGCGCCATCGACCGAAACAAGTTATAATCACAGAGTTCTATGTCTGGTGAAATTAGCGAGTGGGTTAGAACTTCTCATTAAAGAGTTTCCAGGTAAGTCTTCGCTGGTTTTGCCACATGTGGCCGAGCATAGTCGTATAACAGAATCACTTTGCTGTGTCTCTACTCGTATAGGGACCGCTTTTTTTTCAGAACTCAACTTAAAAACGTCAGCGGAAGTCGATAGCGAGATCTCGATTTAAAACTAATGATAATGTAGTCCTAACTGACTTCGGCGATGGCGGCCAGTCGCAACGGAGACCTGCCAACTACGCAAGAGATATTATAGTGCATAAGTGTGTGTGTAAACACAAGTGCACTCTCTGTTCACTCATACTCACAATCCGATGGGAAAGCTATCCGAAATGACTGGGGAGATCGACGGTTTTAAGTGCTCTCCGAGACACGGAGTTTAAGACCCCAACTTAGAAGTTTTTAAGAATTTCTGTAATCAGAAAAACTCAATAACAGTTGTTGACCAAACTTGGGAATCGAACCTAAGACCTCTTGATCAGCGGTCGCATACGCTAACCACTAGACCAACGAGGCAGTCGAAAATAACAAAGCTCTGTTAATGGTAAAAGATGCTAGGTGCTCAGTGCTAGGTTTCTACTGCCTTTATTATTGAGTGTTAGGAAGAGCTCTTCCATCACAACATACATACGCTCTCGAACTTAACGGTTCGGCTCTTCCTTTCTGTCTCAACCAGTCAAAAATCTGGAACTTGTTACCAGGGCACCTGTTTTCTTCCCACTACGATTCCGAGGTTTTTAAACGGGGCGTAAAAAGCATCGCACTAGGCCACCATAGTGTGGGTTGAGTTACCCAGTAGGTTTACTGCATTATCTGCATTTGCGATGACTGGTCACCAGCATTCTCGGGTTCTATTTATATTTTCTGTCATATAGAGTATAGTCACTTTGATATTAATAAAAGAGTGAAATCTACATGAACGCATGAAAAGAGAGTCATTTTATTAGAAACTATAATGTATGTAAGTGCTTTGGTTTCATTAAAATGATTGAAAATAAATGAAAATTGACTTTTTGGGCTCTGCTGTAAAATACTAGTATATTATAATATACAAATTTCACACATTCAAGTGAATTCTTAGGCTACAAAATCTCATTTTTTTTCGAGTTGCAGATATTGCCGTGAGCTTGTTTGTAAAAAGAGTAATTAATCATATTTAAGGCTGCTGATGCAATCTTAAAGTAGGCTTTAAGTTACGTTCACCACAGAACGGACATAGATAACTAACACTATTGTTGACAATATGTGTGTTTAATATGCCTCTGTCTAGTTTTTCAGTGAAAAGTGTAGAAACAACGTACCCAAGACCTTATCCGTAAAGGATTTCTTGAAAAGTGGGTAAAAAGTGCCATTTTCCTTACGTGCAAAGGCGTGATTAAAGAAATTATAAATAATTAATAATATCTTACTCGATAAGAACATTTTTAACAACAATTTTAATTGAGTTGCCTCTAGTCTTCTCGAACGGAAAAGTGAATTAGAATGCTAATGAATCCTTCAGGTGCAAGCAAGCTCTCTAGAATTTCTTGCGCAATGATTAGCGCTGACGAACTCGATGAAATTGACTTAATAAATCCAGAAAATTAAGAACTACACATTGTTTAAAGTTTTTTTTAAAGCAAATAAATTTGTGTTTTGAAATAGTTGCAAGCGCGTCGCAGTTACCTTACTGAATTGTTTGTGCTATAATTCTATATTACATTATTTTATTTTTTTATTCTGGTCCTACCAAAGTAAACTGTACACTGCCTATGAAAAGCATGAATAGAATCCAAGAGTGGTGGTTGCCATACTCATTGTGAATACAGACAGTGCAGTATGGCGCCCACGCTATGGTGGACTTTTTTAAGAAATGCTAGAAAATTAAAGCAGGTAATTGGATGAAAATCCTACCAAAATTTTTTCAAATTTGTTGTGAAGTCATGGAGTTTAAGCCAGAATGACGTCCTGTCAACTTAATTCCAACTACATATAAATCAGATTATTCAACATTTCAAATGCTACACACGTTATACCTTTTTTATTCTGTGCAGAAATCCCTACGGATACCACCGACAAGTAGTTACGTCGGATTAGAACCGACCAAAAGCCGACTTGTAGATGGCCCCCTCCCCCGCTTGTAGATGCCCCCCGGCCCGTTTGTAGATGCCCCCCTCTAGCTTGTAGATGCCCCCCACCCCGCTTGTAGATGCCCCCCGGCTTGTAGATGCCCCCCGCCCCGCTTGTAGATGCCCCCCTCCCCCGGCTTGTAGATAGAGCACCGCGATGTTTCCCTTTTTCCTGTCCTTAAAAAGCGCGGTTCGTAGCGCTCGCATCGCCACCACCTGATTCTGCTAGGGTCACAGATGACTCCACCTGCTACCCTCAGACCTGCACTAATAGAGGACGGACGCACCTGAGTCTTCTGCGGTACTTGACCGTTCCCGAACCTGGCAGACCGGGAGAGTTCTAAGCCGTTCCCGTTCCACCATCTCCTTAGCAAGCATAAACTGCTCGCAGAAAGAGACAGCAGAGTTCCAAGCGCTTCGCTCCGTATCATGGCCACAATCATGTTACTGACCGCGAAGATCCTCACCCCGATGGCCGCCTCACGGTTAAGCCTCTGCAACATACATGTCGGGCATTCTGCCAGTGTGTGAGCGGTGTGTCCACGGTCTGGTTATCGTAATGGTGGCACTCAGACGTTGCCTTTTTTCGGATCAGACATCTATCCGAAATTACATACGAGTAGATCACCGAAACATCCTTTTCCAATGATCACTTGCGTCAGCCGCTATGAGAGGGTCTCGTGATGCCTCTCAAGCCAATTTTCCATAACAGGTCTTACCGCAGAAGCAATGGCGTGCCCAGTGCTTGATTGGTTAAATCGTTCCTTCTACTCCTCCACGATTACCTGACGGAGTTGGGATTTCTGATCTTTAATTCACACGCTGTGCAAACCGCCTTGGGGACCAAATTTCGGAAGTGATGTCCGAAGTCAAATTGACCGTTGAGTGCAAGCCCCAGAAACGCACTTTATACCTAGCTGTAGTAAATATTATTGTATTATATAAC
Source organism: Hypercompe scribonia (assembly GCA_949316085.1). Lineage (NCBI taxonomy): Eukaryota > Metazoa > Arthropoda > Insecta > Lepidoptera > Erebidae > Hypercompe > Hypercompe scribonia. Next base: position 8,587,410 of record OX438989.1, on the reverse strand, counting down.
TTAAATTTGTTAAAATATTTATGAAATTATATTAACTATAATTAATATATGTTTAAATTAAAAAATAAATATTTACAACAATGGTAATAAATATTCTGTGTATCAGAATAAACGCCATCTAACAAAGTAGAGTTTGTACTATGACAGCTAGATTGATATAAATAATACTTGAATTTTTTTTTGTAAATACATAAATATTATATACGTAAATTCTGAAATAAATATTTGCACACCAGATATTTGGTCCGACCCGAGAATCAAAGAAGAGAGCTCAGGTTCAGCAGTCACATACGCTAACACTGCGCCACCGAGGCAGAAACTTTTGTAAAGTTTGAAAGTCGAATGAAACTGTTTATTCCAAAAGCTACAATGAATTACTTTACCCTCAACAATAGTCTGTTTAATTTAACATACTGATAAGTCATTTTCAATTGGGTAAACTTCAGTGAAATGGGACTTATTAATTTGTTTTAGGAATATTAGGTACCTAATTCCCAACTGCCTTGAATCACTGCCTTATATGTTTCGTGTATAGATAAATATTACACGTGTGTATGGGATTCCTACGTCCAAACGAAATGATAGATTTCGATGTGTGAGAACATTTTGATGTATTCTACGAGTAACAATGGTAGCCAGATGAATAATAATTTAATACTACACTCACACTTTTACTAATAAATTGAATAAATCAAAGAATGATCGAAAGCGACCTAACATTCTTCATTACACCATTATAAGCGTTACACAGAGTTACACAGCCGATTAAAAAAATAGGTAAGCTACTCTAAAATACATGTTAGTTGATTAAAAAAATGAGTTGATATTTGGTATTTAAGAGGTAACTACAAGTTTAATTTCATATATTAAAAAACCAACCACAAAATCACAACGCACAACAGTATTAGAAAATCTGTGAGCTAATGGTAATGTTAGCTGACAAAAATTTTATAGTATCAGCGTTAACAATATTCTTACCCCAAGTTGATGGAGGATCGTCGTTAACCCTTCTTTTACAGGTCTTTTCTTTTCGTATAGCTAATGTAATTTTAATGATACTCTCGTACCTATATACATTATTATTTACAGTAGTACTAGATCTTGATTTTCAAATGATTAATGTTATTTCAACTAATTGAATTCGATTCTGAAATCATTTTTATCCATTTAGCCAAAATAAAGTGTAGTAAAGTTCTAGAAATGAAACACATAGTTTCCTCTTGAGGTACGAGACCATTATCCTATTAACCCTATTGTACAACATTGACTTACAGGGAATAATAAAAGTAATTAAGAGTTAATTTAATGAGCGTCCTACACCAAAGTTCGTCTTTGTTTGTTTCAGGGCGTTCCTTAGAATTCTGTGCGCATGCTGCCCAAGAAAGTTACGAAGGAAATATCAACCACAACTTCGCTTCAAACAGTCCCAAGTGAGTTATTCTTGGTGTTTACTTAACAAAGGTACACAGAGATTAAACTTTTTTTCTCAAAAAGTCCTTAAGAAAAGTGTCTTTCTAATTTCAGTTGCAAACTAAAGTGCTTTCGTTTGGAATGTCATGAATATGCTCTTTTATTACTTTCAGTTGCGCACCACTCGACGATATTACTCATCGAGCGAACTGATGGGCATACAACAACTCAGACAAAACTCCTGCGAACAAACATACATATAGCGAATCAGTTTAATTTTGTGTCGTTCCGCCTCCACATTTCCAAGTGCCTTGACGATAAACTTCAACTCATATCTTCCACTTGTCTAGTAACTAGTACAGATTGTATATGCAGGAACAATAAAATCTCAACGGACATTATCTAGATATAAAAAATGTTAGATCTGGTTTTCTTCGTTCGTCGTTTAACAGATAATATGATGAGTCTAGAGGTACGTGCAGACTTGTTACCAACATGTTGCACTCTGTATCGGTGTCCCTCCCTCGTAACTTATTGTGTGTTCTTAATAATTTGTCTGCACTCGTGTTATTGTCAACTGGGGAACTAACAACCCATCTCTCTCCACTTTGTTACGCTTACAATCCTTTGTGTCATCATCTCTTCTTACAATTTAGTTTGAAATAAAAACTTTTGCATGGCAACTCAATATTAATTATTGTTCTTTCTTTATCAATAATCGCTGGTTTGCATGACTGGTAATTAATGGATAATTACGTGAAATTACTTTGGTAACTTTATTTTTATGATGTTAACGTACAAAATTATTTTATCCTCTCCTCGCCATGTAAGAAAAATATTGTCTGAAATATTTAAATATTATATTCTTCTATGTGTTTCGATCATGTCTATAAAAATCTCGCTTTGTGTCCCCATCGTATGTCTTACACTTATCATGAATCCACTGTTGTTATAGGTGTTGTGAGTTGCATGATTCACAGTTATCCTCTTCCGCTTGAACAATTCCTATAAAAGTTTATGTCACGATTCGGTAAAATAACACGCATTTACTCAGACTAAATTGTTCTATTATCGATTTAGTGTGATTTTATGACTTAAACGATTGTTGTTTTGCAGTATCCGGTGTCAACGATGATGTATTCGTCAGTGTCGCAGCATGAGATGTGTCGTTTGTGACATCAGGCGCGCGCGGGGTCTTTCCGCGTGCCTAGAGCTAGATGTTCCTGATGCAGGGATCGCCGCTTGCTGCGCGCCAGCCGACGCAGCGACCGGCACACTAGTGATACCTATCGCATGAGGACTTTAGAGCACACTTTTGACGAACCAATCCAATGTGTCGAAAGGCATCTCGGACCCGATAATGTTCCTTATTGCTTAGACTCAGAATCCGTGAGTGAAGTGAGTTTAGAAAGCGATAGTCGTAAACCGTCGATTAAGAAAAATGCGAAAAAGAGTGTGACGTATCAAATACAAGCTGAAGTGATCTCAAATTAAGTGTAGAATGTAAATTTTTATTTTAAATGTAGATTATTGTATGTGTCTAGCGGTTGATGGATTAAGACTATGATTTAATATTAACTGCAGATTGAATTAAATATTACACGTTTGAGAAAACCCCTCTCTACTACACTACGTACTCTGATTCTAGTGTCAGTAACCTGCATTTTTGAACGCAAAAAATGTTATCCAGATAAAATTAGTTCCGAAAGTAAAAAAAAAATCACTTTATATTATTATGATAAGTTAAAGTTAAAGTTCAAAAAACATCAGAACTTATTGTGATCAAGACATACCGAAATACTTCCACTGGATTTATTTGGCCAACAGAAGAGTTTTCAAACTATATATATGTATTTGTCAATATATAATAACACTGACTAAAAGAACATTTAAATATTCTGACATTAAGCAACGGGATTTCTGACAAGCATAATTAATTCAACTGCTTTTAGTTCAATATCTGAATGGCAAAGCCTTATTGTATAATGTAAATATGTACTGTATTGTATATGTCTATAGTTTTAAATCTAATATTATACCGTGGTGATCTTAATTAGAGTGGTAATTTTGTCTTTTCAAGTGAAATAAATCAATCAGGAGCTGTGATTTACTGAATAGATGTGTATATATCTTATCTAGATTGTATATATGTATGTAATTTTGTCACCATATGCAATGCTTTCTCAATGTAATTCCGTAAACAATGTATGTATATCGTTAAGAGGGAAGTCATGCGCTTTGTAAAATTTAAATATTTTTTGTTGTATTGTCGTGAAGTTGGAGAAGAATGAGCTGTGACGTCGATTGAAAATTTGATAATTACTGAAGCAATTTCTACCAAAGAGATTATAATGTGCTATATCCAGTTATATTAGTACTAGACGTAAAGTGAAAATACTTTATCGTTAGTATATCCTACGAATAGCGTTGTGTAAATGTAATTTCAAAACATTTGAAAAATATGTGCAGCATTTATTTATACACTACTAAATTGTAAATTCGGGTGTTCAGATAAGAGCACGAGACACTTTAAATTTATAACTACTATGGTCTTACAAAACAATTTTTTTTTCATGTAATTGAAAGTATAAATAAAAGTTTGATAAAGATGATGTACTCTTAGCAGATTTGAGTTACAATGGCCAGTCTCATTGGAGACCAGCCGACTCATAATCTGATGGGACTGCTATCCGATACGACCAGGGAAAGATCAGGTGCAAGACTGACAGTATACGTAATATCCGAAAATCTTCGGGTTATTATCAATCATTTCTATAATAAGAAAAACTCATTATGATTCTTTTTTTGCCGTCCCAAAACTCGCTAACCGATATACCAACGAGGTACCAAAAAATAATGTATAATAACAATTTTAATAATTAATAATTTTAAACAATCTATATATTATGGATCAAGTACTTCTGAATATTATTTTAAAACAGAGTGAACAAACGAGTAGATGAATCACCTGATGAAAAGTGACTACCGCCGCCCATAAACGCCTGCAACTTAAAAGTGACAAATGCGTTGCCGGCCTTTAAGAAAAAAGTACGCTCTGTCCTTGAGCTTGTATCTGTTCGAAAATACTCAAGAGAATAATTCAAAAATAATATTCTAACATTACTCGTACATATTTGGACGTTTCATGATGAGCGAAATTAATAAAACTTCCCTAAATTTGACTTAATTGTATTTTTCAGTTCAAAAGTAAGTGTTAAATGGTCTAAAACAAATATATAAAGAGAAAAAACATTGTATAACATACGTTATTTATGTTGTGTATAAGATTAGAATAACGTGTTCCTAGTCAAATGTGCATATGTTACCTGCGTATTAATATCATATAAAGAAGATTACGAATAAAATATATGTGAAATTGAAAAAAAAGTAGAAAAAAAATTGGAAAACCTTTGGCACACTACACACACTGATGTTTTTAATGTAGGTACATGCATAATTTTTAATATAATAAAGTATTTTGTAATTTGTTTTTGAATTTGATTGTTGTATAATAAAATCGCGGTGAAAGTTTCCTTAACCGGATACTGAGCGGCCAAACCGGTAATGATGAAACAATATTATTAAACAAATAAACTTTTGTTTTAATAAACCAATTATTATATTCTCATCGATTTTATTTATTGTTAAATCTATCATCTTTGAGGTAGGGCACGCGTAACTTCAAAAAAAAAAATTTGTCTCTGCTACAAGAAAGTGTCAACCTTTTTAATGGTTGTCACTTTTTTCTCGTGAATGGCTCACTAGTGTTACTAGTAATTTACTAAACTAAATTAAAAAAAAATTGTTGAATTCTTTTTATCTAAAATGTTATATCAAATCAAATCAAACCAAAAATTAAATACCAAAAAGAATGATATAATAACCAAAAGAATATCGTGCTTTTAATTACTTACTAAATTAAAATCATATTTGATTCATTAAGATGGTATATGTTGTTCAAGCATGTTGGCATTAAAAACATTGTGTTTACATCGGTGTTTATGAGTTAATGTTTCGGCCCAAAAGGTCCTACCAGTCTCAATTGTCTTTAAGCTTTATTTATCATACCAGTGTGCCTGTCTAACACTAAAGCGGTAGAACCTTAATACCCTAACTGTACATACCGAGTGAATCAGACCTAGTACTATCTTATGTGACAAAATATTTGGAAGGAATATTTGCCAAATTGCGCTTCATTTCATAGAAACTTTAAGAGAGTCTGTTTGTTTTGTAATTTTACTTTGTCGTTTTAGAAAATTTGTTCGAAACTTGACTGCATAAAGTTTTATTATAAAATTGTTTGACGTTACTGCATGGTAGCTATTGGATTTGTAAAATTAACTTTAGAGTTTTTATTAGATAAACGACTATGGAAGATGAATTGTAATTCTTTTATTACCTCACAACAGAGTGTAAAAAAATATTACAATAAATCCATATTGATAATTATTATAATGAGATACTCTATGGTTATATATTCGTTAGAAGAATGTATACTTTGATGCGTCCTTATCAACGTCAATATAGTGATCATTGTACTCATGTGTTTAAAATCACAGTAAATCATTTAAATAAATTATTAATTTCAATATATGATATGTTTTATTTATGATATATTTAATCGGTTCGTATTCAGAACGTTCGGTAAAAATGTAAGAATGTTCTTAATTCAAATAAAAAAAATCGATCATAAAACAAATAGCAGAATAAACTATGTGTGTTCTGTCTATAAGTATAAACGTGAGGTTTAGAAAATGTATCACAGTATTTTAAATATAGTTTAAAATTATTTAAACTCATAGACATGTTACAAATCTCTCCAAATATACTATTAAAGCTTGTCAATTCTGTCTAACATTTATTATGTCACATGTGAAGGCACTAGGTTTGCAGATATGTTCTTTAACATTTAATGTAAACGTATACTTCTTACTGTTAAGTAAAATTTCAACATTGTGTATAAATAATCTATTGTATGTAAAACTAAAAATCGGTTGTCGTATAAATTTATATAAAGTATATTTTCTATAAATAAAATTGTTTTATTTTACTGTTCTCGTACTATTAGGCCTGTATTTTAAAAGATGTCTTAAGAGTCTGTTGAACTCTACTTGAAATCAGTTTCAAGTCTTAACCTCATCTGAACATCATAACTTAACGTCATTCTTTTACATTCTCAGCTGAAACTCGTCTTAGTAACTGATTTTAAAGTATACTCCGACACGACCGAGGAGGGATCAGGCACAGGACCGACGGTTTTCTCCTCGGTCGGTACCTCTCTGAGGCACGATATTACTATTAACAAATATTTGAATGTCAATTAAAGTTAGTTAAAGTGAATTGAAATATGTAGGGTAAATAATTCTTTCACAAATAAAGGTAATTAATAAAATCTTTTGTAATTATACAGAAACAAATCATCGTAAAACACGTTAATTTCTTCTCTTGAGAGTAGCTTCAGCTTGTCTCACGTAAAATCAAAGATCACATTTGTTAAAATCTATACCTGAGTAAAGATTTCACTGTAAACATCGTTCTATTATAAGCTATCACTCAGTTTAGTATGAATCGATGAACTTTGTGTTAAGTGACGTTCAAGAATAAAATTAAAATAAAATGGAATAAAATCAAAAACTCTCTATTTAAAATCAGTTTTAGTTTTAACTTTTTTTTTAGCTTCACGACTGAGACACGTTTCAAACATGGGTTTTATGTTTTGTTGCTAAATATTTGATTCTCTAGATTTGCATAAATGTATTTTACTAGATGCTTTTTTTACTTCAGTGCAACGTACAGTGCATTGTACTAAAGTAAAAAAAAGTTAAACAATGATGTTGATTGCTTTTAGTAGACAAGATTCCACTATAGAATTTACAACATAAAATTGATTTAATCAAAGTATACATGATTACTTTCACCTACTACTGTCCTGAAAAAAATTGTTACCCATAATTTACAAAGTGGTAATATGTTACTACCTAAAAACCTAACTGCCTCGGTGGCGTAGCGGTAGTGAATGCGACTGCTATGCTTGAGGTCTCGGGTTCGATTCCCGGGTCGGACCAAATGTTTGTATGATCTTCAAATATTTGTTTCGAAATTTGGGTGTTTTCTATGTATAATATGTATGTATTTACAAAAGAAAAGTATATAAGTATTCTATCAGTCAGTCTAGTTATCATAGCACAAGCTCTGCTTAGTTTGAAACTAGATGACGTTGTGTGTCATATGTCCAAAATATTTATTATTATTTATTATTATTATGTTGCCTATTTAGATTTCAATGCAATTTATAAAAAAAACTTTACCTCGTGAGTGAATTCATGGCATTTTATGTGACAACAATCATTCTTCGCTTTTATAAGACTACAGTTTGTTTTAAGTTTGGTCTTGACTTTCTTGGTGATCTTCAGCTCCTAAAGGACGTCATGGAAGTGATGAGCGAGCCAGCAATATGTGTTTCACTCACATGATGACCGATTTTAAACATTCACCATTTTGGAGGACCCAGATCATATAATTTCTATCCCACAGATGACCGAACCAGAGCCTGACCAGGTTATATCCCAAGAGTTACTGTACCCCAAGTAGTAACGCTTAGTACATACAAACATTCACAAAATTGCACCTGTTTCCTAGAAGGGGTAGCCACACGCAAATTAAAGAATCACTTTTCGCCAAGATTTTAGTCCCCGGTAATAGGAGACAAGTCTATTGCCGCTAATCGGGATGTTTTATTTGCCATAGTCTCATCCGTCGATCAGCAGGATCACTTGCTGACAACGTTGACTAAGCCCTAAATTCTGGGTGGGAACCCTATGCAACATTTAGTTAAACATCACAAATGCTGACTGCATGTCTTTTATATTATTTATATAAAGTAAGATTGTGTTTTATGTTTACTGTAAATGTAAAACATAGAATCACATAATACGATTACTTGATAAAAAATGGATGGAACACTGAGGCTATGAAGATTTTCATCAGACACGAATACAAGGTAATTTTCTTCTGAATCGTCTGTGGCATAAACTTTGCCATTTAATATATTTTGCAATATACTATAAACATAAAGGGTGAATATATTCAACATATTTACCAACCAAGGAATTTGATATTGCCACAACAATAGTCCGCTTTAAGGCTTGAAATGACGGACCGCAACTAGAAATCATATTAAGAGTTATATTGCCTAAGTTGAAGTTCAATTTAGGAATAATATTTATATAGTGGCTTATCACAACACCTATTACGTTTTGGAAATAATAATATCTTCACACATTTCATACACACATATATACATACATAGACACATACATACACATAAAAATATATAGATAATATATATCCCTACTAATATTATAAATGCGAAGGTAACTCTGTCTGTCTGTCTGTCTGTCTGTTACGCTCTCACGCCTAAACCACTGAACCGATTTTGATGAAATTTGGTATGAAGATACAACTGAACTTGGGAAAGGACATAGGATACTTTTTATTGCGAAAATAAGGGAAGAAGAGGTTGAAATAGGGGACGAACGTTTGTATGGAAGTTCCTTATTATCAAACATAAAATCGTGTAAGATTGTTCAATTGTTTAAGACAAAGACAAAAAAGCGTGCACGGTGAAAGGGGAGGGGTGTATCAGGCGGTAAGCAGGGCGTGGAGCAGCAGCAGCGCGGTGCGGCGTAGTAGGGAGTCACATCGCTAAGTATGTCTACCCGAACGGGCAGACAGGTCAGGGCAGAAGACTGTGTCGGACGACAATTATTAAGATTTTGCGCGGTAAATTTATTAATTTGATTAAGTGGGTATTATTTCTTTCGTTATTAGGTAAACCTTAGTTAGAACGTTCACATACATTTTAAAATTAGAATTAAGTTTTCTTCTTTTTTCTTTTACAAGTTAGATTAGGTTATTTTCTTGATTTTCATTATTATTTTAGGTAATTAACGGTAACTTTCTTTGCGAATTTTATAATTATTACGTAGTTGATTGAACATTCAAGTTCAATTTTATACAGGAAATAATTTTCTGCTTTGTAACTCGGTTTGTTTACACTTTCACACCTAAACCACTTAACCAATTTTGATAAATAATCTAGACCTTAAGAAAGACTATTGGCTACTCCTTGCGATGTCACGCGATTTAACTGAATTCAAAGCGCGCGAAGTCGCAGACGGAAAGCTAGTATTTATATATTTCTAAATAGACACATAAAATACATTACACACAGATAAAGAATAAATAATCCCGCTCATTACATAATAATTTGGTGGAATGCATGTACTCTTATTGATTCGTATTTTTTTTATTTAGTTATTGATTTATTTATATAAAAGAGTTACACCATAGTGCTTACAGTATTGATGCAACCATAATCTCGTTCGAGATTTACCGTGCATCAAGGTCATTGATTTATAATAAACAAATTGCAAACTATATCGTACTACGGTAATATTATATAAATGTACAATGTGGGTAGTTGCCAATAGATTTATGTCGATTGTGTGGGCGCAGACAATGCCCGCTGTCCACACGAATCACTTTTTCTAAAATATCACAATGCAGGCATGAGGCAGCGAATATAGAAATGAAAACAAAAATTCTATAGTACAGGCCGTTGCTCCGTTTTAACGAGTTTGTATTAACTGTTTTATTATTATCTTTATTTTGTATTGTTTTCAAATTATTTTTTTTTATATAATGTTAACATGGAGACATAAAAATTTAATTAAGTTTGTTAGGGAGAAAATTTAGGAAATCATTAACATCTAAACATTGAAATATTTCATTTATATCTGTAAAGATATTAGCAATTTTTGATAAGATTAATTTTGTGCCGAGTGTTAGTTTCAGGAAATAAAAACAAGAAGTAATCAGATGGGCAATTAGTTTTTGTAGATAGTTAGAATTTGTATTTCAATCAAAGCACGGAGGATATTGGTTTTTTCGCCATCATCTCTTCGTGCTCTGACAAACCCCTTCTTAAACTATACATATTTGAACTTATTAATGATTTTTAACTCTTGTTTTGCGTTCCAAAATATTTGTTTATTGAGTTTTGTCATGGCTTCACTCATGTGGATAGGTTTTTTATTGGTTATTTCCATCGGGATAATATCTGATACCGTAGTCTTGATGTCTTTAGCCGTTGAGACCCACCGTTCCTGACAACTTTCATCTTTGAGCTAAACTAGTATATTAGCTATCTTATCTTTTCTTGTATATAACCGTCGAGCAGTTCTGATCTTTTCTTTGGGCCGTTTTAGATTTTACGCAATTTTTTCAACCACTAGCTTGACGTCTTCATTGTTTTGCTTGGTAACATTTACGATTTCTACAAAGTTTGACAACTTTTATTATTCTAATTCATGCAGGCGTTGTTCCAATGCACCCACACGACTTTCTAAATTATTGTTTTTGTTAATCAGTTCCGTATTTTTGCGTTCTAGGATCTTTATAGTCTTCTTAAAAGCTTCGATACATTCTAGGGCCTTGATCAATTTGGCACTATGGAACTGTAGGGTGTCGTTCAGTTGCGCCATTTGGCTTTTAATTGCTTTTCGACCTCTTTACTTATGTTGCTTGTCAATTTCCTTGTGCTACAGGCGGGTCACTGGGTTGGCGCCTTGGGTCTGTTGGTATTTCCGGAGTGTCAGTCCGTACGGGGGCGTTTCTAATGAAGTCGAACCTTTGTGGATGAGTTCCTCAGAGCGACCAACATACTAGCTTGTGGGGACCACGAGGAGAGCCCGTCAGCCAGCACCAAGCATGGTATTGGAGATGGTTTGGTAGAAATTGCCACGGGTTGACCTGAGACCTCATAGAGAGGCAGCGGTCGATGTTCACGACAAGTTTTTCACCGTCGCCGACCACTTGATGTTCAGCCCCCTAAGCTTCAACTGTGGTAGGGTCACGCTTCTTATGGAGATTGCCGGTGTTTTCGCCACGTTGACTGTCAGTCTCTAGTCCTACAACCAGTTGGGAAGTGTATCTAATGTACATTGTATCTTGGTAGCAACGTTAACACCGTTTTTCGACGTGGTGACATAGGCCACGTCGTTGGCATATAGTGCAAATTTCACGAGTCGATGACGGGAATAACATCAATGTAACTGGAGACAGACAACTTCTCTGTAACACACCCGTGCAAATGAATCGTTCTGTGCACGGGGCACTTTCAACCGCCACTTGAAAGCTTCTGTTTTGCAAGAAGGTGGCCACAATCTTCACTACTGGGCGAGTAGTAGTAGACGTGGATAGTTTGTACAGCAGGCCGCCATGCCAGATGCGATTGAACGCGTTCTCCATATCGAGAAAGACTGCAACGACCTGGTCGCGCTTGTTGCGCAGAACTGTGATATTATGTAGTAACCTCGCGAGCTGGTGTATCGTGGTACTATTCGTCACATGATTAAAGATTTGGTGTCATATGCAGCAGTAGCAGTTTCTCGAATATCTTCGACGTCGTCGAAAGAAGCGTGACGCGACGATAGCTTCCCAGAAAGAGGATGCTCTTCCCCAGCTTCTAATTAGTTCACTTGCCTAGCTGTTAGATGGCCTGATTGTTAAGTGTTTGAACGTTAGCAGTCAAGGTCACTTACCACTAGTCAAGTAGTTATATATAGGAATACTAATCAATAGGAAGACATGGAAATATACTCGATTTCTTTACTCAGAAAGAAGATTCCGCCATTTTACTAACGCATCATACACCGGCTAGATCCGGTTTAATTACTACTTAGATGAGCTTGGAAGAAAACTATGTCATTTTTTTGGATAAAGTAATATTTTATGATACTATGAGTATTTCAGTTTGAAAAATTAATGATAATTTAGGTTTTACGTAACAAACTTCCAGAAATTTTACTAGCGCACACCGAAATCTATATAAATGTTGGTCTAATATACCAAGAACACTCTAATATGTGTGCTAATAATAACATATCTTGTACCGAAAATACGTGAACGCCGTAAAATAAAACAGAAGAAAGTCATTCGAACTCCATTTAAACGTATTTTGTTCAGGCGATATAAAATACATGTATCTACACCATTGATACTTCAATTACGGAGACGCCTCCAGCAGAACCAATTAAGATATCCCAGAATATTTGAAAGACGGTATTAAAAATAAGAAGAGAATACACCAAAGGATGGAATAAAGTATAATATAATATGAGTATGACAAAGACGTGCCCTGTGGCATAGAGCCAAATTCAAAACTTATTGTTATTGGTAACAATATATTCCTTTGAACGACCTTCCAAAGTTTTAAAGTATCCACGAAATTTATAAACTTTTTCTTCATAATAAAGTTTGCCTCAATTCAAAGTATTACTACCTAAGTATAATTAAATAACAGTTTGATTTTATTTCATATTACTGTTGTGTGTGTATTCACATACAATTTACTCTACGTTATAATGAGTTTCGATATTTATAAAAGAAACTCACAATATATTATTATGAGCGTTTCGTATTCAAACAAAACAAATCAAAACACATATTGTAAGCCGCTTTATAATGAACAGGCGGTCAAAGACAAACATTAGGGAAAAATATTAGACGATTATACAGATATTCTTAATAGATAAATTATTACTAAATTACGTTAATTGAAACAATTTTGTGAGTTTACTGTTGCAAAATAAATAAGTACATACATACATAAATGCTGGAAAGAGAAAAAGGGTAAAGGCATATTAAACACGAAAGTTTTGCATAATTTTAACTCAAATTGTCAGTCACTGGAAGGGCCGACAACTCCAGCATAACTACATTTTGAATTTTTAACTGTACTAGTGGTCGCCCATTGGTCGAAATTCGACCATAATAAATTTAAATTGTAGGTAACTTAATATACATTATTAAAATATAGTATTCAAACATTATTAATGTTCTACTGTCCAAAACTAAACTACACAGATTTGACCAAGACTGTTATTTGCCAATATCTTTTTTAAACAAATTATATGAAATTAAAAAGAAGTAAAATAAAGAATACCTATTTAAAAAATGTTTATTAAAACAAAACATGCTATAAGAGGATGCAAAACAAAAAAACATTTTTTATCGCATATTGTAATAATATAATTAATGATTTAAAACTTCTCTGAAAACAATGTTTTTTGTAAAAACTCTTTCATCGTTTGCTAAATGTCCTTGGCCTATGGCTATTCGGATATATAAAACCTTAAACCAGCGAATGAACGAACTCTACTTGCTGCGACATACAATTGCCCATGTGTAAAAACTGGCCGATTTAATAAAACACCAATTTTTTGGACTGTTTTGTCCAATTCCAGTGAAATTTCACGCATTATGTTGTTGTTACATGTTTGACTAGTACGTTCTTGTAATCTATAATTAATAGCAGTGTCAACATCATAAAAATATAATTGTGCATAACATGGTGAGCGACCATATGCAGCAGTCATTGGGCCTGATCTGTGATAAAAAACATCATATATTTTGAAATAATACACTCCAGTTGTACAACTTTGGTTTCTGAGCTAACAATAGCAAAACATGAATTATATTTCCTAATTTATTCTAAATAATTTTTTGATTTACTTTTTATTGAAGGTTCATTTGAAGTAAGTCAATGAGCACAATGATTTAAAATATTCATTTTGACTTAAGGGTGGTAATATTGCTTTACCCTTGTGACAACATGAAGTGAATGCAGTTCGGTCGGCTAAAGTCACTTCAGATTCAAAATGTTTCCCATTGCAAAACCTGCACTCTAAATCATAATAAATAAAGTTATATTTTTTTTGTACCTGAATGTTGTCATTGCAGATTGCTGCTACAGAACTTTCTTTATGCATATAATGAAAGTCCGTGTACATTTAAATGTATCTTACTGCTACACAACTTATATATATGTATATATTACATAAATTTTTATAAGCGCTCAGTATTTCACATAGGATTCGTCAAATAAAACTTTTCTGTTTGACATTCAACTATGTCTATAATAAACAAAAGAGACAATTTGACCACAGAGTATGTATACGTGTACAAATACTTGTGTATGCGTGTGTCAAATGCATGCTGGTTTGTGTAATGTTTTATTTATTGATTTAATGTACTTTTTATGCATTATTATTAAAATCTTTTTTTATATTAAATGAGGCAAATAAAACTTTTTTTTTTGGTATGTCTATGTCAGTACTCTATGTCTATGGACAAAATGGCGTGTACAAATACTTGTGTATGTGTGTGTGTGTAAAATGTATGGTAGTGTGTGTATGTTTTATTTATTGATTTAATGTACTTTATAAGCATTATTATTGAAAAATATTAGCGTTCTGCACTTCTCCTACACGTAAACTATAAGTGTGCCAAATTTTATGCTCCTGCGTCGGCGCCATTTTCGTAAAAAGCGGTCTAAAGTTTTTGCATCATGTATTAATATATAGATTTACTATGCACAATAAATACTATCATAGATTTCGCATCTTTGATCTAAGTATCAACCAAGTTTCTAAGTCAAAACAATAAAAATATGCCTATGTAAGCCGCATATATATGTTATAGAAGTATTTATACTCGCAAATTAAGTAGTCCATTGATCTAGAAAAATGAATTTATCAAGAAGCTGGCTCGGTCACGGAAAGAACTCATCACGAGTCTGGATAGAGATGCGAGCCATGAAGGTCGTCCATATTACATGGTACTGGGCAAGCTCTGTCAGCGGAGGGACCGTTGACTACAATACTTGACCCAAAGGTTCAGGATAGTCTTCTGTCAGTATAATTCTTTTTCGTATCCGGTGTATATTAAGTGACCAGTGATATCTTTCACGGGCTAGTGATAAAAATGTGTGAAAGAGGTGTTTACACATTTTAATGCTGTAGCAAAACATATCAGAAGTATGTAATAATATTGATCTTATTTTCAATATGTTGTACACTAAACTACTTACTGCTAAAACAAAATAAGATGATCCACTGACAACATAATGTATGTTGTGACACTAGTACAGACTTTTAGTAATTACTAATGAGCATTGAATTGAAATTAATGACATGAATATTAAATTCAGAAAATATAAAAATCCAAATACATTAAAAATATAAATATAAAAATAATCTAACGATACTTCGTATTGATGGATAGATACATATGTACGAAATCGACTAAATGAAATTGGATATGATTTGGCACAGAGAAAAATTATAGTCTAAAACGAGACACATTGTTCCTCTTGGAAGAATTGATTGACAAAATCGGATACACCATGTACCCAGCTTGCTTGTCACATAAAATTAGTATACAAATTTACTTAAATAGCAAAAAAACTACTTATCGCATAAAAAAAAACAAATTCTTTCACATGAATTTTATTGCTAGCACTCTTTTCTCGTGTAGAGCTCGATATCCAGCTGACATAGTTTCTCGCGCCCCACAAACGTCTCAGCTTAAATTTTACTTGTCACAAAGTGGAGCATTTATAACCCATCTTGCACCTGAGGGAACGTAATTTCCCGGTACATTAACTTGCAAAAAATTACACTGTGAAATATAGTTCTTGGAATCACTCGTTGTGTGTATTTGCTTGTAAAATTATTAATATATACTGCGAACAAAATGAAAAAAAATACATGTGACTTATAAATTTTATTATATTTTTTATTTGTAATATTAATTCAAAAAACTTAAACAGTTTAATATTTAACCAGAAACTAAGCTGGCTTTTTCGACCGTTGGTGAAAAGCTTATTGTAATTTAGTTTATAATTTTAAACAAATTATGTAAATTCATCAATCTAACTAAATTAATTATGTTCTAATGCACTTTAGTGATAGATGACGCTCTATCGAATACTCATTCAAAATGTGTTTTCTGTATCTGCAGTCTCTGATACTCACACATTTCTCTTTGTGCTGTACTTTTAAAGAGGCTGTTCCTAAACTTGGAATCCTCAAACTCACTTTTTTAATATAAACCGGCACATGAACAGATCAAGTTCTTCTGCGAACTTTATCACTCATCTGTGTCAAGTATCTTTTAAGTTAATATAGCGCTGATGTTATTAGACATCGTAGGGCAGTTCAGGAATGCAATCTGTTTATTTTTATTACCGTAATTTAGTAAAAGAATTGAGTGAACAAACATTTTCAATGAGACGAATTTTCCCTGTTCCGTGAACGGATTTCTTTAAACATGTCATGAATGTTATTTATTTTTCGAATTTTTTTTTTTGGTGTTTAGTGCAAACGGTTATGAAGAATCTTAGAGGAAGCTTATGTCCAGCAGTGGACTTCTTTTAGCTGACGATGATAGAGCAAAACGACCAGACTGATCATCGAACAGTAAGTCGCTACCACTATCCATAGACACTTCGACTTAAAAGTTACAAGCAGTACAACAACAAGCAACACACATCCTTTGAGTTCTCCGGTATTCGGTAAGATACGTCTCTGGTAAGCGGTCAATTTGGGCACCGGTAACTAGTAACTTTGATCAGTGGTTACCGGTAAATTTGGACTCCATTAATGTAACTTTATTATTTAATACCGACTTTCTTTCAAGCCGTGGTTTTTCGTTAGGTGATATTGTTATGTACTCGTACATAAAAATATCACGCAATTAGGTTTTAACAAGCATTTCAGCCTTTCGGAATATGCTTAGGTCAAAATTCACATACGCAAAGCGCTATTACGAAAGCAAGGTGTGGTTCATATCAATGTGTTCGAAAACTAATGCTGTTACTGCCGCATTGAGGATGAGAGATTGAAAATGATCGAATCTGTGTCCATAATACTATCACTAGATCACAATGACTGTAGTTAAGCCCGCATCGAATAATGACATGAGTAGCGATGCATATTCTGAACGCATTTTGGTGGCTTAGGCAGGCTTGGCAACTATATTAGACGATACATTATGTTCTGTAACACTGTAACACAAGTGCATTTCACTACGGGTGTATACGGTATCACTACGCGATTTGTACATACATCCTCAAAAGCAATGAATTAGGATAATATAAAGAAATTTCTAGATCTAAATTACAAAATGAACAATTAAATATACCTTATACAGTAATAAAGTTAATTTACCAGTTTTCAGTTTATACATTCGCAAAAAAAAGCGTTAACAGACAAACAATTTTATCTTAAAACAATAATTGAATAACATTATATTTTTCTGCAACTTTACAATTTTTGAGTTTTAGTACGTTGTTTCCTTCAGATATTGTCATTACTACAGTTATGTAATTTGACATGCCAGGACTCAAGTTTTTATAATTAGGTAAAGAATCTATGAAAAATAGCGAATGTAGACCGCGTTTCGGCAAACTTAGTGCAGGACGTAAACAAATCAGATTGAGTGATGACTCGCATAAGAGGTAGGAGCCGGATGCGAGAAGCCAAGAATCGACATATGTAACGTGCAATTAGAGATGCCTATTTCCATCAGTGGACTGTGATAGGCTGATAAATTATGATCGCCATTTGTGCTGGGCGTCTCCAGCATGCTCAGTTGTGTTGAAGTTCGGTTTATGCACTAGCCATTCTATTCGAATAATGTTTACTTCTTGAAGGTAATCGGTAGTAGTAGTAGTAGTAGGAAGGTAGATACAGGATCCGATCTAGATTCATTTCTCTCGAGTGCTCTACGTATTATACTGCTATACCATCTATGCAATTACTCACAAAGTCACGTCACTCAGTCACGTCCTTTGTTTAACGTCTTTTATAGATAGAATAGAATAGGAGAGGACATGTTGCGTTAAAAGACATTGATAGAGAAATAAACATAGGTGAGACAAAAAATAAATATGGTTGTGTGGTTGATTCACGCTGAGAAGGTCAGTAACCGTCTCATGTTCAAGAAGAAAGGCACATAAAATAAGGTTTGAATTATTTGTAGTTCATTGAACTACAAGTTGAGTTAGTTGCTCTGATAAGTGTATTAGATTACTGAGAATTTTATAAAATTGTATTGTTATTGTTAAAATACAAAATGTAATACAAAAATTAGAAGTAAATGAGAATATTAGATTGGAGTTTAAACACACCTTAGATAAGACGCAGTGAAACTTCGTGCGTCTACTTACACTAGAACACGTGGATTAGCCTTCCAAAGAAGCTTAGATAAAGCTTTGGTAATATCCATAGCCCGCATGTAATTTTGCTTTGTTAGAAATTTCTTTTTAAAACAATTTAACATTCAAGAAATATTACGTCTATATCCTTATTAATGACTATCGAGAAATCGATTTGTACTACAAAGACTGCCATAATTATAAAATGGAAAGATTCTCCACAATTACTGTTGGATACCAGATCGAACGTCCAGGTAAGGTTGGACCACGGCCGACTGTCTACTTTAAGAAGTTGTGAATCCTCTTTGAACTTTCTTTACGCGATGCTGAAATAGTATTCACTTGGTAATTTAGTGTAGGTTCGTTAGATATTATTAAAATTTGTGTACTATCTTGTGCAGAAAGCCTCGATTTTTGAAAAATTTACGTAAATAATGGGCAATAGAAAGTAAAAATGATATACCTAGTCTTGCCATAAATATTGTAATAAAGAAAAAAGAAAATTGTTAACTGCAAATAACATTTATTACTTTTACAGTGTGTCAGTTTAATACATAAATATAAAACAATTAAAAATATAAAAAGCTTATTCGAAGTGGTCTCCATTGGCTGCAATACAGTCCTTTAAACGATGAGGCCAGTTATCAATAGAAGCACGCACTCTTTCCATGGGAAAATTCTTCACTGCCAATCGTATAGATTGTTTTAGGGACTCCAAATTATCATGGCGTTTAGAGCAAGCTGTACTCTCTAAAACTGACCACAAATCATAATCCAGCGGATTAAGATCGGGACTAGACGACGGCCAGTCTTCAGCTCTGATGAAGTCCGAAACGTTCGATTCCAACCAAGACTGCGTGGACCGAGCTTTATGACCCGGCGCCGAGTCTTGCTGGAAGGACCATACTTGGTTATTGAACATGGTGATGTTAAGGGGCTTAACTACCTTCTCAAGAATGGTATCTTGATACACTTGTGCCGATGTTTTGATACCTTTTTCACAAAAATATGGCTCAGTCACTCCTTCATAGCTAACACCCCACCAAACCATCACTGAAGTCGGATAATGTCCACGTTGCACTCTGTCGACTAATTGGGAAGCTTCCTTAGAGCTTTGAGCATAAATACGGTCATTTTGTTTGTTAAAATGTTGCTCAATTGTAAAAATTTTCTCATCCGTAAACAAAATTTTTCTGTGACCTCCCTTTGCGTACCGCTTCAGTAGTTGTTTCGATTTTACCACCCTATTCTTCTTTAAATTATCAGTTAAGAAATGGCCAGTGCGTCTCTTATAGGCTGCAAGTCCTAAGTCATCTTTTAAAATACGCGACATGGTTCTAGGTGCTATCTTCATTTCCCGAGATAAAATCTTTTGCTTTCGGACAGGATTTCTTCGAATTCTTTCCCTTACTGCTTTGACCACCTTTTTCGTACGAACACTACGTGGACGGCCAGATCTTTTTCTGTCACAAACAGAGGAGGTCTCATTGTACCTATTAATAGCCCGGTACACAAACATTTTACTAATACCAAGTGTATGGAGAGTTTTAAAAATTGCATTTGGCTCCATACCTACTTTGTGTAATGCTATCACAGCGATTCGGTTCTCTTTATCACCCCACACCATTTTAATATCGCAAAATATTTTACAATGTATTGGCGCCAAAATGAGAAAACACAATGAACAATCGTATAAAAATGACAGATTCGAAATTCAAATGTAATATTTTTTTATAATTAAGTGTAACAGTATTTATGGCCAGACTAAGTATTAGTAGTATTAGTAATTGTAATATCTGCTTTCAGTATTTAAATTCAAATTCAGAACTGTCAAAAAGAAAATATGTGATACCTATAGACAAAGGGTAAATTCTAAACACCGAACAGTGCACTATAATATATATACCACAAGCTACATGGAACCATAAACACAGGTGACGGTAACATAATGAAAGGTATTGGACTCACAATGACGTGATTTTGTGTTCGAATAACACCACGTATCTACTTCCTGACACGAGAATTTTCCTTTGTTATCCGGACGTTTTGTGGAAGTATACTTGAATTAGTATGTTTTAGATGAGCTTATAAGCTCACTTAAAAGTGGAATGATTATAATATAAGTTATATATAGAGACTTATAACATGGGGTATCAACATTAATAGTATGAAAATAAGTAGTAAAATTTTCGCAACTATTAAACAGTATGTGTTTAAAACCCAGATAAGTTTATTATGTTATGATAAAAACTGAAATTGTATTTATTTTTTGGATATCCGACTTCTGTTATACTAGTACAGGGACCCTTGTTTCAAAAAGTGAAGCGTTCTTCTGTATCCATCGCGTCAAACCAACATAGTTTACTTAATAAGACAGTCTTAACTGGTATGATTGTGGTTACTTTACAACTTACAGAAAGAAACTTTCCGAATCGAATACCGAACGAATCCATATGGTGACGAATTAAGAATACCAATTATCACTACCCTTATTCAACACGTGAGTGTCGTAAGAGTCGACGAAGGGAGCAAACTTGGAGAAATAACAGTTCTGCAAAGAGAAGGAAAAATTGAAACTAATTCAATAGAGCTGGGATACCAAATCACGCTAACCAGACGAGTTGGAGTACCGACTCGTCTGGCTAGCGTGATATTATAGTATACTTTCTAAGAAGAGACTTATACCTAGCAGTGGACTATCAAAAGCTGTTGATGATGATGGTGAAGGAATTTAACTATATCAAAAGTAATTACATACAAAGTTTTTGACGGAACGCTAACATAATCGAAAATTTAACTTTCACAGAAAAATAAATCAAGATGAACATATGCTACAAAATTCAATATTCAAGTTAGACACTCGTAGTGTGTGGATATGAAATAAAATTACAGAAAGTGTGAGTTGGCATAGGGGAATGTGAGTTGAATTAAATTGGGAGCAAAAACTCCTATATTCTACTTTTTTTTATTTTAAGGGGCTGCCAAAGTAACTCTAATGTACCTGATGGAAAGTATGAATAAAGTCCAAGAGTTGTGGTCACCATGCTCATCGTAAATGCAGACAATGCAGTATAGTGACCCTCACTATAGTGACCTAGTGAGATATTTTTTCACGACCCGCTTGAGGTCGTAAGAGGTATGACAGTCATTGTGGTAGTGTAAGGTTCCCACACTAACCACGATAACTGTCACCCCCGCACCAATGACCCTTCAGTCTCGCACTCACTAATGAAATACGACAGCAAGGATGCTGTCGCATTGGGTTGAGCTTCTGTAAGAGGGTAGTATTGCCCCGGTCGAGTCGGAAATACCGTATATGAAAGTTATATGATTACTTATAAAATAAGAGCAGGTATAACGTTCGAAATAACATACCTTTTTATCTCTAAACAGATGCTTGTTTATAACCAAATAACCAATATTGCCTGAACAAGCATAAATAATCTCTAAAAATAAAGTGACCTCTTTCTGTTTTTGATTTATTTACCGCGTTGTAGAACATAAAAGTACTCTCCGTTTATTACATCAATGACATAATTGTCATATTGGGACCGAATGATACGAATATAATTGTCGTTTGCATTCACAAAAGTATTTATACAATTTGTACTTACAGACCATTTTAATGGGCACCACAAATTGCCTTGAGTGCTTCCACGATTGAATAACTTCCATCCTTATGTAATTTTTTCATTTCATTTGTGAGCAATGCAGGTATTTTAATTGACCAATTATTTGTCTCTCAAAGGCATAAAAAGGTTCAAAAGATATATATTACGTTATTTGGTTAAGGAAAGCTGTTTATGCGTTAATAGGCTATAATGATGATGTACTCCAAGCTAATTTCGGTCATGGTAGTCAGTCTCAACGGAGACCAGCCTATTATTTGGTCTACACAGGAGATATTATAGTACACAAGTGTGTGCGCAAATACAGGTGCACTCTCTGTTCCCTCACTCTCACAATCCGATGGAACGGTTATCTGGTTCGACCGGGGAGAGATTAGGCGCAAGAACAAAAGCTTTCTTTTGCTCTCCAAGGTTCGTGGGTTAAGACCCCAATTTCCAAACTCTGAGCTGCTATAATATATTTCTGTAACCAGAAAACCTTATTCTTTTTGACTCGACCCGGGAATTGAACACGAGACATCTTGATCAGCAATCACATACGTTAGCCTCTAGATCAACGAAGCAGTTATAGACTATGGATGGATTTTGAATAGTAGAGTGATCTTCGGTCCAAAACTGTTACTGACAAGACGCTCTCTGTGTTGCCTAAACTGAGTCTTAATATTCCAATGTTTCTAACTTAGACGCTGTTAGATATTAGATAAAATGCTACACCTTTTAAATTACAAGGATTATTACCTCAATTAATTTGGTGCTCCCATGTTCCTTATTCTCAATATGTCTGGTCGATATACAATTAAGATAGCCCTTTCTGAATCTCTGAGCTTTCTATTTTCGTCACATCGATGGAGAAATGAGATTTTATTGAATCAATGAAATCTCAATTAAAAAAGTGCTGGGGTGTCAACCACTACATTTTCAAAGTTATATCCAGTGACTGAAAACTAAAAATCCTAACACAAGCACTCTTTTAAAAATACATTTATTAGACAAACTTACAATCATAAAAAAGCTTGAAAAAATGTCTTAGAGTATTCTTTCGGGATTCCCCTTTAAATATTTACTCATAGAGTCCCTATTCCGACAGTACGTACAACTAAATGTACGGCGTGTAGAAGTTTGCTTTGTATTTATAAGCTTTGTTGTTCTACTTATTTATATTTAAAAGATTAATTAATTTAGAAAGGGAATGTTTGGTTAAAACATATTTATCCGAATCCCGATATTCATCCTGTTAAACATTTGTAAACACAACTAATAATGAAAATGGGTAATACAAAAGAAAATAATTTAAAAATAACATCAATGATTAAAATTAAAATTATGAAATGAAACATTAAAAACCGAAAAGAAGACAATAAATATTTTCTTTCAATACTTAATTTTGCTTTTAAAGCCACGATTACGCCCAAAATATTCGTATCAACAAAAGAATCTGACTCCTAGGTAAACAATATCTGACTATATTATATTCACTAAAGTATAAAACTATGTTTGTCGTGGGAGATCTTACGTTTGGGTACAAATGGTTTGACTAGACCAGAGTGATGCCACTACCATACAGAAAACTGGTTCAGGTATCCATGGACGGCGTCAGACAGTCGGCTTATGTCGTCTGCTACTTTGCCCTTTACAATATGAAAAATACGTAAAAAGGCTGATCAAGCTAAACGGTTTGGTACGATATTTCTTTTATACAATCTTGAAGGTTTTCAAGATAGATTACACATAATGTGGCCTCTTTTTAGTGTCACGCATAAGGTGAACCGATATTGAATATTTTTACACACACATATCTTACGTTCTATTACCGTTTTAACGTAGGCAATAAAAGTGATTCTGTTCGAGGATTAAGGATTTCTCAAATTATATTTAGTGTAACAAATCAACGGAAAAACTTGAATGAGGTCTTAAGTGTTTAATATATATATTTAAAAATCATTCTCTACACTCACATCAGTCAGAATACACTACTTTTTTGTTTTTTTTAATTTATTTTAGAGCCGGTCAAACTGGTTCTACTCTGCCTGATGGAAAGCATAAATATAATCCAAGAGTGGTGGCCACCATACAGTATTATATAGAATTATAACTACGCTGACATTGATATACAAGAAACTACGAGCACTAATTATACTTTGTATGCACAATTTCATGAAATAGGCTGCGATTGTCACTTTTAATCGATGTTTAAGTATACGTTTCATAATTATTTTTATGTAAAAAATGGCATATCGAACGGATGAACTTTCAAGCATAGACAGATAGACATATTAAAACAAAGTTGCACGTGTGTAAACTCTCTCTGTCTTAATTGACCTTTTTATCGGTTTCAAGTCTATTAAATCTTTTAAATAGACAATGGAATCCTAACACATCAAGGAAATAATGCCACAGTAAATAACGCAATGAATGAACAAGCAATCGTTTTGTTCAAACATTCAAATACGCACATAATTGTACAATGGCTAGTTTAACTCACTAGGTCAATGAAAAGAATGTAGTTCTCTGCGTATTCATCCAGTTTTATATCTTTGTATATTTGATTTATTCGATTTTGCTTGTGTAAACTCTTGTGAGTCATATAGCATAGGTACATCTCAAGAAACCACGTGAATAATTTGTTGTTCTTCCTAAATCTCTAAATTAACCTTTTTAACAAAGATGAACTTATTTAATTACATTTATACGTTTCTAGTGTTATATATTTCTAATTGTATCACATTCATATCATAGAGAAATAATGGAAAAATTAATTTACATCTTTTTGGTTTCTTTATGTTCTTTATTAATTTATTCAGCGTCTACACTTAAGTCCAATTTCATAATACCACTAAATAAACATATAACATTTTATATGCAATGTACATTTCTATTTTAATGCACTAAAAATCTTTTGTTTTGGTATTCATCAACCTATCACCGTCCACTGCTGAACTTAAGAGCGTTAACTATCCAGGTCTAGGACAAGTCGTATCCAGCCACGGCCAGCCAATGTCTTCTAATCGTCTATATAACAATGTTATAGTATGCTTTGATTTGATACTGGTTCTTTTGTATGTTGCAGTCACCCTGTTCTTACAAAATTACTTGCCCTCACAGATTGATTCATCAACGTAGAGCCTGAACCCCTAGAGCTGCAAGCTTTTAAGGTTCACAGCTGTTGATTTTCATTTTGTAAACACCCACTAAGAAAGGATGTTCGGAAACTTCAACCCTAAAAAGGCAAAGTTATTTTCAAAGTTAGAAAAATGTCAGAAAAATATAATTACACGAACGAAGCCGCAGACAATGGCTAGAGCACTAAGCACACACAAAATTTTGTCACATGTCACTTAACGAGTTTCAGTTCATTTTCCTATTAATTGTTTTCATTAATTCAAATTCTTAGAAGTTTAAGACCAAAAACTTTATTTTACAAAACTTTTAAACATCGAAGAGTTAACCCTACATTCATTAAACGCCATGCACAATTTACTCCCTTTGTTCTTCAATTGTAGTTCAACGAAGCTGAAAGGAACTCTTTACGGTTGAAAATAGAAATTTACAGCATTTGATGCTAAGTTAAACCATTGCTTGTGTACATCTATTTCTATTTGCGTAATATTTTATGTTCCAATAGCTTTGCGACACCGAATGTTTGGATCTTGGTTCAAACGCCGCGTGATAAATTAATTTAACCTTAAAATCTTTAACTTCCCTTATCTTTGTAGCAAGAGGATTAATATAGTTTATTTTTTGCATCAAGGAGTAATAAATTTTATTTACATTTACTTTAAGCAATACACGTTTTCCTAAAACACACTAAAGAATAATTCAAGTGATTGGGATATATATTTTGCAGCGTGAAATGATGTTACGAACGAAAGCTGTTATTAAGCCGAACAAGGGTCAAGCAAGCATCGAGTAATCACGTCTCTATTATTTCTTTTTGTTCTACATCAAAATATCTCAAAACTTATTTTAAACACTGACATTAACATTTACGAGAACCTAACTGCAAATAATATAAAACACTCAAACAATTTTGTTCCCTACAACTTGAACATAAAGTTTAAAATAGTTTACATTTAGTTTGTCAGAGACACTTACTCACATCTTCGTCGGAACTTTAAATGTCTTGGCACGTAGAATTGTTTGCTCTTAGTGCATAAATCCGTCAGTTAAACCCGGATTCGAACAGTACTTCCAACTCCTTATACTCGTAGTTGAAAATCAAGCGAGAGATATCTGAGACTTACTAAACGGGCTCTCATCGGCTAAGTCCAATAGATACGAAACATATGTCCTAAAGCGAATAAATTTTATGCCCATACTGCACAATATATTGTTTAGAACTTCGACAACCTTTATAAGATCTTAGAGAGGCCAATTTATTTTATCATTATCATGTAAAAAGTCGTCCATTTTGAAAAGATTTTATCAGAACAAAAGTTTTAATAAAGACTAAATTGTTGAATTAATTTCTACTGCCGTATATTATCTACGAATGAAATGGTAAATATAACACTGGTTTTTGTAAGGTGATGGTATTATTTTGTTCGATCAATTATCTGTACTTGTGGTCGAGAAGACATTTAAGAAAATACGACGATAGGAAAATATGATTCTCAAAATAGAATCAAATTTAAACTAGAATGTATATACGTTCAGGTTATATATATACAAACAAAATTAGCATTTAAAATATCGTGACAGATAGATAAGATGAACATTATTAAAAAAATAATAAAATTGACTCGGTCATATAGTTTGATGTTAACGCTATTGAAAGTTCATTTTTGTTTCGCGGAAAGGTAAGATAAAACAAAAGAAAGCATCATACAATTCAACATGAATTTCTTTTCTCCAAATACGTGCAATAACTCTGACAGTATTTTCAGTTACGTTTATTTTATTATTATTTTGCAGTTATCTTCGCTTTAATTGAAATTAAAGGTACGTATTTGAAACCCGATGTCTGAAAAGCCCAAAATCCATGCACTTATTAAAATGACACGAAGAGTGCAACTTGAATAAAATACATTTTGTATTTAAGGGTATATATATATTCAATTATTTTATCAATTTTATATTCTTTCTATTTAGTAATTTATGTTTATATGCTTACTGTCGAGACACCGTAAGTTTGGCTCTCCTGGTGGTTTGCGGGATGCGGAGCTGTAGAAGCAGTCGACTACACGCTATACGATTGCCAAGATTTATTTAGCCAGCTTTAGATTTATTTGTTCGACGTAATGTAAACTATACACAAAGTAATGAATATACATATTTTGCTTAATTGTAATTTTTTGTGATTAACTGTCAAATATTTAAATTATATTACTATATTATTTCAATAGACAACAATGATTTTGATAATAACACCGTATCTTTATTATAAGTATTACATTCAGATATAACTTTATTTGAAGTTGAATAAACGTCATACTTCAAGTGTCGTGATTCCAAAAGTATGAAAACCTAAACAAAAAAAATTAAAATCAATCCAAATCTCCTTTGTCACTCGAACATTTTTTATTGGAAGATTCCGATGATGTGTCTTTCGATAAAAAAATAAACTGTACATACGTGTCATCATAGTCTTTATGTATTAATTTATCTTTTTGTACATATTTATCTGCTACTTTAATCACATGTTTAACACATTTTGCCCATTGAGTTTGTGCGTGGGCGGCAAATATATGTTGCCATTTTTTCCACTTTTGCATTAAATTATTGATAAGATCTGATGACGTTAATTCAATCAAATCAAAAGGATTTAAGTCCACATGATAAGGTGGCAACCGCAATATTTCATGACCATGACTTTTTATAATTTCATCATTCTCAATTTATTTTGTCAACATGCACGGACTATATCCAATGATACAATTGTGATCTATACATTTTGAATGATAGTCAATATTGTGCCTTCTTCTTTATTCAAGCATTATTTGTTTCAATGCTAATTTGGAGGGCTTTTTGTTAACCTCAACGTTGTCTAATACTACCGTTGAATGTGGTAGCAAGTTCAGTATTAAGTTTTCAGTTGTCCAATTCTTGAAATTTTGTAAACTTTTGTTAAGAATAAAAAGTACCCAATTTGCTTTTAGACTTGTGGACATGTGGAGAATACCATTAATAAATCTTTCTTTTCCTCCAGCAGGAACGATTACTAACCATACTAACTCCTACGCCTATTTCTTCTTTTGTCCCCTTTTTTGTGTATTTGAGACTGCCAGCACTTAAATATCGTATGCGAAGAATTTTGCATAAGTTTCATTTCATCAGCTTTTCTGGAAACATGTCTTCGACCGCCGGCAGGGATTCATTGGATGTGTGACAAGTGGCTCCATCTTGTTGAAACCATGTGTTACGATTGTAACCAGCTAATTCCAGTAGCATCGGTCCCAAGAACTCCTGTAACATATTTTCGCGGGATGTTAGATTAAAATGTTAACGAATTCTTAGACCACCCTATATATCCCAAAAAAAGATATATAAGGATATATAACACATTATCTTATAATGTGTGTTTCTTAAGTTGTCATAATAGTTTTGTAAAGAGATATAACATTGTTGCCAGAGATGCTATTTTTAAAACAGTATGTAGAAAGCAAATTTAAAAGCAATGCTGCGTCTCAGAAAAAATCATAAAGTTTAACAGTGCTATTTATTAACTAGCTTTTACCCACAGCTCCGCCCGCGTTGTATGTCCTTTACTGCGATAAATAGTAGCCGATCTTTAGTAGTTCAGGATTGAACACGGAACAAAAAGTCACTCTCGTAATAACAATATAGACGATACGATATTTTGATAATATAATGTCTATAACAATTTTTAAGTATATTTAATTAATGTGACACTTCTTTTTCTAAATTAATTACGATGAAATAATATTAAAATACTTACATAAAAGATACACCTAGCTGTATTATTTATGTAACAGTAGAAGGCCGTCAGATGTGGCACCGTGATGTGATGTGGTGTCTGTCCCGTCACAGGCTATTTATACCCCATTATAAACACATAAGCCTTATAATAAAAGAGGATCGAAGGATCATGTTGCCGTTCCGAGGTCAACAGTCCCTGCCTATCCTCGAGATCAAAGGAAAATAACCTTTCTTTTGTTCTATGCACTATAAAATCTAATCGTTAATGCTTTCCCTTTGTTGGCAAATGATTTTTTCCTCGTAGAAAATTTATGGGACTTGAAGATTTATTTTAGATCAGAATTACAGCAAGTTAGTCACCTATTGTTCTGTACTTATATATTTAATTCGTTATATTCAATTGACCTTCATAAAAAAAGGAAATACTTGTTCAAACTCTTGTTAATAAAGCTTAGGTTCCACCTTTGGGATTCCTAGTACTTAAACATAACTAAAAGAAGTTGACTTTGGGTCAGTACTTAATAGTTTACTAGTAGATTGATTTGTAGATAAAATATATTTTCTATTACTTTTATTTACTTAGTTTCTGTAAAAACCAAAAGCCTTTCCAAATAAGCTAGTGATATTCGTTGTTAACTAGATTCTTCAATAAAGTATTTGACCTATTCCTAGTAATATTGTTAATGTGAATATAAGTTGGTTTACTTCGATTTCACGCGAAAACTACGCGACCTATCATCATAAAATTTTGTACACATTTTCTTTGAGGTATTAGAAGTAACATAGGATACTTTTAATACAAAGAAAAATATATATTTATTTAGAATGATCTGAATGACCAAATTCCACGCGAGCGAAGCCACAGGCAAAAGTTAGTATAATATACGAGGGGGCGTTTTTAAGTTCGCGGAATGGAGGGTATTGAGTAATAATAAAAACACAAAATTATTTTTCTTTTTCTATATATTCCCCTGCAACACGAATACATTTTTCAGATCTTTCAATTAGTTTTTTTATTGCCTCGTAAAAAAAAGTTTTATCTTTGTCTGAAAAATACGCCGAAACCGCCTCCTTAACCTCCTCATCAGTTGAAAATTTCTTACCACGTAATTCTTTTTTCATTTTTGGAAAGAGATAATAATCACTCGGAGCCAAATCTGGACTGTAAGGTGGGTGATTCAAAATATCGAAGCCCACCTTATGCAGGGCAGCCAGTGCGACTCGGCTCTTGTGAACGGGAGCATTGTCATGCAATAGCAGGACACCTTTCGTTAATTTTCCCCGTCTTTTTTCTTTGATGGCTTCTTTTAACTGTTCTAAGATTGAAGCGTAGTATTCCCCCGTTATAGAAATGCCTTTATCTTTATAATCTATCAATAATATTCCTTCTGAGTCCCAAAAAATCGTTGCCATGAGTTTCCCAGCCGACTGTGAAACCTTAAATTTCTTGGATGGTGCTGTGCCCTTTTTGTGCCACTGTATGGAGTCTTGTTTGGACTCGGGTTCATAATGATGAACCCAAGTTTAATCCCCAGTAACAATTTGATTCAATACGCCATCCTTGTCTTCATTGCAGAGGTCCAAAAACGCACGTGAACATTCCACGCGCTGTTGTTTTTGCAATGGCGTGAGCATTCTCGGCACCCACCGTGCGCTAACCTTAGTCATGCCAAGATGATCGTGTAAAATTTAAAAAATTGTTGTATCCGATACTCCAACCATTTCTGCGAGTTGTTTCTTTTTTAGTCGAGCATCTTCCAATACAATTTTTTCTACTTTTGCAATAACTTCTGGCGTAGTCACCTCAACGGAGCGCCCCGGCCTCGGGTCGTCTTCAAGTGATTCCCTGCCTTGTTTAAATAAACTATGCCACTTGTAGACCATTGTTTTTCCTGGGCAAGAATCCCCGTAAACCGATGACATCTTATTGAGTATGGTTTGAACAGACTTTCCTTGCTTAGTAAGGAACTTTATCACCGCACGGAATTCAATTTTCTCCATTTTTTTCACTTCGTTCCCGATTAAAATACTTGGTCAACGATAGTTTAATAACTAATGATCCAATCACAACAAATTTTACTATGCAGACTAATTATGAGTCACTGAATACGGTAGGCATCAAAAGAGCGCGTTTACCCGCCTTTTTCACTGTCATTCCGCGAACTTAAAAACTTACCCTCGTATGTAGTAAATTATCATTAAAGTATTACCAAAACCAAAACATTCCACGCCAATTTTATTTCTTATGTGTTGTGTCCCCGCTCGTTCAAAGGAAAAAGCTAGGAAAATTGATCGTGCTTTTTGGGTCATGTCGTCTACAGCTGATGTAACTAAATTGTACGTATACTTCATTCGCTGTCCACCTTTGTCTGCGTCTCGTAAAAGGAATGCTTTTTACGTTTTTGAAAGTTCACTTCTTTTGGCAGTAGCATGGTGTTATATACCCTTTAGCCTTCATCGATTAATAGGAAATTATAACATTCTTTTAGCATTAATGCTAAAAGAATGTTATAATTTTAATCAATAGTTTCTGAGATAAGAGTCTTCAACCTAACACACAATTAACCTTTAAGCTTTATCATAATAGTATAGATTAGTATAAATGACACGAGAACTTTCAATGCACGATGTAGAATTAGTAATTACTTTAAAGTATATTTTTATTGTACATGGAAGTCTTTAAACTTACTTTTCATACTGGAACAGTTCTTTAAATAACAATTGAACTTAAGTGTCGTATCGACGAAATGTTGCCAATTTCCCAAAACTTTCACGTTTCAGTCTGAACCTCTTAATAAACTTTTATGTTTTTTTATTCAAACGTTCCGATTACTTAGATTGTTGCGTGTAATTTAACAGTTTGAATATCACATTACGTACCTGGTACCTAATAATATTTCTCATGTAAATAGTCTACCCAGTTTAAGCCGAGATAACGACAAAAGTATATCTTGGTTATCTATCTTCAAATACAGAGCTTAAATTGAACTTGATGCTTAACAAGTTTACCGCATGGCAACTATACTTTTATATCTTTAATATATATATATATATATAGCAATATTTAAGTATAATATATTTGCCAAGTACAAACTCTACCTAGTTTAAAATTAAAGGACCGTGTGTGAGCTGTGTGAATTTATTATAATGATTATTATATTAACAATGTAGTGTAAGGTTTATACCTTGAGTTCACTTCGGCATTAAGTAACGTCACATTAGGTTTGTGACATTAGTGTTGTTTACATGTTTTGTTATCAATATCACAAAATAAATAACATCTGTTCCCATAAAAAGTAATATGCAATTAAAATAATATCGCTGCAATTGTAAAAAAAAGCCTGTCAAAAACTATCACGTTAAAATGTTAGTCTTAGGTGCAAATTTTGTATAGCAAAAAATTATAAGATCTAACAGGATAATAAGTCGTTTAAATTTATTTCACTAATTTATCAATTTTACAATAAATTGTCCCTTAGATTATTAAGTTATTAGATTTTATAGTGAACATGTCAAGTTGAGCCCCCTAACCAAGTTGATACTCTACAAACCTAAATGTCCTTAGAAGAGTAATCAAATGTATGGGAATAAATTCATCTAACTTAAAGTCACGTGGTCGAAATAAAATAAAAGTAAAAAATAAAAGCATTAGCGATTGTTAAAAGAAATTTTACGTGTAGCACTTGTTTCTTGTTTAAACTCTCAGCTATCTTTTATTTTAAAAGAAGCCTTATAATCACCTATTCGTGTATTACAATATTTTAAGGTTTATAAGTTACCAATGCAATTTGTATACCGCGGAGAATGGGAATGATTCAAACAGAAATCGTCTCCTGGAGTACATAGAAATTCTTCATCAAGGAAAATCACTAGACAACAGTTGATATACTCGTAAAAGGTTAAATTTAGTTAACCGAACACGTTTGACTATAATTTAATAAAATCACTGACCTACTCACATAACATACGATAAAAACTCGTCACATCACATTACATCAACAGATTTTAATAGTCCACTGCTGGACATAGGTCTCTCCATGAAAAGGAAGTTATGAAAGGAGGCCTCCTTTTAGAAACTATTATACCAGGCTGGCCAGATGAATTGGGTAAAAACTCGTATAGTTATATAACCCAAACTATAAAGAGAGTACTTCCTAATTTAATTTAAAAAAGAAAATGAGATAACATTTGTGCGAGAGACGGCGACATTTCCTCTACGACTTTTTTTTTATCCAATTTATGCAAATGTAGGGAAAAGTTTAGGAAAATCAACAAAAAAACTATTTGATCTGATCTATGTGAAGCTCTTTCAATGTGACATTGGTGTCAATGGCTTAGCACGTCTCAAGGGATTAAAAGTAGATAAAAGTCTTTTAACTGACTGGTACGTTGACAATTGATTTGCTTAATAAACTTCAAATGAACGGTTCTGTCGATCTAACGGTTATTGACTGACTGTCGTTGCTTAATTCTGTTCAGGACAAACTACATCATGAGCACAATTATTACTTCTCTCTTTGTGTTAGTGAGCCTGTAATATGTACAAATATATTTATCGAAAGTTTGGTTACCATAGGTTATGGGTATACTGGGGTGCTTAGCTAGAAAACCTCCACGTGGTGCACCCTGGTAACGTTGGCGATGGCGCTGTTCATCACCGCCGACGGTTAATTTTCTAGCACGAAGAGGAGGCCAATCTTTTCGGCCATTCGGTTGAGGTTTGGTCCAACAGAGCGGGCGTGTCTGTCGATTCCTCTGTTGGCTCTTCGCTCTTCGGAGCAATGAGGAGGAAAACCTCGTTAAAAAATCATGAAGGTGGGACCCTTTCATGGGTCGGAGTTTCTCCACTGTCAATGGTGGAGAAAGGAGAACGGGCTCGGTGTGTACTCACACTGGCGCCGAGCAGGCATTGATAGATTTAATCTTCCTGCCACCGTTGTCATATCGTAATCTCGAGAGGAGTGTCGTGGTTATGTCTCACAACTCCGATCGGGGGCGAGAGCCCTGGCTTAGCCGCCCGGACTGCGAGGAAGAACACCTCTATAAAAAATTACCCCGAATTCCGTGTTCTGGTGCGTGACCTGGGGATGCATGGCTGATGGGTAGTTCAGTCGCAAGCGCAATCCCAGCCGAGGCACCTGCCGACCCCTCGGTTGGGCACAAATTTACGCTTGCCCGGGTATTGGGGGATCTCTGCCCGGGTCGACTTTTATTTCCTCCTCCACGCGTGGGAATAATTATAGATATGTTAACAAAAAAATATAATTGTGGCGGCTTCTACATTATAAACACAAAGTAAATGTACAACGGCGCCATCTAGCGAAGATACATCGAACTACGAAGTATGAACGAAACTTATGAATGTAATAAACTACAACGCTACTACTAATCCTGCATCGCGATATAGAGATTCGCGTGGCAATTAGCTTATGTACAACATCCCAACATCAACCGTTGGGCCGTGGCCCGCCAGGCATGATCACCTCGCCTGGTCGGAGGATCCTCCCTTTGTGTCGGAGGGACACATGCCACATGTCCCTCCAAAATAATATATAAGACGACGAAAAGGAGGAGAAGAATCGGAAGGGAAAGCCTAGGAAGACGCAGGACTTCTCGACTAATGAGAAGGAACGTGTGACACCTATATCGCTCTCAGAAGCTAATCTTGCTTCAGGGAGCCGAAGAAGATCAAATCGGCTACGTTCGAAATCCGCTATTCCGTCAGATAGGGGTGACTCTAGTGTAGTAACTGAGGCGCTAGAAGCAATGGAGGTGGAGGTTCGCGATAATCGAAAACGCGGACGCTCCACAGACGAAGAAGAAGAAACTTCTCAGGAGTGGTTGCCTCCCAAAGTGGCTAGTAGCCGCAGGGGGAGGTCACGCACTCCAGTTTCGGTTCCCTCAGGCTTCGTGTTCTCTAAGGCGGCAGCCTACAGGCGCGTCAGAGTGGAAGGCGAATCTATAGTGGAGGAGGAAATTGTGGATCTCCTGTAAAAAATTCGGGCACCGGCAGTGGAGGATTTGGCAGCCCAGGCACCGGTCTCCCTGCAGGAGAGGGCGAATGTAGCTGTGGCCATCATTAACAAGGTGGCCACGAAATCTACAAACCTTAAGGGTCCATTTGTCAGGGCCCTTAAGGACTCCTCCTCCGCCATTGCAGGAGTGGTTACTACCCTCATCGGGGACGTAGCTCGCCAGGCGCCACCTGCCTCGTCAGGCGGTTAATGACCGCCTGACGAGGCAGGTGGCTGAGCTGAGCACCCAATTTGCTCAGTTTCGGGCGAAGACAGAAAACCCTGAACGACAAGGTCAGGTTTCAGAACGGTCTGCCCCCAGTCACGGTTCTGGGGACGTTTTTGACGCCCATCTGCGCCAAGTACTTGACGCAGTGGGGCGTCTGTTGGAAGGACGTCTCGCGGGCCTCAAGGCGAGGCTACCTCCAGCCCCGTAACTCGGCCGCCACTTGCAGCGGATAGGGCGTAGATCAGCCGATCGAAGACGTCGCCGCCGGCTTCGGTTCCCAGTGCAGGTGGTCGTTTGCGGCAGCAACAGTTACGTCCGCCCCTGTGGCTGCTGCGAAGACGGCTAGAGCAGCAAAAGTGGCCTCAAATACGACTGTGGCAAAGACGGCGGCTTCTAAAGCTGGCCTAAGGATTACGGCAAAGGCGAGGGCTGAGTTCCCTCCGCTTCCCACTCCGGCACCTATATCTGACCCCTCTATTTATGCTCCGTCAAAGGATGGGTGGCAGGTAGTCGGGTCGGCCAAGAAGTCCCGAAAATGGGGTAAGAAGGCTACCCAAAAAGTAGCCTCTACCCCGCAGTCGCCATCGGTGGCAGTGGCCACCCAGAAGAAGCCGCGTAAACTACAGACGCCAAAGACTGCGGCTGTAGTGATCACTGTATCACCCGAGGCGGCAAACGGCGGGCTATCCTATGCGGCCGTATTCAAGAAGGCCCGGGATAGTCTCCCCAATCAATTTGGGACTGTAGGTGTCAAGATGCGCCTCGCCCAAACGGGAGCTAGAGTACTGGAGTTCCCTGGGGCTTGCACAAAGACGGCGGATACTTTTGCCGAAAAGCTGCGGAGTATATTTTCTGTTACGGATGGTGTAAAGATCGCTTGGCGTTCCCCCAGGACGGACGCAAGGGGTGGGGCCGTAGAGGAGTGGGCGGCCTCAGTAGGCCTCTGCTTATTAAACAGAGACTCCACCAACACGTGCGTGCGACAGCAAGGGGGGTCGATAGTGGACCTTTCATTTGCTACCCCTGCTCTCGCCGCGCGAGTAAGGAACTGGCGTGTCCTGGCAGAGGTTGAGACGCTCTCAGATCACCTTTACATCTGATTTGAGCTCTCCTGGACCCAGGACCCCAGAAGGGGTCACGCAGCGCGGCGTTCTTCTCACTTTCCACGGTGGGCTGTAGCCAAACTGAATAGGGACCTACTAGAAGAGGCAGCCATTATTCACTCCTGGCTGTCTCCGCAGGCTCCGACCCAGGAGGTCGACATGGGGGCTGGTAGCTTCCTCGATGCGATTACGCAGATCTGTTATGCGGCCATGCCCCGCATCCGAGGCTGTCGGCCTCCACGGAAGGAGGTTTACTGGTGGTTCCAAGAGTTGGCGGACCTGCGCGCGGCCTGTACTCGTGCCCGGAGGTCCTACACCCGTAGTCGTCGGCAACACCGCGTAGATGGCGAGGGGGACCAGCTTCATGAGGAGTACCGAGAGGTGCGGCAAACTCTGAAGCTGGCCATCAGCCGCGCCAAAGAAATTAAGCGTAAGGAGATGCTGGAGGGTCTCGATCGTGACCCCTGGGGTCGCCCTTATCGTGCGGCGCGACAAAAGCTCCGCACGTCGGGCCCCCCCCTTACAGAGACCCTCCAGCCCAGCTTCCTGCAGGAAGTGGTCGAGGGCCTTTTCCCTCAGCGGGCGGAGCACACACCTCCATCGATGGCCTTCTTGGTCGGAGACGACGGGGAGAACGAAGGCTATGTGCCACCCGATAGGGAATCGGAGGTAGGGGCGGTTGTTCTACGTATCCGCTCTAAGAACACCGCCCCTGGGCCAGACGGGATACCTGCCCGAGCACTGGCCCGAGCCCTCGAGCACATGTCGGACCGCCTCAGGGAAGTCCTGGACTCTAGCTTGGCGTCCGGACGCTTCCCTGAGTACTGAAAAAGCGAGAAGATGGTCCTTTTAAGGAAGACGGGACGGCCTGCCGATTCGGTGGCGGCCTATAGGCCCATCGTGTTGCTGGACGAGGCGGGTAAACTTTTTGAGAGGATACTCTCTGCTCGCATCGTCCGGCACCTCTGCGAGGTGGACTCCGATCTGTCGGACGCCCAATTCGGTTTTCGAGCGGGGCGTTCGACGGTCGATGCTTTGTTGCGCCTGAGGGCCGTTACCGAAGAGGCGGTAAGCTGTGGCGGCGTGATGTTGGCGGTGTCGTTGGACATCGCCAACTCATTTAATAGTCTGCCATTTAGCTGCATCAGGGAAGCACTACACTACCACGGGGTGCCAGAGTACCTGAGGCGGCTTGTGGCAGACTGCCTTGAGGAGCGTACCGTCATGTACGAGGACCGAGATGGTATTCTGAGGCGGCGGCCCATGTCGTGCGGTGTTCCACAGGAGTCTGTCCTCGGACCACTCCTGTGGAATATGGGATACGACTGGACCCTTCGAGGTCGTCTTCCCCCCGGGCTGGGCGTAATTTGCTACGCAGATGACACATCGGTTACAGCCCACGGGTTGAACTTTCAAGAGGCGGCGCGCCTGGCCACCACGGGTGTCTCTCTGGTGGTGGGGCGTATTGAGGCGTTGGTTTTACGGGTGGCCCTGAAAAAGACGGAGGCCCTTTTGTTCCATGGGCCCCGTCGTGGTCCACCCTCTGGCGCCTCCATAGTAGTCAATTCGGTCCTCGTACCGGTTCAGGCCCAGATGAAGTATGGAGGCGGAAGTGCTCGCTGAAGTTTATCGGCAAATAGCTGACTTCCGGGCAGGTAGCGGCATACGGCCCCCGCCCGAAGAGATACGCGATTGGCGAGAGGCCGCTCGTCGAGCCACGATGGCTCGTTGGTCGTCCCGGCTGGAGGCTCCACGTGCTGGCTTTGCCGCCGTGGAGGCTCTCCAGCCGGTCATCGCTGAGTGGGCGGGGCGACAGCATGGGACCCTTTCCTTCCGACTGACGCAGATTCTTCCCGGGCACGGTTGCTTCGGGAAGTATCTGCACTCGGTCGCCAGGAGGAAATTGAGTCCCGCCTGTTACCACTGCGACTGCAGTGAGGACTCGGCTCAGCACACGCTAGCGATTTGTTCCGCCTGGGCGGCGCAGCGTGGGGTCCTCACTGCAGTTATTGGAGGAGATCTCTCGCTAACGGCCGTCATACGCTCCATGGTCGGTAGCGACAGTTGTTTTACCGCGGTCGCAACCTTTTGCGAAGACGTAATTTCGCGGAAGAAGGCGGCGGAGAAGGCCCGGGAGGACGATCTCCACTCGGACCCAATTCGCCGCCGGGGAACCGGGTGGCGGAGGCGTGCGTACCAGCGCCTCATGCCGCCTTGAGTGTGGCTGCGGGTGGACGGGACGGGTTTTCCCCTCCATCCGCTACAATGGCCAGCCGCGAGGAGGCGACGTGCGCGTGTGCCGTACGTCGCCTAAAATAGAGAGTTCATCCGCAGATGATGCCCGTGGTAGCGGGCAGGCGCTAGGAGGGATCTGGATGTCGTAATAGCAGCTGTTCCCGGATCCCTCCTATGTCAGGCGCAGAGTGGCACGCCGTGTGGTTTTAGTCGGTCCGATTCCGACACACCACCCCGCCGTAACAGCCCGGTGGGGTGACGGCCCGAGGGGGTTTCCACACGTTAAAAAATTGCCTGGATTTGAAGCAAATCACTTCATATTAAAAAAATATCAATCAAATTGACATAAATTAACTACTTGAAATTGTTTACACTTACGTAACGTACTTATGCTTAAAGTCCAGATCTGAATAAATTAGTGTTGTGGCAATGTAGACATCATTGGTACAACTGTTAACTATACTCAATTTTAGCTGCAAACTTTTGTAGGAAAACCGTCTGCTGTATAGAAGGTCATTGATTATTTTTCGTTTTATACCGTTCACCGCCACATTGCTGGCCCACTTCGACCTTTCTACACAAAACGCTTATCCGTGAATATTTGCGAAGTAAACTTTATCGAATTTTACGTCTACATTTTTTGCTTATAAAGTTACATCGAAAAGATCATATCTTACAAGTTTTATGAACAATCTTGAGTGTTGGCGGGTTAAAGTGCTAATATCTTTAGGTCTTAGTATTTTTATAGTAGTCTTATCTTTGAGATTTTTCTACAACCGTTCAATTTTGTTATAGTTTAAGTGTTTCAAATAACAAAATGATTGATTGTGATACTGGAATTCTTTTGCATAATGGTTTCACTGTACTAAACTAACAGTAATTTAAATTAAAGATGCGTGAAAATTACTTTGGAGTCAAAATCGAGATATAATTGATACATCTTTTCTTGTAAATGTTTATTGCTCTATTTTAGTGTCTATCTGAATTTCAATCAAGGCGAAAACGCATTCCAAAAATCTAACTGAGCTTTTGTCATAGTAACTATACTAATATACTGCTCAATAAGAAGACCAAGTGTTTATGTCTCCATTATTGCAATTATTGCTTATCTAACGTCTTAATATTTATGTGTACATTAGGATGTACACATAAATATTAAGGTACAGGTAGGCCTTTAGCTATCACAACATAGAAGTAGTTGAAAATAATTAAAATTTAAATTCATTTCGTTAAAAGTTATCACAAAAGTTTTTCCTAACATTGATACACACTGACTGAGTTCTAAAGAGCAAGCAACTTTTCTGACTAGTCATGAACACGTGACTATATGTTGTTAATATAAATTTTTAGCAATATTTAAAACTCAATAAGTCTTGTTATATTTCTTAATTTTCATAGCATTAATTACTTTGCTGTTATTGAATAATTTGTATTTTATAACGCATATTCTTTTTAACGTGTACTTTAAGTATTCACAATTTTATTCTTACCTACGCATAATTGGTTAGGTAATATTAAAATACATGTTACGAAAAAAAATAAAAAATTTCTTGCACAATATTCTATATTTTCTCTAAAATTTGAATAACACAATGACTTCAGTGATGGTTAAGCTACAAAAAAGATAACTTCAGTATAATTACATAGTAATGAATTTGGACCACGCAGAGAATGTCAAATAAGAATGATGACGTTAAATTACTATAGTGTATATTGAACATTCAAAGACAAACTCACTGAACCCATGGTTTCAAGAAAATATATCATAGTTAATAAAAATCATTTTTTAGATTGTTGGAAGGAACATCCAAATATAACTACGGTCAGATGGGGCGCTTGACGACAACTGTCGCTGACAGCTCCAGGCGCCCCTAGATACCTGCAACTGAAGATATACAAGTGCATTGCTGCCCTTTGATGCCCCAGCTTATTCCTTTAGTAATCTTACTCAATCTACGAAAGAATTGCTTAACAATAGTTTTTTACGAGGTAATGGTTTCACTCAGATTTAAATATGGGTCTTCCACGGTTAATCAGTTTATGAATTACGACCAAATATATTTATTTTTTTTCTAAGTTAAGAACCTGCCAAAGTGACTTTACTCTGCCTGATGGAAAGCATGAATAGAATCCAAGAGTTGTGGTCACCATATTCATTGCAAATGCAGACAATGCCGTATGGTGACCCACACTATAGCGGTCTTGTGAGATGTTTTTCACGCCACACTTAGGGACGTAAAAGGCATTACAGTCATCGTGACAGTATAAGGTTTACACAGTTACCATGACAACTGTCCCCCCTGTCACCCCAACGAAATACGACAAAACGGATGCTGGCGCTTTAGGTTGGTTTTCTGTGGGACGGTAGTACTGCCCCGGTCGACCCGGCCCGCTCGTGCTGAAATCAGCGTGGCTCTACTACCTATAAAGTATTTTTGGTATGTATTTTTGAGCACGTAAAGCTGACAGCCCTGCACCTGATATCTATCCGATCGTATTGGATAACCTTCTCATATTGTATATCCAGAGTGCATATCTGTGTTTCCACACAGACTTGTGCACTATAATATCTTGTGCATAGGCTCTCTGCATAAATCGGCTAGAAGTACTTTATTTTAGATATAACTGCTATGGCATGACGACTTAGCTTACATTCTCAACTTCATGCCCTATTAAAAACTGTCACAATATCTTATTTCAAAGCATGTGCCTTTAAAACGGCCGAAAAACTGAATCACTACATCTACGCACTTTTAAATACTATTTTTCTATAGAGAAAATATAAAACAAATATTGTTCCACAAGCTTTGTAATAAACGAAATACTTCTAAGAACGCAAACTACGGCTAACGCCGGAAGACAATATGGCGTATGTCAATTGCGGGGGCGCTGAATACAAATGGACTGCTTTTGTTCTGCTAACATATTTGACTATTTCGTATTAATTCAACGATCAATAAAAATGTTGTAGGTAGTGATCAGAAATATCATAATTTCAGTTATTTTTGTCAACAATTTTTTTGTTTATTTGTCTTGCAATAGGTAGTCAAATATGAACACTTGTTGTTCACAAAAAAGATACTTTATTTAAGAATACAAGTTTTTAGCAGGACAGTATGTCACTGGCAAGATGGTACTAACAGAATGAACAGAATGACCAGAATGAATCATCTAATTCTTAAACTTAGCTTACATACTGGATTACAGTGTGTGTGTGTGCTGTCCGTGTGATGGGACCCACGGGTAGCTTCTTGGTACATGGTAATTAATTTAATGTGTTTGGTCTACATTAGTTTTATGATGATTATACTAAATCGGTGTAGGTGTC
The DNA here is from genome assembly GCA_949316085.1 of Hypercompe scribonia. Classification (NCBI taxonomy): domain Eukaryota; kingdom Metazoa; phylum Arthropoda; class Insecta; order Lepidoptera; family Erebidae; genus Hypercompe; species Hypercompe scribonia. The sequence goes on along the minus strand of OX438989.1, from coordinate 8,545,524 downwards.
AAATTGCTAATCGACAGCGTTGGTGGCGTGATGCGCCCTTAGTGTACTAACACAGTTCTGAGTATGGGGTCGGAATGCATAACTCCTCCCTCCGTAAGTTCAAAATCATCATCCGATTTATGAGGCTGTTGATTTTGTCCTTTGCATAACAATACATTTTTATATTTATACAGAATTACAAATAGTACAAAGGTAAGTATTAAGTAAATGATTAGAGTCCATAAACTAACACTATGCACTTTCACAAAATGACTTTCAGTATCTAGCACTTCAATTTTCCTGCTTAAAACGTGTGATAAGAACTGTAGATTTTCCAAGTCGATGTTATCTAAGTTGATTGGTTTCTTCAAGACATCCAGTGGAGTGACAATTTTAGGCCAATGTATATTAGGTGTGCTTGTATATATGATTTCGCCTGCTTGTACACGACGCTTGCGTAGAGTAAGTTTTTCGATCTTGATTTCACATTTATTATTTATGGTTACTATGTACGAGTATGTACCCATAATGTCATGTTGGCTCATGTCGTTCTCGCAGATCTCGGTGAGAATAGTTTGACGACCCGTAAATAGTATCCACGAGTCTGGCTGTATGGATTTCAACTTAATGTCTTCTGCTTCGACTGATAACGGGGAACATGATGTTATCCTAGTTGAAAACTTCATTAAGTCTTTGATGCACTGACTTTCGTCTTCAAACGAGATGTGGTTTTCATAGCACAAGAATTTTCCTTCGTCGACTTCTTTGCACGGCTGAGAAAGTGGTAAAGTTTTCGACCCTTTTGTAAGGATATAGGGATGTTTCGGGATAATTAGGAATGTACGGTTTGGACCAGAGTTGTACATTGGGAAAGGGTGTAGTCTATAATATCCAAACACATCTAATTGGACTGTTGGAACTGACATGATAAATGTTATCTGTTTGCCCTTTACATAGGCTTTTATATTTATGCAATTTTCTATATTAATCAAGTTGTCCTTAGTGACAGGAAAAACTAATGTGTCGGTTTCCTCGATTTCTTTAAGGATGTTAAACAGTTCATCTGAGTCCAATATAGATTGGTGTAATACATTTAATCTACTAAATGCTACAGCAGTTTCCACTTCATCCAATCGTGTTAATATTATTTGAAAATTATGAATTATTAAATTAAACGTCTGCAAGACAAGATCCTTGCTTCTTTGATACTGGGTCTTATTTAAAATTTCTTCTATTTCCCTGATAGTTTTATCTAGTACAATAAAGTTATTTCTTGAGGAATTCGTTAAGTAACAAAAGTATCAACTATTTCGGAAATTAAAGTAATCTTATTGACAATTGCGCTTTGTTTTGATTCTATTTTGTTAATCAAATTGTCATATCTCAAGGCATCTTCATTATCTAGGTTGCCTGTGATTGCTTTTATTATAGATCCAAGGGGATCAATGATGCCTCTCTTTATTCTAACGTTAGGAACTAATTGATTATATCTTTCTATAGTTAAATTCATTAAATATTGGGTTTGTAGTTCAGCGTCTACTATATTATCGTCTAAAATGTATATGTTTAACTTATCTTTTATATAGCTAATGATTTGATTATATTTTTCTATATTATAGTTTAAACTATTACTAACTAATTCTAGATCTAATACTTTATATATGTGCCAATTATAGAGGCTTACAAATGCTTGACCTTCTTTTACGGGAAGAACCCCTGGATTTTCTTCAATCTTTTGAAGTTGAAGGGCGCGGGTTGTTTGCGTCGCTATCATCAGGACGAACCTGTGAAGGACGTTTAACATCTTTAACGGGTACTTTAGTATTTCTATTTTGTGTTTGCACTTTTACTGTGTTTCTGTTTACGTCATCTGTGACTACTGCCTTTTGGTATCGCGGTTTATCTTTACTACGGCGGGTATTAACGCCTTTGATAAATACTTTATCACCCGGTTTAATATTGAAGTTGGTTTCTCCACCATGTTTTTGTTTAGTTTTAACCTTAGATTGTAATATTTTATCTGTTAGATAATTATACAAATATTTTGTACGTTTAACGTGTTCTCTCACTAGTTGTTGGGTGTAATTTCTATCGAAGTCTACATCGAATATATTCGAGGAGTCGGTATGACCAAATATAACTTCGAAAGGTGTAAGACCGGTTGTTGAATGTATCGACTGATTATAAGACATAATAGAGTATGTCATTACTGAAACAGGGTCAGTAATTTTTCTTTCGTATTTAGCAAGTCGGTAAATTTCTAGAATTGTGGAATGGAATCTTTCCACTAATCCCATAGAGTTAGGATTATGTGGTGTCCCTATATGTAAATTTATTTTATAAAAGGTTAATATTTCTTTTAATAAGCTATTATTAAATTCAGAACCTGGGTCTGTGCTGATTTTTGTTGGTACTCCGTACAATGAAAAATACTTTAGCAATGCTCTAATTATTTCTGGGGTAGATCTATTACTAATTTCAAATGCTTGTCCCAATTTGCTAAAAGCATCGATAATTGTTAAAAAATAGTTTCCTTCTATTGAGAAGGTATCCATAAATAATTCTTGAAAAGGTTTTGTTTGCGTTTGCGTTAACTGTAATTCTGGTTTTAAGGGTTTTCTATCGTATTTCATACGTTTACAAGTTTCGCAAGAATTTATAATGCTGGCTACTGTTTGTTCTAAATTATTCCCGAAATATGTACGTTTTAAATGTGCCACGGTTTCCTTGATGCCACGATGGCATGTTTTCCCTACATGATACTTTAGAACTATGTCTCGTTGTTCAGTTTCATCCTCCACGTATACTACTCTTTCTGTACATTCATATATTTGAATGGAATCCTTTTTAAATATTTCTATGATTACGTTTATAAATAATTTACGATGGCGTTCATCTTCGAAATAAATGAAATATTTTATTTTAGGGCGAATATATTCTTTAAGGAAATTCCTTATTAGTGTTGTATTATTTATAGGCATGTGTACTTCAAGTACTTTTTGTTTATCTCTCGAAAGATTCTTAACCGTAGTTTCGTTTCTATTCCAAGTATACACTAATATTTGATTTGGCTTGGTATCAATTGCTTCATGCAATATAGGAATACCTGAGGAATCCGTATTTTCCTCTGAATGTACCGTTCCTATCGATGAGTTTGGCTTTTCCGATGCGGTAAGCGTTACGCTACTAACGGAAGGTATAGAATAATTAGATTTATAGTTAGGCGGACTTAAACTATTTTCATCATCTGAAGAAATAAGAATTGGATCATTTTGTTCTCCAGTGTTTACTATCATTGATATATCATCATCCAATGCATTTAACTTTATACGCGACAGTGCATCTGCATTATTATTCTTTTTACCTGGTTTATACTCTATCTCATAATCGTATTCAGCTAATCTAAGTCTCCATCTTGTTAATCTACTACCTGGTTCCTTAAAAGATTGAATCCATGCAAGAGGTTTATGATCGCTCAATATTTTAAATTTAATCCCATATAGATATGGTCTAAAATGTTTACATGCCCAAACTATGGCTAAAAGTTCCTTTTCTATTGTACTATAACGAGTTTCGGCGTCATTTAAAGTTCTACTCGCGTAAGCAATAGGTTTATCACTACCTATAGGGCCTTGCGATAGTACTGCACCGATCGCAAAGTTTGATGCGTCAGTGGTTAGAAGGAATGGTTTACTAAAGTCTGGAAACTGTAATAATGGGGCATTAGTTAATAGTTCTTTACATTTTTCGAATGAATTTATGTATTCCTCAGTTAGATTAACTTTATTCTTTTTCTTTAAACAATTCGTAAGTGGTTGAGTTATTTTAGAGAAATCTTTAATAAACTTACGATAATAACCTACTAGTCCTAAGAAACTTTTTATTTCCGTAGGTGTTTTCGGTAATGGGAAATCTAATACTGCCTTTATTTTATCATTATTTGGCTTTAATCCGTCTTTGGATATTGTATGGCCTAAGTATAGGACTTCTTTTCTTAAAAATTCGCATTTGTCTAACGTAACTTTTAAATTAGTTTCTCTTAATCTATCAAATATCTTTCTAAGTTTATTAATGTGGTCTTGTAAACTAGTTGAATATACTATTATATCATCTAAGTACACGAGGCAATGTATTCCTTGCAATCCTCTGAGTACGTTGTCCATAGCCCTTTGAAATGTAGCAGGGGCTGTTTTTAACCCAAAGGGCATTCGAGTAAACTCGTAATGACCTGATTGAGTAGTAAACGCGGTTTTAGGTTGATCGGCTTTATCTACTTCTAACTGATGGTAACCACTAGCTAAATCTATCGTAGAAAAATAGGAAGCATTCCCTAATCTATCAAATAAATCTGAAATATTTGGTAATGGGTACTTATCGTCTATCGTTATTTCGTTAAGCCTTCTGTAGTCAATGACCATACGAAACTTTCGTTCGCCGGAGGCATCAATTTTTTTTGGTACAAGATGTACAGGGGCGCTCCATGGAGAGTGAGACTCTGTAATAACATTGTTTTCTAATAATTTATTTACTTGTTTCTGAATTTTCTCGTTTTGAGCTATAGGATGTCTATATGGACGGATATATATAGGATCTTCATTCTTAGTCCTAATCTTATGTTTAACTTGATTTGTAAAAGAAAGAGGGATCTCCTCACAGTGAAATATATCTTTATATTCCTCACATAGATTTGTTATGTAGGATTTTTCTTCATTATTTAAATGATCTAACCTTAACTTAGATAGATTACTTTGTAATATTTCTTCTATATTTAAATCTAAACTATCAGTGTTATTAGTGTAATTAATATAACAAGATTCGTTTTTTAATTTAATAGCATCCATAGGCCTATCAAACGTTATATATTTTTGTGTTGTGTTTTGTATGACTGTTTGAGCAAACGAGTCTACACAATTTACAAAAGCGTCAGGCATGCGTACGCCTGGATAGAATTCGATTTTATTTAAAATAGCACTACCGTTTTTTAAAATTGTTGGGATTTTTACTCTTGATTCTGAACGTGGTGGTATTTTTATTTGATAAAATGGAGTATACCATATAGGAATGTCTACATATTTAGTTTTTAACACTTGACTCTTCATGTCAACACTAGCTTCTAACTCTTTCAATAGATCAGTACCTATAAGACCACCATATACTGAGTCTACGTCGTAAATAAAAAAGGTATGTTGAATATTAGTATTAAAAGTTTTAGTTAACGGTATGTGTATCGCTTCATTATGCTTGCTACGACCATGAGTACTAATTACTTCGAATAGTTTACTTATTTTATATTTAGAGAAAAACTGATTTGCCTTCGCGGGGCTTATAAACGAACGAGTGCTACCTGTATCAATAAGAAATATAGAGTCTATCTCTGGTAGTTTAATATGAGGTAGTCTTAAGGAATTATTATAATTTAAATTAATTATTTCGGTGGATTTTCCTCGGAGGCTTCTATGTGAAAATTTGGGGAAACATTATGATGATCTAGTTCATCTTGTTCTAGCATATATAAATCATTTTGATCGTGGATCATATTATTTCTTACGGTTCTCATTGAGACATCTGCATCGTGTTTAGGTGGCGGTCGATTAATGCCAAATTTAAACTGCTGATTCGGGTTTGGTCGGAAAAATCCTGACTGTTTATAGTTGTTCAACGCTCTCGGAAACTGAGGTTGACTACTACCTATCTGCCTATTATTGAAAGTATTAAAATTAGGTCTATAGCCTTGAGGCTGTGGTGTAGTGAACCTATTATTATTCGGTACAAAGTTCGGCCTAAACTGTGGCGTTATTTGCGGTTTATTTTGTGGTATGTTAAATTTAAATGGTGTTGAAGGGACGTTAGGTTTAAAATTATTATTAATACCTCCTTGTGAATTGGGAGTTATTTGTTTAGGTTTATAATTCTTTAAATTGTATCGTGTTTGGAAGTTTACTTCCTCAGTTACGACGCTCAAAGCAGCTTCTAAATTAGTGCATTTATTTAGCCTTACAAAACGCAGTAATTCTTCGGGTAAATTGTATAGGAAAACATTTAACGCGGTATTATTATAGATTATATATTTAGCTGCTTTGATACCCTCGTCGGTTAAAAGGTTTACCTTGGAAATTAAGGAACTTCTTGTATTCTGTATCCTATGACATAAGTCAATGTAAGATTCGCCGTTTTTTATTTTAATATTTTCTAATTCTATGGCTATGCAAGCCTCGGATCTAGGATCACCGAAATGTTGGACGAACAACTCTTTCAATTGTTCCCAGCTTGTGACGTTTTCTCTTTCGCTGACTAAAATTGCGGCTTTACCTATTAATCTACTCGTAATGCAATGGTATAGATACGTTAGTTGAGCGGGATTATTATCCCCCCTAAAACTATTTATAACATATTCACATTTATTAAAAAATAAATTAAGTAATTTTTCATCTCCGTCGAATCGCGGGATGATATTTTGGATCTCTTTAGGAATCAACTGGATCTGATTCATAATGAATTATTTAACAATTACACAATAATTAAAATTTAGGGCAAATAAATAACTAATACGTAACTAGCTATGTTTGTCTAGAATACGCGGCTTAATATTATCTTGTAATTCGGCAATTTTGACCAACTTTACAAGAACGTTTATTTGACAAGATTTAGTCCAATTAAACGTAAATAATTATGGGTGGTAAAACATAGAAAGGAGTAGGGTAAGGGTTTACTCACATTACGCTTCTCAGTTCCATGCTGATTCTGTCTTCTTGTCGAGTGCTCGTTGACGAATTTATTTGGTAGGTTCTTGCGGATATGTCGTCTAGGCGTTAAGTACTAAGTTACGACCGATTTTTGTGTACGAAAACGAAGACTTTTCGCGACTTTAAATATCCGACCCGGCTGCGCCAGTCAAATATGAACACTTGTTGTTCACAAAAAAGATACTTTATTTAAGAATACAAGTTTTTAGCAGGACAGTATGTCACTGGCAAGATGGTACTAACAGAATGAACAGAATGACCAGAATGAATCATCTAATTCTTAAACTTAGCTTACATACTGGATTACAGTGTGTGTGTGTGCTGTCCGTGTGATGGGACCCACGGGTAGCTTCTTGGTACATGGTAATTAATTTAATGTGTTTGGTCTACATTAGTTTTATGATGATTATACTAAATCGGTGTAGGTGTCAAATTGCTAATCGACAGCGTTGGTGGCGTGATGCGCCCTTAGTGTACTAACACAGTTCTGAGTATGGGGTCGGAATGCATAACTAGGTACGACTACTGTTACAGTATTTCCATAATATTAGAGTCGTAGTTTTGTGATCGCCGTAAGACAAAATATTCTTTCTGATTTAGGTAATCCCATGTAGCAGTTTAAGACGAAAGCAAGATATTACAAAACACCTTCAAAAATTTACAAGAATAGTATTTATGTAAACGTTTGCTACACTTGCGAGCTACTAATAAGAGCACGTTTCTTGTATTTTTTTATTATATTGCAAAGGGAATTGGAACAGTTGCGTCAAGTGTCAGTAAGTGACTACCACCATCTGTAGAATTTGTAAATAGTTAGACATCGGTCACATAACGCCATCTAGTTACAAACTTGCTTGTATGACAACTAAATAGACTGATAGAATACTTATATACTTTTTCTTTTGAGTATTATACATGGAAACAAATATTTGCAGATTATACAAACATTTGGTCTGATAGAGGACTTAAACCTGAGACCTCACGCATAGTAGTCGCATACACTACCACAGTGCAGTCAAATCGACGTCTTTAATGTCAAAACCAGGATTGTGTGTTTACGACTTCCAGCTTTGTAAATCAAACTGTAATCTGTGAACGGTTAGATTCTTGATATATTTACACAATGGAACATACAAAGATAAATAAGTTTAATGCTTAGAGTACCTTACTTTTCGATGACTTAATTACTTTCATACAATTAAATATTCCGTCCAAGTACAAGAAAAGAGCACAAGACCAATCTAATTGCATCGTGGGGTAAGACAGAAAGATGTTATATCTCCTTAAGATGTTATATCTCCTTAAAACTACGAGTATTTAACAATGCACTGGAAGTGGTCTTCAAAACGCTCGATTAGAACGGAACGGACGGGAATCAATATCAATGGCCGATACCTCTCACATCTGTGGTTTGCAGACGGCATAGTTATCCTGGCAGTGTCTCTGCATGATCTGGAAGAAATGCTGAACAATTTGGAAGATTCTTCAAAACGTGTGGGACTGGGAATGAACATCGAAAAAACCAAAATCATGCATAATCATGCATGTGACGTTTCTCTGGCTGATAAAATTCGTAACAAGGTTATTCGACAGAGAACAGGAGTAACTGACATTGCACGGAGAATCAGTACGCTGAAATGGAATGGGCCGGCCATGTCTCCAGATGAACCGATGGTCGCTGGAACCAAAGTGTACTAGAGTGAAGACCACGATTGGTCAAACGTAGGGTAGGGTACCCTGCGGCACGCTGAACCAACGATTTGAAGAAGGTGGTTAGCAGCGGCTGAATGCGAATTGTCCAAGACCAGGATGGCTGGCGCTCCTTGGGAGAGACCTTCGTTCAGCAGTGTACGGCGATAGTTTAATTTGATTTATGTATCGGTTTGCCAGGTGGAATCTTAATAAACAGATATACTATTGCAAAAATATACATACATTTCATAACAAAGGTAGAAAAAGCTATAAATTCATTCAAAAATATTCCATAATTAATAAATTTCAAGAAACAAATCGAAAAATCTCATATATAGTCTAAACCAAAAATATCATAGTCCGATTAGTCATCATCTAGAAAGCGACTAGGAACAAGTCAATTAATAATCTAGAAGTGATTTCGTTGCAAAGCTTTCGTATTTTAAAAGTTTTCTTAGTAAACTCTTCGGTTAGATAAGCAGGAAAAATATCGTTCTAAGAATTAAAACTACAAACTAAAAATATAACTTGAAACTGTTCGTAGACCGGGTAAATTATTTCTTTAAGCGAAATTTAAAAATTAAGTAAAGAGATATTTAGTATTTGAAACATCATAGACATCATTTTAGTTTTCTCTTTTTGTTAAAGCGATGTAATTAATCACTTGTAACCTGAAAATAAATTTTATATCGACATGAAATACATCTGCCGAGTTCCTCTATAAACAGCAATGCCAGAAAAGGGGATTCAGTGAATTCGTATACACTTGAAAGTGTTCTGATTTCCTCTTAACCTTGGCACAGACCCAAAAACAAACTCTCAGGGTCAATGTCTTAAATATTACCTTGTTTGTCACATTTTTCTCCACAACATATAATGTATTTACTGATATCGAATGGACTCTGTTACGTAAAGACTGATTTACGATGCATGTAGCTATTAACGTTATGAGACTTTTTATAGCAATATAATGCCCTTAAATATTTTCTTTTAGGTCCAAATCACTGAAAAAGTGAGTGATAGTGATCCTTTGAAGAAATGACACCAAAAGCCGATCACGAAATTTGACTTAAATAGATGATAGCTTTTGTAACAGCGTATTTAGGTGATGTGCAAATACAAAAGACACATCAGGCGGTCTGCTAGCCGTTACGTGGTGAATCAATTTTATAGTATTGTTTCTTTTCCACTGTTTAAACACTTACTCGATAGGATTTTGTATTGAATAGAGATTTGTGATTACATGAGACTAGATAGAAACAGTGGAATAAGAAACTAATGAAAGATGAAAGATATTTTATCTTGAGTGACAGACTGCTTTCAATTTTTCTCAGTTTTTGTTTTTGTTGAAAACATTTAGCAGGACGTAAGAGGTTTTGATTTGACATTTAGGACAAAATAAAGTTGAAAGATTTTACAATCTAAAAAGTCATTTAAAGAGTAAAAGTTACTTATCTAAATGAAATGCTTGTTATTTATTGTTATACAATTATATACTATACAATTATACCTACAATCCTTACGGCATATGTTAGAGATTAATTTAGTATCATGCAAATTGATTACTTAGTACAAAATTGAACTATATCCGTCGCTATGAAATGATAAAGAAAAAATCAATATCACTTATCACAACTTAAAATTTTAAGATTATATCATCCTTAATAATATAAGCCACTATAAAATTACTTTTAGTAGTAACAGTGTCTAAATTTAGGATTAAATATTGTCAAGAGGTAAGTACAAAAACAAAAAAGAACGATCTTTTTATCCTGTACTTTACAAATTAGTTCATTTTATAATTCAAGCCTCGAAGTGATGACTAGATATTCGAGAATCATCAATAGGTGATCTAGTAAGCTTCTTTTTGTAGTAGGGTTCTTTTTATTATGTTTGTCTGCGGGGGCATGTCACGCACAGCGCCCGACAAACGCTTGAAAACGTGCCTCGCATGTGACATCTGACTGTGTATGTTATTGATTGGAACTACCTGACTTAAATTAGTTCGACTAGGTTTGTTAAATCGACAAATTTATGATTTTTAATATACTTAAATACAAAATATCCTAATCCCTACTAATATGATAACTGTGAAAGTAACTTCGCTTATTTGTCTTAATGGCTAAACCACTAAATCAATTTTAATTAACTCTTCAATGGAGACACTTTTATTCTTGAAGCCATGGGTATATTACAAAGATTCATTACAAAAATGCTGAGGGTATGTGACTTATGTACTCATTATTCTTGTATAATATTATATTTTCATGAACTCTATAAGCAAACTGTCCCTCTTATACCATGACTAGACGTCAATTCAAATCACAATTTATTCGGTTCTGAATCCGACTTGTGACAGCAATGTTTGACTGTAAATAAGGACTTACTACGAAGACGCTAGTTTCGGAAATAAGCATAGAGATCTGAAGTTGATCTTGTTTCTGATAGGGACTTATTTGGAAAATCAGAGATCTAATTATTTTTATTGCTTGAGCTGATATGGGTAGTACTCCGGGATTCCTATTTGACTTATTTTATTTCTTTAAGGTGTTCCAGTATTGCTATAATCCTGTAACATGTTTATAGATAAATCTTAAAACCGTCAATGTAAAAACGACACACTTGAGATATGTGTGCATATATATATATATTTATTTATTTTTAGAAATTGTAAAAAATATTATAAAAAACATTTTATGTGTAAAAGACTACAGGCACATAAAAGTTACAGCTATTCAGTATATGTTAACCCATTATGGATATGAAAGCGTTAACAGTTGAAAAAAAATGCAAAATAAAATGGGGAACGCCTTCCGTCAGCTATCCGCTACGTGTTTTTACACTGAATTGTTTCAACTTGCTCTGATATTTCAACGTAGTTTAAAACAACGAATGGTTTTCTAATATTAACAGGTAATATTTCCTAGTTTGAACAAATCATCGACTTTCATAACCTTATATCTTTTGCTTCGGAGAATCCTAATCTTAATTCCTGCTCCTCCAGTTCTTATTCCACAAATTTGCATAGCGAAACCAGAAATATACCTTTTGTCTGAAGTAGCGGTTTCTTTTTAAAGGATTTGTGTGAGACATTGATAGTACATAATATTTATGAACCAGTGATAACTGTAAAAAACTATGTCATAAAAGGATTTACAAAGGTTGTTTAACCAAATACTTTCTAACTACATTTATTTAAATCTCAGTGTAACTTTATTATACTTCTGAATCAGTATCTTATCGAGATATTCATGTATGTATGTCATGTTCATTTTCTTAGTAGTATACCTATAATACTCTGTAACATACATGGTACCCATGCATTGTTTACGATTCTACAAGGAACTACTTGTATAATTGGATGCAATGACTTTTAATATTGTGGTAAACCAACTCATTAGAAGCCACAACCGATTGAGGTTCATAATTAGGTTATAAATTAAAAAATAAGGATTAAAGAAAAGTCATTTGATATAGTGTCTTATAGTGTCACTACAATGATATCAACTGTCATTTGGTGTCAGTGCCCTACTGATTTTAGCACAAATGGGCCGGCTCGACCGTGGCAGTATTACCCTCCCACAGAAGACCAACCTAAAGCGACAGCATCCGTGCTGTCGTGTTTCGTTGGTGAATGCGAGACCACAACACACTGGTGACAGGTAGCGTGGTAACTCTGTGAACCTTACACTGCCACGATGAGTTTCATGACTTTTACGTCCCCAAGCGGGGCGTGAAAAAGCATCTCACTAGGTCGCCATAGTGTAGGCCACCATACTTGCATTTGCAATGAGTATGGTGACCACAACTCTTGGATTCAAGTAGACTCACTTTGGCAGATTCTTAATAAAAACAAAAAAATGAACTGTCAATTATTAGTAAACAGGTTGTATGTTGAAATTAATATACCGCTACTCTATCTAAGCTTACATGAATCTGGCAATTACTAAAAAAGTAAGTAGTAAAGCAAGTTTTCACAGGCACTGGCAATAATAACATTTGAGCCATTTAACATGCTTATATGCTTGTTATTGTGTAATACTGTCAAAGTGTATACAAAATATCTACGAAAGATAAAAGAGTAAAATCTACAGTTTCAAACTTACAAATACAGACTAAAAGATAATTATCCAGTAATCAAGTTCAAGTAAGGTAATTGCATGAACACATAATATAGGAATATGCAAAAGTTACATGAACGCTTTTCATTTCACGCGTGGCTTGGTCGCAGTGAGGCGCTCATGCAGACAACCCCTTAGAGCTTACTCAGATGTTCTGTGCTCCAATGAATACGGTGCTTTTTGTGATGACATTAGCATGACTGTTATTATAACGGACTAAAATCTTAACTGTTTTCGATTTATACATATATACACATATAAACTCGAACGGCTAGGCAAAGGTGTGTTGCTAAATAAATTGTTTACACTCACGTGACACTGGAGTAACTTATTGTAGACAATTGGTTACTTTGAGAGTCAAAGTAGGATTAGAAGAGTATTGGTAAGATTTCGATAAAAAAGAATGGTGATAGATGAAAAAAGATATTACTTCGGAGTGGTCAAGTCCAAGCTTCTGCCTATCCAAATTTTATCGCACATAAAAGTATAGTTACCCAAAAGGATATAGGTTAATATATTTGTCTCTTAATTTTAACCTATTATTACGTATTCTAAAGATATACAACGTCACATTTTCACATCAGCAGTTTTTCATAGTCTACTGCTGCTGTACATAGACCTCTCCTTAGAAAGGAAATTTTAGCTTACTATATAATGTTAGCCAACCGCAACCCAACTCAATATACAGGATGGGCCACGAATTAGTTAACATTTAAAAAAATGGTACAAGAAAATCATTCAATATGTTATAAAAATTGTTTATTTACAAGTAAGTTAATTAATTGCAAATTAATTTTTAAAAATTAGATTCTCTAAATGATCACCGTTTCGACGTTTGCACTTTTCTAGGCGAGCAACGAAATTTTTGAATACTCGTCGGCAAAGAGACCGTGAGATCGCCGACATCTGTTCGCTGTTTTTTCTTTTAGTTGACGTAGTGTATTTGACTTATTGATGTAGATACGATTCTTCAAATAACCCCATAAAAAGAAGTCTGGTTCGGGTAGATCTGGACTTCGGGGTGGCCATGGAATGTCGCCTCGTCTGGAAATCAGCTTTCCCCGAAACATATCTTTGAACGGCAGGTACTCATTGAATATGTGACAAGTGGCTCCATCTTGTTGAAACCATATGCTACGATTGTAGCCAGCAAATTCAAGTAGCATCGGTCCGAAGAACTCCCGTAACAACTTTGCGCGGGATTTTAGATTTAAATGTTAACGAATTCTTGGCCCACCCTGTGCAACATAGAACACGAACTTTAAATATAACAGTAACCTTAGAGTGCTAACATTATTTTAAAGAAGTCACAGTTTTATGTCGTATCATTTAACCTTACAAAAATTATATTCAAAAACTAGAAAACGAGCCATCGTATAAAACCAGCCATTGGCATTTAAAATCACTCATTTATAATACAAATTATAATAATTGCTTTCCGTCGGGCGGGTCTTTATTAATCAATGTAAAGAAATACAGACTTCCGTCACTTCAATAATGATAACAGACAAACTAAAAAATGAGTTTATTTTAATGTCTCATCGTTGCATAATCTGAGCTTTTACAAATTAAATAAAGTATTCTAAGGAATGAGGGTGGATTACAACAAAGTGCACCCGCATCGATCTGTTCACCTTGACCTTCGTCGTGAAAGCGCCTTGGGACAAGGCTCCTTAGATAATGCTCCGACTAAGCGGCGAAGTTTTAAAGCAAATTATTTTTAAAAAAGTTTACATGCTATCTTTCCTTCCACAATGGCAATTCAAGTAAGTTCTAGTTTTAAAGTCTACGTTCTTAAGTCTAAGTTTTGCAAGTTCATGGACCGTAATTGTAATTTTTTTACGCTTAAAAGCCTTATTGCTCCAAGGTATAAGATAATATTTTAGTCTATGACGGCTCTTGATGTAAAGCGAATTCCAAGAAAAAGAAAATTATAAAGGTTCATGCTCCAATAACAAATTATATTTTTGTGTAAATGTTCCGGTGTTAAACATGAAAACAGTTTTGAAAAAAAAAAAATACTTCTCGCTCTTACATAGTAACTTAAAAAATATGCGTAAATTAGTAAGTTTACCTAGTCCTATTGCGTGTTCCGTTGCCTAAAATTAAAAGAGTTTTGTTATTGACGTTTTCTTATCTTACAGACTTGTGTGCAAATTCTAATAAAAATTACCTTTATAATACTGACAAATTCAGCATTTTGTACATATTTTTTTTAAAAAAGTTATGAGAACTTATTGTTTTAATTTACGTTTTGTATTAATACGATCCAACGGATAGTAAATTGTATGGTATTACCTACTTTCTACATTTCCATATCAGAAATATATTACTTAAACTATACGCTCGATTTGAAATGATCACAAATTTTAAAAAAATCAATTGGACGGCAAACAAGAAGTTAAATATACTTTGTTAGTTAGTAGGCAAATTTAAAACAAGGACCTATTCTATCGTTCTTAGTAGATGCAGCATGCAGCATAGCATGCGTTATACTGTATTATCAACAACTTATAATAGTCCACTGCTGAACATGAACCCCTCTTTCGACAGGTTTTGGCCTACGCTGGCCAAACGGGTATAGAGTTTTTCTGTATATATCTTTAAATCTTAATTTTAAGAAAACGAAACTTATTTTATAGTTTAGCATAAAGTAAAACCCAAAACTGTAATACATAAATCATACAAACTATAACATAATCAATCATACGTGCTGTATATTTGGTCACAACTAAAGTGATTTATAAATAAACATGATTGGTATATATATGTATACATGATTGATATTTTTACAAAATAGGTATAACCTATTATTTATACTTCTGACCTTGTTTCTAATGTTAAGTAAAGATGTATGCATTCAATTTTGATGTTAGGTTTGAGTCGTGTCTATTGTTGCTAAATTTACAAAATAAACCTTAAATGTCGTCCATTTATTTAGTACAAATATATCAAGCATATTTATGCCAACATCTCTTCAGCTGTAAGTCTGCAAACTCAAGTACATTCCTAGAAGTGGGAGTAATAAGCGTCAGCGCCTTACATCTCTCGCCTATGCAGGTTAAATGGCTTTAATCCAATGATTGAGCCTCTCAATCGTCGTGTTCCGCAAATCAGTGCCCCATCTATCTGATTCCGCCCTTATTGCTTATTGCCGCGTCTTGATCTGATTGCTGCGATTGCTGCGTGTATTTGTGGATCGTAATCTGTTTGAGTAGTTTAATTGTGCAGTTGAAAGTAATCGTCTAGGGTTGCTTTCAGCTATTAATTTAAAGTCAAAACATTTCAATAAATTTTATCAAATTATTAGACAGATGTACGTATGTTAGCAGTTTGGTAATAGGCTACAATAGAGTACAGGTCACCATAGTATCTGTATAATAGGACCTTGAATAAGTTTTCGCTCGTAATCCAATATGAATGAATCGATCTATTTTTCGGTTTCTTCGAAAAAATGGAAGCGCTTCTCACTCAAAGCTTGCGCGATCGACAGAAACAAGGGGCTATGTCCGGTGAATACGACGGTTGAAGCATTTTCAGATAATTTTTACTGGTTTTGCTACATGTGGCCGAACATTATCATGTATCAGAATCACTTTGTCATGTCTCTGCTTGTACAGTGACTAGTTTTTAGCTCGACTCAAACGAATCAACTGAAGTCGATAGTGAGCTCCCGTAATAGACTCATTATGTTTAAGCAGTTCATAAAAAGTTATGCCCTGCTGTTCCCACTAAATGTAGAGTAGAAGCTTCGAACCTTAGATATTTGATTTTGGGGACGATGGCATATCTCTACGATTTTTTACGTTTTGGATTGTCATTTTCATATCCAGTAATAATAAGGTGCAGAAAATCTTGTCTTTTCTGCCATTAAAGCAGTAGTTGACACATGAGAAAACATTGCTCAACGTCTCTCGAGTCCAACTCATACGACATCCAATGACCTTGCTACTGAAGCATTCCTAACGCTTTTAAACGTATTGAAACTGTTGAAGCATCTACTTACAATGTTTTTCCGAGCTCTACTTGCGTCTGACATGTATCTTAATTAAGTAATGCCTCCAATTATTCGTCTACATACTTTGTCGGTGCTCCAGAACGTTCTTTATCTTCAAGGACAAAGTTATCATTTTTAAAGCTCCTAAACTAGTCTCTGCATGTCTTATTCGACAGAGTATTGTTACTATATGTTTCAACAAGAATTCTGTGTACTTCAGCTGCAGATTTGTTTTGAATAATGCAATACAATAAAATTCCACGCAAAAACACTTTATTTAGCACAAAAGTAGACATTTTCACAATAGGTAAATAAACACGTGATAAATTATATCTACTAGAAGTTGAGGTTACACATAGTACTACTTAACTGATGCATTACCCTACGAAATTCCATGCACAGAGTACTGCTTTGCCATCTTTTAAGACACAGCGAGAACTTATCAAAGGTCCTAATAATTTGGAACCAGACGGTGTGAGCTTGTGCTATAGTGACCAGACTGTTAACAAACATACTCAAATATTTCTTAACATTTATGATATAAATAAATTCAGACAAAGAGTAAATGAATGTGCTCATCGCACAATTATTTACATTGACTAAGAATTCAACTAACGACCTCCGGCTTAGCCGACAGATACTATGGGTCAATAACCACTTGACCATGTCTGCCCTAATGATAGAAAAGTCCACCACAACAGAGATATATTGTAGAGATGATGAAATAAATATAAAGAAGACCTAATACAATGGTATTACAGTAGGAAAATCGTATTTCATTTTTTCATTGATAGAATTCAATTGTGTAGCGTAAATAAAATGTAAACAATTTAATGAATACATATCAGATCAATTGGAAGAAATGATTCAAATTCATACTGATTTAATACAACCACATCAATGCTTTTTTGTAATGTTTTATCTTTCGAACAACAGTTGGTTGAATGGTTACTCTGAAATAAATTATTTATCTACTTGCTCCAATGTGCCATGATGATGGATGTTGGACGTTTTGCTAATACGCGTCAACGAAGATATGTATGTTTTTAAATCCTTCATAAGGTCTATATGTATTTTAATTCGTATCGTGAATCATTTGTTATCATGACTACGTAATTTTACCGCAGTGGTGCATGATTTTCGAAATAGAAGTCCCATAACGATTGACGTAGCATAAACGGTGTGACATTTTTTCTTACAATTTACGCAATTCATTGCAGAAATTAACATGAGTTCGTAAAGAAAAAAACTTTTCAAATTATCTTTAATATTTTTACGCCTACTTTAATAATGAGTTCAGAACTTGCTTCTTATTAACCGTATCGTAGCTATACTCAACCACCTGTTTAAATAATACATATTATTATGTATTAAACAAAAGATTTAGTATCTTTTCCTTTTTTTGTATATTTTATTGGTTTACTAAGTGACCTGCGCCACTACGTTTGTGTTTCGCAAAAGGAATAGTTTTTCCACATTTTATCATCATTCTTCATTGACCCTCGGCCCCTTTTGGCCAAAGTGCAATGTTATATAATAAATGAGCTATTTAAAACTTAAAGAATTTTTTAATTCGTACTAGTTATTTCTAAGATTAACGCGTTCAGTCAAATAGTCTTCAGCTGTATAACATTATAATGAATATATGTGAATTGTTTTTAATAAAACGTGTTGTTTTCAAAACATAATTTTCAACAGGCGATTGCAGGACGCGCATTATAACTACTGCAACGTTTATCGATCAACAAACTCTAGCTGATTCTCTGTGTCGTTAAATTTCTCGATGGAATTATATGATGAAAATTAAAGAGCAATTTACTTCTCAGATACATTATTTTTCTATTATTGTACATTAATAACAGTAATACCCAGTAATATTCACTCTTGTTTTTGCTTTTACTTTAAATTATATATAATTACTTTTACATACTAACTTCAAATGATCAATTAAGCGGATAAAAATGTTATAGCATCATCATTATCAACAACAGCCTTTGATAGACCACAACTGAATATATGCCTCTGGAAAATGTGATATACTGAAAAGAAATACATATATTCTTTTCTTTATCTAGAGGTGGTTAAAAACAGTCTTCATAGGGATTACTCACATACATACATATATCAGAGCCTTTTGTAATAACTCTCCAATACATTTGCATACATTTTCGACTAATTATATTTCGATTCGTTATAAACAAAAGTTTAAAACATCGAGTTACATGCGATTGGATATAGCATTTGTGTCTAAGTGTGCCAAAAATAATATAATATAATATCCCATTACGAAAAGCCCACAAAGCAGCTCAGCAAATTACTTTGTCGGAATTGTAATTTAGAATAAATACTTGTGCAAGAAAACTCGTATGTAGTCAGTTCCGGGTCAAAAGTAGCATTGCCCTCTGGGAGCCAATTGGATTCTAACAAGCAACCGCCCGGGGTTAAGCTGTTAAGCGTTGATTTAATGCTGACCCAAGGATTTGGATAATTTAGACACGATTTATATAATCGTGGTGAGGAATATAATATCACCTCGCAGTAGTTAAAATATTTTATTGACCTTTTGATTAGTTACTCGTATTTTTTGTTTTGTTAGGCTAGCGGTTAACGTTTGCGGTTATCTAAGAAGAGAGAGAGAGAGAGGAAAAGTGGTATTAAGTTTTTCTTTTAACAGAAATGATTAATTACAGCCCCGAGTTTGGAAGTTTGAAAGTCAATATCTTAACCACCGTGCCTTGGAGAGCATCCCGATCTCTCCTCGACCATGTCGTATAGCCGTCCCACCAGATTATAAGAGTGACAAAACAGAGCTTGCACCTGTGTTGACACACACCCTTGTGCACTATAATATCTTCTGTGTAGTTTCGGTTGACACTGGCCACGGTGACCAAAAGTAGTAATAGTGTAACCTATACCTACACTACAACCGGTGACCTGACTGCTCGTTAGCCAACTATATCGGAAAAAAAGAAAATAGGCTTTCATAAGGCGAGGCTGAGAAGAATAGTTTCATGTGTATAAATACTATGTACTAATGTAATATAAATTTTAAAGTACGACAAGCTTAACTCTGCTCGTAGAACAAATTGCCTTACCATTTTGTTATAATTACGCGCAGTGAGAAACGTAATATTTGTAATACTTAAGTTTATTGGAAGTTGGTAGTCTGTCAAACTACAGGGTGGGCCACGAATTAGTTGACATTTGAGAAATCGTATAAAGAAAACATTTGATATAGTTTTTACAAGATTTTTTATAGAATTTACAAGAACAACTAATTAACTAGTTGGAACTTATATTTAAAAAAAATATATCGTTTAAATGACCACCATTTCGATGTTTGCACTATTCTAAGCGAGCAGTGATTTTTCTTTTAGTTGACGTAGTGTAGTTTTGTTTATTGATGTAGACACGATTTTTCAAATAATCCCGTAAAAAGAGGGTCTGCTGGGGATAGATCTGGTCTTCTGGGTGGTCATAGAATGTCGCTTTCTCTAAATATCAGCTTTCCCGTAAACATACCTTTGACCACCAGCAGGGACTCATTGGATGTGTGACAAGTGGCTTCATCTTGTTGAAACCATGTGTTGAAACCAACGTTTGCGCGTCGATAAGTCTGGATTACATCACACAGAAGTGGAAACTTGCTGAACGTTCTTTTCGGTCTTTTTGCTTCACATTTAGCGTAGATCCCATCTATTCGAACTTCTTCACCCATTTCTTTATTAAAGGAGCACTCGGACACTGATTTTAGTTGTGTACATCGTATTCAACGCGAAATAAACGTCTCACAGCAATAAGCAAATTGTTGTTTAAATAAAATTGTTTCACACAGTAAGCGCACTGTGGCCCCGTGAAGCAATCCATTACGACAAAATTGTCGAGAAATGAGCTAGTGGTCAGACCCCTCCCCGCGCCATTTGTTTACGTGGGATGTTAGATTCAAATGTTACCTATATGTAAAGAAATGTGGTTAACTAGTAGGTTATATGAAAAGAAAAATCTGTTGAAATCATTTATTTATACCGTTTATTTTTTTATGTAAATATCTTGTAGGTCCACCGTAATCCGAAAATTTGGAAAATTTCTTGAAATCCCAGGCTATGTATTTGTGCACTGTAATTTTGGACGTCTTTTAACATGCTCAAGTATTTGCAGATACATAGAATCATTATGCACTAGAGTGACAACTAAGTTATAGGTCAGTAATGTTCTAGCTCTTTTTAAATTATTTTTGTAGTTCTAGCCATAGGACGACCACCTAAACTATTTTCAAGTTCAGTTCTCATTTATTATTTTCATATAAATATCTAATTTAGTCTACAAGGCAACACATGGCTTTTGGAACGCATGCGGCGCATAGCTACCCACGTGAAACTTGAACCAAAATTAAATTAAAAATTTAAAAATCCTCTGATACAATATAACACTTATAAAAGTAAATAATAAGTAAGAAAGCTCTCTAACCGGTCATCGTGTGGGTGGGTAGGGAACGCTTTCCTTCCGACTAACGCTAGCCCTTCGCACGGGCACGGTTGCTTCGGGAAATATCTACATTCGACTTAACTCAGCACATGCCGGTGGTTTGTCCTGCCTGGGCGGCGCAGCGTACGACCCTCACTGCAGTCATCGGACGAGATCTCTTGCTACCGGCTTACTACCGTCATACACTGCATGGCAACCTTCTACGAAGACGTCATTTTGCAGAAGGAGGTGGCGAAGAAGGCCTGAGAGGACGATCTCCACTCGGACCCAATTCGCCGCCGTTAAACCGGAAAGAGAAGGCGCGCTTGTCAGCGCAACATGCCGCCCTGAGTGTGGCTGCGGGTGGTCGGAACGGATTTTTTTCTCCATCTGCTACAGTGGCCAGCCACAAGGAGCCGACGTCCACATGTGCCATACGTCGCCTAAATAGAAAAGGCTCTAGGAGAAATCCGGGTGTTGTAATAACTGCTGTTCACGAATCCCTGCTATCTCAGGCTCATAGTTACACACCGTGTGGTTTTAGTATCTTTTGGTGATCTCCGATTGTTCTTAAAGTCTATACTATTTTGTAGCTGCAACGGTTGGTTATATATACACCAACAATTATACATACCATACAATTTATAGTAATAGAAAACAATTACCAAAGACTAGTACGTAGCCACCTTCAGAAATACTACATAAAACAAGGTTTTCATGAGGGCTTTCCTGAGTGAATAGCCCAAGAAATAGACATTTCTGTGAGAATATAGTGCTCTTCCATGTGATACCTTCCTTAAAATATATATGTACAGGTACGAGGATCCATAGCGACTGAAGTTCATTAAAGCTCCGTAAATGTACGAGACATTACGCCACCAAATAATGTTAGGTGTATCTCAAATTTCCGGTAACAATTTAATTGCTTTTGTAACATAATTAACACAGACTGATTTGGGTAAAGTAAATATTACTTGCGCTGTCCATGCGTATTGTTATGTTTAGTCTCAGAAGTACGTGAAACTCACAATAGAAATTAATGTAATGTAGACATGAATTAGTTCTAAATTTGTGACAAAAACATATACTGTAACTGCAGTAAAAAAAACAACTCAAACTATGTCCAAATTAAAATCTTTTAAAAAATAAAAATAATCGCTAATTTCTATATCAAATAATCTACAAGTATAATTCCTAAATTGCTTCGAATATTTCAAGCCATCGCAATTATCGCCTCTATCGCATAATTTTCAGTGTAAACAGTTTTTTAGCAAATTAATGATCTATGTTTATTTAAATTTTGTAAGTTTTCATTGAAAGAAAATGTACCAGTGCTGAATTCGTTTTAATCAAATACAATCTAAACAATTCTAACAAATTAGCCGATAAACGATAAACAAACTTGAAAACAAAGTTTGACGCAAGACAATCCTAGACCAAAGGACGTAGCCCCTCAAAGACTTTATGTATTAAATTGGTTCCTACATAAAAACAAACTTTCCGTACTTACAAACAATAAAACTCTACGTTTTATTTTTGCAATTGAAAGTAAATAGAAACACTTTCCTTTTTTTCAGTCAGGATGCTAAATTGTAGTCGACTATCGTGAGACTCGTTAATATCCATTAAGAGTTTCATTTATTTCCTAAATGTTGTTGATTTGAAACAGAGTTAGTCAATTATGATTGTCAATTCAAATTTTAATAATCGGTGGAAATGGAATTTCGTAAAAGCAAAACATATAATGTTTATTTTAAACATTTTTTTTATTAAGTAGACCGTAAATATTCCTTTTTAAAATGAAAAACATACATTACATACACACACACGCAAATATACACATATATGTTTCTCCTTATTTCTTCCTGGAGAGTTAGAATCAATTATTTTAGTGTAAACATAGTGTTGGCTACAAGGATGATTGACGTAGTGATTTGAGCGGTCACCACATCGCTTTCTACTGCGCTTAGTGTTGTGGATTCAAACTCCATTGTTGCTCTGAGTCTGGGTTTTCCTTGTGTCTGTTTCTTGTATGTTTGTAAAGTCCTCCGTGACACAGGATATATTCCTAATGCGGACGTTGTTTTTTTTTTAAAAAAGCAGAGTGTAATAAATAGCTCGATCAGGCTAGATGACCTTAAAAATAAGAAACTGTAACTTGTTGTTGTTTGTGTGAATCTTATCACATAAATAAAAAAATTAAATTTAAACACAATTTAAATATTTGTAGATAGTAGAGTCATGCTGATTTGAGCACGATAGGGCTCAATCTACCGAACAGTATTAGCCTCTCATAGAAGACGCCAAAGCTAAAGCGCCAGCATCCATGCTGTCACGTTTTGTTGCAAAGTGCTAGACGGCTGGCTCGTAGGAGTGAAAGTTATCACGATATGTGTGTGAGCCTTAGACTGCCACGATGACGGTCATGCCTTTTACGTCCCCAAGCGGGACGTGAAAAAGCATCTCACTAGGCTGCCATACTGGGGATAACCATACTATTTTGTTTGCATTCGCAATAAGTATGGTGAACTTTTTCATGGATTCTATCCATGCTTTCCATCAGGCAGAATAGAGTCACTTTGGCAAGCCTTCAAAAGAAAAACGATTCTAACGTGTCGAAATGCTATCATAAATTGCTAATAGCTATGTTGCAATAATACTGTCAATAATTTTGAATTTTCATCGGACTAGCCTACAAATAAAATGTAATACATAAATTATTGTTAACGATCTACACTAAAAGAAATCAAATGCTTGATACAATATTAATTATAGATTTTAGTAAAAAAAAGCCAAAACCAACCACCAACCAAACTTTAATTTCTAGTTTTTAGAATACATAGGTAAAATAAAAGTTGACTCATCTTCTATTTCTTCCTCCCGTTCTTATGTAAAATATTATTTACTTCTAGACTTTTAATTACTTCACAAAATCAAACCAAACTCATTACTGCTTCCCAAACTTACTACTAACCAGTTTTTATAGAAGTAAATATATACAATGTTGTTAAATTTCACTAAACCACTTAATTTCAAAATCATCATACGAATTGCAAATTTCTTGCCATTATTGAAATTTTATTACTATCTTTAACATTTATGTACTTGTTTTACCATTTAATTGTTCAGGGGTTGAATGCTAATGTTTCACGTCGGGTGCTTTTATCGTCTACTTAAAGTCGGGCTTACAATTTTATTAATATCCTCAAAATATTCTGAATATCTACTTTTGATAATACATTATTTGCACTAATTTAACTGAAAGATATTGCAATAATTGTATATATGTGTAATAATGTGTATACGTCCTCATCTTAATTACTATTGGCCTAATGCCTTCTTAATTTGATCACTGCTATTGTTCTGCGATCTGTCTAACACCACCTGTAAATATTATCATTGTTTTTTTAACACAGGGGGCAAGGAAGCAGACGTGTCTGCCATTTGGTAATTATAACGTACAAATACTACTGACACGTGACCTCAATTGATGAAATTTGATCAAAACGTTATGTGAACAGCAGAAATTAAGGTAAATTATTAAAAACCAATTTATATAATCCTCAAACAATAGAAAAGAAAACTATTCTAGAACATTTAAGGTGTCTGAAGTAAATCGCCAAGGGTATACATAGATGACTTTTTTTATGAAGGTCCGTACGTACATTTTGTTTGGTATGCATTGGTATCAAACACCTGCTTAAAGAATATAAAATACACTTAGAATTTAAACAAACGTGTCTGTTTCTTGTGTTTCGTTTAAGCAGCAATAGTATAATAGCCAAGGCGCTTGACTTGCGATTAACTTGTTGTTGGTTTGAATCCTACATATGTAAGTCCACCCCAAACAATTAGTGTGAGAAAATCTAATATGAGATCCATATTACGTATTTTGTTTCAAAAGAAAGAAAAACTAATATTACATGTAATTATGTTTTCACATAGCCTTATGAATAATCATTAAAATTATCAACTTACTTAAAGCAGATATTCACTCAGAATTTGTAGCGCTGAAGCGACATAGTTACCGCTTGACGAGTTCCTGTTGCCACAGATTTTCCATTTCCTCTTCCACCGTATTCCATAACTAAGTTGACTTATTTATCAACAATTTTATTGCCAACTTACAATGTTTCTCCATGTTAAACTTATTAATATATAATAATGTTTTTACTATCACATAAATGTATAAAAAAATTCTATGGCTTAGAAACTATGTTACAGCCTGTATTTTGGGAGTCAGTGCTCAACCTAAACAATGCAACAGTATACATTATAGTAAATTAATATTAAAATACTTAATTATAAAAATCAGTAAAATATAATTAGGTAGATACTGTGGTACATCTAACTAAATAAACTCAATAAAAATACAAACAAGCATATGTTTTAAGTACGTAAAATTATTTTTTTGAGTGTGTGTGTAAACATTCTTTCTTGGGTATGTGAATACCTACGAAGTGCATCTCAAAGGTTTACAAACTAGAAGTTTTGACTAGCAAGCGGATTTATAGGATAAGTATTTTCTAATCATTTCATGCGTTGATTTATAGGGTCCTGGTTAAACTGATTTAGTTATAATCTTGTTAATCATCAATTTCCAAACCTAAAATTCGTAGAGAATTGACGCAAATAAAAAAATGTTGAAGTGTAATCATTGTTTAGCTTAATAATGTTAAATTAATATCAAATATTTTTCTACACGAAATAAATTCAATAGTAGAGAGTTGAAAATATAGCTGAGAAATATCCAGGTGAAAATGTCTATACAATTAATGTCATCAGTAACTTTCTACGAGCTACGTCCGTAGCAGTTGTGAAGCTCCGTAGCACTCGTAGAACCTCAATATGATTACCAATTAGGAACTAAATGCTATTTAGGTACTTCCGGCGGTTTGAGCAAGATCATTGCCCGGAAAAGCTCAGTCCAATAAAACTAAACGTCTAATCTAAGACATCATATTGAGGTTTTCCATCTGACGTGTCAAGTCACGTTGGCTTTAGTTATAGAATAATAATTCCATCAAAAATATTATCTGGTAACTTTTTTACTTTTATTTGATATTTTTGTTTTATTTTTGATAATGATAAAACTAATATACAAAAAGTATCACCGTATCTGCGCAGCGTAATATTAATTTTTACATTTATTTATGTTTATATAATTTAAATTTGTTTAGAGTATACACAAGATTTTTTTTGATTTAAATACGGAATTGAATTTATTTCAATTCATGTTGCTTCTATTCATTTTTCTATCCACAATTTAACTAGGACAAGAATATATTTATAATTGATTGACATCCATGTCTTAAAATGCCAAGCTTCGATTAGTAATTCATATCTTGTCAAACTTTGAATTATGATAGACAGAAGATTATATGAAAATTGAAATTTGCATTTAGTAGACTTTGGTAGTCTTTTTACAAACACATATTTTAAGTGCACACAGCGTGCACTATTTTAAGTTCTTGTGTAAAACTTCTTTTCTTTATCCCAGATTTTTATAGTTTATAAGTCCTGTTTAAAAAAATGTAGAAATTCCTTAGATACAAATATACATTTTATCAGAGAAAAAGTAAATAAAAATGTCCTCACTTTCAATGCCGGCATTATGGAGACTACAATCTTAGTCCCGCTCTCTTAATATTCGATATACAGGGTGACCCAAAAGTCGTGGATCAAACGCAACTAGGGGTCATCAGCTGCAAAAAAATGTTCTACGGGAGGCCTTCAAGCTCAACCACAGCAGAGTTATAATTTATTTTGTATTTTTATGAGAAAATTTACAATTTTGAACTAATTCTTATTGAAATTCGAAAAAAAATACACCTATATCTTTTTTATAAATTTTACTAGATTGGTACTGACAAGTTCTTGCTTTAGGCATGCTATTTATGGTTGTTTATTAGGTGTGTTGAAGATAATATTCAGTTTTACGAATTGTTTTTTTCTCAAATCATAACTTTTTATTTACTTCGGAACCCACTGTGAAAAAAAAATACTCTACCGAAAAGTGACCCTGTATTACAAGTTTTGGCGCATTTAATGCGGATTCTGAAAAGGTATTACACATAGCTATGCGTGGCTTTGATATCTTTCTAGGACGATTATTCGTAACAAGGTCAAAGTCAACCCAACCTAAAACTCGGTTAGGCTTACTTAAAAATAAAGTTGAACTAATACAATAATTAATTACGAAGACTCTGCCTCTCTTTCACACTTACCAGTTTATCCTTTTTTAATAAAAAACCGGTTTGCGCCCGTCAGTTCAGGTAGCGATATCTTTTCTACGAAACAAAAGGCCGGGCCAGCTGGGGTGATCCCCAGTGGGGATGTTTCTTCAGAATGTTTAGTATTATTCTCTTTAGTGACTCGCATCCTGCCTGTGACTACGCACGTGTCCTTTTTCTCGGTTTTACGACGACTTGTGATCAGTTTCTTTCCTTTGACCTACGCTTTGCTTTTTGGACTTGTGATAGATTGCCTACCTGTGACCAGTGCTGTGTGAATCGGACTGATTGACTACAAAAGTGTGCAGATAGCTGCTGTGAGAAGAGAATACACCCAACGGGAGTATGCAGAAATGCATTACCTGTATGGCTTTTGCAACGATAATGCCCGGGCCGCTGCCAGGGAATATCGTCAACGCTACCCTAACCGTGATCGTTTTCTGGACTACAGAGTCTTTTTGCGCGCACATAATTCGTACGTGGAGGGAGTCTTACGCGGTCAACATGCTCCGAGAGCAGGCAGACCAGTGGTGCGTTTTGAAAATGAAGATGAAGTGCTTAGAGAATTAAGATTGGATCCTAGTATAAGTCAACGCCAAATATCCCGTAATCTCGGGATTCCAAGATCGACGGTGCAACGTATTATTCAAAAAAGTAAATATCACGCCTACCACGTGCAAAGGGTGCAAGCTTTACTGCCCAGTGACTATGAAGCTAGAGTGTGGTTTTGCAGAGAGATGTTAAGGCACCACAGAGAGGATCCGCAGTTTTTCAACAAGATTTTATGGACGGATGCGTCAAATTTTAGAAGAATGGGAATATTCAATATCCACAATTTACATTTTTACTCCAGAGTGAACCCCCATATCATTTCGATCGATATTTCGATATCGATTTCAATGATCGATTCCAGCATCTGTTTGGTATCAACATGTGGGCTGGTATAATTAACCAGCAGTTGGTGCTGCATGAAATGCCTGCAAGGCTAAATGGTGCAAATTATTTAAATTTTTACAAAATAATTTACACCAAATTCTTAACAAAGCTGGAGTGCCAGAAGACAGAATAGCAGAAATGTGGCTACAACATGACGGTGCCCCGCCTCACTACGCTCGAGCAGTTAGAGCTCATTTAAATGAGCGCTTCCCCAATCGGTGGATTGGTCGAGGAGGACCTATTGCGTGGCCACCCCGGTCGCCCGATTTAAATCCGTTAGATTTTTTTGTTTGGGGCTATTTTAAAGAAATAGTTTACCAAGGAGAGAACAATAGCGAACAAGAACTACAACAAAAGTTCGAATTTGCCAGGGTACAAGTTACCAACAACAGAGGTGCATTCCGTAGGTTACGTAGCAATTTTATCAGACGGTGCAGATTGTGTATTATGGCCAGAGGTAGGAATTTTGAGCATTTAATGTAAAATGTTTTGCTAAAATAAAAAAAATATTTCACAATCGTTGTTTTGTTTTTTTGTCCTAGAAAGATATCAAAGCCACGCATAGCCATGTGTAATACCTTTTCAGAATCCGCATTAAATGCGCCAAAACTTGTAATACAGGGTCACTTTTCGGTAGAGTATTTTTTTTTCACAGTGGGGTCCGAAGAAAATAAAAAGTTATGATTTGAGAAAAAAACAATTCGTAAAACTGAATATTATCTTCAACACACCTAATAAACAACCATAAATAGCATACTTAAAGCAAGAACTTGTCAGTACCAATCTAGTAAAATTTATAAAAAAGATATAGGATGTATTTTTTTTCGAATTTCAATAAGAATTACTTCAAAATCGTAAATTTTCTCATAAAAATACAAAATAAATTATAACTCTGCCGTGGTTGAGCTTGAAGGCCTCCCGTAGAACATTTTTTTTCAGCTGATGACCCCATCTAACCCCTAGTTGCGTTTGATCCACGACTTTTGGGTCATCCTGTATACTTTTGTGTTTTTAATATTTAGAATTGGTTTCAATTCATCAGAAAACTGAAGTAAACGATATCACACGAAGAATTAGAACGCTGAAGTGGAAGTGGACCGACCATGTCTCCAGGCAGACTGATACTCGTTGGAGCCGCAATCTGTTATGATTTGGATGGAGACCGCTATAAGCAAATATATTGTTAGGACACTCCGCAAGACGTTGAACCGACAACTTGACGAAAATGGCTGGTAACAGTTGGCAATTTTATCAGACAGAGTATCAGCCAGCATCGCATGCTCCATCGCACGCTGAGCTACTTTAAAATTGTAGACCAGTCCAATGGTGAGTGTCCACATCTCGGCTCCGTATGTCATTACAGGTAGGACACACTGGTCAAATACTTTGATCTTTAATGATCGTGGAATCGGCGACTCGACGTTGTGACGCAGCTTCCTACATGCTGCCCAGCCCAGACGAATACGTGTTTATTATGCATGATTTTCGTTTTTTCGATGTTCATCCCCAGTCCCATTCGTTTTAAAGAATTGTCTAGACTGTTGACTATTTCTGCCAGATCATGCAAAGATCTCGCTAGGATGACTATGTCGTCAGCAAACCGCAGATGTGAGAGGTATTGGCCATTAACATTGATTCCCCGTCCGTTTCAATCGAACGTTTTGAAGACATCTCCCCATGCATTGGTAAACAGTTTCGGAGATATAACGTCTCCCTGTCTTACCCCAGTATGAAATCGGATTGGTTTTGTGCTCTTTCCTTGTACTTGGACGATGATTGTTACAGCTACATAGAGGCATCTCTGCATAGATTTTAGGACAGCCCAGGTCTGCACGGCATCGAAGGCTTTCTCGTAGTCCACGTACGCTAGACAGCGAGTTTGGTTATATTCTTCTGTCTTTTCGATTATTTGTTTTAAAGTGTGTATGTAGTCCAATGTACCGAAGCCTTTTCTTAACTCAGCCGGTTCCACGGGCTAGAATAACACACGAAAACAACTTATACTGGATGACTTGCGTACTACCGCAGGTCATCCGGGCTATGGTTCTCGGGTGGGCGGGTGCATGATGTGTATGGGTCTTCATAAAACTTTGCGATTTCAGTGAGAACCTCTGATTTATAGGTGACGGCGATGCTTTGTGCTATTCTGAATTTGGTCAAGTGACAACAGAAGGCTTTTGGCTTGGTAAAAGCTTTTGTGCCCTTATTTCGAACATTCGCGTCGTCAATCACTCGAGTATTTATTTGTCGAATGTCTCGTCTTACCAGCCTGTTTAGCTTTACTTTACCAATAAGTAGGAGTAGCCTAACTATAAAAATTATCAAATTAAATGTATAATAAAAATAATACTTCTTGACATCAAACACGCAACATCATAAAGCTTCAAGCTAAGTAAAACTTGTACTATGACAACTAAATTGACTGTTAGAATACTTATATACTATTTTCTTTTAAATACATACATATTATACGTACCAATTCCCAACAAATAATATTTGAACTATTTCAATCCACTATTCGGTATATCTAGAGAATAATACGATATTTCCAAGTCTTCTGGATTTATGAAATTTTTATGAATATCAGTAACAACAGTTTACGAGTACTTTATCAGACTAAAAAAGAAGTTTAGTCCAAATAATTTACCAGTGAATTATTAGTCCAATTAAAAGATGTTGCACATAGAATCAGCACGCTGAAGTGCAAGTGGGCCGGTCATGTCTCCAGACGAACTTTATGTACTTTATAAACTAGCATTGCCTTACCACTGAAAAGCAATAAGAAAATCAAGGCAATAACTTTTTACACGTATATTTAGGTAGTACAGCCACGCCGATTTCAGCACGAACGGACCGGCTCTACCGGGGTAGTACTACCCTCCCACAGAAAACCAACCTAAAGCGCCAGTATCCGTGTTTTCGTGTTTCGTTGGTGAAGGCGAGACAGGAGCCCCATTGATGCAGGGGTGACAATTACCGTGATAACTGTGTGATCCTTACACTGCCACGATGACTATCATCCCTTTTACGTCGGCAAGCGGGGCGTCAAAAAACATCTCACTAGGCCGCCAAAGTGTTTGTCACCACACTGCATTGTCTGCATTTGTAATGGGTATGGTGACCACAACTCTTGAGTTCTATTCATGCTTTCCGTCAGACAGAGTAGAGTTTTTTAAACAAAAATTTACTGAGTCTACTCAGTAAATTTTTGTTGTGTGTTTTGTTACAAGGGTTTAGCACAATTAATTGTACTTCTAAATTATTGAACTACCTTAAACTTTCTGACAATTTACGGGTTATAAATGTGTTACGGGTTATAAACAAACCATGTTTCGTCTGTAGCGAATGCTATACGAATGATCCGTGCGATGTAAAGCAGTATTTATGAGTTAAAGCTTCAGCTTATATTGCAACGTTTGTTGGTATAAAATAGCAGCAAGGGATTGTGTTGCAATAACATCAAATGGGTCCATTACTTTTTCATGTTTTTAAACTAGTCATTCTTTCTAACGCTGATTTAAACTACAAAAATAATGTATTTCTTCTTTATTCTTATTCGTATACAACAATAAAACATACTCCAGCAATATCTAACGAAAATACATCGAATAATGAAATAGTGACTAGTTCTACATCTCGCAATTAAAACTTTCACGCCGATTAGCTACCTGTACCGTTATATCTCGACAAACATCATAACCTGTCGAGCGATAGGCAAAAACACAAAACTAACATCTTTATAGTCCACGATTAGAGCTACTTAGGTTTAATTAGTAGTTAAGGTATAAACAGTGATCATATGAATAAGCTATAAAGAATTGTTCTTGGTGGCTGAACCTATTAGAAAAAAGATTCAACTTAAAATAGCACATGACGCATGTTTAATCTAAGACAACGTAAGACCTTTTACAATACACTTGCTGCAGGAGCTGAAATGCACAAGCTCCAGTATACGATATCTCGGATATTTGTACGTGCGTCTTCAAAGTACGTGACTGTTGTTTGTAAAACTTGTAGCTGTTTGCGACCGAGATAGGCGTCTTTATGATAGAGTATCTGTGTACAATATTACACGGTTTTACAGAGCTATGTTGATATTTCATCACCTTATGTGACTAATATTGAAAGTTGTAGAGGACAAATCAACACTGAACGCGTATTTCCGAATTTGCCCGTAAAACATGAGTAGTTGCAATCATAACTTTGGTAATCAATGTTCCCCCAACTTAAATTATAAAGATTACGGTAAAAAATACTCAGGTCACTGCTGGAATATATATATTTGAACCACAAGTAGATAAGTAAAATTATTGAAATTACCACCAAATTTGCATAACTTTACTTAAATTAGGAAGGTAGTAGAGCCACGCTGATTTCAGCTCAAACAGACCGGCTCGACCGCGTCAGTACTACCCTCTCATAGAAGATCAACCTAAATGTCAGCAAACGTTGGTGAGTGCGAGACTGGCGGCCCATTGATGCAGGGGTGACAGTTGTCGTGGTAAGTATGTGCAATACAATGCCACGATGACTGTCATACCTTTTACATCCCCAAGTGAGGCGCATTTACCTAGTTTATCGCATTTAGCGCATTTACCTACAAGTAATTTTTATTAACGCATAAATTGAGTACCGGTAAAAAAATCCGTTAAACTTGTGTAAACTGTACATAACATATATCTGAAATAAAATTACTAAATGACAGTTTCAGGTGCGTTTTTAAGATTTTGCTATATAACTTTTATAAGTTTTACCTCCATTCAAAAGTAAAACTACCTATAATTAGGTGTGTCAATGTTGAACATACATCCATACCATTGCACTAGAAAGAAACATGATATCTGATCTCTGTTACATGTAGATACGAATAAACCTCCCTTCTCAAGCTCAACTTTTCTTACAATAATCTGTTTTTTTTACACGGAGTTATGTGGCGATGAAAATGATTTTTACAATAAAGAGTGCGTAATAATGATTGTGTGTAAATTATCCTATTTATCACTGAGTTTATCATGACTTACACTGATGAATACAGCTATGAATACCAACAATATCATGAGAAATTTGATAAAACTCGAATAGCTAATGGAGCATGGCGTTTAACTTTCACGTTTATGCGACATTATTTGACAGCTAAACCATGTTCGGATTATCTCTAGCCTAATGGAAGCTTTAGGCAGTATTAACTAAGACAAAATCCATTGTTGCAAACGTAACAATATAGTGTTCGTTGATCTCATTTATTAATTCAGTTAATCTATCCTTTGTAATAAACGAAAACTCTTTATTTTCATTACGTCTGTAGCTAAACAAGTTATGTCGTCTTCATTTAACGATTTTCGTGTAGAATATTTGGAAGGCTCGGCCCCAAGCCTTACAATCAGCGCTAAAAGGGCTATTGTCAATTTTAATGAAACCTCGCGAGATATCAACTTTGTTTTCAGCCATTGTTGGAGACAACACTACCAGCGCTGAGCCGTCGAGTTTTGCTGTTTCATCGGTAAACTTTTATTTAACCAAGTTCTTTATAGTTAGACACTTTCTTTTTCAACTGTAAAGAGGGAGAACGTGATATTAGCGGAATTTGAATTGAAGGACTCGGAATATGTAATTATTTCCTTAATGATTAGATTTTTTTTATTATTGGAAAATCTACAATTTATCTCATTCTTATCTCTTTTATTTATTTTTATAAGAACTAGCATTCAGTAGTTATTTTTTTTAATTATTTTAAATTATTTTAGTTATTATTATTTTTCTAAATTTCATTTGTCAATCAACATTGAAAGACAATGTTATGAAATAAAGTGTGCATTTAATTTTTAAATTTTTTCATGATTTTCTTGTTCTTTGTGGACAGTATTTTTTCTCTAGATGAAAGGTATCTTTCAACAACTTTTGCCGAATATATTTTGTTGCATATTATATTTAAATTTGTCTCGTTAATCTAGCGGTTAGTGTATGCAACAGCCGATCAAGAAATCTCTAGTTCGATTCCCAGATTGGGCAAAAATTTTCTGGTTACAGAAGTTTTCTGGTTACAGAAATATTTAATAACAACCCTTAGTTTGAAAGTTGATGTCTCAACTTCTGTGCCTCGGTTGGCACGTAAAGTTGTCGGTACAACGCCTGATCTCTCACCGGACCCCCACTGGATTACGTGAGTGAGGGAACAGAGAGTGCACCTGCGTTTACGCACACACTTGTGCATTATAGTACTCGTATCTCCTGCGTAGACTGGCCGCCGTGGCCGAAATCAGCTAGGTGTACATCATATTTAAATAAACAATTTCATATCGTTCTCTTCTACCTCTATTACTCCACAAAAGTAAGTTTATATAAATAATAAACTTACTTTAACAGAGTATAAACCTTGACGAGTTCAAAGCTTTACAAATTCTTAGTCCTAAATAAATAATGAATACAGAAAAGATCAAACTGAGAACCCCGTCTGAGAACACTGAGAGTATTCAACGTCTTGAATCTCTCGATCTTCATTTATAGTATATCCTTAACCCCAGTAGGGTAGTTTGCCCGTAATATAATCCGCATTATCCCGCAGTTAGGACGACAAAATGCGGTTTCTGAATACCCAAGAGTACCTCAGAGGTACGAGCCACGTCGAATAAAAAGCATAAACATTTGTTCGAGTGATAGTCTTCTCCCCTCCCACTAAATGACAGCGGACCACACCTTATCGTGTTTAAACTATGACAAAAAGCTTGAAAGCTAAGAACGTTTACGTGTTTTAAGATTTCAAACAAAAAATGTCATCAAAGTCTGCAATAAACGTCGCAGCCGTCAGCAAAAAGCTCGATTGTGTATATGGTCGTTTCTGGAACGTCACTCAGAATTTTTACTGACCTTTCGAGGCGATCCTTTAAATTAATGTTTGAAGTGACAATCTCAAGTCGGTTTTTTAAATCCATTTTAATAGATGTTATAGGGATGCACTCACACTTTACGATTTAAATAATTTCCAGTACCTCTTTTTTCTCAAATACTCTAGAAAACTGACCACTAGGTTTTGTATAGACGCTACATAATTTAACAGATTTTTTAACAACTTGATTAAAATCGATAAAAATCGTTTTGTGTTATAGTTTCAACAGGTAATCAATATTTCTACACTATCATGAGGCCGGGACTGAATGTAATAAATTGCATTTACTTTCGTCAAGTTATTCAATTATTAAAGTTTGAAGAACAAAGCATCTCTTTAACTCGATGTTAGTGCGGTAAAGAAGTCTTTCTTAGAATATTTTTTAATGAATCTATTTCGGTTAATAGACAATAGAGTTGTATCAATAAATGTTCGAATGAAACAAAATAAACATACATATACAATATGCTGAGATCAAATAAGAAAAAGTCTTCGTCGGCCTGTCCTTATAAATAAATTGTATTTTTACAAGGGTTCGATCAAACCAAATTGCAATATGAACCTGAATAAATTTGTCTTTTTATCACATCAACTATTTTAGAGGAATTTTATTGATACTATATAGATAACATAGAATAATTTTAGTTCTTTAGTAAAGTTGTGGACTTAAACAAACATTCTAGAAAGTAAAATTTTCATGGACAAGTTGAAGCTTCGGCATAAAAGGGCCGATTCAACTGAGTGATACCATTCTCAAAACCATAAACCACCATTCCCTAAAAATCCGGAAAGAGCGATTTAAAGATTTCTGACTCTTGTTTATTATGATTAAAAGGTAAATAAACAAATAAATAAATATTTTGGACATTTAACACACAACGCCACCTAGTTTCAAATTAAGCAGAGCTTGTACTATGATAACTAGACTGACTGATAGAATACTTATATACTTGTTTTTTGTAAATACATATGTATATGCATAGGAAACACCCAAACTCTGAAACAAAAAATTCCTAATCATACAAACATTTGGTCCGACCTGAATATCGAACCCGAGACCTCGAGCACAGCAGCCGCTTTCGTAACCGCTACGCCATCGAGGCATTCGAACTGATCTAACTGACATGTAATTATTTATATTCCTACAAGTTTTATATAGTAGAAGTGATACATTTTATAATATTCATTCAACTATTAATTTAAACAGTATTTCTATTATTACACTATCGAGCATTTAAAAATTGAACCAGCATGTATCAATTCTTAAATGTAATAAGTAGTATATAGTGACGAGAATGTTTGTCTAGTCTAGTGATCATGACTGTTTGACCGAAGGTCATGGGTCGTATTCCAATCAAATGTACTCGTAATAAGAGCTTGTTTTTAGCATCTATAATATGTATTTAGAAATGTATAATTATGTTTATAACGAGTCTAATTACCATATCTATAACGCACGGTCAGACAGCTGTGTTTAAATATAAGTGTTTTATTACCCAATAGCTTCTCTCGCTTGAAATTTTTTTGAAATTGGTCTGCCACATTAAGTTTCGTAACAGATCATTTTAAATAAATATATTTTTTATTTTTAATAAAAAGCCCTATGTTACTTCTAATACCTCCGAGAACTTCTGTACAAAATTTCATGATGATTAGTTGAATAGTTTTCACGTGAAACCGTAAGAAACAAACTTACATTCGCATTTGTAAGGATTATAATCATGTAGTAACAGTTTATTTAGAGTAACAGTTTAACTTAGTGTTTATGTTTAAAAGAATAAGAACACAAAATCAGAAAGCATGAACGTTACTTAAGTATTAAACAAAAACATCTTCCTCACCGCCTCAATTCTCTCTCGAGATGATATCACCGTGATTCTGTGCGCTTCCAGTCCCTATAAAAGAGAACATTTAGGTGAATGCGAGATCCCACCCGCAGTTTAATCTCGTCTGTAGCTGTTTTGTTATCCCACATTAATACTCTCGTGTATTTAAGTGGTAACTCTCTTTACATCTTTTTGGATGACGTCACAACTTCCTTTTTCACTGACTTCATTAAAAGAATGACGTCTTTTATGATTATTTACTGTCATTTTTTGCGATTATATTTGCATTTAAAATTAAAGGTTTTATTTAAGTATTTCACAAACGCTTTTTTAATCTTTAAATTAAGTAATTTTGACTGCCTCGGTGGCGCAGCGATAGCGAAAGCGACTACTGTGCTCGAGGTCTCGGGTTGGACCAAATGTTTGTATAATCTGCAAATATTTGTTCCGGAGCTTAGGTGTTTTCTATATATATATATATAAGGTAGGTTATCGAGGATTATCAAAATAAACCACAAATTGTTTCTCTGAAAATACAAAGTTTTGTTTATTTAACACATTTTTACGATATCACAACAATTTTGTTTAACTATTACAATCACACTATTATCTTACCTAAAAATACAAAGAAACGACATTTAAAATTTACTAATATCGATTCCTCAAGTATATTCTTTCGTTTATCACTCTATAAGTTTCTATAACAATCAATTTTCACAAGATAATCTAAATATCCTTCACCATTAAAAATCACCCTTCAATCTCTCTGTGCGCCACAGACAATCTAAAAACGCGCAGAGCGCGGCAAATTTGAATTAATGAAACAACATTTCATTACATATGTATAATACAAATATATAATATGTATGTATTTACAAAAAAAAGTATTTAAGTATTCTATCAGTCAGTCTAGTTATCATAGTACAAGCTCTGCTTAGTTTGAAACTAGATGACATGGTGTGTCAAATATCTGAAAAATTTATTTATTTATTTATTCGTATGAACAAAGTTGATATTGTAAATGTTGCCATAAATATCAATATAAAAACCCATATTGAATAAATGAAAGTTGTTTATGAAATGTTACAATGTAAGTCTCTTACTACTGAAATTGCGTTCCTTTTTTCTGCTTTATTTAACTTAAAAGCTAATTATAGTTTAACACAGTAGTGTAATGTTCGATTGACTTTCTCTAAATATATTAACGGCACAAAACATTTACGTAAGTAGTAGTTTATTATGTCTTAGAAATATTTCACATAAAAGTTAAATAAATAAATAAATATTTCGGACATTTAAAACACAACGCCATCTAGACCCAAACTAAGCAGAATTTGTACTATGGGTACTAGACAACTAATATAAATACATATATACTTTTTTTTATGCATATATACATATTATACATAGAAAACACCCAAACTTCGAAACAAACAGACTCGGAAATCGAACCTCAAGCACAGCAGTCGCATATGCTACCACTGCGCCACCGAGGCAATATTGTGTGTATTATGTTAGAGAGCCAGTTAAACTCTAGCCGCCCAGACTCGAATTGACTGTTCTTGGCAAGTTCGATTTCTCTATGCTTTTTATGATTGATTGATTGATATTTCATGCCTATGGGTACTATTCTTCGAGTCATTTAAATGTACCAGTTTTAAGAAGAGATCCACACGTTACAAATAAACAAACAATGAAAACCTAAATCGTTATTATATTAGTATAGATTATGGATAAAATAAGGCTGCCAGTGCCTATCAGATGGCACGTAAACATTCCTTGAGGTCTCTCAATAACAAGTTTATGCGACATTAAGTCGTAAAAACGGCGACATTATGTTTTGTACAACCAACGGTGTTATGTGAGTTATAGAAAAGAATGAGGAAAGAAACAAGGTATTTTTTTGAGTAAAAACGTTCATCACTTTTGTAATTCTGTTAGAATTTACTGGCATTACTTTTTGATTTATTTATGTCTAAAGTTTAGTAACAGAATAAACCTTGTAACATTTCATAAACAAGTTTCATTTGTTCAATATGAGTTTTTATAAAAATATTTATAGCAACATTTACAATATCAACTTTGTTCATATGAATAAATAAATAAATAAGCGTTTCGGACATTTGACACAACGTCATCTAGTTTCCAACTAATCAGAGCTTGTGCTTTGATATCTGACTGACTGGTAGAATATTTATATACTTTTTTTTTTTAAATACATACATATTATACTCGTACGTAGAAAACACCCAAACTCCGAAACAAATATTTACAGATCATAGAAACATTTGATCCAATCCGGGAATCGAACCTAAAACCTCAAGCACAGCAGTCGCATTCGCTACCGCTGCGCTACCAAGGCAGTCTAAATATATAGAATATAAAAGAAATTAATAAGAAGAATAATATGAATTCGGTTTCTGCCGATATCAGATCTTTAAAAATTTCAAATGTGTTAGTCCTTAATCGGGTATGGAGTAGTAAACTATTTGATAGTTCGCTGAGGAACATATGTAGTTGCTAGACAAATATCGTGATACGTAATGGCAGCACGATAAATGATCGTTATCTTATATTTCAGTTTGAGATCAGGCAACCGTATGTGTCAAAATATTATTATTTTTAAAATGTTGTGTCAGTTCTCAAAGAGATATATAAACAAGAAAAGAGACTACACGATAGCAATCTTTAACTGAGAGGGAGAACAGCTTTACAAAAATTAGCCGAAATCTATAGTTACCAGGTCTAAAGAGTTGACCGACCAGTTTTATCCTACACAAGACAATTTTATGTGAGGCTAAATAATTATTTTCTCCTAATTCTATGTTACTCTTAGGTCGTTACAAGCTATTGAAGTTGAATTATGAAAGCTTTTAATTCTGCAATCTAATATCTTCGGTTAGACATACCTTGGTGCTCTCGGTTAAAAAGGTTTCTCTAAAGGTTTATTAATAGATAAGGATATGTCTTTTGTCTTGCGCGGAACCTCAGAGGTTTCCTTTTTTTTTAACTTGTGGAAACCCCCTCGGACCGTCACCCCACCGGCGTTTGCGGTGGGGTGGTGTGTCGGAATAGGACCGACTAAAACCACACGGTGTGCCACTCTGCACCTGACATAGGAGGGATCCGGCAAGGCGGCATGAGGCGCTGGTGCACACGGCTCCGCCGCCCGGGTCCGAGTAGAGGTCCTCCTCCCGGGCCCTCGCCGTCGTTCTCGGAACCTTCTGCGAAATTACCTCTTCGCAGAAGATTGCGACCGCGGTAAAATAACTGTCGCTACCGACCATGGAGCATATGACGGCCGGTAGCAAGAGATCACCTCCAATAACTGCAGTGAGGACCCCACGCTGCGCCGCGCAGGCGGAACAAACCGCCAGCGTGTGCTGAGCCGAGTCCTCACTGCAGTCACAGTGGTGACAGGCGGGACTTAATTTCCTCCTGGCGACCGAGTGCAGATACTTACCGATACAACCGTACCAGGAAAGGATCTGCGCCAGTCGGAAGGAATGGGTCCCGTGCTGTCGCCCTGCCCACTCGGAGATGACCGGCTGGAGAGTCTCCACGGTGGCAAAGCCAGCACGTGGAGTCTTCGACCGGGATGACCAACGACCCATCGTGGCTCGACGAGGCCTCTCGCCACTCACGTATCTCTTCGGGCAGGGGCCGTAAGCCGCTACCCACCTGGAAGTCATCCGTTCGCCGATAAACTTCGGTGAGCACTTCCGCCTCCAAATCTCACGGGGGAGTTCCCGGCCAAGGCGCACGCCACCTGCGTCAATACGGTGCGGTAGCCGCGTATGGCTCTAACCGCCAATATCCTCTAAGGGCGCCAGAGGCGAGCCCTATTCTGGGCGGTCAGAGCCGCCGCCCACACTGGTGCACTATACAACGCCATTGCCCGGACAACTCCCGTGTATAGCCGCCTCGTCACAATGCTCACTCCACTCAAATTGGGCAAAAGTCGCCCAAGGGCAGAAGTAGCGCCGACCGGCTTTGGAGAAAGCTGTCGGCAGTGCTCGTCGAAGAGCCACCTACCGTCGAGGATCAGGCCGAGATACTTCAACTGCGCCTGAACCATACGGAACGGAACAAAAGCACCTCCGTCTTGTCCAGGGCCACCCGCAAGCCCAGTGCCTCAATTCGCCTGACCACCAAAGAGACGCCTGTGGTGGCCAGGCGCGCCGCCTTTTGAAAGTTCATTCCTCGGGCCGTGACCAATGTGTCATCTGCGTAACAAATTTTGCCCAGCCCAGAGGGAAGACGACCTCGAAGGGCCCAGTCGTACCCTATATTCCACAGAAGTGGTCCGAGAACAGACCCCTGCGGAACACCGCACGACATGAGCTGCCGACTCAGAATACCATTTCGGTCCTCGTACATGACGGTACGCTCCTCAAGGTAGTCTGCCACAAGCCGCCTCGGGTACTCTGGCACCCCATGGTAGTGGAATGCTTCTCTGATGCAGCCAAATGGCAGACTATTGAATGCGTTGGCGATGTCCAACGACACCGCCAACAGCACGCCGCCACAGCTCACCGCCTCTTCGGTCATGGCCCTCAGGTGCGGCCGCGGCCGAATCGGCAGGCAGGCAGGCAGGCAGTAGTACGGTAGGAGTAGCAAACGAAAGGTCCACTATCCATCCCCCCCCCCCCTGATGTCGCACGCACGTGATGGTGGAGCCTCTCCGAGGCCGTCCACTCCTCTACGGCCTCGCCCCTTGCGTCCATCCTGGGGGAACTCTACGCAACGGACTTTGCGTTGAATTCTCCCAGAACAAGGACGTGCCCAGACGTTAGTCGCCACATCGAGGCTTCCAGGTTATGAAAGAAATCCTCGAAGTCGCTCAAACTCCGGTTGGGGAACCTCATAGGTTTCCTGTCTCAAATTTTACTGCAATTAGATTTAAAATGTTGAGGGCACCAGAGTCTTCTTTTGAGGAATACTCGTATTTAACTATCAAATATAGTCGGACTATGTCGACGTAAAATCAAAGTGAAAAATCAAAATTGGCTACAGCAACTTGGCTACATATAGACGGAAGATCCGACGATAGACGGATTACTTTTCCCATACACATAGGTACCTACCTAGACACCTTCCCATACTTTTGCAATAACACTGACAATCATACATACATTAGCGTAATTAACGTAAGTAACCTATCTATAAACTATTAGGAATATATAAGTAGAAGTAGAAACAGCAACTAAGCATATAACCTATTTAATGATCTTTAGCATGACCGAACACTGTTTCCCAAAATACAGGCTTTGCCCTAGTTTACGGAATCATAATTTGTACCTACAATAATATGTATAATCATGTAAACAATGCACCCGTTAAGGATGTATGTATAATCTTGTAATTTTAGAACCAAAAAATATTTTATTATTTATTATTTACCGTTATAAAAAAATAGAAAACTGTCGAGTCCCGTAAAACAGTGAAAGAAATAAATGAGAAACAATTTGAAATCACGATAAAGTCGCGATGTCGCAACGAAGTGTGAAATGTGTTTGTAAATCGATTAAAAAGATTTACGATTGTCCTACTAAAGTTCTAACTCGAATGCTGTTAGTTGGGGCCCTCGACTGCCATATAAATCGAGAAGCCTTTTTCGGTACGTTAGTTTACTCCAGTCGGTTGCTATAATGAAATTTCAATTTCGATTTTACGCCCAACCAATCTTTGAAAACTGATCACTAGACATACTCGTCTACGTACACTATACGACTGCCTCCGTATTAACTTTAACGTGTCTGACTGGGTCTGAAATATTCAGTCCGAACTATGCGTCAACTATATGTGTGTAAACTATGTGTGCTACATATGTATAGTCAGCCATCTTTGACAAAATTAATGAGTGTTGGGTGTCTGATTTTATTTTACTGATCAGTATATTATGAACTATATTTGTGAAGACTTACCACACTACTGCAGCTTAACATTTTTACACCGTTTTTTACAATTTTTTGTATCTGTTTCACCAAAAAGAAAAGGTACCACTAACTTTCGCAATAAATTAAAAAAAAAATAGACTTGGGTAATCGGGATACTTAAAATACTTGAGACCAATTAATGACCTTATTTTCATTTGTTTATATCGAAATTAATTTAAATCTTATTTATTTCATGTAATTAACTGTGACTAATTCGAGCCTCGATTACTGATATTTACACAGATCAAAAACAAGTAGACTCTTGATCCCTGAGATGACACATACACAACATTAACGTGGGCACAACCTACGCAAGACCCACACATATCATTTGCCAGTGACCCGCTACAAAAAGCAAATACCACAGTATTTAAATATATTTAATAACTGTTTTTCATTTATTTATTTATTTACAACTTTATGCACAAATACATGCATCGGCGGATTTAATGCCTCAGGCATTTTCTGCCAGTCAGGTGCACTTAAGAATAATAGACTGAAGATTCAATATATATAGACTAGTTTGACCATAAATAAGCAAATATACGTACATAAACACATACATATATATAACACGTACATGTATAATACACATACATAAAACTATTATAGATAATAAACAAATTGTAAATTATACTTTATTTTTTTATAATGGAAAGCGCAAATAAAAGACGAATTATCGGATAGCTAGTTACTACGGCTGCCCATGGATACCCTCAAATCTCGAGTGATAATTTCGTAGTCGGGTTCTGAGAGCTCGATAAAAATTATGAAAGAGAGGACGTTTCCCTCTCTAATCTATACAAAAATTATAAAACTGAAAATTTTTTTGTTTGTTTCTTTATTTATTTAGTTGAACACATTAATCTTAAGTGCGAGGTAACTTCGCCATTGACGGTCCCAAGCCCGTATGAGAAAGAAGGAGGGTTAGTTGCTGTAGAGAAGACCAAACCAACTGTAAAAGGTCAACGTCGAGCCTCGGGCGACGGTTAATTAACCTGATTGTACATTAG
The DNA here is from genome assembly GCA_949316085.1 of Hypercompe scribonia. Classification (NCBI taxonomy): domain Eukaryota; kingdom Metazoa; phylum Arthropoda; class Insecta; order Lepidoptera; family Erebidae; genus Hypercompe; species Hypercompe scribonia. The sequence continues at coordinate 8,501,698 of OX438989.1, read as the reverse complement.
CAGAGATAGGAAATGATCACTGCAATCCGCAACTCTGCTTATAAGCAGAATCGGAGGCCTTGGCTTAGCCGCCCGGGTCAAGAGGTAGAAAGCCTCTATAAAAACTCACCCCAATCCTATGGTGGGATACGCGCCAAGAAGATGAATGACTGATGGGTGATCAGTCAATAGCGCCAACCTCAATGGACCTGGCTCACATTGCTGTATAGTGCCTTCACACAGGAATGGGCGTTACCCTGTGTGTGACCTGTTTAAATCGACCCGACTCGTGGGAACAACATGCAAAATAAAGAAAAATCTCCCTCTTCTCAAACAGAAAAACCAATAAGTAATATACTTACTCAACAGATTCTCAGCAAATCCTTCTTCAATAAGGCAAGAACTCAGTCACTGAATAGTCTAGATAACATCACACCAGCCGACACGGATATGGCAAAACCTACACCAACTGATAATAACCAATGGAAAAAAGTGCCCGAAAGAAAACGGCAGCGAGAGAGCCCTGAAATAAACAAAACCCAAAAGCAAAAGAAACTTGACACCTACTGGTTAAGCCAACCTACACCAACCTCGAATAGTTTTTCTGAACTAGTCATTGATTCACAAGAAGCACAAACCATTGAAGTTGTAGAAAAACCTGCTAAAGCTCCACCCTTATATGTAGACAGGGTTAGTAATATGCAACCATTACTAAAAATGCTTGACGAAGTAGCAGCCGACAACTATGAAATAAAAGTCCTCCGAAACGAACAGGTCAGAATACAACCCAAGTGTACAGAAATGTATAAAGAGATAATTAAAAACTTGCAGGAAAAAAATACGGAATTTTACACTTACAAACTCAAAGAAGACCGCTGTTTCAAAGTTGTACTTAAGAATCTTCACCCTTCCACAGACATAGAAGAAATAAAATCCGAACTTGAAATCCAAGGATATAAAGTCACTAATATTTGGAACGTAAAACAGAGGAATACTAAAAAACCATTACCGATACATTTCGTAGAAATAGAATCTAATAGTAACAGTAAACATATTTATAACATCAAAAATCTTTTACACTGCAGAGTTATCTTCGAACCACCAAGACCTAAACGGGATATTCCTCAATGTAGCAACTGTCAACAATATGGGCACACAAGGAAATACTGTTTTAGGAGACCCAAATGTATAAAATGTGCTGGTGATCATGAATCATCAAAATGCGCACGTAAAGAAAGATCGGACTCAGTAAAATGTATACTGTGTGATGGCAACCATCCTGCAAATTACAAGGGCTGCGCAGTATACAAGGAGATCCAGAAAATTAGGTATCCTACTCAAGTAACAAAACAACGACAGGAAAAACGCCTCGAACATCAACCGGACCACACAGAAACTGCTACTAAACAGGAAAAACGCCTCGAACATCAACCGGACCACACAGGAACTGCTACTAAACAAGAAGACAAACCGTCATATAAGCAAGTACTTATATCGAGTAGACCGTTACACCCAACTGCTAGTAAGCAGAGCCCGAACGAATCAACGGAAGACCGAACAAGCAATAATGATATTAAAGTGATTATGAATACTATGACACAATTAATGCAACAATTAACTACAATGACTAATCTCCTAATGGAAATCATGACCAAACTGACAAATTCTGTTCATTAAAAATAGCCCTCTGGAACGCCAATGGGCTCTCACACCATGTCCTCGAAGTAGAGACATTTCTTAAATTAAATAAAATTGACATCCTACTCGTATCCGAGACACATTTCACAACTAAAAATTATTTCAATATCTACAACTACAAATTTTATCAAACAATGCATCCAGATGGTACGGCTCATGGAGGATCCGCAGTCCTCATCAGGAATAATATCAAACATCATGAGGCTGAACCATTTAAAACTCCTGAGATACAAGCCACAAGTGTTGTGGTTGAGGATTAGCGGGGTGAATTGACTGTCACTGCACTATATTCTCCCCCAAAACATACTATTAAAAAAGAAGACTACATCAACTTCTTCAAAACCCTAGGACCAAGGTTTATAGCAGGAGGAGACTATAACTCCAAAAATATTCAATGGGGCTCTCGCTTAACAACTCCTAAAGGACGCCAGCTACTAGCGGCTGTAAATGAGTTACACTTAGAAACAATATCAAACGGAGAACCAACTTACTGGCCGACTGACCCAAAGAAGGTCCCAGACTTGGTAGACTTCAGTGTCACAAAGGGAATTCCAAGTGGTTGTTTCAGGTGTACTTCCCTTCAAGACCTCTCATCGGACCACAGTGTGGTTTTGTTGGAGGTTTTCCAGGAATTCTCCAAAGTCAAGCCCATAGCAAGGTTACACGAGCGTAGAACCGATTGGGATACATTCTGTTCCATGATAGAGTCTAGAATCAATACCCAAATGCCTCTTAAAACAGAAGAGGACATTATGATAGCCGTTGAACACTTCAACGAGTGCATACAAAACGCAGCTTGGGATAGCACTCCAACTACCACCAAAAAAAACGCGAAATCAGACTGCTCGAAGCCCATCCGTGAATTAGTAGCTGAAAAAAGACAGGCCCGTAAATTATGGCAAACTACTAGATACAACAGACACAAAACTCGACTTAATTTCCTAACAGCTAAACTTAAAAAACTAATACAAGCAGAAAGGAATGAAAATGTACAATACCACCTACGGAACCTGGACGCAACAGAGGCTACTAACTACTCACTTTGGAAAGCAACCCAAAAATTCAAAAGACCCATTACATCTAATCCACCGATACGCAAAAAGGACGGAACCTGGGCAAAAAGTGACACGGAGAAGGGTATAACTTTTGCCTCTCACCTAGCTGACGTCTTTGTCCCAAACGCAACCCCAAACGAAACGAATACCAACAGTGAGGAACTTACTAACTTTCTTAGTGAACCTTATCAGCTCGATCTACCTATCAGAAAGATTAGGATACATGAAGTCATTGAAACAATTGGGAATCTAAAGCAGAATAAAGCTCCGGGGTACGATTTGATTACGGCAAAAATTCTGCGTGAATTACCTAAAGCAGCAATGCACTTTTTGACGCACATGTTTAATTGTATACTGATCAGAGGCATCTTCCCGCCTCAGTGGAAAATAGCTCAAATTAAAATGATCCTTAAACCAGGCAAATCTCCTGAAGATCCATCTTCCTACAGACCGATCAGTCTACTACCTATCTTGTCTAAAGTCATGGAAATACTATTCCTAAAGCGATTAAACACAGTTATAGCAGAAAATAAAATCATACCTGATCACCAGTTTGGTTTTAGGAAAAAAACATGGCACGATAGAGCAAGTACACAGACTGGTGGAAGAAATCCATAAGGCTTTCGAAACTAAAAAATATTGTTGCGCTGCATTTCTAGACGTTTCCCTTTGGCACAAAGGTTTGTTATTCAAAATTAAAAAACGGCTCCCGACAAACTATTATATTTTCCTCAAATCATATCTTGTTGATAGATATTTTTATATTAAGCAAGGGGAAGAAATAACAGAACTACATAGAGCTCATGCTGGTGTGCCACAGGGAGGCATTCTTGGTCCAATCCTTTATTTGATTTTTACTTCAGACTTGCCTACGACAGATGGTGTCGTGATTAGTACGTTTGCGGATGACACAGCAATTTTAACTGCACATGACGAACCGGCACAAGCAAGTAACATTCTACAGCACTCTCTGGACAACATCACAGAATGGCTATCCACCTGGCGGATAAAAGCAAACGAGACTAAGTCAGTACAGGTGACTTTCACGACTCGACGAGATACATGCCCCCCTGTAACACTTAACAGAATACAGATCCCCCAAGCCAATGAAGTCAGATACCTTGGTCTTTATTTGGATCGTCGTCTTATCTGGAAGAAACATATATTTACAAAACGCAAAGTCCTGGGGATCCAATTGAGGAAGATGTACTGGATGCTCGGAAAAAACTCACAGCTGTCGCTGGAGAACAAACTGCTGCTATACAAGTGTATCTTAAAACCAATTTGGTCTTACGGAATCCAACTCTGGGGAACAGCCTCCAATTCAAACCTAGAAATATTACAGAGGTTCCAGTCCAAAATTCTGAGAATGATCACACAAGCTCCGTGGTTTATAACAAACAAACAGTTACACCGCGAACTTAAAATCAGAACAGTCCAGGAGGAGATAAAACACTCAATGATATCCTATAGAAATAGGCTCGAGAACCATCCAAACATTCTAACAACAAACTTAATGAAAACTCCAACACTGAAAAGGCTAAAGCGAAAGTCGCCTAGAGATTTATAGGGACTATTACGCATAAAGGGCGCACATCGCTGGACTGTCTGCCCCCCAAGTTAAACTTATAATTTGTCTGACCCTAAGCTAAATGTTCAAATGAAACAGATTGCAGAAACAAATACAAAAAAAAAAAAAAAAAAGTGCGAGGTATCCGATGTGAAAAATTATTTTTATGTTGGATAGCTCAGTTATTGCGAAGGCCATATATGGTGATTTATAGCCTATTGATATGTTACAATTAATAAGAGCGGAATATTAATGAAATGTATCACAAAAACGTGTGAAAAATCTTTCTTTTGAAAGCTTCCATTGCGTGCGCTGTGTAAACGGTTAAAATTGCCGTAAAAATAATGTATGAAAGAATTGTTTCCTTTAACAGATGCCAAAAAAAAATCCGCATCAGATATATTTATCTTTAAAAGTTGGCTCATTATACTTTTTTTTATAGAAACTAAACACAGCTCACGCTGTGTTACATCATGCTATGAGCAATAGGAGACGCAGACGAGTCAGTTCACTAGCACAATCTCGTCGTATATAACTTGTAGCAATCATTTAATATGGCACCAATGTTTCTACTGTCGCTGACCTTATTGATAATACATAGAGTGGGCCGAGAATTCGTTAACATTTGAATCTAACATCCCGCAACAAACACGTTACGGGAGTTCTTGGAACCGATGCTACTGGAATTTGCTGGCTACAATCATAATACATGGTCACACATCCAATGCGTCTCTGCTCGTGGTCTAAGACATGTTTTCGAAAAAGTTGATTTCCAGACGAGGCGACATTCCATAGCCACCCAGAAGTCCAAATCTATCTCCAGCAGACTTCTTTTTTCAGGGTTATTTGAAGAATCGTGTCTACCAAATACACTATGTCAAGTAAAAGAAAAAATCAGCAAAGAGATGTCGTTGATATCGCAGTCTCTTTGCCGACGAGTATTTAAAAATTTCGGTGCTAGCTTAGGAGAGTGCAAACGTCAAAACGGTAGTCATTTAATTTTTAAAAAATAAATTCAAACTAATTAGCTTTCTTATAAATAAACGATTTTTATAATATATCAAATGGCTTTTTTAAACGATTTTTTCAAATGATAACTAGTTCGTGACCCACCCTATATAATAGTTATGTGATACTAAAATAATCATATATCTATTTATGGAGTCTGTAAATCAAAGAATACATTATTTTTTATTGTTGGACGATAGTCCAACCTGACACATCTCATACACGGTCGTATGATCCCAAACTATGCAGAGCAGAGATTTTTATATTTTTAAATACAAATATATTGTAAATGAATACACCTAGACACACTACAAATTATCGTGCTCATCATACAATTATTAGTCCTGGCAGGTAATCGAACCCATGACCTCTAACTCAGCGGTTAGGATCCCTTACCACTAAACCACCATACTATTTTTTGACATTTTAACCCACAGTTTAATTCGCAAACACTTGATTGTTACACCTGACTCTCATTTAGTTTGTAAAGAGAATACAATGTACCTAAGTTTCCAATTGAAAAGGAGTGGTCGTAAGTTTTTATTGCCTGACTATTGTTGTATTGGATCTTAAATTAAACTTATTGCGAACAAAGCATTAAAAATATTACTAAACACTTTCTCATTTTTTTTTTAATATTTAGTTCTTTCTTGTTTACAACAATAATTATAAGTGTCTCACTTATTTCCGTACTACTCAATGGCAGACTGGTTGAAAATACCTAAGGCATTTAGTCCGCCATTATATTTTTTTATGAGCACAAAGTTATTAAATAAATTGAATAAATATTATTTTTACAAATAAGAATTATAACAATTAATTTCATTAACAAACACAAGATGTGTATGTGTTGGATTTGTTGTATAGTTCTCGTACAGTGTCAGTAGCACGAAAGTAAATCATTTTTGGAACGAAGTTCCTTATTGCACGTTGCGAAGGAGGTTAAAAGGAAAAAAATTCAGACGAAAAGTAGTCACGATACTTTTTGCTATAGTGTAGTAAGCCGTGCGGCGTGCGCATGTTTATCTCTCTCTCTCTCTCTCTCTCTCTCTCTCTCTCTCTCTTTCTCTTTTCTCTCTTTCAACAGTGTAGTGTCGCGACGATTATTTTTGTTTTTTATAACTTAAAAGAAATAAAAAAAAAATACAATTCCTTCACTAATTAATCGAAAGGTACTTCGTTACGTCCGGGTGGCCCTTGTTACCTCTTTTTTTTTTTTAACAAAAATGTTGTCTTTAAAAAAATATTAGAAAGATCATCAACAAACGTTTCTATTTTTAGATACATATATTCTATTTTTTGTTCTTAGAACCTACCATGGTGATTCTACTCTGTTGGAAAAAAAGTTAGAATAGAATCCAAGAATGATGATCACCATACTCATTGCCAATGCGGACAGTGCAGTACGGTAACCCACACTATGGTGGGCTAGTGAGAATCTTTTTCACATCCCGCTTAATATAACGTAGTGTATAGTGGGAGGGAAACAAGTGCGACGACAGCGAGTTCCAGGTTTTGTTTGGACTGATTGGTAAAAGAAGGAAGAGCGGGACCCTTTAGTTCGAGAGCATATGTCTATCTAAAAAGTTTATTTCCAAGGCCTGTATATGTTGTCTTGTAGATAAAAGAAGAATGGAGAAATATTTAAACTTGTTTAATGGTTTTGTTTTACTCCTCAATGAATCGTAGCTAAATAGTTCAACGCTAGAAAAAATTAACCAACGTTTACTCATCGTTATATTAAAATATAAAAATGGCTAGTCTATTGGTATAGTGGTTCACAAACCAGCTGCTATTAAAACAGAGGTTCAGCTCCACCATAACTATGTGTTAGGTAGGATCAATTGTTCTATCCCAGGATTATTATATATTACAATATAACAGAAAGAAAGAGGTGTCTGCTTAATGCTGTTTATCGGCATTATGATTATCATAGCACAGAATCAGGCTAATTTGGGATAACTGAAACAGTCGTAAAAGCGTCCGGCGTATAGTCACATAAACAACTTGACCCGTGACTATACTTCTTACAAAGTAGACACAACCACTTTTGTGGTTAGACTTGTATTTAAATGTATACACGATTTAACATCACGCTATAAATAGGAAGCAATCTCTTATCTCCCGACTATTGGCACGGTATAGTCAGGTCGACTCGTGACTATACTTCTTACAAAGTAGACACAACCACTTTTGTGGTTAGACTTGTATTTAAATGTATACACGATTTAACACCACGCTATAAATAGGAAGCAATCTCTTATCTCCCGACTATTGGCACGGTATAGTCAGGTCGACTCGTGACTATACTTCTTACAAAGTAGACACAACCACTTTTGTGGTTAGACTTGTATTTAAATGTATACACGATTTAACACCACGCTATAAATAGGAAGTAATCTCTTATCTCCCGACTATTGGCACGGTATAGTCAGGTCGACTCGTGACTATACTTCTTACAAAGTAGACACAACCACTTTTGTGGTTAGACTTGTATTTAAATGTATACAAGATTTAACACCACGCTATAAATAGGAAGCAATCTCTTATCTCCCGACTATTGGCACGGTATAGTCAGGTCGACTCGTGACTATACTTCTTACAAAGTAGACACAACCACTTTTGTGGTTAGACTTGTGTTTAAATGTATACACGATTTAACACCACGCTATAAATAGAAAGTAATCTCTTATCTCCCGACTATTGGCACGGTATAGTCAGGTCGACTCGTGACTATACTTCTTACAAAGTAGACACAACCACTTTTGTGGTTAGACTTGTATTTAAATGTATACAAGATTTAACACCACGCTATAAATAGGAAGCAATCTCTTATCTCCCGACTATTGGCACGGTATAGTCAGGTCGCAAACGACGTTACTGAGGTCGACCGCTCATAAATATGCGTGTCGCATCGGCCGGATATAAACGTCCTTGTGCACGTCTCCTGTCAAGTGATATGATCATTATGGGGAGGAATACTAAGTATTTGTATCCTCAGTTGCCTGAAATGATAGCTTCAATTATGTAAATCAACAATCAAGTATGTAAACTATAATACGAGCAAGTACATAAAATACTTTTAATAGTAAGCTAAGATTATCTTTCGTAGTGACACTCAAGTATAGGAGCTTTCAATACTGATAGTGTAAATGTACGATGTGAAAGAGTTATGTGAGCTAAGAGTAATACATTAAAGCTTCACCCAACTGCAGTTTCAAAGCTGACCCACCTGTTACTCTGCCCCCTATACCACAGAAAAAGTTCACCATAAGTAATATATCTTTATGTACTGGTTTCACGATTTCATTGAACAAAACAATTAAATTTTACAATTTCTACTAGTACCTTAGAATTCTTTTATTGAAGTGAAACTTCTTTACTTCTTCTTTTTTTTCTTTTCCGTCACATTTTTCGGTTACGCGCCATCTTTTTCTTATCCCTACCACGCGTGATTCGAAGTATACTTTCTCCAGCGGAGTAGGGATTGGTAAATGTCTCCAATGTATTTTGCGGCCCGTTTTGAGTAGTTACATTTTTGAAATCCAGGTGGCGATTGCATCGACTTCGGACGGGTTAAATTATTTTTTTGAAAAATTACGTCATAAAGAAGTTTCACTTTTTACAAGTGTACGCTAGTACACGCACATGTTTTTTTCTCTTTTTATTTCAGACAAGTAGTTGTCACTCTCATTGCCTAAAACTGTATCAGAGTTCTTCAAATACTTAATTCATTTTCTATCGTAAGTACAGAGAGAAAGTTATACTTTATTAAAAGATCTCTCTCCTAATTGGAAATATGTGCCACCGCCATACCTCTCTAAGATGCAACGCCAGCGGAAATTGAATTTTTAGAATTTTTAGTGAATCAGCTGTTTTCCGAGACTTTGATAAATGTGCAAGTAAATCAGCAGTAGTTTGTACACACGTGTAAAATACAACAATATTTACTCTAGTTAAACATGGAGAACGATTTTCTATTAAATTTTTTTCATATTATTCTTTGGGTGCTCGTATTTATCTCTAGTCTAGACTTAACATATATTTTCATAATATTATTTAATTTAATCTAAAGTTTTTCTATTACAAAAGCAGAGTAAGTTGTCTTCCAAGACTTGGTTTTTTTTTCAGATAACTCCTGCACTAATAATATTTCTGTGTCGCGGAGGACATTTACAAACATACATGAAACGAACAAAGAACACCCAGACTCAGTACTTTTTTTTTAATAGAAGAGCCTGCCAAAGTGACTCTACTCTGCCTGATGGAACGCATGAATACAATCCAACAGTTGTAGTCACCATAGTCATTGCGAATGCTGACAATGTAGTATGGTGACCCACACTATGGCGGCCTATTAAGATGCTTTTTGAGAGAGGTGTATCTCTTGGGGAAGTAAAAGGCGTGACAGTCATCGTAGCATTGCACATACTTACTACGACAACTGTCATCCTTGCGTCAATAGGCCTCCGGTCTCGCACTCACCAACGAAACACGACAGCACAGATGTTGTCGTTTTAGGTTGATCTTCTGTGGGAGGGTAGTACTGGCCCGGTCGAGCCAACCCGTTCATGCTGAAATCAGCGTGGCTCTACTACCTCTCGTACAACCAATTGCGGCTCATACAAAGTGTTGTCCCATGTGGCGTTTGAGCCTTTAAGACTCAGCACAATAGAAAGAGGCGAGATGACCGCTTAAACCACAACCACATCCATGCAGTCAAAAAAAATTATGAATTGTTTAGCAGCTTTTAGACAAATAAATAAAATATGATTTTAAGTTATTGATATCCGAGAACTTTCCTCTATTAATCATCTATTTTTGTATTAAACATGAACTGATAAAATGAAATCTATTTAGTCAGTAATCCTGTGGTCACATGTCACACAAATTATTGCATAATGCATCAAATATTCGTTCGTGAAAAATATTCGTAACTTAGTTTTTAGACGTTCACTTTTATTTGTTGAATCAACTCCAGTTTTTTATAATATCAATACTATCTCAATTTTGTCAAAACAGAAACTAAATAATAAATAGAAGCTACCAATATCTAGTTACGGTAAATGTTGTGGAAATAGAAAGCGATTCACACGTAAGCTAGATATTTTCAATCAGCTCAAGGGTGTGCGTGCTCCTCGAAGGAATTCACAGATTACTACGTCTCAACATGGTAAATCGCTTTACTACGAACCTCCAATAGAAGCAAAGAAATCACTTTCTCGAATTTAACGAGTCAATTTCATCTGCATTTTCAAGATTGACAAATAATTATTCGGTGTTACATGATTTACAACAACTTTTAAAGAATTCGTTTTTAGTTCATTCCTTGACAGTACGCTGTATTTTAACCATTATTCGTGTGGTGACAGAATAAGAATACAGAGTGTTGCTACTCCCCTTTTCGTCCTGTGGATGTCATAAGAACTCACTAAGGATACTAACGCACTAAATACGCAAGACAACAGCACTGAAAAGAGCATTAAAACATCACAAACCCTTTATAAAACCCGCTGACCAGCGTTATGTAATAGGCCCCAACCTCCTTACTACAGAGAGGCCTATATCCAGAAGCTGACTTTCCTGTGATGATGTGATGTGTATATCAATATTGCAAAATATAGTTTAGTAGAATCATAGAAAAAGTATAATTTACTTTACCTGCGAATCAAAGTTAAAGGATAAAAGTTGGAATGTAAAATATTTTTTATCTTGATGTTCAAATTCAATTCTGTTAAAGTAATTCAGGCAAAGTTAAAGTATTTAAACTTGGAACGTTATTTTTATTCAACTGAAATCCGCAAATTACTTATTATTCTGTTCACACCGGTGTATTTAAACTCCTTATAATAGACTCGCTTTAAACTATCTTACTTAGAATATATGAATTACATTTCCTCTAAATTTAAATTCAAGTTTGTACAAAATGAAAGCGAGACAGTGCAGATATATAAGGGTGTACATCGTGAGCTGCAAGCGTTAGCTTAAGAGATTTCAGTAATAAGTATCACTCAGACATTCGCTGCGGTGCCATGTAGCAAACCGTTATCTTACACTGCAGTGTTCTCCTACAATTTATAATTCTAGTTCTTATACATGTAGTACTATCTTCAATTCATGATACTACATTATAAAACTGAAAAATTTTCAGTAATTAAGATAAAATAAGTTCAATTTGACTTCTAAAAAGCTAATTTCCATATGGCGACGGATTAAGAAAATAAAATGTCACCACCCCTATTCTTCCCATGGGTGCTGTGAAAGGTGATTTAGGGAACAGAATATGCAAGACAACACCGCAAAGAGAAAAAAACTTTAAACAAACCGTACACTAATCCGTCTTGCCAGCGTGGTACAGAAGACCAAAACCTCCTTGCTGGAGAGAACCCTTGTGCAGCAATGGACAGTTGAAGGCTATTAATGATGATGGTGATCAATTTGACTTTGTTAACCTTTCCGCCGTGACACGTCTTTATTTGTCATACTTTAATATATTTTTTTATTAAATAGGAGGCATTTCAACCAAGCAAGCAGGAGGAAACATTAAGGGTAGGAGCCTACCACTGCATTTGGACAATTTTCATCTGAAGAATCACAAACGTTTTTGTGATTCATGAGTTGCTTAAAACGTTTTAAAACAAGTACTTAGAGGCTGGATGGGTTTAATTTTGTGTCATTCAATGTGCAAATTATTAACAATTAAGATTTAAATTTAAAATTTTTTCTTCAATTCTTGAGGCACGGTGCTTACACCTTGAAAAGGTGAGACTAGCAATAGTCCTTCTAAAGAAATCATTCTGTGTTATAGCTTTACGATATACTAAAACTCCGGGATGAGCTAAGAATTTGTTCCTAAATTAATATTCGATATAAGTACTGAGTCCTATTGCATATTCTCTAATAAATATTTAAAATAAATAGAAATGGGCAAACTATTTAATTGTTAAGCTCTCAGCCAGAGTCCGAAGCACGATACTCAATTTAAAATACGGACACGACACAATTACAAGAGCTCTTAGATACTTGATAATCATAGACATACATGTCACATCGTACTTTCTATTTTAATATACTGTTGTATTTTCAAACTCGTGCGTACAATCAATTGAATATTTCCGAGATATCACCAACTTGTGCCCGATTAAATCCACGGCAACCAAGTCATACTGTCAAAGACTTACCAAGTGGAAATGTTAATATATTCTTGTTTTCTGTAGAATTCTAAGTCGAAACGTACGTAGCTTCTAGAAAAATCTATTACTATCGTCTATTATTTTCCTGTAAGCCTCTATAATAGGAATAGAAATGCTTTACGGTCACCGAACTAATTTGAAGAAAGTTTTTTAATCTCAAGTTTGTCGTAGATATGTCGAACGGAGTGTGCTTAGTCCGTAGATAAAATATCGGTATTTCTTTAGTAGGTCAACTCGATTCGATTAATTCTAACGCCTTTACTAATATTTTGTTTCAAGAATTGCTTTTAAAAACATTATGTTTATAATCATTTTTTTTGTAAGATAATTCAGTGCTTCCAACATGGATTACCTTTAAGCCTTACCGGGAGATCTTAAAAAATTGACAAGTTCATAGATTGTGTTGACATGTTTTATCAGAATTTTAATCACCAAAAACTCAATCAATAAAAACATTTTTGCCTAATGTTCCATTTCAAAAATATTTTCCCGACCACTATGAGGTAGAGTAAATTACACGTTTGCTATTACAATATTATAATCTTAATTCAGTACTGATTGTCAAAGGAGAAATATTGAAAGAATACGAAAACATCTATACACTAACAGTAACTAAAACCACAAGGGAAACTTTTTAGTTTAAACTACCAGATTACTAATTAAATCTGTCAGTTACATATTTCTATGATTTTAATTAAAGAAGTTTCAATCATCCGCGTACAAAGTGCAAAAGGGCAAGGGTTTATGTAGCTAAAAATACTTTGTAATCAATACTTTCAATATAGTTAGTGTGTCTCCGTGTCCTTAAATCCCGTCAAACATTTATTTTATGTGTACTTTTTTGTTCCAACAGAAATTCGACACATTTTTTTTAATTTTGAAACGTAAATATAAAATACAATTTTCTGAAAACTACCTAAGTACAAAGAGAGTCTCTTTGTTGAATTGCTAACAACAACTTTGTTAGCCGACATCGAGCACTTATTCGCAACACGTTTTCTACTTTAATGTTGCATAAACATCCCCTAAGAGATTTTTTGTGTAACTTGAGTAACAAAAATGAAAAGGGTTTACAAATAGAACTGAATACAAAATAGTTTGGAATCTAAGATTTTATACACAAATAAGTTTGTAGCTCGAATACAATTTATTATTTTGTTGGTCAGTGGAGATTTTTATAACATTCAGGTGATATAATATTTGCTTAAAGTTTGAAGCAATTTATGAATGGGCGAGCAGCATTAGCTCAAAATAGTTTAATTTACTTATTACATTGATTAACGTTTGTTTTATATGTTGCTTAATTACGTTCACCACCAACCTCTAAAAAAAGTGTCTTGATGGTTTACTTAACATCCTATGCAGTTTATGATATCAAACAATTCTGGCTTTTCGCCAGGGTGCAGTTCATCCACGTTAAGGCAGCTCCGTATGACATTATGTAACGATCCTGCAAATGCGGTTTCAAAAATATTAGACGATAAAGCGTCAAGCGTAAATTCATATTCCATTAAGCATAATTCAAAAATGGTGCTTCTTTCTGTTGAGATAATCAACCTCGGCCTCAAAAAGGTACTTGTGTATTATAAAGAAAAATGACGTCGAGCGCGACATACATTAAATCATGTCGTTGTTACACTCAAATGAGCTCATCGTTGACGGAACGGAAGGCTACCATGCCACTTTTTACTACACTGAGCGTTGTGGGTCCGATCCTCACATAGGACAACACTTTATGTTATCCACAAATTGTAAATCTGAGTCGAGGTGTTTTTGTGTCCGTCACATGTATGTTTGTAAATTCTCTCGCAATACAAGATTAATTCCCACTACGGGCATTGACTTTTAAAAAGAAAAAAAAAATTGTAACAACTAATACAAAAACTAAAAGAGAATTTTTACAAGTTTGAAGCGTCACAAGAATATTAACTGATATGTGATCGTTAATCGACACACTATTGCACAACATAGAAGTATTCACTCATTGACAAGTAATATACATACCATACTAAGTCCACCACAATTGTATTTCTCCTATAGAAGCCCAAGAAAAAAAAATCCTTAATAAACATGTTTCTTAATAAAATTCCAACTGTATAATAACTTGTTGATTATAATATACTTGCATAGATACGTAACCATACCACCAAATATAATATTTTCTTTGAGGAAAAACTAATAACGTCTCTTCCATCTGTCGCCGCAGGAAGTAGCTCTTAATAAAACTAAATAGACTCTTCTAGCTACATAAACAGTCGTTCAGAGTGATTCAGAAAATTTATATCAATCTGAGATGTTTCCGTCCGAATGCTGCAGTAACAAAGTCAGCGAGCACTTCTGGTTTTCCGAGCGGTTTAACTTGGAACTAAACAAAATAAATTATAGAAAAGTTTCAAGACGTGCGGAGGTATTTCAACATCTGTAACCCGTTTTTTGTTACCATGTTGTTATTTGCAAGTCCTGAAGACCATTTGTAACTAATCATTCTCTCAAAAGCGATCGCGAAGACAAACGTGAAGCACTCTCGTCGTTAAAAGGGTAATGTAAATTTTATTCCTTTCGAATATTAGAGCATATCTTGTGACAGAGATAACAAATATCTAAATTAACATGTGTTACGAAAACATACCTACTACATTATAGAAACGTAATTATTTAACCAATTTCTTGTTTAAGTGCCTTCAGTGTTATCAACATTTTTATAACTAAGGGTCAAATCTCGACATTTGCTCTTACAGACCACACTGGTACGTCTAATGTCAATAGAAAGATCTTGCTTACTTGGTGTTATTATCCAATTAATAAATATATCTATCTAATACTTTTAAAGGAGCAACTCTTGTATATTTATAATTTGAATCTCGGAAACAGCTTTAACAATTTTCATGAAATTAAGCATACAGGAGATTGCGGGGGTGATAAATCGATCTAGCTAGGTTTCATTTTTAGAAAACGTTGTTCTATCCATGTTTTAAAGCAATCAAGCCTAATAGGCCCGTTTTAACACTTATTTGTGTGATAAAATTAGGGATGGGATACAATACGGAAATAATATTTAACTGAGTGTCAACATAAAAGTCAGAGTTAAATTTTCAGTTAAGTCAAACAAAAGTCATCAATTCATCAATGATCATTAGAGTTTAATGACATATAACCATAATTACAACAATCATCTATAATAGAACTTACAATCTGTCTATACTTAAATACCGCTTTCTCCTTTTCTTCAGGGGTAGACCAATTAATCTTACTTCTTACATGACCCTCTTCTTGCAAACCCGAAGACAACCACAAAGCACAGTTAGCAGTAATCACACAAGCTGGTGCTACAACTTTTAGATCATAATCCAACATTGCTCTTGAATATACTTGTTCTGAATTTATGCCACTTTCTTGTAAAATTTCTTGAAATGTATCATAATAAATGTCCAGCAATTGGTAATAATGGTTTCTGCGCACCTCTGTGTTAGTACTGCTGAGAATGAGATAAAGTGTGTCATATGCAGAGCAAGATATTCGAGTATTTTGGTAATCTATTAGGCAAGCTCCAGTAGGTTTGTTGTCCTGCAAAAAAAAAACACTGGTTTTAGTTATTTATTAATGTATCTGATATTAATTAAACTCTAATAAGATTTCTTAAGAATGTAGATGTTATATAAATAACTCTAGGTTGAGAGTATCAAGAATACCTGTTCCTCACCTAGGTGCTTTAATTTTACTTCAAAAAGTAAAAAATCAAAGTATTGAAGGATCTAGCTGATGTTAATAAAGTTTTAATCTTATTATGTAGATATATTATGTATTGTAATCAATAAAACTGAAAAACAATGTATACTAAGGTTTTATTTTGGCACCCAAATATTTTACTTTTTTTAAACAGCCAAAGTGACTATCTCTGCTTACTTGTTTAATATCAATTGGAACAAGTAGCTTCAGCTGAGCCCCAAGTGTCTTTTACTTTAATTTATGTTGTTTGTTCATCAAAATAATAACAGTTAATCCACAGATACTTATATGTATATGAAATCAGCTAAAGTCCTGCCTTACCTCATATTTGTATAAAATATTTTCTTTCCAAATATCTCCATGACAAATGCATATTTTCTGAACAGATGTGACCACCATCTCAAAAAATTTTCCACAATTATTGTTCAATCTTTTTAATAATCGGACATACTCTGTGCCTTCAAACTTATTGATGGCTTTATTCAATCTG
Source organism: Hypercompe scribonia (assembly GCA_949316085.1). NCBI lineage: Eukaryota > Metazoa > Arthropoda > Insecta > Lepidoptera > Erebidae > Hypercompe > Hypercompe scribonia. The sequence continues at coordinate 8,484,979 of OX438989.1, read as the reverse complement.
TCCTTCATTACTTCAATGTACCGTTTACCTGTTTCTTCGGTAAAAGGCACACAGATTTTCGAAACATCGTTATATAGATCAGGCTGTTTATTTTCAAGACAAAATGATAAGCCATGTAGTTTAGCTAAAGACTTTAACGCTAATATTACGTGGTCTACATCGAGAAACATTTCATGACTGTAAGGTTTATATCCTTCTGCATACATGTTTTGCATAACTATAGCTTCTTTACAGTAATCTTTCTGCAAGTAGTAGCACTGAGGTATAACATACCGTAAGTGTTCTGGAAAATTATCTATCTCTTTTTGGTAAGTATTTAATAGAACGTCGTAAACATAAATTTCTCTTTTAAACATTAACGTTACCGCTCCGCTTACACGGTACCGTTCGTCAGTCGGAGCCAATTTAACCACTATTTCCATTTGTACTTCCTTTCCATTTCTTTCACCATACAACACAAGAGGCAGAATTATCCCAAAATAGTTTTGACCTATATTTTCAAATTTTTCTAAAGTATATCGCCAAGTTTGTATACTGTTGGCTGATGTTACTTTTTGCAATAAGGAACTTATATATTCTTCAGATATTGCAGCCATTATGATGGTAACGCTAAGCTTCTCAGCAGTTTAACAACCTCAGATATTATATTTAACAAGAAAACTCATATTGTGTGCCGCGTTAACAACTGAAATATTTGAAATGTATAAATTTGCATAAATGCTCAAATAAATGTGACTTAAGTGACAGATGAAAATCGTTCTGAAATCATAAATACATAAAAATATCATTGAGACATAACAGCAATTTAATTTTATGAATATTTTACTTGCAATATCATTACATATCTTTATTAAAGTTTATTCAGATTACAAGCATGGAGATACTTTGTTATATTGAAATGCAAACTGAATGTTGATGAATATTGTTTTTTTATTCATCTCTATTGTTATTTGTTTTTTTATTATTCGTTCCTACAAAAATATAATACATCATTAGTAAGTCTATTGCAAGGGACTCAGGTAGGTATATTTTAGGAAGTTAGTTCCCGAAAATTACGTTTTCTTTTTCTTCATCGCAGGAGAATACCGATCCACTTTCGTTCACCCCTTTAGCGGATATCGCTTTTTTACTAAAAGGAGTGACAGAATGTCGCACACTCTCACTTTGAACCCAATCAGAACTATGATCTCTAATAAAAGGCTTCCAACCACCATAACCATTCGAGTAGATTGTGGAGGTGGTTTATACGACACAGATACTTAACTACTTTCCGAAACAGCTTTAGTAGGTCAGTATCTACTGTATAACTCGGTGGAAGAGGTGGGCAAGCCAATTCGCCATGGTAATAGGAAATATGCATATATTCCTATTATTTTTACTACCAAAAATAAACACAAAACATCTGAAATATTAGTTAACAAGCAATACGCAAATAAAAAAAAGATAAAAATCACTATAGGGTTCGGACGATTTTACGTGGTCATTTTGGCACTCTAATTCTGTGACGATAAACTATACTCGTGTCAACAACGAAGTGTTTGACGTACAAAGTTATTAAGTTATTTTTTTCTAATCAACTTATTACCACGGAGAAGTAAAGAAAAACTTATTATTAATATAGTGCCGTTCCTCTGTGCGGTAATAACATAAAAACTATACCTGACAGTGTACATATATACTAAGAACTATTTATACTGATGTTTATATTTTTACTTAAGGAATATTAAAAAGTGATAAAATAAATATAAGAATATGTTTGCTTAGTTAACTTTACATACATGTTTTGTTTACAACCCTCGACGATAATATAACCTGCTTTACGAAGAGTTCGTAAAAATATTCTCATTGTATATAATATAGGTATAGGTACGATACATGCAAATGAAAACATGTAACATAATAATAAGAGTAACATAATTTTGTCTATTTATTCAGAACTTACTGTAATATATTCATGCAAGTAATATTAATAATTTAAAACAGAAAGCTGATAACTTTATATGACAAAACCGCGAAACAATGGAAAAATGTAATCATAAGAAACCCTACAAGTAACTTGTTGACAGATCAGAAGACGTCCTAGGGTAAATTGACGTCACGCTTTGTTCCGCCAATAGCTTTGCGTTTTAGAAATTTATGAAGAAATTTAAAAAAAACTGCTATTTGATTTTAAAATTGTAATAAATTTCAAATTCATTATACATTTCTTTCATCCGATCCTTACGAAAAAAACTAAAACAAGCAAAATGTTACAAAAGACGACAAAGAAATTATAGCTACAGGTTTGTTAGTTGTAAATTTCTCTTTAAGAGAATCTGAAACTATTGGTCAATTTTCAAAATCACATAACGTAACTTGTAATAAAATATGCTAAGCTTTTGAAACGTTAATTAATACTTTACCTCCGGAAAAAGGGTCAGCAATTAAGGGATTTAAATGTATGCAAAGCGAAAATGAATAGAAGAGCTTGCCTTAACTGGGCTGCTTACATGCTGTCATCCTTAAATACATAAATTTTAAAGGAGGAAGGACTCTAAAAGTATATTTAAAAATTACAAGATACGAATCCTGGATCTTTATTTCAATGTATTTTACTGAATAATCTTGCTTACATAAACTAAATGATGTGTAAAATAAGAAAATATAAAGTGTTCAGTTGCCATGTTTTCCTTTATCATGGAACAGAATGTCTTGTCATGAAATATGAGATCATCCTCAGGTGAATCTGCTTGATACACCTGAGGATGATGATTATGAATGCAGCAGACTTCTTTTTATGGAGTTATTATAAGAATCATGCCTACATCTATCCTCAGTAGACTCCTTTGAGTCTACATCAATAAACCAAATACACTACGTCAACTAAAAGAAAAAATCAACGAAGAGATGTTGGTGATCTCATGGTCTCTTCACCGACGAGTATTCGAAAAATTCGAATCTCACTTAGAAGAGTGCAAACGTCGAAACGATGGTCATTTAAACGATTAAATTTTTAAAAAATAAAATCCAACTAATTAACTTTCTATATATCAAATGGTTATTTTTATACGATTTCTCCAGATGTTACCTTATTCGTAAAACGTCCCCCTCCCCTCTTACTACATTTTTCGGCATAAAAAGTAGCCAATATGCCATTCCAGACTATAATCTAATCTTTGTGTTAAATTTCAGCCCGATCAGTTCTGACGTCTTTGAACAAAAGAGTAACACATATATACATCGAAATCCTAGCAAACGATTAAATTTTTAAAAAATAAAATCCAACTATTTAACTTTCTATATATCAAATGGTTATTTTTATACGATTTCTTCAGATGTTACCTTATTCGTAAAACGTCCCCCTCCCCTCTTACTACATTTTTCGGCATAAAAAGTAGCCAATATGCCATTCCAGACTATAATCTAATCTTTGTGTTAAATTTCAGCCCGATCAGTTCTGACGTCTTTGAACAAAAGAGTAACACATATATACATCGAAATCATAGCAAACGATTAAATTTTTAAAAAATAAAATCCAACTATTTAACTTTCTATATATCAAATGGTTATTTTTATACGATTTCTTCAGATGTTACCTTATTCGTAAAACGCCTCCCTCCCCTCTTATTACATTTTTCGGCATAAAAAGTAGCCAATATGCTATTCCAGACTATAATCTAATCTTTGTGTTAAATTTCAGCCCGATCAGTTCTGACGTTTTTGAACAAAAGAGTAACACATATATACATCGAAATCCTAGCAGGGACTCATTGGATGTGTAACAAGTGGCTCTATCTTGTTGAAACAATGTGTTACGATTGAAGCCATTAAATTCCAGTAGCGTCTTCACCGAGAACTCCCGTAACATATTTGCGCGGGATGTTAGATCCAAATGTTAACGAATTCTTGGCCTACCCTACATAACCGTGGGATGAACAAGGTGCAGTAAACACTAGGGGTTACAACGCGGTGCGCAGCTACTTTAACATAGACATCTGAAGATGTTAAAATCTGTTATATCAAAATAATGCTTATTATTATTTCTACAAACACGATATATAAGAAAATGAATTTTTAGTCGACGAAACTGTGTAACCTAGACTGAGATGGAAAAAACTAGAGTCATAAAATACCTGGCAGTAAATAGGCGAGATTACCTTAAGCTTTATACAAGTACGTGGTGAGAGAGTTTTATAGAGTGCTCAACTATACGCAACGAACAAATTGTTCTGTAATAATCTCGGATGCTAAAGAGATCTCGACGCAATCCTGTGCTTGGATAAACTTGCTAATATACCTGCTTAACGCAGTATTGTTGATTTGCCTCAGATATAGACTTTTAATAACATTTTAAACTTTCATTTCATCTATAAATTGCGCACAGGAAACAAATTTACAGCCAATCTGATCATAAGCTGCGCCAATAATTTCTGCAAAGTCCACCACCGTTCTGGCTTCGATAATCTAATTCAACAGCAGAAAAAAACCAGCGTCGTGCTAGTATTATTTATAATTAATACTGTTTTGATAGTAAGGTTTATTTGTATAGTAACAATTTAGTATTCAGTATCTGGCTGAATAATTACTCACTACTACATAAATGATTCGAACGTTTTATAATATTGTATATAGTATTAAAAGTGAATGGGTATTTCCTAAACACACATATCAAACGGGGAATTATGTTTTATTCACAGTATCGAGCTACAGACCACGCAACTAAATTTACCCCGCTAAATTCGAGATTATTCAAATCAATACAGAAGGCAGCTCCTAATACATTTCCCTTCGCGTCATTGGAGTATAGAACCAGAACTCTCAATACAAATGAGGGTAATATAAAAAAGCTAAGGTTCACCATGTGACGTACGAATGCGAATAATTTCGATTCTTTTATGAGCAAAGTGACTTTATTTGATTCAATTGTCAAAGATAATAATGCCAATAAAAGCGACATTGTCGCACAACATAGGTATTTTTTGTATTAGTATTAGGTGTTTGATACTTCATCAACAGCCTTTTACAGTCCACTACTGGACATGGGCCTCTCCTTAGCAAGGAGGTTTTGGCCTACTATACCACGCTGGCCAGACGGGTTGGAATAGGGTTTGTTTCAAAGTTTTCCTTCTCTTTGTAATGAAATTGTCTTGCATATTTCGTTCCCTTAGTCGCCTTTTAAGACACCCACGGGATGAATAGGGGTGGTAACACTATGTATTCTTAATCCGTCACCACACGGACTATACAGTTGCTTAGACAAATAAAAATATAGGTACAACTATAAGGTTTAAGCGGTTACCTCACCGATTCTTACTGAGCAAAGTACTGTGGGTTCAGTCCCCACATGGAACAACATATTGTGTGATCCACAAATTCTGGTTTCTGGTCCCGGTCCGGTCAGTTTCATTTATGTTTGTAAACTACCCCGGAATATAGGATATATTTCTAAATCTATTTTCTTTTTAAATCCAAATAACAACCCAAATTGAAAAGTAATCGTGATTTACCAGTGGTACTTCATTTAAAACGTCGAATCAAAACTTTTGACGTGTTTTCCTAACCAACCAATCAAAGTAGAAATGCTAGCAAATTAGGCAACTAATTAAAGTTCGAAATCGATGTTCAACCGAGCTAAAAGTTCCAACTGCCGATCACGCGAAAAATTCAAATTTCCACAAACTTTGCTAGCAAAAATGTCAATAACATTTTACGACTGCCATCAGCACGCATTTTTGTTATTAAACTATCTTAAATGGCAATAGTAGTAACGTTTATATTATTTTGCAATTTTAGGAAAATGTATCGAAGTACTGGCAAACGCAACGTTGGTGGGTCGCCCAAAAGGTGGTCTGACAACCTGGCGAAGGTCACGGGAAGCCGCTGGATGCGAGTGGCGTGGGACCAGCTGTTGTGGAGAACCTTGGGGGGGGGGCTATGATGTCCAGCAGTGGACGTCTTTTATCTGAGATGATGATGATGTATCTAAGCAGGTATAGCTATATATTACTTTTAAAATGCTGCTGAATTCAAAAAAAAATAATAACAATAATAAATACTTATCTATCAAACTACAGTGGACCCTCGGTAAGCCGGCCCCTATCTAATCCGGACCCCCTGTAATCCGACATCAATCAAACAATTTTCGCTAATGTAGATCGTGCATGATTGAACAGCTTACAACTTTTGCTGGACATGTAGGTATTGTTTCAATGCCGATTGCTTAGTTTGAATTTGACTACTTGTGAAAGCGGCGCAGCTTAGCATGCGTTCATGGTTTGCTGTTTATTCATTGTATATTACGTATACGTATCTAGTATTGTTGTCACAAGGCCTGAAGACAACAACATATACAATCTTATCATTTGTCTGTAAATTGTCGGATTACAAGGTACTCTTTTGTAAAAAAATCCAGGCTATAGGGGGTCTTAGGCAGTACTCTATAATCCGACAAATTCGATATTCCGACACTGCCCTGCAAAACGTTTGTCGAGTTAGCGGGGGTCCACTGTATACGTAGCTGTCACAAGACTACTGTTCCCCTTTTAAAACCATTGTGAAGGATAGATAAATGTCCAGTTCGAAAAGTAACAAGCAAAAATGTAATCAATATGTACCTATACTGGTATAAATGAAATAAAGATAATAATAATTCTTTTTTATAACAAAAATGCATTGTAAATTACTGCAAAACCCTGATTCTCTACCCTTTTCAAAGGTGAGGAGAAAAAATTTACAGTTATAATAGTAGACACAATTTTCTTAAGTTTGTTTAGTTAGATATATTTGTGTGTGGATTGAGTGAATGTGCATGATGGTGTGCTATTTACTACGTATTTGAATGCGAGGATGTGTGTGTAGTGAGAGTAAGGGTGTGTGTGACCTTATCCAAGTTTTCACTATTTTACTATTTGTAATAGGCATCAAATTCTAGACCTTTCAGCTACAATTTATTTATTTTTTTTATTTTAGAGTTAATTTTTAGTTTTATAAGTTAAATTTCGTTGGTTATAAAGTCTAGGTGCAAGGTTACTATAGTGTTGTTGGGTATCTTTGACGAACACTTCCGACAGCTTGCTCCAAAGCTGGTCGGTGCTGCGTCTGTCCTTAGGTGACTTTTGCCCAATTTACACGGGGTTAGACGTCGCGTCGAAAACTCTAGGAATACTCTTTTACATTTGTCCTTTTGATCTAAATATAATGTGATTTTCGAGTTTAGTTGTAAAACAGCATCAGCAGTAAAACGATTACGGTGAAACCCGTACTGCTTATTCGAAATAATATTATTACTTTCTTATTGATCAATCGTTTTCATAGTCATCAAGTCGTTCATAACTTTTTCAATAACTTTAGATATGTTACCTAAGAGAGAAATTGGTCAATAATTTGTTGGACGTGATTTATCACCTGTTTTATAAATAGTACACACAAAAGCGTGTTTAAATATTTTAGAAAAGACACTTTGTTCAAAACTTAGATTGATTAGGTGACGTATGGGCCCCGCAAGACAGTAACAAATTTTTGTAAAATATACGTGGATTTTATCGATGCCAAGAGCGTTATATTTTTTCAGGCTATTGATCACATCGCTAACTTCAACAGGGTCTGATAGATATAGTACCATCGACTTTTACGGCAAATCAGTTGTTTTAGCTTTTTGTGCAAGTGCTGTCTAATCTGTATTTAATTTTTTATAAAGTGTGCTTTGCAAGACTTCGGCCAATAGCTGTGAAAACTTACTAACCTCACCAAGAGATTCAACAGTAGTCGCTTCTATGTTAAGTTATACGATGATAATGTATTTCCCACGCTTTTTTTACTAAGCATAGCAATCATGACACCTCCATTGTTTCTTGCGATCGGCAGTTAGGGTCGTCATATTAATACATATCGTGCAGAAGCTTTTATCACAGGCATTAGACATACATCTAAGTCAGGGTCCACGATAGTCTTCGTACACTCCGCACATTTCGTGTTGAATAAGAAGTAGAACTCATGATATTGCGATGACCGGTATGGATTCAAATTCTGGTATATTCCGAAAGAAGGTCAGGATAGACAAACAGACAAGTCCCTTATATTTATAGTGATGAAGATAGTCCAAGCAATCTCGCTTATCCCTATAAAATTTATCGATAAATGTTCAAGTTCGTGACTTAAAGTTCATAAGTGCTGTGTATAATGCATCGTTTACGCGTTGTTGCCAGACTGCACCAGATCGTCAATGTGTTATATGGTGACGATAAGACGATAATACGAACGACAGTCATGACAGTGTGCATTTTTAATTATAACTTAATATTGTTCAATCTTTAATATCTGTGGCACTGTGTAACGGCTCACTCACTATCAAGTTCAATGGAAAGTCACAAAGTATAAGTAAAATAAACACAAACTCAGACACAGTAAATATAAGAACTTTAATAGACAAGTAAAATACGTGTCTAAAAATAATAATAATTTTTATTCAAAATCAATTTTACATAAACTATAACTTACAATAAACAGCAAACATTCAAGGCACAAATGGTAGTTGAACTCTGGCACTCATGATAAGAATTAACTTGTGTTAAGAGTACCAGGGCTCCCCCGTAAGCTAAAAACAACATTGTCTACGTAATTATACATATGAAGGGAAAGCACAAAATAATATAATAATAATACGTCGAATGTAAAAACCCTGCTTCCTAATACATTAAAGAATATTGTGAGTTGTTTCATTTATTAATAGTTGTTTCAACTATCAAAAACTAATAACATTCTGCAAAATTTCTTGCAGTAATTATTAATATTTATTTAACGGTTTATACGGTTTAATTCACAGTTGTATTTCGAACATGAAGTGTAACGTTGGATACACACATATTTTACCCCGTTGGTGCTGGACCATCGAGTCTCATAACAGGCCCGGTATCCACGAAATACAAACCTAATTAATTTAAATTCAGTCGGCCCTTAATATTTTTATGAAAAATAATTATTTGCGTTATGAAAGAAATATATATCTTGAACAGAACACTTTACTCATATTTTCGTAGAATTCTCCTGAGTGTTGGAGGGCCATAATAGAAATATAATACGAGTACGTCCAGCACAAACCATTTTCTGGCATTCTCAAACCAGAGCATCCAATGGACGAGAGCGGTTTCCATTCTTAAACAAAAATAATATAATACAGATATGATACTGGATAAGAAGCCGACAATATTTTCTAAATTGTTACTTGCCAAAGATGTAGTCTCCTACAAGAAATAATTTTTTGAAGCCATTCAGTTAACATTCATATACCTACAGAGAAATCTTTTACTCACAGGTCCCCTGTGAATGTATGATTAACATCATCGTCGAAGTAATAGGATTTGGAACCACAAAATATCTAAGAACTAACACTTGTGGTGATTCGTTACATTACGAATAAGCTGATAATTAAGTCCTAGGTCTAATTTAGGTTTCAAGAATTAAAGACATGTAAGGAAAAGGGCAGGCGAAACTTAATAGAAGTATATATACGAGTATATTATAAAAATATCTTCCTATTTAAGATTGCATTCCTGTGTGGATCAGGGGATAAGTATTCGTTTGACATATTTTTAAAATATAAGTTAGTTCATGAGTATATCAGAACAATTTTTTATATTAGTATTGGAGTGTCCATTATGTTATATAGGGTGGGCCACGAATTAGTTACCATTTGAAAAATTATAAAAAAAAACATTTATTATTATTATAAAAATTGTTTATTTACAAGAAAGCTAATTAGTCGACATTTATTTTTTAAAATTACATTGTCAAAATGACCACCGTTTCGATGTTTGCACTATTTGAAGTGAGCAAAGGTAGTTTTGAATGCTCGTTGGCAAAGAGACCGCGAGATCGCACATATCTCTTTCGCTAATTTTTCTTTTAGTTCTTTTAGTTGACGTAGTGTATTTGATTTATTGATGTAGACACGATTCTTACATTACCGCCTAAAAAGAAGTCTGCTGGGGATATATCTGGACTTCTGGGTAGCCATGGAACTTTTCCGTAAATATGTCTTTGACCACCGGTAGGGACTCAGTGGACGTGTGACAAGTGACTCCATTTTGTTGAAACCATGTATTACGATTGTAGCCAATAAATTCCAGTAGCATCGGTCCCAAGAACTCCCGTAACATGTTTTCACAGGATGTTAGATTCAAATGTTAACGAATTCTTGGCCAACCCTATACATTCATTGAAAATCAAAACTAAGTTTAGACATCACAGAAAGTTCCTTACCAATGCTACTGCATGGAATATACTTCAATGCTTTCAATTTTTTGAGAGGTAGGGCATAGCGCGATATTTTCTGCTCAAACATTAGAGCAGCCCGACTGAGTTAGGACCTCCGCCTTACAGAAGACCACAGCCAAATAGCACAGCCTTTTTCGGCAGTGCTGTGTTCCTGTGGTGAGTAAGGTATCCAGAGCTCTAGAGGATTCGCTGTTTTGACAACAGGGGACCAGTGGTGCTTATAATACTGCTACTGGCTCGTGTGGGCGCGACGGTCAGGAAGACCCGCTGAAACGGTTGTCCGCTGGCCGCCCGCAGGATAGATGGGTTCCCGAACCCAGGGATCACTACAACCTCCACCCTGGGAGGCCGAACCGCCAGCCTGCGAAAAATCCCTGCAGTAGTAGTCGTGCCGGAGGAGGAGACCGGAGTGGAACCCGGTTGCTGCTGCAGGAGGGGAGCGGGGGCCCTTTCGTACGCCGCGCCGACAAATCGCACTACCCGCATCAGCCATGTGCGGATTGGCACCGCCCCATTGCCCCCTTAGCTGTCAACACAGTAAATCCTCACAAACCAATTGAACCCCCCCAAAAAAAATGACAAAGAAAAGTAGAAAAAGAGTATCTACAGCGGCATCCTCTTCCACGTATATGGACAGGACTCCTGCAATATCAGGGGACTTCACTCCAACCTGAACACAGTCCACCTTCATCTGGAGATTGCGCAGCCGACCCTCTTATTTCTTACGGAGACACAGATATCCTGCCCGGCCGATACATCATACCTACACTACCCCGGCTACAACTCGAACACAAATTCCTGAGACGTGCCGGTGTATGCATGTACGTCCGGGAGGATATCTGCTGTCGCCGTCTTCATTTTTATGAAGACAGGGACCTGTCAGTAATGTGGGTGCGCGTAGACTACGGAGGTCAGACTCGAATCTATGCGTGGCTATACAGGTTTCATAGCGGCGACAGGGAGACTAGAGCACTCTTTGAGCACCTGCAAGTGACGACTGACAAAGTTCTTGAGCAGTACCCCCGTGCTGAGTTGGTGATTTTAGGAGACTTTAATGCCCACCACTGTGAGTGGCTAAACTCTCGATCCACCGACTTTGCGGGAAGGTCTACTCATGAATTTGCTCTGGCCCATGGCCTCACAACTGGTACATTCCCCAACAAGAATACCTGATATTGAGAGCCATGCGCACTCTTTGCTAGACCTTCTGCTGACGACGCGTCCGGACGACTACACTATCACAGTGGACGCACCTCTCGGCTCATCCGATCACTGCCTCGTCCGGACCATAGTCCCATGCGCGCGGCATATTCCACCTCGCCCAGCCGATTTGCGCCGCATGTGGCAATATAAATCAGCAGACTGGGATGGATTGCGTGAATTCTATCCATCGTACCCGTGGAGGCAGCTTTGTTTCGCGTCAGAAGACCCCGACCCCTGCGCAGCCGCTGTCACTGAGACGATCCTGGTGGGTATGGAGTATTTTATTCCTAACTCATCAGTAGCTGCGGGAAAACAAAAGCGACCGTGGTTTAACCGGCTCTGCAAGGAAGCCAGACTAGTCTAGCAGACTGCCTACAGGGCTTGGACCACGGCCCGTGCTAATAAGGATCCGAACATCTCTGATGTGAGACGCAAACTAAATGCTGCCTCGAGATCCTGCAAAAAGACAATTGCCAGAGCCAAATTCAATTTCATCGGCAGGATTGGTGAGCGACTTACGGGCTACTCCTCTGGGACTCGTCCCTTTTGGTCTCTTGCTAAGGCGGCCGAGGGAAACTTTTGCCAGTCGTCTTTACCACCATTGCGAAATGCTGATGGTAACTTGGCCCACAGTGCCAAAGAGAAAGCCGACCTACTTGGGCAACTCTTTGCCTCAAACTCGACCATGAACGAGGATGGAAGTGCGGTACCGCCTACTAACCCGCCGTGCCAACACTCTTTGCCGGAAATACACATTTCGCAAAGAGAAGTGCGGCGGGAACTAAACTGTCTAGACGTTCATAAGTCGAGTGGGCCAGACGGCATACCTGCAGTGGTGCTCAAGCAGTGTGCTCCTGAGTTGTGCCCTGTACTAACGCGACTTTTCGCGCTTTCCTACCGCAAAAGGCAAGTGTCGTCTTCGTGGAAGACTGCCCATGTGCATCCAGTGCCAAAAAAGGGTGATAGATCGGACCCATCGAATTACAGGCCTATAGCTATAACTTCCCTTCTCTCTAAGGTGATGGAGCGTGTAATCAACACACGGCTCCTCAGTTACCTAGAGGAGCACGATTTGATCAGCGACCGCCAGTATGGTTTCCGCCACGGTCGCTCGACTGTTGATCTTCTAGTGTATCTCACTCACCGGTGGGCTTCAGCCATTGAGAGACAAGGTGAGGCTTTGGCAGTTAGCCTGGATATAGCAAAGGCGTTCGATCGGGTCTGGCACAGGGGTCTTCTATCGAAGTTACCATCCTACGGCCTGACCGAGGGTTTGTGCAAGTGGGTGGCTAGCTTTTTGTCCGGCAGACGCATAAAAGCCGTCGTCGATGGTAGCTGTTCCGAAAGCATGGACATAAACGCTGGTATCCCGCAAGGCTCCGTGCTATCTCCAACGCTGTTCTTGCTGCATATCAATGATATGCTGTCCACGGATGGTATCCATTGTTATGCGGACGACAGTACTGGAGATGCGTATTACACGGGCCGAGCTAACATCCCTCGTACCGTTGTAGCAGAAAGTCGCGAACAACTTGTGTCTCAAATCGAGAGCACCTTACACAGAGTCTCCGATTGGGGTCGGGATAACCTGGTCCAATTTAACCCCTCTAAGACACAAGTCTGTGCGTTTACCGCTGAGAAAACCCCGTTCACTGTGGTTCCACAATTCCAGAATACACCCCTTACCATCTCACAGAGTATTGGAATCCTCGGTGTCGACATCTCCAGTGACGTCTAATTTCGAGCTCATTTGGAAGAGAAGGTCAAGCTGGCATCAAAAAAGCTTGGTGTTCTGAATAGAGCGAAGCGATACTTCACACCGGCACAAAGGCTACTACTTTACAAAACACAAGTTCGACCTCACATGGAGTATTGCTGTCATCTCTGGGCGGGAGCACCGAAGTACCAGCTTGAGCCTTTCGATTCAGTTCAGAGACGTGCTGTGAGAATAGTCGACGATCCTGATCTCACAGACGGTATCGAGCCACTTAGTCTTAGGAGAGACTTTGCCTCCTTGTGTGTGCTCTATCGTCTCTACAATGGGCTGTGTTCTGAAGAATTGTTTGATATGATGCCCACAGCCACTTTCTACCATCGCACCGCTCGCCATCGTCAGGGAGCTCATCCACATACATTGGAACCTAAATGGTCGCGCACAGTGCGGTTTCAGAGAAATTATCTCCCGCGAACAATCCCGTTATGGAATGAGCTCCCTGCCGAGGTTTTCCCTGGAAACTACAGTATGGGGCTCTTCAAGAAGGGGGTAAATAGGTTTTTAAAGGGTTGGCAACGCGCACGTGATGACCCTGGTGCCACAGGCGTTCATAGGCTGCGGTAACCGCTTACCATCAGGCGGGCCGTATGCTTGTTTGCCACCGTCGTGGTATAAAAAAAAAAAAAATAAACAAAAATTTTATTGTAAAGAGCATCATAATATATTATAGATTCGACATAATTGAAATTACAGTGATATCTGGTTAAGTGGGACCCGGATAAGTGAAAAAATCTCCATAGTTGGCATTCATGCTAAAACTCCGACATTTTGGCATTGAATTATCTCTATTAGTGGGACAAAGCAAATCTCTACATGTCAGATTCATTCTTTCGATTTTATCGTCCCACTTATCTCTATAGTTAAGACTGCGACTATTTTACTTCTTTTACTGAGTCTTTAACAGTTCACTGCTGGCCTTAGGCCTCTTCTTAGTAAGGAAATTTTGGCCTACTATACCATGCTGGCCAGACGAGTTGGTATAAGGATTGTTTCAAGTTTTCCTTCTCTTTGCAGTGAGGTTCTCTTGCACATTTTATTGCTTTAGTCATCTCTTACAACATCCATAAAAAAAGTAAGGGTGGTGACACTCAGTAATCTTATTCCGTCACCACACGGAGAATAAAGGAATACTTTTACTGAACTGTTTTCTTTGAATTTTATAGGCATTCACCTCTGTAACTGAGATATCATCAATTTATCGCCCCTCTACCTCGCGCTACGCATATAAATTTCCGTTTTATTTCCTTATTTAGTCTACCCGCAAATTCTACACTTGGATAAGCTACAGTCTAACCACCAGTTTTAGTTTTATTTTGCTGTCATCTGAATGTTTCTTCGAAAAATGCCAATATGAGGGCTCAAATCTTTATCAATATGTAAAGAACTAAAAATAACATCCATTTATGGAAATGAGAAGACCCGCGATGAAACCTGTGTCAAATTTAATGTGCCAAAATCTGCTCTTTATAGAGTATTATTCAGATAATAAAAAAAAAGATAAAATTCATTTGTAATGTTTTGAACGACAAGGACAACCTAAGTGTGTACGTTTATTGAAATATCTGGAAATTAGTTCCAGAATATCCTAATTAAGAATCACTCATATATTTTTTTTAAAAAGATAACTTCCATATCCGTTATGACTATAATTCCTGTGTTGCGATGTACTTTATATGAAACACGTAATGAAACGGACATAAAGAACAACCAGAATCGGAACAACAATTTGTAGATGATACAAAGTGCAAACCACTATGCTATTTTTGTATTATGTTTGCATAATTTGTCATTTTATTTAATAATCGCACCTCTATAACTGAAAAACCTCTGTTCTGTAAAATATACAAAACAAAAAATATTACAGAGAATTTTTTTTACGTTAGATTTAAATTATGTAAACATGTTTTTATAAGTCTTTAAAACCAAGCAAAAAACCGAACATACCCAATGAGTTTTTTTTTTCAGACGACATTTCAAAGTCACGTAGTTATGTCCTTTCCCATAGTGTTGTGACTGTTGAAATTCTCTTTTACCACCATTGTTAAATGTAAATGTTTCATTGATTTCAACAACCTACGACCTCGTATATAAGTTACCCTTCTTATTTATTTATTTATTTATTTATTATACATCATGCACTTTATGTACATAGGCGGACTTAATGCCTAAGGCATTCTCTACCAGTCGACCTTTGGGTGATGCAGAGAAAATAGGAAGTAGGTGCGTTTCAGGTGATGTTGAATAACAGAAGTATACATATACATGTACAAACTTATCATATACTAAAATTTATATAAATACATAAATACATACATATACACACTTATGTTGATATAAATCTATATACATACATACAAACACAAATAAATATCATAACAAGTATAAGATGATATCATGTATTGGTGGATTCTGACAGTTGCTTCAGTAAACACTGCTTCACATTTTTTTGAAAGAAAAAGCGTTGGTAGCCATCCTGACCTCGAGGGGAAGCTCATTCCAGAGAAGAACAGACTGCACAAAGAAAGATGAGCCAACAAACTCAGATGTATGGGAGGGGCTACGAAGGAGAAGATTGTTAGAGGACCGAAGCTTTCTGTCGTGATTGCTACATATGAGTTGGAAATAGCATTTTAAATATGTTGGCGAAGATGGGTTATTGAGTATAGAGTATAGGACAGAGAGCGCGCGTAATTTTCGACGTAGACGAATTCTTGTGTTCTTCTTCTGTTCCTTAACCTCCGAAGGGAAGGGTAATTTTGGTTCCACAGCTAACCAATTTAAATGTGCATTAAAAAATATGTTATTTTATTCTAAGCGATATTACAAAATATAATACAAAATTTCTGTCCAGGAAGTGAGAAAACGTTAATTAAATATACAATAAAAAAAAGATTTAATTCATGTATCTCAATTCTTAGTAATTGATCGTGAAAAAATCAATAAGTGTATGAAAACCTAATGACAAGTGCTTCACAAGTTTCTTTAATCTTATTACAATTGGCAACACTGGTCACCGACCAAATATTTGTTTTCATTCGTTTTGAACGTGCACTTCGAATTCGATGAATCTAGCTAATTTTGAGTTACCTCTATTTTGGAGAAAATATTATGCCTACTTATTTCATGTTGAGGACATGTATTATTATGTCCATTGTAACTGGTATTTTATTATACTTTATATAAACAATGTAGAATCCAAGAGGGTTAGTCACCACCCTCATTATGAATGTGGGCAATGCAGCATGGTGACCAGAGATGACAGATGCTTTTTCACACCCAACTTAAAGAATTCAGGATCATAGTGGTAGAGAAACACGTGTGCTGGTGGTGAGTTCCAGGTTTTGTATCTGTTGCTTCCACTCTAAACGATGGCTTCCAAGGTCAGCTCGTATTGTCGTGCTGTGTGTTTACTTTTTTTGTAGATAGCCAAAAGTCAAAAAAATTTCATTAAAATCATGGCAATATACACTCCTACAAATAAAGTAAGCATGACTGAGTTAACAACTTGACCCAGGAAACTATGAAGTCTTACCTTTCTTCTTTCATCAAATGTTGTAGGATTGATCTCCTATGGGACAACACAAATTGTTATTTTAAATGTATGTGTTCTATGTATCCACATCATAAATAGCTAAAACGTCCCCCGCGATGCAGGATATAAAGGTGTTCCCAGTTAGAGAGTTACATTTAAAAAAATATTTTTAGACACCAAATGAGGAAGCATTTGGTAGAAAAAAAAATTATCCAATATGTCCAATTGTTTCGTTATTAAAAGAACTTCGCAAAACTCGTCATTTTACTCTTTATATCATTAAAATACTATAAAAAGTGGATATAGTATAAAAATACAGATATTTACTGGCTCAGTTTATTGCCTAACAAATTAAGTTAATTACTTATCACGCAAAACCAAATAGCAAAACCCATGCAAGAAGAGTACCGGTATGAATCTTAAATAGTATCACGTCGGCAAGATAGATGACGAAGGCCGTATAACTTGTGAGATCGAGTGCTCAAACAGACTGTGAATATTAACTATTTCTTCATTGAGTAAGGTTCAGGTACTTTTGAGCCGTAAAAAAATGGTCTGATAAAAAATTCTAAATAAGAAATCTAAGAACAATGCGTGATGTGTGTTGTGGAAGATCCTTTTATAAAAATTGGTCAATTTATAAAGCGTCGGAACACTACAAGTAAGATTTAGTTACGTTATTTTTTATGACATTTTCATTTGCAAGTCGACCATGTTAATAAACCAATTGAAATATTCAAACCGAAAATGGCCTTTGTTAATCATTTTCTTCATTTATCTTATAAGTCGTGCATTTTGAGTTAAAAATTATACATACTGAGGAACTGATGTCAACTTTTTCTACTTCGATAAAGCAGCTCTGAGATGGCATTTATAGAAGCAGAAGTAACGAATTCCACACAACATAAAGAAGTCTCTTGTTGTTGAAGAAGTGATCGAAGCTTAACAAAATGTATAGTTATTCACAGTGTTCACAGTACTTGGCTACTTTCGGTAACATCACAGATATAACTGCAAGTCCACAATCATCCCGTATGAATGATATGTTAGGTAGACGAGTTATTATATGTGAAATTCTCTTGAATAAAGCAAAAGTGCACATAAATCTATTTGAGATAAAATTTTGTGGAAAGTATTGAAAGAGTTAATGCACCGCGCTCAGGAGTGCAACCGCCGCAATCTTACTTATGAATATTTATAAGTCTCCACGAATAAAATTCACGAAGAATTTTTCTCACACAAAAGATTTCTTAGATAGATTGGTGGGAGTGAGCGACACTTGAACGGATATTCAGTGACAATGAGTATATACTTGCGCTTTGTTTTATTGCGTTACATTGAAAATATCATTTTCTTCTTGTATAACTCTCGAACATATTTTTTTTCTTGAATACAAAAATACCATGTTTGCTTTTTATATTATAATTTAGGATGAATTCTTTTCTTATTAATAAAAAGACTGTTTTATAATAAGTAGAAAAGATAATATGAAATGGATGTAATTTTGAATCTAATAAGATTATCTCAAAACGCCTGCCGCCCTGTAGCAGCAGGTACGACAGACGTACCGTACGTATGTAGCAAAAAATTTTTTAAAGGTTTTGAGATACGACATTAAAAAATATTCTAGGATATTCTAGGAGATATTATAAGGTAGATGACAAAAGTTAGTACTTTTATGTTAGTATTATATAGTACTATAACGTCTCGAGCTATTGACGATAGGCGTGGATTTATTTTATGAGTTTGTTTTTTTTTTAATTGGCTACATTGAGTCTTGTACCGATGCATAGTTTTGGTAGATTCAAACTTCTTAGTAACATATGTAATAGGGTACCCAGTTTTGTCTTTTTTTCTTTGTCTTTTTGTCCCCGCCAGCAATAGTTGCTGTCATGCTGACGAGTTCATGCTGAGAGCTGGGGCGTAGGTGTCTCTTTTTACGAAGATATTATGCTCCAGAAAAAGACCGCTGAACGGGATCGGGAGAGAACCGATCCCAAGAGAAGAAGACGTCGGCGGTGTCATGAACCATCAATGGGACCGCGAACCGCCAGAGAGTGGGGGCCTCTTGTGGTAGATTAGTTGCTGCAGTAAGAGATAGGATGGCGGCCTGACCGTCATAGACTTATAGTCTGGCCGCCTCGCCAGAACTGAGGGGGAGAAGTACCTTTCCCCGGGATACCACCTAACGGGACATGGCGTCGATTTAAGGGGGCCCTGAAATTATATGGTCTGGGTCCTCCTTAAAGTAGGGTGCCAGAGGCTAGCCGTTGGGGCGGCTTTTAGTGGGAACACTCCTGACTCCGAAGATCCGAAGGGATGTTCCGCTTCGTGAACAAAAAAAAGGACACCTACTTTTAATGCAAATTTCAATGTGTAAAAAACTTGCGGACAGCACGGCATTGGCAGCTGTGGAGAACCTATGAAGAGGTCTATGTCCAGCAGTGAATATCTTTTGGCTGAGATGATGATGACAATGATGATGATGTGTGTAAAAAAAATCTGGTGGAAAATGCACTGCCTCCTCTCTTTTCCCAACTGTGTCAACTGAATAATAGATTCAGGTTATGTCTCAAATTTTTAAATAATAAATTCATATATTTTATCAACTTACTCATTAGCAGGCGATAGCCCAGGCCTTTCTTGAAACTAATTTAATGTCTAAGTTGATACCTTAGTAATATTGTGATTTACTTTTTCAATCATTTCTTCCACATTTTGCACCAAAACAAAACTATTATTATACAAAGAAACTATTATTATAAAAAGTTATACAGACATTGCCTGCTTGACATTCATAATTTTCTATTTAGAGCAGGCCGTTAGAAAATTGTCTATTATTCTCGCTAAACGATAAAATCTTCATATTGGTTTTAAGTTTATATTTCGTTATATATTGCCAAAGATATGATCTTTTGAGCAACGTATTGATTTCATCTGCTCTCGTGCCCCTAGTTCTAAAAAAAGTCCAGTCATCACGGCGAGAACGCGCTTGAATTTTATTCTTGCGCCCTTATTTTTTTGCTACTACTCTTCATATATTCATTTAAAATTTATATAAATAACCCTCTGAGTCTTAGAGGGTTAAAATATATTTGCACCGATTGCATCCGCGCGACGCCAGGGCAGGTTGCTAGTTACCTATAAATCATAATGTTCATGGGCGCTAATGATCACTTTCCATCAGTAAACTTGTCTGCTCGTTAACCCTATATTACAACAAAAATTTATTTCCTGTCAAATATATTTACAGTATACCGAACAACTAATAAATAAAATCTTTATTTAAAATCTTTTTTTTTCTATATTAAGAGCCTGCCAAAGTAACTCTACTCTGCCTGATGGAAAGCAAGAATAGAATCCAAGAGTTGTGGTCACTATACTTATTGCAAATGCAAACAATGCAGTATGGTGACCCACACTACGGCGGCCTAGTGAGATGCTTTTTCACGCCCGGCTCGGGGACGTACAAGGCATGACAGTCATCGTGGCAGTGTAAGGCTCACACAGTTACCACAATAACTGTTACCCCTTTTTTTTTTTTTTTTTTAACGTGTGGAAACCCCCTCGGGCCGTCACCCCACCGGGGTTTACGGCGGGGTGGTGTGTCGGAATCGGACCGACTAAAACCACACGGTGTGCCACTCTGCGCCTGACATGGGAGGGATCCGGGGACAGCTGCTATTACGACATCCAGATCCCTCCTAGCGCCTGCCCGCTACCTCGGGCACCATCTGCGGATGAACTCTCTATTTTAGGCGACGTACGGCACACGCGGACGTCGCCCCCTCGCGGCTGGCCATTGTAGCGGATGGAGGGGAAAACCCGTCCCGTCCACCCGCGGCCACACTCAAGGCGGCATAAGGCGCTGGTACGCGCGCCTCCGCCGCCCGGTTCGCCGGCGGCGAACTGGGTCCGAGTGGAGATCGTCCTCCCGGGCCTTCTCCGCCGCCTCCTTCCGCGAAATTACGTCTTCGCAGAAGGTTGCGACCGCGGTAAAACAACTGTCGCTACCGACCATGGAGCGTATGACGGCCGGTAGCGAGAGATCTCCTCCAATAACTGCAGTGAGGACCCCACGCTGCGCCGCCCAGGCGGAACAAATCGCTAGCGTGTGCTGAGCCGAGTCCTCACTGCAGTCGCAGTGGTGACAGGCGGGACTCAATTCTCTCCTGGCGACCGAGTGCAGATACTTCCCGAAGCAACCGTGCCCGGAAAGAATCTGCGTCAGCCGGAAGGAAAGGGTCCCATGCTGTCGCCCCGCCCACTCGGCGATGACCGGCTGGAGAGCCTCCACGGCGGCAAAGCCAGCACGTGGAGCCACCAGCCGGGACGACCAACGAGCCATCGTGGCTCGACGAGCGGCCTCTCGCCACTCGCGTATCTCTTCGGGCGGGGGCCGTATGCCGCTACCTGCCCGGAAGTCAGCCGTTCGCCGATAAACTTCGGCGAGCACTTCCGCCTCCAAATCCCACGGGGGAGTTCCGGCCAAGGCGCACGCCGCCTCCGTCGATATGGTGCGGTAACCGCGTATAGCTCTAACCGCCAATATTCTCTGAGGGCGCCAGAGGCGAGCCCTATTCTGGGCGGTCAGAGCCGCCGCCCACACTGGTGCACCATACAGTGCCATTGACCGGACAACCCCCGTGTATAGCCGTCTCGTCGCAACGCTGGCTCCACCCAAATTGGGCAAAAGTCGCCCAAGGGCAGAAGCAGCGCCGACCAGCTTTGGAGAAAGCTGTCGGAAGTGCTCGTCGAAGAGCCACCTGCCGTCGAGGATCAGGCCCAGATACTTCATCTGGGCCTGAACCGGTACGAGGACCGAATTGACTACTATGGAGGCGCCAGAGGGTGGACCACGACGGGGCCCATGGAACAAAAGGGCCTCCGTCTTGTCTAGGGCCACCCGTAAACCCAACGCCTCAATACGCCCCACCACCAGAGAGACACCCGTGGTGGCCAGGCGCGCCGCCTCTTTAAAGTTCATCCCCCGGGCTGTAACCAATGTGTCATCTGCGTAGCAAATTACGCCCAGCCCGGGGGGAAGACGACCTCGAAGGGCCCAGTCGTATCCCATATTCCACAGGAGTGGTCCGAGGACAGACCCCTGTGGAACACCGCACGACATGGACCGCCGCCTCAGAATACCATCTCGGTCCTCGTACATGACGGTACGCTCCTCAAGGTAGTCTGCCACAAGCCGCCTCAGGTACTCTGGCACCCCGTGGTAGTGTAGTGCTTCCCTGATGCAGCTAAATGGCAGACTATTAAATGCGTTGGCGATGTCCAACGACACCGCCAACAGCACGCCGCCACAGCTCACCGCCTCTTCGGTAACGGCCCTCAGGCGCAACAAAGCATCGACCGTCGAACGCCCCGCTCGAAAACCGAATTGGGCGTCGGACAGATCGGGGCCCACCTCGCAGAGGTGCCGGACGATGCGAGCAGAGAGTATCCTCTCAAAAAGTTTACCCACCTCGTCCAGCAACACGATGGGCCTATAGGCCGCCACCGAATCGGCAGGCCGTCCCGGCTTCCTTAACAATACCAGCTTCCCACTTTTCCAGCACTCAGGGAAGCGTCCGGACGCCAAGCTAGAGTCCAGGACTTCCCTGAGGCGGTCCGACATTTGCTCGAGGGCTCGGGCCAGTGCTCGGGCAGGTATCCCGTCTGGCCCAGGGGCGGTGTTCCTAGAGCGGATACGTAGAACAACCGCCCCTACCTCCGATTCCCTAACGGGTGGCACATTGCCTTCGTTCTCCTCGTCGTCTCCGACCAAGAAGGCCATCGATGGAGGTGTGTGCTCCGCCCGCTGAGGGAAAAGGCCCTCGACCACTTCCTGCAGGAAGCTGGGCTGGAGGGTCTCTGTAAGGGGGGGGCCCGACGTGCGGAGCTTTTGTCGCGCCGCACGATAAGGGCGACCCCAGGGGTCACGATCGAGACCCTCCAGCATCTCCTTACGCTTAATTTCTTTGGCGCGGCCGATGGCCAGCTTCAGAGTTTTCCGCGCCTCTCGGTACTCCTCATGAAGCTGGTCCCCCTCGCCTTCTACGCGGTGTCGCCGCCGACTACGGGTATAGGACCTCCGGGCACGAGTACAGGCCGCGCGGAGGTCCGCCAACTCCTGGGACCACCAGTAAACCTCCTTCCGTGGAGGCCGACAGCCTCGGATGCGGGGCATGGCCGCATCACAGATCTGCGTAATCGCATCGAGGAAGCGACCAGCCCCCATGTCGACCTCCTGGGTCGGAGCCTGCGGAGACAGCCAGGAGTGAATAATGGCTGCCTCTTCTAGTAGGTCCCTATTCAGTTTGGCTACAGCCCACCGCGGAAAGCGAGAAGAACGCCGCGCCGCGTGACCCCTTCTGGGGTCCTGGGTCCGGGAGAGCTCAAATCGGAT
This sequence comes from Hypercompe scribonia, assembly GCA_949316085.1. NCBI lineage: Eukaryota > Metazoa > Arthropoda > Insecta > Lepidoptera > Erebidae > Hypercompe > Hypercompe scribonia. The sequence goes on along the minus strand of OX438989.1, from coordinate 8,461,819 downwards.
GTAAAGGTGATCCGAGAGCGTCTCAACCTCTTCCAGGACACGCCAGTTCCTTACCCGCGCGGCGAGAGCAGGGGTAGCAAATGAAAGGTCCACTATCGACCCCCCCTGCTGTCGCACGCACGTGTTGGTGGAGCCTCTGTTTAATAAGCAGAGGCCCACTGAGGCCGCCCACTCCTCTACGGCCTCACCCCTTGCGTCCGTCCTGGGGGAACCCCAAGCAATGGACTTTGCGTTGAAGTCCCCCAGCACAAGGACGTGCCCAGACGTTAGTCGCCGCATCGAGGTCTCCAAGCTGTTGAGGAAAACCTCGAAGTCGCTCAAACTCCGATTGGGGGAGAAGTATATACCGTAAATGGTGATCCCCCCCCACTCAGCAGCAACATATCCAGTGCCCTTGTCTCTTAGCGACAAGGGTGGGGAATGAGCCGCCGTGGAGCCGACGACTGCTACAGAGCCGTCCCGGTCACCCAACCAGTTTGGACGGGGAGGAACATAATAGGGCTCTGCGGCTACGGCAACACCAATCGACCACTGTGCCATGGTTTGCAGAAAGAGGTCCTGCGCCGCAGCACAGTGGTTCAGGTTCGTCTGGACAAGGAGGCTGGAGACTCGATCCATCACTGGATCGTTTCTACAGCCCCCTCCATAGGCGACGACGTTGACGCACTAACTACATCAGAGGCAGCCTGGGTCGACTGGTTAGCCTCCGACGCTTGCCGAGAACTGCGGAAAGACTTGCAGCTCCCCTGTCCCATCTGATGATTGGCAGGCCTATTGCCCGCCGCACACTTTGGGCAGTGAGGGACGGCAGAGCACTCTGCTGCCTTGTGTCCTGGTCGACCGCAACGGAAACACAAGCCGCTGCAGTCGAAACAACTATCGCACTTGATGCGAGTGTGTCCCGTGGCCAGGCATTTGAAGCACCTCATCGGTCTCGCGGCCAGAACTGTGACTCTGGCGTTCACGAAACCGACGAGGATTCTGCCGGCATCGCCTAAAATCTTAGCTGACGCTACAGGACAACTTATCCACGTCGCACCAAGGCCTCCTGGACCGGGACGGATGGTGCCAACCCTGATGTTGTCCGCGTTGCACCCGGTTTTCTCCTGAATCGCAACGCGGACATCCTCAACCGTCACGGAATCGTCCAGGCCTGAGATTCGCAATTCTGCACATTTGGTAGGCCTGGCGATCTTTACACCATCCGTAACAGAAAATATATTCCGCAGCTTTTCGGCAAAAGTATCCGCCGTCTTTGTGCCATCAGCCCCAGGGAACTCCAGTACTCTAGCTCCCGTTTGCGCGAGGCGCATCTTGACACCTACATTCTCAAATTGATTGGCGAGACTATCCCGGGCCTTCTTGAATACGGCCGCATAGGATAGCCCGCCGTTTGCCGCCTCCGGTGATACAGTGATCACTACAGCCGCAGTCTTTGGCGTCTGTAGTTTACGCGGCTTCTTCTGGGTGGCCACTGCCACCGATGGCAACTGCGGGGTACGTACTACGTTTTGGGTAGCCTTCTTACCCAATTTTCGGGACTTCTTGGCCGACCCGACTACCTGCCACCCATCCTTTGACGGAGCAGAAATAGAAGGGCCAGATATAGGTGCCGGAGTGGGAAGCGGAGGGAATTCAGCCCTCGCCTTTGCCGTAGTCCTTAGGCCAGCTTTTGGAGCCGCCGTCTTTGCCACAGTCGTATTTGAGGCCACTTTTGCTGCTCTAGTCGTCTTCGCAGCAGCCACAGGGGCGGACGTAACTGTTGCCGCCGCATACGACACACGACCACCTGCACTGGGAACCGAAGCCGGCGGCGACGTCTTCGATCGGCTGATCTTCGCCCTATCCGCTGCAAGTGGCGGCCGAGTTACGGGGGCTGGAGGTAGCCTCGCCTCGAGGCCCGCGAGACGTCCTTCCAACAGACGCCCCACTGCGTCAAGTACTTGGCGCAGATGGGCATCAAAAACGTCCCCAGAACCGTGACTGGGGGCAGACCGTTCTGAAACCTGGCCTTGTCGTTCAAGGTTTTCCGTCTGCGCCCGAAACTGAGCAAATTGGGTGCTCAGCTCAGCCACCTGCCTCGTCAGGCGGTCATTAGCCGCCTCCAGGCGAGCTACGTCCCCGATGAGAGTAGTAACCACTCCTGCAATGGCGGAGGAGGAGTCCTTAAGGGCCCTGACAAATGGACCCTTAAGGTTTGTAGATTTCGTGGCCACCTTGTTAATGATGGCCACAGCTACATTCGCCCTCTCCTGCAGGGACACCGGTGCCTTGGCTGCCAAATCCTCCACTACTGGTGCCCGAATTTTTTGCAGGAGATCCGCAATTTCCTCCTCCACTATAGATTCGCCTTCCACTCTGACGCGCCTGTAGGCTGCCGCCTTAGAGAACACGGAGCCTGAGGGAACCGAAACTGGAGTGCGTGACCTCCCTCTGCGGCTACTAGCCACTTTGGGAGGCAACCACTCCTGAGAAGTTTCTTCTTCTTCGTCTGTGGAGCGTCCGCGTTTTCGGTTATCGCGAACCTCCACCTCCATTACATCTAGCGCCTCAGTTACTACACTAGGGTCACCCCTATCTGACGGCATAGCGGATTTTGAACGTAGCCGATCTGATCTTCTTCGGCGCCCTGAAGCAAGATTAGCTTCTGAGAGCGATATAGGCGTCACACGTTCCTTCTCATTAGTCGAGAAGTCCTCCGTCTTCCTAGGCTTTCCCTTCCGATTCTTCTCCTCCTTTTCGTCGTCTTTGTTATTATAATTTTTTGTTAACGTATCCATAATTATTCCCACGCGTGGGGGAGAAATAAAAATCGACCCGGGCAGAGATCCCCCAATACCCGGGCAAGCGTAAATTTGTGCCCAACCGAGGGGTCCGCAGGTGCCTCGGCTGGGAGTGCGCTTGCGACTGAACTACCCATCAGCCATGCATCCCCAGGTCACGCACCAGAACACGGGATTCGGGGTAATTTTTTATAGAGGTGTTCTTCCTCGCAGTCCGGGCGGCTAAGCCAAGACCCTCGCCCCCGATCGGAGTTGTGAGACATAACCACGACACTCCTCTCGAGATTACGATATGACAACGGTGGCAGGAAGATTAAATCTACCAATGCCTGCTCGGCGGCAGTGTGAGTACACACCGAGCCCGTTCTCCTTTCTCCACCATTGACAGTGGAGAAACTCCGACCCATGAAAGGGTCCCATCTTCATGATTTTTTAACGAGGTTTTCCTCCTCATTGCTCCGAAGAGCGAAGAGCCAACAGAGGAATCGACAGACACGCCCGCTCTGTTGGACCAAACCTCAACCGAATGGCCGAAAAAATTGGCCTCCTCTTCGTGCTAGAAAATTAGCCGTCGGCGGTGATGAACAGCGCCATCGCCAACGTTACCAGGGTGCACCACGTGGAGGTTTTCTAGCTAAGCACCCCCGATAACTGTTACCCCTGCATCAATAGCCCTCCGGTCTCGCACTCACCAACAAAACACGACATCACGGATGCTGCGGCTATAGGCTAAAAGAAAAGAAACAGTACTATTATATACGAAAATGCCTGCATTATTCAAATAATCGTGTCGCAGTCATTAACACCTCTGGTCTGGGACCGTCAGAGCTTCATCAATAATATAATGTACAAAGTATGTTAAATTAGAAATATTTGCACGATATGAAATATACTCGTATATGTGTTTGCATGATATGAAATAAATATATATATGTGCGAATATGTACAAAACGTTTAAAAGAATTTTATTAAATGTTCTATATGCTGTGGGATGGTACAATTTCACGTGTAGAAAGTGTTTTTTGAATGACAATGTGAAGTAAAGGTCGTGAGTACCGACTATATTTTAACTTTAGTAAATGACTGCTTTTGTTCACGGTGATTAATTATTATAATGGTTTGTGTTCATTTATCTTGCGCATCATTTTAGTTCTAGAAATTAGCATATCAGATTTCAAAGTTTGATGTTTTTCGTTCATTTTCTATTTTATATGAAAGATTTCTATTAAAAGTAATGACTCGTAAGGCGGTAATTTGACAATGCTTTTAGATATGTAAGTTACTTAGAGCATCTTTAGTTATTTTAAAAATATTTCAACATTTCAAACTATAAAGTATCACTTAAAATTAAATAGAAATTGTAATATATGAAAAAAAATCTTTGAATAAACTGTACCTACAACCTCTACTATTATTTTATATTTTTTATTATATCGAAACCTACCAAAGTTACTCTATTTTGCTTGATGGAAAGCATAATTAGAATCCAAGAACGGTGGTCGCCATACTCACTGCGAATGAAGACAGTGCAGTATGACGACCCACGCTATGGTGGCTTGATTCAAAAATATTCAATGATAAATTGCATTTAAGTTTTATTCTCCAAAATGTTGTTAACTATCAAAAATACACTCTCTAAGCAGTCAAAGTCTCAAAACATTTGAATAGTACCTACCTACTATCAGTAACTTACATACTACATTTTAACGGCAACATTCATAGATAAGCAGCGATTCTTAGCAGAGTTTAAAACTTTAACTTCTCTAAAGTTCTTAACTGCTTCATCTGTATCTTCATTGATTCTATTTGGGATCTTTGAGTGATTTTATTATAACTGAGTATGGTATGGAGTATGAGTATGTAAACTTCATTGTTTTTTTTTTCTATATGAAGAGCCTGCCAAAGTGACTCTACTCTGCCTGATGGAAAGGATTCAAAAGTTGTGGTCATCACACTCATTGCAAATGCAAACAATGCAGTGCTTTTTCACGCCACGCCTGAAGACATAAAAGGCATGACAGTTATCGTGGCAGTATAAGGCTCACACAGCTATTACGATAACTATCACCCCTGCATCAATAGGCTTCACAAGCATTTTTCTTAACAACAATACAGCAGATTTCAAAGTTTGATGTGATGTCATGTGATGTACTATTTGTTTTCAAGCATCGGGTGTGGGTAGTGCTTGGATGCGGGCTGCACGGGATTGGCGGTTGTGGAGAACCTTGGGAGAGGCCTATGTCCAGCAGTGGACGTCTGACTGTGATGATGATGATAAAGCTATTCCTTCGTTGCTCCTCACACAGTGAGTAAGGTTACCAAAGCCTTAACCGGGGCCTAACCAAATACCCCATTTCAGGGTCTTCCCGGAGAGTAGGTTGTTCGGAGATGATTGAAACGGACGATTTACTTAGTACAAATTTAATATAGGAGAGCCGAGCGTGAAAATATTTTTAAACAATTATATGCGCACACTCAGTCCAATGTCATCTCCCGAATGACAACAGCGGCCGGCAGGTTGTGCGAACGCCGCGGAGCCGTTTAGTTCACCGTCCATCTACGGCACCGGTTCACCAACGAGACTCACTCGTTGTTAACCTCGCGTCTCTAGCGGCACGCTTTGCGCCTTTCTTGAGGGGTTGTACTTAAAGGAAGGTAATGCATTTGTGACTCTTAATCTACCATGTCTATTGGCCTCGGTAGTCACTTACTTACTCAAGTAATCGGTATTCTCTTTTGCCACTATTCTTTAAAAAAACTTCACTATTCGTGAACATGGTTGTCTATTTCTGTTTTTATTGTATAACTTCTTTATGTAAAATATTATAAGCTATTAAGTATCACTATTTAGCAGAAACTTCAGAAACATTTACTCCCTACCCAACTGATACAAAATACCCCAGTATGAAAGATAATATATTTGTTCAGTCCATTACTCGAGTAGGACTGAACAAATATCTACCTACTTCGTTCCTTTGTGTTACATCAGTGTAACGTAAATGAACGAACAATACGGACGACATATCATATCAATGACAATTGGCTCGGTACGAAAGTGTTGACGTTTGTACCCTCTCTACGGTTTCACGAAAGTTTTTATAATATATATTTCTAAATAGACTGAGTCAAAACAGAGAGAAAACTCTCATAAAAAGTTGATTGTTTCCCTATTTTTACGTACATAAAATTTATAATATAGGTCAATTGAGCCACAGTCCACCACTGGAATGAATTAAAAGGCGCCGCTAGTTATGGCAACGCAATTAAAACCTCGCTCCCTTTCACCTCTCTATACATTTTCTACCAATAGCTATGTAAAGCAGAGGGAACCATGTGCCTTCGATTATAATTTAGAATGAGTCATTACGGGATAGGTAAAATTTAGCAGGAAATCTTAACGCAATTGATAATAATGGAAATTATTTATTTTCTTCAACAATATTAATTATTAGAACTTCTAATATTTGATGATGAAACTTTACCCACATGTTGTTACAGGCGCAGAAACACATGTCGGCACTTTTCATCTAAAAAAAATGTGTCTGAATTGATTGATACACAGGCAAGCTAAGCCAGAGTAAGTCGAGTTTCTAAATGAGGTTTAAACTCAAGTGTTTATGATTTTTTATATTTAATCTTTAGGTTAGAATTAAGGTTAAAACGGTACTGTAGACGAAAAGCGGATATTGTCAGTTCCGCACCCGGAACGGCTGAGACGTTTCCTTAAATTATAGGGCACTTTATTATTAAGAGCTTGCAAACTAAGTGCTATGATATGTAAACTTTACCCAGACATCACAAAACGATTTCACTTATATTGTGTATTCATCTAGTGTAAAGTTCACTTAAATAAAAATATGTAAATACTGTTTCAAGAGACTTGTACCAACCAAGAATACATATTCAAATTTTACTTAACAATAATAAAGGTTCAAAATTTGTAACTACACGTGCCGGTGTCCTTGTAGCTTATAGCTTTAAGCATAAGTAGCTAAAACTAGTAATATGCATGCATGACCGGTTACGTACAGATAATTTTTGATTAGCAGATTTCTTTCACTTAAACGAGAACAAAATTCAACCGGATAGTGTGGCTACGACAATAAAACATATTACATAATTATTTATTAATTACATAGGCATTAATTGAAAACTACCTATCTACTTAATTAAACGAGAAAATAAGCATTTTCTACATAAAGCTAAGGTACATTTTATTTTATTAAAAATAAAAAGCTATTTACTTTTTGAAACGAAAAGCGTCATTGAAAAAGGTCTTTCAATGGCATTAAATAATTAAGTTACAAACTTTCAAGCTAATTATAAAAATTGTGTTAACTATTATTTTTTTTATGTCTGTCTACAAAAAAAACTACACAGTTATTGACTTCTACAAAAAGTTTGCACTAGTTAATGTTACATTTTTAAACACTGGAGTATCTTATTATTATTCAGAGAATTGCTTCTTGAACAGCTGTCCTACAAGTTTTCTTGCTGTTTAAGAAAAAAACTGCTTGTTATAAAGAAAAATATATTCATTCTTTATTATTCACAAATGGATTGTATTTTCAGTTTGTATATTTTTACTTCTATATTTGAGTTCAACATCAACGTGTTTGATAATATAGTATACCTATAATATAGATATCTGTATAAATTGGCACGTAGCGGAGATATAACGGTTTCATCATCATCATCATCAGCCTACATTAGTCCACGGCTGGACATAGACATCTCAGTTTGTCTGATTATATTATTTAAATTTAATTTTAACCTAATAGTCCTTAAATTTAGCTTGATCCCTGTGACAGCTGTCATTAGTGTTATTTTAGAACTTACGAGGTATATTTTAGGTGTGAACTTTTATGTTTATACTGTAAACGTAACTATATTTATATTACACTATATTGCCACTGTTTACGTGCCACGTAAAGAATGGTAATATAGTTGGATACTAAATAAAATTCCTTATTCAAAGCTGCTGCGTCTGCTTCGTTGCTATCTGTCAGAGATCAAGCTATGTTTTAAGGACTGTAGGTATTATTGAACAATCAACAAGGGCTTTCCAATCACGTTTTGCTCCTTAATGCAGTCATTGTTTTTAAAGTAGCATCTAGGTTATGGTGATTAAAAAAAGATGGCAAGATCATGCATAAATAATGTGGCAAAAAAAAAATAAAATGAATGGTGTCGTGGGACACCAGGTAGGAACGAAGTTCCTTCGGGTAATGTGGAATCGACACAATTTGCAAAAAAAATCGTGCTCAATTTTATGTAGGTTTTCTTGATTTTTCTCTTAAATTATGCTGATTAGTTTTTATTTAAGTACAAGAAAGTATTTAGGAAATTCAGTATTTTAGGAAATAAAATAATAAATTCCTTAAAATAATAAAATAGCACACATGACGCGCTTTCGCGCCTGCGCACGTCTCATTTAACGGTTTTATTCCACGCACTTTTTTCCACAGATTTATTCCACGCACTTTTTCCACTTACGGTTTTACTATCACATTTTTTTCTGTTCGGTCCCGCAGCGAAATCCCTATCCCCTCCAAGCCTGCCGTAAGGAACTTCGTTCCAAAAGTAATCAGTGACCTGACATATGTTAGAGGAGAATAGACGAAGAAAATTCATTGTACTAATCCTAATTAAATTCGGAAAAAGGTCCAAGGGTAGATAAACAGATTTACTTTATATAAACTGCAGCTTTATGTTATGTATGTTATGAAGTTTGTCATCATTCAGTTTATAACTAAAGTATAGAGTCAAACAAAAAGAAACGCTTTCGATTAATCCCATGGGACAGATTGTACAACACTATTTGTACCAATAGCTATCGAGGTCCAATTAAATCGCGATGGGAGGATTAATATTTCTTAGACCCGTCCTGAGGGAACCGTTTGTTATTATCTCTGAACTTCTTCGGTAGGATTCTGAGTTACCGAGATACTAAATATATGTTATATGTAAGTACGTGTGTTTCATATTAACTACGAACTTTCATTAAAATTAATTTCTGTACTGTTTACATTCCACCATCTGTGGGCCAAAAGGGGTTATAACTTTAAGAGTTAGTTTACAAATGAGTGTCGGTCAGTGTTCTTAGATATAAGCGTATCTCATATAAAAATTATGTTCATAATGCAGCTCAAATAAAAGATAATAACATCGTGGCCGTGTTGTCTCTCGCATTAAGAATACGAATAACACCCATACTGATCCCGTGGCTGTGGACTGTCAACAACTATGTATATATTGAAGATACACTCTTTAAAAACTCTATCTCTCTCTCTGACACTCCGTCTCTCTCAAAATACTCATTAATATCAATTTAGCCACCTCTACTTGTCTATACTTATACAATAGAGATGTAAAACCTTTTTTATCCATGCGATTTCTTTAAAACGCATTAACGTGTATGCATACGTGATATATACATATATAGAAAACAATGTACAGCTGAAACACTGAAAAAATTAAGTTTAAGGTGCTCATTGGTTTAGACGCAGTTATAAGAAAATAACGATACACGCGGCCATTTAAGATTCTATCTACCCTCGAGAAGTAAAAAGGGCGCTCTTGTTGTTAATGAACATCGACTGGCTTTTAGGTAAAATGTCTGCTTGGCCTGTTTACACGTGTATCTTATCCAATGAAACATGACAGGATTATTAGCTTTTGTTGCTTTTAGTCGACTTCGTCAATGTCATTAAGATATTTTGCTAATTTAATAACAGTAATGTTTAATTAAATGCCGTAATTAATTGAATTGTTTATATGTATATTTTATTTCCATCCGTTGCCGTCCGTTGCTAAACGAAGACCTGTAATGGAATACAATTATTAATTTTGTTACATCATTGAAAGGTTGCTACGATATTGGACGAAATGAAATATGATTGCTCGCTATAAATCAAAATCCTTCTTTGAACGACGGATTTAGCATTAAATTTAGAGATTTTTTTACTGCTAGCAAAAGCAGTTTAAAGTACTTCTTTCTCAATAGTAACTTAGAAGAGCACGTCGAGTCTTGATATATCTCATAGACCAAGGAAGATGGAAACTTGGAAGATGACTACAGGAATGGCGTAGTGATTTAAGTGGTCACCACGCCGCTCTCTCTACTGGGTTGACTGTTACTGATTCAAACCGCACATTGAACAACACTTTGTGTGATTCACAAATTGTTGACCTGAGTCTAGGTATTCTTCGTATCCCTTTTTTGTAATTTTGCAATGTGCCCCACAACACAGGATATACTGTTAATGTTAGGTGAACTTACCTTACAAAAAAATGTGGAAAAATGGAACACTATTTATTGCATTGTTGCCCGCCTTAATCAATATATAACAATATTATAAATATATCTAAGTTTTTTACTAAGTTCCAGTTACTTCCCTTCTATTGCTTTAGGTTACCAAAACCACGATTTCATTGAAACATTCAAGATAACATACTTTTGTTAAAGTAAGGAATTAAAAATTAAAAAGGCAGGCAGTTAAGAATTTTATCGTGACATTTTATAGGAATGAACCTCGTAATCGGGAATACTTATGTTTCTTTAGTAAACGCAGCAGGGACTTGTCTACTTAATTAAGTAGCCTTTTACGAATTAATCTGTACGATATGAGTACAAATATTTACTTTACTAAGTGTAGTAATCTCGTGTCGTGTACGTCTCGAGACGTAACTCACGTCGCGAGACTTACAGATTGGAGGTGGACCGTAAAAACAATAACTATAAGGAGGAAGAAACACAAGAAGACCACTGACACGATGGGAAGACGAGATTATAAAAACTGGTGCCAAACAGCATAGCACAGGGAAAAATGGACAACTTTGGAGGAGGCCTTTACCCAACCACCAGCGCCTCATGCCGCCTTGAGTGTGGCCGCGGGTGGACGTGATGGGTTTTCCCCTCCATCCGCTACAATGGCCAGCCGCGAGGAGGCGACATCCACGTGTGCCATTCGTTGCCTAAAATAGAGAGTTTACACATAGATGGTGCCCGCAGTAGCGGGCAGGCGCTAGGAGGGATCTGGATGTTCTTGGATGGCGCTAGAAGGATGGCGCTCTCTGGATGGCGCTAGAAGGGTTCTTACCAAACTGAGAATTAGCCAGATTTATAGTTAAAAAAAAAGATGTTTTTAAATATTCATATCATAGTAGAACAGCTAAAATAACTTAAATGGCAACTAACAACAACAAAAAATATGCTGTATAAAAATACGAGAAATTAGTTGCTTTTTAATTTATTTATTTAACTATAGTAATTATGCATATTAATATAAGTTTATTTATTTTATATGTGATAAAGAGAGTTTATGTATTAAATAACGATATTTATAAAAAGTGCATGTAACAGAATTGTCGATTACACATAAATAATATATACATACAGTGCATGTAACACAAGGGTAGATCCTTGTGTTACATGTACTTTTATAGTTTGTTGGTTTCTCAACACTTAGGCCTTCGTTTTTACTAATCGTAATAATAACAATCGTAATATTAGCAATAATAGGCCTCTCAATTAGCAATCGTAGTAACTACTTAAAGAACTGTAACAATAAAACTCTCAAAATTATTTTTGCAATCATTACTAACGTGAGAATAATGTATATTATTATGAAAGTACGCTCCCACCTTAAGATAACAAAAGCACGTCGTCACCTTCTCACGGCACGTGTCGACTTTCTCCCTGAATTAAGCACATGTGGCCGCAAAACCTCGTGTCTCCCTAAGATAACGACCGAAAGAATTCACCTAATAGAGCCTAACTGTTGTACAGTCATGTAATCTACTCTAATCCACCTACCGGAGGAAAGAAAAGTTATTCGAACAGGAAAGAGGTTTTATAAAATGTATTTAGGATGGTTTGGTGAAATTTTTCTTTGAAACTATCATTAGTTGCGTGTGTGTTAATTATTAACGTTAGCAATGACGACATTTACATTTCATTGTAGAAATTTGTATTGAATAACATCCAAATATAAAAATAAAATGCAAAAAATAATGCTCTTCAGAGAATACATATCATTCATAGCTCGTGACATGTAGGCATAATGACATAACAAAAGAAAACACAAATAACATTCTATTGTATTTGTTAGTATATAATTTTAACCTCTATTAGATAAATAAGGTGATATTAAATATATTTTTTTGCATTGTCCCCCTAGTTTCTTTTGTAAGAAAACAAGGAGCTACCAACTTGCTACCAACTACCAATCTCTGGCCTAGACCCATGTCTAGGCCAGAGGTTGGTAGTGTAGACCTTTGTAGGTGGTGGAGCTAAAGTTGTTCAGTTTTTAAAGAGCTAAAGGACTAAAAGTTGTGCCAACATTATATTTTTTTTCTTAAAATTTTGAATAAAATAAATAATGAGGTCTGTTTTTGTTTTTTTTTACATTCTTAATTCAAATATAACAAATAATAAGTTTGTTTATTTAGCTGATGGGTCTTGGTGACATCAATAAAACATTTGAAGTAGACAGTTTATCGTTTATAAACACGAATACAGATAAAACAGTGCAGAACTTTTCTATCTTCAAACTGCCAATCGAGTTTTTTGTTTTTTCTTTGGTAGATATTAATGCGCTGTATAGTTTTTAATAACATAATTAGAGAAATGATTACACAAAAGGCAAAACAGGCAGAATCTTTTTCTTTTCTGTACTAATTCGTATTTTAGTAGGCTTACTCTTTCTAAAGTTAAGTAAAGCTATCGACAGTTTCCGTAAAATTTTTCTGAATTGGAAACAGTATTTTCCTACTGTTTTCTGGATTCAATAGGCTAAAATCACAATGTTCTCATATTTTGAGACGCACCGCTAACGGAAATATATGACCAGAAACCCTAGTTGTAGACAATGAACTACAATTCGCGGCAACAGAATGCCGTCAGGTCTGAGTTCATACAACAATACCAACAGGGAAAAAGAACTGAGTTTGAGTTTCTCAAAAAGAAAATTTAACTTTGGTTAATTTTTCAAAGTAACATTACATCAAAAAGAATATTTAGAAGAGAAAAATAATAATACCAAAGTTATAGTACAACTAGCTTTTGCCCGTGACTCCTTTGGTTATCACGGTAAATAGTAGTCTATGCGATATTACGAAGTATAAACTATATTACTGTATAGTTTCATCTAATTCCATACAGTAGTTTTAGCACAAAAAAAAATCCATTAATCCTTACAAATTTTCATATTTATTATACCTACTTAAATTTAGAAAAATATTAAAAAGTTTATCGATAAAAAAACTAGGTACGTTATTCAATATAGTTCCAACTATCAAAAACCATCGTTATTTTTATAAAGTCTAATGACAGATTTTGTACCTTATGCAATCGCTCGAAAAAACCTAATAACGTCATTTACCGGAATTTATAATATTTGGAATGATTCAAATACGTATCATAACAGATCTTTCAAATATCTTTATCACTCTTCAACCTCCTATCTGCAGACATAAAAATCACACCATTAAATTGCTCTGTGAGTGAAAGACAAACATTCAAACAAGAAAACACCTTTTTAACACAGTCATATTAGGGGTTTCACCTCGGAATGAAAGATAATAAGCTGGAAATTGGTAAAAACCTTTGTTTTGTCGCCCTAAATATTGTCTCAAAAGTCACAAATGCTATTGTGTCCGCGTCTTAAGATATTGAAGGTCAAAGGTCACAAAAAACGATTTTTCGCGAATATCTCGGTTGCTATTGCTTAAATGATATTTTCACTTATTATGAAAGTTGTAGAGTATAAAATTCTCTACAACTTTTTTTAAACTTTTTTTTCACACAACCAACTATTTTTGGGATAGAGCGCGAAAAGTGCGCAGCGTATAGTCATATATTGGCTTATGCAAGGTCAAGCGTGAGTTACGGTTATCAGTACGTTGTATAAAGTCAATTAGTTAAAAATATTATTATTAAACAATGTCCATTATTTATGTACTAATTATTAATTATTTATATTTAACTATTTAACTATAGTATACAATTAATTCTGGATTATATATTTTAAAATAAAAAAAACAGTAAGGAAATAGATTTCACACATATTTTTATTCATCATTAAATATGGCATATTATACATTTATTAAATGTGAGTTTAAATATTAAAATTGATTGTCAATGGACGACACTTATCTTCTTCTTATTCTTCTTAGTAGTTTTCTTCTTGTTGTCGCTCAAAAATATTCAATTCATTGTCATCATCCTCATTATCGGCCATATTATATCAGAATCGTATGTGCTTTCTTTATCGGGATTACTTGGATATAGTAGAATATTGAGGCTCTATTTCAAGTTCTCCATTTCACTGGCCACAAGCTAGAGAATATAGTAGCCCTGATTTTCTGCATCCACAGCGGGACCCACGACCATTTTTGCAATTGCAAAATATTATGTTAAGTAGTTCGGCTGGTGCATCAAGTATCCAGTCCCATTCTTGAGGTTCTAAGTTCTTGCCTAACCACGTTTGATTTTGATAGTAGACACGTTTGATATGTTGATGAGCTGCTACACTTGTTGGTGGAAGTATTGGCAATTGTACAGGTTTATTTAGTTTCGTTAATTTCATGAATTGCGTGTAGCGGAAATGATCAATGTTGTCCTCAGATTTTGAAGCATTATATAATGCCATCAAGATACGCACTCCATTTTAAAATATTGTTTGTTCGGTGCAGTTTTCTTGTTAAAATACTTCCACCAGTTCATCCAAATTGGGAATTTTCTCCAATGCTCAGCAACAGTTTTTATTCCTTTTTTAAACAGCGCAGCAGTCGTGTCGCATCTACTAAACGCATATAAAAATAAAATGTGCTTTTTAGTACGAGGATATTGGTCAAAAAACTAAATTTTTTTAGTAATTGACTTTATACCACGTACTGATAACCGTATACTATACTATACACTGCGCACTCTTCGCGGTGTACCCCGAAAATGGTTGGTTGTATGAAAAAAAAAATTTAAACAAAAGTTGTAGAGAATTTTACATTCTACAACTTTTATAATAAATACAAATCTCATTTGAGCAATGGGAATCGATATATTTGCAAAAAACCGATTTTGATGACCTTTGACCTTCAATATCTTAAGACGCGGACACGATAGCAATGGTGACTTTTGAGACAATATTTAGAACGACAAAACAAAGGCTTGTACCGATTTTCAGCTTATTATCTTTCATTCCGAGGTTGACTCCTTTTTTTACCTAATATGACTGGGCTATTTCGTTTCATATTTATAATATTAAGTAAGGAATTAATAATAATAGCAAGAAGGTATTAATGGTCTTATATGAAAATGTATTCGTAACAAATTTCTTTTTTTAAATTAACAAAAAAGGAAAGTGGTGCTTAAGATTTGGCAGACCTTTAATAAACAAGTAATACGATTCAATATACTTCGGTTATTTTTTGTTATCAAAGCACAGAAATGTTAATTTACAAAGAAATTACAATTATTTCAATTCCGAATTTAAGCGCCATTGATTTTACACGTCACTTGTAGACGGCAGCGAGCGATACAAAAATGATGGGAAAAACAAACGTGAGCCAAGCGTCGTTTCACATCGCGAAATTTTAATATTACATTGTTGTCACTGATTAGTATTCACTCGATTTATCTTTTTGTAAATCACTATATCAATTTTTTCAAATTTAAAAATTATATATTAGATCAAGATTTAGTTAAAATTTAATTCAACGTTCATTTAATTCAAAAAATTTCAAAGTGTTTACCGATCACATCAATGTATAAACAACATCTTCGCTAGATATATTCACATATTTTACACACATAAATTTTCAAACGTGGTTAAGGCCTTTATTTTAAAATAAAAATTCGGCTGACAGCAAGACGAGTAGTTCGCCATCTCACACGTTAAGTCCGTACAGCAAGAGCCGCGTTTTGATGGTATTCCCTGTAAATTAAAACCATTTCAGTACATTCTGTGGCTGTAAAGGTCACTCGCGGCATTATGTATATTAGTTTCGGTAAATCGATATAATTTAAAGACTAGCAAGTAAGTAAAGCACTCAATTTCACACAGACAGTGTACGACTCAAACTTATATTGTTAATTTTTAATAAAATTAGTGGGACTCGTTGCGACACAAAGTATTTTTAAGCTTCGTTGCTTGAAAGCTTTCTTTCAAGAAAGTAATATCAGTTAGAACCCGGAAGTCATCGAATATTAATTAATTGAAACAATGCTGTATTATAGGTAAACCATCTTATATATCATAACTACATTTTGCTTAGTCTTAGTAAGACATAATAATTTGTAAAGTAATAAACATATCTATTTAAAAATCTTATTCAACGAAAATTGATAACAGAATATAAGTTTTTTTTATCTTTTTAAATATATAACACGTAACCAATATGCCGGTGGTTTGGCACCGACTTCAAACAAATTTTAGTTAACAAGCACATATTATTATAATATTTTATGTAAATTAATAGATAAGATTAGATTAAGACACTAATTATCATGTAGTAATTAGTGTATATATTTATCATTTTGTTGAGAATAGCTAAATTATAGTAAATAAGTAAACTTTTGACTTAAGAAGTTAGAAAAGTCGTGCTTTTATGAACAAATAAATAATTCAGTTTATTTTTAGCTTTTTAGTGTTTCTAGATAGGTAGGAAGATTCCGTTTAGCTTCTTCAAAGTCGGTTTAGTGTTTTTTATAATCTTCTTTATTTTTTCATTTTGAGATTTTGAGTGTAAAATAATAATAGTAAGTTGAACTATATCGTATAAGGCGCGAAAAGCAGCAACCTTTTTTTTTTTCACTTGTGGAGACCCCCTCGGGCCTTAACCCTTCCGGGGTTTGCGGCAGGGTGGTGTGTCGGAATCGGACCGACTAGAACCACATGCCACTCTGCGCCTGAGACAGGAGGGATCCAGGAACAGCTGTTATTACGACATGTGGATCCCTCCTAGCGCCTGCCCGATACCGCGGGCACCATCTTCGGGTAAAAGTCTCTATTTACTCGTTTCCTCGTGGCTGGCCACTATAGCGGATGGAGGGGAAAACCCGTCCCGTCCACCCGCAGCCACACTCAAGGCGGCATGAGGCGCTGGTACGCGCGCCTTTGCCGCCCGGTTCGCCGGCGGCGAATTGAGTCTGAGTGAAGATCGTCCTCCCGGGATCTTTCCGCCGCCTCCTTCCGCGAAATTACATCTTCGCAGAAGGTTGCGCGCGGTAGAACCGGCGGTAAAACAACTGTCGCTACCGACCATGGAACGTATGACGGTCGGTAGCGAGAGATCTTCTCCAATAACTAAAGTGAAGACCCTACGCTGCGCCGCACAGGCGGAACAAACCGCTAGCGTGTGTTGAACTGAGTCCTCACTGCAGTCGCAGTGGTGACAGGCGGGACTCAATTCCCTCCAAGCGACCGTGTGCAGATACTTCCCGAAGCAATCGTGCCCGGAATAGACCTGCGTCAGTCGGAAGGAAAGGGTCCCGTGCTGCCGCCCTGCCCACTCGACGATGACCGGCTGGTGAGCCTACGTCAAACGTCAAGAGAGAGAGAAAAGCAGCAACCTACGTCAAACGATCACATTGAAATATTGCTCCTACTGATGCAAAAACTGTGGTGGTTGGAAGCGTGTGTTGAAACTGGGTATGAGATCTAAAAGTATGTTGAGGCACAATATTTCTATTACTGAGGGCTTATTACGAACCGGGTAATAAGATTTGTGTACGTGATCAAATTAAATCAGGTAAGTAACCCGATTCACTCTTTACAAACTTTGATGAAAAAAGCAAAAAACGTTGAGGGTTTACTTTTCATAATGCCTATATCAGATATCTGAAGGTTACGAGGAAGTTGAACGAAGAATGCTACCATTACCCTTCACTTGGGTGGTTACGGTGTATAATTTCCTGAAGGTCTTGTGAGACTTTATTTCACGTGTCGTTCGTCTCGGTGTCGTTGTCACGTGTAATAGATCAATCATCGTCTCTTAACCTAACCTATCAGATCACGTGAGCAATTTTGAATGGATATGTGTATACGTGGACATGATATTTTAAGAATCATTCTCTAAACCTTAATTGTAGAGATATTTTATAACTGTAGCTGTAATCAGCTCATGTGAATAATTTAAAACAATACAAATTAAGCTTTACATGTACGCATAATATTAAAATAATCACCATCTAACCCCTAACTGTTAGAGTTTTACCTTCTATCATTACTTCACCTGAATAATTCGAACATATACAACTTAAGTTCTATCCATACGTATGATACTTAAAAAATTATCCTCCAACTCCAAACCATTAAGGAGTTGTACCTTCCATCATCAGCGCCCTTGAATAACTTGAAAGAATATAACTAAAGGTAACATACATACATATAATATTAAATATTAATAAATAGCTGAATAATTTTTAAAAAATCTGAAAAACAACAAAACGAGCCTACAAAACTCAAAAGTTTCGCTCGACTTCCTACAAGTCCCTTCATCAGATCCTGATATGGTGATAATGGGACTACCTCGTATCTCTACCATTTTGAATATAAACAAAAACCAAAGTCGGTACACAATTTACGGAGCAATCGACAAACAAACATATAAAAAAAATACATTCAGTGGATATGTTCCACTGTATTTACTTTTTGTACATGGTTAGTAACAAATTTGCAAAGATTTGTTTTGATCTAGACGGATCTTCTTTCTAAATTAAATTTTGTTTTTCTCACCATAACGGATCTAATACTGTCACTGATCTCACTGTCATTCGAAATGAATAATACTTATTATTATTATAACGCTGTTAAATTAAAATTGTTAGCTTATCATTACTTTACTAACCCCAATTGTAAATATTTGACACAATCGCGCGCATCGCTTATAGCATTTGATCCACAAGAATGATGAACGCAATTTCACAGTCCGCGTCCATGTAATCCGAGATAAAGTTGCCCAATAAACATAATAGACGGTTTGTATAAGACCTTCAAGATATAGGACCTGTCCTTAGAGAGCAATCACGAAGAAAGGTTAGCCGCAGGGGTTTCTTAAGCCTCTCACAATCAAATTTAGCTGCATCTCAGGCGGGTTAATCGAGAATTAGGTAAATTGGCTCGTGTACACTGATGGGAACATCACTTCATTTATCAGATTTTGCTTTAGAAATTATTTAATTAATAACACCATAACGATACGCGTCGTGGAATGGAAAATACGCTTTAAGAGGCTTTTGTTTGATTGTTTATTTGTTTAAACTTGATATTCCTAGAGCTATCACTTCAACTTAGAGGAAATAATTATTCGAATTGGATTATTTTAATTTGATTTAAATTATTGTAAAAGGTTACATATCTAAATCAGTTAGTTAACTGGAACAAAATGATGGGAGAGAAACTTTTCATAATAAGCATTACAAAATAAGAAAGTCAATAAAAAGTTTTATACAAGCTCATATAAATGAATTATTTAAAAATATAATTTTGAAAAGAGACATACTTTTGGCAATTGATAACTGAAAAAATCATCACATTAACTGAAGCTTTAAAAATAATTTGTTTGTTTTTGAAGTGAAACTTCTTTATCGGGGTTGGAAAAAAATTTAGTGTAACATTTTTTCGATACGCGTCACATTTTTTCGTTACGCGCCATCTTTTTCTTATCCCTACCACGCGTGATTCGAAGTATACTTTCTTCAGCGGAGTAGAGATTGGTAAATGTCTCCAATGTATTTTGCGACCCGTTTTGAGTAGTTAAATTTTTGAAATCCAGGTGGCGATTGCATCGACTTTGGACGGGTTTAAATTATTTTTTTGAAAAATAACGTCATAAAGAAGTTTCACTTCTTACGAGTGTACGCTAGTACACGCACACATTTTTTTTTATTTGATAATTATATGCATGTTCAAGAAAACTACAGTGCTATGGTAAGACCGTAAAGGTCTTAAGAAATAGGGAATTGGAAGGCGACTTTTGGCAGCAGAATGGGTACGATTAGTGAACATAACACATATATTATTTTAGAAACGTATAATGAAATATATCTACATAAATTTATAATTTTTAATATACATATATATAATATAAAACAAGGCCAAATATTTTAAAAGCTATAAAATAAGTAAAATCATGATAACCAATGGTTTTACCACCAAATTGTGTATGCTTGGAAGACTAATTACAGTTAATAAATAAACTCGCAAACGTGCAAGTTAAGGATGACGTGTCGTCAAACAACGTCAAACTCATGTGTAATCTAATAAAGGTCTCCCTCAAGGTGAAGTGCACATGAAAGTTTAACGCAAGGACAAGTTACATTACGCGACTTAGGCTCACGTGTGTCAATTAACCTGTCAAACTCTAAAGTATGCATTGACGCCCCTGATGACTTAATACGTTTCCTTTTAACCAAAAAATTCAGTCCCACTCAGTATAAAATATTTTATTCTTCAATACAGTCCTAAAGTGTTCTCCCACAATGGCGTACTATACCGGTAATAGTTTATTTCCTACAACTGTACCAATACCTAATGGTTTCCCGGTACAAATAGATAAGAAACCGAAAAACAAAATTATATTTCTCGACGTTACTCCAGTTCGGACTCCAGCAAAACCTATCTCACGAAATTCAATAGCCCCGATGAGAAATAACCTCGTAGACGTTAAGTTTTCCAATGACATAATCTACGAAAACATCAAGCCAGTATTCACAATTCTGAGAATAATGGGTGTCTTACCAATTACAAGACCGACTGCTGGAGTAAATGAATTCCAAATGGCCTCTCCCTCCATGTTGTATTCTTTTATATTATATTGCTCCTTGATAAGCTACGTATTATACTTGTCTCTCCACAAAGTCCAAATTCTACGCACTGCAGAAGGAAAGTTTGAGGAAGCTGTCATTGAATATCTATTTACCGTTTACTTATTTCCGATGATAACAGTTCCAGTATTGTGGTACGAGACTCGCAAGATCGCAGAAGTTTTTAATGGCTGGGTTGATTTCGAGGTATGTTGATTTTTAAATGAACATTTTTTAAAGAAAAAGAGATGTAAACTAAAGTAGGTAACGGTGCTAATTCTATAGTTACCTAACTAAGCTAAAATTGTCTTCCATTCTTTTATTTTAATGAAGCGCTTGTTAAAATCCTGTCTATGTATATATTTATTTAGATAAAGTCATTTCCAATATCTAATTTTAGTTAATCTTTGCCATTTAGAACGTCGTTTATTCAATACAAAACTCAAATCAAAACAAAATAATAGTAATAATGCAAAACAATAATAATAATAATAATTTATAATCCAAAACTCATTTTAAGTTGTTTTTTGTTGAGTTTAGAGAATTTTTAAATATCGGTAATTTTATGTATATATATAACGATGCAATTCTTTTTCAAACAAACATGACATAAATGTATGCCAAATAATGGATTTCTAGCTACATTATAGTAGCAACTTATCATATTTTATATTTCGTTGTCAGGATGAAAGGCAAACTTATTAATGAACTGCTTTTGCTCTTGCAGATCATTTACAAACAGTTATCAGGCCGTTCTCTTCCTGTCAAACTGTATAAGAAGGCATTACTCATCTCAATTATCATTCCTATCTTGTCAACAACTACAGTAATTGTTACTCATGTGACAATGGTGCATTTCAAGCCTATGCAACTCATACCATATGTATTTTTGGAGATTTTAACCTACATGCTCGGCGGTTACTGGTATCTACTTTGTGAGACTCTTAGTATCTGCGCTAACGTCTTAGCGGAAGATTTCCAACAGGTAAGTAATCTACATTTTAAATATAGCAGATCGCACAAAGATATTTTCACTAAAATAAAAAATAATTTAATGTTTCATTTACCTTATTTATGAGTAATGGTTGTCTGATACTACTCATATATTTATTTCTTCTAGGCTCTTCGCCATATCGGTCCAGCAAGTAAAGTTGCTGAATATCGTGCTCTTTGGCTTCGTTTGAGTAAACTCTCTCGTGATACAGGTATTGCCAATTGCTATACCTTCACTTTCGTCAATCTGTATCTTTTCCTTATCATTACCTTATCTATCTACGGACTTTTAAGCCAGATATCTGAAGGATTCGGAATAAAGGATATTGGTCTCGCACTGACTGCATTCTGTAGTATATTTCTGTTGTTCTTTATCTGCGATGAGGCTCACTACGCTTCTCATAATGTGAGTATTCCACAAGTATTTTATGATAGGTATAAAGCAATCAAATTTTTATTCTAAGCTACTAAATGTAATTAGAATAAAAATGTCTTGTCTTATTAAATATAGGTACGAACAAACTTCCAAAAGAAATTGTTGATGGTCGAATTGTCTTGGATGAACACTGATGCCCAAACCGAAGTAAATATGTTTCTCAGAGCAACGGAAATGAATCCCTCTCAAATCAGTTTGGGAGGATTCTTCAATGTCGACAGAACTTTGTTTAAATCAGTAAGTTAATTTATTAATAACTTTTACTAGCTTTTTATAGAAAATAGTAGCTGTACTCTGCCACGCTTATTATCTATATATATAAAAGAAAGTGGTGTTAGTTACATCACTTATAACTCAAGAACGGTTGAACGGATTTAGCTGAAAATTGGTGAGGAGGTAGCTCAGAACCAGGAGACGGACATAGGATACTTTTTATCCCGTTTGACCGCGTTTCAGCAAAAAATCAAAAATCTGCTTATTTATTGCCTCTAAGGCGAAACAGAGTTCGCGGGGTAAGCTAGTATAATTATATAACTATATTATAAACAATCTTAAGAGCGTGTTGTGTATCAGGTCAAATTTTGAGCTTAATCGTTGTAGAACTTTTCAAGTTTTCGAAACACACCTTAACTTTTATATCTATATGAGTAGGTTCGTCACAACTGAAATATTTCTTTAAATATATTTAAGAAGAAAATTCTACCTTCTCCTTTCTGAAGTGGGTCAACATGGAAATTTAACGGCCTTAGACTTGAATGTTTTTTTACTAGCCTTTATAAAAATAAGCAAATATACACATAACACACACGGCAATGTAAACATTATACAACACAGTTTTATACCCAGTAGTCAAACATTTTTTTTTAAAAGCATGCTAAGTTACTCTACTCTGCCTGACGGAAAGCATGAATAGAATCCAAGATTTGTGGTCACCATATTCGTTACAAATGCAGACAATGCAATATGGCGACCCACACTATGGTAGTCTAGTGAGATTTTTCACCTCGCTTGGGGTCATTTTCATTATGACACTGTAAGGCTCATTCACTTACTACGATAATTGTCACGCCTGCATCAATGGGCTTCCGACTCCGTACTTACCAACGAAACACGAGACTACGGATGCAGTCGCTTAAGGTTGATCTTCTGTGAAAGGGTAGCAATGATCCAGTCGGATCGGCCCGTTCGTGCTAAAATTAGTGTACCTACCTTGTGAAGTAAATACATTACATAGATGATATAAAATAACTAATACTATACAAAGTAAATATGAAAAATCTTCCCATTCTTTTTGTGTTACAGCTGTTGGCAACCATGGTCACATATTTGGTTGTCTTGCTGCAATTCCAGATCAGCATTCCTGATGAAGGGCAGGACAAAGCTCTTAAAAACTATGATAATTCATACAACGTCACCAGTGTACAAGGCAGCACTGAATCTATGACTACACCAGCTACAGTTATGACTACTATTCTCACCACCCTTGCCAAGAAAAAAAAAGAAAAACTAATTTAGTTTAACAATTTGCTGTATCCAAATTTATTTCATTCTTAGAACAGCACTTTTGCTCAAAGTCATTCTTGCATAGAACGTATGGTACCTATGAACAAGGAAACTAACTATGTGTACTCTTCCCTATGTCGGTGTAATTTCGTTTAAGTGCTTATGACTCCTTTAAAACTGCTCCATCGCTTATTTCAATTTATCAATGACACTGAAAAATATACATAAAGTAAGTTGAGTAAATACACCGAGTCCTAAGTGATATAAGAACACGAGTATTAAAAATAAAATTATCGATAAAAATCAAAAACTTACCTCTGAATTTAGTAAATAAACTACAGAAGAAGTCAATACATGTTTTACGAATACCATAATAATTAATCTTTGTATATAATAATATAGTACAATACGTGTTCTATATGATCTGAATATAAAATTATGTTTATTATTCATTGCTAGAAATTAAATTCCTAAATATTTCTTGCGTATAATTTGTTGCATTCGGTTATAATTACCTATTATTCACGCCGTACTGCTTCGACAAGTGGCGATGTGTTAAAAATGTGATGTTAGGCTATTCTTTTACATACTAGGATTTTGTATTTTTTTTTGTATAATTTTTAAGTGTACTGAATTTTTCTAATTGGAAATATTTCCTTTTTTTATTATAACATTTTCAGAAAGTTTTTTTCTTAAATCACTGTAAATAATTCTGACTAGTTTTAACAATATTTTGATTCACCTACCTATGTTTTCCGTTCAAATGAATACGATTATGACATAATATAATATTTATATAATATAACAAATCTTAACTAGAAACAATACAATTGCGACACTGAGTTTATTTATTTATTTTTTTAGTTATGAGTTACTCTTAGATACTAACGCGACCATTTAGTAAGTCACCGAAAACAAAAATCAATATCATTAAAAAAAACATGTAACCTGACTATGTGAAAATTGTATTCTTAAAATTTTATTTATAAAGGCTTTTTGATTCATAATGCAACTGTCAAGAATGAACTAGAGCATGTAGGACTCGCCTTCCACGCTATTATTCAAATGAGAAATACAAGAATACTGGATGGCACTGGATCTTATTATGTCACAATCATGAAGATCACATTAAAAAAAAAAGACATCTGCCGCAATAGGAATATAACTTGTGTCTCGTGGGACTTTATAAATAAGCATGAAATGGGCACAAAGATCACCCATTCTCAAAACAATAGTTTGTGGATCTCACGCAGTATTCTTCCCTGAGAGATTTGATAACACAATACTCAACACAGGAGAAAGCGGTGTGGTGACTGTTAAAACCACTACACCATCCGTACAATCAGATAACAAGATCAGCAGATCATAATCATTGTCATTTAAACAAAATTTTTGAGAAATAGTGACTGGAAGAAAAATTTTAAAAAGACATCTAGAGTCTGGAAATCATTTTAAAAGTATCGCAAGTTAATTTTCCCTTTCAATATCGTGAAGCTGTTAAAGGAATGATTTTATTGGACGATTGCCTAAGAACACAAATTGCAATTGCTAATCATTTATTCGAGTTCACTTAATTTTTTTCTGAAACTGTAAGTAAAATTTGAGTAATTTGAATTATAGTATTTATTTAACCAAACGAAAACAAAAATGCTTCGAGAACGCTAATATCGTAAGGCCTTACGCACCGTTACTTCTGCGTCTGGTAACATTATACTATGACGTTAAATTTTGATTTATCTGTATTTCGCGGTACTTGACAGCAATTTTCTCGTTTTTGACGAATCTAGCTTCTAGAAAGGCAGCAAACATTCAGCAGTGATTGTTTATAACTACTGTGAAATAAATTGTTGAATTGGGTCTACTGAAAAAGTTCTGAAAATGGTCGATTACAGTAAGTGGAAGAATATAGAAGTAAGTAGAAATTGTGCTTCATTTTACTACATTTTATTGCATTTGGTATTCCGTAACCGAAATTCTTTTATAGATATCAGACGATGAAGATGAAACCCATCCTAATATCGATACACCTTCACTGTTTCGCTGGCGGCACCAAGCCCGTGTCGAACGAATGGAGGAGCGACGTCGGGAAAAAGAAGAACACACTCGAAAAAGAAATGAGAACATACGACGGTTGAACGAAACTAAAAAGAAGATCACTGAAACGGATGGTCCCGAATTGGAATCACTGAAAAAAACTTTAATCGAACTTGAAAAAGAGGCACAATCATTGCAACAAAAAGAGGATGAACTCAGAAAGAAGGAAAAACAAACACCGTGGAATGTTGACACAATCAGTGAACCAGGCTTCACTAAAACTGTCATTAACACAAAGCCTGCTAGATCTAAGGATGAAAACTTGACTGAAGAGGAGAAGGAGGCAAAGATGAAAAATTTTATCAAGAAGAATGAAGCCCTGTTAAAGAAGTTTGGTATGCTGCGTCGGTATGATGACTCACGACAGTTTCTGCAGGAACATAATGAATTGGTGTGTGAAGAAACTGCAAACTATCTTGTTATATGGTGCCTAGACTTGGAAATGGAAGGGGTTAGTCTCTGTTGTAATCATATTATCTTTAGTAGAGTTAAGTTCAATTAGTTTAAATAGTTCAATAATTTCAAACCAAGTAGTTTGACTACAAATATTGAAGGGACCCAGGTCTTTTCCCAATCCTATTAAATATGTAGAAAATCATAATATGTATACAAAAAAAATCAATTTTAAATACAAATATATATGTTAATATAGTTGCATAAAGTAAACTCTGTTGGCACCTGTTAACATTGATTAATAATAATTTCCAAGGAAGGTTGTATATCTGTACCTATTTCCAATTATTATCTGTATGTACAAGCAAGGTGTTCAAGATTTCCAATTAGTTTATTTAAGGTAGTTCAAAAAATCATTTTTGGTGTGATAAAAAACATTTATTTATTAGATTGTATCAATCCATTGCTTGCCTTCAGCTCTTCTAATCATTTGAATCATTAATTAGGTGTAGATAATGTAATAGTCACACATACTTATTTGTTATGTTGCGTTCTACTGAGTAGAAAACTTTGCTTTTCACCTTTGCTGACTGTACTGTACTTTGACTGATGTATGCCTGTTTTTTTTTACAGAAACACGAGTTGATGGCTCATGTTGCACACCAGACCATCTGCATGCAGTACATGCTGGAGCTGTCCAAACAACTTGATGTTGATCCCAGAGCTTGTGTTGGATCATTCTTCTCAAAGTAACTATCTTTGAATGTGGTTATTCTAGTTTTTAATTCAATAATATCGAGTGGGCATTGTCAACTGCGTTATATATGATACATATATATTTTATTGATAAAATAACTCCTGCATTAGGAATATATATCCTGTATCGCATGGGATATTAGAAACATACTAAACGAACACATAGAACACTCAGATTCAGAACAACTATTTGTGGGTCAGGTAGTGTTGTGCCCTGTGGTTGTTTGAACCCATAATATTCAAATATAGAAAACTATTTGGCAATGCCATCCGTGCAGTCTATTTATATACAAATTGTTATATGGTGGGACAGTCAGTATAATCACTACCAATATATATTTAAACTCATTGTAAAAAGATGAGACCTCATGACATTGTTTTATAATACTTTGTCATAATAATAATCAAATTTAATTAAATTGATCATAAAAAACTTCTTTCTATTAAGCTCTTATTGTTATAGTTTAACTGGGAGTACAGTGCAATTATTTAGACAGGTAAAATAAGTTTATGCGACATAAACATTTGTGTTTTTGAAGTTAAGACATGGGACAGTATTTATTAAGCTATCGCATAGCTTTTATCGCAGGCTTCGAGCGCGACGACCGAATCAGGAAATTCCGTAACGAAAATAAACCTAACAGCCCCACTCCGACCAGCACAGGGGTGCGGCGTTGAAAGCCGTGCATCGTCTAACGTCGTTTAAATTCAGTACTAGACTACGACAGTGTTTGTGTGCATGCGACTAGACGTATGCGTGTAGATTGTACGAAGTTCGCACGGATCGAGACGAGTTGCTCCGAAATATTATAATTGCATTAGCTGATAAAAATGCTATGCAATAGCTTTACCACGACAGTCCCCGAGTGCCACATGTATTTAATATATGATACTGTAGTTCAAAGTGGACCTTCCTATCAAGGTCATACCTTTGCCAACAAATAAAGTGAGCATCTAAGACTTCTGGGTATCACTGTCATACTAGGATAATAAATTATCAGACTAAAAAATAAATTACATAGTATTTGTATTGGTATCGACTCGGTGGCACAGTGGTAACATATAATAATAATAAATAAAGTTGGATTCTCGGGTTAGACCAAATGTATGTACGATCTAGAAAAATGTGTTTGGGAATTTAGGTATTTTCTATGTCTAATGTGTATGTATTTACAAAAAAGCATGTAGTTTAGTACTTATTTTTTTTAACGCGTGGAAACGGGCCGTCAGCCCACCGGGGTTTATGGCGGGGTGGTGTATCGAAATCAGACCGACTAAAACCACACGGTGTGCCACTCTGTGCCTGGAATGGAAGGAACCCGGGAACTGCTGTTATAAGCCATCTGGACCCCTCACCGCCGCGATCATCGGCTCCATCTATGTGTAAACTCTCTATTTAGGCGATGTACGGCACACGCAGACGTCGCCTCCTCGCTGGCTCCTGGCTGGCCACTGTAGCGGATGGAGACGAAAACCCATCACGTCCACCCGCGGCGATACTCAAGGTGGCGGAGGCGCTGACCGCGCCTCCGCCACCCTGTTCGCCAGCGGCAAATTTGGTCCGAGTGGAGATTATCGTCTCGGGCTTTTTCCGCCACTTCCTTCTGCGAAATGACGTCTTCGCAGAAGGATGTAACGCCGCGAGAGATCTCCTCCAATAACTGCCATGAGGACCCCACGCTGCGCCGCCCAGGCGGTACAAACCGTTAGCGTGTGCTGAGCCGAGTCCTCATTGAATTCTCTCCTAGCGACCGAGTGCAGATACTTCCTGAAACAACCGTGCCCGGAAAGAACCTACGTCATTCCCGTCCCGCCCTGCCCATTCGACGTTGACGGGCTGTAGAGCCTCCACGGCGGCAAACCCAAAACATGGAGTCTCCAGCCAGGATGACCAACGAGTCATCGTGTCTCGACGAGCGGCCTCAAATCACTCGCGTACCTCTTTAGGCGAGGACCGTATACCGTAAGCCGCCCGGAAGTCAGCCGTTCGCCGATAAACTTCCGCCTCCAAATCCCACGGGGCAGTTATGGTCAAGGCGCAAGCCTCCTCCCTTGGCGGTAACCGCATTTGGCTCTAATTGCCAATATCCTCTGTGGACACCAGAGGCGAACCCTATTCTCTCACAGTCAGAGCTGCCACCCACATCTGTGCAGCAGAAGTCTAGTACCCATAACACAAGCTCTGCTCAGTTAGGGACTAGATGACATTGTCTGTCAGATATCCAAAATGTTATTATTGTTATAGTTTCAAGAATCGTAACATTGATTTTTCTATGGGATTTACTTTAGCAAATGTAAGGAGCATCTATTGCAATTGTTATGAAGCTACCATTCTTAAATTAGGCTACTAAATGCTTTAACTGCTTTTTCTTTAAATCACCAATGTCTAGAATGAACTACATGCATCCATTTTGCTAGACAGTTTTAGCCTTGAAACATCAGGGATAAAATCAACCCTTGACATGTTTATGGCTAGGCCTCCAATTTTTTATCACCACTACGTAACGTATAATGAATGGCTTATTTCACCTCTGGTACATAAATCTTAAACCCTGTCTCCTGACTATTTTGTGCAATACTCAAGCTATGGTAAAAATTATTAACATAATGCACATAGACCTCAATGTTTATTTATACTTTACAGAATTCAAATTGCCGAGAAGACCTACAAAGACTCGTTTGATGATGAATTAGAGCAATTCAAGGCCAGAATCAAGAAGCGTGCAGCAGAAAAGATCGAGGAAGCTATGAAAGAACTGGCTGAAGAGGAAAGGAAGGCTCGACTTGGACCTGGTGGATTGGACCCTGTGGAAGTATATGAAGAACTACCTGATGTGAGTAACATAATGATGTTATTAGTTAATCCTGAGCTATATAATAATAAACTCACATAATATAATCTCTATAAATTCGAAAATATTTTAATTGCTTTGGCATGGGGTTTTTGCTCTATCTGCGTTTTATATTATTCTGATCTATTAGCTCAGATTATTCTACTCTTGGAGCACTTACAGGAAAACTGTATATAATTTACTTTTTTTTATTGTGCCTGCTTCTATTTATAAGTATAAAAGACTAATGACAACTTTTAATGATCATATGACTATAACATAGTTTTAACGTTTGATTGATTGACTTACCTTATTCAAGGTTTTATTTTTTATTCTTTGCCTACCAAAGTAACTACTCTGCCTGATAGAAAACATGAATACAATCCAAGAGGGGTGGTCGCGTACTCATTGCGAATGCAGACAAAGCAGTATCGCGACCCACACTAGCAGTCTAGATGCAGAGAATACAGTATGGCGACCCATACAATGGTGGCTTAGACACCTAGTCTAAATATAGTTTGTTATAATATAACTCATATTTAAACATACTAAAACAATGATGTACTTATATAGGCAAACTACCTTATTGCAGTTGAAGTGCTATCTACTTTAATTGCTCTTATATAATTAAATTGAAATAATCTTAGTTTTAGTTTGAAAGCCTATATGCCCATGAAAATTATATGGCATATTATTAGAATTTCTTACATAAAATACTAAATCTCTAAGAAACACATTAAAACAGTGTAGCTTATTGTCTGAACAAGACTGCTCTGTCTGAGTAGTATAGATAATGTTTAGTGTCAACAAGTAGTAAGTAATTGAGCCTGAACCCTATCCAAAATATTACCATCATGAAACACCTACCCTATTCACATCAACATTTAGCTTAGTTGAGGGGTTAAAAAAAGTAAATGCATGCCAATATTGCTGGTGCTCTAAAAATATAAGGAATGCAATTAGATACATTAATTACACTGGTCTGCAAAAAAAAAAAATTTTGCCCTCCTTCTTATTATTGTGATGTATTATTATAGATTTGATACTGCTAAAAAAGAATATAGTTTTGAAAATTATGTATCACGTACAGTTTTTTTGTAATAGAATTTATAAAGAAAACTCCTTTTTTATTTATAATTGAAATCGTAACTTTAATAATTGTGAGAATATTACATATAATTGGTATCAAATATTAAATAAAAATCTATCTTGTTCTAATATGCAGTAGAATGTAGTATTTTACTTCGTAATTTTTTTCTTTTCATATTTTCCATCGGTGTTTCACGGCGAATTAACCACTAAAAGTCAGCAAGCATTGCTTCTGACCATTTCCCGTTATAACGTTTCTCTATGTATAATATATCTTGATGAAATCTTTCTCCATGCTCATCTGAGACTGCACCAAGATTTACGGGGAAGAAATCTAGATGAGAGTCCAAAAAATGAATTTTAAGGGACATGCTGCATTTTAACGCTTTGTAAGACGCAAGAAACTCTTGAACAATATTTTTGTAATTGTCATCTTTTTTGTTCCCCAGAAAATTATGATATACTTCTACAAAAGCGGTCCAAGCTCTTTTTTCAGCGTCATTCAACTTAATTTTGAAATTTTCGTCGTTCATGAGCTGTCTTATTTGAGGACCTACAAAGATGCCCGTAGCGTTCTTGAACAAGTGTTGCAGCATATTTTCGGAAGCCAATTTTTATTCCTTTTGTCAACTGGAAATCCGAAATAACCTTCGTACGCAGTTTTGATTAGGCTTGATATTTTATTCTGTTGTAATTTTACAACAAATTCACCACATACGTAGCAAAATACGTTTGGTGAATTTTTGCAAGTTCTTGGCATTTTGAACCTACAATAAAATTAAATTAACTTCAAAATGTGAATATATATAATCTCTATGTTTTAGAATACTTATTAATTTTCACTACACATATCAATATAATTTATTACTTACCAAAATACGTTGAATAAAACGAAAACAATCACTTATTTTTTTTTTAACTAACTGAGCGCCACGGAGTCGCTTTCCGAACTGCGCAAGCGCGTTTAATTGTTCAAAAACAATGTGAGACAATATCATTATATCTCTCTCTAACACAGTAAACCAGTTTTGCGTGGACAAATGCGATTTAAGCTGATTGAAGCAGAGTTATAGATAGTGTTAGTACAAAAAATATGAGAGATAAACAGGAATTATAAGAAATAATAAAAAATACTTTAAAAAAAAACTACACGTGTCAGCAAAAAATGGAAAGCAGATTTGCATTCAGCATGTTTAACTCTTCATAGAAATCTATTTTTTATCTAAAGGAGGATTTTCTTGCAGACCAGTGTTATTTATGTACTGCTGTCTTTAAAACTGTTGTTGTGTTTAATCCACAGATTGAACACTACACAAATCATTGTTCCGAGTCTGGGTGTTCTTTGTGTATGCTTCATGAAAATTAATTAATTGTTACTAATTACAGGAACTAAAGAAATGTTTTGACGCCCAAGACATTCCATTACTACAGGCAACAATTGCTAAAATGCCAGAACAAGAAGCCATATACTATATGAAGAAGTGTGTTGATGGAGGTTTGTGGGTTCCTGTCAAGAATGATGATGAGTCTACAAGGAAGGAAAGTGCGGGTGAGACCTCTCAGGCCTCGGAATCTTCTGAAAAACCCAGTGAGCATTGATGATGTGTCCTGATTAGATCTGAAGGTCACCACATTTCAACATAAATTTCCAGATTGAATTGCTAGAACCACAAATTTGGCGGATTCTGAATACAACCACAATATAAGGATTTAAGGGTTTCTTCCATTTCAAAATTCGTATTAGTGACTATCAAGGACAATGTGTCAAAGTTTATGTGATGCTTTAGTGTCATTGTAACATTATCACAATCCACGCAATAACTAACGGTACTTTTAATACTACTAATTTATATATTTTTTCACGTGATGCATAAGTTTACTGCCATGAGAGTTGCAAATATATCTTATATCGCCATAACTGTGTTTCATTGTAATGAGTAAATGATTACTCCTAACTCGTAGAGGTTCGATTTGGTAAGTAAATGTTTATACTGTTTAGATAACTGATTAACCTACAATATTTTTTGCTTCGATTCGGTATTTAGCGATAGAGGTTCCAATACTAGCTAGAGTATATATTGTCTTTCTATTATCCAATGATCTATTTTAAAAAAGGTTATTCTTTGACATTAACCAGGCATTTCTATGAGACAAAAATCGCTACCTTTGATCCTATTACATATATGTAATAACAAAAGGGTGTTAGCAAAAGGTATTATCAGTACGTCTTACGCACAATAGCCGGAGAAATTGCTTACACGGAATGAGCAGGGAGTCATTACCGCGTTGCTACAAATCGAACTTGGTTGTCATCTAAACTATGGTTTTCTTCTTCCCCATAAACAATAATGGAAATGACAACGAGTGTTATCTTTTTTTAAACTTGTACTTTTTATATAACAAAACTACAATAGGTGTATGAGAGAGGACACGGCGGGTTCGCTACGTGAGCACATGCGGCGGTAGTTGCGGTCGCCCTTCCAGCTTGCTGTAGTCCAAGTGAAATTCCTTTGCCACCTGCGGAATATCAATTAATAATTTATTAAAACTTACCATAGATTAAGTAAAATAGGAAACACATCAAGCATATATCTGTGTTTATTATTCATTGTGTTTGGTTGGTTCATTACATTAACGCTAGTTTCTTCTACTATGTTAACTTTGTTTCTAGATAATTCTGTAAATCGTTCGTTTTTAAAAAAAAACATGCCACTTTAGTGCTAAGTAAGTAGCAAACATTTTAATGAGGATTTCAAACTTTGCTGTGTATACAAAATAATTAATATGTACATATTATGTATATAATAATGTTATAAGAGCGCATCGCGACTGTTTTTTTTTATGCTCACTACTTCGTATTAAAATGTTAATATAAAAAATTTGGCAACAATAAACCTGACTTCATGCCTAAGTATTTCATGCTAAAAACACTGCTATTGACTAAAAAGGATGATTTAACTTATCAGTCATTTATAATACTCTATTAGGGGTTTAATATAACAGGGATGTTATCAGTTATACAAATACTATGGCTATCAGCTACACATAATTTAGCTTTCAAATTGTATAGATAAGTCTAAAAATTGTAAAGATAAGTTATACATACTGTACATCACATCACAAATCAACAGCCGTAAACAGTCCACAGCTGGACATCAGCCTCTCATTAGAAAAGTTTTGGCCTACTATACCAGACACATTGGTATAGGGTTTTTTCAAGTTTTCCTTCTCTTTGCAGAGATGTTATCCCGCAGTTCGCTCCCTTGTCGCCTCTTACGATACCCACGGGATGAATAGGGGTGATGACATTGTATTTTTAATCTATCACCACACGGAAAATACTGTACAGATAAGTCTAAAAAGGTATCATACCTTACGCCAGTTGTGCGCATCGAAAAAGTAGTATGTGCCACGTTCGTACGTTGATGTTTTTTCTACCATCGGCATACCCGGCGCTTGAGAGATCCACACCTTTTCCTCCATATGATACCGCCATTCACGATTGTATCTATAAAAAATAATTATAAATTTTTCCTTAAAATAATGCACCAATTTATAGACGTTTTATTATATTTATCTTAGTTATTTCAACAATATAAAGAAAAAAACATTGGCACAGTATGAGTTAGATAATTTTTTACTTTTAGTGATGAATGCAAAACTGACATCGCGGAAAAAGAGATTTTTAAACTAAAATAAGTGAAGTCACTTAAAAACAGATCACAGTTTGGTATATATTTCGACAATGTTATAACGTATATATTATATCTAACGTTCTGCCGATAAGTAGTTTTTCGAAAAACAAATCATATTTAAGAATATCTTAAACTTGCAAAGTTTTTATCAATTCTTAGAATTTGTAACGTTCAATAACAAATTATTGTATATTTTATATTTAAAAAAAAGGTGATACTACAGCTTTTATATGATACAGTAAAACGCAAAAGAATTTACATATCGAGCTAAATTTAGCTACATCTAGTATGTTTTTCATACAAGAAGTTGCACTGTTAATTATACACACATTTATGTTACACATTATTAACAATATCTGTTATAGTAATAGTCTGATACAGAAAAATATAAAGCACATTGAAGCATGTTTCTTTGCATACATGTATTTAATACGAAACACCATCAGGTATTTGTAAAAACCTTGTTCTGAAAAGCATATAAAATGTGCAATGAATAGATAATGTTAGTTTCAATGTAACTTACAGTTCGGCTGCAGCTGCAATTTGCAGCACGTCACCCACGAAACAGTAGAACAAATAAAATAAGAGGTCTTCCTTATATCGACTCAGTCGTAGAGGCGCAAGTTTTTCTCTAATAGAACCATTAATTAAGTATTCGGGAGGCACGTGATAGTCCATGTCTTGTGGTCTGAAATGAACATATTACAATTGGTAGGTGATATCAATCAACACTTATGAGCTAATGCAACGTAAATATGGAAATGATTTGCTCTAAGCCTAAATTTTACTCATATAACAGACACCTTATAATATAATTTTCATACTTAAATTCAAAGATAACAAAGTATAATGAAATATAATCTATGCTGAGTAGTATCTACATTTTTATAATAAATACACGGTTTTAAAAAAGTCTGTATTTGTGCAGGGCCCGACTTCGAAACGGCAAGTAGTTGCAACCCTTGGCGTTTCGAAGTCGGTCTTGAATAAAAGTCGAGCCCACAACAAGTCGAGCATAACAGGCACACGAGTAACATAGTATATCTTTTACAAAAATAATGAGGTAAGCCATAGTGTGGCATTCACGTCTCTTTCGATTCTACTGTTCTGTTTATAGCAAGAAAATGATTTGTAGCTCGTTATCCATTTCATACATAATTTATTTTGTAATTCACCTGCAAGGCGTGTCCGCCCAAGGTCCAGCAAAAGTGAGATAAAGGTTGTCTGGGGAATTTAGATTCAGTCCAAGTGCAGTTAAATCCTGCCCTAACGCCAACGAAACTAAACTGGGATCCGACTCTGCCGCTCGGATAAACGTTAATAGTCCCACAATACCAAATTGATTTGGTATCATCGTCTCTGGTATATTCGTTACTTTACCTAAAAACAGAACACTATTAATTGACTGTTAGGATACAAAAAAAAATACTTCAATGGAATATCTGGACATTACATTAAAAAAGCTTCAATAAACATACAATACAGAAGCAACTTTAATATATGTCCATCCTAAGAATATAATACACACCATAGAATTCCGTATGTGCTCCTTGACTGACAACTTTAGGGACAAAAAAATTACATGTCAGGTGTAGTTCAGTTCATTATTATCTAGAATAATTTCATAATATAACACAACATTATGTAGTTTTATGTGGCATGCATAGATAAATAAAGAAAGAAAAATAAATAAAAACAAACAAATTCATTAGTGTTATGGCATTTTATATTCTATAAAAACAAATTAATATTTACCATCAGGTGAGGTCTGTATGCCTTTCCTAGGCTTTTCAGCGTTATGATTGGCAAAATCGGGAGGCGGGGGCGCGGGACCTGATGGTGGCTGAGGTGCTGCGCCTCCACTACTCGACGTGCCAGGAAGCGCCGGGAAGTCTTCTGAAGACATCGTAAACTCCGACTGCTCCGATGTAGGCTGCTTCACCATACCCACTGTTTAAACAATATTCCATTAGAATCTACTATTTATTTAAGATAATTGCTATGCGTAAGTAAGCAATGGTCTAACCGTAAGGTTTAGAGCCTGGAGGCGGTGGTGCAGCAGCAGGGGCCTGGTCACCTGCCCCACGCGCCGTAAGTGACGGGAACTCGCTAAGGTCTAACAGCGGAGGCGTCGATGTGTCACCACCCTCACCAAAAACTGAGTGGTAGTTACTGCCTGGATTGAATCGAGACAGGTTGCCCATACTCGACTGTGGAAAATCAATTAAATGTATCAATATAATAGTCCAAGGCAATATTAATAACGCTATTATCAATTGAATCCTACCTAATATCATACAAGATTAAAAAACTAAACATCCACTTGTAAAAAAATATTAACACAGGTGGTTACTCAAATCCTATTAGATAGTTTCTCAGCTCAATTGTTTTTGGTTTTGTAAATTGCGTTGTAAATGTTTACTTAAGACTGTATTATTGAAATCCTTTCAGTATATAAGTTTTGAAAAAAGAATATAATACAGTAAAGCATTCAATTGAAAAAAAAAAATGTTTTCCATGTTATTAACTAATCTATTTTTTCATTTTATCAACAGCTTTAAACAGTCCATGGTAGGAGATATGCCTCTCTTTAGAAAGAAAGTGCATTCCATTATCCTTATTTACACAACTAATAATTCATCGCAAGGGTTGAAATGTTTACACTTTAAAATGTACTTAAACACATCCTTGAAAAATAACAAAATAAGGAAAACCAACCTGATAAAACATTGTTTAAATTATATTAATATTACAGCAATAAAACACAATAGAATATATAATTATTTTTAAAAAGAACTGATCACAAAGAACAAGAAAACTGTATACTTCTTTTAAGTGACAGTCAAATGGGGTTATGAAAATAATAGTCATATCCAACTACCCACATTATAGAAAAGGCAAAATCTTATGTTTATTATCTTACCATGGAATTTGAATGAGGTTGAGTTAACGTGTTTGGCATAGGTACTCTACGGTCAGCAAATGCTCTCTGGCCGAAAAGTGTTGAACGAGATGCCATAGACGGTGGAGCACCCCCAGGCATGGCAGTAGAGCCCCGGCCTGGCGACAGGGCGCCTCCAAATGTAGGCGTCACATGGCCTGAAACGCCTCCTACCAGCCC
Organism: Hypercompe scribonia; assembly: GCA_949316085.1. Classification (NCBI taxonomy): domain Eukaryota; kingdom Metazoa; phylum Arthropoda; class Insecta; order Lepidoptera; family Erebidae; genus Hypercompe; species Hypercompe scribonia. The sequence continues at coordinate 8,424,319 of OX438989.1, read as the reverse complement.
TGAGCTGACGCGACTACCCACACCGCCACTCGCTAGGCTTCTAGGTGCTTGTTGAAAATTCAAGTTTGCCATAACCTGTAATAATTTTTGAACATTTTGTTTTCAAATATAAATGTAACATGACTTCAATAATGTTGAGTGTAGCTTGTTTTGCAACATGTTTGTAATAATTCATCATAACTTATGTTATTAGAATTTATATTATTATAATACATGATATCACAATTTTTCCTACTCTTCTAAACACTATACTATCAGACGGCTTAGTCAACTCATTTTCTATCCTTATTGCCCTAGGAAATGACTGAATCACAAAGTTTGTCCTGCAACTGAGAATTGAAGGTTCACTGTATTCTTAGGAAGGTTCTATAGGCTTTATAATAAAGTAATGAGTTAAAAGAAATAAAATATTTACACTTAAGCAAATTATGACTGTAAAAGAATGCTCTCTTTCTGGTGCAAGTCTCGTAGCTATGAGGAAACTGAACCATTGTTTTTGTATTCTTATAAATATATATTTCTATCTTTATATATTTAAACAGTGAAGTCACTATTTTTTGTCCACAGTGTGGACAAAAAATAGTGACTTCATTTTTATAAAAGAAATATTAATTTATTCATGTAAAATTATGTTATTCCCTACAAAATAATCCTTCTTTGATATAATGCACTTGTGCCTGTACTTTTTCCAGTCATCAAGACACTTCTGAAACACATTTAGGTATTGTCAAGATCTCCTCCAGAGAGGCACCCTCAATCTCCTCAATCGTTGCAAACCTTCATTCTTTCATAGGCCTTTTTTAATTTTGGGAAGATTAAAGTCACAGGGAACCAAGTCTGGTTAATACAGTGGCTGCGACATGATGGTAGTATTGTTTTTGGCTAAGAAACTACTGTGCACTAGTAAAGTTGTGTGTGCAGGTGCATTATCGTGGTGCAAAAGTCATAAATTTTCTTTTCACACTTCCAGCCTTTTGTTCTTGTTGATTCACTTAAACGATGCATAACCTCAAAATAATACTGCTTGTTTACTGTACAACTTTGTGGTGGGAATTTTTGATGCATACAAATACCATGGTAATCAAAGAAAACAGTGACCGAAACCTTCACATTTGAACAAACTTTATGTGCCTTTTTCAGTCATGGCTCTTCTGGCCTCTTCCATTGGGATGGTTGGGTTGTGGTTTCGACATTGTAACCAGATACCCATAATTTGTCACCAGTTATAACCCTTTTGAGCCAATCAGTATTATCATTGACATTTTTAAAGACAACGAAAGAAAAAAAAACATTGTTCAACTTGTCTTGGGTGATGTTGCAATGCTGCTTCTGATCAAAATGAAGTGATTTTAGAATGAACTTTGCTACCAAAATATGTGTTAAAATTGATTGAGCCAAATGATATGTTAAGATACTCAGCTACCTCTATCATGGTTTGACAATTTTTCAGTATGATTTCTTTCTGAACATTATCATGAGTTTGTGACATGCTTGAGCGTCCAAAGTGAGGTAAACAACTTTTTTTACTAAGAGTTGACTTGGAGAGTTTTTGGACACTTAACAATCATGTTTTACAGAAAAATTAATACAAACTTTGCTACATTATATTCAACAGCAAAAAATCACAGAACATGTAAATACGAATATAACCTTTATATCTTAACCTTACAGAAGAATTGTATATGCTATATAGTCGAAACTGTGAACATATGTGATGAATCTACCGATGAGACATTTATGAAGTTAGAATGTACAATGCACGTGAAAGTTAGTCTCCTTACTTTCTGATCACAGTTTGTGCTTGAATTATATTATTGCACACTGTGCCAATAGACTATTTCAGCTTGCTAGTAATTTTCTGATTCCGAGATGATCTTCTACATTGTGTTAGTGTTAGCCACACACCACACACACACCCTCTCACACATATATACATTGCCTCATATATTTGGACACTCTCCTGCACACAAACACATACACACACCCTCACATCTACACATACACAAATAGCCCATCACGAAAACATTAAACCTACACTTCACCACATCTTCATTCAATATCTCTTATTCTTATAAGTTTGTAAAATCTAGAGTTAGACACTAACAAGTCTGTTATATAGGGATGTCCTAGTACAGATACCAGTTTCTCACATAGATTCTGGTGAATCTGAAGTTAAGTAATTGAACATGTAATACCTGCCTAATTTAAAATGTAATAATTGTAACTATTCTGTGCGAGAGAGAAAACAAAATAATTATTATTAGAATTTCAATGAGAAAATGGGTAATTAAGAAAATAATGTAGTTTTCTAGATAATTACATTGACTTCATTCAGATCTATAATGGTATAGAACAATTCATCAATTTATGCCACAAAACTTTCTGAAAGAAAAGTTTCTTAGTTCTTAAAACACCTTTATTCCACAATCATAATAATAATAATTAATTGATTAATGATAATTGTGTACAACAAGTCTGAGGCATATTCTTTCGATCTAGGTGAAGACTCATATCTAAGACATGATGCATTCCTTAATGTTATTTTATAAAAACGCTAACATAATACATGGGTCACAAATTATACATACATGTATAAATACTAACATTTCATAAAGAGAGTTAAATAAAGTCTTTTTCAAAAATCTTCCAACACGACACTTCAAGATCAACTTTCCAATATCTTGACTGGACATGAGTGTATTGGATTCAGCTAGGCAAGACATTTACTTGCTCTAAGTAAGCCTATAGAAAACAGTTAATGTTTAAGATACTTTCACATAACAAATTTAAGAAGTTAGGGGTTAATAATCTAAAAACTGAAAATTACATTTGAATTTATATTTATTGGAACAGTTTAATAGAGCCATAAAAATTTGACTGTCTAACTTATATTATTAAAAATATTAATGCTTAACTTTTGTTTTCGACGAAATATAGAATACCTTACGGAAAAATTATGTTGGCTAGAACTATAAGATCTGGTATGAATGATATTTATGAGACAAGGCTACAAGAAAAACATTCATACACTTTGAGGCATACAGTGTTAAGATAGGAAATACGAGATAACGCTTGCTAATAACAACAGATGAAGTAGGTATCATACATATATCTGGCTTTTACTATGGTTATTCGCCTCCTGTCAAACAATGGCGACCCGTTATTGGTTTACACAATTCTTCATAAATTTCAAATATTTACCTAATGTGTCGACGTTAGTCCTTGTTCCACTATTTCAGTATTAATACAAATGGTTCATAGTCGAATATTCCCTGTAGAAACAAATAAACCCACTCCAGTGAAATAAACAAAAGTTTGTTGACTGTCCAATTTAGATTACGATTTATATGCATTCAAAAATTTTAAGACGAACTGAAAAAATTCTCGAGACCGTCTTTGCGGGAAACACTGCTATAAAACGTTGAAAACTTTATACATCTTTACGTCACTTATAAATATTTTAACAATTTCACTCAGTTTTGTCGAACGCCACATTACCCTAAACAACTGGCGGCCATATTGCTGAAAGCGGATGGAAAGCTGCAATAATTTTTAGTCATATAACTTTTTATTATATTTAAAATATATTTTTCAGAAAATCAAATGAATATGAAATATTTATTCAAGTTATTTATTTTAGTGATATTCTTCAACTACAACAATATTTAAATATGTATGACCAAACTAATTTATAATTAGTAGGCTTTAGTTTGATCTTTTACAGCCAACACTTAATTTTATTGCCATAAAAAAAGAATAAAAGACGAATGCCATACGACTGAACGAAAGTAAAATGTGTCACACTTCTATTTGTCTATGGTTATAAATCTGGTAAGCAGTCACGTTTTTTGGTTTCCCTGATTCGATTTCTCAATTTTTGAGTTATGACATTTATACCTTTTTATTTTAATATGGTCGATGTAACTCGTAATTTTATTTTTTATTCCTTACTATTAATTATCATTAAAGTTTAAGAATAAAAATTTTACTATTTATGCTACTTTCGAAGAACCTTATAATAAGTAATCAAAACTAATAGAAAAACATGTTCTGGTAATTGAGAAAATTAAAGTACTTAATAACAAGTTATTTAACACGATGGCTACTCTTTATCTGAATTAGAGATGAATAATAAGAGTAAAATAGGAGGATCTAAAATCTTATAAGAATCGAATAAGACCTAAGGAATCGATATTATTGTCTATGCAAGAAATTCTTGGCAACATCGGGATCATATGATTGTTCAATGAAGGAGCACGTCTGGTAGGCGTCGACTTACTTCTTCAAGCCAGTTTTTAGTTTTCTGGCTCTTTATCGGTTGTTTTTCGTGTTAGTGGTGCTAAATATTAAGCAACAGCCATGGCGCTCAGCGATGCAGATGTTCAAAAGCAAGTACGTATATATAAATCGCAATATAGCAAAAGGCAGTGATCTACGCTGTATTTCGTCGACATGGATTTGTCAGATTAATTGATCCGAAATGAGGGAGCTGAAGAAAGTGTTCCAAATTGGTCTGAATTTTCGGGAAGTCTTTAATGATTTTTTATGCTTGAAAAATGCATTTTTCATTGAGATATTCCATTTTTTTGTCACTAGATCAAGCACATGATGGCCTTCATCGAACAAGAGGCTAATGAAAAAGCCGAAGAAATCGATGCTAAGGCCGAAGAGGAGTTTAACATTGAAAAAGGTCGTCTTGTCCAACAGCAGCGCCTCAAGATCATGGAATATTATGAAAAGAAGGAAAAACAAGTTGAACTCCAAAAAAAGATGTAGGTCCCTGTGTCTAATCTCATGACCATTTTGTATATATTAGTTATACATTTCTATGTAACTAAAAATTTAACATTGACATAAATTCATCTATTACATATAGTCCAATAAGATAAAAATGTTGTAGACTTAAATTAGTTTTCCAGTTCTTAGTGGATATTATAGTTAGAATCACTGAACTGATTTTAATAATCCTTTTGTAGACATTATACATTGAAAGATTTCACATGAAATTAGAAAAAAGTTGCCATACTTATACCAGACTGATAAAACATGACATGATCATGTGACCTCACTGCCTATACTTGTAACTGAAAACATAAATTGTTAAGTATTAGTTATTTTAAAAAAGTATACCAAATTTAAAGAATGGAGCTTAAATTTAAATAATTAATTTAAAGATTACATACATATATCTATTCATAATGAAGGTATCATTAATATATTTCTAGCTTAGCAAAGCAACCATAGCTATAACAGAAAATATTTACTTAGAACTCGAAAGGCAGCATGATTATCAACAGCCTTTATTAGTTTATAGGTGGAAACAGGCTTCTCCGCAGAAAGGAGTTTTTGTGTTAATACACCACAATGGCTAGATAGGTTGGCATTTGATTTGTGTTAATTTTTCTTCTCTTTGCAGTGATGTTGTTCTGCGTTGTTAGCTCCATTAGTTGGCAGTAACTCAGTTTTTGAGTCCATAACTTTAAAATCACTAGTGACAGTCATACAACTAACATATAGGATTACTTCCAAAATCAGTTAGGTGTACCCACTGCCACATATCTCACACATAGTCATCTGATCTCAAACTAGACAGAGCCTGTATTATAGCAACTGACTGCACATAGATAAATTACACCCAAACATAACAAATGAATTATCTCATCATCATCAATATTCCTCTTGCCTTTCTCCAGCATAACAGTTGGAGTTACCAACCGCTAGACCACAGGTCTGTCAATGTATTATGGTATTTATTTAATCTAATTATATAAGTGCAATTCAATTATTCACATGGAATCACATGTTTTACATTGCTCAATAGAATGATAACATTGATTACATATAAGTTATCAGTGATAATGGGCTTTTTCTAAATCAAAGACAAAAAAGGGTTTAGTGTTAGTTTTCATCTTGCTATGATCTTTAAAGTGATGAATAAAATCACCCATGAAGAAAAGGATATCAGACTATCTTTTTCTTCATGTGTGATTATACTCATCACTTGAAAGATCATGTTGAACAATATTGTTTTTGTCTAATAGTGTAGAATATAAATTTATTGATTCCATTGAACAAAATACATAACTCTTAACAACATACCTCCTTTCGAAGGAGAGGCTCATGTCCAACAGTGGACTGTTAAAAGCTATTGTTTTTCAAGCAAGTCTTTTTAATTTCTGGATAATCTATTTAAAGTCAGAGTCAAAATAGAATAAAAATAGTAAATCATGTTGCTTTACTGTTTAACACACTCTTCGAATAATACCTTGAAGTATAGTACTTAGTACCATAAAATTTTTAATATGAACTATCATGTGTTGGATACATAGAGATTTATTTTAGAAGAGCAGTCATTTATATTGCTCTTATAAATACATTAGTTAACCAATGCAGTTAAAGCATTATTATTTATGCAATATAAAGGAATATTTGATGCAAATCCTATACCAACCTATTTGGCAATAGTGAACAAGGTAAAAACCTTCTTGCTAAGAGACCTACGAGAGACCTATGTCCAGCAGTGGACTAATACAGACCGTTGATGATATTTATTAATTATAATAAATACATATGTTAAATCACTTTGTTAGTTACATCACAAATTAATTTTTGTATATTTTTTATGTTAAGTTTTATTGCAACTCCATCTTCAATACTATCATAATTAAAACGAACAACCAGCTGAATTTGGCTGCACAGATGGGTAGTGGTTAAAACAGTCGCCCCCATTACTTCCTACTGCACCTGAAAGTTGCTGGTTCGACCCCCCACACGGGACACGTCTAATCCACAAATTGTTGTTTTCAGTCTGGATGTTATTTGTGTCCCTTTTTTATTTGTAGATTCTCCTGTAACAGGAGATATTCCTTGTGTGAGAGTTTTTTTTATTAAAAAGAAATATGTAGTCCGTTTCTTACAATAAATCTTGTTTGACAGTCAATCATCGAACATGCTGAATCAAGCCCGTCTAAAGGTACTGAAAGTACGTGAAGACCATGTACGTAACCTACTAGATGAGGCAAGAAAGCGCCTGGCTGAGGTGCCCAAGAACACTAAAATGTACGGAGATCTTCTCACCACACTCATTGTACAGGCACTTTTCCAGGTTAGTATATAGTATTGTTGGTCTGAATCTTTATAAATCAATCAATACTCTGCAAGTATTATTCATTATACATGTCACCTAAAATAAATTCAGATGAGCGCATGTTTTTTTATATCAATAAAACTTAGCATATAGACAATATATATTTCGAACTATTCCAGCTTATGGAGCCTGCAGTAACCATTCGTGTACGTCAAGAAGACAGAAATTTGGTGGAGTCAGTGTTAAACAAATCTCAAGCAGATTACAAAGAGAAGATAAAGAAGGATACCATTCTGAAGATTGACGGCGATAACTTCCTTTCTCCTGACACCTGTGGTGGAATTGAGCTCATTGCTGCCAGAGGACGTATTAAGGTACGCCTTTATTCTAAACTACAGTTTGTAAGTTATTTAAAGAAAAACTATTTTATAGTGATCCTTTGCATAATGAGACTTGATGTACCATTTTCAATTTCCTTAATTTCTAGGTGCTTGTCCAGTCTTTATGTTAGAATAGAACTGGATTAGCCTAGAGTGAACATAGTCCAGAGTTAGGACGGAACACTGAATATTAAAAATAACTTAAAAATCCAAATGTTCTCTAGTAAGTTTATATTTACAATTTAAAAACATACAGTAACTGTTTAATTTTCCGCAGATCTCCAACACCCTGGAGTCCCGGCTGGAGTTAATAGCCGCTCAGCTGTTGCCCGAGATCCGTACAGCTCTGTTCGGGCGCAACCCTAACCGTAAATTCACCGACTAGACTTAGCGGTGATCTTAACAGACACACTTGTTACTACTAACAAATTACTTTTAAACAGTTCATAATTTGTAGAACTAAAATAATATTATAATAAGTGTTTTACTTTGCCTAATTAATTACTTCGTAATAATGCGTACAATTTTATCGCTGTAGAATGTATATTGATGAAAGATACCGTAAAGTCGCCAGAAAATGTATAAACTATTTATGTCAATATCATGTAAATTTCTGATTCTTGGTTAATGTTATATACACAGAGATGCTTCTATCCTGACTGTGCATTAGTTTCGCCTGCTAATATCTCTTCGTCGTATATATATTGAATGTCAAATGTTTTATTATAACAATTCATTCATCTAGCATGTTATATGTATCTTAGAGATTGTAGTTTATAGAGTTTGGAAGTGGTTCGCTTAAGATGTTACCAGTTATTAGGCCATGCTGATAATCACTATCTACAGTTGATACTGTTAAATATATATCGGACTCTACACCATCTGAGTCCGTTACAGTATTATTAAAGCACAAGAACACTTTGCGATAGTAGATTCAATTGTTTCTATGTGAAATATTTATATTTAATAATCATTAAATATTTTGGATTAGTATTTTTCGTGTACACTGTTGAAAGTTATCAATTAAAGGAATCATTGTTAGCTGAAAGGTTGAGGCACGACGGCAGCATCCCATGCTATGGTCACTTAAATCGATGCAAAGATTTGGCTGGGCGCAGTGTGGTGTCGCGCTACAACCTTGCAGCTCCCCAAGACATTCCTACTTTGTGTTTTACCCTGGCAATATAACATTTCGGCTTGCTTTTGACAATGAATGTTAAGAACATTATAGTTCTTGAACGTACAATGTATAATTCCCATATAGCACTGTTAAAATTCTTGTAATGTAAATATATAGATGTGTTGAAAAATCGTCTTTTATTTCAAAAATATTCCAACAGGTATGTTAAATTTTTAAGATGAATAAATAAAAACTGTTCGTGTTTATAAGAATCAAACGTGACGAGTGTGCTAAGATAAAAACAAGTCATGCAGTCAATTTTGCTGGTATTTGTGTCGATTAATTTTGTTAAATTAAGCAAAATTCTTTTTAAATTCTTATTCACTCTAGCAATATCTGGATGGACAGTTTTTATTACGTTCATTTTTAAAAAAAATCAATTAGATGTTTGAAATTATAAAAACAAATTCGAATTATTTTTGACTTCTACTTCGTTAATTTTTTTGCAAAAATAAAATGTTAACAAACAAGTAGTGTTATCGCGTTAAGTACCGAGAACTTGCACTACGATTTTGATTCAGTGCACTCAATAATATATTTACTTTGCTTTACATGTTTCAATAAGATAAAATCGTAGTGTTACGTAAAAATTACGCTGAAGTGTTAGGCCTCTCAGAAATACTGATATTAGTTTAGTAGTAGTGTTCGGTAATCTTGAACTGTATGTCAGCCGTCGCCAATGGCGGATCGTGATTCGATACAAGTAATAATAATAATAATAACCCCCCCGGGGGACCACCTTGACGTGGTGGGGGGCTTACGGAAAGGCATGAACTTATTATATCGTCACTAAGAACTCGACTATACCCTGTTATAGGAGGCACAAAAACTAAAAAAATATTACAAATAGCTAAAAACATCTTGGCTTAACCCTTTCTAACTAAGGGTCGATTTATACTAGCACAGAGTCGAAGCGCATCGAAGCGTCAAATTTTTTACAACTAAAGCGAAGCCGCGCGAATGCGCGCGTATTCGCAAGAACGCGCTCGTATTCGCACGAATGCGAGTCCGAGAGAATCCCAAGCATTATTTTTGGAATGTTTGTCACTATAATTTTTAGCTTTTAGATTAAATAGGCATTCATATTTTTACACCAGGTAAATTAGTTTTTCGTCCGAGTCCATTGTGATTAACACGGAAGCAGGCCAATTTCCGACTGATGACGCGTTGGTTCGCTAGTAGGCGCGTAGATACACGAGAATGCGCGCGCACGCCCCCGAACCAATCAGCGTTGTTCGCGCGCAGACGCGCGAATTCGGACGAATGCGCGCGTCTTTTTAAAATCTCCGAAGTATTGTGTGCGTTACGCTGTGGAGTTAAGGTTGAATTTGTTATGTTCAGTTTTGGATAGACGCTTCGATGCGCTTCGACTCTGCGCTAGTATAAATCGACCCTAACGGTCCCAAACCTAGAAGAAGAAACATGGTCTTAACAAGAAGCAGTACGAAACGGCCCCAAGTGCCCGGCGGGCCCAGTACTAGTCATGGTGATGACGACAGCCAGACTGAGACTGAGCCCAGGGGTGCGAAGAATCTCGGGGTGGGAAGAAAAACTCGTCAAACGACTACAGCTATTCATAAGGACTCTGATAAATTAAGCGATATTTCATTGACTCCCTCACCATTTCATTCACTCGAATCACCTTCTTCATCCCCATTATCATTTGCGTCTTCAATGCCATCAATTACTGAATCTGTTTTGTCTGAGGATGTTGTGCAGCGGGCACATGCCATTACGCCCACACCCACTTCAGACACAAACCGTACGCGAAAGAGATGGTCACAAGATATTAACGAATTCATCTGGCGTACGTATCTCATAGCTACAAAATTAAACACTAGTAAAGTATATCTTAATCACTTGCACCACGAATTCACACAAAAATATCCACAAATGCAGGCATCTAAACAAAGATTAGGAGACCAATGCCGAGCTATAATCAGAAACAATCTTCTCTCTCAGCAGACATTAGACAGTATAAAAGATGAAGTATCCACTTACCTACAACTAACACAAAATACACTAATGACACTTAGTGCAACTATACAAACACAGAGAAGAAGATGGACAACAGAATATAACGAATCAATACTCAAAAATTACTACAAAATTACACAATTAGTATCAAATCGGACAGCCTATCGTAAACCACTTTATCAAGCAGTTATTGCAGAACACCCTAATTTGTCAGAAGTTAGCGAACAGAGGATATCTGATCAACTCCGGGTAATACTAAACAACAAATTGATTAGTGATCAACGACAGGAAGAAATATGTAACGAGATATCAAGTTCCATTAATCTACAAAATATTAATCAGTAAGACTGTACCACACAAACACAATGCATGACATCAAGAGCTGAATTACTACGAGAAATACACAGCCCACAGACTGATTCACTCACCGAACCACTGTTAACTCGAAATTGTCAATTGCAATTCAATTCAGTTTTAGAGCCTAATAAAATTGAAGAAATATTTAAAACTGCAATACTTAAATTCAGATATAGTGTATAGTGTGTAGTATATATACCCAACGACTCGACCATACATACCAAAACAGAAAACATCTACAAAACTAATGAAAATAGTCCATTTCATTGACACTGAAATACTACCCAACCATGTATCACTTGATCAAGAATTTTCACTGACTCAGACCATAATTTACTGCGCCGCCTACACGGCTGCTACCTGTAATGGATCTAAAATTAAAGATAATATTACAACTGTCATTCAAAACCAAGTAAAAATACCGCCTTGGCAGAAAAGGTTACAAAACAAGATACAAAATTTAAGGAAAGACATTGGAAGGATGACAGAATATATTAGAGGCAATAGCAGTGAAAGAGTTAGAAGATTTGTTGAAAAAATTAAAGATAAACACCAAATTCATTCACATCATGAAGAACCTAATTTAAATAATGAACAGTTCCTCGATACTCTCAAACAAAAACTTAATGCAGCTACGAGTAGATTAAAAAGATATATTAATTGTACACTTAGGAAAACTCAAAACAGCCAGTTCACTAACAATGAAAAACAGTTTTACAGACAATTAGCCTCAAACACAACACAATACACAAATAAAAACACACAAAATCCAGTAACGGCACCGGTTGATGAACTACATAGCTTTTGGTCTAATATTTGGTCAAATTCTGTACTTCATAATTCACAAGCTGAATGGCTTCAGACAAACTCTTCCTTACCAGATCCTATTACACCCATGGATTTTGAACAAATTACTGTAGAAACATTTGTAAATATATTAAAAAAACTGCACAACTGGAAGGCACCAGGTACCGATCGCATTCATAACTACTGGTATAAAAAATTCACGTCTGTCCACCCTTTGCTACACAAACACATCAACATTTTCATTCAGACACCAGATATAATGCCAAAGTATATTACTGAAGGCCTCACCTACATGATACCAAAAGATATAGATTTACAGAATCCAGCTAAATACCGCCCTATTACATGCTTGCAAACGATTTATAAAATACTTACGGCATGCATTGCAGAAATAATTCATCAACATGTCGCCGAAAATAACATACTTGCAGAAGAACAGAAGGGATGCCGTAAGAGAAGCCAAGGTTGCAAAGAACAGTTATTAATAGACTCAGTGGCTATGAAACTAGCAATTTCGAAAAAGAAAAATATTAGCACCATGTACATAGACTACCAGAAAGCCTTTGATTCCGTTCCACACAGCTGGTTACTTCACGTCTTACAATTCTATAAAATCCATCCAAAAATAATTGACTTTTTACGAAACTCGATGCAACACTGGACTACGAAATTAAATATCAAAGGATACAATACAGAAATATCTAAAATCCCGATACGACGAGGAATTTTCCAAGGGGATGCACTAAGCCCGTTATGGTTTTGCCTAGCTCTCAATCCTCTCTCTCATATGTTGAATCAGTCTCATCTAGGTTACACTATCACTACATCACGCAAAAAAACAAACCTTACACATCTCATGCATATGGATGACATAAAATTATACGGAAACAATACAGAGTCATTACACCATCTAGCAGACATTACACAATCTTTTTCAAACGACATTCATATGGAGTTTGGAATTGATAAGGTCAAAACCTTTACAGTAATCAATGGGGAAATTACTTCAAACGCCTTCACGTTACAGACAGGAGAGACGATTGAACCTCTAGAACCTCACAATTCATACAAATATTTAGGATTCCAGCAAAGTAGACAAATTCATCAAAAAGAAATAAAAGATACACTTAAACAAAAATTCAAACATAGGCTTAATATAATACTCCGTTCACAACTCATTTCCCGAAATTTAGTTAAGGCAATTAATAGTTATGCAATTCCGGTTCTAATCTACTCTTTCGGTATAATAAAATGGTCCAAAACTGAACTCACTAACTTACAACGCACAATAAACACAACCTTAACAGCTCACAGGAAACATCATCCTAGATCTTGCGTGCAACGCTTGACACTTCCGCGTGAAGAAGGTGGACGAGGCATAATAGATGTCTCTAATCTACATAACAAACAAATCACATCACTCAAACATTACTTTCAGCAACGATTACAACACTGCACGAAATTATTACATTTGCAGATAGACGCCTTACCCCACTTAATTTAGCAAACCAAAACTCACAATGCAATGAATATACTGTCCAGTTAAAAGAAAATCTCTACATGGCAGATTTCGTCAAGAACTGCAGCAACCCCACGTCGACAAAGTTACGTCGAACTAATGGTTACGACGTGGAGACCTGTTTCCTGAGACAGAAGCATTCATGATTGCAATCCAAGATCAAGTCATCGACACCCGAAACTACCAAAAGCACATAATATGCGCACAAAATCTCCCTTCAGACTCCTGCAAACGCTGCCATGCCTGTCCCGAAACCATTCAACATATAACTTCAGCCTGTAAATCTCTAGTTCAAACTGACTACAAACATCGACATGACCAAGTAGCTGCTATAGTTCACCAACATCTTGCCCACAAACACCACTTTATAGACAAAAAGATCCCCTATTACAAATACAAGCCGGAGTCAGTACTAGAAAACAATAACCTCAAAATATACTGGGACAGAACTATCATAACGGATAAGACTATTCATTTTAGTAGACCAGACATCACACTTCACGACAAAGTAAATAAAACTATATATCTTATAGATATAGCAGTGCCAAACACCCATAATGTTCAATCTTCAATAGCTGAAAAACTTAACAAGTATCAAGATCTGGCAATAGAATTGAAAAGGCAGTGGCAAGCAGTCAATATCCATATAGTCCCCATAGTAATATCTTCAACAGGAATAATACCTAAAAGCCTTCAACGTAGTTTAGATATTTTAGAAATGCCACAACATGCTTTACACCTGCTTCAGAAAGCAGTTTTATTAAACACTTGTAGACTTACTCGGCAATTTCTCACCACATCTTCAGTTTCATCCACATACACTATCACTTAAACTATGATTACACTTGGCTATGGCCCGTGGAACAGAAAATTTTACCCCGTTCTGGGAGATTAACATAGTAAAAACAATAATAATAATAATTTATTTTCTTACCACAACTACAGTACACGTTACATTTAGAAATATATACATTATCTTTTTTATGATATTGTGGAAGACTGATACCTAAGCTAAGCTCGAGGCTTGTGTTTCAGGACACCAGGTCTCCCCCCCTGAGTATAGTTACATTTATTTTACACAAATGGGGCCTGTGAAATTCAATAATCACTACAATAATAATTAATTCGGTCATTTGACACATAATGCCATTTAGTTTCAAACCAAACATAGCTCGCAACATGATAGCTAGACTGACTGATAGCAAACTTATAATTCTTTTTTTTTGTCTCTTTTACTATTTTTTTTTTTTAAATACATACATATTACACGTAAAAACATCCAAACTCCGAAACAAAATTCGCAGATCATACAAACATCTGATCTGACCCGGGAATCGAACCCGAGACCTCAAACAAAGCAGTCGCACTCGCTACCGCTACGCCACCGCAAGAAGTATGTTTAGGTTCTTTTGTTTTCTTTTTTGTTTTTAGTATCCCAATTTGGAATATATACTGTTATTGTGTGTTTGTGTGTGCATGATTGTGTGTATGTGTGGACTTGTGCGTGAATGTGAGCAATGTGCTCATGGGTTTGAATCTGTGCATTTATGCCATTGGCAAGTCCTAAACAATTACCGACAGCAGCGCCTCAGTGTCGTCGTAGTTCAACTTCCCCAAATATTCAGTCAATGTTCTTTTACACCTGCTCTTTGTTATAGCGCAAGAGCCCGTGAGTGCCAGACCTTCGTCTTTTTATAAAAGCTGAAAGTTGTTCTATGTGTGTCCCTAGTACAGGTAAGAATGATCCCTAAACATGAAGCTGAGGCACCGGTGGCTTTGGCAGATAACAGGCAACAAAGATGTGTATAATTCCATCTCAAATTCGTCATGAAATAAAACTTGATTTTTTTATATTTGATTCATAATAATATCAAAACTCGCGTTGCTCATTGCCAGACAGTTAGTATGGTTCCAACCCTCTGCCGGACACCCCTAAACTATTATAATTTATAATTATACTTACGTTATATTATAAAACCTAAGTTTTATACATAATTTTTTGGGAGCCTATTAAACTATGTTTACATAGTAGCCGGACAGTTTCGAAGGTTCTATCATCTTGCCAGACGCATTCAAAGTGAGCAATAATCGGGAGAGCAAGGAGCGTATACAGTAACTAAAGGTTATATGAGAAAACCTAAGTTTCATATATAATTTTTTGGGAGCCTATTAAACTATGTTTACGTAGTAGCCGGACAGTTTCGAAGGTTCTATCATCTTGCCAGACGCATTCAAAGTGAGCAATAATCGGGAGAGCAAGGAGCGTATACAGTAACTAAAGGTTACATGATAAAACCTAAGTTTCATATATAATTTTTTGGGAGCCTATTAAACTATGTTTATATAGTAGCCGGACAGTTTCGGAGGTTCTATCGTCTTATCAGACGCATTCAAAGTCAGCAGTAATCAGGAGAGCAAGGAGCATATACAGTAACTAGTGCGAATGAAACAGAGCGCTTGGTCTATTGCGGCCCTTCACTTCCATTGTTTGTTCCATTTATTTTTTTCTTAATCCAGAAATTTCATTAATTAATTTTTACAATTTCAATAACAAATATTTAAAATAATACTGAGTAAAATTTTTCTAACACAATGTCAATCATGTCGAAAATCTAATAATTTAATTGATATTATTTTTCATTTTTTAGAAGTTTATTATTGTCAATGCTATTAAAATTATAAAGCCAATAAAACAAAGTAAATCAAATTTTAGTGTTTATTATACCAAAGGACACATTTTTTTTAAGATAAGAAGTTTACAGAGAAATTAATTTATTTTAATTAAATCTAAATATTTTCATCATTTTCATCGTTATCGCGCGCTCACTAAATCGGTCCGCACGTTAGCAGTTTAAACGTCGTAAGTGCTGTGAGCACAATTCGGACCGCAGCCTTTGAATGCGTCTGGCAAGATGGTAGAACCTTCGAAACTGTCCGGCTACTATGTAAACATAGTTTAATAGGCTCCCAAAAAATTATATATGAAACTTAGGTTTTATCATATAACCTTTAGTTACTGTATACGCTCCTTGCTCTCCCGATTATTGCTCACTTTGAATGCGTCTGGCAAGATGATAGAACCTTCGAAACTGTCCGGCTACTATGTAAACATAGTTTAATAGGCTCCCAAAAAATTATATATAAAACTTAGGTTTTATAATATAACATAAGTATAATTATAAATTATAATAGTTTAGGGGTGTCCGGCAGAGGGTTGGAACCATACTAACTGTCTGGCAATGAGCAACGCGAGTTTTGATATTATTATGAATCAAATATAAAAAAGTCAAGTTTTATTTCATGACGAATTTGAGATGGAATTTTACACACCTTTGTTGCCTGTTATCTGCCAAAGCCACCGCTGCCTCAGCTACATGTTTGGGGATCATTCTTACCTGTACTAGGGACACACATAGAAAAACTTTCAGCTTTTATAAAAAGACGAAGGTCTGGCACTCACGGGCTCTTGGACTATTAGATGGAATATTGGCACAACTTTGTTGACCTTATTGTACAGGAAGCCACCAATGCAGCAGAAGAATCTTCTGGAGTGTTTTGTTGAAAATTTGATGCGTTGAGCAGGATTGAATCTTCGACTGCCACTGGAGACAGTTCGGCTATAGGCCAGCAAAGAATGCTGTTTCAGCACCGTGTACAGTATGAACAGTTGGCGCACTGTTAAAACTTGAGTCTCCTGGTACAGTAAAGCCGTAGGAAAACGATGTGGCTTACAAAATGACACCTTCAAAATAGCTCTTTGTGCTCTCTCAAGCTCAATTAATGTAGATTTCGGTGCTCCACCCCATACAGTGACACAATAAACAATAACCGACTGAACGAGGGCAAAGTAAACCGATCTCAACCAATGAGTATCCAGGACACATCTAATTGTTTTGAATACGTACATTAACTTGCGTAATCTACCACTTAGGGCATCTATATGTTGATGAAAGCCTATAGTATTATCAATGACTATTCTTAGGTACTTGACGGTGCATGTTTTATGTAGGGGAGTGCAAGAGCACCCTGTGCCGTGCGGTTCAGGACATAAGTGGGCAAGTATCTCATAAGATGAAGCTAAAGGTGGAGTTGGAAGATTGCCGTTTAGTGAGAATGTGATGTACTGTGTTTTATCACTGTTTAAGGTTAATAATTTTTTTCTCAGCCACTTACATACAACATTGAAGCCTGACTGAGCGCGCTCGTAGGCTTCACTCCATGTCTTACCACTAAACAATAGAGCGGTGTCATCAGCAAACATCACCGCCCTGCCCCGGGGAAGACTAAGCACACTCAAGTCATTCACGTAGATAAGAAAGAGTGTAGGTCCAATCACACTCCCCTGGGGCGTGCCATATTTGAGAGCACGCTCGTCGCTGAGGTAGTCTCCTATCTTAACTCTCTGTGTACGCTCACTAAGGAAATTTTTAAAGAGATCCAGTGGTACACCTCTGATTCCTAAGCTTTCCAGTTTTGACATAAGGTTGGGTACGGAAATCTTGTTAAATGCTTTGGCAATATCTAAAAATATACCTAAAACTTTGTGACCAGCATCCATTTCTGTAATTATGTAATCAGCGAGCTCGTGTACAGCGTCTGAGGCAGACTTATCAGCCCGAAAACCAAACTGTGAGGGCGAAAGGAGCTTGTTTCCTTCCAAATAAGCAATAAGTCGTTTGTTCATTATCCGTTCAATAATTTTTGACAAGGCTGGCAGTACAGCAATCGGTCTATAGCTGTTGACACAGCCCCCGTCCCCACCCTTAAAGATTGGATGTATTATGGCTTTTTTAAACACCCTAGGGAATTCTCCAACAGAGAGTATAAGAATATAAATGTACGTTATAGGTGGAACCACTGCGATCTTATATCTCTTCAAAATGCCACATGATATTTCATCCCAGCCAGTTGAACAGCCATCACGAAGTGACCTCAAGATCCTAGTAACTTCAGACTCATCAGTAGGCAACATTATCATAGAATGCGGACCTTTATTCGTGATAATTGTCTTTGCGGGTTCAGTCGTTATAGTTGTATTTTTTTCAGCAAAGTGTTTTCCAATGTTTGTGAAATATTCGTTTACAAGGTTGATCGAAGATTTCGGTGAGGCTAGAGTAGTCAACAGCTTGGACGAAACATTTTCTCCACCTTTAGATCTACTCGACATATTATTTATGACTGACCACAGCTGCCTAGTATCCGTTCCTGCTTCTCGACTTCTTTTCTTTCGTAGTCAACCTTAATTTTTTTTAAAAGTTTATTACAAAAGTTTTTGTACCTTTTGAAAGTAAGTCTTAAGACATCGTTATTTGTCGTCAACTTACTTTTTTTATGTAGGTTGTCTCTATGCCTGATACACCGTAGTAACCCTGGGGTAATCCACGGTTTTATGGTTTGTTTACGATTTGGAATTTTGACAATTGTCGAGTTCAAATCAATAATATTTTAATTAAATTAATCATTATCTCTACTGCATCGTTGGGGTCCAACGCTTTGTATACCTCGCCAAAGACCAGTTGTTTGAAGTCGGCATCTAATCGTTCATTGTTGATGCGATTCACAAACTTTTTTATTTTTATTTTTGAAACTCTGGTTGTTAAGTATAACAAAACAGTGTCATGATCAGTAAGGGATGAGTTTGCTACTTGAGTTAAAGCAGGTTTACGCGTTTTCAATATAAAGTGGTCAAGGCAAGCACTTTGTCTGGTCGGCAAGAAATGCGCGGGTAGTAAACCATGTGATGCCAATAAGTTCAAGTAACTGTGTTTGATTGGGTCTCGGCATTGCTCGTGTATGTTAATGTTGATGTCCCCCGTGATAATTATATTGTCAAAATGAGCAATTTTAGTTAAAACGTCGTCAAGAGAGGGCAAAAAGTTTGTAACATCTTCTAACAAGTAGTTAGTAACCATCAATTTGAACTTATCTGATGTTTTTTTTGAGATCATTTGTTATATTAAAAGTATGATAAATGCTTTTTAAAAATAAATTAACTAATTCGCGTACCTTCATACATTGCATGAGAGGGAATCCGATTTTTTTATATTTCTTTAACTTGGCAGGCGTTTAAATAGCCTGCCAAAATGTTAGGTAGGTATGTGTGACGGAAAGCATAAGTAGAATATAGGAATATAATAAAGTGAAGTTAGAAAAAAGTAAATATTTATTACCTTGTAACACAAATATTTAAAATTAATTACTCTAGTTTATTTTGACAAGTAACGAATGTTAAATATAAATCCTTCATAATAATAATAACAGTCCACGGTGATTATTTTAAATTGTCACATCTAGTATGAAATATGTAAACCGTTGACATATCAATAGAACAGAGTTAGTAGGCATTGAAGAATATATTAGGACCACTTCACATTTTCTAGACTGTAACATTTAATACAATATTATTTGTATAATTAATCCTATTTATAATTAGTCACAGCTATTATGGAGTTTTAAACATTTTCTTTACATATATTTATAAGTTACCGATTTTACATCAACATTTCGTTTCTACACTCTCTTTAACATTAAATTTATTTTTTTTAAGAAATAAAATTACTGATTAATCTTTACTTTATCATTTGAAGGTAATGGGAGTTATGTTTCTTCTTCAGTTAACACGAACTTACGTTAGATGTATAAGACTAGTTGTACTTGAATAAATAAACATTTTGAAGACTGTCTACGTTAGGACGTAACATGTCAACAACAACTACAGCCTAGACAACAAGGTGCGACACGTCTGGTGTATAGGCTGGCAAGTAACGCGGGACACGTGGTTCGTCACGGCGTCTGGCTCCTCGGTCCACCGCAAGGCTGATACTTCCTGCTTCCTTGACTCCGTTAGACTTGGCCCTCCGTTGCGATGGCAGAATGGATGCACGAAGCGTTCTCCGTTTCTGCAAGGTACCGTAAACTATTTCATTGTCTGTGAAATCATTTTAGTAAACATTAATTTGTGTGTGTCTACTTACAACAATAATAGACTAATTACCATGTCCAGCGAGTTGATGTGTAAGCTCCACAAAGCAGCGGGGACTCATTGTGATTAAAAATTAAGAATGTGCATGAACGTGAAACATGTTTATTTTGATAAAATTTGTATATTGGTCATAACAATACTTTGTTTACATAAATAAATCGGGAATGGCGAACTAGAAACCCGAATATATGATATACTTATTGATGGTGGCGGCCGAAAAAATAATTCTATTGTCCACCATCTCTTACCTACTTAAGAACATAAACAGACTTAAAAATTAGTATACCTAATATTGCACCTAAACAAATCCTAAATGAAATGAATTAATGTATGAAGGTACCTAAATAAGTGATATGATAACATTTAAAATATGGAATAATAATATGCGCTAACCCTTATGTGTGTTGTCTATAACATTAAGCCAGCTAAAAGCATTTACTTGTGCTCTAGAACAATATTAATTTTACAAATAAGGCATCCTGATATCCAGGGTTCAACATTACAATCGGCTGCACATGTTCCGCTTACGTATGAACATAAGCAGTACAAGGCGCTAAAATATGTTAGTGGTTCGCTGTTTCTGGACTAAATACGAGTGCAGATAAGTCGTCAGTGAGGCAGGCACGCTATATTTTACTCTCTAACTGTTGTTTGATGTTGACGAAGTGGTCCACGGCCATGACTTCCGCCTTTACTCGGTTTACCTCAACAGCGCCGCGCCACCGATCTGCCGCGTGGCGTGCTATCTCCATCCTCTTCTGCTTCTTGATCTGATGACGTTTGTACACCACCTCGATGACTATAAGAACTATTCCCCCTATAATGCCCGCTAACACAAGTATAAACACTCCAGCCATATTCTTCAAACCCAATGTATTCGGAGTTTTTTCGTTTTCCTCACAGTTCAGCATGTTGTTTCTAAGAATCCATAGATTATCCAGAGACTCCATTATTCCACCTGTAAATTCATAATATAATTTCATTGTAACTTCAACTTTAATATTAATGCTCTTAAAATAATGCTTTAAGTCTTTACTCAAAGAGAAATGTTAAACTTTCTGTCCATCTGTTTGTCTATCTAGATCGTATTTTCACAGACGCGGCGAATTTTAAGATAGTAAATCCACGCAATACATAGATACAATCAAAAATTATTTATCCAGGCAGTGATCTATAATCACTTCTATTACATTTTTATTACTCTTCTCTTTTCGCATATAATTATGTTTAGGCATCTTTCCTCTTAATTATGTGTTTAATATATTTTATTGGGAGGCACTTACTTTCATGGAAATCAAGGATGGCAAGGGTTACCAAATCTGCCCAAGGAGACCCCTTTTGCAAGCCTACACCGTAGCCTGAACGACCGAACAGCTCCCCAGCCGTCACCAGTTCGCAGTCTTGAGCTGCTTCGAATTCCAAGCGAGAAGAATCCCAAATGAACGCCATTAACTTCCTATAACCAAACAATGAAACTATAAGACTACTTAATCGACAGCATAAAACAGTAATTTGTTACTTAGATACCATTAGTTTCTATGAATTAACATTTAAATACTATGATCCATTCTTCAAGAAGCCAATTCTGACCCTACACTGTAAGTTTTATTTGGCATTTCTCACGGACTTAAAAAAGACACCGCTATGGTTTGTTTCGGTGTTTCTTCTAAGAGTGAGACTAACGAAGTGCTGACGCCTTCTAGTTGTTAAGTCCGACTTGTGTAAATGTTTGTAAAGACTTACTTACAAAAATAAATTCATTTATCTTTTGACAATTTACGTTCAACTTAATAGATTTGGGCAATTAAGAAAATGTTATATAGCCCCATATCTCCATTCTAAATCTTTTGAAATTTACTTCTAATTTTTCTTTGTTTCTTCTTATCTGGTATGTATGGTACCTATATGGTATCTTAATTTGAAACTCTCACATTTCTGTCAATGTGATTCGTACTATTGCTCGAATGTGACTATTATTATTAAATACACCTACCCTTGCTTAACATCTTGTATAGCCTGTTCCGCGTTATCGTAATTATTTGCTTCCATTGTACGGTACATGTTGGACAACTCAACTTGTCGTCTAAAATACATGTCAACAGCCGATCCCTTCACCGTAGCACAAGTAAGATTCTCCATCGTATTTCGAAGCTGGAAACCATGATACGAATTATTGAGTTGTAAACCCATATTAACTCTCTGACTAATCTCGGATTACCACTAATAAAATAAAACATACAAACCACGGGCAAATACTGGCATCTTACTCTATGATCTAAAATTGCAACATATTTTTATGAGTTCGAATTAATTAATTAGTTATCTATAAGTCTATGGCATGAAAATAATAAACGTATTCAAATTCATATACAGTCATGACAGTAATTAATTTTATTGTATGTCAACCTAACAGAGCATGAGTGCATCCGATGTAATAGGTATAACTATGTAATAAATAGCATACTGAGTGCGCACAAAAAAAAATGTGAACTTATCCATGTAAGTGAAAGTAACAACATATTCATATAAGCGTAATACAAATTATAATGTTACCCTAGCATCATTGATTCCAGTTAACTTTGTCTTAGGTCGTTCGAGCACAAGGAAAGCCGCCAAGTTTGCAGTATATGAGGCTACGATAATCATTGCAAATCCTGCCCAAACCATTCCTAGCACTCGAGCAGAGAAACTTCGCGGTGTGCCTGAAATTTTATAAAAGCAATTTTTATCAAACCATGCACTTATTGCGTACAAAAGACTATGATGTAATAAAAAGAATACCTTCGCCTATTCCGCTATTCAGAAGAACACCCCAAGCAAACCAAATTGCACTGGAAAGATTCAAAGCATCCTCTTCAGTGCCATCAATATTTGCCAGTTTGAATCGACCGAACGGGGAGAATCTATCCAAAAGGTACAGTACCAGGGCTACCACGTGTACAGAAACCATCACCAGAATCCACAGTGTATTAGAAAATGGTTGCAAGAAAGATACCAGTGTTGATGAACGTGAAGGCTGAAAGTAAGTTGATATGTTAATAAGGCAATTTTTGAAGTTGTGAACCTGTAACTTGCAACCTACCTAATACCAATTAGTATTTATAAAATTAAACATAATCGTATGTTATATTTACATTTTTTATGGAAATCTACCAAAGTGACTTAACTCTGCTGATCGAAAGTATTCATAGAATCCAAGAGTGGTGGTCGTCATACTCATTGTGAATGCCGACAATGCATTATGGCGACCCACGCTATGGCGGTCTAGATTGCATTAGGTTTAAAGAAGTGTAAATGTGACTGAGTGAACAAATATAAATAAACACAGATACCGCCAAACAACTTAATTTATTAAATATTATAAAAATCATACTAATATTATAAATGCGAAAGTTTGTGAGGATGTTTGTTACTCTTCCACGATAAAACTACTGGATAGGTTCAGACGAAACTTTACAGTAATATAGGTTATACATCAAAATAACATATAAGTTACAATTTGTAATGATTTTATGTAATTTTGGTCGTAATATAACGATACATCTCAATTAACTTGGAAAAAAAATCTGGCCTCTGAGAGTTACACAAAGATGATGTACCGTAGGAGTGTTTGTATGTTAAAAAGAATATATTTATTTAAAATGATCTGTTACGAAACTTAATGTGGCAGACCAAATTCTAATATTAAAATCTAATTCTAATATTTCTAATAAATTCAAAGTATTTAATAAATTAGTTTTGAAAGCACATTATGCACATATACTCGTATTACTTTTGGAACCTTTATAGGATCGCTATCGGTATTGCAAATGTTATTATTTTATCTGTATGTTTATTTGGCACTATCACAAGTTTTTCTTATTTTCATTTTTGAGTTGCTATCTTGTGAAATTCCTCTTATTATTGTATTGTTTTAATTACACAAATCCTGTATAACTGTTTTAGGGGGTGCGGGTAAAAGAGTGAAAATTACTGTACGACCTATTCTCATACCTACCAAATATACAAAAGAAAATTATTAAAATCGGTCGAGCCGTTTTGGAGAGACGTGACCACAAACACACAAACAAGATTTTTTTTAACGGCTGATCCCGTATTTGTTATATAACCTGTATCGCGGGGAACTTTACAAATAAATATGAAACAGACACAAAGAACACCCAGACTCAGAACAACAAATTGTTGATTACACTAAATGTTGTGAACCCACAACACCTGGCGACCGAGTTTACCACTACGCCATCCGTACAGTCAAATTTAAATATTAGAAAATAGTTTCTCTTACCTTTTTCTCCAGAATGGTTATCCCTTGGTATTTAAATGGTTTACTAAACTCAATGAACTCAGCCCGTTCGGGATTTATTGTCAAGGGAGCAACAATCATATCTGCACGTTCATACACCAACTCTCCTTTTAAAAAATGAAGGTAAATGAATTAACCAAAAGTTACCTAAATAGTATAAATTTGAAATTATTATACATACCTATAAGGCCAGTCCATTCTTTTTTAGCTCCTGGTTGAGTAAAGTTGCGTATAACGTAATTACCGAACTGTCCATCTGGTGAAAGTGCCAAAGAATATGTGAAATTGATAGTTTTTGAAAGATGTTTCAAGAGATCCATACAGAATCCTTTGCAGCAGTAAAGCTGGTCTGAAACAAACGTTGTGGTGACACCTTTTGTATAACTATGTACACTTATGGGCACTAGTATAAGTTGTTATTTTCTCTTTAATGTCTTATGAGACGGAGGGCGTCTACAGTAATTCTCCATTTTGATCGATTCTGAACCGTGCGTTCTTAATTTCGCTCCACGCTTTGCCGATATCTTTTTTGAGTAATATGTTAGCTTACATGTTGCCGAATAAATAAAGAAATATTATTACCTATGTATTAAACTGTTAAAGCTTAGACGTACAGCTTGATATATTTATATCCCTACCTGTATCTTCAGTTGCATTATAATGTGGACAAGGTATCTCATCTGGATTACAGTCACTTCCATCATCTATACGACGAGTGTACACAAAAGGTTTCTCTTCTATTGTGAGTACCTGTAATAACACAGATGTATAGTATCTAACCTGAAGTATTAAATGTAAGTGTATTTAGTTAAATATTTTAAAACACATTATTACATTAAGATGCGTCGGTATCATAAATCCTTCTGGTTTTGATGTACTGCGTCCCATCCAAATAATTTCCTGCTCTTTTAACTCCAGTCTCATTTTATGGGTTTCCTATAACAACAAAAATGATCAACATTATTAATCGTAATTTAATTATTTATTTCGTTGATAACACTAAAACAACATTCCGTGTTACTCACAATAAACTAAGACATTGTTTTTGTTCACTAAGTGAATTCAGGCAACCTAAGAGGTTTGCTTGAATTCAAAAATTCTGAAATTTCTTTCTTCTGTATGTTCAAATTGTTCAAATATAAAGTAAATTCAATTTATCATCCATTACATTACGTTATTTGTTATGATTGCATGAAGTAGGTAAAAGTATCTGCTTTTACAAATTTTATTTAACTTCAATAGTCGGCAGATACATCGATTTACAAGGCGATTTGTATCTTGCTACATACCTTGGAATAAATGTATTTTCCTACAGCAACATGCTCCCCTTGAGCTCTGACATTAACCATGTCATATTCAGCATGAACTCGATCCCCGTGGTCATCAAAAGCAACATGTCCTGTAGCTCCGTTCTCCAACCTTTGCTTTCGTATATAATCGAATAGAAGACGGCCTGTAGTCCAGGTAGTACCTGAGTTATCACAGTCAGATGGGGGAGCAAGTATTTCATCAGATTTGTTCATATCTCGGATTGCAGAAGCGAGAACGTAGCTGAAAATAAAGTTCCTTATGTATTTTATGCCTATTTTCACTTGTTCTAGTGTAATTTCAAAGTCATTAAACACAAATAGACAACAAAAACTCGGATATAGAATAATTGTATGTTAAACTGTCGAGTAGTGTTGGTCCTAGAACACTTATTGAAGTTTCAGTAAATGAGGTAACAATTTGACCATTCTTATTAATAAAAAAATCCTGGGACTTTCTAATACTGCTGTCTTAAAGGGTGTCCCTTTGGAATGCTCAAAACGTGCAATCTTTGTTTACGTTTTTTTTTATAGCAACCTAGCAAAGTGATTCTATTCTGCCTGATGGAAAACATGGATAAAATCCAAGAGCGGTGGTCGCCGTACTCACTGCGAATGAAGACAATGCAGTATGGCGACCTACACTATGGCGGCCTAGTGTGATGTTTTTTCACTTGTTCTTACATTGAGTCCTGAATATGTGCATGTTCGTTAGTAGCGTTGACCAATCTTAAACCAAGAAGACCTTCGGGTGCATTGGCAGCATCTAGGGCCTGTTCTGTCACCATCCACACATAACCGACTGTAGTCATATTTAAGAAGGTCGCATCGCGGAATATTATTTCTGCATCAGTTTTACTGGAAGGCAAAAAGATAGTATTTTATAATATTCAGTTCTGTACTCATATTTATGCAAATATATTATTTTTGTGCATGATTACTGATTACAGTTTTGGCCTATTTACGATGGATAGAAGAAATGCCGAATTAGGTTTGGTTAAATCATTTTTTATAACTGGTATCAAACTGAAATAGTACTAACCTCGCATACATAAGAAAGACTCTTGCTTGAGCTCCTTTAACATCCATGAGCCTATCGCTGAAGGAGTCTAACCCTGGCTCGAACTCGATTACCTGCTCCACTACTACTTTTCTGTCTACATCTTCATCTACGCTCTGTGAAGTTGTCTGAAATCTAAAAAAAAATAAAGAAGATGTGTGAATAATATATTTGATAATAAAAATATTTTTTATAGTTATATTATTAT
The DNA here is from genome assembly GCA_949316085.1 of Hypercompe scribonia. Taxonomy (NCBI): domain Eukaryota; kingdom Metazoa; phylum Arthropoda; class Insecta; order Lepidoptera; family Erebidae; genus Hypercompe; species Hypercompe scribonia. The sequence goes on along the minus strand of OX438989.1, from coordinate 8,397,152 downwards.
TATATTTTGATTAACTTTGATTAACTAGCGCGATAATTATCGCTTGCATCGTTACAAGAACCATGATTACTAGCAGATATCCCGTTTATAATAACTTATCAAGTGAAAATAATTGGAACTGAATATGTAGTTAAAAATTAAAAAAAAAATAAGAATTTGGTGAGAGGTTGTCAAACTTCACTTACTGGTAAATTAATACCTATGAGTAGCGACGTGTATAGCAGTAGACATAATTTTTTTATCAGTAACTAGCAAAATCTAGTAGTTATTACGTAACTATATACCTTTTTTATTGTTGACGGGTTAGAAAATCCCTTCAGATCTCCGGCTCCTCACCCAAAACCTAAACCTAAAAACCACCCCGGTAGCCGGTCTCAGGCGTCTTACTCTGAAGGAAACCTGGGCCATGTTATTTCAGATCCCCTCCAGGATCAACGCCGTTCCTGGTCAGACCCTCTCCTGGGGACGTAACTATATACCTAGCTGCGATGTTATCGCCTAGGAATTGTTTTATATGAACTATTTAACTCTCATAGTAATGTTTCCAAATTAAAATGTTTTTCTTACCGTCCTAAAATAGCCCTGCCATCCGTATCAGAACTATGAATAAAGATGACTTTCATGTAGTTAAAATGCTTCAATACGTCAACCCACACGTCTGCTTGATGTGAATATGGAGGTACAGTCCTTAAGAAGGATACATGAATATTCTTATCGGAGAAGGCAGAGTCTCTTGAAGAGATGCCGATCACTGGTATATGGTAAAATCCACTAGTGTATGATACAGCTGCTGGAGAAAGGTCTCCAGTCAGAGGATGAGACACTACCACTGCGTAAACCTAAAAAATAAGATTGCTATGATGTAGGCCGCCATTTGAACCAGTTTTTGCAAAAACGATACATTTGACAAACTTGTAAAATTAATAATGTCATTCAATTAAAATCTGCGTAACATTGTAAGTTCTTTGCGATGAAAAAATATTTTAATCATAATCTCTAATCATTTAGTGGTATGTTTGTGGCATGGACCATTTCTGCGCTATCCAATTCAATTTCGGTACTCTGTTCAAATGCGGAAGCAAAATAAATTCGTCTTACTGGTTGTAAGTAATAGACCTACAAGTAAGGTTTAAGTTTGGACTTTAGTTTTCATCCATTTCTTATATCACAAGTTTTAACTCCAGTCTCTTGAAAGTAAAAGCTAACTTCCTGGATACTATTCACTACAAATAAGTACACATGTTACAAGCATTACAGTAAGTATACTTACACGATGATAAATAAGATTTTTACAAACGTTTAGCGCTGTTTTGATTGGATTTGGATCCATTAGCATGGAGTAATCGTGATAAGTAACACCTCGGGGTACATATTGATCTTTAAAGTTTAGATTCTGAAAAGTAAATAATTGTTTAAGAAACCTATTACCTATTAAACAACATACTACTACTGGAATTTTGCCCCAATGAGAATATGAATCATTAGAGAAAAAAAACACCCGAATTAAATTTCAATACCCTTTAAGATTTAAGATCCGCTAATTAGTAATTTGGCACTTTACAGAATCTGTTTTACTGTGTTTACAAAATATGCTTATGTAAATAATAAAGAAAGCAAAAAAACCCATTGTATTTTATAGATAAAATCCAAATCTGTTGATCACTTATATTGTACAAGTATGTCTAGTCTTAAAAGTTAAGTGTTTTAAAGTAACTAACAACTTATTTGAAGTTTATTAAATAAAATAGTAGAGTTAACAAAAGTAAAGTATTCTCTAACTTTCTTTAAATCTTTGGAGCAAAGAGTATCAAAATATTTCTGTAAATAAAATATATTCAGTTAATCGCATTATAAAAGTTAACTACGTTTGTGGTTGTTATGGTATGCCATTTAGGATGATACTGTCTTGATTCCTCCTCTCATTGCTATTGACCATATAAAACATACCGAGATTGTGTCCTTAAAGTAAGTAACAGACTCGTTACTTGACAGGACTCCTCCGACATTGTAATAAGTGGGGTTGGAGTAACGTCTTCGCTCTGGGGATCCAGTATCTCCGGTGACCAGTGACCCTCCAGTAAAGATAATTATTACGAGCATGTGATACGACCACATTTTAACACTGTAAAAGAAAATTTATGAGTAAAATATCTCATTACATGTTTAATTTGCAATTAATTCGAAATTTAAAATTAAAACAAAAAAATACTATAACCCGCTAAGTGTCGCTAATTCGGCTCACTACTCTTATAAAATAATGCAACTACTTACAAGTAAAGAAATTCTAGAATCAGTTTAGTAGTTTCAAATATTACCTCACAAAAACAACCTAGTTGACCTCTTTAAAATATTTGTATACCTAGATAACATTCATTTTGTTTAAGGTTTAGATATAGCATTAACTCCGACAGGGGTGGATAACGCGATAAATTACCATCTCGGTGCAGTTCCATAGTTCGAAAATATTTCTGTAACTTTATTGAACGATAATGTAATTTATAAATATCCTTTTAAGATTTAATAAGGGTTTATAGAACGAGAAATGCTTCGAAACGTTCTGCATTTTATGTTACATGTGACTGCCAGTATCAATTTAGAAGCCCCTAAACAATGTATTTGTAATTAAAATAATAATATCTAAGTTACATATTATATCTCATCTCATTTAGATCATAAATCTATTTAAAGTACACAGTAAGGCGTTTTTTTTATTTTACTTACAGTTAAATCAACAGCTATCAAGCAGGTATTGTCATATTGTTAATAAACACTTTATGTGTCATAAAGAATTAACATTAAGTGAAAGACTTTAGAGGGATGTGCAAAGTTCGTCACAATGGTGATTACGTAAAGACCTAACTTTAAACTGCGTATGAATACTTCAGTAACACCCTATTTACACCACACAACTTAATTACCCACACTTCATCAACGAATTATCTAATAATAATTAACGACCTTACTTTATTTTGGGGATTAATCTGGCTTGGAATTTCACATGTTCCTTATTTTATAAACACACAAAAAAAATGTTTTACAGCATCAGATGGAGGATGCTGTACACTACAGATGGAGCTGTATCTCACGTTGCCATAGCAACCGCGCAGGCGTACTACACAATTCAATAAATGTATGCCGTTAACATCGAGATGGTAATTTGGGTCCATCGCACGAGCTTTGTGTAGTAGGTCAAATTCTTTTTAAAGAGAGGTCTATGTACAACAGTAGACTATTAAAGGCCGTTGATGAGTATCGTTACTAACAACGATATAATTGATATATTCTACAAACATATAACTTTAACCCTTTCCACTTCAATTTCGAGTGTCACTCGACACTGATTTTGTTCCACAAGCTCCACTGTCGAGTGATACTCGATATGGTGTAATACTTCTTTTTGCGGAAAATTTTAAAACAAGAGGGATTTTTGTTACTAAAATATTTGAATCACGAATGAATGAAACTTAAGCTAGAATCGCAAGATACTATAATTCAATTAAATTTTATCGATGCTACATAATTAAACTAGTTGTTATCGCACCGTTACATGCACCGCGTCGTAAACAACTAATCTCTGTGCATCATCGTGTTTGTTTTCATGCAAAGACCTGTTAAGTCATGTATGGTGTGAGTTTTCCTGGCGGATACGACTGTGACTGAATCAATTCGCTGTGGGGCACGGAAACGGGTTGATGGTGCAACAAGTAACGCGTTTTGAAAGTGTGATCGACCGATTATAATTGCATATAAGTATACCCTCCATACTGTCATGCATAAAAAAATAGAGCAAAAGGTGTCTAAAAGGTCAATAACCGAAAATATAGATCTAATTAAAAACGAATTTGAGAGTAGTGACGATGAGGACTATGTGAGAGAATTGGACAATGTATTTGAAACCTTTCAATGCAGAAAAACGTAATTTTAGCGTGGAGCTGGTGGAATAAAAACAAAAACAGCCTTGGAGTGGAAAGGGTTAAATATTTGTGAGTAATGTTAATAAACGAAAAAAGTCCCAATAAACGTAAATACAGTGGATCCTCGGTAATCTGGCCCCTGTCTAATTCGGACCCTTCGGTTATCCGGCCCGCCCAGTTATTCGACATCAATCAAACACTTTTCGCTAATATAGATCGTGCATGATTGAACAGGTTACAACTTGTGCTCGACGCGTAGGTATTGTTTCAATTCTGATTGCTTAGTTTGAATTTGATTACGTGTGATAGCGTTGCAGATTAGCTTGCATTCATTGTTTGCTGTTTATTCATTGTATATTATTTATACCTACCTAGTAATGTCGTCACAAGCCCAGAAGACAACAACATATACAATCTTATCATTTGTCTGTAATTTGTCGGATTACAAGGTACTCTTTTGTGAAAAAATCCGGGCTATTCACTTATTACAAATTCGATAGTCCGACACTGTCCTGCACAATGTTTGTCGAATTACCGGGGGTCCACTGTAAACAATTTAAACGAGCCGTGGTGCTAACACAAAAAAGTATTTTACAAGCTTTAATTTATGAAATCATTTTTTTAGCTAACTAATATCAGGTACTTTTTTGTCATCATTTAAAAGTAAAGTAAAATTCACAATAAGAAAAAATACAGGCTCCCATTTACTATCTGACAAAGACGTAATGTTTTAAAAAAGGTTGGAAAGATAAAATGTTATAAGCTGCTACACGGACAAAACTAGGTATGTTTGCATCAACATCATCAACAGCATTTAACAGTCCGCTGAAGACCTAGGCCTCTGCTTAATAATTTATAACATAATATAAAATAAAATAGACTTTATTTTATTTTATTTCAGACCTTTGAAAATGTTTATAAAGTAGTAGGTACATATGTTGATCAAGGTAGTAGAGCCACGCTGATTTCAGCACAAAATAACCGGCTCGACCACGACAATATTACCTTGTCACAGAAGACAAACCTAAAGCGACAACATCCGTGCTGTCGTGCTTAGTTGGTGAGTGCGAGACTAGAGACCCATTGTTGCAGAGGTGACAATTATCGTGGTAAGCGTGTAAACCTTACACTGCCACAAAGGTTGTCGTTCCTTTTACGTCCATAAGCGGGGCGTTAAAGAATGCTATCTTGTATTTGCTCCCTGATTCTACTTCACCACGTTCACGTGAGTTCACGTCAGTACTCTTAGAACGAGAAAAAAGTATCTAAACTACATTTTCGAACGATTAGACAAGTTGTTTTTCTAAAATCAAGACATTTTACACTCTACACTCTATACTCTAAATCTAAGCATATCTTTTCATTTCAAAATATCTTAAATTTATACACTCTAATCAGTAAAGTTGTAATCCTTTTATGAGGGAGAATAGAAAGTTAAAATTATCAATAGAACAACTATTTTATTACTGTAAAAGCTTATTAACTATCTTTACAACTGTCGTTAATAATAATTAAAAAAAAATATAAGTCAACTGTAACTGCATGTGACTATAATTTTTATCTTTCTTAGAACATTCCGTAAAAGCATATTCTGAAGCCACATCAATTTACACAGAACGAACTTAAAATCTAAAGTATTTAGTATAACTATATTCTTAGTAAAATCCAAGATAAAAATGATTAAATCGTGAAAGAGTCAGCTTCAGTGTTCTCGGTTACTACGTGTTAAGCCCAGCCAGCCCATGCTCCATTAGAAGGCACCCATGCCGGGACCCAAGATTTCGTTGGCCAGTCTAGTGTTTGTGGGCGGAGGGCAGCCGCTGCTGCAGTGGCCGCGTGCTGTGCTGCCCCAGCGGCACCAGCCGCTCCTGAACTCTGAATCACTGACAATTTCAGCGCTTCTATGTCTGTAAAAGCATAGTGATTTAAAACATAACTAAGTAACAGATTAAATTATTATTTACTAGAAAAGAAAAACATATATATTAAAAAAGGTCACTACCTTATCAAACTAAAAATATACTCACAGTGAAACAAGTCTTAATGCATGATTTTATATATATATAGTTTATTATTGTTATTATTGTAGTGTGTTGTGTAGGAGCCAGTTAGAGATATCGATAGGAGGCGTACGCTTACATATGTACATTAACAACGTATCTCACCACCACCAGCGTACGAATAATCGAACAGACGAGAACGCTACGCCGCGGTACCCCAGTAGGCCCAGTATCACCGCATTAGTAGTGTAGTAGACGTCGCGCCCTATCTATGTACATATATAAAGAGCGGACTAACGCGGTACCGCTAAGCTTGTATCCTTTGGAGAAGACCCCTCAGATTAGGATGTTCGGCAAGTCTATCCCTTGGACTAGGCAGGCCAAATACCTAGGCATAACCCTTGACGACCGTCTATCCTTCGGCCCCCACATCAAGGCAGTCCGCAGCCGGGCTGCCTTCGTGCTAGGACGTCTACACTGTCTAGTTAACTCGCGTTCGAAATTAAATTTAAAAAACAAAGTACGATTATACACTGCATGTATACGTCCTATAATGACGTACGGCAGTGTAGTATTCGCACACGTTAGGCCACACAGGATCCATAGGCTTCAAACACTACAGAATAGGTTCATGCGCACAGCTACGGGAGCACCGTGGTATGTACGCAACGTCGATCTTCACATCGACCTCAGATTGCCGACCATCAAGCAATTCATTAAACAGTGCTCCCTTAGCTACTTTGACTCTGCTCCGACTCACCCCAACCCTCTAGTAGTTGCGGCCGTAAACTATACACCGAGCAAAATTTCAAAAATACGTCGACCCAAACACGCGTTAGGGGAGCTAGACGACGACATTACACGCGCTCAACGCAGAGCGAACACACTAGGTGCGAACCGTCCGCGTTTTCGTCCCCGCCGGCGGGGGCGGAACACGGGCCGCGTAAACCGTCAACAAAACATGGGAGTAGGCCGCCCCAGTGTTTCAGCAACACCCCAAGCCGAGGTTCGTACCCCGCAGGGGGTGCCCTTGGGCAATGTTGTTTAATAAAGGCCGGTTGAGAGCCCTCAGCGCTCACCGTAACCAAACCGGGTAAAGTTGTAGAGGCCGTCTGAGGCCAACAGCTAAATATCACTACAAAAAAAAAAAAAAAAAAAAAAAAAAAAAAAAAAAAAAAAAAAAACGCGGTACCGTATTCAGTCGTTCGCCAGCGTTCGCCGTTCAACAACTTGTGTGTGCGGCCGCACTGTTGAAACTCTCCACTCGGAAGAGCTACTCTGCACAACAGCTATATTGCAAAATGACCGGTCGCGGCAGGGGAGGAAAGGGTCTGGGGAAAGGAGGAACCAGGCGACACAGGAAAGTGCTTCGTGATAACAACCAAGGTTTGACGAAGTCGGCTATCCGTCGTCTCGCTCGCAGAGGCGGTGTGAAGCGTATTTCCGGTCTGGTCTACGAGGAGATTCGCCGTGTTCTCAAGGTGTTACTCACGAACATTATCCGCCTCGCCATCATTTACACCGAACACGCCAAGAGGAAGATGGTCAGCGCAATGGACGTCGTCTACGCTCTGAAACGTCTAGCTAGCATTTACGAGTATGATACTTAAAACTTTTATTACCTGGGCAGTCTTTTAAAAGCACATACATAATGTACTATGATTTATCAGTCAGACTCTCCACTTCACCCATTTTATTAGTGCCTTGAACGGATTTTCATAAATAAGACGGTGGCATTCATACCAAAACTGCATTTATCTTTAACATGTAAAAAGAAATCTACTCTTTCAACTGATGAAATGAAGTATTTTTACTATAAGTTAGTAATTAAATTCATATTCTTTATTATTATTTTGTCCGTGTGCTGACGGATTAAGGATACTGAATGTCACAACCCCTATTCATCCCGTGGGTTTCGTAAAAGGTGACTAAGGGAATAAAATATTCAAGCAAATATCAAAACAAAGAAAAAGAACACTGAACTTGAAACAAACCCTATACCAACCCGTCTGGCCAGCGTGTAATAATATGCCAAAACCTCTTTGCTAAGGAGAGACCTATGCCCAGCAGTGGACTGTTAAAGTTACAACTAAAGTGTTCCTGGAACCCACTTTTCTGAATTAACTTAATACTTTCATTAAATATCTCCATCTTGTTGGAAATTACCTTCGATTCAGTGTTTTTTTAATTCCCATGATTTTATTAACCAAGCCGTTACCAAAGTTGAATCATCGATTTGTAGAAAACGTATGTACTTGTTGTTTAAGGGTTTATTTAGCTTGAGGGTGCTGTACATTTTTGGTAGGATCATAATATCTTTGATATTATAAGTAAATTGTGTCATTTATTATCCTACTATCATCCCAATCAAGCTATAAAAGTTATCGTAGAATTCTGGCAAACGAACATATTATTAACTGAATGTTTCTAAAACTTAAAATTGAATGTTTCTAATTGTAAGGTGGGTACAAAAAAAGTAAGCTTATTGTTTTTCGTTTAGGAGCCTGTAAGTTTTACAAGAAAGAAAATAATAATCACGATCAATAGCCTTTAACAGTCCACTGCTGGGCATAGGCCTCAACAAAGAGGTTTTGGCATACTATTACACGCTGGCCAGACGGATTGGTATAGGATTTGTTTCAAGTTTCCCTTTTCTTTGTTTTAATATTTGCTTGAATATTTTGTTTCCTTAGTCACCTTTTACGAAACCCACGGGATGAATAGGGGTTGTGACATTCAGTATCCTTAATCCGTCAGCACACGGACAAAATAATAATAAAGAATATGAATTTAATTACTAACTTATAGTAAAAATACTTCATTTCATCAGTTGAAAGAGTAGATTTCTTTTTACATGTTAAAGATAAATGGAGTTTTGTTATCAATGTCACCGCCTTATGAAAATTCGTTCAAGGCACTAATAAAATGGGTGAAGTGGAGAGTCTGACTGATAAATCATAGTACATTATGTATGTGCTTTTAAAAGACTGCCCAGGTAATAAAAGTTTTAAGTAATATTATTTTTTCACACCAAAATTGACTGGATTGAGCAGCTGAAAATCATTCGATGTGGCGTACAATGGTAATAGTTTATGAAGTGGACTGCGATAAAGTGATGATGATGGTTAAAGTTAGTTTTACCTAGTTTTTAAAGCATTTAATGAAAAAAGGTAATAAAATTTTACGCCATACCAGCATTTTGCAGTCTAGCCGCTTGGTTGCTAGCAGCTCGATGTATAGCTTTAGCAGCAGCCGCTTCCCTTGATGCTGCAATTTTCTGAGCGACAGCGGCGCGTGCTTTCGCAGCTGCGAGCTGAGCCTGTGCTTGTACAGCACTCTGAGCAGCTTCCAGAGCGTGCGCGCGAGCATTCCTTGCAGCTTCCTCACTGTGTTTATCATCAAAATGGACATCTCAAATTGTACTACAAAATAAGTTATGGCTCTGACTTTAAAATTATATACTACCATTCCTTCTCTGTCCAAGAAGTTCGATTATGGAACGACCTACCAGTCACTATAAGATGTACACAAACACTAACTCAAATTCAAAAGACTGACAAAGAAGCATCACCTCGGAGACATCATCCTTTAGCCAACTTTTCCTTTTTCCTTCTCTTAGTCAATTCAGTCACGTTATTTCATTTAAGTATATAGTTAATACTTGTATGTTTAACTATACTTCTTTTGTATTTATTTAATCATTTATTATTCAACTACAAATCAAACTATAAAAGTTTTCGTATTTATTTAATAATTTACACTATGTATTACTTTAGCCTATTGTCGTGCTCTGCTGAACGAAGACCTTCCCAAAAAACGTTAACCATCCCGATTTAGGATAATCCACGTTCAATGCCAGTGATTTTCCTAAAGTCGGTCCATCGCACCGCAAGACGCCATACACTACGTTTGCTTAGTCGCGATCTCCACTCTAACACATATCGACCATCAGTCCACCTGGAGATGACCGACCCACTTTCACTTCAGCGTGCTCATTCTCTGTACAATATCGGTTACCCTAGTTCTCTGTCAAATTACTTCATTTCGAATTCTATCGATTAGAGAAACACTCAGCATCACACGCTCCATCGCTCGCTGGGCGAACTTAAACTTGTAGTCCAGTCCAACGGTCAGTGACCACGTCTCGGCTCCGTATATCATTACCGATAGGACGCATTGGTCAAAAGCCCTGGTTTATAGTGATTATGGGATCGGGGACTCAAAGATATGACGAAACATTCTATATGGATAGTTTGGGTTAAATATACATATTCTTACACTACCTCGATAGTAGCGCCTACATGTATTACTATCAGTTTATCTAAAACATTGCGGAACTTGGATTTTACCTTCTTATCTACTTTTAATACACCAGACACTACCCTACACTTTCTCCCAAACATGTTTTCTTTCCATCTTATGGTTGCCTGTAAGACATTACTTCCGAGCGATAATGCCCCTTTGGTATTTTCCTGGTGTACAATAAAGCTATTATTATTATACTAAAAGCAAACTCGAATTTAATGAAATATACTTTTTTCCGTGGCTTTACTTGCGTAAAACTTATTTATCTACCCATAGAAACAATACTTTTATGAATGAAAATGACTCTATCGTTGTCTGTGAACCGTGTAAGTAAAATTTTATAATAATCAGTTAAACAAACTCGTTTTCACGTTACAACTATTAGATAGATCGATTCGAAATACGTAATACTAGGGCATACTATAATAATATACTAGTATACCTTTTATGTGCAGCGTGTGCTGCAGTCGCTTCCTTGGCGCTAGCAACACTTTGTTGTTCCAGAGCAGCGTGTTTCGCCACGGCTACTTCGTGTTGAGCTGCCATCACTGCCGCCGCAGCTGCCTTTGCTGCTGCTACTGCACCCGCTACATCTGAACTTGTATCTAATGACCAAACACCTTAGAAGAATATCTTTATTTCAGTCCTAAGTAATGATATCGTACTTTGAGCTGTTATTTACAAATGAATATCAATTGTTTTAGAGCAGTGTGCACCACCTACACGTGCACTATGAAGTTAAGTATTTTCAATTCAAATTTGGCACCCTTTAGCTAAATAAACCCTTAAACAACAAGTACATACGTTTTCTACAAATCGATGATTCGACTTTGGTAACGGCTTGGTTAATAAAACCATGGGAATTGAAAAAACACTGAATCGAAGGTAATTCCCAACAAGATGGAGATATTTAATAAAAGTATTAAGCTAATTCAGAAAAGTGGGTTCCAGGAACACTTTAGTTGTAAATTAAGATACTGTACCATGTCCTTGTGGTGTCTGAATCCAAGCAGTGGCTCCAGGCCAATTGACTGCTTCCAAACCGACACTCCTTTTGTCTAGTTGAGTATTGGTATTTGAGGCGGCCGCTAAGAGGCACATTGTTGCTAGTACCTGATTTATAAAAAAGAATACCTAAATATTCATATTGTTAAACATGTTGAAAAAATTGGTACCTGGTACTTGTTTGCTACTAAGAGCGACCGCTCTTAGTAGCAAACAAGTACCAGGTACCAATTTTTTAATACATCTAATAACACACTTAACATCCCCTTCGAAAATCTGACGCGCTCGATAAAGTTTTTTTTTTTTCATTTTTCACCCCTACGTACGACCACCCCCATCACTGAAACTATCAGATTATCATATGAACATTTTTAAAAATACGTAGGACATATATAATATCATTATCTGACACGCTCGAGTATGTCCATGGAACTGTTTTTTTTTTTACATTTTTGAAAATCTATAGCCGCTCCCCCCACTGATGAAATGGTATGTTTGATATGTCATTTGTCTTTTCATCATCTAAGCTTCACAACCGAATAGGTCTCTATGACGCTCGAGTAAATCCCGATTTAGCATCGTGGCCTCCCGTACTATATAGGGTTTGTTTCAAGTTTTCCTTCTCTTTGTTTTGATATTTGCCTGAATAATTTGTTCCCTTAGTCACCTTTTACGAAACCCATGGGATGAATAGGGGTTGTGACACTCCGTATTCTTAATCCGTCAGCACACGGACAAAATAATAATAAAGAATATGAATTTAATTACTAACTTGTTGTAAAAATACTTCATTTCATCAGTTGCAAGAGTAGATTTCTTTTTACATGTTAGAGATAAATAAAGTTTTGGTATGAATAGAAAAAAGGATTAACGACTTCAAAAAACTACAAAACGTAAGGGACTAAAGGAAAACGTGTCAGTAAAGTGAGACTGCACGGATGGCGTACTGGTTAAAGCGGTCACCTTACTACTATCTATTGCGCTGAGTGTTGTAGGTTCGATCCTCACATACACAGGGTGTGTTTCTACTGCAGAAGTTATCTTTGATAATAATAAAAAACAGTGATAAAGAAATATTTTAAAGGAAAATATACACAAAATCATTTTAAGAAGTACAAAACTTACCACGACGTTGAACTTCATATTGTTCGTGGTTTGTTCTCTGTGTTTCCAACTACTGTGATGAATAACTGGAAGACTTGAACCGTTATATACGATCTGTTGCGGAAAGTGATATAGAAAGGGAATTAAAGGTGTACCTAAAAGCTATCAGAACCTATCACTTAATAGCTCTTCTTTCACTTTCTTGGACACACACAATGGTACTGATTAAAGACGTTATGAGATTAATGTCTTTATTTATTATTAATGTCAGACTTTATAGAGTATTGCTTGTAAGGAGTTGTATACATAAAGGTACTCGATTGTTGAAAGTAATTACCTGTATAAAATTCCCTTCTGTGACCAGTGAAAGAGCGCGAAGATACGCAGCAAGACTAATTCGATTTTTCTATGATTTTACACTACGTTTGCCCAATAGTTGTCTCCACTCTAGCATACTTCGGCTCCAGCGACTATCGGTTCGTCTCGAGACATGACCGAGCCACTTATATCATACCACCACATACTTCTCATTTATTACTTACAGGACATGCTTAAGTTGAAAATAGTAAGTAATCATTGTCTTTCCAGGAATTTCAGTATCGTTTCTTTGGAACTTTCCCATAATTAGTACACCAACAACTGTTTTCAGAGTTGTTCTACATGTCAGGGCCTTGAATTTAAATCAGATCGAGCTACAAAATACTTCAGCACTAAAAAATAATGTGAAAATAACTACTTAAAAATGTGACTAAAAATTTATTCAATAAAAGTAAAACTGCAAGTGGCATGGAAATATCTACTATAACTTGATAATTATTTAAAGGTTTTAAAGGTTATTCATTTATAAAACATAAATAACCTTCTTGTAGAACATGTAAAAGCAACACACTTTTGTCAAGTGACCTGTCCTATGCCCGCTCTGTCATAAAAAACAATTTCTAGATAGACACGCTGATGCAACAATTTTATTACGTCTAATATATTATTTGTTCCGAACTAACTCTTTGCTTTTGGCTGAACAGTCCACAGCTGAATATAAATCTGTATTCTTAATCCATCACAACACAGATTAATACCGTTAAACTAAATTACATCCAAAGCAGGTTCGTCACCTACCTTGCCCACAATATCTAGAAAATTTTAAAGGTCTAAAATAAAAACTCGATTCGTCGATTTTGCAATCATCGCTTATTTTACACAGAACTTCTTGTCCTTCATCACAGAAAGCTGATGGCAAAGAAAAAGAAATATACACTATACATTTTTTTAGAGCCTTAATTACAATTAATATTTTAATTTCACAAATAGTCTACATGAATGTAATTTGAAATATAACATATTAAAAATAATAAAATTTGACCAAAAACTTTTTTCTAGAATTACCATATTAGTATAGCTATTAAGCTAATGCCATAGTCAACTTTCACATCTGGCAGCACAAAATCAAGCTGTCGAATTAGTCATTCGTAAAATATGGAGTGACTTTCAGCCTGTTTCTGAAGTCGCTTCAGAAAAATTAAATTTTAATTTAAGCATGCTGAGTTTATAGTACTTTAATTTTGTCTATATTTTTATTTTTACCTTTTATAAATTTATACAAAAATCTCAGAACAGGTGAGTATTGATTTCTTTAAAATGATGACATTAGATTTGGCCCGTTACCTTGGGTGAAACGGGATGGATGGCCCAATTTCGACCAGTGTAATACCAAAACCTTGCAGAAAACCCGTGTCAAACAATTATTTCGTGGTTATTCTCCGAGTAAATAACGGTAGCGGAGCCTACAAACTGCACTCCTTTTTCATGACTCTGCGAGGTGGACTCAATGGGCGACTTGCTTGTAGTTGACTTCTTGAGTTGTAGATGTACATGGGTAGTGGTCCTATCCACTTGTTTATCCTTATAACATTAAAACATGGTAACTAAAATTTTCGAAATGACCAACTTAAACCACACGGTGTGCCTGAGATAGGAGGAATCCGGAAACAACTGCTGTTACAACATCCACAGGGCCAATTGGCTAACCTGGTTTTTTTTTTCTCTTTGTCAAGAAATCCTTACGGATACCATCGAAAGGTGGTTATGTCGGACTCGAACCGTCCAAAAACCAAACGCCATCTCAGATATCAGTAGCCATGGAACCAGGTGCACCCTAGTAAGGAAATCCCTGGAACCCCGACGCACCGCGGGCCACCTACGGCTTGTAGATGTTTCCCCGTATGGGAACCCCTATTTGTTCCTGCCCCCAAAAGGGTGAGCGCGGTCCGTAGTGCTTATGGAGGACGGAGATCGTTAAACGATCTCTGGTGCTTGAGTCTCCTGCTGTACTTGGCTCGTTCCCAGGTCTAGCGGATCGGGAGAGTTTTAAGCCTCTCCCGGTCCCGTTCTGCCGTCTCCTTCGCAAGCACAACCTGCTCGCAGAAAGAGACGGCGGAGTTCCACCCACTCTTGCTCCAGTTAGCTTTTTTTTAACTTATGGAAGCCCTTTTAGGCCGTCACCACACCGGGGTTTACGACAGGGTGGTGTGTCGGAATCGGACTGACTAAAACCACACGGTGTGCTACTCTGCGCCTGAGATAGGAGGGATCCGGGAACAGCTGTTATTACGACCCCTGCTACTCACTTCAGTAAGCTAGGCCAGCCTAAATTTATTTGAAATATTAAATGCAGACCCTAACACACTTGCTACTATTTAAAGCATAAGTATTTAAGCGTAGCTGTAGTTAGTACTTTTGAATATTAAGCCAAAACACATTAATTCATCTTTTTTTTTCAGAAAATTTACATGTTAAACTGATTCTTCTAATGCAACAAAAAATCTAAATGGCTTCGAAACAACCACCACCTCCTCGTCAGCAGCAGGAATTCGCGTAAGCAACATGTCATTTTTTTATGTATAACACTTAGCAATTTCTTATCGTGAGAGTGCCATGCTTCGACACATTTGCCTGAACCAGTTCCACCAGACAGGTATCCATTAATTTAGAATTGAAATTTGCTGGTAAGATATAATACTTAGTTTTTGTGTGTTAGTACTTACTCTTAAGAAATGCAATCAAGCTTTGTACAATTAATATATAATAGAATAAAAAAAAATATTATTATATATTATATATATTCTCTTTATTACAATTGTACAGTATGGGGCACAAATTAGTTAACATTTGAAGAATCATATAAAAGAAAACATTTGATATATCATAAAAATTGTATACTTATAAGAAAACTATCTTGTTGGAATTTATTTTTTAAAAATTACTTCGTTAAATGACCACCGCTTCAACGTTTGCAATCTTATAGGCGAGCACCGAAATTTTCATATACTCGTCGGCAAAGAGACCACGAGATCACCGACATCTCTTCGCTGATTTTTTCTTTTAGTTGACATACAGAGTGTGACAATACACTCCGTATTTGGTTTATTGATGTAGACTCAAAGGAGTCTACTGAGGATAGATCTGGACTTCTGGGTGGCCGTAGAATGTCGCCACGTCTAGAAATCAGCTTTTCCGGAAACATGTCTTTGACCACCGGCAGGAACTCATTGGATGTGTGACAAAATCTTGTTGAAATCATGTGTTACGATTGTAGCCAGCAAATGCCATTAGCATCGGTCCCAAGAACTCCCGTAGCATTTTCACATATTTAGCAGAATTAACAGTGTCAGAACGGCCGCGAGAATCTTCGAATAAGTAGGGTCCAATGATTCCTTTTACTGAAATTTCAACCCATACCTTACCTTGGGAGAATGAAGTTGCCTCTCGTGTTTTTGGGATTTTCACTGCTCCTGCAATTCTGCTTGTTTACATGTCCGTTGAGATGAAAATGGGCTTCGTCAGAAAACAAGATGTCAAAATTACTTAATCGTTCTTACATTGTTTCGTCATACGACTTGCAAAAATTTAATTCATTAGGTTTTAGTTCTTTAGGATTTTGTATGGATGTAATTTAAAAATGCGGCGCAATGATATGCGGGATAATCCTAACTCAATCGAACGTTTGCGCGTCGATAAATCTGGATTACGTCGAACAGAAGCGGAAACTTGCTTCACGTTCTCTTCGGTCCGAGAAGTACATCGGCCTCCAGTTTGCTTCACATTTAGCATAGATCCCATTTCTTTAAACTTCTTCTCCCATTTTTTTATTAAAGGAGCACTCGGACACAGATTTAAGTCTTGTAAATCGTATTCAACGTTTTAATAAAATTGTTTCACACAGTAAGCGCACTGCAGCCCCGTGAAGCAATCCATTGCGATAAAACTTCCCAGAACCGAGCTAGTGGTCAGCTCCCAACTCACCCACCAGTGTGATACTCTTGGCCCACCCTGTACTGTACATTAATTATGTTTAGGTTATATTACATAGTCCCCGAGTGCGAGGGGTAGCAGGTGCGCTGCATCGTCGGCTGTCCAATCTCGGGAGACCACGGCAAGAAGCTGGCCGGCTCTACATGGTGGTTATTAGATCCATGGTCCTTTAAGGGACAATCTGTCTGGTTTATTGACCTGGCGAGTGCCTGCCGCTGCCAGACTTTACTGAGGAGCTTGTAGCGGTTGATGGCCATATGTATCGTGCAGGGCTACTGCACAATCTCTTATGAAGCAGCGGCGGTTCTAGAGCGATCTCCGCTCCACATTCTGGCTAGCATAGACGCGATGATCTACGACCAAATTCGTTCTGTTCATCGGAATGATGAAGAGATCATGATCTGATCACGAATAAATATATTCAGAAGACTTAAATGATAACTTCCACTAAATAACGCGGTAACAATAATGGAATTGAATAGTTATAGAATAAATTGCAAGTATTTTATTTACGTTTTTGTAAATATAATAAGACAACTGCCGCATTAAAATATATCCTGTTTCGTGGGAACTTCACAAACGTACAGAAAACAGACACAAAGAACACCCAGACTCGGAACAGTAATTTGTTAATCACACAGAGTATTGTCTCTTGTAGGGTTCGAACCGACAATATACAGCGCTGTAGAAAGCGGTGTAGCGACCGCTTAAACTACCGAGCGGTCTCTGTAGTCTATTTAGAACTTAAATAACAGTATACAAATACACGTATCTTTTTCTCTAAAGG
This sequence comes from Hypercompe scribonia, assembly GCA_949316085.1. Lineage (NCBI taxonomy): Eukaryota > Metazoa > Arthropoda > Insecta > Lepidoptera > Erebidae > Hypercompe > Hypercompe scribonia. Next base: position 8,379,729 of record OX438989.1, on the reverse strand, counting down.
TTACAAGTAGTAAGGTAGTTTCAGTGTACTCGGGCCAGCTCTACCGAAGTGGTCTAACGAATTCACAAAAAACGAAAAAATAAAACCAATAGTTACATTTCTTTTCCATCGAATGAATCGAGTAATCGTAGCTTAAGTACAAACCTCGCCCTAACTCTTAAGGATGGAAGGGAAACACTCAGCTATGGTAGATAGTAGAGTCACGCTGATTTCAGTACGAAATGGCCGGCTCGACTGGGGCAGTACTACCCTCTCACAGAAAACCAACCTAAAGCGACAGCAACCGTGCTGTCGTTTTCGTGAGTGTGAAATCAGAGATGCATTAACAGTTGACAGTTATCGCGGTAAGTATGTGAGGCTTACACTGCTACCATATCTTTACATGCCTTTTACATCCCCAAGCGGGCGTGAGAAAGCATGTCACTAGGCCGCCATAGTTTAGGTCACTATATTGCATTATCTGCATTCATAATGAATATCCCACAACACCACACAACTCTAATCAATTCATGCTTTCCATCAGTCAGAGTCGAGTCACTATGGCAAGCACGAAATAAGTAAAAAAAAAAGTCATAGAACCATTACAATATATAGTCCTCAAATGTTATAAAAACTAGGTCTTCTTACGCAACACAGTCTATTACTATAAAAGGGAATGTGAACACACTTTATCTTGAACAAAACTTTTCCGACGCTTTAACATCTTATTGTACCCATAAACATTTCCATTTGGGACATTCATATAACACTTACTTAAGACAACTGTTAAGAATGCGACCATTTTAAAGTCGTAATATTATTTCAAAACTCAATTTTCCTTTTATTGTATTCTATAAGCAAAGCTTCAGACGAGAGAGTAGGATAAAGACAAAAAGTGAGTACTTAAAAGTTGATGCTTTAGATATTATATTATGTATTCGACATTCGACGCTCGACATTCTGGCCCGCATAGACGCGATGGTCTACGACCAAATTCATTCTGTTCATCGAAATGATGAAGAGGTCACGCCAGATCATGAACCCGGAATGCTCTGGTGACTTGGCAGACACAACTCAAACTTTAGGGCTGTACTAGACAACGTGCTGTTGGAGCCGTTCTGCCGAACTTCGAAGCGTAGATGGAGAGGACCGATTGTGTCACCTATCGATTGACTCAGTTAGTCACCGGGCACGGTTGCTTTGGTGAGTATCTGAATCGGATAAGACGGGAGACTACAGCACAATGCTACCACTGTGGGTCCGAAGGGAGACTGAGCGTCGAGTCCTAATCAGACAGTTCGGATCAAACCTGTCACCGTCAGTATTGATCGCGGCAATGCTGGCGAGTGGCAAGGGCTGGGAAGCCGCGGTCTACTTCTGTGAGAACGTTATGCTCCAGAAGGAGCCCGCAGAGCGGAATCGGCGAAGGTCTGATCCTGCTCGAAGGAGGTGACGACGAAGGGAACGTGGTAGGCACATCTTGGGGCGATGTGACCGCTACAAACGACCCGAGATACTTCACAAACAAACATGAAATGAATACAAAGAAAATCCAAACTCGTAACAATAATTTGTGGGTCTATGAAAATGTGTGGGTTCGCTACAACACTCACAGCTGTAGGAATCGGTAAGCTGACCAGTTAAAGTACCACACTATCCGTGCAATCTAATATAATCATAATTCGTGCTCCATTTGTTCCGCATTCAAGCATAATGATAAGTCAGAGAAGAATTCATCAACATTAACTTTGGTGCTACATCTTTTACGAAATCTCTTCGGCACCAAAGTACCTGATAAATTGAAAACATCTCTTGTAGGTTGAGATACTATCGCTGCAACACATAGACAAAACTAAATGAGTTTAACCTTTAGCTATAGATAAGATAACTGTTTTATAACATGAATTTTCTTATGGAAATGCCCTCGGATAACCTACAACAGACGGACGATGGTATGGTAACCGACTAAAAATCGCACACCTTCTCGTAAATAAATAATTAGTGATACGGTAAAGTACCCCGGACCGTCAACGACTTACAGGAAGCCCCCTCGTTTGAGTGGACTATGGTGTCCCCTTCCTGCCTGTAAAATGTCCGTCACGCCACCACAATGGCCTACTTTTATTAGGACGACAGATACCTGTACCAAATTCGCACTTATGGAGAACCTGCTGAACTCGATTTACACAGGGCACTAGATCACGATTTTTGTGACTACGTTAATGAATCTCTCACTACTTTTTTTCACAATTTACTCCTGTTTGACACATTGTGTTTTAATTTCAGTTTACTGCCAAAGGTAATTAATGGCGGTATCGCTGGAATTGTTGGCGTGTCAGTGGTGTTTCCACTTGACTTGGTAAAGACCAGATTACAGAACCAAGTAGTTGGTCCAAATGGAAAGAAGATGTATACCAGCATGTTTGTATCTAGTTTCTTTATTATTTTTTTTCAAACTGTGTAACAGAAGCTCAACTAAAATGTCATTTGATTTAACAAATCACTATCCACAATAACTAATCAACTGCTGGACGTGGGAAAAGCAAAGAAGGATTTATCCTACTATAGAACGATTGATATAGAGTTTATGTTAGTTTTCCTACTCTTTGCATTGTTTGTCTTGTATTATTTACTTTTACTATACCTACGAAATGATTAGAGATTATGACACCTCATATTCTTAATCGGTAGCATCGCGGATAACGGATCACGGATTTTTGTTATCTTGGACAGTAAAAATATATCTACTTAATGAACAAATAACAACATTTTATACTGAATATGTCAACATAAGATATATTTTTAATTTTTTCGATTCGAATATGCTATGAGTTCTCAATTTCACATAACAACGTATTATAATATACAGAAAGACTCGCTAGTGCTCATTATATTATATTGCTTTTATCAATTAAAGATGTGTGTTACTGACACGATCCCTGGGAAGTAAATGTATGATAACAAATTAAGTAACAAAAGTCTCATGACACAATGAGCTGTGTGAAAAATTTTAGGGGTTACACATATATTTTATACAACTATTTGGAACATAAAATAACCTTTTAAAATTTTTAATTAAATACAGATACGTATTTGTTTCTAAGGTTTGATTGCTTCAAGAAGACATTCGCGGCTGAGGGCTACTTTGGAATGTACCGAGGTTCTGCTGTCAACATTGTACTTGTGACGCCGGAGAAGGCTTTGAAATTAACTGCGAATGACATGTTTCGATTCTATTTGACACTGACAGACGGGTATGCCGTAGATTATTTACATTTTTTTTTTTGTACGGAATAACAAAATATAAATATGATTAATATATTAAAATATGTATTTTTTTTTATTTTAAGAGCCTGCCAAAGTGACTCTACTCTGCCTGATGGAAAGCATGAATAGAATCCAAAAGTTATGCTCATCATACTCATTGCGAATTCAGATAATGCAGTATGGTGACTCACACTAAAGTGGTCTAGGAAGATGCTTTTTCAGGCCTCACTTGGGGATGTAAAAGGCATGACAGTCGTCGTGGCGTTGTATTGCATACACTTACCACAACTGTCACCCGTGCACCAATGGGCCTCCGGTCTAAAGTATAGGTACATTTTATTAATGTATGTATTTATTCATTTTAGGACTCTACCAATTCCTCGTCAGATGTTAGCCGGCGGTTTAGCAGGTTTATTACAAACTGTTATTACTTCACCTATGGAGTTGCTCAAGATTCAAATGCAGGATCAAGGGAGAACCGCTGCTCATGCTAAAGCCAGTATGACTTTACTAACATCTTAACTGTAGTTGTATTTGAATATTGTGGTAAGAGATAGCGTTTGTCTAGTTTATCTGTTGGTCTAGTGGTTATTGATCCTGATTGCTAAGTCAGAGGTTGTAGGTTCGATTCTCACCCAGGATAAATCTTTGTGTGACGAGCACGATCATTTGTTCTGTCTGGGTTTCATTTAGCTATATTATGCATGTATTTAGAAACATATATGTATGTTTATCGGCAGTCTGGTTACTATAGGACAGGCTTTACCAAGTTTGGGATCAGTCGACCATGTGTAAGACTATTATTATTATTTCTACAACTGAAATATCAACCCGATAACCTTCAAAACATGTGTAAAAAAAAAGAAAAATCGAAAACTGTTTAAACTATTGATTGATGATAATTTGTGGCATTTGCAAATTAAAATTATATTAAATTAAATTTTCAAATGTTAAAATTTTCACAATGCTTAGTTACCTAAAACGGATCGATTTAGCGTCACGGCATTTTCAAATGATTTTAACAAATTAAACATTGTGGAACACTACAAGTGGTTTTCTATGAAACATGATATCTATCATAGAATAAAAAAGATTTTTTTTTGTAATTAGTTCAATGGCAGATTTTGACAAAATATATGATTCACAGTTTGTTTTATAGTGGTAGATTCCGAGAGAATTTTAGGGAATGAAAAATGAAGAAATTATATTGTCCTATGACGTCATGTTCCATAGAACAAGCGGTAATTATTAAAAATACCCACTGTGGAATAGGTTCACTTTAATATAAAAATGCAGGTGGAGCATCAGGAAAGAAATTGACCGCCATGGATCTAACTAAGAAGCTAAGAGCCGATCACGGGGTAAGAGGGTTATACAAAGGAGCTTCTGCATGTATGGCGCGTGACGTCGCGTTCAGTATCATTTACTTCCCAATGTTCGCTACACTCGCAGATTTTGGTATCCCAGGGAATGAATCACAGGCACCTTTCTGGTAATTAAACATACCACGAAATAATATATGTTAGTTATATAGCATCATCATCATCAATAGTCTCTAGCTGTCCACTGCTGGACATAGGCCTACACTTGGATTTTGCGCTACTAAATCACGCCGGCCAGATGAGTTGGCATAGGATTTGTTGCAAGCAGTAGTTGTAGTTCATTTATATTTATTTAGTCATGATATTACGTGTTCACGTTCATTGATTTGGAATGAAATGATTATAATACTTCACGATCTTTATCACACTTGCACGGCATTTTTGTATTTATATAGATTAAGGGTGCTTACATAAAGAAACAGGTTTGCGGTACAGATAAATCTGAGCGCATATTTACCAATCGATACAAGTATAATATTTCAATGTTATCTTATACAATCGCTTATTAAACAAGCGTGTTTAAGTTTGTCAGTACTTACTACCTGAACCGAGTTGTACGAGTTCAAGCGTTTGTTCATACAAGGCGTGTACCTATTGTGTTAATAAAAATTAAAAATAAAAAAAACTTTTAAAAACCAGCTTTTATTTAAGGTAATAAAAAGGATTTAATTAACTTTTCCTTGAAAACTTTTAGTACACAATTTATATAATGCAAAAGCTAGTCGTGGAATTTAAGTACTCGTATTTCATCATCATCATCTCAGCCAAAAGACGTCCGCAGCTGGACATAGACCTCCCTACAACAGTTTACCCACTCGTATTTACTTAGTTTGAAAATTCTAAAATCTAAATGAATTAATGTATCAGGTCTAATTATTTCATTTACTTGTCTATCTACACAAGTTAATCTCACGACAAACTTTAATATTATGTATATTATATTTGTTGTAATATAAACTTTGTAATGAGATTATAAGTTGAAAATAAGTAAAGGTTTTCAAAGAAAAGTTTGGTTTATTCTTTTTAGTGCTTTTAAATGAAAGCTTGTTTTTGAAGACGTGTTTTTAATTTTTATTATTTTTTTACTTTTTAGTTATCGCTGCACAGGTGTCGCGGTCTGCCCATCATGAAATTGACAAATGGAACAACAAAAATGGAACAATTGTAGATAGATGTTACCTAGAATTTAACTACTCATCAAAACGAATCAAAAATCCCAAACTCGAGGCGGTTACGTCGTTTTGTTACTGGGATCATATGACCACCTTCCAGCGTCGTTATCCAACCCTGGTCATCGTTCAGGACTAAAGTATTCATCAAAAAATCAAACAAGCACAAATTCGATGAGATTGTGTTGTTTTAATACTCCGTTTGGTGACGATTGCTAATGGTCACCGTTCAGCTCCATCGTCAGATGCTAGATACTACCTGAAGACAAAGTACCTACTTATCAAAATAAATCAAACGAATCCAAACTGGATGAGGTTATGTCATTTCATTACAGAGTTCCAATGATGACCTTCAAGCTTCATTATCAGATTAGGTACATGCCATCATAATATTGCATGTGCCAATATACATACACGTGTAAGACGTCGGCTATATCGTTTAAAGATATACATATGCTTCCACATTGAGTTACAAGATTCCACCCAAACAAATATACTCTAGTTATATATATATACGTACATTCAACTTGGGTTACATTAAAAAATGATATTGATAACGAAATTTTGATAGCCTCGGTTTGACCAATAACTTTAATGGGACAAAAGCAATAACTTGAATAGAAATAGTGATAGTAAATTGATAATATAAGTGTTGAAAAGCGATTGTTTAAGAAATGAAACAGAATGGGTAATAGTTTTACTAATTAATAGATATAATTGCATAGTACTCGTAATCAGGTATTATACATGCAGTAATAACGTCTGAACTATTGAACAAAATTGTTTCTGACGTTTTTAGCGCCTGAATTCAAAACAAACATGTGTTTATTAAACTTTGAATTTTTTCAAATTAATGTGATCCATATTTTTTTCTTCTCCTGTCAATATTATAGACACTAACTGTTCTTTTCTTTCTACATTTAAAACAAACATTTTCCTGGAGGAAAAATCTTCTTTCGACAAAGTTGAAGCTATGGTTGTCAATATGAACAGATTTATCTGTTTCTTAATGTAAGTTAACTTTTTACCGATCGGTATAGAATCCGCATAGAGTAATCTGTGCCGGAAACCTGTTTCTATATGTAAGCACTCTAACATTTAAACAAAATAAATAGACCAGCTATCGTACCCTGCTACTACTATTGCACATCGTGATTGCATTGGTGAGAAATGAAGAACAAAATGATGTGAAAAGTAGAGCAAAAATAATCTATGAAGCGGGTTGTATGTTGTGTCATTATTTAAGCTAAATCGGCGCCGAAATTTTTAAAGTTTTAAATCTCGTCATCATCATTGCTGGGCATGGACCTTTTCTTAAAAAGGAGGTTTTATAAATTTATTTATTATTATTTTTTTATTATTTATTTATTTATTTATTTATTTTATTTATTTATTATAATTTATATATAAACTGTCTGTCTGAGCCTCGTTACCAAAATAGATTGAGGTCAACTTGAAGCATACTACTTTACGATCGAACTTCTTTTTCTACGACATACCACCCACTACTATCAGACCAAGACAACCCAAGTATTAGGTTTTCCTCCTCAAACATTTTTAATATGATACCAAAGCTAAAACAAGCTTATTTATTTCAGGCTACGGAACCTTTAAAAACTAAAACATGTGTTCACAATCCTTTTGTCTCTCTGTCTGTCCAGCTGTTAACGAAGACCAAATCGGAATACGAAATACCTATTTCGTGTAATAAGGCCCAATTAGTACATAATCATACTACGTTGATCAGTTTCTTTTTAAATTATACTGAAACTGAAATAAGATATGCCTAAGCTAGTTGCTGATATTGTTGTCAATATTTACTTTCTTTTTCTTTTAAAAATATTACGGACTAATTTCAAATCCCTGATAGATTATTCTGAATTCATCTGCCATTCTGTTTCACAAGTCTTGGATAAACATCTATGTCAGATACACATATATATTAGCAACCTTGACTTATTAAACAGTGTAATTTGGCAGAAACTATCTGAAGGTTTATCAGAAACTGGCCGTAAAACAGCACAAAAGATTAAACAAATTCCATACACTTTGAAAAGTATCGGCTTGTACAAATTTAACTAATTGTTGCGCTTGTGTGATCTCAGGTGGTTGTTTGTGTCGGGTTGTCTCGGCGGTTCAACAGCAGCATGGTTTGCCACCCCGTTTGATGTAGTTAAAACTCGCATGCAAACTATCACCAAAGGCGCTGGAGAAGTTCATCACAATACCTTACTGGAATGTCTCATGTTAGTGTACACTTTTTTTTGGCAAACAAGATGGGTTACCTGCTGGTAAGTGACTACTGCCTTCATGGATATCTGCAATACCCCACTTCTCTCCTTCAGAATCGGGTAGTGAGTTTAACATCGTTTTTCGTGAGGTTGAAGTATTATTCCAATCGAGCCTGGCCTTTCACGAATGACCCTTCTTCAATCGATCTTACCTTTATAACATTAACTGACACCTACAATTTCATCTGCTTGGAATCAGTACTGCGGGTAGTATACGAGTACGTCTCGTCCAAGTTTTATACCATAATTAATTTAAAACCGAAAGAAAACTTGCACAGTTAACAACCAAAAAGGTAACCAGCATTATGTAATACTATCTACATATAAACGTAAAAGGGTTTATTAACATGACATAATGGGTTCTTGAATTTCCATATTTTGTGCTTTTGGTACATCAGACATTTGTAGTGTGGCAAGCCTCACGGATCAAGGTGAATTTAGGGCCCGAGCTCGATTGTTAACTGATGAAGATCAACACTTCATAGCCCCTAACTGTGGAGGAAGAGGAGTGCGTGTGGCATTGCACTTTTAACTTATGACCGAATCTAAAATTAAGATAAAATCTTTACCAAAAATCATTAGCGATTATTACTTTAGTTATTACCAAAAAAGACATTACATCACATCACACCCTTACTTAACACAGCAAAATTTAAAAAAAAAAATATTTTTGTCAACAGCACAACATGGAGGAATGAGGGTATCACAGCTCTGTTCAAGGGAGGTGTATGCCGTATGATCGTCATTGCTCCACTGTTCGGCATAGCGCAATGTGTTTACTACATGGGCGTCGCTGAATACATATTCGGACTGTAAACTTCTATGACTATGGAGGGTCGTGGTTGTTACGTAATTATTTAGATTCTACCATACAAAATGATAGTGTTTGTGAAGGTTGTTTAAATATTAGGTCAACTATAGTCCAACTAGTCTTAGAGGTACCGTTTTACAGTTTTGACAGATTAAAGAATAGAGATGTGGTTAAAGAAATCGTTCACTGCAATATCTGATTCTTCAGATTAATCTTTTAGTTTTTACTAATCGATTACAATTTAGGAAATTTATGTTAACATAATTTATGTCACTCCTAAAGCCGTTGTAACGACAAATGTAAAATTTTATTAGTAAATTTAAGTATAAGCTAGACTCGGTCATGAGCGACTTATTAAGAAAAAGTCTACAAAGAATTATTTAAAATTATTTTAACTCAAATACTTTTAATTATATTTCTGCTCTGTTGCTGACAATTGAATGTTAACTGGAATTTACTTTATGGTACAAAATCTATGGTGACATATAATCTAATAAGTACTATATCATAGTTATGACGGATTGAAGAATAGAAAAGTTGGTCATTTGGTTATGGTTATGGTTATAATTGTACATTTTATAATAAATAAAAATAGCTTCAAAATTCTGTGAATTTACAGAAAATATTATGGTAAATGATACGAGTTACGTCAATACATAATTGTTTCAGCTTGAAAAGTGTGATATGTCAAGCGGCACTTCTAAGACGTGTAGATAGATTGTAGTGACTACCATTGTTCGAGTCTAAAATGTATGATGTTATATTTTTATACTTTTTTATTTTTTATGTTTTTGTACCTATAATTGAATAAATTTACAGTAACACCGAGTTCTTTTATTCTACTGTTTAAACTACAGACTCGGTTACACTCAGTATTTTAAATAAGGTAGGGGCACCAGCTCCGCAGATTTGCACAATTATTTAAATCGACACTAAACAAAAATCATTAACCTGCGTAATCCATTATAGTGAAAGAAACACGACGAGATTTTAATTTTACTTTTGAAATAAACTGAAACTTTAGCAACAGAAAACTAAGCTAAAAGTCATAAGGATTCTGTTTTCACATTTTTTTATTATGGAATGTTAAAAAACTACCTTTTTAATTCAAAGAATGTTGTTCTCGATGATTTGTCAACTTAAAACTTGTTCAAGACAATTTTGAGGCAAATCTTTAATGAAATAAAAAATACACATAGTTTGTTCCCTTAGTCTCTTGGGTTAGGAGTGGTGACGTTCCGTATTCTTATTTTGTTACCACACGGATAATAATCATACATAAAGTCACGCGTAGTTCTCAGAATGGTAGGTAGAGACAATTGATCTGCATTTACTACAATCCTGACACACCTCTTTTGCTTCGTCCATATTCATCAATCACTACATGCATACTAGTCGGTTCCTGGTATTTTTTACATGGCCCTTCTTCATAACACCATCAATTTGGTTCACCGTGGAGTCGACGCTCTGACGCTTCCATACACATTTATTCGGTCTTTAAATTCCTATCGTGAGTCTTCTACAGAGTGGGCTACAAATTAGTTTTTTTTTATAGAAGCTTACCAAACTGACTCTATTCTGTCTGATGGAAAGCATGAATAGAATCCAATAGCGGTGGTCGCATTACTCACTGTGAATGAAGACAGTACAGTATGGAGACCCACGCTATGGCGGCCTAGTGAGATGCTTTTTCACGCCCCTTTTAAAGAATCCGAGATCATGGTGCTTCCAGCTTTAACTGATTTGCACAGGAAGGAAGAGCCGAACCGTTTAGTTCTAGAGCATATGTCCACCATTCTGAAAAGGTGAGTTCCAAGGCCAGCACAAGTTGTCCTGTAGAGGAACGGAGAGGATGGGATCAACAGGAAGAGATCGTCAGAACTCTCTCCATAATAAAGGCGATAGAGGGCTGCCATAGAGGTGACCTCTCGTCGCAATTGCAGGGACTCAAGGGATTCAGTGGCTTTGAGGTTATTGATAATTTGGACTACTCGCCGCTGTAACCAATCCAAATCATCCAGCAAATACTGTGCGGATCCATCATAAAGATGAGAACAGTACTTCACGCAGGAGCATACCTGGGTCCTGTAAAGAAGACACAGATGCTCGGGCGCGAAGAACCGTCTTACTCTGTTCACTATACCCAGCTGACGCGAGGTCGCCTCAATCATATAAAAAAAAACTATTTGATATATGTTAAAAAATATTTATTTTCAAAAACCTAATTAATTGGAATTTATTTTTAAAAAATTATATCGTCTTAGTGACCACCGCTTAGTCCTTAGAGGTCTAAGTTGCACTCTTCTAAGCGAGCACCGAAATTTTCGAATACTCGTCGGCAAAGAGACCGCGAGATCACCGACATTTCTTCGCTGATTTTTTCTTCTAGTTGACGTCGTGTATTTAGTTCACTCATGTAGACACAATTCTTCAAATAACGCCATAAAAAAACTCTGCTTGGGATAGATCTTGACTTATAAGTGGCCATGGAATATCGCCTCGTCTTGAAATCAACTTTTCCGGCAACATATCTTTGACCACCAGCAGGGACTCATTGGATGTGTGATAAGTGGCTTCATCTTATTGAAACCATGTGTTACGATTGTAACCAGCGAATTACAGTAACATTGTTTCCAAGAACTCCCATAACATGTTTGCGTGGGATGTTAAATTCAAATGTTAACGAATTCTGGGCCCAACTGTACTATTAGAAACTGTAGTGTGTTGAAAGATGGTAACAAGAATGAATTTACTTTTAACACAGATTTCCACCAACGCTGGTGTTGGTGGAAACATGTGTTAAAAGTTTAATAAGTGAAGACTTTTTATTACTTGTTTCACTAAATCGGAAAATTCTGAATTATCTTCAGAAATTAGTTAGTTAGATATATTGAGATGTAAAGTCTTATCCAAATGATTTTCACTCTTATTTAATTCAGACTTATTTTGTATGTTTCATGATAAATCAAAATAGGAAAATATTTTTTTTTCAATTTATAATTACTATATTGGCACTATTGTATCTAATGGTAATGGAACTGAATACAATAACTAAACTGAGAAAAAACAATAAAAATAAATAATATCTTGCCAGAGGCAATAGTCTTTTTTTCTTTAGGACGCTTATTCAGTTCTAAAACCAGCAGTTTCAAAAACTGTTGATTTCTAGGATCATTTTATGGGATAAAAAACATTATGAAGTATTTAAGTGGCCATTTTGGACTTTTTATAGATAGTAATATGATTATTGCAGTCAGTCAATTCAGTTACAAAAATTCTTTAGTCATTATGTTTCTGTCATGCCTAAAAATAGAATTTGTGTGCTTTAAGAGTCTAAAGATTTAATTTATCTTTATTTAATCAGAACAATACAAACCAACAGTAAACAGTCACTCGAGCGGGCTGTCTATAAATAACTTTGATAAGAAATAATTTACCTACAATTCGTTTTTATTTTCAAATTTAGGTATATCGTATCATCCTTAAGCTAAAAATATAAAATATTTATGCGTCCAGATGGACAGTCAAAACACTAAAAACAGAGGAAAAAATTTTGTCAACTGTTGGTGTCTAAATATTTTTCCCGCGTTTAGCATCATAAGTATTGTCACTGGATACGCACATGTTTCTTTCACTATTTATTGTGTTCACCATTTTGTACATTGCTACTTTATGAACTCAGGTCAAAACTTTCTTAAAATATGGCGTACTATGTATTGCATGTAATATTACAAGTAACTTACTCTTATTCTATAGTATTGTATTGTAAATCAGTAATATTCCAAAAGCGATACAGTGTATATGGAAATCATTTAAGGAAATTAATTTTTGGTAGAAGCATAATACATGGATTGCCGTTGACTGCGATTCTGCAGTGGTGGCTTATATAATTACTGTGCAGAGGTCTCGCGTTCGATTCCGGGGTCCGACAAAATATTTGTAAAATCGGTAAATATTTGTTTCGATAATTATTTATTTCTTTTTATATAAAATGTACCACAAAAAAAGTTTATAAACAGTCATTCAATTAATATATCTTTTACAGTGCAGGTTTTGCTCAGCTTGAGACCAAATGTTAGCGTGTGTGAAAAAAAACTAATGTCACTTGTTAATCGAGACATTTTTCAAGTTATATTAATTTTTTGATTTTTCTTAGAGTAGGTATATTTTTCTAGAAATAGGTTCACACTTATAATTATTTTAAAGAAAATTTTCAACGACAAGTATAGTTAAATAATATATTAATTAATATTTATTATTGCACGTCCACTTAAAATTTCGTACATTATGTGTTGTACATATCAACAAATATGTCACACATACAATCAAAATGAGGTGAGGCGACTCACTTCTTTTTGTTGGGCTGCAGCGCGATGCTCTATCTGGACATACTAGGATGTAAGGGTTCTGGCACTAAGTGTACAGCATGACACAAAAATGATGAAATTAAGTGAAGATACCAACTTCGTTCATGTGACGACTCAGCTAGAACTACTCTCACACACTCATTTTGATATCTTTGTAATTTATTAATCAAATTATAACTTTTACTACTTATCGATCTCCTAAAGTTTTTTGACACTAGAGATACTACGAATAGTGATTTGGACGAATAACGAATATTTGGCGAGTCGTAATGTGAGTAAATATGTTGAAGAGTGAGCACACGACGATTGATCAAAATGGCATTTGTGGAAAAACAGGTGTCATGTTCTTCCAACACAAAGGTAGGAACCTCCGATCAGGTAAGGTGATCATGCCTAGTGAGCCGCAACCCAATGGTTGATGTTGGTAAGTTAGTATGCTCATCAGCGCGAGAATTTCTAAATCGCAATACAAGATTCGTAGTTTCTCGGTAGTACGTTACTCCATAAGTCGGTGTGTCTTCAGTCGGTACAGCATGCCGAAGCCGTCCAAGTGACTGTAACCACTCCACATTTAATCACCAATTCCGACGTAGTGACTGTCACGACACACGAAGGATTTATAGCGACGCGGGCTACTGTATGACATGAGAAGATAACAAACTAGCTTCTGAGCACAGAGAACACTTTAGGTACTGATTTCAACATAGACACTATCACGACACGCAAGAAACAGCCGCCGATGGCCGAGACGTGCCCCACCGAACAAATATAATTACTAACTTGTGTTGCTCTAATAAGTTAAAATCTATTAAAATTCAATGTCTTCAACCACATTAGAGTGTGACATGCTTGCACCTACTTCTGTGTCATCTATTTGCAGCGGCTCTGATATTGTTTCATTACAGTTCATTATAGTTCTTTCAATCTTCATCAATTCTTTAGCTTCTTGATTAGTTCCACAAGGGAGGGTCTTCTTAAATCTGGATAAAACGACGTTATGGTCTAATAATATTTTTGCAATATGTTGCGTTATTTTTTTTTACTGTTGTTAGAGCTTTACTTTTTACTATTTAAGGATATAGTGGATCGGTCATCACGATGAGACGGCCACATAGTCAATAATTGGTACCACTTTAGTTACAGTATTTAAAATAAAACCTGATTATCCAAGTGTCAAAGTCATGTATCACCTTCAAAGGACAGCCCTGTCTACTCTTGTATAGTGCCGAGAATTTTCCACACGCACATCCTTTAAGCACTGCGCTTAGAGAATCACCTAGAACAAATAAAAGAGTATTAACGTCATAAAGTATACATACAAAATTCAATGAACCTCATTGAATTTTGTAATAAAAAAGTTGAATTTGTATTTATTTTGTTTAAATTACACGTTTTTGAAAAAAATCGTTAGTATAATTTAATATATATTTACATAAATAGCTTTATTTTAATTGTGATAGTTCTAGATAAATCATAAAAATGTCAAGTAATGTTAAAATATCAATTATTTCATACACAGAAAATATTTATTGTACATGTTATGTTCAAAATTGCCACGTTTTTTACATTACATGTATTACATGCTACAACTGGATCAACTATCACGTCTGGCAACATTAAACTTCAGGTACTGTCATTATCAAAATCTCAATCCGACCAACCAACGAAAAATTTTTATATTGTCGTAGATATACAGTCGTAGTGACTGTCAGAGTTTCGGACTGGTTCTGACGTCGCTCAGAAGAATTGATTTTAATTCAAGCATGGTGGTTTTGTAGCATATTTTATTTTTAATAAAATTTATAAATACTTTCTGTGACTTTATACAATAATCACAGAGTAGGTAAGTAAGAATGTTTTGATTACGTAAAATGAAGAGCAAAAACCGAATAGAGAGAGATAGAGTTAGATACATTCGTAGGGAGGGCTCATTGACTGGGAATAAAATTGATTTAAAAATAAAGTTCTTTTTCGTATTTTGCAAAATGACCTTAACAGGAAAATTGGTTAGTGTTTTGAATGAAAATACACAAAGATATTGATCTATTGCTGTGTCGAATGTTTTACGTGGATTATATGACGATTAACAGAAAGTAATAATTTATATCAATTTAAACTCGAAAATATTTACTACTATTGAGTGAACTGCATATAATGAGAACATTATTTTTTATGTATTTTTTTCAGAAAAGTAGAAACTTAACTTGGACTTCCCAGATAATAAAAATCAAAAATGTCAACAAAATCACCATCAAATCTCCATGAAAAAACTACACCTACTTTCTCGTAAGTGATATTCAATTTTTTTTAAATTATTAATTAGTAAATCCATTTTTTGTACACACTGTGTATTTTGTGCAATATGTGGGCGAGAACAGTATACTGTGAAACCCTTTAAAGATACCATTCCTAATATTGCTACATTAATTTATGTTTATGAGTTATTAAGAAATTTACATTAATTAATTATAAACTAAGTAACCTAGTCAAATCCTATAGAAAAAATAATATATCCTTATCAGTATTTAAAAAGAACCAAAACCTTTAAAAATGTTCGAGGTTTTGACTGATAGTGATGTCCATATAATATTTTTAAAGTGGTACCAGGTATAGTTATTATTAATTAGCATTAGATGTTAATATTAGTTAATTATTAGTTCTAAGTTAACTGTTAAAATAAATTTAAACACGGTCAGACAAAGCTCAGAATTGATTTATATTTGCTTACAGGGTTGTTAGGGATTTCTGTTATCTAATTTGTTTTTTGTTCATCCATTGATGAATTATCAAATTTGATTACATATAATGCCAGTAACAAATTATACACAAAAATGATCAACTAAAGAAAAAAGATAATTTAGAGTTAATTTGTTTTGATTTATTGATGATGTAGTTGAGAACTTCTTTGTAATAAATGGTCTTAACATGGATAATTTGTATTTGCAAGTTTTACCAGAAAAACAACAAAGTAGTAAGCATAATGAAATTTTCTAAAGTAAAAAAAGGCAAGTTGCAATTGTTATTGTGTTAAGAGTTTAATGTATGTTACATAGAACTCTTTTTAAATATTGGTAGTGCCGTTTCTGTTTACAATAAGGCTCATACTTGTTTAAATAATCAATATTTGTCTAAATTCAATAGAGATTCTGCTCTATAAACTACTAATAAAGCATTTATCAACCACATATTGTAATTGTATATAAAATGTTTACATACTTTTATTTTCTCAGAGTATGTGTAAAGTGTCCTATAAGAGAGGATGTCTTATTTGTGTGCTTGAAATTTTTCCTCCTATTTATCCTACTTGTCTATACTAATATTATTCACTATGTGTAATCTATACCTTTGAAACCACTGAGTCAATTCTGCAAAATATTTTAATATGTAGCTGAAATATCTTTGTTTGTATCAAGGGTATTCATCCTTACTCATAAAAACTGTTACTTACACTTTCTATTTTTATGCTTAGATCTTGCAAACTATGCAACAGAGTTTAATACGGTTTTCACTACTTAAGACAGTGATTTAAGAGAAATGTTTATATCTATAATACTTGCATATTATAGTAGAGAAAATCTGACAATTTCTAAGATTACCATCCAAACCCAGGTGGTTACTATTTACGTACATAAAAGTATTAAAACAGTTACATATATTCACTTATTTGTAGAAGTCACATGGATTTAAATTACAGATTTATTTCAAGCAAATAATAACGAAGTTATTCAGATTTTAGTGTCTGCAACTGCCAGAGTATTGAAGTAATTTATTTTCCTTTTTATAAGACGATTTTAGCAAATTTTCTCACAAATATAAATGTATATTTCAATTCGAATAACCTTCAGTGTAATCAATGGTATTGTATGTCAATGTTTAGTCTTCAAGGTTCTGAAAAACAATAAGAAACTATTTAGACTAATAAAGAGTATACCACTATTCGACTTGTAGATAAATTGTTCAAATTACTTTGTCTGAAATATATTGCTTACAATAACTCCATGGTAATGTCTTTGGTTCAGTTAGTCCACTGACAGATGGGACAAGATCTAGCTAATTGGATCCCCTCAACACAATAATATGTCCACATACAACTATATATCTTCTTCTCTGTCGTGTCACACTATGCAGAGCAGTCGTGGTCACATAGTAATGTTTGCGTCGGTGGTAGCAGCAGACGAAGCCGTACAATTACCATCATTTCTCTTTGTTGGCAGACTATGAGTTACAGTCAGACATACAGCTTTCGATTGTAAATTTCACCTGGTTGGTCCAGCGCATGGGTGCGTCGCAGAATCTGATCCCTTCTACCTTTCCCTGCACGACCAGTCGCTCTATGGAGTAGCTATTCTATCTAGAGACATGGCCAAAGTACTAATGTAAGCACAACTGTACTAGTGTTGTATGGACACGTTGGTGCGGCAATCCGTCCACGATATCCCGAAGATTTTCCTCCAACACCACGTTTCTAGAGCATCTCTTTCTTTCCAACTCGCGCACTGCTTACGTCCAGACGGCGTATGGTAAAATGAGGAATGTAAAATTTTACATGAGCCTGACTTTGATGGCTCTGGTAAGATTGTGATTCCCTCAAATTTTTCTCAAACTCGCCACCACAATTCTGTTTATGGTCACACGTCCATACGTTGCTTGAGATTATAGCCCCAATGTATACGTAAGTCTAAACCACGTCGCACTTTACAATCAGTGTTACTTCGGAGAGTTATTGTTGACGCGGTCCACGATCATCATTTTGGTCTTAGCTGGGTTTATCGTAAACCTAAACGATAGGCTAATGCACTCCATTTTGAAGGTAATTCTTCCGTTAGACCAGCATCTTTCGCAAACAAGGTGTATGTGCATGCTATATAAATATATAGATGTGTCTTGGTTAGTATATATAATATGTGTATATCGAAATTACAGTTATGGTACTGTTATTGTTAATTTGTGCAAGTGCGCAAGTGTGTAAGTGCAAGTATGTACGTCTGTAAACCAGTAAAAAGTACGAATACAGTGAAATACAAAATACTAACTTCTGTGATCATTAAACTGTTACTATTTATATTATTGTATTAGTATTTACAAAAAATAATATTCTTAAAATCGCGTGTTTACAATCATAAATGCATATATCCAGAAAACTCTGGTCAAGATTATTATGATGACATGAAAAAACAGTAAGTTGATTAAGAAAAATGTCTACAACCGACTTTAGGCTTAAAACAATTTCGGTTAGACCATATTTTTTCATAATTATTATATGGAAGGTCAAGGGGCCAGGTTCCTTAACATCTTCCTACGATCAACGTTGAACACACAAATGGATTACTAAAGATATATATATATATATATATGTTCTGGAGCTCTAGCTCTAGAACATATAATTTTTCATTATAATTCAGTATCCAAAATAAACACCAAAACAAACACAAATAAAACCATTGTTCCTAAAATAATCTTATTTACCATCCAACATGTGAGTAGTATACGTATATTGTTCACGTGAAGAACGTTATGTGGGGTGTGTAAGCACACACCCCCACAAAACGTCATATGAAGTATGACAAAAAGGCCACCTAACGTCTTACGATCAATATTTACTGGGCAATATTCCAATAAATGCGGTTGACTAATATTCGTATGCTAGGTATTCTGTAGACCAGTAGGTATATCGCCTAAAGTATTAAACAAATGCGCTTAGTTACTGAAGTTACGTAACATAGTCCAAACGGGTTTTACAATGTGATAAAAGTATTCTAAACGGATTAGTTTGAAGATAAATATAGCGATGTTTATTATCTGTATCGCTCATAGATTTCTGCTGATCCCAATGTTAATCCATGTATGTATGAGTAAATGTATGTATATCACAAAATAAAATAAAGTAAACAATAAAATTTTACGATATACCTAGTCTTGCCATAAATATTGTAATAAAGAAAAAAGAAAATTGTTAACTGCAAATAACATTTATTACTTTTACAGTGTGTCAGTTTAATACATAAATATAAAACAATTAAAAATATAAAAAGCTTATTCGAAGTGGTCTCCATTGGCTGCAATACAGTCCTTTAAACGATGAGGCCAGTTATCAATAGAAGCACGCACTCTTTCCATGGGAAAATTCTTCACTGCCAATCGTATAGATTGTTTTAGGGACTCCAAATTATCATGGCGTTTAGAGCAAGCTGTACTCTCTAAAACTGACCACAAATCATAATCCAGCGGATTAAGATCGGGACTAGACGACGGCCAGTCTTCAGCTCTGATGAAGTCCGAAACGTTCGATTCCAACCAAGACTGCGTGGACCGAGCTTTATGACCCGGCGCCGAGTCTTGCTGGAAGGACCATACTTGGTTATTGAACATGGTGATGTTAAGGGGCTTAACTACCTTCTCAAGAATGGTATCTTGATACACTTGTGCCGATGTTTTGATACCTTTTTCACAAAAATATGGCTCAGTCACTCCTTCATAGCTAACACCCCACCAAACCATCACTGAAGTCGGATAATGTCCACGTTGCACTCTGTCGACTAATTGGGAAGCTTCCTTAGAGCTTTGAGCATAAATACGGTCATTTTGTTTGTTAAAATGTTGCTCAATTGTAAAAATTTTCTCATCCGTAAACAAAATTTTTCTGTGACCTCCCTTTGCGTACCGCTTCAGTAGTTGTTTCGATTTTACCACCCTATTCTTCTTTAAATTATCAGTTAAGAAATGGCCAGTGCGTCTCTTATAGGCTGCAAGTCCTAAGTCATCTTTTAAAATACGCGACATGGTTCTAGGTGCTATCTTCATTTCCCGAGATAAAATCTTTTGCTTTCGGACAGGATTTCTTCGAATTCTTTCCCTTACTGCTTTGACCACCTTTTTCGTACGAACACTACGTGGACGGCCAGATCTTTTTCTGTCACAAACAGAGGAGGTCTCATTGTACCTATTAATAGCCCGGTACACAAACATTTTACTAATACCAAGTGTATGGAGAGTTTTAAAAATTGCATTTGGCTCCATACCTACTTTGTGTAATGCTATCACAGCGAGTCGGTTCTCTTTATCACCCCACACCATTTTAATATCGCAAAATATTTTACAATGTATTGGCGCCAAAATGAGAAAACACAATGAACAATCGTATAAAAATGACAGATTCGAAATTCAAATGTAATATTTTTTTATAATTAAGTGTAACAGTATTTATGGCCAGACTAAGTATAAAGCAGGTATTTGATATAATTGTACTATTATTGTTTTTGAATGCGTCGCGGCACTTTTAATGCTTCTCAATGTTTATAACGAGCTCTTGACTTATAGTTCAACCTTGGGTTGACACTTCGGTATCACGTTAGTGGACCTTGAGGAAAAGTATAAAGGAAAAATTTACTATGCCATTGTGAGCAAAGCATATTTTTCTTTCGTCTCAACGAAATCTTCAAATTGAATCAAAAACTTGAACATATGTTTTTTGAGCTTGTAGTGTGTGTATCACTAGTTTCTGCTTTTTAGTCTAATTGAGGATCGAGAGTAAACTAAGAAAATAAACGCTGGAGAAGTAAATACAGTAGTAAATTGTATTATGTTACGGAGTTTTTAAGCCAACAAGACGTTGGAGACCATAGACATGTTTAAAATACTTGACTTTGAAATCTAAACATAACGTCAAAAATGCTATCAAGTACTGAACTAAACTAAATCAACTTCAGATGTTAAGACTGCACATTGATCTTAACAAGTTTAACTTAATAAAATGTATAAATTTTCAATGTAACTTTTCACATTCGCAAAAGTCGAACGGATATGGAAATTTCTTGCGTCAATACATTTTAAAACTAGTAGACGGCCTTTAACAACATAGGCAAAATATGTATAAACTATTATTCCACTATCTAAGTATAGACGTTGTGTAATCCATTAGAGGATGTAAACAATTTAGTAGCACAATGTGCAACTAGAGCATATATTATGTAAGTCATTAAGTAGTTTAATTGTCCGTCCCCTTCCACATCAGAGATAAAAAAACTCTGGGCATTCTTAAGAGAAGTCGCCATACTTTAGAAGTAGTTATCGCAAATTATATACTTGGGAAGTTGAAGATTTTTTCTAAAATAATTTAAAACGCTCAATTATAATGTCAAAGTAACCTTGATTGTAAGCAGTGTTTTAAATGAACAAGTTAATGACCTACAGTATCGTTATCATCTACTCATATTCCACGCAATGTTTAAGAAATTAATGTAATGTTGAAAATATTGAACGAACAGTTTTGATTTTACGTTTAAACAAGTAGGGCCGCAATTTTGTCTTGTTTAGCTACAGTGTATGTATTATGTTTGTTTTGATATGAAAGTTCTAATGCAAAGGGACCGACGGCGACTATTCTATAAGATTCAGTAGCGTGTTGACATTGGAGTACCACGATTGACATTGATAACAAGATCAGAATTACTTTGAATGAAGCGTTAAGAATGTTTATCGGCAGATATATAATAATACTGATACGCTGAACAAATTTTAAGTGTAGTATTATTAACCTGACTGTCATTATTTAGTTATTTTCTCGTTTTTTATTTGGTCTTATTGTAATTCGAAAGTTCTTTTTTCATTTCTTGAGAGATAGTCATTGTCAGTTCGATGATGAAACAATGAAGTTAAACAAAAAATTGACTAAATGCAGTCCAAATACCTGGTGGGGATTGCCGCACAGAAAAAATAAGAAAAAGCACCTTTACAAACATAAATGAGAGAGACACAAAGAATACCTAGACTTAGAACAACAATTTGTGAATCACACAAGGTGTTGTTCCATTTTGGGTTTGAATCCTCAACACTCACAACAACTCAGCGCAATAGAAAAAGGCGTGGTGACCGCTTAGAGCACTGCACTATCCGTACAGTCTACAATTATATGTTAGATGAACGTAATAATCTGGTGTTTTTCTATTTTTAATTTTCACGTTAATATTCCTTTCTTCCTCTTAACATGCGCATCTGACCACAAATATTTGTGAAAGCCTTTAGGAGCAACTTTTACTGAGTGGTAGAAATCCATTTCTGTGATAACAAAAGTACAGTACATATATAATTTTTCTTTTTCAGCTTACTGCCAAAAGTCATAAATGGCGGCATCGCAGGCATTATTGGCGTGTCAGTGGTGTTTCCGCTTGACTTGGTTAAGACCAGATTACAGAATCAGATCGTTTCTCCAACAGGCGTAAAGCAATATAAAAGCATGTAAGTAGATACGTTTTTCACATTAACTTTTTAGAATTTCCAATAAAAAGATACAGTTGCGTGGCGTAGAAGCTTTTTAACGGAAACTTGAAATTTGAATCTCTCAAAATTAGTAAGGTTTTAAAACTCTCATACTAGATTGCAACTTTTGTTCTAAATTACATTTTATGATATAACTTTTACAATGAAAAACTTTCAAAAAATTAATGAAAGTATATAGTTAAAGTGGTTAAATTTACTTTTCACCTTCACTATTTTATGGACATAAAAATTTTCAGGTTCATTGGTTTTTGTCTCACCCTTTTGTAAAGGTGGGGTGACTAATTGGAGCGCTGGACTTATAGTAGTAGTTTCGGTAGGTGGTGTCTCTCAGGTAGAAGCTTGCGTTGCGTCCTCTCTGTCAGGTTAAATTAGACCAGCCCCGAAAAAATGAGACACGACCTGATGTAAGTTTTATAGATGCCGAGTTTGATTCGGACTGGCAATCTGGAGGGCAGCAGAGGACGCACGCCGTGGGCAGGGTTCTGTTGATGGTTATACCCAGGTACCTTATAATCGATGACCACGAGATTTCTTCGCCCATAAGATGGTTTCCTTAGATAGCAACGCCTACGCTTTCCCGACGTTACACTTAAGCCTCCACCTCTCGAGCCAGCCCGGGAGGGTTTCGTGTCGGGTCCAGTTTTCGTGCTGCGTGGTTGGCGTTTCATATGAATTTATTTCACAGCAACTCGTTTGACGCTGCGATGGGTACGGCCCAATCGCGACGTCGAAGGCGGTCATCGTAACGTTCAGTAGAATGAAATAAACTCACACTTACCTTTGAAATATTAGTTAAATAAATCTTAGTTCCAATGAATATTTTACTACATAAAAAACTATAAATTCTTTCAAGGCTCGACTGTTTTAAGAAGACATTTGCGGCAGAAGGCTACTTTGGAATGTACCGCGGTTCTGCTGTCAACATTTTGCTCGTCACACCAGAAAAGGCTATTAAATTAACTGCAAACGACATGTTTCGGTTCCACTTGACACAAAAAGACGGGTAACCAATATTTTATCTAATAACATTACATAGAAAATAATTATATGTCTATTTATATATAAATACCAGAAGAAAATTCTTTGTATGGATCTTTTTTAAAGAAATATGACAGTAAAAGTATAGAAACCTATATTTTTACAAAATATGCAATTTAAAGTTGACTATATAAAAACAGCTACTCAAAACTGTAAGACACCAGTTATAATTTTTATCTATCATTGTAAGCAAGTCAGTTGACAGTTCAAGTTATACTGGTCATTGCCGAAATTCGACTATCAGACGATTTTTAGTCTACATATATAAATACATACTTAACAATATAAATATATATTCCAGGTCTTTATCAATCGTGCGTCAAATGATAGCCGGTGGTTTAGCCGGTGCGTGTCAGATCGTCATTACCACACCCATGGAGCTGCTCAAGATTCAAATGCAAGACCAGGGCAGAATTGCCAGTCAGGCCAAAGCCGGTAAGTCCTCTCTGCTCCTTAAATAATGTTTTGTTTAACTCCTACGAGCCAGGGCAGTTTTTATGTCTTCAGTATCCATGATTTAATAGTCCCGATAAGCGTTGATAGCTACATTTTCGTACATAATATTCATATCACTTCCTTCTTCCTCTCACAAAAGCCGTGGCAAAAATCAGATGATTAGACTCCATAATTGTGTGAGTACTCCACTTATTGAGAGTATTATATGTAGATTTGGCATCAAGTTCCTAATCCTAAACACAAGATGGGTGCATAGTCAACTACACCTGATACTGATTGCTGCTGATGACTGTCTCGGTGACGCAATGATAGCGTATGCAACTGCTATACATGAGGTCTCGGATTCCATTCCCGGGTCGGACCAAATGTTTGTATGATCTGCAAATATTTTTTTCGCAGTTTGGATGTTTTTTATATATAATATATACTCGCACGCATTTACAAACGAGAAGGTATTTGAGTATTCTATCAGTTAATCTAGCTGTCATAGTACAAGCTCTGCTAAGTTTAAAGCTAGATGACGTTGTATCAGATGGCCTATTATAAAAATAAAAGGTGCACCTGCAGATCGACTGACGAGGCTTTGGCGATTCCTATTAGCGGCAACAGGGTCGCTACATATTACGTGGGACCAAAACACTGCCGAAAAGTGGGCGTATAATATGCCTCTGCCTACCCTTGTGGGCAAATAGGCGTGATTTTATGTATGTTCCAAATCCTAATAATCCACAAGATATGATTGGACTGAAAGAATGGCTTAGTGTTTAAGTAAGTTTTGTGAGGTGAATATCGCAAGTTTGATATTACATGGGACATAGCTTTGTGTGATCAACGAATTGTTGTTCTGAGTCTGAGTGTTCGTTTTACAAATGTTTGTAAATTCCCCACGACCCAGGGATATATTCTTAGTACGAGAGTTATCGTAAAAAAAAGATAACCCTCAAAAGAATATTATGCATGTAATATTAAATTGAAATTTACAGATGGCGTAGCAACGGTGAAAAGATTAACCGCAATGGCACTGACTAGGCAACTGTTAGCCGAGCGCGGGATACTCGGATTGTATAAAGGAATCACCGCGACTGCCGCACGTGACGTATCGTTCAGTGTCGTTTACTTCCCGCTTTTCGCTACACTCGCCGAACTCGGCGTCAAGGAGCGAACACCTGGCGCCACACCGCCTTTCTGGTAATTATATCTCATTAAGAATAATACAGAGTTTAACCAAAACTATTCATCCGCAAATTCCGCAAAGAGAAGAAATACTTAAAACAAACAAAAGCCTAGCTCAGGAATCAGGGACTTCATATACTAGTGTACTTTTATGAATATACTAAATAAATTTAAAAAAACCACAACGACCCGTCTAACCAGCGTCATATAGCCAAAACCTTCTTAAGGAGAAACCGAGAGATGACGTTGATTCGAAACTATGCAGATTAGATGAATAAAACGTATTTTTTTGTAATCATCATTTCCAGTTAACAGAGTAATCCATCTAATCTACAAAGATAGTTATCAGTTCTTAATACGAAATGTTATTAAAGTTTATACGCATCTAAAGTATCACGTCACACAAACACAATTAGGCATATCCTGTATTGTATAAATATTATTATTCTTAATCTAATCTATTTTTCTTCAAAAGATTAGTCTAGTTTTGTTTGATAGTCGCAATTTTAATGTCGCATTTGCATTGTCAGGTGGTCGTTCCTGTCGGGTTGTATGGCCGGCTCTACAGCAGCATTGGTCGTTAACCCATTCGACGTAGTTAAAACTCGCATGCAAACTATCACCAAGGGCACCGGAGAACTGCACTATAATTCCATTCTGGATTGTGTTGTGTGAGTAAATATGCTTTTTATGACTATACTAGCTTACCCTGCGAACTCTGTTCCGCCCTAGAGGCAATAAATATGCAGATTTTCGATTTTGGACTGAAACGCGGTTAAAAGTATCCTATGTCCGTCTCCTGGTTCTAAGCTACCTCCCCACCAATTTCCAGCTAAATCCGTCCAGCCGTTCTTGAGTTATAAGTGGTGTAACTAACACCACTTTCTTTTATATATATAGATATTCAAATCTAGGGCAAGGATTTCTTGGTAGAAAATTACAAAAGATGACTGCAATGCTAAACTGGCATCCGAAATATAAGAGTAAAATAGTATTATAAAGATATAAATGTGGGTACCCACCAAGAACTTAGGACCCCAAGCCAACCTCACCTGCAAGTGGTTCATCTGGTGATCGACAGACGAGGCTCTGGCAAATAAAGCACCTTGATTTACGGCAAAAAGCTCGCTACATGTTACGTGGGACCAAAGCACTGGCGAAATGTGGGCGTTTAATATGCCTTTACCCCTCCGGGGAAACGGATATGATTTTAACATTATAAATGTTTTTTCACAGGTCAACCTGGAAGAATGAAGGAGTCACAGCATTTTTCAAGGGAGGTGCTTGTCGTATGATAGTCATTGCTCCACTATTCGGAATAGCACAAACAGTTTACTACCTAGGCATCGCTGAACGCTTGTTTGGTCTCTAAGCCTCAACCTCCTGGCAGACACACACGTATCATTTTTTTATTTACTCAAAGTCCACTAAATGATGTCTAAAATATTTTTTCTATAAAAATTAGTGTTGTCTGAAATTGATAATTGGTATGTTTATGAAATAGTGGATTTACTACACTACATTTTTAAATGAAGACGAACAAAATCTATTACTTTTAAATTTCTGGTGTGGAATATTCTATAAAAAAAATGTAGAATTTCTTAACACTATAGTCGTAGTATTGAACTTTAATTGTGCAAATTATAATTTACTTTTACAATAATCACTGGAGTGATATTATAGTCAACAGTCTGTGTTATTAATAATGACAGAACATAGAATGTAACTTGTATTATAATGTACATTATTTTCGATATATTTTTAGAAATTAATTTACATTATGCTTGCCAAGCTAACTCGTTGAAAAACGCTTGTTTATTCGTGATATTCAGTGTACACAGTTTTTGAATATTTCCTGAAGTTCATCAAACCGTACTTCATCGTATCATATTCTCCATTACGATTTTGTACTTAGTATTTGAAATCCCGAATGATCAGCCTCGATATTCGTAAATAACTTAAAAAAAGCTAACAATGGAATCACTGGATATACCGACGCCATTGGAAATGACATTATTTGCTGAGGCACTAAAGTTTATGATTGATTGTAACGTGTCATAGGTAGATGTTCTTTTTTTTCTATAACACAATACACTTTGCCAGTATCTTAAACCATAACTGAACATTACGAGAAGAGGTACTGATAAATTATTTTTATTTAGACATAGTTCTAAACTTCGTGTTGATTGTTCGGAGTTCAGATTTTCGGAATGTTGATCTTTGTTTTGCAGATCTGTTGTTTATAATAAAGGTATACCGAATATTTTATTTGTAGAGCTTGGCCTAACCCTAAGAGAGTTCGAATAACTTACCCTTTTAACTTTATTTATTGTATAGGTACACTGAAAAGGTTCGAATATAAGGAGCTAAGTGAGATATTTATTATATTTTTCAACTAGTATAAATAATCTATAAGACACTATTTCCATGTTGCAGATAATATTTTAATTTTGCTGCAAAATAGCTCAATTATTGATTGACATGTATTTTTGAAGTGTATGAAGTGATATTATTACATTTATTTTTGTTTTAACATGTTATTTTATTTTGTATTAAGTTTTTTGGTAAGTAATATTTTATTTTATTTTTAATATAATCTGCACATACCTATTGTTGTTCAGTTGATTTTATATGAAGAGTACCCACTATACTTATTAGGATGTAAAATGAATTTATAACAATCGAGTATAATACGGCATAAATCGTCATGA
Organism: Hypercompe scribonia; assembly: GCA_949316085.1. Taxonomy (NCBI): domain Eukaryota; kingdom Metazoa; phylum Arthropoda; class Insecta; order Lepidoptera; family Erebidae; genus Hypercompe; species Hypercompe scribonia. The sequence continues at coordinate 8,351,809 of OX438989.1, read as the reverse complement.
TTGCGTGGTACTATTACTTGAAAAATAATAATAAATGAATTTTAATTTTTTGATTTATTTTTATAAATGTTTGTCAAAGAAACAAAATCGTTTTCAAACGCCGTTTTTTGTAAATGAACGAAATGTACGTTAGAAAACTACTTGTTTCAGATCATTATATTGTTTCAATCAATTTCTTCTAAATACGTTCAAAAGACTTAATCTGCGATAATAAACGTTAAAGTGTTGTCAATTCCAGTGGCAATTAAATAAATTATATGAAGTGTTCATGCATATCTCTACTTAATATCTAAAATTATATTAATTGAGAGACTAAACGTTTTACTACCGGCGACTATCATTCAAATCTAGGTACAATCTCGATGTGAAGACTTAGTTACTGTGCCTAATATTGACCTTATCTTAAACGGATAAGGTTAAAAGTTCAACGCTTCCCTGCAAGTCGTGACTTTTGGTAGAAAATTATCCACGTTTTGTAGTAGTATTTTATGTTCCTACTTTTTCAATAGAAATGAGTAACTTAGTTGCATTAGCTTGTTTTGTATATTTAATTATTCCAACTCCTAAAAACATCTGCTTCCTTAACAAGATTATAAAAGACAATAATAATGTGCACCAAGTGTGACTAGAAGTTTAAAAGTGTTTTGTGGTAGACATTTTATTCTTATGCTTCATATCTGATGCTAAATTGGAAAGATATCGTAAATCATCATGTATAAAAGTAGATAAAGAAATTGAATTATTTTTGCCATTTTAACTTTAGAGGCGTAATCTCGATAGTAAAAATGTTAAAAAATTAAGACTTATCGGAAAAGAGCGGAGAAAGACTTACCTATTAACAGCTTCAAATATTTCGTAGCAAGATGACATCAAAAGTTTTTTTTCCTAAATAGATGCGACTGCCGCACCATCATCACAATATTTATCATAATTACATAAATAGCGATAAGTATTATAAGATATCAATGTTTAATGCATGAAGTATATTTGAGTATTGTGTTGTTCCTATAAATCTCCAATTGCGTGTATTACTATGATTATTATATTAGAATGTATAATAATATTAATTGTTTTGTAGTTATTTAGAATATAATGCTTTGCGACTTCAAAGTTGAAATTCAAAGATTCGGCCCCTTGTACCAAAATATTACGGAAGAAATGAAAAAAAAACCATTTGTAATAGCCTCGATTAACCCCTCTCCATGTCATCTTGGATAGTTCATAATACCTAGTCCCATGAATAAAACCAATTTTAAATAAAATATATGTTGAATGACAATAACTTGTGAATGTAGTGTTATTAAATGTTATTAATGTATTGTCAATTATATTAAATACCTATTGAATAGATGTTTATGATCAATAAATGGCGTTATTAGCATAAATAATTCGTGAAACCCGCGATCCTCAAGATGATTGGAGACCGTCTAATGCCTTCAGTGAACTAAGGTATACAAACAGTAGTCGCAAAGTTTATCTGGTCTCAATCATAAGAACATCTCTATAATGCTAAATCTGTAAATTTCTAAAACTTTGCTTTCGAACACTGATGTCATTGGTTCGAACACAGATTAAGAAGGTACTGTGGGTATTCACTGATCACATTGTATACATCAGTTTCACACACGCTTTGTTACAGAAATAACTTGTTAATTAAATGTGTTAACCTTATGGCGATGTGTTTTAAGTTCCCATTTCTTAGTATTTGCCGCGAATTTATCAACATTAATAATCGATTCTCCGCCCTCCAGACCCCTTATGTTACACTTGCAGACACATGGACTCTTGCAAATTTAAAGAGTCACAGAGTGCATTGCCACCATTGCAAGAGGGAACTTGTATTCTAATAACGTTTGGTTGAAAGCAGCAAAAAATTGCTGAACACAACTGTTTATTATTATTTTTTAACTCAATAAATATGGCAAAAACTTAGCAGATAAATTCTCACTCCTTCCAGAAACAAGGGAAGGGGAAATGACGATGAAAATTTTGTTCAAAGGACTTTTTAATAAACTTTTAAAGTCATGTGTTTACACAAACTTAATAGGTAAATAATTGACCATGAACGTGCTGACGACGAAGATGATGACATCAACTAGATCAAAGAATTAGGCATGGCGATCTAAGATCGATTAATCGAAGAATTGATTTTGGAGACCAAAAAAATCGGTTTTTTAAATTGATATTCTGTACTGAATCGATCCATTGAATCAATATTTCACCCTATAAAATCGAGATTTGATTTTTTCTGTTTCGATACGATAAATTTGGTTCAATACGATAAATGGTTTTGTATTTGTATTGAAAACATAGAGTCAATAAGTAAATCGGAAAGAGATCGATTTCTGCAAAATCGATGCTTTTTATTTCAATTTTTTGTGTATGATTTATTAAAGTTCGAATCGAATCGATTTAAAAATTGATCTTTTTTGGAAAGAATCGCCATCCCTACAAAGAATTATCAATTCCATAGTACAGACAAAACAATTTATCAGAAAAAGATGAATTACTTTAAAATGACTTGGTAACTGTGTACACGCATGACAACGGATTAAAGATACGGAGTGTTACCATCCCTATTGATTCCTTGCGTGTCGTTAGAGTAAACTACGCACGGCAGTGTGAAGCGAAGGAAAAGTTTAAACAAACCCTACAATAAATAAAATCCGTCTTGTCGGCATGGTACAGTTAGACAAAACCTTTCTCAGTAGAGGATTGTGTCCAGCAGTGAATAATTAAAGGCGTTGATGATGATGATGATGAACTGTTATTATTATATAACTTTTATATTTCTGGTTTTAATTTGTTAATTTATCATTAGCATTAATATACTGATTTATTGGTTATAAATATTAGTATCAAATAATAAGAAGGAAAGTACTTATTAATATGCTTATTGTTGCCTAATATATTAAAAATATTTAGGAGAAAATTCTACAGCTATTAGATAGTTTCTGGTAGTATTAGATGTTGAATCTGGTGACAAGTTAATTAAAATATTGACAACACTCACGAAAAATTATCTAAGCTTTATCTCATGCGAGCATCCACAACATACCACTCGCAGTAACGGAGGAGCCGCAACTCTAAGCATTGTTATACTAAAGTACCAAACTTAAGTGTAGATAGTAGTAGTAGCCGAGTACTCACATATAATATCTAACAAAAAGCATTGAACGAGATAAATGACTACTTTAAGAGGTTTTCTTGGCGTCTGATGTAGGAGGTTTCTCCATTATTAAATTTCTTATCCTATGTAAACACTACAATCTAACTTTTACTCGACTTATTCAGTGATTATTAATACATAGTACTGCATTTTAATGACATCTACAAGCAATTAGGAAAGGTACATCACATTTTTAACGGTATTCCTAATTCCTGGAAAAGTTGTCCATCGCCTTCATGAATTACAAATATAACACGAGTCCGAATAAAGTTATTTCATATAGACTATCAAAGAACATGAAATAATCAATTTAATTAAAATTGTAGCAAGTATTTCAAAGATTTCGCATTTTCGTAGTCACTTCATTACTGTAGCGTCCAAAGTAACCTACTTAATTACTCGCAAATTTTTAAAAAATGCTAGCAACTTGGCTAGGATGGTAACACTTTAGCATTAATGTCATTTGTTTACGGCGTCGCCGTGTAATTTTGTTTTACAAATTAAGGATATCTTTGTATAATCATATCTAAAGATAAATTGTTGTAGTGCATCGAAGACTCCAGTGTATTAAAATGGCAACTATAGGTCCCAAGAAGGATGGGGGGCCCAATGTCGATTATTTTCAGTCATCAGAATCACTAGCACAGTTTGATCAAATTCGTGTTTGGTTACAAAAAAACTGCAAAAAGGTTAGTTAAATCAGTACATTTCTAATATCCACAGCCACTGTTAATCCTGAATTCTGATATTAAAATCACAAAATCATCAGCCAATGGGCATTGGTTTAGACGTATATAGTTGATAAATACATTTGCTTGCATGTAAACATTGATATTGATCCATATTTGAATTTCTTGCTATAAAGATTTCTATTTCAGTTTTATGTTGTTACAGTATGATATTGCTTTTGTTAATTTAAAGATATGGTTATTTAGATTATAAAACTGCCACAGACTAAATTAGAAGCCCTTATACAGGAGTCCAATTTTAGACACTCAAATTGCATTAAGAATGATGTGTGATGTTAAAATTTTTGGAAAGTATTGGGCTCTAAACTAAAAACTCAAGTAATTAAACTAACTATTTAAAATTGGAGTATACTATCATATTAAATTATGCTATCTATCTATGCAATAGTATAAAGATTGTCTTAATGTAAATTTTATCCAACAACATTAGAATTAGCAACAAACTATAACAGTAATATTAATCTAAAATGTTTACAATAATTTATCTTGTGGAAATGTTTCAGCATGTTCAAACTGATCCACCAACGAAAGAGGGTTTGGCTCAACTGGTCATACAACTTATCCAGTATCAAGAAAACAAACTTGGAAAAAATGCTTCTGATCCACCCTTCTTGAGGCTTCCCGTATGTACAATATTTGACCTACTATTGAAGCGACAAAGTTTTGCACATCTATAGGCTGATGTTTTTGCACTACCTTAGTAGTATATTCATCATCATCATCAAATCATTGACAAACTATATTCTATATAAGTCTATATTATTAGTGGATTATTGAATATAATTCACTTTCTAAAGAAAATATTATTATATTTTTTAACTAATTAAAGGTCATATTAAACCATGCATGTAAATAAATCTCACTTTTGATCTCATAACATAAAAATATATTTGTGATTGGAAACTTTTGTGGTGTAATATATACTCCTTATTGGTTTTTAAGAGGTTTTAGGACAAACATAAATTGTAGTAAATTTACAACTAGGTCAAAATTCGCAAACATCTAGGGAATTGAAAACTGATATGCTGATATGTCACCACCCCTGTGCATCCCACGGGTGTTGTAAGAGGCAACCAAGGCCTACCAACCTGTCTGGCCAGCATAGTATAGTAAGCTAAAACCTATTTATTATAAGAAAAGGCCTATTATGCTAACCCATTAAATCAGGTCAACAACACACCTGTGACACTAAAGATACATGAAGGCCGTGGGAGGCAGTAGTCACTCACAATCAGGTCACCAAGGCTCATTACAAAAATTAAAAAGAACTCGCACTTGTCTAACCTACAAATAATAGGGGGTTCTACTCATCAAGCAAGTTAATAAAGAGACCTAGAAAAATGAAAACTTGAATACACCACCCCCATATATTTACTAGTGCGAAAGCCTTACAATGTATGCATGCAACCACGAAAAATACTATGCCGTAGTCATACCTTGATAACGAATACATGCTACCACAAAGAATTAGACACCATAGACATGCGCTGTCGAGTACCTGAATCTCGTGGTACGAAGGCATGGGGGTATAGTATTCAAGGTTTAATTTTTCTAGATCTTAGACTTAACACACTGTCTTCAAATTACCAAGTGTATTTAAGTAATATACTTAACATCTTAAACTTATCTAATGATCACCAATATCCTAACGTGCTAATTATAATTTCAATTTTGTTTTCTTTATTTAAAAAAAGAAACTTTAGAAAGTAATTTTAGCACTTAAAGTTTTTAGTACAAAATATGGTACTATTGGTACCAATCATTATTAAAATAGTTTAGTTAAACTCATTGATCATTTCATATTTAAAAAAAGGAAGAAATTTTAGAGAAATAAGATTCTTTGAAAGATTACACCATAGACTAGTAGTGATGTTATCACATTGAATAGTGTTGTGCCAATCTGTAAAGAAGGGTTAAATTTTAATATTTCAACCTTATTTTATTTATGAACCCTTTTAGTCTCAAAATGATATGTATTACAAACTCAATAACAAAGTTAAAAGAAAGTGGAAAAAATCATATTTTAACATATTTATTAAACGATTACTTTTTTAATAAACATATGGATACAAAGAAAAACACAATATATAGATTAACAGCGAGTAATAAAGTAATCTAAAAACTTAAAAAATATACAAATATACATTTCAGTAATTTGCAGCATCATTAAAAATGAACTGGTTTTCTGGGAGTCCTTTAGCTCCTGTACCTTCTATAGCATACAGTGAACCTGCTTCTAGCTGGATGTTAAGTTCAGCCTGTGACAAACCTTCCCGACTGGTTGTCACAAATAATGTAGATAAGTCATGCCCACCCCACATAACGGAAGTTACTTTTGCAACTGGTAGCTTATGTTCTTCCAAAAGCTTGCCTGCCCTTGAATCGATTTTGATTACCTGTAATTAATGTTTTTGTATTAATTTCTAAATCTTTACTATCCATTATCATAATCATCATCACCGGCGTTTAACAGTCTACTGCTGGACATAGGCCTCTCTTTAGTAAGAAAATTTGGCCTACTATACCTGCTGGCCAGGCAGGTAGGTATAGAGTTTGTTTAAAGTTTTCTTTGCTGTTATGTTGTCTTGCACATTTTGTTTTCTTAGTCGCCTCTTATGACACCCATGGGAAGAATAGGGGTGGTCACACTCTGTATGCTTAATCTGCCACTACACAGAGTTACACAGTTACAATTACTATAAAGCTCAAGAGTTTGTTAATTGATTTGTTTTGTTGCACTTGCTAGCTTCAGGAACTACCAGTTCGAATTGCATACTAATTTTAATATTGGAGAGATCATTTATCAAGGAAGAGTCTGTAGTCTGTATAACATCACATTATTATAAATGACAATGACAAATGTTTTTATAATAGGGTAAATTTATTCCTATAAAACTAGAAACATGAAATAATATTATAAAGATTTTTTTCTTTTCTTCAACCAGACTTACAGGTTAGCACTATCTGAACTGTGAACTTTTGTTGCTCAACACAATTAGACAAATAAATTGTGACTTTTTTTTTAATGCCTAGCAAAGTGACTACTTTACCTGATCAAAAACATGAATCCTAGAGTGGTGGTCACCATACGCATTGCTAATGCATAGAATGCAGTATGGCAACTCACACTATGACGGCCTAAAAATACTTGTAATATTTTATAAACATAAAATTATTCCAAATAAATATCTTCTTCATGAAAACAACTTATTAGTTGGTAATTTATTTAATTGCTATTTGTTTGTCCAACTTATATAAAAATATCTGAAAAAGATTTACTTGCAGAAATAAATATCAATTATCTGTTGCGTCAATGTTATTTAAAGAGAACATTTAATTGATTTTATTGAGTACTAACCGTTGCCAATGGTTTTACTTAAGTTTGCATTTACTGTTCTGCTCCTAAAGATTCTATTGTGATGTTTTATAGTTTTCTGAACTCTTATGTTGATGATACTGGTTCTCTATCCAATATCATACAAAAGGAACAAACTTTTTCTAAGTTTCTAAGGTCAGCTTGTTCAAACATACAATCAATTTAAACAAGCTCTATGAATTTATTATATAAGGAATTATTAGTACAAGTTGTGTTGAGTTTGTTTTTAATGTAATATAGGTAGAGTAAGTTTGTTTTTTCAATTTTTCACTACCATTTGGGTGTAGAATATAACTATTTGCAATCAAGACAAATTTATTTATTATAATTAATTGGGTTCCACACCTATTCGTGTCGTGGGTGTCTTAAGAGGCGGCTAAAAGACCAAACTACGCAGAAATACGTCGCTACAAAGAGTAGGAAGTCTAACGTATCCGATAGCAACAATCCTGGTCAACGTAGTATAATAGGTCGAAACCTCTATGTTAAGGAGAGGCCTATGCCTATGTCTTTTTGTGTCGTGAGTGTTTTAAGAGTAGAGGCGGCTAAAGGACCAAGCTACGCAGAACAATGTGACTGCAAAGAAAAGGAAAACTTGTAACGAATTTGATAGAAACCCGCTTGACCAACGTGATATAGTAGATCAAAACCTCCTTGTTAAGGAGGCTATTGCTGTGATGTGATTCAAGTATAGTGCTATAACAATACTGTTACCTTCCATCCATTAAAGCAAGCTACCCATAAATTTCCATCACTGTCAATAGTCATTCCATCCGGATAACCTGTTACATTGTTTGCTTGGAAGCTAAAAAGTGTTCGTCTGTTACCTGCAATATAAAAATGAAAGATATTTTTAGACCTTTCGTTACTTCGTAAGTTCTTTTTTCATGTCACTGAAGTTTTTCTAGAGTTGAACTGCTTGTTAGAGCAGTTGCAGCAACTATTTTTAAAATATAGAATAATCATGATAAACAAAGTATAATGCCTTCTTATACAGCAGTGTATGTTGTAGGACAGAACCCTTTAGAGATGTAGCAATTTCTTTTATAGCTAATACCCCTGTGAAACGTTCCAAGTTTAAATAATTTCTTATTTATTTAAATGTGGTTGATATCGTATTTCGATGTTCAATCTTATTACAGAACAAGATTGTCTAGTGTGGGGCCACAGCATAATGCACAAAGTAAAATAGTATGTACTATTTGGGAATAAACTAATTTTTATTTATTGTTCAATTATTCGCCATGAAATTTTACTCACGAACAGACCCATTTGTAAGGTCAAAGTCAAATACATCGATGTTTCTAGTAGGTGTGTCGATGTAGAACATAAACTTGCTATCTGAGGTCCATGCGATTCCATTGGACGTGGTCACCGGTCGTACTTTAGGTACGGGATCCACGTAGTTGCTGGAATCCATCATATACAATGTTCCTTGATCTGGTTTAACTGTCTCTTTAACCTCTTTTCCCATAGTACCTTAAAGAGTAAAGAAGATTATTTAGAAAACATTGTGTGGTCACGTGAAGATCATATCTCTTATCCGTCCCTATATATTAGATAATACACACGAATAATATTCCAAATTTTGTGAGTCAAGAAACATGACAAGACAAAGTTACGTTGTTAAAAGAAAGAAAAGAAGCCTAAATTCGATCTTCCTGCGAAGAGTATAAGACTGTTTTCTAGTTTTCTCTAATTCAAGTAAATTCGATTATACGAGATATTACTATTTCTCCTGGATATAAATAAGTTATCCACTCCTCGGAAACTATCTATCATTTAGAATATCTTAAATCATAAAATGTGCATCTAGTTAATTAGAACGACCGTATTTATTTATAACTATACAAACCAAACCAAAGTCTTCCAGCAGCATCGACCTTGCCATCATTGCACCTATTGTCTGGCAAGCCTAAGTCGACTGCACTGAGCAGTCTCAGCGAGCTATCATCTTCCGGTGCATCCCAGTTCAGGAAATATAGCTCCGATCTCACCGTAATTAGAATTAAGTTAGGATTGTCCTTTACTGATACCACCAATGATACTGGTCCGTAACCTGAAAGTAAGATTACCATATTTTCTACCATATTTTTCAGTTGACTGGCAGAAAATGCCTTAAGCATTAAGTCCGCCCATGCATGCATTTGTGCATAAAGTTGTAAATAAATAAATAAATAAGATTGTGTATAGTGTGTTTGTATTCAATATTGAAAACTTTTCTTATATTAAATGTCTAGTTTTGTTTCATACTAACTGGCCTGTGTACGTTTGTCTGCTTCTCTCAATAGGCATTTTTTTCCGTCAACATTAAGGCTTCCTACATAAAGCCTTCCTACACAAATAGATCCAACACTAACAAAAAAATATTTTCTCTCGATTTCCATCGAATTTTGTAGAAATTATAATAGCACTAATCAACTGTGTTTAAAAGGATCAATCGTAAAACTACTCCACTCATCACTGTAACCAATTTGAAAGTCTACTTCGTGTTCTGTAAATACATTTGCTGGCTATACTCCGCCATTAGTAAAAAAATACCTTTTTCTGACCCAAATATATATATATAATATACAATTTTATATATATAATGTTGTATATCTCTAAATATACATTATATGTGTGAGTGTATGTATGTGTATGTTTATTTGTAAGTGTATAATTTGAATGGATGTGTTTGCTTTTGATTTTTTTATTGATACTTATTTAAAATATTCATATGAGAATGTGTTACTTGTTACATACAACTACTCATAGTTTTTCAAACACGGCTGTGTTAAGAATGTTTTGGAGAAACTGCCCATTGTTACATTTACATATTTGCAATTCATCTTTTGTTCTGTTTTATATGCACACTATAAAGATAAATAAAGTTGGTTAAACTATCTTTAGCACTGAGTAATACTATCAACGTAGTCGAAATGTACAAAAAGGTATGCCTGAGGATTAATGAAATTCGTGTCTAAAATTATTCTGTGGAGTTTCTATAACATTCATAGGAAATTGGAGGACTATCTAGGTGTGACTAGCGAAAACTTAACCGAAATAAAAATAATGTAACGTACCGATTGTTCTTGAGGTGATGTTATTTGTTTGGGAATCCAATTTATACACCTTCTGACCACCTATGTCTACCCAGTATAAAGCGTTCTCTGTAGTTGACCAATGTGGACCTTCGAAATGCCTGCCTCCTCGCTGTATCTATAAATTCAAAAGATTAATTGAATTACATTACTGTAATTATAATGATAAGATTTTAGTAGGGTATGGGTTAGGACTATTACATAATGAGTAAGCATCCTAGCTAAGCTAAACCATTGCTGTGATACCCCAGAGCTTTTTGATTTCCATGTCGATTAAATTTTTGTTTTCAAAAGTATCTTGCCGCTTTTCAGTGAAAGTTTACTCCAGAACTTTATTTTAGTCTAGAGCTGTCCTTAATAAAAAGGTTTTACACCTGTTTCGAGCGTTTAATTAATGTTTATTCGTTATTACTATTTATTTAAAACCAGCTATAGCTCGTGTCACTGCGTGGCTCTGTGTGAGCTAGGGTAGGTAATACCGTTCAAGTGTGTTATGATGCAATTTACGTATGTGCCAAATTTAATCTAAGAGCGTGATTGACTACCAAAACTTTCACATATTGCCAACCCAAAAATATTATCAAATTTGGGATAAACATATATAATATATAAGATTTAAACTTACATTTTTTATGAGCGGTGTGGTCGCCCTAAAACTTAAACATTGTACTATGAGAAGCGTTAAAACCAATACTCTTAACACGATCATGATCACTTGTTGCCGTGTGACGTCCGGCCTCTTTGGCGTCTTGTGCGTTTATTGCAATACAGTCTTGACAGAGTAACAGGTTAGTGGCGCGGGTGTTCTTAGCTTAGTGAATGTATTATGTTGGGTGCTGCAACTATTATAGAGTAATTACTAGCTGTTTATCTCATCGTGTTTTTGTGTCATCTTAACAATATGATTAATAGATGCTAAGATTATTTACATTTGTTTTTGCCAGTTCATTGTAGCAGAGGTCTGGCAATTTACTCATTAGGATGTTTAGAAGCGTTACCAAAGCCGTGGTTGATAAGGAGCTTAGATGTTATTTTAAAAATTGCTAACTGTTATGTTATAGATTCTCTTCTCGTTAAATTTTAAACACAAAAATGTGGAAAAAACCTATGTCTTTATCCCTTTTCATGAACATTATGTTCCATAATTATCGAGAAAATAAATATTTACGTACAAACACAAGCATAAAAAAGTTATTCCGTAAATTAAAAAAGGACACAAAGAGTATCAATGAGAAATCTAATAATAAATAATAACGTAAATTCGACGGAGCGATTGTTATATTGTTTTACATTGCTAATTAGAGAAAAAAGTTGCACACTCAAATGGCTTATATTCGGTCAGTCGGTCACGGATATCATGAATTCGCGGCGCGGCGACCTCGTAGAAGGTTTTCAATTATATAGACAACCGCCACAGGAAATTGTTTCGATCGTTTTCTTTCTTTCCGATATATTCTATTTCTTTTTTAATTTGTAAATTCAGGTTTTTGCTGCAGTATCACAAAAAATATTAACAGAGCGTCCTTAAGCTTATCTGGTAACACAATAACTTAGATCAGTTGTTTTACACTAAACGCAGGAAACACATATATCAAGACAATCTTGTATGTTCTTTGAGTGCTGATACGCAATTAGTATATGTTATTAGACAGTATTGTTTTAACTGGAAGATTGATAACAGTTGAAGGGGGTTGTAGGTTTGATTACTGACTCTTAAATAATTGATATTATATAGAAGATTACATCTCGTCACAATGAAGATCGAATGTCACAATGTTTAATAATATAAGAATCTTGTATATCTAGATTTTTATAGTTATTTCTAGATATAACTGAGTTGTTGACTTTTTTGCTTATTAAGACCTCGAAGATACGAGAGTTGAACCAATTAACAGAAAAGTATTATTTTTAGAGGTTGTCTTCAGACCAGTAATGTTTTTAATCAGCTCATGCGTAGAGACCGCTAAATTGAATTTTTCGCTGCTTCTGAATTCAATTCGTTAAAATATAGCTAGTTCATATCAAACATCACTTCGATAGTACGAATATATATTCACAACAAATTATTTATAACGTACGTGTACATATGGTAGTAATTTTGCAATATCAAATGGCCCATTGAAAACAAATTGCCTCCTGTATCCTTATACAGTCTACAATGAAGTGTTTTAGCAACATTATTATGCTTTATGCCTTGAACTTGTTGTTTAATCATAGGATAAGTTCCTGGTACTATAGTTATGTACCTACTTTAAGTGAGTCTGCTGTGCGGTCACATTACTCTGTATTTATATTTTCGCTGCGAGGACACCGCCTTTCCGGAAACAGGCCATTCGATTTACGGTTATACCAACTTCTTGTTCGAGTGATTACTTATACTTCCCGTTCTATTACTAAAAGCAACGTCCGATTCCTACTTTCCGCTCATAAGAGATTAGAAGAGTCACTGAAAGTGCTCATCTCATCTCTTATTTGTTGACACTGTTCCAAGTCCATTTAGTGCTCTGGGTTTTGAGGATTCAGGACCCAGAAGTTTAAAGTGTTTCTGCTAAATATCCCACTGACCGTCGACTCATCTAATCTCTCAATTGTGATATGAATGAGAGTACGTTTACCCCGTATTATAAAAACAAAACTAAAATTACAGTCGGCAAATGCGGGCGCTTACTATGTCGCTAATCTTTATCACCTTAGTCGATATAGTGGGTGTATCGATTTATTTGCTTTTATAGAATAAGCTCTGTTTTCTTTCAAACTAGAAGGCGGTGTGTTACGAGGGTAAGTTTTTAAGTTCGCGGAATGACAGTGAAAAAGGCGGGTAAACGCGCTCTTTTGATGCCTACCGTATTCAGTGACTCATAATTAGTCTGCATAGTAAAATTTGTTGTGATTGGATCATTAGTTATTAAACTATCGTTGACCAAGTATTTTAATCGGGAACGAAGTGAAAAAAATGGAGAAAATTGAATTCCGTGCGGTGATAAAGTTCCTTACTAAGCAAGGAAAGCCTGTTCAAACCATACTCAATGAGATGTCATCGGTTTACGGGGATTCTTGCCCAGGAAAAACAATGGTCTACAAGTGGCATAGTTTATTTAAACAAGGCAGGGAATCACTTGAAGACGACCCGAGGCCGGGGCGCTCCGTTGAGGTGACTACGCCAGAAGTTATTGCAAAAGTAGAAAAAATTGTATTGGAAGATGCTCGACTAAAAAAGAAACAACTCGCAGAAATGGTTGGAGTATCGGATACAACAATTTTTAAAATTTTACACGATCATCTTGGCATGACTAAGGTTAGCGCACGGTGGGTGCCGAGAATGCTCACGCCATTGCAAAAACAACAGCGCGTGGAATGTTCACGTGCGTTTTTGGACCTCTGCAATGAAGACAAGGATGGCGTATTGAATCAAATTGTTACTGGGGATGAAACTTGGGTTCATCATTATGAACCCGAGTCCAAACAAGACTCCATGCAGTGGCACAAAAAGGGCACAGCACCACCCAAGAAATTTAAGGTTTCACAGTCGGCTGGGAAACTCATGGCAACGATTTTTTGGGACTCAGAAGAAATATTATTGATAGATTATAAAGATAAAGGCATTTCTATAACGGGGGAATACTACGCTTTAATCTTAGAACAGTTAAAAGAAGCCATCAAAGAAAAAAGACGGGGAAAATTAACGAAAGGTGTCCTGCTATTGCATGACAATGCTCCCGTTCACAAGAGCCGAGTCGCACTGGCTGCCCTGCATAAGATGGGCTTCGATATTTTGAATCACCTACCCTACAGTCCAGATTTGGCTCCGAGTGATTTATTGCGTGTTTGCCCAGGGAACCAATTAGACGACACGTTGATTGTAATATTTAATAATGACTCGTTTTCTTAACATAAACTAAAGTTTATATACAATAATATTTATGTATGTAATATGGACAGGTTTAGGTGGGGGTAACTAGGTTGTTTGCTTGTTTACTTAAATTGCTAAGTTGACAATATATTATTTATGCTTCCTTATTTAATAATTTACAATATCAAGAGTAGGTCAACTGAGTAAATAATTAATGTAGCACGTAGCCGCGTACAGACCTAAACTATTATAATACTATGGCTTCGCTATAGATATTCCCCCTTTGAAGAAAAAAAATATTATTATACATTGTAAAAAATATGGTGTGACTTTAAACCACGTTTGCATCTCTCATTATAGCCGTAAGCCTCTTCTCGATTTTCTTGGCTACGGATTTGCAAATATTTATCGTAACTCATTTATCGTTGGTGGTTTAGGGTAATTGTTTATAGCTTGAATCTTTTCCATAGTAGGAGTCAACCCTTGGCTCGTTATATGATAACCGAGGAAATCAATCTCCGACTTGGCAAATTCGCATTTGTTTGTATTTATTGTTATGCCGTTTTTATGTAGGCGCTTAAACACCTCTTCTAAGTGTTCATAATGCTCCCTAAAATTATTTTTCTTGTCCGCAATAAATATGTCGTCCGCATATATAAATATGTAGTCCAAGTTTCTGAATATAGAGTCCATAAATCTTTGGAAAGTCTGTGCTGCATTTCGCAACCCGAATGGCATTCTGATGAATTCAAAAAGTCCAAAAGGGGTTATTATCGCTGTTTTCTCTGGTTCAGCAACGGGCAAAATGTGAAAAGCTTTCTTTATGTCTATTTTGCTGAATATTCCTTTTTCGCTTGCTACATATGTGAAATCGAGTAGCCTTGGAAGCGGGTACCTGTCTGGTACTGTTATTTTATTTAGTGCGCGGTAATCTCCGCATGCTCTCCATTCGCCATTCTTCTTCTTGACTAAATGGAGTGGCGATGCTCATTGGCTGCTTGAAGGACGGCATATTCCCATGTCCATCATCTCTTGGAATTCTTGTTTTGCAATCCTGTATTTATCAGGAGGTAATGGACGTGCTCGAGTAAATACTGGGAAACCATTTGTTATTATTTGATGCTGAACTTGGTACTTAGTATGTAGATTCATTGATCTTGGCTTTGTAATATCTTCATATTTCTCTAATAATCCCTTTATTGGTTCCTGTAGAGAAGCGTTTAACGATCGAACGGATGCAATGTTTGCTCTCGCTAATTCGGCAGGCGTTTCCAGACCTGTTTTTTTATCGATCACCTTTTTTCCGTGTATATCCACTAATAATTGATAATGATCCAGAAAATCAGCTCCCAGGATTGGTATCTTGACGTCGGCCATGGTAAATGTCCATTTAAAGCTTCGGCGCAGTCTTAGGTTAAGCGTTAAAGCGCGTTCCCCGTATGTATTTATAGGGGTCCCGTTCGCGGCGAATAATTGGTATTCGCATGCCTGGCTCTCATTATTTGTGCTATTTATGACCGAAATGTTAGCACCCGTGTCGACTAAAAATCTATAACCACTGTTTGAGTCAGTTATAGTTAGACGGTTTGCTGGGTGGATTGCACAGAGGCCCGTCGTATTCTGTGCTAAATTTAGTTTTCCGCTAGCCTGTTATTTTTATTTATATTCCATGAACAAGGCTTATTGCATTTATATGCATCCTGCTTGAAACGATTATGGAAATAACATAACCCATTATGTGAGTTTCTGTGGCGCGGCCTTGAACGTGCATGTGACGTATGTCGTGCTTGGTATTTGCTGCGTAATGCATTTATTTCTATTCGCATGGCTTCAAGTTGTGACGATATGTTTGTAACTAGGTTAATGTCAACCGCTGTCTCTTGAGTATTTTTCTTGTTGTAAGTCAAGTTTTCGTATATTTTATCGGCTAACTCGCTCAAGTTTTCTTACGATATATTGTTTGTAACTGATAATATCGCTGTTAGTGAAGCGGGGAGTTGCCTTAGCCACAGCAGGCGAATAGTGTCGTCGTTTATTTTTCCACATCCGGCTTCCTTCATTTTTCTCAAGAGCTGGGAAGGCTTCTGGTCTCCAAGGTCCATTTCTGATAGTAGTCTGTGGAAACGTCGGTGTTCGCTCTCTTCGTAGCAGTTTATTAGACGTTCCATGATGGTGGAGTACTTATTTTCGCTGGGCGGGTTAGTTAAAATGTCACTAACCTGATGGACGACCTCTTTTGGTAATTTGGATATTACCATGTTATATTTGTAATCTTCGCCCTGTTTTTGTGGTGCTATTATTGCTTCAAACTGGGCGAACCATAAACGTGGCGAGTCTGTCCAAAATTGCGGTAGTTTTTCTGTGACCGTGATAGCAGCAACTGATTCGCACCCAGTGTCGCCTCTTGAAGGAGTTGTTGGTGGAGCCATTTTTGGGATGTGATAATTTCGTAATGCTACTGATTTCTAGATTCACTGCTGAACACCAAATAGGGTTCCGGTCGTCCCGGTATTATATCAGCACTAGATACCAATAGATCACGTCGGGGTCACCAATTGTTGCGTGTTTGCCCAGGGAACCAATTAGACGACACATTGATTGTAATATTTAATAATGACTCGTTTTCTTAACATAAACTAAAGTTTATATACAATAATATTTATGTATGTAATATGGACAGGTTTGGGTGGGGGTAACTAGGTTGTTTGCTTGTTTACTTAAATTGCTAAGTTGACAATATATTATTTATGCTTCCTTATTTAATAATTTACAATATCAAGAGTAGGTCAACTGAGTAAATAATTAATGTAGCACGTAGCCGCGTACAGACCTAAACTATTATAATACTATGGCTTCGCCATATGATTATTATCTCTTTCCAAAAATGAAAAAAGAATTACGTGGTAAGAAATTTTCAACTGATGAGGAGGTTAAGGAGGCGGTTTCGGCGTATTTTTCAGACAAAGATAAAACTTTTTTTTACGAGGGAATAAAAAAACTAATTGAAAGATCTGAAAAATGTATTCGTGTTGCAGGGGAATATATAATATAGAAAAAGAAAAATAATTTTGTGTTTTTATTATTACTCAATACCCTCCATTCCGCGAACTTAAAAACGCCCCCTCGTAGGTGTCTAAAAACGTTAGAGTTATTATTGATTATTGTTTGTGTGTACTGTGTGTTGGCAATCTAATAAAATTCAGACCTTTCTCATCTACAAAAAAATAATATAGCAGTACTTATTTATCGTGGGGAAGAATCGACTGATCCGATTGATAGACTAACTTATTGTGTTCCTACTTCTTACTGAATATTTTTATGCTTTCATTTTGAATTTGTCAAAATTGATTAACAATTAATGAAAATTTTGATCAAAGTATAAATTTATTAAAAAAGTTGCAATGGAATTATTTCTGATTAATATTTAATTGATGGTAGTCACGATATTTCCATTCTTAATATTTTATTGTAAAATTGATTTAACTTTGCACAATGCTGTTACAGATGAAAGTGTTTATGGACATGAAACCGGGTGGATCGCTGTGCACGGTGCTTGCCACCATGTTCCGCTTCAAGTCGGAGCAGCGGTGGCGCAAATTCGACTTCCAGGTCGGTAAGGTATGCACTTCCCCCGCACGCCCGCCTCGCTCACCGCCGCCCCCGCAGACCCCGCAGCCCCCGCCAGATCGCCACCACGCGGCTCTATAACAATGCATCACTTGTACTGTCACTATATGCGTCTGATTGTTCGATACACACTTTGTTATTCACATTTTGAATGAAAAAAAAAATCCAAAATTAGACTTAGACTTACAATACAAGATCTGATTTTCAGTTTCTGAAAAACAATATTAATTTGCAATTGGGTATTTGCATGTTTTTCCAATCCATTAAATAGTTATGTCTTATTATTTTTAATTTTTTTTTAATATTTTTGAAAAAAAAATTTTTTTTTTATTTATAAATATTTAAACTATTTAACAATAAAAAAATTGTTAAAATTTAAACGTATAGGTAGCTCCCTCTTGCGTATGTGACGTCATTGTGCATATTCCATTTAAATTTGTTATTTGTTATTTACGCTACTTTCAGTAAATTTTAATCTTAATGATAAAATATAATTAAACTCACTTTAAATAAAAACCAACTTGAAATTTTTTTCAATAATTTATCATTCATCGTTTATCATGCATTCAAATGACGCGCCAATAATATATGCACAATGACGTCAGACCAATCACATCACGTGATTTTTACATCATATTTGACCACTTTTATTTATTTATTTATTTAAAAATTATTTGTAAAAATTAAATTTTAATCTTACGTAGGTATTTTATGTGTATCAAAGAATTTATTAACTGAACTTTATTTGAAAAATCATTTTCATGCAAATACCCAATTTTCACAGAAGTAAATGTCAATATGACGAGTAGTAAATATAAATTATCTAAATAATATAAATGTACAACTAAATACTCAAAACCAAGTTATTGAAGTATACCTTTAAATCAAGAGATTAGATGAGTACACATGCTATCTATAAATTAATTAGGCTTGAAGACCCTTAACTCTTAGTGAGCAAAAAAATACGACCTCAGAACACATTATGGTTTTTATGAAATCGTTCAAGACAAGTGTTGGCAATCAGAGAAAGTCCACGTATATTATATATATACACGCGTATATTATATACGTCAATTTTATAGTCGAGTTAAATTAGCTCCTTAAACCTACTATTTAATAGAGTTACAATATTTTTTATAGAACTTAATTGGGTGCTAATGTTGGAAATATTATTACAAATCTCTAAAATAAATAATTATGTATCGTTTTTTATCAACCATACGGTAAATTTTATCCAAGTCTAGGTCAAACAAAAATTGTAGGTCATGCAATTATCTGTAAAAAGTGTCCTTACACTTTTTACTCTACTTTGAGTATTACCTACCATTTGTGAGAAAAAGCTAATCAAAAACTTGTAGAACCATGTTATTGCCTCAATAATTTGCCTTTGACAATGAGAAGACTATCATTTATTATTAAAAACAATAAATATTTATTGTCATGATATATTAACCCAATACATACAATTCTACACGGATAGTGTAGTGACGTAAACGGTCGCCACGCCGTTCTCTTGCGTCACAGTTGTGGAATCTAACCCCACATGGGACTACATTTTATTGATTCACAAAATGTTGTTCAGAGTCAGTGTGTTTTTTGTACGTTTCTTGTTGTCGATTGTCTGGACGTTGTTTTAAAAAAAATTCAGTACAATTTGAGATAAAAGTCAATATAACTTATGTTTTTAGTAAAATAGCGTTTTGAGTATTTAGCTGTTGGTGATTCAGACTATTTTCTGTAGACATTTGTCTTTGGCAAAAAAAAAAAAAAAATGATAATGTTTAAAGTATAATCAGACGCATGTAGTTGCTAGTTCAAATGCACGAAATGAATTCAGGGTATCCATATTAACAAAGGTACAATGAAATTAATGATAGTTAATTCATTTAAGTGATTAACGTCTTTCAAATATGAAACAGTTGCCTGTATACATACTGTTAAGACGTAGTTTTCATATAGTTATTTTACTTAAGTAAATCTCTGTAATTTATTATTTTTTGTCTTTTAGCACTTTGTTTTATTATGTTATTAGTGATGTGTTGTTATTGATCTCATTTTTCTTAGATCACACACACGGTACCTGTTAACACTCGATGATTCTTTTCTCGCTTATGAGGTAGCAGCTCCCAACTCTTCATTCTCGTACATTTCATGCAAGGGTTCATTATGTTTCGATTGCTCGTTCCGAAGTGTTCAAAGAAGGGTTTTAAATCTTATAAATACCGCTTATTTAAAAAAAAAAAAATAAATAAATGGAACCATGTTAAACAGGACCATAAATAGAATGCTATTTTTTGTAATTGACTATGAATATATAGCATATATATTACAAAATATTTACTGAACATCCGTCCTAAAATGATACGTCAAAACTTTGACTGCGCTTTTACGAGTTTATTATATAGAAACCTCATCAGAAAGAACTCTTAAAACACGCCGGCCAGTATTGAAATAGAAACCATAGAGTAATCAATATGGCCTTTTCGTTTCAGTTCAGGTTTCTTTTTAATTATACCTCATAATAAATCTATAGTGTTATTTGAAATACAGAGATACAGACTAAGACGAGACATGGGAGCATCGAACTTCTTCAAATTGTATGATATGGTAGTTATATAATTTAAAACTCGGAGTATGTGATAATGTGTATAAAGTGTTTGTGGGAATCTTTTTCACTATAACCCGTGTACCTACTGTGTGTGTTTGTGTGATAAATAACCTTTTTTTATGTTTTGTCACTAATATAATGTGGGTTTCCTTATATCACTTTTACTATCTGTGCATGAACTTTTATCTCCCATAAATTTAAAAATTTTGTATAGAAGTTTTAGTTCTTAACATATTTCAAAATATTGACACAAATTTTCTGGTTAAACTATCTGATCTTATATATTACTTTAGAATTCATTGTATAAAAAGATGAAAACTGCCTCGTTGGTATAACAGTTAGCGTATGCAACTGCTGATGAAGAGGTCTCGGGTTCGATTCCCGGGTCGGGCCGAAAGTATTAGATTTTTTGTACTAGAAATTCTTAATAAAAGCTCAAAGTTTGGAAGTTGGCGGTGTTTCACGCTCATGCCTCGAGAGCACCTTAAGCAGTCCGTCCCGATTGTCATAAACCTTTTTGTCAAATGAATACACCGGCAACGAGTTCAAATTTCGAATTCAGTTCGCTCTTAGGGTTACGGAGGTCCGATGCCAATTGCTCTCTAGAAAACCTTACATTCATATGAAACCGATTGAACCAGTGGCCGATTCATAATAGCCTTGGGATTAATAAAACCAAAAAAAGAAAAATAATTAAATCAGAATCTATTTATTTACTATCTATTACTGGACCGCATAGTGACAGATTTAGAAATTAAATCGTTTAGACCTCATTCCCACGTATATTCTACTGTACTACCGGGCTGTCAATATGTTACTAATTGAATTAAAAAAAAGCTAATGATTATCAGACACAACATATTGTTATTAATTATAATTTAAAACGTACAATACTATACACAAATAATTTCTAATAATCTGCTCTCCACTTAAAGTCTAAATTGCAATAATTTTAGCAAGAGCCTAATTGTGGTTTATAGCACATATTTTTACTTTCGTGAGAACGAAGCCTATAAATTTAGTTATAAAACAATTACTGATAAGTCTAAAGCCTAAGCAGCTTGTTGTGGCGTTTATTATGACGTATTTAAAATAAATCTATTTCATATGTCAAATAGTCAGATTTTTACGTAGATATTATTTATGTGGGTTTTCCTAAGATTATATACTAATACTAATCACCGTTCTGGTCCCGTTCCCCACTCCCGCATTTGCAGAATCCTTCGCGTAAAGATCTGAACGTGCAAATGATGATGGAGATTGATTCATCCCTGCTCAGCGCTGAGGTTATCCGGACACCGTGCGTCTACATCCGACCTGAAGTTGACAAGTCTACCGCTAACAAAGTGAAAGACATCGTTGTCAATCACCAAGGAGAGATTTGCGGTAAGAATTATTACATACAATGAATTATATTCATTTTCCAGTAAACTAACACTTTTTTTTATTTATTTTTTATATATTTCGGCAATTTAACACAACGCCATCTAGTTTCAAACTAAGCAGAGCTTGTATTATGATAACTAGACTAACTTATAGAATACTTATATACTTTTTTTTGTAAATACATACATACTATACATAGAAAACACCCAAACTCCGAAGCAAACATTTATAGATCATACAAACATTTGGTCCGGCCCGGGAATCGAACCCGAGACCTCAAGCACAGCAGTCGCTTTCGCTACCGCTACGCTATCGATCCAGTCAGGCAGTCACTTTCTTTGCTGCAAGCACATCGCTTGACAAAAGACTACACAGATAGCGCAGTGGTTTAAGCGGTCGCCTTGCCGCATTCTACTGCGCTGAGTGTTGAGAGTTCAAACCCCACGTGGGATAACACTTTGTGTGATCCACAAATTGTTGTTCCGAGTCTGGGTGTTCTTTGTGTCCGTTTTATGTATGTTTGTAAAGTCTCCCGCGACACAGGATTTATGCCTCGTGCGGAAGTTGTCTTAAAAAACCTAGCATCTTAATTCCTACTAATAGTATAAATGTGAGAGTATGTGAGGATGTATGGTTGTTTGTTTCTCTTTCACGCAAAAACTACTCAACTGATTTAGATGAAACTTTACAGTAATATAGTTTATATATCGGAATAAGACATAGACTACTTTTTACCACGATAATCGACATACATGCAGGCGGAGTCGCGTACAAAAGCTAACTCATCATAATTTTATGCAGATGCTGAAGACACCTGATAGCTTCGTAATGTTTAAACAAAATTTTACTCATATATTACAAATTAAACAGTATTGTCCATCCCATAACAGTATATATAGCATTATTACATAGTTTACAGTCATACGTTGCACTATCGAAGAATGTGTCAAATATGATAAAATGTGTAACAATGTTAAGAATTTGCAACAGAAGAATAAAGAAATTATCTTCTAATTTATATGTAGTAAATAATAAGATAGTATCTCAAAGTATTTTTAAGTTAAATTTTACATTTATTTACTTAGAAGACGAAGAGGACGCGACACACATCGTGTACCCCACCGTGGATCCCTTGGAAGAGGAGTACGCTCGCCCTGTCTTTCGCCGTAGCAACCACGTGCTTGTCCACTGGTATTACCTCCCTGACAGCCATGACACCTGGGCACAAGCCGATTTACCCGTATGTACTTATTTTTTCATTTTTCTCTTTGGTAAGGAGGCCAATGGATTGGTTTTGTTTCGAATCTTTTTAATGTAATGTTTAACTGCTTTCTTTTGTACTTTATATACAGAACCGTAACAAGTGTAACATATTGCCTTGTTGGTTTAGCGGTGAGCTTATACAACTGCCTATCAAGAACTTTTGGGTTCGATTCCCGAGTCAGGTCAAAAAAGTGTTATTGAGTTCTTATAAAAATGCTTAATAACTGCCAGGACTTTGGATGCTGGGGTCTTAACTCCTGTGCCGCGTAGTGCACGTAAAGCTGTCGATCCTGCTCCTGATCTCGGCCCGGTTTTGTCTGACAGCCGTTCCATCGGATTGTGAGAGTGAGGGAACAGAAAGTGCACCTGTGCTTGGTTGACTAGTCTCCGTTGAGACTGGCCACCTTTGCCGAAATCGATTACGAGTCTTATACATATGTATAGTGGGGTATAGTTAATTGCAAAAAAACGGAATGATTAACAAAACACATTTATAGCCGTAATTAAGCTTCAATTAAATGCTAATTCATAATGGAAGGTCTTCAGAATAGTTAAGGATTTGTAATGAGATCCAGATTTTTTTATTAAAAAAGACAACGCGCGCACTAAGAACAAACCCTGTCCCGCGGAGATTTTACAAACATTCAAGAAACGGATACAAAGAACACCCAGACTCAGAACAACAATTTGTGGATCACATAAAGTGTTGTCCCATTTAGAGTTTGAACCCACAACACTCAACGCAGTAGAGAGCGGCGTGGTGACCGCTTAATCCACTAAGCCAACTGTGCAGTCAATTATTAGATTCACACTATGAATTTAGATTTTGCAAAAAATGGCTACCGGTAGAATTCGTTTCTCATAGCGCTCCGTTGTCAAAAAAAAAAACTTACAGCATAAGAACTCGTCCCATCGTTTTAGTGTGCTTAGCTAGACACTAATTATAATAAATTTAAAACTTAAATAAAATGTATATGTCATAGGTGGATGTACCAGAGACAGTCAGCTGGGACTGTAATCGTTCAGAACCGTGGCGTGTCTCAGCGTCGTGGGCGCTGGACTTGCCACAGTACAACGAGTGGATGAACGAAGAGGATTATGAGGTCGATAGTAATGGAAAGAAAAAGGTAATGTCATATACACTTTATGTCATTGAAATTTAATAAATACATTGCATCGGTTTTAATAATAATAACTTGGCACACTACACACGGCTGTTTAATACGGAACTACCACCAGAGTGCTGATAAACACATTTGTATATTTCTAAATATGTACACAAACGACACCTTTTTTTGTTGACGGAGTGGAAAATCAGGATATTGTGATGTCTTCTCGCTGCCGATCTTATTCAGATACTCAACGAAGCAACCACACCAAGTGAGTATCTGCGTGTGTCGGTAGGTTACGCGACTTCCATCCCCGCCTACCCAAGCTTCGAGGTTAAGCAGAATGACAACGACAGCATGTTGGTGCGCATTTTGCGGATCTGCCAATGTCTGTCGGTGACTGTCCCGCTGGGTTTCCAGCTCGTTCTGGTCTCCTCCGCTCTCATCCTGGCGGATAGAACGAGACGCTTAGGCACGGAACAAACGATCATACTCATCACCATTTAAGCTTATTAAAAACTTTCTATTTAATAACATGTAAATTTTATAAACGGTACTCTACTTGCATGTCCAAACAGGACTGAGGAATCTGAATGAAATAAGGTTGAGAATGTTTCTTTACTTATGGACACATGGTTTTATAGGTTCACAAGATGCGGCTTTCCGTTGATGACTTAATACCGGGCGCAGAGCCCTCGAGTAAATCGAAGAAAGGCAGCAAGAGAAAACGTTCTCCGTCACCACCTCCACAGAAGCATGGCAAGCGGAAGAGGTATTATTTATTCATTCGTTGTACATTCAAACCTGAAAAAAGTCAATATACAATAATAAAAATCCTTAAATTGTTGTTAATGACATATCACCTCCAATTCATCCATTTTTTTTTCTAAGGAGAGGCCTATGTCTAGCAGTGCACTGTTGAAATCTGTTGATGTGAAGTGTGAATTGCTGTAATAAGATGTCTCACTATGTGACGTTTCCTTTAAATACATTTGTTCATTTTACTCTTAGTAATAAGCCACTCATAGTACTTTCTATTTATAATATTCATCTATTTTATTGTAATATTCCATGTCTTTAATATTCTGTTACCTACACGGGTAAATATGATTTTATGGTCAGAATTAGTTTTAGAATCTTTTCTCGTAGTTATTGTAATACAATAGGTTGCACGTGACTCCAAAATGGACGAAATATTTTTATTTGTAATCTGTCCTATTAAGGCGTCTTTTCACTTTAGGTGCCTCGAAAATAGGCTATTTTCGCGATTTTTTTTTGAGGATTTTTGCTTAAACTTATGGAATAAAATGGATCCTATGTAATAAACACATCTTTCAAGTACGTGAAAATTTTTTTTTATTTTTTTGAACAATTATTATAATACAACAGTAGCATCGAAAAACCCGTCTAAAAATGTTATGGTCGTGGCTTGTTGATGGTATCTCCGAGATGGGTCATTTGAAACAAAAAAATAAAACTGTTTTACATTCAGTATGTCAGTGGCTATAGCACATATCATCAGATTTTTGATATTCGTGAAAATAAAAAAATGGCGCACGCTTTTCCGAAAAAGTAAAAAAAAACGCGATTTTTTTGCAGTTTTTTGTAAAAAAAAAATCTTAAAATCGAAATTTCAAAAATCTGATGATATGCGCTGTAGCCATAACTATGAAGAATATGTCATTTAAATTTCATGACAATCGGCCGGATAGTTTCCGAAATTTCGTCAACAAGACACCGAAAAATCTTGTTTTGAGATAAACACGTTTAAAGTGTTGGTTGCAGAAAAATCATGAGAAACCTTACCTCGGGTTAATCAGCGATGCCTGTTCCATATAAGAGACCTTCCGATTTTTAAAAATTAAATTTAATTAAAATTTAATTACAAAAAAATAAAAATCGATTTTTTTAAATTTCCAAAGTCAGAAGACGCCTTAAAAAACATATTTATAAAATTATTTCTGAAATTTATTGCAATTTAATAGTAAAATTTAATAATCAAATATTGGCTTTTAAACTACCCTCGAAAATTTTAAAATCACAACGCTATTGGTGGAACAAATCTTGACGTCAATTTACCCCCGGACGTCTTGTGATCTGTCAACAAGTTGTTTGTATGGTTTCTCATGATTACGATGATTGATGGAAAAATTCCATTGTTTCGCGAGTTTTTTCATATGAAGTTATCAGTTTTGGTTTAGTTTAAGAACAGAAAGTTCTGAATCAATATACAAAATTATGTTACTCCAATAATTATGTTATAAGGTTTCATTCGTATGTATTATGTCTATATATTATACATATTGAATATCTTCTAGAAAATTTGGTGAAGCAAGTTATATTTTCGTTGAAATTCACTAACTTTGTGAACCAAACACTTCGCTGTTGATATGAGTTTAGCCTGTCATCACAGAATAAGCGCGTATAAATGACCACGTTTGAATCGTCCGAAAATTATAGTGATGAAGCCAATAAGATAATAAAAAAAATATCTTATTGGTTTATATTTCAACTGTAAAATATTTATTTTTAGTAATGCAATATTACGTTTAAAAAAAAAAAGAAATCATGCATATTCCCTATTATATTTAATCGTTAATATTAATTAATTAAAATCTGTATAAAAAAAACAAATCTTCACTATACTATGACTGTTCTCGAACTAAATAAATATATAAAATTATTGTAATTTTTAAGTTTTTGCTTAAGAATTTTTATGCGATTGAGTTTTAATAACAATATGTTTCGACAGTCGTACGATGAAGCGACGGGAAAACGATGTAGACGAAGAAGAAGATAACGCGTCCAGAGACAATACTGATGCTGTGCCTACACCCGAGAGCGAAAGAGCTGCCGAACGTTAGTACCTCAACTTTCTACTTAATGTCATAGTGTCCGTCATACGAGTAAGATAGACCATTGTGGATGAGGCGATATAAACCTACGGTGTATGATTAATATACAAATATGATGCAAACTGAATGTAACATGTATGACAAAAAGGTTCAATGTTTAATCTAGAGTTTACTTAGGAAAACTGATAATCGTGTAGTTACCGATACATCTTGGACCTTGTCAAACTTTTGGATATCTGCAATTATTTTACTGAAAAGTAAATATGGCTTGGCTCCGTAGATAGTATAGGTGACAAAAGATTCACGAAAGAAATTTATGCAGCGAATATGTGTGTAAATGTTGGACCAAATCGATGTTCTAAAAAGGGCCGCATGGAAAGCATCAGGAACCGACGAGCATGCATACAGCGATCGATAAATGTGGACGAAGCACATGATAAATGTGGAAGCGTCAGGAGCATAGTAAGTGGAGATCGGTGGTCTCTGCCTATCCCCACTGAGAAACAAGTATAACAGTATAGTAAGAGGTGCGACAGCGTCTTGCCCTAGGGGTGACTCTGGTCACTCTGGGATGTACCTCAGTCATGGGGTACGGCAGGTAGGACTCCAGAGGCCGCCGATGCGTTCCTGGAGTTCCTCCCATCTGCCGAGGTAGGTCGCCGCGGGGTTTAGTGGGTAAACTGGGAGTCCCACACACATCGTTTCTCTACGGAGGGGTACAAAAAGCATTCCCCACATCATCATCAGCCGGAAGACGTCCACTGCTGAACATAGGCCTCCCCCCTAGAACGCCACGCCGTACGACTAGACACCGACTGCATCCATCGGCTCCCTGCGACTCGGACTATGTCGTCGGTCCATCTAGTGGAGGGCCTACCTACGCTTCGTCTTCCGGTACGCAGTCGCCACTCGAGAACCTTTCTTCCCCAACGGTTGTCGGTTCTACGAGCTATGTGGTCTGCCCATTGCCACTTCGACTTGCTTATTCGAAGAGCTATGTCGTTAACCTTAGTTTTCTTGCGGATATTCTCGTTCCGGATCCTATCACGCAAGGAAATGCCGAGCATATGCATGATTTCCCTAGCTCGTTGAGCGACTTTGAGCTTCTCCATGAGACCAGCAGTAAAAGACACACTGGTTGAAGACTTTCGTCTTTAGGCTCTAGGGGATCTTGGACGAAAAGACATCTCGAAGCTTCCCGAACGCTGCCCATCTGAGGCGGATTCTTCGTGCGACCTCTTTGTCGAAGTTGGACCTACCTAGCTCGACTACTTGTCCTAGGTAGACATACTCATCAACAACTTTGACTGCATCGTTCAAAACAGTTACCGGTATAAGTGCGACATGGACGTTAGACATGATCTTCGTCTTGTCCATGTTCATTTTAAGACCAACATGTTGGGTAACTCTGCGAAGGTCGTTGAGCATGGTACTGAGATCCTCAAGTGACTCCGCCATTATGAGTATATCATCAGCAAAACAAAGGTGAGTAATGTACTCGCCATTTATGTTGATGAAAAATTCTTCCCAGTCCAAGAACTTGAAAACGTCCTCCAATGCGTTTGTGAAGTTTCGGAGAAATAACGTCTCCCTGTCTCACACCGCGTTTTAATTGGATTGGTCCCGTGCTCGGGTCCTGTAGTTGGACTGACATAGTGGCGTTATTGTACAAAGACTTCAACACTTCGATATACCTATAGTCAATTTGGCATCGCTGCAGGGATTCAAGTACTGCCCAAGTCTCGATTGAATCGAAGACTTTTTCATAGTCCACAAATGTTAAGCACAACGGCCGATTATATTCCTCTGAGTAATCTGGCGTAGCTTAAGAATGTGGTCTATGGTACTAAAGCCTTTTCGAAAACCGACTTGTTCGGGGGCTGGAAGTCATCAAACCTGCGTGTGAGACGGTTCGTAATGACTTTCGAAAACAGCTTATACACATGGCTCGGGATTGAAATGGGCCGATAATTTCTCGATAAGGTTTTATCACCTTTTTTGAAGAAAAGCACCACTACGCTCCCGTGCCAGGCCTCTTGGCGTTGTACCTTGAAGTACGACAAAATTGAATAACTTCTGGAGGACTACCAGTAGCGGTTTACCACCTGCTCTCAGAAGTTCTGTAGTAATTCCGTCGTCACCGGTGCCTGGTTGTTGTTTTTAAGCTGTTTGAGAGCCACTCTAATCTCGCACAGGCTGATGTCCGGGATGTCTTCGTTGTAGTGTCGGACTAACTTGGCTCTTGTGTCCCGAGCATTGTTAGTAATGGGTTTGCATGTTAGGGTGTAAAGCTGTTCGTAGAAGTTTTTGATCTTTCTCAGAATCTCGAGCTTAGATGAAATAATACTGCCATTGTCGGTCTTCAGTTTTGTCATTTGGTGCTTGCCTATAGACGAATCTTTTGCGAACACTTTGGAGCCTTGGTTGCGCTCTATTGCGACCTTAATACGCGAAGTATTATAGACACGCAAATCGCGTCGCATACACTTCCAGATTCGTCTATTGAGTTCACCGTAGGCCTACATATCAACTGATACTGCAGTCTCATTTCACGCCGGTCTGCCATTAACGCGAGCGTTTCATCTGAGAATTTGTTGTTCTTCTTTCGGCGGTGAGTCTTGTAAAACTGAGATCGCACCGCTTGAAGAGCTTCCACCAACCCGTTGTTTAGCTCATCCACTGTATCGCAATCGGCTAAGCATTGGAAGCGATTTTGAAGTTCGAGCTGAAAGTTTTCGGGGTTTTGGATTTCGGCAGAATTTGGTCGGAGCGTAGACCTCACCAGACGTGACCTCTCCAGCTTGACATTGATATTCAATGTGCCTCTAACAATTCGGTGATCGCTACCGGTTTTCACCTTACTGATCACAGAGACGTCATTGAATATGTGCTGATTGGTCGTCATAATGAGGTCTATCTCATCTTTCGTGGAACCATCGGGGCTGATCCATGTCCACTTGCGGGATGGCCTTTTTTCGAAGAAAGAGTTCATCATAAAGAGTCCCGCCTTCTCCATGTAGTCGGCCAACCGCTGTCCCCTGTGGTTCGGTTGCCCGTATCCAAATGGCCCCACTCTCAGCTCATCGCCATTCCGTTTGCCCAGCTTTGCATAGAAGTCTCCCATAACAACGGTAAAGTGCTTTCGAAAGAACGCATGGCTGTTGAAATGTCCTCATACATAACTTCTACTTCATCGTCGGCTGAGCGTCTCGAGGTCTGCGCATATACCTGTATGATCTTCAGCGAATACCGTTTGGTGATTCTGAGTATACGGTATGCTACCCTGGTCGAGACATTATCGATTTTTACAACGTTGTTCACGAGGGTCTTGTGGACGAGAAACCCGACACCACCTTGGGAGAGCTGGTCTCCCTCCTGGTAGAAGAGCAAGTTACCGGAGTTGACGGTTATCCAGTCCTGTCCCTGTCTTCGGACTTCAGATGAACCTAGAATATCCTAACGTAGCTTGCTTGTTGTTAGTTCTTCTTCCAGCTCGAGCAACTTTTCATCCTCCCTGAGTGTCCTTGCATTGAATGTTGCCAGGGCCAAGGTCTTCTTTTTTATGTTAGGGTAGCCAGATCTCTTCCGGAGATTCTTAGCACCCCTCGCTCCGCCGTTACCATGGCTGCTACCGTGGCCAGGAATAGCGGCGCAGCCGGGGACTAGGGGCCGTGCTATCTGTGGTCTGCCATTTTAGAGGGAGTTTTTGCCATACTCGCCACGCTTGGCAGGCGGCTTGACGAGCGCAGTAGATGTTCGTTATCTTGGAGGAATGCTGCTGCCCATTCCTCTGATTTTTCCATTTGCCGGGTCTCACGGCTTCCGCGGGATGGGAGGGGGTGACCACATTATTAAGCCGGGGCCACGCGGCCCCACATAAGAAAAGAAAAAAAAGCGTGACGTTATGTATGTCTACACAGAAACGTACTCGTATGTAAAGTAAAGGAATCCATTAGCAGTGGAACGTTAACGTACATGAAGGTCGAGCAATAAGTAAGATAGTAAATCTAATCGGCAGCAGCCCCGCCGCCGTCGAGCGGCCCCCCGGAGTGCGCGCCCGCCGCCGACGCGCCCGCCACGCCCGCGCCGCCGCTCGACGCGCACGACGACTCGCAGGGCAAGCACAGCGACTCCAACACCCAGGTACTCTTCTAGTTATCGGCTCACTCGCGCGACCGAGTGTGCGTCTACTATAGCGCCCGTAGCCTGATGTTGAAAAAGGTTATAGTGAACCGACCTCAAAAGATTTACTGTCGCGAACTTAATTTGAAACTTTTAAAGAGAAACGATTGAAAAAAAATTTAACCGTTTCTTCTCAAAAGGAATAATTTTCCACCGTTTTTGTAACATTTTTCATTAACACTCTGCTCCCTTTGACCGTAACGTGTTGATACATAGCCTATAGCGTTCCTCGATAACTGACCTATCTAGTACTGAACTTATATTTCGAGTCCAGTAGATCCTGAGATTAACGCGTTGGACCAAACGTACAAACTTCAACTTTTCAGTATCAATCTTTAAAAAATCTTAAAAATTTCAGTTACGGACCTGATAATACTTTGAATGCACTACTTGAGTGTTCTACTGGTTAGCATATACAACTACCGATCAAGAGATCTTGGGTTCGATTCCCGGGTCGGGCTAACGAGCGTTATTGAGTTTTTTAATTATCTTAACCCCCATGGCTCGGAGATCACGTAAAACCGTCGATTCTGAGTCTGGACTCTCCCTGTCATGTCGGATAGCCGTCTTATTAGATTATGTTAGTGAGGGAACATAATAGGCTAGATGACACCTTAGTCAAATTAGTTACTTTTTATCATCTGTCAAAACGACAATTTTGTATGCAAAATGTATTAAATACAAAATTGTGACGTCACTGTTTTAGACTACTCAATTGAACAATATATTTCATTGTATATTTGATTGAAATTCGTAATAATAATAAAAAGCTATGTTAATTGTATTTTCCGAGGTGTTTCGCGATATTAGTTTTAATGAAGTGGACTTTGGTATTTATTTATGATATAGTCATCTACCCAATTGGCTGGTCTCCGTTGAGACTTGTCATCATCACTTTAAATATAAATGTAAATTCTTGTTTCCCCAGGAAATGCTAACTAAAGAAGAGTTAGAAGACAACGTAACGGATCAAACTCATCACATCGTAGTTCCGTCCTATTCAGCTTGGTTCGACTACAACTCAATACACACCATAGAGAAGCGGGCGCTGCCAGAGTTCTTTAACGGCAAGAACAAGTCCAAAACACCTGAGATTTATCTCGCCTATAGGTTTGTTATTATATTTTAACTAAATCTCTTTATTTATGTAAATAATCACATCAATAAAAATAGTAACATTTGGAATCTGGACTTCTAATGGCAATACACTGAAATAAGTCTTTTGCATAACAGTGCAAAAGGGTTTCCATATTTAAAAAAAATGTTATAATTGTCAATTTTAAGATTGTCATAATGTGGCTATTTCTATTAAATACAATAGACGCATTTATATTGATTAGTGACTTGGTTAAATGCATATTGTTTTAGGTAATGTAATAATAATTAACAGTTTTTAATAATAGAGTGGAAAACATAATAAATCGGTTGTTGATTTGTTTTTTTAAAGAAAGCCAATCCGGAGTGGTAAAGTAGGCCAAAACTTATTTTCTGAGAAGAAGCCTATGTCCAGTTGTGGGCTATTGAAGGCTATTGATGTGATGTGATTTAAATATAAGCAATTTTTCTCTAAAATTTACAACCATCGTATCGTTATTATTTAGTAAATAGAAGGCAACGATAAACTGAAATCGATTGAATATTTACCAATCTATTTATACAAACTAAAGTAATACAAATATAAACCAGGAACTTCATGATCGACACGTACCGGCTGAACCCCACGGAGTACCTGACGAGCACAGCGTGCCGCCGCAACTTGGCCGGCGACGTCTGCGCCATCATGCGCGTCCACGGCTTCCTCGAGCAGTGGGGGCTCATCAACTACCAGGTCTGTCTACGCACTCTACAAATTGATCACATCACTCATCAACTTACTAACCTTTACTAATCCTAAGATTGTTTGGGGTTGGCTACTGGTTCAACCGAATTTACCTGAATGACAGTTTTTCACGGAGCGACTGACATCGAACCGCCGCAATCCTGAGGGTGATTTGAATTTATCGGTGTATAAACACAATTTCACACACGACTTTCTGATCACAAACTAGGCCGAGCCTGCTGATAAACATACTTATATATTTATAAATATATACATATTATAGATAAATTAAACCAAAAACAGAAACAAAGTGTAGTGCTCATCACACAACCTTTATCCTGGGTGGGAACCAAACCCAAGACTGGTTTAGCAGCTAAAGTCACTGGGCACTAGACCGACAGGCCTATCAATGTTTAAATGCAGTTAAGAACTGTTTACAAACAGAAATTCAGTGGTGGTATTGATTATTTGAGCAGTTGGAGGCGGAATCTCGCCCGACAGCTATGGGACCCCCGCCGACGTCTCACTTCCACGTGCTGTCCGACACGCCGTCCGGGCTGCAACCGCTGGTCACCAGGCCCTCACAACCGCGTCCAGGTATATATGTAACATTGTGTAATACACTAATTTGTGTAAATAAACCGTTATTTTCTCTAAGAGTAACAATATCTGCAAGAGGCACAATATCTTAGTTTTTTTTTAGTTTTGTGTTTATATAATATTAGTGTATTATATAATAAGTAATTATTTTTTACTGCATATTAGAATTTATTTTATTACATTCATTACAATGTTATTGTTTTCGCTACAAATACTTTTCGTATTGAAAAGAAAAGCATTGCCTACAAAAAGAAGCTAATAATGTAAAATAACACACACATTCAATTCACACACAATTTCAATATTAATTTGTCTCCAGTAACTGTACTTTATTCATTCTTTTTTCTTGGCTTTCTGTCTTTTGTCTTCTATTTGCTTTTTGTGTAAAACTATTCCTTATCACGGGCAAATACATACTTTTGCTGTCGCGTTTTACTGCTGTTCACCATGTATTTATATGTCGTGTAAACACGGTATTAACCTGTACACATCGTGTCCAGCGGAGAACGTGCCGAAGGTGGAGCCGGGGCTGCCCAACGGCGCGGAGGCGGGCGCCCCCGCCGCGCCGCCCGCGCCGCCCGTCAAGCCCGAGCCCGCCTCCGTGGACCTGCCCGCCGCCCCGGGGCTTAAGCTCGACCAGGTAACCGCACACTTGCACCTACTACACTAACACTCGACTCGACTATTTCGAAATTAAATAAAGGTTAATTATTATTAATAATGCTCTAACGCTAAACTCTTTGGAAAACCTTTGAATGCTAACACGTGAATATTCGATTATTCTTAAACTGTCGCGTTACATACATATTTGCATTCATGTAATAAAAATACTTGATAGTAAATAATTATATGAAATCAATGAATTTTTGGATTCCTATGTAGGTTGATTTTGTTTAACTCAGTGTTGCCAGTCCACAAGTAATAAAATAAATCCAGACAACTGTAATTATCATTGATATTTTTTCACGTAGAATAAGGTTGCTATTTAATCACGCATTGTTTGTAACATCTAGAGGGATTTATATATATATATATACCATAGTTACATAAAAATAAAATACACACATTGTCTGACAACATCACCTCCCACTGTGATCCCCAAAAATCCTTTAAGCGGTACGTGAAAAAAAACTGTGTTGTCTGAATTTACAATGAGTATGGTGAACACCACTCTTGGATTCTATTTATACTTTCCATTAGGTAGAGTAGAGTCACTTTTTCAGGCTCTAAAAAAAAGAAATTTATTGGCAGTAACGCGTGAGTAAATAATAACGCTAACTTACGTACAATCAATCACCACTATCACTAATAGCTATAATAATATGCTATTTCTTTTATCAGTACCGTGGCGGTGCCCGCGGCCGAGAATGGACAGAGCAAGAGACGTTGCTTCTGTTGGAAGCCTTAGAGTTACACCGCGACGATTGGAATAGAGTGGCCGCTCATGTCGGCACTCGCACTCAAGACGAGTGTATCTTGCACTTCCTGCGACTACCCATTGAGGAACCATATCTGCATGATGCCTCGGCTGGTATGAATGATTTGTTTTTTTTAACTAATTACATTTTATATAATAATGATATAATTTTGGCATAATGTGGCATAAAAGGATGGTAAAAAATAGGCGGCAGTAACAGGTATATAGGTACAATAATTAATGAATATAAACTTAATTACTAGTTTAAATAGTAACTAATAAACTATTTCAATTTCAATAATATACATGTAACGTTATAATGGTTACATGTGTATTAACACAAAGTATTTTTTTTAAAATGATAAGATAGACACGAGTTTTTGTAGGAATTCGCTGACGGAATAATAACTACTTTCTATCAACTATTTCCTAAGTACAATTGATTAAGTATGAAACCAAAAAACTAGCAGAGATGATAAATTGAGACTTATCGAGATTAATTCGTATAATGAACAAAAAAAAACAATCCTAAAAATAGTGTTAGTAGTTAGTATTAGGTATAGTAATTAGTATTTTTTTGTTATGTTAAAAAAAATTAGTTAAATGAGTATTTATACACTAATGGAAAAAATTAAGGGATCAAAAAAAAATTACAAATCTTTGGGCAGTTTTCAACAGGTCGTAACTTCGAGAGAAATGGTCGTACAGAAAATAAAAAAAAAAGAAAATTGTAGCTCCAAGTATCTAGTTTTTGGATTTGAACTTTAAAATTTTATAGCATCCGCGGTTTTTGAGTAATCGTAGAAAAACCAGCAACAAAAAAAATTTCAAATTTTTTTTAGTTTTTTTTTTGGTCTACGGACGTAAAAAAAATTTTTTTTGCTTAACCACTATAAGGATCGGATACCTTGTTTATTTAGCTTTAATTTGCTTTTTTATGCACCCTGATATGCCCACTTCTCGCCGAGATATCGGTTTTCAAATGGAAAAGGATCTTTTTATCTTTGATTATCGATATCTCGGCAAACAATGATCGCACAGAAATTTAAAGGTGGGTTTCAAGAACTTGAATAAATTTTCCCTAACGACTGGCCATTGCTTTTCCGAAAAAATTTTTTTTCTGTTTGCCACATGAATTTGAAAATGCAACAAAAAAAGGGCTTTTGGTGGTTTTTTGGAAAATCAAGCGCTGGATCGAAAATATTAAGGAAACCACTAATGTTAAGTATGCCTTTACCAGTTCAATATGTCCACAAAAACTCTACAAAAAACCAAATTAATCCAGCCAGCCGTTTTTTTGTTTCACTCGATCGAATTTTTGAAAAAATTAAAGGATCACGGTTTTTGCTCTAAAATCTCAATTTTTAAAAATTAGGAAAAAAAATATTTTTCCGAGCTTTGCCCACATTTTTGTTCCAGAAAGTGCTTAAATTTTAAAAAAAAAACTTTTTTCTGAACAAGTTAAGGAAATTCAAAAAACCATCGCCTAATCATTTTTATCGCGTTTCCGCCACTGCATTCCTTGATTCTTCTGATCTCCTTTTAATTAAATTAAAAAAAGAGTTAATACCCCCAATCGAATTTCGATCTTTTTCATACGCTTTTCGGTAATGGTTTTTTTTTACTTTTCGTGAATCCTTAGCAGATCTCTTAACTCAACAGTTTTTTCCAAAACTAATCCCTTTGCGCTAAAAGAAATTACAGTCGAAGGTTACAGTCAACATGCAGTTGCATTAAGCACACACACACACACACACGCACACTCACACAAACGAAAAAATTTTTTTTTTTATTTTTTTTTTAAGCACTTTCTGGAACAGAAATGTGGGGAAAACTCGGAAAAACAATTTTTTTTCTAACTTTTAAAATTATGAGCTTTTTAGAGTAAATAACGTGATCTTTTAATTTCTTCAAAAATTCGATCGAGTGAAACAAAAAAACGGCTGGCTGGATTAATTTGGTTATTTGTAGAGTTTTTGTGAACATATTGAACTGTAAAAAGCACACTTAATATTAGTGGTTTCGCAATATTTTCGATCCAGCGCTTGATTTTCCAAAAAACACCAAAAGCCCTTTTTTTGTTGCATTTTCAAATTCATGTGACAAACAGAAAAAAAATTTTTTCGGAAAAGCAATGGCCAGTCGTTAGGGAAAATTTATTCAAGTTCTTGAAACCCACCTTTAAATTTCTGTGCGATCATTGTTTGCCGAGATATCGATAATCAAAGACAAAAAGATCCTTTTCCATTTGAAAACCGATATCTCGGCGAGAAGTGGGCATATCAGGGTGCATAAAAAAGCAAATTAAAGCTAAATAAACAAGGTATCCGATCCTTATAGTGGTTAAGCAAAAAAAATTTTTTCTACGTCCGTAGACCAAAAAAAAAAACTAAAAAAAATTTGAAAATTTTTTTGTTGCTGGTTTTTCTACGATTACTCAAAAACCGCGGATGCTATAAAATTTTAAAGTTCAAATCCAAAAACTAGATACTTGGAGCTACAATTTTCTTTTTTTTTATTTTCTGTACGACCGTTTCTCTCGAAGTTACGACCTGTTGAAAACTGCCCAAAAATTTGGAATTTTTTTTGATCCCTTAATTTTTCCATTAGTGTAGTTGTAAGTACAATTGTAATATCAAAGACATAGCGTCTGGTTTTATATTTGACTAGCTTTTGCCAGCGGCTTCGCTCGCTTTAAGAAGTATTATTATTAATTACATATAATTTTTGAGGCTTTACTTTTGTGTAGCGTTTGTAAAAAATTAAGGTATATAAAACTTCTTTGTACACAATATTCTTAACTTATCTGTTATTAGGCGCTAAAACATAAAACTGTCCATTAGAGAAGCAATGTTTAATTCGTAAAGAATCTTTAATTTTAGTTCAATCGATCGAAAATCTAAGATTTATACAAACTTTCATCCCCTATTTTGTACCCTTAGGGGTGGAATTTATTAAAATCCTTTCTAAGGGGATGCGTACGTTATAGTAGCTTTATGCATGCAAAGTCTCGGCGCAATCGGTTTAAAATTGACAAAGTTTCATACAAACTTTTAACCCGTATTTTATCCCCTTGGGGGTAGAATTGATCAAAATCTTTTCTTAGCAGATGCCTTCGTCATAATATCTACCTGCATACCAAATTCCAGCCCGATCGGTTTAAAATTCACAAAGTTTCATACAAACTTTTATCCCCTATTTTATCCCCTTGGGGATAGAATTGATCAAAATCCTTTCTTAGCAGATGCCTACGTCATAGTAGCCACCTGCATGCCAAATTTCAGCCCGATCCGTCTAGTGGTTTGGGCTGTGCATTGATAGATAACTATGTCAGTCAGTCACCTTTGAGTTATATATGTATATTTAGATTGTTGATTAATGAGAGTTCTATTTAAATAATAAATATATTTACAGGTGGCGTCTTAGGGCCTTTGGCGTACCAACCCATACCGTTCAGCAAAACTGGTAACCCCGTAATGAGTACTGTAGCCTTCCTGGCCTCAGTTGTCGATCCGCGCATTGCTTCAAAGGCTACTAGAGCCGCTATGGAAGAATTCGCAGCTATTAAGGTTTGTACAAAGATTAAAAATGTTATTCATTCTATTTTGTTTGTGATTATAATTTTCCGTTCGTGTTAAGAAAATAGTAAAATAACTCCATGGAGTATTTTTTTATTAATTTACATTTAAATTATAAATATAATTTCATAGACTTAAGTAACTATCTATTACTTGGACGTTAAAATTCTTATGAAATGAAATGGAATTTTAATAACATTGTCTGATCAGCTATGGATGTAAACAAAAGATAATAAAAGCGTCATCATCAAAGAACCATCTGTGTAGAGATACTGATAACAATAGGGAACGTCAATACCTCGATTCAACTCGTGAGTGTCGTTAAAGTGGACTAAGGAGCAGGCTATGCAGTACAACATCATTGTGAAGAGAAGAAAAATTTGACGTAATATCCAACACCAAACCTCTTGACTAGTGTGATATAGTTAACCTTTCTGAAGGGAGACTATGCCAGATGTGGTATATTAAAAACTGTCGATGTGAATTGTAAAGGGACTAATATTGCCGTCGTGGTAATCGATTAGGGCAGTAAGTCAGAAATGGTGATTTTGAGCAAAGACCGTCCAGTTTTATTTATAATTTTAACTGTTCTTTATTAAACATGAAAATGTATTTCTAAATAACGTGAACTCATGAAACCTAGTTACATAGAAGATAGCTAGAAAACTCGTTTGACTTGCATTCCGAATCAGTAATAAAAAATAAAGACCCCCTTTGACTTACTGGCTTCTCGATTACGACGGCACAATTAGCGAATCGGAAGTTTCGGTGGACAATCATCGAGGAGACGGTTTGTTTCCAGGACGAGGTCCCGGCGGCGATGATGGAGGCGCACGTGAAGGCGGCGGGCGCCCACGGGCCGCAGGCCGCGCTCGCCGCCACCGGCATCGCCGGCACCGCGCCCGACCTCGCGCCGCCCGGTAACACCGCCCACCTTACACTGCACACTACACACTACACACCTTCCATTGCATCGATAGCTATATACACTTCGTTCTCATCTACACATCTATACATGTATAAAACTGTTAAGTTAGTTTGTAGTAAGCTCAAAGTCTTACACCGGTTGAACTCAAATTTTACTACGATACATAAATAGTTTTTCCACGTCAGTTTTCTTCTCAATTAGGGTACTGATTTCATATTTGTAATAGATCCATGTAGTATTTTCTTGACGCTCTCGATTGTTTACATCGAAAATCTCGAAGCCGCTGAGAGTGATGCGCGAAGAGCTGAGGTGGAGAGTGTACTGACGAACTCTTTCAACTGGTCCCACCTTCTCCATTCCTTTACAGGACAAAACGTGCTGGCCTTTAAAGTCACCGCTTAAGAGTTGTAGATATACGCTCTCGAAGTAAACTAATCGACTCTTCCATCCTGTGCGAATCAGTCAAAACCTAAAACTCACTACCAACGCACATGTTTCTCTTCGTCTATAATCCTGGGTCCTTTAAGCGGGGAAGTGATAAAACATCTCACTAGGCCACCATAGTGTGGGTCACCATACAGAGAACTATTTCAACATTTTGTCTTGTTATAAAACGCTACTTAAGCTTGTTTCATCAAAAAGAAACGCGCATTGTATATATAGTAAACAGGTTACGGTGTAATAGAGTAAATAATAATGTTCTCACGTACATCTCTCATACAATAATCTGATACCAAACTATAGAAACCAGATAGCGAAACTAAGCAATAACATTACTCAACAAAGACATTAAAACCGTAAAAACTCAACATCTTAACCATTTGCTATTATGTTCACCCCATCACAGAAGCTAAAAAAGAGGGTTCATCGGAAATTAAAGCAGAACCTATGGAGGTCGAGGAAGGTGAGGCCAAAGTGAAGGACGAACCTGCGGAGACGCCACCCTCTACCGAAGCAGATAAGGAAGCTAAGGAAGAACCGACGTCACAGGCCAACAAAGAGGGTAAAATAACATTTAGTGCTACTGTCCCTTTGAACAATAAACCTTGTATAGATAAAATTAAAAGTTATTATTGCATAAGTAAAGGACGAGACAGCCGTTGTCACGATGGAAAGTATAATTATTGAGTGTCATAATTGATTTTGACAATAAAACAATACAAATAAAGAGTCTAGAATCTCGATTCTTAGTCAGAGTGCCTACTATGCATTGTGTATCTTAGAAATCGACAGATCCACCGAAAAACAAAAAAAAATACTTAAGGAATTTAATAATAATCTTGCACCACCACTATCATCAAAATCGATAGAGCTGTTTTGGAAAAGTTCCACCAAAAACTTATAAAAAAAATTAAAGGACCTAAGTAAAAGCTAAGCTAACTAAAGCTTATCAGAATCAGTCCAGCTATTTAAGTGCGAAAGGGTTTGCGGTTTTCAACATGCTCATTTTGCGTAATGAAATTTTATATAAAAATAAAAAGAAGAAAACTTTTACATAACAACCTTATAAAAAACAAAACATAATAATTTTCGACCTTTTCCTCCAAAACATTCTTTTACACATGTTATTGTCTTGGCAATTTATCAATAAAATTAAAATATGATGTCCCTAGAAAAATCAGAAGCCCCAGCTGCAGTGGACGCCAAACTGCAATCAGCGGCTGCAGCGGCTCTTGCTGCAGCCGCTGTTAAAGCGAAACACCTCGCTGGAGTAGAGGAACGCAAGATCAAGTCGCTCGTCGCCTTGCTCGTTGAGACGCAGATGAAGAAGCTGGAAATTAAACTACGGCACTTTGAAGAGTTGGAGGCCACCATGGAGAGGGAACGAGAAGGTGAGCCATGAGTTTTAGAAAATTTTGTTAAATAGATACGCGTTACAATTGGTTATTGGTTTATATTTTATTTTTAAGTAGATTGTTTATGTAAAATATAAGGTCATTGTTTTTAAAAGGAGCCCATTATATTATAACCGAAAACCTCTGTGTAGCCCGATATTTTTTTTATAAGTAGTTACTGCATTATACAGGGGTATGCATTATACAGTACTAGATAATGATTGAATGAATGAATGAATGATTTTATTCCTAAACATGCTAATGTAGAGAACAGAATGGTAAATGGTTATTAACTAAACAGTAGTTTCTCAATAACAAAATTTAATTACTTCGTAGAATAATTCACGTTACATATGTATGTTAATTAGGTTTGGAGTACCAGAGACAACAATTAATTCAGGAACGACAACAATTCCATTTGGAACAACTCAAAGCGGCCGAGTTCCGCGCCAGGCATCAAGCTCATCAAAGGTAATTAATAAATTGTATCATGTAGTCTATAAATGTATTTTGATTGAGTTCGTGACATATTAAAGTGGGGACGGGATGAAAAAAAAACGGAACGTATTCCTATGGATGTCGTAAGAACCGACTAAAGGAGCAAACTAAGCAAGACAACAGTACTGCAAGAGAAGGACAATTTGAACCAAATCATATATTGACCTGTTCGGTTAGTTTATTACACTAGGCCTAAGTCTTAAGTCTAGCAGTGTAGTATTGAAAGCCGTTGATGATGATGGAACGAGCTCGGGAATCGCTTCTAGATTTGATCGGACGTCACCGGCCGACAGTGGCAGAGCGAATATGTATATACAATAGAGCGTCGCGCAGGTTACAAGCGGAGAGCGGTGCGGGCGTCGCGGCGGCGGCGGGCGCGGGCGCGGGAGGCGCGAGCGGGGCGGCGGGCGGCGCGGTGGCGGCGGCCGCCGTCGCGCCCGACGCCGCGCACGACGTGCCGCCGCCGCACGCGTAGCGCCGCGCGCACCCCGCGCACCCCGCCCCCTCCGCCTCCACCGACAGCACCAGGCTGTGAGCACCGCCTCGACTTACTCTACGCTATTACTCTTAGAGCCAGTTTCTCCACTTACCGATAAAGTCGTCCCATCTGTCGAATAACTACAGGTTTTGGTTTCACAAATCTTAGGTACAAAAACGTATAAATACACATATATAACTTTACATATTTTTTATATGTTACGTGGCAAATAATCATCTGGTCCTTAGTTTGACTATTTTAGGTTGTAGGCGACACTTATTCTTATGCATCATGTTTAAAGTCGTGTTTGATCTATTTCATTTTTGTGAGTAATCTTCAAACTGTAACCCGATAGTTGTCATTTTTAAGAACGACACCCGTAATGTAACATGTATTAAAATTACAAATATATAGTTTGCCTCAATTTTAAATATACTGTCAACTCGCGAATTTTACACTAGAATCTAAATGAAACATTAACATCGTTTTGAATTTATATTTTAAAAGGACACAGACCGATCTCGGTCTGAACACGGACAACCGAATTGGTTAGTATTATTAATTATTAATAGTTATTTTTAAATATTTAATAAATTATGGTCACAATTCAACAGCGTCAAAATAACATATATTAAAAAATATTTTCATAAGATCTTTATTTGTTTTACGGCGATAGTACTAAATAAAATCAAATAGTGTGTGTAACGTATTTTTTTTGTATTCTAGCAACACTTGACCTCTGTTTCCCACGTCACCTGTCAATTCTCTTTGCGCGTGCACTAATTCGTTCTTTGAATGCGACTTTGTTTGTTTTCGATTTCGAACTATTTTATTGTATAACGGACTTGATACTAAACTTCATAAAATTATGTTTTCTATTATGTATAGGCTATTGAAACATGATATTGTTACTTCAATAATATATTGTTCATGTCTGAAACAGGAGCCCATACAAAGTTCTCTATGTCCTTTAAAATGGTATTTAAATATTTTCTTTATAACCCATTGACTTATAAATTAATCTACTATATATCTTTACTTTTTCTTGAATTGTATTGATTTTGACAGCTCGAAATGAATTTTACTTACAAGATAAATTCGTAATCTCTACCCATCGTTACATTGTGAGGAATATTATTTTACATAAACATTTAATAGAGTATGCATAACTAATTCCTTCCATCCAAAATATAAAAAAATAAAGAAGATGACATTGTTAAAAGAAAGTAAAAAATAAATATTTTCAAAAAAAAGACAAGAAATATATTTTCCTTTTTTTGATAATTTAAAAAAATAATTAATATTACTTTAACGTCC
Source organism: Hypercompe scribonia (assembly GCA_949316085.1). Classification (NCBI taxonomy): domain Eukaryota; kingdom Metazoa; phylum Arthropoda; class Insecta; order Lepidoptera; family Erebidae; genus Hypercompe; species Hypercompe scribonia. Next base: position 8,308,082 of record OX438989.1, on the reverse strand, counting down.
TGTTGAATACAGAATTTTTAAGATGGCCACTTCATATCAAATTACAATCACCCAAAATGTGCTGTTGTATAGTGAGGTCGAGTGGAATGAGCGCTTTTGCGATAACAGCCTATTGTTCCCCAATAAGGCGTGTAGTAAACTAAGAATATAAGTAAATGTCATTGTAAACGTATTTAACAAATGTATTGTATCAGAGAGATCTGTGGAGAGGAAGTAGTGTTATTAAGTTAATATAAATTTATTCTTGACCAGCGCCACACAGCGGGTGACACGTGCCGTAGCTAAAAAAATATCCATAACAGAAGGATATTATAACCTCCAATATAATGTACAGTTAGGAGCCTATTATATAGTGCTTATAAAATAATAGACAGTTATGTCGAACAGTCTTTGGCGTTTTTAAAATAAAGTAAAACCTGACATCAATGTTTAATCCTTCCCGCTCACACAAAGTAGGTTTGTATGAGAGGGAGGGATTCTAATTTATAAAAATGTTTTTAGTGCTTAACTTTTGTTAAGGTCCTTGAAAGTCTGATACATGATAATACTTATTGAAATACTAAGTTAGACTACTAAAGACAATTATTTTTCATAATGAAATTAGCAGCCAGCATGATTGTCATTTACACTTTCTTATATATTTAGTATTATTACTACATTTATGGACATGTTAAACATGTTATCATTTTCGTTAATATATATATTTATGTGTCAACTTAACACAAGTGCATATTTGTAGCAATCTCTTTATTCGTAACATAACCATTATAAAAATGTATATTTCTTTTATAAAAGCTGTCTAAAATCTCATTTATGTTTGAAAATATGGCGGTTCATATTGAACTTGTAATAGATTTATGTATATTATCCGTTGACGACGCGTCTCACCCGCTGTGTTCAAGCCGCCTTAGATATTTAAGTGTTTATAATCGTAGGTCCATAACGTGACGTTATGAAATAAAAGAAATTAATCAATGATGTTGTTTTACTCTTATTTTGTACCATGTTATCGACAACCATGCTTTGGTTTACATTTTCACTATAAAAATAAAACCAAATCGACTCCTCGGAGCCATTTTATTGTTGACATGTTTTGAAAACACTTGATTGCCGCACAGTTATCTAGATAACCGTACGAACAGTACGGGTAATGGTATTGACCCGAGTGATTTGTTATTTGGAGAATGTTAATATTAATATGTTTAGTTTATTTAGGTCTTTACTCGAAATGTATAGCTTCAGTAGAACCTCAAGACAATCAAGAAACACAACAGTTTTATAGAATTTCTATGGTAAGTAAAGACGCTATATTTGTCTTACGGAATCAGATGAATAATGATGTAAACTATAAAGTACAAGCCTTACAAGTGCAGAATTCCACACTATTTATTTTTCTTTAGTTTGAAGCTTTAGTATTTTTACTTAGATTGTTACTTAGATGTAGATTATCAGATTCATACTTAACCCATACTTTCGATCCCCTTGAACCCTTAGCGTTGTCTAAAGATGTAGTCTGCACTCTATCATTTAAATTTTAGGAACTGGTTTGAGGTACTTAGCTCGTTCGTAAACTGACTGGTTTGTCGACAGCGTTCAACGAAGGAAAAAATAAATCTGAATTGTTCGGATATTTATTCCTTGTTAGTTCAGACAGTTAACTGACTGAATTAAAAGGTTCAGATATCTTCTATTTCCTGAAATTTCGAATGGGTTATACCGCTCGTCGTCATGGGTAGTGGTGTGAGCTTATCGATACCTTTGTGATAAATGTGGTGTGACTTCGGCAAATAGAAGATATCGTAACCATTTAAATAATTTTATCGCGAATACATCCCACTATACAACAAAAATCGACTGTCTGGAAACAGATTACTTAGTTCAGTTATGTAATAGAAATTATTATTATTTCTCAAAAATAGGTATCATCCCACGAAAATCCCGGCAGTCCAGCCCTTTTTACTCACGGCAAAAGTCCTGTATGGGACCCGGTGCTGCAGAGTTTGTACTTTGTGGACGCGCGTGATAACAAAGTGCATAGACTGGATTATATCTCCGGCAAGATTACCTCTAAGTACATTGGTAAGTTTTTTAGAGTAGTGACTGACATACTCATTTTAATTGTTGTAGCATGTGCATGATAATAAAGTGATCAGATTTACGTAGGTATATTCTGCTACAATAAAATTATTCCACTTCCTAAAGAAAGCCTTACAATCGATCTGTGCGCTAGCTAGGAACTGCACTAAGTCCAGAGTGCTAGAGCCCTTTTTTTATGCGAAAATCCCCCCCGATACCACCTACTGGTGGTTATGTCGGCCTCGAACCGACTAAAAACCGCACTCCGCCTCAGGTACCAGTAGCCAGGGATCCAGGTGTATCCTAGAAAGGAAATCCCTGGAACCCTGACGTACCTCGGGCCATCTATCTACGGCTTGCAGATGATCCCTTTTCTGCCCCAAAAGAGCGTGTGCTCCGTAGCACGTCCCGTTGCTATCCTAGCCTGCTTCTGCTAGGGTGACGGATGGCCTCACCTGTCACCCCCAGACTTACGCTTATGGAGAACGTAGATCATTCTGCGATCTCCGGCGCCCGAGCCGTCTGTGATACCCAACCCGTTCCCGAGCCTGGCAGACTGGGAGAGTTCTAAACCTCTCCCGGTCCCGCTCCGACATCTCCTTTGCAAGCATGACTTGCTCGCAAAAGGAGACGGCAGAGTTCCACGCGCTGTCGCTCCGCAACATGGCCGCGATTATGCTACCGAGCGAGAGAGTTTCCACTCCGATAGCCGTCATAAGGTCACAAATCAGCTACGCCCACGCTGGGCACTGTGGAGCGCCGTGTCCACGATCCGGCCATCGCATTTAGGCGTTGGCTCCTTTCGGATCAGACACAGGTGATCTCCGAAGTATACTTTCCCAGTGATCACCTGTGTCAGCCAATATGAGAGGGTCCCGTGTTTCCTCTCGAGCCAATCCTCCATAACGGGTCTTACCGCCGCACTCCTCCACAAGGACCTGGCGGAGTTGGGTTTTCTGATTCTCGATTTCCCGAGTTTCAGGACTCCAACCCAACTCCCGTGCCTCCTTGCGCCACTGATAAAGAGCCGCAAGGGCTCTCGCCTCCAGGTCCCATGGTGGAGTTCCAGCCAGGAGACTCACTACCTTAAAGGAGATTGTGCGGTATCCTCTTATGACCTTGATGGCCAGCACTCGCTGCGGTCGTCGCAGTATCGCGACGTTGCTGGCCTTAAGTGTCTTCGCCCACACTAGGGCCCCGTAAAGGGCCATTGACCGCACAACACCCGCGTAGAGTCTCCTGCAGGAGTCATCGGGTCCTCTCATGTTAGGCAACGGACTTGTGCAAAGCCACCTCAAGACCTAGCCGCCGGATTCGCTCCACTACTTGGGCAACCCCGGCCTCCCCTTGACTTGGGCAACCTCTCAGGCTTGCCTCACGGTGTGGCACGTCACAAGTGTGTCGTCCGCATGACACGTGACGACAACGCCATCTAAAAAAACACCACGAAGCACCCAGTTGTAGCCAATGTTCCACAGGAGTGGTCCTAAGACCGATCCCTGCGGAACTCCACACGACATTTCACGTCTACCGAGACCGGTCTTACTTGGGTAGATGACGGCTCTTTCCGAAAAATATGCCCCATGTATTCGACGGAGGTAGAGAGGTACTCGGTGATATACGAGTGCCTCCCTGATGCAACTTCAGGGCAAGAGTGTTAGAACCTGCGCTTATTTTCCCTAAAAACTTATAAATGTGCATATAAACTTTGTGTGTTACACCGTTGTCTTTCATTACTGAACTGATCATGAAGTGTTATATAAATCTTACCACGAGCACTGAAAAGTATACAGAGTATCTCTCGTACAGGGCAAAGTATTGTTTTTGAAATTTTGAGGGTTCCTAAAGCACATTCTTGCCATTAAAAAAATAAAAACATAAACAAGGTCATCAAACGTCGTTATTATTACAGGATATGGTGAAGTAAACGTAGTATCGCTAGTAAGTGGTTCGCAAAGAGTTTTGGTGTCCGTACGTTCAGCTTTGTACTTGCTCGAGTGGGGTGTGACTGGTGATGAGGCCTTGCGATTGGTCACTACCTTGGATATGGGCTTGCCGGATAACGTAATCAGTGATGGAAAACCTGATGCTGAAGGACGATTTTGGGCAGGTATGTCTAAATATGCTACACTTATTGTGGTTTCCTTACGAACTCCAACGAGTCTAGTATGTAACCTTTACCTACCCCTACTTGATACGCACTAAACTAAACGTAGCAAAGTATTCAATAATAAAGGTCATCAGGGCTTATTGAATGAATGAATAGGAATATATTGTATTTTTTTGGTTTAACATTACATTAACAGCATTTAATAGTCTTCTACTGGACATTGAGACCTCTCTGTGGAAAAGAGGTTATGGCCCACTATACTACGCTGGCCAAATGGGTCGGTATAGGGTTTGTTTCAAATTTTCCTTCTCTTTGCAGTGCTGTTATTTGACACTCCATATTTTTAATCCATCATGGATGGATTAATCTAACAATGTGTTTTTTTTTTTTACAGGGACGAAAGGGCCCGACAGAGGGGACGAAGTGGCTCCTGATAAAGGAACTCTGTACACAATAGAGCAAGAGAGTTTCACCCAGCCCCGCATACAGATTCGTCCTGTTTCTATATCCGGCGGGCTCGTCTGGTCGTTGAACAACAGCGTGTTGTATTACATAGATTCAGCCACGCAGAAAGTCGAAGCGTTTGACTATGATCTGCAAAGAGGAGATTTGAGTAAGATATAATATTAGTTGAACATTATTCCACAAAAATAGATCTATTCTATGCTCTGATTCGATGTTCATCAATAGACTTTAGGACGCTTGCCAGCCCATTCGTATTTCGGCTATGACTTATCTAAGCAAGAAATTGGGAGCTCCCCTATTGCACATGCACTAATTTCTTCAGACCATTGCAAGTCCTCTTATATACTTTATTACTGTCCACGACGAGGAGGTAAGTTAAATTAAGGAAAGGAATTAAAAAGAGAGTTTACTGACGCTTTGAATACCTAACCTACCTTTTTGCTTAACACTTTGAGTCTTGAAGAGACATGTTTATATCTGCATTATAACATAATATGCTGCTTATTTGCAGGCGGTCGTAGAACAATACTAGACATAGCAAACTATGGATACGAAGATGCTTTTCCTGATGGTATGACCATCGACAGCCACGGCAAGTTATGGGTTGCACTCATGCTCGGGGGTACCGTAAGTATCTTACAATTATATATTTCATTTTATCTCATACTGCTATAATTAAAACAAATGATCTTACAAGATGGCCACATGCCTAGATAATACTTAATGTGTGTGTGTTTCTACTAGTCAAATTATAGTAGATACTTTGGGATAATCAGATAAAGATAAATGCTTAAATAAAGAGAAAAATCTTAATAAATAATAATAAAACGCAATGCAATACAAATAGCGTGCCACCAACATTTACAGATAACACAAACTGTTTGGCTAGTTTATCCATTATATCAAACATTGACTGCAGTGATGCGTACACGAACACGTGTAAGTCGTAAGATCCGCACATAAAAAACACTGCGTGATTCTGAAATTGTTGCTATAATTCTGTGTGTTCTTTATGTCTGATATATGTATGTTGTGAAGTTCCCTGCGACACGAGAATATGTTTCTAGAGTTTCCTTTGAAAATAGAATAATGAAAATACTTTTTTATTCTCATAGGTCCTGCACATAGATCCCGACAAAGGCCAAGTGATCTTCGGTTACAAGCTCCCTGTGTCTCGTGTATCAGCGGTGTGTTGGGGCGGTCCCAACTTTGATGAGCTATTCGTGACAACGGCCCGGGGCAATTTCGATGTTACAAATGAACCGCTTGGAGGCGCTATTTTCACCATCCGAGGCACAGGCAGCCGCGGGATTACGCCTAACATGTTCCGATTTGATAACGCTGACGTTTATTGATCAAACTATTTTAAATTACAATGTATATAAGTATAAGAAATTGAGACAGTCTTTTACTTACTAGCTTTTAACCTAGTTCTGTATTACATACCATCTCTGTATTAGTAATATAAATTTCATCGAGATGTGTTCAGCCGTTCTGACGTTATTAACACATCCATACATCCATCTTAACAAACATTGATATTTAGATATATTTTGTAGTTAATATGTGATTTAAAATCAAGAATACGTAAAAGTTTATCAATGAAATCATTAAAGTGCAAGAAGACACTGTAATACGCAATTCTGACCAAACATGAGAGAATAGTCTTAAAATTAAAATAAATTATGATAAAAGTATTTATGTATGAACTGAGATATTGGTGTAGCTATTGCATACCTATATCTTAAAATACTACTTTGTACTAACGAAACCTTCTAAAAGTGGACAAATAGAAACTAAAAGCTCACGCAGTCAAAATTTACGAATGTTTTACCAAAGTGTGCATGTTGGTATCTTCACGTGTAGCATATTAAAATCTCTCGCGATTTATTCCACTCACATTTTCTTCATTAACTGCGGCCCAATTAGTGCTAATGTTCGTCTTCATGCTTTAATTCGATTTAAAGTACCCAAGAATCGTAATATTCAAGTTGTTACAGTGGATTGATACGTTGAGTGTTGACAGAAGATGGAAATTGCCACGTTTAAATCAGTGCAACTATTAATATATCACTTGTGTAGCTTAGTTACGGCGACATCTACAGTATCTGTAAGTAAAACATCCTCCTAAGTACCTACCTACTTTCATAATTAATTGTTCGTTTAATTATTTAGGATATTATTCTATTATTCCGTGTAGTGACGGAATAAGAACACAAGGTCCTATTTATCCCGTGGATGTTGCAAAAGGCAACTAAAGGTGCAAAGTACGCAAGACAACATCACTGCAACGAGAAAGATAACTTGAAACACCCTATATCAATCTGCCTGGCTAGCCTGATATGGTAGGCCAAGTCCTCCTTGTTACGGAGAAGCCTATGCCCAGCAATGGACTGTTAAAGGCTATTGATGATCATTAATGACGATTATTCAGGAAACAAAAGAATAATATTATGTTACGGTTTATTTGTTATCATGACCTCCCATAGTTTTCAACTTCCTTGCGTTAAGTTACAAATGATTGTTTTAACATTAATCAATGCTAAAATATAACTCCTACAGTATTTGGCGCGACACAATCAACACTTTAACACATTCGAATTTACAAATCTCACATTCACTCACGCCGAAAGTCCAGTTTGGGATACAGCCACAAATACCTTGTTCTGGGTCGATGTGATCAACCAAGATGTACATTCCTTAAACTATTATACCGGAGTACATGAAATTAAACACATTGGTAAGAATTAAATGAATATATGTTTTTAATACTTTTAAAAATAGGTTATGAAATCGTAATTGTACTGGAACGTGGGAGAACCATGCTTCGGGTTTCCAGAGTGATCCCATGGGAGAGTTTGTTCAGGGTGATTCCATGGCCTCGCATAAAAGCGCTGCTAAGCTATGTTTTTGGTGCTTTTACCGAGAGACTGAGGGAGCATCTACCATTAACCTACTCTCCGCTTTTCCAACAAAATAGGTTATTTTATATTATTTTTAATATATTGTTCCCTAGCTGTACATAAACACGTTTATATTTAGGTATCACTGTAACAGTGTTCTGGCCTATTACTTTACACATTGTTTTTGTTAATATTTGAATAATGATATGGGTTATATATTCACCACTTCGAATATTTAATTTTAGTTGGTTAAGATTTTAACATGTACCTGTTTTTTGTTGCAAATAAAAAAAGGTACCCTCCATCCTCCTCTCAGTTCTGAGAGTAGTCTGAGTGGTAGTCGTTTACCATTAAGTGACCCATTCCCCTTTCCTTCCTTCGTCTTACGCCTGATCTCTCCCCAATTGTGTCGATACCAATCCCATCGGATTGTCAGTGTGACAGTTAGGGAACAGAAAGTGCAGCTGTGTTTGCGCACACATTTGTACACAATATCTCCTGCGTAGTTGATTGGTCTTTGTTGAGACTGCCGAAATAAAATATTAATAAAACCTTTATTGTAATAGAATACGGCGAAGTCAATATAGTTATGCCTATAGAAAAGAGCCGTCGTCTTCTCGTGAGTGTCAGATGTGAGTTGTTCCTTCTCGACTGGCACAAACCGGGTGACGCCGCATTGAGACTTATCGCTGCACTAGATGAAGGCTTCCCTGACAATATAGTAAACGAAGGAAAAGCAGATGCTATCGGCAGATTTTGGGGAGGTAAATTTTTGAACTCATTCATAAGGTTATTGCTATGTATATATATGTCCGTGTGGTGACGGATTAAGAATACATAGTGGTACCACCCCTATACATCCAGTGGATGTCGTAAGGGAAGAAACTATTCAGGAGAATATCATTACAAAGAGATGAAAAACTTAAAACAAAGACTATTCCAACACGTCTGGCCATCGTGGTATAGTAGGCCTAAACCTCCTTGCTAAGGAGAGGCCTATGTCCAGCTGTGGACTGTAAAAGGCTGTTGATGATGATGATGATATATTTATTACATGAATTTGCATTTTGTTTTGACAATAGTATATATTTTTTCTACTGGTTCCAAACCACGTGGAGCTTGTACTGCAGGTTTTAGTCCGAACTGACAGTAGTACGAGAAGACAAACAAACTCTAATAGTCACCCACATATACGCACGCAGTCAGTTAACTTTTGGGTCTATATAAATTACTCATAATAATATGATCTAGGATACACTTAGTCAGCTATCTAATTATTTGATTGATATTAAAATCCCTCTGCGTGCCCTCCAGGTTGTACTCCCGAACAACGATTTTTGATTACAGGAACAAAAGGTCACCAAATAGGCCATATAGTCACACCCGATGAAGGAACATTGTACAGTTTGGCAGGTCCGAACTTCATACCTCGTGTCCATGTCAAGCCAGTGACGATATCTAACGGGCTTGTTTGGTCACACAACAATACTGTCATGTACTATATAGACTCTCACACACGAAAAGTTGAAGCCTTCGACTTTGATCTTCTGAAAGGACGCTTATGTAAGTTGTAAATATGGAAGACTTTTTTATGGATCAATAAATAAATTTGGTAAAATAGATCTCCGTGTAGTGACTGATTAAGAATACAGAGTGTCACCACCTTTCCCATGGGTGTCGTAAGAAGCGACTAAGGGAACAAAATATGCAAGAGAACATCACTGCAATAGAAGGAAATCTTGAAACAAACCCGTCTGGCCAGCGTGGTACATAGGCCAAAATCTCCTTTCTAAGGAGAGGGCCATGTCCAGCAGTGGACTGTTAAAGGCTGACTGATTGATTGATTGAAATAAAATTTGTTTCAATTATTCTTAGCAAGTTTTTTTGAAGAATACTTATATTAAAGTTTAGAAAGGGTAAAAAAGAGAAGCAGTTTGTGGTTTACTCGTTTTAACGCGAAAGTTTTAATAATATCCATTCGTATTGCGTAAATTCCTAGTTCTAACTATGCAAATATACATCATTCTGGTATAACACTAATAGTAGGTTAGAATTGAGTTTTTAACTTTAATTAAGATCTTGAACTACTCTATCCATATAAACGTTATAAAGAAGGTTTTTTTAGATATCTTAAGATAGTCAAATTATAAAAGATTTCATTTTCTTTCTTGTTTAATCTACTGTATTGTCAATATTTGTAGCTAACCGCCGAACAATTTATGATGTGAGTGACGATTTTCCAGAACCAGCCATAGCCGATGGCATGACCATTGATGTCCATGGGTTTCTATGGGTTGCTCTTATGTTTGAAGGACGTGTGAGTTGTTTTTATTATTACCATACATTGTAATCGTCAGTATTACATTAAGTGTAGTGTAATGAACTTTTGAACCACACAGCCACAGGTCATTCACAGGTATTCTTGGCAGGAGAGCATTAATTTAATAGCAGTCCTAATTACTGCAAACACGTGTCAAATTGATACAAAAAATACGATAATGTGTGATAATTTGATACACCGAATGGTAGTGCCACACAGCAAATGTGTAGAAATGCGCATATTGGTGGAACTAACGATGGCAAAAATTTGCAATTAGTGTTGGTCCGAGCAATTCCTCTCAGCACTCTCCATGATATGTACCCTAGAGAAGTCAGAGTACTACGTAGTGTCAGTAGGTCGAGCCTTTTGGAGATCTTTGGACTATCGACGATTCGAGTTGCTCTCCGTTGCACTCTGTCCAGAGAGAACCTGCCCCTGCATAAAGATGAGAGCAGAGATAGTGAGCCAGAGTAAAATAGTGTCTAGATCTGTTCATTACACAAAGCTTCTATGAGGCTAATTTGACATTACTATTTTGATTTTCATTTCAAATATACAATTCGTTATAAGCACATAATTAAATTTATGATAATTAGGCATATACATAAATAAATGTTTTATTATAAAGGTTCTTTATATTTTGAAGGCATGCCTCAACCAATTATTAGTTTGGGTAATTCAAACAGTAGTTTGAATGGTCAATATATATACGTCAATACATGGTCAATTTTTTTTTTTTTATTTATTTATTCCGCATAACACAACGATCTGTCATGGACATTTAGCTGTTTCTTTGTCTGAACTATATCTGATTTATAAATATATTGCCCTAGGCAGAGTGAGTTGTATGGCGAGGAGGACCAGCTTCATGAGGAGTACCGAAAGGCGCGGAAAACTCTGAAGCTGGCCATTAGCCGCGCCAAAGAAGTAAAAAGAAAGGAGATGCTGGAGAGTCTCGATCGTGACCCCTGGGGTCGCCCTTATCGTGCGGCGCGACAAAAGCTCCGCACGTCGGGCCCCCCCCCCTTACAGAGACACTCCAGCCCAGCTTCCTGCAGGAAGTGGTCGAGGGGCTTTTCCCGCAGCGGATGGAACACACACCCCCGTCAATGGCCTCCTTAGTCAGAGACGACGGGGGACGGAACGAGGATAATGTTCCACCCGACAGGGAATCGGAGATAGGGGCGGTCGTTCTACGGATTCGCTGTAAAAACACCGCCCCTGGGCCAGATGGGATACCTGCCCGAGTGTTGGCGCGAACCCTCGACCACATGTCAGATCGCCTCGGGCAAGTCCTAGATGCCAGCTTGGCGTCCGGGCGCTTTCCTGAGGGCTGGAAGAGCGGGAAGCTGGTCCTACTACAGAAGCCAGGATGGCCTGCCGATTCGATTGCGGCCTATAGGCTCATCGGTTTGCTGGACGAGGCGGGTAAATTGTTTGAGAGGATACTCTCTGCCCGCATCGTCCGGCACCTCTGCGAAGTGGGCCCCGATCTGTCGGATGCCCAATATGGGTTTTGAGCCGGGCGTTCGACAGTCGATGCTGTATTGCGCCTGAGGGCCGTGACCGAAGCGGCGGTGAGCTGTGGTGGCGTGCTATTGGCGGTGTCGTTGGACATCGCCAACGCATTCAATAGTCTGCCATTTAGCTGCATCAGAGAAGCACTCCACTACCATGGGGTGCCAAAGTACCCGAGGCGGCTTGTGGCAGACTATCTCGAGGAGCGTGCCGTCATGTACGAGGACCGAGATGGTATTCAGAGGCGGCGGCCCATGTCGTGCGATGTTCCGCAGGGGTCTGTCCTCGGACCACTCCTGTGGAACATGGGATACGACTGGGCCCTTCGAGGTCGTCTTCCCCCCGGGTTGGGCGTAATTTGTTACGCGGATGACACATTGGTCACAGCCCGAGGGATGAACTTTCAAGAAGCAGCGCGCCTAGCTACCACGGGTGTCTCTCTGGTGGTCGGGCTTATTGAGGCGCTGGGTTTGCGGGTGGCCCTAGACAAGACGGAGGCCCTTTTGTTCCATGGGCCCCGTCGTGGTCCACCCCCCGGGGCCTCCACTGTGGTCAATTCGGTCCTCGTACCGGTTCAGGCCCAGATGAAGTATCTGGGCCTGACCCTCGACGGCAGGTGGCTCTTCGACGAGCACTTCCGACTGCTTTCTCCAAAGCTGGTCGGCGCTGCTTCTGCCCTTAGGCGACTTTTGCCCAATTTGGGTGGAGCCAGCGTTGCGACGAGACGGCTATACACGGGGGTTGTTCGGGCAATGGCATTGTATGGTGCACCGGTGTGGGCGGCGGCTCTGAGTGCCCAGAATAGAGCTCGCCTCTGGCGCCCTCAGAGGATATTGGTGGTTAGAGCCATACGTGGTTACCGCACCGTATCGACGGAGGCGGCGTGCGCCTTGGCCGGAACTCCTCCGTGGGATTTGAAGGCGGAAGTGCTCGCCGATGTTTATCGGCGCACGGCTGACTTCCGGGCGTGGCGGAGTAGCGAGAGGCCGCTCGTCGAGCCACTATGGCTCGTTGGTCGTCCCGGCTGGAGAGCCTCCACGGTGGCAAAGCCAGCACGTGGTCATCTCTGAGTGGGCAGGGCGACAGCACGGGACCCTTTCCTTCCGACTGACGCAGATCCTTTCCGGGCACGGTTGTTTCGGGAAGTTTCTGCACTCGGTCGCCAGGAGGGAATTGAGTCCCGCCTGTCACCACTGCGACTGCAGTGAGGACTCGGCTCAGCACACGCTAGCGGTTTGTTCCGCCTGGGCGGCGCAGCGTGGGGTTCTTACTGCAGTTATTGGAGGAGATCTCTCGCTACCGGGCTTCATATGCTCCATGGTCGGTAGCGACATTTGTTTTACCGCGGTCGCAACTTTCTGCGAAGATGTAATTTCGCAGAAGGAGGCGGCGGAGAGGACACGGGAGAACGACCTTCGCTCGGACCCAATTCGGATGGGGATTTCGGCAGTGTATATGGTCAAAAATTAAATTTTTCAAAAAACTAGTTTGTTAGGTTTCAAGTTCTCAAACTTTTTTTTCTATATCTTTATATATATATATAGGCTCTTTAGCCTGCCAAAATTATTCTACTCTGCCTGATGGAAAGCATGAATAGAATCCAAAGAGTTGTGATCACCATACTCATTGCAAATGCAGACAATGCAGTGTGGTGACCCACACTATGGTGGCTAAGTGAGATGCTTTTTCACGCCACATTTGAGGACGTAAAAGGTATGACAGTCGTCGTGGCAGTGTAAGCTTCACATAGTTATCATAACTGTCACAAATCAAATTGTGTTTTCGTACAAATTGCCTCATTTCTCTTACAAAGTCCGTTACGTTACTGTCCATACCAGTTTGAATTACATTACACAATATCACTTTAACAAATTTTTCTTAGGGTTCCAATAGTTAGACAGTTAACAATACGCACATGTTATACTACCAAATTCTAAAACAATCGTTTGTAGTTCATGTAAACATATGGTCGAACCTGAAACCTCGAGCACCACTGTACTACCGAGACAGTCAACTTACTGCTGTTAGTTTAAGGAGTTGCTTTCTTCAACCTTTTATCTCCTTGCTTTATGTCATACTTTCTATAAGTCTTTTGATCTATGTGACTATGTCTGTAAAGATAATCGTTAAAAATGTTTTCTACAAACAGGTGATACGCATTGACCCGGATAAAAGACACGTGGTAGAGACGTACAAGCTACCTGTCTCCCGTACCACATCGATGACGTGGGCTGGGCCAGCGCTCGACAACCTCATAGTAACGACGTCAAGACGAGACATGGACGTAATTACTCTACGACAGGAACCACTGTCTGGTTCCTTGTTCATATTGCACGGCTTGGGAACCACAGGTGTTCCTGACCATAAGTTCGTGTTCCCTAACGCTGACAACTATTGAGACAATTAGAGTATTTATTAGTAGACTTGAGGGAGTTGCCCACATATTGCATTTTAAGTGAGTTCCTTTTCATTCTGGATGTGTCTTATGATCATAAAGTAAAAGGTTTGTGTCAATCTATTTTCATGTAATTATTATATTTTTAAAACTTGGTTAAATATTTCAAATTGTCCTCAAAAACTTCTTACAACTGCAAAACGCATTCCTACATTTTCTAAACATGGCATGCTTAAAATTTTCTTAGAGGCAATCAAGCTGACGTTATGTGTCTGATATCCGAAAATATTTTATATTATCATAAAGTATAGATTACATAAAAAACTATAAATTATTAAAATTAATATTTATGGATAAGCTTACTATTATATTCAAGGATCAAGAAAATCGTAAACATTATTTGATTTTAAAAATATAGTACTACGCCATCTTGTAGACAAAAATGATAACTCACTTGTATGGGTGATGATAGCGAGCTGTCTTGTCTGTCGTACTTTAGTACAGCTTATGCATTACATTATAAGCTACAAACAGAAATGGCTTTTTAAAGCTGAGTTTTAAAAATTGGGAATTCAAAATGTTATTGTCGATGATATCATGAACCAAATAAATACAAAAATAATTCCTTCCATGAGATATGCAAGGCGGTACAAAAGTCCCATACATGCCTGCCTTTATCCTTTATGTATATAGATAGCACGCATGTTTACTTTTGCAATAGATCAATACTTTGCAAGTATTGATCTTTATATTATATACTTACAGACGAGTTTAACATCCAAGCGCTTTTATTTTTATATAATTTAACTTACCACGTTGTATTGACAGCCAAATACCATAAATGCTAAAAAAAGTAAATAAGATTAAAAATAATTATAATAATATAAAATATAATACACTAAAATTATTAATAAAGTTGACCAAAAAGTTATAATTTTTTCTTGTCAATGAAGTGTACTCGCAAAGTGTGTTTTAAATATAATTTGTTACGAGACCTAAAAGAGTTTTGATTTTTTTTTATAATGTAAGGCAGGCATATAAGATGGACTGATAGTTTTTGATGTGTTAATATCTTATTCGGCTTGTCTTTGTCCGTTCTTAACCAATTAATGTAATAAAAAAAGTATTATATATCTCTCTATCGCATTTAGTTTAACTGTAATATAATTAATATAATTACAGGTAAACTAGGTAAAGGTGATGTCATAAATAAATAAATAAATAAAAAACAAAATCTGGGTATTTATTACACCTCTGCCTATAAGTCCAGATTATAAGCGTGTGTGTATGTGTGTAAGTTAGGGAAGTATTATATACAAAGCCATTTTAACAATAAAAATACCACATAATATCAATGAAATAATTTAATTAGAGCACATGAATACAACCAGAGTAAGATAACAAGAGAATGTTCAACATTTTAAACTCTATTAATAAATAACATCTAAACAACATAACATCACATGACAACAGCGAAGTGACTAGAAACTTGTGATCCTTCGATGACAACAACTTGTGACCATACCTAAATAATCATTCACAGTTCATACTCAATATTAATTCAGTCCAAGTCGAAACAAATCTAAAGATCACTTCTCGTAATAGAAATTTATATCATGTCTTTTTTGTTTCATCGAAGCCTCCCAAAGTGACTCTACTGCCTGATGGAAAGCATGAATACTAACACCATAGTCATTGCGAATGAAGACAATGCAGTACGGTGACCCACGCTATGGCGGTCTAGTGAGTTGCTTCTTAACACCCCGCTTAAAGGACCCGGGATCGTAGTAGGAGGGAAACACATGAGCTGGCAATGAGTTTTAGACTTTAACTGATTTGTACAGGAAGGAAAAAGGTCATAAAAGATAATAACAATATTTCGGGCACCTGACACAACGCCATTTAGTTCCAAACTAAGCAGATCTTGCAATACGTGTACTAGACAACTTATATAAATACACACATATTTTTTTTGTTAATATGTACCCTAAAACACAAATTTTCAAATCATCAAAATTATTAGTCTGACCCGGAACTTGGACCTAAGACCTCAAGCATTGCAGTCGCATACGCTAGCACTGCGCCTCCCTGGCAGTCAAAATATAAATAAACAGTCGTAATAAAATTCATATCATGTCATGTCATATCATAAAAGGTATTCTCGCAGAGTATTAAACATCCAAAGTTGACTGTAATGTGATTATAGCTGTATCTGAAAGTTGAATCTGCATTCTGCTAGTTTTAGACCTTACAAAGAGAATACCTTTTCTGATATTTATGAGACCGTGAGTAGATCGGAACTGAGATCTGAGAGAATTTTTATTACGAGAATTGATCTTGTTTTTGTGGCACGGACATGCGTCAAAATTAGCTTTAAAACGATTTGGCTTTGGGTAACCAGACATGACCGTTTAATGTTATATACGACTAAGTCTTGTACTGCAATTATAACGTTGTGATAAATTACTTGAAGAATGAAAAATTTAAAATAATATTCTTGGAATGAGTTAACAATATATCTTGAATATTCATTTTTATTCATCACATTTTAAGAAATCGATATTTAAACGTCATTAGCGCGAAGAAAATTTAGAACGTACATTTAATTGATTTTAATAATTTTAAAATTTATAATGATTTTTTTTTAATTTCCAAGATTACTTTATAGCTTGTAAATCGTACAACTTCACTTAATTTCTAACAAATACATATTGATGGTGTGTGTCACGTATTCACGATAACTTTGTTTAGGCACATTGTTTTTCACAGACTTAATTAATATACTAGATAAGAAAATTAACTGGTAAAAATTCGATAAGACAAAATTTAAGAGGTAATTGAAGTACGGCCGAAAAACATTTATTTTAATTTAAAAAATGAACATTATATTAATACAACTTCAACACTCCAATATCATTACAATGTTTTGCGCATTTTCTTATCTAATGTATAATAAATACTATGTCTTTAAATATATAACAATACAAAGAATATTTCAATTTAATAAAATAACCTTAATCACTAAATAGGTATATCAACATTGTGAAATTCTAGAACCCAGACATGCGTACCAAGCTATCATATAATATTATTAAAAATTCTCAAGACCGAGATATTAAATGTTTCGTAAATAGGAGGGCAAATTAAAAATACATAGCAAAACAGCTGTTTACTATATAGGAAACTAATCAAACCATAGCTACTGTTCAAGGTAGCAATAGCTGTTTTAGGAACGAAGTTCCTTATCGCGCGTTGCGAAGGAGGCTAGACGAAACAAAATCAGACGAAAAGTTGTCACGACACTTTTTGCTATAGTGTAGTAAGTCGTGCGGCGTGCGCATGTTTCCCTGTCTGTCTCTCTCTCTCATAGAAAGCAAGCTAATTATTTTCATTTCGTCTTTCTATTTTGTTTTGAACAGTGTAGTGTCGCGACGTTTATTTTTGTTTTTTTTTAGAACTTAAAAGAAATAAAAAAATATATTACAATTCCTTTACTAATTAATCGAAAGGAACTTCGTTCCATCCGGGTGTCCCTTGACACCTCTCAACTTTTTTATTTTGAAGCAGATTATATATTTTTTTTGTTTTATGCAGTCATGCTTGTTTTTATTAGTCACAACCTGCAACCATTATGATTGGAAGTAATAAAATAAATTGATTATGTCCTGTCTACACATTTATATGCTCTCATGTTTCTGTAATATCTATAACAGTGGTACTTTGCACGAGAGCAAGCGTAATTAACCGCTTTATAGCTGTATTTAATTTTTATATAAATAAATCATTTATGATAAATTTTGTATTAGTTAACTATCACACATTTGAATACTAAATTATTAGCCGATGAGGATTGATAGACAAATATGTAAATCCTCAAAATAGGTCCTAAATTATGTCTTTACAACCCGATGCTGGCAATTTTCCGCCAGATGTTGTTGAACAGGCTTTTGTTTGACGAGGTTAGTCTATGAGAATTGTTACTCAACTTTTAACTTAAAGCACTACAATATAAAGTCGACTTTTCATCGTCATTCAAATTTTAAAAGAAAAAGAATATATTTGAATAAAGAAATGGACGTTTGTGCATATTGTGTCATAAAATTTTACATCGACAGCCTTTCAAACACTTGACAACCGAAACTATCGACTTAATAATCCAAATGTATTTAAGGGACTCAATAACAAGAAATATACGACAATTTTTAATATCTGCACCTAACACCTTAAAATTGACGTCAACCGACTAACTGGCTAGTATGTCTTTACGAGACACAAACATCCATACTACGAATGGCTATCTTAGTGGACATTCATTCATACTTTATAATTTACATAGAAACTAACCACTATACGATATAAGAGCACTGGCAGTGATGTGGCTGTTCAATTACTAAGTGCTACAATAATATCCTTTTTAAATCCCAATATTAAATTTAACGAAGCTCACAGACGAAATATCGAACGAGTAGAACAGTGAATGAATGTTCTTTCATTTAATATTTGAGTCGCAGGGTGTGTTACAAAATTTCCTTCAACGGTATTTAGGTAAACAGTTTCAATTGTTGCTTGACAGAAACAGTTAAAGAAAATTCTAAATGTTTTGAATTGTATTCGATCAATGATTTTGCTTTTACCGTTAAAATAATGTAACTGGAAATTTGAATGCTGATTCTATGTATAATTGGTCGTTATGGCGTCAGATATTTTGGTCGAGATCTTTCTTCTATTAAACTCAGCGTTGTGAAACTCTTTTTACGTCTCTTCAGTGGTTTTTTATGTAAGTTATCTACAATTTGACCTTATTTAACGGAAATTTCCGTCCTGGGTGACGGATTAAGAATGCGGAGTGTCACCACCCCCATTCATTCCGTGGAAGACTCGGCTAAGCGACCAAAATACGTTTCTGCACTTGAAACAAACTTATAGCAACTCGTCAGCGTGGTATAGTAGATCAAAGCCTCCTTCCTAAGAGGCTTATGTCCAGCAGTGGGTTATTAAATGCTGTTGATGATTGTGGTAATGTGAATTATTTCATTACTACTCAGAGCCTTACAAGTTCCGAGACAGTTTAATTTGTATTGGAACTTCCCGAGTGTCATAACTCGGTGTCTTCGTGGGTCACTTCTGTTTACCTGGTGTACAGGAGTTACAGTGGTGGGCGTAAAGGATTAGTCCCGTTCTACCCAGAGCAAAATTTCGTCTGTGGCAACATATAAATTACTGTATTTATTACATATTGATATACCGTTGTTTATATTCTTTTAATATGAGTAATTATATAAAGATATTCGTTTTCATTTTTATAAGCCTACAGTACGGGAACACCGCTAGGATATGGGTACAGGTATTCCTATAACATTTTATTGCTACCTAGAATATTTATTTATATTTTAACATTGATATTATATAGTTTAGATTCTTTTTTTTTAGCAAATATTATTTTTATTTCAAAGAAAGGGAATAATTAAAGCTATCCGACATAATTCCACGAGCAAATATACCTACCACTAAATGTTCCATATAGTTTATTTTTCAAACACCTTATGCCTATTACAAAACTAAAGAGATGTTTACTAGACCAATTTAAAAAAAAAATATTCAAAAATCGTTGACTATAACACAATTCCACCGCCAAAAAGTATTAATTAAAAAATTTATTCGTTTTTGTTACTAATTACATATTCACTATCAGTGCAACATTATCAAATAAAACTTGTACACCGCATCCTAACCATTTGCTGTGCAAAACAATTGGGTTTTAAATGAATGAAGATAAATTAAATCTTTTCATAAATAATTCAATATTATTCAACATAATTCAACAACTCTTTAACAAAAAAATCAGATCATTATAACCGCAATATAAAATATTTAACCAATGTAAAAATCACAATAATACCAATAACACTCTAGAGAGCAAGTAAATAATAATAATAATATCACCGATTAAATTTGGAATAACATATTAATGGAATATAAATATGAGCCGTAGTTTTTAAATTTAGAACTAAACACCATAAGGAACTTACTACACTTTTTTAAATGAAGATGACTTAGGTGATACTTACCTTGGCTGACTGACTTAGGTGACAAGGCTTATTCACATGTTAGAGAAAAAAAATAAAGATGTAATTTATTATTATTAATATTCTGAGCTCAAATTATTTAACTCTTGTTTTAGAGGAGGACTTCATCAATAAAGTGTAATAAGCCTTTGATAACAACAGTGTCCTTATGTAATAAATTTTGTGAAAAAACTAAATAAGACTGTGGAATGAACACTAAAGAAACAGTTCACAGTTTTATACCTCATACTTGGCGTACACAAATAAAGATTTTAAACTATCATAAGAATTAATAAAACTATCACCGTTTTACTGTCTTAAAATTCCCAATTATTGATAAAACACTTAAACTAAATAGGTAACCAGCAAGCCTTACATTGTCACTATAATCATCCAACCCATGAACCGAATACGAACCATCACTTCAATACGCGCACAATGGTGACTTACATCAGTGCCATCTAACGAAGACACACTGAACTACTAATTCTGCATCGCGCAACGAGAGTTGTCGCGTCGATCTGTTTATACAGAATTTGTGTATACACCTCAGACTGTGATCTACCAAGCATGACCACCTCACCCGGTCGTAAGATCCTCCCATTATATAAGAGGGGTATAACGCACGTTTTTCATTAATACAGTGATACTGTTGAAATATTAATTGTATTAAATAATCACTGATTTCAACGTAACCTTAATAACTTTGTATGTGTTTCAGTTCACTTATTATTGTAGCTATTACAACTTAAGCATAATTTCAAAGAAAATTTTGTATGTAGTATATTTTATTTTAATCATTTATCGCGCTTTACCGACATCTTTCTCGTTGTAACACAATCTGTACAATGAAGAACGTAAGTTTTTAGATTAGGAACCATGATGTCACTGTTTATATAACAACAATTTTTATGGATTGGATGACTATAAATGCTCACCACGCAATTAAACTTTTTTATATAATCTTATTATTATTTAACAGAGGCGTTCCTTTTCACAGCATGTCAATTAATAACCACAGATTACTAAATTGTTTAAGAAGTTGTATCTCGGAAAAGTTTATTTGTAATTTAAATTGGCTGAAAACTCACTAAACAATTCCGTTATTCTAGTCACCACAATCCTTATTTTATTAAACCACTATGTGGCATGTTGAGTCTTCACCGAACAACTCCGAAAACAACTTTTGTGTATATGTACATGTCTACTTAACTTGAGGTTTAATCTTAGGTGCGATGAGTCCGTTCATGATATCAAATGAGTTGCCGTCAGGTTCGACGCGAACGTCGCCCGACTCCGTCCTCACGACGAGCCAGCCCGCCTCGTCTAGCCCCGATACTGTGCCTTCCACTGGGCTCGATGTAGCCTCGTTTTGGATGTGGATTGGTTCATTACTGGACATTTAGAAATAAAAATAATAAATGATCGAAAGTTGACAATTAAAAGGATACTTAAAATTATTCGTTTTAAAATAGGAGTTATAGTAAAGTAGTAGAACTGCCTCGTTGGCCTAGCGGTTAACGGATTCGGTTCCCGAGCCAGGTTAAAAAGTGTTATTGAGGTTTTCTGGTTAATAATAAAGGCACCCGCCATCGCAGGGTGTTGCAGCCTCCTGTGACTCATGTAAGTGTCACAGATTGTTTTAAACCAGTACATGTTTTACTACTACTACTACTAGTACACTAAGGTTAGCTAGCTGTACAATATTTTCACATACCGTCCTCGAACATTCTAGACCAGCCTGTGCTTACTCTATCCCTACGTTACAATTTACTACGGCTCTAGTTACATCTACTTTAGACCCACTTACCACCTTATGCTAGTGTTCCTAATTCTACATACTTTTACTTAATCTAAGCTACTATATATAGTTGGTTACTTATTCTAATTACAGATATTCTTATTTACTATATGCTTTTTCTTTGATATTTATTATATATTACTATTATATATAAACTATCAAATTGCTTATGCTGCCTTATTTCTATTATTTACTATTTTAACAATTTCTTCACAATATTCTATAAAACTACAATTTTTGTTCTTATCTGCTAATATTTTGCTCAGATTTTCTGTGCACATCTTTGTACTTATTAAGTGCTCGAGGTCGTATCGAGTTTTTGCGTGAATTGGACACTCGAGTAGTAAGTGGAGCACACTCTCTTCTTTGTCAGGCTCACAAACGCAAGATGGGGTGTCCCTACATTTAAACCTATGGAGGTATTGGGCAAATCCTCCATGCCCTGTGAGCACCTGAGCCAATCCTGGTGTTATGGTTATCCGCCGGATGGTGTGATATGCGTTCACCGCATCAGGAAGAAACACTTTCGTGACGGAGGCGGTTTCGCCTGACTGGAACCTCTTGTTCCATTCGTCCAGGGTATCCTCACGGATACACCTTTTGACGAATGAGATCGGGCAGCGATCGTAGTCAGGCAACCTCCGGCACGAAAGTGCTGCCTCCTTTGCCAGATGGTCAGCGCGTTCGTTTCCCAGGAGACCTGCGTGAGCTTTGATGACAAAACAATGCAACAGCTTTGTTCTGACCAATAGCCACTCGCAGGTTTTCGTGCGTCTTAATGGCTAGGGGATGAAGTGCTTCGTGGTTGGTGACGGTCTCTAGTGCGGATCTGGAGTCACTGTAGATGCCGTAAGTGCATTCGTTACGCTTCAGTACCTCACTCGTGGCTCGACATATGGCAAGGAGTTCCGCCTGGTACACCGTGCAGTACGCGGATAGACTGAGCTTAACGGTTTTTATCTCGGCCTCGCCGTTCCAGATGGAAAGCGCCGCTCCGGCTTTGCCGTCAAGCTTGCTGCCGTCGGTGTATATTCGCACCGCCTGCACGTTGTTTTCGTGAACATGAGCTTGAGTCGTCAAGCTAGCGAAACTTAGTGCCATATGTGTCGCCGGGTGAGACACCTCCGCGAACCCCACTACTCGTTCTACCTCCCTATCTCCCAGCACTAGCCGAGACGACCCTTTCCTGGCCTCATACAGAGCGGCTGCTTCTTGTACTCTGAGGTCGAGAGGCAGTATCCCGGCCAGTATCAACGCCGAGTTTAATGAAACCGTACGGTATGCTCTGCATAATTTTTGAGCGAAGCCTCTTTGCACCGCGTTCAAGGCTTTCTGTACCCTGACTTTCTTGGCTGCAGGTGCCCACACACTCGCACCATAGGTGATGATGGGTTCTACGGCGGCGAAATAGATACACCTGATAATTTCAGGGTGTAGACCCCAGCTGACCTTGGCGGCACGCGAAAGCTGTTTGTAGATGTTTGTTGCCTTTCTACACGCGTTTGCAACGTGTGTGTTGAAGGTCAGCTTCTCGTCTATGGTGAGACCCAAAATCTTAACCTCCCTTGACATGCCAATGCGGATCCCTCCCATGCTCAGTTGTGGGATGTCGTATTTTAATTTCCGCGTTAGTAGCATTGCGCACGTTTTGTGCGGTGCGAATTTTAGCTTGTTCTGAGCTCCCCACTCTTGAACGTACGAGAGAGCCGCACTCGCCCGCCCCGAGATGTCAAGGGCCGTATCCCCGGTAAAAATAAGGACCACGTCATCCGCATAAGCCTGACAGTACACCTCTCTTCGTTCCAATTCGTGTAGTAGTGGGTCAAGGAGGAGATTCCAGAGCATCGGTCCGCTTATGGATCCTTGGACGCAACCTTTCTGGGTGTTTTTTGTGTGTACCTCCCCAGCGTACCTTAAGCCGACTCTTCTGTTGTCGAGATAGCTGTTCAGTAGCCTCTTTATGTTGACCGGACACTTTTCCTCAGCCAGTCTGACTTTTATAGCCGGCCACCATGCGCTATCGAAGGCCCCCTCTATATCCAGTGAAACTAGGACTACGAGCTTTTTCAGCTCTATATTTGCCCTGATGTGGTTCACTAGATTATATAAGGCGTCTTCGGTGCTCCTCTGGGGCATAAAGCCGTACTGGCGAGTACTGATCCTCGGTACTAGGTGCCACCTGATCCTTGCTACTACCATCTTTTCCAGGATCTTCCCCAAGACTGGTAGCAGACCAATAGGTCTATAAGCCTTGGGGTTCTGGTAATCTTCCTTGCCCGGTT
This sequence comes from Hypercompe scribonia, assembly GCA_949316085.1. Taxonomy (NCBI): domain Eukaryota; kingdom Metazoa; phylum Arthropoda; class Insecta; order Lepidoptera; family Erebidae; genus Hypercompe; species Hypercompe scribonia. The sequence continues at coordinate 8,284,147 of OX438989.1, read as the reverse complement.
TTCTAAGTACCACTACTGTGGCTTCCTTCCAGATGTCCGGGAAGTAGCCTATCTCCTCTCTATAGCATTTGTTATACAGGGCAAGGTACACATCCGGATCCTGGGCGACTGCTCGACAACGGATGTCCGCTGTGAAGCCGTCCGCCCCTGGAGCCTTTTTCGGGTTAAGGCTCACCATCGCGGTCCTTAGCTCGTTCTTAGTAAACAGCGGATCAATGAGGTCATCATGACCCGGGGCGTTTATCTCTCGTGCTGTTTCTCTTATTTGGCGATGGTGTTCACTATCCGTCTCTGCGGCATCTCCGGGGAAAAAAGTTGCGGCTAGTAAGGCAGCTGACTCCTTTGGGTTTTGGTACACACCGTCCTTTCTAAGCGGCAGGTCTTCCTGTCGCTTTGCGGTCTTACCGATGACTCTATATATTCCCTCCCACATGCCCTCTCTGTCTTGTCTTTGACAGAACGTCTTCCAGCTGTATTATTTAATGCTTATTATGTAATGTGTGTATTTGGGCTTTCTTGGCTTGGCACTCATAATATTCTTTAGCTTGCAGGTATAGACTGACAACTTTATCTTTACGATCTTGTGCTGCTCGTTTAATTCGACGTTTCTTCGTGACCATATCTTTCTTTAAATGTGCGAGTTCGTCTGACCACCATGGTGTTGAGACTTTTGTCTTTGTGGCCTTTTGTGGTATGCTCTCTCTACACGCAGATGTTAATAGGATTGTTAGGGTGTTTACTACGGCATCTAGTTGGATTGGCTCTTTGACCCTGCCTATGGTTTCCAAGGTTACGTCCTCTGAGTGCAATTGTTTAAGTTTTTCATCAAACCTCTCTCAATTGGCCTTTTTTGTATTATATAGGCGAATCGTACGCTGAATGCATATCCCTTTCTCCTTTCGCATGTTTAGTTTAAAGATGATGGTATTGTGGTCTGAGCTAGTCAGTCCTTCATCAAGTTGCCAGTCTGTGATTATGGGTATTAGGTTCGTGGAACAAGCTGTGATGTCCACATGGCTGGTGTACCTTCTGTTTCCCCGTATAGTGTCGAAGGTTGGTGTTTCGCCCCTATTTAATACCTGCAAGTCCGACTCTTCCAGGGTCCCGGACATTTCTATACCCCTGTGGTCGTTTATGGTGCTTCCCCACCAGGTGTTCTTAGCATTGGCATCGCCTCCAATGAGCAGTCTTTTTAAGCCCACTTTCGCTGCCACTTGTTTGACCTTTTCAAGGTATGGTTCAATGGGCTGGTCGGGCTCAAAATAGAATGAGACTACTGCGATTTCCCACGCTTTGGACCGGATCCTCACCACTAAGATGTTGTTTGTAGTGAGTTCTGGGCACTGTATGATGTCGAGATCGGGGTCGAAAACTACCACTGCTGCTTTCACAGTCCCGCGTCACACACAGTCAACGCGAACCGCAGAAGCAAAAGCCAATCTAATTCGGGCCAAGACGCTTCTTGGCCAGTCCAGAAACATCAGGGCAGACATCAAAACTGATGTAGCAGCGGCGATTGAACGACTCTATGAGTTAGTAAAAGAAGCAGAGGGGAATGGGAAAGGCCAGGAAAAAGAGCATGTAAAAAGCACTCAAGAACAGCCTAGTGAAAACGAACGCCATCTGACATCGATAATGATCGATCACATCAGGGTTATCAAAGAGAACACAGCAAAAATCGAAGATCTAAAGAGGACCTTGGAGGACCAAGTACAACATCCCAAAAAACCAACTTACGCTAATATAGCAGCGAGGGATATAATAAGGCAACCTCAAGGGCAGACAACTCTCCACTCTATCGTCATTGCGTCCAAAGACGCAACAGAGACAGGAGAAGAGGTCCTGAGTAAGATACGGCAAGCTGTTAACGCTAAAGAGGGCTGGGTGACGATCGATCGTGTCAGAAAGGCCAGAGACCGGAAAGTAGTAGTGGGCTGTAGAACAGAGAAGGAGAGAGACGAAGTCAAGGAACGGCTGACCGGTTCAGGAGGGAATTTGATCGTGGAAGATATCAAAAACAAGGACCCGCTGCTCGTCCTTAAGGACGTATTGAAATACAACTCGGACGACGACATAATCAAGGCGATTAAAAATCAAAACATCGAGCTCTTCCACGATCTCGAAAAAGACGACCAAAGACTAGAGGTCAAGTATAAAAAGAAGACGAGGAATCCCCACACACATCATGTTGTGATCAAGGTTTCACCAAAACTTTACAACAAGATCCTCAACAAAACAGCTCTACACATAGACATCCAGAGGGTAAAAGTTGAAGATCAATCCCCTCTTGTACAGTGTACATGCTGTTTGGGCTACGGACACAGTAAAAAATTCTGTAAAGACACAACAGAAAAATGTAGCCACTGTGGGGGACCTCACACAAGAACACTATGCGCTGACTTGCTCGCCGGAGTAGCCCCGTCATGCATAAACTGTATGCATGCAAAAGCACCTAGCGCTGAGCATAATGCCTTCAGCAGTGAATGCCCCGTGCGCAGAAGATGGGAGGCTCTGGCTAGAGCAAGAGTAGCGTACTGCTAAAGTCGAACTGGTCAGCAAAAAATGGGCAGGCAACTCCACCAGCAGTTATGCAGTGGCTCAAGCAAACCTCCAACGAAAGGAGCTTGCGACACAAGAACTCATGATAGAGGCTTTCAAACGAAAGCTAGCTTTCGCCCTAGTTCAAGAGCCATATGTGGGTGGGATCCGTAGAATGAAGAGCTACCGAGGAGCGCGAATATACCAATGCGAGGACGATGGAGGTTTTCTGGTTACAGAAATATTTAATAACCAGACCATCGATCCTGTGTTTTTATAACGTGTTGAAACCCCCTCGGGCCGTCACCCCACCGGGGTTTACGGCGGGGTGGTGTGTCGGAATCGGACCGACTAAAACCACACGGTGTGCCACTCTGCGCCTGACATAAGAAGGATCCGGAACAGCTGTTATTACTTAAAACAAACCCTTTTTTTTTTTTTTTTTTTTTTACGTGTGGAAACCCCCTCGGGCCGTCACCCCACCGGGGTTTACGGCGGGGTAGTGTGTCGGAATCGGACCGACTAAAACCACACGGTGTGCCACTCTGCGCCTGACATAGGAGGGATCCGGGAACAGCTGTTATTACGACATCCAGATCCCTCCTAGCGCCTGCCCGCTCATGCGGGCACCATCTGCGGATAAACTCTCCTTTTAGGCGACGTACGGCACACGCGGACGTCGCCTCCTCGCGGCTGGCCACTATAGCGGATGGAGGGGAAAACCCGTCCCGTCCACCCGCGGCCACACTCAAGGCGGCATGAGGCGCTGGTATGCGCGCCTCCGCCGCCCAGCTCGCCGGCGGCGAATTGGGTCCGAGTGGATATTGTCCTCCCGGGCCTTCTCCGCCGCCTCCTTCCGCGAAATTACGTCTTCGCAGAAGGTTGCGACCGCGGTAAAACAACTGTCGCTACCGACCATGGAGCGTATTACGGCCGGTAGCGAGAGATCTCCTCCAATAACTGCAGTGAGGACCCCACGCTGCGCCGCCCAGGCGGAACAAACCACTAGCGTGTGCTGAGCCGAGTCCTCACTGCAGTCGCAGTGGTGACAGGCGGGACTCAATTCCCTCCTGGCGACCGAGTGCAGATACTTCCCGAAGCAACCGTGCCCGGAAAGGACCTGCGTCAGTCGGAAGGAAAGGGTCCCGTGCTGCCGCCCCGCCCACTCGGCGATGACCGGCTGGAGAGCCTCCACGAGTGCAACGCCAGCACGTGGAGTCTCCAACCGGGACGACCAACGAGCCATAATGGCTCGACGAGCGGCCTCACGCCACTCGCGTACCTCTTCGGGCGGGGGCCGTATGCCGCTACCCACCCGGAAGTCAGCCGTCCGCCGATAAACTTCGGCGAGCACTTCCGCCTCCAAATCCCACGGGGCAGTTCCGGCCAAGGCACACGCCGCCTCCGTCGATACGGTGCGGTAACCGCGTATGGCTCTAACCGCCAATATCCTCTGAGGGCGCCAGAGGCGAGCCCTATTCTGGGCGGTCAGAGCCGCCGCCCACACCGGTGCACCATACAGCGCCATTGACCGGACAACCCCCGTGTATAGCCGTCTCGTCGCGACGCTGGCTCCACCCAAATTCGGCAAAAGTCGCCCAAGGGCAGAAGCAGCGCCGACCAGCTTCGGAGAAAGCTGTCGGAAGTGCTCGTCGAAGAGCCACCTGCCGTCGAGGATCAGGCCCAGATATTTCATCTGGGCCTGAACCGGTACGAGGACCGAATTGACTACGATAGAGGCGCCGGGTGGTGGACCACGACGAGGCCCATGGAACAAAAGGGCCTCCGTCTTATCTAGGGCCACTCGTAAACCCAGCGCCTCAATGCGCCCGACCACCAAAGAGACTCCCACGGTGGCCAGGCGCGCCGCCTCTTGAAAGTTCGCCCCCCGGGCCGTGACCAATGTGTCATCGGCGTAACAAATTACGCCCAGCCCGGCGGGAAGACGACCTCGAAGGGCCCAGTCGTATCCCATATTCCACAGGAGTGGTCCGAGGACAGACCCCTGTGGAACACCGCACGACATGGGCCGCCGCCTCAGAATGCCGTCTCGGTCCTCGTACATGACGGTACGCTCCTCAAGATAGTCTGCCACAAGCCGCCTCAGGTACTCTGGCACCCCGTGGTAGTGGAGTGCTTCCCTGATGCAGCTAAATGGCAGACTATTAAATACGTTGGCGATGTCCAACGACACCGCCAACAGCACGCCGCCACAGCTCACCGCCTCTTCAGTCACGGCCCTCAGGCGCAACACAGCATCGACTGTCGAACGCCCGGCTCGAAACCCGTATTGGGCGTCCGACAGATCGGGGCCCACCTCGCAGAGGTGTCGGACGATGCGGGCAGAGAGTATCCTCTCAAACAATTTACCCGCCTCGTCCAGCAACACGATGGGCCTATAGGCCGCGACCGAATCGGCCGGCCGTCCCGGCTTCCGTAGTAGGACCAGCTTCCCGCTCTTCCAACCCTCAGGAAAGCGCCCGGACGCCAAGCTGGCGTTTAGGACTTCCCCGAGGCGATCCGACATGTGGTCGAGGGTGCGCGCCAGCACTCGGGCAGGTACCCCATCTGGCCCAGGGGCGGTGTTCTTAGAGCACTTAAAACAAACCCTGTACCAACCTGTCTGAGCAGCGTGGACAAAACCTTCTTTCTAAGTAGAGGCCTATGTCCAGCAGTGTACTGTTAAAGACTGTTGATGACTTACTCGTGCAACCAGTACTCGTAATACTGTTCTAGGAAGGCGTGGACCCCGCCGTCCGTGTTCAGATTATCGATGAGTCTCTCGAGCTGCGAGGCGTACCGCGCGAGGAATTTCTCGATGGTCCAGGGCGCCAACGTCGTTCCGTTCTGCCTGTTGTACTCGGCTATGATGTCGTTAATGCACGTCGTGGGCACGCTGTTTGATATGTTCATACCGGTACCTGTTTTTGATGAAAATATTTTTTATTTCATCGGGTCACATACATGGTTGAATAGTGTAGTGACCTAGGTTAAACAGCAATTATCGCTAATCACTAAACCAACTGGCCAGTATGTCAAGGTAATAGTTCTTTTACTAATTTTGATAGTTAAATATCTTATATTCAGTAAAATTCTTATAAAAATAGATTATCACTCTCAATCCACTGGGCTTTATTTTCAAATACACAATATTATTATTATTACCTATATTGACGTAAACCTTATCGCCATAACAGTTCGCGGTGGTTATCGTACCACCAATCTTGACTTCACGGCCGAAGTACACGTCGTTAGGCCATTTTATTCTGTATCAAATAAAATATCATATAATTACTAGATATGAGGAAAAATGTCAGCAGCAGATGAAGAAAGAAGACCGCCCAAGAACGGGATGGTCGGTGCTCTTTGAGAGAGGTAATCGTTAGCAGTGAAAGGCGATAGGCTGGAGTGTCATGAATGATGGGATAGTGATAAGAAAGAGTATATCCTTGAGCAACAAGAAAGTAAGTAAACAGTGAAATAGTGTAGTGCGTAGAATGTTACCGGATATCGAGGTGTTCGTAGGAGGGAGCGGTGCGGACGGCGCGGACGGCGGCCAGCGCGGCCGCGTGCTGCATCAGCGGCAGCGTGGCGGAGATCGATTGCCACACCTGCGTCGTACATTCGTTCGTTCATTCTTTTAAAAGCGTTACAAAGCTAAGCGAATGTTAAAAAGAAAAGTTACACTCCGTATAAAATTCACTCTCGTCATTTTCGTTCAATTTCCTTTCGAAGGAGAGGCTTATGTCCAACTGTTAAAAGCTGTTGATGAAATAAAGGTCCAAGTTGCTAGGTTGATCTCTTTGGCTGGTCTTTCTTTCTTTCTTTCTAACTCAGGCGGTTGAAGAAATTACAATATAATTACAGTAAATGACATTCTAATTTTCACTTCAAATAAAACAATAAAAGCAAATGAAAGGTATCATTATTTATTTTTTTTTAATTTAATATTTAATATGTATTAAATATAAAAAAAGATGGTTAACATAACTTATTTGATGAGCACTTCAAGCTATAAATTATTTTATTAACAGAATAAAATATAGTATGTTTTTTTATCGAATCAGGAACGTCATCCCTAACCGGTTTTAATAAAATGAATAATTAAGTAGTAGAGAAGTACCTGCAACGACATGCAAGCTTGTCCCTTGGGTCCAATCCAGCGGTTCCCGCAGCGGCCGCGGCCGGCCGTCTGGCGCAACGCCACGGAGCCCACGCCGTGTCCCAGCGGCACGCTCGTCACGTTGTGCGTGGACGGCATCACGTCAGCGTACACCACTAGCCGACCCATTGAACTTGAGCTCAGGTTCTGTATTGTATGTATTATACAGAAAAATAAATTCATATTACAGCAACGGTAAACTAAATACTTGTCATTGGAGAACGTGTAAACATGTTCGAATTGGTATTAAGCAATTCTTTAGATAGATACACTTGACAGAGCTCATAACAGCACGAGTGCTGCGTGTGTCTACAAAATCCCGCAACACCTGATTAAATACTCAGCCACGATTAAAAGACCATATCCTTTTTTTTACCCGCTAGATTAATTTAGCAAAGGACAAATGTAGGTAGTAGAGCCACGCTGATTTCAGCATGAGTGGGCCGGCTCGACTGGGGCAGTACTACCCTCTCAGATAAGGCAAGTCTAGAGCGATAGGAACCGTGTTGTCATATTTCGTTGCTGAGTGTGAGATCGGAGACCCATTGAGGGGTAACAGTTATCGTGGTAACTGTGTGAGCTTTACGTCCCCAAACGGGGTGAAAAATCTTCTCACCAGGCCGCCATAGTGAGAGCCACCATATGCCATCGTTTGCATTCACAATGAGATAGTGACCAAAGCTCTTGGATTCTATTTATGCTTTCCGTCAGGTAGAGTAGTCACTTTGGCAGCTTCTTAAAATAAAAAAATCAGCGTTACTCACATCAAAATATTCAACAGTGGAGAAATGCTCCGGGCATTCGTATACGTAGACGGGCAGGAACGTTTCGGAGGGTGGTTCTCGAGGGGTTTCCCCGCGGAGACACCATTGTATCATGACGTTATCGCACTTCTGCATCCGCGCGCCTTCCACCACCGCACAACGTTCCACCAGTTGCAGTTTGTTCTAAACATACATTATTGTTTATGGATATAGAAGAAAAAGACCAAAGCACAGAATAAAAAGAGATTTTACACTTAAACTTTCTGTTTGTTAAAGTTTTCTGTTTTATTAAAGTTTTCTGGTGTGTTTCTTGTTTTTTTTTAAGTTTCATAGTTAGTTATACATATTAAGCCAATCACAAACTATTGCTATAAACTGACGTAAAAAATAGCCACCATAGACAATGAATGTTTTAGTGATGAAACAGCGGACTAATGTAAAAGAAGATATGTGAAATTATGGTCATAAATAAGTACATCATAGAGAAACAATAATTTTAGCAGTTAAAGTATATAATGAAATAGAGAAATTGACTATTAACTGAATTGAATACTATTAATGAAAGTAATTGCATGCACCATTGATATTATAGTCAAATTAAATATTAAATACAATTCCATATTATTTAAAAATAAATAATTTTACAATCCTAGGGCAAAACACTAAATGTCGTGAAGACTTAAGCGATGATATTATTTTAATAAATACGTAACCACAGATAACATCTACATACAGTCTACGCGATGTGCAGTAAAAAAGTTGCATTAAAAGTTCAGAAAAATAAATATTAAGATATTTAATAACCATTCAACTATTTGCGTGCATTCAGTATTAAGAAAATGTTGTATATCAATTTAGTGATTTATAAACTAATACAATTAATATAAGCGTGTTTTGAATTTAAACAAAAATTTCAAGAGTGAGTTCGTTACTAGTTGACCTGGACAGCCACTTTTATGTCCCCTATTGCCCATAGCGTATGTTATACAGCATCAACATTTTGTTTTTCATAAAAAGGTTACAGTGCGCCAATTTTAAAAACAAGCTGACTGACTTTCGATGACTTTTTTTAAAAACTTTGAAAGGGGAACAATTCTTTCATACTTTATTTTTGCAGAACTTAAAGTTTACCCAGCGTGCGAAACTGAAGCTCTCAAAAGGAATAATTTTCCCCCGTTTTTGCAACATTTTTCAGTAATACTCAGTTCCTTTTGGTTGTAGCGTGATGATATATAGCCTATAGCCATTCTCAATAATCGAGCTATTTAAGACTGAAATAATTTTTCAAAGCCGATCAGTATGGTCCAAGAGCCCGTGAGTGCCAGACCTTCGTCATTTTATAAAAGCTGAAAGTTCTTCTATGTGTGTCCCTAGTACAGGTAAGAATGATCCCCAAACATGAAGCTGAGGCAGCGGTGGCTTTGGCAGATAACAGGCAACAAAGGTATGTAAAATTCCATCTCAAATTCGTCATAATATAAAACTTGATTTTTTTATATTTGATTCATAATAATATCAAAACTCGCGTTGCTCATTGCCAGACAGTTAGTATGGTTCCAACCCTCTGCCGGACACCCCTAAACTATTATAATTTATAATTATACTTACGTTATATTATAAAACCTAAATTTAATATATAATTTTTTGGGAGCCTATTAAACTATGTTTATATAGTAGCCGGACAGTTTCGAAGGTTCTATCATCTTGCCAGACGCATTCAAAGTGAGCAATAATCGGGAGAGCAAGGAGCGAATACAGTAACTAAACGTTATATTATAAAACCTAAGTTTCATATATAATTTTTTGGGAGCCTATTAAACTATGTTTACATAGTAGCCGGACAGTTTCGAAGGTTCTATCATCTTGCCAGACGCATTCAAAGTGAGCAGTAATCGGGAGAGCAAGGAGCGAATACAGTAACTAAACGTTATATTATAAAACCTAAATTTTATATATAATTTTTTGGGAGCCTATTAAACTATGTTTACATAGTAGCCGGACAGTTTCGAAGGTTCTATCATCTTGCCAGACGCATTCAAAGTGAGCAATAATCGGGAGAGCAAGGAGCGAATACAGTAACTAAACGTTATATTATAAAACCTAAATTTTATATATAATTTTTTGGGAGCCTATTAAACCATGTTTACATAGTAGCCGGACAGTTTCGAAGGTTCTCTCATCTTGCCAGACGCATTCAAAGTGAGCAATAATCCGGAGAGCAAGGAGCGAATACAGTAACTAAACCTTATATTATAAAACCTAAGTTTCATATATAATTTTTTGGGAGCCTATTAAACCATGTTTACATAGTAGCCGGACAGTTTCGAAGGTTCTATCATCTTGCCAGACGCATTCAAAGGCGGTCCGAATTGTACTCGCAGCACTTACGACGTTTAAACTGCTAACGTGTGGACCGATTTAGTGAGCGCGCGATAACGATGAAAATGATGAAAATATTTAGATTCAATTAAAATAAATTAATTTCTCTGTAAATTTCTTATCTTAAAAAAAATGTGTCCTTTGGTATAATAAACACTAATATTTGATTTACTTTGTTTCATTGGCTTTATAATTTTAATAGCATTGACAATAATAAACTTCTTAAAAATGAAAAATAATATCAATTAAATTATTAGATTTTCGATATGATTGACATTGTATGAGAAACATTTTACTCAGTATTATTTTAAATATTTGTTATTGAAATTGTAAAAATTAATTAATGAAATTTCTGGATTAAGAAAAAAATAAACTGCAAAATTTGAAATTAATAACAATGGGTGCGCAGTGAAATCCCGCAATAGACTAAGCGCTCTGTTTCATTCGCACTAGTTACTGTATACGCTCCTTGCTCTCCTGATTACTGCTCACTTTGAATGCGCCTGGCAAGATGATAGAACCTTCGAAACTGTCCGGCTACTATGTAAACATAGTTTAATAGGCTCCCAAAAAATTATATATAAAACTTAGGTTTTATAATATAACGTTTAGTTACTGTATTCGCTCCTTGCTCTCCCGATTATTGCTCACTTTGAATGCGTCTGGCAAGATGAGAGAACCTTCGAAACTGTCCGGCTACTATATAAACATAGTTTAATAGGCTCCCAAAAAATTATATATGAAACTTAGGTTTTATAATATAACGTTTAGTTACTGTATTCGCTCCTTGCTCTCCCGATTATTGCTTACTTTGAATGCGTCTGGCAAGATGATAGAACCTTCGAAACTGTCCGGCTACTATATAAACATAGTTTAATAGGCTCCCAAAAAATTATATATTAAATTTAGGTTTTATAATATAACGTAAGTATAATTATAAATTATAATAGTTTAGGGGTGTCCGGCAGAGGGTTGGAACCATACTAACTGTCTGGCAATGAGCAACGCGAGTTTTGATATTATTATGAATTAAATATAAAAAAATCAAGTTTTATATTATGACGAATTTGAGATGGAATTTTACATACCTTTGTTGCCTGTTATCTGCCAAAGCCACCGCTGCCTCAGCTTCATGTTTGGGGATCATTCTTACCTGTACTAGGGACACACATAGAAGAACTTTCAGCTTTTATAAAATGACGAAGGTCTGGCACTCACGGGCTCTTGCTCTAGTACTTCCTGTCTAATCAAACAAACTAACTCTTCAGCGTTTTAATATTATATTAGTATGGATTTCGTGATGTCTTAGGGTTAGGAAAGAATAAGAATTGGTTGTCTGCCTTTATTGACTGTTTTCTTGCAAAATTTTTAACTCTTTCCGGACGGTGCACAGTATACTATTTGTAAAATCTAGGTGGAAGAAGTCTACTGGATGCACCTGGTTCCCTGGTTACTAGTACACGAGACGGCGTGCGGTTTTTATTCACTTCGAGTCCGACATTACCATCAGCGGAAAACATCTGGTGAGGTTGGCGGAAAGAAAAAAAAAAGTGGACAAAAATCTAATTCAAAAATATTGAGATTGTTTATTTTTTTCTTGTATCTTAATCTTGAATGACACTAGCAACTCATAAAACAAAGCTTTCTGTGAGCCGTGACACTTGCAATAACATAAGGCAAAAATAGTTTTTCAATAGCAGGTAGTTGGGTATACGGCTCAGTGTGACCGATAACGTTAATGTGTTTGCATGTCTCCAAGTGTTCTGTGTGATACCAAGTGCTTTTCAGTGATGAAGTCTTTTACTAGAGGTAATTATAATTTTATTTAGTTTACCAATATAGAATTCAAAATGAAATGAGATATAAAGTATTTAGTAATAAACTACAAACTTGTGGTAGTAATTTAAAAATATTCTTTATTTATTCTATTATTTGAGATAATTTGTTATATTTTGCATCTATTTACGCAATTTACTTTTTTTGCATATTTTGTGTAACAAACATTTTTGTTTTATTTTGGCGTTAATTTCTGCTAAAAGCGAGTTACTAAAATGAACTTTGTAAAGTCAAAATTTGGTGCTACCTTACTAAAGAAGTACAACGCCTTTTGGGTGCTTTAATGAAAAGCAAATGTGAAAACATCTTGAAAAATGTGAACGTAAACAAAGAAAAGTGTACTTGTTTCTACGTTCTTACGAAGAATTGCTAAACGAAGATCTAATTTAGACTCGATCCTGTCCTTCACAATGGAGTTCCAGCCGTTGTAAGTCGCAAACAACTTTCGAAAATAGTTCCAAAAGAACAAAAAATTGATGGAATAAACTTTATTGTACACCAATTTATATAAATTATATATAAGAGCAAATTAGTTGAAAGTTCATTATCACTAAAAAGCAATTTCTTCCAGGCAAAACTTAATACCAACACCTGTAGAAATAGATGGTTACCTGTAGAAATAGGTAATAGATGGTTATGGTATGGTAATTCGTTAACTATCACTTGATTCTTTCGATGATAGATAAGCAAGCTTGTAACAGTCTGTCCGAAAATAAATCTTCCCAGAGATGCCTTATTAGCAAAGCAACATCGAAAGAGATAAACTCACCTAGATCATAGGCAACCTGATTTGTCTGAATGGCAAGCCAGAGGAACTTAAAAATAAAATATGAAAAACAAACGAAAGGAAGAAATATAAGATGAATTTAAGAAAGCAGCGCTTATAGTGAGATCTGGATTTAGAAACAACAATGACCGGAATATTGCAAGGGTATTTTTCATTTCTCGATGAGAATAGATAAAGCGTTTTGGAATTATACTGCAGCCATAATTTCGGAATATGAAATCGACGCAGAAAATTTTCAACAATACTGTGCTGAAACTTAACAATTGTATTTAAATTTATACCAGTGGTATAACATGCCAACTTAAGTTTAGCCAGTAAAATTGCTAAGCTTAAGTGGCAGTGGGCGGGGCACATTATACGCAGAAACGATGGCCGATGGGGCCATAAAGTTCTGGAGTGGTGACCGCGTACTGGGAAACGCAGCGTTAGTAGGCCCCCCACAAGGTGGTCCGACGACCTGGTGAGGGTCACGGGAAGCTGCTGGATGCGGGTGACACGGGACCGGCTGTTGTGGAAGAACTTGGAGGAGGCCTATGTCCAGCAGTGGACGTCTTTTGGCTGAGATGAGATGATGATAGGGTGATAACATGGCAGCAACTGTGCACAAGATTTTAGTGCATGGCACAGAGATTCTGCAGCATTCAATAATACAACTAGGACAGATGTCTGAAGAGTGAGTGATTATGATTTAGTCAAACATATGTTAATGACTTCAGACCCACACATCTTTATTAAGAAAACTGCCTCAAAAAGAGGATGTAAAAAAATCATAAATATTTAAATTGTATTGTTTAAAAATAACTAAATATTGTTTTAATGTCAAATATACGTTATTTTACTATTATGCTTTTTATCAATCTTTGACAGTCATTCAAAATGCAATAATATTATGCCTGATTTTTGACTACCTAGGTTTATCAAATCGTATACTGTGTAAAATCTGAAAACTAACGTACCTCCTAACTTAGTACAACTTCATTTGCAAACCCCTCAATCAAACAGTACTAGGTATCACTAACTTATATATTTACATTATATTACCCCCATTTTGAGCTTCATATTCCGTAAAAAACGTATTTGATATAACGGTATTAAGCACGCTTGCGTTTCAGTTCAACGGCTCTCCAAAGTTAGTGCTAAAACGCAGTTATATGCTATATAAAATATCTCACTCTTAAAACCTTGTCGTATGCGTTCACGTTAAGTTAGGTTATTAAACAAAGTGCGTGAAGCGTGGTGCGTCTCACCGGCCATCACACCGTCAGGTGGCCAGGGGCCGCGGCCGACGTCTTTCGCCACGCCGCCTAGTGACAACATCCTCTATGTATACTTCTCTTTTGGGTCATACATGCTAAATGATATGAGTGAATGCATTCTGTATTCCGTCAACACTGTTTGCGTTCATATATTTTACTACGAGAATTAGGTACTATTTCGAAGTAAACTCATGACTCGAGAACCTTTGATTTTATTTACATATTTTTTATGTTAGTAACATTTCGAATAAGGATTTTGAAGGCAGAAGATTTTAAGTTTTATATAAAACTTATAATAGAGCAAGAGCCCGTGAGTGCCAGACCTTCGTCATTTTATAAAAGCTGAAAGTTCTTCTATGTGTGTCCCTAGTACAGGTAAGAATGATCCCCAAACATGAAGCTGAGGCAGCGGTGGCTTTGGCAGATAACAGGCAACAAAGGTATGTAAAATTCCATCTCAAATTCGTCATAATATAAAACTTGATTTTTTTATATTTGATTCATAATAATATCAAAACTCGCGTTGCTCATTGCCAGACAGTTAGTATGGTTCCAACCCTCTGCCGGACACCCCTAAACTATTATAATTTATAATTATACTTACGTTATATTATAAAACCTAAATTTAATATATAATTTTTTGGGAGCCTATTAAACTATGTTTACATAGTAGCCGGACAGTTTCGAAGGTTCTATCATCTTGCCAGACGCATTCAAAGTGAGCAGTAATCGGGAGAGCAAGGAGCGAATACAGTAACTAAGCGTTATATTATAAAACCTAAATTTTATATATAATTTTTTGGGAGCCTATTAAACTATGTTTATATAGTAGCCGGACAGTTTCGAAGGTTCTCTCATCTTGCCAGACGCATTCAAAGTGAGCAATAATCGGGAGAGCAAGGAGCGAATACAGTAACTAAACGTTATATTATAAAACCTAAGTTTTATATATAATTTTTTGGGAGCCTATTAAACTATGTTTACATAGTCGCCGGACAGTTTCGAAGGTTCTATCATCTTGCCAGGCGCATTCAAAGTGAGCAGTAATCAGGAGAGCAAGGAGCGTATACAGTAACTAGTGCGAATGAAACAGAGCGCTTAGTCTATTGCGGGATTTCACTGCGCACCCATTGTTATTAATTTCAAATTTTGCAGTTTATTTTTTTCTTAATCCAGAAATTTCATTAATTAATTTTTACAATTTCAATAACAAATATTTAAAATAATACTGAGTAAAATGTTTCTCATACAATGTCAATCATATCGAAAATCTAATAATTTAATTGATATTATTTTTCATTTTTAAGAAGTTTATTATTGTCAATGCTATTAAAATTATAAAGCCAATGAAACAAAGTAAATCAAATATTAGTGTTTATTATACCAAAGGACACATTTTTTTAAGATAAGAAATTTACAGAGAAATTAATTTATTTTAATTGAATCTAAATATTTTCATCATTTTCATCGTTATCGCGCGCTCACTAAATCGGTCCACACGTTAGCAGTTTAAACGTCGTAAGTGCTGCGAGTACAATTCGGACCGCCTTTGAATGCGTCTGGCAAGATGATAGAACCTTCGAAACTGTCCGGCTACTATGTAAACATGGTTTAATAGGCTCCCAAAAAATTATATATGAAACTTAGGTTTTATAATATAACGTTTAGTTACTGTATTCGCTCGTTGCTCTCCCGATTATTGCTCACTTTGAATGCGTCTGGCAAGATGAGAGAACCTTCGAAACTGTCCGGCTACTACATAAACATAGTTTAATAGGCTCCCAAAAAATTATATATAAAATTTAGGTTTTATAATATAACGTTTAGTTACTGTATTCGCTCCTTGCTCTCCCGATTATTGCTCACTTTGAATGCGTCTGGCAAGATGAGAGAACCTTCGAAACTGTCCGGCTACTATATAAACATAGTTTAATAGGCTCCCAAAAAATTATATATAAAATTTAGGTTTTATAATATAACGTTTAGTTACTGTATTCGCTCCTTGCTCTCCCGATTACTGCTCACTTTGAATGCGTCTGGCAAGATGATAGAACCTTCGAAACTGTCCGGCTACTATGTAAACATAGTTTAATAGGCTCCCAAAAAATTATATATGAAACTTAGGTTTTATAATATAACGTTTAGTTACTGTATTCGCTCCTTGCTCTCCCGATTATTGCTCACTTTGAATGCGTCTGGCAAGATGATAGAACCTTCGAAACTGTCCGGCTACTATATAAACATAGTTTAATAGGCTCCCAAAAAAATATATATTAAATTTAGGTTTTATAATATAACGTAAGTATAATTATAAATTATAATAGTTTAGGGGTGTCCGGCAGAGGGTTGGAACCATACTAACTGTCTGGCAATGAGCAACGCGAGTTTTGATATTATTATGAATCAAATATAAAAAAATCAAGTTTTATATTATGACGAATTTGAGATGGAATTTTACATACCTTTGTTGCCTGTTATCTGCCAAAGCCACCGCTGCCTCAGCTTCATGTTTGGGGATCATTCTTACCTGTACTAGGGACACACATAGAAGAACTTTCAGCTTTTATAAAATGACGAAGGTCTGGCACTCACGGGCTCTTGGACCATAAGACTTTAGGACGTCACAAATTTTTATACCTTTGCAATCAATGAATTCTTAGGAAAATTCTAATTTTAGCCAAGGAAAGTTTATCAAATTCACTAATATAAAATAAAAAAAATGTTTAACATTAAGCTTTCATTAAAGAATAGTCAATAAAATTATTTACTATTGCTCATTTTGTTAGAATTATCTGTAGATTTCATTGTATTGGACTTGTATTGTATTGTACTAATTATAAATCGCAAATCACTAAATCACATACACTGTGTTTGAGAAAAACACAACAGAAAAACTAACCTCACATTGTCAAATGACACTAGAATACAGAATGCGAGGACATGAATGATCTACCATGTATCGGTTATTCTAAATGACGTGACGGTGTCACTAAGAAGCCAAAAATAAGGTGAGAAAGTTCAACAGTTTGTTCAAAACCTAATCAAGTATTACATTACGTCTAAGATATGCAGATGATACAGTTCACATTACAAATTACGTTTCTCTACTTCAAGTTCAATCAGATAAGGTTCTCTATAGTAGATATTTATATTTTGGTCATTTTGTTTCAGGGTCTATTTATAATTTCGAAGTGAAAATGGATTGTTAAGTACTATACGTTTAACGTATTTTCATGTGTGTAGATTTTCTTAAAATACATATATATAAAGTAAAAATGATACTAAGTTTAAATGATTTTAATTATTTTGTTATTTCATAGTTGAATAAGGCACTATGTAATTAAACCTTTTTTTTATTTATGGTCTATGCAATTAGTTTTCTGAAATAAAATGTTGTCATAAAAAATGGTTTATTTAGGGAACTATTTTCACTTTAATATTCTGTATTAATCTATTTCACAATTTAATGCGTATGTAAATGCAATTTGTACTTCCATACTGTTTTCTGATTGGGTTACCATGTATTTGTTTATAAGTGTCGATATATTTTGATCAGATACTGTAGTCTAAAATTTAAAAAACAAGATGTCTGCTTTAGTTTAAAGAAAGTCTCACAAGTTTTTATTACGTTTAGACAATAACAGAAAAGTATCAAAATATAAATATCTATCAGCAATTTCTACATTGATGGTGATGCGAAATAGACATAGACAGCAAGGGCCTGCGCAGATGAGTGACAATGGCAGATCATATGTCCGCGGCACGCTCTTATTGATACAGCAATAAGATTGCACTTTGTCTAAATAAAACTTCACATGTCGGGGTGGTATATACAAATTGCTACTCATAAGAGCACACCGTGGCAATAATGACCGCTATTGTTCTTCGTCTGCAGAGGCTCTTAATGATGTAATAAGTATATAATACTGTCTCACCACATGGTTTCCTAAGAAAAAGCCTCTTGTGTAATCGATCTGCGTTAGCTCTTGTTGGTCCTTAACGTGGAGTCCTAATATATCTCCGAGAATTTTGTGGATGATGCCCAGACGAGCCTCGTTGCTTAGCATTCCTTCTTCGCCTAAGTAGTCGCTAGGATCGGCTTCTAAGTGGATCTGAAAAACAATATCGGAATGTTGGTTAGTGATTCTGACTGTTGAGCCTGAGGTCTTGGGGTTGATTGCCACCCAGGATGTGTGTGGTACGTATATTTGTCTGTCTGGGTGTAATTTACCTACAATATACAATTATTTAGAGACATATAAGTTTGTTTATCAATAATCTGATTGCCATAGTACAGGCCCTGCTAGTTTGAAATCACATTGCCGTGTGTGAGATGTGCGAGGTTCATGCTGGACAAGGGCCTCTCCAATTGCACGCCACGTAGATCGATCCTCCATGTGTTCTTGCGGTTCTTAATTCTATCTTTTCTCTTTCACCGATATTTTCGATTCAATGTGAAAATCGATTACTTATAAAGAATATATGTTTGTTTATCTTTTAACAGTTGCTACAATGCCATGTGTTATTATTTGCTGAGGCATACTAATACCACCATAATTAGTACATTTTGTTCTCATATGTTAATTTCATTAAAGCGGGTGTATTAACTGTCAGTAGTTAAATATGTCGACTTAGTATAGTACTTCTAAAACCTTCAATGTCAAAAATGTATTTGAATCGTATCTATGTAAAAATATTCAAGTATTACGTATTTTTGCTTATAATTATTTGTGATTTTTGGTTTGTAATATCATTCTTCTACTTTGCCTACAATCTGTGGAGTGATCTCGTCAACAGAGACGGAAGTGTGTAACAGGAAACTAAAGAAACGCTATTCGATTTGACCAATGAGCGCGCACAGTTCTTGATGTCACTTTTTTTCTAATAAAAAAGACAATTGGACAAACGACTCCTTTGACAGTGACCTCCGCCGCTCATGAATAATGCAACAATGCGTTCCCGCCCTTTGACTCTCCCTTTTCCAGAATCAAAGTGACATGAACCGTCACGAAGAACACTCAAAACGACAATCGTAGTGCTGTCCTATGTGGGGTTTGAACCCACAACACTCACGTGGCGAGATGACCGCTTAAACCACTACGCCATCCGTGCAGTCAATGATTTTTAATCATTTTAAATTATATTGTAGATGTGTTTTAAATCTGTATTATGTTGTATTTTGAGACCGGTTAAGGCTCCGGTGTCGTCAGCTACTCGATAAAAAGCTAGTAATTAGTTAAAAAACAGATAAAATATGGTAAAATCTACCTGTGAGAAGATAGCAATCCCACTGTTAGTAAGATCGGTGGCCTGCAGCAGCGAAGGCGTTCGCCATGTCTCCTCGGAGGCGAGGACTTGGATATCCAGCTCGTGGCCCGGGTGTCCCGTGTATTTCGATGGCCTATGTCGCAAAATAAGAGCTTTTATAGTAAATTGGTTTTCTTAAGTATAATAAAATAACTAATACCAGCAATATTTGGGGTTGAATATGATTACCATACCATAACACAAATATACCTACGGGGTGATATAAAAGATGGCCTGTCTAGCTCAACGAGGAAACGGATATCCGCCACTTCTAATATCTGTCGTAATCAGCCCTTCGTTGAATTAGACTTTCTACATAATACTTTTATAGTTAGGTAATATAAGATTATATAATAGCTGCTCCTCGTGGTTTTTGTTGCTTTTGAATCAGATATTGTTCACAATTTCGTTGGTTTTAATTTTGTTTATGCGTAACCCTATTTTGTTTCTTAAATAAAAGTTACGTAAGTTATTCTTTATAACATCAGTTATCTGCTAGTGAAAGTCCTGTCAAAATCGGTCTAGCCGTTTCAGAGATTAGCTAGCACAAACAGGCAGATAAATATCTTAAAACCTGTTTTTTTATAAGTATCACATATACTTTCATATCCATTTAGTGAAAAGCTGTTAATTTGAAATTATAAACACACACTTTAATTTTATTTATATGTATAGATAAATTTAATATAAATTCAACTTATCTTTAGTACGATACACAATATGCAAATGCAACAAGCACTTTATTTTGTAAAGAACATTCTTATCCTCTCCAAAAAAAACCCAAAAATAAATCTATCAATCTTACGATATAAAATAAATCTTACTTCATATCTTTTGCGGTATACCGCGGTAATTCATAAAACCAAAAACAAAATGTATGACAATAACAGACATTATCAAAAATATACGAAAACTTAACGGCTTTTCTTTCCAGATACATTTTCGCTTTTCTTTTGCTTTTCTAATTATTATGAATTTGAATCAGGCTGGCTATCCGTTTCATCTTTATTACCTTAAATATAAAATCAATATTGAACGTCTAAATTTTGTTTACCAGCTAATGGTATGAGTGTAAGTTATACATAACTTACATAAGCCAAATGTGTTCTCCACGTTTAAAGTGGAATAACTTGTTAACCAACGCGACATCTATTCCTTTAAATAGTGTATTCACAAGTCTACTAAATATTACGTGTTGTTTCTAAGAGCACTGATTAGTTAAACTGGTATAATTATTTTCAACATTTTGTTTCAAAGAAACTACACTAAGAATATTCCTGTGACGCGGGGGTCTTGATAAACATGCATGAAACGGACACAAAGTACACCCAGACTCAGAACAACAATTTGTGGATCACAAAAAGTGTCGTCCCACGTGAGGTTTGAACCCACGACACTCAGCGTAGTAGAAACTGGTAAGTTGACCGCTTAAACCACTACGTCATCCGTGTATCATTATTTCTAACTAAATTGCAGACCTCTTATTAATCTCTTATTTGTTGTATTGTGAACCCCACTACTTTCTTTACTAATTACTAACATTATAATAATTATATCTAAACTTACTGTACAAGATGCATTTTAAATTGAAAAGCATGAAGTTACAACTACAAATACACACATGCATATTCGTTACGAACAAAAAAATAATTAAAAATATAATTAAATAAAGTAATTGAGTATTTTATTTTTATGAAATGTGAGTGTTTGAAAGTATTTATCTTAAATAAAGGCGGATCCCTCCCATTGATAAACGCTTACTAGCATTTTTTTTTTAGTCATCGTTTGCATTATCCATATTTTCTAAATCTTTAAATAATAGTGACTTTTAAAAAAAGTTTCACCCATTGATTTCTTAATTGTCATGGTATTTTTTTCCCATCCAAATAAAAATTTGGGAAAATAATTTCCAATTCGATTCATGTTTCTCTTTTGCATTGTGACAAAAATTTGAACCCCGCCACTGATGTGGTATTATGTAGACCCCCTTAAATAGGTCGTGCAATATGGGTACATTCCCTTATTCCACTAGCTAAATCAGGTAATAAGCGAACTTTCAGCTAAAATGCTTTAATAAGCGTTTACGAATTCACGGGTTCTATGCATTGATTATATTGTGACTTAATGTTTTAAAAACTAAACGACTTCTAATACAATAGTATGTTTAGCATACCGACACATATTATTATCCTGACTTGCTCTGCAAAATTGATTTAAATTATTTTAACAACACATTAAATTATTTTCCATTTAAGACACAGTTATACATTGATTACATATACAAAAGTTAAAGTGATCTTACTGTCTGTCACTTTCGGTGGAAAACTGTTTCTTGGCGGGCGAAGCCTGGTAGCAGAATATGTGATGTTTCATTTTTACCGACTTCCATTTATCATATGTGAATTGTACTATTTCATTTTCACGAACCTGGAAAAGAACAAAAGATATATACAGATGTGTGACCTCTCAATGTTTAGGGGAGAGAATTGGATAGATGACCGTGTCGTAAATAAATACCAATGTCCACTTTATTAAAACTAATATCGCGAAACATCTCGGAAAATACAATTAACATAGTTTTTTATTATTATTACGAATTTCAATCAAATCTACAGTGAAATATATATAATAGTGACGTCATAATTTGGTATTTAGTACATTTTTCATACAAAATTTTCGTTTTGGCAGATGAAAAAAGTAACTAATTTGACTAAGGTGTCATCTAGCCTATTTTATTGAAGTACATAGTTACGCATGTTAAGCCCTCTGTTTCTATTGTAAATGAAGTCATTGTAGAAAATCAGATAGGTAGTAACTGCAGGTAAAACAGGCAAGGCTTAGGATCTTATGAGTCGTTCGTGGCTAGTGTATACTCACCTAATAGATCTTATAAAATTAAGTTAGTAAAATAAATGATACAGAATGGGATAGCTAATAACTCTATATATATAGAATAATTTTTAGTTTCGCTTTTAAAACACGGAATGCATCCATCCGGCATTAAAAATAATTTACATAACTTAATATGTTAATATATGTGTGTTGACGGTTTAAGAATACGCGTCACTAGTTCGTGTTTGTTTTAAGAGCTGACTAAGGCAGCAAACTCAGTAGGACAAAAGCACTGCAAAGAGAAGGAAAACTTGACAGGAACACTATACCAACCTGTTTGGTCAGAGTGGTATAGTAAGCCTAGAGGCCTACGTCCAGCAATGGCCTTATATGTAAATGACGAGGCGATGAAGATATTCCCACATACCTCAGCAGTCTTGTAATATGGCAGTACGGTATGTAGGAGGTCAGAGCACAGCGCTAGGAGTCTGCCTCCAGAGAGCAGATGCGCCAGGAGCAGTGGCGCGGCGCGTCCCACACAACCCGCCACCGCCACCAGCGCAGCGCGACCTCTCCACGCTCCTCCTTCTAGGGCCTCCCGCGACACCACATATAATGTGTACCTATATAAAGATTACAAGACAAAATGTGAAATTTACGAATCGATTCTCACTTCCTGCTTTCAATTTTATAATTTTACTGCCACCCATGGCCCCTTTACGGATTCTGCATAAAGACAGGAATGAAAGCACATTCTCCTGGAAAGCATTAGCATATTGCCACACACTGGCCCAGACAATCGAGATCACTGAGGTTTCCAAAGTCATTGCTAACATCAGAAGTTTGATAAGTTACTTTGAGAATGTGGGATACCAATAGAAACTACTCATCCAGTCACGCAAAATGGGCACACAATAGACACTCAAGTCGTGGAAAATAGCCCACAGATAAAATATCATAACTATGGAAAAATTGTTTAAGCATGCTTATGACAGTAACAAACAATGCAGTACAACATTACTGACAAAAAAAGAAAAACTTGAACAGACTCTATAACAAACTATCTGGTCAGAATATAGTGGGCCAAAACCTCCTTTCGAGGGAAAGGCTTATGTCCAGTAGTGGACTATCAAGAACTGTTGAGAGGATGATTATGAAAAAATCAAGGAGTTAACATGTGATGAATGTAAGCCCAGTGGTTAGTGACAAGATACATTAAGACACTCACACTCACCTATCGCAATCCAGCACATTCTTTAATGACGCCTCCAAATTATCTCTAGCTACTACACTATCAGAATATATCAACACATTTGGTGATTTGGTATTCACTAATGGACGGGAACTTTTTACAGACTTAGGAGTACTCTGTTGAGATGTTGAACTTCTAGGTTTTTCCTCTTTTACTGGTGGATAACATTCTATTTGAGATTGTGGTCGCTTTGGTCCTGTAGTACTGACTATTCTCTTATGAGTGGTTATAGACTTTATTTGGCTGGATATGTTTAATAGAGAAGTAGAGAGCTGACTGGTGCCTTTTTTTAAATCAAGTTTCAAACTTGATTTTTTTGGTGTTATGTTATGTTGTATTTCTACAGTAACATTTTCAACAACTACTTCTTTATCTTCAGCTGTGGGCTCAGGCTCTACTTGTTTCTCATCAGTCTTTTGTACAGGTTCTGGTGTTTTATTTGTCTCATCAATTTTATCGTCTTCTCCTGAGAGTGACTTGCCCGTGTTGACACTAACATCGGCTAAAGTAACAGGTCGTTTGACTGGTTGTGGAACTTCAAGTACTAAATCGCTGCTGCCGTTCATATGTACTGGATTCTTGTTGTCTGATTTAATGTCTACAACCTTGGAAAGCTTTCTAAGCAGGGCAGCATGGACTGGCCATTGGAAAAGGCTCATGGGTTGTTTAAGATTGTGTTGGATGTCACTTCGTAAACTCCTCATTGATGGATCTGTAGCTTTATTTGGTTCACCTTGTAGTTGCACAGCTAAAAGATAATGTAAAATTTTACAACAAACCACAAATAGAACACAAACAGACACAAATTTAGTTAGTTTATTAGATAATTTAAGAGTAACAAAGAAGATTGCAACATTTCAAATTGCATTAGAATACATATGTACTTTAACTACAGTATACAATCTCTCTGTTACACTTGGTCCTTGGTCTTGGTCTGTGCAATTTAATAAAACAATATCTAACAATATAATAAATATTTTGGACATTTGACACACAATGGCAACTAGTTTCAAACTAAGCAGAGTTTGTGCTATGATAACTAGACTGACTGATAGAATACACATTTTTTTTTGTAAATACATAAATATTATACATAGAAAACACCCAAACTTCGAAACAAATTTGCAGATCGTACGAACATTTGGTGTGACCCAGGAATCGAACCCAAGACCTCAAGCACAACAGTTGCATTCACTATAGTTACACCACCGAGGTAGTTGTTGAATCCGATATCCTTATAAATAAATAAAATTGAAATGTCTGTTTGTAATTTCAAATTAGAATCTTTTCATTATATTTTTCTGTCTGTCTGTCTGTGTGTGTCCTGCTAAACTCTGTAACGACTGGACCGATTTTGACAAGACTTTCCTTATCACTTGAATTTTGGAAAAAGAAAGCAAAAACTGTGAATGAAACAAAAATGCAGCAGGATGCAGTTAGTTATTAATAAAAGTCCAGAGTGCAATTTAGTACCAAAATAATAAAATATATAGTTTGTATTTACTAACTTTGTATCCTAACAACTGGTAGATTATGATCAATGACGAATTCACCACCAACAAAGTTGAAGCCAATAACACTTAGGTGCTCAATGTTAGTCTTTAGAACTATGGCCAGGTGTGAACCTGCTTTCCAGGCTATAGGTTGTCCCATAGACTCCAGCTGTAACAATAGAAAACATTTATTGAATGTTAAGTCTTCTGACATTTGGGTATGGTACTGTAATGCATATTCAAAATTATGACAACACAAATTTTTCCAATAGGATTTTATCTCTGTATGGAAATGCTTTTTATGAGTATGTAAAATGGTATCTGTAAATTTTACAGATACCATTTGTGAATTACATTAAAATTCAGTACATACATTATTCAGTGTTTTATAACTATTATTATTTTATATTTAATTCTAAGTTGCATTTACATTGTTCGTTAATTTGTACTTGTTTAATAAATGAACTATAAGTGTTAAAAATAAATATAATATGTGTGTGTGTGTGTGTAAAATATTAAGATTATTTTTTCAAAGTCTAGATATGGTATTTATACAATAAATTGAATGATAAAAATATTAGTAGCTGGCATACTTAAACAGTTAACAGTATGAATTAAAAAATAATAGGTGTGGCTAATGATGATATTTTCTTCATTACCCACACCTTTTATTTTCATGATTTACAAATGATTTTTAATTTATGATAAGATAAATCTCTAATCTAATGTAAAATGTAACCTTACAGTAACAATATCTTGTCCAGAATCTTCATGAGGATCCATTTCACATTCAAAGAGTAGATCAACATCTAAATCTGTAATGGGTGACTGTTCACTGGAACCGAGTGGTAGCCCTCCAGCACATGACACCCAGTCAGTTATTTCTATGCATTGTGTTGGTTTCATGCTGCAGATTCTTGTAGTATTTGTATAATCAAGAAGATCACATAGATAAGCATTTTTTGGATTTGTACATAGCTTAGAACTTAATGTTGGAGTTTCTGAAATTGTTTTGAAGATTTAGATTAATATTATTTTAATTTAAATGAGAATTAAGTGTAATAGTATCATTAACTATCATTGTCTGCTATTGCTGTGATTTTATTTTGGATCAGGCAATACATACCATTACTTAAAGAGTTTTAGCAGGTTTTTTTCATGAACAGCCACCTACCTGAGGTTTTAGGAATGTAGTTATTGCACAGCAGAAAGAAAGAAGAGTAATTGAAGTACGAAAAAGGAATTGGAGGAAGGTGTAGTAAGAAGTGGCATAAGTCTCATTTGTGGAAATAAGAGTTGAGAGTGCATCAGCTCAAAGAGGCTAGACACATGTATCCATATCTTGATCTTGTGATTAGGGGCGGCATAATAATAGGGACATCATTAATCCAGAATCCCAATTTAGATTTAAATACAATAATGCAATTTTAAGTAGTTTTATAGCTGGTATATATTTCACACAAATATGAGACACAATGTATATAAGCCTTATACCCTTACCTGCAGCATTTTCAGGAACTTTACAGAAAGCTACACTTGTGTTACCACTCAAAAACTCAAGAAGGCGAGCTCTAAAGGAGCGAATTCGCCAGGTTTTTATGAACGTCATTGCGATGTAAATTGGTGTGAAAAGCATGATTATAACTACTAGAACAACACCGCACAACCTTACTACAACAACATTTTGACAGTAATAAACTTGCTAACCAATAAAATAGTTAAATATTTGCAAGAATTTGGTTATCGATTCTAAAGTCCATCTATGCAGTAATTATTTTTTTATGAATAAAACAATACAAAATGCACGACGAGCTACTGTTACCTAAAACACACAATATTTTTACACCAACGCAATGTAATTATAACTACATAAGTGTTAACTCATTTTTGCAAGAACATTAACGACTGAAATTCAGTACTTATAGGTAAGTATATCATTTTCAATCGCAATTTACAAGTTCCTCAGTAACCTGCAACGTTTCGTTCTACGATAATTCAAATAAAATATAAAATTATGAACAGTCCAATGCAATGTAAGTACATAAAATATTATTATAATTAACACTTTAAAAAAATTTATTTTATAATCCCTTTATTCTTGTTAAAAAATAAGTAATTTTGATATGGTAAAATTTATTATTAAGAAATTTTAAAACTTTTTAACATATAAAGAAACGTTTTTGTCATCTAAAAAGTTATTTACTGTCATAATAATTCCGTTCACAATTTATATTTATCCTATTTAATAAATAATGAAATTTTTCTGTTTTTTCTTTGAGACCATTGAGACCCAGAGGTGCCAGCACACAGAGTACATTGGCAGATATTGAAGCTCTTCGCTCAATATCATTGAGGACATAGTGCCGCAAGTGCATCGATGCGGCTCACACCCTCATATTTTATTGGTAGAGCCACCTGGATCCAATGGCGCTCATCAAGAGGGACGTTGAGAATCGATTCAGTAATATCTCTTAAAACGCCGCAGAACAAATAGATAGCTTCCGGAAAACGCCCATTTGGAGTAATTCACAACAAGTACGTCACCTTTGACACCATTAAATACATGGGAAGCAGCAGAACCATAACACGTGAAAAAAGATACCGCAAATGTTCCCGAGCGATAAGAAGAAAACCAAAGTGTGGCAATGACTTCGGGTACAGCCTCGAGGAAAATGAAAGAGCCCAGCAAGTTAAAGGCATATAATGTGAGCTCGCTGAGGCCAGGAAAGAGTGTAATAAAATGGACAAAGTGCGTGTGAGCCGCGCTACGACAGGGGAAAAACTCACACTGTACCGGATTCACCTCAAAACCTAGCGCTTTGAGGTGTGGGATCAAAATCTGAACGTCCTAGGCCAACACCTCAGGCTTTCCGCTAATAAGGTGCCCAGGTACCACAAATTCAGCTCTAGTCAAATTCTGGTGACTCCAACTGGAAAATGATCTCGTGGAGGATGTACTTGGGCCACTTGTCCTTAGCTTTGCCATGGCTAAGGACCTGTGGCTCAACTAGATCACTTGCTAGGTTTAGGAAATAGCTAGACCTGTTTTCAAAAAAAGGTTTGATGGAGATTGATAGACTTGGTAAAGGAAAGGATAGACAGAAAGAATTCTCTCCTTAACTGCGCTCAGCAAAACCTGTCTTTCGAAGGTATTGAAAACGTTGTGGGTATCGTGTTATAAGACGACCCAAGTGAGAGTTTTTCGGTTCCATTGGGCATGCCCACGTGGCATTAATAGTCGCTTTACAACCCTGATCTGTGCTAAAATGCCAGTGCTGCAGTTGTAAATACTCGACCATCTCCTTTCTGACCGAACAACAAGTCAACTTGGCAGTTAAACAGCGGAAACCCACCTACTGGTTACCGCTATCAGCTTAAGTCTACCACTTTTTTTTTTAGTCCATTTGCTCATAGGTCAGAGTATTTATTTAAGACACTATAGGCCTTATTACAACATGCTATAATGTCCCTAAGGAGCGGAGCAGGGACTATAAAATCAGTTTAAATTGTACTCTACAGGGATGGGCTAGACATGTAGTCGTATGTGAATGAGGTCTGTTTGAATTTGAAACGCAACATATTTTTTTATTTAAGTTTTAAGTAATAAATACTTTCACGTGGTGTATAGATCATCGTTTGTTCTATAGAGTATTAGTATATTTACAGCAATCATAGACCTATATTTAAAATCAGGCAATCATCTTTTAGCATGAACGCAGCGAAGCGAGTAAAGCGAGTAAGCCCAATGTAAATAAACGTTAAAATATTTATATTTCTGAACACTACAAGCTATACGCGTGAGCGCCACAGAGTTTGAAAGCGTACTGACTATGGATTGCCGTGTTCCAGCCCACTTACGTTTTTCATTTCCATGATATGTGAAGAGCAGCGTACGAAGAGCACTATGTCTTTGTTGATAGTCATTTACAAATGGACTTTGTTATTTATTTTGCGGGTGGGTGTGTCTGTCTTAGTTAATATTGTATAAAAGATATCAACTACTTACTACTGTACTATTGTCTTATATTTATTTATTTTTTTATTTTAAATATCTATGTTAAAATAACCACACGGTTAATTATTGTATTTAGTAAATAATTTATTTATTTTTTAAAAATTGATAAATACAAAAATTAAATCTCTGTACTTCCTTGACACTATACCTACTCTTGTCGACTGATCACAAATTAGACAAAGCCTGCACTATGGAAATCAGACTAGAGATATTATGGTGCTTATCAAAAAAAAAATTGTCGCCAGTATGAAACGAATCCACGACCTTGGATTTATGTCAGTAACAGTCTACAGTAACAGTTAATGTTACTAAAAATCACAAGACCCGCTGAAAGAAATTGTAATAAAATGTTTAAAGATCACTTAAATATTTATCACTCTACCTATGGGCAGCGACTGGTCATAGAATACCTACTCTATTTTGTCAATCCTAATCACCAATAGACTACTTCAACAATTTACTCAATAATAAAAATCGTATACATTTTATGTACATGTAGGTGTACGAGATCCATTGTATATCATATAAGTATGTAATAACATTAGTGGTCTTTTAGAGAATCCGGAATGTCCGTATAGTGATGGGTTAAGAATACAAAGTTGCACCACCCCTATTTATCACACAGATGTCGTAAGAGGAGACTAAGGAAGTAAACTACGAAGGACATCATTGCAAAGGGAAAAAAAGCCTGAAACAAACCCTATACCAACCAGTCTTGCCAGCGTTGTACAGTAGGCCAAAACCTCCTTTCTAAGACCAGCATAAACTGTTTAAGGCTGTGTGTGCAATGATCATCATGAAGAGAATCCTAAATATGACCCCCGTTAAGTATTAACATCTACTAATAATAAATATAAGTGGAGCAATACATCAATAGCTATACTTGTGATGTTATTTTGCTTAGAAACTAATTAGACATCCCTTATTTACAATTAATTTAATCATATTTGCGTCATTCATCGTCACCAGCAACACTTAAGTAAACATTAAAACATTCCTTTATTAAGCCTTTTTTCCCAAATTAGGCATGGATCAGGTTGGATGGATGGCTGAACTTAATTTTTTTTCGCGGAGTGACTGCCATCAGACCTCTACAACTCAATTTCTAGGCGATATCGAAATTCTGTATGATTTTTATGGACTTCAACTACCCGTAACGATTGCCAAAGATGTTCATGGAAACCGGGGTAGTAAGAAGCTATTAGTATAATAATCAGATGAAGAGCAAATGATTACCAAGATCACAATAACATCGATGGATAATGGCTTATTTCACAACTTGTTTGACAGAATCATACTTTAGAGATTACTACTTTTTTATAGCAACGGTAAACGAGTAAACAAATCATTTGATGGTAAGTCTAGCGTCAAAACCTACCATCATAAATAGACAACTGCAACTCAGGAGCGACAAGTGCAACCACCTTTTGAAAATTATTAAAACCGTTTTCTATGAGGGCGTGGTATCGACGGTTAAGTTTGGTCCATATGTACCGAAGCATGACTTTCTCACGGTAACACCTCTCTAAAGAGAACAAAATGTCCGGGCAATTGACAACCCTTGTGCCTTAAATGTAGGAAATATCTCGTCATCTGTGTAAGACTGAATATAAATATGGCTTTAAAACAATCATAATGGAGCGAATCTATCCATTTTCTATTAATTTTTAAAAACTTCAAGTTCTGTGATTAATTTTCGAATTATATCTTCAAAGAATAACCTAAAGTAGAAGAAATAAATATTTCCACTCTTTAGATCCAAAGAGTGTCGGTACGGCTGTCTACACAGGAATCCAAAGTCACAAGCAAGATTTACATTTGCTGTAAAGCACTCTCTTTAGTAAAAGAAGCTTCATAATAACTTTACTACTCCTGTATTTCTTAATTATAAAATATCGAAATCAAAGGGTAGAAGTAGAATAATCGGCCTAGCCTAATTGAGCCTAAATTACACGCATTCACAGTGCGAACGTGACATCCCGTCCGCAATCATTATAGTTCCCATACAAGTATTTTAGTTGTAGTGGCAGTAATGATTAGTCTAGAATAAAAGGGGCTGATTAGTAGTGGTTGTTTACCCACTCTGCTACAATGATAAAAGTGTCGATAATATTTAAATTTGTTTAGTTGCTGTTCGAACATCATACAGAGCGCATGGCCGCCCGCGACACTAACTCGATCAGTTACCGTGCGCTTGGTAATTTCAAAATGGAATTAAACTTTATAACAACTTTAATGAAACATGATGTGAATCATAATGTGAAACAGTGCTTCAAATCGAAAAAACCCTTCAGTAAGTGTTAATTTTAATAATTTAAAGATTTTTAATTCATTCAACCTTAAAAGTAAGTTATAAACCTTATATGACGTCATAATTGATATTAAGTCTCTGAGTATCTATAACATTGATTCTATAACACTTAAAAAAAAATAAGAGTTGAAAAACAATATTTCGAATTTTTAAACATGTTTCACTTTTGGTATCAGTTTAAGTGTCTTGTGTACCTTCAGTAGTAATTATTACTTAGCTCTAATTTTCTTTAAATATAATGTTAGTAATATATTCCAAACGCAGACTTCTGTATGTTCTACTTTCTTAGTCAAAAAGCTCCTTTAAGCATTTCACAAGACAACATTTATTTCTGTTTTCTTAAAACCAAAGGATATTTACTAACGATAAACTTGCTGCGTTGTGTGTTACACAAATAAAATCCCATTCCACACGAAACTAATTATCACGAATTTTACCAAATTAAATGTTGTCAAGGGGCCTAATTTAAGATGATTAGGTTTCCAAGCCTTTCTGTCTAAAATATTTACAGTCTAAACGAGTAAAAACTGTTCGTGCCGATGTTAATTTGGCAATTTCGTTATTCAAATCAAATTGTAAACCTTAAAATTGTATTTGAACACTTCGATACGACGCAATTTTACTTTGGATCATCAGTTTGGATTTATAAAATAATATTAATCATCAATCTTCAACAACCTTCAATAGTCCACTGCTGGACATAGGCCTCTCCTTAGAACGAAGATTTTGGCCACGCTGACAGCGTATCAAGTTTTTCTTCTCATAACATTGATATTGTCTTGCATATTTTGTTTCCTTAGTTGCCTCTTACGTGACCAACATGAAGAATAGGCGTGATGAAACTATTTATACTTAATCTCTCACTACACAGAAAGAAAAATAATATTAATACTGTTGTTATTTATATAAAAAAAAGAATCCTTTAAGTGTTTAATAACTTTTTTTCAAATCCCGAAAATGAAAATTAATTGATTTCGTTCGAACACTTGACACGCAATCTAAACTTAGCCAATTCAATCTGATTCAAAATAAAAATGTGTCGTATAGAAGTGGCCAAATACAATCTTAAAGATGAGTACGTATCTACGGTTAAGAAGAATCTTTATTTCTCAAAAAGAATTTCTCAAAAGAATTTACAAAATTCACTTACTGAGAAAACATACACAAATGTAAACAAGCGAATGATGAGTACGTATCAACTAAAATGGGAGTGTATAAACAGTTGTACACATAACTTTAAGACCATAGGTATATACATACATACATAGGTAAACAACTCAAAACTAGCCACCTAAACAAATGGTCACTATACTTACAATTAACGGTTACTAAGTAATCGTTAACAATCTGTCGATACTACTTTTTTAGTAGCTAAGTGATGTTACCAAATTGAAAAACTCTGTTTCGTAAAATATTATTGAAAAAAAAGAAAAAGACGAAGAGAGGAACGTTAAAGAAATCCATGTTCCAAAACAAATGTTGTCCATTCCATGTAAGACGTATTTCATGTATTCATTTTATGTATAGCATTTAATAGTCCACTATTGGACACTTTCGTGTATTACTCGTATTATTGATTAATTTATGTTGTTTCGAACTAACCAATCTTCAAGGCGCTAGTTTCTTCGTTTAGATCTAGCGTTTACATTTGACAATAGACAATAAAACAGAAAATATATGCAACGAAGACATGTTATGCCAATTCCCAAAAATATAATAAAAACAATCAGAAAATTAGTTTCATTTGCCTCTCTAAACCTACCATAAGAAAAGTAATTATTGTCTTAAGTATAGGTCAAGTGCATAGATACACATTCTTGCTACATGCGAGTTTCACCACAATTACTTACAAAGCATTTATTTTGGAACTTAAATCAATAAACGTAAAAAAATCAAGTTAAAACCGACTTCAGTGCATTAATTTGCAAAAAAAAAAAAGCATCAAGAAAATATGACGTGGATAGACCCTACGGATGAAGTTCATTGACCACGATCGTCAGATTTTGTATGCACTCGTTTCTGTTTGTTCTGTTATCAGTTAGTTTAAATTGTGTAATTACGCTGATCTAATTTTGTAGTAACAAATACGTGACCGCTATCACATACAACTATAATAATTTTAGGATATCTTATTTAAATTATTACATAAATAAGTACTAGTTGGTTTTCAAATGTGTTCCAAATTTTCGAGTTCAACCTTTTCAATTAATATTGTAAAAATCACGTACCTAGTTAGTAATTTTTAAGTACTTATAAGTTAAAATTAATTACTTTTAAGTTTAAGCTACTTTTAATTTATAAAAAAATCAATACATCTGAAAATTACCGAAAATTTAAATGTTCGAGAAAACATTCATTTAGTACAAAATATTATTGTCTGTCACGGATTAAGAATACAGAGTGTCACCATCCCTTCTTTAATAAGTGTCGTGAAAGGTGAAGCTACGCAGGATAACATAGTGTATGTCAGCATGCTGCATTGTCTGCATTCACAAGGAGTATGGTGACCACCACTCTTGGATTCTATTCACACTTTCCATCAAGCAGAGTAAAGAGTCAGGTATAATTAAAAAAAAAACCCGCCAACTTATTTGCCCAACTTACCATAAAAATTGAAGGTTATTGTCATGTTAAAAGCGTCAAAGTTAGAAATATGTAACCGGCGTGGAGATAAGGTATCTTGCTCTGATGTCTTCCTTTTTATTAGAGATAAAATCTAACTATAAAACATTGTCAATTTGATAATTCTGTTTGCTAACGCTAGGTTTACAATTACAAATTGTGGATACTTAGTGTAGTATGTACCTACTAAATAAATGTACAATTCATTTCTGATAAATAGGGTAAGGACCGATATTGTTTTATTGACCCGTGAACTTCCATCATAGGTAGCATTGACATGAATATGGATGACAGGAATCTTTATAGTTATGTAAACATAGTACTCACTAAACCAATTCCTTTTTTTGCAGTTAGCAGAAAAGAGGAAGTGATGGCGATAAAGACTAAGTTTCCTACTAAAATACCCGTAAGTGTTGAATATTTATAATAGATACTTGAAGCAACCTCCATGCTATTTGAGCTAGGAAATTGTTAGAAGAATACTCCGCTTGGTCTAGCAAGGGATGTGTTCTTCATGGTTTTCTTTTTGGTGGGTATATTTTTTAAATAAGACCCTATCATGGTTTTCTAGAGAAAACTATAATAGGGTCTTATTTATAAAATATATATATGTTTTCGAAATCTTAACACTTCCAAAACACTATAATATTAGGTTTTGAAGATTGTTAGAATGAAATGTACCCAACTATGTAAATGTCTAAATTGTGATCTACGAAACATAGTTACAGTAGTAGCAGAATATAATGTATTTGTATTAAAAATATAGTATTGAAATTACGAACAGTTTCTACTTTGTTACTAGGATACTAGGACGAGTGTTCGACATTACCTATTTTAAATCAATCGTCACGGTTAAAGCTAAAATGTGAAAAGAATTGGTAAATCGAACAATATGTCTGATATGCGACATTACCCACCTAGATCATTGCAACAGCAATTAAAAATCCTTGTTAAATAAAGGCGCTTTAAACCAACATCAGTATGTTTTCATTCAATCGAGTATATCCGTTTCCACGCTAGGCACTTAAGCAGAATAAGATTAATTATATACGATTTTGTTGCAGCTAATAGTCGAGAGATATTACAAAGAAAGAAATCTTCCAACACTGGACAAATCAAAATTTTTAGTTCCTGAAGATATTACTATGTCACAGTTTTTAGTTATAATACGAAGTAGAATAAAAATAAAACCAAATCAAGTGAGTATACTTTTATTAACAGCATGTACTTAATAAGCTACTGCTGGACATATGCCTCTCCTTAGAAAGGAGAGTTTGGCCTACTATGTTATTAATTCATTTATATTAACACTAAGCCTGCAGTTCGTTCTCCAAGACACGTACATGTTACGTCAGAGTAATGAGTTTGAATACACATTTACAAGAAAAGAAAAAGAAAAATAAAATTAATTTCAATTACACATAACTTAAATAGAAATAATGTTAACGAAAAAGATCGTATATTAAAAAACAATCAAGTATTGTCAATGAACTATACTTTAAATATAACACATCTTACTTCAAGTCAATATGATAATAAGTAAATGTTTGTCTCGTGTAGTGACAACCTTTGAATCTCATCAACACTAAATAATTCCAGTTCTATCTATGTGTGTATCTATGAGCTATCACCAAGTAAAAATATGATGACATGTGCCATTCGAGATAATTCAATTAGCTGAAATGATAAGAAATGAATTAACTCATTGAATAATAATTGCTGTAGGTATTAGCGTGTACTGTGCTAATGCTAAAAGATCTGGCAACACAAATCACCCAAATGTTTTGTGTAATTTATTTCAATGTCTTGTGTTCGCCACAAATCGTATCATTTTTTTTCGCAATATTTAACAATGTACCACACCATTTTATTAAAATATCACGGAAGCCAGTTTAAATTATTTATAGTATCTAAAGAAATGCACTCTGACACACACACATATTCCAATTCTCGGATAGATGAAAGTTAAGTATCATGTTTACTGTCACTAAATGGTATCAAAAAATGTAATACAAAAATGAACCAAATTAGAAATTCCTTCTTTACTTAGTCGTATACCTAATATAGTAAAGAAACTTACAACTTTTGATATATCTATGAGCACTATAATAATATGTTTATAATTAAATTAATATAAAAGTGTAATTTGGTCACATCGCTTGAGATTAGATGAACGGCTGATTTCACTTTTTTTTTAATTATTTTTAATGTCATTAGAAATGACAAGAGCAGAATATTTTTCCAGAAACGTTAAGAAGTGTTACTTTTTTTAAGCATGTGTATCATCAGGTATATTCCTTTTAGGCACTCTACCTGATTATAAATAACAAATCAATGCTGAGCATGAGTTTGACAATGGCACAAGCTTACGAAGGTTATGGAGATGAAGACGGGTTTCTATACATCACCTATGCGTCACAAGAAGTCTTCGGTTATAAGGACGGTGAGGTCATTTTTTCTGATATTTATATTTTTACATTCATACCAAATATGGTATGTCTTTTTACGCCGCAAGAAGTGTAACCCCTTTGAACAGTAACGACGTAGCTTTGAAACTATTAAAATTGGAAAATAAACACACCATATATTTTAAAAAAAAATGTACGAATCACTTTCTACAAATTTATGAAGTGTCGATTCATACGTCTCATACCATTTTAAATCGTACGAGTTAACAACTAACCCGTTACTCCTATTCATCGATAGTCTTTTTCAACTTAGTTGTTTACAATGATACGTCTTACAGTTTTCTGGAGATATACGAATAATTCTTTATGTATTAAAATATATTGTCGTCGGTAGTGTTGTCGTTACTTTATTATTTTTTATTTTTATAGGTATGGACGAAAAGATGTCCAATCAGGAGGTTCAAGCGATAAGACATAGATTTCCTAACAAAGTACCGGTAAATATCTACATTTTTTACTTACATAAAAAAGGAAAAATCCGGCTAAAACTTTATGACTGATGACTGTAAAAAAAAGAAATTTTAATAACAAACATTCTTTTTTCTTAAAACTTATCAAGCAATGATGTACAAAATTATAATGCCTAAAAATGCAATTCTGTATTTCCTTTATAACCATTGTTTTATTTATTTTAGTTATATGTACAGCGATTTGCGAGAGAAAGAGAAGTGCCGGCACTGGGTAGAAATAAATTCTTAGTTCCCCAAGAGCTTACAATGTCCCAGTTCCTTTACATTATACGGACAAAGATGAAACTGCGAGAATCACAGGTCAGTCTTTCTTAGTGGCTATATTATATTAACATTTCGTGTGAACTTATTGAGTACTAGTCATGTGGTCATGTATAATATTAAGAGTATAAAGCGTCACAGCACCTATTCAAATAGAGCAATAGCACTGCAAAGAGAAGAAAAGGTTTATATCCAGCGTTTGACTGTTAGGGGCTGTTGAAAATGAAGATATTAACAACAAAAACGAGATCAATTTACTTCATTTGTGTTCTTTAATTTTTTTTTTGTTCGTATTTCGTCTATAGCGTGAGTTTTTGTTTCAGGCTTTGTATTTATTGGTAAATGACAAGGTGCTAGTAAGCCATAGCATGACGATGGCGCAGGCGTACGAACAGTTCCGCCATCATGACGGATACTTACACATCACTTATGCAGCGCAACAGGTCTTCGGATGAACATGACGTAAGTCGGTTTAAAATTTCTTAAAAGGAGTTGTCTAATGTTTTTTATTCTTGAAAAATTCCAGTAGCGATCAATTCAATATTTTTGGTCAACCTTCCTATGTTTATCCTCCACTAAAAATATCTCCTAAAGTAAAATAACCTTAATTTTTATCTTAAATGCAGACATACATTTTTATCTTATTTCTAATTTTAGCTACTATATGTAGGTATACTAGCGTAATTTAAGTTGTAATAAATTTTACGTCACTTAATAAATAATAATTATATATATTGTTATTTATATATTTATTGTTATTTATCATTGATTCGAGAACTTTAAAAAACTGTCGTTAAAGATATGTAAGTATCCGCTCAATTTTACGCTTAATTTAAGCGAGTTGGCAACATGTCATTGAGGTACTCTTAAAATTGCATGGTACAGCTACGAATATAAAATAATATACTGGCAAATAAGTACGACAACATATAAAACTATATATATCATAGTATGTAAAGCTATAATAATATTAAAATATCTTTATTGTAGATACATAAAAATACAAAATATATAGACATAGTAACAGATATCATTTATTAAAATTACTACACAATACATTGAACGATGTGTGTGAATATTTTTAAATTAATCAATACCTACATTACTTACATATACAATATACTACTCATAAAAAAGTATGTCAAACACACGGTACATCCTTATCTCGACATTCTTTTTTTAGATATTTGACTCATATATTTAATATTAATTTTTTATTAATGTGAGTCAGAAAAAGAGATATTTTATTAAAATGTTAACTTTTAACATCTACAGATCTTAATTCTTATTTTGTTAACGAAACATTCAGGTTACATTGTCATAGTGGCAATATAAACCTATTAAAGGTTTTCGAGGGTCTTATAGAAATAACTACAATTTTATTTGATAAAATATAACTTTATTTGTGCTTTACGCCATAATTATTTAATTGAAAATTCGGTGCTATAATTAACAATAAAAAAAAGACTGATTCTCATTGTAATAGTGAACAAGATTTCTTATTAAATTAATTCGCTCTGATTTACTACCACACAAGCTGCACTTGGCAAGAATCATCAATAAACAATAATAACTTTACTGTTAGTTATTTTTAAAATGTAGATGACAGTATTAATAGATGAACACTTAAGTACATACGATCTTATGATCCTGGTAAACATATTACTACCTTATAGAATGTGTCTGTTTAGACGTTAAAGATAACCTTTGGTTACTTTGAGATCTGGTTTAATGCAGATATTAAGTTGATGTGCGATGATATAATGTATTCCTAGTCGATTTCGACCACGGCGGCCAGTTTCAACGGCCAACTACGTAGGAGTCCACAAGTGTATGCAAAAACTGCACTCTCTGTTTCCTCTCCTTTACAATATAATGGAACGGTTATCCGACACGAATAGGGAGAGATCAGGCGGAGGACCAACGGTTTTACGTGCTCTCCCGAGGCACGGGGGTTAAGACCCCAACTTCTATACTCTGGACTGTTATTAACAATTTCTACAGTCAGAATCAGAAGATCAAGATCTCTTAAGTCTTAGACAATCCCAACGAGGCAGTCCAAAGACCGCTACACCTAAGTTGATATATTAGGTATTAAGTGTACTTTTTTTCTAATGAGTAGTCGAATATAATTATGAATCTTGGATAGATGGATAATTAACATAATGCGCCGCGATGGTTGTAACGACTATACTTCGAAACTTGCAAATTAACACTACCAACTAAAACCATGATCACATGAAACACTCAATGTGATTCCCTCCAAATATAAGTCCAATTGAAAGGCTTAACCAGCTTAGTACATAGTAATAATTGTTGTTGTTAGAGGACTCGCGCTATCAACCAATAATTTTAAAGTAACGACATTATCTGTTTGAAGGTTAAACTTACTAAAGTCACAATAAAAAAATCTCTTAGTAAGTCTGTAAATTTACTAAAGAACTATCAGACGAAGGAAATAGATTTTTTTTTGTAATAAAGTGAAAAATCTCCTTGGATCTCTGGCTCCTTGGGACGCAGGAACCAAGAGTATTAAACGATTCCATAAAAAAACTATTGTTATGATATTTAACTCTCACGTTACGAACAAAAAGAAATAGAGTACTTTCATTCCGAAAAGAAATACTGTTCCTGATTGATACAAAAATTAGCTAATAAAATCGAATCGGGCACGCTAAAGTGCGGGCATAAATGATGGCACATTCGAGTTTTGTATAAAAATATGCTTGCTGTCGACTGGCCTTTTTTTTATCACATTGGCCTGCCAGGCCAGGGATATTACGGTAATGAACAACAATGTACTCATTTAAATTACACGGAGGCACAGCCACACTCGATAACATATCAGAGAGCAGAAATTAACTTGTTATTGTCATCTAATATCAAGTTACTTTTTATATAATGGTACACTTACATGTCGGCAGGGTGAATGATCCCATATCGTTTGTTGCTAACTGCACTCGTGTTGTAGCTTCTTTTGGTTATCAACCTTAGACTGTCTAGTACATTTCATTAGCTTTATTTTGGACAACTATATTATGTTCTTTACTTATTAATTTTTATATTCAATAGTATTAATCACTTACAGAAGGGTAAAGCATTAAAGAAAAGGTGCTTCTCGCTGTTGTATGCAGCTAATGTCGGTTAGATTATTCTAAGTGTATTTAGAGATTTGTACGACATTGTAGCGACAACATACGTTCTGTCGTGTTTCGTTGGTGAGTGCGAGAGCGGAGGCCCACTGATGCAGGGGTAACAGTTGTCGTTCTAAGTGTGCGCAATACAATGCCACGATGACTGTCACGCCTTTTACGTCCTTAAGCGAGGCGTCAAAAACATTTTACTAGGCCGCCATAGTATGGGTCACTATACTGCATTGTCTGCATTCACAGTGAGTATGGTGGCCACAAGTCTTGGCTTCTCTTCATGTTTTCCATCAGGCAGAGTAGTCACTTTGGCAGGCTTTTAAAATATAAAAATTAAAAAATTGTAAAGAACCCTCATTAAGCAAAAACAACTCCAATAAATTTAAAAGCGATCCTATAACTGATTTTTATTCAATTTTTTTACAAGACATAGTGTCAATAAAAAAGTTAGTCTATTATCAAACGTAAAGAATAGGTTAGACAGAAGTTAGAAAAAGGCAGACTTTAAAGTACTTGACCGTGAGAGGTTATAAAGTAAATAAGATGATTATAAAGAGATACTAGACTCTTGATCAGCATAATCTATCATCACCGATGCACTATATTCTTACTTAATTAAACCCAATAACTCAAACAGTCGACATTGAATTAATAGCAAACTACCCGCTGCAAACAGTGCAAAGTTACATAACCTTGTCGTCTATAACCCGGGTTCGATTCTATATTAATCTCATTGATGATTTGCTTGACAATTAATCTCTAGACACGGAGGAGACGGAGTTACATTA
Source organism: Hypercompe scribonia (assembly GCA_949316085.1). Taxonomy (NCBI): domain Eukaryota; kingdom Metazoa; phylum Arthropoda; class Insecta; order Lepidoptera; family Erebidae; genus Hypercompe; species Hypercompe scribonia. The sequence continues at coordinate 8,243,460 of OX438989.1, read as the reverse complement.
TTGGCTTTACAGACCAGTAATCGTTTAAAACTGTAGTGTTAGAAGGTAGAGGAAAATGGGTAACAATGGACGACGGATTAATAGATACAATTACAAACATAACGAACACGCAAGTGAAAAACCTCCCCGTAATTCTGGGCGAAAAGCTCCCAAAAAGTAGCAACGTACAACAATGGAGTTGGTAGAAGCTACTTACCATCAGGTTACTACCCATAGGTACTACCCATCTGTTACATGCTCCTAATACAGCAAACCAACTGACTCACTGTCACCCTTCCATCCGCAATTTTGACACAGAACTGAACTGACTGACTGAACAGCTTGAATCATAGTCAAATTTGCCCAACTTTTTTTCTAATGAGGTCTGTAGTACTCGTAGTGTAATGCCTTTTTTTGATTACTTCAAGAAATTGCAGTAAACAATAATAATTACTTTAACCGGTAAGGCTTGCAACTCGTGCCCATAAATGCAGCGTTTCAAAATTATGTACATTTTGAAATAATAGATAATAGGTAAAATATTCAAATGTTTGTAGGTTTATAATCTATGAATGAGATAATGTTTAACCCCAAATAAAACATAATAACTAAATAGACTAATGATTCTTATCATGATATATTTACAGTGATTCTAGTAATAAAAATATTTACCAATTCAAAAACTAACAAACAATTGGGTTTGTCTATTTAAAACTAATTATATGCCAACCTTTGATAGTTAGATAAGTAAGGCCTAGTACACAATTTTAACACAAAAATGTGTACAGGTTTTGCCTCTAAAATAAGGAACTAGACAACTTTACTTTCATAAATTAAAAATATTTCGACGTAATTTTCTTAATTGATTTAAATAACTTAAACAACGAAGTGAACGGTGGTCCTAAAATCATCTACCCACTAACGGTACAAAATCTTCTTACAAAACTTTTAAAGTCACAAACAACCATACATAAGCACTGGACAGGAATAGTACAAAGAGAACCTGTATTATTCCATAGCGCTCATTAAGACAACACTATTTATGTCATCATAATAAGTTTATCTGAGGTCACGATGCACAAACACGCTCACAGAGTACTGTATTTCTCTTCATTGTAGATATCGATTTATGTGTCCTTTCCATTATTATTTGAACCCCCCCAAGGCTTGTTGTCAGGGAAATGTACTCGAAGCTCCCAGATACAGATAAACAGTTGCATAATGTGTTCGGTTATTATTTTGTTGACTCCTAGTATTTGTAATAGATATTTAGTTTAGGTATCACTCACACAGGCACACTTACTATGAGAGCAGATTGGTTGGATATAAATACGTGAACTTAAAACTAAAGTTTCCTAAAGTTAAATCAACTATTTAACAGCCCTCGGACAACAAAACGTTTTTTGAAAGTTTTAATATATAACCATTTAAAATATTTAAAAATAACGAAAAGTTTTTGAATTTTTCAATTATTCAAGGACAGAATTAATTTGATTCTACACAATTTCCGTGCTATGGGTGTAAAAATTGTCTACGTAATCGTTATATACCTTTGGCGTATTTCAATAAATAATTCAGTTCGTAGTTTTTTTTTTCCTGTGTCCAGTTACTTAACATAACTATGATTTTTACATAGAAAATGAAATAATTGCACATTTCTAACAATATTATATCTGTTTCAGGTACATACAACTGATGGAAGTAAACTTATAGTTCCTAGTGTCTTCTAATATAAAGACTGATAGTATTCTAATTTCTTCCTATTGTGATAGTTTTAGTAAAGTTTTGTGTTCTAAGTCACGTTCATATTTTTATACTTAATAAAACGTTGGGTGCCTAAATCACCTAGAAGAAACTCGTATGATGCAGTAATTTTAAATTATTTTAAGTTAAATTATACCTATATGGATCGAGCCCCAGTCACGAGTGTCCTAATCATGAATATACGCATCTTTTTTAACTTATTTAGGTGATAGAAAGAAAGAATGAGATGCAATGCTATTTTTAAATGAGAACTACATTAATGAATTGGTGGTTTGTGACGTAAATTTGTGTGGCTAATTGGGCTTAGACCTTAAAGTGCCATTGCAACTATTAAAAATAAAATCAGTGTAATATAGATGCTAATCAAGTGTTTATGATCTCTAATATGTATAACCAACTGTAAATTATTTAAATTTTAAGTCTTAGTAGTGTCCCTTTCTATATTGTCAACAAAGGGTGCACAGATCAAATCTCGTATTACCAAAATGATCTGATAAAATATATGTCAAGATGTTTCCTGTTGATATATTCATATATAGTTTAACTAACACTTTAATAAAAAATGTGTAATATTAAAATGACAATTTTATTTCGAAACATTCCTTTCGTTCTATTTCACGCAAACACAGATAGCTATTAATAAATGTGAGAGTAGATAAATAAATATGAGTGACCACTTTTGATATCGTTGACAAGTTAGTTGTCCCTCAAGTTTCAAGATTTTAACAATAGGGAATATGTACGTGACACCAAATTGGATAAAATATTTTTAATTGTAAGTATTAATGCTAAAAATTTGTCTGTACAGTTATTTTTGGAATTTATCATAATTTAATACTGAAATTTAGTCATCAAAAAGTAAGTTTTGGAAATTCCCTCGCAAATTTTAAAAACGCAATGCTATTGGTGGACAAAATGTGATGTCAATTTACAACCGGTGTGTTCTGCCAACTAGTTGGTTTGTATGGTTTCTGGTGATTATTTGTTTTCTAATAAGTGAAATGTTTACATCCATACGTGATATTTGGATGAATAAATACAGAGGTATTAGCTATTGAGAATACCTTTACGCACGTTTCATAAACTCTAAATTGTATTTTCGTCAAGATTTGTAAACAAAACAAGTATGGCTGGATTTCTAAGTACAAAATCACTGTTTTTATCACATTCTTGATGTCCTTGCTTACGGTGAAATGATCTTCACCACAGCATAACAAACACGATACATTATATCTCTTCAGCGCCTTACACCACTTTTTATTTATACCAAGTATACATCTTTAGGCATAATGAAATATACCTTATGAAGACCCCATAGGAACGACACAATAATTATATTTTCATAATTAATATTTATTTTATATTATTCAATATAATTTTCATGATAATAGGTTGATTTTATCACTAAAATTTGTGAACATTGTAAATATAACACGACTGACCGAGAGTAATCTGATATCGCAGAATAAGCGCGCCAAAATGATGGTGATTAATTAAATAGCCCGAAAATAATACTGATTTTAATATGTATATATATATATATTTGCTTACTGATTTGCATTTCGAATGTGTTATTTTTAATATTGTAAATGTTAATACTAGTAGAATATGCATATTTCCTATTTCTGTTTATAAAATTTAATATGATAACTGGAAAATCATAAACCGACAAGCAATGTCAAGAGCATTAAAAGATTAGAATCTTTCAATCTAGTCCGTTTTGCTTCGGTTTCCTTTGACTACAACAGTGGAGGAAGACTAAGACGTAGTGTAATACCCACAAATAGCTAATGCATATGACCGTCGTTTTGGTGATGTCAAAACAAGAAAAAACGGTTTGGTGACGTATTTTGGTCAAATTAATATAAAACACTCAGTACCGTTAACAATATCGGCCGGTCGAAAGCGATAATATGAGTATGTATATTCAAAAAATCCAATGTTTAAGACAAAGAAATTATTAGTTTGATTTTTTACATTTTTTATACATTGATAGGAATGCGGTTCTTGAGTGGTTGTTGTAGAGCACAATTTAATGATAGATAAATTTTAAATATTAACAGTAAAAACACAGCAATGACGCTAGCAAGCGAAGTGAGTTTAAGCTTGAGTGGACGGTACACTTCAATTGTTGCACGAATTTATAATTGTAGGTAAAATAATAACAAGTGTAATCGCGCAATATAAATAACGCTTGTCGGTTATAATAAATAATGGGCTTTGTGATTTTTATAAATAATAGGTTATTTTATCAGTCATTTAATTGAACAAACACTCCTAAGTATATATTCACACCACATCAAACAATATAAATCTGTTAAATTAAACAATTAAATTGGCTTCTACAAAAATAATAATACTTCTTAATTTCTTAATAAAAAATTTTTCTTAATTTTGTAGAACATGATGACATGATGTTCCATCAGGCAAAGTAGAACCACTTTGGTAGATTTTCACAAAAACTGATGGTATTCCTGGTCGGGCGTGAGTGATAGCTTTGTCGGTATTTTTATAGAACCTCGCATCCGATGCTGTTCTTTGCACCAGTCCACCCTCTGGCCTAAGTTTCGTCTGCTATGCAGACGATACACTAACACTGGTTAGAGGGTAACGCTTCGAGGAGGTGCTTCGGCTCGCCAAGCAGGGTGTTGCTAGTATCGTGGAAAATATTCGTGAGCTGGGCCTGAGGGTGGCGCCTCAGAAAACTGAGGCGATATGGTTCCATGGCCTAAGTTAACGCCAGGCCTTTTTTTTTTTTAACGTTTGGAAACCCCCTCGGGTCGTCACCCCACCGGGTTTTACGGCGAGGTGGTGTGTCGGAATCGGACCGACTAAAACCACATGGTGTGCCACTCTGCACCTGACATAGGAGGCATCCGGGAACAGCTGCTATTACGACATCCAGATCCCTCCTAGCGCCAGCCGTACGCCGATAAACTTCGGCGAGCACTTCCGCCTCCAAATCCTACGGCGAGTTCCGGCCAAGGCGCACGCCGTCTCCGTCGATACGGTGCGGTAACCGCGTATGGCTCTAACCGCCAATATCCTCTGAAGGCGCAGCCTTAGGTTAGCGCCAGGCCTTACCCAGCTCATGCCTCCGAGTAGATGACGCTGAAGTCCAGGTTGGCCAGTACATGAAGTACCTAGGCCTCATTCTGGACATCTCGGGGGACCACGGGAAGAAGTTCGCTGCCTCTAAATGGGAGTTGTGAGATCCATGGTCCTCTATATAGCACTCGTCTGGATTAATGACCTGGCGGGTGCCTACCGCTGTCGGACTCTACTCGGGAGCCTGCAGCGATTGAGCGCAATAGGGATCATGCAGGTTTACCGCACAATCTCGTATGTGGCGGCAACTTACTAACTTGCGGCGTGGACGCAATAGTCTACGACCAAAATTCATTCTGTCGGTCGGAATGGTGAAGAAGCTGCGTCAGATCATGTCCTTGGAATGCTACGGCAGAACGCATATAAGCAAGCTCTGGAATCATGGGAGGCGCAGCTCGAAATTCAGGGTTGTGTTAGCCAACGCGCTTTCGGAAACATTCTGCCGAACTTCGAAGCGTGGATAGAGTGGACCGACTGTGTTAACGTGTACGGATGCTTCGGGGAGTATCTGAATCGAATAGGTTGGGAGCCTACGGTATAATGCCACCACAGTGGTTCTGAACGGGACTCCGTCCAGCACACGCTGGAAGACTGCTGTGCGTAGGAGTCCAAGCGTCGAGTCCTGGTAAGACAGATCCGACGAAACCTGCCACCATCAGCATTGATCGCAGCAATGCTGGCGAGTGGTGAAGGAAGGGACCTTCTTTGAGGACGTTATGCTCCAAAAGAAGTCCGGAGAGTGCAGGAGGCGGCGAAGAGGATGCGGTAGAGGTCTTTAACTCCCTAATCGCCACCTAAGGGTCGTTGTAGCCACATCTTGGGGCGATGTGACGGCTACAAACGACCCGAGACAGGTGACACGTCGGTGCGAACACGGGGTGTCGTCTAACGCGGGCGCTTGCTCGCCTCTTTCTGTGTAGATTAGTGAGAGTTATGATAACGTCCTGCTCCGGGGTCTTTTCAGCCATTACAGGATGTACTTCAATCGTAAGTACGTACTAAGGTACGGCAGGGAGGACTCCAGAAGCCGCAGATGCATTCCTGGAGTTCCTCTGAACTGCCGAGATGGGTCGCCGCGGGATTTAGTGGGTAGACCGGTTCTCCGGGAGTCCCACACAGGCCTTTCGTCTCCCTACGGAGGGAGGGTATGGTGTGAAACGCATGCTCCGCCTCAAAGAAAAAGGCTTCTATAAAAAAAGACGGTCAGCCCTTCCACGTATATACAGGTCGCACCCCTGTAGGTGTTATTTAAAAAAACGGGCTCGATTCAAAATATTGGATAGATAATATTACCGTGCGTGCACCAAATATGTAATGTTACACAACATGAAATATCCATTTTCCGGTAAACAAACAATGACTTTGTTTTCAAAATATTCTAACGGTATTTTAAGAAAAAACAAAAAATACAAAAATTTAAAAATACTTCTTAAAAATATTTTATTTATAAACCTGTTAATCCTTAAATTATTAATAATACAAATCTTACAAACTACGAGTATGAGCATAATTGACTTCATTCGGTTGGTGAGATATTTTGGGCAGCAGCGATAAGGGTGTCGTGGATATCCTTAGCGTACGAAATCTGGAGTCTTACTGTGTTCAAGTATTGCGGATAATTTAAAGTTGTCTCCTGAAAAAAAACACATTATAACGACTGTATATTTATAGTTTGTACTTTCATAATACAATAGTAGAAACTGGTATGCCTCCAATGAAAGTGGGTAGTTTGAGAGTTTAAAGAAAAATAATCGGATCTTTTTGTATGTAATATAAAATATTACAGACATTTTAAGAATTTCTAATTTACTGTACAAATTCGATTGTCCTAGGACACTACTGCAGTTACTATAAAAATATAAGTACGCATAAGTATAATTGTAAATCTCGTTTACTAAATTAACAAGATTAGTGTTTAATCAGTTATGTTGTACATCTAGTCGCAGTAATTTTTTACCGTAATAAGTAGATATAGAGTAAGTATTTCCGGAGATTGTTCAGACTACGATCACAACTTTTTACCACCATTCCACGTGGTAAATCATTTATTTACTTTGCGCTATTCACGAAACTTCTACTTCGCACAACCGGTATTGCCGTACCGATACCACCTCTAAACCCTCAAGAAAGGAGCGTACTTCCTTACACTCCTCACCTTATAAGCAGCAACGTACTCGTGACCATTTAAGTTGTAGGTGTCCATTAGTGGTAGACATCATTTTCCATCAGATCTCCTGTCTACTTAATTGCCTGCTATAAAAAGAAAACAAAATTTCTCACTTGCGTGGTCGGTCCAGAGTCGAGTCTTGATGGCATCACAGATAATGGTAGATAGTGAGCAGCTGACTGTGCTTGCTGGATACATGTTATTGCCGTGCGCTGGTCACATGAAACAAATTAAGAAGACACAGGTCACGCTAAGCACGAAGCTAAGGTATCACACATTTTTACAACACATTAGATGTTGAAGTTTCAGCATAATCCTGTTTTAAACACTTCCGGCATTCCGGTATTAGGTATTCCATTATTGTCGATCACGGTTATCATAAATTCCGTTCGTGGTACCAACGAACCTAAAGTATTCGGGCGAAAATTAAAATATATATACCTAGTCTTGCCATAAATATTGTAATAAAGAAAAAAGAAAATTGTTAACTGCAAATAACATTTATTACTTTTACAGTGTGTCAGTTTAATACATAAATATAAAACAATTAAAAATATAAAAAGCTTATTCGAAGTGGTCTCCATTGGCTGCAATACAGTCCTTTAAACGATGAGGCCAGTTATCAATAGAAGCACGCACTCTTTCCATGGGAAAATTCTTCACTGCCAATCGTATAGATTGTTTTAGGGACTCCAAATTATCATGGCGTTTAGAGCAAGCTGTACTCTCTAAAACTGACCACAAATCATAATCCAGCGGATTAAGATCGGGACTAGACGACGGCCAGTCTTCAGCTCTGATGAAGTCCGAAACGTTCGATTCCAACCAAGACTGCGTGGACCGAGCTTTATGACCCGGCGCCGAGTCTTGCTGGAAGGACCATACTTGGTTATTGAACATGGTGATGTTAAGGGGCTTAACTACCTTCTCAAGAATGGTATCTTGATACACTTGTGCCGATGTTTTGATACCTTTTTCACAAAAATATGGCTCAGTCACTCCTTCATAGCTAACACCCCACCAAACCATCACTGAAGTCGGATAATGTCCACGTTGCACTCTGTCGACTAATTGGGAAGCTTCCTTAGAGCTTTGAGCATAAATACGGTCATTTTGTTTGTTAAAATGTTGCTCAATTGTAAAAATTTTCTCATCCGTAAACAAAATTTTTCTGTGACCTCCCTTTGCGTACCGCTTCAGTAGTTGTTTCGATTTTACCACCCTATTCTTCTTTAAATTATCAGTTAAGAAATGGCCAGTGCGTCTCTTATAGGCTGCAAGTCCTAAGTCATCTTTTAAAATACGCGACATGGTTCTAGGTGCTATCTTCATTTCCCGAGATAAAATCTTTTGCTTTCGGACAGGATTTCTTCGAATTCTTTCCCTTACTGCTTTGACCACCTTTTTCGTACGAACACTACGTGGACGGCCAGATCTTTTTCTGTCACAAACAGAGGAGGTCTCATTGTACCTATTAATAGCCCGGTACACAAACATTTTACTAATACCAAGTGTATGGAGAGTTTTAAAAATTGCATTTGGCTCCATACCTACTTTGTGTAATGCTATCACAGCGATTCGGTTCTCTTTATCACCCCACACCATTTTAATATCGCAAAATATTTTACAATGTATTGGCGCCAAAATGAGAAAACACAATGAACAATCGTATAAAAATGACAGATTCGAAATTCAAATGTAATATTTTTTTATAATTAAGTGTAACAGTATTTATGGCCAGACTAAGTATATCTCTCTCTCTCTCTGCATCATAGTTGAATGTTATCAAAAAATCAAATTAATTCGGACTCAACAAAATAAACCATTCCTACACCTTATAATCAGAAGAGTCAATCTCAAATTAATCAAAAGGAACAGGAAATAACAAATAACCATTGCCATAATTATTTAAATAATATCCCTTGCTCTATGGATCTTTTCGAAAGGGCACAAAACATTTATAGATGCTGATACTGGTTTATGAAGAAGAACGCAAGGTTTGTCAAGTTGGTGATTTAATTACTTTAAGGAAGATTCGGAATCAATTATCCAAATAAATGACTACAACTGGAAGTTTTTTGACATAAATATTTCCGCATAGTAATTACCAAGTTTACTATTGACATGATGTGTTTACACATCAAATGTTAATATCAAATGAATTCTTGGTAAGCAACTTGTTTACTGTACAAACATTATTAGTTAATTAAATTAACGTAAGTTTACACAGCGGTGCGGTATTATCGGTATGAAGACCACCTTCATACCGATAATTCTTCTATAGGGACTTCCCGATAATCCGAACGTGCATGGGTTTTTGCATATTTTTGGACGAAGTCATAGTTTTTATTGTGGAGTAGCTTAACTTTTAAAAGACATTAGGACAAAGCATCTACACTTTTAATTTCTTAAAACCATTAGAACAATTATCCTTTTTGCCTTACCAACATTGTTATACTCGTAAATATGTGGTTACGGTATGGACTGTTCGTAAAAAAAGTTTAGATTCGAAGCGACAGTATTTTAGTAAAATCCAAGAAGTTTAGTGTGTGTAGTGTGTATTAAACCAAAGAGAATACATTTCGAGATTCTCAAAAGAGATTTTAATAAGATAATAAGGTTTTTATTTAAAAAACGATCATTTCTCTTTCGAAATTTTACAAGGTCACCTTTAAAGAAAGCATTCTATACGTATGAACATAAATGAAAATATTATGTTAACTGCACTATATATCTTATTAAACAATTTAGTTTTTTTTTAAACAAAGAAATAAAAATATTACATCTAAATACAGATTATTTTATATACTCAGCTTGATTAATGTGTAAACAGTTTCCATATTTAAACTGTCGTACTTATTTTGAATTATATAACGAAAGGAAATGATAACTAGACATTATCAATATTGACATTCGCTCACCTTGTTTATATGTCCCTAATATGTCCTCAGCGCCCCACCTCTGATTAGATTGTCCGTCTATTTTTACCGATTGATTGACTAGGTAGAAGACCTAGTCTGAGTCTGTCTGTCTAGTTAAAAAACATATGTTATAAACCATACTATCTCTGTATTTTTTTTTATTTATTTATTTATGGTATACCAACAGTATACATAGAACACACTCTTAAATAAAATTTAAAAAAAAGAAATATTCGGTATGCATGCACATTACAGGTACACACAAAATTCATCATAAAAGACCAATATACCAATACACCTAACAATACTATATTAAGAGTAAGTTAGTACCTAAATCAAAAACAAAAAAAAACAAATGAAACTAAATACTACTTAAATCTAGATTACATTCACTGCTACAAAAACAGCCAAAAAAAAACAAAGATAATATGCACTAAACAACTGTAAACTTTATGTGATTAAGTTACGAAATAAGAGTAATGTGTCGCTTTTGGTTTTCCATAAAATGAAAAAAATCATTATGCCGAAAAGTTGGTTTCGAACAATAGAAAAAAAACATTACAATCTAGTAAATAAAAAAATCCTCTTTTCCACAAAACACAAAATAGGCAAGTATAAAGCTAGAAAAGTTCAACGTGACACTAATTCTGTTAAAAAATATGGGCATTTTTTTAAAAATCAACTCCCACACTAAAAATGTATCTCGTGTTGCAGATCTTGAAACATTCATATAAGGAATAGAAAGAACACGCAGACTCAGAACAAGAATTTGTGGATCACAGTGTATACCCGTATGAGGTTCGAACCCACTGCTTCAACCACCACGTCATCCGTGAAGTCTTCCAAGTAATTGAATCATAAAACAAGTTAGTCACTTGCAGATTGTCTATTTTTTATATTTACAGTTAGTTTCATAATTACACTAAATTAAATATACAGATAGAGAACTTCCTATCAAAAATAAATATTTGCCACTAGCTTTTGCCCGCGGCTCTGTCCAGGTGTATGTCGGTTATCGTGGTAAATGTTCTAAGTAGATTACCTCCTAATTATCTTCAGACACAAAAATCAGACCATAAAATTGCTCTGTTGCGAGTGAAAGAAAGATTAACATACTAACAAACAAACACACAATATTAGTAAGGAAGTGAGGATAAGGATTTGAGGATTAACGGCTTTTTATTTAAAGGACAGCAGACTATCTGCTATTACTGTTTGTAAGTAAAATCGGACATATCTTAACAAAACAGGCGATGTCCATGATACATATAATAAAAACATATCAACTAATTAAGCGGACGTTCGATCCGGTGTTTATATAGGTACCTACTTATATTGTGTATGTTACTGCTTTTACAATATTGCATATTGACTACATAGTTGCAGTATTCAAGATTTATCTGTGTTTACTTGTACTTTCTGTGAACTTATGACTACAGAATATACCTAAGAATGTTTCATATTGAAGTTTATGTTTGTGTTGATACGAGTTCAATAAAGATAACGAATAACGATTGGAATGGTGGTCAGGTTAATTATATTTAATTCTTAGACTTGAATATCTATCTATAGTTTTACACTATACATAGTATATTACTTAACTTTTAGAGAACCAAAGGGTGTATCCATCAGGTGGTCCCCATGTGAAGATAAAATTCACATAAAATACTTACATACAGCATAGCATTTTTCAATATCATTAACTTCTGACTTCGTCCATATTTGTTTTAGGTAGTAGAACGACGCTGATTTCAACACGAACGGGCCGGCTCGACCGGGGTAGTACTACCCTCCCACAGAAGACCAACCTAAAGCGCCAGCATCCGTGCTGTCGTGTTTTGTTGGCGAGTGCGAGACCGGAGGCCCATTGATGCAGGGGTGATAGTTATCGTGATAACTGTGGGAGCCTTACACTGCCACAATGACTGTCATGCCTTTTACGTACCCAAGAAGGGCGTGAAGAAGCATCTCATTAGTCCGCCATTTGTGTCACTACACTGCATTATCTGCATTTGTAATGAGTATGGTGACCACAACTCTGGGATTCTATTCATGCCTTCCATCAGGCAGAGTAGTCACTTTGGCAGACTTTTAAAACCCTGTATTTTACCTTAAATTATGAAATGAACGCAAGAACTTACCAAATGCAGTTCCATTTGATCACATATTGAGAAGAATTCTTCTAAGTTTTTGTCAAATCGCGGCACTGGGTTGTCAATACCTTTCCTGTAAGAAACAAAACAAAACAAAACCGTGAACTTAGTTTGAACTGACACCATTAAAATCATTTAAAAGAAGTATAAGAAAATAACTCAATCACTGAGAAAAGTTTTGTTAAATTGAGTTTGTATTCATTTAGCATTAGTTCTGAAAAATTGTTGTCCAAACTACTACTTCTTAGTACAAAGATAATCACGTCATATGTCGCACTCAAGTCAACAAGTGTTCAGCCATACAGTTTTTTGTTAAATCTTTATGGTGCACTAAAAAGGAAAACTTGATCCTGATTCATATCTATATTTAACAGTTTTTTCTGTGGTCTGGAATAGCTTTTAATTACAGCGGACCCTCGGTAATCCGACCCCTGTCTCATCCGGCCCCCCCTGTAATCCGACATCAATCAAACAATTTTCGCTAATGTAGATCGTGCATGATTGAACAGGTTACAACTTGCGCTCGACGCGTAGGTGTTGTTTCAATTCCGATTGCTTAGTTTGAATTACTGTTCCGCTATCACACGTAGTCAACGTGTGATAGCGGTACAGCTTAGCGTTTATTCTGTGGCGACTTCCACATTACAGCACAAAGAAAAATATACAACAGCGCCATCTAGTGAAGATACATCGAACTACGAAGTATGAACAAAATGTATGAATGTTATGAACTAAGAAACAACTACTGACTCTGTTTCGCTAAATAGAGATTCGCGTGGCAATTAGCATATACACAACATCCCAATGTTGGGTTCACCACTGTGGAGGGACGTGGGAGGTATCATGTCCTTCCGACAAAAAGGGCCGTAGAGCGCCAGGCATGATCACCTCGCCTGGTCTGAGGATTCTCCCTTTGTGTCGGAGGGACATGATACCTCATCCCTCCACAATTCATTGTGTATTATGTATACGTAATATTGTCATAAGCCCAGAAGACAACAACATATAGAATCTTATCATTTGTCTGTAATTTATCGGATTACAAGGTACCCTTTTGTGAAAAAATCCAGGCTATAAGGGCTCTTAAGCAGTACTCTATAATCCAACAAATTCAATAGTCCGACACTGCCCTGCAAAACATTTGTCGAATTACTGGGGGTTCACTGTATTTAAATAACATATAAAAGATATATACATATATACTAACTGAGAATTTGAATCCACATTATGATTTTGATGTAGAATTTGTGCTGCAGATTTGAGTGTCATCTGAAAAAATTTAAAAACAAATAAAGCACCAAATTAAATCAAGTACTAATAAGGTTTATATCCATTGCAAGCCTTTGGTAATTGTATGGAAAGCCACAAAATAATTGCTTAAAACTAAGTTATTGTTAGGGTGTCACTAAACTTCAAACAAATCTATGTTATTTAGTTTAAATAAAATAAATAAATAACCTCGCACATGGCTTTCCGGTTTTAAATTAGGCAGAACTTGTGCTATGATAGCTAAATAGTGATTTCTAAATATTTACAAATGATAGATTAATTTATATAAAAGGATGTGTAACTTTGTTGGCTCCCTATTTCATTTTTACTTTCAAACATCTGAACTAACCCTACAATCCCAAAACCACTAAATCCCTTGCACCTCTGTAGTTGCGAAGAGGTGTTGCCTCTATGGCAGTTCTCTATTGCCTTTATCATTGAGTGTTCTAACAAGACCTTTCAACTGATCCCACCTTTCCCCTTCCTCTGCAGGATAACATGTGCTGGTTTTGGAAGTCACAGTTTTGGAATGATAGACATATACCTCGAAACTAAAGAGTTCGGGTGTGAAAAATCATCCCAATAGGCCGTCACAGTGTAGAAATAAAAATTAAAATAAAAAGTTATCTAGTCTTATATTGAATGTTGCAGATGCTTACTGGTATTGATTCACGAAGCGAGCCCATAAGGGTTTTTACTTTAGATATATTATCCATTTTGTCCTGTTGAGTTGGTTGGGGCATTGGCTGCGGTTGTTGCACTTGCATTTGTTGTGGTGACTGTTGTTGCATTATAGTGCCTGGTACTGGCATTTGCATCCCAACATTTGGAGTAGCGCCAACGGTATTCATAGGCACGTGCATGTTCATTTGATTGTGATTCATTTTTTATTGTTTAACTATATTTATAGTTTCAAACTAATTTGTTTTGATATTTTTGTTGTACTATTGTCAAGTCAACCCTAAATCGTAATGATTCTGACATATGTCCACATGACACTTGACATACAGATGTGTTACCGTTGCTCTTACCGAAATTCGTTGTAAGCAGGTTATTTTTTATTCAACAAGAAAAGTATATAGGTACATGTAATTTGGAAGAAGAAAGAGTAAGTATATTTAGCCATTCAATTTAAGACAGAAACTGAATGTGTTAGGGTAAATATGAATTTCACAACAAATAAATATTTTTACGAACAAAGCAATTAGATGCTTTTACTTTTTTTTAGAGATTTTAATAAAGAAATTGCCTTTTGGTTACTAGTATTGTATATAAGGAGAGGCCTGTGTCCAGTGTTGCCAGTTTGGTGATTTTGTCACTAGATTTAGTGATTTTTAGGAGCTATACGGTGAAATTTTGGAAAAAAATATCACTAGAAAAATAATAGTGATTTTTAGTGATATTTTTGAAATCTGAGGTCAAAACCCCCGCGTGAGAATGCGAGAAATAGCGCTATCCCTGTTCCGCCTTTTGACATAGGGTAGTAATGCTTGGGGAATTCCCATTTTATTAAAAGGGGAATTCCCCATTCCAATCTACACTCGAATAAGTAAAAGAAAGTCGAAATTAAAGTATTTTATTGGAAAGTGTTTAGTCTGTTGGTTGTTTTCTTCGGAACGCACGATAACGAATTGATTTGAGTTTTTGTGAAAGAATTACTATGGATGTGCCGTTGAAAAAAACGACTGTTTTTTTCTCAAAAATATCGAAAAGATTGGGAAACCCAAGAAGAATTTAAAATGTGGTTACGACCGGTGTCAAATGATCCCACTAAAGCTTTTTGTAAGTTTTGTCATTGTGAAATATATGCTAGAATTGGTGACATTAAGAAATTGATATTGGAAATCAAAAGTATAATATGCTGTTGGATGAATCTACTGACCTCAGTGTGTCAAAATTGTTGGGTATAGTAATTAGATACTTCAGTGCTACACAAAAAAAAAGTAGTTTCATCATTTCTCGCCTTACAACCACTTAAAACTGCGGATGCTCGAGGCATCGTTACTGCCTTAGTCAACTGTTTAGAAGAACATAGTTTGCTTGTAAAGAATTTAATTGGAATTGGGGTGGATAATGCCTCTGTCATGACGGGTGTCCATAATAGCGTACATACTATATTAAAAACGGAGTATGGCTTGCCCAACTTGATTCTCGTTAGATGTGTTTGCCATTCGCTTCAACTAGCTGTTTCACATGCATCAGAGCACACGTTGCCGCGAAATAAAGAGTTTCTTATAAGAGAAACTTATAATTGGTTCTCACATTCGCCTAAACGCTATGACGAGTACAAAGATATATATGAGACCATAAATTGTGGCGAGAAGCCTTTAAAAATATTAAGCTCTTGTGATACTCGTTGGCTCTCCGTTGAAGAAACAGTGACTAGGATACCATCTCAATGGGAAGAACTAAAATTGTTTTTTTCTTTGAGTAGAGACAAATGTTACACAGCAGACCAACTTCATTCCATGTATACCAATGATAAAAACTTACTTTACATGAACTTTTTAAGAAGCATCCTAAATGACGTACAAATTGCAGTAAAGACTTTTGAGAGTGGGAACTCAAATCCTGATGCCCTACTAAATACATTGATGACTTTGCTTCGTTCTATTTGCAATAGAGTATTGATACTATCGGCTGCAACGACTGACAATGATTATTTGACCATTAAAATAGAAGCCCATTTAAATCCAGTTCCGTACTTGGGATATCTTTTTGAAATTCACGTTCAAAAGACCTCTTTAACCGATGATGTCGTCAAAACAATCAGAAAACGCTATATTGAATTCACAGTGAAATTAGCGAAAGAGGTTCAGCAGAGACTACCTTCTAATTATATAATCTTGGAAAAAATGTGTCTATTAAGCGTGGACAATACTCTTCGCCAGGGCAAAGACAACCGAATAGCAGAACTAGCCAAAGAACTCGGATTTAATGACGAGATAATAGACAAACTGCTACAACAGTGGCATGGAATAAATTTTGTGCAATGGACAGCTACACATGACGTTGTTGAATTTTGGGGTGAAGTTCGAAATTACAAAAATTCTGCTGGAGTTTCAAGAAACCTTTCAAGAGTTATCTGATCTCGCATTAACCGCAATGTCCCTTCCTCATTCAAATGCAGAAGTGGAAAGAGCATTCGGTGCTATGAATATTGTTAAAAATAAACTAAGGAACAAAATGGCTGTAAAAACCTTAAACATTTATATATTCTTCATAAGAAATCAATTAAAAATAATGAAGAAAACCTGTTTTAGCTATGAGCTCCCGATGGATGTGATATCTGACGTTGGCAAAAACTTAAAATACTCCACAAATATTGATCCGTCTCAACCGTCTACATCATCATCGGTAGTCGCGTGTTTTCAAGATGAAGAAATACCAAACGAAGTATTCAATGTTGATTTCTAACGTTTTAATTTATGTATTGGTATTTTTGTATTTATTTTGTAATTGAGATTACTTAATAATAATCTTGCTATTAAAATTACGTTTATCCTAAGATACAACTTGTAGTTTTATTTAATGCCTACTTAAACTTTGATAAAATTCGTTAGTGAATTTTGGAGATTTTTTTAGGTAAAAATTTGTAGAAATCTAGAGATTTTTTTCATTCAAACTAGAGAGTTTTTTTTCTGTGAGCTGGCAGCACTGCCTGTGTCCAGCAGTGGACTATTACAAGCCAGTGTTCGGAACCGTACGATAATTATCGTACACAGACGATAATTTTGTGCCTGCGTACGATGTACGATAGCATATTACTATCGTACACAGATTGCACGATAATTTCTATCATGATGCAAAATTTGAGAATTATATTATTTCACTCATGCGCTGATAGTCTAAATTTCGCATTATCATGATTTTATTTTGTCCAATAAAATCTTGGGAAAATACCAGGAAATACAAGTTCTCTATTCCTATTGATTCTTACGATCTGCTCTGCTAAGTTTCACCATTGCCGATACGGTAACTTTATCCAGCACCTGCTGTACACGCTTTCTTATTGGTTCGTATAGCATCTACCAATGCGAACAAGGGAATATAAGTTCGATATTTCGATTATGGCCGTGGTTCGAATCACGCTCACAGCGCTCATAGCGTACCAACGTGCAGTCCAATTCGTGCTTTTCACGCTCACCGTTAGCGTTGTGGATGCTAAGATGTCACATGTGACGTCACTACCTAGTGCTTACAGTACTGACGGGTCAGATCGTTAGCACCGTGAGCATTGGCGTTATTTGGCGCTTGAAATAGATAAAACGCTTGAAATACAAGCATTTTATCATCTGCATCGGCTACACCACATAATCCACTCGTGTTTATGTCAAAAAATGCTCTGTTAGGTTATGTTCAACTTTTTGAATTCATAAGCACACTCACAGGTGGTCCGAATTATTAATACTGTTAACAGACGTTGGCGCGCTCACTAAATTGGACTACACGTTAGCAGTTTAAACGTCGTAAGTGCTGTGAGTACAACTCGGACTGCAGCCTATGTTCACACTTCATATGTATCGTACATTTTGTGTAGAAAAGTTGACAGTCATTTCGTTATAATATAACAGTTATATTATTATGATTATACGTCTGTATTCGCTTTGACAAAAGGAATACATTTCTTCTTTATATATACAAAATTTTGGCATGTTTCATACCCAACTTGCATGGGAACAGTGAAATTTTGTCTGAGTGAATTTTAAACATGGCGCATTTATTGAACTTCCCTTGAAGTGGAAAGGAAATCAGTTCAGGTCTGTACTACGTGTAAAACGTTTGGGTTTCAGTGTTCTGTTAATTTGACAGCGGTGGTTTAAAAAAGATAAACTATAGAGTACTTGCATGCATATCAATATTACAATTTATATGATTTATTTATCTATAATAGACATTATCCTAAAAAGTACGATAATTTCAATCCATGTACGATAATTTTACGCCCCCGGGTACGATAATCAGTCCACTTCAGGTTGCTAACACTGTTACAAGCTGTTGATGATGATGATCATGATGATGAATGTATACAATCTGTATGTCTCACGTCACACAGTCCTATTGCTGCATATGGCAATAATGGTAATATTGTTCTCGGTGGGAAAATTAAAAGAGAACAAAACAAGTTACAAGCCTACACTGTATTTTGTAAACAGAATTTGAATTTAGAAAATAATAGAAATACAAGCTTAGTATAAACTTGTTAAAAGTTTCTAGTAAATTTAAAGACAAAATGAAAAATTTTAAAATTCATGATGCGACAGAGTTGTGGCAAGTAAGTCCCGAACTTTGAAGTACCTCTTTAAAGTTACTTTATTCTTGTATACCATTATCATTATTATATGAGAATATATACATAAATTTTAAACTGATAGTTATTGATCTGATCTGTTATTTCAATCAATTCAATTTTAATTCTTTGCACAATTCCAATTTAATAAAAAAGTAACCCTTTAATTGTAACCTAGCCTTCAAGCTGCTAAAATTAACGACACTCACCTCACATTTCCAGAAGGAAACAAGCTTGCCATCAGTGCCAACTTTTAGCCAAACCTTAGACAATGTATTAGGGAATGATGGAGTGCAGCTCGGCAGCATTACAGAATTACTTGGCTTGCCAGGTTCTGGCAAAACGCAGCTATGGTGCGTATAAGTCTACATCAATTAAATTAATTTATTATAAAATTGTAGTGTAAGTTCTACTAAATCTCTATAGCTTATTCATGCTTGAACTAAAGTATATATTTGCACACTAGAAGGAACATGCTTAAAAAGTACTTCAATATCCCTAAAGTTATCAAATATTTTGCTTCAATAGTTACCCCCTATTGTAGGAACATTATTAGTAATTAGTTAATAAGACATATATTTGTACTAATAATATAAGATAAGATAACAGATAGGGTGTAAGAAATAGTTTCAGAAGATCACTATTACAAACCTGTGACATGCAAGTTGTTATCAAAAGTCCAATTTTTGTCCTTACTTAAACCTGTTTCAAATTGGATAATGGGATCCAAATTTCATGACATTATTTACATACTTGTGTATTAATAGACTTGTTTTATAAACTAACAGCGGGCTTTGTGAATGTATCTAAAAAAAATTATCAAAAGCCGGTTAATAGTCATTGCGTGATACTATATAGATAGTCTTCCTTCAAAAATTGTCTATCCAACACCATTAGAATTTTTCAATTTGAACCAGCAGTTCCTCCAATAAAAAATCTCTTTAGTTTTATAACACTATTGCAGCTAATGAGGAATATAAAATAATGAGTGTGTATCCTTCTTCCAAAATCTAGCTTAAAATTGTAGTATAATTGAAATAATTATTTATTCCAGTTTACAGCTGTGTGCGTCAGTACAAATACCTAAGGCCTTAGGTGGATTGAATGCAGAAGCTTTGTATATTGACACCAATACAAACTTCACTCTGTCTAGGTTTAGAGGTATGTTTTTTTTTTTAATTTATCCTTCACATGCAAAATTAGCTACCTATTATATTCATCATCATGTCAATCAAAAATCTTCCACTGCTGGACATAGACCTCCCCAGGCTTCTCCTATCTTAATGATACCATAATATTTTTTTGCATATCTATCAGAAATACTTTTAAATTAAGCAGAGCTTGTACTATGAAATCTAAATGGACTGATAGAATATTTATATACTTTGATATTAAAAACTCATACATATTACACATTGAAAACACCCAAAAATTCTGAAACAAATATTTGCAAACAATACAAACATTTGGTCCAACTTGGGAAACAAACCCAAGATCTCAAGTACAGCATAAGTTACCGCAGCACCACCGATGCAGGTGGCTATTTTGCCTCTTGCTTGATGCTATATTATACTTTTGCTCAGAGAGTGTACAAAGCTCACCAGCTGATAGAGGATAATAGTAATAAGAATATGGTTCCTTTTTAAGAATAAGATAGTGTAGTGTTTTCAAGTGATTAGATTTCTTACTATTAGTATTAGTACCATTACCTTATAGAATACTCAGTATTGCAGGTTCCTCATGCCATATCATCAAATCATCATCACCTTCCCCAATAATTACTTTACTTACTACTGTAGTATGTTGCCTGCAAAAAAAAACTATACTATGTAAGCTCTGAGCTAATATTTAAGCTAATATATTAAATTTGTGACACCTACACAATTTTTTCGGCAATTTCCATAATAAAAGATATTAGATTTTTACAGAATTTTATTAACAGCACTATGGTAATGTACTTACTTTTACCAGTATTAATTTTCCATTAATTGTGTGTCTATGCTTCAACCATGTCACAAACTATAAAGTTAAATTTTTGCATGTGGAATATACCAGGTACATCATAGCTACTACACTCCCCTCAGTAGAAAGCAGCGACGTTTAAACCATTTATTGAGTTAAATATTTATATCTGTTCTGTAGAAATACTTAGTGCAAGTTTATTGAAATGTCAAAACATACTGAATGAACCGTTACAAATTAGTGAAGACGATGCCCTGAAGAAACTGCACTATGTTAATGCTTTTGGACTTGAGAAGTACTGTTCTTTAATGCACACATTACCTAAATTCATTGCAGAACATCCTAATGTAAGTAAGAAAATTATCTAAAACCTAAGTATACATAATAAATCCAATTGGGAAGGGGTCATGTAGGTCATTACTCTCTGGATTGTGTATATGGGTTTGTACGATTTCATGTTTGCGAATAATTTTTAATAATAATAGTAATTAGAATCTCTATTTTTAGGTAAAATTAATTGCTATTGATTCAATAGCTTTTCCGTTCAAAGACGGTATATCTACTAAACAAAGGACAGGTCTTCTATTTAGGCAAATGGCCGATTTGCAAAGAGTTGCCATGCAAAACCAAATTGCTGTAAGTAGAAATATGTAGATATGGACAACTCCTAGAGTTAATTTTTTAAATATCATTAGAATTTATTAAGAAATTCAAGCACCTAATGACGAAACGCTTTCGTGAAACTCGCAATATTAAAAATGGACAATTATTAAATTCACCTTATACAAATATAATACTCCTTATTACAAAGAACTTAACTTATGTATTAACTTATATTAACTTATGTACATACTCCCATTTTGTAAAATTTTTAAAAGCACGTCAAATTAGCAGGCAGCTGTTGCTACTACTAAGAAAATAGCTTTAAGAATTTTATGCACAGAAAGTAAAATAGCGCACTTAGTGCCATAGGCTGTAAATGTTCTTGCAACTATGTATCTATCTCACCTCCTTCTTTATCCATAGATTCTCGTTGATCTCATACCTAACAAAACTAAAAAAGGAAACAATAAAACATAATTACTTATACAACAGGTAGTTATCACAAACGAAATGAGTACGCGCGTGGGCCTGGGCGGTGGCTCTGTAGTAGGTGCATTAGGAGATGCGTGGGCGCATCGCTGCAACGTACGCCTGCTTCTTTCTGCCTCCCCAGCACAGGACACGAAGCACCGTCTTGCCTTACTATTAAAGAGTAATATCGCTAAAACTGCTGTTGCCACTTTCCAGGTAAGAGATATAGACGTTCTGTCATTATAACTAATTAGTATTAATTAGTCAAACCTTCCAAATGGCACTGTCAATACCTATTTGGGACAATTTAATGATATTATTTACCCAGTAGTAGGTGACAATTTACCCGAGAATACTTAATACATGAGTATTCTTACAAACGTAAACACTAATCACAAGTCATTTTGACAATAGGTGAAAGATTTTATTATAAAGTTCTTTTTTTTTAAAAAAAGATATTCAACTCTGTCGCTCTGTAAAAGTCTAACCAGCACCTAAGTTGGCACAAAGAATCGTGACCACCACGTGTTCTTAGGAGAAATATAGTAAGCAATGTGTGCGGTGTTGTCAAAATGACTCAGATTAATATTCTAGGGTTAAATAATAATTTTTTATTAACATCCATGGCACGTATATGTTCAATGGCGTTTAGAGGATTAAAAATTACCATCGACTTGAAGTAATGTCCTTATTGCAATAGTGCTGTGATAATAAGCCTAAAATGAAGTTAACAAAATTAGGAACATCCTCCTTTTTTATGTTGGTTAAAAATGTTATAGATTTTGTTTTCCCGGTGAAATAACAATGTACTATAGTCATGACTACCATCATATGTTAAATGCTAGTCCATCCTACCCTACTTCCAATTTCACTGTAATATTATAAAATGTGTGAGGATGTATGGGTGTTACTCTTTCACGCAAAAAATACTGAACGGATTTATATGAAACTTTACAGTAATATAGTTCATACATCAGAATAACACAGACCGTGATGTACGACATACACACGGGCGCAATTGCGGGCAAAAGTTAGTAAAATACGACTACTTTATATCGTCACTCATCATCATCAAAAGCCTTTAAAAGGCCAATCTTAGCCAGGCCTCTCCATAGAAAAGAGGTTTCGACCTAATAAACCACTAACCTGACACGTTGGTATATTTTACATCAATACATATGAATAAAATTGAAGGGCTTATCGGTCTTTCCACGATAATAAAACATAAATTATCCTTTTTTAAATTTTTGTCTGTCTGTCTTTTTCTACGGGCTAATCTCTGGAACCACTGAACCGATTTTAATGGGCTTTCACTAGGAGATAGAGGTTATTGGGCTACATAAAGGCTACTTTCTAACCCAGATTACCCTTATTATCGGCATTTACGCCGCAAAACCACATCGCTAAAAATTTTAAACTCAAATCCTACGCGAACGAAGTTGCGGGCGACAGTCATGATCATGAATTTAAAATGGATTATTATTAGTATATAACTAACAAAAATCAAGGTCATAGAGCAAACGGCATCAGTGATACCGATAGTTGGCCGTTTTACATTTGAATGGCATATTGGCATGTCTATTGGAGCGGCGCCAACGCATTTATGTGGGCTTTCTTAGTAATGGTTTACTAATATTGCGCCTTGCCAAAATGCACCATGTTATATTGATTTTATATATCTGTTGATCTTTTAAGTTTCATTTACGCATTTATTTCATTTGAAAATTAGCAGCTAGTTATTTCTGCTTGAAGATTAAAGCATGCGATGCTTTGATCTTTGATCTAAATACTTGACTAATTGGCATAATTACCTCCATGAAATGGATTAAAAGGGCCATTCATCGCAGAGATGATGCAAGGGTTAGTGTTAGTCTTGCCGCACAGCAGCTTAGTCTCATGGGTTCCCACTGTTCGTTCGGCAAAAGAGTTTTGGATACCTCTCTCCTCCCTCTATGATCATTTATACTTTTGTGTTTATGAGTTTGTGTATGTATGTAAACGTATTGTTCTAGTACACCGTCAACTAATATTTACTCCCTATTAAATTCATCCAAAGGAGTGACCATTGTCCCTAAAATTAACATTTAATATAGAGAACATATTATATTCCATAATTGCCCTAAATCTAAATATTCTTCGTGTCTGTTTGTATGTCTGTAAAGTTTGTGTTTACTCCAATAATATTTGAATATTTTTTTTCAGATAACAGCAGAGGGGATCAGGGATGTGGAATAAAATACTCATACAACATACATAGTAGTTTAATTAATAATTAATGTAAATATCGTGTAAATTGTAGACAACAAAGCTACAGCACCAATAAATATCTCATTCCTTCACAAAAATATCAAGCTTTTCTACATCTCAACAGTTATACAATGTAAACGCAGTAAGTAAGTAGTAAACAATATGGAACTTATCTTGTACGAAACGTCTTGTAGTATATTACGCGATCGCCTACGACACTAGAGTGAGTAAGACTCGTTTGTAGTCGCCTTTCGTATCATCCTGCAAATCATTATATTGCACTTTGTAACTAGCTCAGTTTCGTATAGCATGCTCGTCAACTTAGTTAATTTAGAACAAAAAAAACTTAATAAAAAAATATTATTTCTCTGCAGGATTAAGCACAAAGTGTGACTAGCGCATATCCGGAGTCACCCGTTTTGTCATCCTGGAAAGAATATCCGAAATAAATCTACCAATCTCACATGCTTAAAAAAAACGCATCTACCGGCCCATTACTTATGCTTGTTTTCACACTGTGCATTACCTTATCACAAAAAGCATCTTAGAAAAATAATCTTACACTAACAGATAAATGTCTTAAAAATGCAACATTAGGTGTGATTTCGTGGTTTGTATTGTACACGATTAAATATTACGAATTAGAAATACTTCACACTGCAGCATCGTCACACAACTATGGCGCTCGTAATACTGAGTGTTATATGTAAGCATTGTAGCGGCTTTAGTAACACATTGTCGATAGGAGATCACCGAGTGGGCCTCCTAAATCCTCCTGAAAAAATTGTAACAGCTACTGTAAAACTAAGTCAAACGCAGCGAGGTTAAGTCACCGCTACCGTCATGCACGCACACGACACTAGAAGCAGATAAGCTACAGTGCAAGAATACATGAGTGAGTATGGCTAACAAGAAGCAAAATATACAGATCTCTTTAAATGAATTTAACACCCGCCATGGACACCTACAGCTTTCGCTGGCGACTTAACTGAACCGCAGAACATCCTGAACAGTATGGCGGTTTTCGGAGTGTATTCAGCAGAACAGTTAGGTGGCCAGTGTAACTGTTTCCTAACAGGTACTTAATAAATGTAACAAATTGACAGAGAAAACTTATAATATTCGAGCTAGGTGGCTTATAATATCGCGACCGTAGTCATGGTGACCTCGTGAGCTCACAATCTATTCAACAAGGGTCAACATAGCCTTCTTGTAATCCCCGGAAGTGTCGTCCTGTAATCAAAAGTGGGCCACTATTCTAAACTTCGTCGTTCATTCAGGCAGCTTTAGTCTTTTTACATCTCCGTTACGTACACTTTGTTAGATAAACACATGTTTAAACACATATCAACAAAATATAAACAAAGTCTTTATAAAATTAAATACGACATCACATTTAGGACGTATATATAAATAGATCTGTATAAATCTTGTTATAGTAATTGTAGTTACCATAGACTAATGTCTAATTTTATTAGCATGGTAGACCCAGTAGCTACGTCTACGATGATACATACATGCGCGTTGAAGAAATAGTTAATTGAAGCGTGTACATAATTTCGTTGTCAATATACCAAGTCATAAGTAATGGGTCAGTGCCTTTTACTGATTGTAACACTATATTACCCATGCTGTTAGTTTAAATATAGTTAAACAAATACAAATTTTGTGAATGGAATTTACACAACTGATGTTTACGTGCGATTTTATGATTGCGAACGATTGCTATACGATAAGACATCAAGTCAAACATATAAACACATGTTAGTAAATATAAAACAAGAATTAAAAAAGCAATAAATAAGTTTAAATTATCAGAAATCGAGCATTTAAAAGATATTATATCATACAATTTAAGAAATGAATGGTTAAATACTTATAATAACCGTGTCTGATTTGAGAAGTTGTAACTGTTAATAATGTGCACCGAATGACTTAATTGATCCCAATTGAAATGGATTGAAGTAATGTCGTGGAACAATCTCGAGCAAATTGTATATTAAATATTAAATAAGAATAATAATTCGTTTTTTCTCCAATGCATAAAAACCATGCAACATAAAGGTCACTAAAGTATTCATTAAATAATGCACATAGACAAGGATGGCGGCACGTGTTTTGAACACTAGATTTTTTTTCTTTTTTCCAATTCGAAGACATTGTCAATTGCCAATGATTGTTAGTTTTATAGGTGACCTTTTTAATGCACGACCATTTTTCTTATTTAATACGTAATATGCAGATATTCGTATTGAAAGTTGAATTCTAAATGTGTTGTATGTATGTTAATTTAAGTAATTTCTATAAATAACTGTCTCAATAGTGTGTGTAATATACAGTGTTTACTCACAGCAATCCAGCTCTCCAAGGGTTTGCCATACTTGTCAAGGAAAGCCTGCTTGATGTCTCCGAGATCGATTTCGGAACGGCTTACCACGATTCTGATGAGGGTCTTGTCGTTGGTTCCGAGGCCTTTCATTGAGTAGTATAGACGCTCGGCGAAGAAACCAACTTTGCTCTTTACGCATTTTACTAGAAATTTTACAATATAGATGTTAATTAATTAAAAAAAAACGATGTCACGAAGAGATGGGTGTCAATGAGCCTTTCTTATGGGTTATTACAAATTGGAAAAACTATTATAGGTATTTAGAATTGTTATAGAGCTGACAAATGCAATGTTAACAGTTCTCCTTAAATAGAAAAGCATTCGTCATCATGAGGAAGATGTCCAGCGTACATGAAATACACGTGTTCAAGTAATAAAAATATGTCCTGAATTCTTGACAAATAACCATTTAAATATAAAGTTCATCCCCGGGACAGACTTCCTAAGATCATACTTTAAGGAAAACCGCGCACTGTAACAAGTGACAATATATTGTGACCAGATTCTAATTACAACTGACGTCACATACATAATAATTGTGCTTACCTTATATACACATATAAAGGTACTACACCTTTATTGTTCTGGAATCTTATATATCATAATGTATGAATACATGATATTTGATAACGTTACAAATGTACTCGGCAACTAATCATAATACTCACAAAAAGTTGAGTGACTGCACGAAGGTCACGTCACTCAAATTATTGTCCATGACCTTGGACGGTTTACACTTAAAGTTACGTACTATTCGGTATTGATGTGTTGTTTTTTACATTTTATAATTTATAATTAAGTTAGCAAGAGTTAACAGGAACCAATTAAAATCTATTTTTCATTTGAAAATACTTCATTAATTACGAGTTTGTTATGTGTGAGTTTTAGGTTACTAGTTCGTTTCGATCGAACCTTTTGAAGGTCAGAATCATAGAAAATACTCCATTATATGTGGTATGACTTACCGACTTGTCCCCTTAATGGGGCGGAGTGCGGCACAGTTATTTATCCACCATGATCGATCCTGAGCTTTACACTTAATCTCACTTAAGTAGAGACGTGGAGTGAGGATAGGTATGGCGTATAAGACACTAGCTCCCTTCTTTATTTGTAGTCTAAGCCTGAGTCATGATTTTTTACCGATAAGACAAGTGGAAGGAATATAATTGTTTTTTAACTCACCAATAGCAAGCATGCCTTTCTCCACACTGCCTGAGAATTCCTTCTTAATGGACTCCTCAATGTCTTTGCCGGTAAGTCCCTCAAATTCAGCGAAGATCTGAAATAATATTAATAATAATTCTTTATTGTAACAAAGGATGTATACAATTTAAATGCAAGCTCTGATTCCCACACTAGCGTGAACTGAATGTTGGGAATTAGGCAGAAATATATTAGATCATCAGGCTAGCGCGTCAGAAACTGGTACGTATGCGTTGTACATTAGCGTTTCAATGATACGAATTGACCGCTGATGTAATATCTAATGTGATTTAAAACTCTATGGTTCTATTCACAATTTTCGTTTTACCTATTGTATGATTTACGTTTTATTCGTAAATAGCGCACATAGTAACGAGAAACGAAAGAAAAAACAAAAATGTTATTCTTGTGTAGTATTTTGTCACAATACAGGTTTTGTCGTCTAAAATTTAAAGTAATATACATGAATACACTTGGAAATAAAGAATTTTTAAAACGTAATCAATTCCTACTACTTTTGTCACGGTTAAAAGAACACGCTCGGAGGTAAGCGTGAGATCCAATTGTTTTACTCGTTGACTATGTAGAAAACAAACGTTGCTAAGATATAAAGAATCTTTACATAGTATTAAATAAAGTTGCATTTTCCTTATGCGCTAAGATTTTCTGAAGTATACAATGGATTCAAATGCGGTTTTCACCATCATTTAGGTTATGTTTCATGGAGGGTTTATATGTGTTATACACCGGTCTTATATAAATGAAACATTTAAAAATCCGATGTCTCGTGAGAACACAGAATTTTTTAATGTTTTATTGCCAATACTGACAAAATTTTACTAGATATTTGGGCATTATGTACTACGGAATGTATATCATAAAAATATGTACAGAAAAGTCCGTGATGGTATTTGTCTATGTCCTATGGCCAACCATTTTTATGATTTAATTTACTCGCACTTGTGGGTCATATTTTTAAAGTAATTTTTACCAATGTAATATTCATCCTTATATGTTTAATGAACGCGTTCGATATATTGCATTTAATATAGATAGACCAATCTTGCCTTTTACAGCATATCAATAAAATAAATATCTTAGAAGATATCACAGTATTAAAATGTGTGGACAGAGCAGTCAACGCCGCCGATTGCACCCGTATGAAGTATGAGATCGCTAATAAATATCATGTGGTTTATATTTATATTAGTTTCTTGACCTCACCTGTCTCAGCTGTTGGTAAGAACGAGTGATCAGGATCGAGTTGAACACGGACTCGTCCGTGCCCCACTGGCCCTCTCCAGCGGCAGCGAGCGCCTCAGCATCAGCTTTAGCAGCTCCCTCATCAATACCCTGGTTCTCATCACGGTTCGCCATGCACAAGGATACACACAGCCTCTTGAAGTGACCAGATGTGTCCCCCTTCAGGTCCGATTCCAAACTCTTGCCGTACACTGCAGATTTTTATTATTTTTAATATTTTGTAATTATTGCCTGCCTATATTAGTTCTAGATCACATTTCAGTTCAATAGATTTTGAGTTTAGAAACTGCAAATATATCGATTATTTCTCTTTTTGACTTTATGACACTATATAATAAATTCTATACTAATATTATAAAGTTGGAGGGTTAGTTTGGTAGAAGGCAATAATCTCAGAAACTACTAGGTCGAATTTAAAAATTCTTTCAGTGTTACATAGCCCATTTGTCGAAGAAAATTATAACTAAATTACGCTTAAACCAATACAATCAATGACAAATACTGTAAAAACGCGACAAATGTATTTCTTTTGAGAGGTGGAGTTCCTAATGTCTAACATAATTGGTTTAAAATTGTCTATATACTAAAGACTCGCTATATCATCACGGAATGAGGGCACACAAGTCACAAGGTCGAGTTTTAATGGTAATATGAGAGTTAAAAATAACAAGGTAAGAATACTTCATAATATATTTATAAAGCTTCATGAATCATTGTCAAGCAATATTTTTTTTGTTTCTTAGTTTCCGTGTACTTTTTGTTAAGGTTAATATTAACTGCTGTAATCGTGACGATTCTACATGCATTTTAGTAGTAAAAAAATTCGTATCCTATTCGATATATGTATGTACTTAGATGTTGAAGGGACTATTAATGTAGTGCTTAGTGAATTCGACTGTTAAGCCGGAGGTCATGGGTACGATTCCCAACCGGGACATATAATTGTATGATAAGCACGATCATGTTCTGCCTGAGTGTAATTTATTTGTATTGTGGTGGCCAAGTAAGCAGGAGATATTATAACGCACAAGTATGTGCTCAAACACGGGTGCACACTCTGTTCCCTCAGTCTCACAATCTGATGGTACGACTATCCGATACGACCTGGGAGAGATCAGGCGCAGGACCGACAGCATTACGTGCTCTCCGAGGCACAGGGGTTAAGACCCCAACTTCCAAACTACGAGCTGTAATTAAGCGTCTCTATAAGCAGAAAAACTCAATATCACTGAACATTTTTTATAGCCCCACCTGGGCATCGAACCCATAGGCTAATCGCTATACTTGAGGTCAATTGTATTTGTTATTTAATTTACAACAGTTTTAGTGTGTTCATATACGTACAAATCTGTTATACGCATATTATCGATATTGTACCAGTTTACATACCGCCCAAAATAACTTGTGTTAGTTTAACAATATACAAGCATGCATGAAAACCGATAATATCATTTTGTCAATCAACATGTGTTATTTAATTAATTACTTGATTCCAGCGATATTAATGTTTAAATGACGGAATAATCTGAATAACGTAGAAATTATAGCTACTGTTGTGGGCAGATTTACTATAACTATTATTATATTATGGTATAAGAGTTTGTACCAAACTAATAAACGGGTCTTCTGATTTAAGGTTAATAATAATAATATTTGGGACATCTCACACAACGCAATATAGTTTTAAACTAAGCAGAGCTTGTACTATGATAATTAGACTGACTGATAATATACTTATGTACTTTTTTTGTAAATCCATACATATATAAACACCCAAACACCGAAACTAATATTTGCAGATTATGCAAACATTTAGTCCGACCCGGGAATTGAACTCGAGACTTTAAACGCAGCAGTCTCATCGCCCATAGACACTGCGTATGAGTGCTCTCTCTTCACCTATGTCGGTGAGAGATTAGGCCTTTGGCTTACACTACACCGGCTTGTACGTAACCATACGTGCCCCACGGCAAAAAAATATATTCTCAACCTTTTTGCTGTCAAAGAGCCATGTATATCATTCAAAAAATGTAATTAAAAAATTTACTTTAATCGTGTTAAGCATAAACCTTAGCAAATATATCTGTTATCGTAAACTTGACAGCTCTTATGGTCTCATTCTCAATTAAAAGCTTTATATACAACTCTAATTGAGATTTAAATTAATACTTCATACCAAGTTTGATTTTATTAATTTATATTTGACGAGTGCAAACGTATAATAAACACTTATTCATTGAGATATCATGTAAAGTGTTCTAATTGAGGGTGGATATTTAATTTTTCTATATTAATAATAAGTAGCCTTCACACGGAATTCCAACTTAATTACATCATATAATATTACAACGTAGGGTTGACCTACTTAAATCATTAGCTATTGCATTACACATGCCAATTTTAGTGTCGCGTGTCGCTATGAAGTTTCGTTAGATTTTTTTCGTAAGCTACCGCTAATTAACGTTTTATCTAGTATATCCTGAATAACGACAGTAGATCGGTGCAATATCCTTATATTTTTTAATTTTAGTTTTCACTTTTGACAAAACATTTGTTATTTGTACGTTTTTCTATGTATCACAGATTCTCTAGAAGATCACGAAACATTTTGTTTATGAGAAAGCCATAGCGTTTGAAAATATCTCACAGTTTGGTAGTTCAGAAAATTATTTATTTTTGTATATAAAAACCTACCAAAGTGATAGGAAAACTCTGCCTGATGGAAAGTATGAATAGAATCCAACAGTGGTGGTCGTAATACTCATTGCGAATGCAGACAATGCAGTATGGCGACCCACGCCATGTCGGCCTAGCGCCCACGCTATGGCGGAGCTACAATAAACAGAAAACAAAAGTACTTACGCTGTTCATAGAAAGCCGAGATAGTACGGATGCCGTAGTTTGAAAGTGTGCAGAGGATCTCGATGATGGCCTCTTCGTCAGTGCCAATCCCCGCGACAGCGTCGTGCAACTCCTTGGCGTAGAAGTGCGGCAACGGGGTCATCAAAGCAACGATCACATTCTCCAAATTGCCGCTGAGCTCGCTTTTCAGTTCACTGATCAGATCCTTTAACAAAAAATATGGTTTAGCTTTGTCAATCTTATTTACTTCTTCACAGGAACTGTAGTTTTATAATTATCCCCCCCACTTACTTCCTTTAAAGACAAGAAGCTATTTTGTGTCTTTCGTAAAAGACATAATGAGAAAACCTATCCGAATAACATTAAAAAACGTATTACTTTCAAATATGAACTAGTTTCAGTACTTTTCAAATAACATTAAAATATTTGTACAGCGCACAACAGATTGTCTGAAACCGTATTTACATCACGATTGCCTATGTATGTTTCAATAAAAATATATAGAATAAACTTAGTAAGTATACTTCTTGCCCCTAATCATAATGTAATCAATAAAATGTAAGTGTACCAGGACAATGGCCTGTGGACCCTACATCTACCAATCCATAATTTTACACTAACTGTAATCGTCTCATTTTAAAATTCACTTGCTTATTCAGTGCTCCAATTGGCTACACTATACGTGTAACTGTAAACGAGAAAAAATAATTACGACCGAACAAACAGTTGCTGCATGATTACGATAACATTCACGATGGCGTAAAATATTGAATTATTGACTGATTTCCAAGCCTTATATCGCAAGCAAAGCATTTGTTTCAAGAATAATTATGCATATTGTACGTTTTTGGAAGAAGGCTCGCACCTATAATATAGCTGCCATTACGATCAATATTTTATACTAGTGAGACCTGGAAATTACACGCCATGAAACCCTATACACAAAGCTAGTGATTCAATGACGCTGCATATAAAAAATCATAAATATCTATAAATCTGGAAATAACTATCAGTTAAATATTTTTGGATTACAATTATTGCTATAAATATTTTAAATACCTATTCACTATGTTAATGAGCAAATTATTGTTATAGTTTTCCTTGTTATTATTCATCCTGATACATTTTAATTGGCTTTTTATTCAGGACTAGCTGTGACCGTGGCTTCATTCGCGTAGTACGTGAATTTTTACCTTAGAGATGTGCTTTTTGCTGCGTAAATGCCGATCCCGTAGGAAATCTGGGATAAAAATAGCATACGTGTTGCCCAGTAACCTTCTCTATCCCCTAGTAAAAGTGTCATTAAAATCGGTTCAGCTGTTCCAAAGATTAGCCCGCATAGGTGTAGTTTATGATTTGGTATCGTATATAGAGATAAAAGCACTGGAGAAACCACAATTTTTTCTTAATCACAGCCAGACACTTCAATATTATTCATTCGTAGTATTGATAAGTAAATATTATAGTTCCATCTAATGTAGACTTTACTGACATCATTAATGTAAAAAATGAAATGAGGTTTTGCGTGAAATGAAAATTCAAGATTTAAGTATAATGTATATTTTAGCATTTTGCTATAAAAATATTCTAAAAATATGGAGGAGATAGCATATGACATGAGTATACTAACTGAAATGACTAATTGTTAACTTTAGTCAGCTGTAAACTATCAAGATAAGATAGTGGTCTAATGGTAAATATCTATCATCATTTTCATTAAAAAAAATAAGTGATGGGTATAACTTATAACTTCAGAGTCAAATAAAAAGTGGTGAAAGTTTTTTTTTTATCAAAAGCCTTTTACAGTCCAGTGCTGGACATAGGCCTCTCCTTGGCAAGGAGGTTTTGGCCTACTACACCACACTGGCCAAACGGGTTAGAATAGGGTTTGTTTCAAGTTTTCTTCCTACTCTTTGTAATGATATTTTCCTGAATAGTTTGTTCCCTTAGTCGCCTCTTACGACACCCTCGGGATGAATAAGGGTGGTATGGTAACATTGTGTTCTTAATCCGTCACCACACGGAGGATTTTTTTTATTATTAACAGCAAATTTCTTAGGAGTCTATCTTGCTGTGAAACGTTTGCAAGTTGAAACTGGTCGCACAATTAAGGAAAGTATGTACAATAATGACAAATTTCCTCTGTTATCTCAGGTTTAATACAATTTAATGTCTGCTACAAACAGGCATCATGTTTAATCTTACGTATTTACAATTATGCGTTATAAAACTGACAATTATAGTGGAAAATAGCTTCTAATGACATTTGTATTTGAAACGAAATTGGCATCCATTTTAGTGCGTATCTACGAGAACTTGAATAGTGTAATCGATGTATTTCTAAATCAACTATAATAGCTTAGAAATAATAAGCTAAGTTATAAAAACTATGAATTTGAACACTGCACCGCGCTGCTGTACTCAATATTCAGTGATTCACGACGTTCGGTTCAGAACTTGGGAAGGAAAAATCGTTGAATTTTAAAGCAGCAAGTGGAACGTATTGTGTTGTGAATCAGCAATGACTAAGTCAACGGAAGAGTTCCGTGCAACAAGGTCTTTGCTATGAAGTAAACCATTTACTAACAGTTACAAGGTAACGTACCTGTTTTGAATCACTTGATTAATTGAAAATTAAGACAATTAAGGTCGGTACCTACTACAAATTCTGTAAGTGTGTAACATTTTTCTTTCAAGTTAGTATGTTTCTGTTTTTGAAATGCTGCCGACTCAGGACTTTCCAATTTATATTCATTTTCATGTCATACAAAAAGCGTATAAATGCAATACTAATGTTTTTAAATTATACTATGGAAATCTCAACCTATTTGAATAACGTCTCACCTAACTTTCAAACGACAATATAGCACTACCTTTGTAAAAATAAAACGAGCTCGAGAAACTGTTTTGCAAAAGCATTATATCTTTTAGAACATAAATAACACATAAACAGCTTTAAACAGTCCACTGCTGAACATAGGTCTTTCCTTAGCAAGGAGGTTTATTGCCTACTATACGGCAATGGCCCGACGGATTGCTCTAGGGTTTGTTTCAAGTTTAGCTGCTCTTTGTAGTGATGTCTACGGGATGAATAGGAGTGGCGAAACTCCAAGTTCTTAATTCGTTACCACACGGAGGAAACGAAGATAAGATATAGACAAACTTTTTTACTTTCATATGTATAAACTTAAAAAAATAATGCATAGTTACAGTACAAACACCTTGCGTAATGTTAATGTTCTAAATGTATATAATAATATTAAATATCTGACATTATGTCATTTTTTATTAAAAGTATTATAAATGTTTGTGAAAGTATAGTGAAAGTGAATTTTTACCTCGATTTCAAAGTTACATAATAGTATATTATACCTCTAAATAACTAATTACTACTGCTACTATTAATTTTATTTTTAATAATTTTATACTTTGTGTTAAGCAATTTTTAAACAATCTCATAAGATTGCTAAAGATACATTTAAAAACATTTTTTTTATCATTTATGTAGGTTAAGTTCACGACTGGGGTGCATCGTAAACGATAAAGTAAATGATGTGATGAATGTTGCGAGCCCTCAGACTAAGTTTATGCTTGTGCTTATTTACGATGTATGAGTGGTATAAATACCTCTTCTATTACTTTAAATTGATTACCAAGATTTGATTGACGTTATTACATTATTTCATAAAGTATTTGAATCTGTTAAAGTTTAGAAATATAACAATGAACTTATTCTACATCTTTCGACAAAATATAATGGTACGACAAAACATTTAAATATTGCCTTTTGTAATACTATTATCAATAAATATGTTTGTAATAATTTTATAAAATATATAAATAATGGATATAAAAACCACCATATTATTAATATTACGACTTCCCAGGATAAAGATCGATAAAAGCTTACCTTGCCATAGTTAGTCTTGAAGGTCTCGGCGATCTCAAGTCGCTGTACAATACCGCGTCTACAAAGGACGTCTATGATTGCCTTTTCGTCGGTGCCGAAGCCCTTCATAGCCTTCCGCAGAGTTTCCGCATCCGCAGCAGGGTCAAAAGGCTCTGATGGGTACACGGTGGGCGTGCACTATCCAAAACATACACATAGGTGTTACTTTAAATGCATAGACTCGAGTAATCCAATTTCCTCGATCTTGTAATTTTTATAATTCATCAAAATAAAAACAAAACGGGAATCGCTGTTGAATTAGGTTCTAAAATATTTTGACAATATTAACGAATAGTTATTTATTTGCAGCACATTTAAAATGTATGAGTAAATGTATTGTTTTTGTGGTCTCATCAGGTAATGTATTTTGCCACATCTTGTTATATACCAATACCATTCCCGCATATCGACAAAATGGCTCGGTATTTTCCCTTCTAGATTAGATGAGTAGGTACGTAGTCGTCCCATTGTATTGACGTTAGCGATGGGAAAACAGGGCGTGTGCGACCTTGCCGAAAATTTCTATGGAAAGTTGAAAGGAAATTTATGTAGCTGCCTACTGTGACATCAATATTATACTACTGCAGTATAAGGTAAGGCTGTAATGATTAAATCGTAATATAATGTAAGTTAGATAAAATATAGCATATCGCTCATTCGTTAAAATTGTGTCTGCTAAATAACCTTCATCGAACATGACATCATCTCGTGAGAAATCTACTCAAAGTAGACATAACTACAGTCACTACCTACTAGGTGGTTAAGTAACATAGTAGGTGGATAACTTACCTTGTAGGGATAATACTGTTGTCCACTCATGTTGATAGATACCTGAAGAATAGAAAATAATATTACAAACAACTGCTTTCACGAATGCGCTAAAAATAAAACGATTCCAACGAACGAAGACCGGCTTTTAGAGAGTAACAAACACGGACGCGGCACCGCGTACCGGCAAATATCGACCTATACTTCAATTACTGTTGTAAATAAAATATTGTAAGCACAAAACTTTTTATCTTGATTTTATTTAATTAAAGTGAAACACCGATATAAAATAATAAAAGAGTACGTACTTTTTTATAGTCGACACACCCAAACCACTACGGACCGAATTCCGAAATATACACAACTCGTCGAACGAAACGCGGTGAGTGCGGTCGCTGTTGGTTCTGTCAGCTCTCTCGCTTTGGCCAGTCAGGGGATATAAACAGTTTGATGCATGCATCATGATGTTGTTTTTAGAACCGTCGAGTTTGCGACACATTATTTTATTGTTCTGTTCTTCGTTACTTTTATAACGCTAAGAATAGTAATAATTAACAATTTCGATTGCTAAATCTTTTTTTCTTAGGTTACTTAAAAATAAGGTATATTTGACTAGTACACGAAATTCTAACGTCGATTCTGTATCACTTTTATATACAATAACATAATTCCCGGGTTTTTTAATATTTATATGTATATTCATTCATCATACAGATATCAACTGTCAGCTTATTTTTAGATATTGAATTTGATATGATACTGATAGTAAAGTTACATAATGTTTATCAATTTATAACAGAAGATGCGTGACTATTCAAGATTCGATACAATCGTTGTGAAGATGCCTAAAGATGTCATTCGGTACTTATCTGATTTTTTGCCTAAGCCCAATAGTTAAAAAAAACAGTAGCAGTCGTGGGACTGCCGATAGAAGTGAAAACGGAACTATTAAGTTGAGAGTAATTAAAACTATATGCAAAAATTATATGAAATTTTTTATGTTTCATATATAGCTATATATAATATATAATATCATATATAATATATAATAATAATAAATTTCATATATAATATATAATATCATAATCTCCATAGCTATAGATATACTATTATCATTAGCATGTCGGTGACGTGAACCGAGGATTTTACCCTCTACCAAAACGCTCAACGCGCCTAAAGAAGTTTACACTTCAAAATCCAGGCTTTGAAGACCAAAATGTCTTCTATTGTTACCTTATTTTTAGTGAATTGTATATTTTTTTCATATAAAGTGGGTTTATTCTTAATTGCTTAGCTGTAGGAGAAGCCGTCTCTATACACAAAGTTATTTTTTTACACTTAAACTATAATCGTACATAAATTAGAATCGATATATAAAGATGAACGTTGCATATGGAAGTAAAGTTAGTAGGCTAGGTACATTGTGTCTCTTCACCTTGTTTTTTGTTATTATTATTAATAGCCTGCTAAAGTGTATCTATTCTGCTCAATGCAACTATTGCATGCACATATGAACATACTATGCATTCTTCAAATTAACACAAATGTCTAGCCAAGCTGCCCAAGGAAACATCTTTTAAGTATTGTCATCTTGAGGCTTAGGTACAATAATCTAAACCCAACTAGAAATAATTATTATTAACTTGGTCAAAAATAACCCTTGTTTGGCGACCCCTGTCAGACTTTGCGCCACGTAAGCTAGCTATTCGCTGGCGAGCGATGATGTCATCGTGCATCGACTTGTTCGCCGGCCCCCTCCGCAAGGGGAGGTCGACATAAAGCCTGCGTCGCGACAGTTACTGGCAAGTATGTAGATATACTGGTCCTCACTGAATGGTCCATGGTTCTAATGTCGTAAACGCGCCTTGCATTGTAATAAATTGTTTAAAAAAACGTATTATCAATAATAATCGTTAATGATAATACTAATTTAATTGTGATCTAATTTAATTCCAAGTCTTTTTAAAAATATATAAAAAAAAATGAAAGTAAAAGTCAGATGCTTAGTAGTTTTGCCACTTTTAAAAGCATTTATCTATTACTACAATTATTATTACTTGTTTTTTTAACGACACCTTATTCTCTAGAAACTCTTGTTTTAATTACAA
This sequence comes from Hypercompe scribonia, assembly GCA_949316085.1. Classification (NCBI taxonomy): domain Eukaryota; kingdom Metazoa; phylum Arthropoda; class Insecta; order Lepidoptera; family Erebidae; genus Hypercompe; species Hypercompe scribonia. Next base: position 8,204,984 of record OX438989.1, on the reverse strand, counting down.
CATATGTACTTAGTAGAATTAATAAGAACCAAAGTTATTAAAATTAAAAAAGATACAAATATATAGTATGTACATAGATATCAAGCAACAGCATTCGTGCTGTCGTTTTTCGCTGGTGAGAGCGAGGCCGGAGGCCCATTGATGCAGGTGTGATAGTTATGCCACGATGACTGTCATGCCTTTTACGACCCCAAGTGAGGTGTGAAAAATCATCTCATTAGGCCGCCATAGTGTAGGTCACCATACTGCATTGTCTGCATTTGTAATGAGCATGGTAACCACAACTCTTAGATTTTATTCACGCTTTCTATCAGGCAGAGTAGTCACTTTGACAGGCTCCTAATATAGAAAAAAAATAGAGGATAAATGTGTTATTAAATACAGTTCAATTGTTTTAAAAGGTAACGTAGTGTTTTCTTATTACAAACTGAAAGTTAATATTTAACTCCTGGCATTATGTACATCAGTGACTTAAATTAAAAGATTAGTCACATATACTGCTATCTGAGCTCTTGAGTTGCCAAATCAACCATTCCAGAAACAAATATTGATGACTATGGTTATAAAAGTAATAATGTTTACTTGTACCTACGCTATATAAATACCAGGCATGATTTTATGTATGTACGTAGGTATGTAATAATTCTCAGGAACTATCGTGTAAATAAGGAAATATGTAAAGTACGTGCCTTCTAATTTGACCGCATTTGAGGAGTTTCCGAATGGTTGAGCACTTCGCTGAAGCATGACCGCGTCGACCTGTTTTACTGAAAAACAAGTAGGCACAACTGTTCTTGGCACAAAGGGCTAATGGGTTTGCATACGATACAATTTTGCCTACGCCTCAGATTTGCAATTTCTTATGCGTGTATTCAAATAAATCACCCATTTACATTTCGTATTTGTGTGACAGACATTGGAAGAAGAGTTCATTCATACTGCTACTATTAATAAGTTAACGTTTCAGTAGACATGTTATGTCTGTTATCTTAAAGTATGAATCATCTTATAATTTTTCCATAGAAATGATAAAACGTATTGATAACACACCACGTTTCAAAAAACCATCCCGTTTGTCTAAATATAATCTGCAGTTGCGAAGAAATGACGCCTCTATGGCAGTCTTTTATCGTCTTTATCATGGAGAGTGTTCTGACGAACTCTTCGGACTAGTCCCATCTTCTTCCTTCCTCTACAGACCAGCTCGTGCTAGCCTTGAAAGTCACCGTTTTAGAATGACAGACATATGCTCATAAACTAAACAGTTCGGCTCTTCCTTCCTGTGCAAATCAGTTAAAATTTGAAACTCATTACCAGCACATGTGTTACCCTCTCACTATGATCCCGAGTCCTTTAAGCGGGGCGTGCAGAAGCATCTCATTAGGCCGCCATAGCATACTGCATTGTCTGCATTCGCAATGAGTATGGCGACACCACTCTTGGATTCTATTCATGCTTTCCATCAAGCAAAGTAGAGTCACTTTGGCAGGCTTCTACAATATAAAAATATCAAAATTTATCAAAAGGGCCCTGATTCCTTTTGATCAAGTCAAGGATCAAGTTGGGCAATCCCCAGCAACCCAAACGGTTTTGTAAAATGTAAAAACCCAAAACCAAAATGTAAAAACTGTATTTGCAAAAACACCTCAAGTGCTTCTCATCTCTAAATCTACTTATAACGTAATTTTTAAATATGTAATGTAAACTTGTGACTTTTTTTATAGTTATATCAAATTTTCAGGAGCCTGTTTTCAAATTCCCCTTGTACATAATAACGAGCTTTTTAATCTCAGCAAATATTATCGAAATCTGTAAGACTTGATGACAATTTCAAAAGCCTATAAATCATTTATGCAATCATGGTAACCCGTTACAAAATTTACAAAAGTTAAGAATTTATTTAAGCATCGGGGAAAAATACATAGCTTGGGTTATAACCCTAAATACCAAGGACAGATTCGGAGAAAGAAATTGGGCGTCCCTTGCAAGCCCTAAATTTCGTTTTCATATCATAATAAAGTTCGATTGCTATGCTTCGAATGGGTTCGAGTCTCTTCCATTTGTTTTAATATTTTGAAAACAGAATCTCTTGTTGATTCGAAGCTGAGCGGAAGAATATTAAGGACAAAAATATGAACTGCTACCTACTCTCCTAATAGAGGTTGATGAGTAATGTTTCATTAGTATTTTATCATCGTTCTAAAAATAATGTAGTAATAATAAGTGATTACTGGGATGTTAAAGAATACGACGCAGCTACACGCAAGCTGATGACGCGACGTCACAGCATTACTTAACCAGTCTCAAACATTAACTTCTATTTTATTGATACAACGTGACCTCATCATTTAGTGATTATTGAACAGTCACCTCGTATGACACATACATAAAACAAGCTATGATTGTAGTTTTCAGTGAAAATTAAAAATCGAACAATTCATCATCATCAACTGCTGGAAGTAGACCTCTCCTTTGAAAAGAGGTTTAGGCCCACTATAGCACGCCGGCCAGATGGAGTGATAAAGGGGTATATATAACAGGATTTGTTTCAAGTTTTCCCCCTTTCTCTTTCAACACCCATAGGATGAATAGGGGATGTGACACTATATCCAGAATCCGTCCTTACACGGTCACATATTCAACACTTGGAAGTAGGTTTTGAGTCTTCATAGAGTGATGTCTAAATTAAAAACTACTCCTAATATAAAAATCGATGTGCGAAACGAAGGTGATTTTTTTTTGTCATATATTTCTTGATTTTTCTTCCTAATAACTTGTATTATTGCCTAAGTATTAATGGGTAACAAAGTAACACTATAACATCATGGATTCAGAACTTTAAGACAAAACATCATACGCTTACTCTTATTACTATCAATCTAAGTGTGAAGTAGTATTTAATGATATTGTGAGATCATGTCTAACAAGTAGTAACTTAGTAGGAAGCGAAATGATTCATTCATCTGTATTATCATGCTACGAGAATACCTACTACAGCAATATATTCATTCAATAATCGACTCACAACTGACAGCATCGTTATTACATTACAAAGAGAACAGATTTAGTAACGTAGTAAACATAAATAATATGTGAGACGTAATATTCTTGCATGACAATTCTACGAGTATTCGTTGCAATTTATGGACAGCAAAAGTAATATGACGCTAGTATTCCTGTTTTCTCTCGGTTTTCTGTAGAAGTGAATTTCTATTTTAGTAGACCATGGAAGAGCATGCTTCGATATAAATGGGTCATTTTCACCGAACTCATACAATACTCATATCATATAAAATGTAGAATTATACTAGATCTTTACTTATTAAATTTATATTTTTATGAAATAAGTTACTTATTTTTCTTCTGTATGTTTTATATCTATTAATTAAAATAATCACCCATACAATTGTCGCAGCTTTGCCGGTAGTTTATTGATATTCTTTTTGAAGAAATTAGCGAGCGAATTAAATCCTTCAGGCATTTTGTACTGCCTCTCGAGTAATATTACGCACCCCCTGGTATAGTCGATTAGAAAATATTTAATGTTTCTATGTATTTTCCTTCCTGACAAGCAGGTCTCATCCCACATCCTCAGAAAAAATCGGTATTAAACAATTTTTTCGGTGCTTTTCATCGAGTTAATGAGATTATTATAGTCTAAATCTACCCCTTGCCATAAGTCTAGGACCTTGAGTGGCAGGAGGAATTCACAACCAGCGCACGTGTTTCCCATCCACTACGATCCCGGGTCCTTTAAGTGGGCTTGAAATAGCATCTCACTAGGTCGCCATAGTGTGAGTCAAAAAGGATAAGACGGAGTATCTTTTGTTCCATGGATCCCGTCGTGGTCTACCCTCTGGCGCCTCCATCGTAGTCAATTCGGTCCTCGTACCGGTTCAGGCTCAGATGAAATATTTGGGCTTGATCCTCGACTCGACTTACTCCAAAGCTGGTCGGCGCTGCTTCTGCCCTTGGGCGACTCTTGTCCAATTTGAGTGGAGCCAGCGTCGCGACGAGACGGCTGTACACGGGGGTTGTCCGATCAATGTGCTGTATGGTGCACTGGTAAAGGCGCCCAGAATAGGGCTCGCCTCTGGCGACCTAACAGGTTATTGGTGGTTAGAGCCATACGCGGTTACCGCACCGTGTTGACGGAGGCAGTGTGTGCCTTGGCCGGCACTCCCCCGTGGGATTTGGAGGCGGAAGTGTTCACTGAAATTTATCGGCGGACAGCTTACTTCCGGGCAGGTAGCGGCATACGGCCCGGCCCGAAGAAACACGCGAGTGGCGTGAGGCTGTTCGTCGAGCCACCGTGGCTCGTTGGTCATCTCGCTTAGAGGTTCCACGTGCTGGCTTTGCCGCCGTGGAGGCTCTTCAGCCGGTTATCACCGAGTGGGTAGGGCGACAACGCGGGACCCTTTCCTTCCGACTGACGCAGGTCTTTTCCGGGCACGTTTTCTTCGGAAAGTATCTGCACTCGGTCGCCAGGAGGGGATTGAGTCCCGCCTGTCACCACTGCGACTGTAGTGAGGACTCGGCGGCACAGGCGCTAGGAGGAATCTGGATGTTATAATAGCAGCTGTTCCCGGATCCCTACTATCTCAGGCGTAGAGTGGCACACCGTATGATTATGGTTGGTTTGATTCCGACACAACACCCCGCCGTAAACCCCGGTGGAGTGACGACCCGACGGGTTTCCACACATAAAAAATAAAAATGTGGGTCAACAATCCTTTTTGATTATACTCAAGCTTTCTATCAGATAAAGTACAGTAAAATTGGCAATTAATTTATATAAAAAAAACCGTAGCCATGGGCGGTGGTAGGTACATGTTGACGGTGGTAATATTTAGTAGTATAAGTTGTATAGTTCTGACAGCAGTCACTCCGCATAAAAGATTGAAGTTCAGCTGTGTCGTAGCATGCTTAAAATCGACTCCAACCTAGTTTAGGAAGAAAAATCATAGGAATATAGGAAACAAATATACTTAAGCAAACTTCGACTCCTTCGAGTATCTTACCTTATTATTATCTAAGAGAAGAAACAAATATTTTTAACACGTGAGAAAAATTTCACAACGAATTTCGTAAGGATTAACGAGCACTAAATGCCAGTTTAGCGTTGGTACATAGCGGTATTTTTATTATTAATGCAATTTCAACAGTCTAAAAGTGTGTCGAAAACAAAAGCTGTCTTTATTTTTCTCTTATCCAACAAAATCACTCAGAAGATCTATTTAATTTATATCAATTTTCATTTTTTTTCATATATCGCCTGAATAACGATAGCTATCGGCTTTTACTGCACAACTTCACTTCTGAATAAATCACGTGATGAGTCCCACTATTTAGTGTAGTTAATATTACTCAAGTTAACTACGTACTGAACTGTCTACACTAATGACGCTGATTATGTGGTGCCAGAAAACTAACTTATTTTTACTGTTGTTTGTTTATGATTGAATCTTGTCAGGGTGGTAAGCATGCCACAACTGTTATGTGACTACTTTCACAATGACGAACAATATTATAAATGGAGACTTTTTTCCTTCGTACACAGGTAACTGTGAATTAAATGATTCAGTAATTTTGCCTGTTTTTTTTCATTTACTAGTTATTTTGACGGATTGTAAGATATAATACATACAAAACTGAAATCAGAGCGCCTGGTTTCATGCTTGAAGACTTCTTTTAGTAATAATTGCCTTGTTGGTCTAGTCGTTAGTGTAAACGATTGCCGACTAAGAGGTCTTGGGTTCGATGACCGGGTGGAGCCAGTGTTATTGATTTTTTTGTAGAAATATTTAATAACAGCGCCGGACTAGAAGTAGTAGGGGTCTTAACCCCTGTACCTCGGAGAGTACGTAGAGCCTGTGGTCTTGCGCCTGATCTCTCTCCGATCGTGTCGGATAGTCGACCCATCGAGTTATAAGAGTAAGGGAACTCGGAATGCACCTGTGACTGCGCACATACTTGTGCACTGTAATATCTCCTGCGTAGTTTTATTCTTGTAGTATAACGTACGCTTAGAAATCGTAAATTTCTTATATTCAAAGTCGGGAACTAGAAAAGTATTTTACTACTGTCGCAATAAGTTTAACAAAAACTAATGTCACAAAATAACATGATGGAAAGCGTAATTGTATAAAACATGATTTATTACAGTAATACATTTAATTGGAAATACATAATGTAACAGGCCACGCTTGTGACACATACAATATACATAAATACAATTGTTCCATTCTAGTCTTCCAAGAAGAAATATTGACCAGCCCTCTTTTGTTCTATGTCCTGTAAAAAAATATAGTACAATAATTAATATTATAAATGCAAAAGTTTGTGAGACTTGATGTATGGATGCTTGTTACACAAAACCGCTAAAACAGTTGAAGGGATTCGAAGGACGTTTGGTATAATGATACATTAGATTTGACTGACGAATATAGAGGTTTCTTTTAACAGTAAGAAATTAACTGGCAAAAAGGAGAACCAGTGTAATATGTTTTGTTTTTTATTACTCAGTGATCAAGGTAAAGTATCCCGTTTTATATCTGATGGATAAATGACACATCCTTTAAATTAGAAGAAGAACTCAAGCAAAAATTCATACTTGGTCACTTAGTTTGTAAGTTTTAATAAAATCAAATCCCATTATAGGCAGATCTGATGTTGTAGAGCGACGGCATCACATAATGTCATCGTGACATCAACATCACATAAAAAAGATACTGTTATAATGTACATCTTAGTATTTTTACATATTTTCTTTTATTCAACATTCCATTTTCAACAAAACAAATATCTTGGCCTTTATAATTTTTGTTGTCTTTACAATGTTTACATTATGAAGTGGTTTGCAATTGGCAAAAACTGTGTAGAGTAGTGATGATGATTATTAACTGCCTCAATAGCACAGTGGCAGCATATGCGACAGCTGTGTTTGAAGTCTGAGGTTTGATTCCTGGGTTGACTAAATGTTTGTATGACCTGTGAATATTTGTTTCATAGTGTGTTAGTGTGTATTTGTTTTCTTTCTAAAATATGTATTTGCAAAAAAAAAAGTGTATATGTATTGTATCAGCTGTCCAGTACCCATAGTACAAAATTTGGTCAGTTTGGGACTAGATGATGGTGTGTCCAAGATGTCCAAAATAAAATTATTTTCAATATCTTGGTTTGTAATGTTGTTAACAAAATATCAATAGAGTAATAGTTTGTGAAGTCAAGATAAGTCAACAAAATGAAAGCATACCTTAACCGAAGAATATTTGTTGATTCTTGGTCGGAAGTTATTGGGATCTCTTCGGAAGGTAATGCCCAACAATTCAAGGAAGCGGTTCATGCCGTTGAGTAGGGACTGCGGCGCATGGGCGGTGGCATTCGATGACGGCGTGCCTTCGAATACAATCACTCGGTCCGCTAGATACGTGGCCATAATAAAGTCGTGCTCTACCACAAAACCTGTGCGTTTCGCATGCAGGATGAACCTGTGGGTAAAACAAATGTAATGTAAGTATTGAACATGGAAGTAAATGATAACTTGGTTTATATGTGTTTCAAAAATGTTGATATGGTACACAACTAGCTTAATTTTTTTTATCTGAAAAAAAAAAATTAATGATGCAAAAAATAGAAAGCTAGTAGCAGTCAGACAGATACATATATGTCTGTGTATGCTTGTATGTGTTTCTGTGTGTATCTAATTATATATATATATAGTATTTACATATAATTAAATACACACAGCTATATATGTATAGATACATAATTAAACTTTGTTCAATGTAAAATCTTGAACATTTATTTTAATTCTACCAATCTATAAGAAAATATGTCTGTCCCCTGAAGAGCTTGTAACATATAACAATTTCTCTAACATGTTATATTTAATTGAATAGATGTCTGAGGTTGTTGGAAATGGTGTCAAAATGTTAGTGATTAGTGAAATTAGTTTGACATTTTGGTTCTAAGACATACCAGAAAGAGATGTAAGAAAGATACGACTTGTATATTATATTATGTTTAAAAACACAAAAAGACAATACAACTGTTATCTATGTCATATAAAAGAGGCAAGTGATCCCTGAAGTAGTGTTACAAATAATAAAATATTACCTCTTGATAACTTTAGCAGCTACAAGACGCTGCTCGGAATCCAGGTATGCAGAAGGTTCATCAATAAGGTAGACATCAGCCGGCTTGCCAAGACAGAGCACCAGAGCCACTCGTTGCAATTCACCACCAGACAAGTTCTGTACTTCCTGGTCCATTATCTCCTCTATTTTCATTGGCTTCATCACATCAGTGATAAACTGTAAGGCGAATAAATGAAAATTGTGGATTAAATAAAAAAAGAACTTTAAAAAGACACCCTAGACTAAACTTTCACTCTAGGAATATATTCTCTCGCAAGGGATTTTATTAATATCTGAAATGACACTAAAAATACTCAGATTCGGAATAACATGTTCATTTAACATGATGGGATTGAACTCGCACTATTCAAAGCGACCTCTTAATAAATATTCCAGCCTCTAGTAAATTACTAGTTTTGTTAATTGTTTTGTTGTTTCATTCAGTGTGCCATATTTGTTTGCCCTTTGGTAGTTTTAAGTCATCATAATTTAATCTAACTATTTCCTTGAAGTCATCACATCACATACCTAAAAAAATCTAATGATAACAAACTTTATGGAAATCAGTGTTTAAAAAGTATATGTCTACAAGCATGTTAATATCTAACACATTTGAAACATTGGACATACAATTCAATTTAGTTCTGAACTAAGCAGAGCATGTGCTAAGGACAACATAGAAAACATCCACACCAACACAACACCTAACCTCGGAAAAAAATATTAGCAGATAATACAAACATTTAATCTGATTTGGGCATCAAACCTAAGACCTAAAGCTCGGTATACACATATATTACCAATAGGCAACTGAGGTAATAAAAATAGATCAAAAGGTACTTTTCCAATAACCATAATATGACCCAATTCTAGTTCTATTTTATTTCATATAAGATTTCTTCATTGTTCACAAGAAAGTCATATTGAGAGTGACACAAAGTTAGTATGAATGAATTTTTGAATTAGAGGTGTATTTAAGTACTTAATCAAATCACAACTATTCATACAAAATCATTGTGTTCAGTTTTAATAATATACAAATACCATTTGTTACATATGTACTATACAAAGAATATTTAAAAGTTGATAAATAGGTCAATGATCATATACCTTCTAAAACTTATTATAGTTAAATACTAGTTGTTTGGGTTAAATTCTAAATGTTATTTACCTGTGGATGAACATAAGCATCCCTGATCTTGTCATGGAGCAAGCTCCGCACGAGTCCTTGTGACTTAGGAGATATCTTCTGTGGCTTATAACTAATGTGTAACTGAGGCAGCTGTCCAGAACCTAAACATAACACAAAAGTATAAATATTCCGACTAAATGCATAAAATAAACTGTTAGGAATTTAAATACTTATTTACAATCTTTCTAGGACTTAAGAATGTAACTATTGGTTTATGAACAATGAAATGGAGAGATAAAGTAAACATAAATAATTAGTTGGTACCAGTTACTTTCGGTTATGCTAAAAGAACAAAAATAGTGATAGTAGTTATAATATAACATAATCTTTTTTTTTAATTAATATAAAACAGTAATAAATTCGATAGACAATGGACTTCTACAAATATTGACTTTTATTGGTAAATTAAGCTTTTTTATACCTTCCGTTGTCGTGCATGATTCCGCATGTTTTAAACATTTTTGAAATACAGGATGAAAGAACAAATCAAATAACTCAGTTCTAGCCATTATAATAGCTTAAATATTTCTAAATTCATTAAAATACACTTAATGCATACACCTATAACCTCATTTTGAAAAAGACGACTACATTATTATATAACGTGAATTTATTAGAGATTCAAAATATACGATCTTTTTAAGATATATATCACGGTAACTGTATTAAACACAATCCTGTTGAAAGAGGAATTTTTTTACAACAAAACCGAAGCTCAAGCAATTTGACAACTTTCACAAATTTGACATTTACAATCAGTGTTGCCATTCTAAATATTTATACGTCAGTCAGTACGTTCGAATACAAGTCCAAATTAAATGAACTAAAAATACATTACCATAAATAATTATTCATAAAAAGATTTAATAAATTTAAATTCAAACTTAAAAAATGTAATATCTACTGCAACCTGATTTAATTTCTTTTATTTCTATTCACGTATTTGCCATCTATAAATAAGTTTGTCACACTTTCACATTGATGTGAGGTAAGAAGAATGAAAGTTTTGAGCTTGCTGATATCAAATATCATTTTTATCGAAACAAAAGATCATACATTAGTGAAACAAAACAAAACCTTACAAACTTCCTTACAAAACTCTTAGAATCGTTTTTTTTAATTATATAGAGCATATAATTTCGAGGTGAATTTAGTAAATATCATTTAAATGATAAAAAAAAATTGCATACCTTATAAGATAAGAATGTAAAATGTTAAACTAAGTAAATATAAAAAATTATTACCGTCATCAGGTTCTAAGTTGCCAGCCAACATTCTAATGAATGTAGTTTTACCAGTACCATTTTCTCCAAGCAACACCAAAATTTCAGAATCTGAGAATTCACCAGCTTGTACATATAAGCTAAAATCACCCATCTTTTTAGACATTTTAGGATACTCATAATGGTTCATCCTCTTAATCTGTGTAAGAAAAATAAATCAATGTAAAGGTTCTTTGAAGTTAATCTTGTATTTTAAAATATAAATGTATAAAAACACTTACTTCTTCTTCAGTAGCAGATTCAGCTACTTTAAAAACTAAAGATTCAGTTCTGAATCTCATATTTTCAGTAGGGACAAATCCATCAAGGAATATATTAATACCTGAAAAAACGATACAGTTAAATTTTTGTGCAGTATTGCTTAAACAATTAATTACTACTTACTATGCTAGTATTTTACCTTGATTAATTTTTGTTATTTAATCAGTTGTTTTTTAAATATAAATGAAAAAGTCTTACCTTCCCTAACTGAGAAGGGCATAGTCACAACACCATAAGCACCAGGTATACCATACAAACAGCAAATAAAATCAGATAAGTAGTCTAGCACAGACAAGTCATGCTCTACCACAATGATGAACCTGGACAAAAAATTTATTTTAATTTGTAAACATTATACACTTAATGTGATGAAGTAATAGGTCTGTCCACTTCATTAATCTAACAAGGATATATATTCATGTGGCAACAACAAATAAATTTTCAGATTAAGAATCTGAAAATTTATTTAGGTGTTAGCTAATTAAAAAAAACTATTATTAAAATTATCAAATAGAGCGAACAAACTGATGATAAGAAATGGTTTACAACAATTATGAGGTTAAAAAAATAAAATAAAAGAGATCATCACATTACAGTAGTTATTATTATAGCAACAGACAGTAGTGAGGAGTGTGTTGCACTTATAAAAAAATATTCAATCTTGGTACAATTAAAAAATGATGCTGATGAAAATTCAAAACAAACAAATTGCTACTATTTTACTAAGCTCATATAACTATGTGCCAGAAACTTACTTATCAGGATGTATGAGCGATCTTATTGTACGAGCTGCATTAAGACGTTGCTTGACATCCAAATAAGATGAGGGCTCATCAAACATAAATATATCACCATTTTGAATGCACACCATAGCGCAGGCGAAACGCTGCAGCTCTCCTCCAGATAAGGCGGAAATCTCACGGTCACGGATATGTGACAAATCTAAATGAAACATTTTTTAAATCAAATCAACATTGGTTGTTGTACTGATTAACATCTACTGAAAATCTTCATTTGGTTGAACCTTATTTATAGGGAGAAGTCTATGTTCAGCAGTGGATTATTAAAGGCTGTTGGTGTGTGGTGTGGTTCATTTTGTTTGTGTAGTTACAAAACTCAAAAAGTTCTAGGGATCGAGGTTAAATTTTGACACAATATATAGGTGGGCCAAGAATTCATTAACATTTGAATCTAACATCCCGCGTAAACAAATGCCGTGCGGGACGCGGTGATTTTGTCGCAATGGTTCGCTTCACGGGGTCGCAGCGCGCTTACTGTGTGAAACAATTTTGTTTAAACAAGTTCGCTAATTACTGTGAGACGTTTATTTCGCGTTGAATACGATTTACATGACTTAAATCAGTGTCCGAGTGCACCTTTAATAAAGAAACGAATGAAGAAGTTCGAAGAGAAGGGATCTACGCTAAATGTGAAGGCCCATGGACTTCTTGGACCGAAGAGATCGTACAGAAAATTGCCGCTTCTGTTCGACTTAATCCTGATTTATCGACGCACTATAGTTCGATTGAATTAGGATTATCCCGCACATCATTAAGCCGTATTTTGAAATAACATCCATATAAGATCAAGATAGTGTAGGTACTAAAATCGAATAATTTAAATTTGCGCAAGTCGTATACCGAAATAACGAAGTCCAGATCTATGCCCAGCAGACTTCTTTTCGTGTGGTTAAAAAATCAGTGAAGAGATGTCGGCGATCTCGCGGTTGCCTTGCCGACGAGTATTCGAAAATTCGGTGCTCGGTTTTAAGAGTGCAAATGACGAAACGGTGGTCATTTAGGCGATGTAATTTTTAAAAAATAAGTTCAAACTAATTAGCTTTCTTGTAAATAAACAATTTTTTATAATATGTCAAATGGTTTCTTAATACGATTTTTTCAAATGTTATCTAATTCATGGCCATGCTATACAATCTTCTTCAAACCTTTCAAAACTTTTCACATGTTTTCATATAAGTTTTGATCCTCATTTCCCATCAATGCAACCCCAAGATGTAACAGCAAAGGGTGGAAGGGTATAGGTAGTTATCACTATATTACTATGTTAATTAAATAAATAGGTGTTCATGTTGCTTTAAAACTGATGGCCAGTTCATGTTTGAAATAGATTATAAACCATACAGTTATCTTATCTATACAGAACAAAATGTTAAGTTATTGTTTAATACAATTCTTATCACTATGTAATCAATGTTTAGCTTACACTTTAAACAATGAAAGTGTGAACCTAACCACAAGGTTCTGCTTGCAAACTTAGAGTCACTTAAAAAAACGAATCATAGACTTGAAAGTGGTTCTAGTTTTGGACAATGCACCCTTTACTTTTCTTCTACCACTTTTAATCAATGCCTCACACATACAAACACATACTGTTACATTCTTGAATCACTTATTTATTGCACACGTACTGAATAATTCATGATATATCTACAGTAATTAATTAAACTACTGCTACTAATAATAGTTATTATTATTTCTGTATGTATTCTGAAGTTTGTAAAACATATCTATCACAATCTTGTCCCTCTGATTTGCCTTTAAACTTTGCCCTGAAGGTTTTTAGTTTTCTAAAGCAAAAGTGAACTTACCCAACATTCTACAAATTTCCTTTTGATTTTTTAACTCATCTTTCTTATCAAGGAGTTGACCCACAGTGCCTTTAACTGCCTTAGGTATCTGATCCACATATTGAGGTTTAATCAATGCCTTTAGATCATCTTCAAGAATTTTCGTAAAGTAGTTTTGGAGTTCTGACCCACGAAAGTGAGACAAGATTTCTTGCCAGTCTGGGGGATCCTATACAACAAAATACAAAATTGAACTTGAATACAATCTAGAATCTGGTGTTTTATGGATTAAGAAATAAAATGTGGTGAATTTATGCAAATAAAAAGAAACATTGTTTGCATATCAAGTGTATAGCTTAAGAAGAAATTAATTATATTAATTCTTATAAATGTTAAACTTATTTTAATTGTTTAAATTTTATATTCTGCAAAAGTTGATAGTTAAATAAAAGAAAATTTCATTTAAAACTGGAAATTGTTTAACTAAATCACATCATTTTGTTTATAAAACTTTTGATAAGACAACACCTGTCAACCCAGTTAGTTTTTAATAATATTGATAAGAATAATTAAAAAAGTAATATTTTCATCTTATACACTTCAATACGCCACAACATGTTTAATTACAAAATAGTTTTCTTTTGAATGCTGATTATATATTGATATTTCTTGAGGAAAGAAATGAGAAAATGAAACAGTTAGGTTATGTTATTGATAAAGTATTTGTAACATAAACTTACAGCAAATCGTCCCAAATTGGGCTTCTGCTTTCCAGCAAGAATCTTCAGTGCTGTGGACTTGCCAATACCGTTCTGACCAACAAGCCCTAAGACTTCTCCAGGCCGAGGAATTGGCAGACGATGGAGCTTAAATGAATTCTTGGAGTAGCGATGAGTAGTGTGCTTTTCCAAATTTGAAGGTATGTTAATAATGGTGATTGCATCAAATGGGCATTTCTGTAAAAAAAAACTTTATTAAATACTGTAATTTATTGTAAAATAACAACTATGACTGTTTTTTACTTTAATAACAGCAAGCTGAATTGCTAAATTAAAGGACAATGAAACCTTTCATTATCAATCAACATTTACCATTACTTTAGTTATTTGACTTAGAGCAGCAGACAGCAGAAACCAGTACAGTAAACTGTAGTCGGTTTTTTTATAACTGATCCATATTGTAGTAAAGTAGAGGTATCTAAGTATTAAAAACTAAATAATAAACTGGCTTACCTTGACACATATACCACATCCAATGCACAACTCTTCGGATATGGTAGCTATCTTGTCACTAGAAGCGACTTCAATGCAGAGCTTACCCATACGCACTACTGGGCAGCTTTTTTTACATTCTTGTCTACATCTTTTAGGCTTGCAACGATCCGCGTTCACAATAGCAATACGCGTAAGTTTATCGGTCTCTTCATGTTGTTTATTTCGTGACATAGCTGTATACGAAAAAACTCACGTTTTAAATAAAATTAAGGCAAATTAATCATTAAGAAATACAAAATTTCTCCTTCGATATGTGGCACAGACATCAATATAACCTCAATAATAACTACATCTTTTTCAATTACAATGAAACGTAAAACTTAGAATAATTTTTATTTACCACTTATTATAGTAAATTTTAGCAGTTACGTAGCTTATAACTAATGTACATACCTGAAAATAAGGCGAACGTTGGCAAAACTATGCCTCCGTTCGCGTGTCCTTTTACATCCAACTCAAATGCCAAAAGGAACTAACTAAAGCATTCTCAATCTAGCAACATTTAACCAAGTGGCAGTCCGTTCAGAACCCAAGCATTTGAAACTTTAAGATTCAAAACATAACGTAACAAGATAAAAAAAGATTATTACAATATGTGAGTTATAACATTTAACATTGTTTTTATTTATTAATATCATAGAACCTTTTAAGTGAATTTAATAAGGTTTAGGTCATAAAAAATTTTCAATTTGTCATTATTGTGTGTGGTTTGTATTGTGTTCATTTCAATTTTTTTTCACTTTCTTTCAAGTATTATCTTAATATAAACTAAATTTACTAGGAACAACTTCAGTAGTATTAAGACTTAAATACTTATAAATTTTAAAAATTAAATTAACATTCTGGGAAATAAAAAACACCCATTTTATTTTGAAAATTTACATATATGCGTCAAAAAAAATCCTTCGTATCATTGCGTACTGGTAGCGTTCCCAAAAGACTGGTAGCATTGCCACGTTGAATAGCAATGCAAATTATCTGTGCTAAAAAAAGGGCCGGCCTTCTGGTCACTATGCGTCGATCAGTTGCTTATTACTTTAAATAATCTTGCTTATCTTTACAAGTAGTTCTTTGTGATTAGTAAGATTTTCTAACATAAGTTAACACAGCGATAAAAGAAGTATTATATTGTTCCTTCAAATATCACTTTTGGTGGATACTGAAGTGCAATGAATATTTATAGTCAACGTTATCGAGATCCATGATTTTAAAATAGTTGAATAAGAAATGAAGTAAAAGTAAAAAAATGTTATATTTGGATTAGGTTTTGTTATTGACACTTAGCGTGTTATTATTTTACGAAATCTTGAAATATTATTGTTACTTTTGCTAACTGAATTATTTAAAGAAATATTTAATTAATGCAATTTACAAATGAATTTATTTAAATAATAATATATTTTTTGTAACTAGGGAAAAATTTAAAATGATATAGACTGAAAGGTACCTTTTTAGCTGAAAGACATTCACGGCTGGACATGGATCTCTTTCAAGGTTTACCACAATAACCCGTCTAAGAAACTGTATATATAAAATCGTCTAATCGAAATAAATAGTGTTGTTGCTGGGCTCCATTGAATAAAGTTGTCATTTAGACATACATGAAAGTGTAGAATTTTTGCACCCAGACTGTTTAATAAAAGTATTAAAAACACGTATAATAAAACTCGACTTTGTTAAAAACCACAGGTACCTTATTAGACAATTGACAAATTTGCAAGTAATTTTCTTTATGAAGTTAAAAGTAAAGTTAATAAAGGATAACTTGGAAAAATATTGACAAAGTAACGATAAGCCAATCATAATTGTAACTGTGATTGTTTGTTTTAATCATTCGTAAAATGAAAATAGAGATATGCTTTGAGAAATTTGACCCATTGAGCCCCCATTAAAAAAAAATGCAATAAAGCAGATTCGATAAGTTTTACAAATTGTCACCTGTCGCTAAAAAAGGTTTATTAAACAATAATGCAATTATGTATATCGTATTAACAAATTTTTCGGCGTGGCAATTTTAGCTGTCAGTTTTATTGGAAAAAAATGTCGTGTTGTCAGTTTTTGAGATATTTCCACTTGTCGGATTGTCAGTTTTAAAAACAGCTGATCTATAACTCTAAATGTCAAAAAAGAAACATCGATAATTAAACAAATTTTGGTGTAAGTATAAAAAATTTAAATGAAAACTGTTTTGAAAAGGACTTCTTAGTATACTGCTAGCAAATTCCTACAGTAATTATAAGTGATAACGGTAACTTAATTGTCTATCAGTTAGTTTGAGTCGATTTCTAGTGTATATAAGAAAGAACAAAAAAACTAACTACAACAATGTTTCTTGTAATTATAATACATTTCAAAATGGCTTTTGCGTTTATTTGTGATTCTTTAATGCTTTGATAGTTTATATTACATATTAGAAATAAGATAAATCTTTATAATAGTATTAAAACATGTTGGTAAGCTTTATAACTAAAATTAACTACGATTTTTGTCTTTGATTTGATTAAAAATTTGTATATACATAAAAGCTATGCTTAATACGTGCGAAAAGTTGTCACTGCAGTGAAACTAAAGTCAAAGTCAAAGTCAAAGTCAAATTCATTTATTCATTTAGGTCACAAAAGACACTTATGAACGTCATAAAAAAAAAAAACAATAAAAGATGAAAGATGAACAATCTGTCGATTAAAATTATAGCTAGCTGGGTTCGCAGATTGTTCATGGTAGAGTGGTGAGAAAAGAACCCAGGAAAGAAACTCACCACCACTCTTTTAACTCAAAATCTTTTAAATATTAAAATAGCAGTTATATTCACAATCATAGGTCTTAAAAAAAGAGCAATTCATTTCCAAACATCTAAATCTGTGACATAGTCTGAAACTGAGTAATAAGCCTTTTTGGACAACCTCAGCTTAACAAATTTCTTAAATTTACTAATAGATAATAATACTATGTTGTTTGGTAATTTGTTATAAAATTGTATACATTGACCCACAAACGAATTCGATATTTTATGGAGCCTAGTAGTGTGCAAGGCAAGTTTATTTTTATTTCTTAAATTAAATTGATGGAGATCACTATTTTTCTTAAATTTACACAGATTTTTATGAACATACAAAAGATTCTCGTAAATGTATTGTGAGTGTAGTGTGAGAATGTTAATTTCTTTGAATCTGTTTCTTAGTGACTCACAAGGGCCCATCTTATAGATAGCCCTAATAGCTCGTTTCTGGAGCACACTATTTTAGCTGATTATCAGGAATAACAGTGAATATGTTAATAGTTTAAACCTCAATATATAAAAAAAGTAACTATGGGGTCAGACCTGGTTAGTACTCTATATTATTTTTTTTAGTTAGAGTTCAATTTTGGCTGTTTATTGTAGTTCCTTAGTCCATTATATATGACCATTTTTTTTTAGAGTAGAGATAACAAGATGGCAAAATATTTGCTGCAACTTGAAAAGAATACCAAAAACATTTTACTAAAGGGTTGAATACTGATATCCATAAATGGAAGATGAAGTTTGAATAGTATAAAAAGTGAGTTGAAACTCACAGTACATATCTAAACTGAGAAAACTAGAAAAATAAGGTAATTGCTTGTAAATACAACATTAAAATGTCTTATAACCAAAAGATGGCATGTTAATAGTTTTAATGAATTATGAATAATAATAATAATGAATTATAATTTATAGCCTGTGGTCTACCTGTCTAGTAGACCTGAAAATATAAAAAAACCACCAGCTGCCATCTCAGGTGCCCTACTCTGAAGGGGACTCATACATACATTATTTTAGGTCCTTTCCAGAATCAACGCCGTTCCTAGTTGGGCCCGATCCTGGGGAGGCCACAAAGGCTTCCTCGCCTATTAGTCTGGTTGTTAAAACTTAGTGAGGCTCAATCATATTTTTCCGGACGATATTTTTGTACAAAGTATACGTGGATGTACTAAATGTATATGTAATAAATTATTTTAAATAATTTTGATTTAATATGGGAACAGGTTTTGAGACTACTGTTAAGTACAGTAGGAGAGACTTGTATTTCAGTCATTCATTTTATGTGCAGGAAATGGATGAAATTATTCAGGAATGTATAACAACTAAGAATCATGAAATGATTCAGTAAGAAATAACAATAAAAAGTGTAAACAAAATAAGGTTACCCATAGTATAGTACGTACTATATATTACAATATTATGTCAAACAAGTGACCTTTCAAAGTCAAACACCTATGAAGGTGGATGTTCTGAAAAACTGTACCCAAGATTTTGTCATCTTGTTTAACAGGTTAAATTCTTTTAATTTTTGTGAGTGCAAGATCTTATATATTTCTTTTTTTCGTGTGGAAACCCCGATGGGCATCCACCCCAGCGGCGTTTGCTGTGAGGTGGTGTGTCTGTGTGCATATACATAGTGTAACTTGCTTTTAGTAATTATAACTTTGTTATGACCACATATTTTGCTATTACTATATTGTATATTATTTTATTTTTTATTAACTTCTTTTATATTTGTTACAGTTATGAAGAGAACCATTACAAACAGCTGCAGAAGATCCAACGATGTTGCTAAAGAAAAGTATTACAAAAAATATAGATGAAAATTGATATTAATCAAATGATTATCATCACCTCAACCAAAAAACTCCATTGCTGGACAAAGGCTTGCATAAGTTTCTTCACAATAACTGGTCATGTACTGCCCGCATTCAACAACTTCCTGCAGTTCTCACCAGGTCATCCGACCACTTTGTAGAGCGTCTACACACGCTTCTTCTTCCGCAAATAAATATTATAAAATACTTATTAGTGTTTGCTTAAAACATCAAATCCCATTTGGAATTTCTTTAGACGATGTAGTATGAACTGTAAAAGAACAGGACTGACACTCAGGGGGTCTCTGTTAGATAGTATGAAATGGTTAAATAATGATGTTACGCTTCTTTGAGAGTTGCGAGTAAATTTTTTGGTGTCTTTGGCAAAAAATATTTTCTGTGTTTTTACATAGTATCTGTGAGATTCTGCGGTCTCTTAATGATGTATCTGTCATTGCGATAAATCCATTAAGCACTAAATATTTATTAGAAGACTTAATCTCTTGCATGGTATTTGATGGTAAAAAGTACTGGGCTAGTGTGGGGTTGGGATGCTGGCCAATGTATCTATTTATTTTTGAATGCCTTTCTTCAAGATAGTTTCTGGTACTGTACACTGATAAGTTCATCCCTAGATGTCTTGTTCTGAGTTCTTTCTAATCAAAGCATCTGTTTACTAATCTTGGAAGATTTTCAAAAGAAAATGCATTATTCCTTGTAATCTATACGTAATTTTAATAAACGGACCAGTTTTGAAAATAGAATTATTTTTATTCATTGGAAACCAGGTTTCTGTTTTCAAAAATGGTTTCCGATCATTAGTTTTCCTAATGTAGGCGAAGGGATTCTAAAAACAAGATTTGAATATGAATCTAGAATTGAGTGCTCGGAATCACATGGTCCATCAGAAAGAGGTATTCTGTTGAATTAAATAAGGCATCAGACAAATCGCCATTTCCAAATGGATTAGGGCACAGGACTTAGGACACTGTACTGGCACAATAAAATGTGAATTAAAATAAGATATATATTTTTTTGTAGTAGGCATTGCTCGGTCAACGAGCAAAAGGTCACTTGATAATAATTGAAAGCTGGCACCTTTCAAGAACCATCTGCAACTCAATATAGCCACTAGCGTGTTACCGTTCCGTGCTTTGCTAGTGTAACCAGTTTGTTGATAAACATACCTACTCGTATATTACTAAAATAGGAAATAATTTTTTCGTACATTATTTTGCGAAACTTTAATCGTTTACGCAGCGCACACAATAGAACCTTTCGAAAGGAATAATTTTTCCACATTTTTGTAACATTTTTCATTGATATGCCGCTCTTATTGGTCACAGCGTGATGTTATATAGATTATAGCCTTCCCCAATAAGTGCGCTACCTAACACTGAAAGAATTTTCACATCGGATCAGTAGTTCATGAGATAGCGCGTTCAACCAAACAAACAAACACTTCAGCTTTCTATTATTAGTATAGACCAAATAAGTACATATTATTTAGATATAAACAACAAGAAATGATCGTCCTCATTACACAATTGTTTGTCCTAGGATCAAACCCATTTCTGGTTTAACAGTCAAG
Source organism: Hypercompe scribonia (assembly GCA_949316085.1). NCBI lineage: Eukaryota > Metazoa > Arthropoda > Insecta > Lepidoptera > Erebidae > Hypercompe > Hypercompe scribonia. The sequence goes on along the minus strand of OX438989.1, from coordinate 8,184,059 downwards.
GCCACTAGACCAACAGTCCCGTCTGTAGCAATACCTGTTGTATAAAATATTCTCTTTTCACAGACAATGCTGGAGGTCTGTATTGATAGTTTGGAGTCTGCAATAAATGCCATCCACGGGGGCGCAGACGAGTTGGAAGTGTGCAGTTCACTCACAGAAGGTGGGCTTACACCTTCCGCGGGTTTGGTCAAACTAATTCGGGAAATGGTAAGTTAAAATATATAATTTTTTTTTTTAAAGGTTGATAGGATCTAGTTTATTTTTCTATCAATTAGATAAATGTTCTATCTCTACTTTGTGGTCGATACGCTGACGATTGTGCGTGACTACGATCGATTCCATTTAATCAAATCAAAATGTGTAATCATGAAATACATTGAACCTTTAAGTACTGTCCCCAGATCCACATAATAGTACGATAAAAAATATTAGTAGGAAAACCTTAACCATCTTTTTTTGTAACGACTGGTTTAGTCTAATTTTCTTATAAACAATGTCATAGTCTGTGATTGGGCAAACGGCAACTACTAACACCTCGAATCTATACAACATATTCTGAGTATTTTATATTGTCGTTCATGTTCCCCTTAGGTCAACAACATATCGAAGGAGAAACCCATTTGGAAAACATGTGACAAGTGCAGCTGTCGTAATTTAAAAAAGGTAGATAAACGAATTAATAATTTCATCATTTACACATTATAGTGTTTAAGTAAGTTAATAGTACTTAGAAGCGTAAAGGCAATCGGCTATTTATTAGTAAATCTGTGAGGCTCAATTTATTTACAGAACTATTATTCTATCACAGTTTAACTTTAACATTTTTCATTTGCAGGCTCCCAAAGTCAATGTAATGATTAGATCTCGCACAGGTTCTGATTTCTGTTATTCCATAGAGGAAATGGACACGATGCTGAACGATATTGACGTCCTCAAAGTTATGGGAGTGGATAGATTTGTCTTCGGTGCTCTCACGGATACGCAGGATATAGACAAAGTCAATTGTACTGAAGTTATACGCAGGGCTCATCCTATACCGGTCACATTTCATAGAGCCTTTGACGTTTGTAGGGATCCCCAAAAGTCTATTCTTTCAATTATAGAAATTGGTTTCAGTAGATTGCTTACAAGTGGTCAGGAGCTTTCAGCGGATAATGTCAAGGCAATGCAACTTATAAACGAATTGGTAATGGATTATGGTGATAAAATAGAGATAATGCCTGGAGCAGGAATTAACCTTTTAAATGCGAAGGGTTTTATTGATATGGGGTGCAAAATTGTACATAGTTCTTGTAAACGAATTCGACATTTGCCTAAAATTGAACATAATTTAAGCATGGGTACGAGTGATAGTGAACATATATTTGTGACAGACGAAAGTATTGTGAAAAAGATGAAAGAAATTTTGTAGTTTATATTAATTTGCACTTAATCCTGTTATTTAAAATTAACGAAATGATAATTATCTTATTATTTCAATTGACATATAAGTTACTAAAACTAAAGCACAATGTATTTTGATGCTATTTAAGCATAATAGAATTTATTTTTATTGTAAAAAATACCATCTTTTCAGGCAATACAAAACCTTATTTTAAGATAATTAAGTTATAATTTTACTTGTAGTTAGTAATTGTTGTTATCTAAAAATAGAAAACAAATGATTGATGATCGTTCTTATTTTATTTTGTGGTACTTGTCACCCAAGTGATTTATCGCGCTATACCTACGCAGTGATGGTTTTCAAGGTTTGAGAATCCATCCATTTTAGTTAAATTATCTTAACTGAATTCTGCATTTGTCAGCTCTGCTACAGCAGGAACAGGAGCTGACTAACCGTGATTATAATTGGAAACTGGACTTTAGTACATCTATTCGTAACTCCTTTAGAGTAAAGCCCAATTCCTGACAGTCCTTACTGAAAGATTTTGTTATACCAGTTTTTTCATGCTTCAGTTCCTTTCTTTAACTACAAATGAAAATTCATAGGTAAATATGAGTTTATACTTTGGTAGTAACAGTGTTGGATTAATTTAGAATTCATAGCTTCAGGTAAAACTGCATCAAAGCGGTATGAATAGCAGAAGTACGGACAAAGTGAAAATTTAATGTAAGTATAGGCGTATTGTTTGAACTTTGTTTTATTAATTTCTTAACTCTTGCCCAAGGCCCCGGTCAAGTATGAATAATATTTTCATCCTTCTACGAAAAAATTCTTTTGTCCTTTGCCGCAACCTAGAAAATGTATATATAAAATTTACTGATAATTAGATAAATGACACCGTATCGCACTAAACAAACGTATAACAATTTTTTAATTTGAAATTTAACATTATTTTGAATAAAAGGAATATAATTTATAATTGTTTTTTAATATTTTTGGAATCTAATAATTTAGTTTCATAACCTTAATACTTTTCTAGACAAAAGAGGATTAAATAATCCTCCACCTTTAGACCACCAGATCAATCTCTAAACGAGCTATTCTTTTATATTGATTTACGAGTATATATATATATATATATATATATATATAATATACATATTATAATTTGAATTTCGGAAACGGCTCCAACGACTTTCATAAAATTTAATATGCAGGAGGTTGCGGGGGTGATAAATCGTAATAGGTAATAATAATAATTATATATAAAACTTAGGTTTTACAATATAACGTAAGTATAATTATAAATTATAATAGTTTAGGGGTGTCCGGCAGAGGGTTGGAACTATACTAACTGTCTGGGCAATGAGGAACGCGAGTTTTGATATTATTATGAATTAAATATAAAAAAATCAAGTTTTATTTTATGACGAATTTGAGATAGAATTTTACACACCTTTGTTGCCTGTTATCTGCCAAAGCCACCGCTGCCTCAGCTTCATGTTTGGGGATCATTCTTACCTGTACTAGGGACACACATAGAAGAACTTTCAGCTTTTATAAAAAGACGAAGGTCTGGCACTCACGGGCTCTTGCTGTATTAGGTATAGACGGCAAGTAGGTATGTCAGGTACACTGTGCCCCTCCAATTAGCTTTACTTATAGGTATATTTGTTTGTTTGTAATCGATTTTTTTAGCGTGTTTTTTAGTTTTTTTTTTACTAAATTGGACATCTATTATCTAGTGCACATAATTCATGCATGACTATTTTCCGGAACTCACTATGGCTCCATGTAATATTGAATATTGCTTGTCTTTGATAGGTTCTAAATAGTTTTTAATAAAATGTATATTAATAATAATGCTTTGGTAATTTTCATTAATATTTTCGTTTATTACTTTATTTTAAAAGCCCGTTAAATAAAGACAGGGAACATCTAAAAACACGAATACATAATTTGTCAGACCATAGGATGATTAATGATAATTTGCGAAAATGTCCAAAACGTAGAATCGCTATGGGGCAGGCGAGGGTTGCCAGCGTCACAGCGATCTTTTTAACTCGCCATCAATCATAGCGGGCTTTTGAAAAGACCTTCTGTTCCTGAGACCCAGTTACCAGCGTGCGACCAACCGATGCGTTTCCTCATGTTTTACAAATACCAGGGATTAAAATGACCCCTGGTGCCTAATGACTGTAATTTATAATTATGTATGTCCGATAATCTGGTTCAGCTTCGGTTTGTTTACACACTTAGACTTAGACATATACCCAAGGTTCTTATCCTCGAAGGGACAGACAGAAGTGTAATGAACGTCCAAATTTCATCGACTGTAATTCCAGTACCGTATACCTACGTAATTAGGGCAAGCTTATTACTGTCGTCTAGGCACATATATTTTTCTATAAACAGGCTTGTATACTATTCCTTAATACATAGTTACGTTAGATAAATTACACATTATTTGTGTCCTGGGTGAGAATTTAAGCTAATCTACTAATTGCTAACAGCTAGCTAAACCATTAAGTCCACCTGTCATATTAAATTAATTTTAGTCTTAATTGGATAAGGTACTTTTTTAGGGTTTCGTAGCCAAATGGCAAAAAATTGGAACCCTTACAGATTCTTCATGTCTGTCTGTTCGTCTGTCTGTCCGTATGTCACACCCACTTTTTAGCGGCCGTACTTATTTATTTATTTATTTACACTTTATGCACTTTGTACATCGGCGGACTGGCCCAAGGCATTCTCTTCCAGTCAACCTTAAGGTGGTATAGAAATATTGTAACAGTGTGCAATTGTGCACAGAGGTTATATTGACAATTGAAATATACAATACATGAGTACGTATACATACATGAACACATACAATACATACGTCATAAATACACATATATACATAAATATACACATACACACACATTTAGATTATATTCGTACACTATGACAACTTGATTGTAAGCTGAGCCAACTATCGATAAGACAATTGTTCAATCTCGTTAAGTAGGAGATTATGTACATTCTTTTTGAATGTAAAACGGTTTATGGACATCCTGACTTCGAGCGGGAGCGCATTCCAGAGTAGTACTGCCTGAACACAGAACGAAGAGTTCACGAAATCAGAGTTGTGAGAGGGACATAAGAGAAGCAGATTATTTTCTGAGCGAAGGTTTCTGTCGCGTGATTAGAGGATAGATAACGGAGGTACGGAGTAAGATATGTAGGTGAAAACGGTGAGTTGAGAAATGAAAATAGGGTAGTTGGTGCTCGTAGATTGCGGTGCTGGCGAATAGGTAACCATTTTAATTGGGAGTATAAAGCAGACACGGTCATACTTTCGAAGATTAAAAATGTATCGAATGCAGTTATTGAGAAGTCGGTCTAGTTTGTTAAGAAGATCTGCATTCAAGTCGTAATAACGCACATCACCATAGTCAATTATTGGGATTATTAAGGACTGCATGAGAGTAATTTTAGTATTAGAAGGCAGGAAGTTCTTCAGACGATATAATGTTCACAGGTTTCTCGTTACTTTCTGGCTAACATAAGTAACTTGAGCTCACCAATCAAGGGTAGAGTCAATGAGTAAGCCCAGATCTTTGACTACGGGGCTGAACGGTACGACTGATCCGTTAAAGACGATTTTGTGAGATTAAGGCAGTATCGAGTCTGCTCATAATGCGTTTGCTGCCCACTATGATCGCCTGACATTTGATTGGATTCGTCAATCCGAATTTCATCGACCACGAGTTTATGATCTCCAAGTCTCAGTTGACTACGTTAACGGCTTGTGTTATATCTTCCACCATTGCCTGAGAATACACTTGCAGATCGTCGGCATATAGGTGATACGTACTCTGAAGTTGTTGAGTTATGAGATTAATAAACATTGAGAATAAGAGAGGAGACAGAATGCCGCCTTGAGGGACGCCAGCGAGGAGATCGCACCAGCTCGATGTCGAGTCAGCAACGTGAAGACTCTGTTGTCGCCCCTGAAGATAAGTGGAAAATCATTCTAGCGCCTCAGAGGAAACCATGAGATATTTAAGGATAGATAAGAGGATTTCATGACTGACGATATTAAAGGCATTAGAAAAGTCAACTAGTACAAGTACCGTGACTTTGGTGTCCTCCATGCCCTTCCTAATATCGCTAGTCACTTTAAGGAGAGCAGTAACTGTGCTGTGACTGGCCCTAAAGCCAGATTGCAGAGGGTTTAATAACTGGTTTCCGTATGTCACAGCCGAAACTAGAAGAACTACACTGTTGAAACTTGATAAGTAGATGTATTTTGTGAACCACATTAAGATTTTCACAAAAGTAGAATAAAAAAATTTTGGGGGCTCCCATACTTAGAACTGAGACAAATTTTTTGTTGTCAAAGTCATATGTGTGGGATATTTATGGATAGGTCTTCAAAAATGATATTGATGTTTCTAACATCCTTTTTTTCTAAACTGAATAGTTTGCGCACAGGCAGTCCCAAAGTAGTAAAATGTCCCTCCCCCTGTAACTTCTAAAATAAGAGAATGATAAAATTCAAACAAATATATGATGTACATTACAATGTAAACTTCTACCGAAAAATGGTTTGAACGAGATCTAATAAGCTGTTTTCTTTTTAATGCGTCATACATCGCTGCTACGGAACCCTTCATGGGCGGATCCGACTCGCACTTGGCCACTTTCATTATTCTTCATCATCATCATCATCAACAGCCTTTTACAGTCAACTACTGGACATAAGCCTCTCCTTAGCAAGTTTTGGCCTATTATTCCACGCTGGCAAGACGGGTTGGAATAGGGTTTGTTTCAAGTTTTTCTTCTCTTTGTTATGATGTTATCTTGTATACTTTGTTCACTTAGTCGCCTTTTACGACACCCACGGGATGAATAGGGGTGGTAACATTATGTGTTCTTAATCCGTCACCACACGGACTAATATATATATACAGACATAATAATTCATTATTCTTGGTAGGTTTTTAATCTTGATATCAATAACTTGGTAACAAGGACAACTTGACATATACAAGCCATGTCAGTAGAAGTGTAGGCATGTTTTAAATAAATAGTGTCATCAGGAAAAATTTAGGAAATGATTTAAAGGTACTTAAAGATACATCATCACTTTCAGTTACAGCAAAAACTTCCACCTCTTATTAGACACAAATAAACATTGTTGACATCAGATAAAAACGTCTGCATGTACTCGTAGTGTGTTCATTTTACGTTTACTATCTGATATTAAGCTGAAAAATATGTTACATATATTAATAAGTATATTTATCACATGGACACTCAATGTACCTAATACCTTTTTTTTTTAACGTCTGTAAACCACCTCCGGCCGTCACCCCACCAGGGTTTACGGCGGGGTCGGATCGAAATCGGACCGACTAAAATCACACGGTGTGCCACTCTGCACCTGAGATAGGAGGGATGCGGGAACAGCTGCTATTACGACCTCCAGACCAGAATACCTAATACCTACCTTTGTATTCATATTAGCTTCATATTATATAATATAAGTATATGTGGTAGTACTTATTTATGAATAATTTCAGACGTTTACGAAATTCGAGGGATGTACTTCTACGAAGGAAATAAGAGCCGGTTTATCAAACGGAAAAGTTTATTCAGTGAATCAAAGTGTAGATATCTAACGTATTACTTTAAATTAGCCTTTAATACCTATTTTATATCTAAGGTACAAAATAAGGCTATCGTGAAACGTGAATATGCTTACTTTAAGGCAGTTTTTTGCATATCGTGCATCTTTACTCTATTATTTACATCGACTTACACTACAGAATGTTTAGAGAAGAATTGGTCAAATTGCACGTTTTACGATGTATAATATGTATAAAGCGTACCGTAGTTATGTCGAAGCAAAATCTATCGAATTAACAAATTCGATTTTAGGCAGTTACAGCGAAATTTTACAACTAACGTAATTTTCGATGACATTTTCGGCCAGTTTCTATTTCTTAAGACAAAGGTAACATAATACGCAGCCTACGACACGATTTTCGATATTCAACCATTCTTTACACAGTCACAACACTAACGAGCTCTGGCGATTCAATAGAGCCCGCCTTCTAATGAATTAACGAAAATACTCCACATTACTTATTCATTTTAAGATACTTAACCTACTCTTATGTAGAATTTTACATCGCTAAAACACATTACGTGTAATTTTCTAGGTATATTTCGGTTAATAATATTGATAGGTGCGTCGAGGGTGGTAGCGCCCACTTACATGCCGATTAGTTAAACTAGGAATTTATTCCACTATTTTTATGCTATTAATACATGGTTTCATGCATACTTTCATGTCTTATCATACGTATAATATATACACAGAAAAAGTTATGAATTTCGTGTCCTGTTTGCATAAAATAGCCTTCACGGTACTTGAACACAAAATTAATTTTATTTTGTGAACGTCCTGCTGAATGTTATTTTAGACTATTTAATTAATACTTTTTGTTATGATCTAATTTGCGCACCTATGTATGTGAATTGATTTACAAAATTTGACTACTTTTGTAGTAATTGAAGCACTTTACATTAAAAATGGTTTAATAAAATTAAATTACCAAGATGGCAAAGATTCAGTGAAAAAATTGTAGCCATTTGTCAGTTTGTGTTAAAAACCGGCGCACAGTAATCGTAGTAACGCAACGCGAACGCGTACTTACCGGGGTCTTGTACTTAGAGCGTTCAACCAATGGTTTAATAACCATTAAACCAATAGTGTAATACTCTAAGTTGTTGTATGATGTTGTTTTAATAGTATCTGTAGTGTGCTTCTTAATAACTTTGAATGAAACGTATGTACGTATGTACATGAATTAAAGTATGTTTTTTCCGTCAATTGTGGTAGGTAACACTTTTTTTAATCGTTATCTCGTATTAAAATTAAAGATTGAATAGTGATATCGTGCAAACAAAGAAACGAAAAACAAGTGTTCTACATAATTTTGAATTTTACTAAATTTTCATGACTACCGCACGTCATTTCGGTTCAGAAGGGCGAAATAAATTGTTAAAAGTTAGCATAAATAATTTATTTAAATCTATGTCTTAAATCTAACATACTTACATAAACAATAATGTAATTATATTGATAGGTATATGGATTGCAGATGGTAATGTAAGACCTGTGTATGTAGACCTTTTGATGAGTTTAATGTACGTGATAAGAAAGCTTACAAAGATAAGTTATGCACAGACTGGTTATAAAGCTCGAGATACTAACCATTCGAACAAAGTCTCAATTTGCCAAAAGTTGACGCTTTTGTTCAACCACATAAGTCCTTCCAATAAGTCAAATTACAAATTCAACACTTATTTTAATATTGATTTACTTAACGCAATCATAAATTCATAAATTGACTCCGTATTAGGAACGAACGAAATCTATACATTTTCTTAGAAGTTAATTCAGATAAGTATCATTCTTTTGTTGAATTTTGAGAAGAAAAACAAAGCACAGATTTTCTGTGCGGCTTTTTATTTGTGTTGAGGAGTGAGATTGCTATGTGAACTGCACAGGAAAATCAACCTAGTGAAGTCTACCTGGAAACTCTTTTAAGCCTATTGTTGCCTGGGACTTAGACTATCACGGAATGTCTGTTAGTCTTCTTATCTGGGGCGTATGGTTCCAGCTTGGCGGGTTCAGTATTCAGAGCGCTGTAGTCGACAGGAAAGGGCGGCTGTGGGAGGGAATCCTTTGGAGGTACGAGTACCCATTGCCCTGGACCGTTGGGATTCTTTCCCATCAACCAGTTTGTGAAGCAGTGCACGTAGGTTCCGTAGTCAAGTATGAGGTAGCCATTCTGTTTTAAGAAAAAGTTATAAGTTGTAACTACAGAAAAAAAAATCATTTTTATATGGGAGTGGTTGAAATTTCAAATTGTTTTAGCGATGTGTGTGTTCACCGATGCCCATAAATACTTACAATACCATGAATGGGGTTTATACATTGGTACCCATTTTTATCCCTTGTGACACGAATTTAAGTCAGAAGCTACTGCAATCTAAATTCTTAATTCATATTTTATACTCGTATTTCATTTGTGCCCATATTTAATAAGAAAATACTTGTATGGTTTTGGTATGATCTCATGGTTCAAATTTAATCAGGGTATCAGCATCTTCTGAATATAAAGTATTGTTGGATAGATATAGAACTCTTTATTTGTGGACCGTTTTACAGGTTTTTAAAAGAGTACATACAAAGTCAGATATGAAATGTACAAAGACCGGTATTTTTGTCAAAAGCAATCTCTTCCAGGCAACCTAGATCAAAATGTTTTGGAGAGAGTAGTAGTTGACAGTGCAATGAGTTCTGACGAAGTATTTGGTCCTAAATATAATTAGAAACCTATCTTCATAAATATATCCATTCATATATACACACATATAAGTAAAAAAACCATACTTATACATACCGGTAGATACACATATACATATAATTAAAATTACTTTAATGTTTAAGTGTTGTTGTGTGAAAGGGTTTTGTTTGTACTTACGCTTGTCATTCTATCATATGCTGTGTCTATTATTTCGTCCACGCGGTTAGAGTTGAGTCCGATTACGGAGCGATAGAACGCTGCAAGTGCTGGTTTTGTTATTGCCCCTGTGCCTGTGAGAATAATGCGTCAGATGATACAGCATATACGAAGTAATACACTAAAATTATGTGTGGATCATATAGTCAGTGGTGTGTGTGGTATGGATTAAGGAAACGAAGTGTCACCACCTCTCTTCAAGGGAGTAAACTACGTAGGTCAACATCACTGCAAAGACAAGGAAAACTTGAAAGAAACTATCCATCTGGCCAGCGTGGTATAGTAGACCAAAACCTCCTTTCTAAGGAGAAGCCTATTTTCAGCAGTCGACTGGTAAAAGCCGTTGATAATGAAGTTGCATAGGTTTGAATGTTCGTTTTGGTAGATCCATTTAGATATTTTAAAGGAGGAGGATTTCTTTATAAAATGTACTCACAACTTACATTTTTTTGTAATTGTAAATAGTTTAATTAAAAAAGAACGAATAAGCTTATACTTTAATTTGTAATACTGATTGTGTAATACTAATTTGAATTTAATAAAAATCTAAGCTAATTTCTGGCTACCTGATTAGCCTTGACTCGCACATCGAAACGCGCTTTTCAAATAAGCAAAATCAAATTACAAAAATACTTAAAAAGTTCCTACAGAATAACCGATCGAAGACATAAAAAATGCCTATCACACCTAACTGTCTACTATTTTCAAAGTCCAATAATACTTTGTTCGTAACTAACATTTTATGATGACAGGGAATATTATTCCGATAACTCTCGGGCCCCAGCGAGAATATCGAGCAGAGATTAAAAAGTTAAAATAAAAGTCGTTCGCTGGAAGGCAGGGAGGCGTAAGGCGGGCGATCTATGTTTTACTACAGCGAACATCCGCTGTGATTTTGGCTACATATCCTGTGTAAGGTGCCAACATTTTAAATCTTTGGGAAATACCGAAAAGTCGTCACTTATTATGATTTATTACTACGGAAAGAGCTGTATATATATTTTAACATTAGCACTGTAGTTACCATTGAATAAGTAATAAAATGTTCTAGAATAATAGATATGAATTGGTTAAGCACTTTAATGTGGCAAACATTAAAGTTCTTTGAGAGGAAAATCAATATTTAATGGATTGGTGATGATTGACGCAAACAGCGTGATTGGTGTTTTACATTTAACGATGCTCCCACCATAATCGAAAATAAGTTGATAGAAAAAACATAGCTTGAAATCTATGTACACATTGTTAAACGAAGCAGATTTGGTTTAACTACGGTATTTGCTTCTCAAAGCTTATTTTGTGTTGTGTTGATTTCTAATAATGCAATGACTTTAAAGTACAGATCCAGATATTATAGTTCTCAAGAAATAATAAAATCGACCATTCAAATATAAACATTGCAAGCTTTTTACTCAAAACTCTTTAATATAAATTTCCAAACGAAAAAATAACAACAATTAAGTTTGGAATTTTAATAAATTAAGAGTGATTGACACGAAAGAACATATCATGTGGAACGATTAACGTGATACAGTGTCCCAGTGAGATGTGGAAACGGTGTGCCGCGGTCGACTGCTCGTGTCAAATTAGTGCCGTACATCAAACCTTTCCGGCACAATTATAACATCCCGGCTCTACTTACGTATAATTAAGTCTCTATTTATAACAAAAAAAACTCTAAACGTTAACAGTGTTCATGATTTTAGTGTGTCACATAACTATAAAAGCTATGCGACACACTAAAATCATCATAATACTCATTAGTTTGATCGTTCGTTTATGTACTTTTCCATAGAAAGGGAATTAAATTAAGACAAGTTTAGTGCCTTGCACTTAAATTATTATCACTTATTGCCTATGCTGATCGACGGACGAGGCTCTGGCAATAGGCTCGCAACCTATTACCTGTGATAAAATTACCGGCGAAAAGTGAGCGCTTAAAATACTATTACCTACCCCTTCGGTTTGTCATGTACATATGTATTATAAACACTTACTTGTTCTATCTACAACGTGGAAAAGTATTTTGCAGAGGTATTGAAGGTATAGTGGCAGATCCGTGAACCGTTTCATTGTACTTAGGTGTAAAGCCCATCGAGCCAGCCATCCTTCTAGAGTCGTCCGACCTGGTATGTTGATACCACTAGCTTCAGGACCGCATACTCTTCTGTAGTATGGCAGCTCAGCAAATCTAAATTAACAATTAAAATAGAACATTTGAGATTAAATTGTTAGCGAGCTATATGATCGTGTATTTTTATTGCTATGGTTATTTGTTATTTTAAAGATTGAAATTAAATATTACACAACAATGCGGTAGGTACATTTTGTTTGGATTAAATTTATCCTAAGGAAAACGATTCAATGCATCACAAAGCACAAATTAACATATGTTGTCTTTAGATATTGAATAATGTATTTTCCAAAAAATATAACTAAAATTATTTTCATATTCTTTATATACTTTACGTTGACGTCTATCCGACACGGCCGGGTAGAGACCAGGCGCAGGACAGACGTGCTCTCTGAGGCACGGGAGTTAACACCCAAACTTTCGAACTCTGGGCTGTTATTAATCATTTCTACAATTAGAAAAACTAAATAACACTTTTTTAGCTCGACTCAGGAGTCGGACCGGAGCCCTCTTGATCTTCGGTCACTTACGGTAACTGCAAGACCAACAAGGCAACGTTACTATAGCCGGCCTTTACAGTAATCTATTTATTTTTAGGCTCTGCTTGAAACTTAACATTCTTTAAGTTCCAACCCACGCATCGCACCAGTCGTAAAAACCGTCGACGTTACATGAAAACGTCACTTGTGAAAATATATCGCCTACAAAATTGCATATTACATTACAAAGTGCCCGTATTTTTGGAGCACTTTCATGAAATGTCAGCAATTTATTTTTATGGGATATTATGACGGTTACGTAACGAATTTTAAGGAATAATTTACCTACGAAGAAAGCCGCGTATGGTAGCATGTAGCACCTAAGTAAACAGCAATATAGCTGTCCTCATACCTTCTATGTATAATGAAGTTTACGAAAAGGCTAATCCCATCAAAGCTATAACGTGAAAAAGAAACACAAGTCTCGCAATGCAGTTTTCTTGTCGCTAAAAGTGATGAAATCTAAATTTACTTTTTTTCTAATATCCATATTAATTTTAGTCATTTTTTTAATATATAGAAAGCCTTGGCATTGGTTTTGGGTCACACAGAAACTAAGTTGCGCATAAAGTTATTTAAACCTAATTTATTTACTCGTATAGATAAAACGTTTGCTAATATCATGTAGTTTTTGTATAGTGCAGATGCTATTATAGTGCGCGACTATAGTAAATTCCTTGCTATATATAATTAGGCAAATATGAAATTCTATTTTAAAACGTTTGGAATTACGCGTAGCATGCATTCAAGATTCCTAAGATAATTTGAGAATTTTAGGTTTTCAATATACTATAAATAATTTGGATGATCCTTTTACATTGAACTTTAAGGTCTATCTGCTTGTGGAAATATTTTGTTATGTGTATTTACACATTTGTATATTACATTTTATTTGTAGGTCATGAAAGTCATATTATGGTCGAGATTGTCATACTCGAATCGGACTTCTAGCTATGTTCGAAGGTGCCGACCACCTACCATGGACGCCGTATAGATAATTTATTAGAGATTTTGTTAGGCTTATGATGATGATGATGATAAATAGGTATGCCAAGTATTTGTAACAGAATCTTTACGTGTATTTGTTTTTGCTTTTAAATGTTATTGTACTGTGCACCTTTACTTATAATGAATAAAGAGATCGCAAACAGCGATAAGGTCGTTTTATTGTGAAGTAAATTACTTAGATACGTATATGCAAAATGTTTTGTTTTACAATGAAGAGAGAAACTAACTACCTGCCACAATTTCTTAACTTTGCGAGGCCACTACCGTGTCCCCAGATTTTAAGAAGGGTGTCCAAGTTTTCAAGTTGTGACTGCTAACTAATGGGGGTTGCATCCTTACTTTGTATCTCTTAATTGCTAAAAAGCAATCTTGAGCTTGATTAATTATAATAATTCGTTATCACGAGCTATTAATTTTTTCTTACTATACCGATTAGTCGACTTACTTGGAGGGTAACGGGTTGATGAAGTGTTCTATAAATTCTCGCTTCACCTCGAGCAATATGTGGAACTCCGACGAGTTGGGCGACCAGTCGGCAAAGTGCGCCAACCTCTGTAAATTATGACGTAAAACGAATTTAATTATACTCTTTCATTATTCGGTGTTAGTTATGTGAGGCTGAAATGAGTTAATGTTTAGTTAAGAGGTAATTTGTTATATTTAGCTTTAGTTGCCTGAGTATTTGCGAAAGGAGTGGTAGAAACGTTAACTTCTCACATTTTCTATTGTTTTTTGTTGTAATTTCAAAGGTTTCTAATTATTTCATGAATAGCTTTTATAATTAATAGCAAAAACTAAGGTTTTTGGGGTTTGACCATGTGTTCAAGGCCCAAAAAACAAAATTGCCATCATTATAAACATATATATGATGATGGCAATTATCCAGGCTTTAATTTCATTGCAAATTAAAATATTCGAATCGACTACTCGAGTCGATTTATTTTTAATTTTCTATAAAAATATTACCAAATGATGTAATAAACCACCAATATTATTAATATATGCACTTATTTGTACATAAATATTATATGTACTAATTATTTGCGTGCATAGATAAAATTTTAATAAAATTGTTACAATATTTTGTTTTTTAATACAAAAGTGGCCTGTCAAGTTAAAGGTTGCAGCACACTGTTGTCTTTTAAAGTCTAGGTGTTCATGGACGACTTTTAGACACTGACCACTAATGGTCACTTAAGTCACTTAAGTCGTCGAGTGATTTGGCCTTGATATCATAAAATCGTTGACTGGTAGTAAATATGAAAATGATTTAGCAGTTGATCTTACATGACAGTTATTCTGTAGAGTCTATAGTAGAAGGTAATCGGTGAAGAATAGTCAGAATGTCACAAGGTTGATACCTTCCTACCTCGAAGAATTGGTCGAAGTCTTGGTCGCATATGACGTCATCGCGGTCGTGGTCCAACAGTTCAGTGAAAAATAAAGTCAACTTGTCCGTCTGCATAGAGCTCAGTTCTGCTAACGGCTGCTCCTCTTCCAGGTCCAGACATTCTAAATCCTCGCTGCAGCGGTTCACCCAGGTTGCTATAACAATGGAATTGTTTATTTTTAAAATTTCTGTTATTGTTTCAATTTAAAAGTGATTGGGTTTGATTTTTATAAGTATCCTAGTCTACTCTTCACGGATGATTTTATAATTTATTTATCGAATATTGGAGTTAAGGTTTGAGGTATATAGCAGGATAGTGTATTTTTGTATGAAAGCAGTAATAATATTGATTTGATACAGTGCAGTACAGTACATTCGCCTAAGTACAAACGGAACCAAGAATGGAAGACAAAAGATGTTGTAATTTTAGTTTCACATCAAGTAGGTCTATTTTGCACACTTGTAACTAAAAGTATCTGTTGCCGAAAAGTCCTAGTTTAGAGTACCACTATATCACTAAGCGGCAGTTTCACCTCTTGCTGATAAAATCTTTGATACACAATTTTGAACTTATCTGCCAGATAAACTACACGGTACCACAAGTCTTCGATAGATATATTATGGCATATAAAGATGTAAATACATATCAGCAATTATAATCTGTTAAATAATGTTATATGATGGACAATTATTAGAAAATGTTATCAGAAACTAGTGAAAATAACTAGTGCCCCAATTATTTTAAGATTTTTTTTATTTCGTAACCGAAACGTAAATGTTTAGTCTTCTAGCTAATCAAAACTGCTAAGTCTAGATACACTGACGGACTCATAAACTGCATCAAAGTCCAGGATTACTTTGGAATTAATATTTTTGATGAGTAAGTAAGCTTTTTCGTTTAAACTAAATGAAAATGTCGAGACTATCTAATAATTATAAAAGATAAAAATAAAAATTGAACTGCACTAAATGATAAAGTTACAGCCGACAATATAAAATTTATATAGTCTCAAATTCATGTGTTATTAGAGTAAAATTTGACATTAATTATTTGTGTTATTTTTTCATTTACAATTTCAATTATTGTTACTATGCGCGAAATCCTGTGCTCACAATAGTGGCAGCTCTAAGAACAGTGATTTCACTAGACGAAATAATATTCCGCAAGACCGTTTAATAATCCTAATCTGATCTATGCGGCACCGATTAGAATCTATAATAGGGCACGTGGAGGCAATACATTTTATGAAAAAAAAACCTGTGCCACAACTTTTTTTTTATTGTAAATACCAATTTTTCGATAAACCAGCCAACATCATTTTTTGTTACAAGATCATTTTGAGTTGTCCTTTCCAGAATACCAACATACATTTGAGGTTATGATATTATGCTGTTATGAAGCTAAGGAACTAAAATGTACTTTAGATTGAACTGTTTATTTCAAAGGCGTCTTTAACATTTATGAGTTTATAAGTCCGTCAGTGTATTATAATAAAATTAAAAATGTTAATAATAACTAAATTATAATGTATATATATATATATATATAATTAATAAGACTATAATCTATATTTAATGTTGTTATCATCAAACTAGAGTATAGGGGGCGCTTTAGACTCGCAAATCTTGCAATAAATGTCTTAAACTTAGTGTTACCATGATTAAAATAGACGTTATCTGGTAAAAACAAGTAATAAATTACATATAAATTTTATGTATTATAATATAAGTGTACGTAAGAATTTAAGAAGTTAACATATGGATAAAAAGATAACATGTCAGTATTAATAAGATAAAATTATAAAACGTTAAGAACCTGATACCATAGATAATATATTCTACACGACGTTCTATTTTGTACACTGTCGCCACATAAGTAATTAAATCATTTCATTTCAGTAAAGAGATATCCAATGCTCAACAAGCCACTTTGATTTCAATATTATTTCTACTATCAGATGTCCGTCATAATTAAAATTTGAACACCACATTCAGTAAAAAGTATGTTCAAGACACGGTCTGCCTCATTTGTAATCTCTTATTAATGTTTTCTTATGACAAAGTTTTTATACAAAAACCTCTGTTATTACTATTCACGGTTATACACATTAGTTAAATGCATTGGTCAAGAATGACTTTATTCTTAGAGGTCCATTCGTCACCTGTTTTTTGTTATACTCGTACGTAAGAAATTCATTTGAAGCTTTGACTTTTTTTGTAAATATATATGACTTTCTAGCGACCTTCAAAAAAGAGTAGATTCTCAATTACATTTTTTTATTTTTGTTTTATTTAAGGGATACAGTTCTAGTTAGGTTATCATCCAAATTTCAACAAAAAATGATAGCGCAAAAGGTGAAAAATTAAGGAATGGAGAATGTGTATGGCGTAAGAACATTTAAGTCACTGATATTTATTTGAAGTTTAAAGTATGAACTTAAATCAAAAACACCACGCACTTACTATAAATGATGTCTGTTTTCTGCAATGTAAAATACTTTTCTTAGTCTTAGTCACGTCTTTTAGTAATAAAAGATGTATCCTCTGTGTATACTAATCTCTAACAAACCGCATTATTTGTATTCCAACCGCAATTCACTTTTGTAATAACGAAATGGACTCGCTTGTCTGGTCCTACTGTATTATCTAGATATCCCAAGAAGTTCGCGTTAGTGAGAAGTAACATTTGGGTAATATAGCCGACATAATAATGGACGGGGGAATCCTTCGGGAGAGCCTAGACACGCTTGAATAACTGAAGACTTTTCGTCCCGAAAGATTTCCCCCATTGCCCCAGAATATGAAAACAGAATATATGTAATTAGATTGCTTCCAACGATAAAAGTACACGCGGCGGACAAAAGAGTATAGAAACGTCTCTGAGAGATATGAAAATCTGAATTTTTGTTCGTGTGTATTGAATATTGAAGTAATTCAAGTTCGATATTTCCGACAACTCCGCTCCATGTTTTGTTTTACTGAAGATGATTTTGGAGCTGTTTTGAATGTGTTTCGTAGTTTGTGACACGTTCACAGTCTGTTTCATAAATCTGAAATATATACGAGTATGTTGTGGTAGAAAACGTCTTCGTTGTAAGCAAAAAACAAAAAATGACATTAATTTAATCGTGTAGGCATAATAGCCTAAAGTATGAATTGTTTATTGTAAATTATATGTTACATCATTTAGGATTCCGTTCAAGAGGATTAAAATGCGTAAGTTTTTTACATAGAAAGTGATTAAGTGTTCAAGTGATTCATATTGCTGTCCTACGTGAGTCTTGGCATGAGATCATACACAGGTTGGTACATATGTTCTTATGTTAGTTTTAAACAAACAAAATGTAGTAAACGACTTTATTTTAAGACGTATAATAAAATGAAAGAGAATGTTGCCTTAGAATTTCTTTTTTCTGCTGAAGAGGTTCTCACTAAAATGGAGATTACGTATAATTCGTAAAGTCTTTTTTTTGTCTAATCTCGAGCAGAAACATTTTTATCAGTCATTTACTTGTTATATTAAATACTATTAAAATAGACATATCTGTAATAAACAATTTAATTATCAAGAAAAACAATATTAGTTTACTTGTGTAATACGATAAATTACAAAGTTAAATTAAAACTAAACTTAATTATCCATTAACTTGTTCTAAGAATAATAAGATTAAGATCAAAAATTGTCAGTCGATCTATTAGTATAAAATATTTTATGCGAAAAGACATTATAATATTAGCTTCATTAAAAAAATATTAAATTTCATTACGCGAACACCCCTAAATTTATTTCAAACAATCTCCAGAAGCAACGCCAGTCTTTTGTAATAGCATAAAAAAGACAATTTTGATTAAAAATATGTACTTACGAGGGTAAGTTTTTAAGTTCGCGGAATGACAGTGAAAAAGGCGGGTAAACGCGCTCTTTTGATGCCTACCGTATTCAGTGACTCATAATTAGTCTGCATAGTAAAATTTGTTGTGATTGGATCATTAGTTATTAAACTATCGTTGACCAAGTATTTTAATCGGGAACGAAGTGAAAAAAATGGAGAAAATTGAATTCCTTGCGGTGATAAAGTTCCTTACTAAGCAAGGAAAGTCTGTTCAAACCATACTCAATGAGATGTCATCGGTTTACGGGGATTCTTGCCCAGGAAAAACAATGGTCTACAAGTGGCATAGTTTATTTAAACAAGGCAGGGAATCACTTGAAGACGACCCGAGGCCGGGGCGCTCCGTTGAAGTGACTACGCCAGAAGTTATTGCAAAAGTAGAAAAAATTGTATTGGAAGATGCTGGACTAAAAAAGAAACAACTCGCAGAAATGGTTGGAGTATCGGATACAACAATTTTTAAAATTTTACACGATCATCTTGGCATGACTAAGGTTAGCGCACTGTGGGTGCCGAGAATGCTCACGCCATTGCAAAAACAACAGCGCGTGGAATGTTCACGTGCGTTTTTGGACCTCTGCAATGAAGACAAGGATGGCGTATTGAATCAAATTGTTACTGGGGATGAAACTTGGGTTCATCATTATGAACCCGAGTCCAAACAAGACTCCATGCAGTGGCACAAAAAGGGCACAGCACCACCCAAGAAATTTAAGGTTTCACAGTCGGCTGGGAAACTCATGGCAACGATTTTTTGGGACCCAGACGGAATATTATTGATAGATTATAAAGATAAAGGCATTTCTATAACGGGGGAATACTACGCTTCAATCTTAGAACAGTTAAAAGAAGCCATCAAAGAAAAAAGACGGGGAAAATTAACGAAAGGTGTCCTGCTATTGCATGACAATGCTCCCGTTCACAAGAGCCGAGTCGCACTGGCTGCCCTGCATAAGGTGGGCTTCGATATTTTGAATCACCCACCCTACAGTCCAGATTTGGCTCCGAGTGATTATTATCTCTTTCCAAAAATGAAAAAAGAATTACGTGGTAAGAAATTTTCAACTGATGAGGAGGTTAAGGAGGCGGTTTCGGCGTATTTTTCAGACAAAGGTAAAACTTTTTTTTACGAGGGAATAAAAAAACTAATTGAAAGATCTGAAAAATGTATTCGTGTTGCAGGGGAATATATAGAAAAAGAAAAATAATTTTGTGTTTTTATTATTACTCAATACCCTCCATTCCGCGAACTTAAAAACGCCCCCTCGTATATGGCTATATAAAAGTAAGCGAAGATAACGGTAAGTACTACTTGATATCTCCGTGATAACTAAGCTTACTTTCTATATCAGGAGTATAATTGTATACAGTCTGAACTTGGATTTCTACAGAGAATTCAACATAACGCATGCAAATTTTCTAATTTACATCTAATTGACACTCTTCGTTCACAAGCATTCAGCTTAAAAAAAGTAAAATAACTCAAAACCCCGACGTATTTGGAGAATGAATTAGTTATTGTCTGAATGCTTAAGTGAATATATTTAAGCTGATAAAGGGACTTTACATCAATTAAATAAACTGGAACAATTAAGCATAATAGATTTACATCTCTTTAGTGTAGGAAAATCCGCATGTCATTGAACCGTTTTCGGACATAACACAAAACCTGTTTACAAGTATTCATGTCAACGATTATATAAAAAAAAGAATAAAGTAAAAAAAAAATTGTGGTTCCGTTGCTCGATTAGATTACTTGGACCGATTCTCCTCTCTAAAAGTTCTTTTAAATTTTAAACGAGCAAAACACACTCTTTATAGGTAGAAAACGCATGTAGGCTTAAAACAAATATTACAGAATTTAATGTTAATGTTATGATTTTGAAAATATTGTAACATATAGTAAATAAACTAAAATTAACTTGGATTGAAGTTTCTTCTTTTAAAATGTAATATTCTTCTTTTAATTATCATTAAACTGTTAAAATTGTTACGTTACTCTACCTAACCCACACCAACTTCATTATTTTTTACAATGTGTTTTGAACATTTAAATTCATATAAAATAACAAAGGTCAAGCAAAGGTTGAACATCGGCTCAGCAACGTGACAATCGGCATGGCCTTAATTATTATTATTCGAATTACAATCTACACGTTCTGAATACATCAAAATCTAAGACTTCTAACAACGTCGAATTTAGGTACATCAAAATCGGATCCAATATTCCTTGAAATAATATCAAAATGTGTTTTTACATAGACTGATTAATATCTTCGATATATATTTGTTTTCCGTATTATTTGATTCAAACTGCCTTAATTAGTTTTATACATTGTATTTTTAGTTGGACTTTAAATTAGTTCCTTTTACCGGTAAAAAATACTGGAATTCGGCCAGGCACACAATATAATTCAGGTGTAATTTAAATTCAAGCTTGCTACCACATCACGATAAATTACCAGGCCCAGATCTTCGCAGGAGGGACGTGAAAATTACTTATTAAGCAAGCAGTTAGATTCCACCCGTTTTAAGGGTGGTCGAATTATTGTGTTCCCGCCGCACTGCGGTAGCCATTGTTTTGACTTTGACAAATCCTCGAATTGTACTAAATTGTACCCTTTCTGTTTGTCATAATGCATAAGTTTTATTTATTTGAATTTAACTTTATGAAAGATAAACAAGTTTTAAATTTGGAATTTTGAGCTGTGTTTATTGTCTGCTACTTGTATGTGTGCGCTTGTGGAGGTGTGTCTGACTCGTTAGCGATGTTTATCAATATGAAATACAGTAAATGACACATTTCAAGGTTGGTTCATCATGACGTATACGTTGTGTCCATATTAAACAGCTCTAACGTATATGTAGGTATAATATATTCTTTGTTTAAAATGTACGAAAAAAATAAGAATGCCACGATGGCGTCATGTTATATTTCTATACTTTGGAATCTTCAAGTGATAGTTTTATTTGATATAGGCTATAATTTAACTTAAATATGCGTGAGTTTGAACTTTTTCTGTTCATATTGTACAAGAAAAACTTAAAATCATATAAGGCAATATCCAGTATGGAAAACCATGCAGGTGCATATGAATAAAGATAGGACAGGTTTATTACAAATGTACATTAAATAAACATATTATTAATGTATAATATGCCATACATAATAATGTGTACGTTAGATTTTTTCTGACAATTTCCTGTGCTGCTGGCAAACTGGTTTAAGGTCGCTATTATAAGTAAATAGAATAAAATATTATTTAATTGCATTAAATTTTAATTATAAAAAGTATTTATTATATTTTTCCTTATTCATTTCTAGAACACGGAATGGTATATTCATAGCATTAACTACAGTTCCGTGAATTCGATTTTTAAACGTTTGAATTTCTTTTCGAAATATAATTTCACGTATTATTTTATTTTATTATAAAAATAAATTTCAGTCGAAACAGTAACATATCAAGAGTATTTGTTCACTTAGCTAAGTAGAGAGTGCGACGTACGATATATGACTAATTGCTATCAGAATCGTAGAGGGAAAGAGCGTCAAGGTAAATAACTTTTAAGATTTAAATATTTCAAATAAAATTAAAGCATTCATTTTTATTATATTTCAACAATTACTTTTTCTCTTAATTATTATAGACATTAAAAGCACAGTGTTATTTAAATAATTGAACCTCCTTTACACGTAAAAGTCTGCGTATTTATGGACGAATTCCAGTTTTAAAAAGTAACGTTACATCCGTGAATATTTTTGGTTATTGTGTCCGAGATGGTTGTTCTCATGAATGAAATATAATACAACTAAGGCACTAAAAATCTATTGAAATTAATACATGCAATTCGATATTAAGCCGCAATAAACATGTATAATTAACTAGAATATATTTACTGACATTATGATCGATATATTTCAAGGAACTTACATTGAATGGTAGATTTTATCAGGATTAGATTACGTACATTATTATTTAATCACTTGAAGGAGCTAACGTAAAGGACAAGTGGGCTCTTGGAATTAATATATTAGTATTGTAGAATATAAGTTTAACAGAAATGTGTAATTTATTATCTATAGGCATTCACAGAATATTATTTCAAATATTATTATATGCTTAGTAAGAACATATTAAATATTTAAATATTTACACTCTTAAATAAATCATCCATATTTTAACTTTTTAAATATATCTTTTAAATGATTTCATTTAATGTTATGCATATAAAATGAACTCACTCAGTTTGTGATTCAGTACCCTGTCGTACATTCTCGACGAAAACTCGCGCACTGTTACGGATTGTCGTGATTCAAAGCGTTATATACATCGTAAACCAGTCTGTTTGCTTTGCCGAGCCACTAATGTGAGTTGACAACATCTGACGTAGAAGATAATATTACAGCGTCACTCAGTTTATCCTAAAGGTGTGAATCCATTAGACCGTGGACATTTAATCCTCTTTCATTCAGTCCCCGGTAATTACGCTTTATTAAAACATTAAGTATGTTGCGATTTGCCATCTTAAACTGAAAGGGTGTTCACTTGTAATCAGTCAATCTAAGTAAAAAGTCACACCTTATCACGTGGATGATCACTGTTTGAATAATTCTTTCGTTCTACATAGAAAACTGAAAGAGCTATACTTTGGCACATATCTAAGGTCTACTCGACTCGGAATGATATTACAGCCTCATATAAAATCAATGTTAAGGAATTCTTTTGTTGTTTTTCACCAAGTGAGTGAGGTTACCGGAAGTTCGAACTAAAGGGCGACAAGCTACTCGTGTCTTATGAGTTGCAGGTGTCCATGTACGGATTACTTCCTGTCTTGTTTACTCCCTATACGTTAATGTGTGCAAAAAAGTAGGAGGGAAATGTTTACCAAGTGAAAATGTCTTACATAATTGTCCTTTTTTGCATATTCTCGATTCTTTTTATGCAGTGGGTATTCAAAAACTGTTCTAAAATCGAATTAGTAATATAAATTTATCGTTAGTTTTAGTGAATAGGTAGCTTAAAAGTATTTCATCAGACTCGTATCACAAATATCACGAGTAGATTTGTTTGTCGTTTTGCACTCACTTGGAGGTGTGTTATTTGGTGATAATTTTCTTACAAATATGTACGTTTTATCTAAGCATTTAGATAAATGCAAATCTTTGCTTGTTATCTATTATTATCTCTTATGTTAAGTATTATATGTTTTGGGATTGCCATGTAGGACGTGTGGTTCGGTAACGTGCTGAAGGATATCTCAAACAACCAACAGAAATTCTTACCCTATACGTAATATGTAATTTTGTTTATAAAATGTTAATATTTTTTTTGTAACGGAATAAAAAAGAAGGACGTTCCTAATTCTTGAATTTATGTTACATTTGGTACCTGAGAATTCTGTCATTTATAAACCGATTTGGATTGCTTTTTTTAATCGTTTATTACAATTTGACGTAATGTAAAGGAAAATAACGTCACGGTCGTTTGTTTACAAAGTAATATTTTGTTTTGTATTTTTTGGTATGCGCTTACTTTTTTATTTTTTCATCACAACGTATTTATTTATTCATTTGTACAACCAGTAACTTTATGTATATGAAACAGTAAATTCATTTTAAGGTGTTACAACATGCACAATAATTACAAAAGCAAAACAAAAAAAATAAAGGAGAAATAAGAAATAAAATATCAAAATGAAAAGGACATAATAAAATTAAAATTTAGAACAAATATATTTAATTATTTCTTAATATTTATCGTTGAAAGTACAAATATATCTCATTGCTAGAAAGCATTTAGTTATAGTACGATTTGTAACACTCATAATATTTTTAGAAGCATTAGACCTCGTCCAAATTTGTTAATTACCTACCCACTTTCAATAAATAGTTACGATGAATTTGTAAAAGTAATATAAAATTTAATAAAAGGATATTTCAACAGTTGTTTGTGCTATTGCCAAATTCTTCAGGGCAAAAAAATCTAATGTAGTATAATATTATTTTGAAATGAAGTCTATAAGAAATATTACAATCATAGTCCGAGTTTAACTTTCACGATTTTGCCGTAAACTCAGAAAAATATTACTTAGATTTAATTATCAGAAGAATTTCACTATTAAACACTTTGACCCCTCAATCTCTTGAACATAATCATTATTGTAGATTACTTTTTTCAGATTATGTACTATTAATATAACCAGAAAAGGTTTTTCGTTATAACAATATATTTTAAAGATAAGATAAGATTTAAATGTTTATCGATGAAGCAATTATAATGAAAATGAAATGATTCACAATCTGATCATCTCTAGGTATCCATGACTTTGTGTTTTTAAACATTTGAATATTTTGTTGGAAATCCTTGACCAGTATAAATAGAACTGTCATAGACTTTCGGAATTATGATACGTCAAAACTCAGTACACATTCTTGTAGGCGTTTACTGATATGTTTTTACATTTACTGTAACTTTTACTTAAATTTAAATTAACTTTTTACATTTTCTCCACATATAAATTTTAAGCACAACTTAAATCGATCTCGATTAGAGATTTTAAAAAAAGATACACAAAATTCTCTTCAAATAATATTATGAAGGTATGTTTGTTTTTACTTTGCTATTAAGTTGGGATCCAAGTTGGAAGCAAACAACCAACAGTTGGATCTAATGGTATTTGGTTATACTTGCCACGACAGTGGTTATATTTTTATGTTGATAACTTTTACTATGAATTTAGGTCCAGATACTAGGCTCTTCAAAGAATTCTTTAGAAATTAAAGATGCTTACTCAATTTAGACTCAATTTGGACTTTAATTGCCTTCATCTACTATTGTACAAAAGCCATTAGAGTGTTAAACATGTAAAAATTAAGCATAATATGTACGAATATAAAGAAACATTTAAGTAACATATTAAAATGTATATTTACTGTTTAATAGGTGTGTAAAATTGCTTCTAGTTGTATGTAAAAGAATTTTTTTTTGAGAAGGTTGTTAAGTATTAAGGTAAGAGCGTAGCACATACAAAACTACGAGTGCAGAATTCTATTATACATAATTTCTTGCAAACTTCTTAACAAACTTTGTTGGCTCGTAGACATGTTCTCGTAATTGCTAGTTTAAACTTTTATAACAAAAAGAGTGCCGTTACTAAATATTTAAAACACCTGTATAGTATTACCTCTATGAAAAGTCACATTGGCTACAAGTTTTCAAACTCTAGCGTACATGCAACGACGCTACATTTACAAAGCTCTTTATTAACATAGAATCCTTTAGTAGATACGGAGAAGTACGGCGCTCGAATTAATATTTCATGAATGAAACACAAACGAATCAAACGTTAGTTCGGCTTCGATATTTCCTTTATTCACTTGGAGTTAGTACAAAAAGAATAAAACATGTTCGTAGTTTGCTCCGGGCTTCGATCTTATCGGATTGTAGGTTATTTTAACCTAAAAGTCTTAAAACATTTGTGTATCTCTTTGTGAATACTCTTCTCGAGATTGGAAAGAATTTTATACAAGTTAGAGTATTTGTAATAAATTCAAAACAACCACATCCTGGAATTGAATAGCTATTGAATTTATTCAAATCCGTAACATATCACAAATGCGTCTTTTAAGGTTCAATGAAAAGGGATCTCAGGAGGACCATTTTGCAACTTGATAGATGAAGATTACTTTTGGGACCTTCCGCTTTTCACACGTTACTTATCTCATGTAGAGCGTGCAGTCACCTTCCGTGGATTCTCCGACTGTAATTTTATGTAAAAACTTATCATATTCTCAAATTTGTAGAAACCGACTTCCTTTAAATTGCTACTTCTGGTACGCCTTATGATTTCACGGGAATCCTTGGGTAGTATATTCTTTTCTGCCTTTTTATCGTTTTGTTTCCTTTTACTTTTGTCGTTTGGTTTTATTTTCTTAGTCATTATTTCTTATGCGCTAGACAGCTGTGTCGAATGTATAAAATCTTCATTTTAATATTTCAAGCCTACATGATTCTACTGATTATACTGTTGAGAAAAAAACGTTGTTAGAGAAGAATATTTAATCTAGTTGGCTGATTTACTTGTTAACGAAACTTAAAATTAACTTTAAAAATTTAAACGGGTAACTCTTGTGTTCTTTAAGAAACATATTTCTGAATGTGTCTTATTTTGAATTGTGTATTTCTTTAACATTTCTAATTACTTACATGCAATTTCATACTAAATTTCTATATAAAGCTACACCCTTAGGTGTCTTTCCTGACAACATGACTTAATAGAAACATGTTTGAATTATACAAATCTGATTGGTTGTGGTTATGTGTAACTTTTCCTTGTTTTGACAAGGAAAAGTGTTTTCTTTGAAAAGGAAGTACTAAAGCCAGTTCAATGGGTATGACTCAATAGAATTCATCGCAGCAATCGTGATTGTACTCAAAACTAGAAGTAAATACTATACCAAATATTTAAAAGCTAATGATATCACGACGTCAGCGTTAAAAAAGGGCTTCTCAGATGTTTTCGTTTTAAAATTCCACACACGCAGAAGGGAAAAACCTCTCGTCGAGAAAATAGTAAGTTTAGGAGCGTAGGAGCGAAATAATCGATATTCGACGTTGTGTGTGCCAAGGCTCGTAGTAGCTCCTTCGACACTCCTACAAATCACGAGAAACATACTTCATATTATTTCCCTTTTTGTTACAAAGGTCGTAAAAATTTCTTCGGCAGAACATGTAAGCCCGGAAGGTGTATAATCCTAATTATTTAAAAAGTACAATGTTAACGGCTTTTAAGGGTTATAAAGGAAATGAAAGCTTAGAATAAGACAACATAATTGCCCTTTTATTTTAAAACAAGTTTTATATTAATTAACATTTTAAAAACTAATTGGTGGACGTGGTTTACGATTTTTATATTTTTAAATTATGTTCAAGGTTTTATACAATGTTTTTTGTTATATAAAAAAAACCATTTAAAATCAAAGAGGTGTAGGTATGTTAAGGTTTTTGGATCTTCGTGGAGCAGCTGAGGGTATTTATAGCAGTCGTCAATTTTAAGGCTTGAAATGAACCACACCATATTACGGCAATAAAAAACTGACATATCTAAACACGGATTAAAAGATGGATTAAGAATATGAAGTATCACCATCGCTTTTCATTTCGTGATTGTCTTAAGGCAGAGAAACATCTCTGCAAAGGGAAAGAAAAACTTTAACAAACCTAAGACTAATCCGTCTGGCCAACGTGCTATAGTAGGCCAAAATCCCCTTACTAAAGGCACAAGACTGTTAAAGGCACGATGTTGATATTGCTGGGCTTGGAGTAAACTAACCTAGGGTGGTTACAGATTTTGATTCCAAAAATTACACATATTTCTTTCGCGAGGAATGGAATGGAATCTCTGGAATCTTCTATCGTGGGTGCAGGAATGAGTATTTAATAGTTCTGACTAAAATCTCACGTGTGTGCTGTTTTGATCCATTTATTAGAGACATCGTCAAGAGGATAGATTTGGAACTGAGATTACATTTTCCTTGTGATAAATATTACTATTTTGTTTGCAAAGGTATCCGCTTCACATTAGACAACGTATTTCTTTCGTAATTTAGTTATAATAAAAGTAATTCGAAGACATTGCTTTTCTAAATTACTCTATTTGAAAACAAAAAATAGCATAGTAATATCACTTACATAATAATCATGATTGTGCACAAAACTTGTCAGTGCTAAAATCAGTACTGAGTGTAAGACTAATAAAATATCTATGGAGAAACTTCCAAATGTTATTAAAATTCAAACACTGCACGATACACGTAGAGTAACCATACATTTTTGAAAATTTTAGACAGACTGCCAGCACCAAAAGAATATGGCTAAGAAATGTAACTTCAATTAAGGTACGTTTTTTCTCTGTTGCGAAAAAAAATCTCTACATTAATATCATATCAGTAGGAACTACGCAGTATTAAAGGAAGAAATATTCTTCAATTATAAAAATTACAAGTAAAGATAGCAAGTTACCAGTAAAGTTCATCTATGTTCTTTATTGCAGTAAAGAAGGCAACCCAATTTTTGTTATTCCAGGAATAAAGTGGAGGAGGATAGAGCCTCCAGTAACCTCACTCACTCGGTGAATAAGAAGTGTTAACACCTATTACTTTACATCGGTTTTCAGTGAGGTAGTTGTCCAGTCAACCCACATGTGCTACCTATTCTAACACGATAGATATTTGAAACACTACCCTTCAGTAAATATCTTTATCAGTAAATTTTCTTTTAAACATAACACTATAACGTATAGAGCCGTGTGCCAGAGAGTACAGTGACATATTGATCTTGATATTTTGCACAACAAAGAGTAAGGGTATATGAGTGTTTGCGATTTTGTGACTCGACCTTTACGATTGCTGTGTAATCCTTTGTGACTGGTACAATAACGCACGTAAACTGCTGAACAGAGGTTGTTTTATTTGACAATATTATATTTCGATTTTAATACAGTCGGCAATACATCAAAACGTAATAAATTTTGTCCTGGGAACATTCGAATGTATTGTGACTCTCGGTGAAGCACAGATTGTAATGTCGAAACTTATTATAACGGGTTCATGAAACAAATATTACTTTCTTGTTTACAAAGGAGTAGGTTTGGGTACTGGGTCGTGTTATTGGAAACTTATTCAATGCAATATTGTAGAAAACGTAGTCCAAATTGCATTTAGAGGAATATTTTGTTGATCTTTATAACTATGGCAATAGCAGACGAAGTCGTTACAAAAGTGTGACTTACATACGATTACAATGATTTTGGTTCTACTTACCTAACAGGTAACGGATTTAATAGATACTTATATAATCAAATAAATCACTCTGATGTTTCACTCAATAAATTTAGGAACAGTAGTTCATCTAAGGTTGCCTAACGAGTTATTAGCCTACTTTTGCGTTGGCACTTGTTTGTTTGGTTCCCTATAAAGTAAAACGGCTGGACTGATTTCAATGTAACTTTTGTTTATTACATTATGATCAGTCTTAAAAACTGGTAACGTGCGAAATGCGCTGGTGGTTGGGAGATGTGTACAGTCATGTATTTGTGTCGTCCATTTCATAATTTGGATATTTTGATATTATTATTGCTAGGTATATTGTCATATTTCTTTGGCTGACACTGATATCTATTGTGCACTTTGTTGAATTTTACAGTTGTACAAGACTATATACTTCACCGAGGATCTTCGTCAGAACGTCACTAAATGAGAGACAATTGGGAATAAAGATATTTGCAAAAAAGTTTTGATATTTTCACATATGTGAAATTTCAATGTGTTTTTAAGGATTCCTAAATCACTGTTTAATTACAAAGTGGAGCCCGATATATGGAACACATCTGCGTATTCCTTTAGAGGGAGCAGGCGTGGTGTTGTGTTATTTGATTGTATCAACAATCAGGTACATATGATTGAAGCATCTACGACAGATTTACTGTCATTTACGAAATATTACGATGCTTTTCTAAATCATCGTCTATAGTTTTTTATTCATTTTACATCGAAAGTAAATAATAGAAAGTATCCCCTATGTCGACTAAATTGATGAAAGTATTCGTCAGATCTCATTGACTTTTAAATGGGTCTATATGACAAGCATTAACTTTCGATTATAAAAAGAAACATAAAAATCGGTACGCCCAGTACCAAGTCATGAGGTAACAAAAAAACAGTTGAAAGTTGAAAAAGGAGGAGGTTCTCAAACCTCCTCCTTTTTTTTAAGTCGATCAAAAATGCGTTAATTAGTAGAAAGATTTGACGCGGGAAAATAGGTGAATGCGAATGGACGCAGTGCGCTTGATCACACTTGCAGTATGGCCGACGGCGCCATCTTTTACCATCTTATATTTTACTAAAAACTAGGAAACAGAGGGTGCATTTGTGTTTGCGCACGAACTTCTTCACGATAATATCTTCTGCATAGTTGGCTGGCCTCCGTCTAAATAAAAACGGTTAGGACATCATCATTATCATTATGCTAAAACAAGAAACGCCTGGCGCACACGCACACATATCAAACCGGCAGCGGTATACTTTTATCAAGTTAATTTACTGTTCTTAGAGTACTATACTATCACATTTTATTTAGCTTTGTTATTGTAATAGTAAAAATATAGTTTTTGTTTGTAAATATTTTCATTGTTTTTTTGTTTCCTTATGTTTTAATGTAATTTTAAGTGTGTTAAAATACATAAATGTTTTGTTTATGAAACAGATAATTGGTTCAAATATTATGTACAATAAAAGTGGTTAACATTCGTTTGATTATGAAGAGTCTGTATTTTAGTACGCGTAATGTTTTATATTTTATGTTAGTGCTCAAAAATACTCTATCTAATGAAAAAATAATGATTGAAATCTTTATGTTAATTCCAGAGATTAGCACGTTTTAACAAGTAAATGAATACATTAACAGTTAGGAAATTTGTCGGAGTTAAGAAATACAAAGAATATCTGATTGGGAAACACTGTTCGACGAAAAAAAAATTAAAAGATATAAGCATTTATTTTGGTTTTAAGAAGAAGATAATATGTCTGCATCTCAATATGAGTAAATTGACTATTATTTATAATCTTGTTTGTTACTATCAAGACAAAGATTTATCTCGTATTCTATGCAATATATTGGAAATGATGTTAGGGTTGAGAACTAACACACCATACCATAAAAACCACTAATAGAAGAATCCATAATGTACTATATGTATATTGTATTGTATATGTATTATACAAGCAGCCACACACAATTTCCCAGCCACTTTTAACGTATATATACGTCAGAAGACCCACGAAGGGATGCCAGTACTTATATGTATATTGTGTAATGAAATTAATGTTCAGACCTACCTTCATAGATTGGAGGTTAGCTTCAATAGGCTTGTGAACAATAGGAGCACACAGATAGACGGGGACGGTGGTTAAGGAGGCATTGTACTTAAGATCGTGTATGGCTGTGGATCCCCATAAATTATTCGCACATTTAGCTAGAACTATACTCGAGTGAGAACCGTTAGATGTCGGTAACCCGAGATCTTGTGGTCCTTACTCGAGTATAGTCAAGTTCATCATAATCATTACTTGACTTTTGTTTTCGTTCTTAGTCTTCATTTCTGTTTTTATTTGACATGTGAAAGGATTATTGTTTTTACGTTAGTATAACAACGTTAGGCTTATTGGTTAAATATTCTTATGTAAATTATTGTTTAAATTAAATATAACCAATAAGTACAGTGAAGATGAGAACTTCGTAAAAGGAGTGAAAACGAATTGGAAACATTTAGAGAAAGGTCTTCTTAATAAAACTCATAGCGGAACATTTCTAGTCGTAACTCTTGTAGTTTTGAAGTAGTGCGTTATAGTTAAAGACGAGTGTTGTCGTAAAAATTGAGTAAACTAGGGTAAACTTACCAGACTTCGCTGTTAGACATTTCTTTTAGTAGTAATAAAACGTTAAACAAGGACTTATAGATTATCTATCTAAAAGCAGTTTTTTTGAGCCACTTTTAAATTTGATTGCCAAATAGGCTCTTCTTGTGGTGTGACCCGTGAGGTAATGGATTATTCAGATCAAAGAAAGACTCTGATATATGTATCTGTTGGTATTATCGGATTTAATTTCTTTGCTGTCGGTTATGGCTTCTATGTTCATATTTGACAAAACAATGTAACCTTTGTGGGTCTATGTCGAAAAGTATATTTATAACTATAGCCTTATCACATTTAAGTACATCAAACGGAATGTTAGCAGATACATAATATCAAAGTGGCTTAGAATGTTGATTCTGTATAAGTGATAATTTTTATAATCTGAGCATCTGAATGCTTGAACGGATAAAATAATTCTATAATAAAAAAATGTGTATAGCAGTTTAAGTGTAGTCTGTTAAGTATTTAAAGATCGATAGTTTAGCACCTAATGGTTTTGGTGAATAGGAAATTTCTTTTTGTGCATTTAATTAGTTCAATGTGTAGTTATGGTAGAATATAACGGTTAATGTATTGTGTTTGAATTAAGAGTGTATCGTATAGAAAGCACTGAACGACGAAGGAGGAAGGATATTAGCATTTGAGGTAAATAAACAGTTTCTTTTTTAGTACTTAGACATATGTATATAAATGTAAAATAGTTTACAACATAGATTTATTAATTATTATCACAGAAATATGCCTTACAGTGAACAAAACTAGATAAACTTTTTTATTTCCTAACTTGTTTATTCCAGTAAATAAGATCTTGCCTGTAAAATATGTACAAGAAATGCGATACTTGAGATTACACTGCATTTGCTGTCACAGAGAAGCGTAGATAAACATTATTCTATTTTCTCTATTACAACAGTTGGACAGCTTGAGTCTGTGGTTTTTTTTGTCATAATAATAATTTGTTTTTTATAGGTTTTGTTTCGATAAAAATATTTATTATTATTGTACGTAGTATATTTACAATGCTGTAAGTACCATATAATAGTCCTAACTACTGAATAAATAAGAGACTTTTGACGTCATTAGATACGCGAACAAAAATAACTTAAAATCGATATATTGTGACAAGTGATATGGCGTGGTTTACAGAAATCATTGTTTACGTCTTTGTATAACTTTGTGAGGTAGTGAAGTGTTAAGTAAAATGCTTTAATGAAATTTATTACGCTGGTAAAACGCAGTATACGTTTGCATACATTGGAGCCATATAGACTGCCTTTGCGGGTGAACTTATTATTTCACCACTTAATAAATATACTAAGTATTTTTTGCTGGTAAATACTTTATTAAGTTCGCTCATTGACACTCCAAAGAAGATTTTTTTTTCAAATACAACTCCCGCACTAAGAATAAAACCTACATCGCGGCTACTTTACAAACATACATGAAACGAACACAAAAAACACCCCGACTCAGAACAACAATTTGTGGATTACACAAAGTGTTATCCCATACAGGGTTTGAATCCTTAACACTCCGTGCAGTAGAAAGCGGCAAGGTGACCGCTCAAACCACTACACCATCCGTGCAGTCCTCTGACATTTCAAACATTTTTCCTAAGTTGGTATCTTAATCACTATATTTTTCTTTTTTTTTCTTATAATTCGGAATAACCTTTTTCCTTTTAGGCAGCATATAACTTGTAACGTAATTTATATTAAGTGAGATAAATTCCGTGAAACATATAAATTTTAAAGCTCATGATTCTCACATTAATAAAACCTAGAGGAGCGATGAATTCACGCCAGTAAAACTTTTCAAGAATGAATGATACGTATAATCCACAGTATCCAGAAATTCTCATATTCAAAAAAAACACTTGCCTTTTTTGTAAAAAATTGCTTTTTCATTTTCTTATTTTAAGATATTAATTGCCAAATTAGTTTTATAGTGGTTTAATGGTATTTATGGTAACTTTTTTTAAGTATTGTGCGTATATATGAATGCCGGGTATGGGACAGCCAGGGAACTGTTTAGAGCTTTGATAGAAAAAAGTTTAAAGTGTTATCGTTCTAAATACAACTGCCAATTATATAGTGACAGCCGATTACGAGTTTATAGAGAATCGTCTTTAAAGAATTGAAGATTAGATTTATACTGAAGTTATAAAGGAAATGTATCGTTTTGTTGAGAGCTGTGGTGACGAGAAGGCTGTATGTCGTTTTTGTATTATGGAAATTATTGACTTACTTGCTTGAAAAACTCTTTTAATTTATCGTGTAACCTGATGTTTAAAAATGTCTGTAAAGACTTATTTACAAAAATAAATTCATTATTGTAGATGTTTACAGACCATATAACATTGCGCTATGACGCCGAGTGTGAATGTTGAGTAAACGTGGAAAATTTATTCTCTTTGAAATACGCAGACAAAAAAAGAAAAACTAAAGATGCCGGTTACGAAATCGAAGAAAAAGGTTATCAATTTATGTCCATAGATTCTAGAGCAAAAATTTATAATCTATTGCTTAAACATACTTCTTCAAAGGGATATAACTCTCGCAGATCTGTTTTATTGACATTTGTGAGAAATAATTATAAATTGATTCCTAATTAACTCTTGCTTCACCATTACAACCATTATTATTATAAAATTGCTCAACGAAAACACTTTACATTAAGAATAATATATTCTTTATGTAAAATTATACTAAATTAATAAGCTTGAGGCATCTTCTTATTTAATTATTCTTGAGGTTCGATTCACGGGTCTGACCAAATGTTTGTATGATCTGCAAATATTTGTTTCGAAGTTTGACTGTTTTCTTTGTATATGTGTATATTTACAAAAAAAAAACTGTTTAAGTATTCTATCAGTCAGTCTAGCTATCATAGTAAAAGTTCTGTTCAGTTTGAAAATAGGTGACTTTAGGTGTAAATTGCCGAAATGATTATTTTTTTTTATTTCATTCTGGCAGTATTGAATGAATAAGTTAAGATGGGTCAAGAAACGTATTAAAATTATCATCAGTCTACTATAGTCCACTACTGGACCTAGGCATCTCTCACTGTATAACACTCTGAAGGAAGGCAGGTAGTTGACGGTAGAAACAATTTTATAAAAAGATTTTAGGTTTGTATATGTGGTTCTGTTACATACAGGCTGCGTACAGGCAGGCTTCACGAGACATGCTTTAGTACATGATTCCCACATTAAGTAAAAACTTTACTTCACTTTACGAAATTGATTACCTATATCATGAAAGTACTTGCCGTTTCCATACATTATTCTATAATGTAATAAAATATGTTATTTACTGAGTCCATAAAGTAGTAGTAGACATAGTTAGAAGGTTCGGACTTTCCGACAGTACCTAGTTTGCGTTACAGGTACACGAGTCACACGGTCACACTTCATTTAGCCTGTATGAGCCAAGCAAATCAAAAAATCAATATGCCATTTCTGCCATACACATTTTTCTTGCCCACGTAGTGATTAAATATAATTATTCATTAATGTTATAATTTTTGATGTATACTATTTAAGTGTTATACAACAAGAGCAGTAACTTATTATTATTTTTTAATATGGCGATTAAAGTTATATCTTAATTAGTCTCATAAAACCATTATTTTCTAAGATAAACTTTCGCGATGGAACCAATACTCTATGTGTCAAATGTTATTCGTTTACCTTATAGTTTTTTAAAGCTTGTTTCAAGTCATAAGTATTTATCAAATAATCACAGTTATCGCTTCATATAACACGTGTTACGTGACCATCTAAAATATACCTGATTAATTATCATAGATGTCTCAAAGTAGATAGATAAGGAATTCTTTAATGTAACAATAATGATAATTGAGGTTATCTATGTTTCCATGGTCATCCATCACAAAACAACTCAATTTTATTCACATAAATTTTGGTTAGGTTACAAATTATAAAGTAGATAGACATTATCCATAAATAGGGTGGGCCAAGAATTCGTTAACACTTGAATTTAACATCCCACGCAAACATGCTACGGGAGTTCTTGGGACCGGTGCTACTGGAATTTGCTGGCTACATCGTAACACACGGTTTAAATAAGATGAAGCCACTTATCACACATCCATTGAGTCCCTGTCGGTGGTCAAAGACATGTTTCCGGAAAAGCTGATTTCCAGACGAGACGACATTCCATGGCCACCCAGAAGTCCAGATCTATCTCTAGCAGGTTTCTTTTTATGAGGTTATTTGAAGATTCGTGTCTATGTCAATAAACTAAATACACTACGTCAACTAAAAGAAAAAATCAGCGAACAGATGTCGACGATCTTGTAGTCTCTTTGCCGACGAGTATTTGAAAAATTTTCTGCTCGCTTAGAAGAGTGCAAACGTCGAAACGGTGGTCATTTACACAATGAACTTTTTAAAACTAAATTTAACTTATTATTTTCTTGTAAATATACAATTTTTATAATATATCAAATGGCTTTTTATACAATTTTTTAAAATGTTAACTAATTCATGGTTCATTCTATATATGACGGAATCATCACAGTACTTAGACCTGTCATGAATATTAAAGTTTACCTGATAGATATTTTAATAGGAATTTTAAATTCACAGACTCACTTGACAAGTTCACAGATTCATTGTTGATAAGCGGTTAGCAGAGCTTACAAACGTTTTCAAAATCAATGTGACTTTGTCTACCTCTAACCCCTTTCACAATCATATCCGAGCGACCTATGTATCTCATCAGAGATCACAACAGTACAAATGTAGCTACAATTTCTTATAAACATAGTCATCAATAAAAGTTGGTGAATATGTATTGTATAAAAATTAATAACTTACATATTTTTAAGATCCAATCAGTAATTTAAGTTAATATAATCTCAATATGAATTTTAAACAATGGACAACTGGAATTACTCGTTTTAATCATTAAAAAAACATTTTATATTCCGTATTTTTTATGAAAATATTAATTAAGATACGAGGGCAATGACCATTTCAAAAGCTATACACTTCCTTTAACCTCGACACTTCAGGGTGCTTGTTCTCGAATTGAATCAAGTTATCTTTATAATATTTGCTCTTATTTGATTCGTAATAAAATAATATTATTAATACTTACTATTTCAAAACTATTATCTTGACATTTTATATATCACTAATACTATTAATAAGAAGGTACAACAAATAATAATAAATACAGATAAATTGGTTTTAACAATAGTTATAATATGTTGAACGTTGGTGCCAGCTAATTAGTAGCTTTTAAGATAATTCACTACTTTTACAAATTTGCAACACTATTGAATTCTTAAAAGAAGTGTGAGCGTGTGTTATTTTTAATGCTTATGTATGTGTGTATGTATGTCTGTGTATGTATTTCAAGATTTTGCTTCTGATTCTATGTATTGTAATTGCAAAAGCTATACAAGTTAAAGCTATATAAACTGCACAAGGTTGCAATGTACTTCCGATGTTCAGTGGTTTCCGTAGCCTACAAACGCATCGGGAACGACGGGTTTCATAGAGTGCAACGTATTCTTGAAATTCGTTTCGATATTCAATAAAATATGTATCGAATTCTAAAATTACCTAAAACCATTTATTATAACTGGTAAAGTAATAATTGTATTATGAAATTATTATGCGAAAGGCAGCTATTAAAACAATAATTTAAATTGCAAAACTTTTTCAGTTCTGAAGGACGAATAAAATACACACACACTAATAAATTTGGTGTATGAGATTTACTATTTTTTATTATTAATATTTTTTATTTTATTACTAATATTATGAAGCTGAGTGATTAATTTGTAGTTAATTAGCAGTTCCCGAGATTAGTGCGTTCAATCCAGAACACGATAATCTCATAAACTACCATTTCGAATTGTAAAATTATGTTAGTGCTGCATAGCTCCTTTAATGAGGAAGGTTATAGAGTTACATTACGCTACTATCAATAAAAGTCAAACGTAAAAAAGAAATGTTGCGAAAACAGGGCTTTTTTTAAAGACGAAGTTGAAGTTGTAAGTCTCGGCCTTAAAGAAATATACGGACGAATTAAGAACCTTCTCTGTTTTTTAAGTTTCTTTAGTATTTTTATTAACTTATTTACAGAAAGTCAATCTAAGCCGTGGTACACCCTCTTAAACGACAACATTTTCAAATATTAAATAAAATCTTATTCGTCGGTTAGAGCGAGTGCAAATAGCAGTTTATGGCGGTTGAGGGCTGTTAACGTTATCGGAGATACGTTACCGTTACCGGTGTATTAAGTGCTTTTATTGCCTGCTTACACAGTAACATTAATGTGTTAACGTTATTTTGTAACTTGGGAAGTCACTTGATAACCCGTTTTTGTAATAACTTGTGAGAATTTTTCTTTTTAATTTGTTATGCCTTTTTGGTTATAGACTTATTTGTCGCATTATTCCAATATGTAGATTTATTCACCAGTGTTCAGGAAGCTCTAAATTATTTTATTTCGTGGTTACAGCTTACTCCATGTACGTGCTTAATAGCGTTTTTCTTAATCAATGTAATATTAGTGTTGTAAGTAATGATAATATTGGATTATAGGTCAAAATCTCCTTTTAAAGGAGACGCATATGCAGCAGCAGTAGGCTATCCATGAAGTTAACATGAAAGGCCTTCAACAGAGCTTATTTACAAAAACTCTTATGAACTGTACTTCTTGAAAAGGACTCAACACGTAATCTTAGCTTTATCCTATCTTCAAAGTGATCTCTGTTCTAATCAACAAATTCGTTCCAAGATATTCCGTATTCTTCGATGTATGTTTAACGATTTTTCTTTCTTAAGTTTTGCATCACTTGACTGTAAATATCACAGAAAATAAAATACAAAAAGTACTACGTCACGAAAGCCGAGTGAACCTCAGCTATAAGCATGTCGTATCTAATCTTACCACATGATGCCACACGTGTATAGATATTTGCTATCAAGGTACTCTCTGATATCTTTGTTTATTGACTTGAGAAAATTTTGTGAATGGATAAGCGTATAATTTAGAATGTCTTAAGTTTAAATGAAGAAGGATACAAAACAGGGATCTTAAGGAAGACCTGTATCCAGTAGCGAAAGTCTGAGATGATAAAAAAGGTTAGAAAAGAGAGGTGTCAACAACTACTTTTGAACATATCTTAGCTTTAAACTTACAGCTAAGCTAGCTACATAAAGCTAAGCACTTTCACTAGGTATAACTGTTGATCTCTCATAGCATGAAAGACTAGAAAATATAACAAAAGAATTAAAAACTTAATGGTTTTTTGTCGAAATTCTACAACCCTTTATTTTATAAATGTGATTACCAGACTGAACAATATGATGGGAGATGGAACTTTTATCTTACAAGATAGCAGTTAATTAATTAATAGTCAAAGAGCATTGGAGTCTATGTACATCGCGGAATAAAAATGATTTTAGAAGTTTTTCTAAGTACCGATAATCGGTAACTATAGACACATATAATGTGAAGGTCCAAATAAAATAAAATGCCGTTCGAAACTTCGATTTAATTTTTGAGAAAGACGGATGGCTTTATTATTCTCAATTTTCTTTCGAAGCCTCGAACCTTGTTAAACCTAGATTATTTCCTCTTCGGTGTCGTAAAATCAAATCGAATTTGAAGTACCTAAGAAGTGTTATAAACGAGGAAAATGAGCTGGAATATATATTTTTTAATTAAATGCTTCGCTAAAGGCGGGAAGTTTGAGTATTTTAGAAGAATGTTTTCCGTAAATTCTGACGTAAAAATGTAATAATGACCACTGATAATATTTAGTTTTGTGATAGTTTTATTAGTTCTTCTATTTTGCGTCAGGAAAAAAGAAATAAGATTTGATAAATGCATAATGGAACTTAATTAACGAGTCTCATCGTTTGGGTGCGCAGACCGATATCATATGTTATAATGAAAAGTTAATCTATTAGTTATAACATTTATACCATATATCATAAATAGTTTTCGCAACACATATGTAAAAGATATGTTCAAATCGCTACAAATCACTCCGGACTTTGCATTTTGGTACAAAACCAGAAAGGGGATTAAGCCCGGACGCGGAAACGTTTATAAAAAAAAATGATACTTTGGGCTACATTATTGCAGTTTTCACAGGGGTCTGTGGATCTTTTTTTTAATAAATAACGACTTGTCATATCTATAGGTGAAGGTACTTTTATAACCTTCTAAATAGTGTT
This sequence comes from Hypercompe scribonia, assembly GCA_949316085.1. Classification (NCBI taxonomy): domain Eukaryota; kingdom Metazoa; phylum Arthropoda; class Insecta; order Lepidoptera; family Erebidae; genus Hypercompe; species Hypercompe scribonia. Next base: position 8,143,422 of record OX438989.1, on the reverse strand, counting down.
TGAGTTAATATATAAATTAAAAAAATAAACATGCATAACTTTTACTTTCTGATTTTAAATATTAAGCAATGATCAATAATAAAAAAAAAACTTTAAAGAGTATGGGAGATGTCAAACCAGTTTAATTTATATATATTTTGTGTAAAAATTGCAAAAAAAATTGTAACATTTCATAATTAGAAGTAAAAATAACCACGATATGTTAGGTAGGTATTAATACCAAGTTATTTAGAAAGTTCTAGTATTTATGCTAGCCTAAATCCTCGAGGTAAATCTGTTACAGCAAGTTGTGAATGTTACGTGCTAAAATTTAAGTTCATTCGGCAAGAATAAGTATTGTTAGTAGTTTGAAACCACTACATGTTAATTAAAAGGCTTTTAATTTAATGTTTATGAACTAAAACAAAAACCAAGCAGATTTTATTAGTACTTCTTAATTTTTTTTCTGACGTTGACTATACATAATTTGAATCTCTTCATCATCATCAACAACCTTTAACAGTCCACTGCTGGACAGGCCTCTGCTTAGAAAAGAGATTTTGACCTACTTGATACAGTAGGTCAAAACCTCTTTTCTAAACAGAGGCCAGAAGGCAAAGCACTGACCAGATGGGTTAGTATTGGGTTTGTTTTAAGTTTTCCTTCTCGTTGCAGTGATGTTGTCCTGCGAAGTTTACTCTCTTAGTCATCTCTTAACACACCTATGGAATAAATAGGGGCGGTGACACATCGTATTCTTAATCTGTCACCATGTGGAATGTTTAAATCTCTAATTAGCTCTATTTTTATCTTAATTAAATTATTTACTGAATTGTCAAATCTATTTCGTTGTTTAAATTATTTAAAAATAACAATAATAGTAGCAATAAAATAAAGCACAATAAATGTAAAATAGCACGAAACTCTTTAGTTTAGCATTGACTGGAACAAATAAGAAAAAAATTAGTGTGCTGGTTTCAATCTAAGCAACAATAAAGCGCGAAGACGTAGTAAAACTAATGAATTTAAATATTATTATCATATTTACAAAAACAAACAAAAAATATGCATATTTATTACTTAGTTTCTAACACATATAATGTGTGTTTGTTTCGAACCTGTAAATTTCATAAAACGTTCATTTCGAAAGTGGTTGCTTGTTACAAAATAATGGGGCGATAATATAATTTTACTGTTGGCGTTGGTTGTTTTGATTTTGTTCTGTGCCTGAAATATGTTAATCAGTGTTATGTACGCAAATGTATGCCGAAACAATAGACGTCAGTTTCATATGATTTTCATTATTTTAGGTGTTACTCACCAAATATTGAGTCTTGATAGAATATTTATGTAATATAATTAAAACTGGTTTATTAACTCAAATAAAACAAAAGCACATTGTAGATTCGAGTATTGTAAAGACAAGGAAAATTTGAAACAGACTATATACGACTTGTCTGGCCAGCGTGTTTTCATCATCATCATCAAGTCAAGCAGGTTTTGGCTTACTAAGATATATTAACCTCTTTTCTCAGGAGCGACCGATTTTTGACTAGTCTGTTAACGACGATTGAAAAGACAAATGCCGCACTAGGAATAAATCCTGACGTCCTAACGTCGCGGGGGACTTTACAAACATACAAGAAACATTGCATGCTTGGCCTAGTGGTTTAAGCGGTCGCCACGCCGCTCTCTACTGCGCTGAGTGTTGTGGGTTCAAACCCCACATGTGACAACACTTTGTGTGAGCCATAAGTTGTTGTTGCGACACAGGATTTATTCCTAGTGCGGGCTTTGTCTGTTAAATAAAATTAAAAAAAAAGACACAAAGAACATTGAGACTTCGAAGCACTATTTGTTGATTACATAAAGTGTTGTCCTATATGAGGATCAGACTCGCAACACTTCGGTACAGTAGGAAGTGGCAAGGTGGCCGCTTAAACCATTGCGCTATCTGTATTGATAATAATATAGGTGTATGCAACCTAGCTACACGTGATTTTGATTATCGTATAGTTCTACACATTCCTATGTATTCTGTAGGTATAGTTACTAAATGAATAATAATTAACTAATTATTAAAGTTGGCCGATAAGTGCTGTTTCTAAAATATTCGTAACATGCAGCAGTACGCATTCCATGTAATGTACATACAATCTCTATAATAAATATAGTTGAATATCCTAAATATTAGGTCACTTCTATAGCTTTTGGAAAGAAGTTTAATTCTTAATCCAAGTTGACTAAGTTGCAAACTTCACCTAGTATTTTAATGAATTCGTTCGCTGGTATGAAAACGAAATCAAATCTGAGAAGAATTAAAAATAAGCATGCATATCGAGACATAATATTATGCGACGTAGTTTTGTGTCCTTCGATACTTCGAGAAGTCTCTATGTTTTTGGAATGTATGACAACATGCTATTTTGGATAACTTGAAATAACGCTATACTAATTCGTCTGGCTAGCGTGATATACTATGCCAAAAACTTTCTAAAGAGCCTATGTCCAGCAAAGATCTGTTAGTTTGTTGTAATTAGAGGTCTTGAAATATTAGATGTTATAAAAGACGGTGTCGTACCCGATACTATCTGAACACAGTTATGTAGTAGATACTTTCAGCCGATTTGAGTTGCACACGGTTATTCCTCACACACATTCCATTTGCACACAGTTAATTTATATCGACAAAATATTATTTCAATAAATGACCTTTCAATATTTTTGAAGTCAGTGAAAGGAAAATTATGTTTAGCTTTGATAAAAATATTTAAAGACAACAGTAGTTTAGTTTTCTCGAAGATTCTGATCTTTTTTCTTAAGAACTTAGTTTTGCAAGGACTGTAGTGTATAAAATTATAGCTGCGTGGACTTAAGCGTTTCCGAAGCTAGTGTGTCCTTGGAACGATTTGGAAAAATTCACGGTTGACTCTCTCAAATATTTTATTTTTAAGCTCTGATATGGTACTTTAAACATAGCCGAATGCATCGAAAGTAATGAAAATAACGAAATAATAATCCTTTAACAATACAAGAAGTAACCAAACAATGTTTGCTGAATGTGGGCCATTAGTTGTGAGTTTCTTTCTGACTTTTAGGTCTACGTGTAACTGGCAATGTGCAAAGAAAAAGAAAGGTTTAAATGAAATGAAGACTGTTTAGGTTTTTCCTTGGTTATCTAGAATATCTCTTTATTAGATAATTTGAAAATGGAACGGTGATAAATTTCTTAGTGTTTATATATTTTATTACAAATTAATAAACGAAATTTGAATTGAATAGGCCAAACAAGGTTAAAATAATTCAAATTTGGTCAGTAAAATACTTCTGGTGCTCTTGATAGTACTGTTTTAGAAAAAATAAATAATTAAAGAAAATAACAAACGTGGCAAACTATGCTGTAATTACAAAAAGGCGAGTAAAAATATGTGTTTGACGAGTGTTTGAAAAAAAATATCTGGACATATTTTATAGTTTTTATAATTTTTCATCCATCTATACCATTGTAATAGAAAAAAATTACACGCAGAAACGATGGCCGATGGAGCCACCAAGTTATGGAGTGGCGACCGCGTACTGGGAAACGCAGCGTTGGTAGGCCCCCCACAATGTGGTCTGACGACCTGGTGAAGGTCACGGGAATCTGCTGGATACGGGTGGCACGGGACCGGCTGTTGTGGAGAACCCTGGGGGAGGCTTATGTCCAGCAGTGGAAGTCTTTTGGCCTAGATGATGATGATACAATTGTAATAGAATGTACCATTCGTCTCGAACAGCTCTTTAAAAATCCAGGTTTTAAACATTACAGACTTTGTTTTAATTAAAGTTTTGTTTTTAAGTAAAGCATTAATTACTACAGTATGTCCTTGTATCGTTAAGGTATTCTACAAGCAGAAGAAAAAAGAAAAAAAAGTTAATAGGTGTGGGATATTATGTATGCAGAATGAATCATAACGACGATAATAAATATTGTGTTCTAATGTTATACTCTGCACTAGGAAGGTCATTAGTATTCGCTATACAATTTCAAAATGTCAGCACTTAAGATAAAATATGCTTTAACTAGTAGAGTCACGCTGATTTCAGCACGAACGGGCCGTCTAAGACCAACCTAAAGCGACAGCGTCCGTGCTGTCGTGTTTCGTTGATAAGTGTGAGACCGGAGGCCCATTAATGCATGGGTGACAGTTATCGTGGTAACTGTGCGAGCCTTACACTGCCACGATGACTGTCATGCCTTTTACGTCCCCAAGCGGGGCGTGAAAAAGCATCTCACTAGGTCGGCATAGTGTGAGTCACATTGTTTGCAATTGCAATAAGTGTGGTGACCACAAACCTTGGATTTTATTCATGCTTTCCATCAGGCAGAGAAGAGTCACTTTGGCAGGTTCTTAATGTAGAAAAAAAAATTACAACTGCCGATACCTGGCGTGCAGTGAATATCCTCTTTTTATCAAATGCATTGTCTCGTTGAGTTGAGTTGGCTAGTAGTAAAAAACGAATGGCCGTAAAAGCGATAAAAAATAAATACGTAGTAATATAAATTATGTTAGCGTAGATCTGTTTGTACAAATTCTTTAAGGGTTCGCAGTTTGATAATTTATACGTCTATTTTACTTAGGTATTTATCGTTGCGTAAGATATTTACACATATAATAGTGATTTATTGATATCTTACTATAATCTTGAATCGGCAACAATCTAGTGATCTTTACCTCGTTTCTTATAACAATAATATCATCACAAAACTCACACATAGCTGTCTGATACTAATTTAGAAAAAACCTGTACTAAGGTAACCTGACTGTTGATAAACACGCTTATACATTTCTAAATACATACTTTTTATAGATAAATTACACCAGACAGAACAAATGATTATGTTTACCATACAAAAATTTGTTCTGGGTGGAAGTCGAATCCAAGACCTCTGCCTCAGCAGTCTGTTTAACCGCAAGGCCAACAGGCCCGTATTATATAATATTATATTAATAAATAAATAATATTAGTAGTATTAGTAGTAAATAGTAGTATTAATAAATAAATAATATATAATATGATGTATTATTCTTGTTATACTACGTATCTGTACTAGGATGCATAGGGTTCCCGCCAAAAACTTAGGGCTCCAAGACAATTTCGTCTACCTCTGACAAACAGAACACCCCGATTAGTGGCAATAAGCTCACCTATTACGTGGAACCAGAATACTGGTGAAAAGTGGCCGTTTAATATGTCTCTGCCTACCCTCCGGGGAAACAGATGTGATTTTATTTATGTACCTACATGTGTATCTGTACTTTTACGTGAAGATTTCATCCAAGTTGTTTTTATAAGTGGAGCAATGTTCAGACGACAAAAGAAACTATTTTCCACAACGTGATCGAAATTGAACATACGAGTGTGTGTTTGAAAGGTAATTTGCGCTCGACTAGACTGAAATATATAGTACCAGATCGATATATCACAGTCAACTTATCTTTATAAGCCGACTGTGATGTATTTGGTTTTATCTGTATTGGGAAGTTATCTTTTAGTGACGTTATCACTGCAAAAAATCAGTTTCAGGTGTTCAGAGGCCTTAGTGTCAGTTTGTTTCACTGAATTCTTTACTGCGCTGAACCACGCTGAATTCTTCACTCATTCACAGCGTCGAACGCCTTTATCTTGACGATCGAGTAGTAATACACTTACGCTTAGCCCTCTGTTTCATCTGTACATGTGACAAATTTTCTATTAGAAATTTCTAGTGTACAGACCACATTAATTTATTTTAAAAGAGGGTAGGTCGTAAAACGCTTCCCTGAAGAATTGAAGAGTCTCGTTTCTTATCCATTTTCCAACTTTCGAAATGTAGTGGTCTACCACTTAAGAAGTTATTAAAACTTCTATCTGAGTATCATAGATTTAAGGATTAGTTTTCTCAGCAGGAGTACCAAAGAGACCGTATCATTGCAATATCTTGTATTGCGACTACCTTGGTAACGTATGCAACTGCTGCACTTGTAGTTTTGGGTTCGATTTCCGAGTCTATTTGGGTGGTTTTGTATGTATATTACGTATGTATTTACAAGAAAAAGTAAATATGTTTTTGTATCAGTTGCTTAGCGCCCATGGTACAAGTTCTGCTTAGTTTGGGACTAGATGGCGTAGTGTGCCAGAAAAAAAATATCATTAACTTTTTTTTATCATTTTGAGTGGGCCAACGATTTTCAGAGCACTTTTGATTTATCGATAATAGCTTTTTTGCTATTGGTAATCGTTTATTATTATTTTCCTGATAGAGAACGTTCATAACTACCACATTAAGTGACTAAATATAACTGTGTTACTTTCGTAAATAAGTCACAAACATTGAAAGAAAAAATACCAGACGAAGGGGACTTTAAAAACAAACTGACTAAATACACATGCCATAAATTTTCTTTCAAATCAACTACAGAATGCGACTATAGTATATATGTACTCGTACTGATTTGAACTGGTATTTCGAATTCGATTCACGGAATTGTCAGAAGGTAAATGAGACGAGTTTTGCGCATGATATTCGCCACACACTTCGTGTGATGCTATTTTTGTTATATTTTTTTTAAGACAACGCCTGCACTAGGAACAAATCTTGTGTCATGGATCACACAAAGTGTTGTTCCATGTGGGGTTTGAACCCACAACTCTCAGCGCAGTAAAGAACGACGTAGCAACCGCTTTAACCAATAGGCGAACCGTGCAGTCAGTAATGTTATAATAATATTATGTAATAATAATATATAGTGAATGTTGGATTCGATTACCCCTTTAAATTTTTGATTTATACTCGCCTCGTTATAATCATCATCATCATCATCATCATCATCATCATCATCATCTTCCTTCAAAATTCACTGCTGTACATCATCTAGATACCATAATTGGTATCTTGAACTCTTGAAATGCCATTATATCTTTAAACAAGGCGAGTTGTGTTTCGGCTGCTATGAGAATGCTTGACTGGAGTTATATCACGGCATTCCAGAAAACCGATATTAAGTAATGCTTTCGTGGCTTTAATTTAATTGAGTTAGAGACAAAAAACCAACAGTAAAAAAGCCAACCAAAATTTAATATATAATAGTGCTAAAATGGTCTGCCTTGTAAATTACATTAGCCACAAAGTACTAAAGGTCCATTTACATTATCCAGTTTGCCAAGCGCTACGTACTATTTAGTGTAGGCTAGCTCTACAGTTAAAATAAGTGGATACTGGATTAGAACGCTGGCTGCCTAATTGCGTTTACACTTTACACAGTAAAAATATTGCGCGCTAATTAAGGTATTAAGTTACAAAGTGCTTTGTGTGGGATTATGATCTTTATAAAAAGCATGGCTAATTTTATTAGCTACTACGTCACGAGTACAGCTTATTTATGCAGAAATTTAAAATTCAAAATCGATGAAGGATATATAGTTTTTAAACTACAAAAAATAATAAAAAATAGCAGAGGAACTGTTTTATGATGGCCCAATTACTGAGCTGTGAGGAAAACTTACTCAACATTATTTTTACGATTAAAAAACGGACACATAGAACACCCAGACTCAGAACAACAATTTGTGGATCACACAAACTGTTGTCCCATGTGGGGTTTGAATCCACAACACTCAGCACAGTAGAGAGCGGCGTGGCGACCGCTTAAACCGTTGGTCCAACTGTGCAGTCAATTATAAGTTATATTAAAAGTTAAAAAATAATTCTTAATAAAGGAATCAAAACAATATACAAAAAATATTAGTACTGTTGTGAAAAAACGTGGGGCGCTTGATAAATCAGCTCTCGAATGTAATTGACCGGTACTATATATATTATTAGTCCATGTCCATATATTTTTAGTCCAACATTTTAGTTATCATTTAAGTGCGTTTTTAGTTTTTTTATACTTTTTTTTGTTTGAATTAGCACTAAAACCTGTTTTTCATTTCTTTTTACACATATTTATTGTATTGTAATCGGTCCGTTCCGTCCGTAAGTTTAAATGAAATCTGACTGTATAAATAGGCCAAAAAAAAGTTCAAAGGAGTCGGTTGCAAATTGCAAACAAACAAACATGCAGGTGAAGCTAATAAAAGCATGTTAAAATCGCTTTAAAACCTGCATAAAACCAATAGAGCGAACTACGCTCAATTTAAAGGCCCTTGCATACAGGTGCGTTATTATCGGTTTAAAACTCGGAATATGGTATTGTGACAATGCACAACTGCGTTTTTATAGTCCGATAATTTCATTTCATATTTTTGGCAGGTTTTTTCTAATCCAGCAGATTTACCATTTTCGTAATAATTCGAACTGACTTTAGTGATAAAAATTCTTTCATATAATAATATCCATATTATAGATTTTTAGAATACTTGTAACTATTGGTAAAACCAAATTTCGTCCTTGACGTACTATTAATGCTAATTATTATAATTATTGGTGTCGAATATAACGATTAACGCAGCTATGTGTTGGATCGCATGCATCCCAACACAAATGTTCTAATAACTTTTATCGGCATATCACAGATATGATCACGCCAACATCCTACTTCAATTGCGTCGTCATTATCACAGCAGTATGTAACTTCGAAGCCATTCTGATACATTATGTACTAAAATAGATATCGCAATAACGCATCCAGTAATGTCGACCGATAATAACGTGCCTATGTGGGCAAGACTTAAATGTTTCATCCCATCCCACGCGTTACTTTTACTTTTTTGTATTAGATAGTGAAAATAAAAATATTTACGAATTGTATTAACACACATTTACAAACTGTCTACGTAGTAAAAGCTAAATGGTTTACATAGTTTTGTTGACATTTAATTTTTAAGTAAACTCAATAAATATAACACATATTTTTTTGTCTACCATTCGTCACTTTCCTTTATCGACTAACGGCAATCGATTTATGCTGTGAAGAATGAACATCGTTAATCGCTTAATTGTACGGAGCAGAGATTAAAACAGCTGCTACTATGAACCTGAATCTCCTTTGTTTCGAAATTAATTACCTTTCGCAAAAACAATATTTTGTTGTCTACTCACTAATATAGAAAATATGAAAGTTTGTAAGGATTTATTTTTATTACTTATTTACGTAAAATATACGCTAAGGAATATCATAATATAAATTAAGGCATGCTTATACAAGCTAATTAAAATGTTCTTTACTATTAATTACTATTTATTTTAGTACATATTGGTCTCTAGAATCTATTTTTCTTACCAACATTAAAAATGGAATGTTTTTGAAACACATGTTAAAGAGGTATGTTCAAATGTCAGTGTTGGTTACCTACAATACAGAGTAATAACGCCTAGTCAATTAAATTAGCACCAAAAGCTAGAAAGAGGATTGCTACAAAGTAGGTAAATATAACTTTTAGCCTTACCTTTTAATGGAATTAAGTTAAAATGTAATACTTTTTATTTGGAATTGGTATTATATCTTTTACGCATAAACACAAAAAATAATAAAATATATGAAAATGTACATTATGTTTTTTAATTCTTGTAATTAAAGACGATTTGTGGTGCTTTTTACTCGGCTCTATTTAGAACATTACTAATTCGGTAAACCTTCTAGAACCGACAAGCATGCATGGAGCGATTGATGAATGTGAACGAAGCAAAAAAGTTGTGTTAGGACCGTAGTAAGTAAAGATCAATTGATTCTACTTACTTCTCTGGGAAGTAGGTGTGAAAACTATGCATATATGTAATTAAAATAAATATTTCAACTCAAATAAGTTAAAATTTCTAATAAATACAAACGTTATTTAACTTTGATTTTAATAATAACCTTAAAAATTGGTGGGTTTCGGAGCAGGTAGAAGTTTAGAAACATTTAAAGTTAAGTTTTTTTACAATAAAGAGTTTCATATATGTATTTTTAACATAAAAAAGAAGTTTGAGGCAAATATTGTTCAGAAGGTATAACATATTAAGTATACAAATTTATTAAACTTTGTGGATATTTTATACAACTTTCTACTGTATAACAGAGATTGTGAGCAGTAACTAGTTATGCCAAAGTTTGCCAAGCGATCGAATTTTGACAATTTTTAATGCGTTGTTTTACTCGTATTTAATGACCTGTAAAACTTGCACTGTCATTGTATAGTCTTTTACAGCACGGCAGGTTGAAATACTTATTGGAGTTAGAACTGATAGCTATTGGCCCTTATGTTAAAACAAAAAAAGCTTTCAAACTTCTTCATTTAAAAATTTATTATTCCAAATTTGATTTTCAGTCACGTGCTATATTTATATAAAAAGAGATATAAAGAGTTTTTCTATTATTCAAAGATGTAGTTTCCAGTGTTAATACTGCAAAAGTTTAAAAAGACGAGAGATATTTGTTGAAACATCTTCTATAAATACACGTATTGTATTATATATTAAATCGGCTATAATCAAACATAAGATATAACAATATATACAGAGACGTTATAGACATCGTTCCTAATGTCGGGAGACGAATGTTCTTGATTGTGCTGCATCACAATTCAATTTAGTACGTCCCTCATACAATTGTATGAGGGACGTATATACAATGCGTACTTTGTAGCGTTCTAATCTTGCATTCAGACACTAAATGAATTTGCGACGTCTGAAGCTGAGTGTTGCTTAACGACAAGTGCGCTTTGTGATATTATCACATTCAAATGATAAAAAATAAATCTAGTGACAACACAAAATCTCTGGTTTAAAAAGGAATCTCACTTGAACAATTAAAACTGTATGTTTGTGACGTAAAGAAAGTACGAAATGGGGGTGTTCTCATTATTACAGAGACCAGACCAGACATTGAGTAACGCCGAAAGTTTGAGAAACTTGCCTCGCCGGGTCTTATGGTTGAATAGCTTAAAAAACATGGCCCTAGAATCACTATTATTAGAGTGTCACAAGTCATTACCAAAAAAAAGGTTTTCGAATGTTTGTACAAACAAAACTTGCCGATGAATTCCCCAACTCTACCGGAGCGTCCTTCCTTGGTGCAATAAAGATATGTCAAAATTAGATAAGAGAAATTTCTCAACCTGCAACTACATTTTGAAAGTTCTTGCTAATATTAAGAAATCAAGGTCGAGTTTACATTAACTGGACATCATTTCCAGTTCATAGTTTTAGATTGGTTACTTGGTGCTTTAATTGTCAGCAATATGGGCATGCAAAGTTCTAAAGAGAAACCATTGCCCCATGTGCCACATGTGAACGTTTCAGCAGAAAATTTGATTAGTAAACTGGCAACGAATCATGTTCGGTATGCAATTTTGCAGAGCATCACTAATTATTTTTTTGTAATTTGTTTTGACTCTATATGGCAAATCAACTTACTTATGATACATATAGTTGCTCTGTGTCTGAAATAAGGATTTGTTACAGTTGGAGCGTGTATATTTTCAACTAATGCTGAAAAGCGCTAACAATACTCACCAAAAATATACGTAAAAGTACGAACAAGAGTCCAGTTACCATAGCACAGGCTCTGCCTAATTTGAGATCAGACGGCCGTATGTGAAATGTATGAGGTTATTTATTTATTTACTATTTCTTTATGTCAATGATCTATGTAGCCTAAAATTAGTGCCAAAATAGTGCCATACTATCACACAAATGATACAGTTCAATTTGACTACCACAGAGTTGTCTAGTACCCATAGCACAAGTTCTACTTAGTTTGAGACTACATGGCATTGTGTGTCTGGTGTCCAAAATGTTATTATTATTATTCTCAGCTAAACCTGAAGTGGATGCTCAGAATAACTTTCATGAGGTATCATATTGGTTTTGTAATGAATTATTGATCTTAAATGCGGACATAAATATATTATATTTAAAATGCGGATCCATTCATTCATTCATTCAAATACTATGGTAACTGACCTGAATATTTATGCACGTAACTGTACGTCAGCTAATAGTGCAGCCACTTGCCATGCCTGATAATGTGAAATATTAAGGTCGTGATACCTAGTGGAATGGATGATATTGACATAAATTTAAGTTTCTATAAAGACATCGAGTTGTTATTGACGAGAGTACGTAAACTAATATGCATTTTTAAAGACTCAATTAATTTTGTGTCAGTCGATACTAACATACTGCAAAACCTTCTGGATTGCGCTACTAAAATCATTTTACTCCGCTGAAACGTGCTCAAAGAACATTGCCAACAGCGTTTATTATTAACCAGCACTCAGCTTCAGACGTCGGAAATCCATTTAGTGTCTAAAAGTTGCCACCTGTCACCCGTTTCTACACATCAACGCAATGCAAAGTTCTCTGGAATGCCAAGTTTTAACAGTTTGACAGTTTTTTAAACCGTTTACAATCCAACATACTTCCGTTAAAATCAGTAAAAAAATTTTTTCATAAAAATACAGAAATGCCAATTTGGAACAAAATGAATACAATTATTTCAATTCTGAATTAGAATACTATCTATTACACGGGTCACTCATCTGTAGACGGCGGCAGAGCGATATTTACTTAAAATTTAATTTAATTATTTAATTCACTTCACTTAAATTTTTAAATTTTCAAAGTGTCTACCGCTTACTTCAATGCATCGTCCACATGATGTTGGGTAGGAATTCAAATTCATTTGTTACTTTAGTACGTAACCACTGACACTACGCTACTCTTACGAATTGATCACTGTTCAATAAGACCTGTACTCTTTGAAACTTGAAGGGCCGTCGTTTATCAGCCTTTAAGATATCAGGATCGTTTTATGTTGAATACCAAATTGACGAGCAGCTCTACGTAAACTGCATGTAGGATTACGCGTGAAATGTGCCATCACATATTCCTCAAGAGCGATCGGTGTTCGGGAAGCAAACTCTACATTACGAGACATCAAACTTTGATTGTCTCGTAAGCTTCGTACCGCATTTACAAAAATTCGACTGTCTGTGAGACATACACGAGTGGTGCCATACCTCTCACGATATGTCTGCAAAACAAAAGATGCGTTTTGATAGCATTAAACGTAAATTAAAAGCATGTCCAGTATATTCCACGATTGTAAAGATCACTCACGGCATTATGAATGTCGATTTCTGTAAATGGAAATAATTTAAGGATTTGCAAGGAAGCACGACACTAAATTTGACATATACACTGCACAAAACAATCAATATAATAATAAATATTCTAATATTAATATACTTATACTAATACAATATAATAATATTACTGTTTAATAAAATTAGCGGGACTCGTTACAAATCAAAGTAAAGTCTTACATTAACTAATGCTACTTTCTAGAATCCGGAAGTCTTCGAATATAAAATAATTGAATCAATGCTGCTAACTGTTAAAATTAGGAAAAATTATACTATTTTTGCCGGTAGTAATCATTATGTATGTAAGCCAAATAGTATTACAATTCTAATTTATCAGAATGTTTCGTTTACAATCAATAGATAAAAAGGCGCAACAACGATGCACAAAGCCCTTAGTTACAGGTTAGTAGCAATAGCATACGTCAGCATAGCCAATCATAGCCATACAACCAATCACATGCTTATATTTAATATTCGCTGACACAGTGCAAATAAAGTCTATGAACCTCTTTGTTAAACATAATATTATCTTCCGTATGCTGTTTGAAAAATGATTAATTTTGCTTAAAAAATAATTTTATTTTTTAAATTTTATCGAATTATTAGTGTGAAAGATCATTGATCATTACGTAATATAGCATTATACGATACATGGTAGTGTAAACTGCGAAACAGAAAAAGGTGTCCTGTGGCTAAACTACTGAATACATTTCGTTCAAACTTTGCAAATCGTCTCAAAATAACTGAATAAATGTCTGGTCTAAATAAATGTGATTCCGATAAAGTCATTCTGTATGTATAATTTGGATCTCGGAAACGGCTGCCACGATTTTCATGAAATTTAGTATGCATTGGGCTTCGGGGCGATAAATAGATTTTGTATATTTCATTTTTAAAAAATGTTGTTTTATCCGTGTTTTCAAAAAAATACTGAGCAAAGCTCGGTTTTCAGGTACTCTTACTTAAAGTGACAAGTTTCGTATTAAGCTCGTTTCCAAAGAGTATGAATTCTTCTTTTAAGTGGTTAACATTGACTTCAAACTCAAAACATAAGTATTTGCAGAACTATTATTATCAATACAATAATGAAATTTTATTACGATGATTTGTGACATGTTACGCACGGCCGGCTGATTTCAAACTAGACAGAGTCTGTACTATGGTAATCATTATCATCTACAGCTTTTAACAGTCCACAGTTAGACACAGGCCTCTTCTTAAAAAGGAAAATTTGGCTTACTTTTCCACGCTGGCCAGTGGCCTTGATATAAGGTTTGTTACAAGTTTTTCTTCTCTTTATAGTGATGATGTCCTGTGTACTGTGCTCCCTGAGTCACCTCGTACAACACCCATAGGATGAATAGGGGAGGTGACACGCCGTATTCTTAACCCGTCATCACATGGACAACGATACTATGGTAATTAAACTGCTGATAAATATAATTTCTAAAATTGATAAATATCCAACTAAATTTTAAATACGACGATTATAACTATACACAAAACCAAAGATCATATTTATCACACAATTATTGGTTATGAATGGGACTTAAACTTGAATAGTTCGGTCATTAGTTCAGGCAGTTAGAATCACTAAAAACAAGCGATTCAAGAGCCACATTGCACGTACATTATTTCAAGAAACAAGATGAATATAATTCATTGTAGTTTTGTTAAGTAGATTCTGCACTAAGATGTTACATATAAATGTATATTATTCTATATCAAACTCATGACAGGTCAGCCGACAAAGTTTTTCAGAAGATATTAAATAAGATGAAATATTAACATAATGAGGGCGCACTTCACAATTTTTAATGAAATTTCATATTAAAATATGCTTTATTGTGGACACTCGCCTACTGGACAAGTTTTCGCTTTATTTTAGAAATTAACAAAGTAATAAAGGGAAACATTTTAGAAATTTCTTCTAGCTGCTGTAGTATTCAGGTTTTATAGCGGTAAAGTATTTTAATATATTGTGAGCACAATTAAGATCCGAGGAATTCCAATTCAGAGAAAATTGTCGATTTGATCTGAACGTTGGTCATAACATAACGTTTAGGAATGGAAAATCTAATTTCACGTATCTTCAGCTTTGTTCATAAATATTTATAAGAAGAGTTTTTCTTAATGAGTTATGTCATTATCCGAAAAACATACATATAAATATCGAAAAAATATATAAAGATACTATCATATCAGCAACGTGTGTGATTAGTGAGGGAAGGAATACCACGGTCTCCTGCCGAGGGTATGGTGCGAATAGCATACCCCGCGTTAGAAAAAAAGGTTTACAAGACCGTAATGGAAACTTGGATGAATGAGTAAACTTTTAGAGTTGGACAGAATTTAGATTGACATAGAAGTATCATCTATTTTGAGGCGCCGGCTCATGTTGGGCGGTGTTCCGCAGGGGTCTGTCCTCGGACCACTCCTGTGGAACATGGGATACGACTGGGCCCTTCGAGGTCGTCTGCCCCCGGGCTGGGCGTAATTTGTTACGCCGATGACACACTGGTTACAGCATGGGGAACAAATTTCCAAGAGGCGGCGTGCCTGGCCACCATGGGAGTCTCTCTGGTAGTCGAGTGCATTAAGACGCTGGGTTTACGGGTGGTCCTGGATAAGACGGGGGCCCTATTGTTCCACGGGCTCCGTCGTGGTCCGTCCCCCGGCGCCTCCATCGTCGTCAATTCGGTCCTCGTACCGGTTCAGATCCAAATGAAGTATCTGGCTTTGCCACCGTGAAGACTCCAGCCGGTCATCTTCGAGTGGACAGGGCAGCAGCACTTGACCCTTTCCTTCCGACTGACGCAGTTCCTTTCTTGCTACGGCTGCTTCGGGAAGTATCTGCACTCGCTCACTAGGAGGGAATTGATTCCCGTCTGTCACCACTGCGGCCGCAGTGAGGACTCAGCACAGCATACGCTAGCGGTTTGTTTCGCTTGGGCGGCGCAGCGTGGGATCTTCACTGCAGTTATTGTACCTCATGTATCAGCGCCTCATGCAGTATTTCACTCTCAGTGGATGGGACAGGCTTTTCATTTCATCCGCTACAATGGCCAGGCGCGAGGAGGCGACGTCCGCGTGTGCCGTACGTCGCCTAAATAGAGAGTTTACCCGCAGATAGTGCCCGAGGAAGCGGGCAGGCGCTAGGAGGGATCTGGATGTCGTAATAACAGCTGTTTCCGGATCCCTTCTATCTCAGGCGCAAAGCGGTACACCGTGTGATTTTAGTCGGTTCGATTCTGATACACCACCCCACCGTAAACTCCGGCGGGGTGATGGCCCGAGGTGGTTTCTAACGTTAAAAAAAAAGGAGTGTCGTCTATTTTCAAACAAAAGTGAAAAGTGGTGGAACAAAGACCGTAGGGTCCTGGGATTCAGGAGCTAACTGCCGTTTCTTGTGATCAGAAGCCTAATTCTGGCTTTGAAAATGCTCACTGCTATTAAATGTGACTATAAAATTTGATGACGCGTTTAATTAAGCAGTCAGTATTTTTTGATTTTAATTAAAGTGTAGTTTCACTATTTGGCGAGAATTAGCACTAAGTATGATAATGGTTTTAAAATTACTTGGTTGTTTATTGCCCCCTTCTTACAAATTGACTAAATTCTTTACTTTATTCACCTATTTTCAAGAAAACTATACATAAATATATAAATATTTCGGACATTTAACACACAACGCCATCTATTTTTAAACTAATCAGAGCTTGTACTAAGATAACTAGACTGACTGATTGAATACTTTTATACTTTTTTTTGTACAATATACATATTATACATAGGAGACACTCAAACTCTGAAAAAAAAATTTGCAGATCGTACAAACCATTTGGTCCGACTCGGGTATCGATTTCAAGCACAGCATTCGCATTCGCTATCGCTGCGCCATCGAGGCAGTCGAGAACTAAGAGATTATTATTATGTTGTATTAATTATAATTAGATTTCTATGCTGTAGTTATTCTGATCATATATTTAAAGTAGTCGAATCCAAAGCCCGATATTTTCGTCCATTTAAGTAATGTTTTAGTTGATAATCTGCTGCAATTTATCCTTACCGATCACAATACACATAAATCAATAATTTCAAGTACAAGGATAATAGATATTTAAGTATTTCCCCTAGACAAAAACGCGAAAGACAGGGAAAATTAGATGAGGGAGAGTATTGTATTTCCCCAAAGGCCTGGTTAGTTGACATGTTTATTACCAACGCTTAAAAGCAATTACCTTAGACAAATCGCCTCGTAATGAATATAAAATTTACCTCTCTTTTACCCTCATTCTTTGTCACTGTTTCTACATTTTTTTGGAGTTTTATGACTTAATAATTGTATAATTGCTCGTGGCAAAATGAAAAAGAAAGAAAATTTACAATTACATTTTATAGCTACTTACAAAAAACACATATTTATGAAATTGAGAATTGGAGCTATTGATATTCAATAGGTTCTCAATAATGTCGAATTCATTTAATTTACTTATTTAACAAAACAAATGTTAACAATTTTCCTTTAAAAAAATATTGAAGAACTCTTAAAATTCATGTAAGAAAGAAGATGAAACGCAACACATACATATGCGACATAATTATTTTACCAAAAAAATTGTTTATTTTTCTATAGAGAAAAACGTATTTAGTGCTGGAACTTTATATTTCTACACACAAACAAAATAAAAAAGCTTTTATAGTCGGAATGCTCTGCAATAAAAGCATAAAGCGTGAAGTAATAAAGCACGTCTTGCCTGTACAACAACGTGAATACCATCTGTAATACCATTTCAAATTCTATTGAAAATCTAAAAATGAGTAATGGATTCATGTTCTTTTCTTTCTAATCCAATAAAGTCAAATGTATATCATATCACATCATCAATAGATTTTAACAGTCCACTGCTGGACATAAGTCTCTACTTCGAAAAGAGGTTTTGGCCTACTATACTACCCTGGCCAGACGGATTCGTATAGCTTTTGTTCAAGTTTGCCGATGGAGCCGATGATGATGATGAAGATGCCGTGTTGCGTGCCGCGATGAGATTCTTGACCGAAGAGGCGGTGAGCTGTGGTGGCGTGCTGTTAGCGGTGTCGTTGGACATCGCCAACGCATTCAATAGTCTGCCATTTGACCGCATCAAGGAAACACTCTACTACCACGAGGTATCAGAGTACCTGTGGCGGTTTGTGTCAGGCTATTTAGAGGAGCGTACCGTTATGTACGAGAACCGAAATGGTGTTCTGAAGCGGTAACCACATACCTGTCCGAGGACAGATCCTCGGAACAGGCCCCGGACAGAGGCCCTTCTGTTCCATGGGCACCGTCGTGGTCTGCCCTCTCGGCGCTTTGCATCATAACCTGTCGGTCCTCCTACTGTTTCATATCCAAATAAAGTATCTGGGCCTGATGAGGATAATGGTGGGTAGAAGCATATTCGTCACAACACGGATAAAAATGGGTAAGGATCGATAATTTTATATTAAGGTATTTGTAATGTTGTGTTACGGTATTTGTAAAGTAGGCATGTTTCGGTAGTATACTAGTTGGAGTATGAACCTTTTCATGATGAGACCAATGTCGCGCTCTTAGTCACGCTATAATGGGTTTATGAACTTGTAAAAAAAACCTAACACTCTTTGTTTAAATAAATTTCAACTTAAATTTATGAAATCTTCCAATGTTGTCATAGTAATAATTAACTTTGACAAAAGTAATTATTACTAAAATTTTTCTAGGTCGGTTACTATTTCAACCGGTTTTAACTGAACATCAGTTTTGCCTCGGAGCGACTGACAATTAGGACTGATGGCTTAACACATTCTCCTAAGCACCGGTATGAAACATAGCCAAACTTCCATACTCTAGGTTGTTATTAAGATTTTTTTATATAAAAACCCAACAACACTTGTTTGACCCGACCTGGGAATCGAAACCGAAACTTCTTGATTGGCAGTCGCATATGATAACCGTTAGACTAAAGAGTCAGTTTATATACCATATTCGATATAAATAAAAAATGTATAAAAATAAATACTATTACTACGCAAATAGATAACATCTCTTATCTGCCACTATTAATCTTTAGCCACCTATGCCTAAGTTGTATTAAGGCTCATCTTGGAGGAAGACAGAATTGTGCAAAGTTTAAATCATTATCTGGTGAAAAAATATACAGTAAAATACGCCATTAAACATAGTTCTATCCTACTCATTGTGATATGGGTTAGAAAACTGTTCCATTATTTAAAGCAGAAGCAATGCTTTTAAGGTTTTTTATTCAATTAAGAGCTATTAGAATACATTATGAATTAATTACAGAAGCAAGGACAAATTTATTTAGTATTACAAGTAGAAACAAAGTAACTAGGCGGACGTGTATCTGAGATTTAATAATTGTAAAGAACGTGAGAGATACAAGATAATAAATGATCACTTTACGCACAGCAATTGTACCCACCAATCTGTTCAAATATTCTACCATGATTGAGTATCCTTCATCCATGTTTACAAACTTTCGCATTTATAAAATCAATTGACAAATGACCGGAGGCCCATTGATGCAAGGGTGATAGTTATCATGGTAAGTGTGTAGAATACAATGCTACGATAACTGTCATGCCTTTTACATCATCAAGTAAGGCGTAAAAAAACATATTAATAGGCCGCCGTAGTGTGGGTCACCATACTGCATTGACAGCATTCGCAGTAAGTATGGTGACCACCACTTTTGGATTCTATTCATGCTTTCTATCAAGCAGTGTAGAGTCTCTTTGGCAGGTTCTTGAAAAAAAAATATTAAGATGATTCATTAAAAATGTAAATATATGTACTTACTCCAAACATGAACGCTCCATCCCCGCTGTTTATCTTCCTCGCTGTTCCCGGCGGCTTGCATCGGTGTTTCAACTCCTTCGCTCTCTGGTAAGGTTCGCCACCGCTTTAGCAATTCTTTCGTCTTGTCCTTCGTCTTGTCACATGCCTGGCGCCAATTCGTGAAGTATTTTCGAGATACTTTTGGACTCGATAGGGAAGTACTTTTTGAATCTTGCCTGTCAACAAATTATAAAGGCACGCAATAAATACATGAGAAAGGCAAATTGATTTTATCGTTACTACGATTATACACTTAGATTTACTCGAAAACGACTGAGTTCTGATAAGTTATGCATAAGTATCATTATTTATTTATTTAAAATATTTATTCAATCTTTTGATGTTAACACTTTCACCTTATGTGATTTTATTAAATGTTATTTACATAGATAGCAAGGAATTCCACTATGTGTAAATGTTCTAGCTATTTCTGTGTTACATTATATTGATTTTTCTTTTGAATATGTTGCCAGACAGCAATAATAAAAAACATTCAGCAATAGGCAATATTTTCGTATATGTTTGTTGCTACTGACAAATCGACGAACGATCAGTTTCAGGCCAGCACCATATTTTGTTCTCTTTTTGTGTTGCAATTTACGAGCCACCGGGCACAGTAAAAACTACATTGTACGATCGTCAATGTTTGTAGAAGCCCATTTATTTTAACAGAGGGATATTTTAAAGTCATTTTAAACCATTCAGTTTTAGTACGGGTATAATCATAACTTGAACATATTTCTGGCAATGAAGAGACCTTTATTGTTGCAAAGCATTCATTAGTTATCTCAATGGACGATTTTAATTTAAACTTGATGAATTCATGGTAGTTTTAGTATAAAATTTGTAGTACATTCTCCAGACGATTCCTTGTTTTCAACTCTAATAAATTCTTGGGAAATCTGACAAATAAATCATAAAGTTTAACAAGCAGACTCTAGTAGGCTTTATGGTATCATGATGAAACTAAACACTGTTGATTACATTACAGGATTGTCACAAAATATTTTCTAGTCACGAAATTGCCTAAGTTATTAGGGGCCGGTAAACGGGGCTATCTCATCGATCATCTTACCAGAGTGATGGATTACTTAATGTTACTCACTGTTTTCGACCCTTATGTAGATTACGAGAGCAAATTAATCAGTAATTGTTTTCTTTGCTTTTGTTTTTCCGATGAGGGACGCGCTTCAAATGTTTTTGTATTCTGTCAATTTATTATTTGGAAATATTCGAGAAAATGCTACAGTTTTGTAATAAATCTTTTCCTAATGATTTTAATATCTTGTAAATACATTAGATTGCAATTATTATAAATTGAGTTAGTTCCAAGTTAACTATTGTTAAGGTTTAATTTTTAGTAATATGCAAGTGTTGGTTTCTAATGTGGTATAATTTTTTTAATAACTAAATCTACAATTTGATTATACAAAAAATAGAGACAGTAACGAAATTCCTCAAATTTTTCTTTTTTATCCTACTTGGCTTCGAATAACGTTCACTGTATTGTACCACTATAGTCTTTATTTCTGCGGTTTATTATGAAGTATATTTAAGTATCTGTACTGGTACTGGTTTTTTGCTAAAAACGCTATGAGTGTTGTAAATTTTAATTTGAACAACAGACAAACAGAGAAAAATGGAAATTGCAAACAGCTGCGAGGGTTCACGGTTTACATGAACGTTTCCGAAGTCAGGAGGGTCAAATTTTGAGCGGCATTCCGCAAAAACATACCACATTTGATTACATTTTTGTTGAGATACAATTACTTAAAGTAATGATCTTGATTCTAAAAAAAAGTATTAAATAGAAAACCACATTGCTAAAGCACGGAGTTTTATAACAATGTAACAATATTGATAAAACACAGTATTTGCAGCAATTTGTCAACTTTAAGTGTAATTCTGTGCAAAACATTGTATATAACATCTTTCTTTCATTAGTCTGTATTCATCTTTCTTATCTAAAAATACTTTCAAAAATTATGTATTCAGTTTTTCTTTAATAACTCTGTAAACAAGTGCGATATTGTACGTTCACATCTTAGTCACTGACTAAGATGATACGTTTGCCCTTGAAGATGCATCAACGCATGTGAATGAACAAATTCACATATATGACGACACCTACCTGACATTGTCTCTGCCAACTGTATACATTACAGAACATCATTAGCCAGGATGCTTATTCAACGATTGGTTACTAAACTGCAGTCTTTAATTAGATGTGATTCTTATTCTCCTTAATTTTTTTTATTTGTAAGCCTAATCGCTAGGCTAAGCTTAATCGTGGTTTGAGGCCATGTTCTTGTTTTTAGATTGTAGCGATTTTTATACATACACAAAATTTTGTTATACAGCGGGAGTTATGTACTTGCGAAAAATTATTTAAAAGGTTACGATACCTTTTATTTTCTGACATTTCGAATGGGTCACACCGCTCGTGATCGGGGGTAGACTGGTGTGAGCTTTGCAACGGTTTCATGATGCGTAAGGTGTGACTACCCTCACTTTATCGCGTTGATTGTTTGTATTATCGGTACTTCTACATACTATATTTACACTGTCGGCACACTTTATTTCGTCCCTACGGTGATGATTGCACCCGCTGATTATCATCGGATATTGACTTCAGTATTTTTTTATTTTTGGATTTCAACCGCTTTACGTATTATTCTATGAAAATAGTTACGATCTGTGGAGTGGCATAAATTCTTGTATACCTCTCTAACTACGCTGCTTTGATGAGTCTGTTTGTCTTGTGCTTAGTGCCTCTGATTGCTAAGCCGGACGTCGTGGGTTCGATTCCATTCAGGACAAATATTTGTGTGATGAGCACGATTATTTGTTCTGTGTCTGGGTGTTATATTTTTAATTCAATATGTGTGTTTAAAAACATTTCAGTACATTTATCAGCAGTCTGGTTGCTATAGTAAAGATTTTGTCTAATTTTTAATCAGACAGCTGTGTGAAATGTGTGCGATTATTTATTACTTTTCATTGGGAAATTCTCACGGTAAGTCTACTGTTACGAACTATACAGTAGGATATCTACAAATAAGCTTTGAAAAGCTTGTCAGCTTGTAATCACAGATAAGGGTGATTGACGTTAGGGCATTAATGTTGAAATCACTACATAGTATAATATACCAGCAACAGATTTCAATTTTACCGATTGATATAAGTTTTTTTGACGTTTGAAATCGAAAATGGAACATGATATTTTAACGAAGATGACATTTTTAATCAGGTGATAGCATCGAAGTCAAAGCTGTTAGTGTTATTAATGGTGTAAGATATATAACCCTTGTGAATTCAGTAGGTTGTTCGGTATTCCAGACGCGTAGTCAGAGTGTGGCGCACAACATTTCTTATGAAGATTGACTTGTCAGTCACTAGACTTTTTGCTCACTTTCTTTTATGTAGATGTTGCTAATCAATTCAAGCAATTTTCAATATAAATTACTTTCAGATGTGAGGTATCTCATGACTATTTTTTATGCTTAACAAGGGGCTATCCATAAATTGTGTTACAGGATAAGTCCCTTCCTTAAGTGTGACGTTGTGTGAGATTTAGTGAGATATTTAGAACCATCTAACTTTCACAACGTCATATCTAAAAATACACTTCGTGTCTAAGCATTAAACGAAAAATTTGAAAAAATGGAAATAGAATTGTTATGTGTAACGTCATACTAAGGAAGAGGAGTCTCACAAATGTAACTGTAATAAGAGCAGTCAAAAAACCATGAAGTTCATGTAACTTAATTGATGGGTGGTCGCTAATCACAGACACAAAAAGACAGATACAAAAAATACCGATTTCGGTCTGGTGGTATCGGTTTCGAGGTACTAAAGGCTTGATGTAACAAAGAAATAACTTAATACACTATTTGTTTACTCTATTAATTAGGATAATTTTTTTTCTACAATTTCATACACACCTCTCAAAAGTATCTTTAGAACTGTCTGGAGTCCTAGACAGCCTTCTTTCCTTTCTTAGCCCGCCATCATCACAAGGTGATTTTTCGGGTGGCAGTCTCAAATCTTTCTCAGATTTACTACTAGAGCGGGAGCTCTTCAAATCGTCTGCACTGTCTCTCTTCAGCGATAACTTCACTGGCGATAGGCTGCCAGGTTTTTCTAGCTTCTTCACCTCCATACTGATGGGTGGGCGGTCATCGTCATCGGGTTGCTGTAATAAAAGGAAGGACATAAATGTATACGTTTTATTAAACGTTACGTTTTTAGGCCACTATAGCGCGGGTCACCATAAATTCTGCATTGTTTGCACTCGCAATGAGTATGGTAACCATCACTCTTGGATTCTGTTTATGCTTTTCATAAGGTAAAATAAAGTCATTTTGGTATGTTACGGATAAAAAAAAATTGTTAAATTAAACCGTCACAGGTTTCTATTTTTTATGTATTTATTTCTATAAACCTTAATGTAGCAACGTTTAAGCGTATTAATTTAGTATCTAAGTGAATATTAATAGTTGACTTAATCTCTTCTAAGACTATAGGGAATTAAAAGGACTACCTTTTAATTCGCTATATATATTTTTTCTTTCTTTTAAAAAGACAACGTCTGCACTATAACTAATCCTGTGTCGCGAGGGACTATACAAACATACAAGAAACGGACAAAAAGAACACCCACCGTTTAAAGCACAAGGCCAATGTTTATATACATTTAATAATAAATATAGGTAACTTGCGGTACGGGCAGGCAGATGATGAGTGCCCTATGTATATAATTTATACCTAGATATTTGTCTGTTAATAAATTGTGGTGCATGAACCACATTTTGTATGTTTTACACTTCCAATAGCATTTTAAATATTTTTTAACTTCTAACCTACAAGTTAAATATTACCAAGTCAGCTAAAATACTAATGATCACTTTCTAAGAGCCGTTTATCGAGAGCTTAAATATTTGTCAGCGTATTAGGTCGAAAACTTGTACACAAATACCGTTATTAAAGATAAACTTTGTTTACTTTTAGATTAATTGCAACTGACAAACTGAAAATCACTGACGTTCGCCAATATACAAAGAAAATTTATCAACGAATGAGCAAAATAGGAATATGAATAAAATCAAATTTAATTGAACAATAATTAAATTATACATAAACCAATTTAAATTTAACTATCCTTAACAGGCCTGTGGTGACTTCCACATATAGCGCAAACAGAAATACATATTACAATGCCATTTAGCAAAGACACATCGAATTACAGTGTATAATAGACTATGGAGCAACTACAAATCCTGAATCGTGATATAGAAATACTCGTGGCTATTAGTAATATATAACATCCCAACATCAACCGTTAGGCCGTGGCCCGTCAGGCATGATCACCTCGCCTGGTCGGAGGATACTCCCTTTATGTCAGAGGGACACGGCACACATCGGTCCACAGTGGTGACCCCGACGTGATTGGAAGCAGTTTTCTATAAGTAAAATCAGCAGCATCACTCCCATGGCGATGAGCGGTAATCCAATCTCAGTCAGCCAGCAACCTCGGCCTCAACAGGGACATCACACGCAGGTAGCGACCACTAGAGCCTGTTAAACCTTGAGGCCTCATCAGCGTCTGGGCACAGCACACTGCACCTACGTTCCACGTAAGCAGAGCATCTCTCTGAAGTCTATGCAGCAGCCAGCTACTACGCAGCAACCGTCCCAAATCACTGGAGACTTCACCGTAGCACCACGCACCGCATGCAATCCCGACTCACTGGGGTCTGTGGACTTCAGCCGCGACTCACATGAACTAGTGGCATTCAGTTACAACTTACTGGAACTTGTGGCACTCAGTTTCAACTCACTGGAACTTGTGGTACTCAGTTCCAACTCACTTCACAACAGAGCATGGACAGCTGACTCATCAGTACATCGATCTCCGGTCTTTGAGGGGCGTGATGTGGCGACTTCCACATACAGCGCAAACAGAAATACATACTACAACGGCATTTAACGAAGACACATCGAACTACAGTATATAATGGACTAAGGAACAACTACTAATCCCGAATCCCGACGTAGAAATTCTCGTGGTGATTAGCATATGTACAACATTTCAACATCAACCGTTGGGTCGCGGCCTGCCACGCATGATTACCTCGCCTGCTCGAAGAATCCTCCCTCCTTTGTGTCGGAGGGACATGACACCTGTCTCCTCCACAGCCCTATCAAGTGTTAACTTTTTTGACTATTATAACGTAAATGCAATACAAAAACCTTCACATAAAAACAAGATTAAATAAAGTCATTCCAATTTAAATAAGAGTGAATTTAATTTAACAGACTATTAGAAAAAATAAGAAAATATGAAAAAAGTTTTCCTATCTTAATCATGGAAAATCTAATAATGTACGTCTAATATTCTTAGTGTTCTACTTCCATAGGAGAAAAGCTCTTTCTAACTTTATATGAAGGCTAAAGTGGGGTAAATTTTAAGGTGTTTAGCTAAAAGTTGCAATTGAGTTGTGAAACTAATCAAAGTACCTATCAAGGAATTATAGTCTGTTTCTTTGTCCGGCTGAACGCACTAATGTTAGTTATCACTTGTTCGAATTTGAGAATATTTTTAGTGTTGGATAAAACACGTCGAGGCAAGCTATAAGGACAAGACGATATCATTAATGGGAGCCGAACAACAATGAAATATACGGCATACACCCTATATCCTTCAAATATTTAGAAAATTAGTCTGGTCTAATATTAAACCGCACTATTTCAAAGCCTAAGTTAAACGAATAAAGGTAAAAGAATTAAAAACAGCAGTTTCATAGAATTCGTTTGATAAACATAAGGAAAAATGTAGGTATAACTACTCATAATAACTCTCTCTCTGAGCGTAAAGGCCAGGCCTAGTGCCTATCAGTCCAAATGGTGCGTTACCATAGGGTACAGGGTAAGCCGCGAATCTGTTAAAATTGGAAAAAAATCGTATAAAAAACCATTTGATATATAGTAAAAAATTTTTATGTACAAGAAAGCTAATTAGTTGGCATTTATTTTTTAAAAATTACATCGTCTAAATGACCACCGTTTCGACGTTTGCACTCTTCTAAACGAGCACTGAAATTTTCGAGTACTTTTCGGCAAAGAAACCGCGAGATCGCCGACATCTCTTCGCTGATATTTTCGTTTAGTTGACGTAGTGTAGTTTATTGATGTAGACGCGATTCTTCAAATAACCCAATGAAATGAATTCTGCTGGGGATAGATCTGGACTTCTGACTGGCCATGGAATGTCGCATCGTCTGGAAATCAGCTTTTCGGGCAACATGTCTTTGACTAAAGGCATGAACTCATTGGATGTGTGGGTCTATCTTGTTGAAATCCTGTGCTACGATTGTAGCCAGTAAATGCTAGTAGTATCGGTCCCAAGAACTCCCTTAACATGTTTGCACGGGATGTTAGATTTAAATGTTGACGAATTCTTGGCCCATCCTATATACATATTTAAAAATTGGAAGAATTAATTTTTCAATAGAGAAGCAGAATCAGTAAATGTTTTCATAAAATAGTAATAAACTTTTATCTGTCTGTGGACAGTTGAAAGAAATTCGAAACACTAATTAATTAATGGCAAAAGTAACAAGAGCTAATATATTATTTTTCTATTACCTTGTTTGTATATTTGAGCTTTCCTAAATTGTCCACTAATTTATACTTTAAAAGTGAGTTTTCAACTTTGGTATTACTAAAAGCTTTATTTAAATCGGTTAAAGCGATGTAGAAATAGTTTGAAATCCATTTCACGAGAGCTTGACATACATTTAATAGTAATAGCTGATAGTAGTTTAATATTTGATGATAGTAACAGTAAGAAGCGAACTGGAATTGAAGTTAAAAGTAGTTTAGGAACCATAAGTTATTAGTACATGATATTATTAATTCGACTTATTTCTCAAACATATGTCATAAAATACTTGAAACATAGAAATAATTAGTAACCCAGTAACCTAGTGTTGCAAAGGTGAAGAGATTGTTATATTTTAAACTTAGATAAATAAGTGAAAAATTAATTATAATTCATAGTAACTAAACTTGTGTAATTTTAACTTTGCGATAACAACAATTGATTGTCTAAATCCCTTTCTTCTTTATTATTTACTCACTGCGTATTAAATTAGAATGGACCAGTTGACTGTGGCTCTCTAAGGCCGATCGTGTATATAATAGAATTTCTAATTTATTATATATCTTGGAAGCTAAAACGTAAATGTCTACGTCCAATGTAAAATCTCGCGCGTGTCATTTCCAGCCCAAAAGAAGAATAACAAAATACAGGGCTCTTTTATTACAAGCGGTTTTATTAAAATAATATTGGCTACCAAGATTGCGTACTGAATTATTGATAGGAGTCGTTGTCAGTGGTTCATACCGGACAGCTCAGGTGGGATTAAGGGATGTGTGGTGCCGTGGTGACTTTATACAATGTATGGTCCAAGAGGGTTGGATTTATGTAGGCAGTATAAAAATACTGCGATTGTGACCCAGTTCTGACGTGAACTCGGCGGGGATGTTTCGCTATGTTTATTATTAGATCGTGTAATTGGATTAGTTTTGGTTTAATTTTGAGAATACTGCATGGAGTTTTATTTTGTAACTTCTGTATTTGTGTACATGTTGTAAATGAATGGTAATATGTTATAATCTTCATTTGTAGATAAGAATTAATTAATTATGATTATAAAAACATAAATACATAATATATATGTTAATTTACTCAAAGTTTTACTTTTTTATTTTGGTTTTACGAACATCTAAATGTAACTAATAAACTTTAAAATGTACAGTAGGCCAAAACATTTTTCCTAAGGAGAGTTCTATATCCAACAGTGGACTGTTGATGGCTGTTAAAGAATTTAACTTTAAGATATAAACTTCTAAAGTAGTATGACTGACTTTAATTTGACTTTAACGTGACTAATTAATTGTAGTAACTATATTTTCAACACATAATTTTTTCTTCACACTCAAATGGCATCAAAAATACGAAGAGTCCCCTTTCTAATATACAAAACATTGTTTCAAATGACTCCATTTTAGTCAAGTCTCCTTCATTTAATTAGGAGATAATTTTAATCTAATGTTATCACAAGAATCACATTTTATATTAAGGAAAAGGGTTTAATGTTGTCTTGACTAATTAAAAGACCCTATTACTAACTGTGCCAATTTAACCACTCAGCAGTCTATATATCCTGTGGTAATATTTAATTTAGAAAAATGTGTCTTACCACTATAGTTTTAGGGATTAATAAAGCATGAACTCTGAATATTTATCGATCGATCAGCATTCTGAATTTAGGCTGATTGTGTCCCTTGGGCTATTTCAAGGAACTTTGTCGAAGTTCGTTACTTCAAGAGCTAACTTGGGATATTGATACTCATATCTGAAATTCTTTATTTATGTCGTATTTCTTCTTGCAATGTTACATATATATAAATAACTAAGATAATCATATTATAAGTTGATATCATGAGCAATTTTGATAATACAACTAGAAGGAATTTTTTTAATGACTATGATTTTACTAATTCCTCCTCCTCCTCCTCCATTATTTGTTTTGACGAGTTAAATAGATTTAGTGCTAAGAATAATAAGAAGGGATGAAGAATATCTTGTATTACTTCTTAATTCATAATTAAACGTACAATCAAGAACTCAGAAACCGCAGAAATAAAACTGGCGTTGAATTTGTAAGCATCGTAACAATTGTATTACTACGATTTTAATATCTGTCTATCGGTCAATAGTAGACACTTTTTGTAACTTTTAAAACGCAATAATTGTCTACCAAGCACCAAGGTATAAAGAATCGTAAAACAAGGCTAATTATACTGTACAAAAAGTGTATAAAAAGCATTTCTTTTAGTTTAATATTCAACTATTCATAAATTACTAAAGTGTGATTCGAAACAAGTCTCCGTCGACACGACAATAAGCTTTAATGTTGAATGAGTAGTCGTTGGGTCAACTATTTGACCTACTTAGAACTCGGTATATTATTATTTCAGTCACCTCGTCTACCTATTTTAATCTTATCACAGAAATAATACGAAAATAAGTATTTTGAATCGTTTATCATTCTACATCTTTTAGAAGGACAGTGAAATTCTAAGAAATTAAATCGCCCTCATATGACATCTATATTCAATATAGTAATAACCTGTATGTTACTTGTACTTAAATAATAAAGTATTTATCGTGAATAAATAGTGTTGTTGTTTTAAACGTTTAATGTTGAATAGTAATAGGAATATGTTTATTAATAACATATAAAAATAAACAAAACAATACAAAATTAACAACTTAAAGATTATTTATTGAGAATAATTATACACGATTGTGAATTGCTGCCATTTAATAGCTATAGTATTTTCCCTTGAATAGCATAATATATGGATAACAATGACTAAGTGCGTAGTCCTACTAGACAAGAAAACATATTCTCTTCAAAAGGGTCACTAAAAGTAATAGCCTAGGCCCACGCAAGTAAAGAGCCTCTCAAAACTCATTGTGTGTCTAATGTTCCGATACCAAGAGGGTTTGACTTACAGAAAATAATGTTTTCAATGTTTATTGAATCTTTTATTCGATCCTTAAATCTATTAATGCTTAAAATAAATAAATATTACTTGTTTTCCAATTGTCAAAAGTGGAACTGGGCCGGTCAGTGGACGGCGATAGATTGATTTGAAGTATTTTCATAAATAGTTAGAACGTTTCTACGTTACAGAGACATTTCTACGTTAGAACGTTTCTACGTTCTAACTATTTATGGATCTATTAAATACTTCTGTATTTAAAGACTATTTCATAACGATGTCTGTACAAACCGTGGTGCTAAATATGTAACATTTAATATTGAGTTAGGTACAAATATTCTGCCGAGAGGCGCGGAAAACTCTGAAGTTGGCCATCAGCCGCGCCAAAGATATTAAGAGAAAGGACATGCTGGAGGGTCTCGATCGTGACCCCTGGGGTCGCCCTTATCGTGCGGCGCGACAAAAGCTCCGCACGTCGCACCATTACAGAGACACTCCAGCCCAGCTTCCAGCAGGAAGTGGTCGAGGGTCTTTTCCCGCAGCGGGTGGAACACACACCCCCGTCGATGGCCTTTATGGTCGGAGACGATGGGGACAACGAGGACAATGTTCCGCCTGTCAGGGAATCGGAGATAGGGGCGGTTGTTCTACGGATCTGCTCTAAGAACACCGCCCCCGGGCCTGACGGGATACCTGCCTGAGTGCTGGCCCGAGCCCTCGAACACATGTCGGACCGCCATTTAGTCTTTGTCTGCCATTTGGTTTTTTTTTTTTTTTTAAAGTTTGCAAACCCCCTCGGCTCGTCACCCCACCGGGGCTTATGGCGGGGTGGTGTGTCGGAATCGGACCGACTAAAACCACACGGTGTGCCACTCTGCGCCTGAGATAGGAGGGATCCGGGAACCGCTGCTATTACGACATCCAGATCCCTCCAAGTGCCTGCCCGCTGCCACGGGCACCATCTATAGGTAAACTCTCTATTTAAGGCGACGTACGGTACACGCGGACGTCGCTTCCTCGCGGCTGGCCATTATAGCGGGTGGAGGGGAAAACCCGTCCCGTCCACCCGCGGCCACACTCAAGGCGGCATGAGGCGCTGGTACGCGAGCCTCCGCCGCCTGGTGCAATAACTGCAGCGGTAATCGCGTATGGCTCTAACCGCCAATATCCTCTGAGGGCGCCAGAGGCGCGCCCTATTCTGGGTGGTCAGAGACGCCGCCCACACCGTTGCACTATACAGCGCCATTGACCGAACAACCCCTGTGTATAGCCGTCTCGTCGCGACGCTGGCTCCACCCAAATAGGGCAAAAGTCGCCCAAGAGCAAAAGCAGCACCGACCGACCGACAGCAGCTTTGGAGTAAGCTGTCGGAAGTGCTCGTCGAAGAGCCACTTGCCGTCGAGGATCAGGCCCAGATACTTCATCTGGGCCTTAATCGGTACGAAAACCGAATTGACTACGATAGAGGCGCCGGGGGGTGGACCACGATGGGGCCCATTAAACAAAAGGGCTTCCGTCTTATCTAGGGCCACCCGTAAATCCAGCGCCTCAATGCGCCCGACCACCGAAGAGATCGACATGGACCCCTGTGGAACACAGCACGACATGGGCCGCCGCCTCAGAATACCATCTCGGTCCTCGTACATGACGGTACGCTCCTCAAGATAGTCTGCCACAAGCCGCCTCAAGTACTCTGGCACTCCGTGGTAGTGGAGTGCTAAATGGCGGACTATTAAATACGTTGGCGATATCCAACGACACCGCCAACAGCACGCCGGCACAGCTCAACGCCTCTTTGGTAACGGCCCTCAGGCGCAGCACGGCATCGACCGTCGAACGCCCCGCCTGAAAACCAAATTGGGCGTCCGACAGATCGGGGCCCACCTCGCAGAGCTGCCGGACGATGCAAGCAGAGAGTATCCTCTCAAACAGTTTACCCACCACGTCCAGCAACACAATGGGCCTATAGGCCGCCAAAGAATCGGCAGGCCGTCCCGGCTTCCTTAATAGGACCAGCTTCCCGCTTTTCCAGCACTCAGGGAAGCGTCCAGATGACAAGTTAGCATCTAAGACCTCCCTGAGGCGGTCCGATATGTGTTCGAGGGCACGGGCCAGCACACGGGTAGGTATCCCGTCTGGCCCAGGGGCGGTGTTCTTAGAGCGGATCTGTAGAACAACCGCTCCCACCTCCGATTCCCTGACGGGCGGAACATGGCTCGTTCCCCCCCTCGTCTCCGGCCATGAAGACCATCGACGGGGGTGTGTGCTGCACCCGCTGCGGGAAAAGGCCCTCGACTACTTCCTGCAGGAAGCTGGGCTGGAGGGTCTCTGTAAGGGGGAGGGGGGCCGACGCGCGAAGCTTTTGTCACGCCGCCCGATAAGGGCGACCCCAGGGGTCACGATCGAGACCCTCCAGCATTTCCTTTCTCTTAATTTCTTTGGCACGACTGATTGAATTTTTCAGAGTTTTCTGCGCCTCTCGGTGTTTCTCATGAAGCCAGTCCTTCTCGCCTTCTTCGCGGTGTCGCTACCGACCACGGGTGTAGGATCTCCGGGCACGAGTACAGGCCGCGTGGAGGTCCGCCAACTCCTGGGACCACCAGTAAAGCTCCTTCCGTGGAGGCCGGTAATCTCGGATGCGGGGCATGGCTGCATCACAAATCTGCGTAATGGCATCGCAGAAGCGATCAGCCCCCATGTCGACCTCCTCGGTCGGGGCCTGCGGAGACAGCCAAGAGTGAACGATGGCCGTCTCCTCTAGTAGGTCCCTATTAAATTTGGCTACAGCCCATCGCGGAAAGCGAGAAGAACGCCGCGCCGCGTGACCCCTACTGGGGTCCTGGGTCCGGGAGAGCTCAAATCGGATGTAGAGGTGATACGAGAGCGTTTCAACCTCTTCCAGGACGTGCCAGTTCCTTACTCGTGCGGCAAGGGCAGGGGTAGCGAATGAAAGGTTCACTATCGACCTTCCCTGCTGTCGCACGCACGTGTTGGTGGAGCCCCTGTTCAGTAAACAGAGGCCGTCCATTCCTCTACGGCCTCGTCCCTAGCGTCCGCCCTGGGGGAACCCCATGCAATGGACTTTGCGTTGAAGTCCCCCAGCACTAAGACGGAGACGGCTATACAAGGGGGTTGTCCGGTCAATGGCGTTGTATGGTGCACCGGTGTGGGCGGAGGCTCTGACCGCCCAGAATAGGACTCGCCGTACCGCACCGTATCGACAGAGGGAGCGTGCGCCTTGGCAAAAACTTTCACGTGGGATTTGGAGGCGTAAGTGCTCGCTGAAATTTATCGGCGAACAGCTGACTTCTGGGCGGGTGGCGGCATACAGCCCCCGCCTGAAGAGATACGCGAGTGGCGACAGGCCACTCGTCGAGTCACGATGGCTCGTTGGTCGTCCCGGCTGGAGACTCCACGTGCTGGTTTTGCCGCCGTGGAGGCTCTCCAGCCGGTCATCGCCGAGTGGGCAGGGCGACAGCACGGGACCCTTTCCTTCCGACTGACGCCGATCCTTTTCTGGCACGGTTGCTTTGGGAAGCATCTGCACTCGGTCGCCAGGAGGGAACTGAGTCCCGCCCGTCACCACTGCGACTGCAGTAAGGACTCGGCTCAGCACACGCTGGCGATTTGTTCCGCTTGGGCGGCGCAGCGTGGGGTCCTCACTGTAGTCATTGGAGGAGATCTCTTGCTACCGACCGTCATACGCTCCATGGTCGGTAGCGACAGTTGTTTTACCGCGGTCACAACCTTCTGCGAAGACTTAATTTCGCGGAAGGAGGCAGCGGAAAAGGCCCGGGAGGATGACCTCCACTCAAACCCAATTCGCCGCCGGCGAGCCGGACGACGGAGGCGCGCGTACCAGCGCCTCATGCCGCTTTGAGTGTGGTTGCGGGTGGACGGGACGGGTTTTGCCCTCCATCCGCTATAGTGCCCGAGGGGGTTTCCACAGGGAAAAAGAAAAAGGTACAAATATTCTTGCAATGAGTGAAACGTTAAATATTAAATGAATTTAAAAGTCAAAAATCATAAACTTGCCTATTATGTTCAGTTCTATTTTAATATCAGACGATAATTAATTACTTCAGAAGAGCATAAGTAATAACTCTCTTTTTAAACAGGGTCGACAAAAATAAAAAAAAGTGTGCGTGTACTAGCGTACACTCGTAAGAAGTGAAACTTCTTTATGACGTTATTTTTCAAAAAAATAATTTAAACCCGTCCGAAGTCGATGCAATCGCCACCTGGATTTCAAAAATGTAACTACTCAAAACGGGCCGCAAAATACATTGGAGACATTTACCAATCCCTACTCCGCTGGAGAAAGTATATTTCGAATCACGCGTGGTAGGGATAAGAAAAAGATGGCGCGTAACGAAAAAATGCGACGCGTAACGAAAAAATGTTACACTAAATTTTTTTCCAACCCCGATAAAGAAGTTTCACTTCAATAATATAAATAATGTTATAATTATTATTTGTTTGTGCATATATCATAACCAAACCATAGAGAAACCTCTGAATACTAATGTTTATTGCCGAAACAAAACACTAAACTTTAAGGTCCAGTTACAATTTGTTTGTTAATAAAATGGACAAGATAATCGTATTTATCAGCATTCCTACTCGTATGTATATTTAAGCAAATTACAAAATAAACTTTTATGGTGCAGATAAGGTTATCATTCCTAAGGATATTGTTTCATCATAGGGAAATAAAGAGTAGTCAAAACGTATTAATTATAATTCGTTCAGTCGTTTAAACCTTTAATTGTTTTTAAAAAAATAGTCTGGCAATATCTCTTAAGAGTAAGTAGGTGTCAGTATCTAGAAATCCTCCTAATCCAACTAAGAAAGTAACTCTGTCTGTCTGTCTGTTACTCTTTCACGCTTAAACCGTTGCACCCATTTAAATGATATTTGGCACGGAGATAATGATTTCTAAGGGAGGACGTAGACTACTCTATACAGTGATAACTGATATACATGGGTGAACATTAATAACATTTTAACTGTGAAAGTTTGTGAGGATGTATGGTTTGTTACTCTTTTACGTAAAAACTACTGAACTTGCCGGGCACGGTCGGTCGGTAGGAGGCAATTGAGTTCCACTTATCATCATTGCAACTGTAGTGAGGACTCGGTTCTGCACACGCTGGTGGTTTGTTGCGCCTAGACGGCGCAACGTGGGCCCTCACTGCAGTTATTGCAGGCAATTTCTCGCTACTTACCATGGCAAGGTTGTCCAAGGCCGGTACTTTGCCACGACGAACCAGGCGGCAGAAGTGTGCTTACCCGCGCCTCGTGCCGCTCTGAGTGTGACGGCGGTTGCACGGGTTGGGTTTTCTCCTCATTCATTATAGTGGCTCCAGCCGCAAGGAGGCGACGTCCGCGTGTGCCGTACGTCGCCTGACTTGAGAGTTTACCCGAAGATGGTGAGTTACCCGAACATGGCGAGCAGGCACTGGGAGAGGCCTGGATGTTGTAACAACAGCTGTTCCCGGATACTTTCTATCTCTTCATCTCAGGCGCAGAGTGGCACATCGTGTGATTTTAGTGGGTCCGATTCTGTCACACTACCCCGCCGTAAACTGCGGTAGGATCATGGTCCGAGGGAGTTTCCACACGTAAATAAAAAGATTTTTTTCGAATTTATGTTGTCCTTGTGGTGTTGTTGTTCTGTGTAGTTTGTTCCCTTAGCTTTATGAAATTCTCTTTATAAAGCTACGTACTTACTTGAAATTTGATTACTTTAAAGCTTTTTAGTTACTTAACGATTATTTTTAGTAAGCTTACATAAGTATAATTGCAATTGTATTACAATTCGGCATTTGGAAGTAGCATAAAGTTGATTTCAGAGGTAGTGAGTATTACTTAGAAGGTAGTGAAGCTAATTAAAGTGTGTGAAAAAACACCCATCAATTGCCAATAGTTTAAATATCTTTAATAAAAATGCCTCTGCTTTATATTTAATACACGTGGCATATTTAAGTACTTTCACCTCGTCATTAAGCTTTTATATTTAATTCTAGCAGAATAACGCTCAGTGCTGAAATACCATGAAAACTGGAACAAGAGTTAATATCCATTCCAACAATCCTTATTGTATTTACGTTAATGTGTGGAAACAGGGTGAGTTTACGCCTCCGTTTTTATGGTACTAGAAGCAAACGAAAAACACAAATAGCATCGTCGTTGTTCGACCTGAAGATAAGTGCCCGCGGAACATCAGATTACACGATCAGTCTTTATTAGTCCACTGTTAGACTAGCCCTCTTCGAAGAAAGGAGATTTTGACCTAGTATACCACCTTGGCCAGATGGGTAACCGTAGAGTTTGTGTCAAGTTTTCTTTATAGTGATGTTGTCCTGATGATATACGAAAAGACACCTCCAAACATGAAAAATCTAGACACATCGCCTTTGAAGTGGCCCCTTCTCTCAGAAATAGAGAGAACTTAGGCCTCAGATCTTTATTAACTCGGGTTTTTTATCAGTTAGTTTGAGATAGACTATATGTAAGTGTCAAGGGAAAGTTCTTTTATGGTTAAGAATGACTGTTTGTACCCATTGCCAACATTTATGGCTATAGTTGGTAACGATCCGTTTCAGACTACACCAATTAATTTTGAGCATATCCTTTAAACACATCAACTTTATGACAAGATAATCGTAAACCAAATCGAAGTATAGGGTGGACCAAGAATTCGTTAACATTTGAATCTAACATCCCACGTAAACATGTTACGGGAGTTCTTGGGATCAATGCTACTGAAATTTGCTGGCTACAATCGTAACACATGGTTTCAACAAGATGGAGCCACCTGCCGGTGGTCAAAGACATGTCTCCGCAAAAGCTGATTGCCAGATGAGGCAACGTTTCATGGCAACTCAGAAGTCCAGATCTATCCCCAGCAGATTTCTTTTTTGAGATTATTTGAAGAATCGTGGCTATATCAATATACACTACGACAACTAAAAGAAAAACTCATCGAAGAGATGTCGGCGATCTCACTGTCTCTTTGCCGAGGAGTACTTGAATATTTCGGTGCTCGCTTTGAAGAGTGCAAACGTCGAAACGGTGATCATTTAGACGATATAATTTTTAAAAAAATTCCAACTCATATCAAATGATTTTTCTTAAATGATTTTTTTAAATGTTAATTAATTCGTGCCCCACCATATATTACTCCACATCAACTGCTTGCGAACAAATCCAGAACAACAAATATTCTCCACTTGATAATATTATGACTCCGGGCAAAGGTACTGTGAATACTAAACGAATGTCTTTGTCAGATAATAGTCTACTAAAATAATTCCAAAATGCAAGGAAGAGATCGTCGTTAATTTTCTCGGAATATATAAACAGACCGAGCTTGTGGTCAGATATAAATCACTGTACAGTTCCCCGTAAGGAAAGGATGCGTGTTTCGCACATCCTTTCCTAGAGCTGGTTGGATTGAAAGGAGACTACTGTAAATCGCTTATTTTGTTAGTAGCTTTAAGACAAAAATGGTTTAGTGGCCGACAATTAAGTAGACATATCGATACTCCGATCTCATAGTATTATAGGTACCGTGACGCTAGAAGTAATGTCAAATAAAACAATAATTAGTTTTGTAACTAATTTTAATTGTTATGCTGAGGATTTTTTTAATAACATTTCGTAATAACATTAATTATTATTGAAAACTAAGTTGAATATCAAATTACAGAAAAAATATAACGAGAAGAAAATTTATATAAAACTTGGTACTGTCTACAAAAATCTTTTTCATTCGTAATTAGATTGATAAGGTCACTTAAATAAATAAAAGTTCGTTTATTTTATATCAGTGCTGTGTCAACTAGTCCCGAGACTATTAAATATTAAGGCTATTCCGAGAAATGCCGTCCTGAATGAAATAGATAAAGTCGGATTTATTTTCTCACAAAATTTCATACTAGGTCAGTACCCATCTGAATAATAGTTAAAACTTACATAAGTAGTAAGTCAACTTAAAAATTTTGAGTACACAATTTACTAAGAACTAAATTTTTCCATGGTGTTACCTGCGTTTATCGAAAAGCAACTAACCCGTGTTTGTTTGTAACTGTGAAATGTCGAAGTTTTACACAATCACTCGTGGTGTGAAACGACTTTAACTCATTTCATCCATATGTGAAAGAAATACCTAAAAATCCTTTCAAAGAGGATGTTTAGAATATTAAAAGCATTAGCTGCCAATATTTCAAGCTTGTAGCCACCGTTGTTTAGGCTATGCGTTGATGAATCAACGTTAGTGAGGAAAAGTAATTTTATATGCATGGATTTTGTGCGCTTTTGTTTTATTTCGTGATGGGTTACTCAATGGAGTTGTATACTTCTAAGAATACACAATGTCCTAACAAATAGCATGCATAATAAAAAAAATAGCACATGAGTACTTCTAAAATCAAGATAAACCTTATTAGAAATAGTAGAAATAAGAAAACGAGAATAGTATAAAAGTAGCATCGTTGTATGTACTACGTACGTATAATGGGGAAAAGAGGTAGCACATAGAGGATAAAATTACGAGATTGAATCTAATGCCTAAGCTTATTAGAGCTACTTTATAACAACATCCACTGGCTTACCAACTGCACCTGCGTAGATGTGCAGTTAGTAAACCACTCGTGTCTTTTATCCGCATGCTCTATGTTACATATTGATTGCTAAATACATTTAATAGAACTAATTCATTTATATTAATTTTAATGAAAGTGTCACATTTCATGTATTAAACATGACTAAAACTTACTTTATGTCTTAGAATTATTTCACGGCGTTGGGTTTGGGGGAGTAGTTAACAATTGGGGTGCTTGGCTAGAAAACCTCCACGTGGTGCACCCTGGAAACGTTGGCGATGGTGTTGTTCATCACTGCCAACGGCTAATATTCTAGCACGAAGAGGAAGCCATTTTCTTCGGAAATTCGGCCGAGACTTGGTTCAACAGAGCGGGCGTGTCAGTCGGATCCTCTGTTGGTTCTTCGCTCTTCGGAGCAATGAGGATGAAATCCTCGGTAAAAAATCACGATGGTGGGACCCTTTCCAGGGTCGGAGTTCCTCCGCTCAGCGGTGGAAAAGGTAGGACGGGCTCGGTGTGCACTTACACTGCCACTGAGCAGGCATCAGGAGACGTAGTCTCCCTGCCGCCGTCGACATATCGTAGTCTCGAGTTGGAGTCTCGCGACTCCAATCGGGGGCGAGGGTCTTGGCTTAACCGCCCGGACTGCGAGGAAGAAAACCTCTATAAAAAATTACCCCGAATCCCGTGTTCTGGTGCGTGACCAGGGGATGCATGGCTGATGGGTAGTTCAGTCGCAAGCGCACTCCCAGCCGAGGCACCTGCGGACCCCTCGGTTGGGCATAAATTTACGCTTGCCCGGGTATTGGGGGATCTCTGCCCGGGTCGACCACTATTTCTCCCCCAATCGTGGGATTAGATATGGAAAAATTTATTCAAAAAAACCAAACACAAGAAAGAAAGAAGGCGACTAAGAGCCAAATGAAGGAGAGTATAAGAGCGGGTAACTGCTCTTCGAACGAAGAGGACGTATTGGAGGGAACGCCTATCTCGGAGCGGCTCCCAGAAGTCATCTTGGCTGCTGGGAGCCGAAGAACTTCGGAACGGCTACGTTCCAAATCCGCAATTCCGTCGGACGGAGGTAACTCCAGTGTAACTATAGACGCACTGGAGTCGACAAGGATGGAGCTCTGCGAAAGTCGAAAGCGCGGACACTCCAGGGACGAGGAGAGTGATACGTCCCAGGAGATGCTGCCCCCTAAAGTGGGTAGCAGCCGCAGAGGTCGGTCACGCACTCCAATCTCGACCCCATCAGGCTCTGTCTTCTCCAAGGCAGAAGGTTATAGAAGGGTCCGAGCGGAGGGTGAAAGCGCGGCGGAGGAGGAGATAGCTGATCTCCTGCAAAAAATACGAGGACCGGTGGAAAGGGATTCTGTCTCCCAAGCACCGGTGTCTTTGCAGGAGAGAGTAAATATGGGGGTGGCCATAATCCAAAAAGTGGCCACTAAATCCAGGAACCTTAAGAGTTCTTTCGTAAGAGCTCTTAAGGACTCTTCCTCTGCCATAGCTGGAGTCGTGGAAGACCTCATGGGGGACGTAGCTCGTCTCCAGGCAGCCAACGACCGCCTGACCGGGCAAGTGGCTGAGCTTAGCGCTCAGTTCGCCCAATTCCGGGCGCATCGTCCGGCAGAGGATCCGGCCTCGTCCCCGTCTCAGCCTGCTCCGTCTCCCAATATTGGTGCCATCGCTGACGCCCAATTGCGCCAAATTACCGACGCTGTGTAGCGCATGATGGACCGCCGTCTTGCTGGCCTAGAGGCAAGACTGCCTCCGGCCCCTGTTGTCCGGCCGCCGCTCGGAGCCCATAGACCAAAGGTCACATCAGTGCCAACATCGCTGCCAGTTGTGGGCGGTCGTGTGTCCTATGCGGCGGCGGCGTCGCTGTCGGCTGCTCCTGTAGCCATTCCGAGGGCACGACAGGCGGTCGGGGTAATAACCAAGACGGCTGCATCGAAATCTGGGCCTAAAAAAGTGGTAAAGGCTGGAGCAGAATATCCTCCGCTCCCCACTCCAACAGGTATACCTAGCACCACTACACCTGCCCCCTCCGCATCTGCCCCATCCAAAGATGGTTGGCAGATAGTCGGCGGGGCTAAGTCCCGAAAGCGGGGTAAAAAGGCAGCTCATAAAGCAGCCTCTACCCCGCAGTCGTCATCGGTGGTAGTGGCCCCTACAAAGAAGCCGCGCAAGCTGCAGGTACCCAAAACCGCGGCGGTGGTGGTCACGGTGTCACCGGAGACGGCTAGCGGTGGACTGTCCTACGCGGCCATATTTCAGAGGGCCCGGGCTGGCCTCGCCGGTGACACGGGGACGGTAGGAGTCAGGTTGCGTCTTGCTCAGACAGGAGCTCGAGTGCTCGAGTTCCCTGGAGCCGAAGGCGCAAAAACGGCAGATGCCTTTGCCGAGAAGTTGCGGGGCATGTTTGCAGCCACGGATGGTGTGAAGATCGCCAGGCCTACCAAATGTGCAGAGTTGCGCATCTCGGGCCTGGACGACTCCATAACGGCCGAGGATGTCCGCGTTGCAGTAAGAGAGAAGACAGGGTGCAACGCGGACAACATTAGGGTCGGCACCATCCGCCCCGGTCCAGGAGGGCTTGGCGCAGTGTGGGTCAGCTGTCCCGTAGCGTCAGCCAAAATTTTGGGCGACGCCGGTAGACTGCTCATCGGTTTCGTGAGCGCTAGGATCACAGTCCTGGCGGCGAGACCGATGAGATGCTATAAATGTCTGACATCGGGGCACACACGCGCCAAGTGCGTAAGTCGTTTTGACTGCAGCGGACTATGCTTCCGCTGCGGTCGACCGGGGCATAAGGCGGCAGTGTGTTCTGCCGCCCCTCACTGCCCAGTGTGTGCGGCGGGTAACAAGCCCGCCAATCACCAGATGGGGCAGGTGGGGTGCAAACCTCCCCGCGATTCTCGACAGGTATCGGGGGCTAGCCAGTCGACCCAGGC
This sequence comes from Hypercompe scribonia, assembly GCA_949316085.1. Taxonomy (NCBI): domain Eukaryota; kingdom Metazoa; phylum Arthropoda; class Insecta; order Lepidoptera; family Erebidae; genus Hypercompe; species Hypercompe scribonia. The sequence goes on along the minus strand of OX438989.1, from coordinate 8,101,330 downwards.
TGCCTCCGATACTGTTCGCACGTCAGCATCGTCGCCCATGGAGGAGGTTGTAGAGACAGTTCAGTAATGGACCAAGTCTCCAACCTCCTTGTCCAGACGAACCTGAACCACTGTGCCGCGGCACAGGACCTCTTCCTGCAAACCATGGCACAGTGGTCGATCGACGTTGCCGTAGCCGCGGAGCCTTATTATGTTCCTCCCCGTCCAAATTGGTTGGGTGACCGGGACGGTTCTGTGGCAGTCGTCGGCTCCACGGCGGCTCATTCCCCGCCCTTGTCGCTAAGAGACAAGGGCACTGGATATGTTGCTGCTGAGTGGGGGGGGATCACCGTATACGGTGTATACTTCTCCCCCAACCGGAGTTTGAGCGACTTCGAGGTTTTCCTTAGCAACTTGGAAACCTCGATGCGGCGACTAACGTCTGGGCACGTCTTAGTGCTGGGGGACTTCAACGCGAAATCCATTGCGTGGGGTTCCCCCAGGACGGATGCCAGGGGCGAGGCCGTAGAGGAGTGGGCGGCCTCGGTGGGCCTCTGCTTATTAAACAGAGGCTCCACCAACACGTGCGTGCGACAGCAGGGAGGGTCGATAGTGGACCTTTCATTCGCTACCCCTGCCCTCGCCGCACGAGTAAGGAACTGGCGCGTCCTGGAAGAGGTTGAGACGCTCTCGGATCACCTCTACATCCGATTTGAGCTCTCCTGGGATGCGGCCATGCCCCGCATACGAGGTTGTCGGCCTCCACGGAAGGAGGTTTACTGGTGGTCCCAGGAGTTGGCGGACCTCCGTGCGGCCTGTACTCGTGCCCGGAGGTCCTACACCCGTAGTCGGCGGCGACACCGCGAAGAAGGCGAAGAGGACCAGCTTCATGAGGAGTACCGAGAGGCGCGGAAAACTCTGAAGCTGGCCATCAGCCGCGCCAAAGAAATTAAGCGTAAGGAGATGCTGGAGGGTCTCGATCGTGACCCCTGGGGTCGCCCATATCGTGCGGCGCGACAAAAGCTCCGCACGTCGGGCCCCCCCCTTACACAGACTCTCCAGCCCAGCTTCCTGCGGGAAGTGGTCGAGGGCCTTTTCCCGCAGCGGGTGGAACACACACCCCCGTCGATGGCCTTCATGGTCGGAGACGACGGGGGGAAACAACGAGGAAAACAGCGAGCACATGTCGGACCGACTCAGGGAAGTCCTGGATGCTAGCTTGGCGTCAGGACGCTTCCCTGAGTGCTGGAAAAGTGGGAAGCTGGTCCTATTACGGAAGCCGGGACGGCCTGCCGATTCGGTAGCGGCCTATAGGCCCATCGTGTTGCTGGACGAGGCGGGTAAACTGTTTGAGAGGATACTCTCTGCCCGCATCGTCCGGCACCTCTGCGAGGTGGGCCCCGATCTATCGGACGCCCAATTTGGTTTTCGGGCGGGGCGTTCGACGGTCGATGCCGTGCTGCGCCTGAGGGCCGTTACCGAAGAGGCGGTGAGCTGTGGCGGCGTGCTGTTGGCGGTGTCGTTGGACATCGCCAACGCATTTAATAGTCTGCCATTTAGCTGCATCAGGGAAGCACTCCACTACCACGGGGTGCCAGAGTACCTGAGGCGGCTTGTGGCAGACTATCTTGAGGAGCGTACCGTCATGTACGAGGACCGAGACGGTGTTCTGAGGCGTCGGCTCATGTCGTGCGGTGTTCCGCAGGGGTCTGTTCTCGGACCACTCCTGTGGAACATGGGATACGACTGGGCCCTTCGAGGTCGCCTCCCCTCCGGGCTGGGCGTGATTTGTTACGCCGATGACACATTGGTCACGGCCCGGGGAGCGAACTTTCAAGAGGTGGCGCGCCTAGCCACCGTGGGAGTTTCTCTGGTGGTCAGGCGGATTGAGGCGCTGGGTTTACGGGTGGCCCTGGACAAGACGGAGGCCCTTTTGTTCCATGGGCCCCGTCGTGGTCCACCCTCTGGCGCCTCCATTGTAGTCAATTCGGTCCTCGTACCGGTTCAGGCCTAGATGAAGTATCTGGGCCTGATCCTTGACGGCAGGTGGCTCTTCGACGAGCACTTCCGACAGCTTTCTCCAAAGCTGGTCGGCGCTGCTTCTGCCCTTGGGCGACTTTTGCCCAATTTGGGTGGAGCCAGCGTCGCGACGAGACGTCTATATACGGGGGTTGTTCGGTCAATGGCGCTGTATGGTGCACCGGTGTGGGCGGCGGCTCTGACCGTCCACAATAGGGCTCGCCTCTGGCGTCCTCAGAGGATATTGGCGGTTAGAGCCATACGCGGTTACCGCACTGTATCGACGGACGCGGCGTGCGCCTTAGCCGGAACTCCCCCGTGGAATTTGGAGGCGGAAGTGCTCGCCGAAGTTTATCGGCGAACGGCAGACTTCCGGGTGGGTACCGGCATTCGGCCCCCACCCGAAGAGATACGCGAGTGGCGAGAGGCCGCTCGTCGAGCCACGATGGTTCGTTGGTCGTCCCGACTGGAGGCTCCACGTGCTGGCTTTGCCGCCGTAGAGGCTCTCCAGCCGGTCATCGCCGAGTGGGCAGGGCGGCAGCACGGGACCCTTTCCTTCCGACTGACGCAGATTCTTTCCGGGCACGGTTGCTTCGGGAAGTATCTGCACTCGGTCGCCAGGAGGGAATTGAGTCCCGCCTGTCACCACTGCGACTGCAGTGAGGACTCGGCTCAGCACACGCTGGCGGTTTGTTCCGCCTGGGCGGCGCAGCGTGGGGTCCTCACTGCAGTTATTGGAGGAGATCTCTCGCTACCGGCCGTCATACGCTCCATGGTCGGTAGCGACAGTTGGTTTACCGCGGTCGCAACCTTCTGCGAAGACGTAATTTCGCGGAAGGAGGCGGCGGAGAAGGCCCGGGAGGACAACCTCCACTCGGACCCAATTCGCCGCCGGCGAACCGGGCGGCGGAGGCGCGCGTACCAGCGCCTCATGCCGCCTTGAGTGTGGCCGCGGGTGGACGGGACGGGTTTTCCCCTCCATCCGCTATAATGGCCAGCCGCGAGGAGGCGACGTCCGCGTGTGCCGTACGTCGCCTAAAAGGAGAGTTTATCCGCAGATGGTGCCCACGGTAGCGGGCAGGCGCTAGGAGGGATCTGGATGTCGTAATAACAGCTGTTCCCGGATCCCTCCTATGTCAGGCGCAGAGTGGCACACCGTGTGGTTTTAGTCGGTCCGATTCCGACACACCACCCCGCCGTAAACCCCGGTGGGGTGACGGCCCGTGGGGGTTTCCACACGTTAAAAAAAAAAAAAAAAAAAGTAGTTAACAATTATTTACAGATTAAAACGACTGCTAATAAATATTTACCCTGTATTGACATGTATCTGATGCAAAAGATCATCATTATTATCGTCATCGTGGCCAAAAGACATCCACTGCTGGTTATCCTTCATTCGGTCATAGTTCCTGTGTGTAATGTGGCCCGTCCACTACCACTTAAGTTTAGCAATTATACTGCCAATATCGGTGACCTTGGTTCGTCTGCGAATCTCCTCATTCTTGATTCCATCACGCAAAGAAACTCCAAGCATTGACCTCTTTATTATTCTTTGGGTGACTTTGAGCCTTCAGATCACACAAAAGTATCTTTATATAAACGATAGTCGATTTCAGCCACAGTGGGCAGTCTCAACGGCGACCAGTCAATTATGCAGAAGATATTACAGTGTATAAGTCTATTCGCAAAGACAAGTGTAATTTCTGTTCTCTCACTCTCACAATCTGATGGGACGACTATTCGACACGACCGGGGAGAGATCAGGCGCAAGAACCACGGCTATACGTACGCTAAGAGGTACGGGGGTTAAGATCCCAACTTCCAAGCTTCAGGCAACAGCCCAATAACAATTAAGCATTTTTGTGATCAGAAAGACACAATAACACTTTTCTGGCCCGACCCTAGAATCGAACCTGAGCTGTCTTGATCGGCAGCCACATTCGTTAACCACTAGACTAACAAGGCAACTCTATAAACTATACATAAGTTGTACCTACGCACGAACTAAAAACATATCTACTATATGTGAACTGTATTCAGGAGTACGACGTTAGTAGTTTTATTAAGTTTGAGACACGTTTCATGTTAGATAATAATTAGTGCCAGCTGCTGTAAGATAAGCTCTGCACTATAATTAAGAATACGTTTCGTTATTGGCATTTCGGTATTCTGGAATCATAATATCAATCTTGCTTTTCTTCGACACGTGTGATCTAATTCTAAGCGGCAGCATGAAGAGCTTAAAAGTCATAAAATATTCACTTCATTGTCTGACCTCATAGTATTTAAGGGTTTTAATACAATTTAGTTTCCTTACTGTCTGAGCCTGTAAAAAAAAATAGGCAATATAAACTTACATCATGTTTCTTAATAGCCTTTTTATAGTACTACTACGCTAAAAACATTTTATCTTCATGTTGGATTAAGAATAAAGTTAAGAAGTTAAAAGTATGCCAGAAACAAAAAAATGTTTGTAATATGCGAGTATACAATTTTTTTTTAATTTTTCTTGTATTGCCAGTTAAATAAATGAAAAATTAACTTGGTTGGGTTTCGCCGATTCAGAAAAATTCGAATAGTGCTGATTAGAATATAACGCGAAGAAAACTTGGAAAGTTTTCTAGAAACAGAAAAATGACTATAGGATAAAAATAAAAATAATCAAAAACAAATAACTTTGAGCATAGTACAGTGTCTCTATATATTTTTAACGTTTGTTTGTAAATGTTTGGCACTTCTAAAGGGAGGCCTTTGACCAGCAGTAGACAGCTATAAACTGATCATTATGATAATGTAGTCACTAAAAAATATACAATATATATAGGCAACAGTGTAATGGTTAAAATGTAAAATTTGTGATTAAGTAATTGTGGGTTTAAAATTTCAATTTATCTGAAGTGCATTTCGAAGGCTTAATTTTAAATAAAGTTTAAAAAGGATGGTAAAATAACTTTATTTACCAAACATACATTCAATATACCTTGTTTACAAATAATGCTTTACAGATTTACAAACTAAATAAAATAATCAGTCAATCCAGATGTTAAAAAATCATAGCTCATGGTGAGCTTCTCTGAATAGACAACTATAGTAGAGTGGTGACGAAATTACTTTGGATATCTAATATTCATCATAAAGACTGAATAATATTTTTTTTTAGTAATCTTAAATGTGAGCGCCATATTTTTTTCTCAGAAAAGAATTGTAACTCTGCTTCTCTAGCTAAAGTACAAATAAAATTTAATACTTATTGTTAAAGATAACACTTCAGGTTTAAGGGCAAAGCCCTTACTGAAGCTTAGGTGTGTTTATTTGAGAGTTAATAATGTAATGAAATATCTTGCAATCGTTCGATTAGGGAACGACTAGTTGCACAGTTGGTGAACCGCACGATTCTAGAATAACTTCGAATAATAATGCACTGTGGTACAGAACAACAAACTTTACTACTTTACTTTGGTTTCTTTAAGCACGAAAACGTTTTTCAAAAGCGGTCGATTCCGGACGTTCTGTTAGCGATTGTAACTTTCAGGCACTGACCAGTGAGGCCTGTGGAGAGTAATATGAACAGGCGCCTCATCGATCCCAGGATAGTTCAGATTGATTTACAGTGCAATAAGTATCGAAGTGATCTAAGGGAATGATCAGCGACGATTCAACGATTATTTAGGACGATTGTTTAACTTAATTTAAGGATTTATAGTGTGTTTGTAATAAAGTGTCTTCAAGTCGTCGTGAGGTTTATTTTTCCAATGAAACTAACTCTAACACGTAACAATACATTTATGATTTGTGTTTAACCTTCCTATTTTCTCCACACAGTAAAATTCACGAATGACTTAATTTTACTGTATGATTAGATGAATTGTTATTGAAATAAATTATTTCTAATTATTAAAATGTTACCATTTGTGAAATGGTTGGGCTATTTTTATAACATATTACGTATGTAGGTGTTCATAACAAGATTGAACGACTTGATTCCCTAGCTTATCGAAACCAAATATATTATCATAAGACAATTGGTTGCAAACACAGTTAATTTGCTAAGCGTGACTTGGCTTAATTTATTGGAAAACGATGATATAATCAGAGCATGGCTACGTCATAGCCTATTGATCACCTCTAACAAATCACTTTAACACGAAATTTAAAGTAATGTTTAAGTGTTCATTTTGAATATTGTTTTTTGTGCATGATTAGTATGATATATCTGGTTCGTTCATCAACAGTTTTTAATCGTTCACTGTTGAACATATACCTCTTCTAAGCAAGGAGGTCCTTGCTTACACCAATAGCTGCTATGGGGTTTGTATCAATTTTTTCGTCACTTTGCAGTGATGTTGTATTGTATATTTTATTCCTTAAATCACTTCTTAAAACACCCATGGGAGGAGTAGGTGTGGTGAAACTGTGTATTCTTTATCCCTCACCACACGGAGAATGTTTGTTGGTCATCTTTAACCACTTATTGTTTTTCAATATCAACAGGAATATCATTCAACAAGTATCTATTCTCAAAACAACGATATTTAGATCATATCCAGGCGATTTAGAAATATCATTTATTTAATAAAGTTATTCTACTAGAAATACCCTTTATCCAACCTACCGTATAGGGTTTTCCGATAAAGACAATCAAGATTCACCCGAGTGACTGTTCAATATCTTCTTGAAGCTAGATATTACTCTTACTTCTAACTATCAGGGGATTAACCACAATTGACTCATTTTTTTCAGTCATTTGTGTTCATTCAATTCATTTTTGTTCATTCTTTTGCAAGCACTTGACACTGGAGGAAGAAAACGACTTGTTTGTACTCCGTAAATATACTGTGACGAAATTGAAAACATAAAAAAACGCAGTGTCAGTTTGGGTCTGTAAACATGTCAAGAATGGAATCAAATGGAATTATTTAGAGGTTCTAAATCTAATCTCAAGCATATTTGTATTCAAAAACGCTACTGCGTAATTTTTTTTCTACATTACAGAATCAATAACATTACTTCTCTAACCTATAAACATTTCCCCGAAGGTTTCTAACTCTTACCTCCATTTGTTATTATTGCTCCCATTACTCTCGAGGTGGGCATCTCTCTGAATTCCCACGAGTGCTATTAACATCAAGGGCCGTACGCTAACCCGCCATTTTAGTAAGAAACTAAAATAGTGTTGTACAAATTTAATTATCGATTGTTTTTTTTGTGTTAATTTGCAAGGGCTAAATAGCCGAGGGACTGATTGGAATTCCTTGCTTGGGACAAAGCTACTTAAGGATTTACGTAACTCTCTTTTCGTAAATAATGTTAGTTCAATTACGTAGCATATTAATATCATAATAGCCCACAGTAAAACGGTTCTTTATCATACTAAACTGAATATTGAATCGAATGATTGGTTGATTTAAAAGAGTACCATTGAGTATGTTTAGTTGAATTGGTTGACAAACTTAATAAAAAAAATAGGTACTTTTTTGTTTTTTTTTTTATTTAATAATTTTGCTTATGAGAAAACAACAAGCTGTTAGTTGATCTTTAACTTAGAGTTAAAAATATTTAAAGCAATCTCTAGATATTTTTGCCTACGGTAAAGATCGATTTGACAATTGTATTCAACGTTGTAAATTGGACCTTTGCAATTATTAATTTAAAATTATGCATTTGAAATAATAAATTTAAATTACTCAAATTAACTAATTGGTTAATATTTTTCTTTCTATCTCACTGGAAGTATATCGCTTCCATTTTAATCAAGTACAACGAACCAAAGAGTCCACAATGAGGTTGGGTAGACTTAATTAAAATGATAAAGCCTCTTTACTTAACAGAATGACACAGATATTGGAGTGTCTGTAAATTTTATTTAAACTGTAGAATATTTGAATGTTAAAGTAAATTTCAAAATTCTGAACCTTATTGTGTAAAAGGGAATAAATTTAATATATTAGTTATTACGATACAAAATAAATAAGGGCGGGCTTGCTGGTCTAGTGACTACTGGCTCCGATCGTCAAGCCTGACTTTTGGGTTCGACTTCCAACTAAAATTAGCACAATTATTCTCAACTAAAACCATCTACGAAATGTAATGGGTACGAGATTGTTCTATTCTATGTCTTTAAGTATTTAGGAACACAGGTATTTGTTATAATATATGTATACGCATATATTTCTTACGTCTCCGTTTAGCCTTTCGAGGATAAAGACGCGAAAAAGACAATATTGTCAATTTTTGTTAGTTCTTCAATACATATAACACAAGACACTAAAGATATGACTCACTTGACGGTAAAACTTATAGGTGTAAGTAATAATTTAAAAACTTGGGTGTTATTTTCTTATTTGTATTATTTATTACTGGTAAACGTCCATAAAGTGACTACACTACTCTATGTAAGATCGAATTCAGACTGTATAAGGAGTTAGCAGGCTTTCATTATTTTAAAAGATGGAGTCTTTGGATGTTCTAAAGAGCTAAAAATTGTTTTGAAGCTGTTTGTGCCATAAAAGAAAGCTGTAAAGAGAGTTTTGCTATTTTTATACTCAAAAACATTACATAATACCAGTAGGTCTACCTTATAGAACTTAAATCTACAATACTGTGTTTTATGTTTTGAAACCTGATTTTAATAGCAACCTTATGCCTTTAATGTAAGTTTTTTTTTGAGATACTCATTTACATTCAGTAGGTACTCCAATTAAAAAGAAGCAAATAATTCACGTGAGCTCTAATTCCCTCTGGCTTCGAATGGAGTGGTACTCCTAGTAATAATACATGACTTACTCTCGGATGATGTGTTACGTTTTTAGAAAGGTACATTAGCTAAAAAGAAGTAATATTAGAGACAGTACCTATTTACTCATTTTTAATTTTTGGTTTGTTCGACCTTCACGTTTCATTACTGGTGGGCATCATGAAACCTTAAACACATGATGTCAGGAGTAACGAACCTTTTCGTTAGGTGTCGTACTTATGTAACTTTATTATGAAGTTATATTTTACTGTTTATAAAGTTAAATTTTGTTTACAAAAAGTTATTTGAACTACAACGAATCTGCGAGTACAACTCGCTCACTAGTTATATTGAAAAAATGAGAATGAAAATCAGGCTTACAAGGTTATTTGGTTGGTAAGTGTACGTTTTCCTCATGGGCAACTTTCATGACAATCGTTATTGTTAAACTTATAACTAACAAAAAAAGATGTTTAGCAAAAACGCAAAAGAATTCATCGCTATGTAAAAAAAAGTACAATACAGTTCCGGAACATACGAACGTGAAAAATATCCAATCAAACATGATAAATAACAGCATTCGGCACAATTGTCTCGATACACTTGTTCCACTTTTTGAAAAATCAATACATATAAAAAACATTGAAGTGTGAAGAAAACTGTGTTTTCTCAAGTTATTATTATGCTTATTGTTCTTTATATGACACTAAAACATAAACAACATTTTTTTTTAGTTTTGTTTGTCTGTCTGTTCGTTTGTCCAGGCTAAACTTTGAAACCGCTGAACCCATTTTAATGGGACTTTCACTAGGAGATACAGGAGGTCACGGTAAAGGTAAAGGTAAAAGGTCAAGGGAAAATTTTAACCTACCTACACGTACGAAGTTGCCTACCTACACGTATGAAATTCAACTAGTGTACAATAACATTTAAATTAAGAAGTAAAAAAGTAAGTAAATGAGCACATACGCTCTGAAAATTCAAGATTGCTCAAACCTGGCCGTTGCATTATACTTAGTCACTGATGATACATACTCTCCTGCTTTTCTGCTTTTATGATTAGCAAAAACACAAGCACGGAACTTTTTCAATCCTTAAAAATTGTAAAATATTTCATTAAGACTCTCAAAAATCTTTGAAACTTTCATACAAACCTTTAACTACTATAAGCAACACAAATGCAATTTGTTGTTTTATTTCAAAATTTATTAATAAAGTCCGTAAGTAAAGTTCGCTACCCCTGTTTAAGCGTTTGATTGATTCAATGTACTCAAACGCTAAGTGCAAGGAGCACGCCGAGTGGAAATAATTAGATTAAACCATCGCAGTTCATAGTTAATGAATGTCGCGTAAAGTAACGTCTAATACAGCATTGACTCCATTTTGAGCGAATTCGTTTGAGTAATGATTGCTGTAAAAAATAATGGAAACATTGCTGACTGGTTTTTGACTATTTTTTTATTTTAAAGCCATGAGAACGCCTTTTTTGTATTATACTACTAGCTGTACCCTGCGCGCGTTACTACGCCACCAACTAAAATAAATTTGAAGGAAAGACATAAAAAAAATATGCATACCAACACAGAAACCTTCGTGGGCTCATGCACAACAACTTTGCTAAAGATAATCACATGATCAAATGCATAGTTTACGATTCTACAAAGGACATATACACAGACAAACAATAATTTTTATACATACGAGTATATATTATGTTTTTGTATTACTTTATTTATTGTTTTACTCATTCGAAGTTTAACAATTTAGACACGGCTGGTACTGAAAATAACGAGACCTGAGTTACAAGTGTTAAGTAGTGGTATGGTCCGGAGCTCTTAATAGCAGCTAATTCAGATCCTTCTTACAGTGTTAGGATTACCAATAGGCTGAGAAGGTTCGAGCCGAGGGCGACAATATTCGAGAGCGGCAGATTTGAACAAAAGTTTTTTATCTAACAGAAATAAGCACGGAAAAAGAAATCTACTGTTGAGCGTGCCGAATATACCTGTATAGGAAAAATTACTGAACGCTTTCTGATATATTTGGTGAATATAACTTTTTAAAATACTCCAACAGCCTTTCAATACGGCAATTTCAATTGGAAATATTGACTCATTTATCGTCAATATTTTTTTCCGTGTACTGTATATGTGTACTAATGTTATTCTGTTCAATTACACAATCAATGTGTACTACACAATTTAAATAGTGTATATTTTACACTCGAATGCGTGATTCAGTACGAATATATACCGCATAAGGGTGACATATCAAGGAGTGGTGAAAACAGGTATAATATACATCATTGGTATGTCTAATATATTTTTACTATGTTATAATAATAAACCCTGCCGATCTGTGCACGGAAATACATAAGTATAAGGTACATGTACATCAATCAATTAATCAACCTATAACCGTTCACTGCTGAACGAAGGTCTCCCCCAAAGAGCGCCAACCATCCCGGTCTTGGGCAATTCGCATCCATCCGCTGCCAGCCACCTTCCTCAAGTCGTCGGTCGATTGCGCCGCAGGGCGTTCTACACTACGTTTGCCCAATCGTCTCCACTCTAGTACACTTTGACTCCAGCGACTATCGGTTCGTCTGGAGACATGGCCGGCCCACTTCCACTTCAGCATACTGATTCTCCTGGCCATGTCAGTTATTCCAGTTTTCTGTTGAATAACCTCGTTACGATTGTTATCAGCTAGAGAAACGCCCAGTATCGCACGCTCCATCGCACACTGCACGTATATGTACAATTTAATTACAATTCGAAAAGTGATTGGATGCGGAGAGCACGGTATCGGCTGTTGTGGATTACCTTGGCACAGGCCTACGTCTAGCAGTAGACGTCTTTTGTCTGAGATAATGATAATGATGTATACAATTTGAAACGTTGAGGCTGAGCTTGCCTGAGTATTCATAAATATCACAAAATAGGCCATAGTTTAAAACTGATGTTACATTGGATTCTCTTATGGGAATGCTTTGGAGAACATTTGCATCAGATTCACAAGAAGTCAATGTCTGTGTACCACCACTACGATGACTAGAATGTGAAAATTAGTAACATGGTTATTAGAGTGTCCCTTATATGACAAAAAAAAATTTTTTTTCGAATTTCGAAATGCATACCCTCTATAATTTTTACTAATGCTATAAGATACTTAAATATAAAATTTTATCAATCTAGCATAATTGCAACCAGTGCCGACCGAGCTTCAAAGTTTAGTAAAAAACGTGTTTTGTCCTAAAATTTCAGTCTGCTATAATTTCACTATAAATGCAATGAATTAAGTGAATAAAATTAAATAATAAATTAGATGAACATTAATCTTTAATTAAAAACATAAAGAAATAAGAATCATTCAGGGTAACTTCTTTTTAGAGTAATTTTTTTATAGTCTGGATACAATTTTAGATGTTCCTGGACACAGCGCAGCAAGAACTGTTTTTGTTCTTCTTCAGCCGTGATAAGTCCGTTAAAATCTTGCATTAATTTAACAGCCCTTTCAGCAGTATCATTTACAACTCTCAAATAACTTATTCTTCTTTTAGCCTCCAGAAAAGCAGCATTGTTATTCCAAGAAGATACATCTTCCTTTAGAAAACTGTCGTCGATCTGCAGTCGTGATAAAAATTGTTTGCTCTTTTTCGATACGAAATCATCCAGTGCTTTGTCTAAAAAAAAAGAAAAATAAGTTAAATAACAAATAAAAATCAACAACAATTTTGAAAATAAATAAATAAGTATTGGACATTGAAATTGAAATCCAACAAAAAATCAATTTAACTTACCAAACAACTTTTGAGTCAGTTCTTCCTTCGACGGGTCGTAGCGTTTGCTAAAATCCGAGATTTTGTCCCTGTTGAAGTTGGCAATCATCTTCTTCTTAGTTTGGTTGTCAACTTCATCATCAAATAGTGATAGAATGACTGTCTCTTCACATAAATACCACAAGTGATGGCTGAACTTGCTTATAGAAGCTTTAGAAATTGTTGCGTCAACTTTTTCATACTCTTTTAACATCTTCAAGAAGCGCAAATCTTGATTAGGTGCTTTGGTCGCCACTGTACATTCGAGCCAAGGTTTAACATACAATATTACGAGAAATAAGCAAACATCTTGTAGAGCCTTTTTGTCCTTCGCAGTTACTCTGCATTGTGACTGAAGTAAACATTTTTAAAGAATAGATCGCTCTCGCCATCCAGCGTGCCTGATGTATAGCTCCGGGGGGCCTTAGTTTTAATTTTTCCTCTGTGTCTCCTCCTAAAAATATTACGCACAGTTCGACCAATTCGCGGTAATCATCCCTTACAAAACCTTTATCTAATTCTGCCTTATAAAATAGTAACAACGCTTGAATGTCTGTCTCGGCAACCCGTGCTTTTACGAAATTAAGAGATGGTTCAATTTTAGTACAATCAATGTTTTTCCAATTTTCTTGGAACTTTTTGAACATCAGAATATCTGGGCTACTAGTAATTTGCTTAATCTTGGTTTCAAAGACAGCTTTTAGAACCAATTCTTAACATGATGACGACAGGCGAAAAGCAACAATTCTCTTCCTAAAGTTTGCTCCAAAATAGCACAAGCTCCATTGAAACGGCCCATATTGAAAGCTGTTGTGTCGCAGCACATTATTTGCACTTTATCATAAAGGTTCCAGTGAAAGAGAGCTGCTGATACAGCCTTCGTTTGATGTTTTCCAGAAGAACTTTCTAGTTTCGGCACTGCAAGAAGCTGCTCTCTATCGTCAAATGAAGCTATAACTGGCAAGCGTTCTTCTTTTGAACTCCGTACATCCAACCCCGGTAATAGTTTTCCATCCCAATGGACTGTGACTATATCGGGTACATTGTTTTGGAAGTTAGATTTTATTGCTTCTGCCCTTGATTTTCTAGTTTCAGTACGAATTCGCTGAATCGAGGATTTGTTAATACAGAAATCATCGCTGCTCAGACCAAGCGCTTCTACCACCGCATTAAGAATGTAAACGGTATCTCTAATGCTTAACTGGCATCGATCTAAAGCTGCAACTAGTTTAGGTGTTATAAGATCCTTTCTACCTCTTTTTGAACTTTGTTCATGGCAGGGAACGTCCGGCAAGCTGAGTTCAGAATTCAAGATCTGTTCTTCGTCTGAATCTTCTACACTGTCTAAGTTATTTGTGGTGGAAGTAGATGCAACAGCTAGTGATTCTCTTTGTCTTACAATCCTTTCTTCTTCTTCCAATCGTCGTTGTCTAGATCTTTGTTCTTTTTCCGCCAATTTTTTATCTACACCACCTAAGCATCCCGGTCGACCTGGCTCTCTCTGTTTCATTAAAATTAATTTATCTTCCTCTATTTTCATTCTCTCAAAAGCATCAGCATGTGCAATATCAAACAAATTATCAAGATTAATTATAAAATTGTTCTCACGACTCTTAAACGTAATCTGAGTTTTCTTACAATTTTTTTGCAACTCTCTCCAAACATGATATAAATCAATAAGTTTCTTCACGCAGTTAGGAAATGCCCTTGTTGGAATTCTTGCTTTTTCCCAATATATGATGCACTCCCTAATCACAAGATTTGCACTTTCACTAACAGTCAATTTAACCTCACGAATATTGTAAAATAGGACTGAGAGAACTTGTCGATTAGATGGTAATTTTGCACCATTTATTTGGTAGCTAGTAAATCCGATAAGAAAAATATTTTGTTTATCACTCCGTAATTCCACCGACATGTTTACGCACTAAACAATGAAGCACTAATAGTCTCAAAAATCACGTACGAAATGGCAAATAAAACATGTCGTAACAGGTCACTGGGCAGTACTTAAGCAACTTGTATCGACAAGTTTAAATAGCAAGTCGGCACGGGTTATTGTTTATATATCGAACTAATATTTTTTTCTAGACAATATAGGGTTATTACGAAACTTTTAAGAAGGTATGCGTAAAAAAATATCGAACTTGAAATTTAAGGGACACCCTAATGGTTATGAACTAGAAGGATATTGGAACGCAAAGGTGGCAAATATATAAATCTGTCAATGCTTTACTTTTTTAGGTGCAGAGTAGCACACCGTATGAATTCAGTCGGTTTGATTTCGTCATACAACCTTACCATAAATCTCGGTCCATCACCCGGACCAAGAAAGTTCCCACACGTTTTCTTGTATTATATATACAAATTTGTTGGGGTAGGCTACTATGATACCGCTGAACTTTGATGTTTTTACTTGGAGTGGCTGCCATTAGACGTCCACAAACTAAGTATTAAAAGATATCGAAACTCTGTAGAAAGACTGTTGTCAGAATTTATTAAGGGTCCTAAAACACGTAACGATAGCTAAAGATGGTCTTATGGCAATCGGGATTGAGTGACGACTTAGTGTGCCCTCTGTGGTCCGGAGGAGTCTCAATATGTTAAGAATGGCCACACATCATAGACTGACCTGGCTAGGAATGCTTAATCGTAATGTGTCAATCTATGCGGTTACTGTTGAGCCCATCTTTATTTCATAAATATTACATTTTTTTTACTTCAAGAAAATATATAGGTACAATATGGGTAGCGATACATATAATACACCATTACATAAAATAAAAAAAAAAATCTTTGAAAGCAGATAAACTCTTCTGTAACAGTGTTTTTTTAATTAGTTTTCTTTGGCAACCCGGTTTGGCAAAGGTTTTTCTCCAAGAGCCAAACATACTTAAGGCGGTGACCTCAATTAGTATTACTCAGGCTGGTGGCCGAAATAAGAATAAACTTTTAAGTTGTACGATCAAAGGTTAAGTACCTGTTAATGAGCTTTATAAAATTTAATGGTCAGAGTAAATTCAAAAGGTAATAACACATTATTTTAGCAAATAATGTGTTATTACCTTTTGAAGAGTAATTTATTTCTTAATTTGTTTGCTTAATATTTTACTTTATAAGGACTTTCGAAATTGAATAGATTTATTTGCATATTTATTCAAAATTTGAATATATAGCTGGCATTTCACTATTGTTTGTTGTTGTTTAATTACCTGAATGTTTATTATTAACAATTATTTCAGAAATAATTATAATTTCGTCTGCGCATTCTTTGAAATTTTAAAACATTTTAAACTTGATACCGAGAATTTATCTTCAAAAAAGGTTGACGTGCCTCATCTATAACAGTAGAAAACTTATTCCAAACGATAGTGTCTGTAAAAGGTTTACCTTTTTTCTCACCTAAGGAAAAAAGGTAATGATAAATTTGAAAGCAAATTAATCGTAAATAAGATTTACGAGGAACTGGTTAGAGGCAATTCTTTAGATGTCAAAAGCTTCGTGCGGATATGGTTGAATTATTCCTTTGTGTGTTCAAATGGGTCTATAGACCTAATATTATTCAGTTCAAGATAAAAGAGAATTTTCGTTACATTTTCTGTTGATATTCAGATAGTAGAAATATCGCCTTCGATTATATCACCTCTGAGCTATTCATTTTCGCTTATTTAGCTTATGTGTATATTTTATCAATGCATTTAGGTTAATTACAGACAACCACAAGTAACGTTATTTTTTTAATGATTTTTATTACACAGTTTTGCTACACGGAAACCTAAAACAGTGTAGGATGTAAATCCTATTTTCAGGCTCTTGAAAAACCCTACATGTTGGAGAAATCGCCGTGATTTATCATTCCTTTTATAACCCAAGTATTTTAATGTAGCCATTTTACATAAATTAGGGTTTAAAGTTTGTGATCTGCACCAATTCCAAACCTCAGTTCGACGTTTTAAAAGTTAGAGGTCTTTTTAATTATTATTAAAATAAGAGTCCTCAGGATACAAGATTTAAAGATTTTGCTAAAGAATTGATGTAAAACAAGCCTTCTACCTGCGACTCCAAATGCATATATTTCAGGTACATCGATGATTCTTTAAACTGATATAATTTTTTTTTAATATCAACCAATTAAAATAAAATAACCACTAAATATTAAGTGAGGTTTATCACAATACAAAAAAAATAATCACATTCAAATTAGTTAAGCCACTTCTGAGAATTACATACACAAATATACAGACAAACAGTCAAAATTTCATTATTTTGAGTTCTGTTACTATAATAAAGCCCCCTTTCATTACTTTTTCTTTGATATTCTTCATGTAAACCATCATTAACAGTCTTTGAAATGCCACTGCTGGACATAGGCCTCTCTTTAGCAAGGAAGTTTTTCATGTACAGAGCTCTTACAATTTTGTTATATGCGTAGAAATAGATTAGTACATTATTTTTTTAATTAAATAATAGATTTGGCATTTGCTATAGATTATTTGGCGTTTTTATCCAATTATGTGTAAGGTAACGATATCCTATCTAAATCGAAATTTAAAGTGGCAGTAGGAACAGTTTAAAAACTGTACCTACTCCCACTTTAAAAGTAAAAATACATTACAAATATGTCTGCATTTATGCCGTGTGGTGACGGATTGAGAATATAAAGTGTCACCGCCTCTATTTAGCTCATAGATGTCGTAAGAGCTACGCAGGATAGCAGCAATGCAAAGAGAAGAAAATTTTGATGTGGACCAATCCAACTCAAAACCTCCTTTCTGAGGAGAGGCTTCCAATCATTATCATAATCCAAGCAATAGAATATTGAAAGCTGTTGATAACGTCTAAGTACATTACGTACTAGTAAGTTATATTAAAGGTGTCTTTGATATCTTAATTTTGCTGTTCAACTATCAGCCGTATAATACAGAGAGTTTTACAGAAGAAATCGAAAATATTTTTATTGTTTGAACCTCGAGAGTGCTAGTCAGCTCACAGCCTTTTATGGTAATAGTGCGCTTGGGTTTTTCTTCAGAAACTTCCCCACGTGGCACCGCGAGAGTAATGGGCGGTAATAATAATAAATGGAGGGAAACTTGAAAAAACTTCGGGTAAATGTTTATAGGTCGTTAAAGTAATGTTATTGATTCTGTTGTGTAGGCAAAAATAAACGCAAGCACGTTTTTAGAATACAGATGAGCATGCGTTTCAGTATTTCGGGCTTACCCGTCTTCAGAGCATCTAAATAAGAATTCCGTTTGCCTCTTGACATGTATACGGAGTAAAGCTGGAATAACGTCAGACTTTGCGTGACTTTATGTTTTCAATTTCAACACAGTGTATTTGTGGGCTTTAACATTGTCTGGATCTTTTTAGAAATGCGATGGCGCATTTTGTGTAAGACGTAAATAATTGGGTTTGTGGTTTTCCCGATTTCGTGCAGCTTTTTATTTTAGGCAAGTTTATTGTTTTACTTCAGGTTCCGATCAATGTCATTATCAAAGATATATGATTGTGTGCATATTTGGATTAAGTAAATTATGTAATTAAATTATGTAATTATTAAGTAATTAATTGTGTGCATATACACTGGTGACTATAGCAGATGGAATTAAAATGTTGGGTAAATAGCAATGTATCGAACCGTACGTAAAATGTAAAATAATTCTGTTTTTTTGTTACCCGACGACGGTAAAACCATAAGGATTTTGGTAGTTAATACGAGTATACGAGTATATCTGTATGTTCCATCGTATCCTCTAAACTACTAAATTAATTTTTAAAAATGACCCATCAATCGATTCGTAAATTATTACAATTTAGGTTTTATATTTTTACTGACATTTTACAAGACGTAATTTTAACCTCAGATTCTAACCTTGAAAAAAAAAATAAGTGAGATAATCATTATGTGTTTAGTTTCAGATGAAATATTTTGGCTGGCATTTTGCAAATATATATATTATATATATATATATATATATATCATATTGTTTAAGTCAAAATATATTATTAAATGCGTGAACAAATACAAAGGCTAAAGGAAAAGAAAAGAATGAAATCAAAAAATACACAAAAAAAACTATAGTGAAAAAGGGTGAATAAGAAAATAATCCAGACAGAAATTTAGAAATGCATAGGTACAAAAATGATCAAGTTAGAGCCGTGGTTATGCCTATTGTACTGTATCCCTATTATGAGTATGTACGTACCAAGAACACCTCCATTAAACAAGGATAGTACTTAAGTATTAGTAGAAGACATTATTAATCTTAATAATATATTGGTAATAACCACATTCACGTTAAACTTGAAAATAAATATTTAAACAATCGTTGTCTTGAAATTTGCTTAAAAACTTTTATAACAAAATGTGTTTCTTTAATTAATAAAAACTGTTTTCTAAGCGAATCTATAACAAAAAGGACATTCCTAACATTTTAATAGAACTTTCTCATACAAGCAACCCTTACAACAACACGACAATTTGCTACGAATTAATATTTTTTAAATTGGATATTAGTTTTATAGTAGCAAAAAATGATTGTAGAGGGACGGGTGTCCTGTCCCTCCGACACAAAGGGAGGACCCTCTGACCAGGCGAGGTGATCATGCCTAGTGGGCCGCAACCCAACAGTTGATGTGTGTACATGCTAATCGCCACGAGAATCTCTATTTCACGATACAGGATCAGCAGTTGCTTCGTAGTTCATTATAGCTCGTAGTTTGAAGTGTATTCGTTAGATGGCACTGTAGTATGTTTTTCTGTTTGAGCTGTATGTGGAACTCGCCACATGATAATAATTAATTTTCACGTCCTTTTCTTTTACTCAAAGGGATAAAAAATGAAAGCATTAGGTCTAATAAATTGGTAAGAATTAAAAATAATTTTCTCTCTCAGTGCTCTCATTTAGTTAGAAATGTTGCATTAAAATATTACGTCACGTATTTTGTTAAATACCTATAAGTATATTAGATACTAAAATTACATATTTACTTAATATGTTAGTATATTATCAATAACCTTTGCAGTCCACTGCTAGACTTATATCTTTCTTTATAAAAGAGGTATATATATAAAATGAATCATTTTTTTTTGCTGTAATGTCTGTTTGTGTAATATTATTATGTTCAGTGATATATATCTATGCTATATATATATATATATATATATATATATATATAATAACATATTCTATGTATACATTAGTAGGTTAAGTAGTTAAAGAATACGAATTTTAAATAATAAATCTTTTTCTTTCAAAAATGTTCGCATGGTTTTTTTCAAAGAATGTTTAAAGTACCTTTTCTTTACTTCAAAAAAATTTTTTTTACGTCGTTGAGTTTTAAATACATTTACTTTCTTATCATTTTTTTGACAATATAACCGGTTTTAACAAGCAGATGGGTCAGATATGGATAAGCAAATATTATTGCTCGTGAACGCCTACAACACAGAGTACGTTAGTGGCCTTTGATTCCCCAAGTATCAGAAAACCTTCTTTCTGAGGAGAGGTTAGCGTCCATTGTTGTGTCTATTGTGGGTTGTTAAAGGCTGTTTATGATGATAGGGATGATAATGATGTTGGGGGGAAATTCCGGTAACCATACTCACGCTGTTTTCTTGTCAGGTCGTAGTATCATTCTAGTCGAGCTTACCCAAATACCAAAATATGGTTCTCCCTATTAGGTACACTAAATTTTCGGTCCAAAAAGCTTGGGTTCAGAGAAATTTTCTAACTCGCAGAAAAATAAAATTAATTACCAAAATTTTAATTAAAATTTATTACTAAAGTTAATATATAAGTTAAAAAAGGTTTCTCTCAAAAAAAATCTATATAAATTTTCAAACTCCATTACAAAATATCAGGATCCTTATCGTAGTTTTAATATAATTATCTTATAAGCAACTACATCCGTAGTTGTCGGGTTATTCTAACGGAACACGAAAGAGGAACTTTCCTCTCCCTTTAGAAATACAATGAGTAACACAATAACATCATGGACGCCCGAACCATTACCATACCTAGATTTTGTATCGTTAAAACTGATTCCGACCGAGGAGGGACGAATAAGGCAGTATCATTCTGTTCCCTATCTATAACATAATTCTTGACTAAGATTTTTTAAAATATACACTTAACAATAATTACAGAAAGTCACATGACTTCCAGTAGACGTCAACCTTTAAATATCACTAAGTACTCGTACATACATAATATTATAGACACAGTGTACGAGTAAATGATCTTTCTCATTGTCCTGGGTGGGAACCGAACCCATGACCTCTAGCTTAGCGGTCAGAGTCACTAACCATAAACCAATAGACCGTCAACGACCGTCATGACGGTCGTAAGACCGCATAGATAATTAATTTAAGAGCAAAAAAGATTGAGGGTGATTTGCTAGAAGAAATGACATTATATTATTTATTTATTATATTATAGATTAGATATTACTTTAGGAAAATCTTGCATTTTAATCTTAAAAGGAACATCACATATTTACAAAGAAAGCGAGCCTTTTGTACTTCGGCACCAATTGTCTATGTCCATTTAGTCTAATGAAAAGTACTACAAGTATTTTAAGGCTAGAAAACGTTATGAAGAAGTTTTATTTAATATTTTTGACACACAGATGTTTATAAGTTACGGAGATTTTTTTAAAGGTTATTTAAGTTTTAGCGACTCAAACTAAGCAAAACACTTACTGTCATCTTAATTTCTAAATAACCCTATGCGGGACCAGAAAGGTTAGTTTACAGATTATGTGCGTCATACTTTACTACTATCTTGTAGTACCTCCCATACAGTTGGTTATAATTACAACGAACTACCCAATAACGGGACCTTTAACCCTCTAAAGCACACATGATATGGGGTTTTATCAAAACGTTATCTCATTGAGGCAGGTCGTTCAGAGCCACGTCGGAAATTACATCATTGTGACCCGACCCAACTTGGTGAACGTGATGTTGCTTCGAAAAATGTGCGTTTTTAGGGTTAACTCCTGTTCAGTAATAAAATCTCTTACTATTTTTATGTATTTTTTTTATATAAATGCGTCAGTAAAGCATCACTTAGTTCGTTTTCGTTTATGATTGAGGGTTTTGGTTTATGGCAACGAAATAAGTTCTGTTTACATATTGGTCACAAAGTAACCGTTGTAGCTTTACTGTTCTTCAATAAAATCCGAGGAATGGCTGTTTTAGTATCCATTTAAAAAACATAAAACCGATAAATACATTTGTAGGGAAACTTTCACATGAATATATTACGATACAGCTAAAAGAATTTCTTGACATTTTAATAACTTTA
The DNA here is from genome assembly GCA_949316085.1 of Hypercompe scribonia. Classification (NCBI taxonomy): domain Eukaryota; kingdom Metazoa; phylum Arthropoda; class Insecta; order Lepidoptera; family Erebidae; genus Hypercompe; species Hypercompe scribonia. The sequence goes on along the minus strand of OX438989.1, from coordinate 8,079,468 downwards.
ACGACTATACGTTGGGATAAACGTGTTCTTGAGTGGAGACCAGCACACCTAGTGATGGACGTGCACAGGTCAGTTGGAGTGACTAGCAGGAGCAGGTTGCGAGAAATTAAGGATCGAACACTTAGTTCGATCCTTAATGTCTTAAAGAGAGAGAAGAGGCTTATGTCCAGCAGTTGAGTGTGACAGGTTGATGTTAAACGAATGAATGAATGTTTAACAAAGGTGTTCAAAACCAATAACAGCATAGTACAATCAAAGTTAAATACAAAATGTTAGCTACGTTGCGCCAGATGGAGCTGCTACAAATTTAGACAGCGCTATCACTGCGTTACACGCGTTAGTGTATAAGGCCTACAAGCATTTTGATAGAACAAAAGTGGAGTTTAGTACACGGGGACAGCCAATTAAACTGTGGAGTCTTATGAACCCATAGTGCAGTACACGGTGGTTTTATTTAAATCCCTACTAGTGACCCATACGCAGCTCAACACGCTTAGTATCAAACAGGAGGAAACAATGATCTCTTGTTTAACAACATGTGCGACTACAATATTTCCAGTCATTTATAAAAATAAAATTTAATCATCTATGAACATCATGCTCTTAAACAAAGAATTCATCCTTTGAACCCATTTAGGGAGAGATACGGTTCTATATTATTTACTCGGAATTAGTTTATTCTTTTTAAAAGTATCAGTATTTCCATTTTGCCTGTATCAAAACAAATTATAGTACACTATCTTCTTAATTCCTTGATTTCAACATCACTTTTTTTTCTTTAAATTTAAAAAGATTAAGTCTAAAGTGTACTCTTTTGAGTCAAAAAGAAAATAATGCCTAACCGTTCCATATTTATGATAGTTTTAAAAAAACTGCAAGTAAATTTAAAATTTTCTTTTTGGATTCGATTAAAAAGCAAGCGATACTCAAATGATTTCAAACTTTCTCCATACTTATATTTTAAAAATTTGGAAACGCGCGATAAAGATTTTTCCTCCACGTACTTTATCACTTTCTGAAAATGTCCCCAACCCACAGTTTCTGAAACGGCCGGTGATCAAAAACCCCAACATTAACAAAGTAGCTACCCGTAACTTTCAAAAGCGATTAAATAGTAGAAACAAAGGCAAAGGCAACTTTAAAACTTAATCAAAGAAAAGTTACCTTTTGTAAACTTGGTCGGTTACAGACCGATACGTTCTAATGAACACTTTCCTGTTCGTTGAGTTTGGGACAATCGAGTTTTTGCCAATGACCATTATTATTACGATTGCTATTAGTTGCAGCCCTAGTAGAGTTGTAATAAATGCTTTTTCACAAAGAAATTATCAGAACGGTGTATAATTTTACTATCAAATCTATTAACTTCAGACGCTACATAGTGTCAGTAAGTTCATTAAAATTTTGTTTCAGTAAACCGGTACATCGGTTTACTTTTGTTTTTCGTACTATGTTCGTTTTTTTAATAATGTAAACAAGGCCTCAGTCATATAAAAATAAACATCTACCAACTTTCTTTAATTTACTGACCGGCACATCTGTGACCCATTTTCCCAACGCCGTATATACGATATTTTCTTATATGTATAACCTCTATAAGTTATTAGTCCTTCTTTGTTTTAACCTCATTTAAGGCCTGATTTCTTTAAACACACAAACTTTAAACAATTTATTCAATTTTCTATTTGTCGCTGGATTCATTATAAAAAGTACCTATCCCGTAGCATGAATTTAATCATAACAACTAGTATTTCAAAGTCTTGTCTTAAGCTCATATTTCCATTTAGATTTTATTCTCATGTGAATTAATTTGATTTAAATCGTATTTCATTTCATTTAAATCTATATAATGGTGTTGTAATGAGATCACAAAATCTAAATGCTTGTAATCTCTGTAATTCTATATCGTTTAAATGTTTAAATATTCACTAGATCAGACTGCATTTGAGTACATAAATACAATTGCGTCAAAGTTATTAGCAGGTGATTTCTATCCAGAGGGCAATGTCGACGCCTATATTGATTTTCATTGGAAGATATGAAATTTTAAAACCTAACACACGTTTGATCTTTGATTGTATATATCGTAAATATTTAAAACTGTATTCAAAATCTTTTTACTAACTACTTAAATTTTTGAATAAATTCCCTTACTCGTGTTACCAATTTCAATTTACCAAAGTCATGATATTTTTTCGTAATAAACAGAATTGTAACAAAACTCATTCTGCATTCATTGATTTTTATTTTTTGATACGTGGTACTATTTTCATACATGCATGGGACTAATTTTTAATATAGTCAGTTATACTTAAAATTTGTCTAATTGAATTCGGTCTACATTTAAGTCTACATTTCGGTCTAAATTAGCAAAATGCTTTTGAAAACGTAATATAAGTAATTGTTACTATTGTATCCTTTTAAATTATTTTAATATGGCTTATCCTAACAAAAACATTCATAGTAACCAGAAAATTTTTACTACTTTAGCAAGGTCAGAAACAGACGAGGTGGATAAGAGGCTTATGTAATTCCAACAAAGTTAAACTGGTACTCGTTACTTTGTTAATTGGAAAGGTAAAATACATGTAAAAATACATGGAATTAACTTAATAAGTACCGAGCACTCGATGGCCGCAGGCGATAAAAATAACTAAATTTCTTTCACACGGTTGCAGTTGATACCAATCGAGCGGCGAAATTCCACGGCCATATTGATTTCCAGCGGCAGATATGAAGTTTTTGTTGCCTACAATTTCAAAAATAAAGCGTTGCTTTCGATATTTCTATTTAGTTTCGTAAAATCACGGTTATATCTCAACTAGCTCAGAGTTATTAAACTTTTAAGAAGAGGTCAAGGATAAGATGTGTGGTTAAAGAGATTTTTAAATTAAATTCCTTGTTCATTTGAGAATCTGTCTTTGGGGAATTTTACAATATTTTTAAAATCAGTCTATACAATGTAATCACTGTGACAATTCCCTTCCAGTTACAGGTCACAACAATGGTATACTTAATAATCATGCTTAAGCTAAACTCACGCTTCGTCCGAGTTCAACTCAACTTTCTACGCTACTACTGCCTCGGTGGTGCAGTGATAGCTTATGTGACTGCTGTACATGAGGTCTCGGGTTCGATTCCTCGGTCAGACTAAATATTTGTATGATCTGCAAATATTTGTTTCAGAGTTTGGGTGTTTTCTATGCATAATATGTATGTATTTACAAAAAAGTAGACAAGTATTCTATCAGTCAATCTGACTGTCATAGTACAAGCTCTGCTTAGTTTTAAATTAGATGGTGTTGTGTCAGTTGTCTGATTATTTATTTATTTCTTTATCTTTCAAAAGAAATTAAGTGCAATGGGAACTCATAATTACTGCAACAGGTGTGCTTCGCTTAAAGCTTTTGTTTTAGAGAGAAAGATTTGCTTTATCTTATGACTTTACACTTGAAGATTATACTTTAACATCAAATATTTCGTGAATGTACACATAATTTTCTGGATAGGAATTCTTTTTCTAGGAGCTAAAATTTAAACGATATCAAGAAGGTACGAGGTATTAGTTAATTATAGCAATACAGTTAGAGTTTTATTTTTAAAGACAGTAGAGAGACCTTCGTAGATTGTTACCATCCAGTTCATTAATAAATTGCCTGGAATATATTGCTTTTATTGAATTATCTTTTACTAAGCAAATTTCCCATCGACAAGACATTTTAAATTAAAATGTTTTATTGGATAGAAAAAATACTACATTAGTTAAATTAATTCTGAGAGAATTTTAAGTATACGCCTTTTAAATAATTTAATTTTATCAACAGCTTTTTACAGTCCACTGCTGGACACAGGCTTTTCTTAGTAAAGAGGTTTTGGCCTACTATACCACGCTGTCCAGACGGGTTAAAATAGGGTTTGTTTCAAGTTTTCCTTCCCTTTGTAATGATGTTGTCTTGTATATTTGGTTCCCTTAGTCGCCTTTTACGACACCCACGGGATGAATAGAGGTGATAACACTATAATTATATTCTTAATTCGTCGTTCGTTTACTGCACGATTAGCCTAGTGGTTTAAGCGGTCGCCACGCCGCTCTCTACTTTGCTGAGTGTTGTGGGTTCAAATCCTACATGGGACAACATTTTGTGTGATCCACAAATTGTTGTTCTGAGTCTGGGTGTTCTTTGTGTACGTTTCTTGTATGTTTGTAAAGTCCCCCGCGACACAGGATTTATTCCTAATGCGGGCGTTGTCTCTTTTTAAAAAAAAAAAAAAAAAAAACATACATGGACATAATTTAATTTACTAGCATCATTTTATTATCGCCGGAATGTCCAAAAATTAAGACGTGTGCCAGTACTTAAAGTTAAATTTTAAACAGACCCGTAAAATTATCCTTAACAACAATCAACATTTTTTAAATGATTTGAAGATACATTGATAAAACCTTTAACTTCATTTTTGAAAATGTAACGCAAAATTTTGGTTTTGTGGCACGTGTTCTAGAATATTCTTTTTCTCAATTAATGCTTCTGAAATTAATTGTACGATTGTAGACTTAATATTTCTATAATAGATCTAAAGTAGCCTAAAGGGAGCAGTAAGTTATAAAAACGCTACATTTACAAATACTAACAAACTGGAGTCACCTAATAGCGTGCAGCGTGTCACATTTCAAGGTTACACCATAAAAATAAATGATAAGATCGGGTCACGGCACAACCCTAATGATGTGGACAAAATAACACGAAAATTCATTATTTTTTGATAAAAGCCATTGTTTTATAGGAAATAAATATATAAATGGATATAAAATGAAAAAGATTATAAAATGTGTTCTTTTGCAAATTATGTTTCGGAAAATAAGAATTTAACGAAAAGAACTTTTTTCCAGTATGTGAACACTAGTCATCAGTATTTCGACGTATCATTATTATTGTATGGATTCTTAATAGTTAAATTCATTTAAAATTTATGGGACTTTACGTGTCAGTAAGTATGTTAATGTTTTATGAGACAGTTTAATGGCAAGTGACTACTGCGATACAAGGATTACAAATTGAATCAATTAGAAGCTTCTATTATCTTTTCTAGAATAAGGACATTTTCTCCGATAACCCTGTTCGTTCGGGCAAATATGAGGTAAGAACTAACCAATTTAGCGATGTTTTTCTGAAAGACTAGTCACGCCCCTTAAGTTAATTTCAATTTCAAGTCAGTCTTTAGTGTGGAGGTAGTTATTTCTTGGTAAAAAAAATAGTGAAAACTCTTTAGTAAATGAATATATAAATAAATATATAAATAAACAATAAATAATAATAATTAATGTTTGTATTATAATATAATATATAAATAAATAAATATAAATAATATAATAATTAATGTATGTCTGTATGTTTTTGGGTAACCAATGTGAAACATCCTAAACATTCGAAATGTAGTTTGGTCTATGCCAAGACACTGTCGAATTGGACACAAAAGCGGAAATTTACTTGTAGCACTGCGGTGGCTGCCTTTGGGCGCAACCAAATACAAAACTATTTCAGGCTCTATGTAGGAAGCACATATGTTTTACGCTAGTCTGTACATTTTTGTGTGCTTTCAGCACTCCTATCTTTACTTCTTTTACATTCAATTTAGTTTTGTAAATACTGGTAACGGGTATAGTCAAATTATACAAACAGTAAGTACAATTAAGTTTACTAACGGTAGCCTGTAAAAACCAGTATCGTAAGACTACCTTACTATCTTACTTAGTTACTCACTTACACTTATATAATCAAAAAGAGAATTGTTTTTGGCTTTACTCTTTTGTTTGTTTGTAGTCGAATTTTGTCAGTATATTTTTTAATTTTCTTTAAACTATATTTTTACTTATTTTTTTTAAAATACTGTTAACCTAAAATAATGTATAACATTCTCTTCTCAATCTCATAATTTTTTATTTGATCGATAAGAAAATTCAACCACGCTTTCAAAGAAAACCAACCTGTAATGTAAAGTTAGAAACAGTCTTAGAAATATAATTATGCATATTATGTAAAAGTTAAAGAACCTTCAACAAAGTGTAAAGAATAAATAGCTAGATATAATCGTGAATACTGAAACAAATGGTCGAAGTTACCCGCTTGATAATAAAGAACATTACAGTTTTGGAGCAGCCGGAACTTTCTACTACTCTTAGTTGAAATTTTAATTCATCTTTTGAAATGCAACCGCTCTAACTTCTTCATTGTTTGGTTATGAGACGGTATTCCACGTAGATTTTAAATTCTTGTTTTTGAAAATATGAAATTTAAAATTCAAACTCTGTGTAAAATATGTACAAATTTACTATTTTTAATTTATGATTTATGACCACGCTAATAAAACTTCAATGAAAAATAATTAACGTAAATAATGTTTCTTTTATAACGGTTATTAAGAACTGAAGATATTGGTTTGAATTTGACTTTATTACCAGTATTTTGTTACATTTGTGGCTACGTATGTTTTCCACTTTAATTTATTGCTAAGCTTTTTCAAACAATATAACTGATCGTTTTCTTGGCACTCTCAGATATAAATAGATCACTTATTTTAAAAATTTACTTAATTAAGAAGCAATTGTTATAAAATGCAATGAATTTTGTTACTTAGCAAGCTCCAACACTTTAAAACTCACGCTAAACTAATTTATCAAAAACAAGTCCAATTTAAGCAAAAAACGAGATCCACACGTGCGGCTTACAGTGGCTAAAATGCATCAGGTTCTAAAATTTGTTAGATGTTTATTTGAGAAGATTATTTATATAATTATTTTTTCTAATAATGCTTAAATTAGGAAACAAGGCAAGACATGAAAATGGTAAGTTGCATAAATATATTAAGATAATATTATTTACATTTAATTTGAGTTTGCATGGGGTTTCCTGCAAGGTTTGAATGAGATGTGTTGGCAGTTAATTAATAATAAAAAATCTAAGGAGTAGTCACTTTTATACTTTTCGTGTTACTAAGATGTAGTTGACTTTCTTATGCCTAAAGTTATTGAGGGTAATAAAAATCTTTAATGCTCTAACAACGCTAAGATTATGACCTATATGATTATTACTGAAGTTTAATTTGCTATCACAGTGTGCTTAAAAACATACGTCAGCATTTGAGTAAGTACTAACTTTTGAACATCCGCACTGCGATCTTTTAGTACTACATGCCTTTGAATCGTCTGAAATTTCGACCAAAAGGCCAATTTTCATAATATTAAAATATCACATGTTTTTGTATCGCTACTGAATTATGAATGGACTGACAATAGGGATTATGCTTGTACAAAATACAATTCAGTATCAATGTCATCTCAATGTAATCTTTCTTCAGTGCTATTACGAACTATTAAAATATCGCTTGATTATTAAGACTAACAGAATACAAATTTTCAATGTTTCATGACTGATACGTTGATGATGATGATAATCAGCATTGGATGTACTTCAAGAATACCATTTATGACATTTGTGAACTCGAGAGTAAATCGAAACAGAATTGCGAAGAAACTTTAATTATGGAAATCGGCCTTCAGGTTGCACTGACGGTGATTATATTGTCTTACTGATAGTCAATGTACGAGTACGTGTTATAGAGCAAGAGCCCGTGAGTGCCAGACCTTCGTCATTTTATAAAAGCTGAAAGTTCTTCTATGTGTGTCCCTAGTACAGGTAAGAATGATCCTCAAACATGAAGCTGAGGCAGCGGTGGCTTTGGCAGATAACAGGCAACAAAAGTGTGTAAAATTCCATCTCAAATTCGTCATGACATCATGATATCAAAAATTATATATAAAACCTAAGTTTTATATATAATTTTTTGGGAGCCTATTAAACTATGTTTACATAGTAGCCGGACAGTTTCGAAGGTTCTATCATCTTGCCAGACGCATTCAAAGTGAGCAATAATCGGGAGAGCAAGGAGCGTATACAGTAACTAAAGGTTATATTATAAAACTTAAGTTTCATATATAATTTTTTGGGAGCCTATTAAACTATGTTTACATAGTAGCCGGACAGTTTCGAAGGTTCTATCATCTTGCCAGACGCATTCAAAGTGAGCAAAATATTTATCTTTTATGTTATTTTCTGCTTTAGTC